>FWPY01000016.1:0-2584994 GCA_900174645.1 Sonneratia alba | reverse complement strand
ATTTGCCGACAGCATCAATGGCGACGCTCGTATGCCGGGGGCTACTCTCATCATTTGTTGACTCGCCACAGATGGCGGTGCCGCCCTTAATGCCGCCGCCACAGGTGACCTTGCGGCTGAAACTGGCTCCGCCAAAGCCGGCCGACCTTGGTGGCTGGAGCTTCCTCCAGAGCTCTCTCAGCTCCACGAACAACTCTTCACAAGAGTGGTTAACCCCTGTTCGAGGGAAGGACGCCTATGCCCCTCCGCCGGTGAGGCAGTCATCCGTGAAGCTCAGTGACCGGAGCTTGCAGCTGTGCACTGAGAATCTCGGGAGCGAGACCGGCGCCGACACCAGCGAAGGAGAAAGCATTTTCACCGATGTTAATAATCCCGAATTTGAAAGGAAGCCCCCGACAGCAATGACCACCGGTGGGCCCTCCCGGGGCAAGAAGGTAAATCCGCCTCGGGAGATACCACCACCTTTGACCACTCTGAGGGGAGCAGAGACTCTCCAAGTCAGGGCCCACCGGGAGCAAGGCCGTCTGGTGATAAACGCCGTTAAGTCAACGCCGAGGAGCCCCTGTTTCCTCGCTGAGAGGGTCGATGGCCGGCTCCGGCTCGGCCTCCTCGCGGCCAAAACCGACACCCTCCACTCGTGTGACCGCCGAGGGACCTATGAATTACAAAAAAGTGAGTTGCGTGCTGAGGATCAAAATCAACCAATAAGAATTCACACAGAAGTATCCCACAGAGAGGTCGAGAAAGGTATCGAAAACCAATCTGGAGTTGGTGAACACTTGCCCATGATTACGGAATCGTCGTTGGTCGGGGAAGGTGAACCTGGAGAACACGATAGAGGATTTACAACCGAGACATTAACTCAGAGGCCGATTATTAGTATAAGGTGCAAAGAGGGAGACCATGATCACCACCACCACCAGCACCGCCAAAACAACATGCTGAATCGGGAGCCGCTTTGGGTGGCTACATCTTGAGGACTGTCACTATTATAGCCTCGCATCACGAGTTAATTTTGGATATTTCTACTTTATGGTCGAATTTTAAGTATTTTTTACTTTATTTTATTTGCTTTGGGTTGCTAGTTAATTAATCGATTAATTAGATATCCCCAACTCTTTACATATCCAAATTTCCCTCTGTTAAAAAAGCTTCATATAATTTCCTCAAGGGGTCGGTAGTTATTATCGTCAGGGAGTCCCAAGTGGTCGATCACGAGCTAACTAGCCTCTCATCTTCAATACTGCGAGAATGTGGTATGTGTAAGGGGGTATAGATTATAAGATTAAAAGTGAAGTTTTGCTTTTTATGAAATAATGTTAAGTTAGCCATTTAAAATAATAAAGATAGGAATATGATGTTAGACATGTGCTTGCACAATTGTCTTTAGGTAGATTTTATCACGTCAGCACTCAACGGCATAACATCTACGTATGTTCCAAAATTTGGGGGTCTAGGTGTTAGGTGTCTGACCTTTTACGGGCACTCCTTATACTACTATTCACAATTCCTTTGCTTCAAGCCCGCACAATGCATTCATTCTTCATTACTCGCTCCAATTTAAGAGTAGTTAGGGTCAATCCAGACCACGAAAATTGGACTTGGCTTTCTTACAAGACTTAGAAGCCCGAGATATCACCGACACCTACTTACATCTATCATGTTGAAGTGCAAGTACATTAATTAGGTGACATGGATATGAATAAAAAGGGAAAATCACCTAAAAAATCATACCATTTTTCAAAATTCTCTACATTATATTATATAGTTCCTTAATTGACTCAAATATTATGTGGTATGTAATTTTTCCTAATAATAATGTAACGAAACCTATCTCCGTTACATTACCTTATCAATTAGTGACTCTGCATGCGGATGTAAAATTTTCTTTTTGCATATATGGACCCAATTAAAAAAATTCAAATTGCCAATCATGCTTACCAGCAATTGAAGTGATAACTCCACCACGTGTAATGTTCTATATTCTTATTAGTATAATTCACCGTGTGAATTTTTTAATTCGGTTCACATAAGCAAAAAATGCCATAATTAAGCTTCCTAACATTATAGGAAAAAGTCATATACCACGTGACATTTATGACGATTAACGAACTATATGATATTGTTGAAAATTTTGAAATTCAACAAGATTTTTGAGGAGATTTATTCACCATTAAATTACCATGCAAACCTTCAAGCTAGATTCCACTCTTATATATAATTTGTGAAGTTAGCTCCACGGTGGAGAAACGATGAAGAATCCAAGAATTATTTGATAAAGGGCTACGATTTAATCAATCAATAACTAACTGATCATCTTTCTCGAAAAAAGCCAATGAATTGCGCACTTTAGGTACACGCCATTAACTCGGGCAATGTGGCATTATGGTCTTTTGATCGTAGACGATCTTATCAGTTTATTCATGTGAGTGTCTACACATACACGTACGACAAAGCTAGGTCGATCTGGTAGCCACAAAATGCAAGAATCTAATGTAAAATTTTCTTTATTTTTTTAAAATTATTTGTAATGTTATTTTATAAAAATCTAGAATTTCCAAATTTGTAATAAATAATAAAATTCCTGCATTTCAAATAAATGTTTTAAATATGAGATTTATTAATTTTGGATCTTGTAACTACATATGTTATATAGATCACGGGTTTTTAATTAATTTGGCTACATAAAATAATTTGAGACAAATGAAAGTGATTTTTTTTTTACATATTTTCATCATTATCTTATAATCTCATTTTATATTATTATAAATTTTCCACTTTTAACCAAAGATTGATCCGAGAATTTTATCACTGGAGATGAAACTTAATAATAATAATAATAATAATAATAAGATTTAAAGAGCGGATTTAAGCTGTAAAACAAGATTATCAAAAAAAAGGACGAAATGTCAATATTACAATATACAGTAGGTCAGATTTAAGATTCGAAATTCTTGATAGTCGGTATGTGAGATTTAATTCGTGGATTCTAAATTATACAATATATCGTTCGATAAATTAATTTATTATTATAGTACCGAATACTACTAATATAAAAAAATTCTTTACATTTTTTTATTGTATAGAAATGGAGGCTAGAATTCGAGGGAAAAACGAATTGCAATGAAACTGACTAGGGGTATGGGGACCCCACGCCCTGTCGACCAAAAACGAGCACGGTACAATTCTCAAGGACGATACGGACGATTTCATGTAACTTGAACAATATTGTAAGAGCTTAATTTGCCATTAGATCAGCAAATATCTATTGAATCCCTTTTAAGAATTTATGTTGTCCACAATACGTTCTTGAGATTGAAATTTCCATGCACCCTGTCGATTTCGCACAAGGCAAGAGAAAAAGAAAACCCAAATTTAGGAGTATATGTAACAAGCTTTGGTCGAATCTACGTGCATATCTGGCAAATCTGCAAAAGAGCTCTGCAAGGTGAGATCGCAAGTCGGGTTGTACTTAATGAATTAGAATCAGCCAAAATGTGATAGACCCATTTTTTGATAAAAAGGAAAAACAAGGGCACGATTGGCCTGATTGAGCTTTATGTAAAAAAAAAAAAGTAAGTTGAATTATTATCGTAAAATTTTGTATATGATGAATGAATTATAATGTGTTTCTTCTTTGGCTTGGTATAGGCCACATGCCCTTTGTGAAAAGAAAATCTAAAATGGCCATCGTTTTCACATAGCACTTGACATTTAACTGGGAGTTTTTTTTCCTCTTTTTTTTGGCTGAATAAAATTGTTTAATTGAGAGTTGTACACGTCGTGATGGTATGTTAGTCCAAATAATTGAGAGTTGAGCTAAATCCGTACGGCTGTGGAATCGTATTTTCATGTATCGGTTGCATGTGCTGATGTTTGATTCTCCCCTCTCTATAGTTCATTCACTCCCTTTCATCCACACGTACATGTATCCGTACATATATGCTGTCCCTTCTGGCCCCTGTCGGGTAGGCCTTCATTCGGGAAAGGTTCTAACTATAACAAAGGTTTTTTTTTTTTTCCATTTCACATGGACATGGAATACGAAATTGTCTGTCGATAAAGGTTAAGTTGGTGGTACAGTTTGTGAGATATGAGAAAAATAGTTGTGAAGTGAATTACAACTCACTAATTTCACATTTTAGATGTAGTTAATTAGGTGGTAAATTTTTAACTCAAACATTCCAATAGGATCACGTAATTCAGGCGATGTATTGCTTTGAATCTCACAATCGATTCAAATTATAAAAGATAACTCGATGAAAATTAGGGTGTGTATTTTTTTAGGATAAAATGTAATGTTATATCATATTATATAATGTATTTTACACATCATATAATAAGTCATTGCAATGTGATATTATATGGATTAAGACTTAATTAATATGTTTGACAAGTCTTCACATTTAAGTACTTGGAATACTATGATTATATCCAATTATATAAAATTCAAACATAGTAATTTCTAATTTCAACCAATAATCCAACAAAATTTTACTTGACTATATTTTCCCTATAATCCAACAATCTCAAAAACAAATTACCCGTTTGGCAATAGGAAGAAGAGAGAGTAACTTGGATGCGTTTACGATTATAGAAGAGAAATGACATTTATAATCTAATATGTGCCCAAACAAGAGAAAGAATGGCAACCAGCATCTGAAATTACATGGTAAAACATAAGCTAACTGAGCCATTGAGTTATTTGATATGGCAAACTGAAATTAAAGTCGTATGAGACATCTCAATAAAACCACTCTTACAAAACGAACCCTAAATTACCCATCATTCGCTTAAGTTTTATCACTCTAAAAAAGTACGAGGGAGGATAACTATCTAGGGAATTTTTACATTTTTTCGAATGATATAAATTTATATACGGATAATTATAGTAAAAATATTATATATTTGATATTTTTGTATTTAATTTTTATATATTTTAAAATAAATATTTCATTCATATATATTTAGTTTTACAATATATTTTAATTTTAATTTTAACAATTTATTGACATTATTATTATTTGATGACGTATTTTAATGAGGAGATAAGAAGTTGTTTACTTGTCGTGCTGCTGACATGGTAAAATTGGCTGACTTGGTACATGATGATGTGGTAAAAAATAGTTGACTTATCATTTTATGTCACTATAAAAGTTGTCACATAAGTGTAACACCGTCACGTTACGATGTTAAGTTAAACGTCAATAAATCATCAAAATTAGAATTTACGTATATTATAAAATCAAATATATATGAATGAAATAGTTATTTTAAAATATATAATATTTAAGTATTAAAAAATATATATATATATGACTCAAACGGCAATTTTTGTAGTTTATATGTATGCAGAAATTTTGCCATTCTAAATGACATTACTTCCGTTGAGTGAAAAATAACTTTTAAGATGGGCCACTCTTCTCCATTTAAGTGACACGAGATCGAGGGAGGCCCTGTGATTCAGTTATCAAACCGTTAAATAGTTTAATTAATAATTAATTATATATACTAATCTTCCGATGATTGAATTATAAAATTTTCAAATTCGAGGAAAACAATGCCTGGAATTTTTTTTTTCACTTATGTTTATAGTGTTAGTCTCTGGCTTCTTAAAGGGGAGTTCTCATGGTCAAGTTTTGTCAGCAGCTCAATCAACCGTCCATAATTAAGTATATAACTTGAAGAAAAGGAATGTTAACCGAGCTCTCATCCTAGCGGCTGCATGGCCGTATCCTTTCGTTGGATCTACTGAGAGATTCGGAAAAGAACAACTTTGCCCACATGCATTCCCTCGGTGAATGCCTCTCGATTCTGTAAAGATATCCCCAAGGATTCTGGCAATCTTTGTCGGATCGCCCTGTCTATTTCCAAATGCATGTGGGGCACGTGCTCCATCGAGGAACATGGTAGATCATAGAAATTTTCGATTAATAAATTTCGCCCACTACTTGCGTGTGCATGAATCTATTTATTTTTGAGAAAATAAGGGTAAAAATTTTATACTGATGAATCACAACCACATAGCAAAAATTGATTGGAGCAAAAAGTTAATGATGTGACATTGCACATCAGCACAACTTGTTTGTCTCTCTCTCACACGCGCACATATATATATATATATATATAACAGTAGGTTTATATTATCTAAGATTTAACTATATTGATGATTTAGACTTAATGTCATAATATGTTTGATCTTACATAACTTAATAATATACTTTAAAATTTATATTACTCATTAAAAAAAAGTAAACTTAATGGTATCCTTACTTCATTAATTTTTCCAATGAATGCTAACGTGGCATTGACGTGTATGCCATGTCATCATGTACCATCATCATAAACAATAACACAAATAACGATGTGGTATAAAAATGACACATCATCATGGCACGTTAGCACCCAACAAAAAATTACACACAGTAAGGGCTTATGACATTCTAGAGAACCGTTTTTAAACTCTGTGAAATCCTTTCACTACTTTTCCTTATTTCATGACATCATAAGGAATTTTACGGTATTTATTAACGGAGCGGGTGATTTACCCTTTTTATTTTGTAGTATTGGAAAGAAATGTAATATTCGACCAAAACTTGAAGTTTAGGCTTACATCTTTGTGATTGTAAGTGAAATGAGACACGCACTCTTAAGAGAGAGGGAGTGCCATAACGCTGACATGCAAGTCATTCAACATGTAGCGCATATGACGGACAACTAGGAAGGAAAGTGGATGATTAATTCAATTTCTAGGCCGTAATTTTTAATTTGATGCTATAAATTATTAGTTTAATTCTTATAGTATATACGCTCTTCTTTTATCTTATCATATTTGGATCTACACAACCTTTTTATAACCAGAAATTTCTACTCATATATATAATGGCTCTGTTGCAGATTGACGTAAGACCTAAAAGGGGACTCCTTTGGACGTGAAGCCAAGGAGGAAGGCACTGCACCAAAAGCACCTAACCAACTTGATCCACTCTCATCCGCAAATGGGTATAAAGCACCGATGATGATATGCCACCTGTAAAACTACGTTAGGTGTGGTCCAAAAGAAATTCGACAAGAGGGGACGACGCAATCTGGTTTTTCAGCGGCCCTGCCAAATTCAAGATCCTTTGTTGGCCATTTCCGTAGGAGCGAAGCTTTCTGGTATTGGTCGGTCAAAATGACACTTATCACCCGCACAAATTGATGAATATAATTTGATAAATATTTTTTTCTTTTAGATAATCTATCACATTTATAAATATAAAAAAATTATATTATGACAGTTTTACTCAATAGAACTACTCGATTTGAATTTGGATTAATAAGAAGTGAATAAATTTTTGAATATAAACAAATCGGCACCCATCTGCTCCAAAGATTATTGCTAAAGGTAGATAGTTACATGGATGGAATCTTACATGAACCAATGATTGAATGAGAATATTCGATCCGGTAGCTCACCCCCCCTTCAATTTGAAAACCTTCCAAGTTTCCTAACTCTCAATACATGAATCATCCTCTGATTGGTTGACGCCGCTGCATCCTTTATTATTCATTACTCGTCATTCGTTGACTGAAATAGGGACGGATGGATTCGGGGGTGCGTGGGAGCAGCCACCCTCCTCCAACTCGAACGTCAGTAAAAAGTGATATACATACATAGATAGATACATGACTAAATGATCTTTAAAAATACAAACTTTATCTGATTTCTCAATTGTATCACAATTTTTTAAATTCGATCATAATGATTGATAACTTTTAATATTTCTCCTACCTACCGCATTAATGGTTTCTGTTTTTGAAAAAATCGTTAATTTTTGTTTTAATGACCATTTTACCATCAAATATCAATTTTCTTGATTCTACCACCAACTTTCTTTTTTTTTTCAATCGAAAAAATCGGGGGTGGTTGGGATCTCAGCTCTAGCACCTAGTATGATGATAGTTTAGATGTGCCAATGACGGAGTTGGCACAATTAGTCAAATCAGTTCAAGATGAATTAATTCAAATTCAATTAATTCAGCTCTTAGTGATTCTAGATAAATTAGTTAAATTGAGCTCAGTCCAATGCATAAATTAGCTAAATCAGGGGCAGTAGGTATAGTAACCGAGGCCTTAGCATACCCAATTCATTTTGATCTGATAAAACCAATAAAATTGGAGTATAGTTGAGTGGATTTTTCTTTGTACAATTCAATCACAGAAAAATCGTTGCAATCGGAGGTAGTGGACAAACATAGAGAGGACTAGCATGGGGGACAAATTAATCTAAGACTAATATATCGGCCATTTTTCAATAAGAAAATTTCTCTATTATGATTGCACTAAGAATTGTAACCGGCCACCTTTAGTGCAATAGGTGGTAGAGTTGAGATGTCCACCATTGTCGATATTCCGATTAAAAAATGAAAAATTTTGGTAAAATTATAAAAATTGAAACTTAAGGGTGAAATTGACACTATTGATAAAATTGACGATTTTTCTAATAAAAATGTCAATATGGTAGATTTGGAGAAAAAGGGAAAGTTGCCGATAATTTGATCGAATTTGAAAGTTTATAGAAAATCATTTAAAATTTATAATTTTTCAGATAATTTATGCTATCCCTACATATCACTTGATTTCATCTATGTTTTATTAAGTTGTTTTACTTCCTCCATTTTGGATTTGTTATTTTGCTGTTCCATTGGATCTCGTCGTCTTGGACAAATTTCTGAATTCACACTTTGGAACAAAGAATTGCAATGTAGTTTTAACAAAATACCATAATTCGGAGGATCATTTCATATTTTCAGCTAGTAGTTCACTTAAAGTGGATTCATATAATACACTCAACGTATTGGAATGCTTCATCCAATGCAATAGACAGTAAAGACACCATATTACCACGATGAAAAAATAATAATGTTTATTAATTATACATATTTTTCGTAAAATAGTAAATGGGAATTGAAATTTGGGGGAAAATACTCAATCATATCTATCCTCTTTCCATCTTTCCCTTTCCTTCCGAGTAAATTAGAGTAAAATTTTCATATATTTATTATTTTCACATTTAAGTCTTATATATTTAAAAATAATTATTCTAATTTTATATATTTTATTTCATAATATATTTGAATCATAATTCTAACGGTATACTGATATGAATTTTACCTACTTGTGTGATACAATGGCATGGCGAGATAAGTGTTGGCATGGTAATTTGATGTAGTATAATTTCAACTCTACTATAATATTAGAGCACAAGTTCGATCCATCAATGTGCTTGTGCCCTTTATTTAATTAATTCCGTGAGATGGCCTTCAAAGACTAATACAATCTGCCTTGGGGAGAATATTATATAATAAAATAATAATAATAAACTATCATGTAATCCAATAAACTTAACGTATTTAAAGAGATGATCATGACGATTTTCAACTCTATTACACCTTATATCAAAAACAGCACACCTAGTTAAAAATTCAGCGGACAGCAATCATGAATCAATTCTTCTATTTCATCGGATTACAAATTGATGACTAAGACGGATCCGGTGATAATAAAGAGAGAATCAGGAGAAAAAGCACGACGTGAGACAAGGCCAAGTTCGAGTGTGATTGGGCTCTTTCTTGTCTGATTTTGGAGCCGAAAGTCGGGGCCGCCCCTATCTGTAACTTTCCCAAAAGGCTAATAAAAAGGGCAATTGAACGCCTTCTCAACACTTTAAGGATACATATCCTTGGGATTAACATTGCTCGGTCGTAATGATTTGATGAATTTTTATTTTATTTAAAATCTTATAGTTATTTATCTGGTTAAATTTTCATATCTTCATTTGCTCAACGCCGAAATTACTAAACCAATAAAATTAGGAGAGTTTATAAAGCATCCAATTATATTTCCTATAATATTTCTCTAATTAAGTTGATTTGCTAAAATAATTTTTAGTCAACTTAATACTCAGTTATCGCATGAAATTTAGTTACCATCGGATGGTTATGCCACTCAACCACAGAGGATTTCTTCATTGAGATAATGTTTGTGGGAGTCCGTACGTTTTGGAAATATATTAAGTAAATCTCACAAGTTCTAAGGCGGTCCAATAAATCGTATGTATTTACCTCCGATGATGTACATTGGAGTCTATTCCGTCACTTAACTCAACGGAAACGCCAAACTGTATTTGACACCGTTATCTTTGTCTCGAGTGGCATTGCCACTTGTTGAGTAGGATAAAACTTTTCAAGTGACGAAGGAGTTCAATGTGTGATAGGAATAGATATTTATACATGTTATACCATCTTAAAATTTATAATAATTACTTATTATATCTTCAAATATATATATATATATAGACTCTCTAATTATATTTATCTCATTTCTTTATTTAACTAGACTTAGTCATTGATATGAAGAGTATACTTAGTGGACGTCCTTGAGGTCATTCTTGTCGCCTGAATGAATATTCACCTGTCAACTATCATGCGATACTCCGTGGGCCCTGATAAATTGCTCTGATTCTTTTTCTTCCTTCTTTGCACTCCAGATAAAGTAGCAATAATTTAAGAAAAGGGCAAATTCTTCAAGGTGCAAAAGTTTCAAGGGTGAAATCGAATCAAATGGGAGAAAAAAGAGGAAATTTTGAAAGATCCAAGTATAATCGTATACTTTAAATCCGATATGATAGGAAGGAAACATTGACACGAATGCCTTTTGACATTTGCATTGCATTGATGTACTAAGAAGCTAACAATCGCATGCCTTCATGTAAGTTTGAGATAATTTTGTATCTCTTTCTCCTGTAATGACTGGAGTCAGTCGTCATTAATGGTGGTGGGGTTTATTGGACCATAGAGCCCCGCCTGAGCAAACCCACAGGGGCCTAGGCATTGGGCATGAGCCTTTCGTCCAGTAAGCTATGTCATTTATCAAGGCCCGACACGCCTAAGAGCCCAATAAGCCAGTGGCTACAGAGCTGCCAGGACGACGACCAGAACCCCAGCGTTCATAATGGAAGAATGAAATACCCATAAGGAATGAATAATAAAGAGTTGTAACGGAAATCAGTGTACCATGTGTAAAAATCACGTGAATGCAATACAAGAACTCCCTCTCGATTTCTCAATAATTGAATCTCTCCTGTTCTCCCAACCCATTTCATTCCCTATCGTTCGGCGCAATTCGTGGGATCCATCCAAGCACTACAAGAATCTTAGATTGTTGCGATGAATCAATATCAAAATACAGTTATCTTAGTTAGGTAGGGGAGGGTTTCTAATGGTCTCTTTTCATCTCTCGATTTGTTGTCCCGACATATTCATGGAAGCTGTGAGATTGCATGCTCGTTGCCTTCTCCTAGTAATGGACAAACCTTTTCATGGCTGCACACAAGTCACTGTGGACAGACCTTTCAGTGGGGATGCAGAGTTCTCTGCCGCCTTGGCAAGGGCTCTCGAGCATTACTTGCATGAAGATAAAAGACTTTCAGGTTTGCCTGCTAATTCAGCATTTTTAAGAGAATAATCTCTTGACTGCGAGCAAATCAGATTTCAAGCCCTTGAAGTCAGTCATTTCTTATTGTCGTCCCTTCACATAATCTTGCCTAAAAGTCACTGTCTTAGCATACATACACAACTACTGGATTAGTGGATTTGGCATGCCTGCCTCTCTCTACGGTGTCTTGCATTCGGCCGCGCGGGAGGCGATACTCGAAAGCTGGCGCCTTCGATCCCAGCATTTCACCGCCAAGAATGTTGTCCCTCCGCATCCCCATTTCAGCGGGGAAGAGACTTCTAAATCTCAGCCGAAATCCCTTCCCATCTACTAGGCCCAAAATACTTCCTAGATTCTCTGCACCCTCTCGGTCGATACTCCACCGAGTCTTCACAATTTCCTCGGGTGTGACCTCTAAGGAGGATGATAAGGAGGTCAGTGATGGGGTAGCCCTTAGTGGAGACTTGACAAGGCCAGAGCAGCTTCCTTCCGGCCTCCGGCAGGAGCTGATGCCGAGGCATGTGGCGGTAATCATGGACGGAAATTCCAGGTGGGCCCGTCGCCAGGGTTTGCCGTCTTCATCGGGGCACGAGGCAGGAATGCAGGCTTTAACGGAGCTCATCGAGCTATGCAGTAAATGGGGGATTAGGGTTCTGACGGCATTCCTGTTCTCCTCCGAGAACTGGTCTAGGCCTAAGGTGAGCTGCTTGCACTTGATCTTATGAAATTTGAAAGCTGGATATCATGCTGCTGCGGCTTTGTTGCGATTTTATATCCTCTGCAGTAGAAAAAGATGCTACTCTGCTCGATTTTGAGTATGAGCAGTTGAAAAATTGGCGGCTTCTTTGTTCAGGTAGAGGTTGACTTCTTGATGGGATTGTTCAAAAGATATCTAGAATCCGAGTTGCCTAACCTTTTGAGGTAATTAATCTTCAGGCTCCCCATCCTATTGAGCTTGCTGGTACTTTGTAGTATTATTACGAAGCTCTGATTACAATATTAGCTCAGAAATAGCATTGAGCGATCAGACCATCGTCGATGTGGCCAGCTGTATTCTTGTTAATGAACTGAAATGTTTAAAGCTTATAACCTTGTTTTCTAGCTATAGTTTAGCTGATGAGTGACAAATACTATCACTGATACTATGTTTTCATCTTTGGTGAATGGCTTATGAAGCTGGAAGGATTTGAATTGTCTTAGAATGTGCAATTTGCTATACTGGTACAAACGAAATGCTCATGATTGATATTTTGGATTCAACTACTAAAATTACACATTAAAACTGCTTAAATCTCTTGTTTGTGGCAGAGGAGGGGTGCGAATATCCATGGTTGGAGACTTATGGAAGCTACCTGAGTCATTGCAAAAGCTGTGTACTGAAGCGGAGCAGTCTACAAAAGATAACACTAATCTCCACCTCCTCGTCGCAATTAGCTATAGTGGGAAATCTGATATAGCTCGAGCATGCAAAAGCGTCGCTCTCAAAGTTAAAGAAAACTCCATCCGTTTGGAAGATATCAGCGAGAAACTGATTGAGGAGGAACTAGCAACTAGCTGTAGTGAGTTTCCTTGTCCAGATTTACTGATAAGGACGAGCGGTGAGCACCGACTCAGTAACTTCTTGCTGTGGCAACTGGCCTATACTGAGCTTTTCTTCAGTGAAGCTCTCTGGCCTGATTTCGGGCAGACTGAGTTCAGAGAGGCCTTGCTCTCTTTCCAGCGGAGGCAGAGACGATACGGCTCGAGGAATACATGAAACTGGACAGCTATAATAGGGTAACTTTATTATCTTCATCACTCCTTCGGATGACCTCAAAGTTCTTTACAAGATGTGGTTAATGCCTCTAGTGGGATGACTTGACAGTAAATGCACCTTCTATTTGAATTTTTTTGGTTTACTTGAACTAAAAATCAGTTGGTCAGTTTCCTTTATTCATCATGAGACTCCTACCCCCACCTTACCCAGCAGAAATTTGAACTGCTTTGTCAAAAGATCTGCAAGTTTGTTCTGCATGTCCACTTGCATGGTTCTGATCACACCAGCCTTCAACTTCTCCCCTACAAAACGATAGCACAATTCAATGTGTTTTGTACACTCATATGAGCGCACAGAATTGGATGTGGAACGCATTGCTGCTTTGCTATCACAATATAAAAAAAAAAAAAGCTGGTCCTTTGTGATCAATGTGTTGGTCGGTCCACTCAATTAAAAAAAAATGATTGTACTGAGGATGTGAAACTGCGTTTAAATCATTATCATAATTGTCCGTTTACAGTCACAATTACATGCTTATATATTAATTTTTACTGTAACAGATCATGGTGATGTGTAGTGATAATGCTATCTCATCAAGAGATATCAACCAACTTCTGCAACATAAGCATGACATACCAACTAGTTCTTATTTTATCGGATATGTCAGTTTGAAATTGTCGCCTGAATAGACAATTGTATGTATACAGTAACTATTGATGTTTAGTCATTGATGCAATACTAAAAGAGGAAATTAAAAATGCTTTGATGCTTTATTAGATAATGTTATATATTATTTGCTTCCCCATTCCGATTCCTTGTATCCATTCTATTTCAGATAGCTCCAAAGCAATCAACGTCCTCCTAATGTCTGAGGCAGCAGAGCCATCTTCTCGTTTCAATTCCTCAAAATCTTTCATAGTAGCAGTAGTGGACAGAATATGAGAGTCACTCGAGAGTAGCAATTTGCTCCATCCCCCTCCCTCAGCTACAATCAAGGAGGCCTAGCAATTGGGGTTTGGTTTGGTTTCCCATGTGAGGGGTTCTCGCCACGGTTTGCTCGCAATTCATGCCTCCCCTTTCTCACTGCAACTTCTTCCCTTCCTCAAGCGCTTTGTTGAATATTTCTACACATACATTAGATTGGGAGTGTGATTCATATCATATACGAACCACGCAATATGTTGACGGTGACTAATCATCAAGAGGATAATTCTTTGTTTGTTACTAACGCAATTTCATTCGACAGTTGGGGCTGGTAGCAGCTACCTGCGAAGCCTTCACTTGCTATTGATTATCTGTTTCACTTATGTGTGTAGAAGCTCTTTGAGCACAGGAATCATCAAGCTCGATTGATTGACATGTTTCTTTAGCTTTGTCAAGGAACGCATTGACATGAATTTAAAAATGAAAAAAAAAATAAAACGGGATTGATCTTCAACGATTTATGTGTTCAAGGAGCTTCTAGATACACAAGCCAAGTTGTCGATCAAATCAGGGAGCTACTAGTGCAAGAAATGTTAGATTATACTGCTCAAAATCGAGGTGTAACTGAAGGCTTTGGACAAGTACCAGCTCCCACTACTAGAAATTCGATATTGTCATGTGGATATTTCCATCAGAAAGTGGCTGACTGAAATTTCCATAGGAAAAATCCGATAATGAAAGGAGCGAACATAATGCTTTGCGGGAGACTTGGTGTCTCTCGGAAATATTGCGACGGAAATATCTCAGGGAACTTTTTACGTGAGAAAAATCTAATGGAAATATTGACAGAAATTTTGCATCAGGTAATTTCTCAGAGTTTTCTCTCCCCAGATCCGCCTGACTAAAATAAATAAAATACAAAAAGGACTTTGACCGTTGGATTTATCAACTAATCAATGGCTCGTGTGCCTTCATTTCATAGACCATCAACCTTTTCTCTTCATGAATTATGAGAAAACTCTAAAATCCCTAATCAATGTTTCACAAATGAAGCTCTTTGGTTTTGTGCGTCTCTTCTCTCATTCTCTAGGTGCAATTCAAGCTCCCCCCGCCCCCATGGATGCAGTTTCAAGCCCCACCTCCCCTGTGCTTCTCTTCTCCAGCTTTGATGATGGTTTATTTATAGGAGATTCAATACACCCTGGGTGTCTTCATCGAGCACGCTACCACCACCAGCGGGCACCTCTTCGCCTGTGAGTCTCCCATTTTGCATCTCCTCACTACTCTTATCCTCTCCTTTGTTGTCTAATTTGATTGTTGCCGCTACGGCAAGTTGGGTTGCGGACTAATGAAGGACATCCTTAAATGCACATAAGGTGTTCGATGATTCGCCTAAGTGACCTTTCCTTGATTATTGGTTGATGTGTGCTGTCTATTGTTCCGTCACCACATGAAGCAATTTGGTGAGAATGATTGAGGAGGATTCACTTGCATGACGATGATCATCCTTGTTCCTTGTGGTTTTATATATAGAATTCTCGATGAGATCCATTTTGGTTGGTTGTACATTGTCACGTAAACATCCTCTTTTAACTAATGAATGTATATGATTGTGTTGTAACTCTCTTTCTTATGTAATTATTCATTGTCTATTATTTGCTAGTCTGTATGGATATAGGATTTTTCAAATGGCTGTAAAATATAATAAATTCCATGAAAAATGTCATAGAATTTCCAAGAGACTAATATGTAAGAAGCATGTTTGACAAAATTGAGAGGGATACTCAATTGAAAATTTCTAACAAAATTCCGATATATATATATATATATATTTCTGTTGCAAAGCCATTCCGATGGATTCCGCATCAGGAACTTGAAGAAAAATTTTCATTAGACTTCCAACAACAATATTTTTCCATGAGATCTCATATTTTCGTCAGAGTTTCGAGAGGACCTAATTTTCCAACAACACTCATTCCAACATACACCCTTTCTTTGAAATCCCACGGAAATTCTCAATTTTTGTGAGATTTCCATCACATTTCCGTGAGATTTGACTGTAAATAAAAAAAAAAAACCAAAATTCTAGTTGTGTCTAATTGCTGATGATACTGCAATGATAATAGAGTAGAACCATACTTTTGATAGTTGGTTGCATTTAACATATTGTGGAATTCATATGGAGTCCAAAATCACTCCTAGTATGAGGTATGTGCATAAGATTCAATAGAAAGCTCATAAAAAAAAGGCCCAACAAGCATATGAGAGAGAGGGCAGAAGTGGGAGCTAATTGCTCATAAAAAATGTACATGAAGTTATGAACCCTATGAAAGCAAGTTAGTGAAGGGGAACTCCTATGGAGCCTAAAAATCCCTACCTGTGACACGAAAAAATCCAAATTCAACCAAAATTGGTCAAATTGGTGGAACTTGGAATCCTATTTCTACTCCACATCGTGGCCAAGGAGGTAGAAGGGGTGGGGTTTTGCCTTATCTTATATGCTTGAAGAAGAGCAAAGATGAATGGATTAATAGTTGGATACTCTCCCTTATTCCAACTGCTAAAATTTCTTCTTAAGAAGGGAGATGATCTTTTGTAGGTATGAACCAAACCTCCTAATGATCCATTGACTATTAGCGGCAATTTGGAAAAAACTTCAGACTTTCTACTCTAGTTGGCCAAAATTTCCGAAGGACCAAAAAGAGATAATGTTTTAGGATTGGAAAGTAAGTCATTATTGCACAAGTTGCTTTACTTAGTTCATTATACAACGTACTTAACTCTAATATATACCATGTGTTTCTTTGTCTTTCTTAGAAACATGTATGATGGGTTCCAAATGATGAGAAATTCATGTGGCGTGCTCTTAATAAGAAGGCAACTATACACCTCAGTTACATGTACAGGGAGTGCAAGCTGAAAAAAAAAAGGGCAATATGGATGGGAGAGATGTTTTGGCGAGCACTTCAAGAACACTGGTAAAGTGAAGGCTATAAGAGACTATTTGTGTCAAATAAGGAGAGTAAGGCATCCGACAAAGATGGAGTTGTGCACGTCTGGGGGTGTATTTGTGGCACACATAGAAGAAAATTGATAGACCAACATTTTCATAATTGTCAATGATTGTTAACATTTCTTTTCAGTCAAATTCAAATGAACTGTAATTTTACTTAACTACTTATGGTTATGGTATGATAGTGTAGGTCGAAGCATTAGGCAGGGACCCCATGAATTATGAGCTGTTCACCCATTTGAAGGTCAAAAAGAAGATGGATTGATTTGCCGACCATAGAGTTAAAATTTTTAACATAGGTGCTCTTTAAAATATTGTTCACAATATTACACATAGTTCCTTACATTATTTTACATAGCATTTGTAGGAGATGATGTCACGGGCCTTGCGGGAGCTATGGGCAGAAGGGGAGATAGGAATCGATCAGATCCAGCTACTCAAAGGGCATATCTCGCGGCATGGGAGAAGGCTGTGGGAGGGAAGAAGGGTCGTATCTACGGCTTGGATACAATCACAGAAGAGTTCCTTATGTGGCCTCTAGAGATTGTCGGGTCCTCCGCCACATGGAAAGCATAGATGGAGGATGTGTGGTGGAGACTCGATCTCATGAATGAAGAACTGTTAGGACGGGAGGACCTTAGGCTGCAGCTTGACCAGGAGCATAATGCAATGTTCTGACTTGCTGACTCAAATGCTAAGCTATGGTGCAGGATTGACTATGGTGATGATCGGATGGCCAACAACACCTCTCTTTAGCACTCCACCATTGCAGCCGTACACTCGGTCGACGTGGACAATGACCATGTCTCATCCACTTGGAGAGCACCCAGTTGTACCTCCGCCTAACCCACTCGCAAGCCCCTCCTATCTCCACATTCAAGGAGTGACCGTGAGGTGTGATAACCTCTCCTACCCAGTACAGGAGGGGACGGTCTCAAAATGCACAGGGATTATTATAGCAAGACATGTGACCCCAATCGCATGAGGGCGATCATCCTTGGCTTTCCTTCATATTCTTTTTGGTATTATAAATGTATAAAATGGTAGATAAGGTCCGTTTTTTCCATGTCAATCGTCTTGTCAACCTCTTGTTTTAAGTAATGAATATATATGATTCGGTTTCTTATGTGATGAATTCCCAATTACATGTTGCCGTGTATGGATTATAGGATTTTAAAATGATGGTAATGTAAAGAGAATTCTGTCAGAAATGTTTGTAATTTCGGAGGGATAGTTCTGTCGGAAAGTGTTCTGACAAAAATTCTGTGAGGTCTTCCGTCGGAATTTCCGACTACTTGCCGATTGAAAATTTATATCTTAAGTGCTTTCCCATAGAATATTTCGTCGACACATCTGTCGGAATTTTCCGACTGAGACATCTGTCTGCTCTTTTCTCACAGGACATTCATTCAAATGGAATATCTCTTGAAAGTCTGTCGGCAGTACTACCGGACTTCTAAGAACATTTTCGGATGGAATTCTACCTTTTTTTTGTGAGAAGATACCTAACAGCTTTGTCGGTACTGCCCGACAGACCGTTCTCTCGAAATTTGGTCGGATATTCGATAGAATTTCGTGAGACAAGATTTTTCCAATTGGGAAATCGCTAAGGGACAATATCTATTTGTCATCTCTCAAAAATTAGAGAATTTCCTATGGATTTCCGAGATATGTGGTCGTCTGAAATATACGGTTTTCTAATAGTGAAAGTTACCGAAGATCAAGAAGGAAATTGTCACCGTAGGACTAATGTGCGCATAAGAGATGTGTTTAATCACCAAAAAAAAAAAAACTACATAACTCTTGGCCCTGCTGTAACAAATCTTTCTGAGTAGACTTAGGTTGCTCGATGATCCCTAGAATCCTGTAGATGAGGAATATTAGGATGAAAGTTCCTATAAATTCAATGGTGACCCTACATTACATTAAGTCAAGTCACAAACTTAACATCGCTCTTCCTTCTACACGAAAATGGTGAACTCTTGCCCTACACATAAGAGAGACGCTAATATAGTCGCCTGCCTGCCATGTAGACAAGATTTAGGTTGACTCCATCTAGAGTGTGACAAAACATTAGCTGTTCAAGCATAACTTTACTACTGTGCTTCTGCAATGAAGTTGAGCCCTCTCTTTCATCTAAAATCCTGGTAGATGTCCCACGCTATGGCTTCTCGGTGTGGCTAGCGCTGTCCTCGGGCAAGTCACGGAAAAAAAAATGGTGGGTCAAGCATGTAGTCACCTTAATTCTTTGCATCAAGATTAGATTTTGAGGAATTTGGGGAGTAATATGTGGGTGATGTCTTGTTTCTTTTTTCACATAGTTCGTGCTTCTCGTAGGACTAGGAGTGTAGCTTAAAGGGAAGGTTGAGAACATGAGTGTCCTGGGCACAGTCCATGTGTTTCTCCAATGAGAGTTAGGCTGTCCATGCTTATGCGACCTTGTACTTTTCATATCACAATCTAGGGCAGCTCTCTAGTAACGAAAACTTGTTTTCATTTATTTCAAAGATTTTGGACAACATATTTAAATTCAAGCACCCTTTGGGCTTGAGCCTTGGAAATTTGTGCTATATTTGAGTCATAGAATTTTTTATTGAGATTATAAGAGTAATGAGCTCATATCTAATAAAAAAAATTAAGCTAAAAGAATAAAAGTATCACATCCTCTTTTACTATGATTTTTAATGTTATTTTTACAATGTATAATTACATTCCAAACATTTACCCTCACGCGAAAATATGACTTACACATGACACGTGCCATTTTAATACATACTTTCAACAAATTATCCATGAACTGAGCATTCTATTCTATACTTGAATGAGGTCAACCAAACTAATAGCTAGTCAGGCTATTGGCCCTAATAATTACCATGAGTTTAATATTTTTCTTTTAGTTTCAAGCTTATTAACTGACCTCAAGCCTTCTTTCGGCCTTGGACCTTAGCAATATATGAGTCCACACAATAATTTATTTTGATGTTATATAAAATTTCCTCCTGGTATATAAGACTGATAAGCCTATATATAACCTAAAAGTTTACCCTTATAAGAGATTGATATATAGTATCTTACGTACTATGATCTTTAGTTTTACTTTTCCATTGTAAAATTTCATTTCTTAGCAAACTGTAATAAGTTCTAATTGTTCACATTCTAATAAGACCAGTGATTTGTTTGCTGGCATAATTCTATTGAGAGTATGAAAGTTCCTAACTCATTTGAGCGTGTACTATTTGGTATATAAAAGTAAAATTGATTCTAACTAATATGGTATTGAGCCGTATCCGTTTACTAAGAACAATGCTCTCCAAATATGGATTACATAAACCCCAATCTTCAGAGGAAGATGTGATGATCAACTGCAACCAACTCATGTTGGTAGAATTTTCCTAATTTTAGACTAGACGTAAATTGCCCAACGACAGGCGAGACTTGAATATTATACGACAATCTGAAAGTTGCGCGTTTGCATGACCATTTGCAGTGACCCCTCATCGGGCCAGTCTCTCAATCTATTCGGGCCCCCAAAAAAGAAAATAACTTCGGGCCGCCACCCTTCCTTCCTCTTTCTTGTGCTCTCTCAGCCCATCAGTGCCCGTCGAACTTGGCTTACAGTGTTGCCGCATATATAGGCGTGATTGGGTACGGGCACCGTGTATTTCCATTTCCTAAGGTACTCCGGCCATGTCCTGCATAGAATCCGCTCTTAAGTTTCGAATCCAGACACCAGTCTTGTCGAGTTGAAGATTTAGTGGTATAGATGACTTGAGAGTTGAAGTTAATTGTGTGAACCATTTACATGTATATCTATCTATACACTAACTAATGCCCCGTGTATTCGTAAATTTGTTAACCGGGACCTACCTAAACTCCACAAGGATGTACATAGAATCCACCACGATGCACGTAGCTTGTTATCAGTTCCAGATATATATACTTTATGCTTGTGTATACTCCCATTGAAGAAGTTAAAACTCAATGTTCCATAACCAATATGAATTAACTAATGTAGTTCGGCATATTTTATTCTTAAATAAGTTATGATTTGAATGGTTGATTCATGAGAGTCCTAAATCGGAGCTGGTGACAACCAAGAGCAAGCAATGCTCCACTAGAAAATTTGATGCCTTACAAATATTCTTGGAAATCTATTATTTAAAATGCTTTATTTATTAAAAGAAAATTATCTATATGAAAATTTAACGACATGACCGTAAATGAGTTAATCATCGAATTTATTAACTGACCTCTTATATTTTCAACAGAAATTCAACTGACTTGAGGGGAATCTCGCGGACCATGCTCTCAATTCCCCTAACAGTTTGTTTCAACGCAAAAGGGAGCTCGGCCGGATGCCCCCATGGAGATCAAACTTTTCATCAAAATAATAATAATAATAATAAAATGGAGGTGGTGAGTTGGGGCGGGGATGACTGACTGTAGCAGCCTCTGAAATCGCGTTGACTTCGAAAGCATGGTCAGTGTCAAAGGGAACCACCGCATCGGAGGAGGCCATCACACCATCTCCACTGTTGACTTTTGAGATTTATACACCAGTTCATGGAGCTGCCTCACGTGTCGCACATCCCTCACCAGAATCAATAACATGACGCGTCTAGAAGTCAGGAATTGCCAAACCTCCTCACATGCAGTCGAGAAAAATGATACCCCATTATTAATATATTAGCATGGTGAAGCCGCTCGTGACAAGACCAGACCTAATTTGCCATGACATTCCACGCTCCAAGTGCTATGTCAAACCGATCGAAGTACAATCCGTATAAGATACAACAATACCCTAGACTACCTTGGAGTCTTCAAAAAATTAAGTACCGATATGAATTGACAAGACTCGTGAGATGTTCCTTTTTCTCGCATTCATTCAACAAAAGCTTTTTTTTTTTCCTTGCACTTTGATTAAATAGCATCTGTGCGTACTTCCATTCTTTAAGGGGTGACAAGTGCACGGCAAATTTTTTGGTCCTTGCAATTAAGAATCCCAAGGTGTCCTTGCAACTTTCACTGGACAATCGGTACAGTTCAACACCTTTCCTACTTAAACCTATATACATATATATAGTTCTTGAAAACTGTCTCAAATGATCCTGTCGACAGGGCGGGAAGGCATGAGTCGGTAGCCCAAGCCAGGAAAACTATAAACCCTAACACAGACGGTTAGAGATGACTTAAAAATTAAAATGATGTTTAACTTATAAGTATAAAAAATTTTATATTATAAGATATCCGTCTTTTATAGACATGAATTCCATCTAATCATATTACATTTAGACCTGCTAGTAGGGATTGTTGTTCATGAAAAGAAAATTTGAAGCTCTTAAAAACTAAAATAAAAATGAAAAAAAAGTACAACGTTCTTTATCGTATGTGCCAATGAGACTAGACACTCAGACCCTAAAAAGTGACGCCCTTTTTCTTGGAAAAATTTCACAGGACAGTCAAAATGCGTATTTTGCACATTTTCTCCTGATAAAAAAAAGTTAAATATTATTTCACAAAATTCTCTTGGTGCATGTGACCAGAGAATATTTAGATATTTGTAACAGATGTACTGTCAAAAACAATATAATAAGTTTACGTACCCAAACTAAATCTCAAGAAAAATATTGTCTGCCCAGAAGATAGATACACATATGCCTATATATATATACATATATTTGCTTGAAAGATATTACTGTGCAACAGTTTTTTTACCCATTTTCTGAATTTAGTGTATATATATATATATGTAAATGTCATATCCGGACCTATGTGGATAAAATCTTAACTTTTTATTGATAGGGGATCTCAGGAAATATTTGATGAAATTTAAAGGATGAAATTGCCCAAAAAAGGCAAAGTGATTAGAAACATACAAAGAACTAGATGTGAATTGAATACTATTCATCTAGGCTTACTTAGAATTAATTTAAATGGAGATAAATCATAGTTGGCCAAATGTTTTTTCCATCTCTTACTTAGGATTTAGAGGCAAGTTTGAAATTTTATGTATGCCAAATAAATTTACAGGAAACGAAGGGCATGTGCTAGGGTGTGATCGGGATTGGACCGCATCCTGGTGCTCGGTAGGATCGCCGGTTCTGGCGGTGCAGAAATCGAATACAGAGAGCAGACTTTTCAAGATTCGGATCCCGCACATCTAGGAAATCTTAGTGCAGTCAGTAATAATACTCTCGTCAGCTGTCATTTCTCGCACTAGGAATCGGCGAGCGATCGTCTTAGTGTAGCTAGACTGCACTGTCTGTTCCGGCAGTGCAGAGGCTCTTGCAATCAACCGTGGCTTTCACGAGTCTTTTTTCTACAGGTGACGACCATTCAGATAGCCTATTAGCCAGTACCTGTGATTTCATGTGTTTTGTTGTCCGATTATCAGGGTGTAGGTAACGAAGCTAGGCATTAATTGCGGCCGATAAGAGTGGGGAGTTGGGGAGCAGTTGCTGGAGTATTGAACGTGTCCTGAAGTTTTCTTTTCTTTTCTTTTTTTGACGAAGTTAAAATTATTTGGTTTGGGGCCGAATGTTTTTGTGTTGGAATATGATGAGGAGGAAGGTGCGAACGGAGCCATTACTGAAAGACCATTCGTCTAATGTATGTTTCTGGTGGAATGGGGGTCGAGGAAGAGAGATTGAGGACTTGGAATTGAACGAGGTCCCAGTATGGGTTCAAATCCATGGATTGGTGAGAGACCAATTATTACCAAATGATAGAAGACTAGAGGGGGAAAGGAGTCATGACATTTCTAAGGGTTAGGGCGAGATAGAGCTCTGGTACTGGATGGGTGCATGTGGGCTGGGATGGATCATGGTCAGTGTTGGGTCGGTCTCTTTCCAGTACGAAAGGCCTTCTGGGTCAATGTCAGCGGTCCTTGCAGTGTTCTCCGACATCCTAATGTCTTCGAGACGCGTTGATGGAGTCAAACATTTTTTTTAGGTTACAAATATAAGATTAATTACTTTTTTTGCTAAAATTATTATAGCAATTTGGATGTAATTCAAGAATCTTTCCGCATTTTATGTAACTCTATGAATCATACTATCAAGTCGTAATTACATTGCAATAAAGATTATAATATAGTACAGGATTGGTCCGTCTTCTCTGAATTGACAGTGATGCCACTCATGGGAGTGTCAGCACAGAGCTCGCAGGAGCCGGTCGGAGTTAGCATCACTCATTTTAAAAAATACGGACTCCTTGGGAACTGTTGAAATGGGGAAAAGAAGACCTTGGCCTATGCTCCGGATGCGACAACCGGCAACCGAAAGCCGAGGGGAGACTGCGAAAGAACAGGAGAGGCAGACCTCGTCCCAGGCGCTTACCGGCTACAGCCAGTGACAGTGAGTGACCCCACCCACGTGAATTTTGACTAATTGCTGCTGAAGTGGGAAGAAGCATAAAGTAGTAATTTTTTTTTCATTGGTAATTTTAATTTCCAAAACAAATCTCCATCACTCCTTCCACCTGCATTGGTTACTTAAATTCCGCATTAAATATTGGAAATTTTCAACTAAGTTGAAAAAAAAATGATATTATAAATATATCAGTCAATCAGTGTAAATTCATTCAAGCGTGCAGCACCCAAATTCAGAAAAGTATGCATTATTAATATCCATAAAATTATTATATTTTAATTAATTTAAATTTAATTTATCGGTACATAATGACATGAAATATTCCCCCAAAAAAAAGAGTTTTCGCCGTTACAGAATACCAATGAGGGAAGAGGGCTTTTGTATCCCAGACTCACTAACACGTGACTAATCAAAGTTTGAATACATTCCACCTATTAATGGATAAATTATTATGTTATAGATCATCTTCCTTTATAAAGTTTAAATTATCTCAATCAATTTAAGATATCATATATAAATATTGTACCAATTATTCTTAGAAAATTTACCAAACATTATATAAATTTCCTTTATTTTTATCTCTTTTTTTCATATATAAACTGTCTTATTTGGTTACTCTTATGTGCCTCTTTTCACTTTTCCATTGAGTTTCACGCTCTCGTCATCCATCACCAATGTTTGACCAAAGAACAATTCTCATTTAGCTCAAAAGATAGTTTTAAAAATTGGATTATACTGGTCAGTTTAATTGGTTTGATAGAGAATCGATCACTCACCTGATCTGATTCCTAGAATTAATCAAATTACATTTTGAATGCAGTTAGCTCCGAATGAATTAGTCAGTTCCTTGTCTGACCGATGAACCCGATTAAATTGGTGGAATAATTTACCGACTTAAAATTTTTAAAATATAAAAACTTATTATAATATGTTAATTTATTTTACTAGACGTATATTGTATTTTATGTTAAATTTAAGGTTAATATAATTATTATATTAAAAATTTTTGTTATAAATTATTATTAAATTATAGTATTACAATATTTTATTAATAATATTATATTATTTATATTATTTATTAAATATGCGATTCGACCCATTAAGTTTTCAATCCAACTCACAATCATGTGAATCCAGGCCTTGACTGATTCTCAGTTTGATCCAATTTTAAAAACTACACTTAAAATGGAGGATCTAAATGCCAAATCTATTGTCGTGTAGGAGTGGGATCTAATCTAATATTAACGGGACTTATGATCCCGTCCAACGGTGTTTTTTCTTTTAGATTTTTTAAAATTAAAAATATGTGTCCAATATTTTTTATTGGAAAAATATGGAATAATATGGGCAGGCTGTAGCCAAACTGTCCAGCCAACGACGGGCACGAAGTCCTATAAACATGGCCCTTTAATTTTTGTCCATTATATTTATATATCAGAATATTGTCTGAAATTCATGTCCTTTTACTCACCCCCTCCCTTATCCCTGCACTCTTGTCCAGCAATCCAAACAAATAAATACTGAGCCGCTGACATTATTGTTGAACCAATCCACTCGGTCTGTTGTTTGTTTGTTTTTCTTTTTAAGAAAAAGTGCTTCACAAAAATCCCCTAAAAGGGATTTTTAATTGGGTTGTCACGCCCCCAATCCTTAAAAATCAAATAATATTTTATTTTTACTTAAGGGTACCTTGAATTGAAAATTTTGGAAGTATAAAAATAAATTTTTTATTTTTATTATAAGATCTTTCATATTTTCTTATTTTCATATTCTCTTATATTATTCTAAATTGGTGAGTTACTTATATAATTAATTTTTATGGAGAGATCCGGAGGGGTCAGCTGTCCCTCCAAATCTCTCAATCAATTGACTCTTCTATCCCTCCAAGAGTGGGAGAGGAGGGATGAAATGAGTAATTACAATTAAACACTCAAATTCAATATCTTAAAGAAAATTAGTAGGGGTATAATAGTCCTTTTATACCTCTATTCCCTCTCATATCCATGATTTTATTTAAATAAGGATAATGAAAGTACACCGTATCCCTCAATACTGCTCAGTCTAAACGTACCCTAAGTACTGTGTCAGTTTTTTACATACTGTTATCAAAAATCACAATGGTAATGCCTAACCGCCCCTATCAGAATATTACATCTCGTATAGAGTTAATTTATATTTATGGGTTGCATTTTATTTTAAATTTTCATGCTAAAGAGTACACGTGGTCAGTGTCCTGAAACAATCCATATAAATAAACATTAATTTGGCCTTAATTTACTGCATTTATTAATTCAAAATTTTGTGCAATTTTCCATTTTAGAAGACAGGAAGTGAGGACTAAAGGTACATTATAAAATTAAATTATTATTCATATCGCTTTAACGTAAAAATGACCAAACGCATTAAAAGCAGTCTCTCTCTCTCTCTCTTTTTTAATATTTAAGTGAGCAAATTACGCCTATAACTTACAGAACCAAATTCAATATTTTTTTTATTTGACAAAAATATAATTTCTATTAAATGTAGAGGCTAGCACCTAGCACAGCACGTGCTATTTCAGAGGTCCCATGTCCTATTTTTCACACTGGGAGAAAAACTGAATATCCACACCTTTTGCAATATATATATATATATTGATCTGTAATCCTCATTTTTATAATATAGTATAACTAATAGTGAAGCTCTTAGGATAGTTTATTTATTTATTTATTTATGATCTTCCGTATTTTTTTATCAACACGTGCATGTCTCCCAACATGAACCCAAGTTGGCAAATAATATGTGCAAGAAATTTTTATGTTTATCTTGATATATTAGGTTGTGTAAATTCTGACTTTGGGTTTTCCTTTTTGTTATTTATTTATCAGAAGAGAAATTCTATAATTAATTTTAGTTGGACCCACCAATTATATAAATGAAAAAAAATTGAAGTAGCAATAAATATTACTTTCGGTGAATATTCAAATTTTCATTTTTCTTTTTTTGATAAAGGATATTCAAATTTACAAGTGCAGTATTTTATTCAAATTTGACTAAATAATTTCAATCAGTATATACAATATATAAGAGCTAAAGTAGTTGTGTTTTTTTTTTCAATTTCGTCTTATTTTTTTTTAGAAATATAGCGACACTATAAGTTGCACGTATGAAAAATCACTTTTAAATAATTTAATTATAAATCGAGAATGATATCATTATATCAAAATCAAATGCTATTCTCTAATTTTATTTCATATTTATTTGATTAGCATGAGTTTCACTGCAAAAAAAGGCGCACTTCCTTTCAATTCTCTTACAAATTTAATATTTATATTTTAAATTAAAAGGATTTATATTAGAAAAAATTTTACTTTTTAATTGACCGGTCTAATTCGAATATAGATTAATTAGGATCCATTGGACTTATAGATTTTGGATAGTTCAAACTGAAATGTTTTATTAACTATTAAATTTGGAGAGGGAGTAGTGTATACCTTAAGAATCATCTCGATGTAATATGATATACATATACCATAGCTTAATATGTTTTATTTCGTCCAAATTTATGAATACTTCATTAATTCACGAACTATTCAAGCAAACGTGTGGGTTAGTAGCATGTGTAAAAGCCAGCATAGTTGGGAATCAATCAAATTCATGATGTCATGAATGGGTCATAAATGCAAGATTTAGTTCGCATTATGATTGCATTGAAGATAACACATGTTAACTCATAATTTCAAATTTCGGGGAATTAGAATTACCATTTATAAGAAATTAGGGGATGGAGAAGATCCAACACAAAGTCCCTTACACTACTCATATCAAATTTGCCAAACTAACCTCTCCATTAATTTTTTTTGGACAATTTAAATGGTATATTTCGACCGATCGATATGGACAAATCTATGCGGAATACAAGTGTACAGTCCCCCCACAGAAGCCAACTGCTCTTGTTTGGAATTTGGATGCCCGATCAGTGTCAACACACCGGTTCCAATACGAACCCGGTCAGTTTACAAGACTATGTCAATGATTGAAATTTTGTCGTTCATAAATTTAAAATTATTTTTTATTTTATCTTTTTAAAAAAAAACATTAAACCACCCCCATTAAATTCTATACTATAAAAATCACCTTCTCATTCCATCTAATTATATTCTCGATCTGCTAATTTGACTCTAGAAATTGGATTGTTTCAGGGAATCACGGGATCTTCTGTCAGAAACAAAATCGATTGATTGACACATTTGGCAGTAATGTTGGAGAACACGAAAAGTCAAGTTAATGTTTTATATTGATTGAAACCGAAACAACATGAAGATGAAACACAAATTCTACGCTATTTGTTGTTCTAATCTTATCGAATACATGGGCATAAACTTGTTATATAATGATAAAAGTCTAAGATTTGAATTGTCTAATACTCATAAGATCATGATTTTTTCTTTTTCTTTCTTGGATTAATCGATAAATATTGAGATTTCCAATAATAGATTCAGTCTCCAATGGGGTCAAAACATTTCCCCAATTATACATTGTCTTCAGTCATAAATCACGTAATTTCATCGGAGAAGAAGACGTATGGAGCATCCAATGTAGGTTGTACTGCAACGATATGTTATTAAAAGTGATGATTCCATACTTGTGCATGGTAGCAATCATCTGTCTGTGACAGAGGGTCACGGGAGCAAAGTCGAACATATTACTGGGTAAAAAAAAAAGGTCATAGAATATAATTTGTCCAAATATTATGATCACGACAGCTTTTTGATTGTTTATTTTAATTAAGCTAACTGTTCGTCAACTTTTTACGGCTATTGGAAGTAATAATTTGTCCAAATATTCTTCCATCCGAGGAATTTAATAATGAATGATCAACAGCCATATTTAATTCTTTTTTCGGTGTCCGCTATTATTATTATTATTATTATTATTATACTACAACTTTTATACGAGGGAAAGATGTTCCCAAGTGTCGAGTCGTGTTTAAAACCTCATATTTGCTTTTTTTTTTCCATCAGACGCCATTTATTTCAAGTTCGATACAGGTTAATGCACCAAGATGTAAGACTTCCTAATATGAAATACTTAAATATTCATCATTCGAATATGAAATTTTATTTTAAAGTATGGTAATGTAATTTTATTTTATTTTATCTTCAAAACAAGGGTAGTTTGTGATTTTCTTATTTTCAAACACGTCTAGCTGGCAAATTATCGTATTTGAATTTGAATTGGGGGGGCCTCTCTTGTGTCTCGCTCAAAGGGATATTACTCTCCGAGGAAATTCTATGAGCCAATTAATTTTTTATTCAGAAGGTAAGAAAAAAATTGTGTGTAAATAATTGGGCCGTCTTCTACAACCGGTTAATTATGATCCGTTAATTAAGCTACCAATGATCTGGTAATCGTATCATGCAGGATTCCCAATACTCTGAATCATATGATCGACCACCTGTCACACTAGGATTCATTATATTCAATCGGTATTCATATCCAACGCATATTGGGGTTTTCCATATATTGCGGTCAGTATAAGTCGACTAATCTTGATTAATTAGTAGATGCTTCTCACAAACTGGATCAGATTAACAAACAGGCGTTTTCCCATAGCAATTACTACCCTTGCGAATAATTAAAGTCTTCAACATATATATCATTGTTTTATTGAATTCCCATAATTTGATATTTCAAAATCTAATCGGATGATAATTCACATATAAGAAAATTCGATCTACTAAAATAAAAAGCTTACAAAATTATGAATATTTTTAATTTATAATATTTAAATTTGATATTGTTTAACATCAACCAACCTCAACCAGGGTGTATAATAGCTTCTTCTTCTTCTTTTTTTTAATGACCTCATCCCCTTCAGTCGTCAATTCTCTCGAGCATAATTGCCTTGGAGCAATTATGAGGAAACGAAAGTGGTTCCAATTGCGCCCAATAATTCAGCCACCTGAAACCAGATTCACATCTTTTGAGCATATATACATATGTATGTATGAAAATGATGAAATCTTATGTGTCCTGGTAGGTATGAAGAATAAGTAACATAATGAAACTAAACCATACAAAGTGTTCAGGCTTTTTCTAGCGCTAATTCCATTCAATTCTATCGAGAGCGTCTCATATTAAATTGAAAGTTAGAATTTCTGAACGCCATAAGGATGGAACGATACTGGCAAATGAAGAGCAGAAGGGGGTTGATGCCGCGATTCAGTCATGCAGTGCCGCAACACTCACCGCAAAATCAACCTCAGGAGGTTGGTGTGGTGGCACAAGCCATAACACGAAAGTTTAAAATGACTGTCGAAGACAAATCGTGCCTATACACCAAGTTTTTGGTTCACCTCAGGCATGTTGTGACATGTGATATCGAGATTTCGTCAAATATTGAACTTTCATATTCATTCGTGATTTTATGAGATGTTCTTGATCATCAAAAATATGATATTTCCTTGGTGTGAAGGGTATCTCGCATCAGGCTGGGAGCCTCTTGAGAAGATTTGAGAGTTGAGGAAATTCATTACGAGTGTTGGGAATGAAGTTCAAAACGAAAGGAAGACATATGCCAAGAGTGTCATGACACTATGTATAACGTCGTGCATTATTAGAGGACAAAATGCTTTTGGAATACACAATGCCGTGACACTTACAGCCAGTGTCATGGCATTGCAACCATAATGCATTGAGAGTGCAGGACGTCGTGGCATTCATCCTTGCGCCACGACACTAACAAATAATATCAAGGTTATGATATTTTGAGATATTTAATTATTTCCTTAATAAGAAAGATTTACTTGTAACAATATATTTAAGAGATTATAGTATCCAAACATGTGAGATTATGTATTATAATTATAAATAGATAATATGGTACAAGAGCATTGGAGTACATGTGTACCGGAGGATGAGAGTAACATTGCAAGATCTTTCTGATAAACTTTTCAACAATGCAATAGCATGAGAATTTGAGAGATCAAGTTTGGACTCTTTTTTTTTTGTGTAGGTTGTAACGGGGGTCTCGAGAATAGAATTGGGACACATCTATAAACTGTAATATCATATTTGATCTAGTGAATTATTTAATCCGTATCCTTGATATTTTCCTCATAAGAGAGTTTTATCTCGTAATTTTGGTGCTTACATTCCTTATCTTACTTCTTTGGTTCTCCCGTTGCCATTGTAATTAAATTTCAATATCTTAATATGGGTATTTACCACAAGTGGAGATAAGTTGAGGGACTTGAGAACGGAGTATTCTAAAATATTTCATTCTATTGAGCTAGAAAATAGTTGAGCTTGAATTTCGATTTTTTTTCCGAGAAATTCTCGATAATGCATTTTTGTAACTCCAGGTTTTAACGTGAAGTGGATAAAGAATTTTAAGAGATCACGATGGTGACACTTTCTCGTGATATCTGAATGAATTTGTAATTTCCGAAGTGATCTAGTGGATTTTTTTTCTTACTCTAAGTCATGTATGTCTTGGGTGAAAAATATCTATAATTTCCCTTTATTTCCATGTTGGACAATATCTGAAATTGATGTAATTGGATCTTCCGAATATTTCAACTGATTGAAAATATTTTAGCATGGACATATTCGGATATTATATATTCCAAATTGAATATTTTATCGTATATTCCCTGTTTGAATATAAATATTTGAGTCTATGCTCAACTAAAGACACAGGGATTTTTTTTTAATTAAAAGAATTGAATTCATCCTACGTCTATGTCATTTTTCCAGTGTTATCTTCATATGTTTGGTTCGCCTAAGAGTTGGGAGGTCCGTGCTGCCCTCAACTATGCTGCTGTTGTATTATGGGAGAGATTGACGATCATGTTTCCTAAGCATGTCTAGGCGGGATAAAATAAGTTTGAATTACTTAGATAAATTATTTTAACATGATTAGCATTACATATATATATATATATATACGAATTAGATATTAGATTATTGCAAATAAACTATTGGCATATTTTTACGTCCACGGTAATAGGGTAGAAAATATAATTTCAATAATAGAAAAAACGGAGTAAAGGGTGATTAACTTTAATTCCAAAACTCAAGTCCTTGAATATAAGGGAATAAATCCTCCCATTTGAGAGGGGCAAAAAATGAGAAGGAAAAAAAATTCCTAATGCAACGTCCCAACGGAGTCGATCACGGGAAAAGCCTCGATGCACCACGACATGGCCGAGACATCCCCTCAGGCGTTCCCGATTTCACTCATCTTGTATACGTAAATTGGCTACACACAGTTGTCCCATTCAGAAAGTGGTGGATGGCACACACTACTACTCTACTCAGTCGTAAAAGAGAATTCATGGCACCTACAAGTGTCTCCATCCCCCGCCTAATGCGCTCAGTGGCATTAACTATGCCCCATATCGGGCTTTTCTGGAAGCCTCGTCCACACACTGTGACCGATACAAACATCCATTTAACACCATTTTAGGACTGCTATAACTCGTATTTAATTTGATTTAACTTAATGAATTTAAATTTTAGTTTTGATTACTGAAGAAAAAAAATAATATATGCGTATTTCATGATCCAATCATTCGAGCCATTCCCTACTATTTTGAATGGTTTTGCCCATCTGGATTGCCCTCACTCCCACCGTCATACGTATGTATGATCATATACAAATCGATGATCCGTTCGATCAAGCATGCGTATATCTTGTGCGGATAGTTCCATTAATGACAACTTAGTTCATATTTTCCGTGTATCATCGGAAACTCTGCATCTCCGACGAGTTCGCCAGTTATTTCCGACAATTCCCTTTTTCTGTTTTTCAGTAGTGGCGAAAGCTCGTAGTGGAATTAGCTGATAGACATCGTGGCGCCGATTTGTGAATGCCCTGCACTGTGCTGTGCGTTGACGCTAAGGAAGCGGTTCATGAATTGAAAACGGGATCTCGTGAGTTACATCACATAGCATTATTGCAACTTGCAATTTTTTTACCGTATAAAATATTATTAATGCTGTTCCGCAAATACTATGATTAAAAAGGATAATGAAAAAATAGTACATAAAGTTTTATAAAAAAAAAAAAAAATTTATCAAACCCACACTTCTTGCTTCGACCGGCTCGAACACGGAGCCACCATAACACTAACCCTTTTCACTTGGAAAGCATTTTAGGTTTAGACCCGGCATGGATGGCTTCAAGCGCGGCTCCCGGCAAGACGAACAATGAGTTTTTCATGGAGACGAAGGACGACGACTGGTCTCCTTCATGGTAGAGAGAGAGAGAGAGAGAGAGAGAGAGAGAGTTCTATTAACGTTATAAGAGAAGTGGAAAAATGGGAGAGGACTGAGAGGGCCATTTGATGTCGACTCGACCACCAGCGTCCCCACGACGTTTCTGGTGAGAGGTCTCGAGTAAGACGCCTATATGTGGGCAAGTTCACTGATGATGTCATCTGCGACGATGTGACAAGGATTGTTGGGCACCCCATCCATATCCATCCTTACCAGTGTCAAAATCTGGCTTGGATCCGAGATTTTTGGGTTAGATTATATTATAAAAAAAATTGTATTTGTGTAAAATTTATAAAAAATATTTATAATAAAAATTATAATACAATAAAAAATAAATAGCTATATTTTAATAAATTATTTTAAATATTTTCTTTACATTTATATAAAATTTAGATTAACAATATGTTATATCATATATATTTTTATTTTAAAATAGAAAATTTTTTAAATTTATTTTTGAAAATAATTATTTTATTTAATTTATATCAGATGTGAATTTTCAGGTTATTAATATATGGTGGAGCAGATTGACACGACCCGCAAATATATTTGTGCGAGTGCTGGCATGCTTGAATTCTCCAAATTGACAGGTCTATCTATCATAGCAACCCCATCCCCAATTCTGCTCCTGCAATTTTTTTAAATCTTTTGAAAATTTTAAAAATTTTAGTATTATAATTTACAGTGGAAGCGAGAAATTTACAACCCGGCCTTAAATAATGGAGCTAAAAAGTAGATATATAATAGTCTTAGGAGTCACTGCTTCAACATGTGCAACATTCATTGAATCCTCTTTTATTATTAGTATATAGTTTTCAATTAAAATCATTGAAACATCAGCAAATTAAAAAAGGGTTTGTGCATCTGTGCCCAATAATAACTTCCCAAAATTATATTAACATTACCTTTCTAAATTCAGAAAACCTAAAATGAAATAAATTCTAAACTTTTAGTACTCTAAAAATCTTTAAAATCTAAAAGCCCTAAAAAAAAATGTTCGAATCATAAACATCATGAATATTAAAGGATACGGGATCTTGAAATATAAAATTTTTAAAAAAATCCTAAAATAAATCCAAAATATAAAAATTTAATGTTACTATTATGTTTGGTAAGAAAGAATTAATTAGATATAAATTATTTTTAATATTGAACAGACGGTAAATTAGGCATTAAAAATTCAAATTAATTTGTTAATGGTTATTTGATCACACTAGATAGGTAATGAATGTTTAAACTACACTCTAAGGGCACAATTAAGAAAAATCCGTTTAAAATGGGTGTTTGTGTCATATGTCTAAGGGGTAAAGAGTAAGCAATCATTACTTACCGTATATATACCTCAAAAAAATCATTTTAAAAAGTCCAAATAAAATCTTATAAATTCTAATAGTCATAAAAAAAAATGCAAACCAAATTGTAGAAATCATAGTTTTAAAAATAAGAGTGGGCCGGTTGGTTCAATTGGAAACCAGTCACTCACCAAATCTAATTTAAAAAAAACTCAATTATACTTTAAATGATGTCAATTCTAGTTGAATCAGTCGATTCTCAGTTAGATTGATGAATTTAATTAAATTTATGAAAAAACTGACCAACTTAAAATTAAAAAAGTAAAAACCTAATCTAATATATTTATTTTATTTTACTAGATTTGTATTTATATTTTATATTAAACTTTGAGTTAATATAATAGTTATGTTAATAATTTTTATTATAAATTATATTTAAATTATGATACTATATAAATTTATTAAATATATTATATTATTAATATTATTTATTAAATATACAGTTTGACTCATTGAACTCCTAGTCTGACTCATGAACCCATGGATCCATCCTTAAATTGATTTCCGATCTGATCCAGTTTTAAAGACTGTGGTAGAAACCTTCAAAATATTAAATACTCAAATTTTTTTCAATTGTTAAAAGTATGAAGATAATTTGAAAAATTAATTTTTTTTATAGAATTTATATCTAACAATAGGAAATTAATTAAATCTCAAACATTTCTTAAATGAAATAAAGGATAAATGAGGTGTTCCAAAAAAATCGAATTAATTTTACTAATAGTCGTTCCCTTCCATATAGGAAATAATTATTACTTAATTCACATCCTTACGCATAGGTCAGGAAAACATCCACTCTAAGTGTGCCTCTTTATCACTAAAAAAAATATATTAATATAAATTAATTGAGATATTTTTATTTCATAAATTTTTTTAAAATAAAGTATATATGATCCAACTATATCATAAATGAAATGGATGTATATTGTTGGAAACGCCGCTAGCCAATGAGTGGAACTGATATAATATGGATAATGACAATGTCGCATGGAAATCCTTGTACGACAGTATCACATTTGATATGACACTTTTAATTAATGAAATTCGTTTGGCGCCTCTGAAATTGTGAATTGTCGGGACTATGGAATCTTCCGCTAAGTTATCCAAAATCAAGTGCCGCTCTTCCAAATTACAATTGGGTCTAGGAAGAAACCTTTTCCCTACTATCAATGACATTTTAGAACATGCCCACATTGCTATGGACAGTAAAAGTTGTAACTTTGAGTTTTATGAATAAGAAAATATGTAATTCGAGAAAATTTTATTTTCAATTAATTATTTTAATTTAAATTTGAATTAATAACATTTTATCATTGAAATCTAGGATACCCAATTTATCATAATAGACACGGCTTAATAAACTTGACAATCGGCTAATTGAGTACCGAAAGACAAGAAGACATACGTCTAATAAAAACAAAAAAAAAAGGGAAGAGGAGGAGGAGAAGAAGAAGAGAGAGGAGGAGCAAGGGCAATTCGGTAACTTCGACTCTCCCCGGCACTCGAGGTGGAAGTGGTGCGGGGGCTCACTGTGATAGCGTGTGCTGGTGAACAGAGGGAGCCACCGCTTTCCCGCCGTTCGATGATCAGTGGGCGATTGATTTGTTCTCATCGTTCGATGGTACGGAGGAACAACATGTCTCCCCCCACCATGCTCGTCAATCCCTCATGATTAACTTCACTTGCATTCGTTTTTCTTTTAGCCTGTAATTATTGCTCTTGACGGCCGTCTGCCTCCCGCCGTCAGTGGTGGTGGTGGTGGGGGTTTCGTAACTTACGCCTCGGCCCCATGTTCTGCTTGGTGGGGGCCGGCCACTCCAGTCTCGATAGAAAGAATGCAATGCATGCTGCGCCTACTCTATGAAGAGTTACAATCATAACTTATTTGTGAGTATGATAGGATGATTTAGTATTTATTATTTTAATTAAAAATTTTGAGTTTAAATTTTATTTATGGTGAAAAGTTTTTTATTATTTAAATAGGATAATTCGAATTAATTAGTTGAATAAAATCTAATTGAATACCGACGATTTATAAAAAAAAAAGAGTTGCAATTATAATGTATTAATATTTTGAATAGCAAGTGATACAGTAATATACCCCGAAGATGGAAATCAGTGTCATCTCCTCACATCCGGTGGTGAGGACCTAGGACATGGTCTGATCTTTTATCTATTTATTAAATAGGAAATAACGGTAGTGACGATCCAATCATCCACACCATATAACATTTAACTATTTATTTTGTATCATGAATATATAAAATGAACTGAAGGTAAAAGATAGAAATTTGATATAGATCAAGAAGTTAATATCGTTCAGAATATTTGTTCAAAAACTACACAACTACCAAATATTTTTAGTAAACTTATTATAAAGATTAAAACTATCAAATTCTTAAACTCATCAGGGGAGTTGGTTTTGGATGTAAGGGTAGGGTTCTCTTAAGGGACTCATAGAAAATTTGATTTTTAATTTGTTTGAAAAAAAAAGAAAAGGAACAACCTTATGGCAAGTCGTAGCCCACAAAAATCCTAATAAGTAATTTCTTAGAATGAATAATTATGATACTATCAAACCCTATAATGGTATTAGATTATAAGTTGAATCTATCACGAACATCTATTTTCACTATTTTACTAATCACACAAGATAGATTTGTCAAAACTGATGCAGTGTAGTCGTGGAAGCGGCATTTTTAAAAAAATTACATACTTAACCAAATTACCTTTTTATAAAGGGATAATTACAATTGAAATTGTATATATTTGTTATTTTTTTTATTTAAATTCTATATATTTTAAATTAACTTTTTTAATAATATATATTTTATTTTATGACATATTTAAATCATAATTATAATGATATACTGATGTGATGGTTATTTCCTAACATGACATAATAATATATCAATAAATTACTGATATGGTATGTTGACATGACAAGATTCGGTTGGCATGGTGTGATAATGTGGCGAGAATTTTGCCGATGTAGTATGTCATATAGCGCCGTTAAATGTCACATTAATGAACCGTTAAAATTAAGACTAAAATGTGTTACAAAATCGAACATATAGAATCGAAAGAACCATTTTAAAATGCATATTATTTGAGTAAAACAATTAGCAAGTATATACAACTTTCATAGTAATTCTCCTTCTTTTTCAAGTACACAATTACAAGATTAAACTCTATTACTTTTAAGCGGGCGGATCAAATAGGGAGACAAGTGGTCTGATCACTACCTTCTCTTGTGGTTTATGCACCCATATATACGTTACATATATTATTTCCAAACCAAAGTATAATACGGTAAGGTGAGTATTTTAATGTAATAAGATTGAGACCAGCGTGGGTTACATACCCCGAATCTATGTCGTTCTCTCCTCTGATTCATGCATTTTATATGAAGAGTGAAAAGAACCTCCACGGGCGCGGCAAGAAGTTTATTGTAGGCAATTCGAGTTCTACGCGGATGAGAGGAAGGAAGAGCAAAGAAGATGACGATCAAGCAAGCTACACGATGACAACCATCATTCTTCTTGTGGAAATTACCAACACATTCTAATCATTCTTTTTTGAAAGTAATGAGGTAATTTTGTCTAGAGTAAAGTAGTGGGGGGAACATGATTAATAGAATTAACTAGTGTAAGGTAATGTATCTAGTAAAAAATAGGGTAATTGTAAGAAAGAAAAACTATAAAACCAAAACTGAATCAAGAGCACGTCTGATTCGACTTTTGCTGGTGCGATTTGCTCGTCAAGAAGGTGTCGAGTAACGTTCATTTGGTAACTCGTAGCTAACCAAACCGAACAACCGGCTTTTTGAATGGTCACTTAATAAAAACTTTTTAGAAAAACTTTCAAATCTAATCGAATCGATTACGTTTGATTGATTAATCAAATTATATCAAAACGGTTAACCGATTAATTAAATGATTGGAATGAAATTTTATATTGTTTGGATACTCAAAAGTAAAATTGATATTCCAAGGCCAACTCGAACCGAATATTTGGTTCGATCCCTAACTTTTTCTTTCTTTCTTTCATTTTGATGACAGAAAACAGACCATTAGAGCGCATAAATACTGTGATTAAAAGATTACACAAAATGGATGCAATAGTAATTAATCTGGAGCTTAGCTTGAAGATTTCCCCTTTTCTTAATTTTCAATGAAACAATGAGGATGATCGAACACTAATACATGGGGCTAATGTCTATTGGAGCCTCAAATTAATTCCAATCACAGGGTGCTTTCAGTAGATTTTAGATGCATGAATAGATTAAGATGATTCAAAATCTCCCTCTCTTTTTAAAAAAAATAAATTTATGAATTTAAATTCTGTAAATACACAGAAAATTCATGATGGAGAACTTTATCTTTAGCGCAAATCCAACTTAAAAAGATAATTTTATACATAACGAGAAAGGTAAGGCAGCACCTTCCTCTGTCAGCTTAATCATGATTTAATGAGCCACTCAACTCTTCACGTTGATCCACTTTTTCTCCCTTTCCCCCCTTCCTCTGTCTAATCATCTTCCCTTTTCCATGCTTCTCCTTGGATTTTCAGCATTGAGAGCTTCTTTTTGAATGAAAAATAATTTAAATTTAAAAAAATAAAAAGGGAAATCTGAAGAAGAGAACTTGACTAGCCAATCTCATCTCATGAAAAAAGAAAGGAAAGAAAATTTACATAATTTGGTTATGATATTTTGATGTCTCCCCATCTAAACAGAGATTAGCTTTGAGTATTACAAATAAAAATTTTAAGGCTAAAAGATCTTAATTAAATTTATTAACTGATTCAACTTGAATTTAAATTAATTAAGTATAGTTTATTAATATTGTAGACATAGTTAAAGGGAAAGAAGGAAAAGAGGATGGAAAGAAATCATTGAAGAATCTAAAATTTTCGACTTCCAACAAATCCTAAACCTAGAGGCCATAAAGCTGGAGACTATTACTTCGTTGTAATTGATAATATTCTCTAAATGGTTAATGAAGATAATTAACGTAACGTGTACTCAAGCACAGCAAGAATATATTGTCACATTGAATGATCGTGAGGTCGATTGACGTAATTAATATTTATATTTACTTTTTTACTCGTAAGTGACAGAAGACATATTTATTATTATTGGAATAAAAATCATAGCAGATGCGTTTATATTAGTAAAAAAATAATATACGATTTTTTTACCATAAGAGGGAATTTCTCCAATCCTGGAAAAACAATTTGTGGTTATTGTGCCCTAGAAATATACCTCATATCGAACGTACCATTCACATCGTTTCCTCTCTTGTTCCGTTCATTATTCCTTCTAATAGAATTGTTAACTACAACGCTACACATTGAGCCCTTGCAAGACTAAATAAGCATTGCAAATTCCACCTACGCGCGCATATATATGATATATGAGTTTGACCAATTTGCAAGAATGCTTAATTGCTTTGTGATAACTCAAGGAAGAGAATAGTGGAAACTATTATATGAGTTGTAAAATTAATTTCAGTATCTCATCTCATTAACGATATTTTAGAATGGTCGAATCTTATAAATGAAGAAATATTATAATTGTAAAAAATTTATGTAATTGTAAATTATATACGTAAATTATGAAATTAGCAAGGGGATACTCCGAATCCAACTCAATGGATATCCACTTTATTATTCAATATCTCCTTTCTTCTAATAATTAATTCAAACTTGGAAAGTGAGTGTTGTTAGATTTATGTGATTGAGTGCTCCACCCGATTGTGTAATTTATATAACTCTACCTCTATAGTTTATATATTATTCAATTAAGATATGCCTATGTGACGCCAAACAATCCCCCCACAATTTTCCTTTGGAAGAAGAACATTCGGTATCCAAAAATTTGAGAATTCCAAATTTATCGTAGGGGCAGTGAATCTAATTATGAAGTTTATATAATCATAAATTTTTATTAACAAGATCAAAAATTAAAATTTTATTATAAAAAATATCAAACTAATTCAATTAAATTACATAAACATATCAAAACAGCCCGTGTAAAAAAAGAGGCACCAAGGACCTCGAACCTATGAGCCTCCCCGGACCCCATGTGACACCCCCAGCACTCCACCTGACCGTCAATAATCCTTAGCGTGTCATCAAGAGGTTTGACCGTTTGACTGGTCAACCTCTCGTGCGTGGCTATCCCCGCCCGGTTTTGTAAAACTCTCACCAGCGAGGGGGTTTATGCTAAGTACCGTCGCCAAACTCGGCAAGTTAGGCCAGGCAAGTTTTTTTTTATACAATATAATGTGATATGTAGTTAAATAAGTTTAAATTGAGTATAAATATAATTGGTGTTTAAATAGATTAAATTTATATAACTTATTTAAATAAATGTATTAATATAAATTAAAACTTGATAACATAATAAAAAAATAGTTAAATTTATTTACTAAATATATTTAGATATATATTAAATTTATTAACTCATTTAATATATTTATATATTTATATATCATCTTTTATTTTATGTTATGTAAATAATATATTTACACACATTTAAGTTTTAGGGTTAAATAATTTGCATTGTGTTAGCCTATAATTAGGTTGAGGGAAAAAAACCTATAATTAGGTAGGGCATGTATAGATTTTTTACACATTTAATAAATAAATTAGGTACAGGTAAAACATTTTCTAATATAAACCCATTTTTGAACACGAGAAATTACCGGCCACACGTTAAACGCTCTCTCCGGCCACTTAGGCTCAGAAGCGGCTGGACGATCGCATTTATTACAGAAAATACTTCCAGCTAAAAAATGGGGGAAAAATAGAGAACGAAAAATGCTTTCAAGGAAAATTTAAGGAAAAATTATTTGGAAATAATATACTTATGGAAACTTGATAATGTGGATTGTGAATGAATGAAAAAAATTTTAATTTAGTTGTATGGTTTAAGAAGTACCGGAACACACAAATTTGAGATTACACTAGTAATTCTCTTACTAAATCTCTAAATTTGTGACTTAATGATAGAATATCATGTTAAAAGAATTGACGGAAAATTTTTCAAGAATTTCCACTCGATCGCATATTAGTCTCGAGGTGGCCATGACAATCTTCATTTGGCTTGGTCTGACACTTGACCGCAGCGGAATAGACCGCCCTCTCTGCAGTGTTGCTGTGGGCTTGTCGTCGTCAAATGCTCGTCCCGGTAAAATCTCAATTATCGGGACCACTTTTTTTTATTGAATTGATTGATCCACCGATAGAATTAATTAAATATTTTTTTAAGAAAATAATGAAGTACCACTATAAACTCTCATTAAATGGTGACCCCCATTTTCAGGAAAATTCCCCTACCGTCCCAGGATCCCACTTCGATTTGTGTGAGTAGTAGGGGAGTTAGTCGCAACGCACACTCGGCACAATATCTCTACAAAATAAAATTGTCACATGATTAGGCATTAGTCAAACAAGTAGTTAATAATACAGATTTCAGTATAGATCGATCAGAAAAGATATAAACTCTTCCGATTATTACTTTTTTTCGTACATAAAACTTAACTATAATAATTATTTATATTAAGATCAGTAATATTGAATTGCAAGCAATGAAATAAAATTAATGTTTTGACTTTTCAATCCATATTTTTAAGTTGGTTGCACTCTTACTTGATATTGTAGGCATTCCATTAGGAAACAATTTTCCTTCTCGTATGAATAGGATGAGATTTCTTTAAAAAAATCCAACCGATGATCCAATTGTTGATTCGATCTCGCACGATAGAACTTCCGGTCCTTAAGAGACGGAGGCGGAGTGAAAATTTTGAGCTTTGCGTGAAGAAGGGAACGGTAGAAATTCTCGGCGAATAATAACTAGAGGTTATTTTTATTTGCTTTTTAAAAGTCAATGGACTCACTTTGACCAGTCAAGCCAGTGTGATGAGTGGGGTAGGTTCTTATGTATTTATATTATAAAAGTGAAATACTTAATATTAAATTGAAATAAATTAATTGAAATAATTTGATATTTTTTTAAATAAAAATTTAAATTTAAATTTTATAATTAAAAATAATATATTAAATAAGTTTTATCTTTTCTTAAATTAGTGTAATTTGAATTAAATTAATTAAAATTAAATAATTTTTAAATATGAATGATTAAAAAAAAAAGTGTATACCCAATAATAATTTCCCATGTCCTCAGTATCACTTTCTATTTTGCAAAGTGGACCCCCCCCCCACCCCCACCATCTGCACTGCTTGGGAACCCCCACCGCACTCCCATCATTGATTCCATAAATCCGCAATAAATTGCACTACGTCGCCCTTTTATCTTTTTCTTCACACATTTATATAGAAAACAAATCAAATTACACGCACAACATAGCCCCCACCCATTTATCACATTCCAAAAATAGTCAACCTTGAAATAATGAAAGAGGTAAAAGAAAGGAAATATTGGTATCCCTAACAGAGTGATAAAAACCCTACTTCATTTAGATAAGATTTCTAAATTACCTTCGGTGGATTATGATGATTCAAAGTCTTAATTAGACAGGAAACTTGGATTAACCCTTTATATGCTGCGAGCCTTTTTCGGGTATAATCTTTTTGTATTTGGAGGATATTTGATCGGGGAAACTTATGGGCCCATCTGCTCTGTGCCTTTATTTTTTTTCATTACCTTATTCCGCATATAACAAAAACATACTACCATTATAGATATTATTAAAGAAAACAACGAAAGGGGAAAAGAAAATTATCTATTCGTAGTCCCCGTGACAATATTAAGACCTAATTCAACTTAGGATGAAGACGGCAAAAATACATGACTGAACCACGAAGGCAAAAAGCATTCCCAAGTATAATGTAACACAGCAAAGAGGAAAGGGTTTTGGGTTTCGTGGGTGGGTGGGGGCGTGGTAGTGACTGGGTGCTGTGGGTGGGGAAAGTGCGGCGGCTGTGTGCGCGGGGTGGGTGTCGTAGTGGGGGCAAGAGGAGACTGGCAGTGCTTAAAACTGTAACACTCAGCATACCAATATTCATCGCCCCTAGTAAAACATCTTTACTATAATTCTCTCTTTTCTTTTTTAATAATTTTCTTTTGTTCACATCACATTGCAACTTGATGTGTTCTCGTCACTGAAGTAGTGGGTGTACGGGTCCCCGTGGGGCGGAGGATACGGATACGGGTATGGGTACGGGTTCAGGTTGGGGTGAGGAGGAGGCATGTAATTGACTGCTGGAGGCTGCCGAGCGTACATCAGAGGCTGGAACCGCTCGCTCCCCATAGCCTGTTGCTGGTTCATAACTGCTGCCAGGTATTGCTGTTGTTGCTGCCGCTGCTGTTGCTGGTGGTAAGGATTCCCAGCCATGGCCTCTGAGTACCCATCACCTCCACCAGGCTTCCCCATGGAGGCCGCTGGCAGCCCCTGAACTGCCGGAAAGTTGCCCATCTGACCTGCTGGGGTGCCCCCCATCTGCCCCATCGGGATGTTCATGCCACCCATCCCATTAAGCCCGGCCATGTTGGGCGGCAGTCCGCCACCCATCATCGGAGCTCCACATCCACCACTGCTCTTCTTACCACCATTGGGATTTGGGGCACCTCCACCACTAGGACCACCATTCTTCCCACCACCTTTGCCGCCGCCACCTTGATTTTGATTTCCATTGTAGTTATTTCCATTTCCACTGCCACCTCCACCCCCTTTCTTCCCTCCATTGTTCCCATTCCCACCACCACCGCCCTGAATCGGCACCGATCCACCTTCTCCACCACCTCCCTTCTTGCCATTATTGTTGGCACTATTATTGCCGTTGTTATTGGCAGCCTTCATGGCAGTGAAGAGCTGCTGATGGTTCCCACCCATCATACCATTCAACATCATCAAGTTAGGCATGCCGGCTTGCCCTGGGCCAGGTCCCATTGTAGGCTTCATCTTGTTGTTAACGGGCAGTGGCTTGCTCATGGCATCATCCATGTCATCCTCCTCATCAAAATAGTCATCATCATCAAAATCATCATCGTACTCATCACTGAATTCATAATCATCCACGGGCACAAACTTCACACTCTTCTGGTTGCTGTTGGTGCGGTTCTGGTCCTTGGAGGGCAGCTTCAGGTCCTTGAATTGAGGGAGATTTAGATCTTGAATACCCCTCATTTGCTGAAGCTGCTGCTGCTGATTTTGGCCCTGTGGTCTCCCACCTTTAGGCTGATTGTTCGCACCCCCACCACCCTTTTGGTTCTGCCCTTTGTGGTGGTTGTTGGTATTGTTTCCTCCTCCTTTACCATTGTTGTTAATTTGGAGGTTCTTCCATTGATTGTTGAGGTTTTGGTTGCTGTTGGCCTTTGGAGCAACCCACAGCTCTGCACGTTTGCCGGCCTTTCTGAGCTTCTTCATGAGTATAGATGGGTCTACGTTTCCTGACACTGTCACCTTGCCGATTTCTGACTCGATTTTAGTCATGAAAACTCCTGATAGGATGCAACGCAGGAAACAAAAAATCAACTATAGTCCATTGCCAAACCGTCTACTGCTAATAAAAAATACAAAACAAAGAGAGAACTCTATCTCCCCATTCGGGGGTCTATACAGAGATTTAACATTCTTGAACCTCCTAACTGGTTAAGTGGGAAAATTAACAGTTCAAGTGGGGAAAAACGAAAGATTTTTCTTAAGTGAGACCAAAGACCTTGATTTCACTGGGTGGATTTTTTTTAGTGAAACTGTCACCTCAGTGAAAATTATATAAATAATATTGAGAGAGAGAGAGAGAGAGGGAGGGAGGGAGGGAATACCATCGATTTTCTGCAAGATTTTCTTCACCTTCTGCTCACATCCATCACAGTGAATGTTCACTTTAAGGACACAGGTCTGCATGCACAGGAAAGCAACCGCAGAGAACAGAGTAACAGGGCAAGCAATTAGAGGGTAAATTTAAAAAAATGATTTTTACCATAATACTACGGGTTAAGGGGGCCCATATTTTTAACCCGAAACATTACATGAATAAAATAGAAAAATGCCCAAGAGAGGAACAGAGCTCAAACGCCGAGAACACAAAGGGTGCCAGCTAGAAAGGAGGAGGAGAGAGCAGGTACCTGGATCTTCAAGAACTCCTCCTTGCTCATTGAGCTTCCTCCACTTAAATGGAACGCAGATTAAACACAGTGGACACAGTGAACGGAGAGACAGATGAAAAAGGTGAAATGGAATCTAAACAGATCTGACAAACAGAAGCAGCTTAAAAAAGAAAAAAAGGAGCTGTGCAAGAGGCTCTTAATTACAGGAACTCTCGAGGGAAGGGGAGGAGGGGAAGAGAAGTGGGGCGGAAGAGGGACTTCTCCGTTTCTTGTGCGGCAAAGGGAGAAATCACATAAAACGAGAGAGGAACGAATGCTCTCTGATGGGTCTACTGCCGAGCAAGTAATGTTGAGACGCAACAAAAGTTCAGTCTTCAATTACACAGAGGTGAAGAAAGAGAAAGGAAGGAGAGGGGGGGAGACAGAGAGAGAGAGAGAGTCGCATGACTATTAAACTTGCTTTAGCTTGGTGCCCCGGCAGAGAGAAACAGAGAGGAGAAAGGAGAAGAAGCTCAAGGAGATGAGTGTTTGCTCCCACAGCCTTCGTTACCCTGTCTTTTGAGCCCTTATTTATTGGGGGTTTTCCGGTTTCCTTCTGAATTTTTCTTTTCTTTTCTTTTCTTTTTTTGTTTTACTAATCCTCTACTCACGATATTAATAAACTATAATTAATTTAAAATTAAACTAAATCAGTAATTAAATAACGTCGAATTTTATACATAAAACTTAAATCTAAAATTTTATTGAGGGAGAAGAAATATAAACAATTTTAATAAACCTATATTGTTTTTTCATTAAAATTTATACTCTTTTTTTCTTAGTGAAAAGCTATATTTTTCTGCTTTTACATTAATTTTCTTTTTTTGCGTTAAGCATAATAAATACATAAACTACCGGTATAAAACGGATGTTAATTCTTCCCCTTAGAAGGTCTCAGTTTGATTTTGCGAGTACAAAAAAGATTATATTCAGTGGACCTTACCTTTTAATTGATTAAATATGCTCAAATATGTATTAATTAGAGTATATTACAAATTTTTGTATTTTAGGTAATGTAGATTGGGAAAAAATAAATAAATAAAGAAAACTTGGTAGGGTAAATCCATTCCCTGGGTCGAGGCCTCTCTTCGGGCCCGGCCTACTCCGGCATTCACTGAAGGTCCATGAGCCGAGTAATGGTCTCATCTGTACTCTCTCCGTCATTAGATCGTATTAACATACTAACAAAATGAGTCAAACTGAGTATTCACATATAATTAACTGATGCCACCGATGAGTCCATTCGGGTTACCGATCCAATACATTAGATTCGACAGAGGGCCGAGTTACACCGATGGAGTGAGTGCCCGACGATGAGTTAGTTCATGTAATTTTCCCTTTCTGAATTTGGTGGGATGGGATGGAAACGGAAATTGTTCTTCAATGTTTCTCGTTCGTCCATTTTCCCAGCGAATGTATTTACCCACTTCTACCCCCGAGTGGGTAGTGGGGACCTAAGCTCTCTCAATCGAATTATTAGGGTTTCGCCTTTGCCTTTCAATTTTCGCACTTTTCAAGGCCATACATCTCTAGGAACAAAAAATGTATTTGATTTTTCTTATTCATTTACCTGGTTAAAAGTTTCCTTAAATTGCGACCCTCTTTTCAAATGATATTTTAGCATGGCGTGGACATGATCTTATAAGAGAATACGAGTATAGGTCGATAGAGTTGATTCGATATTTATTAATTTTTAAAAAAATCTCGAATTATTCCAGACTTTTTTTTTCAGTTTGATTTGATTTGATTCAGTTAATGATTTAATTCGATTCACCCATTGCTTATGCGCAACCCTAGCCAACCGGTTGCTTTTTCAATGACCCAACAGAAACTTAAGCTGCATTTCCTGATGTTACATCTAAGTCTATTCCGCCTCGGTATTACATCATCGGAACTGGTTTTTACAGAAAACATGCTGAAGCGTTCTTTAACAGTTAGTTACTGATTCTCTTTATTTCCTGTAATACTTGCTGCTTCTGCTAAGTTACCATTCATCATTTTTTCCTGCGTCTTTCCACTTACAGAGGAAATGGTCTCTCGGGCCTTCAATTCGTTTCATTTCTCTCACCATCTTTTTCATGGAAAAAGAAAGCAAATCAGCCGCCCTTCTGCTCACGTATCTGTCCAGAACGCAAAGGAACCATTATTCCTTTCTTCAGAGGAAGAAGTAAAATAAAAATATCGAGTTTACAGTTATAATGGTAAACTAAGGGATTGACAATCTTTTAATGGTCATTTCCCGAAATACAGGTGCCCGGTGACTGACCGTCACGATTATTTTAGCCTCTGTGGAACCGGGATTGCGTTATAATCACAAATCAGTGAACGAAGAGAAAGGAAACTGTCATGCCATTGCAGAAGCTTGGTGTGATCTTCCGACACTCAACCTACTTGTGGTTGTGCAGAATTTTCAAGCTTTTTTCATGTGACATGATGAATTAGGTAATGCTTTAGTTCCTGACAAGAAGGTTTTTATTTTACTATATAATTCACTGTTTTTGCCTTTTCTCCTTCTTATCTTACCCTTGTAAAATATAAAGAATAGTTAATTTATTACTATTAATATTATTCCTTCTTCCTTAAGCCCAGCAAGCATTTGAAAAAAAAGAAATATATATTTTTTAATTTTTCCATTAAATATTCCTAATTCTACTTCCTCACAATTTAAAAAATTAGAGTTCTAATATGGGATACCATTAATGTAAAAAACAGTGTTTTTGTGTATATATCACATGATTCGAGCTCGAGCATTAGATCCTTTCAATTAAAGATTTTCTTTATTTAATATTACTCAAACTAAAACTCAGTTTCTTATATGGAACATCAAAGTACTTCAAACAATATATGTTGGTGAAAATAAGGGTGTCAGTTAGCCTTGGGACCAAACTCAGATTCGAGCAGAGAGGGAAGACGGGAATAGAAGAGGAGAAGGATTAGAAAGGAGGGAAAATTTGTTGGTTTATTTGCATGCCTTCAACTGTTACAACGAGTGGTTTTATAAAGGCTATTTGACCCAACTCAGGACCCGTTTCCGCTTAATGACTTTAATAGTCCAGTTGTCCTTTTTTACAAGAGAGTCCTTGTTCTATGGCATTTTACACTATACACCATTATTCTGTCCAACCTATTTCTACCATGCCCTTGCCACCTAACAATGCCCCTCCCTTAGGAAACCTTGTCCCCAAGGTTCATTTTGGGAAAATGCAGTTGGAGGTTGTACAGATACTCCTAGGTGGCATCCTCCAACGATTCGTTGGACCAATGGATTAGAACTTGAGTTGTTGCAACATTGCCATGCTTGACCATTTGACGGTCGAGAATCACCAATGAACTTGGGCATTTCTATGTTGAAAGTGATCTAGAATGCTGGTGAGCTAGTGAGGGTGTCCCGATGCCCTCTTTAGTAGGGACACATGAAAAACTGAGATTTTGGCCAAAGGGAGTAATGCGAGCCTATAGGCAACATGCCCTACTCAGTCGATGACGAGAAAGGGACCATAGTACTTGGCAGCTAACTTGTGGTATCGTTTGACCCATAGGGAGTGCTGACAATAATTTTGGAGCTTCAAGTATACCCATTCCGCCTCCGCATACGTCCGATCCATCCTTTGCTTGTCAGCTTGCACCTTCATCCAGTTCTACACCCATTGCAATTGGCACTGCAAATTGGCTATGATGGTTTCCCTCTCGTTGAGTTGTGAGTTGTTGATTGATAGCTTCCACAGGGGAGTCTCTTGGTATGTCGGGAGTATGTAGGGGTGGTGGCCTTCTATAAAGGGCTTCGAAAGGCGACCATCGAATAGCCAAGTGGTAGGAAGTGTTGTATCATCACTTAGCTAGCACTAGCCACTTGTGCCATTGGGTTGGATACTAGTTAGTAGCACATCACATATAACATTCTAGACAGTGATTGGCCACCTCTATCTGTCCATCTGTTTATGGATGGTAGGACAATGACATGTGTAGGGAGACTCCTTGAATACAAAATAGTTCTTGCTAGAAAGTGCTAAGGAAGAAAGGGTCACTGTTGCTTACAATACTGTTTGGGTTCCCATGCAACTTGTAGATGTTCGCCATAAAAGTCCTCGCCACATGCACAACTGAATATGGGTGATTGAGTCCAAGGAAGTGGTTGTACTTCATTAAACGATCAACAACCATGAGTATAGAATCCTTTCCTTCCGACCTCAGAAGACCCTCAATGAAATCCATGCTAATGTCTTTGAAGGCCTAGTTAGAAACTAGTAGGAGCTATAGGAGGCCCGTGGGTAGAGCGGTTTCCGTTTTATGTTGAAAGCAGATTCCACAATTCCTGACATAGGCCAATACCTACTTCTATAGCCCTTTTCCAATAGAACTAGGATCAAATCCATTGTAAGGTGGCATGGACCCCCAAGTGCCCTCCCATAGGTGTGTTGCAATATAGTTGGATGATCTATTTCTATCGTTTTGGGTTTGCCCCCACCACCAAGCAACCTTTCCTGCGTATTTATCCGTTTTGCACGAAAATTGGAAGAATTCCTCAGCACCTTGCTCCATTTGATGAATGAGGCACCTTAGCATTATATCGGAACTCAAAGGTTGCCTGTATCTGGTCATGGAGGTCTGTTTGGACCGCAGACAATGCAGATAGTTGTAGCTCACTTCCTTAGACTTGAGACAAGGCATTTGGCAACATTTTCCTTCCCTTTCCAATGTCGAATCTCATAATCATAGCCTAGCAACTTAGTGAGCCAGGCATGCTGTAGAGGGGTGTGGAGCCGCCGCTCCAACAAGTGTTTGAGGCTCTAATGGTCAGTATGAATTATAAAGGGTCGAGGCCGAAGGTAATGACTCCATTTCTTTACCGCAAAAAGGATGACCAATAGCTCTTGCTCATTTGTTGATAGGCCTTTTGTTAGTCTACAAACCCCTAACTAATATAGGCAATGGGATGCCTTTGATGTGATAGCACCACCCCTGTGCCTTGATCAGATGCGTCCGTCTCAATCTCGAATGGCTTGGGAAAGTCAAGCAAGGCCAGCACTAGAGAGGATGTCAAAGCTTTCTTGAGTCTTTCGAAGGCCTTCACAGCACTATTCATCTAGGCGAAGGAATCCTTTCTTAGAAGTTCCGTCAGGGGCTTGCTAACGGGGCCATAGGCTCAAACAAATTGTCGGTAGTATCCCATGAATCCAAGAAACCCGCGTAGCTACCTCACTGTTGGTGGAATAGGCTAATCCTTTACAGCTTGCACCTTTCAGGGGTCAGTACTCACGCCTTGTCTCGAAATGAAGTGTCCGAGGTATTCCACTTGGTCGACCTCGAAGATGCATTTGGATTGTTTGGCATAGAGCTAGTGATCATGCAACAACCATAACATGTTCTGCAAGTGTTCCTGGCGTTGTTCAAGACTCCAATGATAGACTAAAATGTAGTCAAAGAATACAAGAATGAATTTGTGGAGAAAAGGTTTAAAGATTAAGTTCATCAAGCTCTAGAAAGTGGTTGGCGCATTGGTGAGGTCAAATGGCATTACCAGGAACTCGTAGTGGCCTTCGTGCATCCGAAAGGCCATCTTGTGCATGTCCTCCTCTCTCATCCTAATTTGGTGGTACCTTGCCCATAAATCTAGTTTGGAGAAGATAGTTGTGCCATGTAATTCATCTAGCAGATCCTTAATAACTAGTATGGGGAACTTGTCCTTGACAATTCAGTCATTGAGACACCAGTAATCGATGCACATCCGCCAAGATCCGTCCTTCTTCACTAGGATTATTAGAAATACATACAGGCTGTGGTTGTGCCAAATGACGCTTGAGAGTAGCATCTCCTGCACCATTTGTTCAATCATGTTCTTTTGCACAGCCGAATACCTGTAAGGCCTAACATTCACAAGCAAGGTACCCTCCTTGAGATGAATTTGGTGCTCCCTATATGGTGGTAATTGTTGATATTCGGCAAATACATCCTTGAATTGAGTGAGGATTAGATTGACTACAGCTAGCGTGCCTCTTTGACCTCTAGGGATTTCCCAAGGTCCTAGCATCTCTATCAAGGCATAGAGATGTAAGATGGCTAGCTATGCTTGCTGTCCTAGTATCTATTTCATCCTCCCTCAACCTACTAACCTCAATTTACTTCCCGTGTTTCCTAGGAGTGTATGAACTGTTCCCTACTACCAAAATTGCATCCTTAGCTTGTCAAAATTCCACATTATATCCCTGAGCATCCCTAACCATTGTACTCCTGGGATTATATCATAGCTTTTGGGCGGAACAAGTAGGATGTCTGCGACGTGCTCCTGGCCTTGCATCCGCCAATGGAAATTTCTACATATTGATTACATACTAATTAACCTCCATTGGCTATAGTCACATAGCGTGGGAGAATAGTAGAGATTTGGCACTGCAGCTTTTTGCCGAGTCGCTTGTGGATGAAGTTGTGTGTGCTGCCCAAGTTTATCAGGATTTGCATCAACTGATGTACCACAAACCCTGTTACCTTCATGGTGTAGCCATCGGGGTGCCCATCTAATGTGTGGACAAATATTTCAAGTCTGGCTTCTACTTCACCCTTTTCCTCCTCATCACTATCACTCACACTAATTGCAAATGCTTGGTTGCCTCTAGGAACATTTTATGGCCCAATAAAAAATTTTCATTGCACCAGAAGTAGAGGCCCACTTTCCTCCTATTTTCATAGTCACCATTCAAGAGTGTTTTCACTCCTTTGGTGTCCCCAGCCCCACTTTGTGGTTGCACCACGGCATGGGTGGGCAATGGAAGTAGTCCCTTCTAAGGACATGTGGGGCTCAACCTAGAAGGAGTAGTTATGAAGACTAGATGACCCACAGTACTGCAGATGCTAGAGGTGCCCACTTTAGGTGTACACCCTATTCCCCTTTGTAGACATCTCGTGGCCTTACAATTAGCTTCTTGCAACCTTGCCAAGTTGTAAGTGTTGAGGATTGTTTGCAGGTTCAACAACCAAACATGGTGTCAGATTTCCTCATTGAGGTCCCTCAGGAATAAACCCACCACCACCCCTTCTGACACATCCACCCTATTCATTAAATCGTCAAACACATCCACATACTTGGTCAATTCCCCGTCCTGGGTCAAGTTCTTTAGATCACCCCATGAATCCTCATACCCTTTTGAGCTAAATTGAGTATTGATGGCTGTCACATATTGGTCCCAACGCATCGCAACCCCCTAGCCTCCTCTCATTTTCTTGTACATCTGGTGCCACTACAAGGCCTATCCCTCCAAATGTATGGCCACCAATTGGATCTTCACAGCTTCCAGAGTTGTGTCAAACTCGAAGAATTGTTGGCACTTATACGGCCATCCGTCGAAATTGGTCCCATTGAAGTGGGGAAACTCCACCTTTCCTATCTGAGTTGTAGGGCAATAAGCCTCTCGGTTGGGACTCCGTTGTAATCTTGGACCACCAATCTCCTGGGGGCCGTTTCTCGACACCTTGCCCTATTGTGACCCCTGATTGCGAGAAGGCTCATCATCTCGTCAAAACATTTCTCCATTTCGTCGAACCTCACTTGCATTTCCTACATTCGCTAGTCTCATTCCCATAACATCGCCTTGAGCTTCCTACTTTCCTGAGCTGACCGGGTTTTCGTCATCTTGCTGTAGGTTCGAGGCCGGCCTAGCTCTAATACCAATTGTTAGCCTTGGGACCAAACTCGGATTCAAGCAGAGAGAGAAGACAGGAACATAAGAGGAGAAGGATTAGAAGGGAGGGAACATTCATTGGTTTATTCGCATGCCTTCAACTGTTATAACGGGCGGTTTTATAAAGGTTGTTCGACCCGACTTGTGACCCATTTGGCCTAATGACTTTAACAGCCCAGTTGTCCCTTTTCACAAGAGAATCCCCGTTCTATGGCATTTTACACTATACACCATTATTCTGTCCAACCTATTTCCACTAAGCCCTTGCCACATAACAGTGTCTTTAGTCATCATCATCATCTTCTTCTTCTTTTCATCTCGATATTGAAAATAAGACTTATGTGAGTTGAAGATTTCCTCAATCGCACAATAAAATTCTTCATGGGAAAGGCGAAATCGGCACCCTTTGCCTGAGCTTCGCCGTGTGTTGCCTCACTTCGGAAGATCATTAATTTCATCACGTTGGTGTTGTCACTTTCTTCCTCTTCCCTGTTTTGGAGAGAAGAGAAGTCTCAAAAGCAAGAAATCTTGCATGATTGCACTCAGACCATAAAATCGCGGAGTATTGCCTTTTGCATCGATTTAGTCGTACCCGAATTTTCAGGGCGTACCAAGATCCATATGAGATATGAACTAATCAATTATCACTTCGGATAAACATTTACTCGAAAGATATCAACCAACGTACGACATTTTCTTTACTTTTATTTATTTCCTTTTATCTCATGAAAGACATATTTACTTATAGCCATGTGATCCTGACATTTGATACAATGAACACAACAAAAAAGATGAAACGTCGCTTCTGTAGTTGTAGGCCTATAGCGATTCGCTCGATATTTGAAATATCTCGTCGTGGATGGTGTCTGTATGTGTAAAATAACCTTCTAGTGGGAAAAAAGGAAAAGCCAACATTGATAATGAAGTCAAATCGAGCAACTAACAATGCCCACATTTGTCTAATTTTCTGCTGTCGGTGTTACACTTTAGTCCATGTTTTTAGGTGAATGGGCAACCTCAAGGCACAGCGCCCATTGATGGTGATAAAGATAGAGCTCAAGTAGGATTAAAAATATTGACATCTTCTTTCTCTCTCATAATCTCATGTTTAAATCTTGTAAATTTTGAAAATTCAAATTTGAAAGAATTTTTTTTAACTTCTAAATGGACCAATTAAATTTAAATTTGTATTGATGATAGTCTATTGAGTTATGAATATGATATTTTCAGTCATATTTTCCTCTTTCATCTTATGTTTGAGCAAATGTTATTGAGGTTTTTTTTTTTCTTTCACCCTTAAGCCCATTGAAGGGCAAATTTCACCTGTAAAGAAGGGGGAATTGTAATGGTGACAGAGGAGCACAAAACAGAGTGGCCTTCGCCCTCCTCCTCATTAGGCAAAGAGACAAGAGGGCATAATTGTTAAGTAGTGCTTTGTATATATATGTGCAGCAGCTGTATGCACATCGATTCATCCACGAACAATGACTTCTCTTGGCAGCCCATCTGCATAAGCGTGCCATGGGTTCGTTGTTCTTACCAGATGAAGAAAAAACACATGGGGAGGAGTGATGGAAGAATGGTACATTACACATGGATGTCTTCACACTTAAAACTGCATATAGGCATATGCATGACATCCTTGACTGTTTTTGGGCGAAACCCGATCGATTCAATTAATGGTTTGGATTCATCATACGGCATTATGGCCATGGACGCCCAACTGAATCTTGGTCTTGTGGGAACTTTCACTTTGCAAAGCAAATGGGTTTGATGAGAACATGGCTATACATGGCAGGCTGCTTTAAAGGGAATGCTTTGTGGCAGCTTCTTGAAACCAAGAACTTCCATCACTCCCCCCCACATTTGTGAGCTTTCCTCAGATCCTCACATGCGCCTCAACCCCACATGGCACATATGATGGTGACAGCAATTAGAAGAAGAGGATGAGAAGGTTCAAACTTTAATGCTCCGCATTCATTACTTTTCGGTTTACAAAGCACCACCTGTAAGCTTAATGGACCATGATTGGTACAAATTCAAGATGGGTCGGCCCACTGTGATGTAAAACTCCCATAGTAACTATCTTTTTATTTTCCCAGGATTTGAACCAAAGATTTAGTTAGGGCAATAGACAGCGAATCACTTTCAAACAACTCACCTTGGAGGAGCTTCTTATTTATTGCAATGCAATCTCCTAACTTCTCATATGTCACTTCTCCTCACATGCCCCCTGCAATTTGGAGGGCCTACGGTCCGCACATCATTTACTGAGACTCCTGCAATTTTGTGATCCATTGTTTTGCTCAAAATTGTCTAGGTAGAACAGGATCTCAATTTAAGAAAACAATAATCCGCTGACATATAGCTCAAGCATTGCAGAAGAATTAACTTAGTAATTGTTGTGTATGTGTAGAAGAGAACAAAAAATACCCATGAAATTGGAATCTGAACTGGCTTGTCGATGTCACAGAAATTTCGAGCTCTCGCTGAAATGAAGTGAAAGAAGCAGATGAGGGCACTGTGACCATACTACGTTAGTTGGAGCTGCTGTCGGATGGGTCAATGCCATCAAGCAACATGCTTTCGACGACTAAAACATTCAGAGATGCATGTTTGCCGGAAGACAGCAGCAGATCCTTGAAGGAGATAACTGATAACATCAAGTGAAGACAGAAAAGACTCAGACCCGCAAACATCTAACCAGTGAAGAATTTAAGGTTATCCGAGAACCCGAAATCTCATTATTGCTGCCTGTGAACTTTAACTGCAGAAATCTGTACTTCGGGCATACATTATTTCTCTCTTCGCACTAAGTTCTCTTCTACGAGCAGTTGCCCCTTTGAGCTACGTGGTGGAATGTGCCTTCAAGTGAAGCAAATCTCCCACCAAATTCGTAAACTCAGACTATAATCGAGGTCAAGGGCGTGTACCCTAATGAATGACTGCCCGGATTCCTGAATCGAGTGATCATCGGACTTCCATTGATCTCCAATTCCTCCTACCCTTCTAGTTTACGGGCATCCCTTTGTGATCAAGAGAAAATAATTTACGTTTATTAATCGAGAGTTATCCCAGCCCATTGGGCTAGACATCAGTACAAAGCATTATGCAGCCTATGGATCCATGGCCCAGTTTGTCGTGTAAGCCCATGAATTCCAAGTGAGGGAATGATGAATCGACCTGCTGAGTGAGCTTCCTAAAGCCCTAGCCCCCAAGTTAGCTGGCTTGACAAGCGGTTCCCCTTCCCATAGTTCCGTGGTAATTCATATTTTTTTGTGGTGTATCATTGGACATTAAAAAATTTAACGAGTTATATGAATGATTCATATTCGAGCTTGGTCTAGCTCATAGAGAGATTGGATTTTCTTAATAATAATAATTTTTTATTTTATAAAATTTAAATATAAAATTTTATTTTGTACCAAAATAGTGAGTGCCTTATCATTGTTTTCGAAGTGGAAGACACTGCATGACCTCTATGTGTTAGGTGATTTCATTGATTTCTTATGTGTTTTTTTGGATGGGACAGCATGATCTGGAACGTGGTGGTTATGATTTTCCATGATCTTCAATCGAAATAATATTCTTCACATCTGGGCCACATCCAAAACAAAATTTCCAAAGAGAACATTAGATTTGATCAGCTCGGTCCCATCATTTGAAATCTCAATAGTGCCGAGTGTTGACTGAAAATTTGTCTCGGAAGCACGATCCGCCATAATTTCTTTTACTGGCAAAATTGATTATCTATTGATTCATATTTATTGGTTTAAATAGTTCTATACCTTTTCCCTTTTAAATAAGATTTTCAATCCCTTAACCTTGTAAAACCAATAAAATCTACCATTAAAAGAGTTTTTATTTTTTAATAAATTAATTTAAATTGAATATGGAGTGGTTGAATTTTGTTTGAGTTCCCATGTTCTTGCGGGCACTCTCGAGAATCATATATTGTCTCCTCAAGCTTCTTCTTGAGAGACGAAGGAACACGTACGTGAAATATTAGAACTTCAGGGAAGGCCTCATAGAAATCTGTTGCATTCAGAAAGCACACGTGCGTGCAGTATACATGATTTGCCCTTTACCTAGTCTGGCTGGGGGGAGTACTGAGACTGACTCTTCCCAATCCACTCCAGACGAGATGGAGACGGTGTTCACGGTACTTGGCGCAACCGATCGTAGTTGGTCGAGCAGTAACAATACAAAATGCAAGCAAATCGAGGCATCGTTGGGTTTCCGTGTGACAGATCGAGGGAAAACATGATAAACTGATCAGCAGAAATCGGAGCGAGGTTTCTTCTGGACACAGATGCAATCTCGGAGGCTGTCCCTGAGGATCCAGATCTCAGAGCAGTCCCGGAGGTCCTCGAGGCCAAGGTACTGCTGCTTCACCACCCTCGTGAAGTCGCCACCAGTGTCATGGATCCAAACGTAGGGCCGGCATGACTCGTCGTAGTAGTACAGCGTGCTCCTCCTAGAGCCGTTGTTCCCTCTGCAGCCACCGCCACCCGGCATGTAGGCCTGGTAGATCGACTTGCCCTCAAGCCGCTTGGACAACCCGGGCTTCAGGGTGTGGACCTTCTTCAGGATCGACCCAACCCTGACCTGGAGCTCCACGGGCCGGTCACTCAGGTTCCATATGCGGGTCCCCGTCCCGCCCGTTGCCTGGGCGCGGTCAATGCAGCCCCCGCCAGCTACGAGCCACAGAAGGCTCAGCCCGGCTTTCACTTTCATACTCTCTTTCCCCCCTGCTTCCTTCCCCCTCCCCATATAGATGGAAGCAAAGTACCGGAATTTCTTGATCGCCATGAGCTTTGAAACCAACAAGTCGGAATTGGCTATGTCGGGGTTTTATATGCAACCAGGTACCCAGGGGGATCTTCAATAAGGATTTTATTATATCACAGTGATAATATTAAAAAAAACTAATATAGATGTTACTTAAGTGATCATAATTCAGCTTTGAAAATATAATTGTTATACTTGATTAATAAAATCATTCTATATTTTTATATGGTCATATTACTGGTAATTAAAATCTTTATTTTACTATGAATAATTCCATTGATGTAAAGTTGATGGAACGAATATTGTCTCTCAATACACATCCTTTCAATTTTATCAACTTTATATCAAGTTATAAGTTTCATAATATCTTCAAAAATTAACATAAGAATTCACTAAACACTTGTAATGTTATTATTATTTTACTCTATAAACCCATTATATTCCAACCACCCCAAATTTCCCTACCAAATATAACGAATTACATGTTAAAAGGGTGGAAAAAAATATCACATGAGTAGACTTTGTGTTATTATAAAGTAATGCCAAAATCTTAATTTCACCACAAAATTCATTATATCACTTACAGTTTCGTGCTATCACCCTATGCATATCACTATGCCTTTTACTTCATATCCATGCCTTTTACTTACAATTTCGTGCTATCACTCTATATAGTGCATTTGAGCGCAGACGCTAAGAGGAGCTAATCCATATGAAAAATATAAAATAAAACACAAGAATACAAGGGATTTGAACACCGAATCGTCCATTAACTTAGATTTTTGGGATCCAATGCGTGATTGATTTCTCTACAATTTACTACATATCTATTTTTTGCACTCAGTTATGCACCTGTCTACGCGTCTTGCTTCGCAATCCATACAAACATATATATATGTATATATTCTTTTGCGTCTCATTTGACTTCCCATGCACTACAGGAATAAAGGGAAAAGCAAAACATTCAATTACTATCACCAGTAACTCTTACTGTTCTTTTCCCCCCACCATCTTAGAGAAGTTTTTTCCCCAACACTATTGCTCATGTGTGTCCCATTAAGCAATTGGTGGGCCATCCACACAAAATAATAATAATAGACATCGATTGGATCTTCTTTGGTTCGATGTAGGGGAAGAAGACAGAGAGAGAGAGAGAGAGAGAGAGAGAGAGAGAGAGAGAGAGAGAGAGAGAGGGTCAGAGTTTTTGAAATGGACTCCACAGTCTGACTGACGATGAGATTGCAAATGATTTTCTTCCTTCTCCTTTTACCATTGGAATTACTTTTTGACACATATACATATATATACATATATAAACTATGATGATGAGGTCGCATGTAAATTGGAAGACCACACTCAAAGAAGTTGTTCTTTGGGTATGGAGATGGGGAAAATCTAGTGCCGGCAGCATTCTAAAATTAGAATAGTTATGATTTATTGAAATTGGATTTTACCTACACTATAGTTATGAGATGATTCAAATGTAACATCCACATCATTGATCGCGATTACTTGTTCATTAGTGCTGGGAATGTAATTAATATGTATCAGAAAGGCAAAAAGAAAGTCATGAGAACATAATTAGCACAGACACTATGACGTGTCAATTTAGACTTCTTGGTTTGATGTTACCCTGAACCCATTGCAAGAGCGGCAACAAAGTGGTATTATAAAATTATTGGCTCATGCATGCATGCACAGTACGGACAACAAACACCAGGGTTTACATAATGTTAAATAAAACAGGGCAAAACTGTGTAGTTCATGTGCCAACGTGAGGATGTCTGTCGTCGCTTCGTCCTCTCCCCCAATCTTTCCCACACAGTCTCTGCTATCCGGTCGGCAGCATGATTATTGGGCTAATGGAGACAAAACGAACAATCAACCGCACCCGAGGCTCACGAGGCTCTACGGTGAATGAACTGATCTTCAGCCGGTCCCTTAGTGGGTCGTTGCCGTTTAGACTCCGAGTGACTTAGGTGTATGTAATCGACTCGCTGCTACCAAATCTAAGCCTCTCTCTCTCTCTCTCTCATTTTGGTAATGCATATTAGCTCCTGACTTTTTTTTCTTTTTCCTTCTAAGTACTTTATTTACGACTGCTCACATTAATTTTACGGTGCATTTTTAAGGTTCTTGTGTGTGGGCTGGTATTGATATGAAGCAACTCGAGAAACTGATAATCCGAATGTGGAGAATCAATCTTTTGGATAAGTTAGTTGTTCTAATCATAATTTTAAAAACTATACTAGAATACAAATAAGTTAAAGTATGGGTTGATGAATTCATTGTAGGGTTAATGAGTTTAACTATTTTTAAAAAATAATAAAATTATATAATTAATTATAAGAAATTAAAGATACTACATATGTCGCACACTAATTTATAGTTTTCAATATTCAAATATAACTATTATGATGTTTAAATTCAACAATAATAGAAATAATAAATAGTAATTTTATGAAAATATTAACATATGTGAAATATTTTATATAAGTTTTTGCCGTAGTAGTGTCCCGCGTTTGGCCTCCCACCTTTGTCCCCTCTGATTTTTTATAAAAATTTTAAAATTATCTGATTCAACTAGCGGTTTGAATGGATTCGATGGATTTTAAGTAAAACTGGTTGGTCCAAACGGGTTTGAATGGGATTGCATATAGATGGAGTAAAACGGATCATATACTAGTTATTGGTCAAATTGGTTTAATTGGTCAGTTCAGTCCGGTTTTTTAAACTATGATTCTGACCATGCTCTTATTTGTTTTTCCAAAGCGAGATATATTATGCTTATTGGTTGAAAATAAATCAAACTAGTTTTGCATGCAGGCATGCCAAGGTGTGATAAGTATTGCAATTAAATATGATTAGCAAAGAAGTCAAAGAGAATGGAGGGAGGAATTTGCAATTGCAACTCTTCTAATTACGTGCATTGCCAATATTGTTCTATTTACTGAATAATGCATCTATCCTCTTGAGTAGACTTGTCTGAGTTTAAGACTACTCTATTAGTACATGTAATAACGAACCTTATCTTCCTATAAAAATATGTATACTTCAAATATTCATATCAAGAAGATGATTTCATATTGACCAAATAAAAATAAAATTATAAACTTATAAGAAAATTGAGTATTACCACGTATCATTTAAATTTTTAGGTGATAATGAGATCAATTCCTTATGAGTTTATAATTAATTCAATATAGTATCAGAGCAAGTGAGTTCGCACCTTGCTCAACTCAAGTCTAGAAACCCAGCTCATTGTCAATTGATATAAGTTGGGAAGAAAATCGTGGTCAGTTGTCTCTTTCGTCCGAGACTAAAGGAAGAATAGCTAGCTCGTAAACAGTTGTTGAGGACAAGTGTTTAATTGCACATGATAAAGTGGACAACGTTGCCACGTAAAGGCGGGTATGTAAGAGCGGGTATTGAGATATACAATTTCATATCAACCAAATAAAGAAAAAGTTATAAATTTATAAGAAAATTTAATACCATTACTTATTATTTTATATTTTTAGATGAAAAAGAGATTAATCCTTATGAGTGGATAATAAATTTAATATAAATGAAGTGTAGTTACTTCCATTTATTATGATAGATAAATTAGTATTTAATAAGGATCATATCTTTAAATTCAGTCATAAAATATTTTATTTGATGTGTAAAAAATTCATGACGAAGGTCGGCTTTGCTGGTAAAATTTGTGACAATTTGATTTGTCACAGTAAATTCATTTCTAATGACAAATATCTCCGACCGTCACAATATGAAAAATGATATTATGACGAAATATTTCATCGTTGTCACAATACGTCTGTTGCGATGAGTTTTTGCGACCAAAATTTTGTAACTATAAATATATTATAACAAACATAAATTATTTTGTGACAAATACTTTCGTTGCAATAGGCTAAAATTCTTGTAGTTATTTGAGGAATCGGATGATTCTTGCTTCTTGTATTCCTTAATTACACGATACGACTTGTTGGAATTCTTTACACATATATCCATACATATGAAATTTTAGAAATATATCTAGAAATTAAATATTGTGAGGTTGAATCATGTACATATGGACGACCACACGCTTAAGCAAATGAAGGCCGAAAGTCTTCTTCTATGTTAGTCATTTCAACGGGAATCATACAAATTTATTGTGATTAATCGGTGGAGCTATATCTCTATTTAAAATATTATCGATTAAAATATCAATTATATACATATAAATATCAGAGATGAATACATTGAACTCAAATTAGGTTCAGATTTGGTCAGATTTCACATGCACGAATCTAATTTCTTACTGAACTTATGCTTGACACAAACAAAATGCGGAAATGTCTCATTTGCCCTCTTCTTTTTTTTTTTTAATCTTCATCATCTCCCACCTTCTCTGCTCCATTGCGCAATGCTCCTATCATATGAAGACAGCTTACTGCTCCTGCAATGGCTTGGGTTTGGTTGTGAGATCTTCGCTAATTATGGTCCGTTGACAGCCTCGATGCTCTCCAGGAAGATGATTTTACTGCTTCTTGTTTTAGCAGAACGTTAAAAGGAAAAAGGAAAAAATGACAATATACCCTTTTTCTGATTTTTACATGATAACTTCGTTATTATACGTATACTTTGGACAAGAAATATTTACTCATCCCCTCTTCATAATGACTAAAATGGTATCGAAATCCGAGGCTTTCTTCATCCGATCTGATACGACACATTTGAAAGCACAAGCCCTACTTTGGTGGGTGACGCCCACATGTCCCATCACCATAAAAATTCTATGGTCCAATTATCGGATGACTTAGAAAGGTATAAGAAATTTATTTCAACCCTTAGATTCTCTTCTTTAATCTAATTATTAGCTAAGCTGCCGAGTGAATAGTTAAACGATCCAATAGTTTGACGGCAAAACCTTTCATGTCTCGTGTTGGAAACGAAAAGATGTTAGTGAGATACAGAAGGAGACCCGTGTCGGTCAACTTCTCTGACTGGCGTTGAAGGGCAATTGTGGACCTGACCCATGATAGCACAACGGTCGGCAGAGTCCATCTCGAAATTAAATGGTGAAGGGCTCCAAGTTGAGCTTTGATTTGGTGCACAAACTTAATTAGTTCGCATCCGGTTAATTTTGGTATATTGTCATTTGGGGATCGATCTCTTAGGGATTTTCCTTGCACGACTATTGCTCTTAGTAACATGTTAAGATTATCGGGTTTTGATTGTATATTTTATCAAAAAATTAATGCTAATCACTCTTGAAGCAGAGAGAATAATGCTAAAAAGAATCCTTTTATCATCATGATATGGTTCAGTGGTTACAATTAAGCAAAATCTAGGCCTACAATCCATGTCCTTAGCCAGCCATGTCCCCATGCATTGCAATTTTACAAATGAGATAAAATAACTTAGCGATTCCTTCCTATCGAACCACTGAACTATTGAGGAAATTTCAGTGAGAGAAAAAGAGGATTATAAAGTGTCAGTCTCCTCCTCTAAATTTTAACTGATATACACATTCCAAAAAAGATTTAAGTGTATCTTAATTTTATAGGGAAAATCAAATCCCTATAAAAAAAATTCTATACATAAGTAAATCTCTATGAAAATTAATAACAAGAAATCTTGTAAAAATTGAGATTATGTATCAAATCAAGAACCACAATCTATTGATTTGTTGGGGATCATTCATGGATAATTTTCCTCAAAAAAAAAAAAGCGTTGCTTCAAGTCTCAAACATGTAGCAAACCCAACACTCGAGCGAAAATGAGTTCGACGAAGAATACGGCCCACTGCCCAAATCCTAAATCCTTTACGCGTGACTCGTAGATGTAGTCTCTTCGATCGATATTGTGTGATAGCGCATAGACATAGAAGATTGTGGGCCGGTCTAAGTTGTGAGTCAGCTCGAGTTTGAACTGCTTTGTCTGGTCTTCTGTAAGTGCAATTACAGAGGCCGTGACCCTCCAGCTTGCTTATCACATGAATCTCATTGCTGTATCGTTTGTTTTCAATGCTAAATATCTTATGTAATGGCCGTAATCTATAATTCTCCATGTGCATCTACTTTTGCCCTTGCACCTCAAGATTCAAGCCAGTGGATTTTTCCGATAGCAAGAAAACGTACTTTGAATTTTGAGAACCAGTTTCATATGCTGGTGTAACTTGGAGGATTGCTTCTTTCCATTCGTTTTTCTTGGAGTTCCTGATGAAAATTGAAAATGTCCATGTTGGCGGTTTGTCAAAATAGCTGTGTTGCAGGTCGAGATGGGTGCATGTTACCGCATTGAAAGACTACCTGCAACGAAGGTAAGCCAAGACAGCATGCACCAGAACCACGAACAAAGAGTTGAAGGAAGCACGAATTTTCTGACCTACAGAAGCACGGGCTAATGGAATCGGGAATTTTCGAAGTGCAAAAAGCCCTTCTCCGTCCGGTATCCAGCTGGCGCATTTGTACCATCTTAGAATTCTGTGGGTTTCAATTTGGGGCTGCGGATCATCTGAGTCGCTAATGAGCTCCCACTGATCCAATGGAACAAGAGCATCCATATTCTGGATGCATTTGTCGTGTCCGACCCAACTTATCGGCCTTTCTGCTGGTCATTTGCATTGGAACGTAATTCTTCACTTATAGATTGGTTGCAGGGTATTTTACAAATTTGATTTCCTCTGTTTAATGTTTTCCTGTTTGCTGAATGCTGTTTGATGTTTCCCTGTTTGCTGAATGCTGTTTAATGTTTCCCATTAGTGATGCATAACCAGTTTTCTGGAATGAGGCTGCTTTCATAATCGTTCGAATTACCTCTCGATGCGACAAGGCAATTTTCTTTCTCAAGGAGGACTCCTGACATTCTACCAGATTCTTGATCAGATTGCTTAGATGCAGCTGGAAAAGTTCCGGCCAAATATGCAGAAACATAACTGAAGAATGACGCCTCACGGAATGAGAAATATTGCACTGATGAATCGCAAATGGAAGCACGCCTATTGCAAAAATTTATAAACAAAACCAATAGCAAAAATTGCAGAAGCATCACAACTCATACAAGAAGAATATATTCACCACTGCTGATCCTATACAAGCAATCTATGTAACGGCAAATGTATATATGGCTTAGGTCAGAAAATAATGGCATGCCTAAAACTGCCGCTGATAAATAGCCCATTAATAGAGGCATCCTAAACCTCAAACCTCCATAACCGCCTCCGATGAGAGCTGCTGAAAGGGAATATCTATAGCTTCAAGATGAACTGGAAACTACTGATCTCTAAACATGACACCAGCTCCTCCTTCAGCCAGAGCCCAAAATGAATGATCTACAAGAATGAGCCTCATCTTGCTATTTCAAACAGAGAAAATTGAGCAGTACGTGTGCCAGCATGAGGTCCACAAAGTACTGGTGCCCGATCTCCCCATCCCGCCACTTCTTCTTCTCTGGAGCACGGCCGTAGTGCACCCCATCATTACACCTGTTATCGAAATGCCAAGGGAAGGTCAGGTCAAAGTTATCGATCACACCAGAAAGCAACCCTGCCTTCCTGAACTGATCAATTGTGACCCCATTAAAGGCCTCCATCTTGCTTGGGTTGAACCCCAGGCTTCGCGCATATCCTCCTGTGGCCACAGTAGTTCGGTAGAAAATCCTGGGTGGCCTCAGCCCTCTTCGTTTAACCGACTCCATCACATCTGCCCAGAAGGAAGCTGCATACTCGGCTCCTTTGGTGAAGCTCCTAATAGTATGCCAATGGACCCCATCATGGAGGCCTGAGTTCATGATGATTGTGTCAGGAACAGTACCCTCGGAGAAATACTTCTTCAGAAGGTTCCGGTACCCTTTGTCTTTGAGGGAATCCAAGCCTTCATAGTTCAATGTTTCATTGTAGTGGCCGTTGAATATGCTTGTGATCCTGACAGACTGAGATGGATCGTGTGGGTTTGTGAAGTTCAAATCGAACCTCCTTGGAACTGCACTAACATCAGGACGGTCGAGGATGAAGTTGAGGATGTTCCTAATGGTATCCACATGGTTCGAATCACCCCAGAAGAAGATCCACCGGTTCTTCAAGCAGTTCCACGCAGAATTGGAAGAGAAAAGCAGAAAAGAACAGTGTGCTGAGTAAACCCAACCATTGCTCTCCAATGCACCTAAAGAGCCATTACACCATGGAGCTTGACAGGGGAAATCAGGAGTGAGACACCGAAACCGTCCATCGTCACTGATGCTGCATTTCTTGTTCTTCCCAAGGCGGGTCCACCTTCCTACCCAGACATCCCTCAAGAAGTCCGTGGCATCACAGTAGGGCAGATTGGGAAGTGTTGCTTGGGACCGATAAAATCTGATAGGGATGCTCCTTAGCTGTCGATCAACCACGAACCGAGGTGGGGAGAATTTGAGCCCCTCATAGTGGCGGAAGAGCAGGATGATTGTGAGGTTGTAATTGCCCACAAAGTCGGGATGGACTTGGAGGGAGATTGAGTATGAGCCATTCCCAAAGTCCTTCACGAGAGGCCTCGACTTCCAAGACTCCCCTGAGAGATCCGTCTCATAATAATCACCCCCAAGGCAACGAGGTTTACCCAGTGAGTCCAGCGCCATGAAAGGGAACTCATGAACTTCCGCGGCTGACAGCTCGATCAAGTCCTGACCGTCCAGTTCAGGAATTATGATCTGCTCGGTCTTTGATTCTCGGCAGGGCTCACCCCCCGGAGTCAGCCACTGCGCAATGAGGTACGAGGAGAAATTGGTCTGTAGCTGGGCCGACACCCAAGAAACCTCTCCTGCACTCCTATTCTTGTGATGAACAGAACCCGGAACTATGGAATCCTGGGTCAAGTTAACTTCGGCACTGGTCGAATTTACTGAAACCTGGGTCACATTTGAGGGAGACCCAGGATGAATTAGGGTCTGATTCTGATGGATGACGCCGAAATCGGTGGGAGTGAGAATCTTTACGGGCACGAAGTCCTGTCTGGACCTCCATGAAGCAATGAAGCTCTTGACTCTGCAGTCATCGATGCTCCAAACTACCAACATGCCCAGGGAGACAAACGTTGTTAGAGCCCCCAACCGCCACAGACGAGCGGGGAACACCCATGAACTCTGCTGATGCAGAGGCTGTGACAAACTTCCCTTTTTTTCCTGCATCGGAACCCACCGCCAGAAATGTCTATTCCCAACAGGAACAGGCCGCTACAGAACCCTGACGGGGACCGCTTCCTGGGTTTCCCACGAATAAAGAAGGAGAAGAATCAATATTACACTAAAAAAAAAATCAGAAATTAACAAACCCTACTCGTTCATCAGCTTTACACAAATATCCATATATATATTATATAAGAATTGAAAGGAAGACTGGCAAGAAGCACATTCCTGGGAATTTTTTATATTCTAAAGTCATAGGATATCCAGCAAAAGCTTGAATTTTGACGGTGAACTTCGATGAGGAATTGCAAAAGAAATTTGGGAAATCGCCACTTACGGGGTGAGGCTAATCTGGCTGCAATGCTGAAACGGTAAGCTTCAAGACTTGAAGAGCGGAAATTCAGCCCCTTTTCCCCCCTTCCCCTCTTTCCCCACTTCAGATGAAACAGAGTTTACGGGGATTGCAAAGCTCTGTGTGTCTCCCTCTCAGCCATATAACCCTCTCTCTCTCTCTCTCTCTCTCGCTGATCTATGTTTGCTTATTTATCACAAATTAGTAGTAATCCGCCATGATTAAGGAGCTCAATCTTCCAAATTTATGGCTGCTACAGCACCAATCTGCCTATCTGTAGAAGACAACTCAAATTAGTAGTGAAGGGAATCCTATATTTCGATCAAAATCCTAAAAAGCAGAGAGGGGCGGAGAAAGCGGGATACAGGACAAATTTTGCGGAAAGACGGGACTGCCCCTGGGCACGGGCGGCAGACTTGCACGGTGGCTGAAGTCGTCGGACTGTTAGGGGCATTGATGTCTTTTTCAGCAGGGCCATTTATGTCCTGTGGTGTTTCCCTTTGGTGGTTCCGCGTGATGCCACCTCATTTCACGTGAGACGGGGCCACTGCAAATGGGGCCGTTATGGTCAAGAAGTTTCAGAGAAGGAAATTATTGTCAAAAAATAATTCGGAAAAAGAATGTATTTTCCTTTGTTTTTCTTTTAAAATAATTAATTGAATTAACTTTACGTCTCACATATCCGAGTAATTTTAATATTTTAAATTTTATAAATAACTAAAAAAAATTATAATGGTAAGAGTTTTATCATCAAAATTCTTTGCAACAAATAAAATATTTTCCTTCTTATCCTTAATAGTTGATTGAATTAACTTAATGTAGAATATTTTATTAATAACATTTTAATTTCAAAGTTTATAAATACCTAAAATTTATAAATATGAGAGTTTTATAATCCATCAAATTCATGCTGAGATTAATAAAGGCTTATTTAATAAAATTTTATTAGATTTCAGTACAATGAAAGTAAAAGCATAAACAGAGGAAATTAAAACTTAAAGGAATAAATAAAAGCAACATATATCGATCATCCATTTGCACGCATCTAAGAAAAGGATCTATCTGAAAACAAATTCAAAATGATCATCTTAGATTTTTATGAATATTTAATATTTGAAATTAATTTGGTTAAAGACTTGATTGGATCATCAAAGTTTCAGTAAACATATAAATGGAATTTGGTGCACCGTTCTCAACATGATAGTTAAAAAATTATAACCGAAAATTTTTTTTTCGATACAATGTAATTTTAGCTTTAGCTTGAGTAAGGTGGATTCTCCCTTGTTTATCTATCGTCAAGAGCATGATGCCATTTTCCTTTTGCTTTATGTTGATAATATCATTTTGACAGGAAGCTCCCCCTCTTGTCCTCCATCACTTCATTATCATAAAAGAGTTTGTCATGAAGGACCTCAATCCATTGCATTTCTTCTCTGGAGTTCAAGCCACTCAAACCTGATATTTGCTATATGGTTAGTTTAGTTAGTTAGTTTATGCATACTCCATGTAGTTCTCAATTACATGCAGTCAAGCGAATATTGCGCTACGTGGATGATGATTGAATAGGCTGTCCTGATAGTCAATGACTACTGGCTATGTGATCTTCATAGGATCGATAACCCACTGCTTCTCGCAGCTCCACTGAAGCCGAGTACTGCACCTTAGCATATGGTATAGCTGAGACTCTTCGACTCCGCCAACAACTTGCAAGCGTTGGGCTTCCTTCCCCAAGCCCCATCATTGCATGCTGCGATGACATTAGCACCACCTACTTGGGCGCCAATACAATAAAACATAATCGCAGCAAGCACATTGTTGTCTACTGTCGAAAAACTGCCGACCCGGTGGATACCACAATGGTACTGGGATCGGGTCATAAGCAAGATTGATTGAGGTGGGTGAGCTTGTGCTGGCAGCATGAGCCCAGATGGGGGCGCAATGGCATCCATGATTACCTGTGCTACTATGTTTTTCGTTCAGCATAAAGAAAGACATTGGTAATGGTGACTCCACAATACCCGCTATATAATATTTGGACTTCCACGTTCAATCATAAACATATTAAACCGATTGCACAATCAACACTTGATTCTGACCTGATATGTGCAAAATAAGATGATTCTAATAGAGGAGCTTGACAGATGATCAATCTTTTTTCTCGACCGGTTTGAAATAAAAACACACTCCAGAAATTTGTTCTTTTAGAGAACTTCCAGAGTACCATGGACATATCTTTAATGATTATCACTTATTAAGTATGGACAAATAATGGTATTAGTCCAAAAATGATGAATAATAGCTTATTTACATTTATTTAATAGATCCTATTATAATCTCATCTACCTTATTTAAATCAATTCTAATTTAATATTAACCATTTATAATAAATGAGTAATAAGTGAATGCTTAATCCTTATCATGGTCACTAAAACAAATATCTAGACCATATAAATCGGTTCTCACGATCGACTAACAAGTTATCCATTTTTATAAAGTAAATATAGTTTCATAGGTTTAATTTCATTTGAAATTTTTGTTTCAATTTTTCAAAGTCCGAAAGAATTGATCATCTTAGCCGCAAGGAAATAAAGAAGCATTACATGAAGCACCCAAGCTTACCTTCAAACGAGATAGTTCACTGGTAAGCTGACTAGACTAGATTCAAGATTCGAATATTTTAAGAGTTGGTATCTAAAATTTAATTGATAGACCACAAACTGTACAATACATTATCTGATGGATTACTCGATTGTTATAAAATCGGATTCCACCTGTATATAAAAAAAAGACAACCCAATCTCACCTAACACAATTAACTCCTGGTGGGGGCATTTCTCATCAGTCCGACTCCAGCTAATTATTGTAAGAAGACAAAAGTCGGTAATCCAACCAACATGTAACGTCAATGAACTGGATCCCGATGGAAGACATTATGAGGTGAGAAAGACCACTTTGTCGAGCCCGAAATTCATCATATCAGAAACAATCTGAAATCTGGGAACTCGAAAGGAGCGGTCAGAGCCGGCGAAACGATACTGTGTGAATGCTACTTCGCGGCTCATGCGTCCGCCAACAGATTTGACAAGGAGACCGTGCAAATGGGGAGGACAGAGAAGTACAGCTAGCAAGGTCAAGGTGCCGCTGAATAAAGCCAGGCCTTTTTTCTTGTTCTTTTCTCCGTGTTGAAAATTCTACGGCTGAGCTGTGGAACTAACCCATGAGCCCATAAATGATCAATAAAATTTCATTAGCTCTTTGGATAAATTTGGATAGCAAAGTCCAGTCTCAGGCTCTGACTCCACGAGGTTCCAGTATCGGTGACCGAACCTTTCCCGCAACGGAGCCCCCGCCCCTGGGCAGCCCTCGAGTTGGTTCCACGGGAAAACGAGCGTTATAAATCCAAATTACACCCCCAGATTTTCATCTACTGAGCAACTATACGCACCTTTTCTGCACTTCGCAATCCTGCAGCTTGTGTTGCCATTTCTGGGCCGTGTCCGGCCCACCAAGGACTAAGATTTTCTCCCCCTTGAGCCACTGGGGCTGGCAAATTTAGCCCCCGACCTAGCTTGGATCGGGTTTTACCCAACCCTATGCTAGAATGTGCAGATCTTAAGCCCGATGCAAGCACGTGCCAGATCGACTCATGGTCAGTCTTCTAGTCTGACCTAACCCACCCCTTTCTCTCATTTTTCCATATAAATATTTATATGTTTTCCCTAAATTATATACACACACACACACAGACACATAGTATACAACTACAATTCAGAATTTTGATGTAACAATAAATATGTGAACTTATATAAGATTTTTTAACTGCGTTCAGCCAAATAAAATATTTAATTTTCTGTATTTTGAGCCAAATCATGGCGGTCGGGTCAAACCTCGTCCGGAGAGCCCGGCACGGGTTGGCTTGTGCTAGCCCGTTGTGGAGGTTACGTGCCCAGTGCATGTGAAAAATCCAAATCTTTGGTTGTTTGAGCATAGGATATAGAATGTAATCCAATATATTTATGTATTTAACCAAAAAAATTAATATATTTATATATATAACTAGCTTTTCCTGTAAATGTTGGCTATTTTACTCGAAAATGAAGATCTTAGATATTACTGTTACACTTTGATTAATTTAAGATATCACTGAATAATTTTACAACTACAATATCGAACGTGATCATTTCTTATTTATGAAATCAGAGGTCATGAGAAAATTTCCGGCAATTTCGTCAGGAAAATGCACATCCAGACAAACAACGTTTATTTGTTTACGGAGATAAATGAGTGACTGAAAATGAAAAATCTTCTGTGTCACAGGACACCGTCACCGAGATGATAAGGTGATATCCTTGGAGGCTGGAGCCGGAGGGCCAAGGGAGTCTTCAAGTTGGAGCCGGGGGATTGACTCGATGTTGTACCGGCTAGGTCTATCCTGGTCGGGTTGTGGTCACCTGATTGTTGTCTGATCGCCGAACTGCTCCTCTAAGGAGGACACACAGATGCCCCTTGCCACAGTTGGCTAAACCGATGCCGGGGATATACGTGCACCCATCATAACTCAAGGAACACGCTTTCGGGACCGCAACCCATTCTCTTCTCTTGAGGGACATGCAAACGCTTCATTCATGGGTCCACAGCCCATCCCCTCATCGAGAACATGCACATGCTCCATCCATGGGTCCACGGCTCATCCTTTCATCGGGGACATGCAAACACTCCATTCATGAGTCTGTGATCCGTCCTCCTTCTTTAGGACACGCACCCATGTTCGTGAATGCATTCCCAGACAACTGTATTCAAACTTGCCCAGGAATGAGGGACAGTTGATAAGGGATAAATTATTATAAGGACAAATCAGCCCTTTTAATATATCTAAGCTTAGACCAATTAATTCACCACACTATCTGACATATCAGTCGACTCGAAAATTTTAGCATAAATATGAATACTTCGCGCTTCGGACCACTTGTTATAACTTGAATTAAACTAATTAATTATTTTTAAAAATAATTTTATATTTGAAATTGATTTTTTTGAGTGTTATAATTAACCTATTAAACCAAAATTTGTATTAATTTTAAGATAATATCGAATTAATTATTAAAATATAATTATTTTTAACATAATTAATTATTTTTTTCAATTTTCTAATATTTTAATTTTGATTTTAAATATAAATTTCATGTTTCAGGCGATCGCCCTGGCTGGCCCATGAACCCCAACCAAGCATTATTTTTTCATGCCATGCCTAGGTCCAACCCATTTCTTACAATAATACACAAGTTTAATTTTGGCCATTCACCAAGTGTCATGCGGCAGCCATCTACGTCTCATCAGCATAGTGATCGCAAAACCACTCACTTTTGGAGGTCACGGTAAAGGCATGATTTATACACTTTTTTTTTTTGTATAAACCGCCAGTATCCAGTTAGATTTTATCCAGCTGACTAATCCGGATCACCCCGAGTCGGCCCATTTAAGGTGTTAAGAACTCCCCGCCGCAGGTGGGACTCGAACTCGAGTCCTCCCATTGGGATGATAAGTGTCGAATCACTCGACCACGCCCACGGTGGGTGATTTATACACTTTTACTTGGAGCTACTCGCTAACATGATATATTATTGTGCTAGGTTGCACGGCTCGATAAGATATCGGTTCAATAATGATAGGCCCAAGCATGGCCCAAATACATATCGGGCCACTTGATCGATACACTAAAAGCTTTTGTAGTGAAATTTTTTTTATAACATAAATTTACATTATTATTAGAAACCTAACTCAAATTAATTAGTATATATATATATATATTTCTCTTTTCACCATCTAAATTCCATTTCTATAACAAAAATATATTAGATGTAGTTTAACATGTTATTTTTGTTTTAATATAAATATTTTTTAATATACATTTTTTGTGGCATAAATGAGAGAGTGGGAGTGGTCAAATCCCCTGACACATCAATCTGAACTTTCTAGTATAGTGTCGTTTTCTTTCTCTCTGGGGACATTGGCTCTCAGTTTAGAATCGGATGCCGGACAATTTATATTGTTCTATTGATGGGTGAAACTAATGAGTGCACAAAACTGTTTCCTTATAAAAATGAGTGGACTTCATGTTCTTGGAAAGCTTTGTTTATTAATACATATTGAAAATACATTATTCAGGAAAAGAGAGAGAGAGAATGCTACTAATAATAGCTAGCTAGCTATCGATGATGACAGGAGAATAAGAGTGATGCCTAATTATTATTTATATATATTGTTATTATTTCTTTTGATAGATACAATGTACCATTTCCAATTTTTGTTTTTATATATTTATACGACATCTAAAATTTCAATAAATACGACTGATTTATATTCGAGTCAATTTTGATACGACGGCCGAAAGTGTAATCCAAATAAGAAAATATTCCGACCATGGTCCACTTTTGATTTGTGCTGTGCTTATTTAATTAGAGATATGTCACTTAAGAGTGAATTTATGTATGAGGCCGACCAAAAAGAAACACTATATATATATATATATGTGATCCCTAATTACATTAACAAGGCATACATAAAAAAAATGTAGGGCTTTGAAATTAGATTATTTCATATGTTTCTCTAGGAGACTAGAATAATTAGGCATTATAAGATTCATTGCGTGGAGAACATATTTTCTCAGTTAAAAGAGAATAACAATGGACGACGTTCTATAAGTCTTCATTTTTTTTGATACCAAGAATTGAATATTAATTGCTTATAAAATTGGAATATGTTCACTAATAATTATGTGATTATGTATGAAATGTAATTACTACTTAACATATACATATTCCCTTATGTATAGGTTAAAAAAAAATCCTATTGGAATTGACAAGGCATTGCACCTCAACCGTCTTTTTTTTTAATTTAAAGAAATTTCAGGAAAATTTTTGCCAAAACTGTCAGTATTTTCGAATTTTTCCCCCCGACGAACGTAAATTGGAGGAAATTCATTAAAAATATTTCCCGTCCAAATAGTTACTGAAAAATGGATGAAATTTTTCATACTTACTGTAGTGTGAGAAAGAGATTACATATGTAAAACTGTGCAATGGAAGACAATCAAGAGGCTCTGGACTATTCAGTAATTAGACTACTAGGGTTTCAACCGAAGAAACATTATATTACTACCTGGGAACGCCAAGTCTTTTATATTATATTAAAGTGAGATGAATTTTTATTAATTCATAAGTGAGTTGATTTAGTTTATTAATGATAAAATTCTATTAATATAGATTTTATTTATTCATAAAATTCAAATCATATGTCTTAAATATTTAATGGAAGAATGGCTCGAATCAAAGTGGATTTAATATCAAAAGTGGCCCCCCTTGGTCTCTCACCTCCCCCACACACTTATGCCTTCTCCTCCTACTTAATATGCACAAGAAGGATACGGGTTTGACACTGCATTGAGCTTTCTTTATGCTCGGTTTAATTTATGGCAAGTTGGTACTATTTTACTAATTCTTTTTACTGATGCATCATTTTTTTTCTTTTGATCACACTACAATTGTGCTTCACATTTTTGGTAATAAGAATATCATGATTTAAGGAAAATACGATCGAGAAAGTGACACATGGAATAACTTTATATTTCCGGTTGCTTTTACGTGTGAACGGAAAGGCTGATTCTGCCGACAATGAATTTTGAATCGATCAATCTGTCTGGATGCCCTTATCAGCCACCCCAGGCGCAAATTCGCGGCTCCAGCCGTTGATACTCCCTTTAAAAGAACCTCACCTTGCTGTTTGACGCTCGACAGGGCTACCTAGAATTCTCCAAATCCATCTATGTCTATTTGTGTACTGATTTGACGTGAAGTACGTTTCAGGTAGCTCTGTATGTGTGTGTGTACCAATATGGAGATTCTAATCTAACATAATAGTAACAAATCATATTAATTTTGTATAAAATAACAGTATGGCATTGCCACATCAATTAACATGACACCTTATCCAAACTTAATATTATTACCATCTTTTTAACGGTTTGTTTTGTTTAGAATTTATATGAGTCGGTACATATGTTTTAAAAATGAATAAGTCACAGTTAAGGCATCCTCTTCAGCAAACGCACAAGCTTTAGCACTACTCATGGGGCCAAGATCACCAGGAGTAAAGGATAGTCTAATGTCATCTTCTCATCGGATGCTCGAGGGATTGTCTTAGTAGTGAGTTTGTATTTGTCTCTCCCTGGAAATGTCATTTTGTGTTATCATATTTCACTCATATAGCTGGCTTTTTGGAACGCTGGGAATCTACATGGATTAGTAGGGAACTCAATAGTTTGTCCCATAATTTGTGTAGGATAGCTTTGTCACAAGGGGGAGATGAACTACGTATTTTGGAAGGTTCATCTGTCAGCTCCTTTTTCAGCTTATTTGAACGAAGTATTTTTTTTTTCACTGATAAAAAAAAGAATAAGGCAAACTTAAAAGTTATATGACTTAGGAGGGCATAGGTTAAGATGAAAGACAATAGAACGAAAACTTTTCGTTTTGCTAGCAATGACAGAGACCGGAACGAATAATGTTAAGCTCGCAATCAAAACCAGTCCGCTGAGGATCGGTCTTTGATGCCACAAAACCCTTTTTTGAAATGTATGTTAATTTATTTTCCCCTAAATTATCCATTTTTTGTCATTTTGAATTATATAGTTTTATTTCATTTTTATAGTTCTTTATTTCTTTAATTTTAAAAAAATGATTATCAATTATTTTTTCTTTAGATTTTAGCCATTTCGTTTTTAAAAAAAATATATTATGCTTAGCGTTGGGTTGCATCATTGGTTAAGTATTAGGTTTTAACACAAGTTGATATAGTTTGTGTAATTTGGTATTAGATATTTTGATTTTAAGATAAATTTTATTTATATTCATTTGTGAGTCTTTTCCTTATGTGAAGCATGATAAGAACATTGCCAGCCCGTAACCAGACCCTATGCAACGAGGTCACTATAAAGATTGACGGTAGATTTGACAAAAATGACATGATTAACTATGGAATGGTTGATCGATAAGTCGAGAATAAATGTCATAGAGAACTCCAATAAATTCGATAAATTTTTCAAAAATCCAAAGGGAATATAATCTCTCTATATATTTATTTGAAATAATGTTTTAATTCATCTAAGTACAAGTCACAACTTTTACATAAATTTAATTTCAATATTGACAACTTATAATGTTTCATAAATGGTTCTTATGGATTGAGAAATTATAATAAAGGAAATTTTCTAATGTAGTTAGTATAAAAGTAACAAAATATGAAACTAATATAATCTAAGCTCTATGATGAAATCTTAGACTTGTCAATTCGGGCCATATCGACATGGCGTGAATATATTTTTCACCATTTCGACCGACCCAAAAATCCTAACTCGGACAAGAATATTTTGATTTTTGAGCTACCCAGCCTAAAAGATTAGAACTCACATTCAATTTAAAGGTTTCCTATGGGCTAGGCATTTCTTTCATACTCATGTCAACATACTAACTATAAGTTTTATACACCGATATCAACGACTTAAGACGAGTTAAGTATTTTTCATCCTGCTTCAAGTTTATAGGAAATGATAATGAGATATGTTTTTACTTCCACCCTTATTAAACTTAATGATCATGAGATTCACATTTGAGTTTAACCTAATGTATGGATCTGTACGGTCACTTGTTTAGGCACCTAAAGAATGGTGGTGATGGTCGGGGCTGGATAGCATCACTCCCTGCCCACAGTTCAAAAGTCCTTTTTATTTTAATTCATTCTTTAATATTTAGAATTATCTCTAAAGTGCTAAATATTAAAAATAAATATATTAGAAATATGCTGAATGTCACCGTATTCAAATATTTTATGAAGCATATTAAAGTACATCTGTTCACCCTTTTTCTAAATTTTTTATGGGGGAAAAAGTAGAAAATTAGATTGTACGGAACCTTTCGGCTTTCCCCAGTGAACTTCTAAGTTGGCTTCAGATGAACTGTCCCATCATGGAGCATTCTAAGACCACGAAGCTAAGATAAGGAAAATAAAGAAGTAGATTAGGACGAATTGCGGCATGATTATGCTTTAGGACAGTAATTTTTTTTTTTTGTCATTCGGCCTTGTCATATACAAAAGAAAAGTAATTAATTAACTTATAATATGAATAAATAATTATTAATCACACGAATGATCGATGGGATTGACATTGAATCATCGCAACATTTTGCATGGGCATTTCCCCGGTTCACCTTATTCATTACAGCCATTTGCTTTAATTATTTTGCCTATATTAGATTAGTTTTTATTAATGTTTTTAATAAACTGGTTTAAGTTTTTATTAAGTTGTAGTAGTTCCTGGTTAGATTTATGTTATATTTGGTACATGTGTTAACTTCTCCTTATTTACCCTTTTAATCTATATTTTAACGTAATTAAATTATTGAAAATCGAAATATGCATTCCATTCAAAATAATTTTTTTTATTCTTTTGAATTTGACCGAATTATCATTACAATAAAAAGTAATATATTTATTCATACGGTTAAGATTATTATAAAAAAGAAAGTATCCATTTATCTATCTATGAATTTGAGAAAATAAATTATATATCTATTTATCCAAAAAAAAGAAGAAAAGATTTCACATCAACAACACTCAAAGCAGTTCAAGAATTGGTTGGTCAAATGTAATAACATCAAACATCTTTTTTTGAAAAATGATGTTTCTTAAATTTTATTTGCAAATTGAGATTTTTCATATGTTTTTATTTTTCATTTGCATCTCTTTCTTTTTTTTTTATATCAGTAATGTCTGGTGCTGTAGCAACCGACTAATTCTGGATCTGACATACTATATGTTATTAGCTTACTTGTGGGTTGTCACCCCCTACAGTATTTGTATCTCTTTCTTGTTAGACTCATAAGACGTTTCATGCATATAAGCAAATAGCATCATTTATCTAAAAATGTAATTTTTTAGGACATTATTTTTAAACTTCCCAATATATATATATATACATATACATATATATCTTTCTCAAGTTAAAGCTAGGAGATTGGTGGGGAATGGTATAATTTTGAGTATTGACCATTAAAGATTTCCTCGAGGAAGCATAGTTAGATTGACTATTCTGAATCAAACTATATTTATATTAGAGTAGTTTTGCGAAATCGTGAATCTTTTGTAGTCGACATGTGATATCTAATCTATTATTCACCGATATTATTTAAGGAAGGAGAAATGGCAATTGGTCTCATTTTGAGACTTCCAACAATACTCTTAACTAATGCAATTTTAATTAATAAAAAAATAATGGATCATGATTAATTTGTAAAATTATATCAAATACCATAACTATTTAAATATAAAAAATCATGGCTATCCCTAAAAAATGAATGTAATCTATTTTTTAGCTAGATTTTTATTTATTTCTTTTTTTTTATAAATCACTACTATTCAGAAGCCATTTGACCCTAATTAATCAAGATTGAATCAGGCCAGCTCACTAAGGGTGTAAAGATCTCCAAATATAAAACTTTCCATTCACACTATAATAAGGCATTCTATTGAGAAAATAAATCAAATTATGCATCTAATTTTATTTGATTCCATGTTAGAGTAAATAACCATAATTCAATGTGATATAATTTAGTAATTTAATTGTGTATATTCTTTGAAATATTTCACTTTATTTGTTTGATAATCTTTCCATGCAAAGTACAATCTGACATCTGTCAACTTTTAACTACAGACTTCCTGCAGATACCTTAGCAGATGTGATCAAGAAGCTTAACTCGAGATCATGATTGGATTTTTTTGGGGTTAAGAAGTTAATATGTGAATATAACCTTTCTATCTTAATCGTCTTGTTCCACGTTTTTTCTCCTTTTCTTTTTGATTTTTGTCTTATGAGCCAAAAAATAAAGTCAGCAAAATGAGTTAAAAGGAGGGGTTTGATGTATAATAATATGCATTTTATTTGGAATTAAGAGTCTAATATGTGATTTTCATCAAACACTCATCATCCTCTTCTATTATTTCCACCTTCCTCTCTTACTCTTTTACACTCATGAACCTTCTTCTAACAAAAAGCAGATATCAAATTGACCTAAGTAGGGGAGGTATGGCATCACTTTTCCTTTATTAAGGTTTCCTGTTGAAATTTCATTAATGGAGAGAGTTCATGATTAAAGAAATTCTACCCTAAATCGGACCAACCTAACTTGTACTTAAATTACTATAACCGATAGACTTATATGATAGCCAAGCAGTTTTGCACACTGAAAACAAAATGGGGGAAAGGATTACACTCACAACAATAGCATATACTTATCTTGCTTAAACTTTGCTATTCACTCGAAATTCGAAAGGATTGATCCGAATTAATTTTGATTCATATATACCTCCGTCTGCATCTCAATGATGACGACTCTCCGAGTAAGCATAAGAATTATAGTTACGCCCATGGTCCTTAGTAAATTACTATATTGGTGTTGCGGGAATATTAATCATGTTATTTCTTTTTTTTTTCCTTGTGCCTGGTATACCATCATGATTTAAAACTCCATTGGATTCTGATTAATCCAAATCAAATGTTATCGATCTATTAAGGGCAAAACCTTTTCTAATATGAACAATTTTCTTTTTACAAGACTCAAATCAGAAACCCTATTAAAGATAAAATGGTGCCGCACATCAACTACCTCAATCGGTGGGTCATGCCATTATTATTGTATCGAGACGATATGGGCTCTGCAATCTTCAAGTAGTCATGAGTGGATCAATATGATTTGTCATTTTGAATAACACACGAAAAAGAAGTGCATAAAATATTTCTCCGGGATGCATCAACCAAAACCGCTGAAAGGGAAAATTCTTCTTGCCCACTGCTTTTGTTGAAAACAACATGCTCACCCATAATGTTGGGTATTGCGTGGATTCTGCTTTGTTATTAATTGGTGATTAAGAACACAAGCACCCCCACCAAGCAAGAAAAATAAATAAATAAAAATTAATGTGATCTTTCAAATAGTTCAATAATTATTTCTTTCAGATATAATTTTATATTTGAGTCTTACGAACAAATTGGATTGAGAGTTGAATCTTCAACTTTAATCTAAAATAGTTGGAGTTCATTCAATTTACGGGTATCATGTTAAAACAAGAATAGCCTAAAATAGTGAGCGAAACAAATAGTGCAAGTTAAGGTGGGATTCCCTTACAGACAACGCTAAACACTTCAAAATTGAGTTGACCGGTGCTTGATTAAGTAATTGAAGATACCCCTAGCAAATCAAAGTATATAATTTAATTAGCTTTTGTACAAACTAAGGCATAGTGGCTGTTGCACTCTCCCCGCAAAGTTTGTCCGTAGCAGTGGCGGCTAGGGCTTTAGTAGTTTATAACACTGAAATATATTGATTGTGTACTTTGGTGGAAAACTGTGGACAGTTTTCCCGAAAACTGCCTTGGGGTGGCTCGAGTTCTTGTCTAGAGAGATCAGCGAATAACGGGGGTGAAAACATTCACAACCTTAACAACCACGAGTTCCATATTTGGTTTCGGGTGATTAAACTATATCCCGAGAGTTCTATGCATGCATGGAATGATGAGGAGGCTCTGAATTTCGATCATATGCGTAACTAACGGCATGCCCATCGTATAAACCTTACATGACTTGACAAGATCTAGCCTAAAAAATAAGGCTACGAGGCAAACCAAAATAATGGTGGACCACTCATTAATTAAGATTTAATAAATCAATCAAATTCGTGATAGCAATTATGCTACGTACATAACACTAATTTACACATATATTATATATTTTATGTCATGATTGCTCTTAATACACCTAATGTACCAGGGGTTCCATAAAATAAAAAAATATGTCTATATATATATTCGATGTATGACTGGCTAGCTAGCACATCGTTTGAACTCTTTAGCTGATCATGTATCAAGAATTCGATGATTTTCCTCATGTCAAAATGTGGCGGTTGCCACAGTTAATTAATCCCAAGTGGATAAATGGAATGGCCGACTAATGTTAAAACGTTGATGTTTTAATTTGGGTGCATTACATGAGAAATTGATTTTATCGTCCAGTATAATTATGATATTTTTTTCAGTTACAGATAATATCGCCAGTTTATGATATAACAAAAAGATAAATGAAGTAAAGAAGTAATAAAAATCCATTCATGAGAATTGAACGATAGTATCTTAACTCAAGATCAGGTGCGGTTAGTGCAGTAAGCCCTATTCTTTCTATTCTGGATTGCTTTCACTATGTGCTAATGAGTTTGTGCGCTCTTCTGCCTTCTGCCTTGTCCTTTCCATTCACTTTTTTCCTTCTTTACGTTTTTTACCCTTTATGGTGAGAGACCTTTAAGATAAGATAAATTTTTAGGTTGAGAATATGAATTCCTCATCAGAACAAAGAGAAAGTCCAAAACATATTATAAAATTGAGTCTATATATATATATATCATATACAGGCTTATACTTTAAAACTGAGTATGGGTTCCGCAGACTGCTAGCACGTTTAGTCGAAATTTAATATGATAAATTCCATGCGCTCGCACTACTCCAAGCTCGGGCAAACAGACTGCAGAGGTTGCATCTCTTTTTGTGCCTCACGGTAGGTAGTCTGCCTGAGCTTCGGATCGGGATTGGAAGAGTACGTGCACTTCGTGATCAGATACCAAGGGTTGGACTATTGCTAAGTGAGGATGGGCGTCGAGAGTTGAGGTCAAGAAACCTCGCAGGGCAGATTCATAATTATATATCAGTAGTTGAATTCCACCATTTATTAATTTAAACATTTATATTTAACATAAAATTTAATAATGAGTAGTAAAATTAGTGTAAAAACAGCACTTATTTTGGTGCTCAACTAGCTAGTTGAGATATATATTTTTAGTACATAGTTTACTTGCATATACTCGTCAATTATGTTCAACTTTAAAGGGTATTGCAATGAGAAAAGAGAAAAAAGGGGAAAAAAAAACGCTTGAGAGAAAAGAAATGCATCGGCTGAGTGGCTCACAGGCCTAAGAAAAGGTTGAAAGCATAAAAACATTGACGACTAAAATATTGATTTATGGTTTATAAAAATTTCTATAAAATATTACCTTTTTCAATATGAATCACTTGATATCTAGGGATCCAACAAATGTTAACTAATTTAAGTTCGAAATACATCAATTTTTTGGATTATTAATTTTGAGCCCATTAATCATTTCAATTAAATGAGAGAGAGACAGACAGAGAAGAGGAAAGAAGTGCTCGAATCTTGGCAGACTATATATAAGTTGAAGTGCCAAACTTAGTTACTTGTGCAGAGAGTTGAGCTTCCACCACAGAGGAACTAGCAGAGCACAGCTAACTACTCCACACCCTTTAATCCGTAAGTGGACTTTCTTCTTGTCGACACCAGAAATTTTCATGTGCAGACTGCTTCCTTCTGCTTCTCCAACAAGCAAGAGTCGCATCTTCTTCAACCAGTCGCCGCATTTTTTTAGTGACAAAGGGAGTTGTATATATGGTTGGCCTATGGAAATTGTTGGGTGTTTTACTTGTTCCCCTCGACTACATATATATATATATATATATATATATGATTTTCCTCATGGGCTTTATGAATGGAGAACTCAAATTCAGATAGTTTATAAAGAAGTACGGAATAAGTTAAGACAAATAACGATGTAGTCGTGTCGGGTTTGTCTTCTAGGAGTGCCTATGATCGTATTATTGGATGGACGCTTTTGATCGTACCTGTCATCTTCATAGCTAGTCGTATTCCGTGTTCCAGTGATTATATGTTTCAATTAAATTGTCCAATCCTATTGAAAACGAAACGTAGTTAATTTCTCAATGAATTAAACAAATTCAAGAATCACATACGCCGTTTGTACATCGTATTAATTAATAACAACTAGAAAATTTCAGCTTTCAGGTTCCATGAGTCTTTCCAAGTTAGCTGCTTGCAAGCAAGTACAACAGCCTGGCCAGTTGAATTTCCAGCCGGGGTTCGCCCCTAATCCTTTCTATGGTACGAAGGACAAGGTCGTGTTCATAATGGGAGCGACCGGAACCGGAAAGTCAAGGCTCGCAATCGATCTTGCAACCCACTTCCCTGCCGAGATCATAAATTCAGACAAAATCCAGGCCCATCAAGGTCTTGCTGTCCTCACCAATAAGGTAACGGAGGAAGAATGCCGGGGTGTGCGCCACCACTTGCTCGGATTCATCAAGCCCGATTCTGATTTCACCGCTGATGATTTTTGCTTCCATGCACTGATGACTATAGAGTTGATCCTGGGTCAAGGCCGGATACCGATAATTGCAGGCGGATCAAATTCCTTCATTGATGCACTCGTGAATGGGAACCCTGAGTTTCACTCGAGATACGAGTGTTGCTTCCTCTGGGTGGATGTGTCGATTGCTGTTCTGCAATCTTTTGTGTCAAAGAGGGTTGACAAAATGGTGGAGTTAGGGTTGGTTAGCGAAGTGAGAAACATTTATGACCCAAAAGTCGATAATTCCAGGGGAATCAGGCGTGCAATTGGGGTCAGTGAGATGACAAAATACTTAAGCGTTGAAGCTTCTACGACCTTAGATAACGAGACGAAGGCCAAGGTCCTTGAGGCGGCCATAGAAGAAATCAAGGAAAACACCCGGTCTCTTGCTTTGCGGCAGCTGCAGAAGATTCACAGGCTAAACAGTATGTGGGGTTGGAAGATGCATCGCCTCAACGTCACACAAGTGTTTACGGCAAAGAAAGATGAAGCAGATGAAGTGTGGGAGAGGACTGTGGCCGGGCCGAGTACCAAGATTGTCTACGACTTCCTGTATGATGAAAATCCGATAGCTGGAGCAGTAAAACCTGACAGCTCCCATGCGAGTGTGATCGCAGCAGCTGCAGTGTCTATCCCCATGGCCGCTGCAACCCACTAATGTGTGCAATTTGCTTGACATAACCTAACCCGAGCCATAGGCTACAGCAATTTGAGTTGCTGAGTACTGGTCCAAGATGTTGGCAACGGAAGTAGAGTGGCATGTCTGGTTTTCCTTTTTCCTCTTTCTGTTCATGTAAGATTTAGGAAACAGAAAATGTCTAAATAAGCAGTCAAAATCATAGCTTTTGTAGAAGAGGCTTAATCTCAACTTTGCATCCCATAAAGACAGATAACTGCCTCTCCGCAGCTTCTTCTTCTCCCTTCTGTTGCCCTAGAATAATAATATGTGTTTCCTTTCTTGGAGATCCTCACACACACGTATATATAAATATATTATATTGTATATTATATATCTGACATTATATATTTATATATTATGCCCACAGGATAAAGATGCCCTTAAACATCTATTAATTCAGTGGCCAGCGAGAATTGTCGGAGGATCCATGGTGGAGCCTGTTAAGTTGAAGTTTCCCATAAAATTTCATCGATAAAAATGCAACCTAAAATCTCTCAATTTTAGGTTGGAATTGAGTGTTTCTAATGGAGCAAATTTCTTCAAATATAATTATAAATATTATTTTCATAAGAATACAGAGAACTGAATATTAATGTGCTATAATAATTTATTGTATAATGATTTTTCTAAAGTAATTTATCATCTGAAAAATACTTTCCAAGTTATTGAATATTTTGGGTATGATTAACTCTAACAATATGCACTAATTACTATATCAAATGAACATACGGCACAAAAATTAGAGTTCAAGTGAAGAAGCCATAAACAATTGAAATTGATTATATGCAATTAATTTATAATGGGTTCATGGTCTGGTTCTAGGTACCGTGTGTGCTAAAACTGGAATCAGAACCAGCCGGTTCTATCTACGTAGAATTGGGTAGATTCTTACTGATTCCATTTCTACCTAATACCCGTGAACAGTCCTACCTGCCTCAAGGGTGTTCACATCCAAACCTGCAATTCTCCAACCTTTCTCATGCCTTCTCAACAGCGAATCCTTGAAACTCCTCCTCGACCTCGTAGAAACTGACTCGAAGAATCATTTAGGGAAGGCATGTGAATAGTTCGGCTTCTTCAAAATCATCAACCATGGGGGTCTCCTGAGTTCATCATCGATTTGGTATCTGAAGCAGTCAGATTCTTCTCCTTGCTCCTGTCTAAGAAGGAAAGAGTATGCCCTCCAAAAATCCATTTGGCTAGGGTAACGAAAAGATCGAAACAAGCAGTGAAGTTGGTTGGACTAAGTACCTCCTACTGACCACGAATCCTGAGTTTGACTCGTGCAAACTTACACATAGTCTTCTAAGAAAACCCAAAAAAGTTCCAATGAGAAAATCAAAATAGAACGAAGTCTTGAATTTGGTACGGTTGCCATTAACTATAATACAAAATTTTTCCTCGACTTTACTTCTTATCAATTTATGAACGTAGGGGAGCGTTAAATGGTTACATAAGAGCCATCAAGAACATGGGAAGGGAGGTTCTGGAATCGTTGGCTGATAATTTGAAGATTTAGCAGAGGAATGTGTTAAACAAGTTTTTGAAGGACGAACGTAACGGCTCTATTTTCTGAATCAACCACTCTGCTAAAATGGAGCAAGATATGAATAGAAGAAGAAGGGATATTATCGGTTTCAGAGACCACGCAGATCCCGAGATCATTTCCATCCTACGATCGAACAACGCATCAGGACTTCAAATTCTTCGGAGGGATGGGAGTTGGACTTCTGTTCCACCGAACAGTTGCACATTTTTCGTCAATACTGACAACTCTTAATTTATAGTTACATTAAATGACTCATCTACAAAATTTGTCGGAGACGGAGAGAGATCTTCCATAATTGTAGCATGGCGGCAATGGGGCTGATGGGGGAGGAGGAGAGCGGTGATGGAGGGAGAGGTGGCAATGGGGTTGGGGTTGAGGATGAAGATGAATAATATATTCACTTATTTGCTCTCATTTAGTTTTAAATGAAACAAAAATGATAAGAGATATAATAGTCTTTTCACCAATCTGGATACATGTTGATATGGTCGTGCCATGTAAATATCAATAAAAATAACATGTCATTTAACATAATTTGACAGAAAAATGAATGGAATACTAAATGTACACTATTCATACTTCATTAGGATACAAAATTTTTTTATTATATTTTAAAAAGTGACAATAATCCCTACTTAATGGGATGATGCCTAGGAATTCCTCTCCTCTACTTTTCTGTCTGAATTACAAACTCATGGGATTATTCATCGCATTTGCTATTCTCATACTCCACAACAGAATGGCTCTGCAGAATACAAGCATTGACATATTGTTGATATGGGTATGACTCTCCTTACACCCTCACAGCTCGCCACATGAAATTCTAGGATTTTGCTTTCAAGATAATAGTTTATCTTGTCAATCGATTACCCATCACATCCCTCCACTCTCTCTCCATTTCAAGTTTTACATGGTACACCCCCTGATTATCATTCCTTCATGTTTTTGGTTGTTAATGCTTCCCTTATCTTCGTGCTTATCAAGAGCACAAATCCCAATTTCGTTCCCGTCCCTGTCTTTTTAGGTTATCCTTTTGAGTATCAATGTTCTACTATCTTGATCATTATAATATTGGCCATATCTTTTTTGTCATATTATTGTGTTCAATGAGTCTCCCATTTCATACTCTTCAAAGACATTTGATTCGACTCTATACAGTGGTTCTTCTCTAGCATGCCTGATGACTCCATCCACCTCTAACACACCTCCAACCTCCCTCCCTTTACTTGTCAATATAGGTATGCCTATTACCACTACTTCATCACTAGCTCAGGAACAGCCTATTATTGTTGAGGTAAGCCAAATAGTTGATACTCCTCCTATGTCTTCTGATGTACCTATTTGCTCTGTGAACATTGATATTGTAGCCACTCAGCAGACTCATCGCATGACTATGTGCTTTGAGGATGGCTATCTACCTCCTCGATGTTTCTATATCTCTTGGCATCCTACTACCTTTGTGGTTTCATTTGCAGTGCAACAATCCAGGACCTTTGTCAAAGCACATCGTGGCCCTTTTCTACATGGGGCATTGACATTATCGGCAAGATCAATTTGACAGCTTTGAATCCTTGTTGGTAGGAGGCAATGCATGTGGAATATCTGTTTTGCTTGATAAGCAAACTTGGGAGCTCATTCTACCTTCCCCTGATTGTCAGGTTATTGGCTACCAGTGAATCTACAAGGTTAAACATAGGACTAATGGCTCTATGGATCAATATAAGGCCCAACTAGTGGCTCATGGATTCTCTCAATAGGAAAGTATTGGCTACAATGATAAGTTCAACCTGGTTATTAAGCCCACCACGATTCCTATCATCTTATCCATTGTTGTCTCCTCGGGGTTGCCCATTAGCTACCTGTATGTTAAAAATGCCTTCATGGGTATCTCAATGATGAGGTTTACATGGTTCAACCTCTAGGCTTCATTGACTCTTTGATGCCTCATTATGTCTATAAGCTTCATCCATCTCTTTACGGGTTAAAGCATACTCCACAGGCATAGTTCCTTCATTTCAGTACCTTCTTTCTCTAGCTAGGCTTCATTGGGTCTGTGGTGGATACATCACCATTCATCTTGCATACCTTCGACTATGTGACATTTCTGTTTGTCTACGTGGATGACATAAGTCCTACGGGGTTGTGAAATGCTCCATTCCATAACCTTCTCTCCTCTCTTCATCAAGAGTTTGCTATGAAGGACCTTGGTCCATTGCATCATTTTCTGGGCATTGAAGTTCATACTTGTTCTCAAGGGCTCCTGTTGACTTAGTGTAAGTATATCCATGATTTTCTAGATTGGGTTGCTATGGCTAATTGCAAGCCATCTTCCACTCCAATAACCTCAAGGTCTTGTCTTTCCATTCTTAAGGATGATTCACTTCTTGATCCATCTCTCTATCATTAGATCGTCAACTCTTTGCAGTATGTTACTTTGACAAGGCTTGACATCTACTATGCACTATAGCAAGCCTATACAAGCACTAACGTGGCTTTCAAGCTACTTTCTTACTTGCTCCGATCTAGACTAACAAAGAGGAGGGTTCTCTTTTTAGGGTTAGACTCTATGGAACCAAAACAATAGACTAATTAACTATGGTCAAGTCAAAGGACCTTCTTATCACTGGACTGTGGTTAAGCGGATTCTACTCTGAAAGGAACCATTCATCATGGTTTCTTTGATGTAGATTGGGTCGGTAACCCCAATGACCAATAGTCTATTAGTGGTTTGACCATTTTTCTTGGGTTCAATCGATCTCCTGGAGCTCGAAGAAGCAATGCACGATGACCTGTTCCAAAGTTGAGTCAAAGTATAAGAGTCTTGAGAATGTGACAGAACTTATATGGATCCGGTCACTAAAGGAGCTTGGCTTTCTTTCCCTAGCTTGCCAATTTTTTGGTGTGACAATCTACTATATATCTGACAACAAATCCTATTTTCCACGCACACATCAAGCACATTAAGATTGACTTCCACTTTGTTCATAAGCAAGTAAGTCGGCGATAGCTTCTCATATATTTCTTTGGCACGGATGCCTAGGTGGCTGATGTTCTCACAAAGGGATTGTCCTCTGCATGTTTCACTCTTCTTCAGTCCAGGCTCATTGTTCGTGATCTTCCATTGGGCTTGCGGGGGAGTAATAACCTATGAGATGCCAGATCTCCAATTCCTCAATCACCTCCAATATTACTGTGATATTGTATCATAATTACTACTGTGATTTTTTTTTTCCTTTTACAGTTATATCAACACCTATAAGTGTAGGTACCTCTAGTAATACAAGTGTGGCAATTCCTTCAACGATTTCTGCATTTTATTAATAATAATTTCATCGGGTGCCTGAAGAGATTTCGAGATGAAATGAGCATGTCGACAGTCGACGTGCATAGATCCCCGATAATGACATGCATCAGAGGTCCCCCTGGTGTAATTTGCTTGACAGGGTCCTATGCTCTTATTACGTTTAAAATATTTTGAATGGTTAAATAGGCCATAACTCTCTTAGGACTATATAAACTCCAGTTGATATGCCATATTTTGTGTCACATGGACACGGGTGGTGCGACATTTACTCTAACGTGTGATTCGATGACCTATGATCCTAGCATTAAATAGTTCATATCATATTAAAGTTATTATGTCAGTTAATTCACATCGGAGTAAAATGTGATAGATTAGCAATATTTCACGTCGTTATGTCTAAATTATCGAGTGTTTAGTACAGTCTGCCACATTTTAAACTTAAATATATGACTGGGTAAAAATCATAAGATCAAATAAACTAGAATTAAAAATTACATAACTCGATATTAAAATTAACAAGTTTATAATCTTTGTTGTGATTTTTTTCCTAACTCAGAACTAATATCGTCTCTGTTTCGTTCCGAATGACTGCAGCAGATGCGGATTCATCAATGGAACGGGGCTCCATCATCTCAGAGGCCAAACGTGATACGGAAATGTCCTTTAACGCAATAGGAAGAAACCTATCCCCTCCCTTTACATGGAGCAGAGAGATTTTCTCATCGTAGTATCAATTAAAATGATTATCTATCTACTAATGAAAATGATCATGGTACCATTTCGTAATTAAGATGGATTTCTCTGCAGGAAATGGGCCGGATGTAATTCGCATTTCTCGATTTTGGGATCAAAAGATCTTAAGTTTGGATTAAATTTTAACTTTTTATATCACTGTATTATCGTCTTGTTTTTAAGGGGAGATATGATAAATAATGATCCGAAAATCAAACTCATAAATGATTTTTAAAGTAAGATTCGATATCTAAAATGTTATTAACTGTAAAATCTAATCTCCAACAAATTAAGATGGGCATAATAAAACAAGGAAAGGCAAAAGGGAAAGAAAGAGAGGAGGAGGAGAGAGCTAAGCAGCACGGAGCTATGAGTACTTGTGCCAGCGGAGAAGCATGGAGATGCACTGCTTCATGATGTAGAGCTTCCCTCTCTGCTGCTTCACCATTCTCTTCCACTTCACAATCCTCTCACCCATCTTTTCTTATGTATCTCAACTACCCTATCCTTGTTTTTGTATACTCAGTAACCCTAGCCAGACAGCTTCCTTTGCTTTCCTCTTTCAGCTCTTCTCTCTCTGATGAACAATGCAGGAACAGAAGCGTCCACTGCCACCGTTTCATAGAAGGTCACTTGGACTGACTGGCACAGAGACTCGGAGAGGACCCTAGAGTAAAGAAAGTCTGAGGGGACCCTTCTGTCAAGGTCTGCGTGGTGGGTCTATAGTCGAGCATTGCCATTCATGCTATATCGTCACGTGTACGTTCCAATTCAATTCAACCCCAACATCATCTCGGTTGCGGAGTAATCATCAAGTTCGTCTTGCCTGCACTTCCTTTTTTGGAGCATGCGTGGACCCAAGAAACCTTATCTTCTATCAACTTCAAACCCCACATTGGCTGTCCTTTTCTTTTTATGTACAAAAGCCATTTGCCTCCCTGAGAGGGACCCTTCAAGCTCTGGCTTAAGCTAGGATGCTCCAAAAATATTTTGGCAGCCAGAATTTGAAGCACCACCTCGACGAAGAGGAGTCTATATACCATATATGCGGTTGGATTTGTTCACAATATTTTCGTTTTTAACCAAATGTTCGTATTGTATGCGGAAGTTGCTTGGCTACCGAGCTGCCTACGCTCCTGGACTTCAGAGCACATGAATGATTGGGCGCTATACATATACACATAAATATATATATATATATAGATTGAGAACAAGACTTCCAGAAAACAATAATTTTTGTACATTTTCTGACTGATGATGGAACTATAATATATGGATGTGTAAGGAGAAAAGATTTCCACATATGATATCGGCATATAACAACATCGACATGAGACATGGATCTGGCAACTTCTTACATCCCTCGATGAATTCCAGCTTTCATATAAACACTCTTCTGTACTCATATCGGATCAGTTCTTGTCTCTTCTCGACAAATCCTGTGTTCAACATTGTGGGAATGCCGACATATGAAGGATGAATCTGATGATAACTGCTCAAGAGGGGTCCCTCTATCCTGATATTCCCGATCAATGCCAATAATCTTGTCATCTCACCGAGCGACAGGGGCACGGCCCTCTCAAGACCTTATCTTCATATCTTTACATTGAGATAAGGTGAAAATCCAGATCTCACAGAAAGTATCCTTGAACGCCTGACCTCCAGCTACTTCAGGGACCCAACTTACTCGGATGGCTTGCAAGTCCTTTGGCTCCATCTATAAACGGAAGGGTTCAATTGAATCCCTACGGCCACAAATCATATTGCATGGAACACAGCTGATTCACAAGATCTTCTCATTCTAGAATACATGCTAATATCAAGACTATTACGGTCGAAAATATCATCATTTCCATTCCGTGTCTCTGTTTTTTATGGTATCCATTTGTGAGAGGTTAAGATGGTCTGACCGCAAGAGCAACCAATCTAAGCATGATCACAAGGCCTTCCCTCGCTGCATATGTTACGCTTGAAGTCATAGTATACCAGGCCCCTCGTGACCGCACCCATCAAACTACAAAAGGTCTTAGCTGTTCAACACGACCCAGAATTAGGCTCTATGCATACAAAGACAATCGATTCCATGAAACCACAGCTGGTCATATGCTGCTAGAGCGACCACACATAGAAAACATCCTTTGTTTCTTGGCGGGTAAGTAACAATTGAGCCCGAACTTCCCCAAATTAATGCCTGCTTGGGACAGCCATCCTGTAGATTTAAAAGGAGATTCCAGCAAGCACATTACTTAACAGACAACCACTTGATTCCATTTTCAAGTGAGTTTTGCTATTGTACTGAATTCCTTTTCTTTTAAGAATGGGATTTAAACATCTGGAAGATGGCTCAAAGTACCGAAGGCTCTTCAAGAAAAGTCCTCAATGACCACACAAGGCACAGCGTACTCTTGTTCCGAGTTACCTAATGAGCTACTGCTCACTGGATTAACCAGAGTCAAAGCTTTTAACCCAGCGTCAATTTAAAGAAAGATCATAGTCAAGAGCCCGTAGATGATGGTGTTCCTGGAACAAGACCTGAAAGCACGAAAGCAGTGCTGGCCCCATGCTGGCAGTCCCATACTTTCAGCTTCGGGAATGGATCAATATATACACGGGATTCTGAGTCCATGTGGATGCATCTGTTTGGATCTCCTCTTGCTTCGGTCCTCTATGAGAATTCCCAGAAGACATGATGTGTGATTCACAAACCAAGAAGAGGTACTCTGGCGCCAGCTGGGACCCCACAGGTGGGACATCTTCTATTCGATGTTCAAGGGGGAAGTTTAACCTCCTGAGATTGAGAATACAGTAAGTGCATGCATTTCTTCTCGTGTCTTGAGTACATGAACCATAGGCCACAAAAGATCACCCTAAAAAATGGGCATCAGCAAGCCTGCAGAGGTGAGGAACTGGTGATAGGGAATGGAATTGAGTTTAATAGAGTATGACGCAAACTGCTACGTTATTTTACCTTTGATGATGGACTCAATATGGAGCTAGCGGAGTCAAAAGCACTTATTAACCTCAAAAAGCCCATGTAGCATGCAGGTAGCTGCATTCTGTTAAACAGGGATCCGTGGACTTAAGTCTACGAAGTTATTGCCACCTCTGTAATCTCAAAGAATCAGTATGAGGAACCTACAGGGGGCCACACTCATTCAGTGGCCACAATCCACATACACTAGAGATTGGAACTAACATAAATTGCTCATTTACCAAACATCGCAATGAGAAGTGCTAAACATAACCAATGAATCTATATCAAACATTTAGCATCCGAGCATATGAAATAAAACGGCTATCTTCCCCATAATAATCAAATAAACTGAGAGGAAAGAGTAGAATCGTAATAATCTCAAAATACCTTCTTGCAAAAACAAGAAGGAATTCAATACAAGAATAGTGATATAGAGACTGGAATTGAACAATGAAATAAAAAAAAAAGAACCAGAAGTTGCAGATTTGTTTTGTACTGAATCTTTAATTTTGAATATGAATCTTCAATAGAAGCTCACCAACATTCCAACCCTGAAGAAGGGAATCAACAAAGAGTTATCAAATCCACGAGCTTCAGACTAGAGAATATACCATACTACATAATTTTAGCAAAAAGGGACATTATTCCATTGTCATTCCCCTAATTTCAAGTAACTGAAAGGGGTAACTGACGATTTGAGCATGGAAAAACATGAAAAAAATCAAAGTAGAGAGCTATATTGGAGATGAAAAGTGCCTTTGGATCATGAAAGATAGCAGAGATGATAGAATTTTCCTGTCTTTCCATTAGCTTGAAGTAGTACGAAGTTGCATCATTAGGTTATAAAAAGCTTGGCAGCACTTGCAAGCTAGTCAAGATTGACATAGGTATAGTAGATATATATGATGTCAAAGAACATAAACAGGATAATAATAACCCAATACTTCGATTCTGCCATAATACCATACTGATTACCAAACACCATTCTTATGTTGCAATAAATAAAGCATAGGTTGATTTAATATTAAACACTTCAATTCAGCAAGCAAGTTATTGCCTCAGTCTCAAAGCATATCCTTCCAACCACCTATTTAACATAGAGAACGAATCCATCAGAAAAGAGAAGTACAAGGAACTTTCCGATTGAGAATAATAGAGGCATCCAAAAGAGATGCACCAATTCTTTATGAAAATCCATAGCAGAGTAGAGACGGTTGTAGTACAATGAACTAAACAAGAAACTTGGACATGATAAAACTATATACGAAACTTTAGAAAAAAAATGTAAATATTGTCATATCCGCAAAAAGCTTGTGTAAATTTACCTTCAAGCAGCAAGCATTAATTAGCGCCAGTATAAGGAGTGCCCTCTCATGAAGGAAGATTGACTCAGCACTTGGGTGGGGCATGTGGTTTTTTGTGTTGATTCACATATCCAGAGCAGAAACACGATGAATTGTCCAGTAGATTTCTTCCAATGCAAGCTTTTACAATCAGGTGGAGCATGTTTCCAACCGCATGAGAAAGAAAAAAAGAAATGTGACTTACACCCAAGGAATTCAGCACTTTTAGCAGCTTCAACTTCTATGTATTTTTCAAGATTAGATTCTAATTATTTTAACTATAATATATACTGCCCTAATTAGATATTTTGCAACTGCATGTTCAAGTTCAAGATTACCTGGTAGCTTTACGAAAAGAGAATTGCTGCATCATCAAGCAAAGCTTGTCCAACTTTCAACATTTTCTATGAGAATACTTTGGTCTCAAATATTAGACATACATAGTGCATTGCAAGCTAATGTGTACATAAATATCCAATTCCAGCAAATATTTAGAGATGGGCAAAAGGTAATTTCAACAATAACCCACATCATTTATTTTATTTGACTAATTGGGCACAGTTAGAAGCATTCAGAAGGAGAGTTTTCCACATATCATAAACATCTGACTGATTAATGATGAAGGTTGATTCACTAGCAATGATTTTATGGGCATATATTTCATGCTGACATATTCAAAATACAAACTCCCAACACTTACGCCTGAAAGAACCAGTATTAGCAGCAGAAACAAAGTACTTTGATGCAGTAAGAAGTACCTGAATATTGGCCAGAATTTGCAGGCTTGACATGAGATCATTATGACAAGATCCTCCGGCAGTATTTTCTCTCCTTGACTAGGGGATCTAGAGGCAGCTGTTTCAGATATGGCACTCTTCCTCCACATAAAAAAAAATATCACTTACTAGGGTGCACGGATAGCAATCAGCAAGCAGCCAGAGAGATAACGTGGGACAAAGGAGGATGGCCTGTCCCACTAAGATCTGATAGGCACATATATATTGAGATCTTTCCAAATAAAAGTAGACCAACCCTGCAACAAAATTGGAAGAACAGCAAGTATTTTCTTCTACTTGGACCATCAGACCACAATTGCAGATCAATCACGCACTCAATATGCCATATATCTACAAATTATAAAACTTGAGTGAAAATCATATAGCTATGTCAATTTAGCTGGGCATTAAACAGTAGCTGCAGGAGCAGTCACATTGAGATCAAGAAAATAGAGTGAGATAGAGGGAGACAATTGGAAAAAGTCAAAGCACTGGATTAGCAGGCACCAAGCAAGAATGAGAAGGAAAGATGAGCTTCACAGAACAGAAGAGAGCTTGCAAAAAACAGGCTAGGCCCAAGAGTACTAGCAATGATCTGCTCTGCTAGCAACCAGAGAATGGAAACTGGTTGGAACTGAAGTCACCAGCCTCTCTGGGAGCAGAACCACATTCAAAATTAACTGCTCTCATAATTGGTAAAATGAGAAAATAGATGAATATCAAACAGCAAATTCAAATTGATGAGAATATTATAAAGCAATAGGGCAGAAAGACAAAAATTCTTTCATTTCACAGCCAAGGCAAGCTGACACCTGACCTCAGATTAGTAGCCTATCTCAGTCAGGCCAAGGATACCTAACAACATGGATGGCTTTGGGTAGGTCAACTTCTCTTCTTCTCAAGCTCTTGGTCCAAGTCAAGTGAATAGAACATATGCGCATTTGGATAGCATTACCGTTTAGTGGACAAAGTACCCATTTCAAACAAAATTAGTTGATCCCCAATAGCCTTCTAGATGCCAGGGCAAGTAGTGCAAATAAATGAGGGCGCTTCATTATCTCTCTAAAAAAAGAGCTGAGATGATGGGTTTTCTTTTTCTTAATCAAACAAAAAGAAAAGTAACTTTGACATTCCATGGCTACAACAAGCCAGAGCCACCATGCCAATATATGGATAGTCCTCCAATTTTTAATCAATGTTTTCCCCCATACAATCATCACTGCTCCCCTTGCTTACCTAATTGGGTTCCACCATTTGCAAGCTTAAACTTACGAATTAGACCCAGACCCGTCCATTTTTTGGCCTATGGAAATTTAGCTTGTATAATTATACTCACTATGTTCATGCATTTCAACTCATTGCAGCTCTTGCACATAGTAGGGGAGCAACAATTTTGTGCCTAATGTGATCAATCAAAGAACTGGCAACAATTCTCAGAGAGTGGCCGAATACAGAGGTCTCCAATCAACAACTGATCAAGATCAAGAGGTCACCACTGATCGCCCAAAAAGGTAAAATGATTGTAAAGTTGTTATAATCTAATAATTCTTTGTTTCAGACGTCCATGACATCAGGAGGTTACCATATAGGTTCAAGCATTGCGAAATTCGAGTGAAGATCAGTAAGTGCAAGTACCAAAAAGAAAAGGTGTCACGGTCAGCCGTTACCTTGTAAGGGGCAAGTCTAGGCATGTTGCTGCGTGAGTTCAGGCACTGAAAGTACACTTACAATTCGGAAAAATACAAAGAAAATTGAATATTAGAGATGTTGGACACCATCACCATAAGATTATTCAACATAAGAGATACTGGATACAACCATCGTAAATCTAACTCGTGCAGTATTTAATTCAACAAGCTTTAGATCCAACTTAATCAGATATTGCGTGAAAAGGAAAGATTTTTAGTTTTTTTTTTCTTTCAGGCAGATACATTGAACCGACAAAATGGGTCCACGTCATGGCTGCGGCTCACTCAAGCCACCACGCCATGGATCATAGTCTAGGGGAAAAGTTCCCAACTTTATGAGACAAAAATGAATAATACCAGATCATGCAGATCTCCATGTCATGTCTAAATCCAGATAAGGTGAGAAAGTGAGTTAAGCAGAAAGAGATTCTGGGAATACTTTCAGCCTCCTCACAGTCGGGAAAAAGAAATACGGCGAAGATGAGGGCTCAGATCTTCAGAAGGAATCCTCAGGCAAAACGGGTCGGAGGAACCCCGCCATGGCTGCGGCTCGACCCCCGGAGCCACCACGCCAAGATACGGACAGTTCTCGGTAAATCGGCCAGACATTTCCAACATTTTTTTTCTCTTCACAGCCCAGTTTGCTTACCGGACGCGTTTCCGATCTCAGAGCCGGGGGAGCTCCAGTGTCTCATCAAGCTTCGACGTTCGCCCATATATCGACATATGTTGGTTCCTTTCTGGCTATTACGCGTATTTGACGCGTGCATCAACGACGAAATCGATCCGTCGAGCAGTGAAATCAAAGGAAAGGATGGGAAAGGAAGAGGGACAGAGCCGAGTAGAGGTGAAATCACGTGGCGTCTTCAGAGAGAGCAGGGCGACCGCCGTAGCGGAGGCCAGCAATCCCGCCTCCGAGAGCCAACCCAACTTCGACTCTGCCGGAGAGAGAGACATGGCAGCAGCGTCAGCAGCTGGCAATGGAAACTTTAAACTAGAATACACAATTGAATATTAGATTATCCTTCACATATGAACATGGGAAGAGCTCGCCTCATTTTTTATATTTTCTAAATATGTTTAATGGAATATAAATTTAACTAAAAAAATAACTACCACTTCAAAATCTAGTTAATAACATAATTTATTTTATATTTTTCTACATCTAAATTATCTATTCTAATCAATTTATATATTTAAATTAAATATCTCAAATATAACCAATCCACTTTTAAGAAAAATTAAATATTCTTCCTTTTCAAAACAATCTCTTTTAATAACAGTAATAATGAAGATCAGCAAGCCCTGAGTAACAGAACAATATGCCCCCACAAAAGATCATGTCAATTGTCAGCACACAGATCAAGAAATGAGAAATATACATTGACTTACAACTACTTCTGAATCTAAGATCCCAACGTTGCATCGAAACAGTCCAAAATGAGTTGGGGGTTTCTTAACAACTGTCAAGGTGGCTTGGGTCTTGCTTGAGATATCTGCTTCTTCATTAGAGTGGATCGGGGCATCTCTTGGAGACTCTTCTTCTTTGCTTTTACCTGGTGGAGGAACCTCTGACAGCTCCAGAAGATGACATGCTCACCTCCTGGGATGGCTGTTCTGATACCAAAATTTGGTCGTCGACTATAGAGTTCGAGGCCAGCTCTGTTTTTGAGGTCCATAAGAAAGTGAGGATGAAGTTTACAATAAGGCTCGAAGGAATCTGTCGTACTAGCGGAAGTGGAGTCTTCCATCTGAAAACTAAGCATCTCCATGTCTTTTTAAGAAATCCGGACTGCTTCCGTGAACATCCGAGGACAAAAGTGCAGCAAAGGGCAAAATGATCAAAGGACAAGGAAAATCACATCCCCAGTTCTAGAGGGGGCTTGCAACTCAAGATTTGACTACCTTCTCTTCCTCCTAAGTCCTCCATGTTGCAGGGGGAACCTATCAAACTGGGGATGTGATTGAAACAGACGCATGGGGACAGTGAGAATGACCATTAGATAGCTTGAAGTTTATCATTCGGGAAGAGGATGTACAAGAATTTTCATCCAATGAAAAGTCCTGGATGAATGTCCGGACTAAGTTTCAGATCATGCAAATCTCCATGCCGTGTCCAAGAACATAGAAGGTACGAAAAGTTTTAATGCATAAAGGGATTTTGAGAATACTTTAGCCTCCTCCTCAAATTCGAAGAAAAGAAATACAGTGAAGATGAGGGCTCAGATCGGCGGTAGGAATTCTCAGGCAAAACAGGTCGGAGGAACCCCGCCATGGCTGCGGCTCAACCCCCGGAGCCGCCACGCCAAGATACGGACAGTTCTTAGCAAATCGGCCTGACATTTCCACAATTTCTCTTTCTTCACAGCCCAGTCCGCTTACCTCCCGCTTTTCCGATCTCTGAGCCGGGGGAGCTCCAGTATCTCATCAGCTTCAATGCATGTCCAGTTAGTTTGGTTTCTGGCAATTACGCGTCTTCAACGCGTGCGTCAATGACGAAATCGATCGAGCAAGCAGTAAAACCGAACAAGGGAATAGAATGGAATGGAAGGAGGATAGAGCAGGGGAGAGGTGAAATCACAGGGCGTCTTCAGAGAGGAAAGGGCGACCGCCAGAGCGGAAGCCGGCAAGCCCCACCACCGGCCACAACCCCCCCCCCCCCCCGGCGAAGGCAAACCCTCTCTGACTCTGGCTCGAGAACATAAAGCATAGACAGACAGCTCCAGCAGGCAGCAGTAATCCCTAAGGGATGCCAGACAAAGTTAAGAAAACCTTAGGGCCAATTTATCTCTCCATGTTTCTATTTTTACCCTTCCCTCAATGGACATGAAACGGTGCGGTAAGAAGGCTCTTGGGGTCCGACAAAATGCACTTGCAATCATGTCGCCCTAAGTGAGAGGTGAGTTCCATTCCGAATTAGTAAAGGCATCATATATTTCAATTTTTCTCAAACTTTTTTCAATTTTTATAATATTTATGGATTTTTTATTATGAAAAATCGGTGAAGTTCAAAAAAGGATCTTATGATATTTAATGCATGATCACACTACAAACCCTTGAGTTATGACCAAAATTTTCATCGACACTTGTTGCATTGGGAGCACACGGTAAAATTTAAACGTACCAATGCTTGGGCTAACCAAGAGAGGGAGTGCCCGTACTACTTTTGATATGAAATATGAAAACTAATATAAATTTTACGTGATACTATCTTTTTTTAAATTAAATTATCTTATTTCGTTATCATAAATTTAGGTTTTATAAATTTTTTTTCTTAAATATGCCGGTTGTTTATGCGCAAGTATCAATTGTCTCTGGTTTGCTGGGAGACACAATTCATGGGTTCATTGTGACTCAAATGATAATTTTTGAGTCGGTTTAATCGAATATCAATTTGTAGACCTATCAATACTGGCCATTTTGGTACGGCACGAATTTACTTTCGGGTCATGTCAGCTTGGCAATTTATGTCGTACCAGATGGCTTAGGGCAACTTGAAAATCCTAGCCCAAGCATGAATATTTTGTATTTTGTACTACCTAAATCTTGCACAAATTATAAAAATAATTACTTTTTAAAAATGAATTTAAATATTTTTATATTTTAAAATAATTTTTTATAATATAATTAACTAATTAACCTAAATTTTATATTAATTTGAATAAAATATTAAAATATAATTATATATAATTAATTTTCTTTTTATTGTATAAAATTTTATTGTATGAATTATATATGTATGATTAATTTTCTTTTTATTCTTTTAGAAGGTCCAAAAACACCAATTCAGTTTCGATTTTTTCATTTAGTGCCATAATTTTACTTTCGAATCATACTAAATTTTGTCACCTCTATCAATTTGTATGAGTGACTATACGTTGGGTTGTTAATACATTAGCAAAGAATATAGGAGACTATTGATACTGATTTTTGATGCTTCATACCACTGAATATTTACTACTCGACAATAAAAAGCCTTAGCGAAACGCATCGCCCGGCAACTGCCCGAAAACAGGGAGAAGTTGCGGCTGCGCGGTCGGGTTCAGTCCCGTGACACATAACACGGGAAGTTCCGGTTTTAAATTCTACAAACCATTTGGTCCTATAAAAGGAGGAAATTCCTTCCTCTTCCATCAAGTTTACACGCGAGAGGGTTAAGGAACGAGAGCCATTTCTTTGCACTGAAGACACTGCAAAGTTTGCCCTAAAATAAGGTATGCAAAAATGGCGGGATCAAGTTATTGATCAGTTTATATGTCATAGCCTATGATATATACACATCTGTATACTCGTTCATATGGGTGCATATACTGGGAGGAAAGATCTGAATTAGTTTCAAGTCTCTCACATTCCCAAAGCTTCCATACGAGCCATTATGGCCTCAGGAGCAGCCAAATCGACAGCATTCATCCTGCTGGTCCTCAATCTCTTGCTCTACTTCATCGTAACTGTCATTGCAGCGTGGGCCGTGAAGCAAGCGATTGAAGAAACCCATGAAACGGGTACGATGGATCCCATTATTTTCTTCTCGAAACCATTATCTCTCTTTCCTATAGCACCTCTACTGCGAACCAGTCGACGGAGGCAAGGGTGTTGTTGATATTTTGGCTCCATGAGCTATAACGCAACTCCGTTTTTCACAGCTTCAATTCTGCCAATACCAGCTCGGATATTCCCGATATACTTTCCAATGGGAAACATGGCGACCGGCTTCTTCGTCATGTTCGCCCTCCTTGCTGGCATCATTGGGATGATGACCTCAGCTACGGGTCTTCAGGACATCGCACGCGGAACTGCCCCAGCCTTCCATGCCGCTGCCGCCTCCTCCCTCATAACCCTCTTCCTCAGCCTCTTGGCTATGGGGTACTGCTCGACAACTGCACTTACAGGTTTTAGCACTTTCATAAGATCATCCGTTAGTCATTATTAACACTTCAGCCTCATTATCTGCAGACTTGCGTGCAAAGAGATCACCATCGGCTGGACGGATTCGAATCTGGTAAGACACACGATGCTTTCCCCCTAATTCGCTCTAGCAGCTTCATTTAACACCATGATTTATGCTAGAAGACGTCGTTAAGTATGCAAAAGTACGAGATCTGTGGAATTTGTTAACGTGCATTTTTCGTTCGTGTTAAAACTTCTGCAGCGTGCTCTAGAGGCACTAACGATCATTGTTACCCTTTCGCAACTCTTCTGCACCGGTGCAATTCATGCTGGAGTTTCGCAACTTGCTGCTCTATATAGGGCCCAGGGAGAAACGGTATGAGGTGAACATGCTGCAGTAATTCTGCAGTTGCCACCGGACTTATGAATGCGAGTGCGTGTATACGTATCTATACGCATGTATGCTGATGCGTTCTTCTTCAGAGATTATCGGTGTATTCTCCTCCCTTTTTCTTCATTGATCTGTTTTTCCATTTTGAAATATCCATCATACATCCATAAACCTATAAATTTCAATCATGACCCCTATAAGATTAGTTGAGATAATATGATATCTCTTTTATTTAAATAAAATCTTAAATTTAAATTTTATAAGTGAAGAAAATTTATAATTAAAAGATATCAGCAAAAGTCCATTGATACTAGATTTCTTATGTGCATTGAGAATAGTTTTGCATTTTATTGGATAGTGATATTGGTAAGGAACGAGGTCCTACCCTCACATCTAATTCTAAAATATAGGAGTACTTTAATACTCTTTTGTACTTCAATTCGGGGCGTTCGAGGTCGGTTGATTATGATCGATCCAGCATAAAAATTTAGAGAACTGGGTTGGCTCGCCGGGGACCTTTTACCCATCCTCGATAACCAGATTCCAATGTCGGTGAGAAAAATCAAAAGGATCCACTACTAGGACTAAAATCTTAAGGATTAACTAGAATTTCAATTATTAGAAAGCATGTCCTAAATTCAGATCTCGTTGTAGAAATCGAATTTTTTTTCCAGTCATTTAAGAATTAAATTACGAGATGTGCCCTTCTTGAAATTGTCAGGGGATAAAACCCTATTAGATCTAATGTCATTACCTACAATTAAGCGAAAATGGTGATCTACTTTGGCTGTATCATGCAAAGAAAGATCTCTTCTTTTTATGATATATTTATTCTCATTGAACTCATAAATACCTTCATAAGTTTGTAGATCAAGTAAATAGATGTACAAGTACATATATGGGTGAACTCAATAAGGTTATCATGTCTTCTCATTACCGGGCCATGCCAACTCGGCTAGTTTGATAGGACATCATCAACAACATCATCCAGGCACTTTGGCTGCTGGGGAGGCCATAACCATGGGAACAAGCGACCACCGTTGATGAGTGACAACATGGCACATGGACTCCATTCGTCTCAGTGTCGAGCCTTCCATCATGTCGGGTTGACGGGCAGACTGAACTAGTAGATGTATCGCTAGCTCGAGGAGTACTATTACGATGACCAGAGGACATCAAGAGAGGAAAATATACATGGATTAACCACTAGAACACCTTAAACCTCCTCCACAGTCATGAGACTAGATCATTTACAAATCACTACTCACATTGGCGGTCTAAATGATCCAACAAGACAGAATTGCTTTACACACAATAATATAAGAAACACCTCCTTTGAACAACTAATTCAATTTCATGAAATATTATTTTGATCCGGAAAGGGAAAAAAAAGGATAATCTAAGGTTAAAGTTCACGGTGGATATAGCTCACATGAAAGAAGAGCAAGTTCCTCATTAATCCGACCTTGTAGTTTTCTGGTATCTTCACGTACTTTTGGGTATCTCAGTAAAGTTTCCAGAAAATAAATCTGCCCCTTTCGACCAAAACAAACTACAACACGAACGCGACATAAATCATGCAACAAAAACAACAAAACACGATCTTTGGCATGCTTAACAGATGTCTGTTGTTAAATCATTTGTCTTCCCCATAAATGTCGCTTCACTTGCCATTGGCATAATGCTCGAAATTCCAAAAACATGAGAAGTTCGTTTGGTTCTATCACTGGTTCAATCCTCCTGTTGTTCTGCACAATGTGCTGCGCCTCCGGGTGGAGCCCTAGACGGATTGTCACGAGTCTCATTCACCGCGACTCGGTTCTCTCTCCTTACTATGACCCGAAAGACACTGGCACTGTTCAGGCGGCACGGTTCCTTGAAGTCTCAGCTGCACGCCTAGCCTACTTCCAGGCGAAGACGTCCCTCGATGCAGAGAGGGACATCCGGTTTGATCTCGTCCGTTTGTTCCCGATGCTTCTCGTCAACTTCTCCCTCGGGGACCCTCCGGTGCCGCAGCTCACGATAATGGACACAGGCAGCAACCTGCTGTGGGTCCAATGTCACCCTTGTGAGAATTGCTCTCGAACTACCCCGGTCTTCGACCCAACCAAGTCATCTACTTACTCGAGGCTCCCTTGCAATACTTCCTACTGCAAGTACGTCCCTGACGGACGGTGTGGGTCGTCGGATCAATGCCTCTATTACCAGACGTATTTAGACGGTCCATCCTCGAGAGGAGAACTGGCTAAGGAACGGCTAGTGTTTGAAACTTCTGACGACGGCATTGTGACCGTGTCTGATGTTGTCTTTGGCTGTGGGCACGAGAATGGCAAGTTCCAGGACGAGAAGTTCACGGGCGTACTTGGGCTTGGGAGCCGGCTTATATCTGTGGAAGCAAGGCTGGGCTTCGCTTTCTCGTATTGCATTGGCAGTATATTCGACCCGCATTACAGGTATAACAAGTTGATTTTAGGTGAGGGAGCAATAATCGAGGGGGACTCCACCCCAATGAGGATTGGCGCTGATGGACTGTACCATATTACTCTCGAGAGCATAAGCTTCGGGGAGAAACTTCTCGAGATAGACCACGGGTTCTTCAGCCGGTCCTGGAGGAGTGGCAATTCTGTCGTCGACTCTGGCACCACTATCACCTGGCTTGAGCAAGGGGCTTATAGGGTACTCTTCAAGGAGGTCAAGGACCTATTGGAAGGTGTGCTAAAGATGGTCGACCACAAGCTGTTGAGACTTTGCTACCAGGGCTCGGTAAGCAGAGATCTGGTAGGGTTTCCGGTGGTGACTTTCCGTTTCACTGACGGGGCTGAGCTGGCCCTCGACACGGGGAGCCTGTTCTACCAGGCGGGCGACGTGTTCTGCATGGCCGTGGCCCCGAGTGAAATCATGGGTCTGTCAATCTTCGGTCTGATGGCCCAGCAGTACTACAACATCGCCTTCGACGTTGCTGGGGGCAGGGCGTACTTCCAGAGGATTGAATGCGAACTTCTCGAAGATTGATTGCGGGTGATATTAATCCCATTGTTACGAACAAACACGGGGCCAATGTGTTCTTTGCACAAACTTCAACCTGTCCTTGGTTCCGAGGAGGATGCCCTTATGGATTCTAAGTCCTTTTAGGATCAACTTGGGAGGGTATCCCTGATGTCCCTGATCATGAAGCAGCATGCTTAAGCTCCACTGTAATTATCTCAGTTTCTCATTTCTTGGTAAGTGCCTATCCCTTTCCTTTCTTGTTAGGGTGGTCGGCTGGTTTCTGCATTGTTGAGTTAGCAGGCGGAGATGTTAGGGTACAACAGAAGTTTCAATTTCTGTGTAATTTTCTTAGATTATAAGTTAAAATATGACACAATTGTATTTATTAAGTATATTGAAACTATTTGGGAAAATACAAGGTTGGTTGCCTATCTTGATTAATTAGTATTGATTTAAATTAATTATAGCAAAATTGATAGTAATTTAGTAATGTCACTATTTGAAGTATAAATACTCACCACACTCTAAAATAATATTACATTATAAAAATAAAATCAATGTAAGAATTTACTTGATCGCAGAGAGAATTTTTGCCTGAGAAAAATATTCCGTCGGAAATTCCGACGGATTTGCAACGGAGATGGAAGGAGTTTTCTCTCGCGAGAAGGATTTGTGACGGACAATCCATCTTAGTTAATTCAACCCAACAGCCATTGTGAGCCAACACTAGGCTCTTCCATGGAACGCAACCGCTGACAATAAGAGAAAGATCTTCTCCTGTGTTAACTGCATGATGATATCACCATTGGCATTAGAGCGATCGTCCATCACAAGTACTGACTCTGCAGGTGCTACTGCGCAGGATAACAGCCAGATGAATGATTAACAAATGAGGAGAAGAACAAGCCCAATATGCTAAGAAGTCTTTCATGTTGGCTCTCTATTTCACAGCCTATGCAATAGGTAATTTTTCCCCGAATATATACAACATTACCGTGTTTCAACATGTAATATAGAGATGAACTTAAGCCTTCTGGAAGTCAGTCTGCAAGATCAATAGGATTGAAAAAAAAGAAAAGGCAATGCACATTCATGGAAAATATAGATGGGACTAGGACGAGGAGACATAATGTCAAGCGCTGTGCTTTAAAATAAGGAAAGAAGATGTAATAGACCCAAAATGCAGGCTTGTTAGATAAGGCTTGTAAAGCTAAAAGGAGAAAGATGAAATTCTGCTGTCATCGCAATAAATTGTAATTTAGCAGCTTGTTAGCCACTTTTACGGAGGGTTTCAAAGGAATTCTTGCTTTAGACTAGACCAAGCACTGGTTGATCGAGACATCCTTTCCTCGGCTATTTTCTTCTTCTCCTCAGCCTCTGCTAGCTTTTTCTCCTGAACCACATAGCTCAATTTCACATCCTTTGATTCGTTCATAAGAGTTTCCCAATCAGATATCAGCTTTGCTTCTCTCAAGCTCAATTCCTTTAGTTTCTTGTTGAGATCTTCCTTCTCCTTGGTGAGATCATCAGACGATTGCTTGTAGGAAAGGTGTTTCTCATGATTCTCCATCATTGTAGAATATATATGATCCTTAGTGAATTTCTGCAGCTCAAAATTGGAATTGTCTTGCTCAAAGGTTAAGAAATCGTAGACAAAATCATCAAAGTTGGCCTTAAATGTCTCAATTGCTGTCTGCTGACCAGGAGATAACCCAGCTTGGGCATGGCTTAAGATTGAGAAGGCTGAAGAAAGCCTGTCTCTCATGTTCAACTTAAAGAGATCTGATAGACATTCCTTCAATGACTGCTTAGCCTTCCCTATATCATCTGAGCTCGGAGTTTCAAAGACCAACTCAGTTATCTGCTTATCTGAAGTCGATCCCTTTGCCAAAGGAAGGATCCCAGTAGCCGTAAAATTCTCAGAAAAGGTGCTAAAATAAAATTCAAGTGTGCTCCTTTGTGTAGCTAGCTCAACTGGTGGAACAATCTCATAGAGAGTTATCTCGACTTCAACAACCACAGTGTCATTAACCGCATAACCTTTACCATGATCATGAAGCTCTGTCAAAGGCACAAATTCACTAAAGCCCCAACTTTTCACTGTTGCCCTGAATGTGTTTCGTCCACCTGTCGCTTTTGAAAGGATGTCAGAATCAAACAAAACAACTATGTACTTCCGAGACAAATTCACCGTATGTTGTTCTATTAAAAAAAAAAGATCTTTGTAACAGGCACACTTGACTCAGAATGGATCTGTAAATGGGTTAAATGCAAAGTAGAATTCTATCCGCAATCATGTTTTGAGAATTTCATTTTATTAGAAAGACAGTAAAGTAAATTTGTAACAGGCACACTTGACTCAGAATGGATCTGTAAATGGGTTAAATGCAAAGTAGAATTCTATCCGCAATCATGTTTTGAGAATTTCATTTTATTAGAAAGACAGTAAAGTAAATATCACAAAAAGAAGAAAAGACTGACATCTCACTCAAATTGCTTTATATGTCCTTCAACTGCAAGTTCGAAGCTTTTGGATTCTACGAATAGACATGCCAAAAAGTGAAGAAGGAACGAGAGAGAAGTGACTTACGTAAATTCTCTCGTGTAAAATGGGAATCGACACTGAACCAACAAACAGGATATCTTATACTCACACATTGCCATCGAGTCCGCTCCATTATACTGATCGACTAAAGCGAATCTAAACCGGACATCTCTGCACCATCCATCAGGCAAAGTTGCAGCATCCGCAACTTCCAAGTAGATTGATACATGACGATCCGTGCGGTCCCCCTTGGGGTAAACCACTATTTTCCTGCTCCAATTGACAAAGAGACCATTATACACCCACAGCATCCTTGTATCACTACCGTTCCTCTACAGTCCAACGTTACTGCAGTTTGGTCCAGATGCAAGTTAAGTTTCAAGTGGATAACAAATGCATCAGTTTCCTACAAGTTTATGCATACGACAGACAAAATGGTTGTCAGACTCTCAGCATTTAAAGATTCACACCAAGACTGGATTGCAGACTCCGCTGCTCAACCGAAAAGAATTTTAGGGAAAAAAAAAAAAAGAGGCTAGACAATCGGAGCAGAGTAGCGCCTACCAATTACAGCCTCCAACAGTGAACGCTTCAGAACGGCATGTCGAAGTTGTAATCTTAGAGAAGCCGTCGATCCTCCAAGTGTACTTCCCAGACGGAAGTCTTCCTTCATCCATAGTCGACGCCCTTTTACGAGTGGGAAGCCCTTACGGATGCGCAGGAGATCAAAGGACTGCCCTAAGTGTACTGTTTTTCCCCCCCAAGATGCCTTGAGTGTCGTAAACATAGTTTTTAAAATCGGACCGGGCCGGAAATCGGTATAAGCATGGGTTCATGAGTCAGATCAGGGGTTCAATAAGTTGAATCGCATGTTTAATAAATAATATTACTAATAAATTTACATAATATCATAATTTGAATATAATTTATAACAAAAATTATTAATATAATCATTATATTAAATTTTGTTTAATATAAAATATAAATATAAATTTAGTGAAATAAAATAGGTATATTACAATAGGTTTTTATTTTTTTAAATTTTAAATCAGCCGATTTTCTCATGGGTTCAATTGGGTTCACCGGTCGGACCGGAAACCGGCCGGTTCAATTGGAGTTTTTCTCTTTTAATGTGCAATTGGATTTTTTGAAGGAACCGGACTGGGTGAGTGGCCGGTTCCCGATCGAACTGGTCGAACCAACCAGGCCGGTCTGGTTTTTAAAACTATAGTCGTAAAGTTATTACCTGCTCCTTTGATATTTTGGCTATTATTAAAAGGAAAATCTGGTATAATAATGAAAATAGTGTTGTCCCTACTTTAATTGTATACACGAGAGATGAAGTTAAAATTAAAAACAATTATAAATGAGATAGTTGAGATATACGGTTTAAATCGATCAAATAAATAAAAATTATAAATTTACAAGAAATTTTGATATAATCACCTATTAGTTTAAATCATAATTTTTAAAATTGGACCAAACTAGGAACCAATTATAGCATGAGTTCATGAGTCAGACCGATAGATTTAACAGGTTGAACCATATATTTAATAAATAATATTAATAATATAATATTACTAATAAATTCACATAATATCATAATTTGACAATAATTTATAACAAAAATCTATTATATAATCATTATATTAATCATAAGTTTAATATAAAATATAAATATAAATCTAATGAAATAAAATGAATATATTATAATGAGTTTTTATTTTTTTAATTTTAAGTCAACTAATTTTTTCATCGGTTCAATTAAATTCGCCGATCTGACCAGAAGCTAGATAATTCAATCGGAGCTAACCACATTTTAATTGCACATGGGTTAATTTCAGAGACCGAACCGGGTGAGTGTTCGGTTCTGGGTCTAACCGGCCGGCCCTATTCGGTTTTTAAAATTATTGTTTAAGCTTTTAGGTAGAAATGGATATAATCACTTGTAAGTTTACAACGAATTCAATGTAATATCAGAGATAGTGGACTCGCACCTCGCCAGATCCGAGTCTAGAAACCCGACTCATGATCAATTAAATATTAAACTCGAATATGGAAGAAAAATTGCTTAGCTCATGACCAGTTTCCCCCTCACCTAAGATCGGAAGAAAAATATCTAACTTGTAAATAGTTGTTAAGAGAAAATGTTTAATAGCATGTAGTAAAGTGACTCAAGTTGTCATGTGATGATCGGTATCAAGATATATGATCTCACATCGATCAAATAAGAAGAAAGTCTTGAGTTTATAAAAAACAAATCTGATCTCATTAAGACAAAACCATTGATGCATTTCCATGCCACATACAGTTCCTTGTTGACAAAAATGTATTTAAAAAGTTCAGATGATACAAAATATTTTGTGTAAGAGAACCACAACAGTAGAGCGTAGGAATGGTCATTAAAGTTATCAGCGGCAGCCATCACCAATCTAGTCGCCGTTTAGTCCACTTTGAGGAGTTGGACCGGACTAGGAACCGGTTACAACACAGGTTCACGGGTTCATGGGACCAGCAGGGCTTTTTAAATAATAATAATAATATATAGTTAAGTTAGTTAAAATACCACATTCTAAACGTTGATATACAACTTCAGTTTTGGAACTAACAATTCTAACATCCAAGAACAAGATCTCCATGCCATTCAAGGAAAGGACCAATAGCATTTTCTATTTCTACCACATCTTCTCTTAAAATATACGATTTCATATCGATTTAATAAAAAAAAAGTTATGAACTTATAAGAAGGTTGAGTATTACTACATTTAAACTTATAAATAAAAATGGGTATGATTTCTTATAAGTTCACCGCATATTTAATATCTTCCTTCTATCCTCCTCCTCTTCTTCTTCTTCTTCTTCGCCATTATCTATGTCAAGTTTATCTATGTTCAACTCACTTCCATTAACACTATCTTTTTTTTGGGGGGTCAATATTGAATTGGCGATGCTCATCAGTATGTGACACAATTTGCATATTCGATGGAAGTGTCAGCAAGAGCCAATTACCTGTGTTAAAGTCAGCGAGAAGAAGAAGCCGTTTTAGAGGCATCGTAACTAATTCCTGGTCGCAAAGGTAATGGGTAAGGTGAAGCCTAAAGATGAAAGGCTTGAATTTACCGAGGGAGAGGATCGCCTCGCTTTTCTCATAGATTTGTCGGGAAGACGGAGAAATGTCTTACTACAACAGCGTACGGCACGTCGGACTAAAACTTGACACGTAAGTAGAAAGTTATCCTATTAATGATATTAAATTATAAGTTAGCAAAATTGTGATGGATAATGATAATTGTAATTTAAATATATTGTGGATAAAATATATAAGAATGAAATATTAATTTTTAAATATATAAAATCTAGCCTACCAATATAGATATTTTATATATTATGAGTTCATACTCAATTTGAATAAAAAAACTTTTACGCTTCTAGCACCAACTAGAGAGGATTTGGAGGATTTGCTTAGTTCACACGGGACGTCGGCTTGGTTAGTTGGCACAAACCATGGGAAGCTTACTAGTTCGGCAAGGTTCTTGCACTGTGCAATTTAATAAATATATTTTATTGCCCATTCATAAGTGTGTATTTGGGAGAAATATAAAATGAAAATGACAATAAATAGGATATGAATTTTGTGCCGTGATACTTATTAATATTAATTTAAGAATAATATTATTATATTAAATAATATTTTTGAATAATTAGTGAGACTTCTTATATGGGTTTAATATCCAAAATCATAACATAATGAACATTGGACAGAGGGTTGGGCGATTCGTCTTTCATCGGATGCTGCCGACAGAATTAAGCAACCTCGAGGCGAATGAGGTGAACCTTCCAATTGAGCAGCGTGTTGACCACCTCACGACCATTGATCTCACCAGTACATAGTTTCAACACCGAGAATAATACCTTATTGGTATAGAAATTGATTAGGTAAATCTAATATTTAGATTCAATTATCACATTTGTACTAAAAAATTTGTGAAAAAAAAACATATTTTAAATCTGAATTTTTATAAAAAACGACATAGCAAAATCCAAATGTAACGGTGCTATTTACCATCAAATATAATTTAAGTCAAATTGGCCTACCATTCTAATATATTAATGATAAACATCCCACCTACACTATATATATCAAATTCTTTATATAAAATTTTAGTTAGATACGCATATAAGAAAATAAATTTTAGTTACAATACCAATTTATTTGATTAGATAGAAATTAATCAGAATTTATTATATATATATATATATATGAGCAGACTAACACTTGGAGTTCCTAAGCTGACATTTGGGAACCAAAATATAAAATTTCATTAATTTAATCAAAATATTTACTAATATTTAGATTATTTTATTAAATAATTTAATGAAAATATAAAGTGACATGCTACCGCATAAGATTTTCATTGAATGATATAGCTAAAGTGAGTAAAGGTTAGGCATACTTGGACAAAATTAATGAAATTAAAATTTAATTTTTTAAATATTAGCGTTGGACAAATTAATGAATAAATGCGGGACTAGATTTTAGATATTAGATGAAAAATCTACTTAATATCGCAAAAACTATTTACTCTCAGCTTGTTTTTTCCGTGAGTCTTTCCCCTGCCTGCTTGTTTCCCAAAGAACAGAGAATAGTCGGCGGAAACTTCCTTTGCAGGGAGAACATCTCCGATCCGGGTGAAGGAGACGATCATGGAGAGGGCTGCTTTCGGGTACTCCGCCGTGAGCAAGGGCGAGAAGGATCTAGAGTCCGGGGAGAAGCTGTACCCGGGCCTCAGCTACGGGGAGAACCAGCTCCGATGGGGCTTCATCCGCAAGGTCTATGGGATTCTCGCGGCTCAGATCCTGCTGACCACCGCCGTCTCCGCCGTCACTGTCCTCTACGCCCCTGTCAATGAGCTCCTCAGGGGAAACTCCAGCCTCCTGCTCTTCCTCGTGTTCCTTCCTTTCTTCTGTGAGTCTGAAATCCCTAGATGTAGGAATTTCCGGTGCTTGTGCAGTTCTAGCTGCGTCCATTGTGGTTCCCACGTGCTGATTTTGGCTTGATTCGGGCAACTCTTCTCGATTTGGTGTTTACTTAGGGTCAATTTCATCTGCTTAAGCTCTTAGTCGTGCCAATTTTGATACTATTATCGGTTTTTCATAAAACTATTAGGTGCTTTTAACCGATTCATGAGTCGCATGGGGTCAATTTCTTATTAAGTTACGCCTGTCATGTCTCCGCTTCCATTTCTCTAATTTCTACATGACTTTCGTTCCATGATCACCAGCCTTATTTGCATTTGTTGAGAGAAATGAATTGCAATGGTGTTTTCTTTTTCCGTGGATAATGTTAACTTTGATTGATCAATCATGGAATATATTTCTATGACATAGCACATGTTTCTGTCAGTGTCTACGTGCGTCTTGATGAGCAAAAGGACATTTGAAGGTTGTTTTTGTTTGCCCATGCTTGTAGCTGTGTTCAGCCTAAATCAGCGATATATAATTGTGTAATTTTTGGTAAATCATGCCTGTACTGCTGAATTAAAGTACCTGAAAGGAAAAAAACAATCCTGTCAAGATTAAAAAGAAGAGAAGAAAAAGAATTTGGGAACACATACTGTGATGAATAAGTCATACCTTATGTTGCTCTTTTAAATTTTTGTCCCATGTGCAATCAGAGGAGATGCTTAGTAGTTTGGCTATCTGTATGTCTAAGTTCTGATCATCCAAACTTTTCTAGAAAGTACTGGGAAGTCATCAATACTGTCACTTGAGGGTCATAACCAAGTTATAATTAGTTATACTGTTCTTCCATGGCTGGTTGTTAGTGTCTATTACACTAATTTGTTGTAAATGTTGATGAAGTGATCTCACATGATTAGCGACTTGGGTAACTTGGATATTGTTTTTTCTGGGCTTGCCTATATCAACTCAATGTTGAATTGCTCTTTTTGTTTCCTGTTTCATTGCCGATTCTTCTTTTTAAGAACCAGTGTGGTGAGAATTAACTATCATATATGATAGCAACATCAGTTTTGGATATCCTAAATTGTGCTTATATTGTCACATGCTTCCCATTTAGTAGCACCCATCTGTTTCATGGTGTCAAACCAAACAATATTTTCTTAATTGAATAGTAGTATATGACAGTGTTGGAGCCTTTTATGTGTTTGTATCTAGAGGATCCTCATGCTTCTACTGGAATGCTTTTGTATAATGATGTCACAATATTTCCATGGATACAGTGTTGTGGCCTCTCCATGTTTATCAGCAGAAGCACCCATTGAACTTTGTCTTCCTTGGCCTCTTCACCATGTCCCTGAGCTTCACTGTTGGAGTGAGCTGTGCAAATACTGATGGTTCGTACCTCTTTGTTGCTCAGATGGTCTTGGACAAAAACCTTTACAGTGGCAAATATATGTTGTCCTCTTATTCTTGGAATCATAGTCATCTCTCCCTTGGTAACATTTGCAGGAAGAATTGTGCTTGAAGCTCTAATCTTGACCTCAGCTGTTGTGTCTGCGCTAACCGGGTATACATTTTGGGCCTCAAAGAAGGGCAAGGACTTCAGCTTCCTTGGTCCAATTCTATTCACCAGCCTGGTCGTTCTACTCGTGACAAGCTTCCTCCAGGTCTATACTCTCACCTTCAATCCCTTAATACGTTACCACCACTTGATACTCAACATTCATGCTAATGTTTTGATAAAAAAATTTGCAGCTGTTTTTCCCGCTCGGACCCACATCAGTTGCTGTTTATGGGGGCATCAGCGCGATCATCTTCTCGGGGTACATTATCTACAACACTGACAATCTGATCAAGAGATTCACGTATGATGAGTACATCTGGGCTTCCGTGACTCTTTACCTCGACATTCTGAACCTCTTCCTGACCATTCTGCGCATGATGAGGGAAGGAAACAATTAAGAGCGGAAAGTTGCTCTCTCGAGTTGTGGTGGCATGCCTCTTAGATACCCGTACCCTATTATGTGTGGGATTTCGTTAAGCATCTCCATAAGAACAATCCAGTAAGATGCCCTGATTGTCGCTGTTACTACTGAATATGCATCAGTGATGCAATTGGTCTCACAACGGTTCAAGCCGAATGTGAATTGCGTTTCTTGTGTGAATAAATAGTGCTGTGACTGTTTATTTGTAATGCTTAGATTCTGTACGGCTTCCAAGGTAAAAATAATGTTAACGAGATGGGAACCCCAGAAAAGGTCATGTACGTACACTTTCGGGTTACTCACTGCATTGATGGCTCGATCCTTTGATATAAAATTTTGGGCTGGATTCAGTGGGAAGCTTGAGTTTGGCATTAAGTCCTTCATGTTTTCTTCCAAAACTATGCTCTCTCTCAAATGTTTTTTTTTTTTTTTATCGAAATGACCCGGATATTCAAGTACTTGTCATCACGTTAGTCCAACCGTGAAATGACGGTCGTTAAATTTTGTTATGTGGCCGCCGGTGCGGTGCCAACTTTCGTCCAATACATTATTGTAAATCCGTTTGCAGTCCCTTTCCCATCCGGCCGAAATGAAATGGCTCGGCTTTCTCCCACTCTGCCCTCGTTACATTGTCGGAATAGCTACCAATTTCTGTGAGAACTGCGAGACCAATTCTCTCTCGGAAAAAGTATTAATGGCTGAAGCTACTCGGAAATTTCCGGCAAGGCTTGTCGATGGATGGATTGTTCCTTCAGAAATCCAACGGAAAAGTTTTACGACTGATAATTCCATGATAATTGGATGGGAATCCGAGGGAACGCCTAACACTTTCACAACAAATACACAATCTATTCTACGATCAGGTCTGCAAATAGGACGGCCAATGTCAGTTATGATTTAGGTTTGTCAATTTACGAAATGAAAATTAACAGAATAAAATATAAGCCGATAACATAGATTGATAAAATTTGTAGATACGTGATTCACATGAAAGTCTAGAAGGCAAAGTGCACCCCTCATAGCACTTGTAAACACATAAAATCAAGGCCAGGAATGATTACCCAAGTCCATGTGCTATATTGGTCGTCTTCATTTTCAGTATCCGATCATTCTGCATTCCCCGATCGTCCTGTATATATGACAGCTCGCAGGGAGTCGTCCATGGATGGGTAATATGCGTCTTCATTGAACAATGACCTGAGCTTATGATAGTGGCAGTGGACGTGGATGGTGGTGTCCCAGTGGTCCAGGTATTATGGTCCATGGCTACTGAGTTCACGGGACCTGTGGTTGTGACGGCGGCGATGGAGTGGTGAAAATGGGTGCCATGAAACCCCGTGGATTGGGAACTTGTGGTTGTGTCTATGTCTGCAGAGGAACGTACCTGTTAGCCCCTTGATGCTCGGACACGAACATGGCTGCCAAGCGGGCCCTCGATGGCATGGCAGCTAGAGAAAGGATCGAGGGAAGACTGCCAAACGATCAGTTGGAACAAAAGGGCGAGATGCCAAGCTATATATAGGGCGAGTTGTCAAGCTACGCGGGAAGGGATGAGCTGGAATTCCTATCCAACCGCAAGGCTCGGTCAAGGGCGACTTGGAAGCCTTATCCTCCCGCAAGACTCGGTCAAGGATGACTTGGAAGCCTTATCCTCCCACAAGACTCGGTCAAGGACGACTTGGAAGCCTTATTCTACCGAGAGACTTGCTCCCGGGCGAGCAAGTCGGAGGGCAAGCTGGAAGGCAACAGGCGCACGGCTGCTCCCGAAGACTCGCTAGGGAAGTCGCTCACGGTCGAGCGACGCTAATGTTCCATGCAACTGATCCAAGGCAAGGGCGCGGTGCCCATGACCGAACTGAGTGCGGGTGGCACTCAGTCAGGCCTGATATACTCCGGTCGTGGAACGATGGAGTCTCGGTCAAGGTGCTGACCGAGGACTGTGCTGGCAGTCGATCTTATCCCTAAGAATAAGGGATAAGGGTGGTTATGGAAGCTGAGGTGTTCCCTAGAAACTAGGGATGAGGATTCCCCACCTGCAAGTATAAATAGCCCCCCGGTCTCAAGGTCGAGGGGAGCAACTGGAGAGAGTTAAGAGGAAACACTCATTCACAGAAGGTCGAGCAAAGGAAGGTCGGCAGTATTGTGACCAGTTCCCCCGAAGCCAAGTGTGAACTCCTGGAGCGAAGTTCACCCGTCCAAGTGAGGAGTGCAAGTGCCGGAGTACGAGGCATATACTTGGACGTGATTGTGCAAGGTCGTGTAAGGGTTTTGTATGTTCTTGTAATTCGTGTTTGTGAATACAAGTGAGATTTCTCTTACCTTGCATTGTTCGATCTTGATCCTTGATTGCTAAACCTCGCCAAGCTATTTTGCTGTGCGTGTTTGGGTTGGCTGAGAGTGTACGGGACACTACTCAGCACCATTGCAGGAACGGAAAAATTTGGGTGAGTTCCGACCCCTGTGACAGCAGGTATCAGAGCCGCGTTCAAGCGGTGTGCGAGGATTGGGATAGCAAGCGACCGGTGACTTGTGGATGTCCCGGATGGATGCACTAAGAGATCGAATCACGGCTTTGGAAACGTCCTTCGGCAACATGTCTGGAGCCAACGGAACTGTGGCTGATGTTCTGGCAGCGCTAGTTCCAGATGTTGTTCGGTTGAAGGAGGAGGTGAGCGTCCTCCGACGTGCGCTGGCTGCTGGAGTAACCGAAGCAGAGGGATCTCGGGCGAAGGTAAAGATACCTGAACCCAAAGCCTTTACAGGCGCTAGGAGTTCCAAGGAACTCGAAAATTTCTTGTGGGACATCGAGCATTACTTCGAGGCAGGGAAAGTTCCAGTAGGGGAATAAGTCTCGATGGCAGTCATGTATTTGGCGGGTGATGCAAAACTCTGGTGGCGAACTTGTGAGTAGGACGCTGCGACCGGCGGGCGGCCACGCATCAGAGATTGGCCAACGCTGAAGAAGGAACTCAAGGAGCAGTTCCTTCCCACGAATACCTCGTGGGCTGCTCGGGATGCATTGTGCAACCTCAGGCAGACGGGTACGGTACGTGACTATGTTAAGGAATTTAGTTCCTTATTGCTTGATGTCACAGAGATGTCCGAGTTGGACAAGCTGTTCAACTTTATGCGGGGTCTTCAATCATGGGCTCAACTTGAGCTGCGAAGGCAAGGAGTCCAAGACCTCCAGACCGCGATGGCAAAGGCGGATGTGTTGATTGACATCCGTGTATCAAAGAGCGACCCGAAGGGGAAACAGGCCGAGAAGTCGAAGGACAAGGCGGCCAAGCCTAGCAAGGGTGCGGGCAAAGCCGAGAAAGGGAAGTCATCCAAGGGAGACAAGGGAAAGGGGAAGGCAACGGAAGGCTCATCCCTTAAGGACCCCAAGACCCACCTAGGGTGCTTCATCTGCAACGGCCCCCATCGTGCTCGAGGTTGCCCGAAGAGGGAGAAGCTGTCGGCCTTGGTGAATAAGACCGACTCCGACTCCGATGACGAGCAAACGAGAGTGGCACCTCTCCAAATTCTTGGCGCCATTCGATCAGGAAGGAAGGCGCAGGAGCAGGGACTGATGTATATACCGATGACCCTGAACACCAAGGAAGTGGCGGCAATGGTGGACACTGGCGCAACGCACAACTTCGTGTCGGATCGTGTTGTGCAAGCCTATGGATTGCGGATCCAGAAGCAAGCCAGCCGCATCAAAGCTGTCAACTCTCAAAGTAGGCCGGTACTTGGGATGGCCAAAGGCGTGCTGGTCCAGATTGGTGATTGGTCAGGGGCCATTGATGTCATGATCATTCCCATGGACGATTTTGACGTAATACTCGGTAACAACTTTATCATGAAAGCTTGTGTTTCAGTCATGCCACATGTGTCTGGTTTGTTCATCTCAGACCCAAGGAAGCCTTGCTTTGTTCGGGAAGTTAAGGGCCTTAATCATGCGGAGGACATTAGGACCGAAAGGGTCTCGGCTATGCAAATAGCCAAAGGCTGGAAGAGGGGCCAGCCAACTTACCTTGCAGCGATCCATGAGTCAGAGCCCGAACTGGGCATGAACGCGGACGTTTTGATGGGGTGCAAGGAATTTTAGGCGACTTTTGTGACGTTATGTCCGAGGAGCTGCCCAAGGGCTTATCGCCAAGGCGGGCAGTAGATCACAAAATCGAGTTGATTCCGAGGTCAAGGCCACCAGCTAAAGCTCCTTACCGGATGTTGCCTAAGGAACTGGAGGAGTTACGGAAACAACTCCAGGACTTGCTGGATTCGGGGAAATTTCAACCTTCCAAGGCGCCCTTTGGAGCGCCAATGCTGTTCCAGGAGAAGCAAGACGGCACGTTGCGGTTGTGCGTGGACTACCGCGGGCTGAACAAAATCACTGTGAAGAACAAGTACCCCGTGCCATTGATTGCAGACTAGTTCGATCGGCTCAGTGGAGCCGAATTCTTCACCAAGTTGGACCTGAGATCGAGATATTGGCAAGTTCGCATAGCAGAGGGCGACACGCCAAAGACGACAATGGTGACTCGATATGGGTCATATGAGTTTAAAGTTATGCCGTTTGGCTTAACCAATGCACCAGCTACATTTTGCAATCTCATGAATGATGTGTTTCATAATGTTATAGACAAATTTGTGGTTGTGTATCTCGATGACATTGTCATCTATAGCCGGTCTCTAGAGGACCATCTTGGACATTTACGTTTTGTGTTCTAGCGACTAAGGGAACACCGGTTATACGTAAAGAAGGAGAAGTGCGAGTTCTGCACCAAGGAAATCAACTTCCTTGGACACGTGATTGGCGGGGGCACGGTGAAGATGGATCCCCGAAAGGTGCAAGCCATTAGGGAGTGGATGGCTCCCACCAAGGTGGGCGAACTGCGGAGTTTCCTCGGGTTGGCAAACTATTACCGCAAGTTCATCAAGGGATACTCGAAGCTGGTATCCCTGCTCACCAATCTACTGCAGAAGGGCAAACCGTGGACTTGGGATGCGGCGTGTGCGGACGCCTTCGAGAAGATCAAGTCCCGGATTGTGGCCGAACCTGTGCTGAAGCTTCCGGACTTCGATAGGCCGTTCGAAGTCCATACGGATGCCTTGGATTGTGCTGCAGGCGGAGTGTTGGTGCAAGATGGGCACCCGGTAGCGTTCGAGAGTTGGAAGTTGAAGCCGGCTGAACAACGCTACTCCGCGCATGAGAAAGAAATGTTGGCGGTTGTGCATTGCCTACGGGCATGGCGGGTATACTTACTTGGCACTTCTTTTGTGATCAAGACGGATAATGTTGCAAACACTTTCTTTAAGACGCAGAAGAAGTTGTCCCCAAGGCAGGCCCGGTGGCAAGAGTTCCTAGCCGAGTATGACTTCGAGTGGGAGCATAGGCCAGGGCGCCACAACCAAGTTGCCGACGCTTTGAGCAGGAAGGTAGTAGAGACAATCGTTGCGCTAACCCAATTGGAGTCCACCTTCGTAGGCAAACTGAAGGATCAGGCGAAGGAGGACCGGGTATACCAAAAGTTGGTTGCGCAAGTTCAAGATGGTACTGTGCGGAGGTACTGGCTTGAGGATGGCTTGCTATACGCGAAGGGTGGTCGCGCATTCGTCCCCAGCGGAGGGCTGAGGACACAGTTGTTGCGCAAACATCATGACGCGCAATGGGCTGGGCATCTCGGACAGGAAAGGATGCTGGCGCTGTTGGCACGCTCCTACTTTTGGCCGAAGATGGAGAATGACGTTGAGCTATACGTCAAGACTTGCCTTGTTTGTCAACAAGACAAGGCGGAACGGCACATTGAGGCAGGCTTGTTGCAGCCTTTGCCTATTCCAGAGAAACCTTGGGTATCAGTTTCTATGGACTTCATCAGTGGCTTCCCTGAGGTTAAGGGTTTTGATGGAGTTATGGTTGTGGTAGATAGGTTCTCGAAATATGGGATCTTTAGGCCTACCCCAAAGAATTGCTCTGCGGAAACGGCGGCAGAAGAGTTCTACCGCCACTTGGTCAAGCTGTTTGGGATCCCGACGGACATTGTGAGTGATCGGGACGCACGGTTCACGGGGAGGTTTTGGACCCATCTCTTCAATATGATGGGGACAGAACTAAAGTTCTCAACGGCGAACCACCCGCAGATGGACGGCCAAACGGAGAGGATGAACCAGCTGTTGGAAGAGTACCTACGACACTATGTCACGGCCAGTCAGCGGAATTGGCTGGAACTGTTGGACACGACGCAGTTTTGTTACAACTTGCATCGTTCCTCAGCCACTGGGTTCAGTCCGTTTGAGCTCGCTTGGGGCTATCAACCATTGACCCCTTCCGAAGTGGCCCTACAAAAGAAGGAAGGGCCATGTCCTGCTGCATACCGTTTTGCCCGGAATAAGCAGGAAATGCTCGAGGAAGCATAGGACAGCCTTGCCAAAGCTGTCCGCCGCATGAAGAAGTATGCGGATCAGGGGCGTCGACCGATAGCATTTCAGGTCGATGACAAGGTCATGCTGAAATTGACGCCCCAAATTTGGAAGAAAGTGACGAGCAAGAGATGGCACAAGGGCCTCATTCAGTGGTATGATGGGCCATTCGAGGTGGTGAAGCGAGTTGGAGCAGTGGCTTATCGCTTAGCACTACCCGAGAGGATGAAGATTCATCCGACTTTCCATGTCAGCTTCCTAAAGCCCTACCATGAGGATGCGGATGCGGACCGCGTTAGGGCAAGACGTGCTCCATTGAATGTGCGCACGGAATTGGAAAGGGAGGTTGACCGCGTGCTGGACCGACGGGTGTTGGGATACAGCAAGAAGAACCGGAGAACGGAGTACCTGGTTCTATAGAAAGGGTTGCCAATGTCGGAAGCGAGTTGGGAAAAGGAGGCAACACTCTAGCAGTTCGAGGACAAGATCCAGGAGTACCTCCACTCTATTCCGACGAGGGCGTCGGCTTCCTCAAGTGGGGGAGGTTTGTTAGCCCCTTGATGCTCGGACACGAACATGGCTGCTAGGCGGGCCCTCGATGGCATGGCAGCTAGAGAAAGGATCGAGGGAAGACTGCCAAACGATCAGTTGGAACAAAAGGGCGAGATGCCAAGCTATATATAGGGCGTGTTGTCAAGCTACGCGGAAAGGGATGAGCTGGAATTCCTATCCAACCGCAAGGCTCGGTCAAGGGCGACTTGGAAGCCTTATCCTCCCGCAAGACTCGGTCAAGGATGACTTGGAAGCCTTATCCTCCCACAAGACTCGGTCAAGGACGACTTGGAAGCCTTATCCTACCGAGAGACTTGCTCCCGGGCGAGCAAGTCGGAGGGCAAGCTGGCAGGCAACGGGCGCACGGCTGCTCCCGAAGACTCGCTAGGGAAGTCGCTCACGGTCGAGCGACGCTAATGTTCCATGCAACTGATCCAAGGCAAGGGCGCGGTGCCCATGACCGAACTGAGTGCGGGTGGCACTCAGTCAGGCCTGATATATTCCGGTCGTGGAACGATGGAGTCTCGGTCAAGGTGCTGACCGAGGACTGTGCTGGCAGTCGATCTTATCCCTAAGAATAAGGGATAAGGGTGGTTATGGAAGCTGAGGTGTTCCCTAGAAACTAGGGATGAGGATTCCCCACCTGCAAGTATAAATAGCCCCCGGGTCTCAAGGTCGAGGGGAGCAACTGGAGAGAGTTAAGAGGAAACACTCATTCACAGAAGGTCGAGCAAAGGAAGGTCGGCAGTATTGTGACCAGTTCCCCCGAAGCCAAGTGTGAACTCCTGGAGCGAAGTTCACCCGTCCAAGTGAGGAGTGCAAGTGCCGGAGTACGAGGCATATACTTGGACGTGATTGTGCAAGGTCGTGTAAGGGTTTTGTGTGTTCTTGTAATTCGTGTTTGTGAATACAAGTGAGATTTCTCTTACCTTGCATTGTTCGATCTTGATCCTTGATTGCTAAATCTCGCCAAGCTATTTCGCTGTGCGTGTTTGGGTTGGCTGAGAGTGTACGGGACACTGCTCAGCACCATCGCAGGAACGGAAAATTTTGGGTGAGTTCCGACTCCTGTGACAATACCCTTGTTGCATTCCCCATGTCATTTGACGAGTCTCCATGCCCTTTGTCTGATGCAAACGAGTCATACGCGATTGACTCATTGCCATCACATCCATAAGGAGATTGCCTAACTGGTGTGTGCGCAACTCCTGTGCTCATGATTCTTCATTCATCCATGTGATTGTGCCCACCGCGTGTTCTCTTGCATCTGTGCTTCCTACACAATTGAAGACCCGATGTTCTCAGCGTGGCACAGAATCGGCTCCTCCACTATCACACTGAATCAGTATGTATACATGCCCCTTATATCTTCTCCTGCCTGCTACCTCCTTCACTAATCCCTTCATGGGGCAATATTGTCAACCCATTAGTTCGTATCTCTAAATTCTATGGGCTTTTTCCTGGCAACCACGTGGGCCTCCAAGGCCTGCTTTATATATTATATATAGACAGGATTTACTGTATGTGGGCTTGGATTGAGGCCCATCAAACAATCCACGCCTAGCCCATCAGTCTACCTATCTACGAGAGGAAATCACATCTTCTTCTGGGAAGGCAATCAACCATCGGGCGGGCATGCCTGATTCCTCGAGATCGCCCGATGGTCCAAGTAACTGCTGTCGAGCGTGATCTAATGATTTCTCTCTGAGTTTGATCTCTCTTTGGCATGACGAGTATGGAAGCCAAACCTCTTGTATTGACGTTTTAAAAGAAACCGGAAGTAATCATTTGAGGTGTACAGCATAGAATCTAACTTGCTGCTCTAATCAGTACTCATACAAAATCAAAATGTTCTAAGGGCTAGACTTCCAAGAGGTGGGCAATATTCTTCTGGTCCAAACTTTCAATAATCACTTCATCCTCTGCTGCCCTCTATTCATTGGAGAAAGTGAGATTACAGCTATTGAACATAATTTATATGTATAGCTGTCATTTAGCAAATCAAGAGAGACTATACTTGGGGGTGGGGGGTGGGGAACCCAGATTGGATTTGTATATTGGAATCTCAATCTTGATATATGGGAAATTTGGTGAGCATAATTGGTGTTTGGTTGATTGATTAAAGATAAAACTCCCTTAATTGTGACTTTTCTTTAAATTAGATATCATGGAGCAATAGAAAAAATAATCTATATACCATCAATTTTAGATATATAACTGGTCTGACTATAACTAATTTGAAGTCTTATAGTTTCACACCTTTTTTAGTGATACGGATTTATTTTCTTTGAAACTATACGCACTCTACAAGTCCATGAATTTAAGTAATTTAGTGTGCATGCACATGCTTAGATGGTCTAAGCAAAGGGCTGTGCACTCAAGGGCTCACAAACAGCTCAAGAAGCACATATACATACATATATATATCCTATCTACTAAAAACTAAGCCTAGAATCGAATAGCACCGTTGTCATGATCTAGTTAGTAATCACATAGACTAGTTGAATGGGTTCACCTTGTCACCTCTTCTTCATAAGCAAAAATTGGGCAAAAACACAAATGGTGTAACTATTGCTCTGTTATCTCTAACACGGACTCCATGAAATGGAGTTCCTGTCAACATGTTGAGTATAGGCGACTGGACAATTATAAGACCATGTGAACCTTAGCTATAGCTTCACCATGACAACATTGATCAGATGTGTATGATCGGATAGGTGGGAGGTGACTACACACGGGGACCTATTTTGAAAGACCGGTCTCTTATTTAGTGATGCCTGACAACTGCACTGAGGATTCGAAAGATGAATTACCTGTAAAAATATATATATATATTCATAATGAAAAGAAGTTTACTATTTAATATGTCATGTTATACTGCAACACATCCTGTTCTTACAACTTGCTATTGAGTTCTTCTTTTGCCCATAAAGCAAATTGCTTGGAAGATTGAAGTCTTGACTCTTGAGGGTCATGATTGTATAGATTAGGTTAAGGTGGAAGGTAGGATAGCAATCTCTTGGTAAAAGAGATTCAAAATAAAATGCATAATAAAACATAAACAAAAAGGGGTAAAAATTAAAATATTTGGATAACTGGGAAGGAAGGTTTGGGGAAGGGGGGACATGATGCCTTCATGCTTACATATCCATGCTTGAACTACTCGACATTCTCGATGTCCAACAAAAAAATTAAATTAAATTTATTCAAAGTCTCACGTTATTTATGATCTTAATCAACGAAAATTTGACGTGTGAATATTTTTAGCAAACTTTCATAATTCAAGTTTATAGATGACGTGACATACGTACCCAAATATTAATTTGCCGATTTGATGCATTCAAATCGAGATTTTCTTGAAGAAAACTTGTAATTGAGCTACAAAACTTGGAATTTATTGAATTTTAGCATAGAGCGTAACACATCATAGAAATCAATCCGCTAATTACGTGTAATTTCCAATATCTCGTATATATGTTTTTTCTTTCTCTATTTTCCCTAGAGTTATATTTTTCTAAAACAATTATTATATTAAAATAAAAAGCATATGTGCCGAAGATTTTCAATTTTAACCAAAAAAAGGACCAATAATATTTTGCCAAGGAGATATGGTTGGCCAACAATACCACCAAAGAAGAAAGCAATTCAATTGTATTCGAATATGAATTAGTAGATGCAATATTAATATTGATAAATAAAATCTCATATGGAAGAATCGATAAAATTAAAATTCAAAGTATAAGAGACTAAAAATTATATGAGATCACACCTCACCGTATCCGAGATCAAAAGAAAAATATCTAACTCATAATTAGTTATTGGTAAGTTCAAGTACGAAAAAAAAAAGGGGCTGGACTCATCAAACTTATAGATATAATGAGATGCATGCACAAAGCAAAGGGAAAAGGTAAGGTTATACTTGAAATGTACGGGGAGGGAAGCCAATAAGACAGTAGCGTAAAGGCTCTGTGCTTTCCAGGGAAAAAGAGAGAGATCGGATGAGAATTCACGTACGAGAGAAATCATGCTTGGAGGGCTTGGGGGCAATCGATGGAGATTCTCATATGCTCTAGAAAGGGGGAACCCTGTTTCAAAATATTAATTAATTAAATATTTTCTTGGAAACATGTCATTATGGGTGACTGAGAAAATCATTTATATTGCACTTTGATGTGTGTACATATATATATATATATAGTAGTTTTGACAGTGTTGTTCGCCTGTCTTGAGTTTGCTGAACGCAGTTGCAGACCTTTTGCAATGCTGCTGATGTCGTTTCCCGAGAGATAGATTTTCTCTGTTACCTCAACACGAAAGTGAGGAGACAAGCCTGTTTTAAGGAAACGGCATCCAATGCGTATCTCAGTTTCATATTTTGGTAACTGAATTTCCACCTGTTTTACACTGTTCTTCGTCTGTGATTACTTTTACAAGTTCATTTTGTGAACCCATTTGAATATATATTACTTTTATAGCGTATTTATGAGCACAACAATAAAGGGGTGTGCAGGGGAAGAGCCAGAGCACACAATAAAAATCGTGAGGAATGATATAGGATGCATGCAAAAAGGAAGGAGGGGCTTATCGAGATAGATCTCTATCTATATATTTTTGAATATATATATTAAAAAATTAGGGTTTTAATGAAATATAATATTTAATATAGTAATAGTATTTTCGGTTTAAAATCAAGATGTGATATATATATATTTTTATTAATAAGATTTTTTATGTTTATTTATTTTACTCTTACTCTTATTCCATTCTAAATACATAATTTATAATCGAAAAATTATTTTGAATATATGTTTGAATGTCAAATGTATGTGTATATATATATATATATATATATGAACAGTTGGGGGCTCGAGAGAGAATATTGAATTATTTGGTCACTTTGGTGTGTCCTCTCCTTTTGAGACTCTATGTGGCCACTTCCTAAGATGTGTCTCTCCAATTGTTTTGTTTTGTTTTGTTTCCTTTCCTTCTATTCATTCCATCTCATGGGCATTGAGAGGCAGGCAGCCATGATTGTCTGTGTGGGAGCCATCCACGACTTCCCCCTTGGCTATGATTTCTCCATTTTTATCTTCATCTTTTTACTTAACCAATACCTCTCCCTCTCTGCTTCCCTCCCTCCCTCTGTGTGTGTAGTGTTGATCTATGCGTATGTATGTGCAGCCTGCTATTTCAACTTATTGCTTCTAATGTGATCATGCTTCAACCAAGGAGGCTTGGAGCAGTTGCTATTATCTTTAATATGAGATTGAAAGATTTAATATCATTTTTTATTAGTATTAAATTTATGTATATTTTATTTTATTTTATCTCATTTTAAACTTATAAATCCTTTTGTAACCAAAAAAAAATTGACTATGCCTGCCATGCATATTGTTATTATCACCTCAAATGTTAAAGTGGGACAATACAGCCAGCCAGCTAGCTAGGCAGACCGGATCGCTCTTTGAGGATTTTGTAATCAACACTCATCCGAGGGCAAGTGTCAGCCAGTCATCTGTTCCTTGCTTGGCCCATCCTCGAGTGCACGAAAGAGCAAGCGACGGACGTGGAGAATTTTCAGGACATGCCTGAGGGGGAGGATGGGACCAATTTGAAGAAGTCCCCATGAGTCAACTAAATAATGCTACTCGCTTACAAAATCATGGCACGTCTTCCCAGACCCACCCCCTACGCCCCCAACTTCTTTTTTTCATGGTAGGTCATCACTTTCACTCCATCAAAAAGCTATCCATTAGCATCTTCCCCTTTCTTGTGGTTTGTGGAATCAAGAACTCCTAAAGAGAGCTTCATTATCATCCAAACACATCGTATGATATATATATAATGTATAGTTTTCAAATTTGGCCTCTCGTCTTACCTTCCACGAAGGAAAAGTGATGTGAGAAAACTACGGTTGCCATGCCAAATGTAACGTGAAACACATCGATTTATTAGAAATTAGAATTTTCTTAATTATAGATATATTTTCATTAATAAAATCCGAATTCAAAATTTAACCTAAAAAGAAAAAGGGTTTGAGATATCTCGACCGAGCCTTAGTCATCGAATATAATCCTAAGATTGATTCACTTCTGCCATGCTTGCGATCGAGTCAAGGGGCACCAACTCTCCAGTGTGGCAACCCTAATCTCCAAAAGCACATCAATTGGCGGGCCCCCACCCACATATTTCTCAATTTTCTCAGCGCATGGCACTGTCGCACTCAAGGAAAATACTTAGAAAAAAGAGAGGGAGAAATGATATATAATGTGGCTGGTAAGATAATTGATTTAGAGCTAAAGAGTTAAATTTGAGAATGGGGTTTGGCACAGTGATGCTATTCTTAATTTAACAACTAAGAGGTTATAAATTTGATTCTTATCGTAAAATCTCTCGTGTCCCTTTATTTCGATTTTCTTATATCACTTTTTAAATTAATGGATCTTATATGTAATTAAAATAAAAAATAAAAAATTTACTTTTTTTTTATTTTCAATCTATTCTCGCTCCTATTATATTATTATTATCTAACAAGGAAAAAAAAAAGTGCCCATGATGCCCATAATAAGTACATGTATGCATGTGTCGCAGTCTCGCCACAAAATACGTGTATAGCCGTCTGGATTACAGATTGTTTATGCTGTTGCTAGCGTCAAGATAAAATCGATTGTTGCATTTCGAGGGAATAAATCCATATACATGTCATCGAAAAATATAAAAAAAAGTACAAGACTAGGAATAATATATGTATGTATGTATGCATATAATATTCGTACAGCCCAGACACATTGAAGAAGCCGAATTTCCACATGTCCAATAGCAACTGTGCGCATGCAGAGCCATATTGGCGGCTAAAGGAGCCACTGTCGCCATCTTCCAGCGAGTCCTAATAATGAATACGAAACAAATTAAAAGGGAGCAGTGGGCCCAAACCATGCCCCAAAGGATCATTAATCCAACCCCCTCCTCCCTCCCTCGAAAACCCTAGAGAGTGGCCCCCTCCCTCCCCCTTTTGTGCCATGGAGTTGGGGCACATGACATGGATGATGTGCAGTCCTCGTGGGACACTTTCTAGGGCCATTTTGTCGGGAAGCACACTCGAACATCTGGTGTGTACAACGGGGTTTCAATATTATTTCATGCATGGTTTTGGGTTTTATCTACTGTCTGTCTGTACATCACACACACCTAGAGGGAATCTTCCTAGGAATTTTATTCGGAAAATTGTGACATCAGGTAAATCCACAAAATCCATATATTGGTGATAGAACTATAGTTATGATTTCTCTTATTCTTTATTAAACTTACGGGTATTTTTTTTATAGTTGAAAACCGGCTTAATATACTGTAATGTTTGTATTCTAGCTTGTGGGGGTCGAAAATTGATGACAGGGTCAGGCTTCAAAGAACATTTGGTTCCCCGTTTCCTTTCCTTTTTGCTAGTCCCCCTTTTACTCTTCTAGGATTGCATAAATTCCAAGGAAACAAGAGCAAGAAGCTGGCGACTTCTTTGAAACGTCGGGACTTCCAAGGAAGATTTGGTTTACTAAATTAGATAGAATCAAGATGTGAGACTAAAATGACTAAAGAGATTTCGTGAGTTTTATTAATGAGAATCAAATTTAAAATTTACTGATATCATATTAAAACAGTGTAATATTATGATATCAAACTTTTTTTTTAATTATCAATACTCTTTTATCTACCATTTGCGCATCTAAAGTGCAACATAATCATACCCACAACCCCAATCCGTTTGTCACACATATTGAAAGGGTAGACATTACCCGAACGAGAGGGAACATAGTAAATGGAAGTAGGGTGATAATGGTGAGGCCTTTAGCTTGAATTGTTGCAGTTATATATATATATATATATATATAGGTGGGGGGTGGTGGGATGCGATGAATTGGAGTTGAGTTTGTGGATCGGGTGATTGCGTGTGAGTAGTGCATACATGGATTTTATGGTGTGCTATATAAGCTAAGCCTTTGTGGTTGATTGGCGTTTGAGTTTGGTGGATGGATTGCACGCGCATGCCATTTATAGATAGCTTCTTGGGCTTAGGACTTAGTTATGTGGTCATAGTCTTATATACAGTGATTGTGATGTTGAACTTAAAAAGAGATTTTTGTCATTTCACAATATTTGAGCATATCTTTATTTTAAGTAAAATCTTAAATTTAAATTTTATCAACAAAGGAAATTAATGATTGACGGACTGTCACCCTTTAATGGAGTTTTTTACAATTCATACAAGATGATGCACCTTATATTGAAATATATTGAAATGGAGCTTACTGATCACATGCAATGGTTTTTCCCACAGTGGATTTACTCTCCTGATTGTCCGATGAACACTTCACAAGTTCAAATTTTTATATAAATCCATGCACTGGCCGCACATATATAAATAGTTTCACCAATGACTTTTGGCTCAATGGAGGATACAAATATGGTGCATTATGGGTCACTCACCATGCATACTCATGTTCTCGTAGATGGATTTAGGGGGCAAGCGTGATGCAATCGCCCCCTAAACTCAGAAAAAATATGGTATATTTTTCAATATATTTATCTATTTTTTGTCAAATTATCTTAATTCGATCATATATTTAGAATTTTATCCTTCCATTAACGTTTGCCCGTAAGAAAAAAATTTCTTGAATTCGTTCCTCCATGTTCCATTAACTTGAGTTAACCCTGGATATAAGATATTGCTTTATCCCATTTCTCTTGTTACACGGGAGATTTTATAGTAGATAGTATCAGTCAGAGGGGGCAGCCAATAACAGGGAATGAGAAGTACATCCAATCAAAATCGGATCTAAAATTTCTCAGTCTCAGTTTAAAGATAATCCTATCACATATTTGTTTATTTCTTTTACCACCTAAATTATCGAGGAAATAGTTTTTCTTTTTTTTTTCCTATTGACATATTGTCATCATCTTTAACAACATGATTGAAAGAATTCGAGATCGATTCCCATTACTATTCTCATATTTCTTTGATATTATCTCTCTTCTTCCACCCACCCCCTTCTAGACCGAGAAAAGTTTGATGGGCAGGGTAAGTGAACACCGTGCGAGATATTATTCTCCTCTATCTTTGTCTTTGTTTTATCAGTCACGGCACAGACAGAAATCATATTCCCGTGTTGGCTTTGGGACTTCAAAACGTGTTTTCCTCACAAATCTCTATCATCATATACAAACCCCTTCTCCTCTTTCTTTGTCCACAGACTTTCCCCTAATTTATCTGCACTGCACACTTCCCCACTTTTCCATTAACCCTCACTTCTACATTTGTGTGTGTGTGGGTAACCATTCCTTTATCTGTATAGATATGATGCCATGCTTTTCCTCCAGCCAATAATGCTGCACTTAGATGTTCTTTATGCTCTCCTCTGTTCCTAATCTTTATCTTGAGATAAAAGGGAGAGTGGATTAGAAGACTCTGCAAAGACCCAGAAGTTCCATACGACTTGTAGATGAAACTTACTTGTTCTCGCTCTGATAAGCCACGATTTCACCACCTACCCCGTGAATAGTACGAGAATTCCTTTGCTGTCGACAGTATAAATACATGCACGACTTAATTCAGAGCAGGAATATGTGAGAAAGCATTCTGATAAAGGGGATCTCATCGTGTGACTACGACAGATAAATGACTGTCGATATCACATGGCATAGAAAAAAACAGTCCTCAGACTTCGCACTTTTTTCTGTTTGACTCCACCTAGTCTTACTTTGATACAATCAATTCCTTCAACTTTGAAGGAAACTAATCAATTCCATCCTTCTGTACTGTACAATTTTTTGGTCGATTCCTCTATTTGAGGTTCCTATGCCCTAAGCATCAATAGCAAATGGTCCGAGTAGAGATGTGTTTATTGGCTGCTAATTAATTAGGCAAGAAAGCTTCCCATGAGGCCGGGGGGGATGTGGCGCTCCGGTACGAGTCGATGGATTCCCCAACTGGGCTCGATATCCATGTGCTTACGCTGGTTAAGTTTTACTGTAACTTTACTACCTACCTACCATCTTACCTATATTTGTCAGATCTCATTACAGCCAACCTTTTCATTTCTCCAAATGCCACAATTTCACATTTCGGTTAGTAACCCAAGAGAAATTTTCTATGATTGAGGCTTTTCTGTATGATCCTATAAAACTCGAACCAAATCGTCCCGGATTTTCCATCCGGACCATCTTAAGCGTGCATATAATAGGAACACTACAGCGGCTGTAACATTTCATTTTTCAATGTCTTTTTTTTTTTTTCTTTCTGGCCCCTTTTGCACTTACAGTATACTTGTCCAATAGCTGTAGTGGTTATAGTGATACAGTGGTCCATATCTAAGGGGGCCAGTGCTCTTCAAGATACATTAATTGACTGGTTCGTGTGTATTTTTCTAGTTAAAAAGAATATAGAAGGAGAAAAAAAATAAAATAAGGAACGGGATATTGTTGATAGCACTTGATTTTAATACTGAATCGGATAGATATTATTCTACTAAACATATTCTCTATCTATTCAATTTTTATAACAATGAGTTTATTCTTTTCAAACACGTGAACGCCCCACCCCACAAACACATAAAGTAAGTTCACTGCAAACACATGTATGGAAGGTCTCACCGAGTTAGTAGTTGTAGCGGTGATGGTGTGGTCCATCTTCTCTATGTATTTTTTAGTTTTAGACAGTAATATCTAATTGGAATTAATTTATTCACAAATATGTTTATTCATTTACCCTAATTATATTGATTCTTTTCTAGTATTTCACGACCTAATTATAACTCTTTGATGTTTCCTAATAAGGGTCCTCATGTATGTGTGAGTCATGTATTATTTTCTCTTATTTATATTGAGATATGGTATAAAGATATCGATCGCTTATATAGGACAGCATCGAGAGTATGAGTACAATTTTCACCAGTCTACCCGTTTATCCTTTCTCTTAGGTTTTCATGCCTACAATTTTCAACATAATAAGGGGGGAAAAGAAGAAAAGGTGAATTGCATAAACCCACTAGAGCACTTGAGAGCACCTCTAATTTGAAGATTAGCTTCTGATAGCAAACTCTAATAATTGTTGACATGCACATTGTTCTCATTCACAGAGACATAAGCCCATATGATTATGTCTCATGTTCTTTGAATAAACTCATCCAGTCTCACCGTAAATAATGAAGCTTTTGACCCATCAAACATTCCTCCTCCACACTCTGGATGGATCGAATTTCTTGTACCCTCTCTTTGAAACATTGAAAATTTTTCTGATTTGTTCCACATGTTGAGGAAATAAGAAAGATATTTACTTATCTTGCAATTGGACAGAAATATCAAAATTTAAAATTGGGACTTTTAATAAAGAAAACTTCATATATTAGCATTAAGATATTATGAATTTAATTCTCAACAGCACAATTATGATCAATCTTTATTATCATCTTCGTCCCATTCCTTCTATGGCCATTGGCCTCCCTACTAAAAGAGTGAGAGATTAGAAATGTTTAAAAATAAGATTTGATACGGTGATATTACTTTTAATTTTACTAGTAGCATACTTAATACCCCTTTATTGCCATTTTTGTCTTATTTCATTTTATATTTATGCTTCCTTTATAACTAGCAAAACTGTGAAGTAAGTGATTATCTCAACTTGTAATAAAAGATTTTGTTTTGATTCCTATTAATGAAATTGCTTGATGTCTCTTAAATTCCCTCTTCATCCTAGCCCTTTCTACCTACCCATTTTTAACCATAGGGCTCCTTATAATCAATAAAATTATGATCCATCCACAGTCTTATAAATGGAACCATTCACCTCTCCATATCGTTGGATGGGATGAAATACTAGTCCCACAGTAGGGAACTGTCCTCTTTCTTATTAGATGTTTTCTCGGTGTTGTGTTTCTTGATTTCGCCTGTCTGTCGGGAACAGAGCAATGACTGTGAGCATAGAATGCCTAGACAATGAAATGCTTCAATGGGAGCTCTCTAGTGTCTACCCCTGCCCAGTGAAGGTAGAGAATGATGAGGATGAAGCATATGAAATTAAGATAGACTGTCTTCGTGTCTCGCGGTCCCTCCCCCCTCACTCGAATGATTTCCCAACACCATTATTAAGAGGGTTCTGTCAGTTCTTCCTGCCCATCGCCATTGTAGCATCTCTATGGAGAATCAAATCAAAAGGGAGTATGCCCTTGAACTACATACAAGCCAATTAATCTTCTCAGTTTCATTGATCCACAATATACTTGGACCGGTTATTGGACCCATAAAGAATTAAGAGGACTAGCGAATGTGCCGATTTCATTTTGAGCATTTTGATAAAGCAAATATCATTTACGAGATATTATTTGTTTTAAATAATACAGTTCACAATAACTGTCCCTTAAAGAAAAAATAATATCCTAAATTCCTATCTAACCTTTGGAAGGTGATATTGGATATTGGTACCCTGCCCCTTCCATTGGATGGGGGCCTCAAGTCACTCTCAACCGAGTCTGAAGTAGAATATATCAACTTATCATGATGGGTATATGGTCTGCAACATAAAAAAAAAAAAATCAACTGTACTGGCTGCTTCGAAGTTTGAATGCGAACCGCACTGTTGTATCCCTTAAAAAGTGTGTGGCATACAAGAGAGAAATACTCTTGAATTTTATATTGACTCAAGACCATCGTTGTTTTCTAAGTGAATCTGAGTAGAGAGCTTGGAATACAAACGGGAAAGAACAAAATTTGAAATGACATTGACGCGTGGGCAACGTGTAAGGAATTTCGTGCTCTGCTTTGCTGCATCAAAGATTTCCACGAAAGATGATGCAAGATACGCACACACAGAGGCGCTGGCACAGGCAGACATCATCCTCATTCGTATCATAATGCCCGCAATCATTGTTCTTGTTTGCCTCACCCGCATGCCCTCTCTTCTCCTCCCTCCTCCTCCTCCTCCTCCCCCCAATCTCTCTTTTTTCCACTTATAAGTACACTGCAATCCCCTGTTCTCCCTCTCACTCGTAGCAGCTACTCTCCCTCACCCACTCCCTCTCTGTCTCTCCCTGACTGTCTGAATCAATCAGTTTTACAGCTTATTCTCTGCTCCAGATCAACATAACTAGCTCTTGCTTTACCGCGTCCTTGCTCTCTCTTGATCAGCTGTCTTAATCCACCAATGGCTGTTTCGGGTTTCGAGGGCTTCGAAAAGCGCCTGGAGCTCCACTTCTTCGGGGACGATCCTGTCTCGGCCATGTCCCACGGCCTCAGGCAGCTCGACTCCAGCTCGCTGGAGGGGGTACTGCGCGCGGTTCAGTGCACCATCGTGTCCGCCGTGGGCAACCGACATTTCGATTCCTATGTGCTGTCGGAATCAAGCTTGTTCATTTATCCGACGAAGATCATAATCAAGACTTGCGGGACTACCCAGCTACTCAAATCGGTTCGTCCATTGATCATCCTCGCCCGCGATCTCGGCCTCTCGCTGGTATCGTGCCGGTACACCCGGGGGAGCTTCATCTTCCCCAAAGCGCAGCCCTTTCCCCACAGAAGCTTCAGGGAGGAAGTCGTCTACTTGGAAGACAGCTTACCCACCAGCCTCTGCTTCAGGAAAGCTTCAAGACTGCACTCAAATGTGGGCGCCCATTCATGGCATGTCTTCACGGCCTGTGATGCCACCGCACAAATGTTGGTGCAGCCCGTGCCGGATGACTTGTTCACAGTCGAGGTTTGCATGACGGAGCTCGATCGAGCTCAGGCTCTTAAGTTCTTCCAGAATCCCATGCGGGCTGGGAAGTTCACGGGCGACTCTGCAGGAAAAGCCATGACTTTGCTCACTGGCATTGATCAAATCAATCCCGAAGCCCTCATCTGCGACTTTGCGTTCGACCCTTGTGGGTACTCAATGAATGGCATCGATGGTGATCGTTACTCCACCATCCATGTGACACCTGAGGACGGGTTCAGCTACGCGAGCTACGAGTGTGTCTTTTCCATGTACGACGATCAGGATGACATCATTCGGGTTCTCGGGAAGGTCGGGCAGGTGTTCCGCCCGGGGACCATGTCCATATCGATTACATGCCCTAGCAGCGGCTCATGGACGTGGATCGCTGAAGCAGTGGAGCCACTGGGTTTGAAGCGCCAGAGCTATACCGAAGATGAATTTCCAGAAGCCGGGACAGTCGTCTTCCAGACATTCACAACGGCTCACCGTAAATAGGCCGAGACCAGCCCCAGAGCAGCCATAGATACTTGGTGAGGGGGTGGGCATAAAAAAAAAAAGAAAAAGAAAAGAGAGAGAGAGATAAAGGAGAGGGATGGGAGTAGAAAGAGAGAGTAGTAGGGTTTTCTATTAGTAGAAATGATGAATTGTAGGAGGATGAGGGACAAAGTTAAAAATATTGATTAATAGCTTGTGGGTGAGATCAATATGAGGGGTGTGAAGTAATATTTCTTGGAAGATAGGAGGGGTTTTAATGAAGACAAAGGAAAACTTATGGGGTGCTTTTGTGTAGAAAGAAAAATGAGAAAAGAGAGGGATGATGTGGAAGTAGAGAGGGATCACAATGATAATGCACCCCACTTAGGCTTGTCACGCCTATGAGAGGTTTGGAGGTTCAATATGTAGTGATGGTGGGCAAAAATGGACCATATTTTGAGTTGGCAACCCTCTTGCCTTTTTTCCCTTTCTTTTTTTTTTTGCTATAATGAATGATTTTGGAATCGTTTCCTACATGATCAATTGGGAGATTAAATGCTTATTATGGATTTAATTCTCCTATCCAATGGATTGAAGATTGTTCGAAAATATAAAAAGAAATAGTAAAATCTTTCGTTGAGTCAGTTATATCATATCGTATAAGTATGACTGTTTAGTAAAAATTTGACAAATTTTAATTTATCAATTATTATATATATATATATATATTGTATTCTAAAAGGTTTTAATGAGCAATACGAGAAAGATTTAGTAAAAATTTGACAAATTTTAATTTACCAATTATTAAAAAATATATATATATATATTGAATTCTAAAAGGTTTTAATGAGCCATACGAGAAAGGTAATCATTAGATAATATGATATAATTATTGTATAAAAAAATTTTGTATGCGCATATATTTCAACAGTGTCCACCGCTCAAATAGACCGATTTTCAAGATGTATACATTAGGGTAAAGCATATAAATATATCACTAATATGTGTGTGTGTGTCAAAATAAGAAGTATGTTCTCAGTAATATTGTGCCAAAAATTCAGAAAGAAAGGAAGAGAGATCGCCAGCTGAAATTGTCAACCCGAAAGATGTCTTTGTCGTTCATGTATGGAGCACTAATTGCACGTGACCATATTTGTGCTGCATGCAACACAACAGTTTATTCTCTTAACAAAATTTTAAGGGCAAATTATTATATGGTCGCCCATGTAGTCCTCTTGCCGGGGAAAGCCACCGGCTTTGCTACACCAAGCTCTGTATGTCCGAAGCAATCAAGCTCGCGAATGTGGTCGAGTTTAAGCTTCCATCTGGTTGAACGTTCTGCCAACTTATGCAAATGGGATTTTATAGGGTTCCGGTGGGATTGTGGTCGATTTTCCACCCGTTTAGAAAAAGTTGGGCCCATAGTTAATCTAAGGTATAAAATTGACTGATTCCTAATGTAGGGGTCTGCAGAGCTAGCAATAGTTTTTGGTTCTTGTCGGTATTGTACGAATCTACTATTGGGACGTGCTAACATGGCTAACTATCTCGGCAGTTCAAAAATTCCTATTCAAGCATGAATATTTTGTACTTTGAGCGGTTTGAATCTAATATGAATCATATAAATAATTATTTTTTAAAAATAAATTAAAATAATTTATATTTTAAAATAATTTTTTATAATATAATTTACGGATTAATCTAAAATTTTATATTAATTTAAATAAAATATTAAAATAACTATTAAAATATAATTATATATGTATAATTAATAATATTTTTTAAATTTTCTCATAATTTTCTTTTTATTATAAAATTTATTTTTATATTTTTGGACCAGCACATTTTTTTGAGTCGTGCTGGTGTGGCATGATTTATTTTCGTGATATATTGGCATAACCCAATCTCTCGGGCAGCCCAAAATACCGATCTAAACACGATTTTTTTATGTCTTGCCAAATTTTGCCACCTCGGGTGTTTGAATAGACTTTAAAAGAGGATGATTAACCATAATATGAACTCTCTGTTTATATTATGATAGATAAAATGAGACTAAATTTTTATAAATAAGAGTAAATTTATAATTTTTTAATTAGATTGAGAGCAACACTGATCATACTAAACTCATTGAAAAGAATTGAATTTTTATCTTTTAATTTTAGGTCGAAGGCAATAAATACACCATTTCTTATCTATGAGCTTTTAAGGTATAGTATCGTGGGGATGAGGAAGGGTTTGACTATTTCCACACCTATCATGGGTTTGGTGTGGAACTTCAAGGAATGGGCCTATTAAAGCCTTTTGGCAGATGGACAAGTCTGTCGGTCTAGTTCATCGACGGTTCTCTGTCGTGTCAACCAATTCTTGAAGAGAAGGGAATGTGGCATTTTGATCATCTAAATAAATCCCCCTTCATCAGATTCAAAGGGGGGAAAATCATCTTCCTGCAATTCCTCTCCCTCAAAATCCTAAAAATCGGTCAGACCACAATGCTGGTAGCCCAGAAAGAGCAGATCGAAATTCTTCCCTCAAACGGTGTCTGTATCATCCTTAGCCAGTTCAAAAATCATGTCATACGCCCGACGAAATTTTGGCATATGTAATTTACGCATCTCTTACAGGATCTTCCTCTTATGCTCCCTAGTGCTTATGCTAAGATGTGCTTCACTGTGACTTCAGTCGTCGTTAGAAACTTCAAGGGCAATCCTGCTTTCGTTTCCTCGGTTCACTCGGAGGAGTAGCAGTTGGTGTCTCACATCTGACAGTACTCAGACGAATTAGAGCAGAGACACGCGTGCTTCATGGTCTCGAATCTGGACTTGCTTCAGCCTGGAGACATCATAGGAAGTTTCCAGCGACCTGTTTGTTTCTATATATCAATGTTTTTTCGTTATGTGTTCCTCAGTACGTGTGCGGCACTGCTTCATTGAATGTTACAGTTGCAGCTTCCCTGGTTTCTGCTTCATTTTGGAGGTACATTGTCGAGGATCACTTTGTCTTGGAAACCCTTTGAGATACTAACTGCCACCGGAACTACCTTACCCCTGTTTTACATCATATCGTACTGATTTGGGCATGCAGTGATCGGTGACATCTAACTTACTTATATTCTGAAGTTATCTTATTAACTTTCCAACAAGACTTTTTATCTATCAGTGCTTTTTCTCATGTCGTAAGAATCGTAAAATAATATGCACTTATTGTATGGTCTTGGCAATTGTTCACAAATTTCACACTCAAATTTAATTTGAATTTATATAGTAGGACATTTTTAAGACATTTTTTCTTCTTAGCTCAAAATTAAAAATCCCAAGTTCCACTCTCGAATCTAAGTGACTGAACATTTTTCATTCGGCCTCAATTCTGACGAGAATGGTAACACACTTTGAAATTAACCAGTTTGTGGTGCCAAATTTGATTCCTTTTTATTGACTTCCCTATATGGAGCCATCGCAACGGAATCATCAGAAGCTTTGAATCCAGAGTGGACAATGGTTTTGACGTCTTCAGCGAGACTGAAAATGGAAGCCCATATGCACACCCGCTCGATTCACTGCTTGTTGATGATGGATGGTTCCAGAGAGCTGGTCCGCACGGCCCTTATAGGTAAGATTTCCCAAAATGGAGCCAGAGGTGACGGCCAGTAGTTTAGGACCGTTTTTCCTTCCCCCTGACATTTTGGCAAGAGAAGGAGCTGACGAAGTTTTCGATTTTCGCCCAAGGGGCTCGTGGTTTGGGTTCGCGACTCGTATAAATGCTGACTGTCTTGGCTCAATTCGGTTTCCGGTCAGCTGGAAGACACAAGGTCGAAAAATTTTGTCCGGAATAATTTCGGAGCAGTTCCATGTACAGTTTTAACTGTGGGAATGGTGTTCCTGCTTAAGTTATGAAATGCCGACTTCAACAACATCGAGTTGTACTATTCAGTTCTGGTTCAGATTTGCACGTGTTTCTTTTGGGGTGACAAGTGACAGCAGAAAACAAAGGAACTGAGAGGTGCGAGAGTTCTACTGATGGAAATCCAGATTGGGACCACCTGATCCTGGGTTGAGGTCAGGTTAATAATGTATGAAACCCCATGTATGTGGCATTGCTTATCAAAATACATAAGGCTTAAAATTATAGACCACGTCTTTCAATGAGTTACATTACATACATGATAGGCAGACTACTACAGCAATTGCACGGTAGATCAACAGAGCAAGGGCAAATGGGGAAACAGAAAGAAAGGAAAGGACAATCCTTATTCAGAGACGGGTACAAGCTCACATGTGGTGATATATCAACACTACCAAGTTTACCCGATTTAGCCCTCTAGTTCTCCACTTTAGAACTTTCATCACAGTAGTTGTTATCGAAAGGGTACCCGATTCCGTGGCGCTTGTTTGGGAACATCGTGAACATGATCCCCGACACTGCCCCTGCCATCGCAGGCAGGACCTTGCGCATGTCCTCCGCATCTTTCGCGAACTTGGGATAGAAGCACTCCATGGTGTTGGGGTCGAGGAGAGACACGACAAGGAACACCATAAGAGAGAAGATGGCGTGGATGAAGTCCCCGATCCGGAGCTTGTACTTGGACAGGTCCGCCGAGCCGTCGCCGCTGGGCCAGAGGCCAGTGGGGGTGGCGATCCCGTAGTGGACTGAGCCCTCCAGGTCCATGTAGCTGTCGGTGAAGGTCGAGACGAAGCAGGAGAGCCCGCAGAGGCCAATGAGCGTCTCGCTGAGAAACTTGTTGCTCGACTCGCAGTCACCGTTGTCAGTCAGGAAAGGGTTGAGGAAGTGGAACATGAAGACGGTTCCGGTGGGAAGGAGCTTGATGAGGTTCCCCACCCCCGAGATCGCCACGTCCTTGATGCTGTTCAGTGGGCTCGTGTTGCTTAAGGTTGTCTTGTAGGCCATCTCTTCAACCGAGATTGAAGGTTGTGTCGTCAGGGGAGCGAGATGGATGTGTCCGTTGGGTTAGTTAAGGGAGGTATTTATAACTGTTATGGAGGAGAAGGGAAACACCCGAGGAGAGTAAAGATAATATAAATTAGTTGGGATAATTTAATAATTATTTTGATAAATATTATTTTAAATTTAGATATTATAAATATAAAAAATTTATAAATAAAAAAATTTTAATTCTCAATATTCTGTTCGAATAAGATTAATCGATATATATTAGAATTATGAATATTTGAGGGTAAAAAAAAAGAAGCCATTACTTGTAGGAAAAAAAAAAAAAAGGAGGTCTCATGAGAATTGTGGTAGGGGGCATCGCTTGCACTCGTGGGTAAAGGGGTGAGCTTCCTACTTTGTCCGGTCCAGGCTCTCAAGCATCGTGGTTTGGATTTTTCCATTTCGACATGTTCTCGATACACCCATTAGGAAAGGCACAAAATATTATTTCACATTGAAGTTCAATACAGATTCTTTTTTTAATTAATTTTAATGAAAGTTAAATATAGTTTTATATATAAGTTTCACATGATTTTTAAAGAATGGCAAGATAAAACATTATAACATATGATAAGTTTTGATTTTTTTTAATCCAATTATCGAGGCGTGTCCATCGACTCAACAGATCTCGGGCATGATCAATTGGCATCGAGAGAAAATGTTAGCATTGAGTAAGTCAATGTATTTTATACAACAGTTATATTATGTCAAATATATCATTATTTTCCCTTTTATTTGATAGTTATCTTTTTTTTATATGGTTTGTCAAAATATTTTAGGGTTTATTTTTTTAAAAAATAAAATTTATCAATTTTTTTACTTAACAATTATACTATATTAATATTAAGATGTCATGTAATATTAGATAGTATGATTGTATTTTATACACGTTAACATATCATTTTTTTTGTTTAATAGTTATCTTTTTTTATTGCTCACCAAAATTTTTTAAGACTTATTTTCTTAAAAAATTATAATTTATCCATTTTTATTAAATAATTATATCATATTATATAATCATATTAAGATAAGAGACCTCCTCATCAAGACAGACGTGCCGCCTTATTAGGCGGCTCCCCATGCTCTTACCTCCAAAACAAATGCAGCGATTGAGTTATTTTTAGTGACATAAAAGTTAGGAATACCAAACTTTACCCAATCAATGGTGGGTCGATCAAACTCGAGCCCGTATTAGCCAACCTCATTAGAACCCTCAATTTCCTATGGTGCATATAAGAATGTCAATAAGTACCACATTATCACAATAACTACGTAATCCATCATTATAAGGTTTTCAAAACTGAAACTAAAGAAGAGATGAAGAACAACATAGGAGGCTGATCACAACAACGGGGAAGGGAAGAATGGAGAGGCAGGAGATTAAAAAAAAAGAGAGAGAGAAGAAGAGGAGTAAGAGACCGAGAGAAGTTAGTCTCATATAAACATGCAATTCTAACTCAATAGAAATAAAATTCTCTAAATATAAATTATTTTTACACTCATGAATTTAAATTATTATTTAAGAGAAAATGATAATTGAGTATTCAAACCACGGCTTGTATCAGTGTGCTCCGCTCGTGCCTATGGTGAGCACTGAACACCGAGACCCATGGCAGGTTCCTTTCCAAGTAAGTGAGTCAACTCTGCGGTTAAGAATGTTATGTCGATTGGGCTTTGTTGAGGTGACGGAGCGGAAACACCATTTGCATGCACAGTCGAATAATCGTTTTTCATTTCTTTATTTATTTTTCATTCTTCACATTCTCTCATTTTACGTGCCATTGAAATGTTCAGTTATTTCAGGGTTTTTTGAAATTTGATTCTCCTCCTGCTCACAACATATGTACCTGACATGGCTCTCTCAAAATTTTTTTCAAAGATATCTAAGCAAACAAGAACAATTAATTAGAACAGGCAATCCACTGGATCGAGAGCCGAATACCCCACATCTACAAATACTCCATCTCTCACTCAGTGGAACCTGACCTAACCTCTCTAATGAGAAATTTTTGTGTAACAGATATACCATGATTAATATCACGTGATATTACTATATAATAAAATAATAACATATCATTAGACAAATCTTTAATAAGAACTTCAGAAAAATTATTGAGAATCCTAGTAAAAACGTAATAAAGGAAAACATAAACCCTTAAAATGTTTAAAATTCATAAAATGTTATTGACTAATGTGATAATTATACACATACAGTAAAATAATTGACATAATCTGTATCCGCACTACACACGAGATTTTTTTCGCTTTGGAGAAACCTTTGGTTAATTTTGACACTAACACCAGCTCTCCCAGAGTATCTCACATCACGAAAGCTGTAACATTAGCTAACCATACGCAAGTTACAACCGGGTAGAAGGAAATTTCCGTGAAGTTCAAATAGTGAAATGTCCTAATTTTAAATTCCATACGTAACTCCATTCTAATTTAGTTTGGAATAAGATCCCACAAAACCAGCAAACACAATCACGTACCCAATCTCATGATCCAACGTTCATCATCCAATGCTTGAGCTTAGGGTAACAACTCGGGCACGGGTAGCTCCTATAGAGTAATGGGCCATACGTACAAGGCTCGATAACCAATTCACTGCCCTACTGCTGACCGGTAATTACTGGCGATTTCATCTTGATGCAGGTGAATTGTAACCTGCAACGCCGACTGAGGAAAGGGCTTCGGAATTCAACTGACTCTCGTTAGACCGTGACCCTCCAAGCCAGTCCTCCAAGCCAAAATATCAAGACTCAAAAAGAAAGATAATTCAAAAATACAAGGCAGAAACCATCCATCAGTCCCATCTTCTTTACAAAACGGCGGCAGGCATTGTGCAGATTCAGAAAGACACTTGCGAACAGCTAATACATCTAGAATCTTAGCGAAACAAAGAAGACAACAGCCAAAAAGATTCAGAAAAAAAAAAAAAGGAAAAGACGAAATCTGGTAGTTAGACCAATTCGCCTACTTGAATCTAAACCCCCCATACTTTTTCACATTTTGCATAATCGACATCAGCAACAACGGCCAAGATGTCATCACCGACAATACTAATTTCCAGAATCCACCCTCTTAAGGAACTAGTGGGAAGACATAAATATTAACTACTATACTCAACTATTTTTAATATTTCTAGAACGGCCCTCCGTTTTAAAAAAAATCACAGAATGAACCAGATCTAGAAAGTATCAACAGAAGATACAGAGAGGGCAAACAGCGAAATCTGAGCCAATGACGGAGGAGCTCCGACACCGGATCGGGTCGGATCCCCCCTTAATCCAACCGGAGCAGCCGGCGGAGGTCTCTGGTAGCCGAATCATCGAAAGAGACCACCTTCTTCTTCGAGAACGACGGCAAAGGGAGCGAGCTCGGCTCTGGCGAAACTGCAAAGGCAGATCCAGCGTACAAATCGCATTTCATCGTCATCGTAAACCCGAGACCCGTTGCCTGGACCTGCTTCACCGCTGGATCGCAGCCTCCCTTCTTCAAGAACAGCTGACTCTTGATCTTCGAGTCGAGCGACGAGCCACGCCGTAGGATCGTGACCTTCTCCATTTCGATGTCGATTCTCCCCGATCTGCAGTCATCGTAGCCCGATCTCTTCGATGCCGACGGCTCCAGCTGGTCCGACCCCCTCTTGCTGTCCAATTTCTCGGAGCGGACCGCTGGGCGCTGGTGCTTCCTAATTAGCCTGGGTCTTGGGCTAGGGTTAGGGTTGATTCGATTGTTCGAGTAGGAGTTCCCGTAGTTACATCCTCTACGGCGAGGGAATAGCGCCGGAGAAGTTCTGATCCTGGCAGTGAGGCAGTCCTGCGGCCGTAAGATCTCAGTCGCCATAGCCGTTCGTCAGATCCGAGGGAGACAGCGAGAGATGAGGGGAGAAACGTAGCTGCAGGAGCTCGAAAGGCGAAACTGCTCCGATTCCAAGCACTTCTGCAACCTGTACCCCGTTCAGAGAGGAAGCAAAGGGCTCAGTTTGTCGATAGATGAGCTGTGGAGCTCTGGCAATGGAGGGTTTGAGTTGGCAATGGGCTGCTTTAATAGTGAGAGGAAGAGAACAAAGGAAGGAGGAGGAGCACGGATGTCTGGATTGTTCCAGGGGTTGGGTTCCTGTGCAGAGGGTCCACGAGCGCTTCGCTGGTCTTGACGCGCAACCTGATTACACGTCGTTATCGCCGCTTGCCCCCTCCCCCGCCACCCCCTCTCTCTCTCTCTCTCTCTCTTTGCGAAAAGAGACAAATAAATTTACGCCCATTTTAATTGAGCAATATATATATTTTTTATTTTGGTTTAATTTACAATTCCTCTTTTTAAGTGATCATAAAATTGCATAAGAAAGGCTGTATTTTTTTATTCCGTAAGACAATAAATTATAATTTTTTAAAATGAGATTAGATAAAAAAAAATATATGTTAATATGTAAATTTATAAATTAAATTAAATTTAATAAATCAAATTATATATTTAATAAATAATATTAATAATATAATATTATAATTTAACTATAATTTATAATAAAAATAATTAATACAATAACTATATTAATTCTAAATTTAATATAAAATATAAAAATAAATATAATATAATATAATAAATATATTATAATATATTTTATTTTTAAAAATTTTAAATTCAATTGATTTTCTCATCGAATCAGTTGAGTTTATCAGTCCGACTATAAACTAGTCGGTTCAATTAGAACTAATCTAATTTAATTAAAAGTGCAATTGAATTACTTACAAAAATTAGATTGAATGAATAATCGATTCCTAGTTTAATTTTTAAAATTAGGGAATAAATTGATGTTGTCAACGTGAACTTGATTTTCGTGTCAAATGGGATTTGATACTATGTCAAATATTTACTAATTTTATAAAAAAAAGTTAAACTTATATTTTTACTTTCGATTCTTTAATATATGCTTCTATTACTTAATACCTACCTTTAATAATTTACTCTAAACAATTATCTATAAACTAATATTTTTCTTCTGTACTTGAAGAAGATCATCAACTTACCACAAAAGACAGTTCCTCTCTTGGGTCTCGAGACCAACCGCTCACCGTGAGAGTCAGCTGGGAAATGTCAGCCTACCGGGTAGCCCGCTTTAATACTGAGAAAATTTATAATGAATTGGAATAGATTTTTACTCATATATACTCATAAAAGTTAATATAATATAATGTCTTATTGTAGAATTTTTTCTTTTAAATCTTAAATTTTATTACTCAACAATAAAAAAAAGGATTAAACGAAATTATGTATTGTCACAACTAAATATGAGACCATGACTTGTTAAACTTGTCAAAAATGGGCACAATTCGGACCATAACACGAAAAAACTGCACTGGGGCTAGGATTTTCATACTACCAAAAAATATTGGGTTGTACCAGCTTGGAAATACAAAAAAATATATATAAATAAAAAGAAATTTATGGAAATTTTTTTAATAAATAATTATATTTTAATAATTATTTTAATATTTTATTCAAGTTAATATAATATTTAAATTAATTAATTAATTACATCGTATAAAAATTTATTTTAAAATATTAGATTATTTTAATTTATTTTTAAAAAAATATTTTATTTAATTCAAAATAGAATCGAGCCATCTGAAATATGAAAAATTATGTCTAGTTTAGAATTTGCTAACCAACTGTGATAGTGTACCGTATCAGCATTGCCCCAGTTAGCAGTTTTATCATTTGTGATGTCCTCCTCTGTAGATGGTCACTCCTGGTAGCGAAGACCGTGACTCCTTCTAACCGGGAACAGTAAAAATGAGTACCGTGTCATGTGGAGCCGGATACTGAGGAGGGAGGCTTGTGGTTGCCGGAGTTGGCATCTCGACAGGACAAAAGGATACGTGCTCTCTGAATTCTCTATCTAGTCTACTAAAAAGTACGAGTAGATGGCACTGGTTCATGCTCTCCGAAGATTGTAATACAGCGGAGCAATTGATTATGGCGCCTGAGAGTGTGCGACTGGATGCTCTCGCCGAAACACGCACGTCCGAGGAAGCGGATCTCCTCGATCAGAATATCAAACCAGCCAAGAAAAGCGATGAAAGGCGTGCTGGAAGGATGATTCATGACAGGTCTAACCACGGGGAAGAAGATCAAGAAGGTGATGAAGGCAAAAAGGGAAGGGATTGGCGTTTAAAGACGCGTTGATGGACGGAGTCCGGAGCCTACTACCAGCACAAATAGCGATTGGGCTGACCGCAGATGAGGAGCGAAGGGTGGACTTGTCCGATCAATTGTGCTCGCAGGTACTGATTTCGGAGACGGAGTTGGAGAGCCAGCGGTCGAATTGACAAGGGGGCGCTGATTTTGACGGTCATGGGGAAAAAAAATGCGCGCGGGGTACTTGACCCTCCGACGCAGGTTGAGTCCAATTATGGAGTCCTAAGAGGGATCCCACCTTGATCAATCTAGCTAATGATTACTTACTTCATCGCGAAGTTCTCCGATACGGAGGACCCTGAGTGTGGGCTCTTACGGGGTGGTCCTTGGATGGGTTCAAGGGCACCATTTGACGGTCAGAGGATGGGTCCCAAACTTTCGCCCATGTGAGGCGACGATCGATGAGCCTGCGGTATGGGTGAGGGTCCCGTACATGCCAATGGAATACCAGAGTGAAGTCGTCTTGCCCAGAATTGAAAAGTGTCGTTGATTTGTCATATTGTTTCGAGTTATTAATGCGTGTTTTGAAGTTTTCGGTTGGAAAACTTCTGGACCCGGATTGAGGTGGTCGAACTCCGGCCACACTACTGTCAATGGTGCGGTGCCGCTTATGGAAGGGGTCGCGGTGATACTGTCCGCTCTCTTCTGGAGAGAACACATGGGTGGAGAATGGAGACGCAACGTGCAAGTGCTGAGTTGGGTGATATTGTTCCTATCTAGGACATACCTCTATACCTATCAATTCGGGCCGGGCCAATGGTACATAATCTAGGGGTAGCCCAAATTTTGAATTTTTATAAAATATTTTTTTAATTGGTAAAAGTTGCATGAATTATATACATCCTATTTATAACATTTATATAAAATTATTTTCAAAAACAAATACAGGGGGAAATTTATAAAGCACATAGAAGAATGATAATTCATTAATTCAACCAATGAAATAGGAGGAACATATGGGGAATTAGAATAGTTGTTCCAACAACTTCTTCTTTTTTGTGTGTAATTAAACGCAAACGAATGGAATAAAGACTGAAATCAACATTTCGATTGCGATCCCATTGTTGCATATCAAACGAGGCCTCAGGTGGTGGATACCAGAGTTGAGGCCCTCCAACCAATATTATTATTATTAAAATTTTTCAGACCAACTCAATCTGAGCAAAGCGACCTAATTGGATGCCATGAGGGCCTCACCCACAACGTCCTAGGAGAAGATCATTGATAATTCCTATGCCATTGGCTACCTCCCTTGGGAGCCATGAGCCTGTCGAGGCCCCTACCCCCCAGTTCGGTATACTTGTCCTAGATTAATCTTAAGACAAACTAACCAAATTGGAGGTTCTTACTGGTTAGCAACAGTCTCTGATGCCACCGACGACTCCCCCGTGGTCTCATGGTGCACCAAAGTCAGAGCCCCACACAACCTCTAATTTGCCCTAGCTGGGGTTGGTGGCCTAGGAGTCAAGGACACCGTCCACACAACGTCCTTTGCAAACTCATGAACCATTCTGTATGTAAAGTACTCATCCAAGGCCGTGAAGGGGGTTATCAGATCCCCCACCCTTTACTTTCCTTGTATGTTCAGCACCTGTGCTCTGTTCCGTAGTCCAGTTACTTCAAACATCTCGCTGAAAGTTGCAAAGTTGCGACGACAATCCGAATCCAATCAAAGTAGTTTCAGCTATTTCCGGCTGCTCGATCTGGTTCCTTCCGTGGATGAATGTAAGTATCTTCTGATACAATTCTCCTCATCCCTTTCCTTTGTTGGTCGGCAAATTCAAGTCCTCCCCTCAAAGGTGGGCATTTTCGGGAACTCCAAGAACGGCTTTCCTCTGTCACCCCAAAAGTCTTAACATGAAGAAAATACAACTTCCCATGTGTCTATTCTTACGTGAAAATCTTAACTAAACTACTCATTCAGATCAGCACCCGACCCGCTCCGTCTATTTTGTGCGCGCCATGATATTCATAATCTAAACAAGTTTTGACCGTTTCAAGTTCAAATATGACTGATCCACTGTGAGATAAAAACCCGGTATTTCATCAACAACATGCCCACATTGATGTCTTGCTTGAGGAATTCCACTAATATGTTTGACAGCACGAGTGGAAATCAAACAGAGGAAACAGAGAGATTTTCGGAGGACCAGTTGTCTGAAGAGGGAATTCTAGCATGTTACCAGCTTTAAGGCGACCCAGCTCTGCAGGATTTTCTATTTCTGATCACAGAGACATATATATTTAGATATAGAGAGAGAGAGTATACATGGAAATGGAAGGGAAGGGAAGCTGAAGCGGAGCCGAATCTTGAGGAAGATATTCTGTTCTGTTCGATTTTCTCGTTGATGAGTTGTAAGACAAGAAGACTAAGAAAAAAAAATCTATTATTGGGCTGTATTAGAGGAAGGGAAGGAGAAGAGTGAAAGCATTACAACCGTTATTTTCCATCCCTCTCACACACTCTCTCTGGGTCTGTCTTTCTCAATCTCTCTCTGGGTTTTTGGCTTTTGGGTTTCCAATTATTGTGTTCTGTGAGGGCCACGCCTCTCTGATTCATGGAAGATGCGGGGAAGCCACCTTCATCTCTGTCCTCTCCACGGTATGGACCCGATTCATCTTCCAATTTGAACATCTTGTTCTGGGTTTTACTTATTTTAAAGCAATGTTGATGAGTCCCTGGCTGTTTCCTTCGGGATTGAACTGAGTGAGAAATTTATGGAATACTTGGGTTTATCCATTGTTTTCGGGTTAAACGGCAATGGCAACGCCGTACTTGGTTATGATTTCTTGCTATTCAATAAGATCCTTCGGTAATCACTACTATTAGATTTTGTTGTATCGATAAATTTGTGTACTCTGGGAATATGTTTAACTTGTGGAATAATATGACAGGGAGCTATACCTTTTTCAATTTATGGCTGTTCTTGTGCTGAGATGTATCAGCAGCAGACAAGTTTTCCTCGTTTTCTCTTCCTTTTCCTTCCCTCTTAGGATAGCAAGTTAGTTTACCTGTCTGTCACATTTCGAGTTTTCCTGATCGTGTGCTCTGGTTCAACCATTTTATTTCACCAGCGATTGTTCCGATCAAGCTAACCAAGATGGTAGCCTCCCATATCGAGGCCGAAAGATGCGTGCTGGTTTCTCTGACTCCATTTCTGCACATGGTAACCATAAATGATTATGGTTCGATCTGACAGGTTACTTCCGTTCTTATGACTCAACCGAAACCATGTTTTGAATTTATTTCATGGCACAGACTTGGGATGCTTAGATGACCAGGAGCAAGTCGAGGAGCCATCTCCAAGGGGAGTCCTCGATGACTGTCCTATCTGCCTTGAACCAGAAAGCTCTTCAAACACAAGCACTTCTAACTCTGACGATCGGTCTAGCACGAAAAGCTCCAACCGCTGGCGTGGCTTCCTCAAGTCCCTTAAGAAGGGGCCCATGCCCAACATGCGGTTCTACACGTTCCCGCTAAAGAGTGTCCCAAAGCTCACCAGGAGGAAAAGCAGGAGGATAAGGGAGGACCTCATCCCAGGCTTGAATTGCGATCTGGAGACCGAGCTGTGCTATTTCCGGCCCTCGTGGAAGAACTTCACACTCGAGGAGCTCAAGGATGCTACTGACAACTTCAGCAATGGTTCTTCCAGAGCTGCCTTGTACTCTTTCCAAAGGAAAAAAAAATGCTATTGATGGAACTCTTCTTTTTCTTGGATCTATTGCAGAAATTTACTTTTGATCCGTGTAATGGCATTTCTTCAAGTGTTTTCAGAATAGTTTCTGGACACCTGACAGCAGTGTCAACCTAACAAGAACACTGTGGGAGTGCCAGTTTTCGGAAAACTATTTCTGTTTCTGAAAATATTGTGCAAAAGAAAGTGTTTCCTCAACAGAATTTTTTTGGCACTTTCTTGAAACAGAAAGCAAATGTTCTGCATCTTAAACCACAAATTTGTCTTAGTAGATCGTTTTGAGTTACCCCTGCATATTCTTTGCTTTTGTTGAACTAATGTCTGATTATGTTCTGGGTCTAACTTGTGACTCTCTTGGTTTTTCTTGAAGACAATCTGATTGGCGAAGGCGGCTGTGCAGAAGTGTACAAGGGGATTTTGCCAGATGGGGAGTTAGTTGCAGTCAAACGGCTCGCAAGGGGAACGTCTGAGGAGATGACAGCAGATTTCCTGTCCGAGCTCGGGATTATTGTCCACATCAACCACCCAAACATCGCTAAGCTTATTGGATACGGAGTCGAAGGGGGAATGCATATTATCCTTCACTTGTCTCCTCATGGAAGCCTCGCGTCTCTGCTATACAGTTCGGTTTGACATTTGGAAGGAATATCAAATCTTAACTAATCCAGTGTTATCAACATTATAGCCATCTTTTGCATTCCTTTTCCTGTTTGCAGATTCTGGGGAGAAGCTCAACTGGGGGATCAGGTACAAGGTTGCGCTCGGGACAGCAGAGGGACTAACCTACCTTCATGAAGATTGCCAAAGGAGGATCATCCACAAAGATGTCAAGGCTGCCAATATTTTGCTTTCGGAGGACTTCGAGCCTCAGGTAGCCTCATCTTTCTTGTACATGTGAACTTTGAAACTTAACTTCAAAGGTTCTGTGCCATCAATCAGACTGTGACTCCTGCATTCCGGTACAGATTTCTGATTTCGGGCTCGCAAAGTGGCTACCGGACCAGTGGAGTCATCATGTAGTCTCGCAGATTGAAGGGACATTTGGGTTAATAACCTTATTTCATATTTGCTCCCATGAAGCTGTATATCATCGATTTCTCCTTCCTAATCTCATTCATTCGCCAACACAGATATCTTCCTCCTGAGTACTTCATGCACGGCATAGTGGACGAGAAGACTGACGTCTACGCTTACGGGGTTCTGCTGTTGGAGCTCATCACTGGACGCAAGGCCTTGGACAATTCACAGCAAAGCCTTATTATGTGGGTAAGTTCAAAACAGTTTCAACCCTCTCTGACCGAAACCAAGCCTTCACAAGTGGAAACTTTTCTCTCAGGCAAAGCCTTTGCTCGCCAAGGACAGCATTGAGGAGCTTGTGGACCCGGGCCTCTGTGGTTCTTACGACTTGGAGCAGATGGAGCATGTGGTCTTGGCGGCTGCCTGGTGCACTCACCAATCTTCTATCCATCGCCCTGACATGAGCCAGGCATGTCCTTTCAAGTCATTTGTCGACAAAACTTGCCCTGAGGAAGTAGTTTTACTGCTAAAAATGGATACTCTTTGCCTTGGGAAATTTGTTTGGTACCATCCCCAAGGCAGTGTTCGTGGGGAAACCGAGAACCCGAACCGTCCAAGAAATCTGAAAACCATAGAAATTACGCGGCGGTTCTGACAAGTCCTTTCAAGAACTGGCAGTGCTTCTTCTTTGCCCTGAGGAAGCAGTTTTAGTGCTTCATCAATGTCAACGAGCTGGTGTCGTGGTCTCGGAGAATGCTAAGAAAGCTTGCTTTCCATGATAAGAGTGTACAATATTAACTGCACGGTCTTCGATAGTTAAGTTACAGAAGCATTTTAATGTTGTGCAGGTGGTACGGATCCTAAAAGGCGATGAAGAAGCTGTGGGGCTGGCAAGGCAGAACAGAACGCCTCCTCTTCGAAGAACATACTCCGAGGAGCTCTACTCAGCCGACGAGTATAATGCGACCAAGTACCTGAGCGACTTGGACCGGTACATGCAGGTCATTCTCGGCAGGTCCAACAACTGTCACGAGCCTGAGGATACCTCTGGTCGCTACGAAGTCGACGAAGGAGGCTGTTCAAGTGAGAAAGAGGCCGAGGAATAAACGTACGAATACTGGTACCGATCAAGTTCTACTCAAAACTCGCTTGGACGAGGATAAGCCCTAGAATACCGTCCGAAGAAGGGTTATCTTGACGATTGGTGTACTTTTGGATTATCCCACTGGCGTCAGTTTGATCTTCCGTGTTGTCCTGTTTCCACATCATACCTCGTTTGTACCTTCTTGTTTTCTGTATTCATACGAGGACCGACATTCAACCGAAAATCAATAGCTGCCTAAAAGTAGATTGAACGAGAAGTCTACACGGGGTTATGGCAGTCCATTCGGACTTCTGAGTGTCAATCTTTGATGTCGGGATTGAATCTGTGGGGTGCCAATTAATGATAACAAGATCATCTAAGTCAATACTCTCTGAGGACATAAAGCCAGTGAACACAGACAGTCATAATCTCAATCAGCATTTGAAAACAATGCTTGTACACATCTAAATCAAAAGCTGAATGGGTTTATTTGAACGGGACATATCAAAAGACAAATCGGTATCTCAAGTTTCATTTCTAAGCACCGCCAACCCAGGCAAGTACAACTAATAGCAAAATCTCAGCTCGGGTGTCTGTAACAAGTGATGATATAAACTATATAATAAACTGACACCCAATAACTATTCTGCGTTTAAAGGCAACCAAAGTCGGAAACAACGTATGAATAGAGAAGGTACAGCAAGGATTTGAGTCTGTCACCTAACATACCTTACAACTTCTCCTGCAGTATCCAGGAAGCTCAGTAGTCCCGACCATGTACTCGGGGTTCTTGGTGCACTCTCCTAGAGCAGCCCACCTCTCACAACTATCATTCAGATCAGTGCAGTTCCCCGCCCCCACAACCTTGTCGAAATTGTCCACGTGGATCCACTTGGTGGCCGACCACTTCTCGCCCTCAATGACAGGGCAGCCAGCGTGGAGGCTCTCCGGGTCTGGTATGGCATCAGGGTGGAGGCTGAAGAAGAGGAGGGCATCACCTCTTCGTGGTTTCACTGTCATGATAACAGATATTAAAGATGAATGAATCAGGAGCATTGGTCTTGTCCCCAAATCACAAAACTGGTATAGGCAAACTTCTCTTGCTTCACTTGTTCATGTTTCCGATGTCAGTTGACATTGTAATTATTGAGCTTCAAAATTTTTTCCCTTTTCTTAGCTGGCTTGCTTTTTCAAGTACTGAATTCCATTTTGCCAATGCAACAAAATAGGTGAAAACTATTAGTCGGCAAATCTAAAAGTTGAACAAACATAACTATCAAATCAGATTTGACTGACATTCAGCATGCTGTTCAATCCCTGATATTTTTATTAATTTATTTATTTTTGGTTGTGTTAAAGAGGCAAATTGCTATCTGCTGGTTCAACCATGTCAAAAGTTATATTGAACCATCCAGCTTCCAACAGCTCTTATACTGATTGATTCCAAGTATACCCTTATCCCAGACTTCCAAGGCTGAGACCTGCAAAGAACACTGCTCTGGAAGTAGCCACTCAGCACAGCCTAAGTTTTAGGGCAAGTCCAGGAGGGAACCATCAAAGAAGGTTGAGAATGATTGCAAGACGCTGGTGGGTCATTACCTGCAACACCCTTCTTAGCACAGTCCGAAAGATCCTCATCTGTCCTTGAGGCTCTATGTCGTTGAGGCTCCTGCAGAGAGTTGTTGCCCATACAATTGAGAAAAAATTGCAGAATAATTATGATACCAATGGAATAAGTATATATATAGTTGCCATTAATTTGCAACAAATTAATCAGCATATAACAGGAGATTTAGGCCATGCAAAATCAAATGAAATAGGTTAATTTAAGCGTGGGTATTCATGTGATTGATGAAGGATGATTGTTATCCACTAGTCTCTTAATGAAGTTTTATAGTTTTATTCAATCAAATGAGGATGTCTAAGAAGCTTACTTATTTTTTTGATGTAGCAGCCTGCTGAGGATCAAGAGTAAATGTAGAACACTTTTACCACACATATATGAAGTTGTCTGATCATATGTCTCAGTGATCTCATCCAGTAAAGTGAGAGATTCCCTAGCCTAGAAAAGTTGATAAAAAAATATTGGTTTTGCAGATAAAATATAAAACAAAAAACTAACCTCTGCATTAGGAAAAACTGTTTCTCCACCTTTCTCAACATCAGAAAGATACATGAGCACAGTCGCCAAGCGGTGTCCACCACGAGCAATATTTACTTTGTCAGTGAAATAATCATAATGTGGATCATATTTCTGGCCATGCTCATATCTCAAAACCTGAATGTCTTCTCCATTTTCTGGAGGTTATATAAACATGCTGTTACTAGGATTTCATTCAAAGCAAGGACAGAAAGTAAGGCAATAACTTATCACCATAAAAACAACTATTGGTCATGTTTCTCCAAACAATACTGCTCCAAAGAATTATGCCAGAGGTTTACAAGTTATATGTTGACCATCTATTTAACACAAATAGAGACAATTATGTAAATCGTATACCAAAATGATGAAACATTCTGATTTCCAAGATACTTTTCATGTCCTGTAATATGGAGGACAACAACTTCAAAAAATTGTTTGTTGGTACCATTGACAATTTATATTGGGTTCTTCACAAAACATGGAAGAAAATCAAGTATTTCAGTTACATGAACTAGCATTTTGTAGCAGTGCTGGACTTAGTGAATTAATACAAAAAGACTACTCCAGGTACACTTACCAGAATGCTTCACTTTAACAATAAGACTAGGGGAAACAATAACTTGAGGAGCTCAGTTTGCAAAATACATTATCTAGTGAAGATTTACTGTAGAGGACAGTTGCATAGTTGATAAAAATACAAACAAGTAAATCATACCTTTTGGAAGAAATGTCCACGTAGAAATCTTTTCTTCTATTCCAGCAACAATAGGATCCTATAAAGTTTCCAAGAACAAAGAATGATAAGTCAAATAAATTAATGGATAGGACATAGGAAATATTTCATTTTTATGAGTAGAGGACGACATCTTTCCAAAGATTATCATTGTAAAAGACAGACACAGAGAAGTAACTCAATGCAGAGAACTATTTTTAGTGGTCGGACTAGAATAGTAATTGAAACTTTCTTGAAGGCAAGGTAGAACACAAATACTACATGACAAAGTATTATGTGATATAGATCATCTTTAATTCCTGGCAGATGATAACTATTTAATGCACTCCTCCAGCTAAAATATTCGTTTTTATTAGAGAAAGTGGAATTTATTGTGAAACTACTCTCATATGTTCTAAGATACATAGCTAATGGATTACTTTGTTTTAGTTAATCTTAGGTCAAGTATGTATCCTATATCTCATTATGTCATTTACCATATCTTATTGATGATTGAGCATTTTTAGATGGGGCAGTGCTGTTAGGAAAGCTGGTGCTTGTCAGCCTTTGTTCAAGATCAGGCAACTGTAGAATACATGCTTTCAGCAAAAACCAATTCTTGAAAGAATTCAATATGAAATAAAATAGTGAACAGTTGTTGAAACTCCATCTCCCGTTGGTATGGACCAACACAATATGTTTATCCTCCAAGTAGATTCCCTAAATCAAAAGCTTCACATACATGAACAACCCAGAAACATGCCAAATAAAAATCATTAAAGTGATTCAGCTCCAAAAAATTGAAGTGTTACTTACAACATATAAGCATGTAGAAGATATTCACGGATAATCTATATAACACAGCAGGAGAAATGGGGTGTTAACCAAGATATTGCTATGATGCAAAACATAACCTAATTAAAGTGTATGAACTGGTCGCAGAAGCATCCAATCAACCATACAGATGACGTAAGGTGAGAAAGAATAAGCTTTGGATGAAAATAAAAGAATCACATGCAAGAGATGCGATCAGAATTCAAAAGTGAGTCAAACCTTTCCTTTGGGGATAAACATTCCAGAGCTCGTTCGGACATCACTGAGCCTGCTCTTCCCGGAGACGTTGTCCGCAACAGCAGATCTCTTGAGCTCCGACTTCGCCTGAAACACAAAACCCCCCAAACACATAGAAAAACATAAAATTCTGATCACTTCCGGATCTGATATAGCTCTAGCGCCAGAGGAATCAACCAAACTTGGATGAAAGCACTCACGAGAGATATCAAGTGGTCGCACTCCAAGTCCGTGAGAAAGCCTTCGTACACAAAAGCCCTACAGATGATGAAATTCAGCACCTAAGAGGCTTCGAAAGTAGAGGAGGGGTGGAGATTTTGAGATTGGGCGGACGAAATCTGGTTACCTGGGTTTCCAAGAGACTTGCTTGACCTTAGCAGGGGAGATGATAGAGCTAGCAGAAGCGGCGTGCAAGCCGAGACACTGCAAGAGGATCGAACAGACCGAGAGCAGCAAGATCAACCGTAGGGATGATGACAGCATCATCGCGCTGGGCCTCCGTAGATGATCTGCGTTGAAGATGATGAAGGAGGTACATTCATGGAAATGTCAACTGAAGAAGAGAAGAAGCAAGCCATTCCTGATCTAAAAAGGACAAAAAAATTTTAACTGGGGGTAAAAAGGGGAAAATTACTAGCAGATATTAAACATGCCGGTTTAGCATGAGATTGGCCTTTCAAAATTCATAACCGGTCTGAACTACTCCAAATTGGGCCATAACAGTTAATATTGGGTTGATTGATGGTTATTAGCTGAGTTTAAGAAATAAACTTATTAAACTAGAATTGGCCCAACATAATTTCTTGTTGGACCAGTTCATAACCGTAATTGGCCCGTTGCAAATTTGGCTTGGACCATCGAAACTTACAAATCAATAATAAGATTTTATCATTTAATTTAATTTTTTAAAAATTAAAAAAATATTTATTTTAAATAATTTTTAAAAAAATATTAACGATTCAAAATTCAAACTAATCCAAACCATAAATCAGCTCACTTACAAACAGTTCTAAGTTAGTTCATGTTTTCTTGAACCGTAATTCATAATCGAACCGATCAATTATACTTAATTGGTTGAATTATAATTAGGCCAAACAATTTCATGTAAATTTTGAACTTGCTCAGAATTGGCCCCGACCGTCCATTTAACATCTCTAATTGCGAGTATCAAAATTATTAATTGTTAAAATATATAAGATGCTAATATTGAATTTGCTAGTGAGTATCATATTTGTATTCATTTAAAATCTAGATTGATAAGTAATACTTAATTACTTATAAATCGACAACTATCTATCCATTTCTGTTATATAGGATCAAAATTCTCAACCATCTCGGACATATAAGGGAAATACTCGGGGCAAAAAGAGGCTACATTGGATCATCATTGTTTATTGCAGGTACTACGAACATGTTGATCTGTCTGATCAAGATGTCCCGAAGAACATAATTGTCATTCCTCCCTTTTTCATTTTTCACTTGTATATTTTGTATATGCTATGTGTACGACTAAGAATGACGATGTATGTGCGAAAGAACATCATTCGGAATGGGAAACAATGATCCCTGCTGTCGAATATGTAAGAGCCGAGGAGTTAGCATGGATTTTGCATTCGATTTGGAGGCGAACTCCACATCCTCTTCTGATCCTCGAAGCTTCCGAACACTGCAGACTGCTTCCCGTCGCCCAGCCGATCCCAGAACATGTCACGGAAACCTTTCGGGTCTACATTCTCCAACACAGAGACGAGCTTCCCGTTTTTGTCAGGATAAGTGTATCCATCTTTCGATTCATCGCCCTCGGCAAACACTTTGATGGTCTTGGAGGAGAAGGTCGTCTTCAGAGAGGGCTTATCACCGGCCACCATGACTACGCCACCTAAGATTTCTCCCAGGAAAATGTCCTGCAAAATCAGACCAATAGTTAACCGGTGTACCTATATTGTTCTTTGGTTCCATTTTAAATCGGCGACTTAAATCGAGACAGGCACCAGCAATCTTCTGGTGATCCAATCCCTTTCCTATGGAAGACATTACCGTGTGCAGATATCTCTCGGGAATCTTCCTCAGTCGGCTAAGCGTTGAGAGCAAGCGGTAGGCAAACCTAGACTCGGGAGTCTTCCTCATCCTGTTTTCTCCATTCAGGATTTCCACGAACGAGCTCACTCTGCGCTGGATGCTGAGGGGTATGAGGGTGACGTTGAGCTCGGAACCCAGAACAGCCTTTGCAGCAAGTGGATCGAGGAACATATTAAACTCGGCATATTTGTTGGAGGGAATGGTGAAAACATTTCCTCCGTCCTTAACAGTTCGGTTTATGTGTCCTCCAACAATGTAAACATCCTGGAGGAAATGTTTCGAATGACATAGTAAAAGTTAGTAAAGCAGACAGACAGGATTGCACTGGAATGTAAAAGTGTCCAGGAAAGAACGTTTTAACTGATAAAGTTGGTTTTTCTTTTTTTTCCGGAGAAAAGATAAATCGGAAAACGGAAAAATTCTTCAGACCTGGATGACGGATGTTGTACTCTTGCTCGACTGAATAATTTCTGCTAAGTTAGTCAGTGGCCCGTTAGTCAGCATTGTGATCTTTGATCCCGGCTGCAGTGTCTTCACGACGGACTCCCAAACTTCCAGAGCTAGCGGCTGTCTAAGTTCCGGGTTTTCTGTATCTCTAGGAGCTCCGTACTTGACAGAATTTTCTGCCGTGAACCTGCCTTGAAAAACACTGAACTCCGTAAAGGACTCCAAGTAGACTAACTCATCTCTTTTCTAGTTCCTTCCTAAGTTGGAAGTACCTCACCTTCTCGGGCTTCGGGGCAGATCACGGGCCAATCCATAGAGAGTGTCTGAATCCAATAGACCACCACTTCCATGTGGGATCGCCTTCACATACTTGCAGTCCCCAACCATGGACATTGTCGGGTCAGATTGGTTTGTCGCAAACACGCGTCCTAAGCCAACTGGCACATCGTCCCTGCCCATCATGTGAAGCAGATCGTAGATCACATCAATGGTTGCGGCACTAGCCCACCCGGTCGGACTCACTAATATCGCCTGATCAATCAGAAAGACAGACAATGACGAACACAGGAAAAAAAAAATCTTCAGAAGAATGCATGTTAAACTAAAAGATTACGTGAGACTGTTATGGACCAATGCTTTATCTGGATGGTCTAGTTTTTAAAACTGCGGTGGAAGCATAAAAGCAAAGATGTTGTCAGTGTACCTTGAGATCGATCTCTTCCATGGGTACTTTGAGGAGGTAGAAGAGCGTGAGGAAGTCTCCTGCACTCATGTCCATGTCGAAGATAACAGGCTTCCCAAGTTTCTTGCCCCTCAAATCAGGTTTACATAAGACTTGTCTGTAGTATGGAAATTGTTTCGTGATATTAAATCTTCCAGACTGCTGCAGAATGTTCAAAACCTGTAACAGCAACCATGAAATGTGATCATCGCTGATTGGTATTTTGTAGAAAATTGAAGTGAATCTAAATGATTCATGAGGCTTACATTCAGGAAGCTTGTGAAGAACTCTCTGTCAAGAGGACTCTTGGGATCTTGATTCGGTTTCGCCTTTGTGGCTACTAGAACACGAACTGCCTCTGAACCATTGACAGCAGCTGTGTATCCATCCTGTTCAATTTTGTTATCAGAATCAGAACCCGATAACACTAATAATATGAAATTTGAAAGTTCACCCTGAATGTGATCACAAGGAGAAATACTCGAAATTCAAGTTAAGTCCCAAAACTACCTTGCATTTTCCTTTCTGATGTTCCACAACGCAAAAAGGATCCCGAACGCCCGTTTGGACATGACCACTGTGAACCCCACTTCTAATCAATTTGAACTTTGGGATTTTTAGCCCGTCGAACATTGGATTTGATCCATCAGAGACCCCATATGGCTCGTTCGAAGTGATCACAGTAATATTGATATATTCCATTTCTGCAAACTCGTTCCACTTCTCTTCATTCCGCATCATTGAGACTGCCACACCCAGTGCGAATGAATCCCACATATAGTAGCTCTACAAAATGTTAAGGCTCGGTTTAGCAGTGGCAAGGCCAATAAAAAGGAAAGTGCTGAAGCGTAATTGTTGTCATTGATGAAAGAGTAGCGGCTCCATTATCAGAGTTAAACCAAGCTATTTACCGTGTAGAATTGGTCACCTGGCCATGTATCTCGAATTATCTTCAGGGACTTGAAGCAGTACTGTGCCTCGTAAGTGCTCTGGCTTTGCTGTAAGGCATTGAAGAACTGCTTGGTCAAGGGAATGGTGTTAGTTGCGTCAAGTGGAACCAGAGTGACCGGGATCCCCGAATGAATCACCTGCAGAACAAGATGCGCATATTTTCACTGTCCAGTGGCGGCATTTTCAATTTCTTGCCAGTGGAACAGAAGACCGAAACCAAACTTGGAACCTTTAAGCAGTTCTCTGAACATCTTCATCCCAGACAAACCTAAGAGCTTTGGACGTTCGCATTAGTTACCTGATATGCAGCGAAGGGATCTATGAACATGTTATACTCAGCGTACGGGTTACTGGTATATGCAGTGTAGACATTTCCCAGGTCTATGCACTGTTGCGGCTCAAATGACAAGCTGGCTTTTGGAGGTGGGCACCCGGTGAGGTTATTTGATCTCACGCTTCCTCCCATCGCGTAAATCTGCTCAATGTTCTTCTTCAGATGGGGTTGGCTCATTAGGAAGATGGCGAGGTTCGTGTGAGCTCCAAAGGCGAGCATGGTGATTGGCCCTGCAGATACTTTCTCGATCATCACCTGCTGAGCCGTGGGCTGTTCTAGAGGAGAATATCTCCTTTTTCCCTGGATTTCATTGGTTCAGCAATATCAAGCTAAGAACTTGGTCCACTTCTGGATAGTACAGGGACTAAGTGGATCGAAGAATTGCCATGGTCTCTAACTCAAACGCACCCAAGAACTGAACAAAGATTCTTATCACCGAAAAACTTGTAGTCTTCTTTTACCTGCGGAAGAAATGATTTTCTGATGCCGTAATTGGAATCAATGGACAACCGTCCGCCAAAGCCAACTGGGATCGATTGCCTGTACCGACAATACCCTGCTGTCGTCATCCCCTAAAATGGAAATGATCATACAAATTAGCAGTTCTTATGTACTTCCTCCCAAGTTTCTGAATTCTCGATTTAATGACATTTTCATCTATGAGAAGAAAGCTTCAGATACGACACAGAAAAGAGAATGAAGTAGTGCAGTTTCTGGAAGACAACTGTTTGGGACCTGCTCTATCAGAGGGAGGTAGCCTCCAACATCTGGGAGGATGGTGCCATCTTCCTTTATTCCGCCCTCGCCTCCTACCCCAACAGCAACATCATCCCGACCCATCATGAAAAGGATGTCGTAGATATGGTTCACTGCATGGCCTGCGTTACTCCATGAGTTTGAGTTTATCGTGATCGCCTGCACCATTGTCCGATCGCATCATTGAAGGGGAAAGCTTGTGCCACATACGAAAGAAAGATGAGAGCTGCCATCTTTTCTGGAGCTTTGTCTTTTTTTCTTTTGAGATAAGAGATATTTATGAAGTAATTTTTTGGACTTTCTGAAGCAAGTCAATAGGGGACATGATAATGAGTTGAATATAATAACAGTACGTTGAATCTGCTGCTCTGCCCTCAACAAGTCCAATAGAAACAGATGCAACATGAATTGGAGGTAAAGTGGTAAACAGAGCTGTCGTCTCGGTACAAAGAGGAGACAGGCACATGGACGAAGGCGCATTTGTTGCATGTTCTTACCTCGAGTTTGAATTCTGATCTGTTGAGCTTGAGGAGATAAAGAAGAGCAAAGAAGTCGTCGACATCGACGTCTGTATCCAGAAGAATCCGCCGAGGCTTAGACTCACCAGAGCCAAAGAATCCTCCTCCGAAACCTCCAACTGTCAACAGCAGCAGCACGACAGTTGCTGTAGTAGCTGCAGTGGTTCCCCTCCGCAGCAACATCTGTGCTTTCTTGGCCCGCCCAATCGCAATTCACAACCAATAAAATATATCTGCGCTCCAATCAAGACCCGGGTGTGTGCTCGAACTGTTCCAACAGTAAATAGACAGAACGAGATCGATCCCCTCTTCCTGTCGCTGTTTTGCTGTCAAGAGAGAGGCAAGGAAGAAGAAAACAGAGGAGCTGCAGTCGTGGTGTGGCGAAGGTCGGAGAGACTTAGCTTTTTAAAAGTTTTGGGGCGCGGGAGCGGCGGGCTGGGGAACGGCACGTGAGACGGAGGAGGGGGTGGCGGGAGAAGCGGCTTTTGCCGCGTTTAACTGCCGCCGGTGAAAGGCCTCCAGGAAGAGACAGTGCCTAAGATCCAGTCCGCTACTGGTTCCTTGACTTTCTCTTTGCATGTAATGTGAGGCCTCAAGTTTATAGTAACAGATATCGAGAAATAAATTGACAGATTTACTAAACTATTGTATAGATTACACGAGGATTACAGATTATTTTCCTTTTTCTCCTTTTTCATCTAATAATTTTCTTTCTATATAGTTAATTAAAATTTTTTTGAGCTTGTCTAATACTTTTAAATTTTTTAATAATTAATAATATAATATTTATCAATTTTTTATTAAACGGTTCTATCATACTAATTTATCACATGGTATAACTATTGAATAAGGTATCTCTTCCCCTACCAGACATGAGATTCAGGAGGCCCTCTGGATTGAATTGGATAGACTGATTAATAAGTTATTTTAGATTAAGTATTGGGGAAATTTTACTATTGTTCAAATTAATTGACTTTTTTTTGACGGTCTATCATTTCCTCCATAATTTTAAAAACCAGACTAAGCCGGGCGGTTGGACCGGTTCAATTGGGAACAAGCCACTCACCCGATTTGATTTCTATAAAAGACTCAATTGTACTTTTAATAAGGTTAACTCTAATTAAACCGGCCGATTCCTTGTCCAACCAATGAACCCAATTGAATCGGTAGAAAAACTGGTCAACTTAAAATTAAAAAATGAAAACCTATTATAATATAACTATTTTATTTTACTAAATTTATATTTATATTTTATGTTAAACTTTTATTTAATATAATAGTTGTATTAATAATTTTTGTTATAAATCATATGCAAATTATGATATTATATAAATTTATCAATAATATTATATTATTAATATTATTTATTAAATATGTGATTCAACCCCTTGAACTTATATTTATACCAGTTCCTAATCTGGTCTAGTTTTAAAAATTATAATTTCCTCTTCCTCCTCCCTGCAGTAGTCTAGGTTGGCTTCTTCGCTCAATCCTATAAATTTAATCTCACAACATAATTAAGTTCCAACATTAAGATGTATTTACTTGTAACTTTTTTTTGCTAAAACTTTGGCTTAATGTCGACATATGATAATTATTTGTTCACATAACAGTTTTACGGTGACGTGGCATGACACGTCATCTACTTTTTCATTGCAACACCTTCTCACACACGCCAATTTCTAAACATGAGCGATTTCTTTCATGATGCATCAGTAGATAACTATAATTTCAGTGAACCGTTTAAATTAAAAATATGTTACTGAAATAAATATATACGATTAAGAGAGTCATTTTCAAATATATAAAATTTAACTTCTAAAACTAACAAATATACAAACCCTATGCAGTAATTATTTTATTATTTTAATAACATTAATTAAGTTTATATCTACGGTACATCAATAATACTTTGAAGAGGGACAATTGCTTCCATAAATAGTGATTATTATATGCGTAATGGAGCATTGGGCTTATAATAGCCCTTTAATATCATATTAAATATTATAATAGTCCACCAAATTTGTATTAAAAAAAATATATTTGTTGGGTTATGCACTCGAATATAACCTTAAGCATTTTAGTAAACTTATAAAAAGATTAAAATGACACATATTTACCCAAAAATCTATACGATAATTGACATTCTTGCTACTAATGTTTTAAAGATGTTCCTTATAATTTGCAACCAGAGAGATGTTCCTTATAATTTGCAACCAGAGAGGAGTCATTCTTAACACCGTCTCTCACGGGCAAATGCAAGTGAAATTAGATGAAACACGAGGAGTAAGTTGAGTGAGCCACAATGTCAAATATGCGATATGCCATTCTATCTTCATGTCTAGTCTGACACGCCCATAACACTGAATCGGTCTCATTATTTCGGTGCTCGTGATCTTGAATGCAAGGGCCTTTGGGTACTTATAAGACCGTCCATTCTGCCCACAAATCTGAGGATACTTGTTGGATTATTCTTTCCATATCATGGACGGTGAAACCATCGCACTGAATGGAGCCTGTTAGCATCCAATATGAGCGTAAGTGCCACTCATTTAAAACGGCAAGACAGTGGATGACGATTCTTACTTCTAACAGATTTAATTGTTGGAATTGATGACTAACAAGGTGGCAGACACTCTGAAAAAAATTGCGTTCCGGCCTGCATACAATTCATAATTCATAATTTCATGAAACCATAAGTTTGATTTCTTCCGGGCATGCAGTTTTCGATAAGATCATCTATGCATTTGTTTGCACCTGAACTTTCGTGTATTTATAGGCTTATAAGATAGATGTTTATTGTATCAAGAAGGATAAACTCGTCATTATGACAATTGTTTCCTCCATTTCATTTCCGGATGCACATCCCAAAAATATGAAGACCAATGAAATGTGAGAAACTGGTTTTTTCTTCGGCCTTTTGCTCTTTAATGTGTTCTACACTTTGACTTGCCATGTTAATTTCCTCAACATATGTTTAAGATTATAATTTCTTTTTTGAAATTGGTTGTTCGGGGCCGGTTTCAAGTGGCTGGTTCCTGGTTTAAGGGATTTATTTTTTAAACTAAATTTGTAACCACCACTCAACTTAATAATATTAATTATGTACTAGCTCTAGATTTTGACCAGCTAATTCCAGGTCAAACCGATGAAACTAACGCATTTAACATTTCTATCCCTCTATATGGGGCTTCGATAACCTAATTTCCATCCCTCTAAAAAGCAGCGCTAGAAAGATCTTGTTTTGTGTCGGTTAATTGACATTTTTTTCGGATAAAGAAAGGTTAGTTGATTTTTTTTAACGCTTTATCATAATTAATTTCTTTTTCAATCTCCCGACAGCATCTTAAGTCGCCTTTTCTCTTCCTACGCCTATGGCGCTGGCTATGGTCATCCACCAAATAACCGCCATCTTTGACAAGATTCTTTCCTCTCCCCTTTTTCAGTAAAACGATGCCGTATTCATTCGCTTTGTGGGGTTCTTCTCAACCTCATGTGTAGCTACAAGATAAGAAAAGCGATGGAGTTTAGTATGAGGTGCTTGAAAAGCTCGACACGTGAATATGTAATAAATAATTCGTTAAAAAAACTTTTAAAAAAAGAGAGAAAAATGTACGATCATCTTAATATTATTCATCAAAATATTTTTTAAAAGATTTTACATGATATATCATACCGTTTAGTAAAATTTTTTCGAATATCATGAACTTTAAAAATGATAGAAATTATCACATAATTTATAAAATATTACCCATAATATCATAGACACTAATGTGAGCATGCCAACTTACGGCATTCTAAGCAACGTTTTACAAACCAGATGACGATTTCCGTTGTTTTCAAAGTTCGTAACGATTCTGGAAATTTTACCAAATCACGTATTTTTCCTATTTATTTTTTTAAGAAATATTAATTTATATATCATACGTCCCTAGTAATATCCAAACAAAAGTTATGGAAAGAATGATTCGTTTTATCAATATTAATTGTTAGATATAAATTGGAGACCATTGGGCTCGTAATATGCATCTCACATTAAATTAAATATTGATAGTCTACCAGGCTTATAAAAAAAGTTGCCAAGACATGCACTATGATACACAATATTAAATATTAAGTGAAGTTATAAGTGATCAACCCCAATTCATTTGGAAATTTAAGCTAATAATTGAGGTATTCGTAATCACTTGTATCTCTAGCATTTCTTTATACTTTTCGAGGTGAGATTTTTCATTCTTAACACCTGTATTATGCTAAGTTGATCCCATCATTGTGGTGCTCTAATTGTAGCTTGAAACTAAACGGTTTTCACATTTTTATAAGGTTTAAGAGAAATGCCCATTTTTTATCGAGGAAGAAAATCTCATAAATCGTGCATAAAAGTGGACAACATCTCTTAAATAGTCATTTTCATATTTAAATTTTGTAATCTATCTGTCAAATTTTCCTTAAATGGGAAAAAATAATGGAAGATAGTTTTTACTTTCACCGAATTTATGGATAACTCGAATACTACTACAATTCCATGATTTGGGCAACGTGGAAATTAAATTGTTGGAATATGATTTGTATTTCCAAGAATGTTTCCTCTATTTCATTTTAGAAACGCACATTCAAAGGCTGGGAAACGGAGACTAATGAAAGGTGAGGAGTTGGGTCTCTCTCTCTCTCTCTCTCTCTCTGTTTTTTATTGTATTGTGTGCTTTGACTTGTTATTTTAAGTTCCGCAATATGAGTGTAATATTATATTCTAAAGGGTTTTCCCTTTTTGTTCATGTCCAATTGGCGAGGACGAGGGGTTGCCCCAACTGTACCATGTGATCTGATAGATACTGAATAAGGGTCAGATAGATAATTTATCACATTAGTTTTGAAAATAATTATTTAAACAGGAATACCTTATGGCTTTTTTGGTTAAAATTCAGGAGCTATTAGTCTAAGAGGCAACAACAGCAAGAAAGAGTAGAAGTATCTCATGATTTCATCACAATCGCATGTTCTTCTACCTGGGTAGTGAACAAAAATGTGTAATCTGTAATCAGTTTGAGAGAAGATATCCAAGACTGAGTGGCATTTATAAGCTATGCTTTCACCTATGGATATATATATATTTGGGTATAATTTCATATTGAAATATATAAAATGATTCTAAGTATATGACCCTGGGAACTTAAGAAAATCGGAAGTTGCCGCCTAACAATTAAAATTTTTGGTTTGAACATTAAGTGACTTCGAACAAGAAATGCGAAATTCACAATGTATTATTGCACTAGGTTATATTTGTGTTAACTTCATAAGATACTGAATCGTGAACTTGCAGCATGTAGTCACTTTAAGATGGAGGAAGAAGAGAGAGCCGACCAGCTGCTTGTGGGTCAAATTGTCCCCTCGCATGAGCATGAAAAGAAAGATTTGTATGCCTTTGGTCAATTGTTGAGCCAAACTACAAGGAAAGCAACTGCATCTTAAACAACCCAGCACAAAATATGTGTGTGTATATATAAATATATAGATTGATTAAATTGTCATGTGAAAATAGGGTTCCGTTGATACATGGAGATACTAATGATCAGTAAACTTCAAGAATATAAGATGCCCAAGAATGGTACATCCGTTGGATTGAATTTGCAATATAATATATATATATATATATATTAACTTGGAATGGGTAGATTTTTTATTCAATTTTTATTAGTAATTTTTCCCATAAGTTTTTATACTCCCTTTCCACCGTTTGTTTCTAGATCTACCAACTTCCTTTTATGAGTGGAAATATTTGCATATTACGGGAAAATAAATTACAAAAGCATGACGTGAGGGACCCCACTGAGATTCACCCGATGCATAAAGAGCCCAGAAAATGGCTCAAAATCCGAGTAGTAGGTGCCGCTTGGGTGTTCCCACCCACAATGGCAAAATATTGCTTGGGATCTGCTGATGGAACACGGCCTGTTATTGTCTTGCTAAGGTTGACCGCGTGGATCGAAATGACCGCGGAACACAGCCTCGATCATGCCACCTATGATTGGAACCTCCTCTTGGGTTGAAATAAAGAAATTTAGTGCAATAACCTGTTCTTGATTGAAAAAAAAAACTAATTAATCTCTATTTTAGCATTAATTCACTTACTATATATTTGTTTTACCCGAAACTTGTGAAAAACCTTATGGCTCTTCAAAGGCCAAATTCTGTAATCTTTTCACCTCTTCCACCTACTATTCAAATCAAACGATTTCGAACTAATTTTGGTTAGAATACAATCGAGTTATTAAGTGATTAAACTTTTCTAATTATAAATTTTCTCTATTTATAATATTTAAATTTAAAATATAGTTAAAAAATATATCAAACTAATTCAATAGTTCGTATTAGTTCGTATTGATTCAATATGTAAGGATTTTACCTCCATATCCCTTCAAATCAAATCATTAACTGATCTGCAGTATCAGTTATTAGCCCCACATTCTTCTATTTTCATAGCCATGAAACAATTAATTATAATAGAAGAAAAAAATTAAATCTATAAAATGAGATTTGGTATAATATTGTTTCTTAATGTGGAATCGAGATATTCGATTCCTATTCTTATTAATGAATTTTTTTTTGGGTTTGTTATCTTCTTTCTTATATTCCCACCTAAGAATATAGGACCACGAAACTTTATTTTATGACCTTAAAGATTTGTTTTCTTTTTATTTTTTATTCCATAAATAATATATGGAATCAAAGACTATCGCGGAACCCTAAAGTTCGACAGCCTTGAAATTTTCCAAAAGATTCCTTGTCTGAGGAATTTGTGCAGAAATTCTGTTTTTTTTCGTAATCTTAACTCATTGATTGAATTAAAAATACTAATTAAATGGTAAAAAAATATTAAATGAGTATTGCTTACCTAAGAAATTATCATACATTTGAGGCCAAAAAAGTAATTACCCTAACTATTACTAATTGAAATAATTTTAATAATAATTTCTCATCACCACTCCAACATATAAATAACTATTTAAAAATTAATTAAAATTATCCTATATCTCATCCTTTTGAATTAGATCTCATATTCAACTTTTATAAATAAAAAGATTTATATTAAAAAAATTTTATCCCTTAATGGATTGATAAGACTAAAATTATATTAGTCGAGCTCAATTACTTTTGAATACTAATTGATTTGTGCAAAAATTATATTTATTTAAGATTTTTACCCCCGACAAACGTATGGTAAATAAATCTCATAATGCTTTTTCCACGTGGAAATGCAGATGCTTACACTATCAACAAGACTCCCTTTTCCTCTTCATTTTTCCTTTTTTTATTATTATTTTGTTGGTCAACTTTTTCCCTCATATTTGTGTCTCTTTCTCTTATCCAATCAACAGATGACATCATAGCTTACCTGGTTGCGCCATTCAGATTTCGGAGTTGTGAGAATGGACAATCTTGCAAGAGCTCGGGATTTTCTTGCACATCGTGATTTGATCAAAATCGTAAATGTTGTTAATTATATTTTATAACAAAATAATGAAGTTCTTTCACAATTTTTTCCCTTTAAATTAAATAAGGATAATTAAATAGAAATCTTATATATATTTTTTGCAATAAAAAACTATACTTAAAAATCATTCTCAATTTTCTATATTTAATTTTATAGCATATTCAAATTTCAATTTAAACTGCCTGCTTAAAGCAATTTAATAATATCATACAACAGTTATCAACTTAAGTGGTAATTTTTAGGGTGACATTACATGCCAATATGGCATGGTACGTCACCTAATTTTTACAACATCTTTGTGACACATAAGCAATTTCTTGCCATGTCATGTCATGGTGATCTGTTAAAAGTGATGATAAGTATATTATTAAATAAAATTGGCAAATCTTAAAATATATAATATTCAACTAAAAAAAGTAACAAATATATAAAAATTTTATTGAAATTATCTCTTTAAATAATATATTATATATGCATCATGTGAATAAAAAAATATTTATATCCTAATAGTCATATTTTTAATGACGAACCTATCTTAAATATAAATTAGGTTAAAATTATTAAACTTTTGGATATACATTATGCTTACGAGAATATTGAAGCAGAAGAATATCGACATATATTATTTAATATTCAAAGTTATGGTAAATGCTAATCGACCCAAATTTAATTTGAGTTAGTCCAACAAGGAGTAAGATACTTTCAATTGTGAGACTTCAGCGTTTAAAGAATTATGATTTGGCATATGAATTGCTTAAAAGCGTAACAACAATAATTAATAAAGTTTTCTTGTTCCTTTAGTGTGTTCATCTTCGTACGTAAGTACTTTAACCGATCCGTAGGTAAAATTGTGCTTTAGCATTCCTACGTAATGTGATGTATATATAACGTATACCTATTCATGTCAAATTATGAACAAATCCTCCAATATATTGAATTAGTTCGAATGGGAAAGATGCATACTGAAGGATCCATTCCAATACTTGTCGAGTACTCGTCGCACGGATGAACTCAAGCGGAGCACAAGGGGCGACCGTCCCCTAAATTCTCCATAAAACGTTATAAATTTACCTGAACATGCAAATATTTTTGTTAAATTATCCGAAGATTTCATCCCTGTCGAACTAATCTGTCGGACCCTGCCGTTGAATTTCACCACTTTCGAGAAGATTCTTTGATTCCTCGTTAACCCATAAGCGGCACATTGGTTTTATTGGTCGACCGAGGTGCCCCTTTTCTCATACGCATGCAGCGTACCTTAATGATCCAGCACCAAGCAAGTCAGAATTGATCAATCTCATATTTGAGTATTGTAAAAGGATAAAATTTATATTAGAAGAGTTTTTCTCATTAATTGATTAATTTAATTTAAATATAAATTAATTATGACTTATTAGACTTCTATCAAATATTAAAAAAATAAAGTTATCTCAATTTTAAAATTCTCTCCGGTTCAACCCAAAATCTTCTGCCAGCGCAGGAGGATACAACCATTTCACATCAAATTATGTAGGGCTGATTTTATTTTCTTCTGACGGAATCCCGGCAGGAGACGGCTGCATTCATCTCAATTGCACAGTGGAAAGGCAAGTGATCGAATTTCAAGAGTTGCAATCCCACTTCAATAAATCCATGATAGTATAAGAAATTTGAATTCTACTGATTATTAGTTCAAGTTCCACCACTAAGATATATACATATATTGTTCTAGTGGGAAAATTACCTATATATCACTTAATTTGATGGAATTCACGATAATATCATTCATATGAACTCAAGAAATAGTGAAAAATATCGTGTTGTTTCAAAATTCTTCCCTAAAATGTTATGAACCTTAACACTGTCAATACTTTCTGTTAAATGCAAATGTGGTATGTTGATGTGACCCTCTAAGTAAACATGGACACTTTTGTCACATAGTTATTAAAATCGGATTGGACCTGTAACCAGTGTAGGTATGGGTTTATGATTTGAACCACATATTTAATAAATAATAATAATAATATAATATTACTAAAAAATTTACATAATATCATAATTTAATATGATTTATAACAAAAATTATTAATATAATCATTATATTAAACAAAAGTTTAACATAAAATATAAATATAGTAAAATAAAATAGTTACATTATAATAAGTTTTTATTTTTTCTTAAATTTTAAGTCAGCCAATTTTTTCACCGGTTCAATTGGGTTCATCAATTAGATCAAAAACCAGTCGATTCAATCAGAATTGACCTCTTTGAATGTACAATTGGATATTTTATAGGAACCGGACCGGGTGAGTGGCCGGTTCCCGATTGAACCAGTCAAAACTCTGGCCCGATCCAATTCTTAAAACTATATTTTGTAGTGTTATTATAGGAAATTTTGAATAACTTACGATATTTCAAGCACCTTTTCTTCGTTATTTATTTATTTTTTCCCCAATTCTCTTAAGCATAACAAAAGAAAATATTTACTTACTAATGAGATTTTACATGTAATCTTAATATTTTTATAATTTAAGAATACTCAAAGCCATCTCCACTAAGAATATTTTTAGTGTCGTAGTATTAATGGTTAACAGCCACTTACGAAATAATGAATCAAATTATGTGATGGAAATTGACATTTTAGCACATTTAAAATGCTCGAACATTGGATGTGCAAAAAAAGAAAGAAAGAAATTTATTGGGTAGGCATTATTAATCATTCCCAATTAATGGGATAAATAATTAATAATGAAATATCCGGCGAAGGCGATTATCAGATCATGTAATGATTGGTGTTGTTGCAGTTTGGAAGGTAAAGGATTGATAGCTCGAACTCATACATACATACATATATATATATATATGAAAGGAAAGATCCATTAAAATGTCAAAGCTTTTGCTTCCCATTCTTCCTTCATCGCCGACACACATGCCTGCCCGTGCCGCAAAGTCATTTGTGTTTATACGCTTTCCAGATGTAGGATGTGGGGGCGCTTCCCACCCTAAAACAATGAGCTCGGAGTGGTTGACAATTGAAAAAGTCAATCTGCATTAAATTTTTTTTTATGATAGAATTCATCGTGAATTAAAATTAACTTTATTCTAGTTCAATTTTAAATAATAGCATTTCTTTCATCTTTTGTTTCCCTTGTTGTCCTATTTGCATGTTAATGGTCAGTCTTTGTAATGGAAAGATGGGAATATAATCATTAAAATAAAAAATTTTTTCAATTGAATTCATTGTGAATATATAAGAAATTAGATATATTTTTACTTAAAAGTATAAACTTATAAGTGATGATATGTAATTTTCTTATAAACTCATAACTATTTTTTTATTTGATTGATATGAGATTTTAACATCTTAATTAAATTGATTTCTCTACTTCACTAATTTTACAGAAGAACCCATTATTAGAATTTTTAGATCTTTATGACAAAATTTATCTGGGGCGTTACTTTCCTTTCTCTTTTCTTTATTTTTTCTAATAAACTATTAGCGAATAGGCCTTCTAATGAATTTAATTTAAATTAATTTTGTGCATAGAAGAAGAGTAACGCGATTTTTCGAACCCCATTATCTATTGCATTTTTTTATCTAAATAATTTATGAATATTCCCAGTAAAACAATTCAATTCAGATCTGAGAGGGTTCAATTCAGCGGCATCTCCTTCGATCATGCATCACCAAGGGTTCCTGCATCTCCCTCTCTCCACCAGCTCTTCCGGATGCCCAATTCTAACTCGTGGGTCCCATTGGTGTCCGGATTCCATTTTAAATTCTGTTGACGAGAGCTGAACCGGGATGGACTGGGCCCAGTCCGGTCCTTTAATATTTTCAGGGCCAGCCCATTATAAAGGTTCGCTCCTTCTGCTTTTGCTTCTCCTTCGCTGGACTGGATGTTGCATGGCTGCTGCTCCTGCCCGTTAGCCTCCTCGGCTCGACTGCTTCTGCGGCCTCCCTCTCTGCTTCTCGCCTCTGAGCTCTAAGAAGCTTCACTTCTTCCCCTCCTCAAACTGAAAGAGGTCAGTTCTTGTTCTTCATCTTCATTGGTGACTTTGAGTGGTTTTGGTTTCACTGATTTGGCTGTATCGTCCAAGAAAGCAGGAGAGTAATGCTTCCTATTTCCGTGTTATATGCCTTTTCTCTACGCTTCTTTTTCATGTTTATGTGGTCGGGCTCAGGGCTATCTTTGATGGGTTTTGCTCGTTGTGAACGCAATATGTTCGTGAAAATGCTGCACCTAATTACCGATGCTCTGTTTTCATCTCGAGGCTTAAAATTTTCGTACATGCTCATCCTTCTTGTGGGTTTTCGTTTTAGGTTTTTAAGGTCATCCTCGTCATTAAGGCGTCATCGTTCTTGTCCAGCTTTGTTTGTTGTTTCTGTTCTCTCTCTGTTCCATGTTCATGAAGACTGATGGTAGTATCTTTTCCCTTCCCTTTGCAGGGCACAGCCTTCGCGTACGGCACAACAATTTTATCAAGGACTAATTGGTTGCATAGAGTTCTTGTTCCGGTTGCCAATTCTAGAAATTAAAATGTCAATTTTGATCCCCTCAACTTTCATATCCCCTTCTTATCCTAGTGGTTTGGGAACGTTGACATGCAAATCACAGAGACTTGCATCTCGAGGTACAGCCCTTTTTATTTCCTCTAATCATGGAGCCCACTCTTTAGTAACCGAGATTGCTTCCGGAGCTTTCAAACGAAGACAATCTGTGGTTTCAAGGTCCGCTGCAGTAGTTGGGAGCTCAGAATCCGACAATGACAGTGCAGTATCATATGACTGGTGGGGCCAAGAGTTAGATGGAGATGAGGATCTGGAAACGCCATGGGAAGGAGCTGTTATCTACAGGAGGAACTCTTTGGTGTCGCATTTGGAGTACTGCACAACACTAGAGAGGCTCGGCCTAGAAAAGCTCTCGACCAACACATCCAAATCTCGGGCTTCTGCAATGGGCCTTCGTGTCACGAAATCCGTTAAGGATTACGCTCTGGGGACTCCCGTTCAGATCTCCATTGACGTGACGAGAAAGAGGAAGAAGAAGAAGAAGTTGAGGCTCGATGGTATTGTTAGGACTGTCATCACTCTTGGATGCAATAGGTATTTCTGTATTCAGCTTCCATACTCCTTTTCAACTTTGCTTTGTGACACTTGGTATTACCTTCACGTACCTTTACTGGTTTGGGACTCAAATTGCTTATCCAATCTTGTCTCCATCCAGTCCATAGATTCTCTTAATCGTTCATTTTTCCAGGTGTGGGGATCCAGCAGCTCAGCCCGTGTACTCTAACTTCTCCCTATTATTAACCGATGAACCCATTGAGGAACCTGAGATACTCAACATGGGTACAATCTTTGGGGAAGATAAGTCTAAGCCATCATCTGGGTTCAAGGATGAGGAAGAAGATGATGATGATGCCGACATAGATATGGATGACTGGCTATACTTTCCTCCAGAAGAGAAAGAGGTTGATATCTCAAAACACATAAGGGACCTGGTCCACTTGGAGATCACCCTGAATGCTATGTGCAACCCCAGTTGCAAGGGCCTATGCCTCAGATGCGGGACAAATTTAAACACAAGAATGTGCGGTTGTAGCAATTCGGATCAGGGGAAGAAAAGGTTCGGTCCTCTTGGGAACCTGAGAAATCAAATGCAGCAACAAAAGCGATGAGCTTTCACGCTACATTGTACTCTGTATGTACAATAATACCGATCATTTCTCCAACGAACAGTTATCCAAAAATTCAGCAATATTTGAAACAAAATTCAGGACAACGCATATTTCTTCAAAGACCTTCTTCATTATGCCTAACTGTCTATTATGATTCTAAATGTGATAGTTATCCAATGACTCAACATTCAGTTACTATATATTTTGTCATGCTTGGGGGATGTCCAATCTCCTAAAAGACGAAGAAGCACACCAAAGTATCTCGTTCTTGGGCTGAGGCTGAATATCAAGCAATGGCATCTGCAACTAGTGAACTTCTCCAGGTTTGAGCTCTTCTTAGATCATACGATGTCCATCACACGGAACCCATGCAACTATTTTGTGATAATTAGGGACCTCTCCATATTGCCTGGTAATTTGGCGTCCCATGAACACACAAAACATATAGACATCGACTGTCATTTCATTCACGAGCACCTGAAACTTGGAGACATCGCCGCAACTCATGTTTCGACATGTATACGACTTGTTGACATCTTCACAAAAGCACTTGAATGAGACCGATTCTCATTTCTTCTTAGCAAGTTGGGCATTCTTGGCATTCAACTCAAACTTGAGGGGGAGTATCAGCTATCATTTGAGGAGCTCAAGCTTTTTCATTCCCAAAATAGTTATTAGTTGTCCAAAGCATGCTTTATCTGTATAGCAGTCATTCATTTAGTATCTTGCACTCCCTGCACTCTAATTGTACAATATAAGGAATACTTGTAATTGTATGCAAGAGTAAGAACTCTTCTGAATGTAAAAAGAAGGAAAGGTTCTATTACATTTCTTCAACTGTTGCAGCTATTCGAGCTTCTAAAGACCTCTAAGTACACCGTGATAAGGAGGTTTGCAAAATCAATCCTGATTGTGGTCGAAGAAGGGAAAATCCCTTATTAGCGGAGTAAAAAGTCTATCATGAACAGTGGTGGAACTCAACACAGTTCAAAATTGCCCAGGTACATAAGATCTAAGACAATCACGCCAAAAGTAAGCTGGCATCATGCTCTTTGGTTTCAAGGCCATTTTCCAAGATTCTCATCTATTGCTTGGTTGGCTATTCGGGACAAACTTCCTACCAATGGCCGGGTGAAGAGTTGGGCCCAACTTCAAGACTCACTATGTGAATTTTGTGGTGAGATTGAAGAATCAAGGGACCATCTCTTTTTTTTTTTTTTTTTCTTGCAGTGGTACAGCTTCTATTTGGTCAAATTTACTCGGACCCATGCAACAATTCCGAAGATCTCATCCATAGACAGAGGAGTTCCTACTCATGCAAGATTGGAAGGGCAAATCTCTCGACTCCATCGTTTACCGTCTACTCTGGACCACATACATTTACGTCATTTGGTCCAAGAGGAACTGTAAGATCTTTCGAAATGACTGCCTTGGGGAAAATGTATTACCAGCCAAAGTCCTGAACTTTGTTAGATGTAATATTGTCTCTCTTCCTAGATTGGACAAAAAGATTCATTACAAGAAAACGCATGAAAGCTGAGAGAAAATTCCGTGAGAATATGCAGTCAGAAAATTGCAGATACATCTTCTGTTGGAAAATCTTGTCGAAATGTATTTAGTGTGAATTCCACGAGAAACTTTCAAATGGAAATATTCCCGTGAGAGTAGTCTCTAATGGAAAGATACAGCTTTAGACATTCTCAACTAAAGATAAAAGTAAAAAATTTTGAACATTAGTCTGTGGTGACATTCATTCATGGAGTTGAAGTTTCAATCCTGCAACATAGGCGCTATTGGTTTCATCTGTTGGATTGTTATCCTGATTGTGGTGTGTTCCATATGATTATCGTCTGTTATTTAAATGAATTCTCATTGTTGTGTATGCAAGTAGTATCCTAAACCTAATCGCATTTGATATAATCGGTTCGGAAAGGAGGGCGATGATCTTGGCAATAGAGGAGGCGGGCTCGAAGGGGAGGGCGGAGGTGTCGATGCTGTGGAGGCTGGCAGTAGTGTAGATCGAAGCACATAGGAGGGGCGGTTTCGGGCAATGAAGTGGCCAGCAACACCTGAAGTAATCGATGACTCCCCGGCGACGGTGAGAGGCCGCCATGCCTCCCTCCTCCCTCCTGCCTCTTATTCGAACAACTGACGATCTTCTTCAATGTTTTAGAATTTTTTTTATAGTCTCTATCTCCAAAGAACCTGAATTTTTAGCCGGTTCACAATTGAGTATAAATTAACCAATAATATAGGTCAAATCGGAGCTAATCAACAAATAGATTAATTGATAAATTGAACCAGCTGATCGGTCCATTCTTTGTCTTATGAATTGTACATGTGTCTCAATATTACAATTTCACTGGTTAATTTGATCGTACTAGCCATGCTGTTAAATAAGTAACAAATGCCCTTATTATATATACGCACACGAATATAGAAATAGATGTAATAAAAGAAAAATAAATAAATGTAAGAAATTTCATGAAAAAAATTAAACTTACCACTTATTAGATCGAAAACAGTTATCGTTACATCAAATCTCATTTCTAATAGGAAGGCCATCTTGTATTGGTTGAATGGTTAATGAATGCCGACGGATCTAATATGGGGATTAGCACAGCTGGCACGAATGAAGAAATTCATTATTTCAATCAATTCATTCATGCATATATTTATAGAAATCATTTATGATTATGTAGGAAAATTTGTAGCCTTGACCAGGAGAAAATGACCGTTGACCAGGTAACAACATTCACATGAACATAAACCCAATACTTTTTTTTAAAAAAAAAATTGGTCATTGACAAAGTAAAAATAAATAATTATTTACAAAACCTAGTGGTCCATGTAATTAACGAAAAAGTTAGGTACTTGTTTTTAAATATCTGTCCACTTATTATTTATCCACCCAATAAAATAAAATAAGGAAAGTGGCAGACATATAGATGGAAGGAAAAAGATTAGATGGTCTCACATGCAAACGTGTTTGACGGGCTTCAATTTAAAATGTAATCATAATTGATATCAACTTGATATACTTTAAATTATATTTTTATTTCTTTTTCACTTAATCGTATTCCCTTTGCACCTATTAACCACTTTATAACTAATAAGAATATGGAAGTAATTAGTCTGAAAATGATATCATCACATTTAGTACCTTTCTCAATAAAATAGAGTTAATGTTATATTATTATTCTATTTACCTTAGCATGAAAAAATTAGAGGATATGTGATTTGACAAAACTCATTTTTTTCTTTAATAAAATTTTAAGATTTATAAATAAAAAAATTACACGAAATATCTTTTATCCCCTAATAAACCCATTTATCCAAATTTGAACCCATTAAACCTATACTGAAGATAGTTTTTAGAAATAGTAAGCATTTGTAGAATCAAAAAATAATTTACCATAAATATATATATATATAAGTAGAGGACAAACAGAGCTACACCCACATTATTTCTGCTTTCACACCGCCCGTTGAGCATCGTCATTTCCCCCGTCACCCGATTTGGCCGGATCTGTGATTTTTCACAAAAAAAAAAGAGAGAGAGATAATTACCATAGATTTTAAAATTAGATCAGGTTGGCGATTTGATCAGTTTAATCAGGAACCGGTATTCCCTCGGTCTGGTTTCCCAAATTAATCCAATTACACTATATATGTGATCAACTTCATTAAAACCGACCGGTTTCCAATCGAACCAATAAATCCAACTTAACTATTGAAAAAACCGAATAAATTAAAATAAAATAAAATTGAAAACCCTCGTCAATCCATCCATGCCTCCTCTTTCAGTTTTAGCCACTTAGGGTTTTAAGTTCCATTATTTGCTTTCAATAGCTCTCCTCTTCGTCCAAGGTAGTGGGTGGTAGTGGCGGGTCTCTCCTCCATAGCAGGTGGCAGCAACGAGCCTCTCGTTTTCCTCCACCGCAAGCGACAGCAACGGGCCTTTCCTCCACAATAGGCAACAATGACAGGCCTCTCCCCCATAGTTGGCAGTAGCGACAAGCCTCTCGTTTCCTCCATAGCAAGGGGTAGTAACGGGCCTCTCCTTCGCAGTAGGCGGTAGTGATGAGCCTCTCATTTCCTCCACAGCAAATGGCAGCGACAGGCCTTTCCTCCACAGCAGGTGGCAGTAGCAGGCCTTTTCCCCACAACAAGCGGCAATGACAAGCCTCTCATCTCCACAGAAAGTAGCAATGACAAGCCTCTTATCTCCTCCATAGTAGGCGGCAATGGCAAGCCTCTCGTCTCCTCCATAGCAAGCGGTAGCAGGCGGCAACAGCAGGCTTTTCCCCTCACAACAAGTGGCAGCAGTGGACCTTTCCTTCCAGGCAACAACAATGGCGCTCCTAGTTTGAATGTGAGGTGAATTTTTTTTTTATTTCTAATACCTGATTTGCTAATGTCTATGATTAAATGATGGGCTAGTCAATTTTCCTTTACTTGATTTCTCATTTCCCTTTCATTACTAGTTCTTCTATTGTCAATTGCAATAAGCTTTCTTGCTTTGCTATATCAATAAATCAATTATAGATGCGTTAGTTCAACATTATCATGTTCTTGTGTTGATTTAGTATAACCTGCTTAGATTATATATTTTTAGCTAGTTTGGTATGTGGATATAGTAAGAATTATGATTCTTCTATGCTCATTTTTTGTAGTATGTCTTCAGTGGCTAATAGTAACACACCGGTAGCTCTATAATTAACCCTGAGCTCTTGTCCAAAAACTGTAATTAGAGAGAAAAATGATTCGGCTTGGGCATATTGTAAAGAATTATCCTCACCTTCAAGTGGAAAAAGGAAAGCAAATTTAATGCACTTTTTGCCTAAAGGTCTTTAGTGGTGGTGACATTTATAAATTTAAACAATAGCTAGCTAAGTTGAAGGGCAATGTAGACCCATGCAGAAAAGTTCTTGATGATGTTCGCTATATTATGTAACACTTTATGGATGATAAAGTACATTCTAAAAAGAGGATGCATGATATGTTGAATGAGCAAAATCCACATTCACCAATGATTATAAATGAATGTGGTAATAATGAGCAAGAAGTCAATCATCCTCTTGCTTCTAAAGAGAAAGGTACTCGAGCTAATTCATCAATGCAAAATAAAATAGGGTCTTACTTCCAGTCGAGAACTACTTCTAGAGCTCAACCAACGATCAGGAGTGTCCTACAAAACAAGTAAGTTGTGGGAAAATGCGATATAGCTATTTTCAAGTGAATGACTAATGCTCCCACACCAATTAATGTTGTTAACTCCATTTACTATCAACAAGCAATTGATGCTATTGCTAGTATGGAAGCAAGCTACAAGGGCCCCAATTTGTATTCTCTTTGTGGGAATTTGCTGTTAAAAAATGTTGACATGGTAAAGAAATATGTTGAAAGCTTTCTTGGTGCTTAGAAGGAGACGTGTTATAGTATTATGGCTAATGGGTGGACTGATCAATATAGGCGAACATTAATAAACTTCTTGTTTTATTGTCCTAAAGGAACGATATTTCTTGGTCAAGTTTGTGCTATAGCTGATCGCAATGTCATGGCACCAGATACATATTTTTTGTTATTTTTATATAATTATACATGTATACTAATATTTAATATCAAATTATAATAATATCATTATCTCATATGAATGGTGGATGTGTCATGGAAGTAGTGCACTAAATCTTCAAAAGTTGGCAATTTGTGTTTTAAGCTAGACTTGTAGTACTTTTGAATGTGAGTGTAATTGGAGTGTGTTTGAACATATCCACTCAAAGAAGAGGAACATATTAGAGCATCAATAATTGAATGATCTAGTATATGTTCATTGCAATTTGAAGTTAAAACATAGATATAATTATGTTTCTTCAAATGGTTTCATCTTACTTTTAGTCTAATTGTTTTAACATTTCAATATGAATTTCCAACTATTATGCATGAATTATGTGAAAGATCAGAAGTACGATTCTATTGATCATGAAATGTTTGATATGAATGGTATTTAGGTGTTAGAGGATGAGACTCCGACTTTGACAAATGAAGAGTGAGAAACTTTTCGACATAACTTAGAAAAATGCACCATTTAAGATAATGAAAAAGATGGTAATAATCTTAATCTATCATTCCATTACATTCTATATTTTGCTTTTATTTGTCTATTTATAATTATATATTGTGATATAGAGGAGTTGAACTTAGATGAACTTGACGCGGATGATGATGAGAATGATGGTGAGAGAAGAAGTGGTGTCAATGGTCAAGGAAGAAGCGGTGTCGATGGCACCGATGAAGTCCTTGGACCTTCATTCGATTGGCATGGAGATTTTAATTATGGTACCAACATACTAAATTAAGACACAACAAATGATTTTGACATGGAATGGGGTGTTTGAAATACCTATTGTTAAATAATTTTAATTTTAATCACTATTTTATTTTTAAATATATTTAGTTTAGAACTTTGATAATTCACTTATTTTATTATATTTATATTTATGTTTTTATATTGAATTTGGATGATATGATGGTTATGTTTAAATTTTTTTATTATAAATCATAGTATAATATATGATATTCTATTTTTTATTATTAATATTATTTATTAAACATGCAATTCAATTAATTGAACTCCCGATCTAAACCATGAACTCATGCCTTAGCCAGTTCTTGACTCGGTTCGGTTTTAAAAATATGATAATTATTGTAAAAATTTTATATATTTGTTATTTTGTACACTTGAATATTATATATTTTAAATATTTTTTTCAATTATATATGTTTAATTTCTTAAGATACTTGAATTTTAATTTTAACGATGCGTTGATATGGCTATAATTTTAAAAACCGAACCAGGCGCACCAATTTGACCGATTCAACCGAGAACTGGCAATTTACCCTATCCAGTTTTTAGACAAAAACGTAATTGCACTTTAAATGAGGTCAACTTCAATTGAATCGACTAGTCCCTAGTTGGACCAGTGAACTTAATTGAACTAGTGGAAAAATCAATAGATTTAAAATTTAAAAAAAATAAAAATATATTATAATATATTTATTTTATTTTACTATATTTATATTTTATATTAAAATTTTATCTAATATAATTATTATATTAATCGTTTTGCTATAAATTATATTTAAATTATGATATTATGTGTATTTATTAATAATATTATGTTATTAATATTATTTATTAAATATACAATTTGACCTTTTAAACCTTGGGTACAACTTATGAACCAATAAATTTATGCCTACACCGGTTCCCGATCTGATCTTGTTTTAAAAGCTATGAATATGATAGTTATTTAGTTATGTGACATAATAACATATTAATAAATTGCTTACATGGCATGCCAATTTGGCAAAATTCAATTGATATGACGAAAATTTTGATGGCATGTTATCTAATGTGATGCCGATAAACATTACATTAATAAACGGTTAAAATAAAAATAAAATATATTATATAATTAAATATATAAAAATAAAGACATGTTTTTAAAATATATACCATTTAAATAAAAAATAATAAACATATTGAAATTGCATAGAATAAAATGCTTTCTCCGCTGTCCGCTCAAGCCTCGGCCTCCCTTCTCCCCTCTCCTCTCTGCTCGAGTGGACGCAATTGTCTTCCTGTATAACCATGTCGGATCTTCTGTCTACCGATCAGACTCCCCAGCAGGCTCTGAACGTTGACCGCATCCTGGGCTCCATCTCCCGTCTGCACAAGGTCGTCTGCTTCGTTCAGAAATCCGTTCGTCTTACTGAAGGCCAGAGCAAGAGTGATGATAGCTCAACCCCCAATGGGGAGAGAGCGAAAAACGACACCGCTGAGCAGAGGGAAGTCGAAGGTGGCGGCTGCAGCGCTTTCTGCCTGTGCAGGCAAGGATATGTGGAGAGCACCAGCACCAACAGCCTGAGGCTTGCCAATGACGAAAACCTGAAGGTGCACAACCAAGCCGAGAAGCTGCTCAGGGACCTCAATTACATCCAATCTCAGATCTCAAAGTTTAATGGCCTGGAGAGCCACTTACGGAACCTTGAAGAGCAGACCAAGCAGCTGAATCAGCTCAGAAATACCGATGCGAGCTTCTCCACCCGTGCTCTCCACCAGCTACAAGCGGTTGCCGATAAGGTGAAAAATATGAAGAACCAAATGCCCGGGCACAATGCTCCTGTCGTGACTACAGAAACCGGCCATCAATCGGTTACAGAGATGACATTCAATGTCTACCACCTTCTTGACAAACAGCCGATTCCAGAGATCAAGGAAAAAATCCAGGGTACGTCTTGCTTTGTGGAGTTTCTTGAAGATTTTAATCGGGCTTTTGCAAATCTTGATCTCCGATCAAGGTTGTGCTTGCTTTGCTTTAGTATTTTCCCAGAGAATGCTGTTGTGCCTAAGAAGCTTTTGGTCTACTGGTGGATCGGCGAGGGCTTGGTGGACGACCCTCAGTTGTCCAGAAATAAGGAAGCTGATGAAGTTCTAGGGAAGCTCTGTTCTAATGGGTTTATTAAACCCATTCTCAAGAATCGGAAGTTATCTGGGTTCGAGATGGATCCCTTGGTTCGGTTCGTGGTAGTTGTCATCGCAGAGAGACTGGGTTTCTTCAGTTTCGACCAGATGGGGGTCCCAACAGCTGAATTCTCTTCCTCTCACCGAGCATGCTTGGTCAAACACAAAGACGGGGATTTCTCGAGGAGGGAACTAACCAATGAGAAAAATTCAGACTCAAACAAAAGCAAGGAAAATAATTTGGATCACTTGCATACTATGTTTAATGTAAACGATCCTTATCCTGATTTCAAATTGGATTGGTTCTCTAAGTTGAAAATGCTAAACGTGCTATACCTTGGTGGATGGAAAGGATCTAAGGGGCATCACATTGAAGTAGAGGGCCTGGAATTCTTGGGAGCGCTCAAGAATATGAAATATCTCAAGTTCTTGAGTCTTCAAGGCATTTCGAGGATTACCGACCTCCCTGATTCTCTGTGCACACTCACCAATTTGAAGATTCTAGATCTTAATGCCTGCCACCACTTGGAGTCACTTCCAAAGAAGTTAGAAGAGTTAAAGAACCTGACATATCTGGATATATCAGAGTGTTACTTGCTTGATCATATACCCAAAGGGCTCGGTCAACTCGAGAAACTTGAAGTGCTTAAGGGGTTTGTCGTTGGCAGCATGAGGAAAGATAAAGATTCATGTACTTTGGATGATTTGAAGGGACTGAGGTATCTAAAAAAGTTAAGCATCACTTCGAGCAGGGATGATTTCCCTTCAGAAAATGAGGTGACTGTTCTCAAAGGATTTGAAAATCTGAAGAAGCTAACGATAGCTTGGGGAGGGAAGTCATCAAAAGCAGGGGGCATGAAGGAAGCATTAAATAACACCAAGAAGGAGGAGGGTGACAAAGAAAATGTTGCACAGGCTAACGAGGAGGGCAAAGGAAAAATTTCAGAAGAGAAGGGGGATAGGAGAAATGTCCTTGAGCAAGACAGGAGGGATAAAGTCAAGAGCGTGGAACAGAAGATGGGAGATGAAGGAAATATCACAGAGCAAAAGGAAATTACAGAAAAAGGCTCGGAGCAGAAGGGGCAAAAGGAAACTAAGGCAGAGGGAAAGAAAGAGAGCAAAGAGGTTAGCAAGGGGCAGCAGGAGGGCAGAGGAAGCAGTGCAGAACAGATGAAGGCGCACAAAGGATTGGACACAGATAAAAAGAGAGTAAATATTTTAGAACAAAAGGTGCAAGGGGATACCACAGAGCAGAAGAAAGACAAAGGAAATTATGCAGAAACAATGAAGGGGGATAATATTTCACCTAAATCACCTCATGCAATGCAATCCCAACAATCTGCACAACCAGCTATGGTAGCAAAATTGGCACCGACATTGAGTAGAAAGTTGACAGCCATAACTTTCAGGACTGGACCCTCTACCCCGGTGTCCCCAGCTCCAGAAGCAACATCAAGGTTGGAAAAGTTGGAGCTCCAGTGTTGTCCTCTACCTGAGGCACCTGACTGGATGGTCAACGGCAAACTGAAGCCCAGCAAAAAACTCTACATCAGAGGAGGAAATCTCCATACTCTTAAGGATGGGCAAGGCAACCATGCGGAGTGGAGTGTGAAGATACTGTGCCTCAAGTACTTAGCTGACCTCGAGATGGACTGGAGAGAATTTCAAAAGTTCTTTCCCAATGCAGTTTACTTGGAAAAGAGTTGCTGTCCTAAGCTCACTTTCTTTCCATGCAATTCGAGTGGTGTGTGGATCAACAGGAAATCAAAGCTGTTGGATGAGGTCAAGAAAGATTTATCATGGTCATTCATCACATGAAGGATAATTAAGAAAGATGTATGTTGCAAAAAAATGTTTCTTTTTTCTTGTAGGTGCTACTGCTGCTGCCACTGTTGGGTGTTGCTCTCGCTGTTGTGCTTTTCATCTAGTAGTCTATGGATTGCTTTCAATTGGGACAATTTCTTGAAAAAATTAGTTTATGAAAGGGTGACATTTTGTATTGCTTTGTTTTATGAGGAAATGTTTTCCTAATAAGTGATAATCTCGTGTAACTCTGTAATGTACTTAGATATTTTATGTGAAACTGCCTCACTGCTTTGCCCATTTTGTCTTTAAAACTAATGCTCAAGCTTTCGGCTTGATGGTTGCGGAAATGCATGAGTATAATGATTTCTGTTTTCTCGCCTTCTCACAGGAGACAATCTTTAATTCTTCAATTGATAATTGAGAAACTTGAGTCATCCAATTTTATTGCTTAATGATCCTAATATGCACGGTTGTACATGCTTGAGGACATGAGTTAGAAAGCTAGAAACTGAAAACTACATGCTATCTCCTCTCCCACACTGTCTGATACTTCATCTATTTGGTCTGCGTTAGAATTAAGAAATAAGAAACAATGCCCCCCAAATAGTTTCTGAAAACATTAAAATATATATGTCCTGTCATTACAAATATTCAAATTAAAATATTGTTTACAAACTTTTCAGGGCAGCATGATCTTAAATCATACATCTGGTTGACCTCATCTTCCTTGAAAGGACAGTTAAAGTAGAGTTAAATGATTATTTAGTACTTCATCTTCTCACTGCAATTACATTTCATGCTCTTAAAGTCAAGTACTGATTTTTCCTATGGTTGTCTACATTGGTGGAGAATGGAGATATTCAAATATAAAGTCCATGAAGCATCCTTCAGAGATTTGAAGTTGTTGATTACATTGTGCAGGTGCAGTACTGTTTCCTAACATGCGAACTTGACAGATAATACTTCTTAATATAGCAGCCATGGCAAATTCCTTTTACATACATTTGGACAAGGTTTTATATGATGCAATACCTCCTCTACGGCTGTTAGTCTTTAATTATTTATCTCATTGTCCCCTACTTACTTTAATTTATTTATATGCTACCTAAAGTTCTATTCAATTTTCAGGTATCTTCGGGCCCTTAATTCCATATCTCTTTGTTTCTGGCTTTGCCTGCAACTTGTAAGTATATTCCTTATGTTATATTACCTAATCACCAGTTTGGATCTTGTGGTTTTTGGTGCGGAAACCACGTTTTCAATCACAGCTGATTATTGTGGTTGGTCCAACATTGTTGAATGATTTTTACTTGTGCAGCCTATTCAGATCTCTTCTAGGTATGATCGATCTCTCTTACCAGGCTTTGTATCTGTATAATTGGATCATGGAATAGGCGAAGGGAAAATTTTCTGCAGCCTCAAATCCATTGTTTCAGACAATTAATGTGCTTCCCGTTTAGCTGTAAACATTCCAAATATTGACAAAATTTTGCATGAATTACAACATCTACCGCAATCCATTTTGTAAACAAGAATAGCAAAATTATCCCTTTTTACTCAATGTCTATTATATAGCAGTCTTTGGCAGTTGAGTGCTTTTATAAGCCTGCTATATCCCAAATCAAAGATTCTCTACATTTGCATTGTTAGATAACTAGATTTTCCTTGAATCAATTTGTATGGTTTCTCAGTCTAGAGTTCTATGTGGGTCACAATTCTCGTAACTCATATGTACTATTGAGTGCCTGAGTTGATAATTTTAATGGTTATGCAGAACTCTTTATTTGTTTTGAGTGTTTAGAGTTGCCCAAGTTGCAACTGAGGCATCGTGGGTAGTTACTACCAACAGTAATATGAATAGACCAGGATTTTTGGTAGAGGAGAAATTAGTTCATGTGCCAATTGCCACAGATACTAGATCTGATCTTGTTTACTCAATTTTACAATTGTATTTGAGAATTTACGGACTTCGCAAGTATTTAGAACAGTTACCTTTCAATGTATTTGTTAAAATATGTTAGTAAGTTCTTGATTGTTGAGACTGGTGATATGTTTGTTTATTGATATGCTCAACTTTCTGCTTATTATACTCACCCCAAAAAAACTGGGGGGGGAGAAAAGGCAGTAATGTGCAGAAGTAAAAGGAAACAACCACATTGCCTTTCTATATATTAAATCTGCGGTCACATGGATGAATGGGGTGCATGTTCCCTTACCTCTTGGAAAAACTCTGTCCATTCCCAGTTCATGATGTGCGATCCATGGATGTTTATAGCAATACCTCTATTTTCTGATATTACTCAGTTCAATAAAGAGTTTTAATGTGGAGACACACAGTTTTTTGACTTATGGATGTACCATGGCATCTGATCGGTTTCATTTCATTTTCCATGTCTTCACAGCCTTTGCTACCTTCTTGAGACCCTCCTGATGAACAATTTCAGAGACACCATGCTCAAGGAGAACCGTTGAGTCCCAGACAAAGTGGATCACATGGATGAATTCGCCTCAAAGACAATGGTGTTTTATTCTTTAAATGCATTCAATGTTCACTTGAGATATGGCGTTCACAACACTTCTGAAAGAAAGAAACCAAGTAGAAATTGCAGCACAGTGCTATCTTCCATCTCTTCCAAACTGCAGAGAGTTTACCGTGTGTTAGCGTTTCCATTCTGCGATTGCTCTTGAATGTGTTTCTTAACGGTCTCACCCATCACCTTCGCAGCCAAAGGAACGCCTCTGCTTTTATCCATGACTTCCTTCTTCAGATCCTCCAGATTTGACTCTTCGGGATTACTCTCTTCTAGCCCAGCTGCATCTTTAAAAATAAGCCAGCAATGCTCAACCTCTCTAATGGGCATCTTCTGATGCAGACTTTCCGGACCCACCATCATCTTGGCTACTTCCTCACTGCGGCTGGTGACTATGACGGTCCCATCGTGACCTTTGGGCAATCCATACGCGAGCTTATCTTCCCATTTCTTTCCACGGCTGAGGTAAGTTCCCAAGCCCTGGTACCACTCTCTGTCTTCATGAACGTCATCAAAAACAATCAAATATCTCTTTCCCCAGAGATGCTGGTGGAGCAAACTGAGAAGCTCCCCAAGTTTATCACTGGAAGAATCATTAATAATGACCTCTTCTTCTTCAACTCCGAGTTCCAGCAGCATCCTCTTCAGAATAGCCACTCTTATATCATCGTCTTCATTATGGCGCCTGGAAACACAAACCCAGATCCTAGGAGCGAAGTGGGACCTCACCACTTCATTGATGAAGAGCTTCTGGCACAGAGTGGTCTTCCCGATCCCAGCAATGCCCACGACCCCAATCGCCTTGAAGTTAACCTCTGCAGTTAGAAGAGATTTCTTGAGACGTTCCACTTCGTCCTCGAGCCCATAAATCTTGTCCAGATCCACAGCAGGAGAACTCCAGCGCAAGGTCTGAGATTTCCAGCTCGATGGCCCAGAACTTTCCCCAGTATCCCGGGTCCTGGTCTGGGTATTTTTCTGCTTCTCGTTGATGTCCTTGATCTCGTCCTTGATTTTTCTCAGGCTCCTCCGGATGCTCCAATTGGTAAAGACACGCTTCTTGGATGTTGCTTGGCACTCTGTAAGGATGTTGTTGAGGTAGTAAAGATGGTGCAGAGTCGACGTGTCCCTGGATGACTTATCCGTGGAGGAGTCATCCTGGGAGGAGCCCAACTGGATGTTTCTGTCCAGCAGGGGCATCAATTCTTCAAAGTGACTGTGCAGCGCAATCCTGGGGTTGCCCTTGCTGTCCTTAGCATCGACACCACTCTTGAATTTCTCGAACAGGTATTGTTCCACATCGTTCACCATAGCTGACTCTTCTTGATTCCTTTCCTGTCTTCAAACGGAGCAGAGGGAAGGAAGACCGGTTTCTTGTGAAGAACCACAGTATTTGGAGTCATCTTCTATGTCCAGCTCGTTTTATGGAAAAGTGAGAGAAAACATGCAAAAAGTCGATTTCGTCCTCCATCCACTTAGGCTGCTTTTTAAACAATTTTTTTAGAATTTTTTGTGTAATGGATTTTTAATATTTTCCATTTGAATTTATGAAGAATAATTAATTGCTAATAAAATAGTACTGCTTCAATAAATAAATATATACATATATATATATATTCAAAATGAGTAAAAGTATAATCTTTAAAATCGGACAGAATCGGGAACCGGTCAAATCATGTATTCATAGGTTCATGAGTCAGATCAGAGATTTAATATATCGAACCGTATATTTAATAAATAATATTAATAATATAATATTATCATTACATAATATTATAATTTAACTATAGTTTATAATAAAAATAATAAAAATAATTATTATATTAGTTTCGAATTTAACATAAAATATAAATATAAATATAATAAAAAATAAGTATATTATAATAAGTTTTATATTTTAAAATTTTAAGTTGACTGGTTTTTCTCACCGATTTAATTGGATTTGTCGGTCCAACGTGAAATCGACCGGTTCAATTGAATCTAACCTAATTAAAAGTGTAATTTGGTTATTTATAAGAATCAAACCGTGTGAGTAGCCGGTTCTTAGTCAAACCTGTCGAACTAACCAGTCCAATCGAATTTTTAAAACTATGAGTAAAAGTGATAAAAATGCTTAATGTCAAGGAAGAAAATTGACTGAAAATGCCTTTTTAAGAGGATTACATCCAAGGTCGAGGTAAGGATTAGAGTTGTTAAAATGAGCAGTCTAGACTAGTTTTGAGCCAGTTCAAAATGAACTTAAAACCATTTGATTCAGTTACGATTTACCCTGTTTGTTTAATGGGTCGATTTGGTTATGGTTACAATTCAAGCACATATGAATCGGCCTGAAATAATTTATAAGTAGGCCGATTCATTGTTAAGGCTGGTTTGACATATAAATCATTTATCTTCTTTTTTAAAATTATTTTAAATGAATATATTTTTTTATAAAAAATTAAATTAATTCAATAAAATCAAATGTTGATTTATAAAATTTTGGTAGTTAGGGTTAGTTTAACAAAAAAATATGCCAGGCCGATTTTAATTCAATGGACATATTTCTTAAACTTGGCTCATAATTGCCTCTCAATCCAATAAAAATAGTTACAATCTAATTATTGATTTTGACGGACTAGTTTCTAGGTTGATTTCGGGTCAAACCGGCCCATTTAACATTCCTAGTAAAGATCTCTCATATAAACCTTATTTTACCCTCTCTTTTTTCCCTTATCCTCAACAGGAAATTATAAAATTATTTCTTGGGAATTTTTCTAATTTTGTATTAAAAAATGGAATCTGAATGACAATTGTTTTTTATATCGGTAGTGTCAAACGCCGTAACAACTGACTAATCTATCGGATATTGTATTGTACAGTCTGAAATCTGTCAGTTAAATTTCAGATATTGACTCTTGAGAGATTCAAACTCTGAATCTAGTCTACTACATGTTGTCAAACCTGAATAGACAATTGATGGACTGAGATGGCCACCTTCAAATTCTATTATTGCAATTAACAGCTGGTGCATGAGGACAAGTGTGCGTTAGTTGGATCCATTCTTTTAATAATATTATTAGACATGGACACGAATAAGTCCCCTCCCCCACTTTTTTCTTTTAGGTAAGGAAAAATATCATTCAACGGTCAACTCTCAGATTGCAAGTGCAGGCCACCAATTAGCCGTTATTTGTGGGATCATCTGGGACTCGTACGTCAAGGTAGAGGCACCTCCAAATTCGGGAAATTTGTCGATTTTGGGTTCAACATGGCTCAAAACGAACCCGTGCCCACCGATTAAATAGAAGATATTCAGTGTGTATTTATTACACATGCTGGGGTTTACTCTCTCTCTATCTCTTTTTTTTCCCATTTTTTAAGGTTTTTAATTTTTTTTAAAACATAAAGCATATCGTTATCTTCTTTATTGGTACTTGTACAATGAGTTCGTTTGTGCAGTAGACGATGAATCCGAGCTCCATGCCCCCACCATGTGCTCCTTATTCGACAATGCGGGTGCAGAAAATTTGTCTCGAAGGGAAAGAAAGTTAGTGACACACTAGAATAGCCTATTTAAGTAGATAAAATACGATAATTCAATAAGAAATTAAAGAAGATTAAGTAAAATTTATGTAATATTTCTGAGTCCATCCCTAGGAAGAAGGCATGATCTATGTAAAGTTGACCAATTAAAAGGGTAAAAGCCTACTAATAATTTATTTTTTTCCCTAGTCAGCGTATCAAATCTAGATGCCTGGCTAAAGTGGGGACCGAGTTACTTTTTAAAGCTTAAACAGTCCGTCCATGCTGATTGGGATGTTAATTAGGAGAAGTGTAGCGTGAAGAATTAATTGTGAAGTGCGCATTCTTGATTTTTTTGTCTTTTTGATATCCATCTCAAAATTATGTATATTACTACAATTTCATTGGCTGAAGTTTTATAGAGATAAATCGGGAAAAAAAATGCTGCTCTAGCTGTTCTTATATCCTCTACTCAAGTTGTTGGTGGCATTTCTGCCAAATCCTTTATGATAGGATACGAGGAACTTAATGGGACAAAAGTCAATATGTTAAAACGAGTAAGAAAATGGTGGCAAAGTTATCTCTTCTTGCCTCTCAAGAACTTGCTCTAGTGTTAGCAGAATTTTTTTTGTCCAACGAGTGAGTTTGGTTGCTGTGAGAATGGCAATCTCAACCTGAAATACTCCTTCCATTAAATTGGATCAAAGAGCCAGAGAAGAGGGCTCAAGGAATACTCTGCACTTATGATTACCCAGAAGCCTTTGGTGTCAACTCTTGTTGCTCTACATGTATGGAGCGAAATATGAGATCAGTTTCGAGTATTGACAGCAGGCTGCCATGAGGAAGTAGTATTCAAATGATAATCTACTTTATTACCCCTGTACTTTGGAAGTTTGCAACAATGAAAGTCAGCATTTTTAGAAGTATTGGTGCAGAGGCAACCTGGTAGATGTTCGTAATGTTCTTTGAAAGGTATCCAATTTTAGTAGGGATACCATTGTCATGTTCTACACTTACCTTGAATGTAGCATAGCCAAGCATGAGAGAAACAAGGGATGACCTCCTCACTTTGTGTGTTGTGAGGTAAGTAAGCTCCTCTTCTTGGTTATAGGCAATTGCAAAAACTTACCAGTGTTCCAATTTTCTTTTTCTGTTCCTTAAAGAAAATGAGGGAAAGGAGGTCGCACTGCACTTTGCAGGAGTACCGTTTGACATAGTAAACTGCAATTTAATAGAATTATTCAGCATCATCTTGAATCTTAAATAAGAGAAGAAAAAAAGGGAAGGAGAATCCTAGCAGTGTCTTGAACTAGACGCAGAGATAGGTTCCAAGTTATAGCTAGTAGACATAGGATTTCATTTCACAATTTGTGAACACAGATATCTGGGATTCCGCTATTTCTAGAACTTTTGCTCTCTTGGGTGGCCCAATATGGAAGAACAATCAATTTCACTTCAATATTTTGCACTTGTTATGATTTGTCATCTTGCTCAGTAAGACCCGAAAATGGATATTGATTATATACTATGGCAAGTAGAGACCAGCATACAACAGTTATTTTGTGGTCCTCTGAGAGGGCAGGCCGGCAGAAACACAGGACAACAGATGCTGAAACTGAAGGCTTGCCTTGCATCCTGATATTTCCACGAACAGTTTCATGATCATTACTTTGAGACAATTCATTGGCTGCCTCTTCAAGAATATGTGAACCATGAATCTGGCATTTTCAATCGTGCTGCAAAATCACAACATGAGACCGTGTCACCTGAGCTAGGTCCATACGTTTATGTCACGTACAACAGCTCAGAGGAACACAGGCAGTCCCACTGCGTATCAAGGTTAGGCTATGGTCTACATGACAGGGCTCGTTTCTTTCACAGTTTCAGTTAGTTTTCATTTGTTCTCTGATTCATATAATACAGTTAGTCATGTCTAAATTTGTCGTTCTTGCCCATGTCCATTAAATTTGTATGTGCCGGAGTTTCATTTAGGGATGACAGGAAAAGTTGAAATTCTCTTTTAAATTGAACTTTATCTGGATTTTCTTATGAAACAGTTAGGATAATGAAAACTAGTCGTCTTTGCTGTTCATTCCTTTTGTTCGTTTCAAATCTGGTTAATATTTTGATGCATACTACAGATGACCTGATTTCCTCATAAGATCTCAATAGAAGAACAAAACTGACGAGAAAGCACCAGAGTATGAATATGAGGAATCCAGCAAGTATCCAAGATGATCAATTTTCACCGAATAAAAGGGAGCAAGTAACATTGTCATACGATTAAAATTGCAGTAGTCTAGCAGACATGATTATAGAGGAAATGCTGTTGCATCTGGAAATTTCTAGAGTATCTTGGGTTTCTTCATATGAACTGCCTTCTTCAAGATTTGAGAATGGATCTCTATTGGAAGATCATTTTCCTGTAATCTACTCCCTTTCTGACCCTGGAAGCTTTAAGGCCATCCAAAACTCTGAGAATCTCGAAACAGATACTTCTGCAGGGGTGAAGAGAAAGTAATGGATTTCTACAGAAGGAAGTGAGCAAATCTTGCAGAGCCCAATGGGACATCTTGCACTCGGAAAAAGATTCCATTTCTATCTAGTACTTTGAAATATGGGTGGCAAATCGTGCCGGCCCGGTATTATCGTGCCGTGCCGGCACGGCACGATAAGGGCTGGTCTAAGCACGGCCCTTTAAGATATCGTGCCGGTCCGGCACGGCACGATAAGACAGGGCGGCCCTGGCACGGCCCGATAGCCTGATAAAATCTCGTTTAATCGTGATTTATTTACAATTACAAGTGAGATCACAAATAAAAATTTTTTTATCCTTCAATAGTATCTAATAATTTATTAATTTTTTTAAAAAAATCCCTAATCGGGCTATCGTGCCGGCACGGCCCGGGGATCATCGGGCCCAGTACGCCCAATAAAATATCGGGCCGTGCCGGAACGGCACGATAAAACTTCCGGCACGATAAGCACTGGCCCAGCACGGTGTTATCGTGCCGGGCTATCGTGCCGGGCGGAAATTTGCCAGGTCTACTTTGAAAGGCATGCCGACGAATTTGCTCCCCTACTCAACTCCTGTAAAGAATGTTAGTTGATTTTATTTCTTGATCAGCCATTAATAACAAATTTTCTTTGGGTTCGCATGAACTTGAAACACATTAAAATTAATGGATTTATTGATTTTGTCTGAAGGGTCTTTTTGAGACCAGGCCTCGGCTGTTATTTTCCATATTTCAATTTAGTGCTTGTGAGTTGTGGGTTCGAACATGGAACCAAAGCATGCCTTTTGCAATCCTGTGTATTTGCAGGTTGTCCATCCGATTCTTTTATCAGTTTTTCTTCCTCGACAAGGTCCACAAGACAAGAATTGAGGAGGAGTTCGGTAAGAGCTCCACTGAAGGATCTTCTTACCAGAATTTATGTTATGAGTTGGCCTAATATAACTTTTCTTTGTTTCCAGAAATTGAACCATGGACCATTGAGCAGCATGTTGGTGATGCTCTTATTGTTCCTGCAGGATGCCTGTATCAGATTAAAACTCTTAAGGCATTGATGAATGGAAAGGGTTTTTTTTTTTTGTCCTTTTTTGGTTAACCAAATGAATGAACTTTTACTGCAAAACACATATCTGACGACGTTATATGTTTGTGCTATCTACTTTTCTCATACAATCTTGTGTCAGTGTGGTGCTGCACTTTGTCTCGCCTGTAAGTGTCAGAGAGTGTATTCATTTAATGAATTAATTCTGTTGCCCGCTAATGATGATGGAGCGAAAGCAAACAAGCTAGAGGTAACAAAATCTCTTGCTATTCTAATTGATTGCCATTAAGTATCCCGTACAGCGGTAAGGTCTATGTGGCTGGTCTACTGCTGAATGAGATAGTTTATCTAGGTCGGAGATGCAAGTGAAGAGAATGGCCATGAATAGTTTGAGCACAGCTCTCAAGCAGATCAAAGAGCTTACCTCTGGACACCAAGTGGTCGACCAAGGAGAAGAAAATATTCTTCCTATGTCGTCACCTTCCCTGCCTTCTTATAAGATTGTCCATAATATTCTACTGAAGGATACCTCAAAGGCTCATCTCAATATTTACAGTTAAAGTATTCTTTCCTGAAAGATTTAGGCCTGCTTTGGACAAGTGGTTAGTTACTATATTTTGAAGATCGTTTGAAAAAACTTGTTCGCAACAGCAAATTTTAGGGGAAGAAAGATTTTGGTGTTCTGAAAATAAAATATGGATTTTTCTAAATTGAATTGCCGCCTCTTCCACCTTTGCCATCGATGCTGAGGCTACCATCTACCAGTCATCTGTTTCTGGATTCCAGTAAGCAGAGTTAAGATGTCAAATGCTTTGTATGTATTACAAATCATCCATAGAGAACTTTTACATGTAATTCTGGAAATTCTTATTGGTAGTCATATTAAGTTTGTTTGCCTAAATGCCCAATTGCTTCATCTTATGTTCAGGTCCATTACTAGTGGAGCTGCAATTGGCTTCTCCGCAGACCAAAATCAGGGACTTCAACTGGTTTATCTTCTGGGACATTCTTTCGGGAGCTAGAGTGGCACAGTTGCTTGGCCTGGCGGACACTTGATAACCACGGGGAAGATGTTTTACTTGACATGAGTCGTGCTTTTTCACCGATTACTCGACTAACCCTGTGGGATCTCAGTACTTGTTGCCTTAGGTTCGTTGGTGTCAAGAACTTGAGAAATGATGATTGGTAGTTGCTTACATCAATTAGCTGTAAATATCATCACCATTTTCAACTGGCAACTGCGTATCATGCAATTCTTTTATTCTCTTCCAACCAGTGAATTATGTGCAAGGAAAACTTCTTCCTACTCTCTGTTTCTGCGTAACGAAGCCATACATCAGATTGACAATGAGCCACTTGGAGATATCGAAGTAGTTCTAGGAATGCTGCATCTGCATCAGGTTCTCCAAGAGCATTTCTCCAGTGTTATTGTTACATCCATTAATGCTAACTTCATTGGTGGGCCTCGGATTTTGCTACGGTGTTTTCTAATGTTGCGTTAGTGTCTGCTGGTCTTGTTCTCCAAGGGTAGGATTCCTTGAATTTGCCAAAGTTTGCATGATAGAGACCCCTTGCCATCACGACACACGTAAATGGCTGGAAGCAGACTGTTCCTTGGGGGGCGTTGGACGATTTGCTGTTTCCTTTGTTGGTTTGCCATAAGAAATAGGCTTTTTGTTGGCACTGCTCAGTAGTTTTTGGAACAACTGCGAGTGCTGGAGGCGGACCGTGCTTGTAGATCAAAAGCTTGAGCTCAAGATAAAGTAATTGAGCTCGAGCTCAACCTACCTAGCTCTAATTGCAAAGTGCCAGCATCCATCACGAGAAATTGTTTAATAACTGGTAGTATTATAGCAGCACAATTACACTTCTCGAACTGCGTAGCCATGAGATCAAGTTTGGCTTCATTAACTCGAGGAAACAAATCAGAAACTCTTAAAAGTCCTCCATCAATTTCGATCAACTCGCAAGCAGCTCGACCTCTGTTTTACTCAATACCTGCAGGACTCACGCATCCATCCCGAATTCGACTACATTTCATATAGAATCGAAAGCCATCAACAACTAACCACTAAGTGGAAAGGCTTGATTTAGTTCAGCTCCGATGCAATCAGCGTCAGAGATGCCTGATCGCAGCCCGACCCTTGACCAAGCATGACTTGCGAAAGATGCATGATATCAAAAAGTTCGCTAAGGTTTAGACTTTCAATGCCAAAATGCGAATATCGCATATCCTGTATAAATCCCACAGAGAATACCCGAGTATCTTCATCGTGATCATGACTGAGGAAGTTGAACTATAACCGACGACGACTCTCTAAATGAACCTTCTTCATCTTCACTGTTTCGGACACAACAGCAACAGTCCACTCACATCCATTAATGGCAGTAATCTTCACCTTAGACCTGTCAAAAATTCGCCGACACAAAAAAAACTCTACTTAGAAGGGTGTTTTCTTTTCGGTCGTATAAGATATTGGACTGGTCCAAAGTGCGAAAAAAATATTTATAAAAGAAATTGTGAGTAAATTTTAAAAAAGAATAATTAATTATATTTTAATATTTTATTAAATTAATATAAAATTTAGATTAATCATCTAGTTATATTATATAAAAATTTATTTTAAAATATAAAATTATTTAAATTTACTTTTTAAAAATAATTATTTTGTTTGACAACTCGGATTCATGATTTTTGGATCAATATAAATAGTGGGCTATGTCAGCACGACTTAACTTTTTCATACTAGTCGAAATTGATGAGTCTACCTTCCTCTCAATTTTAATAACATATGAGAAATTAAATCATATTAAAATAAAAATTTAATACATAAATATAATCATCGTTTCACAACTAAAATTTTTATATTTAATTATTACTGATGAGACCATGTACGATTAACTCCCCACCTTGCAAGACCCATGAGTCTTTCTTTGTGACGGAAAAATGGATTTTATTTAACACAAAATAAAACCGTCAACTAATACAACTTGACCCACCAAGAAAAGGTGGGGAAATATATACATTGAAGAAACTACCATTTTCCCCCAAACAAGTCAACACCCACCCACGTCAACGCGAATGCATATATTTTAATTTAACTAACCCAATCAACTATAAAATGAGATAATTTAATATTTTTTTAAAATAAAATTTAAGACCTGTAATGAAAAGAATTATGTTAAGAATTTTTTTTAATAGATTAATATAGTTTAAACCATATTAATTATAATTAGATCACTTTTATATATCTATTAATTTAAAAAAAATTTAATCATCCGGGCCATTTAAGCCAAAAAAATTTACAGAGCCAATATCTAGTACAAATTAGTAGTGATTCAAAATTCACCCCAACACGACTTGAAGCATTGACTTATTCAACTGTACTGCAACACATTACTGCTCTCCATTTCTTTATTCGGGGAAAGTGAAGCGGACGCGACCGGACTTATTAAATCCACTTCAGTTCTGCTCCTGATATCCAATTTGCTTCCACCATTTCAGTTCAGCTCCCTAGTCACCGACTTGAGATTTTGCTCATCTGGAGGTGGTAGAGCGCCAGCGGAGATTCTTCGGTGAATCAGCTCAGGAGGTGGGAAACGCCGTCGTTTAAGCTTAAGGGAGCGCCCCCACATTTTTATGGTGGTACTTGAGGACGGGCACACTGCGTGGACTAGGAGGTGCTGCTGAATTACGGCGATGGCGGTATCTGAGCAGACGACACCGGCAACCTCCGAGGGCAAGGTCTGGGGGTTGTTCAAGTCGGCGTTTCGAAACGGGTCGACCGCATCGTCGTCCTCGACTTCTTCCACGAATATTCCACGCCACGGCGGCTACCCTCCGATGCCGGATGGATCACATCCTCAGGGGTCGTCCAGTTCGGTGTCGTCAGTGGCGAAGTCGCTTCTCCCCACGCGCCGCAAGCTCAAACTCGATCCCTCCACCAAACTCTACTTCGCATGTAAGACTTTTTCCCTTTCCTCTCTTCTCGAGCCTCCTGGAGAGGATATACTTCGAGTTTCAACGGTGAATCTATAGTTACTATTTCGATCTTCTTTATCTGTCTTTGATTCTTCGAGATTCATAACAAGTATGAACTTTTGCCGTTCAACTCACGATTTTGAGTACGATTTATTGCTTAAGTTCTGTTTTTTTTTTTTTTTGGGTCGCGCAAAACGTTGGAGTAGGCATTTGCTAATCGGTTACTTTACGCATCCTTCTAAAAAGCCCCTAAATAAATTGAAGAAGGAGCCGTAATGAGACAGAGACAGAGGACTTTTGATTTTTTTGCTGTGGTTTGTCTTTATGAGATGATATTTATTGCCTCATTTAGTTTGGCGTTGTTGCTCATTGCTTAGTCCATATTCGTTCTTTTATACGTGGCATTTTTTTTGTCTCGATTTCTTATGTAGACAAATGTGGAATTGGCTCTAATACGTCTTACCTTGACATACCCGAAAACATTTCTGAAGCCCAATTTGAGATGCTAGAGAACAGAGGATGAGATGGCTTTATAAGGTTTGGAAAATGATCCGTTGCAGCTCTTGCTGGCAGCAGTTCTATATCGAGATTGTAGGTTTTTTCATCAGAGTGAAGCGTTGCAAAAGCTGGGTCCATGTTGAGACTGGAGGGAACTATTTTCATACTCTGCCCATTGAGTACATTAGTCAATATTCATCCATGGATACCTCCATTTTCCATTTTCAGTTCAACTACATATTATGTGCTGTTGGAAGGGAATGAATGAGCATCAAATCCGTCACATCTTTTTGTCATGTTCGTGCAGTCTGATATTAATATCAAACTGTGATAATTGTCTATTTCTTCCACAAACATAAGCTGAGATGAAACTCAATCTCAACCTATAACTTTCTTCACAGAAATAAATGAAACGAAGATGGTTGTATTATGAACAGTAAGAAGGAACAGGCCTTTGGGGACTATGTTGCTGGGAGGCCATTTTATGAAGCTATCACGGAAAACAACCTAATCCATTCTAATTTTGTGCATTTTTCCAGATGAACCAGGTAAGCAGGTCAGGAGTGCCATCAAGATAAAAAACATAAGCAAATCCTATGTAGCTTTCAAGGTACTGGAAACAGATTTTATTTCCTGGTCCCATCCATTGATGCATAACTATTCAAACTTTGATTCGGCTAACCACTTTACTTTGATGCTGTAGTTTCAAACAACTGAACCAAAGAGTTGTTTCATGCGCCCTCCTGGGGCCATTCTTGCGCCTGGTGAAATTATCATTGCAACGGGTACTAAATCATTTCTTGGCATGATAATTCCTATATGTTTGTTAATATTCGTATATTGCAGCAAATTAACTGGAATCCAACAATCTTATCGCTTTTGGATTGGTGCCCAGTATTCAAGTTTGTAGAGCATCCAGAAAACAATGAAAAACCAATGAATCAGAAGAGCAAGGTTAAGTTCAAGATCATGTGTCTGAAGGTGAAAGGACCAATGGATTATGTGCCTGAGCTGGTAAATTCAAACATATCCTTATGCCTTGGCACTCTGATTGGTGATTTATTCCAGATGTTCAAGAATCTTATACACAAATTCCCTATATTTGAGTCGATATAACTGAGTTGAGGAGTATTTTGTTCCTGCAGTTCGATGAGCAAAAGGATCAAGTTGCAGTTGAACAGATACTGCATGTTGTTTTCCTTGACCCTGAGCACCGAACTCCAGTAAGTTTTGTATCATAAAATTAGCATTTCGTGTCTTTCAGGTTTTTCCCACATCAACCAAGTGAAATTTTAAGCAGTATTGGTGAATGAGGTTAGGCTGGTTTTTTACTCTGTAACATCTTAGGCTCTTGAGAAATTGAGGCGCATGTTGGTTGATGCTGATGCTGCCATGGAGGCCTGCAAGAAACCTCCCGAGGATGTGGGCCCTAGGATTATTGGTGAAGGGCTGGTGATCAACGAATGGGTGAGTATATTAAGGTTTTCCCATAATTTTCAACTTTGCAAGGTTCTTTTATTTGATGGATGATAATTAACCTAGAGCCTCCTGAACTACCAAAGATAACAGCTCAATCATGTCCCTTAAACTTGGATGGTTCATGGAAATTGACAGACCTATAAGAAAGAAACTGGAAAACAGCTCTTACAGTATCTTCTGATATTTCTCTCTTGCTCATGTACTGTAGAAAGAGCAGAGGGAAAGATACCTTGCTCGTCAGCAGGTCAAGGGGGTGGACTCAATATGAATTTGGTTCTTCAGAAGCCTTCTGCTGCATGATTCCTGTTGGATCCTTGTCTGGAAAACTTTCTGTTCTATTGGTGGGGTTTGAGTTTTTGACCTTTTGAACTGTGTAGTATATGATGTATTAAGAAGGGATGATGAAAACCTGTGCAGGAAAAAACGTCATTCCCTTCTGGTGTAAAATATATGTATTGAGGTTAATTCTTCTTTGTCATTTGATGTAACCATTCTTCCGTGATTTTTCCTTGTGTTGTTGAGTTTAGGAACTAAAACAACGTACTCTACAATCAAATTACCTTGGTCTCTTTGTTGATAAATATAATTTGGTTTTCTTTTTACTGGCGAGTAATGTTCTTCAAGATATATATGATCAGAGTCTCAGTAATTAGATTTTCACCTGCGTTATGCTGGATCTTGATTGAAATGGAGTGTCTGAGGTACCTGTAGACGCTTTGATTCAGGATGAAGTAGTGTTTACACTAGAGGATGCGAAAATCTCTCTGTGAAAGGTGGAATGCTGAATGGGGATTCTTACTGGGAGGAGCATGCATGTCTTGGTGAATTGCACGCTTGTCAAGGGTCATTATTGCAACAGGATTGCGGAAGAGAAGTAGGTGCAGCACAATCATACTTGTCCTCGTTCCTCCTCTTTTTTTTTTTTTAAGTTAATTACCTGTCTTCCATCTATCTACAAATGAAAAGCCCTGAATTTGATCTATGCATACAACGTTTCACAACTTTGAAACATATGCCTGTCGAGGGTCATGGAGGAAAGTGGTGCGTTAAAAAATGGCGCTTGTCTTTGATCAGCAAATTAGAGGTTCGAATTGTCATCTTTTCCTGTAAACCGAAGGTAGGGTTCTTGAAAGAGAAGAAAGTGCAGCAAAACTAAGGTTTTTAATTTTTTTTAAGAAAAAGAAACAACTCTGCCAATGGAAAGAGAAATCAAACCAAAACCCACCACCCCCCGTGACCCGATTAATCCCTATAATAAACAGATATGCATCTTCAGCATATGTATATGTATAGACTGGAAGAGGGATGGGTTATGTGAGCAGAGAAGGTACAAGCAACATGGCTACAATGGAGCGGCAAAGGGCAGTCTGCAGCAAATGTATCTCTGTGGACTTGCAGTTGCGGCCTCCTCGAAAAGACCAACAAGACGCAGAGCTTGTGCTCGTCTTTGAGGCTCTCAGGGCGTGAGAGGAGGAAGGAAGTGGAAGAAGGTAATGGGAGAAGAGATAGTGCAGAGGAGTCTCTTCACAAAGTCATGTACTTGAACTGCTGGGCACAGAATTAGAGTTAGCTCAAGGATCTTCTACATACTGAAGATGCGCAGACAGGATTCTCTGCTCAGTGCTGTGCTTTTGTGATTATGAACAAATTGAGTTTGCGTTATAGCTGTCGGTAATTATACACATCAGCTTCAATGATCTTGGTGTAACTGGAACTTCTGGTGGCTGTATCCCATTTGAATGTACAGCTTTGCGTGGCATTCATTGTTCAGGTTCACTTTTCGTGTACGATACATCTGCCGATATTTCTTGTCTGCATGGATGTTTACGCTGAGAACAAATGGGAAGGTACTCCTATGGCGAAAATTGCAAGCAGGCAAAGGTCTGAGATATCATGGAATGCATGAACTGCAGATGACTTGCAGTTTAAGAAGATTTATGGAGTCACAGTTTGCTGAGATTTCGCTCTCCTTTCTCTCTGAGGAACTATCTTCTCTAGCTGAAGAGTATCTATCAAACAGTTCTGCCTCCATAGATTCATCTTATGAGTGAATTAACTCAAAGTTTGCCATCAGCTCTCATCATTAGTCTTTCTTCCAGATATTCATCTTTTCCATTTTTCATTTTTAATTTACTACATTTGTAAGCCTAAAAGTTCATATCATTTCTCTTTTATGTAAAGTTTCAATTTAATTCTCAACATAAACAATTCATAACTGGAAAAGTTTTACCTTTTAGAAAGCTAATTCTCCTCAAACACGAACTAGTTATGAATCATTAGATTTTGGCATATTAGTGGTGCAGAATAAAAATGAAAATAGTTCAACCATTTGCCATATCATCGACAAAAGTGTACATCAGAAGGGCAAGAGCAAATCTTGTGGTAATCACTGAGTTCGATTTTAATTTTGTAAATATAAGCGCCCTCATAAAGTGGTAGTCGACTCTTATCATACTAATAGTCGTGCAATATTCCATTCTGAAAGTCACATTATCGGTAAGCAGAGTCGTGATAACCTGATAGTAGCACAATTTGTCGTTGGATAATCGCTATTCGGTCAATCCAAAGGCTCGAAGAACTAAGAATTGCATGCAAGCTAATCCAGAAGAATTGCAATGTCAATAACAGCTATAAACAGGCACGGATGGCTCTCTGAGATCCTGAGGTTGTCGTCTTCCATGAAACGCTATAAATGCAGGAGCTGTAAGAGGGGAAAACAGAATAAAAAAGGTTTAACGGAAAAATAAAAGAATCATTAAGGAGGGGTTGAAGAAGAAGAAGAAGATGGCGACAAAGACGTTGCAGATCACAGCAACTGCAGCATTGTTGTTGTTATCGTCCATCTCTTCTATCGGCAATACCCAGCAGGCTTTTGATATCATGAAATACGGGGCAAAGGCTGATGGTGTAACCGGCATCGACAAGGTGGTCATCTAAACACATTGCCGAAAACTCCTTGGTAACTGTTTCTTTGATCGATTTTGCGCACTACTTCATCTAACATTGCCCCATGATTTATTCTCTTTTAAGGCTTTGATGAGTGCATGGAACGAGGCTTGTGCGTTGACTACACCCAGCAAGATAGTAATTCCGCCGGGCACATATTTACTTGGAGAAATAACATTGCAAGGCCCTTGCAAGGCACCCTTGGAGCTGAATCTCCAGGGCACACTAAAGGCCCCACCTGAAAACGCCCAATTCAAGCAAGACGGATGGGTCACCTTGCAATACCTCGACCAGATCACCATGTCTGGTGGTGGGGTCTTCGATGGACAAGGAAAGACAGCATGGACGCAAAATGACTGCAATGCAAACAGTAACTGCAGGAAGATCATTGTAAGTTTACTTAAGATGGGATACACTAAGTCGAACTTGAGCTATTGGTCATATCAAATAACAATGTACTTGATGGATGAGCAGAACTTGAGGCCCTCGTCCAAGGCATCACCACGCTTGACAGCAAGAACTTCCACGTGAATGTACTGGGATGCAAGAACATCACCTTCCTTCGCTTCACAGTGACCGCACCAGGAGACAACCCCAACACCGATGGGATCCACATTGCCAAGGTTGATGGGCTCAACATCACTGACACAGTCATCGGGACTGGGGACGACTGCATCTCCATTTGGGATGGGACCAAACAAGTTCACATAACCGGGGTGAAGTGCGGACTGGGGCATGGGATCAGCGTGGGAAGCCTGGAGAAGTTCCAGGGTGAGGAGCCAGTTCATATTATTACCCAACCTAAACTTGTCTAACTTCATATTGTATCGTATCAAATTATCTCAAGTCAAAAATTGTCTACCTAGATTCAAAGTCAATCCAGACACACATAGTACTCATCCTGAGGATCAACTCAGATTAACATGTTGCTGGGTTGGATTCTTACCGGTCCTATTCAAAGAGCTCTCGAGCCTTACGATACGTGAGTTGGACATATAACCAATGCAAAAGTTTAAAATTGGATAATATAATTATTTTGTTTATTTAGTTAAGTAATTATTTCATATAATTTTTTTCCGTGGGTTTCTCCTTCCAATATATACCTATCCATTCGAACCATATCGGCACGGCAAATTATATTTTGAGATTATACCGACATAGCCCACCGTTTCAACTTGCCCAAAAATTCAAGCCTAAGAACTAATACTTCGTGTTTTAAGCCGTCCGATCGGTCCCAAATCAATATATTGTTTTTAAAAATTAAATTTAAATAATTTGATATTTTAAAATAAAATTTTATATAATATAATTAATCAATTAATCTAAATATCGTATTAACTTAGATAAAATATCGAAATTACTATTAAAATATAATTAGTTATATACCATTTATCTTTTTTAACCTCTCTTATCATTTTCTTTTTATTATAAATACTATTTTCCTACTTTTCAAATCTGTATAATTTTTTCCAAAATGTGCCAGCACATCTTGATATTTCAGGCAGCCCGAAAAACCACGGCCGAGCACAGTTGTTTCCGTGCCATGGCTAGGAGGAGCTAATAAGTGATGCAGACTTCCCAAGAGTACCGACTTTGGGTGAAGCATGTCGCAGCTTCCGCTCTCTGGACTCCGGGCAAGAACATGCTCTGTTTCTATTTGAGCTTCGTTAAGTCTACAGATGGATGGACCCATATGCAATAAAAAATTTCAAGCTAGGCATATGCCAAGAATTTGCTTCTTATTAAGAATTGATTGGTCGGTCGACTTTTCTTTCTTGCCAATTTTGGCCGTGCATTCGAATTTAATATTAGATTAGGTATGATTATGAGTTAATTAAAGTGATTGGACACCTCTTTAACTTAAATAGAATCTTAGATTCTTTGAGTATTATAAACATGAGAGGAATTTTTTTTGGGGAATGTCATCATTGGTGGGCTCATTTGATTTGAATTCGAATACCAATACTTATGATAAATTGAATTTTTAAATATTAAATTGATTAAAAAAATAATTTTGAAAAACCTCATGCATGAAAATGTAAGCTTGAATTTGCTTCAAAATCGTAAGTTTCGGTCTAAAGCCAAGCAAGTCAGATTCAACACTCATGGAAATGGCAGCTAAGTTTTGTGGTCTAAAACCCGAAAATATATGGAAATTGTGCATACCAACTGCGGATGCATCTATACATATATTATATATGTGTTTATAATTCTATATTGAAATGGCGGATGAAAATCATTTACATTTTTCTTTTATCATTCTTGACATCAAATGACGTATCGTAGGCAGTTTAAACCAGTTTTTAGATTTTAAGAGCTTAGCACGTCATCAATTTTGTGCACGTGGCAGCATGTTTGGACACCACATAAGTAGAAGGGGATTGACGGAGACCACATTTTACCGGTCCGCGTTACAGGATGGACTAAACTATTAGATGGAATTAATAATGTTTTAAGCATAGTTTTCAAAACCGGACCGGGCCGGAAACCGGTGTAGGCATGGGTTCATGGGTCGGACCGGGAGTTCAATGGATTAAACCGCATGTTTAATAAATAATATTAATAATAAATTTACATAATATCATAATTTGAATATAATTTATAATAAAAATCATTAATATAATTATTATATTAAACAAAAGTTTAATATAAAATGTAAATATAAGTTTAGTAAAATAAAATAGGTACATTACAATAGGTTTTTGTTTTTTTTTTTAATTTTAAGTCGGCCGGTTTTCTCATGGGTTCAATTAGGTTCACCGGTCGGACCGGAAACCGGCCGGTTCAATCGGATTTTTTCTCTTTTAATGTGCAATTGGATTTTTTGACGGAACCGGACCGGGTGAGTGGCCAGTTCCCGGTCAAACCAGTTGAACCGGCCGGCCCGGTCCGGTTTTTAAAACTATGGTTTTAAGACTAGAGATAATTGAGACTCAATGTCAAAAAAATCCCTATTTTGGCTGCTACATTCCCCAATTATACATTCATTTTGAGAAGGAAATCTTATGATTTTGAATACTAAAAATATTTTATATAATAGTTATATCAAATTAACATTTTCATAATATTGTGATAATTATGATATGTGTACAACTGTATATTAGTCAAATACCTTTTTTTAGTATTTATATTTCTCTTTTTGGACTTATTGGGATTTTTAATAATTTTTAAATAATATATAGTTTAATTATTTGAGTACGATACCACATCCACATCAAAAATGACGTGTCATATCAATGACTCACAGGCACGCGGTTGATTGGGAAGAGGTTCTATGTTTCTCCGACGTGGAGTACGGTGCCGAACAGTTCCAATACTTCCAGTACTTCATGAATTCAAACTACGGAAGCCCATCTTCCCGTACATTGTTTCATGTACGGTAACACTCTTCTCCTAACCCACACCTACGTACATATCTCATATATATATATATATATACACGTTATTAGAAGGAAAATAAAATATAGTGTAATAATATAATTTTTGATTTAATAATTAAAAAATAATATAAAATTAATTATTATTGAGAACTCACCGTAATTCTTTATTTTTTTATTTTTTCATTTTATTTTAGATTCATATTATATAATTAAAAAATAAAAATATATATATATGTTCTTTGAACTCAAATATTTGAATTTGGTATTAGCTACATGTGGTATTTGTATGCGCGACAGGAAATGGTAGTCGCGACCGTTTGACTTCAAACAGGAAACGGTAAACATTCAAAGTAGGTGTGACCTCATAGGAATTGTTCCCGACCGTAACCTTCCAAGTATTCGCGAATGAATTTTCCCCGTAATCAAAAGATTAAATGAATCTTTTTTATTTAACGACCGAGTCCGAGACCACTTTTATGTTTAGTTTGAACGTCAGCTTGACCTAGGCTTCCTACAAGATTCGAACCCTACCCATGTCCGAAATCCGCCGCGTGAAGTGCAGTTTTCCAATTATAGGTTCAATTGCTATATGGGACCGACTGGGTCAGTCAACTGAAGATCAGTTGGCTTGTAAGTTCATCTTTCCGATTTTTTTTATAAATAATTTATTGATTTAAATTAAATATCAGAGAATATAATATTAACTGTACCATATGGTTACATGTTAATATTATACACTTATAGCTCGGGTGCCGAAACTGTTGTACATCTTCCTTTGAACTCCCACAACTGCTATATGGACACCTGTGCGCTTGACTTAATTTTGTTTTTATTAAACTAAAAATTAAATAATTTTAGTGTTGTTACATCGCTTGCATCAAAGTGGAGCAAGGGGCTTGGACTATGGACTTTTGGGTCCAAATTTGTTATTTACTTATTTATTTTACTCCTTTCTAAATTCAAAAAAAAAATTATTTGACGATAATACCTTTCATAACTTGATTAACTGATCATGCACTCATGTCTATGCGTCCATTTGCTTTCCTCTTCCCATATATTTAGAAGTGTGCACGAGTACCGAATAGACCCAGAATCGGTAGGAATCTTCTCTACTTGGTAGTTTTCGTGTACATCTAGATGAAATTTGGGTAAGTTTCGGGCATGAAGATTAGGAACCGATTAGTTACGGTTCTGGTTCTGAGTTTAACTCATAGAGTACCAAAAAATTAAAATTATTCCACACAATTAACTTTGGTGATTTATAATTATTTTGTTTAATTCTAATTCTCATATCGTTTGTACTATTAGATTTTTAATTCGGTAAACTTTCATTTCTTATAGTACCATGTATGTACAAGACATTCACTTAAAGTTAACTTAAAATACATTAAATTTTGATAAAATAACTAACCAAACAAAGAGTATATGAAAATTTAAAATTAAAGTCGATTAATTTAGGTTCAATTCAGATTACCCGGCTAATACGAAATTTTATTTATTTATATCACACGAAATTAATATCGCATCGCTTTTCTTAAAAAGAAAATATATTACATAAATATTGATAGTACAAGAGGAAATTAATTAAAATAACGAGTTGGGCTGACCTTAATTTCCACAAACAATATGCGGTACACACACATATAATATTATATTATAATTAAGTGTAATTGCATCACATCTTAATTTTATTTTCGAGTTGCTCTCTCACCGGTAAACATTTCAAGAACGTGGAAATTTCTCAAAATAGAGAGAGAGAGTGTGCGCGCGCGCGCGCGCGCTTATTCCCTGTAAAAAACGAACGGTCAGTTGAATTCGTACGTAGAAATTTGGGTGCAGAATCCTACTAAAACTACAGGAAATTTCTGTGCATCTCAATTACACGGTTCTCTCTTCGGCCCCCGCCCCCACAAAGGTTGATGGTGATTCCAAAATTAATTAAAAGTACATTATTCTAATAAAATAACCAACTAAAACTAAATTAAAATCATGGAGATTCACCGTAAACCTCAGTACCAGTAATAATTAAATCTGTGTGAAAAATGCAAATAAAATAATAATATTGTTATTATTTGATATATCTAAAACGTAGTTCTTTTGTTCTTCCTCCATGATATCTAAATATCTGAATTATTATATCCTAATATAACACTAAAATCAAATTTCTAGCAAAGTGAAATTATATCCAGTTTAATTTATTGCATCGCGCATCAACGAAAATTATTGCGGTCCACAATCTCGAATGTATGGTCCCAGCATCTTGTTTCTCTGAGAAGAAGACTTCAAAGACGTGTGTGCAGCAGCATGATTATGACAAGAGCATAACATGCGTTTCGAAGTAGACATAAACAAGTAGGGGTCTGTTATTTTCACCGGAGAATTTACAGATGGGACACGGCTGTGTACACATGATTATTACAACAAGATCTTCAGATTTAGAATCTACACAATATGCTCATGAAATCGTGGAATCGTACAGTAGTATCGCACTCGATCCAAGTTCGTGTTGAGCCCAGTTCTCATTATGTTATGGAGCTTGTCTCATCCCTTCAGTCTCCTCTTCCTCTTATCTCTTTCCGGTCCTATGACTCCGTTCTCATCCGAGAAAAGACTGTACAGACATTGGATAAGGATAAAAAAAAAAAAAAAAGGGCAGCTCTACTTTCTCTCCGAAGAACAATTACAATTTTCTTTTTGTTTTTTTTCCCGTTTCCTTTGCCTATGATCAGAAAAGAAATTAATTCAATCAAAAAAATTTGAGGGGAAAAAGAAAAGGCATCTAAGGGATTTTTCTACGTATGTTTACAGATTTGATTGCCAGTCGATTAGTTTGATTAGTTGGGCTTCTTCGCAATGGGATTTGAGATGCTCTGAGGCCAGCTTTCATCTTCTTCAACCTCCATCAAGCTCTTTATCACTGCATTCGATGCATCCCTCAGTAACTCCGACCAATCCCTGAATGCACAGAATATTCATGACATTAGTTCGATGTGAATAAATGTGCACCGTACCGTCTCGATATGATTGACGTACGAGGAAAAAATGGGATCTAGACTGGTCCGGTATACGTACTGTTGTGAGGGGTCGAAGGTGAGTCCCACGATTTTCTGAGCTTCCTCGAGGGCCCAGTTGTATCTCTTGAGGTCTCGACTCGAGCAGGTCGACCCCCTGTTTGCAACGTGAAGCTGAGACGGCTTGACGTCGTAGAAGATGGGTATCACTTTCTTCTTCGTCTCCATCATGAGGGCGAGCTCGTGCAGGCAATAGGTCGACTGGCAGTAACGGGGGGAGAGCACTGCCACACCGACCTTGCAGCCGTGGATCGCCTGGTCGATGTTGTCAAACAGCCGGTCCCCAGGCTTCATGCTCTTGCTGTCGAGAAAGCTCTTGATATCCAGAAGGGAGAGGTACTGGTAGAGCAGCCCGGAGAAGGTCTTCTTCGTGTCAATGCTCCGGTGGTTTATAAACACATCGCATGGCCGATCAACCGCCATGAGTCGGGATCCGCTGATCGGTCCATTGTTCCCATTGCGGAGGAGGTCGCGGCTTGTGCTCTTGATCACGGCCGAGTTCGAGAATCGCTGCATGGCTCGATCTCGGAGGAGCTACTTTTGGGGGATTCGAGATTTTTTTTATCAGGTGGCGTGAGGATGAAGGAACAGGAGGGCTAAGGCTTTTTTTTTTTTTTTTCTGATCGCGAGTTTCCGTTTGATTTATATTTATAGGGGATCTTAGGGCTTCTCAATGGAAAAGACGGTGAATGTCATTTGAATTTCCACTGAATTCCACGTTTCTTGCAAGTAATATTGAACTGACCCCTGATGGTAAGAGGAAAGTACGAGGAATTTGTCTTGAAGAGGCATGGAACAACTTTCGACGCCATGCACACCCGCGGCACGGGCTTTCGTCCTAGTAACGGCGTATCAAACTTGCAGCACGTTATCATTTGTTTTTCTTAATACATATTTTCGTCCTCTAAAAATTCAAAATCTTAATAGACATCAACTAATTTAGGCTCACAATATCTTTATTTATTTATAAAATTTAAATATAAAATTAAATCATTTCGATTATCTGAAATCAACCCGAAATACATCATTTTATGCACAAAAGAATCATTTTTTCCCCTGCCCAAAACGGCTCAGTCCACCGTTTTCTTCACCGAGAAGAACCGACCCATCAATCAATAATCGGTGAGAAATCTGTTTCTGTCTGTGTTTGCCGCTTTTGTCCATATATAATTTTTCTCTCCGTATGCATTATTACGGAGAAATAGTTTTAGATTTGAGCCGAGTGGATTGATTGAGAGGTAAATTATTATTTTTGATCATTTTGGCATTTTTTGTCATCAATCAAAATAGATATATACAATCGACACGTCTGAAAGCGAACCTTAGGGAGCTTTTGAGTGATATTTTGTTTTCATGAACTGGAATTTTGCTGCTAATTCCTCCCGGTCAAGATACCGGGGAAAATCCAGAGTCTAAACAGTAGCCTGCTTCGGTGAAAATGATGTACAATTCACTGCAGACAGAGAATAAAACATAAATTAATCGATTATTTTCTTAAATTAATATAAGGAACAAATGTATGTCTTCTCACGACAAATTTCCTAGCACATAGTACTGGTCCGAGCTTCAACGACAGGAATGTCAGCTCGGCTCTGGTCTGCTTTCGAGACTGAATGTTTTTGCTCAACGAAGATGATCACAAATCCAGAAGGGTCGGCGAGTTCTGATAAAATTGGTTTGGATTTCATCTATTTAATGAATGAAATGAAAATTATTAAGATGATGAGTTTTCTCTTTTATAAAATTTAAATTTAGAATTTATTCAAAAGAAAAAATATATATTTAACGGTCAAAGAATTGATATAAGGTCAATCCAAGTAATCTAGGCAAGCAAACAGAAGAATATAATAATCTAGAACCCTTTGGAAATATTTTATATTTGTCAATGAAAATCACGGATCATGACCTAATCAACATTAATTCAAGTTCACATCTAATCCAAACCAAATGATGGTTTGAGGGCGAATGGAGGGAAAAGGGTAAACTAGTTGAATTTTTTAACTTATTTAGTTTCATTATTTTAAAGGAGGTGAAAGGGGAACAAACTACTAGTTTAGGGTTGGACTAATAATTTTTTTATTAGATTTATAAATAGGTGATTTAAGACTCAAATATTAGATTGGGATGGTTGATAGAAATTTTCTTAGAAATCCTGTTTCGACCACAGGTTAATCTCAATGTACGTTTTGATTAATTCAAGAATATTGCGTGGTACAAAACTCAAAAAAAGAAAGGGAAGGGGTAAAAGTTTTATCCTCATTCTCGTCTTGGAGCCCATTTTTTAAAACCCGAATTGGGATTGGATTGAGATACGTCTCAACGCCCATTGTTGTGTTTATATCAACCGATTACAAGTCGGACCTTCGAACTCAAGTTGGTGAGATACGAGCCCACTTAATCTAGTACTATATTGAATTCATTGTGATTCAATAAATGATCGGACATATTTCCACCTAAAAATTTAAACTGACAGATAATGTTACACCATTTTTTTTATAAACTCATAGCACTCTCTTCATTTATTCAATGTGTGATCGAATATTTCAATAAATTTTAACATGATGACGCATGAATCACGTGGTGATCATCGTGTTAAGTTAATCAAGGATGAATCTGAAGAAATAGAAATCATGAGGGCCAAATTAAGTTAATCCTGGGGATATATAGTCATATTTGTGCATATCTTCTAGTTACGATGCAACCACCTGACTTAAAAAGTCGGGAAAATATAGAAATCATGAACATGGAAATTAAATAAGTGAGAATTTAGTCGTTTTTTTAATATAATTTTAGATATCTTTAGCTTGAATTCACTTTCTTTTATATTAACATAGCAGTTTATGTACCATTTTATCCTCTTATTATTCCTATTTTTTCTATGTTCATACATCTTGTATAAAACAAAAAAAGGAGAACTTATATTACATGACGAGAAATAATTTAATGGTGTAACTCTTAGCTGGAATCAAGAGATATATAATCGATTCTCGTTAGTAGAACTCCATTTATTTCTTATAATGCTATAATTATTTGTTGTTTCAAGCTTACCCACATAACAAAAACTAAAACTTTTTTGCTTCAGTAGACCAAATAGTGCTTCCAGAAAAAAAAAAAAGGGAAAAGTAAAGACCAAGTAGTGCTTCATTTTGACAATTTCAATTGTTTGTGGGGTGGCGTGAAGAAGGTATGACCAAGTTCCATTTAAGGTAAATAGGAGGCCAAAACCATTGCCGACCCTGAGAGGCATTCGAGTTTTAAAGAAATTTGATGCGTGGCCAGTCTAAAAGTAACCGTACAAGATTTTTGCCAGAAGGTCGGGATCGTTAAATTTTGTTTTTGCGATTAGTAAGATGAGAAAAACAAATGAAAATTAGGCGTGAATGGTGAGATTTTGACTCGGCTTCTGAGGTTCCAAAAGTTAGCTGACCCGGTTTCTTCAGGACCAGATTGACCCGGTCGATTTGGCGGTTCTCGTGGGGCGGTCCTCTCCCAAGAAGAGTAAGACAACCTCGAGGCCCCCACCGAAATTGCTGATTGGACCCCTTTCGACTGAAGAAGAGAGAGACAAAACTGCCCGCGGGAACTAAAGCATACAGGCCCCCTACATTTTTGTCCCCTCGAGCCAATTGGTCGGAAACTTTTACGGTTTTTATGTGTGGAACCGTTCAGATGCGAAACCATTCGACATCATCGAACTGATAACTTTAAAACTTTTCGTGAATGTGGTAAAAAGAAAAAGGCAAAACATCAAGATGGTGTTTTGAATGAGTCATTCCGTATTAATAAGTTCGTACCGATGGTACTGACTAGCTCATGTTCGAATTTGATCGACCGACTCGAGAAAAAACTCCCTAAATATAAACTCAATATAATTCACTAAAACCCAATTCAAAACTCTACTAAAAAGAGCACACGCATCAAATAATGTCCATCTATGCATATCGGTAACATACCTCTTTAAATACTACCCTATATTGAGATTAATTATTGGGTAGGTTTGTTTTAATACAGACTCATGTAATTTTTGATCAATTATGAGGAATCTTACTAACATAATTAGTAATTTTTTATATTGTAAAAAGAAAAAAGAAAGGAGAAATTTAGATTGTGTAAACTATAGGTCTTTTAACTACTTTTACCTAAATTCACAATATAATTTTACATTTTTAAAACACCGCAATATCAAATTTTAAGTTATAAGAAAAGATATTTTGAACGTTTTCCTTTGATCTTCACTTCTTCCGTGATTTAGAAACCCAACAACCCTAACGGCCGTATAGTGTGTGCAGATTGTCAAATCCTTGATCCTGTGGAGGGTCACACCACACGGTCAAACCTAATTTCATTGAACTGTCAATGATTCTTCTTGCATCTTCATTGGTTGACTCTAATTTGTCCTCTTTCCAACGGCACGGTAGTCAAATCGATCCCCTGACGCGCGTATACGATTTGATTAATGTGCTCCTCTTATTTTTTTTACTATATATATGTATAATATTTTGAATTATGTGATACATATATATATAATATATGTGGTAATGCCCCCACATAATTGATTGGCTTCTGAAGGACAATTCTACTGAGATGATGTTGCCGACCTCAATTTTATCATATTAGAAAATCACACAATAAGTAGAATTAATTATTTAAGTATATTGATCTCCTAAGACAATGACCTGGACTTAGGGCTACAACCCATCTATAGTAGATTTGAACGTATTCTACCTCTCTGCTTCCATGAAACTTCAATCTCCCGTACTGATGCCACTAAGCTCCCCGAGCTTGGAAGAGGAATGCCATGGCAAGTTGAAATGCCAGGGAAGTTGGATTCATCAGCTCTGTCGAATTACATTCTTCATATATATATATATATATATAAACGATGTTAATTGCATGGAAGAGTGTAGGAAACTACAGAGGAAGTTGTTCGTGCTCATGAAACAATTGGTCATTATCATATGCCATAAATGCCTGGCCCAACTTATGAACTCAAATGTCTGCCACAAGAATACCATGACCTAATTCATCAAGCTGTTTGCATTCACCAACATGGGCTAATTTAAGCCACTTTGATGTGTTTTTTTTTTATATTTTAAAGTAAAGTTTGATATCCATACCTTATAAATGTAAAAAATTCATACGATTGGGTGACTTTCATTTTATTCTTCAGTTGATAAACACATCTTGAATTTAAACAAATCCTGACTTATTGTATTTTTAAATATTATCGGTGAGTTTTTAAGTATCTCTTTATTTGTCTAATTTGCTTATTTCCTTCTAAATCATCTGCAATTGGAAAAAAAATTGAATTAGATTATAAAGGACTTTGGGCCAATGAAGTGAGGAGCCCAGATGGGTGGGCTGAAAACTAATGCTCTATGTGGCTTATTTTCTAGGGCAGTATTAAATTTTCCTTCCGTACTGTCCTGGAGTCAAAGGAAGCTAGTCTAAGTCAAATTCAACTATTAAGGGTAAAAATCCCAAGGCAGATACTATTGATTTGACATGTTGACTTCGTTAAAAGAGAAGTATTCACCAAAGAAACTTGATTGAGCGAGGATTAGGATGTAATTCTTGTAAGATAAGGTTGTAAATATGAGCCATATGAATATTGGAGATAATTTATATTAAAAGAATTTTATCTCATTGTGGACTACTATATCGAATTAAAATCATTCAAGACGTATTATACTATGACTCATTGAACTTATAAATATAAAATAGTTTAGATAACAAAAAAAAAAAGAAATGGAGTATCCTATTAAAAAAGAAAATTTGATATAATGACTTATTTTATAGTTAAAATGTTTTTATTTGACTATTATTACTGGGAATCTTGTATTATCTATTTTTTATCAATCTTATTTTATAATTGATAAAAATAATTTAATCGAACATAAAAAGAAAAATTAATAAATTTTCAGATATTGCATTGAAATTCAATGTAGAATTAAAAGGAGAAAAAGTTATCCTAGTTGTTTAATCATAGCCGCAAGTCAATCTTATGTTGTCCGGAGCCTTCCACACGTCCCCCTAAACTTAAGGGCTGGTGGACTAGTTGTTAACTATTTGACAAAAACAACTAAAATCTCGGACCATGAAAAAACAATAAATTTAATTAAAAATAAAAATATCCTTTATATATATATATATATATATTAGTCAGCATTTTGAATTCTAATAAAATTTTACTAATTCGAGCTCAAATCAGATAAGTTTATTAATGTATAAAACTATTATAATCATGAATTTTTTTTATTTACAAATAAAATTGCTTTTTAAAAAGAAAAAATATCAAATTATTTCAATTATATTATGTTAGTAATAGGTCAATTCTTTTGCCATCATACAACTCCCTTATTAATAGAGAAAATCAAAGATTGTGTGAAATTAACCCCTTAGCGGACCAACAAGCTCGAACGTGAGGAGGTCCAGTTGGACTCATGGGTACTCAGTGCACGTGGGAAAAATAAAATCATTTCCATTTTTCTTTGAAGAGTTTCCTCGCGAATTACTAAACCTAGAATAACTAAAAACAAACTTGACAACAAACAATTCCTTGAGCCAACCCATTAAAGAGAGCCCCCTAACCTCTCTTTCCACCTTGGGCTCCCTTTTCCCCATTTTTCCCAATTAACAAAAAAAGGAGGAGAAACTTGGATTCTCCGTGTTCTTTGATGAACCCCAGTGCTCTTCACGTAAGAATTCACAATCGACGTAGAGCTCCATTTGGAGATCTCGAACGTTTCTCTGTCTTGTGGCTTGGAGCCCTTAGTTCTTGGCCTGTTCTTCTCCTTTTCCTCTCCTCTGTGCATAAGAATTCGATCTTCTGTCCTTCCTTCTCTAACCCCGAGAAATCGAGGGCGAGAGGAGGCTGTGATGAACCGCCTCGTTCTCCTTTAATCCTCTTGTTCTGGTCATTCGTGCTCGGTTCTTTTGTCCTGTCTGTCTCCTGTTCTTCTCTTGGGTTTTTCGACGGAGTAATAGCCATGAGGAGCTGTCGCAGTGTGCCGACGTTGTTGTACAAATGTGGGACCTGCAACTCGTGTGGGTTCGAGGTAAAATGCAGAATACGTGCATGGATTTCTATGTCATTCCAAGCACAGACACCAAATGAAATATATTTGTGTCTGTTGGCATATAGTCTGTTAATTTGGAAACACATATCTTGCAACAGATAGCATGGATACCGACATGGCTGTCATCAGTTGATTTTTTTTTTTATCTTCCGGGCTTTGATGCAGATATGACATTGCATGTTTCATGAAAAACGGCTCGTCTGTTTCGTTGTTAGAATGCACATTTCCATGGACAGCATTATTTGCTAGCCAACAAGGAATTCGATGGAAAAACATATCGAGTTTTCCAGATTTGTTATGGAAATAACGACTCATTTCCACCTACCTAGTTTGCATCTTTCATGAACTGGAAGACATGTTTTGTGCTAATTTCATCGAATTGCAGACAGTTTTCCTTCCACAGTTTATGTATTCCATATGGTTGTTGTCATTTTTTTGCCCCAGAAAGATGAGAAGTTTTCGTTTTGTTCATAGGAGAAAATGATACTTGGACTGGAACCTGAAAAACTTGGGATGTTATGCAGGCAATGAGAGAGGCCGAGATCTTTGGCAATCTCAGAGAATGCAAAGGCTCGGTGTTTGGCAACTCGATCCGGTGCTCCAGTGACAAGATCCTGACTATGGAGCTGCGGAGAAAGATGTCCGTCTTCAGGGAAATGATGGACTTACCTATGTCCGACTGGTCGACCTCCATAGATGAGGTACTTTTCTCATGCAGTTCGAGAAATAAAGACTGAAAGCTTTCCATTGCGTGTGAATGATTTCGTCAGAGTTATTCCATTGCTGCAGCTGGTCATCGGGACGATGGAGGACCTCCACAAGCTCTATCCCGAGATCATACCCAAAGGACAATTGGAGATGAGAATGGCAGCAACAGAACAGGTTTGGAACAGACAGATTTCACGTGATCGCATATTGTAATTTGTCGGTAGAAGTAGAGATGACATTGAAGCATGGTGTTACGATAGGGACTGGCCTACTTTTGCGCTGCTCTCAAGTCTATCGGTGATTCATGGAAGAGAGACGAAGAATGGATGGACAAGACCAGTTACAATGCTATCAATAATATTGAGAACAAGGATTTGGAGGAAATCGGTATGTTGTAATCATCATTGAGGTGAAATTTCCGATCTTGGTGATCGTTTACACAATCCTGAGAATCCTTAATGTTACCTTTTTTCAGTGAGGGTCGTGTTGGCGACTCTCGATGGGCTGATCAGGGTAGTTCGGAAGAGGTTTGACATGATGGATGAGGATGAAGAGAAGAAAGGTTCCGGGACTGAGGAGAGTGCATTCAAGGAAATGGCAGCGGAGTCGCTCTTAGGAAGCCCATTTGGCCCTGCAACGCCGACCTCGGTCCTTCCCGAACTGCACAAGGAGGTGTCTTACATGCAGCCGCTTCTCGGGCCGCTCAGAGTTCGTGCTCTTGGGAAGCTGAACCCGATCGAGTTGAAGCGCCTCGCTGTTCACTCATTTTCTGACGTTAGATTCCAAGTCAGTAGTAATGTCAACTCGCATGATAAAGGAAGTGACTACTTGAAATTATCCAGAGCTGACACCAACGATCTGTGCTTGGATGAGAAAGTCGGAAAAGGAAGTAACAAAAATGATGTTAATACTCGGGATCTTCCCGAAACTCCAACAGCAATAAACGTTGCCTCGAAAGCACTGCCAGGACTCGAGCAAACACCGGCGGCTCCATTACCACCACCTCCGCCGCCACCGCCACCACTATCACTGAACAATGCCAAGGCAAACCTTGCTGCTCTGGTGCCGCCACCGCCTCCTCCATCACTACCATCCACTTTGGCGGCTGGGCAAATGGCTGTACCACCACCACCACCTCCTCCTCCACTACTGGGGATGGCAAGAGGACCTGTTCCTCCACCGCCGCCTCCCATGCCAATTGGAAATGGAATGGCTCCTCCTCCTCCTCCTCCCACACCTCCACTTCCCGGGGCTGCTAGAGGGCCGGCTCCACCACCGCCACCTCCAGTGCCACTACGAAATGGAATGGCGCCACCACCTCCACCTCCCCCAGGTGCAGCAAGAGGTCCTGCTCCTCCACCGCCTCCAGGGCTTCCAGGGAAAGGGATGGCTCCACCACCACCACCTCCAGGTGCTGCCGGAAGATCTTTGCGCCCCAAGAAACCAAGCACCAAACTCAAGAGGTCTACGCACATCGGTAGCCTCTACAGGCTTCTCAAAGGGAAGGTAGAAGGGTCTACTCTTAATGACAAATCAGCAGGTGGTCGAAAAGGTTCAGCCGGGGCCTCTGGCGGAGGGAAACAAGGGATGGCTGATGCATTAGCGGAGATGACAAAAAGGTAAGCTCGACTAGTTTCCAGAATCTATGGTTTGATTTGATTCTTGAAGGTCTGAAAAGATAGTCGTACTATATCAGCCGTTGATCATTCTACTTCTGCATCTTTGTCCAGGTCGGCATACTTTCAACAGATCGAGGAAGATGTTCAGAAGTACGCAAAACAAATAACGGAAATGAAAGCTAAGATTAGTACCTTCAAGAACAAGGACATGGCAGATCTGCTCAAGTTCCATGAGGACATCGAATCTGTTCTTGAACATCTAACCGACGAATCACAGGTAATCCTCTATACCGAGCCAAGTCAATAATCCTCATCCCTTTGCTATATTTAATTCTTAACGGTGTCACAACTTGCGGTCTCTTTCCTGAGACAGGTGCTAGCAAGATTTGAGGGCTTTCCGGGAAAGAAGTTGGAAACATTACGGACTGCAGTGGCACTATACAAGAAGCTGGACACCATAATTGTTGAACTGCATAACATCAAGATTGAACCTCCACTGGGGCAGCTCCTCGACAAGGTCGAGCGGTATTTCAATAAGGTGCTTACCACTCCCATAAAGAGCTACATGCAGTTATTTTCATTATCGAGCAGTAATTAACTAAAGGAAGTTTATTCCATAGATCAAAGGGGAACTTGACAATCTCGAGCGGGTGAAGGACGAAGAATCTAAGAAGTTTGCAAGCCACAACATTCATTTTGACTTCGAGATCCTCCTGAGAGTCAAGGAAGCAATCGTTGATGTCTCTTCAAGCTGCATGGAACTGGCTCTTAAGGTAAAGTCATTGGACAACTCATAGCATCTTGGGATCATTGAACTGTTCCTAGTTGTGTCCTGAGTTTGTTTATCATAATACTCTAGGTCGAAGGGTGATATGAGCAAATGCACAAAACCAATTCAAATTACCGCCCCTAACTCAGATTTTAAAGGAAACTGGGAATCGTTAGACTGACAAATAAACTGAAAAATACCATCTCACATTTTCAGGAACGGAGGGAAGCAAAGGCTATGGAGGAAAAAGAGAAAGGGCCAAAAACCGAGAACAGAAGAAAGGGATGCACAAAAATGCTATGGAGGGCTTTCCAATTTGCCTTCCGTATATACACCTTTGCAGGTGGACACGATGATCGAGCAGACATCCTCACGAGGGAGCTGGCACATGAGATTGAGACTGACCCTCATGACCAGTAAACTACAGTGAAGTACCTTACAGGAGAATTCATCCAGTTAGGAGATTGTTGCAACACAAGAGGCATCCAGCACACAGAAGCTTGATGGAATTTATCGCGTCACAGAGTTCTGTTTTTGTTTCTTGATGTCTACATGTGTAATGGTTCGAGTGCCTGTTTGTAGTGTCCCAGTATTGTATCACGAACTGCTGCGTAAGTGTGTCAAAAACCCAGAAGAAGAACAAAAAGAAAGGGAAAAAAAAAAACAGAGAGAAGAGATTATCCTTAAGGGCCTAAAGAAAGACAGATTGTGTAAGTTCAAACTCTAGCTAGCCTTATCATATTCATCAGTAAGATGACATATAATAGACTATTCTTAATGTAAAATGATCTACTTAGTTTGTGTTCCGGTTGCAGTTCTTACTACGTGTTCCTCTGCTCGAAAGTACATGGATCTGAGCGTCTTGTTAAAGGAAGAGACGCAGTCAATAAGTTCGTGAGCACACCAAGAACATAATGTCCATTGGTTTCATTAAAATACCAAAAAATTTATCTTTCGGTAATCTCCTGCACAGTATGAGGGATTACCCACGGAAAATTGATGAATTTTAGGGGAGTTGGTCGAAAAAATATCGAGAGCTCACCAGGAGACTTTTTCTCGGTCGGTTATTCCAATAGGCTATTCAAGAGACAAGTCTCTCGGTTGATCCGAATCTGACAAGTGATCCGAGGGCAACTCTTCTCAATTATCATGACAGAAAAAACCGAGAGGGACATCCATCAGATTTCCTAATAACTAACCAAGAGAAATACCTCTCGATTTATATGAAAAATGAAGCGACGGTAAACACCTCTCAGTTGCCTGCGCAGACACCCAAAGATTGATGATTCTAAAGCCACATAATTATATGTAATGATAAATAAGTGGTGGACGTTGGTGATTGGATAGGTCAAATATTCTTCATAATTAACACGTAACTCTTTGAGTTGGTCACCCTGAAATTCTCATGGATAGGCGCATCATGTCCTGCGCAAGTGGCCCCTCAAGACGGGATCGAGGGAGGCTCTGGACATAATTTCTTCTGGTTCACCTGAGCAGGTATCGTCCTTCTTCCCTAAAATATCTTCAGCCCTTTGTATCGATACACTGTATTTGGTCCACTGAGTGCTTCATTATCTTACATTTTTTCAATATGAAACAGTTAGATGGTTGCCTCTGGATGCTGCTTACTCATTGTTTCTTTTCCGATTTGCTCTGCTTCTCCGATTGACTCTCATTATATCACTCCCCCAGCTGAAAATTTTGACAGCATGTTTGTTTGCTCCGTAGTAGTACTTGTAAATAGATTTTTTGTCTTGTGGTTGCACATACAGGATAATGCTGATAGAAGTTCTTCATTTGTCATCTTGATCAATTTGTTACGTCAGCTGGACCCATTGGGATGGCCTTCTCCTGCTGCTAATGAGACTCTAGCCGTGAGAAATCAGAAATTCTCTGATTTGGTCGTCAAGTGTCTGATCAAAACTCACAAAGGTCACCTCCATTTTAGCCTTATTGTGTAATCTAATTGAAACTTGAATTAGTACCTAGAAGTCATTAGAATCTAAGGACAATTCTTAGATCTTACAACTGCTGCATTTCCATTCCTTTTCCACATTAACATTTCTACCTTCCTTTGCAGGTTCTTCAGAGCACTATATACGACATGGATCTCAATCGCATCCTTCAAAGCATTCACATCTATTTACAAGAATTAGGAATGGAAGAAATCAGGAGAAGGTCTTATCTTGACAACATGATTGAACTCATTTTACGAATACTCTTATGGTCAAGTCCCTGATGATTCAACATCAAACTGATTGTTTCTTTTCCTTCTGGCTAGTTATGGAACAAGACCAAAAGAGCTGGCATTGATGATAAACCGATGAGAATGGTCAAGAATGTTCTGCATGAACTTGTGAAGCTTCGTGGGACAGCAATCAAAGGCCACCTTTCAATGGTCCCCTAGACATGGAACCTGAACCTGTCATTCTTGCCTACATTGACCTTAACCTTCAGGCAGTAAACAACCACCTGATTAAGCATGTTTTATTTGGTATCTTTTGTGTATGAGATGTTTCATCAATCTTTAACATGAATTCCTTACATTAGACTTTGGCTGCCACGAAAATGTTGACACCCTCAGTTCCCATGGGTCAACAACCACACTGGGGCGATTCAACTGCCAACAATCCATCAGCTGCGACCCATTCAACTGATGCCCAATTGAAGGTAGTATCATCACTAACTTCTTGTACCATTCTTCTCAAATATCAAAAACTTGATGTTTCAATTTTGACGATGGTTAAGATAATATGGTTATAATATTAAATAAATCTCTGAACAGAACCTCATGTGCAGTAGATTGCTCCCTATGCTTTTTCCCCCGTTTTCTTTTATAGAATTTGATTAATTCACTAGAGGGGAGTGCATGAGCAGAAAAGAGAATGTATCACATGTAACTGTAATGGATGGTAAATATGTATGCGCACATATGGTGAGCATAGTATTCAAGTACTGCAACCCCTCATCTTATATCGCTGTTCATCTCTGCATTTCATTAGTTACTAAATATATACTTTGTTGTGGTTTCTGTGCTGTTGCAGCAAGAACTTGCTGCAATATTCAAGAAAATCGGCCACAAGCAAACCTGCACGATCGGGTTGTATGAACTGTACAGAATCACTCAGCTTTACCCCAAGTTAATGCCCAAAATACCCCGCTATTCACTTGAGGGTTCTTGTTTACACGTTGTCCCATGTTCTAAGATCCCTGCTCCAAAATACTAGCGAAGCGTTTAGGTATCACATAAGGGACGGTCTAGCACAGGTTCGTAAAACATTCCTAACTGTTTACCCCTCCCACCACAGTTTCTTTGATAGCATTTAAAGGTAGTTGCTAGTGATCACCAGATGGAGGAGAACGCTACCGCTGGGCGGACACCATTGTGGTTGTCAATGGCCACTCCACCCCCAGCAGTACTAAACCTCTCTTCCCCCAAGCTTGCCCCACTGTCCCCCGTGCCTATGCATTCCTTACCTGATGCGAAGTCCATAAATGCCAAACCTGAACTATCAAAGCCTATGTGCTGAATAAATGTTGTTATCAATTTGTTGACTGATTAGTTTTGCTAACTAATTAGTTTTGTTGTTAACTAAAACTGTTATATTGCAGTCTAAAACTGTTATGCTACAATGTTATAAATAGCAGTAGACTTTGTGAAGTTTAGCTATGATAAATAACAGAAAAGAGTTTCTTTCCTCCAATTGCTTTCTTTTCGCTGCTGTTTGAATAGCTTTCTTTCCTTACATTGAACTCATGTTCCTATGATATGGTATCAGAGCAACAACTTCGTTGAACACGTCCATGGCAAGAGAAGGACAAAATAACAACGCACAAAGCAATAATTGATTTCAAGCATTGCAAAATGCATCTCCATTGGGAGGCAACGCTGTAGCATCTACCGATCTCTCTATCATTACCGATTACCTCCATAGTCCTTTCTTTCTTTCTAGCAGCAATAATCCTAATGTGATTCTTGTGACTCATCAGCTCACATTCCAATTACAACTCCTGGAGCAGAGCAATGGAGGTAGCCTTGAGTGCTAAGAACAAGCTAGGATTTGTGGATGGCACAATAGTTCGACCACCAAATACAGATCCTACTATAGGTGCTTGGCAACGATGTAATAGCATGGTGATATCCTGGATCATCAATTCAGTGAGCAAAGATATAGCTAAGAGTTTGATGTATCTAAAGACAGCGCAAGAAGTGTGGAAGGACTTGCGGGAGACTTTTCATCACAAGAATGCTCCATGAATTTTCCACCTCAAACAACAGATAAGCTCACTTTCGCAAGGTTCCCGTGACATTGGTATGTATTACACTCGTTTAAAGGTACTTTGGGAGGAATTGCGCAATTATCAACCCTTACCTGTATGTAGTTGTGGAAATTGCACCTGCAATAATACGCAAGCATGAATGGAATATCATCACCAGGAGCCTATTTTGCAATTTCTCATTGGCTTTAACAAATCTTATACCAGAATTCATGGACAAATACTGATGATGGATCCATTTCCTTCTCTTACAAAAGCTTTTAACCTTGTTACTCAAGAAGAAATGCAGCGCATGATAGGTAACCTGCCACCCCTGCCTCTGAGACAATGGTGTGCTCCTTCACTGCCAATCAAGTAGGGCAGTCTTCACAGTTGGTTGCAACAATAACTTATGGAAGAGGACGGAAAGATCGTCCTATCTGTGCACATTGCAGCAATGTAGAACACATAATCGGCAAGTGTTATACACTACATGGGTTTCCACCAGGTTTTCAACCACGAAGAAGATAGAATGGATAGATGCAACATCGATCCGGAGCAACTGTTTTTCAAGGTAATAAAACTCAAGGAAACATGAAGTTCACTGGATGTACTTCTACGGTGTCCTTGTCACCAGAAAATGCCCTACAAGATCAACTTCAACAAGTCATAGCATTTTTAAGCTCACGGCTACAGCCTAAATAGATCAAATTGACTGAAGCTCCGAGTGATTGTGCTTCTCCTTCGGTTGAACCAGTTGTGTCACAAGTGTATGGTAATGATCCTTCCCTTGATATACTTCACTATCCTTGGATATTGGATACAGGAGCCACACATCATGTTTGTCATGTCGAATCTTTTCTTGCTACATTAACACCTATAGATAACACTACCGTGCGACTTTCGAATGGGTCAGTTGCTCATGTTACTCATATTGGAACTGTTTTGTTAACTAAGCATGTAGTTTTGCATGATGTTCTGTTCATTCTTGAGTTTCAATTCAATATCATTAGCATCAATGCTTTAACTAAGGAATTGCATTGTTCTATCACATTCTCTAATAACTCTTGTTTTATTTAAGACAAGATGCAGGGATTGATGATTGGGGAGGGTAACAAATGCAGGAATTTGTATTTCTTTAATCATTCATCCTTGTATGATTTTAGTTGTGTTCTAGTTACTCTCGATACTTGGTACTTGAGATTAGGTCATTTGTCTAATAGATTACAAATTTTAGGTCCAGTTTTGCGTTTGCCAGTAAGCTCTATTTCCATGCCACACTATAGAACTTGTCACTATGCAAAACAACGAAGGCTGTCATTTCTATTCAATAATAACATGGCTGCACATGCTTTTGATCTCATACATGTGAATGTTTGGGGACCATTTTCAATTTCCACCATAGCGGGGCATCGATATTTTCTTATCACAGTGGATGATCATACTAGAATGACATGGGTTTATCTGATGTAGTCAAAATCTGATGTCCTGCAGCTTATTCCTTCCTTCCATGCACATGTTAAAACTCAGTATGATACTGTCATAAAAGGAATTCGGTCAGATAATGCACCTGAGTTTAACCTTGCTTCATTTTATAGTGAGAAAGGCATTCAAGCATATAAATCCTGCCCTGAAACTCCCCAACAGAATGTAGTAGTCGAAAGGAAACACCAACACTTGTTAAACATCGCTAAAGCTTTAATGTTTCAAGCGGCCTTCCATTGTGTTATTGGGGAGACTGTGTTCAGACTGCGACTTATCTCATTAACCGCATTCCTTCTTCCTTGTTGCAGAACCACACTCCTTATGAGTTGTTGACAAAGAACCAGCCAAAATATGAGCATCTGCGTGCATTCGGCTGCTTATGCTATGCATCAACCTCCATGCATGCTAGGCACAAGTTCAAGCAGCGTGCTCAAGCTTTTGTCTTCTTGGGTTATCCACTTGGTTATAAAGGATATAAACTATTAGATATTCAAGCACATAAAACATTTGTTTCCCATCATGTTATCTTCTATGAAACGATTTTTCCATTGACTACTGACATAACACGAACAGTTTCCTCCCAGTTTTTTTTCTCAAATAGTATTGCCTTTGCTAGTAGTTGATACACCTGATGCATTATAGGTTGCAAATGGTTCTTCACCCTCAAATGCTAGTTTGGACGCTTCTTTGCAGCTGGAAACTAGCAACACACACACTCGACCACGAAGATTCCTTAGGCCTCCTTCACATTTGTCCGATTTTCATCTTTATTCTAATGTTCATACTTCAACTGCTCATCCTTTGGCAAATTATGTTGGTTGTTCACGTCTCTCACAAGATCACTATAGCTTTGTTATGTCAGTTACAAGTCAGACTAATCCTCAAACCTTTGATGAAGCAGTAAAACACCAGATCTGGAGGGATGCTATGACCATTGAACTCGATGCTATGAGGCAGAACAACACATGGACAGTCGTCAGTTTGCCTGCAAAAAAACAACCTATCAGTAGTAAGTGGGTTTACAAGACAAAATTTCTTGCAAATGGTAGTGTTTAGCGGCATAAGGCGCGGCTTGTGGCAAAAGAATATACCCAACAAGCTGGGCTTGATTACCTTGACACTTTCTCCCCTGTGGCTAAGTTGGTAACAGTAAAGTTACTGTTTTCTTTAGCGGCAATGTTTTGTTGGGCTATACGTCAATTTGATGTTCATAATGCGTTTTTAAATGATGATCTATTAGATGGGGTCTACATGGAACTCCCACTTGGGTATGTCTGTCGAGAGGGGGAGAGTTTGCCACCTGATCCAGTTTGCCATTTACATAAATCTATCTATGGATTGAAATAGGCATCTCGACAATGGAATTGCAAATTCACTGAGGCTGTAACATCTTTGGGATTTCGTCAATCACAATCTGATCATTCATTATTTATCAGAGGGCATCCCTCTGCATTCTTCATTGCACTTATCGTATATGTTGATGATATCTTACTATTTAGCAATGATCTTGATCGTGCTTTTTTGGTTCAATAGGATCTCTTCAGGAAATTCAAAATGCGGGACTTGGGGGTTCCAAAATATTTTTTGGGCATAGAGATTACAAGATCGAAAGCAGGGATAAATATCTCTCAACGAAAATACGCAATGGAGTTGCTTTATGATGTTGGTTTGCTTGGTTGCAGGCTTGTCACGACACCAATGGAACCTATTGTCAAGTTCTCAAAACTTGATGGTAACTTACTCTGGGATCTTGCCCCTTTTCGAAAAATCATTGGGAAACTCATTTATCTCACCATCACTCGGCCAGACCTGAGCTTTGTGGTGAACAAACTAAGTCAGTTTGTCTCTTCTCCTAGGGACACTCATTTGAAAGCTGCTCTTAGAGTCTTACAATACATCAAAGGCACGCTGGGTCAAGGTATTTTTTTTTCCAGCATCCACGGAGCCTCGTATTAAGGCTTTTGTCGATGTTGATTGGGTAGCTTGCCTAGATACACGTCGATCCACTAGTGGATTCTGTGTATTTGTTAGCGATGCCATGGTTTCATGGCATTCAAAGAAACAAACAGTGGTTCCTCAATCTTCTGCTGAAGCAGAATATAGATCCATGGCCCAGTTGGTTTGTGAAGTGGTCTGGATCCTAAGTCTTCTCCAGGATGTTGGTATACATCATGACGAACCCTCACTCCTCTACTGTGACAATGAAGCTGCACAACACATAGCTGCCAATTCTGTCTTTCATGAGCGGACTAAGCACATCGAACAGGATTGTCATTTTGTACAAGACAAGGTTAAAGAAGGGGTGATCAAGATCATGCCAATCTCTTCCAAACAACAATTGGCTGATCTCCTCACAAAGCCACTTCATCCTGGTCAATTAGGGTTTCTCCTTGACAAGATGGGTGTCAAAAAAATTTATAGTCCATCTTGACGGGGAGTATCAAAGCCTATGTGCTGAATAAATGTTGTTATCAGTTTGTTGACTGATTAGTTTTGCTAACTAATTAGTTTTGTTGTTAATTGAAACTATTATATTGCAGTATGAAACTGTTAAGCTGCAATATTATAAATAGCAGCAGACTCTGTGAAGTTTAGCTATGATGAATAACATAAAAGAGTTTCTTTCCTCCAATTGCTTTCTTTTCGTTGCTATTTGAACAGCTTTCTTTCCTTACATTGAACTCATGTTCCTATGATACGAACCAACAAGTTTCACCTTACTGCCTTCTTATGCAGAGGCCGATCGGGCAACTAACCCTACACTGAGGGCTCTTGTCACCGCTAGCTCATATGCGGACAAAATAACTGAGAGATTTCCGTGCGGCAATAAGCTCTCTTCTTTTGTTTGTTCTCCATCCCTGCCATCGAAAGCCTCTTGTTTCGTTTTCATGATAGAATTTTCTTATGGAGTTAGCGTGAATTCATGACTCTCGTGGATTCTGCCATACAGTAGTGACTAGCAGACTCTGGATGCTATTCGGGAGAGGGTGAAGACGATTTAATTGGGTAGTTGCGGCTTCTAGGAAACCAAGTGGCTCTTTGTACATGAATGGTGCAGCCCAAGACAGATCACGAGCCCACTCGATCATACCAATGTGGACAATGCCATGCAGGCTGGAGTCTGCCCTATGGATGAGAAGGCCCTGGCAAGCCTTCAGGACTCAAGGGCGGGACGATCAAACCCTTCTGAACTAAGAGCACATTTCATCTGCAGATCCATTTTCTTATGCACCATCTCCAAGCACAGTGCCAGTGTCGATGTTTGTAAATGAAATTCGGGGCACTCCGAGCTGTTTGTGCTTCGGAGAAGATCTTAGGGGACTCCATTTTTTAGACATTTATCAGAGAAAGAACAAGAATGCTAGTTTCTCGTTATATGGCATAATCGGTTTTTTTTTTTTGCTATCCTTATGCGCAATCTATTAAGTGGTTAACTGGTGAAAAATTTATAATTGTGGTTAAAAGATAAATATGTTTCTCAAATATATATTTATGATAAGAAATGAGTAATAGGCATATGAAAGAAAATTAATGAAGAGGGAAATTAATGGATATAGAGATTCTCACAATAAGAATTAATCTTAGGTAGAAAGTAGTGCAATTGTACCAAACTTTTTTTTGGGCCCACCTTGAAATTAAAATGAGCCATTTATAGAGAAATAAATTTAATGTAGCAGTACTATTTTCGTCTTAACAATCAAAAAGTTATAGTTCAATTCTCATTGTGTGATTCCATATGTCCCTTTATTCCCCGATTTTCCTATTTTATTTAATGTTCATAAGGCTTTTGTCACAAGACCTATAAAAAATGGCATGGCCTAAAAGCATGGCTTGGGCACACCATGAGAAAATTGTAAGTAGGTCAAGATTTTTAGGTCACCCGAAAATACGACCATGGCTCGAAAAAATTTGTGCCAGTCCAAAAGCACAATAAAATATTTATTATAAAAGAGAATGTTTAATATTTTTTTCAAATATTAAATCATTTTAAATTTTTTTTATTTGATTCGGGCCGGACATGAGCTATTTGAGGTACGAAGAAGTAGTGTTCAAACCAGAATTTTTGGTTCGGTTGAGATGGTGCGTTGTACCGACATTGCACAATACCGTTCAATAGTGATAACCCAAACCAACTCACTATATATATATATATATAATATGCAAACTGAATTTCCTGATCAGACATATAGAGTCATATGGAAAAGGCAGGCCCATCGAAGCACAGGTATGTATTAGTTCAATTACCCTCGGAGGATGGATGCTTGACTAATCTGCAGAGACAACTACAAATTACTGATACATCAGCCTGAAATTGTCGACGTCAACTTGATCGACAACCAAACAGTTCGAGATAAGTGGGATCGATAGTTGATTTAAACGGACCGTAGCGAAACAGTGGATTTGACTTTGACAGCTGTTGCTCATTAAGCGAATGTCTGAATCCATTTCCAAAGAGGAAGACGACAATAATAGGTTTTACAGGACTATGAACAAAATAGAGTAGGGGAATACAACCAAATCCGAAAGACGAAAAAGCCTGGTTTAGAGTAAGCTTCTTGGTCATGGTAATTGGACCTTAGAATCGTCCCAGCCCGATCCCTGGTTGATTGAGATCAGCGGCTCGATATCCTCCCAACTCCACGAGTTCGCCAATGCCTCTCGTGCAAACCCGGCCTGCAACGACGACGGGCGGACACCACATACTGCAGCGGGCACTACTCTGGTGATCATCGAATCCGAAAGAGTTGAAACTGGAAACTGCACTGAGTTTATAATATCTCGGTGAGGCGAGGACAGAATGCAATTGCCGATATTCAGATGCGCAAACATCTCGTCGTTAGTGGCAGGTTTATTGCGCTTGTCCACAACCATGGTGGTGGTGGTGGAGGCGGCGGCGGCGGCAGCAGCAGCAGCAGCGGCCGTGCTGGTCGTTGTGGAGACCGAAGAGGTGGCAGGAGCTCTCTTGAGCCGCTTGTTCTTCCTGCTGCCTCCGACAGGGACGTTACGGAGGGTCCCGCCCTTAGTCCAGTGCCTCTTGCAAGCCTTGCAGAAGTGCCTCGGCTGAGTCTTGCTGTAGTTGTTGTAGTAACAGAACTTGGTGTTCGTGGACTCGCATCTCGGACACTTCAACGGCTCGGATCGATTCGGCAGGGGATCCTGTGGCAGCTGCCGCTTCACCGCAGCAGATCTCGGTGTCTGATCTGTGCCGACCATCTGCTCCCGTAACGGGGTTCGGCTATTGTTCCAATGCTCGAACTCGAGCCCATCACTTGGAACCAGCTTGGAGCTCAAACCCATGAGTATTTTCCCTTTATTACTCACCAACCTGACTTTCTGATCAACCAAGAGAGAGGGCGTCTTTGCAGCAGGGAAGATCTAAATTAATAAAACGAAAAGAAAAAAAGGAGTTGGAGGGTTAGAGCATGGAAGAGATTTTGAGGTGGAAAGGACTCAACAAGATTATGTAGCTTGTATCACTCTCCCTATATATATATATATTTTGTTAAATTATAAAAGATATTTACATATAAAATATAGGAGGAAAGGGAATAATAAATTATAAAAATTTCAACAGTAAAATTAATCTATCAAGTTATCATCTTAAGTAATTATTATTATTATATCAAATCTCAATTATCCCTATATGTAGAATATTTGTACATGAATGGTTTTGTTTATAATTCATAACCCCAATTTTATATATATATATATATATATAACATGGTACTTGCGTACGAAGATGACACGTGCTTCCAATCTGAGTAAAATGTCAAGAGAAATTAGCCCGTCATAACTAGAGGTATAATGAATTGTCATAATTCAAATTTAAATTTGATTAAGTATGTTAGTTGAAGTCGAGAGACTATTCAAGAGAGAGAATACATAAATTTAGTAAATTTTAATTTATTATTAAAGAAAGGTAAATCTCTTTTGATTAAAATTTTTTTTGAATTTATTAATACCCACTCGAACCCATGATACAGCTATTCCAACCATTAATGTGGGTGAAGAGAGAAAATTCCTTAACCTTTAAGCAAAAATAAAAATAAAAATAAAAATAAAAATGAAAATGAAAAGAAGAAGAAGAAGGTGTTGATGGGTCTATGACACGTGGGTGATTACCCACCATTGATAGTGCCTCGTTCAAGGTCTTATTGGTATGGTGATGATGTGGGGTCGTATGGGTGTGAGATGCTGGAGACGCTCGTGCCGGCTATACATAAAAATTTTAGAATAAGCAGAAATAGTAATCAGTATTATGTGAAGTTGGGGCCAAGGGGGAATGGAGCTAAGAGATAGACAAGAAGACTGGGGGCCCATTGGCATGTGATAACACGTGTCCGAACTTGGAAGGTCCCTACCAAAGCAACCCTAAAATTAAAAAAAGAAAACATAAAAGGAGAGATATTTGGTTCGGATATCAGAATTTTTAAGGCTACAGTGAAAATTTTCTTGGATTTGATCCAAATACAGTATTATTGTGTATGACAAGTAAGTTTGATGATTTGGCAAGATGAATAAAGGTAAGAAAATGGTTGTAAATTAAATTATTTATAGTTTGATAATACAATTCATTTAGAAAATGTGAAAACTTTAATAATCATGTATATAATTAAATCGATGCGTGGGAATCACAAAGAATGTATCGAATCAAATAAGGGTTACAGGAGATCTCGATGAAAATTAGGCAACCATTCTCAAGTTAAGGATTATATCACGAGATCCTCTGGTCTTTAATGTTTGTTTATTGATTAACCCATGCTAGGGCACGTGGAGAGTGAGACGTGTGGGCATGGTCATGCGGGAAGCCTAGACAGGGGGGAACAGTATCATGTAGGAGCTGAATCAGACTGCACAGATGCTTCAAGGGGAATATCATTGCAAACGTTTAACGCTTTGTTTTTTTATTATTCGATTCTTCGAAGTCGGCCTCGTCAAGTCGCTTGTCCCACCGCCCGACATGATGAAAGAAAACCCCCTGCCCTCCGACGCTGGTGTCGCCTCGAGCTTTCCATGCGGCTGTCACCTCTTTTTTTTTTTTTCTTTATTTCAGTGTCAGACAAGGAGAAATCTTTAACGTCATCGTGAATGTCGCTCCTGGTCCGCGAGAGTGAGCTGTTCGGTGGAATAAAGATGGATTCACATTTAGGGGAATGTGATGCTTCTTATTATACTTATCTCGAGAAGATTTGGGAGTCCAATTCGGAGAGATCACGTGTTCAGGCGTTTATTTTGAACTCGATTATTAATAGCAACAGATTTAAATGGATTTGTATGAATAATTCAAGTTCGGGTTCAGCTACTCATATATAAAATCTTCACAACTATATATATACATATATATATTTCATTAGTTTTAATATGTGTAAGCAAAAATGAGTAGTAAATTGGAAGGAACAAAAAAAGCTTGTCCAATTCCTATAATTTATTGAATTTAATTCATTTATAGTTTTTAAAATTAAACCGGATCGAGAACCGATCAACGTATGAATTCATGGGTTCATAAGTCGAATTATGAGTTCAATTGGTCAAACCGCATATATAATAAAATAATAATAATATAATTAATAATTATAAGTTAAAATACTATATACTAAATATCAATTTATAATTTCAATTTTTTAAAATATTCATAAGTAAAAAAAATAAATTTAAGTTTAATATAAATAAATTGTAGTAGTAATGCTCTTTCTTAGATTGATGAGGTTTTTTAAAATAAATTTTAATTCACTTGATTCAACCATATGATTTAGTTAGATTTAGCAATCAAACCGAAAACTTGTCAATTTAAATAAATATGACCATATTTATAGTGAATTTAAATTAATTAAATAAATCGAACTGAATTGTTCCGAGCGGCCCGATTTGGTTTTAAAAAAACTATGCATTCATTTATACCAGACGTGACAACAATACTTCAACCAGCCGTTAAACAGTAATTTAGTTTGCCAACTTCCTGTGGTGGTAATAATGTCGTTGATTGACTTCGATATATTGGATCAAGGGGTGCATCATCATGATCTTACCGATTAACAAATTCTAATAACAATAATAACATTAAACAATAGGGGAAAGAATAAATTCAGCACGTTGCCCCGTGGTGCGTAACAATTAGGACCATAATTGAGTGAACCACGTGCAAGGATCTGATCTCAATAATTAAGACCTGAAAACAGGCATATGATAATTAATAGATTTCAAGAGATAAATATGTAGTAGCCATATGGTATATGTCTGTTCGGTATTTTTTTTAATGTATCATGATATAAATAATATAAATGGATAAAATATATATTATTAGAAAATTTGAATATGGATTTGTTAATATTAATTGGAATTTTTTATATTACGTAGGAGAGAAAATAATTGTCCTCGTCAATATTATTCTCAACGAATGTGTGCTCGTCGAGAGACAGAGAGAGAGAGAGAGATCAAAGTTGGTCGGCTGGCTAGGTAATAATAAAAGTACACCTTTTATGTGTCTTGTGTGTTACGGGATTTAGGAAGAATGTCGGTCGTGCATCATAAAATAAACTATCCGTATGTAGGAATGTCAACGGGCCGGGTCACGGCAGGTTTTTGAAGGCCCAGGCCAGCCCCGCAACACAGTGGCCCGCCAGCCCTGACCCGCGACCCGCGATAGGTCGGATTTAAGAGGACTGCAACTTGCCTCTTGCAGGGCGGTTCTGTTTAGATCATTAAAAAAAATAAATTACCATGATAATAACAAATAAGCACACAATATTTTATAATATAAACACAAATATTTTCAATACAAAATAAATTCAAAGTTAACAACATAAACTTTTTTTGATTATATATAAAATTCATGAGTTTAGAATGTGGTAATAAAAGCGATAGGGGATAAAGAGTAACATGAAATTACATTATAAAAATCAAATTTATAACATCTTCATTATTAGATGAAGTACTGTATTACTAAATCAAACTCTATCTCTCTAATAACATGGACTTAGAAACTAATGGGGACCGAGGGAGGAAAAGTACAATGCAGTGTATAATTGGAAATTGGGAATAGGATAAAAAGATAAAACAAAATTATATAATAATAAATGGGTGGTGGCGGGGCAATGATGTGGCCCATGCCCGACCTGGCCCGCACGCAGTCAGGTCTGTCCTAGCGCATGGCGGGCGAAACCCGGCCCATTGCAGTGTGGGTTGCGCGGGTCGGGCGTTTTCTGCCATCCCTATCCGTATAAAAGGAATATTGGTCGGAGGTTCATCATTTTCAAACTACGCCTGCTCTGATGTTTTACAAGCTTAATCTTGATAAGCAGGGACGGATTTAAGGGGAGCATGGTCGATCGCTCTCCTTGATTTCGGAAAAAAATTGATGAGATTATATATAAATTTCGCTCAATTTTATCTATATTTTTTTTATTTGTTAAGTTACCTTACTAATCTTCCCTTTAACTCTTCTCCGTAGTCTCCTATTTAGTTGAAATTTGCTAAGAAAAATGAATTAGTTATTATACCGATGGTGAATACATATTCGGTGAACGTAAAATACTCTTATGACTATCTCAAAATACAGTTACATGGTAGAAGCGGTTCAATAAGTTTATATTCATGAAAGATTTTGATTCAAAATTTTAAAATAAGATTATTCTTAATGCGGACGAGCTAAGTTTTGTATTCACTGCAGTGTGGTGCATGCCAACAAAAGTGACATCTTGGTGTGGGATGGAAAATCCGAATCCCATTTTTTGCTCTCCTTCACAAGTATATATTACGTATAAATTCTCAACCATATATCATCACTCCACTCGATCTTGCATGCATTGGACAGTCAATACAATTAAAGAGGCAAACATAGTATCATTTCGTACGAAATTAAAAGATTTATAAGGTTCGGTTCTACGGTTCTGTCTTATCAAACAGAACCATTCGCGTCCCTTAATAGTGAAAATTGAATTTATTAAGATTGCGTGATGTTGTTATATTAATTTCATTTCCTATGGTTAAATTTATTAATTAGGAAGCCTAATGATCCAGCCAGGCGTTATTGCACGTGTCGCCTCATGATGGGAGGTGCGGCGGCCGGTGCTAAAAAATATATTTCTAAACAGCAATTGATGATGACTCCGTCGCCCCCCCCCCCCCCCCCCATGAAGACTAGAACTTACCTGATGGAATCGTCTTTCGCCATAGCCCATCATTCGCATATCTCGACAGACTGAGAAAGTAACGCAAAGAGATCAAGTTAAACCCCTTGATGTATTCCTTCGTGGTTTTATGTAGGATCCGTACACGCAGCCACACATAAATATCAATTGTCTGTGATGGAAGCCTCGATTAATCAATCACCCGCCTAAATCACGATGTACCGAGGAAGGATGCTTATTGCTCGGCGTGGTGTCGGAGTCGGGTGGATAGTTAATTGTCATATCGGTGAACGATAACGGAATAATTCCTTCATTTATGTGTGGGTGAGATAATTGTACATGGATGGATACGACAAAGTCCTCTCAGGGTCCAAAGTATGAAGTAAATGATTCTAGCCCGTTTACGGTGCGGACTTCGAATTGCCAATTATGAACTGACTGCTTCGGTGCAAGTACTCATTGCTCCGATGGAGGGGATGCAATGGCCCATTTTCGTCTACAAGCCCACGAGTATATTTTTTCACTCTTCCACTTGGGCCACCGATGTGCAAGTAACTAGTGGGTGTAAGCCCAACACCAGTCCAAGCCCATCCATGAGGCCCCGCCCACCAGCCCAGTTACTTTCATTGACCCACCTTTGACCTTTCCACCTCGGAGACCGCCTGTATCCCTCAAACAAAATACTGTTTTTTTTTTAATGATTACCTCGAACCATAGTTTTTAAAACTGGAGGACCAGGTCGGGAACCGGTCAAGGTATGGGTTCATGAGTCAAATTGAGGGTTCAATGGGTCGAACCATATATTTAATAAATAATATTACCAATAAATCGATATAATATTATAATTTAATTATGATTTATAATAAAAATCATTATATTAATATCAAATTTAACATAAAATATAAATATAAGTATAATAAAATAAAATAAATAAATTATAATATTTTTTATTTTTTATTTTAAGTTGGCCGATTTTTTTATCGGTTCAATTGGGTTCACTGGTTTGACTGGGAACCCGCTGGTTCAACCGAATTTGACCTAATTTAAAGTATAATTAGATTTTTATAAGAACCGGACCGAGTGAGTGGCCGGTTCCCCAGTCAAACCGGTCAAACTGGCCGGCGCAGTCTAGTTTTTAAAACTATGCCTCGAACAAAATATTCGGCAAGTATTAAACGACTCTTACCACTTGTGTAAGAAGACCCAATTGTTAGGGTTGCCCATGGTTCGGTCCAATTTGACTTAAGCATGTTATAAAATGACTCTTACAACTTGTGTAAGAAGACCCAATCGCAAGGGTTGTGCTGAACCAAACCTTATAAAACCGTTAAAAGTGGTTTGGTTTAGTTCGAACTCTATATCCCCCGAATCATAACCATTACATGGCTATCAAGTCGAATTGTTTCAAATCAATTCTATGGTTCGGTTAACCAATTCAAACCATTTTTTAAATTAATAAATTGAATATAAACTGAACCAAAACCAAACAAAAATGCATTGAAACATAAGAAAATGAAAAAAAAATATTAAAAAATAAAAAAGAAAAATATTAAAATCATAAAAATGTCTAATAAAGATAAATTAAATATATAATATTAAGATTAGTAAACCTATTTAGAATGAAATTTAGTATAAAGTGATATAAAATATACTATATAACAATAAAATAACATATATCTAACTATTTCTAAGTTTTTTAAAAATATGGTACGGTAGTTCGAATTGATTAACTGAATTATTTAAATTTAATAACTAATCGCACTGCCTCGGTTCGGTTCACAATTTGATCCGATTCTCCGGTTCCTTGTGTGCAACCCCACCAACCGCGCAGCCACACATGGAAAACATATTGAGAAGTCAAAATTTTTGAAAAGCTACATGGTTAGGAACAGGAACAAGTTGGTATTATTATATATGATTGAGTCTCAGACAACGAATTCGCCGTATGTTACTTAGTACCCTCTACTATAGCTACACCTTTTTTCCGCTGTTGCTTTTCTCAATTTGTAGACGAGAAGAGGGAAATATAAATAGAAAGATTAATAAGAGAGGAAAGAAGAAAAAGGAGAAAGCAATTATGTGCGTGATAATCTATCTAGTAATCTAAAACTCACTTTTACGTGCTTAAGTGAATATGCAGTCCAAAGTAAAGAAGAGGATAATGGTTGGGTTGCACCACTGCTGTCAAAAGAGTGAAAAAGAAGAGTAAAACAGAGAACACAAGGAAAAGAGGAGGTGATAAAAAACATAAAGAACCAGGAAGAGCAAAGTTACAGAAGAAGAGCGAGGTTGGATCGGATGGAGATATGATCTCCACGACATTATGCTTGACCACTCTGGAAACGAAGCAGAGAAACTGCCGTCGTAAGTGGATGCTTCTTGAGACTAAAGACATCCGAAATGCTCCGATGGATTGTCTGTGTGTGTGTGGATTGTTCATGGACTATCTGTTTAGATCAAAAACGGAGCATAACAGCATGGGAAGGTGCCCTCGGGCCTTCTGATGGGGGGCTAATTCAGAACCCATGCCAAGATTTGAGACTATGTTTACTTGCATGAATCTCAAGTCTTCCACGGATTATTTTCATATCCAAGTTCAAAACTCCCAGCAACTAATGACAAAAGGGAACCTCTCTCCCTGCAACTGCAAGCGCCTGGTATAAAATGAACTAGGGCCAGCCTGAAACCCTGCTTGCCTGAGCCTCTTCCTGTACCCAGCTTTGATCCACGTCTTTTTCCCCCTAAACAAAAATCTAACTCTTGTTTCCTTCAGTTTTGCCTCAACCTTTTGATCTACACCGTGTTAGCTGTTTGGTCCATGGTCTTAGAGATCCCTTTATATGAAGGTCGTTTTCTAAACGCGAGGGATTAAAAACAGTCCTATTTCCAGATTATGCAAATTCAAAGGACAAGGTCAGGGGAACTTACATTGTTGTATGTACCAACCTCTTCCAAAATACATTTCTCACAACTTGGTCGATCATCTACCACAATTCCAAGGGACGAAAGGCCAGATCCTTGCGGGTCACAAGGGTCATGTTTGGAGCAACATCAGGATGGATAGTATTGCCCATAAGTTCCAAGCATAATATTTTTGACCATTGCCTCTGTTGATCTCCTGCACTTAGGCTGCCACTTCAATGGGTCAAAGGAGCCTCATGAGCTGCTGCTGCTGCCAATGGAGCTGAAACAACAGCAGAAAATGACCGACCCCAGCTTCTTGCTCTGCACTGGTTCCACGTTCCAGTATGCAGCACAGCAGGCCGCTGATGAGACGAGAATGGGAGTGCTGTGATCCTTCTGGGGTTCACGGTTCAGAGCCATTGCCATTTTCCTTTTGCCCCCAAGGCTTGGAAAAGGTGTGCTACTACAACAAGGCGCGGCGCCTGCGTGTATCAACACCGAGAAGTCCAGTCTCACCAGCTATCAGTCAACGACAGACCACGGCCCCTCCCTCGCAGGCAAAAGCAAACCCTGTTTTCCCAAATTTAAAAATGGAAAAGGGAAGAAGGAGGAGCATAAGAGGAAAAGTACCCCCAAATCGAAGCCCATAGATCAATAAATCAAAACACCCTAAAAAGAATTTTGATTCCCCAGTCACAATAACCCCACTATCCCCTTTACACAGTGTGAGACCTGTCGCCTTCATTCTCCCGACTTTCCACCACTCTCTCTCTCTATCTCTCTTTGTGCGTTCAACTTCTCCCTCATCATCATCATCATCATCGCCGTCGTCATCTTTGAACTACTTGCCTATATATTACTGGAGCCCTAGGGTCCTCCTTCGGAGATGACTCAGGTGCCACGCAAGGAGGAGGACTCCACCTCCCCCAACCCCTCGGACGACACCGGCGTCGACGACCCTCAATCCCGTCCTCACCCCACTGCCGACGCCCCCAACAAACCCCCTGACAAGCTCGACCTGTCACCGCCGGCCGACGAAGAGGAGGTGTGCCCCGATCACGGAGGCGCTAGGGGCGGAGAGCCGATGGAAGAGGATCTAGTTGGCCCCGCTACCGTGTTCACCATCCGCCTCAAGCAGCCTCTCTCCAATCTCCAGCACAAGATGAGCGTTCCCGAACTCTGCCGCAATTTTAGGTGCGGATTCCCACAGCTCACTGAGCTAAGCAGTCTATGCTAGTTGGATTCGGTTTCGCTTCGCTTTACTGATTTTTGACCACGAGCTGCTTGATAAAATTGCATTTCCTGCAAATTAGGAACCTTCTTAAGTCGGCAAATTGTGTAATATGGTGGAGTTTGAGCTGAAGTGGAATCAGTTTAGGAGGAATTTTTCAAGCTAATTAGTATGATCAAGACAATAGCTTGGTTGGAACTTGTACTTGCTGCAAAATTTGGGCTTTGGCAAGTCAGTGAATTGTCAAACGCAGTTGAGTGTGAGCTGAATTGAGCTGATTTTGCTGAATTTTCATCTGACTTGGGTGATCATTTGGTTGGTCCAGAACCGTAATTTTAGGTAAATTGTAAGGTGCTGGGTCATGGACAGCGGTCCAATTTCTATAAAATATTGTGCTGCTGGAGTTGCGTTGCAGTTTTGGGTAATTTTGGATGAAAGAGTTTGTGCTTGAGTATCTGGCTTCCAGTTCAGTTCAAGTCAGCTGTTATTATGGCTGCGGCACTTGAATTACTTTGTGCCTATTGCTGCTGTTGGAGTATTGCTGAATCTGATGAGTTGCTTCATTTTTCATTCACATTTCAACAGATTATGAGTTCTAGGAGTATCAATGTAATTTCTTTTCCTTTTGTCTAAATATGGTTACTTTAATTTATGAAGTGCTGTTGCATGGTGTGGAAAGCTGAATGCTATTGCTTGTGCATCTGAAACTTGTGCGAGAATTCCCAGGTTAGTTCCTCAACTATTCATGATTTTCCCCTCAGCTACTTCTGATGACTTCTACATGGCTTTTTTCTTACGTTATGGTAGCATATACTTTTGATTGCCTGTGCGATGAATATTTGATTCCACTAATTACTTGCACAGGTCTTTGTATTCTTTTGAGCTTTCATTGTTACCTACGTGCTAATGTTTTTCAAAGATTTATCTAAATTTATTGAGTGGACTCCTTTCATGTTAAAGTGCTGAAGTTATTACTTATCTTTGTATTTGCAGTTCTACTGCTAATTCACCATTTTGGATTCCCATTCATATTGTGATCCCCGAGCGGCCTACTGAATGTGCAGTATTTAATGTTAGAGCAGGTATTTGATAAAGCTTTATCGTCCTATTTTTGCTCATCAATTGATGGCTAAGTTTGGAAAATATGGTTTTAAGTAGGTATTCCGTTGTTTAGAAGATAAATGGTTTTGAAAACTTTATTCTATGGAAAAGGTGCTAATAGATATCTTCACTAGAATTGTGAACAATTTGGATGCCCTTCTAATTGTTTTGATTTTGACTGAAAGGAGTAATAGTGACCTCTTCTATGCAATGAATAATTCTTGATTTGAATTCCTAGGCTCATTAGCTAGCAACTTCTGGCTTAATTGGTTTACTCTGTTACAGTGATCACTGTGAGTGTGATTTGGAGCATGTTGCCTATTATGAGAAAATATATGTAGTAGGTTTCTGTTTCATGATGTACATAATACTTACATTTTAGGGTATAATGCACATAATGGTTGCATTTTAGGGTATAATTATACAAAGGAAAAAAAAAAGTGCTAGATGGCTTGGTGTTATTATTTCCTATGTTGCTCTTGATGCTACAAAAGTCTTCTCTTATTACCTGTAGATTCTCCAAGGGATTCTGTTCAGTTTATTGAATGGTCTCCTACTTCTTGTCCTCGTGCTCTACTAATCGCAAATTTCCATGGGAGTGTAACTATCTGGACTCAGCCATCCCAAGTAAGCTATCCTTCAGGGTTTCTCTCTTCATTGAGTTTAATAGATGCCATTCTGATTGCCAAAGATTATGGAGTAGCTCAGTTATTATTCTTGTCATGTCTCTTTGACCTAGGTGTTTTCTCCATTTTGTTTCTATCTGTATTTAACAAGGATGCAATTTATTTATCCTCTTCTTACAGGGACCTGCTAATCTGGTACGAGATGCTAGTTGCTGGCAATGTGAACATCAGTGGCGGCAAGACATTGCTGTCATAACAAAGTGGCTAGCAGGAATCTCTCCTGTGTGTAATGCTGGTTTTGTTATGCTTTAAATTTCTTGCAATTATTTATTTAGTGAAATTTGTGATCCCATTTGATTTGCTTAAGAACTTGGTGTTTGTGCTTTGTCACTGTCATAGAGTTGAATTTATGGGATGTATTGATGCTTCACTAAGTCTAATAGTCATGCTTGCAGTATGCTATTTTCAATTTCATTTATTAAAATCTTTTAATTATTGCTGTAGAATCTCAGGTTTTCTGAGGATATTTATTATCCATGTAGGATTGATACTTGATCTCTGCAGACTTTTTATTGATACATTTCATTCTTACTTTCAATGCTTTTAGTTGTCTATTTTATTTTATGTTCTTAAACTTTAGCATCTACCACACATTCATCTTCTTTCAGTATCAATACTTAGTCTTACTATTTTTTTCCCTTTAATAATCAGTATAGGTGGCTTTCATCAAAATCTAGTTCTACGGGCTCAAAGTCAACATTTGAGGAAAAGTTTCTTGCACAGCAGTCCCAAACTTCAGGTGGGTCTATCTCCAGTTTGCTATCAGTAATCGGCCTTCCATTCAGATGTTTGTTTTGACTGCTGGTTGTCATATCAATATAGGATGGAACTTGTATTTAGCATTGCTGAAGAGTGGTGAAGAATGAAGTTAGCATTTGTTTTTCCCTTATATGGTGTCAGTTAGCTAGACAAATAAAATTTTCTTTAATTTTTTTGGGTTGAAGGTTTTGTTCAACCAAGTTGCACCTGAATGTTGATTATAGAACAAGTTAGTGTTTTCATCCATCGGTTTTGTCTCTCAGCTTTCCTTCAGCTCTTCAAGTTAGATTGAAGCAGCATTACTTACGAGAAATACTTGAACCTTTTGCAGATAGATGGCCCAATTTTCTTTGTGTATGCTCAGTCTTCTCCTCAGGATCTGTTCAGCTAAACTGGTCTCATTGGCCTCCTAGTCAGAATGTTGGTGCCCCAAAGTGGTTTCACACAAGCAAGGGACTCTTGGGTGCTGGACCTAGCGGCATCATGGCTGCTGATGCTATAATTACAGACAGTGGTGCCATGCATGTTGCCGGTGTTCCAATTGTAAACCCTTCTACTGTTGTTGTGTGGGAGGTTACTCCTGGCCCTGGAAGTGGATTTCAAGCAACTCCATTAGCGTCAGCAAGCCAAGGAGTCCCACCTTCAGTTAATCCTCCAAACTGGGCAGGGTTTGCCCCCCTTGCTGCTTATTTATTCAGCTGGCAGGAGTACTTGATATCAGAGGAGAAGCAGGGCAGAAAGCAAACTGATCAAGGACTAAATGATTTGGTATCTCTTAATTGTTCACCTGTTTCGAACTTTTCTGCTTATGTGAGCCCTGAAGCTGCAGCACAATCTGCGGCAACCACGACATGGGGCTCTGGAGTTACTGCTGTTGCCTTTGATCCTACTTGTGGTGGTTCAGTGGTAGCCATTGTTATTGTTGAGGGTACCACTTTGCTTCCTTAATTTCCTGTCAGATCTGCTCTTCCACTATCTATTCCATTCTCAGCTGTTTTATATAATCTCATTTGAAGTTACAGATTTAGTTATTTCACAAAATATCTTGGCAGGGCAGTACATGTCTCCTTATGATCCAGATGAGGGTCCTTCAATTACTGGATGGAGGGTACAACGTTGGGAGTCATCTCTCCAACCTGTTGTTCTTCATCATATATTTGGAAATCCAAGTTCCAGTTTTGGTGGGCAGGCACCTATGCAGACAGTTTGGCAATCAAAGGTGGACACAAGTATACCACCAACAAGTGATTTTAAAGGCCACCAAGTGCCCATTACAGGACCAACAACTAGCATCCAAAAGATGTCTGATCCCAATGGAGAGAATGCAAGACGAGTCTCTTTTGATCCCTTTGACTTGCCAAGTGATGTTCGAACACTAGCACGGATTATTTATTCTGCACATGGTGGTGAGATAGCTATTGCTTTCCTTTGTGGTGGGGTCCACATCTTTTCAGGTCCAAACTTTGCACCCGTTGATAACTACCAGATCAATGTTGGCTCTGCAATTGCTGCACCTGCCTTCTCTTCTACAAGCTGCTGTTCAGCTTCTGTTTGGCATGATAATAAGCGGGATCAAACTATATTGAAAATCATCCGTGTTCTTCCTCCCGCTGTTCCTGGTAGTCAAGTGAAGATCAACTCAACAACCTGGGAACGTGCAATTGCTGAGAGGTGTTCATTTGTTCATCTATATGCCACTTGTTATTATGATGTTTCTTTTCTAGTGCATGATAATTTGTCGATAAAATTTATGGATAGCAGATTCTGATTCAGTGTCTCTTGTGATATGATGATGTTTTGTCAGAGCAGGTTTTGGTGGAGCCTTTTGGTTGGTGTTGACTGGTGGGATGCTGTTGGCTGTACACAGAGTGCGGCTGAATGCGGAGTTGGTAAGTGTGTCAACATTTTTTATTCATTGGGAGAGTTGAATGATAGCACTGAGATGAAATGTTTTTTAACTCTTTCAGCATGATTTTAAAAATCTTTAGTGGTGTTGAATGTTTGTGGCTTTTCAGCTTATACAGTAAAAGGCTTGCTGGTTCCTGGAGTGACTATCATTTATAGGCTTTCTTGTTGATGATATTGTGAAAGACTGCCTTACTTGACTGAAAACTACTTCCCTTCTCATACAAAGTAGCACATTAAAGGTACATAAAGTGATTATTAGGAAAAGGAAAAACAGAAAATAGTTGTTTCCTTTTCCTAGGTATGGCTAACTTCATTTCATTTGAACTGGTTAGAGGTGAACTAGTATAATGGATCTTTCTTATACAATTCTTTCCTGGAGAGGGTACTCTAGCCATCCCTGATGTTAATTCTTTTGTTTTCAGTTTCTCTTAATAGTGTTATTGCAGTCTTGGATGCGGATTTCCACTCACTTCCTTCAACCCAGCATAGGCAACAGTATGGACCTGTAAGTTTTAACTTTGATTTTAGTAGATATGGAAATTACTAATTGCTTCTGAAGGCAGTGTATGTTTAGTCGAAGATTGCTGGATAGTTTGCACATTGTGTATATGTTATTTGCTGATCCCTTGCACTCTTTGGGTGTTCCATTTGGAGGAAAAATTGAAAATATGTTATGGTAACTTGCAATATGGTTGGGCAGATATATATTGGAAACCTGGCCCATTACACTAAGCTTCAAAATTCCTTTTTTTTTGGGTATGTTTTTGGGCTCCAAAAAACTTTTATGAATAAAGCCCAGTTGTATGCATGCCCTGGATTGCCATTCTGCTCTTTCCATCCAGTTTTCCTATTTCTGATGAGGTCAAATATGCCAAAGACTAAAATGGCCACCATTGCCTTTATTGCCATTCCCCTTAGCCTCCACCTCTGACCTTACAGCTGATATCTTCAGGTAGGTTTTGGTTTGTTGAGGCCATGGCCTTGCCATGCTGAGGTCGGCTAGGAGGGGATGCTTGGAATGTTGGGTTTTAGATCTGGGGGCAGAGATGGTGCAGTGGACTGCAGCAGACCTCCTGCACATTTTAAGTTTTATTTATTATATTTAAAACATATTATTTGAATGTGTTCAAGGTCATTTCAGTATTTGGAAATTCAATCTTATTGATTCCTCATCTATTCCAAGGTCAAAGACAATCTATTCCTATATAGCAAACCAAATGTCCTGTTAAAGAACTGGCATTTCTTGATGTTGCAGAGCCTTGACAGGATAAAATGTAGGCTACTGGAAGGCACCAATGCGCAGGAGGTTAGAGCAATGGTTTTGGATATGCAAGCTAGGTTGCTGCTGGATATGTTGGGAAAAGGAATCGAATCAGCGTTAATAAATCCTTCAGCCTTGGTATCAGAGCCATGGCAAGCAACTCATGAGATGTTGGCGGGAATTGATCCTGAAGCAATGGCTGTTGAAGCAGCACTTGTTTCCAGTGTTCAGGTCCTTTGCCTTGTTATGAGTGTTCATTTGCCATGGAATTAATCTTGTTCATATATTCTGCTTGTTTAGAAATGGTCGTTCAGTGAAATGCAAAATAGATTTATTTTATAACATGAAGGGCAAGGACAAATAAATTTAGTAATAAAGTGTGAATTCTAGTTGGAAACTTCATCGTGTCAACTGGCAAAGTAATATCTCACCAAGGCATAGCAACGGTGATTTTGGTCTTATTCAATTTACCCTAGCCTAATGAGCAACTGTCTTGGATTATGCTTATTTTCTCTACCTATGGTGGAAGATCTAATGGTTGAAGATATCTACAGGCATATGTTGATGCAGTTCTTGATCTGGCATCACATTTCATCACACGTTTGCGTCGTTATGCTAGTTTTTGTCGAACATTGGCCAGTCATGCTGTTAATGCTGGAACAGGAAGTAATCGGAATGTGGTAGCCAGTCCAAACCAAAGTTCAGCTTCTCCTGCAACAAGTCAGGGTTAGTATGCTCGACTATGTTGAGGGTTGCAAGTTCTGTATTGCTTAGGCAAACTACATGATATCTCTGAAAGAACTTATCTGCTTTTATGGGAAGTTCCTTTATGAAGCTTCCTCATATGCCTTTTGCTAGTTCTTTGGACTTTCATTGATGAATCCGTTTCTTCTTCTGTTCTGTTATCTAGGTGGTCAAAGTGGTACTGCGAGTTCTACTGGAAGCACCCAGATGCAGGCTTGGGTACAGGGTGCTATTGCTAAGATTAGTAGTACCAATGATGGAACTCCCAATTCCACTGTAAACCCAATTAGCGGTCCTGCAACCTTTATGCCGATTAGTATCAACACTGGAACCTTCCCTGGAACACCAGCTGTTAGGTTGATTGGGGACTGCCATTTCCTCCACAGGTTATGCCAACTTCTTCTCTTTTGTTTCTTCTTCAGGAGAAGCCAGCTTCGAATTTCTAGCAGCAACCAAAGAAATAATGATTCAAATATGCAAAAGTCCCAGCATGCTGCCCCTGGGAAGGTGGAAGAGGGCAATTCAGTGTCCTCAAAGGCAACATCAGCCATAGCTTTGACAGATGAGGCTCAGGCAGCTCGTGGTGGTCAGTTAGTAAATGGGGCAAAAGGAGGTGAAGATGGTGGCACCTCTGGTCGCTCAAGATTGGGGTCTGGGAACGCTGGTCAAGGATACACTTTTGACGAGGTATGAAGTTTGGTCTTCATGCTACATATAATACCTGCTTTTACACCCCAATAGATGGAGAGATTTGGAAGGAAACGTTGAATTTTCTAAAGGAGTTCATTTTAAGAAGGGGAGATGTGACTCCCTTCTCTACATAGACATGTGATCAACCATCCAAATTGGGTGGATTTGATTGCAAAAGTGACTCATTTCATTTTTATTTTTCCTATCCTTTCCTTTCTACATCAGATGAAGAATTGCCGCCTTCTCCTTCAGTAATATCAGTGGAACAAGGGAGATTTTTTCATTCCCTTCTCCTTTTTCTGTTTCATTCCCTTTTCTCCCTCCCTAAGAGCCATCTGAACATAGTGTGCTGGGTTTTATTGAGCTTTGAAGGTTAAGGTTTATTTGGTGCTCATTCAAAAGAGAAAAAGGTTTATTTTAGTGCCATTGACTTTATTGTTTGTTGATAACATGTTGCATTATTTTAGGTGAGGGTCCTTTTCCTGATCCTTACGGACCTTTGTCGGCGGACATCTGGTCATGCACATCCCTTGCCAGTATCTCAGGTTGGAAGCAGCAACTTACAGGTCCGGTTGCATTACATCAATGGGAACTACACAGTTTTGCCAGAAGTTGTGGAAGCATCACTGGGTCCACATATGCAGGTAGCAACATGATTCTCTCTAACTGTTGCTGATGAGAAACTCCTTATGGAGCCAAAGTGGGGACTACAATATTGATATACTGTATCACAATGCTTCAGTTTAACCGTTTGAGTCATCGACTTTGTCTCTGTTCCATGAGCATGTAATAGAAAATCATTGTGTTTAGCTGGTTGCCTACAGATTTGTTCCAAATTTGTACTTAGTTCTTCCAGTTCCTTGATTACCCTATAATTGGGTTGAAATGGAAATCACATGCACTCCATGATATTAGTTTGAATGTTTTTTCCTGTCTCCTTGTTTTACCAGTGCCAATTTTGGTTTTGTAAGCGTTTACTTATTAACATCTGTTTTACCATTCAATTATGATTTCCCCCCCTTTTGTTTTTTGATTAAACAGCCAGATACTTGATCAGTGCCATTGTAATATTTTAATTATATAGTATATACAGAAGGAAACGATTGCAGGAAGTATTGGTTTCTGATTGATAACTTGGAGATAACAGAAAACAGGGCAAGGGAGAGTATATATTACAAGTCGTGGCCAGTTAAAAGAGTTTTAGTTTCTCATATGGGCATATGCACTTTCCCATTTTCTACTAGACTACTGGTTACATTACTGCCAGAAAAGGACCGATTGCATAAGTAAAAGCTCCTGGGCCTTTTCCTATGTTATGTGATGGTATAGTTACATATAGTTGTACATGTTATATATATATATTCTTAAATTCTGAATACTCTTGGTGGCTTTTTGTGCATCCGGTGCAGAATATGCCCCGACCTAGAGGTGCAGATGCGGCCGGTTTACTACTCCGTGAATTGGAACTTCATCCACCAGCTGAAGAATGGCACAGGCGGAATATGTATGGTGGGCCATGGTCAGATCCCGATGATGTCAGTTCCATGGTTGATAATGCAAAGCATGGAAGCTCTGCAATCAGTCCGATTAATGCCAATATGCCAGAATATTCTAATGCTTATGCTGGGGTCTACAGTCTCTGGCCTAGGAAGAGGAGGATGTCTGAGCGAGATGCAGCATTTGGGCTGAACGCTTCTGTGGGCCTGGGCACTTATCTTGGTATAATGGGCTCGAGAAGAGATGTCATTACTGCTGTTTGGAAGACAGGTCTTGAAGGGACTTGGTACAAGGTTTGATACTGTACTTCCTTCTTCATGAACTGCTCTTTCTTTAATGTTCATGGTTTTTGTCTACATATCATGTCCTTTGGATTCTGAAAGAGTTTCTGGCTGTTCCAGTTTCTATTTAAAATAAGGAAACTACATGTCTGAATGCATTCTACGAGCCAATTGATTCTAAAATTGTCCAGTAAACTACAAACTAATACTTTGTCTCCTAAGTGCTTGAAAATCAATGTTTCTGGGACTGGTGAATGCGAAAACTATTTTTATTTGGTACTTGTGGCTTGTCTGAAGTTGAAATATTCATTCTTCAATTGTTTGCGATCTCTGCAAAGTTAAAGAGATAACATCCTTTCTAACACTGGAGTTTGAGCTGATTTGTGTCAGCTGCAAGAATTTAACACTTTTGTTTCTCTTTTAATGACCAAAACCAGGAATGTCTACCATAATAGATTGTGGTGGTCACAACCTATGTAGTATCATCACTAAGAATGCAAAGTGTTTGTTCTTTCAGAAATATGCAGTGTGACAATGCTGTTGGCCTCTGTGTGTGTGCGTGTACATGTGTGCTTGCGGTTTGGGATTCTATATGACTCTGACATAACTGTCTTCTTGTTGCCAGTGCATAAGATGTCTGAGGCAGACTTCGGCTTTTACTCCACCAGGTGCAAAAAACCCACCCAATCACAATGAGCGTGAAATCTGGTGGATAAGCCGATGGGTGCATGGATGCCCCATGTGTGGTGGAGCCTGGGTTCGAGTTGTATAGAAGATAACCTAATCTAACTCTCCTGCTTGGTAGGTGCATTCTCTTTCATTTTTAATCCACCAATATTGTATGGCTATTACATTCAGTAATTTAACCATGAGTCATGCACTGCACATATTGTGAAAATATCGTACAGTTATGATTTTCCCATGCAATGTGCAGTTAATTCTAATTGAATTTTAGTACGCTGACATGCCCTGGTCTTAAAACTAGGAAAGATTGTCTAGACATCCCTCTTTTAAATGAGTGATACAAGGAAATGAAAACATTTTAAAGTCTATTCTCCGAGATGTTATTAATTATAAATTATCATGTGAAGTGGCAAACACATGGTTCTGGAATGGAGGAAACTCTGGTGATTTTTCTCTGAAAAATCATGAAGTTCCAGTTGTTATCCGATTGGCTTGTGCTAAATTTTGAGCTGAAGCACAATACTGGTGCTGCTTGGCCGTATTTGTTGGTTTTTGAGTTATAGAGAATTTCCAAATAAAGTTCTTAGGATCAAAATTGGTCTGGATCCTCCTAGAAAATGCACCATCTATGAGAGTCAGAAAATACTGAGATCTGCTCATTTCAGTAATAAGTCTTTTTAGTGGGTTTCGTTGTCATTTTAAATGTAAACATCCTAGAAACAAGTTTCTTGCTATCCAAACGTACTGAAATTATGGAAACTTTTTGAGCTCACGCGTTCAAAGAGTCATGTAGCCTTCAGGTGTAAGAGTTTAATCATTCCATCCTCTCTGCAGGTTGTAAATCAACTCGGATGAGCTTCCTTCCGGTTGAAGCCAGATGGCCCAGCATGTAATGAGTTCAAGGTTTTGAAGGGCCCCAGCTGGGACGTTGTTGCTGTTATCGGGGAGGAGCATAAGCAGAACCAGTGCCGAATACTTTCAACTCTCTGCAAGTTGTCTGTACATTGTTCAGTTTAAATCTTTCTTCACTTTACTCTACTTTCTTACCGCGTGTTAAGGGGGGGAAAAAAACTGGTAGAAGAAAGGAACAGATCAGTAGGATTCAGTGAGAATCAATACGATAGATTTTCAAGCGTTTGCTTATTTTGGGATCTGCACACTGTTGTTGGTAATCTGTCAGCTGACTGTGACGTGCAGTGCGGTGCGGTGCAGGCAGGGACGGATTTAGGGGTGGGCGGGGTGATCATCCTCCGTTTGAAAGAGAATCCGTGAAATATTATAATAAATTTCAATCAGTTGTGTATTTTTTTTTTCTGGGGGTTAAATTATCTCATTTGGCCCTCGACCCGAACTCAAAATCTTGCTTCTGCATTAAGTTTCGCCCCCTTCTAGATCCGATCGTGCATGCTGTGTCTGAATGTTTCTATGAGCCGGTTACATATTTAAGAGTGCAATTAGATTTGGACGGTGGGTCATTTGTGTGTAAAATGGTCTCATAGGTAACGAGTTTATCACATCATTTGTGCCACATTGTGTCGGATGAGACAATATTTGTCCGCAAAGATGTTAGGGTTTTGGAAGATTTCTTTTTAGGGTTTATTGGGATCACTTATAATTGTTTAAGATTCTTATTAAAAAAAATTTAGTGACGTGCCAATTTATCATTGGTTTGCGATACCCCAACCTTTATGTAGAAAACCTTCTCCATCATGTGGTTGGAGAGTTGTAGCACTTCACAACCCGAAGCTTGAAGTGCCCGCTCCTCTCCTCTAGTAGCTGTCTGGGTACGCGGATCACATTCACCCTGAGCCATCATTGGCGGTGGCGTATGTCGGCTGCGTAGACCCCATCATGGATCCTCAGTAGAAGAGAAGTATGGAATATCCATCCATCATTAGGTTCAACCCGACTTGGCCTAATTCCGTATCGTATCATGTCATGTGTTGGTGTCATCCATTAAATCACATGTATATAATTTTAGAGTTGCCTCTTTTCTATTTAGGGTTTTAAAATATTAAACTTGTACATATATATTCTTGGTGGATCTTACCCAATAAATGCAATATGATACAAACCAAATATTTACTCTATTTTTAAGCACATTTTTTTTATTAAAAATTTAGGGATAATTGTCCACCATAATTATAATAGTATATTTTTCAAGTTTTTTTAAAGTGTAAATTATATGGTATTGAAAAATCCTTTAATTCTGACTATTTTAGATTCAAGTTGAGTTGACTCTCTATAAATAGAGTTCTCAAATATATATTCTTTTTATTTATAAAATTTAAATATAATATCCTATTTAAGATAAAACCACGCTAACCCTTATATAGTTTTTGACATTTTAGTTAAATTGGTACATTTTATGTTTTCGTGCATTTCCTTTTAATTTTTAGTTTATTTTTGTATTCAGTAATTTTCTTTTTTGGTAGATACTTCGGCTTTATATTTTTTTAAGTCAAACCCACCCATCGCTGTAACCCCCCACCATGCGGTGGGCAGTGGCGGTGCGGTGATCCGGCGGCCTTAGCCTGGCGGCCATTTCTTATATGTGGCGGTGGACTACCTCCACCACCAGTCGCCAACCCGGCATGCAAGCCTGCAGCCGACTCTCTGGTCCCTGCTCGGCCTCATCATCGTCTCCCGTGTGCCTCTCTACACTTACAGCTACAGGCACCGGTCGGCCAAGCTCCGATCCGCCATACACTTTCCTGCCTCCATGCTGTCAGTGCCCTTATCTCTGCTCTCTGTATCTCTGTCCGTGCACTCCGTAACGGCGGCTCTTGGCCTCGATTGACGCCGGTCCGCAACTCGCTCTCTCTTGCCTCTGCCTGGAGCTATCGTTCTGTTTTGACTTGTTTCAAGTTTCCAATTTCCGAGCGAGAAATGGACCACCCCTATGCCCAGAAATTGAAAATGCTTTTGTGAAAGTGAGTATTTTAGCTAGATCTTCTGTGGCCCGAGTGTTATTTTTCTCGGAAATTTTTTCGGGAGGTTGTCTGGTGAATTCAGTGAGCAATGATTGAAGTTGATTCGATCATATTATTATCCAATTTGGTGTCCATTTGTCGAAACGCAAGATTGGGATGGCAAAACTGACCCGCCCCGGCCAACCCGACCCTCAATAAGGACGGGTCGGGTCTTGCCCCGACTAGTAAAGGGCGGGATGGGCCTGGGTCTGTCCCTTAACCCGTCCTGTCCCGCCCCGCCCCTCCCCGCCAGATGCCATGTAATATATTATATATATATATATATAATGCATTATGTATGATATATAATATACCATACGATATATTATTATGAGAGTGAATTCTCAGTTTACAAGCGGTGGGACCCACCCTTACCACGACGGTTAGAAACAAAATTTCCTAACTGTCCCTGAGCTGCTCAAAGGGAAACAAACACCGAGGGTATTGTTGTAAATTCAATGTTTACACCACACATAAAAATTTATAATAGTATTATATTCATATATACTTTCCCAACCATTTAAAATACTTACCATCGCAATAATTTTATATTACAATTCATTTGACCAATACAAAAAATAATTTTCCATGCAACTTAAATTTACATCATAATCTAATAATACAACGATGTATCCTTAATGTATCCATATATATATATGTATTGATCAATGCCATTAATGAGATTGAACTGCAAAAAATGCAATAATGTAGCTAGACGTCTCACAACAGTGCTAATTGAATTGAATTGAATTCTATCCTCCCCTGTGTTGTTCTCATTGTGATATTAGTGAACATGGAAGACGACAATCAGCACCTGCTGTCGAGTAGACAAATGTGGCAGCCCTTGCCCCAGCCAACCACCCCTTGGACCCTCTACCAATGTCGATGACCAAAGACTTCCCTTTCATTGAAACCATAGAAGGGCATCGTACACATTGTCGGCAAAGGAGACAGTGAGGGAAGGAATAGATTCCAATCTCCAGCTGCATCTCCTGTGGAGGGCTTCCTCTTCGGTTCAACAAATTCTCCTCGGATACTCCTCTAGACATATTTCCCTCCAAACTTGTAGCACCACGAACTGATTACCCAAATATGCTAGCTTGGGTACGCTTGGGGTCACCTCCATTGTTCCAACAGAACTCCGGGGAGATTACCTTGGATCAGTAATGTCCCACTAAAAATTGAATTAAGACAATTTACAGTTGATATGAGCATCGGTCCAGAGATTCCTGAACAGCTCGACGTTTTCTCTTTTAAGTGGATGAGGCTTCCAAATTGAGATGGAGTAGGGCCCTTTAAGTTATTGGATAAGTCAGCTGCTGGTGTTTCACGAGGGAGTATGGGATTTGGCCTGTCAATCTGTTTTCGCTGAGTTCTAATCCAGAGGGTTGGGCGGTAGAGTTTTCTTTCGGCTGGAATGTCCAGGAAGAGTGATAAACAATCTGTCGATGATATCTGCTTGGTCAGTGAGTTTGAATGTTGGACGTTGGGCTTACACATACACTCAAAACCTCTCCTTCTTGTACACCTGATATGTACCATCCTTGCTAGGCTCTTTTTGGGCATGTTCAAATATTCATATCCTCCGCTACTCTCGAGTCGGAAGCTAATATTATCGATTAATTCTGATTAATGGATAGTTTCAATAAATTACCCACAACCCCCATGAGTGTGGATCGGAGTCGGCTTTGATAGTTAGTATACACAACATCATTGACCGATCATCAAACAGTGTTAACTTGTGTACTCTTGGGGCCACCAGGCTTACATATACACTCGAGGCCTCTTCCTTTGCCCAACCAATGAGAGAACTGGGGCATTACTAGACTGGGAATCGGATGGACCGGGAATATGATGAGATCTTGGACACTTGTTCTTAAAAAAAAAAAAGAAGAAGAAGAAAGAAGTGGCCACTCAAGGTCTCCTACACTACCGAACTAGATTCTATCTCATTCACTCCTTCCACGCCTACACATCACTTCCTTCTCTCGCGGTTCCCATTTGACAATTCAACCACTTGGTACCTCCTAATTCACGAGAAGAATAGCACGATATATCGCAAGGAAACTTCAGAAGATACGAGAAAAATCAAAAGTCAGCAGCAAACCTAACGAGTTTCGTCATTCCCGGTCAATTTAGTGCAAGTGTAAGTGTAATGTCGGCATGCTTTGTTGAGATATACGATCCCACATCGATTAAATAAAAAAAAAAAAACGTTGTGGGCTTATAAGAAGGTTGGGTACCACCACTTATCAGCTTGAGCTTTTAAGTGAAAACGGGCCCGATCCCTTATGGACTCACAACGAGTTTAACATGGTATCAGAGCGCGGTTACTTGAGAGATTGAAAGTTCCTTCACCACGATGGAGAACAAGACCAGCGATATTTCATCACCCTATTATCTAAGTAGTTCAGATAGCCCGGGTGCGACGTTAGTGACATGTCGACTCACCGGAAATAACTACTCCACATGGTCGAGAGCAATGATGAATGCCCTACGCGCCAAGAACAAGCTTGGATTCATAGGTGGAAGCCTGACCAAGCCGGAAGTCAGTGCATCGGAGTATGCAGCATGGGAGGTATGCAATTCTATGTTGATAGCATGGATCTTTAACTCGCTGGACACAAGCTTGCAGGCAAGCGTAGCATGTGCAGACGTTGCGAAAGTCATGTGGGATGATCTGAAGCAGAGGTTCTCACAAGGGAATGCTAGTCGAGTCCAGCAGATTAAGATGGATTTGAGCACTCTACGCCAAGAGGGGCTCACCGTAGCTCAATACTTCACTAAAATGAAGGTCCTTTGGGATGAGCTAGAAGATTACTCCAAGGTTCCACAGTGTACATGCGCTGCTGCTAGGGACTATGCTGGGGAGAAGGAGGTGGAAAAGGTTCATCAATTCCTTATGGGACTGAACACTGAGGCTTTTGGAACCGTCCGCTCCCAGGTATTAACATTTGATCCACTTCCATCCATGGCTAGAGTTTATTCTATGGTGACACAGGAAGAGCGCCAAAGGATGGCTGCTAGGGGACGTGAAGGAATGGCAGAATCGGCAGCATTCATGGCGGCAAACAATGGAAGAATGAATTCATTTGGGAGATCCACTTGTAGCTATTGCGGGAAAGTGGGGCATAATCGGTCGGATTGCTACAAACTCAATGGTTATCCAGCTAATTGGGGAGAACGACAAAGAAATGGATCAAGTTTGGGAGCAAGACAGCCACATCAGTTAGGGGGAGCAAGGCAACAAATCATGGGCAGATTGGGGCGAAAAGGTCAACTCCAGATCAGCAAGCAAACTATGCAAATCGCTCAGCCCATGTAGCTCCTTCAAATCGGCCACAACATGTTGCTCTTACGGCCCATGATGGAAGCCCGTGCTCATCAACAACCGGGGCAATCACGAAGTTAACTGACGATGTGGTCCAGCAACTTCTCACACTCGTCAAGAAGGCTGATAATAATTCTGATCAAATGGCTGGTATGCTTTCTAACTTTGATGGGTGTAACTCAGATTGGATCTTAGACATGGGGGCATCCATGCATATGACTGGTGATTTGAACAAACTAATTGACCATCTCCCCATCACCAAGCCACATCCAATATGGGTGCCAGATGGAAGGTCCTTGCTTGCAAGAAATATTGGTCATGTTGCATTGGGTTCAAACTTCATATTAAAAGATGTACTTTATGTGCCTGAGTTCAAATGTAATTTGATTTCGGTCGGGCGATTGACAAAAGATATGAAGTTTCTGTGGTGTTTTCTCATGAACTTTGTGTGGTACAGGACTTAGCCTTGAGGAGGCCGATTGGGGTGGCTAAGTTGCGAGGCGGGTTGTACCATTTCGAGTGCCTGACATCACAGTCAGCATTGGGAGCAATACGAATGGAGGACTATGAGAAATGGCACAAACGTATGGGACACCCATCACAGACAACTTTATCTTCAATTTCTGGTTTTCAATTAAATAATGTTGAGAATAAAGTTTGTGATGCATGCTGTAGAGCAAAGCAAACTCGTATGACCTTTCCCTTGAGCACCAATAAAGCTGAACAAGTTTTCAATATAGTTCATTGTGATGTCTGGGGCCCATATCATACCCCATCCTTGACCGGTGCACATTATTTTTTAACAATTGTTGATGATCACAGTAGAGCGACTTGGGTGTATTTAATGCAAGAGAAATCAGAGGTTGAGAGGCGGATTATGGATTTCTCATATATGGTGCAAAACCAATTTGAATGCTCTATCAAGATTGTGAGAACCGACAATGGTTTGGAGTTCATGTCAAAAACACTAAGAGATTTTTATCTAAGCCGTGGCATCATTCACCAAACAACATGTGTTGAGACTCCACAGCAAAACGGCAGGGTGGAGCGGAAACATAGGCACATCCTAAATGTGGCAAGAGCACTGCGATTCCAAGCCCAATTACCAATAAAGTTCTGGGGAGAATGCATTTTGACAGCAACCTACCTCATCAATCACATGCCTACACCACTATTGTCAGGTAAGAGTCCTTACGAAATTCTATTCAAGAGACCACCTACTTATGAACATTTACGGGTTTTTGGTTCATTATGTTATGCATTATATAAGCCCAAGAAAAGGGATAAATTTGAAGATCGATCGAGAAAGTGCATGTTTATCGGTTACCCGCATGGAAAGAAGGGATGGAAACTTTATGATTTAAATACAGGAGAAGTTTTTGTTTCACGGGATGTGGTCTTTCATGAGGAATCCTTTCCTTTCGCTGAATCAAGTTCAAATGGTGACTCTAAAAGTGCGACTAGTGATATTCGGGAGAATGGGATGGAATTAGTGACCATTGGCAATTATAATGAAAAGGAGAGAAATGAGTTAAGGATCAATAGTGGGGAAGCAGTATCGGTTCAGGAAGGAAGACAGATATCCACAACGGAGAGTTAAGAAACAACTCAACAACTAAGACAGGTGTTTGTAGAAGAAGCACAAGTTGATGTTGAGGCTGAACAAGATACACGACCAAGGAGAGAGAGGAAACTACCAACTCATTTCAAAGATTATGTGTGCCACACCCAAACACATTGTGACCCCTCTCCCTTGTCTTCTCCCACAATCTCCTCAGGTCAGTTTTATCCCATAGAGCATCATATTTCTTATGAGCGATTTAATGAATCCCATAAGGCCTTCATAGCATCATTAGACTCAGATATTGAGCCCGTGACATTTAAGGAAGCAGTTCGTAATCCTTGTTGGAAGAAAGCAATGTTAGAAGAGATTCAAGCTCTTGAGCAGAATAAGACTTGGATTGTCGAGCCTCTTCCAACTGGCAAGAGGACCATCGGATGCAGATGGGTCTTCAAAATCAAGCGACGAGCTGATGGAAGTATCGAGCGCTATAAAGCTAGGCTCGTCGCCAAAGGTTTCACGCAGATTGAAGGCCTTGATTTTCATGAGACATTCGCACCAGTAGCCAAATTGGTAACGGTTCGTTGTCTACTCACCATAGCACTTTTCCGAGGATGGGAATTACATCAGATGGATGTGCATAATGCATTCTTACATGGTGAGCTGGAAGAGGAGGTTTACATGCAAATGCCTCCTGGACTATCCCACCAAACTCCAGGTTCAGTTTGTCGACTAAGGAAATCTCTATATGGCTTGCGACAAGCATCGCGCAATTGGTTTTCAAAATTTGCAACTGCATTACGACACTATGGATTTGTACAATCCCCTACGGACTATTCCTTGTTCACATGGTCAAAGGGTGATAATTTCCTTGTTGTCCTAGTATATGTTGATGACCTTATTTTGACAGGTAATGATTCTAGTAAATGTACTGCACTAAAGGACTATATGCATCGATGCTTCCACATAAAGGATCTCGGACCCCTAAAATACTTTCTTGGGATAGAAGTAGCACAGCAAGGAGGCAAGATGTTTCTGAGTCAACGCAAATATGTCTTGGATATATTGACAGAATGTGGAATGCTTGGGGCCAAACCTGTCACCTTCCCAATGGAACAACAACATCGCTTATCTTTTGACTCGGGTGCTAGAATATCAGATCCGGGGAAGTATCGGCGCCTTGTCGGGCGCTTGATATACTTGACAATTACTCGACCTGAGTTATGCTATGCAGTTCATATTATGTCCCAGTTCATGCAGGATCCACAGCAAGGTCATTGGGATGCAGCAATTCGTGTCCTCCGCTATCTGAAACACACTCCGGGACAAGGCATCCTTCTTAAGCCCTCATCACTTCAATTAACTGCATATTGTGATTCAGATTGGGCAGGTTGTCCCATGACTCGACGGTCATTAACAGGGTATTTTGTTACACTTGGAGGAAGTCCTATTTCTTGGAGAACTAAGAAGCAAACTACCGTGTCGCGATCTTCAGCGGAAGCAGAATATAGGTCAATGGCTGCAACCACAAGTGAACTTTTATGGCTACGTAGTTTATTGAAAAGTCTTTGGGTTGATCATTCACAGCCGATGAAGCTGTATTGCGACAATCAAGCCGCTCTTCACATTGCAGCTAATCCAGTCTATCACGAGTGCACCAAGCACATTGAAATAGATTGTCACTTCATTCAGGAGCATATACAATCTAAGGCAATTATCACAGCCCATCTACCTACACGTCTTCAGGTGGCTGACATATTTACTAAGGCATTGGGCAAAGATCGATTTCTCTTTCTACTAAGCAAGTTGGGCGTTCATGACGTACACGCTCCAACTTGAGGGGGCGTATTGAAGATATTCATCTGATATTCTTGAAACTCTAAATCGGGAGGAAGCAATATTCCTCTAGAGACCGTGAATTGGAAACATACCATTCTCGTTTATTTCTATTCTTGGCTAATTTCCCATGTCTCCGCCACCTAATTACCTTGATCCCTGAATTTCGTCTATTTCTATTTTTTAATATTTTACATATACAATATTTCCTTGTATTGATTTTGTTTATTTCTATTCTTAATATTTTCTATATACAATATTTCCTTGTATTGATCGCAAGATGTAATTGTATTTATATGTGCACGCCATTGATGTAATGAATAAGACCATTCTTCAATTTCTTTCATTATATTTTTCATGGTATCAGAGCCAATGGGCTCACACCTTGCCCGACCCGAGTCTAGAAGTTTGGCTCGTGGTCAGTTAATATAAGCCCGAGTACGGAAGAAAATTGCCCGACTCGTGGCCAGTTGTCCCCCTCGTTTGAGACCGGAAGAAGAATGTTCGGCTTGTAGATAGTTGTTGAGGGCGGGTGTTTAATGGCACGTGGCAAAGTGGACTACATTGCCACGTGAGGGCGGGTGTTGAGATATACGATCCCACATCGATTAAATAAAAAAAAAAACGTTGTGGGCTTATAAGAAGGTTGGGTACCACCACTTATCAGCTTGAGCTTTTAAGTGGAAACGGATCCGATCCCTTATGGGCTCACAACGAGTTTAACATGCTTGTTGAACTAGGAATGGATCAAAAGGAAGAGATGAAGGGATCCAGAGGAGAAGAAGAAGAAGAGTGCGGGAGAGAAGGAGAGAGACTCAGAATCGGGGGGGAAAAGTGGGGACGGCGAACTCAATGCATTTGATGACTTGCCTTAGGTTACAGATTGGGTTGCCACATCCTTCCAACCACTCAACTATTAACAACCATCAACTACCACCCATTGCCTTTTGCGATGAGCATCTCTTGTCTCTCCCTTTCCGATCATCAAGTCCCCCTCCCCCAACACCACCCAACTCCCCTTTTTTCTTTCGCTATTGCGGTTAGATCTTGTCCCGAAACATTTACAATTGTAACATGAAACAACACGAGTTCAGGTGAATTGAGAATGAAGAAGTGACCGAATGAGAAGAAGAACAACTCACCCAAATTTTATTCTTACAATTAATGATCGTTTTGTTACCGCATTCTCTCCCTTTCACAATCTCCAACTCCTTCGCCCTCCTCTACACTTGGCCAATGTGGCATTTTCCCAATCCTTCCCATACGAGCGATTCCGATGTCCGTGTAATTCAAGAAGTAAGGGAATGAAAGAGGATTATCATAAAAGGGAAATAATGGAGAAAACGTATTATCAAGAAGAGCTATTGCTTGGTTTAGTCAAAATATCAAGGCCGAATAAAATAACCCGAAGAAACTGAACTGGTGGTAAGCAATTTTTCATTATTCTAGATAATTTCCCCATGGTTTTTTTTTTTATATATATATACTTTTTGAAAGTACCAAACCAAAAATGAAAAAAAGATTCGAGAGTGTCGATAATTTGTTAAGAAACCATTCGGACCAAATCATTTTCAGCATTAGTTGGGACGTGTTTCCTCCTCTAAATCTGAGTGATGCCTTTCTTAATTGCCAGGATATTATTCTAGAGAACATTTCTGCACGGACTGAGCGTAGAAGAAAAGATTAACTTGAATGCCAAGTCATTTGATTACTACGGTAACGATCACCGGTGTGGGTCAATGTGATTGCGGGGGCACCGTTGGCGGTGATGGCCTATTGGGTGGGTCAGTCCACTGATCTTACCACTCTGATGATGCTCCCGAGTGGGGCGCTGGTGCCCGTGTGATCCAACGGGCCCTTGTTGTGGGTTCTACTCCAACCATAGAAGAAAGTGTAGTCCATGGATGATGGTTCGGGTCGTCCCTCTGGGAATCTTGTACGGATAGGGTTAACAGAGATCACAGAACTTTGGTGCAACAATGTCTAATCTTTTATCAGTGGTCTCTATTCACAGTGTGGATGATACAATCACTTTGGGATTTACCGGAGACATCAAAATTAATTAATTAATTAATTAATTACCGAAGCATCAACAGATAGCCATGACTAGCAATTCCTCAGAAGCGCCTCGCCCTTCCACTCGACCCCGGCAGAAACACATACATCGATGCTGTCAGTGTGTGTGAAGTCGATAGTCCTCTCCAATTCCTTCTTGCAGATATCTATTGTCGTCTCTGATCAACAAAAGCATTGTTCTCCTTGAAGGGAAATGTAAACATTGATGTTAACTGCTGAATGGGAAAAAAAAATTTATGTAATGGATGTATCACATTATCAAAGACAAAGACGCCTAGTATAATGAGTCAACTATTTTGAGATATGGGTGCAATTGCTATATCAGTCAACACAATTTTAGGGTTCATATTTTTCTTTTAGGTTTATTAAAATTTCCAATGATTCTTTACTATTTTTGTTGAAGATTATTAGACGATGTGTCATTGTATATCATCGGATCATGAAACCATGTGGCATTGAAGATGTGTTACACCCGTTACACATTAAAAGTTCTCATAGGATGGATGGGAGGAAGAAAGAATAGAGAGGGTAGTGTCAAGATCCTGGAATTGTCTCTAGCTTTACCCTACCCTCGAGCGGCAACTAGGGATTTCTTATATTCTGTATATTAGCCCCTTTTGTACGTGGACTAACCTTAGTCGTGATCAACACACGTACGTACTCGAAGTGTTGCTCTATTATGCATACGAAATACGTTTTCAGCCTATCAACCGAGGGGTGGGCTTGCCTGGCGGGCCTCGGTAAACGGCCACCGCAGGTGCCCGCGCAGTCCTCAGACCCTGAGCCCATGACAAGTGATATTAGGCGGCTCAGGCGAGGGAGCGCTTTCTCAGAGAAGGAGAAGGCCAGGGGACAGTCCAAACTTAGGTGTCAACAGTCATCGGTATTGCTCTGCGTGGAATCGGTCGTGGTGTCCCGCTAAGAACGATCTTGACCATTGGCGGGTCGGGGTGTCGCTATTATTTTCAGAGCGATTCTTACTTCTCGGTTAGTATCCGTTTAACCCGTTTGATAAAAATAAATAAATAAATTATTACAAAATATTAAAAAGATATACAATATTACAGGGTAGAAAAGGATTATGTAATAATAGTCTTTCATCACTTAGTTAAACTTTACTCACGGATTCTATGAATCACATCACGGTACCAATCCAGCTTAGAATCTCTCATTGGATGAATGCTGTATCAATTCCATCCGTAATGATGCCTATGGTAAACTATTATAATTAGTCATTTTACAGCTGTCAGGGCATCCATTGGTTCATTAGTCATATTCAAGGGAGATCGATGGGAAAGCATTTTATACTTTTAATCTAATAATTATATATATTTTTTTATGATTCAATAAGATGTTTTAAATTTTATTAATTTTTTTTATAGGACGACCACATATATTAATATAAAATATCTCTTGAACCATACGGTTCCATCCGCGAGAAAGATGAGGAGAGACGTGAGATGGCGATGATCTGACCCAGCACACGCGGTCAGAGGCTAATCGTGGTTTCCCTGTTCATTGATTATGCAACGGGCAATCAAATTCAGTCTCATGTATAGATTAAATATTTGAGTAAGTATTATTCATTGATTATGTTAAGTGCCTGGTGACCAAAATTAAATTAATTAGTCTCATTGCAATTTCACATATTACATATAAATCAATATATTGACCCCTTTATTATTATTATTATTATTATATAGTGAATGGGTAATATTAACCGAATATGGTCTTGCTTGTCGGCTCCGAGTGCCCCCTGCCATCACCAGTAGTAGTTGAGGTGGAGAATTCGCGTTTGGCTCAATCAGAGGCCTTTCTTTGTCGGTAATTCACTTGTCTGTTCTTTGTTAATAAGATTTTGGAATCCATTTAACGGAAAGTTAGCTCTAAAGAACTTGCTTGTTAGGACCTACCACAATTTTATTTATTTATCTTCTTACCCCTCGCATTTTAAACTCTTTAAAATGTTATTATACCTTTTTAAAAGAGTTTATTAAGACTCTTTCAATTAGTTATAACTTTTTTTTTCCATAAGAATTATTAAGTCCACAACAAAAAATGGTAACGAAGTGTAATCCAGTCACTAAACCGTAAAAGTTTCGCTATTTGATACGATTCATTACACTCAGTCCTCATTTATTACACACATGAATGAAATTGAAATATTGTATTACAGATGGAATGGAATTGAATGAGAATGAATGATTGTTGTCATTATTCTATTTAGTACCTACCATCTTTAATACTGATGAAAATGGATTTTTATATAAAAACTCTTTTATCAATTATATTATTATATGTAATCTACTAAAAATTTTGCAATATTTTAAATTTTCTATCACTTCTTAATTTTTTATTTAATTTTCTTTATAATTTTAGTTTTCCAATAATATTAAAATTCAAAATTGTTATTATTTAGTACTCTATATAACATTTTAACTTTTTTAGAATTTTCATAATATTTTAAAATATTTGTTTGAAATTTATAAACGTTTTTATAAAATTATAAATATTTAAAATCTTCTAAATTTATTTTTAATATTTTATTGGTTTTTATATAAAATTAAATTTTAATAATTTTTAAATTTTCGAGATTTTTTCTTTACTATAATGGAAAATTTAGTGAAGTATACAAAATGAATGGTTATTCCTTAATTTAACCAATAGAATGAAATATGACGAATAAAAACGGATTGAAATTACCATTCTGATTTTAATTTGGTTCATGCGTACCAAATAGAACCTTAATACTAAAACCCTACATCATGAGGATCAACATTTAGGCTTATCAAGGTGTTAGCACTTGATTATCCAACGGTCGAATCAGGCTCGCACTTGAATTCAGCCCCATGAAGCCCGGAGAGTCATCGAAATCCATCACCACCGCTGACCACCATCATGAAATTCATCGACCGCCATGGAATTGCTTCGATCGAATTGCTGTAATTTGGCTGTCTCAAAGACATCTCTCATGTCAAAGCCCAGCACTTCACTCGGGTTCAGCAGATACAACTGCTAGATCTAAGAACATCCGTGCTGAATATGTTAAATCCATCAGAATCATGGCCAAACAATTACTGCTGCTTTTAAATCAGATTGCATCCATGAAAGCACGCTCCCCCATCATCAAATTGCTCCATTTTATTTCCGAATTGCCACAATGCAGGTCAGAAATCGCAATACGAGTCTGCCATCAATATCATCTCTTCTAACGTTATCCTATCATCTATCAACCTTGACAAAGAAAAAAGGACAAGATAACATTAATCATTACACGGTGGGAGCGAAATGCGGCTTTTTTTTTTTTCTTCTCTAAGTGAACGGGCGGTATCAGAACGATCTCCACCGCTCAGAACACGATAAGGCACAGCAAGAAGCAGCAGAAGAGGAAGACTGAGATTCTGTTCAGGGACTTATCTGCTTGCATTTCCTGCCTCCTCAGCCTCGAGCTGCTCCCCGTTAAAATGTGGTACGAATTCGGGTACCCATAAAGCCCATCCGAGTTCCCGAAAACATGGGCATAGAACATCTCCCCGAACATCCCTACCATTGAGTGACTGAACCCTGCAGACCCGAAATTAAGCAAAGCGGGCATAGAAGAAGAGTAGGAGTCATTCTCATTGGATGCAAAGGGACCAAGATTGTGGTGTGGATTCTGGTATGGGTTTCGGTAGGGGAGCTGTTGGCCAGTGTGGGATGTAGGGGAAGTCAGGGCCCTGGCAGGCTGGCCCCTGGGCCTCGGGGGTACCTTCATAGCCTTGAGCTCATGCTCAGGTGAGGCCTGGCCATGGCCATAGAGGGGGACCATCGCCTCATGGGAGATCTCGGCCTTGCAAACTGGGCACTGAGGATGCTCACTGGAGGTAAGGGAGGAACTCTGCACGCGGAGCCATTTATATATGCACGGCCAGCAATAGAGGTGGCCGCAAAATGTGACCACTGGTTCGTGTGCAAAGTCGAGGCATATGTTGCAATCAAAGCACCCAGCGGCATTTCCTGTTCCGGACTCAATTTTTGATGGTTGTGTTGATTTCCATCCCTGGGCAAAGTATCGCTCGAAGGCCATGTACCAGCTCTTGCAATTTGTCTCAGCCTGCTCTCCCTCAGTTCTGTGATTGAAACAATGAGAGTAAACAATTTAGAGACGATATCTAAAATCTAAACTTTCACGAGATAAGGTGACAGCCCAATAAAGGCTATTTATCGTAAATGATGGATAACAGTAGGTGACAACCAAACAAAAGCAACAACCATATAGGCCCCACATAGTGGCTAAGATCAAGGATGGGAGCACCGAATATGGAGCACCTTTACAAGCAATAAGGACGAATAGATAAAGCACATAAAAATAACAATAAATTACAAATTCCGTACCTTTGCATCTCATGATTTATGTGTGGTCCTAGTGGAGCAACTTTTGTCTTCTTGCATTCTTTTTCATAGAATAAAAATCATAGTTTCCCTATTCTTATCCCACAAGAAAAAGTAGCTTCCTCATGGCCTTATATGATAGTGACGATTCTTTTGACCTTCCTTTAGGGTTACTGTAAGCCTACCAGCATACCTCCATCAGCATTTAAGGATAAAAATATTCTTAGACAAAGCAACAGCAGAACAATATAGTAGATACGCTATCATATATGATCATCTCAATCTTAATAAAGTTAGCGGACAAAGCAACAGCAGAACAATATAGCGGGTCGTTGCATAGCATGTAATGTAAGTGGCATACAGCCCTCAAATAACACAGGTAGTACCTGTACTTAGTCAAAAAATGTCATGGCCACTAATGATCAGATTATGAAGCTGACTGCCATTCAATCAATGATAGCCCCAATTAACTGCGACAACTAAAACAAAGAAGCAACTCAGAACCTGCTTCTCCAACACCACCCCCGCCCACCACAACACCACCCCCATCCCCCACAAACACCCACGCACCCACCCTTCCCCCCAAACAAAAAATAAAAACAAAACTCAACAGACATTTTAGTATGTAGAGTTAGGTAAAACATCCCATCCAAGAAGACTACTCGATCAAAATTATTAGATGTATGAGATGCAATTTCCAGGCCCTGACCTCATTATACTGAAATTTCAAAACTCGCTATTCATTTTCAGGGGTTTTCAAAACCACGGCGTCCAGAATACTGAAAATTTGAGACATTTGGCTTTCAAATTGGCATCTTTAGCATGAACTGTAGCAGCATCAAAACAGCATTTAGATTAAAAAATAACAACAATTTGTACAAGAAAACAAATATTTCCACCGAATGCTTCACAAGACCCAAACAACTTATGATAATACATCTTAAAGTTACTGATCTCGTTGCTCAATCCAATGGGATAACCATACAGATTTCAAATTTGACAGAGAACTGCTCTAAGCAAAACTAATTCCCCTCTTGTCGCAAAGTGCTAGAAAAAGATCCATGCGGCATCAAATTGATGTAAACACAGATTGATGCATTTTGGCCTTCAATAATAAGTAGTAATGGAAAAGGTAAAAACTAGTTTCACCTATCTACTTGAGGGGCTTGACAATTTCATTTATCAATTTCCACACCGACACCCCCAAACTCCCCACAAAAAAAAAAAAGGAAAGAAAGAAGTCCCCAAATTCCTTATTTTAAATTCACTTATCTTCAAGCCCTCGTCCCTGCCAAGTCCCATCAAATTCAACAGCAACACACTATTGCAATCTAATCAGCTTTCCACATATCTATTTCATGAAGTCACTAGTCACGAAGCCAATTTCCTCCTCTAGATGCATCATCAAGAGCCCCGTTCCTCACTATTGGAGCTATCAGCATTTTCTCATGAGAAGAGCCCCTTGGTTCCTCCCAAATTAGCAACTCCAGCCCAGCGATAGGTCCAACACGAATTAATTCTATGGCATTCCTATGATCATCCACCGCTCTGCTATAGAACGGAAGAATTGCACGAACATGTGAAACCATCACCTCTTCACAGCAAGGGAAACAACAGGAATTGGAAAGATCAGAGACTCAACGAAGAAGGGGAAAGCAAACCTACCTCCGGCGAAGGAGGACCACAACCGTCTATCAATTAAGCGCAAGAGTTATTCTCGGGTAGTTGAGGACTATGACAGATGATGCTTCAATGGCGATCCAGAGAGAGAGAGAGAGAGAGGGGGGAGGGAGTGTGCGGGGGAAGACGTTCAATAGCGAACCGCTTGCGAGAGTTCCTCGAGACTTTTATAGGCGAATCTTCGAAGAGGATTAGAATGAATTCCAAGAAGATGTTGGGTGGTCATATCCGTAATTACAGTAATAATTATATGCCTCGCGCGGCCTTTTGCTAAGATCGAGTGTAATTAATGTAATAATTATAGTATTAATTTTCTAATGTACTTTAATTCAATATTATTTTCTCATGTTATAAATATAGGGAGATAAGATAGAAAGAAGTTTTGAAAGATTCAATATTTTTACTACATGATAAAAAAAACCTTTTTTTACTAATTAGTACTATGAGATTAAAGTACCTCACGTATGGATGAAATGATTTAAATCTTATTTTTATTTAAGATTAATGCATCAATTAATTACGAATTTTGACATTTTTCTAAATTTAGTGTGAATTCTTTTACATGTTATGATCATGTATCAACTATTGTACCGTTTACAAGTTTAGAATGGCGTTTGTTTTTCCATTAAACTTGTCATGTGTTGTACTATGCCAGATAAATAATTGTTAACTCAGTCAATAAAATTAGCGTGTCATGTAAAATAACTTGATGGAAAAGATGAATGTTAATAACTCACATAATTAATATCTGATCATAATATATAAAAAAATTATATTAAATTTAAAAATATGGTTAAGGTTCGTACTTTGACAATATTAACCCTCCTTATCCCTACGATCGGCCTTTTCTCCCTTCTTTTTACTTATTCTAATATACGTTCTTAAATTTATGGTAAATGGTGAAAAGGGGAAGGGACACTTTACTCATTAAAATTGTGATAAACAAACACAAAATTAATCGGAATGAGTACTCTCCCGATCATGATTTTCCTACCCTATATGGAAAGATCCTTCCCCCCTTTGGGCAGTGACCTATAACTATAGATGTTAAATTGGGCCGGTTCGATCTAGAACTAGACCATAAGAACACGGAATCGACTCAGACCATTTCAAATCGAGCACAGAACCGGTCTTGTGCAAGTTGAGAGGCAATTCCATGCTGGGTTGAAAAAATAGACCCGTTAAATCGAAATTAGCCTAACTCATTTACCTTATTTACACTGGCTGCGTAAAACCACCATGGATCGTCACAAAACCATACTTGAATAAGCTCAAACCATGATGGACCATCAAAAATTTCACCGTTAAATAGTAAATTTAGAGTTTAAGATCATAATTGAAATGTAAGAATACAAGTAACTTAAAAATTCATAAAAATCGAAAAAACAATCTGGGCCACCCATCTTTGTCACAATTACAGGGCATTTCGCAGGTTGATGAACCATGAACCGAAACAGGCTTGGGCCACCCCCCTTTTACAACATTAGCTATAACCACAATTTACTATTACTTTAATTACCATGAATCTTGCTGAGATTAGTTTATTATTATTATTTTATACGTATTCTCTACTACTATTGAGAAATTGAATCAAATAAATCAGAATTAATTTAGATTTATCCAAAAAAAACTAATTTAGTTTAAATCGATTTAATTTATTATTAGTTTGGATGGGATTAAAGGAGGGAAAATTCAGAAAATAGGGAGCTAGACAAGAGAAGGAAAATGAATGAATTTTGAAGAAACATTAACTGTGATTGGAAATATATAATAAGGGAAATGGGAAGAACGGGAAATTTTTTAAATTAATTAATTATATTATTCTAATATATGAATTTTTTAATTAATAAAGGGAATATTTTTTTACTATTTTACATTTATTCAACCCAATTTGGGGTAGAAAGAAAATGGGCTCCTACTCCCTTTTATCTCTCTCAAAATAACAAGTTAAATTGGTGAAAATTATTCATTCCCTTCCCCTTCCCTCCTATTCACCCTCATCCAAGTAAGAGTTAGCATATGAGAATTTACTATATAAATGTGTCGAAATAATTTGATATTTTTTTCTTCTTATATAAGATTTCGGTTCGAGCCAATTAAATAGAAAAGAATTGTATTGGAAGAGTTTTTTTCCCTTAGCTTGAGCTTGATGAGTCCAAGTCTAACGACTTATGGATATCGATTGGGTTGTAAAATACTATAATCCTTCCTAAACATGATTACGGTGCGTGCACATGAGGACTTATCGACAAAATGAATATTATAACTAATTGTTCTGAGTGGTGGGGGAAAAAAAATATACGTCTTATAGAAGGCAGGCAATTGAATTTTGAAAGCTGTGTCCACATATCTATCTATCGAACCTTACGTTGGGAGGAAGGAGCAAATCACGTCCTAATAAAATCTCGCCATTGATTCGGACAGGTAGGCGTAATGGTGAAAAGTTCAAAGGAAAGGAAGTGCAGCACGCTATGGCGGTCGACCGAGCGTATGGACTTGGTGTTGCTCTCACACTGCAATTGATTGACGGGCTCCAGATCTTGCTGAGAAAAAAGAACCTTGAAATGGCAAGACCGGTCGACTTCTGTGTAGGCTTCGTGCTTAGGGTGGATGCGTGCTCGGATGAGCTGTGCCAGGTCGTCGATCGAACTGCACCGACAGAATTGACGCTACTGCTGATCGCTCGGTTCAGCTGCCGCACCTGTGATTCGACAGAAAAGCCGGAAAAAGTGTGTAAGAGTGAAAGTTAGAAAAGGGGGCACAATTAATCGCTACTTTCCAGAACTTTTCCACTTTCAGTAGGCGACGGTGTAAACGCCAAGGGTCTTCATCGTCGACTTCGAGGCCCCCACTGCCACACCTGTTTGTTCGGGCCGGCCCGAAGAATTTGGGTCACATTGACATGGCACGGTCTATTTTTGAACCATGACAGTATGACCCATCGTCTCAGTTGATCCAAAAATCCCTACCTATTCATGTGAATAGTTTCGTGCTTTAGATCATTCAATTCACTCCAAATCAAACAAATTAATTCTTTTCAAAAAATACTTTTAAATAATTTTCATATTTTAAAATAAATTTTTATATGATATAATTGACTAATTAATTAAAATTTTATATTATTTTAGAAAAAATATTAAATAATTATTAAAATAGAATTATTTATATATAATTAATGAAAATTTGGAATTTCCTCCTAATTTTCTTCTTTCATTTATTGTAAACATTATTTTTTTTATGGGCTAGCATAATTTTTTTTGCATCTATGCTCAAGCAACTCAAAAACCCTTACTCATGCATGGTTTTTTCATTTCGTTCATGCGCTGTGGTTTCAGATCAAACCAATATTTAACATATCTATGCCTTCTCCATAACCTACTCAAAGCATGCAATTGGTTGAGAAATGATGCATCAAGCTACTGATATCATTCTTGTATTGAGATCAAGAATTCTTGAAATTAAATTTCGCTGGGAATCAACGGTTGATTCCCTTTCTTCTTATCTAATTTTTAAATTTGTGATTATCCTCTCTAACGGGAGAGAGAAAACACATAGACTACCCTCATCTTCATCTCCACCTATCTCATTATGTCCCTTCTTAAACTTGTGAAGATCAATAACTCCAACGTGCGTCATCAACGAGAAGTGCTTCTCTTTCCGCCCAGAAAGATTTGCACAAATGGATAGAAAGCCTAGTGAATCCCAGGTTCTGCAAATAGGAACGTTAAAAAAAAAAAAATGCGACGATGCCCAGGTTCCATTCCGGCACCATATTGTATCGGTAAATTATATTAGCCGAGGTGGTCTACCGTCTTCTCCCTCTACTAGAATAACACGTCGGATTTGAAGGATATGAAAAGGACAATAATAGTCTGTTTTGATTTCCTCGGCGTCCTTCCGAACCTTCTGATGGGTGGTTGAGAAGAGGAGTCGTCAAGCCCACTGCACGCGCATTTTTGTGCACCGTATATACGACTTGTCACATTCGTCAGACATGAATTTTATGCAGCAGACGAAGACCAACTTGGTTTTTAGACTGACCGCAGAGCATAAACTTTCCGATGTTGACCACACGGTTCGACTAGCTTGTTGCAGTACGATCCGAGTAGTCTAACCGAGAAGGCGAGTGGTTTCCATGCATTTTGCCCTGCGGATGAACTTGGAAGGAATAGAAGCGAGAGTCATTCGGGGAGGAGATTGTTGTCTCACTTGTGTCGCTCTCCATCTGGATCAAGAGCACCATAGAACTTTAGTAGGAAGAAATTGGACGGATTGCACGAGAAAGTTGCAACTTCAACTGGCGGAGCAAGTTGAAATTGACGTACGTAAATTTCACAAACAGCATAGAGAAAGAATGAAAGGGATAAATCTTCTTCGGAATAATCGTGTTTCTTTCAGTAACTATGCTCTTTGGGGTACTTGAACCGGCCGTAGGATCATCGCAGCAAGACAAATATAAGCAGGGCGACACAGCAGTGACAGGAGATGTGCAGCATGGGAATTGTGGGCAAATTTTATTGTAATGAATTAATTGATAGCAAGCTAAAAGAAAAAAACTAACAATTGATGGCAACAGAGCAACATGTCTCATCAATGTCCACTTAAGCTAGCTAGTCCCCAACATGACCAAACACACAGAGGCAGGCAATAAGCACAGAAGCAGCAGAAGCTCACGCCCCTCAGAGGGATGGATTGCTGCCGGGGAAGAAGATGAAGTGGAGGAGAGTTCAGCCGGGAAGAAGGCTACACTGGAAGACATTATTTGTTCACGTGTCCCCTTACTAATTACAGAAGAATTGAAGCTAGAACAAACACAGAAGAAGGCTACACGGGAAGACATCACCTCCCCAGTCCCCCCATATATACATTTTCTCCATCTAAGCTTAAGCAAATTCAGCGCAAGAAGTGCATCCTCCACTATACCGATAACTTCTCATTCTGCAGTGAAGCCATTTACTTTGTTGATGATACTTCTTGATCTGGACCATTTTAACATTATAGACTAGCCAGGCAACATCCGAACGAAAAATCAACCTGCAGGTTCGTTCAGCAACTGCAATAACGTGTAGCTCAACGTTAACTGATGCCTGACACTGAAATAGACAGACCTAAGGGTGATCTTTTGTACTAGAAAGTTGAGTTTACCTTCAAGTACGTCCCCACAGGGGTTCCAAAGAGAAAGGCTTCTCGCTCCGGGATTGGGCAGCTAGGGGCCTAGAAGGAGGGGCATGGACAGTGATTGGAAGAACCCACTCACTCTTGTCTCTTCCCTCAATGAGAAGCGGATGCTCATATCTGAAATGTTGGAAGAGCAAACCAATCTCTAGATTAAGCAGTTAAAAGGGCATATATAATACAGATCAAGACATAATTTGACTAAAGCATACAGGCAGTTCCTTATCCAAACCATGATACAAACTTATGTTGTACTAGTAAGAATGTCTGAACAAATGTAAAGTTTGTTCTTGTAAAGTTTAGTAGGAAGAGGTAAAATAATTATTAAGTTGGCTGTAAAGTTTATGTAATATGAGAATACGTTTTTTGGACGTAAAATCTTTACCAACCACACTGTTAAGTTTTAACCAATGTAATTTCAAATTACAGTTAACTTTACAACCAAATGTTATAATTTGTTATCCAAACAAACAGCCCAAAAATGCTCTGGTAACTATGGACTCCAGCAGGCATTAACATGTTACTAATGGATTACATTGTGCTAAATGATGATACCTGGTCCAATCAACATTTTTTGGAGTAGTATAAAATTCAAAGCGTAGAGACCACTGCATGGAGACACGGGGGGTAGAAAAGGACATGGGCCCATCCATGGGAATGGAAAACAGGAAGCTCGTCTGAACCAGATCTGCAACAACTTCATGGTGATCGCTCTGAACCTAAAGGAAAACCATGCAGTAGATGTGATGGCTGGATTTGTTCAAGTATCTTTCATATCATATGCATGTATACTAGAGCCGACATCTCAATTACCTTTGTGATTGTGGGAGACTTTCTTCTGGAAGGATGGACAAATCGCCTATTTATTGTCTCCGAAGTCTCCAGTGTTATTGAAATCTGAGAGAACAGCCATGTTACCCACAGGTCACTTGATTTGCATTAAAAAAAAAACAAAAAGAATCGGCAAAAATGGATCTCTTATCTATTTCTAGCAAATTTCTCCGTACTTCTCTGCAATATTACCTCAAGGCACCTCCGAGCTCTTTCTTCATGGAAGAAAGTTAGTGTTCCACCAATCTGAAGTTGAGACATCATTGTTATGATGAAAGGAGCCACAAAACATTAACAACTAATAATCACACGAGAAAAGGAGGAAAAAACTACCATGTCACTGAAATAATAAGTTGAATCTGAATTTTTGGGAGAAAATCTAAGTAGAACTTGGTCATCCAACCGGATATTGTATGATCTGCCTCGGATAAAGTTCTCAGCTGCAGAAAACAATTCCCATGACAAATGAAACTCAATCTTCAAATCATGTACGATTACATTATAGAAAATGACAACTATGATTTACTTCATGGATGCCATTGTATCATGAAAAGGTGTAATAATACCAGCTACAGATGAAAATGCTCCATCATCATTTTCCAAGGAAGGAGATTTCACAAGCTTCCGCTGCTGGCTTGGAGAAAAAATAGAAGATCGCTGGGGTGATGCATCTGTTAGCAAAGAAAAGTTGCCAGTTACAAAGAGAGGATAAGTTTTGCTATTTTCACATGCATGCTAAACAACAAAGACACAGAAAGGCAATTTTGCCATCCTGTCACTCTTGTTTGAAGCCAACTGAAAAGCTTATGCAAATCAAATGCATGAAATAGCTTGGGACATCCAAAGAGTCTCACCAGCATTAGAGTTATCCAAGACCTCAGCTACAGAAAGATGAGTAGGTGCTGCATTTGAAAGACTGGTCCTCTGTCCTTCTAAATCCAACAGATCCCTACTTGCAGATCTTGCATGTGATGAGTGGAAGGACAATGAACTCCCAAAAGATCTGTACATATTTTCTTTGGTGGTATTGTAAGAAGAAACAGATGCAATCTCATCCTTTGAGCTATCATAACCTTCTTCAACTGCATCATATGCATCAGTTGCTCTCACCTAGTCAAATCATCAAGCAAAGAAATGATCACTTACTTGCAAATGTCATAAATGAGATGGTTGAGAGAAACTTCTACCAACATCCCCCGTAAAATAAATAACATGACCTCCATCACTACAAAGAAAAGAAGGATCCTCCAGCAGAACTACTGCCACATTTGGTATGCACTAATAAAATGGAATGAAAGGGTTTTTTAATCCTTTCATTCCACTTGTTTTTTTAATATGACTACACTAATTTAAATTTCCATTTGCATTCTTTTAGCATTGATCTTGTTATTCAATTTGATGGAGTGAACATGGTTTACAGAAGTTCAAAATTTCCACACTTATCCAAATAATATTCACTCATCTTTTAAAGATTAGAACAAGAAGCACCAAAATTTCTCTTGATGCAAATGCATTTTATTCAAATCAATTACTTTTTCCTGCAAGCAAAACATGGCATAAAAGGAAAAGGAAAAGGAAAGTGATCCCCTTTAAAAGGAAGAATCAACACATCCCCCACCCTGAAGAGAAGAGAAGGGTCCTCCCAGAGCACTAAAAGGAAAATGAAAAGTAAAATTGGACAGTGGGAATTAATATCTAACAGCCTACCCAATCAGATTCTCCATCCATCTCTTTCCAATACATATCCAGTTGAATGGTTGTCGAAGGTACAATTCCTAACAATAGAGAAACATGCAATTATTATACTACCAGGAGTTAGGTATAAACAGAGAACAGATAAATGACAAAATAACTAACATATATCAGACTATGAACAGCTGAAGTATGTTATGCACAAGCCTAATAATTTTCATTAGAATAAGGGAGGAAAACTAATTGAAGATCAGTCTGTGGAGCTTTTTCCAAGCCATCACTGCATAGTAAAGGACATGGTACTGAAATTGAAGGCGCAACAAGATCTAAAGGAACAGCAAAAAATACCACGGAGAAGATCAAATACCTAGTTCTATCAATAATCTTGCGTCAACAGCAAGCAAATTACCAAGTATTATAACCTATCACCAAACTCAAGCAAGTACACAATGAAGGCAGCTCAAAGTAGAAGTATTCAATTTAACCAAATAAATTTGGGAAAATCCATAACAGTAATGTATAGGGGGGGTTGCAATAAATTTGGCTATGGATCATATTTTCGGGGCAAAAATCCTGGATTTGGGTCTCCAAATCCATAACATGAAGGAATATTATCCAATTTTTCTTTTCTAAACTAAAAGCCCCCAAATTGATGTAGTTTTATGAGTGACATGAGAGGTTTTGACCATACATTAAGTATTTAATGGCAATTGCAGTGTTGAACATAGAGATGCCAATATTTTTAAATTTCATTATGTGCAAACAACATAAGGCATGTCATTACCTTCACCTTCTTCCAAAAGCAATCCACTGTCCTTTTGATTGACCCAAACTTGCAATGGAACACGAACTTCCTGTAGCATCAACCACAAATAAACTATTGACATAAAAGACGCTATTAAGATGACACATTGAACAGAGATGAGGCATAAAAGTGAAGGTTACGATATTTCAAAACTCATGACTTGATTATTTCTCACCCAAAAAGAAAAAAGAATGAGAGAGATCACATCAAGAAAACATATAATCCTTCAGCAATTACTGACAAACCCATAATGACTTACTCCAAAAACAAAATGCAAGACACAAATGCAACAACTCATTATAGATAGCAGCACATTCAGATGTTATGTCACATAAATCAAGTCAGTGACTTCCACTATCTGCAATTTTTATTTCCGAAAAACTTCAATCGCATCGGAGGTACCGTGTAATGGTATTCTCCAGTATGCACAGCTAATGAAAAAAGCTCCCATGTGAATAACAGAGCATCATTCTGAATGAAAAACAGACTATACAAGAACTACAAACCACTTCTATGAGATCACTTGACAACTCTCTATGAGAGTAGCCTTTGTCAAGTATTTGCCACTGTCCTGACAAGAAAGTCTTGACATAGTACAGATATCGAATTGCAGCACCCTTGTATGATGGTGGTAAAATGCTCGGCAGGACTGTCCGCACCACATCTGCATAAAGGGGTTAACAGATTAAATTTTTAGAAAGTGATGTTATATTTTGCTATGGACATCAAGAAGGATAAACCAATGCAAATGATTTAATGGGCATGGTGCCCACAATAGGCCAGCCATAGCGATGCAAATAATATACTACAACAATTTGACAATTTGATTAATCTCTTGAGGCATCCAAGCTATCTAAAAATGATAAATATCCGATAGTTGCAAATGATACTTTTATTAGTCATGATGATATATATGACAATCCAAGAGAGTAAATGAATTCCATTAGGATACAAAGAAACAAGAGATGCCAATCTGCTCCGTAAGAAGAATTTTGAAAGGTGACAGGCAAGGCATCTGCTTTTAAATCTCCACACCATAAACTCTAGTGCTTTTCAAATTATAGCGTGTAAGAGATTGCCCTTACAAGTTTTCATGGATCCAGAGGAAAGGATCACATTTGAAATGATGTGAGGTGCGGAGCAGTCCATGAAAACATATTCCCCTGCAGAAGACGAGCACAAAGAAACCCAGTCAATCAACCAAACAGAAGGAGAAAGGATCACAGCGCAGATGAAGGCCAATTGACAGACAAAAGCTCACGCATCCTACTGCTTAAGCATTTCAGATTCAGAACTACTTTACTCTTAGGATTCTGTGGTTTATACATCTAAAACTCAATAGCAACGAAAACTATTCAACGTATAGCAAACGATTAGCGTATCCAATTCCTGACAGGCTACCACAGCCGAAACGAAGCTGCAGAAGCGCAGTACCTCTGCGCTGTTTGGAGTCGGGAGAGGGCTTCTGGATGGCGAACCATTGAGCGTCCAATTTCTCAATCCCTTTGATCTCGAAGCCTAGCCTCTTAATCAACAGGGAACAGGCACCACCATTCTTAAGGAGGGGATGGTCGAGGGTGCTGGGACAGGAGATCTCAACGGTAGCAATGACCGGGTCGCCGGGTCGGTAGACCTCTCTGTCAGTCCGGATACTTAGGGACGGCGCGGGGGGCCGGCTCTCGGGGCCTTGCTTTGGGCCACCACCACCGAATATGGAAAAACGGAGCGGCAACATTGGCACTCTCTTTCAGTGTCCGGTCGAGGTATTAATAGCTCAAATCAGCTGGATCAACTCTACAGATCCAATTAGGAGGAGCTATAAGCTTATGCCTTCCATAGTCGACCTTCGATCTGGAACAGGAGATGCTAACAGCAATGGCAGCAGCAATGCGCCATTGTCGGCTTCTTCTCCTTCAGGAATCGTTCCCCTGTCTTCGAGAAGAAGACAACGACTCTGCTCCACACACAAAGCTAATCGTCTGCTCCTATCAGGACTCCGATCTGATCGCCTTTCGGCCCTTCCATTCACACGCTCATTCATCCACAGCTCCGATCCCGATTCCCACCATAACAGGCACGGGTCAGCGGTCCGGCGACCCGGTACCCGGATCCTATTTATATGAAACCGTCCGCAAGTTTTCGATTCGAAATCCTAACCAAGGGAAGGCAAGAGAACCTGACTCCACTCCATCCGCAGGACCGCGGCCTAATTACGTAGTCTTATGTCAGGTTTGCTACACTGGAAAAAGCACTCCGGGTGCGATTCATTTCCTTAATTTGGAAAGGGAAAATTAAAGCCGAGAACACCATTATGCCGGAATGAGCATTCGTCCATAGTCTTCAATACCCCAATTCCGGCCCCTTAACGGCGGAATCACCATTCCACTCCCGCATTTTCCAAGTGAGAAGATTTAAGTACCGACTCTGACCTTACATTTTACCCCAAATCCCGTGATTGCTTATACCTTGAATTTTTTTTCAAATTAATCGTAGCATCTTCGTCTTATCTCGATACCCTGCTCTAATTATTCAATTAATATCAGTTTAATATTTGTACCGACAAGAATGGAATACAGAAAGTTGGATAGTTGCTCGGTATAGACTCTTTGAGAAACATCTTAGACTTTTAATTCATCTAGATAGTAAGGTTATAATCAGTAAATTAAGTAACTAATCCAATTTCATTCCCTCGATATTAAAAATGATACCATACTAAAGAATTGGACTGAGCATTCCATCAGGATCAATTTCTTTGGAACCATTCCATTCCATTTCAACCGGACGGATACCGTATTCAACTTCAGAGTTGGGTCAATTAACACTTTTTTTTTTTTTGAAATGTAGAATTGGCTAACTTGCTTAAACCATGGGGTCAATACAAAAGCCAAGAACATCCCAGCCGGAGATCCGATCAGATCAAAAGACCTATTGTCACATACACTATGAGCGATGTGAGTGTAGAAGCTTGCATGCACGAAAGAAGGCTTTGCAGGACTTTGTAGACCTATAATTATACACCCCTCTAACATTAAATAGCAAAACATCACACTAAAAGTAAATAGAGGATCCATCAAAAGCTTGAAACCATCTCCTGCCTACAATTAGAGTTGTTAAAACGGGCGGGTCGAGTCAATTCAAATTAGCTTTAGAACCGTTTAACTCGGTTACAGTTCGGCCTATTTGCTATACGGGCCAATTCAGTCAAAGGTTACAGTTCAGACATATATAAACCAGTCCTGAACCGTTTATAAGCAGTCCGGTTCACGGTTCGGAATGATTTGACCCATGAACCGTTCATCTTTTTATTTTTTAAAATTATTTTAAATGAATATTTTTTATTTTTTTAAAGAAATTTTAAATTGATTCGGTAAAATCCAATCATTGATTTACAGGATTTTGACAGTCCGGGTTAGTTTATAACGGTTTCAGGCTGGTTATGATTCTATGTCGATTCTTAAACAGTTTCAAGCATATTCAATAAGAAAACAGCCTGAGTCTGTTCAAAATAGACACTACCTTAAATAAAATTCTTGGTTGCTATTCACTTAATATTCACAAGACCTACCCACATGCAATATATATATATGTATAAATTGGCAAATAGGTGAGCGGTGATTTTTATGCAATGTTATATAAGTACTATTCATTTGAAAGGGTATAATTCCTCCTCTCTTTTTTTTTTTTTTTTACTTAAGTCGTGCGATAGCATTTTTGCTGCCATGAATCCAAAAGTAATACCATCCATACACATTCACAACATTCGATAAAAAAAAAAGTCATTTACAATGCCCATGTATGTACTCCCAAGATAAGGATACATGTCATTTTAACGTTTCGATAACTCCACGAGCATCTGGAAATGAAAATGTTTCCTTCTAACTTCTTAATGTCACAGTGGAGGAGACTAATGCAATCAATGGCGAGGGTTCTATTTGAGTGGAGGTAGTGTTTTAAAAAATGCAGTCCGGGTTGGTTTAAAATAGGTCTAGAACCGTTAGATCTGGTCACGATTTGGCTTGTTTATTTAACAGGCTGATTCAGTCACGGGTCATAGTTCAGGTGAATATAAATCAACTCAGAACCTTTTATAAACAGGTCGATTTGGCCCATGAACTACCCATCTTTTTAATTTTTAAAAAAATTATTTTATAAACGGGCCATTTTTTTAAATGCCATTGCTTTCGAATTTGATTGGTGAACAGTATTTTGATTGGATTAGATAAACAGTACTTTGATTTGATGGCTTACCCATTTGTGACCGTTGATTTTTCAACAAATTGTAGAAGATTGCGACACTTGGTAGGCAAAGAGCTATAGTTCACGTCTGGCTCGGTGCAATCCAGTTTCGTAATGATTCCGAATTGGTTTTGTAACAGTTCCTAACCAGTTTGATAGATTAATGGTCCATGCTGATTACGGTTTAACGTGCCTATATTGCTAACTCGACTTGTAACCATTCTTAACTTAATAAGAGCGGTTATAGGTCATATTAGAGACGGTTTGTGCCGGCTTCGGGCTGGTTCTAAGCCAGCTCACCCCCTTTAACAACCCGGAGCTGGTCACCACCGGACACATTCAATGCCAATGTAGCACCCACTTGACAAGAGCAGTAAATTGTCAGCCTTATTAATAAACGAAGTACATTCCTTTATTATTATTATTTAATATAATTACATTTGGTTAATGCAGATTTGTTTTGTGACAGACATTATATTGTTTATTTCCAACACTACTGACAAAAGCCTTCATGTCATTGTAGATCGAGTTCGTCCTTTCCATCAATCATGATTTAAAAAAACTCATATTGGTATGGTAGGGTGGTTCGGTACTCATTATCCTAATGGGAGGACTCGAGTTCGAATCCCACTTGTAGCGGGGAGCTCTTAACCCCTTAAATAGGCCGATCCGGGGCGATCCGAATTAGTAGCTGGACAAAATCTAACTTGATACCAGCGATTTTTATCAAAAAAATCATGATTTCAAAAGGGGGAAATTATCATGGGGGCAACAATCACGGTACGATTTTGTATTCTTTACTTGGTTATTTGATCCCGTGGAATCAACTTTTGTTGCCTATTAGAGACATGTGTCGTGCACACAGCGTGTACTGCCTGCCTCTCATGGTAGATGTTCATAAATGGACTTAAGGACGCAAGGTGGTGGTGATCGTCCCTTGCACGCGAAAAATTTGCAAAAACAACCGTATAATTTCACTTCATCTTATTCATTTTAATTTAATTATCTTTTTTTTTTGCACCACGTAGTGTCCACAGGCCAGCTAAAGCGCATCTCGAGACTGGTTTATGGTCGGATCAGGATCCTTAAGAAAATTTCCGTTGACTCTCCAAACCCGAGATTCGATTATTGGATCACCTATTTGAGGTTCAGTGAAAGAACTACTAGTTCAACATCAAGTTATTCATTCTAATTTAATGGTCGTGTTTCGTCACTCTCTTAATTTCGCATTGGACATACATTTTAGATCCAACCAAGGAACTTACCCAACAACCTCTTCTCTCTCCCGAGGCATTTGGTCTGAGTGTCGTTAGATTGCCAAGAGAGTCAAGATTGTGTGAATTAAAGTAAAATTTTATGTTATAACATGAGCCTGTATTACTTGAAAAATAAAAAATAAAATTGGGTTCCATGTCGAACCAGCGAGCCCAATTGAATCGGTGAAATAATCGACCAATTTAAAATTTAAAAAATAAAAATTTATTATAATTACTTATTTTATTTTATTAAACTCATATTTATATTTTATATTAAATTTGGGATTATATTTTATATTATGTATTTTTATCCTAAGTTATTGTAAAATAATAATATTATATTAAATTATTAATAATATTATTTATTAAATATGCGATTGGATCCATTGATTCCTGTCTAACCCACAAACTCATGCATTGACCGGTTTGTAGTCAAGTTCGATTTTAAAAATTGTGATGATTATAATTCATTAAATTCATGAATATAATATGTTTTGTACGGAAAATGCTACAGATGATATGCGGGGAGGAGCGCAAGGTGAGTGGAGAAATAGAAAAGACAAAGTGACCCTCGGTTTTAAAGACAAGGAGTGCAAGGTAGAGTGACTTTAATTAACTCGGTTTTAAATTCCATTCCAAACCACATTATGCAATGCACTTTATTACCACAGAAAGTTTGTAACTCAATTGATAGAATTAATATAAACTTTCTTTGGGACTCTACGGAGGGGAAGAGAGGACTACATTTGGTGAATTGGGAGACAGTGACCCTCCCTAGAGGCAGCGGCGGTTTGGGGATTAAAAAAGCTGAAGGTAGGAATTTAGCTTTGTTAGGTGGACTTCCATGGAGAGTTAGGGACGACCATAGACCTTGGGCTCGACTACTTCGGTTGAAACAGGCTGGTGTGAGAGGTAGGAACAGCAATGCACAAAATAGGGTGGCAATCGCTGCTGGGTCGAGGGTGTGTCAGCTGGGTGAGAAATGGAGTGTAGGTAATGGGCGAAGAGTGAACTTTTGGATGGATGACTGGGGTAGAAAGGGTCCCTTGAGAGGAGTTGTCCATGGACCTTTGAATAGAGGAGAAGACCTGCTAACTGTTTCTACAGTTATATGCGAGAATGGGCAATGGGACTTGTCTAGTATTTCTTTTGATCTTAGTACAATTGCCTCAGAGTTCTTCTCTAGCATCCCTAGGAGCTTAGATGCTGAAGTTCCTGATAGAAGGATATGGGGAATGGCAACAAATGGTAAGTTTTCTACCAAATCTGCTTATGACTTAATATGCAACCTGTCTGACAAGAAAACAGATCTGGAATGGAGTTGGGTTTGGAAAAATAAAGCCCACCCAAGGGTTCAGTTCTTCCTCTGGATTTGTGCTCACCATAAAGCACCAACAGCAGAGCATTTGTGCAGCAGAGGTATGCAAGTCCCCCTTCTTTGCAAAGCTTGTGGCGACCAGGTAGAAACTCTAACTCATGTTCTTAGAGATTGCCCCATTGCAGCAGATTTTTGGCGCAAGTTGGGCTATCCAAGCTCAAAGAGAGCTTCTTTTAATACTCCTGTGATAGAATGGTTACGAATTAATGTTTTAGCCTATGAGAAGCATTGCCTAAATATCCCATGGAGTATTGTTTTTACATGGGCAATCTGGTTTCTCTGGAAACAAAGAAATACAGGCCGGTTTGAGGGCTTGGAGGCCAGCAAAGAGTTGCCTCGAAGGGTGCTCGAAAGAGCAGCTGAATTCTTTGCTTCCTTGGTCCCCAGTAAAAGAGTTGAGAGAGTACCAATCCAAATTAGGTGGGACTGCCTGCCAGCAGGTTGGGTAAAGTTAAATGTGGATGGATCGGTATCCGACAATCAATCGAGAGCTGGAGGGGGAGGAGTGCTGAGAGACTCCAATGGACTTTGGCTAAATGGTTTTGGTAGATGCTTGGGCGCTGCAAACAGCCTAGAGGCTGAAGCGTGGGCCCTTAGAGACGGCCTCTCACTAGCTCGGGATTCAGGCATCACACACCTTTTTGTTGAATTGGATGCTAAGGTCCTATTCGAGCTGGTTTGGGGCACTGTCGAGGCTAATTTACTTATTGCTCCAATTGTTAATGATTGCAGGAAGATTTGCCAAGGCTTCCAAGGAATTCGCGCACGCCACATATATCGAGAAGCAAATGCGGTGGCAGACTTCCTAGCAAAGCATGCACGAATGAAGAACGATTATACTCTCCAGTTGATAATTTTTGCGCACCCTTTTGATGTAATTCCTGACCTGCTATTCCATGATCTAATGGGCATTCATGAGCCCAGGCTTGTAAACGTGGAGGTTCCACAATAGTAGAAAGAACACTTTCCTTTATTACCAAAAAAGAAATAGAAAAGACAAAGTGACTGGAAAAAGAAAAGGGAGAGAAAGTGAGTGAGTAATTATATAGTGATGGATTTATTGTAATCTCTTTTTTTTTTTTTGTCTTTTGTCAGTTTAACAGCTGTCATAGATTCAATTTTATATGCCAATTGATGATTCGAGAAAGTGAAAGCAGATGAAAAAGAAGTTACACACATAGTTTTTAAAACCGGACCGGGCCGGGAACCGGTGTAGGCATGGGTTCATGGGTTCATGGGTCGGACCGGGGGTTCAATGGGTTGAACCGCATGTTTAATAAATAATATTAATAATATAATATTACTAATAAATTTACATAATATCATAATTTGAATATAATTTATAACAAAAATCATTAATATAACCATTATATTAAACAAAAGTCTAATATAAAATGTAAATATAAGTTTAGTAAAATAAAATAGGTACATTACAATAGGTTTTTGTGTTTTTTTAATTTTAAGTCGGCCGGTTTTCTCATGGGTTCAATTGGGTTCACCGGTCGGACCGGAAATCGGCCGGTTCAATCGGATTTTTTCTCTTTTAATGTGCAATTGGATTTTTTGAAGGAACCGGGCCGGGTGAGTGGCCGGTTCCCGGTTGAACCGGTCGAACCGGCCGGCCCGGTCCGGTTTTTAAAACTATGGTTACACATCCCCATAATTAAATATTATTTTTTCCTTTTTAAAAATTAATCTGAAAATTGTGAAAATTTATAAAAAGATGAAATTTAAAATACGATAGTTAATGGATTGGAAGGGAGGGGACACGAGGCGACGGCGGGCCCCTGAACCCGCAACTTCGCAATCAGAATCTCACAGGGGTCTAGATGGGATCCACCTCTCTTTAACCTGGAAAAGAAAAATTGAAAAAGGTCGCAAGCAAAAATAGTTCCTTTTTTTTTTCTGGTGTATGCTTAAAGTGAGGAAAAGTGCTTATAGGACTAAAACAAAAGGACACATAAGATCGAGGATCAAAAATGAATTCACTGGGAAATATCTCCAAGCAAGTGTCCTTATTAGTCATCGGGGAGTAACAAGCATCAATTGCCCACGTGTCAGTGGCTCGACACGTTGCTTTGTTGCCTAAAAGGTTTGAGCGTTTAATTTTATTAGGACGGGTCCCACTGAACTGTCCAGTGGCGGATCCGTTTAAATTTGAATAAATTATAATTCCCTAGTGTTAAGCACGGATGATTTGGATAATGAAAATAAAGAAAATAATCAATTATATCAAGTTTTACATTTTAATTCAGGATAGCGGGAAGGTATTAATTATTATTTTTCTGTCGGTTCGAAATTTAATTATTCGTTGGGCAAAGGGTTAAGTGCTGGTACTGCGTCTTTTCGCTTATCCCAGACGATTCCGCATATTCAATAATTGCGAGAATTGAAGATAGTTACCCGCCTGGGGCCCACCTTGGCCACCACTGCTCACCTCCACCATTGCTTGGAGCTCTCCACTCTCTCTTTTCAGCGCGTGGGGCGCGCAGAGGCCTTCCGGTTTCGGGGATATGCTCCTTTTTGTCCTTCCTTTTTTTTTTTTCCCGGAGAAAATAAATAAAGATGTTATTACATTTTTCTCTCCTGCCATTGTTAGTTTGCATTACAAAAAAAAAATTAAAAATTGTGGATAAAAATTTTAATTATTTTATTAATAAGATTTTATTGTGTTATAGATTGTCATGCAATATTATTAATCTATTACATTTAATATATATTATATTAGTTGGATAGTACGAGTAAAATAGTATATAATTTGTTGTTGTAAGAAATTTACGTAATTCAATGTATGAAGATATTTATTAATAATAATTAATGTTAAATTTTTGTACCTTGAACTAGAATAGATTTTACACTAAATACTGTACTTGATACTGTAAAATAAGATCACAAAATGATGTAGTATAATTAATCAAGACATATGAGCACTTACTTATTATTCTATATGCACCATCTAGTATTTATAAGTCAAATGTATTCTCTCTAATCCTGATTGGAGTAGGATTGCTCTATTAAGAAGTCAAATTCTATTTTTTTATACTTCTTTTTTTATTATAAATTAACTTAAAATCTTATTTAAAGAAAATATATGTAAGGTAATTTTAATTAATTTATATTATTAATGTATTTGTTTATTTACAATAGTCGAGAATGAAGTTGCCTTTATTTAGGAGACGAATTAACGAATTAACTCGGCAAGACCTATCCGCGCTTGGTCAAATTTCTCGGTTTTTTCAACATAGGGGCTTAAGTGAAAATGGTATAAAAGATGGGGGGAGCAATTCGTGCGATATTATTTTCTCTTCTGACGGAACTCACCTTTCCATTCCAACGTCAGTTTCCATCGGTTTCGTGCATTTTATCCAAATTACTTTTCAGTCCAAGACTCATCACGCTTCTTCTCGTCTACCCTTTCTCCTCTCTCTGTCTCTCTCCTCTCCACTGTGACATCTCTGCTCCTAAGCTCTCCCCACTGCCTCTTCTGTTGACAGAACCGACCGCTCTGTCTCTCTCTCTCTCTCTCTCTATAGCTTTGTCTGTATCCTCGAGCCCTTGTCAGTGTGAGGTGTTGGGGAATGAGATGAGAAAGGGAAACTATTAGAGGGCCACTGAGTTCAAACTCCTGGTCATGAAGCTCTGCAGGCATCTAGAGTCCACGCGCCGCCGGGAGAATCGGGAGGGTGCCGCCTAAACCGATACCAGAGACCTCGCGGTCTTCGAGGGATGAACAACCTCAGGCAGCGCCCGCAGGCCATGCGCCGCGGGGAGCAGGTGTATCCGCCGCCGCCGCTGCGGAGGCTGCCGGAGGTGTACAATATAATTCCAATCCACGACCTCCTACAGACAGACCACCCGTCTCTTAGGTACCCGGAGGTGCGCGCGGCGACGGCGGCGCTGAGGCTGGTGGACGACCTGAGGAAGCCGCCGTTCGTGCGGTGGACGCCGGATATGGACCTGATGGACTGGGTGGGACACTTCTTCGGGTTCCAGGCTGACAACGTCAGGAACCAGAGAGAGCATTTGGTGCTCCACCTTGCAAACAGTCAGATGCGCCGGACGCCCCCGCCTCCCTCCCCCGACGCCCTCTACCCTGCCGTCGTCTATGATTTCCGCAAAAAGCTCCTCAAGAACTACAACTCCTGGTGCTCCTACTTAGGTCAGCCAAAAACAAAGAAAAATTTTACTTTTTTAGGGAAGAAACAGCTCCTGAGTTCGTAGAAAGAAAAGTGAATGAAGTGAGATAAAATCGTCACACGACGTTTTACTCCACTATATTCTTTTATGTCCGTTTTTTGCCCCTTAGCGAGACGTTCTTATGTTTCAATCAGCAAATTTGCTGATGTTTCTTAATTTAGATAAAGATCATTCTTTCCTTTCACTTTGTGCGTGTAGAATTGTTCCTATGAGTGTGTTTTCTTGTAATTCTGGGCAGTATTGGCTTTCCGTGCATATGCAGTTGTGAATTTTTGCTGTTTAGGTGTGATGGTATGGACACTGTTATGACTCGATGTTATTGTTCGAGTTTGATTAGGACAAATATATATGGAAGAAAGTGTGGCTACTGGATTTTAGGTGTTTAGCTTCCTTTGTCTTGTTTCATATCTCTGGTTTTATATACTCCAGTGCATCTTGCAGTTTGATGTCTTTGGTCTGCTCAAGCTTGCAGCACCTATGATGCTGACTGTATTGGGTATTATAGTATGTTTTGGGACTCATTTAGTTTGCATTATTATGTCACCTAGGTAGGACACCCAGCCTGTGGCTCTCTAGTCGGAATGACACGCCAGGGCTTCGTCGTGAGCTCATGTATATTTCCCTCTATCTCCTCATCTGGGGCGAGGCTGCAAATCTCCGCTTCATGCCTGAGTGTCTTTGCTATGTCTTCCATCACATGGCCATGGAATTGAATCTCATTGTTGAGGACGATATTGACAGGAACACCGGTCGTCCATTCTTGCCCTCGATTTCTGGCCAAAATGCCTTTTTGAAGCATGTGGTCACACCCATTTACCAAACGATCAAGGTTGAGGTGGAGCGTAGCCGGAATGGATCAGCCCCACATTCTGCCTGGAGGAACTATGATGATTTAAATGAGTACTTTTGGAGCAGGAGGTGCTTCAAGTCCTTGAAATGGCCGATAGATCTTAGCAGCAATTTCTTTGCGAGCACTGACAAGAGTGAGCGGATTGGGAAGACAGGATTCGTGGAACAGAGATCGTTTTGGAATATCTTTCGAAGCTTTGATCGACTTTGGGTGGGTCTGATCTTATTCTTGCAGGCAATGATCATAGTTGCTTGGGCAGAGACTGCTTACCCGTGGCTGGCATTGGAAAGGAGAGAGGTACAGGTGGAGCTCTTGACAATTTTCATCACGTGGGCTGGCATTCGGTTTTGGCAGGCAGTTCTTGATGCTGGGACACAGTACAGTCTGGTCTCCAGGGAGACGAAGTTGCTAGGATTCAGGATGGTGTTAAAGGGCCTTGTTGCCCTTACATGGACTGTAGTCTTTGCAGTTTTCTATGGTCAGATTTGGATACAGAAGAACTCTGATCAGATTTGGTCCACCGAAGCCAACCGCAAGATTGTCGTATTCCTTAAGACTGCCTTAGTGTTCATAATTCCGGAATTGCTTGCTTTGACACTTTTTGTCCTCCCTTGGATTCGGATATTGATAGAAGAATTGGACTGGAGTGTGATTTACGTATTCACATGGTGGTTCCATACTAGAATTTTCGTTGGTCGTGGAGTTAGAGAAGGACTTGTTAATAACATCAAATATGCTCTTTTTTGGGCAGTTGTTGTGATCACTAAGATTTGCTTCAGTTATTTCCTTCAGATCAGGCCCATGGTGGGTCCTACCAAGGCGCTTCTTGAACTCCACATTGACTACACCTGGCATGAGTTCTTTGGCAACACAAACCTTATGGCAGTGATCTTGCTGTGGGCCCCAGTGATCCTAATCTACTTCATGGACCTTCAGATCTGGTATTCTATCTTCTCTGCTTTTGTGGGTGCAATTATTGGTCTATTCTCTCATTTGGGTGAGATTCGGAATATCGAGCAATTAAGGCTCAGATTCCAGTTCTTTGCCAGTGCAATGCAATTTAATCTCGTGCCTGATAACCAGATGTTAACAACAAAGGCAACGATGGTGCAGAAGCTGAGAGATGCAATTCATCGATTGAAACTACGATACGGTCTGGGTCAACCCTACAAGAAGATCGAGTCAAGTCAGATCGAGGCAACTCGATTTGCCCTTATCTGGAATGAGATAATGAGAACTATGAGGGAGGAAGATCTGATCAGCGATCAAGAATTTGAGCTGTTGGAGCTCCCGCCCAATTGCTGGAACATTAGGGTCATCAGGTGGCCGTGTGCCCTTCTCTGTAATGAGCTTCTCCTCGCTCTCAGTCAGGCTTCTGAATTGGCGGAATTTCCAGATAGATTCTTGTGGTCGAGGATTTGTGTGAATGAGTACAGGAGATGTGCTGTGATTGAGGCTTATGATAGCTTCAAGTACTTGATGATCTTCATGATTACCAGGGAAGGAACTGAGGAGAAGTCCATTGTTATGAAACTCTTCTACGAAATAGAGGAGACCATTGGGATCGGGAAGTTCACTGAAGTCTACAGAATGAAAGTTCTCCCCCAGATCCATGCCAAGTTGATATTGCTTATTGAGCTTCTTATGAGCCCGGGCAAGGATCTCAGTAAGATTGTGAATGTGCTTCAGGCTCTGTATGAATTAGTTGTTCGGGAGTTTCCTAAGTTGAAAAAGACTATTAATGTATTGTGCATGGAAGGATTAGCCCCAAGAAGCCTTGAGACTGATTCAGGATTCCTCTTTGAGAATGCAGTTGAACTTCCTGATGATGATGAGGACTCGATCTTCTACAAGCATCTAAGAAGACTCTATACTATTCTCACCTCTAGAGACGCAATGCACAATGTTCCTTCAAACCTTGAGGCCAGAAGGAGGATTGCTTTCTTTAGCAACTCACTCTTTATGAACATGCCTCGTGCTCCTTATGTTGAGAAGATGATGGCTTTTAGTGTGCTGACTCCTTATTACGATGAGGAAGTCTTGCTCGGGAAAGAAAGTCTAAGAAGTGAAAACGAAGATGGGATTTCTACTCTGTTTTATTTGCAAAAGATCTATGAGGACGAGTGGAGAAATTTTGTGCAGCGAATGCGGAGAGATGGGATGAAGGATGAGAATGAGCTATGGACGAATCGAGCAAGAGATTTGCGCCTGTGGGCATCATACAGGGGCCAGACACTGTCTCGAACTGTGAGAGGGATGATGTATTATTACAGGTAATGCAAAACTAACTAGCAATTGGGAAATTTGGGGGATAAAAGTTATAGGAACAAGAGAGGGACATTATTTATTTAGCAGGTGTTATTACCGCTATATGCTTCCTAAGCTAATCTCATCAACTGTGATTGGGACACGTGAGCTAGGAAAGAAAAATGAGTTTTATCTGGACTCCATGAATATGCTTATAAAAAATCAATAAGAAAAATCTGTAGAACATTAAGATTGTACTGGAAGTATCTTTTCCTGAGATCTCTGAATAATTCTTAATTAATAGGGCCTTGAAGACACTCTCGTTCCTCGATCTGGCCTCAGAAATGGATGTAAGGACTGGTTCACAGGATATTGCTTCTCATCACTCGCTGAGGCACTATCAGAGTAATGGAAATAGCCTCTTGAACTCAGTTCAGACAGCCCCAGCTCCTCAGAACAGGAATCTCAATAGAGCTTCGAGCGGTGTTAGTCTTCTGTTCAAGGGGAATGAGCATGGGACTGCAATGATGAAGTTCACATATGTGATCTCGTGCCAGTTATATGGTCAGCAGAAGGCAGGGAAGGATCCAAAGGCAAGAAAGGAATCAAAGGCTGACGAGATCTTATATCTGCTAAAGAACAATGAGGCCCTTCGTGTTGCCTATGTAGATGAGGTCCATGTGAGGAGGGATGAGGTCCACGGGAGGAGGGAGGAGGTCCAGTATTACTCTGTTCTGGTAAAATTCGACCAGCAGTTGCAGGAAGAGGTGGAGATATACCGAGTACAGCTTCCAGGACCCATTAAGCTTGGGGAAGGAAAGCCTGAGAATCAGAACCATGCAATTATCTTCACCCGAGGGGATGCTGTCCAGACAATTGACATGAACCAGGACAGCTACTTTGAGGAAGCCCTGAAAATGCGGAATTTATTGGAAGAGTTCAAGAAATCCTATGGGATCAGGAGGCCCACGATCCTTGGAGTCCGTGAGAACATCTTCACTGGTTCAGTCTCTTCACTTGCCTGGTTCATGTCTGCACAGGAGACAAGCTTTGTGACACTAGGGCAGCGGGTCCTTGCAAACCCATTGAAGGTCCGGATGCACTATGGACATCCGGATGTCTTTGACCGGTTCTGGTTCTTGACCCGAGGCGGGCTTAGTAAGGCATCAAAACTGATCAACATCAGTGAGGATATATTTGCTGGCTTTAATTGCACTCTTAGAGGAGGCAATGTGACCCACCATGAATATATTCAAGTTGGTAAAGGACGGGATGTTGGGCTGAACCAAATCTCCATGTTCGAGGCAAAGGTTGCAAGTGGGAATGGTGAGCAAGTGCTCAGTAGAGATGTCTATCGTTTGGGTCACAGGCTTGATTTTTTTAGGATGCTCTCAGTCTTCTATTCAACTATTGGGTACTATTTTAACACACTGATTCTAGTTCTCACTGTCTATGCATTCCTGTGGGGCCGCCTCTATCTTGCTCTTAGTGGGGTTGAGAAGGCAGCTAAGGATCGTAGTAATGACATTAAATCTCTTGGAACAATCCTGAACCAGCAATTTGTGGTTCAGCTGGGCATCTTCACTGCTCTTCCTATGGTGCTTGAAAACTCACTTGAGCATGGATTCCTTCCAGCAGTCTGGGACTTCATTACTATGCAGTTACAGCTTGCTTCTTTCTTCTTCACCTTCTCGATGGGGACTCGCACTCACTTCTTTGGGCGGACTATCCTCCATGGTGGGGCCAAGTACCGGGCCACTGGCCGAGGATTCGTGGTCCAGCATAAGAGCTTTGCTGAGAATTACCGGCTCTATGCCCGAAGTCACTTTGTGAAGGGAATTGAGCTTGGAGTCATCCTGATAGTCTATGCATCTCAGAGCCCATTAGCAAAAAGCACTTTTGTCTATATACTCATGACCATCTCAAGTTGGTTCTTAGTCATCTCATGGATCATGTCCCCATTTATATTCAACCCATCGGGCTTCGACTGGTTAAAAAATGTCTATGACTATGAGGACTTCATGAAGTGGATTTGGAATGGAGGTGGGATGTTCTATAAGGCTGATCAGAGCTGGGAGACATGGTGGTATGAGGAGCAGGACCACCTCAGGACAACTGGACTGTGGGGAAAGTTGTTGGAGATCATTCTGGATCTTCGGTTCTTCTTTTTCCAGTATGGTGTTGTCTACCATCTAGAAATAGCGGGTGGCCGCAAGAGTATTGCTGTCTACCTCCTCTCCTGGATCATCATGGTTGTTGCTGTTGGAATTTATATCATCATAGCGTATGCCCGTGATAAATATGCTGCTAGGGAGCATATCTACTATCGTCTTGTTCAGCTGTTAGTTAGTCTCATTATTGTCCTCCCAATCATTTTTCTGCTGAAGTTCACAACGTTCGTGTTCGTGGATCTTGTGAAGAGCTTTCTGGCATTTATACCTACTGGATGGGGCATGATATCAATTGCCTTGGTTCTTCGTCCATTTCTTCAGTCAACAATTGTGTGGGAGACTGTGGTTTCTTTGGCTCGACTATATGATATGCTTTTTGGCATTATAGTTATGGCTCCTGTGGCATTACTCTCGTGGTTGCCTGGATTCCAGGAAATGCAGACAAGGGTCTTGTTCAATGAAGCTTTCAGTAGGGGTCTACAGATATCAATGATTCTTGCTGGGAAAAAATCCACTTAAAGAATGTTTTAGGTAATTTCCTGGCTGTTATCTGTGCTTCTGAACATTATGATCCACAATTAACTATTGAATTTCGAGCTTTATTGGCTATGCTTCGTTGTTCTAGTTGTATGTCAAAGATACAGTGCCTCTATAGAATGTGTTGTGTGATATAAACCACACCATTATCTAACAAGGTAAATACTTTAATTTATGGGTGTGGCAATTTCAAAATCTCCAAATGTATGGCTCACTAAAATGTGCATTTCCAACCAGTTGTGTCTTTCCTCCAATTTACCCCTCTGCTAAGAAAGTTGTGATGTTATAGCAGAAACTTCTTCTTTTGCTGCTTTGACTTTCTAGACAAATGATAATGTGACTCCTCCATGTGTATATCCAGAGTCCTGATTTATTAATTTTTTCAAACAGGAGGATCCTGAGCCATATGCTGGTAGAACTTAATGCACGAGGAGAGCTTCAACCTGGTACATTTATTCATTGCTTTTGCTTTCCAATAATTTCTTTTTTGAATATAGGTGAGAATAATTTCTTTGGACAGTGTATTTGGATCCTGCTCCTTATACCCCCCATAGATCTTTTATTGGATCACATTGTTTCACAAGCACTGCAGGTCTACAAAATTGTTTAGTATCAGATAAATTCTTTTTTGAATATAGGTGAGAATAATTTCTATAGACTGTATTTGGAACCTGCTCCTTTTACCCCCTATAGATCTTTTATTGGATCACATTGTTTCACAAGTACTGCAGGTCTACGAAATTGTTTAGTATTAGATACATTAAGTCCTATGGAATAAGATCATGTAAGAGGCAATTGTACACAAAATAAAAGTTTGTTATAGCGTTTGTATGCACAGGCACTTGGTTCCCAGAATCAGGGGCAAGCTATTTTCATCATTAGGTTCCTATCTGATCTTGTTAGGTTCTGATTTCCAAAATCAGATTCCAGTGAATTCTGGACTAGGATCCAGGACCATGAACAACTATAACAGGAGCCTGAACCAAGAAGAGAACCTCAAGGGTTGTTTACATTGAGAGGCATGTTTGATGGGTGAGGGAAGAATAGAATTGACCCTTGTTTGAAATTGGGAGGCTTCTCGAGGGCTGTGATAACTCGTCAAACCCTCCCAAAGCTGATCTTTTTCACTGCTACTTGCTGCCTAACAAAGGATATGGAGAGAATGGGGGCTTCTTGTGGTGGTGGCATAGCCCTCATCAATAGGACTCGTTGTGCCCCTTTTGTCCTCTCTTCTCCCATCCTCCAGAGACTCATGAGTCTCCCCTTTAACTGTATAACTATATAACATGATCCAGTTGGTTTACTGTTACATTACTTAACATGATAGTTTCTGGTTTGCAAATGGTTGCACTTGTCGTCTTCTCTGGAAAATCCCAGACTCACGTGCCCTCAGATGAAATCATGTTGAGCTGGTAAACGGTGTGGAGCCATTATCATAGCATGCTGGTTTATTTTCTCCATTTCCTTATGACTTTTCTGCAAATATCCCTAGCGTTTTCTCTGACTGATGATTTACGTACCTTAGCTAATTTATCTCAGTTCCAGGATTTCCGAGATCAAAGAACTGATGCGAGAGCAATTTTGATGGGCCTTCACCATTCCCCTGAGTCTCGGACAGTCTTCAAGTATCTGCTTCAGGAGATGAATCGATCACTGTTTTGAGTGAGGGTGAATGCTCTAGTTATTTATTCGTGCTCGAGACCATGTTTTGATGCTGTAATTAAGGGATCAAGTTAGGGATTTAGCTTTTCTATGTCGTTTCTCTCTCTTCTTTCGGGTTTTCAGTCCGACCATTGCTGGGTATCTTCTTCTTGTACAATGCTCATGTGGTAGGCTTTGTTTTGCTCTTCTAGCTGTGCAGTTGTCAATAAGAGGAGGCTCCCAAAAGGTGCTTTCACCAAAGGTGTCTTCTGGTCCTCATCTCGAGCTCAAACCCCACATGCAAGTCGTGCCTCGAAGCTATGTCAGGTAATAGTCAAAGCATCTCAACCAACTGGACGCGGACCCATTGACGGCTCAAGCCAATTTGGCTGTTAACTCCACGGATTCAGGGAACCGGCTGGTTCATCTTACGGTTTCATGTGACGATGGTCCCATGAACACTGCCATCACTTGACAGATCCATGACTATAGGACATGATACCTTGACTTAGAATAAGATTTAACATCACACCAGCACACGATTGACACAATTCCATTAATATCAACCACCCGTGCCTCTTTAGAAGCCATTTATTCAACAAGACACCGGATAACATGGGATGCCGGTTTGATCTTCCACAAAGCAGGCATTTAGAGCATTGTATTCTTTTTTTTAATAACTACGCATCGCAAACCTATATACAGACAACACGGACAATCGATATTAGTAACATTCGGAGCAGGAAGATTACGTGCCAGTTCACTTTACCAGACTCAAGGAACTCTATGGTCCCATGAACTGGCTGCAGTCGAACCCCTTCCCTTGAAATGTCTCGACGAGCTTAGGATACAGCTTCTCCAGCATGATCTTGAAACCCATCGAGCTCCTCTTCTGGGCTCCTTGCGCTTCACCGGCCCCATTTTCCAAAGGGAATCCCACGGGAGCCCCTTCCATGTATTCCTTGCAAGCAAATAGGATGCTTTGGCAGCGATTCCCAAAGTGATCCAACACAAGCGCCTCGAAATGCTGAGACAATTGATGCGTTAAGTATTAAGAACAACAGGGATGAGAGATTACATTTTAGCACACGACACAATATTGCACGGTATCAGCAGCCATGCCAGCTACGAGTTGGTTTTAAAGGGTAAAACGAGAATTACGAATAAATAAATAGTCTGCTGGTAGAACCAGTTGGGATAAATGGTATTATGTTGTGCAAAAAAAAAAAATGTAGAAACTAATGCCGACGATTAGGAAACAAAGCATTCAATTAGAGCAGTTTCACATTTTCTGGATATCAAATGTAAGCATGATTTATTGTTTTCTTAGCGGGAATAGCTATACCTTTGGTGGATTTTGGAGAAGGTATGTCATGGACTTGCAGGTGAGGAGGAAGACGTTCTCATTGTAGCTCATGGAGTTCTTCTCACCTTCAGCTTTCCCCACCTGCTTGTCGTATCCCGCCTCGTTGAAGTAGGGCCTGTCGTTGAGCACGAGTGCCTGGAGAGAAACAAGGACCTGGAGGACCGTGGACCTCTGTGGGTCCCACACCTCGGATCCCGTCCCGGTCCAGGTGTTCAAGAGGCTCAGGCAAACGTTTCCAGACTCATACAGGTTCGGGTTCAGGCGGAGTCCTCCTGAATGATAGTGTACCATCTGCAAGGTATTTTAGATGATAGTTGAACCCATGAAATCATGAATCCATTGTCTGAGCAAGTCAGTATACTTACAGGTGGTACATTCGGGTAATCTGGAGGAAGAAAGATGTCGAAGAAGAATAGGCCATCATGATATGGCGTGCTGGGGGCACCCATGATGGCAGCTCTCATCAGATCCATCCTTTCTTCATAGGCCCGTACATAAATCGTCTCTGTCGATTTACCAAAGCTTAGTGTCTCTAATGAAAAAAAATGTAATTATTAAATGGAACAGAAAGTCGGACCAAGGAAAGAAATACAGACCTGGGAGGTTTTTCTCAAGAATGCTCCATTCATGCTGAACTTTCTTGAACCAAGCCCTTTTAACCTGCAGATGGACAAAGGAACAATGTCAAACTTCACTTCCTTTTTCTATCTGTTATCCTTGGTGAATGGTTCAAGTTCGGGTTCTAACCTGAGATGATCCCAGTTCCTTGCCTGCTTGACTGCGAAAGAAGTGCTCGGAACAATCATCAACCAGATCAAACTGCTTGAACTTCTCTTCACCCTTTTCTGCATGCGAAATTTTATCCTTATTTTCCTCAAACTCAGGGAGGACTCCTATCTCCTCCAAACTTTCAGGGACCACCATTTTCATCTCCTCTCCTGAATTGAGATTTCCTACACATGCTTTGTTGAGGATGTCCTTTTGTGGATCTGTGCCTTCAGGCATAGGACATGAAGGGCTCGAGCCTAACTCCGATGTAGATGCCAAGGATCTGAATAAGCCTGCTGCAAATCCTGTTAGGAACCCAATCGCAGATCGAGGGAGCGAGAGGAGAGTACCATCCCAAAGGTGCTTTTGGTTTCCTATGTCATTGGCTGTACAGTAACTATGCCAATCCTGCAAAATCAAAATTATGGTAGAGCTCAACTCATTTTCCAAGAATTTAGGAATCCTGAAAATGACAGCTGCTGCAAATCTGCCATATGGTCATAATCAAATTCCAATCCTGCAAGGACATGGATTCACTGTTTTATTGTTTCAACTGGCATTATATCCTGACTCCATCTCTGTGCATAGTCATCATCAAAGAAGAAAAATGATGAATATATAATTGCTGCATCAAATGTAAGACTGGACTATCAGGTCTGTTCCATGGTTGAACACTTGCAACTCAGTACGACTACCATGGAGTTGTTTGCATGAGACCATGTGAGAAACAGACTAGAGACATGGCCAATTTGGCCTCCAAGAGATGAAGGTGGCCATCCTTGGAACAAATTCTGACTCCTATAAAACTTAGCATCGGTTTGTGACATGTTTAATCTCCAATTTTCACATACCTTCCCTTTCGAGTAGTATGATTGAAGATCCAGGTCTATGATTTGATGGTCTACGATTTGTTCACTGTCTTGGTCATCACGGTTTTCCAATGGCACTGGAGATTCGGTTGGAACTTCATATTTATCACAGCGGATGATCTCATAAGGGGCCACCTGTGATATCACATTTTCACCTCATGTTACGTGTTTTCAAGAAAGAAAAGTGAAATAAAATAATTACTGAAAAGCTTATAGTACCCTGGTTGTGAGGCCCGTCGCCCATTTTACCTCGACAGTACCATCCTTGAACCCAACAACATTGCCAATTGATGATAAGTAAGAATTTTTTACATTTCCATTTTTGCACTTGACTTCAGAATTTGACTCATGAGCCAATCTGAACACAATGTCCCCAAGGCAGAAGGAGTAATCGGGGTGTTCAATTAGCTCGTAAGCACTCATGGTTTCTTCACCAAGACCATTTGCTTCCTCAGCAAAGGCATTTTGCCATGCCACCTTCAGAGTCTTCTCCTTGCCATCCACAGATCGGATGACACCCCATTTTTGAGCCATTGGATCCTGTGGGTCCTCAGAATTGTTCTTCATCAGGACAAATTGCTCGGGCCAAAACTCGTGTGCGTCTACAATATTTACTGGAAGCAAAGACTGTGACTCCACTCCCAGTGAGTAGGTACAATCCTGCCACAAGACATCGACCCTCAGCTTCTTCCTCGAAATGACAAAAATGCCCTCAGGATCTGGGGTTAAGTCCTTCCTCTGAATGCCATTGCCTGACTTCTCATGAGCGGGTGCATTTTTGCCAACTTGGAATGAACACCAGTCTGCCATTTGCCAGTTTGAGTGCGAGAAGCATGATAGCACAGTCAAACTCTCTGCTTCCTGCAGCTTTTGGGGCAGAGGCAAGTTTGAGCCACAATTGCTGAGAATGGACCCGAGCCACTCAACTTGTACAAAAGCTGCTTTTATAGCACATACAGTGCCTTCCTCATGGCTCCGCTTCCAACTCCCACAAAGCCACCTTCCCTGTCTGGAGACTACTGGCAGCTTAACCCGAACTCGCTGCCCGGGATAGAAAGGAAACTGTGGATCATCAACAGGACTGGGAGAAGTAGGGACAATCCTCTCCTGATCTAGTGCAGTGATATCACATCTTGCCCCATTGTCAAAGACTATACTCACTGAGTCAATCACTCCATCAACTCTCCCAACCCAGTGCTCATGAACCACATAGTCACCAATGCAGATGGACCGGATTTTTGAGATTTTCTTCGAGTTCACATCCCTGATGAACTTCCCACTGGGGCTTTCAAGGTCCACAGACATGTCAATGTTCATGATTTTTCCAGTCTGGCCTGACGGGTTAGCCACAGCGCACACTATGTCTCCATGGAGGAATCCTCTCTCAAAGGAGAGGAAATCATCAATCTTACCAATGCTTTCCTCAAGACTGGAGAGGAGATTATGGGCTTGATTCCCATAGAGTAAGTCAAGTGTCTCTTGATCCTCACTGTTTTCACTGCAGCTATCCCAATCAGACTCGACAAAGAGGGCATCCATTTTTTATACACCAAAAACAGAAATTTTTTGACCCAATAATTGTATAATTGTCAAGTCAAAATGAAGAACCTAACGATACAGGTGATACCGATAGATTCAGATATAAAGTTGGCCCAGAAATTACAAGTCGGTGTCTCAAATGAGAATTTCCGACTAGTAAAACATGGAACCAATGCCAAAGGAGATTTGCCCTGGTTTTACAGGAATGAACCAGGAGGAGCTGAATGACTCCACTTTACCAGAGGATATTTCCCAGTAAAAGGATTTTAAATTCCAACCCACAGAAACTTTCTACAAAGTTGCAGGGTCACGAAGATGGAATCAGAGGAGAGAAAATTTTTTTTCCTGGTTTTCTGGATAAGTTCAAAACCTTCGTGATCATGTGGTCATCTTTTGTCCCCTGATATCAGGAGGATTTTGCCAAAGGAGATCTGTCTCCCGAATCAAAGGAAACCTCTCGGAAGCAGATTGCCTCATATGATTTGAGTTAAATGGGTGTCCTCAGATGTGGTCAGTCAGGGCAGCTAATAGAAGTTGATGAGATGATCTGAATTTATTTCTTAGAGAGAGATATCAACGCCGAATCTTCATCCATGTCTCAAAGAGGTTTCATTCACTCGGTTTGAATTTCCATTGGACATTAGACCTATAACATGAGAACAAAAATTTTCATGGATCAATACATAGATAGAAGCACCATAGAACAAAGACAGATTTGGTGCAAAAGGAAAGAGAAGCATTTCTATATATGCCAATACACAGAGGATGCCAAACCGAATTTTCAGGTTTCTTAATCCAAAGTTCAGTTTATAGGTTTCCCCCCTTTCTTCCAATTCATGGTAGGTTTAGAAGCATTAAATACCCAGAAAACTACACTGAACAAAATATACGTTAGAAGATTCAAAAACACCTGCAATGATGACACAGATGGTAGATCATTCTGTAGAAAACTTTCTGAATATCAAAGATTCTTCATATCATAATATTTTGCTTATCTTATGACAAACTTTTCAATATTTTCACTCTAGTCACCTAGTAATCAAACTGTTGTTGAGCAGTTAGATTCTAATTCGCACAAAACAGAATCAGGCTTGACAAAGAAGAAAAAACCTTCCATAATCCAAATATAGCCTGACTGTAAAACCAGTTGGCATTCAAAGAGAAAAAAAATCATAAAAGCATTTTTTTTTTCAGTTACAGAAGAGCTCATTGGTCTAAAAGAGGCAGAGGAAGAGGGGAATAAATGGATGGCGAGTCCTGCAAACAAGAATCAAAGTCAGAACCTCCATGCCACTATGCTAAACCCCTTTTCTATAAATCATAGAATCCTTTAACTTGCAGATCCTATATTCAGCTGTAACATCTAAATTGATGATTCCCATCCCAGCATAAAGTCCACAGACAAGACCAAATGAACTAGAGAATCAATTTCAAGAAATTTTTTTTATTAGCACACAACCATCTTAAAGCATATACCTGTCAAACTTGTTAATATCATGAGTTAACTAGATGAAATTGAGTAGTTATAATCCAGCTCAAGCTGAAAACTCGTAACATGTCCAAAAACTCCCCAGTAACTAGCCAGGAAAAATAATTTTGACTCCCATATGACATGCTAAAGAACTAATCTACCTTAGATATTCAAGCAAAAAGGGTCGGTTATTCAATCACCATGTTAGAATATCATCTGCATAGTAAATGCTAACTGTAGGTGAATCGTTTGCAGCATGGGCTGATGACAGCCATGCAACACCCGTGTCCTCTACAAGTCCAACAGCAAACAAAATCTCGGGGTGTCCATGATAGGGTACTGAAAGCAGGGAAAATCCATATCCTAATACTTGCAGCTAGCCAAAAAACTGCATTGGAAATCAAACTTGCAAAGTCAGGTCTTACAGTTCCAGTTGTACCACTTTACTATCTAATTAAAGAACCAGTGACTTGCTGATAGTTGTGTTCTTTTTTCTTTTATCGATAAATAAATACTGATAGCCATTCAAAAGAAAGAAGGAAAGAAAGAAATCAAAGTAAAGAATATTGAACTTCGACCAGAATCATGTAAGAGCTACTGGCACGAATCATCACTGACAAATCCTTCCCAAGTAGAAAATCCTTCCAACCCATTGGAACCCCATCATCACTGGAGCCATAAGTAAGTAAATTATCAGTCAATATTGGCTATAATTAGACCATGAACTGCATAACATCGACAACCTTATACAACATGGAGAAAAAGAAAACACGCAGGTTCCACACAAGCAAATCAAAACGTGTTCCTGAACGCTGGAACATGTAAAAAGATCAGTTGATCAAGACTTGCAATCTCCACTTCAATAAAATAGAGCTCAACGAAGAGAATTTGCTGTCCAACACCAAAAAAAAAAAAAAAATCAACGAGAGGCCGGAAGGGAACGCTTCAGAGATTATGACAATAAGAGTAGCCAATAACTGAGCACAAAAGCTTAAGAAATTCGTACCGCATGCTGCCCCTGAATCATGCAAGAGGATCTCCTCCCTACATTAACGGCAGAGGTTCAGACTTTTCCAACACTTAACCGGGAAAACTGAGGTTTCTCTCTGCCCAACGGAAGAGAAGATGCAGGGCAAAGGAAAATTCTTGGAATTCAGAGAGGCCCAACTCCTCCCTGAATCCCAGCCGCTAAATCATCGGAGGCCCTCGAAAACATCTGCTTGAACGAAGCCCAGAGACGACAGATAGCTCCCCCTTGCCAGCGTCTTCTCTCTCTCTCTCTCTCTCCTGAACAGCAAAAAGATGAAGACTTTGCAGTGCTTTCGCATCGGAAAGCAGAGAGGAGAGAGATTATAATGGGCAGAAAGGGAAAATCTTACCTTTTGGTGAATAAAATAGTCGACTTGGCTGAGCCTTCGAAGTGGCACCCGGGCAATAGTATCCGACAGAGATACTGTTCCTTTTGCTATGATCGTCAAGGAAGTGAAAGCTGTTCAGTCGTAATGACAGAATAGCCCCCTGTCGTTGCTCCAAAGGACAACGGGGCTAAAGCTTAAATTCGTTCCTGCGTGTAGGCGACCAGCCGCATCCTAGAATAGAACCTCAGTTGGCAGGAGAATTACCAATTTTGTTTGCTGAATTTCTCTCTCTCTCTCTTAATTTATAGCTCAAAATTTATAAAATTTTGGTCAATATGGGATTACAACTCTAGTGAATTTACATTATCCACATGAGTTGAAAGCTCGGATCAAATAATACTTCCATTAACATGCGAAAATAGACAGTACTCCACTTTTATTTACACCATGTAAATTTTTCAGATGAATTTGTAAGGGAGGTTGGTCCAAATTGAAAATCTTAAGTTAGGTAATGATGGATCTAAGAAGCTGTGCTTGTGCAAAAAGCATACAAACAAAAAAAAAAACAATTTACTTATTATAGAAAGGCACAAGGAAGCAATTTTCTGGCTAATGTTGTCTGATGTTACCACTCCTGTTGGCATATGGAAAATTTAAAATTTTAAATAAGTACAGGTTTCCCTATGTTATCCTAGTAAAGTTTCCCATGAGCAGTTGTACTAGAAGAGAGTGCAATTTCCAATAATGCCACATATTATTTTATTTTATTTTTGGGTGAGAAAAGATTGTTTTCTCTTACACTCGGTTGGGAAAATAGCCCATTTCTCCAACAATTTTGTCTAAAATAACCACAAAATTTCCGTCTTATCATATCGAACAGTTTCTGCTGTCACCACCGTCCAATTTTCCGTCAAAAACTTGTGAAAGTTCTAAAAGTACCACTCATTTAAATCACAAGAAGACCAAAATGCTCTCGCCTCCCGGCGAAAAGGCTCCGTCAAGGCTCTCAAGTCGTGTAAGTTGGTGATGGAATTGGCAGAAGCCCTAGGGATTCCATGAAGGTGCATAGAGAGGCTGTTGTCTTGAAGACCTTGTTGGCAAATCCGAGCCCGTTCGGGTGGCTGGTGAATGAAGGAGGCAACTTAAGTGGACCGAGAGGAGAAATTTTTGTCGAGAGCTACTCAATGCATTACGCTAAAAATACATCCATGGCTCCTCGAGCTCGAGCATAAGACCAGCGCCGGTGATATATTTTCTTCTTGTTCATCCTCTATGCTATCATCAGACAGTGAGCAGGGAAAGCTTCTCGAGACGGTAACTTCCAACCACCCACCCTGAAGGGGACGCCTTCCCGTTCCTTGACGGTAGTGCAGTCTGTGCTTGGAGTTCTCCGGGATCGGTGCTGGAGAGGAGGATTTGCTCGCAGCTTGAGCAGGCGACGCTGGCCGACCTGCCGATCCCGAGCATTTCCATGTCACAGCTTGCCATCAAGATTCTCAGTTTCATCACGATTAGAGGAAGGAAAAGATCGTTGTTAACTGAACAAATTCAGGCAAGGATGACGGGGATTTTAGTTATTTCAAACGTTTAGGATGGAAAATTGGACGGCCGTGATTGAATCTGTTCGATATGGTAGAAGGTGGACGAAATATAAAGTTCATATTTATTTTATACAGCTTTAGATGTTCCTGGTAGAACATTGAAACCGACCCAAGGTTGGTGGTTACATAGATTATTTCCCCCATTTGGATTACATAAGATGTCTATAAGAGAAAAAAAAAAGAGAAAAATTGCTCAGAAAATTTTAATATCTTTCAAATTTCTCTAAAATATACTCAAAATTCAATACTCACTTATTTATACTTGATATTTAAAGTTTATTTATAAAATAATATGAGTATTAATGATGTTAATCTTTTTATTAATCACCAATGTGACGATGATAATTTGGTAAAATTTTCACAGGTGCACTCAATCAAGCTGTCAGTTGTTAGAGGCACGCTGCACATGGACGTGCCACATCAACATTAAACGGAACAAATTAATACTATTAGTACTCATGATCTTTTGTGAAAAATTAATTAAATATAATGTATAAATGTCATATGCATTTAAGAAAATATATGAAAATGCCATGATTTTTCGGGTAATCTTTCCAAAAGGAATAATGGGTAAGGAAATTTTGTTTACAAGTGAGAAATCGTGATATGTTAGTCTCGAACTGACAAAAATAAATATTGTGTAAATTTTATTTTTGTTAAATGACTATGAATTATGGGCAGGGCAAAATGGAGATATTGTCTGATTCGTTCACTGTTCATTTTTATGCGAAAGTGCTTTTGATTAAATGGAGCAACAAAAGGGCCTACTTTTATTTCATCTGAAAATTAATAAAGGAATAATTCAGCACTTACGTGACGCCACCGGCAACAAGAATGTCAATAATTGGACCTCTCTTTTTCTAAAAAGAATCATGTGAATTGGTTATCGCATGCCTTTCCCCCTCTCTTCATTCCTTGGGCCAAATCATGGAATCATATGCTTGCTTCTTGGAATATTCGGAGTCAGTGGGGGCAGCAATCTTTCTTTCTTCTCTCTCTCTCTCTCTCTCTTTTTTTTGGGTGTGTGTTCTTCAGTAAATGGGAAAAAAAGTATAATAGATGTGGAAATTTAAAATAAAATCATCGGCAACTTGTTTGTATCATCTAAGATGAAAGTCAACTTGCTAAGAGCATAATTTAATCAGAATGAGTAGCTAAATAAACTAAGTCAGTTTTGAAATCGTTTTCGGATTCCAAAACTGCCCCCCTAATTGTTATGGTTATAATGAATAATACATTCCAAGGTCCATTTAGTCTTTTCGTACTAAGTAACTACCGCTCATCAACCGTTTCCCTCATTTGTCCATCTTCTCCTATTTCCTCTCCATATTATGATGACTAATCTTCCATAGAAGCGGTAATCTTCCCGGTACTATCCTTCTTCTGCCAGCACCTTCGGGCACACCTCTGGCGATGAGTCCCGGATGGCCCGCTCCGGCTCCCCGACCTCCATCCTCTGGCGCCGGTCGTTGTCCCCCGAGCACAACGGGGATATGGAGAGTCTCAATGCGCTTCCAAGAGCTTCCTTTTCGGCGGGACCCTCATAGTGGAAGAGACGCGGTGTCCTATCTCGAAGGATTTTTCGGATTACTCGATGTTCGAATCGTTATCGGCCGGCCACATATTCGACATCGGGAGCTCCGCCACATGTTACCAACACATCTTACTGTTTCCAATTGCATTCGGCAATTTCCGTACGAAATAGTAGGGTTGTTTGCCAGTACATACGTATGCAAAGGAGTGCACAAATTCAGAATATATTCAAAAATAACATTACTATATCAAAATCCCCTTTTTTAATGTAAGAGTCTGTTAAATTTCGTATGTCCCTTAATAACAATGCGTTCACATGGCAAATGATCTCCGACTGAGAATTACAGCATTAAGTACGCAATGACTGAGATATAGACAATATTTTTCTCGCATGATCAAGACACCTAAGAACATGCCTAATTTTTTTACCTAATTTGCCAAAGAAAAACCCGATATGATACGAGAGTTTCCCAAGCATACCACATAGCCCTTATGTAATTATAGAACTAAGAATATAATAATTAAACTCCCTTCCCACAGCAATTATAGTACAGAAGCTAATTAGTCCTTATAAATTAATTGGTTTTTTAAGCTCATGTTGAGCGTGACGACAAATACAACAAAGATTTAAATCAGTTAATCGGCACTCGGGCATAGAATCTAGCTGGAAAGCATATATGTACATTACTACTGTTGATAATGAGAGTGAATGAACCCTAAATCGTCCCGACTCTTGTCCTCCACCCGAGAACGAGAACTTCCGAATCTGATCTGAGTAGCTAACAAAAACCTTCGTCGGATTACTTAACGTGGCGCTTCCTCACGCAACACAAGAAGGACTGGATCGCCTCGGAGTCTTCTCCTCCTTTTCTTTATCGATTCAATTTGCGCTTCGAAGGGATAAGGATACCCTCGGGAGCAAAATGCCTTGAGTTTACGATAAGACCAGTAAAAGTAGAGCAACTGGACTCCCACTAATTGTGGTCACCTCTTTAGTTTAGAAATGACTAACTTTTATAGAGCCATTCACTTTGATGATGATGACGGGTGTGTATATATATATATATATGTATGTATGTATGAATGTTATTTGAACATGCACGTGCAAGGATGGACTCACATGGGCGTGGGAGAGACGTATTGTCCATGAATTCAATAAAATCAGTCAAATATTCTATAAATTTAAATTTATTTTTACTATTTTTTAAATCAAATTATTAGGTTTAACTTTTTAAAATTTGCTAAGTTAAACCCCATAATTCCATCCTTTCACTTCTCCATCAAATTTCACGCCCTTAAACAAAAATTTTAAACCCGTCCTTGAAAGATTTATTGGATTTATGTATACCTCGTACATCATCGTCATGACCCATGCTGGAGAAGAAAATCCGCGGCGGAAAGTTGAGGGAAAAAAATGTGATCAGACGAATTCTTTTAGTTCTCCATTTTATAGGTAAGTATGTGTTAGTGCATGCCATCTCTGAAAGTACAATGCGTCCCATGGCTTTGCAGCACGACAACCTTCGGTTTTGGACATACGTTTCTCTTTTCGAGAGGAAACAGAAATTTGTCGGCATGGACCAATCGACGACGACGGTGTTGCGGTCTTTCTGAGGCGAAATCCACGCACTACTCACTTACTTAATGGGGTGAAATATATGTGGACCGAATGCCGGTCATGATAGCTGATGCTACAATGATTATAAAAAGAAAAAAAAAGGCGACTTGTTAAGATTATTCCTAGGATTGATACACTAAATCTTTTTTTTCTTTTTTTTGTACCTAATAAACATGAGGTTAGATGAGGATGGAATGAAATTAAAATAAATGAATATGATAAGTTATATGGTAAAAATTAAATTTATAATATTTTTATTAATAAGTCAAGAATAATATTATTACACTAAATCTCTTTATACTTTTTAGGTGGATTTAGTTTGGCCGAAATGTTATTAGTTTAAAGGAGTTTGGTGCAGTAACACTACCATTAATCTAATAATCAGGGGGTTAGATGGGTTTAGTTTGACTGAAATGTTACCAATTTAAAGAGGGTTTGATGCAGTAACACTACAATTAGTCTAATAACCAAGAGATTATATGTTTAATTCTCATTGTGGAACTCTCTTCGTACTCCTTTATTCTTTCTTCACTTTCACTATCTTATTCTAAGCCACATGATCATTCAATAATATAATGGGAAAATAAAAAAATATTGATTTATTATTTCCGTTCTTATGGTTAATCAAGTCAAGATGACGGCTAGACGAATGTACCTCTAGTGTTTTCCCTCCCAATCATATTTTCATTGATAGATCTAGAGTTAACCTACAAAAGTAGTGCTTCATGTTTCACTGGTCAACATTTTGATCCCTCTCTCTCTCTCTCTCTCTCTCTCTCTCTCTCTCTCTCTCTCTTGATCAAAATAACCTAAACATTGAAATTTTTGCCATCGCATTAGTCTGCCATCCCTACTACCGTCGATTTTGATGAGCAAGCCGTTGATATGACATACATTATGTCCAATGTATAAGTTTAGATTCAACATGCACCTGACCAAATGGATCCCAACAACATTTTTGCCGTCTTCCCTTGCATCTCGAAAAGACACTGTCTTCTTCCCCCTTACCCTTCCATGATGCGCAATTAGAAATCCCTAATCCTCCCCTCTAGCTTTCCTACCGACGCAATCCTTCAGCGCTCCTTCCAGCACTCACAACCCCTCGCTCCCTCATTCTTCCTCGTTCTGAATTGACACACTGAAGCGGCGTACATCAGCAATCCCCTTGAAGGTGGCCAATTCATTGCGGATGTGTGATGTGGTTCAATGCGTCTATGGAGAAAAAAGGGAAGATTGGGGTGGAGAAGAAGGTGGACTTACTTAGTGAGGAAGGACGTAGATGGCGAGTCGAGAAGAAAAACTCGTTCACATCAAGCCTGCCTTACACCATTGGGCATTGGCCCTGTCATACCTAATTGCCTCTCCCCAGAACAACCTTAACAGACACAAGTCCGGCCATGAAATTGTACTTATGTAACAATCAACTCCCTATTATTACACACTTGGCCCCTACTAACATCGATGTGAAACTCCATAAATATCTTCGTCATAAATTTTCTTTCTATCAATAGTACAGCATTACGCTCTTCCAACACCTGCCGTCCTCACCTGACGAGTGATCTGCACTTGCCACTTGCTTTTTTAACACCTCTTCAATGATTGATTCTATGATATTTTGGGTAACTGGATGCTCACTGACCATGAGATGCTATGCCTATTTCTCCTCGATCGGATTTACTAGTAATGGGTTTGGTGTAATACACCATCCGGTGTCTATAAACTAATTGGAATCCGACTAATTTAGATTCGACTCCACCCATTAATAGGTAAAACTCTCCAAAAGTAAATTTTATTTATTTATAGGATTCGAATCCGAACACTTATTTTAAAGGAAATAGACATCAGATCATGCCAACTAACTTATATGGGTGTAACGACTTTGAAACTCAAGCATATGGATGTGCAAACAAGCGTCAAAGCATTTCAACATATCAAATTCCAAATTAGAGTCTATCACGCAATATCATATGATAGAAAGGATTGAGCATTGTGAAATTGATTGATGCAATCGCCTAATTCACTTTAACCTGTGGATCAGCAGGGTAATAAACATAAAATACTCTAAGCTTTATTGTCTGTTTCCACTACCCATGCCCCTCTTTCGACACATCACTAGAGACCGGTGATATCCTTGAGCCATCCCACCAGCTTTCTGAACATGAAGTTATCTGATTTTCAGATGTTAAATTTATCTGTGATCGATGATCTATAGCTCGAAATGGCCCATTAAGAGAGATATATATATATTTACAGCCATCAATTTCCTTCACTTATACAACTTAAATTAAGACTTTATTTTAAAAAAATGTTAAATTATTCCCATCAATAATTTTTTTAAAAAATGATCATATGGCTTGAGTTAGCCTTACGGAATAAATAAACAAACAGGGAAAGTAGCAGGCTAGCCGCCATGGCATGAATCTATAGTCCAACTTTATTTTCAAAATGTATTAAATAGTCCTACAGTTTTTCCTTATAATAATGTAAAAATAATTACTATATATTTTTATTGAATAATAACTATAACAATTATTTGAGCGATTTAAAATCATTTTCCCTACACCACCGGTGCATTCTGATTAATGCTTGCTCATGTCTTACTGCGCGACCTATGATTGCCCTAGAACTTCTCTTAATTTTCGATAGCTCATCATAAAAATTATTCTCTTAAAAGTGAAACAGGAGAAAAGTGGGAGGAATGCTTCTAGGAATTAAATTTATTCTAAGAAAAGTAAGACTGAACCAATACGAATTAATTTAAGTGATTTGACACATCGTCCTCTTAAATATTGATATCAAGTTCGAGTCACGTGACCTTAATGGAATGACCATTCGAGGAAAGCCATATTAATAAAAATTTATTAAATTTTATGACACTAGATATTAGGTATATAAAAACAAATGCAAGCTTTGAATATGATGGGAAACGGGAGATAGATCACTAGGAGCACTTCACCATAGTGCTCTAAATACAGAGGTAAAACCAACGTGCCATATTACTTATTTATGAATTGCATTAGCATTTAAATATTCCTATTATAAATATTAAAACGGTGATAAGTGAAACTATTAAAAAAATGGTGCGAAACGGCATGGATTTATATTTGTAATTTCTGTTTGAAAATATTCTTAATTTTTTTTGGAAATGATAAACTGTTGATGTCTTCAATTCCTTGAAAGGTCAAAATCAAATTTCCCCACTTAAGGTGCTCCTTGAATTTCCTTGTTAAGCTGTTAATCACTATAGAAGATCTGCGACACATGGCGTCGGGATATATAAAGACATATAACGCGTGCATATTACAATAGAAAATAATTCGAGTATCATATGCACTGTAATGAAGACTAAGTTGATAAAATAAGGAAGAATATATGTATGTATATATGTATATATGTATATAGTGACAGAGAATTCCATTAGCACAATCATTTTTAATTGAGAAGTGGAATGACTGCGAGTGCTTTCTGGAGAACACCCAAGTGCCATTTTATATGTTTCATGAACAGTAAAAGTTTCATCGGTTTTATAAGAGAGTTAGACTATTATAAACTGATAAGATAGCGGTATTCGGTCTCTTTACATATCAAAATTTTCTCTCTATAACTTTCAATGTGAGATTCCTATATCGAAACATCTACCCTCGTGTGACAACATGACTTGCATGCGTCACGTACCCTTAAATAACTACCCTTGACAATAGTCCACAGACTGGCCTATTTTCTTCCTTGCTCGGATGAAGGTTCGGGTCCCAATGATCAAGCTTGAGTTGAGCATTTCTCTTCAAATCTTGAGCTCTTTACTAACAAGCCAAGCTTTTTTTGTGGGGGCGGTGGGGGGTCTCAAATAACAACTATGACATTCTGATCTCATGACTAACGTGATGTAAGCCCATATAATAATTCGCTCTATTACTATATAAAATTTTTACTAAACTTATAAAAAAAAGTTAGGTATATATATAACATAAATATTTAAGTTAAATAATTTTTTTCAAATTTTTTATATAAGATTTTTATCTTTTTAACACCTAAAGCAATATTAGATAGAGTATTATATTAGGAGAGTGGATAGGTGGGCAAAACAGTTGAGGACCTACCAATTAGTTGCACTTCGTTCATGGCATGGGATTGGGATATTCCTCGTCAAGCCACGAACCCTCAAAAATAGAGGAATTTTTCATGTTGATAACATAGTTTTAAAAATTGAATCGGGCTGACTAATTCCATCGGTTCAACTTGGAATCGGCCACTTACCCGATCCGGTTCCTATAAAAGACCCAATTGAACTTTCAATGAAATTAACTCCAGTTGAACCAGCCAATTCCCAATTTGACCGGTGAACCCAATTGACTGGTGGGAAAACCGCTGACATAAAATTAAAAAAAAATCTATTATAATGTCCATATTTTATTTTATTAAACTTATATTTATATTTTATGTTAAAATTTTATTTAATATAAACCCATGGCTACACCGATTTCCGGTCCGATCTGGTTTTAAAAACTATGATTGATACTTTCACCGTTATGCACGGGTAGTTGGGTTACTTTGTTCTCGGTTGAGTAGAATTACCTGTCATAAATTCAGAACCCTCCACATCGTTCCTATCAATTCTTCGATATTCTCTTATCTTAAGATGGAATCCAACTATTCTAGTACTATGTGCGTGTCTATACATCATCGGAGGAGAACTAAAGTTCCATCCAAGCATATCAAGAGAATGGAGTGGTGGGAGTTCGCCAGAAATTCCCCCTTTTTCTTGTTCCACCACATGCATGATATACCCTTCCTTCACTTGTACCCATTTTATATCTCCTCTAAAAAGCCCCTTTTCCATGAATAGAATAATCCGAAAATCATAGCTGTCCACTACCATTATTACTAAAAAGAAAAAAAAATCTTTCCTTATCTTGTCAATAACAATTACAAAATAATAATATGGCTGTGTTTGGTACGTGTAAACGCAATGCGCAATTTATCTTTTTATTTTATTATTATTTTTTACTTAATGACACTCTTAACAGCTAATAACTTACATTTCAGTTCGTAAATTTCTTCATTGACACCATAGGATGGACATTTCCGTAACCAAATTAAGAAATCCAACCATTATGTTTCAATAAAAAAAACTATCAAATTCTCTCCCTATCGTGTACCCTTTTCCCTACTGGACTTAGTGTGTTTCATTTTATTGCCTCGTACAAAATGTAGCGTAAGTTAATTATAATGATAATATATTGAATAATAATACATCAAACGTTTAAAAAAAAATCACGATACGGACCGTTTCAAAGACGAAATTTCAGAATTTATGAGAGTAATGGTCAAATATGGCCTTAATTACAGTTGACCATTACCATAATAATTAAAATAAATAAATAAATGACAACGGTTTGCAATAAATAAAATTACGCTGCCATATACATATATATATAGAAAGATAAAAAAACCGTAGTTTTTAAACCGCATCGGACCGGGAACTGGTGTAAGCTTGGGTTCATGGATTCATAAGTCGAACTGGGGTTCCATGGGTTGAATTGCATGTTTAATAATTAATATTAATAACATAATATTACTAATAAATTTACATAATATCATAATTTGAATATGATTTATAATAAAAATTATTATATTAAATAAAAATTTAACATAAAATATAAATATAAGTCTAGTAAAATAAAATAAGTACATTATAATATATTTTTATTTTTTTTTAATTTTAAGTTGACTGATTTTTTCACCAATTCAATTGGGTTCACCGGTCGAACTGGAAATAGGCCGATTCAGTCGAAGTTAACCTCATTGAAAGTACAATTGAGTCTTTTATAAGAACATGACTGGGTGAATGGCCGGTTCCTAGTTGAACCAGTTGAATCAAACGGTCCAATTCAATTTTTAAAACTATGAAAAAAAACTATTTGATCGTGTGCATAGAGAGAGAGAGAGAGAGAATTGATGAATTAAGAGAGATGATGTGAAAATTGTTCTTCACATATCAGATGATTCGATAGAATGGGAGGCTTCAGATGTTAGTTTTCATATTATCTATTTGATCGAGCTGAGTCTTCCTGATCGAAGAAGCATTAAAACACGTTGCAATATCGTGAATAAAAAATATTTATTCTCTCAAGTTAGTTTTATTTAAAAAGTTATTCTCAAGTGTTTCTTAATTTTCTCTTCAATTTTGGGTTTTTAAGTTTTCTATTAACTTTATTTGAGCACTTTATCATTCTAATTTAATAATATTCATCCGTTTGAGTTCAGTTTGTTTTTTTTTGTTTTTGCACATCTTGAGTGTATTTTCTTGCAACAGTATTATTATTCTCAATATGGGACAAATTTAAGAACTTTTTTGATAGACTCTTGTGAATGAAAATGGGCATATCGAAGAATTCTCGATGGCTAAAATTCAAGGAAAGTCAAAAAACAAAAAAAAAAAGAGGCAAACTTGATGGACACAAATGGTCAAAGTTATATGATAATTCAAGGGTACTTTAAGTCAAACCAGGGGATGATTCATGATTGCCCTCGTGCCCTTGAATCTATCCCTCGTATCAATTGAATATTTTTTTACATATTTATTTTCCCTATTTTTTCTTACCCTGATTGTAGTTGAGGGAAAAAAAAACAATCATGGTAGTTTTTTCCTCTGACCTTACATATATATATATATATATATTCCAATGTCCAGACAAATTTACATGACCCTCCACCCATTATGTACCTAGCCAGTCATACAATTTAGATTTGTATTTAGACTAACTTTGTATCTGGAGGAAATTCTGGCTAAATACATTCGAGAAAATGTATTTAAATTTTTAAATAATTTAGATTTGTCTATTCAAAGATAAAATTTTATATTTGTTCCAAAAAAAGAGAAATTCTCCTAATCATGTTTTCTCTATGTTCTCCAAGACTAATACCGAACCTTTCAAAAGGGGTAAACCACACCTAACCAAATCAAATAGTTGATATTATCTATTTTTACCATGTCACCTTATATAACTCATGAATTTGAAGAAAATTGATAATTGGGTCTCTCTCTCTCTTCCTAAATCTTCTTCTTCTCTCTCTCTATATTTTTTCAGCTTAATACTTAATAGTTTAGCATGTGGGGAAAATGGATCAGATCAAGGGGGAAGGGGCCACGCCACACAGGGCTTCGCTCACCGGCTACCTTCTAAAAGAGAGAGGGTGGAGTCAAAAGCCAAAACTCGAGTCGACCCAAGAGATAGGGATGAAGCTCATTCCACATATCCACCCCCCCACTTTTGCACCACTTCTTCTCACTACCAAAAGTGGTTTTTTTTAATTTTAATTTTTATAATTTATACACCATGGATCCGGTGGGAAAAAATTCATGATTAAGAGAGAATTCAATTTCATAACGAATTGGCTTGAAGTCCGAAATCATTATATAAAAAATTTTGGAAAAAGAAAATCACACAGAAAGTCAGGAGTGAATAATGAACGGATTGGGTTGTCAATAACGTCGGATCTTCTCATCCGTTGAATCGACCTGATGGGCCGGACTGTTTGCAGCAGCACGTAGGTGGTGAACCCAGTACCAATAAAACACGGGAGAGGTGAGGTGATGCTGAATCATCTGAGCAGGCCAAGGGCGTACTTTAATAGAACCCTAGGAGGTCGCATACGATACCGACGACGAGCTGAGCTTTTTTAATCGCGATTGAGGAGGACACAGCTTCATAGCTCATGGAAAGAAATAGCTTGAGGGTGAGGCTACCGAGACAAATACATCGGCCGAGAGTGTGAGAAGATGGTGCCGATTATGAGTTGCGCAAGCAAGAATGGGCCCGAACGAACGATGTCCAATTCTTTTTCCTGTCACCATCACGATGGTTACTACTCGTACATACGCAGTGTATGCTTAATGGTGAACTAGCCGGAACAATTTACGTCTTGATGCAGCATGGTACGGTGGGAACAGGGACAGCAAGATCAAAGCCTCGTGTCGTACCGATCCTTAACGACGTGATTGGATGTTATAATCTCATTAAGGATACAGAGCCAAGGAAAAATAGGAAAGGACGCTAAATAACTTAACTACGTGATCATTGAGCAACAGTCCTCGGCCCGGCACAACCCAATGAGATTTTGTCCAGACTAACTCTTGATCTAGGCGTAGTCGGGCTGTCCCATTTGAGACAAGGTATCTCGCACAGCGGTCTCACCACTTGGCATGATTATGGCAACGCTGGTCATCGGAAATTTGACAGATGTTATTCTCTTCAATTAATAAAAATGGAAAATCTTAAACAAACTATAAAATATCTCAATAAACACTAAAAAAAGCATCTGGTAAAAAAAAGAAGAAGATAAAGATCAAATAAGGTATAATCACTAGATAAATATAAAGATTTTATTGGAGAGTATTATCATGTATATACACATTATCATTTATTATTATGATTGTGCAGGGAACTCAGACTCTGCAATAGACGAGTGTTTAGGCTATAGGATCCTCTCCTCAGCATTAACTATGACACAGCAAGATCGCCCCGATTGTTCACGCCAGTGGCGGCAGCTTCATCGGAAATTTACTGTCCCTGGTGCCATACCTCAGTCCACACACCTGGCTTCGGATCAGACCTCGCATCATCGTCATGGGATTTCAAGGGACGTCATCGAGTTGGGAGATGAATCGAACCGTTAAAGAAGTCCGATTTGGGAATTAATGCAAAGGGCGAAAAGTGGGGACTCACGCTTAGTCTGCAAAAGTCAAATGACCGAAAACTTTAACGCTTTGCTATGACTCATTCCATTTGAGTCGTCCCACTCACTCACTCACTCTCTCTCTCTCTCTCTCTCTTCCTTTCTTTCCGTTCAATGAGATGAGGACAGGTGGGCCCCACGCAAACTTCTCTTGGACTTGGTGGGGGGTTTCCTCAAATTTCCGATGTTGCGATCCCACGGTCTCGGTCCCTGGCGCGTGCTCTTCATCCCCTGGCCCTCACAAATTTTTATTTTAAAAGTAGGGTGCCGGTCCGCTAGAGCTGGTAATGCGGGTTGACGAGGCGCGGCCCGATATCTCATGCTGCTTAAAAGTCTTAGCATGGGTGTGAATTTTTTGTTATTCGGATAGATCAGACCTGTTATAAATTATATAAATAATTATCTATTAAAAATAAGTTTAGATATTTTTTATAATATAATTAATTAGTTAATTTAAAATTTATATTAATTTGAATAAAAATATTAAAATATAATTATATGTGTATAATTAATTATTTTTTATATTTTTTATTATAAAAATTATTTTCATACTTTTGGATAACACGATTTTTTTTAGACCGTAATGGTGCTGTTTAATTTCTCAAACAATCTAAAAATACCGACCCAAGCACGGTTTCCTCTTGTTGTGCCTGCATCATACCAAAATTTTCCACCTCTATGATAGGCCTAACAATTTGTATAGTATTACATTTAGGTGTGTTATATCGTATTTAATGGTATCGTATATAAAATGTCTTATATAAAAAAAATTATCAATACATATTGGATCAATTTAATTTGTATAATTAAATATGTTAATTATATAAATATACTATTAACACATTTAATATGGTAACAATACTGATTAAAATATTTATGATATGATTATAATAATTAGATTATCGTAATAAAATAGGAAAAATAAAATTTGAACACATTCACATAATAAATTAAAATAATAATATATATTGAAATAGGTTGAATCAATTGATATATTCAATAAATATTTTAATATATTTAAAGATCAATTTAATCATACATTATAAAGTTACATAATTTATCATAGTTTAATTCAAATCTGTCTAACCATGTATTTCATCATATTATCATATTATATTAAAAATGGCATGTTTTTAAACATTAGTTGGAGAGGTATGTTTGGTACAATAATATTATTCTCAATCTCACATCAATTTCTCTCTTTATTACAACTCTTTGGTGAGAAAAAAGAGTAAATTTTTAAATCTAATTTTTATCTTTTATTATCGTTTCAAAATTTTATCCTTTAATAAATCAATGTCGACATTGATTTTGACTAGGTCAATAACATCACATGGTGCACATCAAGAAATTATCATGTAACCCACCATGAAAACTATCATTAATTTTTTTGTTTTAATTAATACAAAGCTATTTATTGGATCAAGTAATTACGGTAGAATTTTGTTGTCCCAACGGACAAGAAAACACTGACGCCATGCATAACAAGTATAATAATTAATAACATCACATCTCCAAGTGTAACCGACAATAGATCCAGAAAATATATCCAATAACTGAAACTCGAGAAAATAGTTATTAAATGAATTTAAGAGGGTAAAATAAGATTAATTTAATATTATTAAATCAAAAATATCAATAAAATTATGCAATATTTCACTTTTTCTTTCTTTCAATTTAAGCGGTCATTGCCTCGCCCCTGTGCTCTTTCCTCGAATTTACACCCGAATAAAGCCATATGAAACCGACATTTCGTTTCACTAGACTTTGTCATGGAGGGCAATTAATGAGGAAAGATGGTTTGTTTCAAGGAAGGAGGTGATTGCTAATTATTAGAAATTTGTGGGCATATTTGTCTGGGTCACTTATTTATGCATGCTCAAATTATCTTTTTTAGTGGATTAATTTTAATTGAATATGAATTTATGAGAAAAAATATTATGATACATTTAATTATATTATATTAAATTACATATGTAATTTATTATATCAAGTAAAATTTTTTATACCTATATTATTCCATTTTCCTTGTATTCCTTTTAGTCGATGAACTTTTTTAGTCTTGACAAACGAAATTCATACTTAAAATATGATAATGTAATACGATATTAGATATACTAAAAATGAAGGATTCTATACCGATATGGGTAAATAGAGGTGATTTAAATTTCGAACCAGTATTGATCATTTTCTCCCGTTGGAAGGTCAAGTAAGCATTGAGTTGGGCACTTTCTTGAAATGGGAAAAACCAGCTGCAAATTCGTCCACCATCTCCGCGTCGACCAGAGTCCACAGTTGACTGGTCACCCATTGGCAGTTGCACATCACGCGCTGACAACTTCGCGTCACCAAGATGCAACCGAGCATTTTTAAAAAAAACTTAAACAAAAAGCTCTCCTCAGTCTTCAGACTATCATTTACCAACACAAAACCACAGGGCCATCGCATAGTTTTGCTCATATCTCTCCTCCCTTCTCTGTCTTCCTCTCTCCGTCTCAGAGACCCGTCAATGGAGGTCTCACAGAGGAGCCACCATGAAAGCTCCAGTCCGTCTTCGCTCCTTCCTTCTCCGACCAGCCACAGCTCCTCCAGCAGCTCCAGCAGCATCACCACCACCACCACCACCACCACCAACACAGCCCCTGGAAACCCTACCGGCCTACCCAATCCGAATAGCCACCCGTCGCAGGGATCCCCGCGACCTGTGACCCGTTCCGAACCCTCCAACCCGTACCCCACCACCTTCGTCCAGGCTGACGCCACCTCCTTCAAGCAGGTCGTTCAGATGCTTACCGGGTCCTGCAAACCCGACGCTCCTCTTCATCCTCCGCCGTCGCAGCAGCAGGCCCTGTCCAAGGCCCACCACCACCACCAACACAGCATCCCGCCTATCAAGACCATCCCCAAGAAATCTGGTTATGGTTCCGGGTTCAAGCTCTACGAGCGGAGGAACTCCATCAAGAGCCTCAAGATCAACCCTCTGGGACCATTCCCGGGTCAACCGGGATCCGGTGTAGCACCCCGCAACCCCGAAATCCTCTCCCCGAGCATTCTCGACTTCCCCTCCCTCGTCCTCAGCCCCGTCACGCCTCTGACCCAGGATCCGTTCACCCGATCGCCGAGACCCGCATGCGAGAGCGTTGCCGAGAGCCCGAACTTGGACTCTAAGGCCGAGGAGAAAGCAATAAGAGAAAAAGGGTTCTTCTTGCACCCTTCACCAGCCAGCACTCCACGGGACATGGAACCCCGACTACTTCCCCTGTTCCCGCTCTCATCACCAAGGGTTCCGGGCTCGTCTTCCTCTGATTGAATGAGTTTCAATGCTCGGGTAAATAATATTAAAAATCTCTAATTTTTGTTAAGGATTTTAATTTTTTGTTGCTGCTGCTGCTGCTGCTTCTGTTTGCGATTAGCAATGATGAGGGGAGTGGGGAGAGTTGAGGTGGAATTTGTACTGGGGAATGCTTGAAAAGAAGAAATGAGGAAAAACATTACTTCAATTGCATCTGTTTATGCATCCTTTTCTCTATTTACCTTATTAACCAACAATCTTTATATCTCAGAAAGTTTGGAATTTGCAGGTAAAAAAACTGAAAGCCTGCAACTTTCCGTTCAATTCCAATTGGGTTATTATGTGAATTGATTATACCAGATGAATGGAAAATATTGGAATCAATGTGGTTTTGGTCTTATAACGAACCAACTAAGATGGAGATGGAGTTGCTTTCTTGGTGGTCTCGGGCCTTTGAGTTGCCTGAGAAATCATATCCTGTCTCTTCTTCTCTTCCAGTGTGTCTTTCTCAAGAAATCCAAGAATGAATATGGCATAGATCAGATTACATTATTTTGGGATAACTGTTGAGTAAAGAGTGGAGGAAAGGGCAAGGAATCTTTTGACTCTTTTGTTATGTTTCTGAGTGGGGCAATGATGCCAAGTGAGGCAAACCAGTGCATTCTAATTTCTCAGCGCTTGCTTGCTTTGCAGTAACTCTTTCCGGATATAGTTTTTTTCCCATTCTTTCCCCTTCCAAATTGACGTGATCTATATCTCACTAGACTTGAGGGAAAGCTTTATTTTTCTGGGTAATCGTCTCATAGACGGAGCGTGATCAGGAATCGGACTCGAGGACATACTTGCCCTCTCAGGGAACCATCGAGAGGACATGGAAAACAATCGGGTGATGGCAAGCTTTCTCAGTCAAAAGTCGATCTAATCAGGGAATGTGATTTTGAAGCAATATGGCAATGAAATCCGAGCCATATGGGTCCCGTTTATTGGAACCCCTTTTAATATACTAGTGGACCAACTAGCACTGAATTGGGGAAAGTTTTGCAAATGAACCTCGAACTTTTATTACTTTTGAATTTTGCCCCTCAATTTCTCCTGCGTGGCTATTCTCTTTGCCGATCTTTATGCTAGTTTGCCTCTTCGAGTCATTTAGGATTCTTTTCCGGTCATAGGGCAGACATGACTCGTCTGGTGCACACGTTAGTAGTCATTAGCTAAACAATGATGGCGTTAAGCACAAGAGAGGTGTGCGGATGAAGAGAAAGTAAGTTCGATGTCATAAAAGAAAATTGCGGACATATTGAGGGTCAAGTGGAAACGTTTACCTTTATAGGCTGATGTTTGAATTGCTATGAAAGCAATCATGCAAGGGCAGGTTCCTCTTGACTATATACAGGTTTTTACAGTTAGATCAGCGACACTCTGTCAGAATTAATTCTCATAAGGTATAATAATTTATAATGGGACCAAAATTTCAACTCAAAATGATGCCCATAAAATGTCACTCACTCATTTATAGGTGATAATTACTCCACATGTGCTTAGCCCTTTTTATATGGAAACCTAATTGGTCGATATGTTGCCTTTAAAGTTGATGCCTTTTTGACTGGAAAGAAGACTGAACTGTTCATATTGAAAGGAGACATGGGAAGGTGATGGTGGGGGAAGGGGCAAGAAAGACCTCAGATGATGAAAGAACAGGGGGAAAAAGTAAGGTAAAGGAAGATTAAAACAGATGATATCTTTCATAATTTATTATCCATTTTTTTCCATATTATTTCAAATCCATAAACTGATAAGAAAAATAATAAGATGGAAAACCAAAGGGAAAGCCATTTAGTTTGCTTGCGAGTGTGACACTCTGTGGACTTCAGGCATCCTGCGGTTGGTGGCCCATTAATAGGAGAGCTTGAAAAGAGTTGTGCTCTCAGTCTGAACGGAAAGCAGAAACAAGCATTGCGTATTCTGTAGATGCATCGGTCGATGGGCGGGTACAGCCCAAATATTGGTCCGATACAGCTCAGTCGAGAAGCAGTGAGTTCAGTTGTTGGGGGTAGCGTATATCCGTGATGGAAAAAGATAGATAAACATGGTGACAAGTTAGAAAATTAGAATTCCTACCGAGCTTGGAGACTCGCTCCAACCCTCTGAGCAGGGACCTTGGCTTGGCTCAGCTCGGTAACTCGGGAAGCATAATGACATTATTCTCCATCAATGCTTCACTGGTTATGGCTTAGTTGATTGTGTCGGTGTTTTGGCTTTTGCTTTGGATAAAAATGAGAATGGTAGCCTTGCTCGGATGTTACAAATGTCTGAGCATCCAACTTTCATTTGGAACTGGATTTTCCATAGTTGAGGCAACCATGAAGATCCTATAAATTCACAGCTTAGATAAAACTTTTGATTCAATCAGAAGTTCACAGCAGATGATCAATCAGAGAAAATAAATGACTTCTTGATTCTGCGAATGCTAAGCCAGGAAGAGTAGATCCGGTTATATCCAAACACAAAAATATAAAAAAGAACCTAGATAAGATTACCTGCAATCCGATCACTTCCACAACTCCCCCATTGGGATGCCTTGGTCCTTAGCAACTTCCCGGAACTGCCTCATCTTCTGGGCCACCACAACTGTTGCCCTGGCATTGTTGAGGGCGTTCTTGCTCTCAAGCTGCTTTCCCAGGGCATTCTCAACCCCTGCCATCTCAAGAACAATCCTCGCAGCTCCTCCAGCAATGACCCCAGTACCAGGAGAAGTGGGCCGAAGGATCGCTTTTTCTGCACCATAGTCTCCATCAGACCTGTCAAGGTAGCACCAAAAGTATTAACTAGGCCCGGTGATAGTTTAGCCCTCACCAGATTGTCACTTACAAGGTCAACCGTTTCCATTTGCAGGTCACACTCACAATCACAGGACATGTTGCTCCATGCAACATCTGGTTCAATGCACTCTGATTAAATTTTTCCTTGTATCCCTTCATTTCTTTTTTAGTTAAAAAAGGAGATGGACAATCAGAAAACTGACTATGATTTCCCAGTGCTAAATGTTGTGAATATATCATTTTCTGCAAAATCTCTGAGGATCATCATATATTCCCCATCAGAAAAGAAGCAGAAAATTACAAGTGTTGAACGTGGAGCCAGTCATCCCTAGTACTTAACGATTTATAAATTACCTGTTTCAGAGGATATGAAGCATGAAGAAACCTTATACTCTCAAGCTGAATGTTTGTAAAAACAGAAAAGAAAGAACACGGGCTGCAAGAGCTAGTTATCCTCTGGCATTTATAACTTGAGAATCACCTACTTCACAAGATACGAAGCACCAAAGAAACCTTACAATCTCAGACTATTTACCAGTCAATAATTTCAAGTGACTTGAAATGCAAGAATTACCATGACTTTCTGAGAAATTCGACATGATCTTGTTCCCAGAGCATTTATCTATACGGAGGATCCACTGATTAAGATCACTAGCTGGAGAATAGAACAAGAACAAACATAGTCCAATGTAATGAACTTCGAAGCTAGGGGTCAGCATGCTGATGATTTTTAATCACAGACGCTTCCTTAACATATTCTGACTAGTGCAATGACACGACCCAAATCCCGATCAACAAAACATACTCTTATCATCATAAAGCTTCATTAGAAAGTAATGGCATTAATTTCCACACCGCATAGTATGAGTGAATCAGTTTAACGTTAAGATCAGTGTTAAAACATTAACTTCACATCATAGCAGTCAACGTTGGCCACAATTTTTGAGAGGAAAGAGATCCCTGAAGTACTGGCATAGATCGAATTCTCAAGAATTCACCAACAATGTTGCTCGATCAGAAAGTTATTCATGTCCACCATGGACGAGTTTGCATTTGAAGAACGGTACAGACTATAGAACGTCAGGGAATGGTGCGAATGACTTTCCATTATAGAGCTTCATCAAATTTCTACATGACTCGATTAAAATTTCATCCTTTCCGCAAAAAAGATTCAAGAGAATGAAGGAAGTTCAGAAAGCAAAAACGCGGATATGTTACCTGTGGGGGAAAGTGAAGTACTTTGTCATGGGGACCGTGAGGATATTCCGCCTGGCGTTGACAGCCGACTTCTGAACCGCAGCGATGACCTCCATGGCCTTCCCGACGCGGACGCCGACCTGCCCCTTCTTGTCGCCGACGACTACAATGGCTCGGGAATGTAGCTGCTTCCCGGCCTTGACGACCTTGGTGACACGCCCGACCCGGACAACCCGCTCCTCGAACCCATCCTTGACCTTCTCTTTCCTGTTCTTCGACCAGAACCCCGGTGGTCTCCACCCTGGAGTCCATCACGTAGATGTCATTGCCGAGGAGGCTGACCACGCTGTAGGCAGGCCCATAGATTCCTTATTGGCAGCGGCTATCTCGTCCCCGTCTCGAGGGGCCCGTCGTCGAAGAATGGCGGCGGGACAAAGCCATCCGGCGGGCTCGGAGGAACAAAAGGGGCGTCCTCGAACAAGGACTCTTCAACGCTCGTGAAGTAGGTGGTCTCGGATTCTTTGGGTTGTACTCTGGTAACGACAGGCTTGGGAATTGAGGCCGGGGAAGAGGAGAAAGGAAATATTGAGGGCTTGGCGGGGAGGGACAGGCCGCGGTAAAGGTGGAAGCGCTGGCGGTGAGGTTGGGTGATGAGGAAGAAGACAAAGGAGAGATGGGCCGAGGAGGCTGCTGCCGTGGCCATGGAAACAAAGCTTTCACGGAGCCCGGTGACAGTGAGAGAATGCAGGAAGCTTAAGCAGATGGAGCTGATCTTCTTCGGAGAAAGGACATGGACTAGAAGTGGGGACTGTGGACCGGTGACGTGGACGACATGGTGGCATTTTTTATCCACGTGGCAAACAATTTAATTATTTTAGTTAGAAATCGGGGCTAGAGGGAAAAAATAAAAGGAAATTACAAGAAGATTAGTTGGGGCAAGTTTGATCAGTAGAATAATGTTGTTCGAGCTACAATTTTTAAAATTGGACTTGGTCGATCAATTGGACCAGTTCGATTGGGAACTAGGTAGTTATTCGGTCCGGTTTACTTAGTAATTTAAATGCACTCTAAATCAGGTTATATTAATATAAATCAACTACCTTTTGGATAAAATCTAACTGAATCGATAGTCGAACTAGTTAAATTAAAAATTATTTTAAAAAATTCCGCCAACCCTTGTTCATTTAAAAAGAAGAATATCAATATTATACTTTATTTTTTATTATATTTACATTTACATTTTTATGATTATATGAACATTTTAAAATTTAATTTTATAAATTGGTGTTTAATATATAATATATTAATTTATAATAATTGGTTATATGTTATTATAATTATTTATTAAATATACGACTCCACTTATTAAACTTATTATTTAACTTATAAACCCATAAACCTAACCCTTGAGTGGTTCTTATAAAAACTATGATTTTAGGGATTTTTTTTAATAATGTGCAACTCCATTCAAATGAAGAAGATATACACAACGTACACATAAATGCTCAAAGAGTCATTCCAGTTACGATATGGCGGCACATGGAGTAGAGTCTACTGTGGATTTGCACTAGGCAGCAAAATGAGGCAGAGACTGGGTCCTTGACTTCACTCTATTTAGAATCAGACCCACTATAGATTGAGGGGATGATACTTGGTGTTGATAAAGCCTACGATTGCGTTCCTGCCAAATCGAGTAGTCAGCAAAAAGCTTCGATACTTTTGCCTCGTTTATTACTGAGAGTCCAGGCATTTTCAGTGGCCCAATTTCCTGCGAGCTTAGTTTAAAGTTGGACAACACATAAAATTCATGAAAGACATCGACGCTGGTTCTGTAATAAGCAGCTGAGCAGTCAGTAAAGATGAGGATGTCATCCGTGAAGCTTAAGAGAGTGAGACGAACTTATATTTACTAGTCGATTCAAACATCAATATGGTTTTAAGGGATTTTGGAGCTTCTTAGGTGTACATATTCGAGACTTCTTTCATGCAATCCAATCGACCGGTCAGTCCAACTCATTGATCTCAAGTTTCAAGGTGAAATAATGCTTCTTTTCATGGCTGCTAATTGAGCTACGCTTTTTTCTCAAGTAATATCTCGTTTCGAATGTTACAATTGGAAAATATTGATTCTTACACACATCTTATCATTCAGTCCGTGGCACATGTAAGGAGAGGAAAACAAAAAAAGGATATTTCTCATTATGGTTTTCTCGGTTAATCTCTCATCAGCCACCAGTTCTCGAAGGATGAACTCACCTATTCAACCGACAATTTCGATGGAGCATTTGGTTAACGCGTTCAGAATAAAGCACCAGTCTGCTTCGCGTGCACCCGGCGCGCTTGTAGCGATGGAAGTAGCCGATGATCACGAGATTTCCTGCACGTTGTGTCAGGAAATTTAATATCCCGAAAAGCATGCTAAATTTTAGAACCCTGAACGGAAGTAGGGTTTCTGTCACCCTTAATCGAGAGGAGCCCCAAGTCGGTCGGTTATGACCGATCCTCTGGAGAGAGTCGACAAATCCCGGCTCGGGCATCGTGTCGGCCCTGTGCTCTCATTATTTAGGTCTGGAATCCTGAATTGTAAGGGAAGTACACACGCCCACGTCCGGGTGTGTCATGTGGAGTGCCTTCCACTCTAGTCGACCAAAAGGAAAGGTACATGACAGAGTGGGAGGGTGACTGACTGGGTCAAAAGGAATATGGGGGAGCCAGTTAACCCATACCACCACACATGCAAAGATTTTTAAGAGAGAGAGAGAGAGAGATGAAAAAGGAATAATCTTTATGCTTATGGCAGTCCATCGACTTTTTTTTGGGCACATGTATTTGATATTTAATAACTCAATTGATTCGAATTAACTTAGGTTCAAGTTTATTTCAATATACTAGAAGAGATAAAATTTTTATATGTGAATTTTTTCTATTTATAAAATTTATAAAGTGAAATGATGGGTGACCAACTATTTGAATGAGGGAGGACACAGTAGTCCATCAACTTTTTGGCATGCATAGGAAAACAGACACCAGCTCCACTTTCCAATTTCATGCATACACTCAATGTCAATTCACCAGTCACTTTGCATTTATTCCCTTCATGCCCATCCTCATTTTGTTCCCTTTCTCTCAAAGATTTATTAATTTATAACTTTCCTTACATGCATGCACACATGTAAAAGTTGTTCCATGTACATTCATATTGACATATATATTATACACTCTATATTGGCTGTGGTATATTAATCTATCTTCCTCTTATTAATTTAAAACTAGTCCATCAGATTTGACTTACCGGAAATCATGAATGAATCTTAAAGTGGTGGCCTCTCTGCACCAACTGAATGCTCTATCTTCGAAATGAAATTTGACAAAGCATTTATATGCTGCTCTGAGAATATGGTAAAATTTCCATGAAGATACTCTTGATGTGGTTTTGCATTGATTGTAATATGAAGGGTGAACCCAACTGAGTGCCTTTCTGGCACCTCAATAATTTTGACATGGAGGATGGAGAGTGTACTACAATAAGAGAAAAAGGGGTTCATCATAGTATTATCTTAACTTATAATAAGAGGTTATGAATTTTTTGCTCCTTTTAGCCATCCTTTTTTTTAATTAACGAATTGCTGTAATAATCTTTGAAAATATAGGGAGGGGGGGTGGGGGGTGGACAAAGAACAAAACGTGACAAATATGTCCTATGTACCGCTTTATATTCCTCTACGAAAGTCATCCACGAATACAAAGATCACCAGAAAAACGAAAAGGGCAAAATGAGACTCTAAATTAAACCACACTCAAGTTTCCTAACTGAAGACTAACTATTCAAGTTGACAATGTTGTTTTTTCTTTGATATTCTCTTATTCACCAAGCTCTCTCCCTATTAGTTGACTAAGAATTCCCTCCAGCCAGAACTGCCATCACGAGCCGAAAGTCTGAAAAAAGTACTTCATGGATCGGTTGTGCCGAGATAGCACATCGAATGAGATGTGGTCCGCTCAACATGCTATCGCAATACACCCGACATGTTTGAAAAGCAAGTGCACCTCAATAATCTCCTCACTGAGGCGGGCCGTACCCTGGGAGACCTTGCCATTGGTTTGGGTTCATCAGCAGCCCTCCTCCGGCACTGTCACCGTCACCAGCAGCAGCGGAGTTGGTGGCACCGCTTGTCCTGTTTTGAACCCAAAAGCTGTTGGAATCAGCCGAGCCGGCTGGAATGCTACCGCCGGGGTTGTCATTATCGGAACTAGGGTTGCTAACAAACCCTTGAGTGATCCACTCGTTATTGGAAGAGCTTGGAGGAAGTGGAGGAGGTCCTCTAAACAGCTGGGCATGTGAGCTTACGGGAGGGAGGATCCCTAATCCTTGCAAGAACCCCATGTTCATGCCCGAGGAGCTGCCACCGCCAAGATCAAGTTGCGGTTGGCCAAGAGACGACTGAATCGCCGCTAAGGAGGACAAAAAGCTGCCGCCGACACTTGGGTAATACGAGGTATTAGTAGTGATGGTTGGGGGAGCAGCCGCACCTAGCGGTGGCTGAGGGTGAGAGGAGGCAGTGGCGGAAGCAGTGGCAGCAGCTGATGTGGATGTCTTCGCACGCTTGGAGCCCTTCCTGCAGCCGCCGCCAACAGGAACGTTGCGGAGGGTGCCACCCTGAGTCCAGTACCGGCGGCAGCCCTTACAGAAGTAGCGGGGCTGCTGGAAGCTGTAGTTGTTGTAGTAGCAGAACTTGGTGTTGCTCGAGTCACACCGGGGACACTTGTGACCCTGCTGAGGCAGCGGAGGTGGTGGCGGATGGTGGGCGGGGGCATTCGAGTGGCCCCCGGGATTTTGCTGATGCTGCGGCATCCTTATTGCCGACGACAAACCTGCTCGAGCAATATTGTCACTAGCCTCTAATTTCCCGATCCGATCCATCGCTTCCCTAATAATCACAAACTCTCGATTTGGTCTATGACAACCGTAAGCAGCAAAGTCGGATGTAAGACCAGTATTTATAATGAAAAACAAGAAATCCTAGCTAGGTCTAAATCCAGTGTCGCATTGCCGGTTTGGCTTTCTGGACATCCATCGAACCAGTGATCCAGTAAGTTACAATTAAAGATGAAATCTGAGTGAAGCCATAGCAAATCTAGGAGATCACAAAATTTACACACGATTAATTGCAGGAATAAATAGGGATAGATGAATAAAAGGAAAGACTCACCAGGGTTTCCATATGAAGAACTGCTAAGAGAGAGAGAGTGATATCAACCCAGATCTCTTGATGTTCTCATCTCATCATCTCTCGAGCAAAAAGATAGGGCTTCAGGAAGAAGAGGAGGAAAGCTACTTTAAAAACATTCTCCACCAGGAGAACATGGAAAACACAGATTTTACTCTAAGATGAAAACGTTTTCCGAAGGGAGAAAAAAATTCACTACTGTTTTGGTTCAGAAAGCCACATGCATGAAAAGGGCAAGACCGTAAACCAAGGAGAGAGAACCCAGTCCACCGATCAGATACACAGTTCACAGATCTTAACAAATATTTTAGTCAACTCAATGATGAAAGATCGATCGAGAGAGGTGGAAATGAATCTGGAAAGCCAAGTCGACTAGACTACTATGGAAAATAATGAACATACGAGAAATCTGGAGTAGGGGATGGACCAAGTTGAGATTATTGGTATAGGAGGAAGAGAATAGACTATAGAGGGGGAAGAGAGAGTTTGGGGCGGGGGGTGGGTGGGTGTCAGAGAGAGGGAACGGCCGGAGAGGAGGCGGCCGGAGGGTGTCAGAGGGGCGGCGGCTGCTGTCAGAGACCTAAACAAAACGACCCCATATTCGTCACTTCCTCTTCTTCTTTATCTCCTTCTTCTTCTTCCTCCTCCTCCTGCTTCCTATCTATTTCTTTATCTCCTTCTTCTTCCTCCTTCTGACATCATTCTTTTGCTATCTGGGTGTCCATATTCTTGATAAATCTGATGCCACATGACTAGGAAAAGACAATGCTGTCCTTCAATAGTGACACGTACTCGGGCTTTGATTATTCTCTGCCCATTTCAAGTTCTTTTGTTTAATTATTAGACTAATACTACGGATTAACCGGCCAAGGAATCTCACCTCCTCAAGAAATTCCTCCTCCTCCTCCTCCTCATCTCTCCAATTCTCTTCGGACAAGCCAGCATCAATTATCTGAGAGAAATTCAATGGACTCCAATTAGTCCACTTCGAAGCTAGAAGGAAATTGAAGTCAAGTCCGACTCAAGGGGTAAGTATTTTTCAATTATAAATTTTTTTCGTTTATGAAATTCGAATTCATAGTAATACTCAATAAAAAAAATGCATAAGCATATTAATAAAATTTTTATTTGGTTTTTCTGTAAAATATCTAGAGAATGTCATATTATATAGTATAGGTTCCGAATATCGATAAGAAATATATATATATATATATTTTTTTATATAATTTCAAGAGATATGGCTTGCACATGGTATATCATTTTTTTTAAAAATTATTTTTGGTTAATCTAAATTCAAATGATCAAATGATTAATAAGCATAATTTTTTTCCATTTTATTCACAAAATATAGACTTGTTTTCTTATTTATTGATAAAAAATATCGAATTATCTCAATTATTAATTATTTTCTATGCAGGTAAGCGAGAGAGTTCCATGAATGCACAATAGAAATGTGATCATTTCATCGTGCGGTGGAACTTATTTGAAATTCCTTGATGAGTCAAAGGACCACCTATTAATCATTGTAATAGTTTGAGATAAGTTTTTCTCCCTTGTTTCTCGAGTAGTCAATCCCTTGTGATTCTATGTTTTCATTTTCTTTTTTTGGTTATCGGCCACAGTATCCAAGTACGTTTCACCAGCGGTGAGATGATATCTTTTAGCCAACCACACTTAATTAATTCGTTAGTCGCCCCGAGTTGCACACCAGGCATGGCGGGTGAGGCTTCCAAGGGAAATATCTGCGTATGCAAGGTCTTGAACTCGAGACCTCCTTAAGTGATATTGAGCTGCTTACCACTTTATCCAATCCCTTGGTATGTTTTCGTTTTCGATCATGAAAGAAGCAACAGATTTATCCATGCTCTCTTTTTCAATAAATCTATTGCTTCACTTTGTGCATGTATAAAACTCGACATTAGAAGGAACACATAATGTAAAATACATTGGATTCTCATATGTGTAATTCGATTAGTCCACAAATCAATTCAATGCCTGATATGACGCGGAGTCATTGATTAGTTATTCCGTCCACTACCCACCTTACCGTCAACTCGAGCAATTTTCTAGGGTGTAATCAGTCTTTATGTCGATCTCATGGTCGAACTTCACATATACAGTCCAATTTCTTTTTATCCATCCATTTAAAGAATAGACCAGGTACGATGCAATGCGGGACCTATACAAATGTGGTTCCTTTTTTGATGGGGTCTCCGCTCACTTTTTCAGACCATCCAATTGGGCAGAAGAAACGGGGGAGGGAAAAAAAAAAGTGCAGTAACATCCTCATCATCTGTTTGGGATTAAGAGGTTTAAAACATGCTTAATTCTCATCATTAGAATTTCTTGTATCTCTTTACCACCCTTTTCCTCATGTATATCTCAACGGGCTGAAGACTAGCCCATGTAAAAATGCCCGGAGGCACAGTACAGAGGAAATCCCTTAAACATTTGCGAAGTATCCTGTCGTGAACGCTTTCTTGTTAAAAAGTGACAGATGCATGGAAGAACAATCCGGTGTCCAGCTTTAACACCACATCCACCATGTTCATGTGGGGTCCTTTTTCTTCAGCAATCCCCTTTCTCCCTTTAGCGGGAAGTTACCTTTAATTTCTTGAAACCCTACCAGATTTTTTTAAGGGACAGGTTATAAAAGACTGATGAGTCCTTTATTCGGGTGGGAACCACTCGAACGTGCCATCTCAGATTGATATGGTGGTCCAGTCCTGGGGGTGAGCTCCGTGTGGGGGCTTGAGCGGATGAGTGATGGCTTGTGTAGACCCAGCCGTAAGTAAGCTGTGAGGCGGGGTGAGGGTGTACTGAGCCGCCCCTTGATACTTACTGTCACAGGACCAATGTGGGGATTGAATTTTCCCACGTCCCGCTAGGCGTTAACAGCTCCACCTGCCAATTAGCCCCCACTCGCAATCGAGGTTTGATGTCACCTGGCACACGATCACACCACAACGAAACGAACACGAGCAATATACAAAAGGAAAACTCCACTTGTATTCACAATTGTACAAGTATGGAAAAACCCTTTATAAGAGCAAACTCACTCAGCTTGTCGAGTATATGTCTCACAACCTCCGTACCGCTTACACTCCTCACTCGACACACCCTAACCCGACACACTTCGGCGTTACAAGGGTAGACGGGGCTCACTCCCCACTCACTGTTGAGCTACAACTTGCAGTAGCAACTCTATGCTCTGCCTCTCTCGCCCTCCCTCGTGTTTCCCAGCTTTCTCTAGCTGCTCTCCTTGACTCTCCTCTCTGAGACGTCTTGAGACCTTTGTGGTTTCTCCCTCTTTTCGGCTGTGCCTCTCGGTTGTGTCTTGAGAATGAGACTGACCCTCTTTATATAGAGGAGCTTAGCAAACCCGATATGGCAATTGATATATTCGAATCCCTTGATTCACTCCATTAGGTTTCCAATCCGTCAAATCCCTCCAGGATTGTTTCCATAACAAACTGATTGCCATATCCTTGAGAATCTTTCCCGGATTATTTGCTATCACATGATCTTCTATCTTAACCATGTTCGTCCCACCTGGACAGCTCTTGGCCGCACCTGGACAGCTTCTTGGACGCACTTGGACACCTGCACCCCACTTGGTTCCTGATTGATCATCAGCTGTTCCGCATAAGGAAACAATCGATCCTTTCCATGTTGGTGTCAGCGATGCTTATCCCGTGAGCACCGATCCTTCGCTCCACAACATCCCGCGCACCTTCTATGAGTAGTTGCGCTCCACGCACTCGATCATCGGGTCCCACATAATCAAGACTTCACTTGCGTGTCTGCATCTCCACTCGTCCATTGTGCACTATCATCGACCAGCAACACATGGCTCCTTCGATCGTCCCTGGCATGAAGTGATCAAGCGCCCCTCAATTACTCTCCGATCATGCCTTAGCGTTCCTGGGCTGTCTAGCCATCATCCACTTTGCATTGGTCGACCAGCATCGACCCCAAGGCCACGGCACTTGCCTTCAGTCCATCAAGTCCTTGCTCCGCACCACTCCGCTTGGTGCTCGAGCAAGTCTCCTATCTAGTTTAGCCTCCTGACCACAAACATTCTATCTATGTGCCCCGCATTAGCACGTATACGCTCCCTCAGTCACGAGGTACGACCTGCGGTACGCATTGCTCGGCTTCTAGCTTGTGGCCGTAACACTTACCCTCTATGTGTGTACAGGGAGTAGTATAAGACGCAGGGTGTTACTGAAAACCTGAGGATGAATAATGACATGCCTAATCCCCATGGGACACGGGGTATTCATTCCATTCCTTTTCCTTTTAATTTAATCTATCCTATATCTAAAAATTTATTAAATTTTAATTAATTTAATTTTGGACTAAATTAACGTATTTTAAAATAGAACTCTTTCAACATAGTTTATATCAATTTTCATAATATTTGAATATGAGGCATGAGATATGTAATATTTGGCCTAACTTTCACATGTCATGTGTGCGGGGGTCGGTCGGGTCATCCGCCTGAGTTTGTGGTCGTTCGAGAGTGTAGCAGGGAGTCAGCGGGCCTCTTGCTGACTCGGGTTAGCGGGAGTCGGTTTGTCGATGATGCTATTGCAATTTGACATTACATAAGTTAGGATTTTTTTTTTCCTGTTTTCAAAGAGATTATGAAAGGGGAAACTTCATTATTACGCAAGGAAAAAGTTTTTATTTATTTTACTCATTTATATTTATTCAATAATCTAATATACTTATTAAACATAATAAATCTCACTTTTCGAGCGAGCATTCTAAAAAGAATTTTAATAACATGCTCCTAACGTAACATTTTCTGTAACCTAATAGCTCGTTTGTAGTCATGATTAAATGTTATGTAAATATTACATGTTCATTAGAGTCAACAAAAAAATAAATTGATTCATGAGAAAAATTAATTTGACTTAAATTAACTTTGATCACCCCTTAATGAATTTAAAATTTGAATAGACAAGAATACCCACCGATCGTGATCTCGCGGGCTCCAGGAAAAACAATCATTCTGTCAGCAGGTCAATCACTCATAGAAGACCCTCTTTTTCCTCTTTATATATATATATATATTTATTTATTTATTTCCCATTTCACGACTATACCTTAGGAAAGAAATCGTGGGCAGCTCTGATTTTCTACCCACCAAAAAAATGAATGACTATTTTCAGTATAGAAAATTTGGATTAATTTTTGAAACCATTTACCGACCCTATTAAATTCTAAAAAAATACCATACATTTAAATATATAAATATCGGCATCAAGTATCACAATCCAGTCACTTGAAATGCTCTGGTACCCTATTGGTCCTTTTATTCTCATCATTGCGTGGGCCATCGATAAAGCAAGCCCCAAGTTGATCTCGGTGTACACATGCTCTACCATGTAGGAGTAAGTACTTTGGCATGATTCGAATAGTAATAATAATGATTACATAAGATAATGATGAGGGCAATGGCATTTGATTCCTCCCGCGTATAACCCTATCCGCCTAATTCCGCGTGTTCTTGTTCGATTCAATCTATTCCTCCCACAATTGCCTTTATTCCTTTTGCTAAAAAAAAATAATTTCTTCCGAGAAAGAGAGCTTGCAGACAAAATTTCCTCCTCCAAGTTTTCTTAAGCAATGAAAATGGCACATTCCTCTGTGTGTGCATGTATTATGTGTCGAGTTCATGAACCGCCACATTCCTTATATATACACACACGCACTAATATAAGTGAGTTAAAATGCTTTATCACTCATTCTTTTACTTAAAATTTTAATTACAAATCTTATAAATAAACAAAATTTATAATTAAAAATTAATTTTACTTGAATTTAAATGAATTATCTATTCAATTATTTTTTAATATGATGGGAAAGATTTAGGGGAAACTCGAGATTTAGGCCTATATTTTGTTGGTCATTTTTCATCTGTTTTCAGTTCAAGCTGCCACGGTCCCGTCAACAGCCCATCGTATCCATCTGTTTTTTTTTTTCTTTTTTTGACAGATAACTGAATAATATCTCATTATTACATAAGGAGTAGAAAGAACATGATGAGTCTGCTATTCATAATTCGTCACACGAGCTGCTCCATCCAACAAAAGCAAGCTCGTGGGCCTCCTTGTTATCTTCCCTGCTAATCCATTCAATCCTAGCGTTAACAAAAAGAGACAGCTAACTCATAATATCCAACAGAATCGACCGAACTTCCCGTGGTGGATCGAACTGGTATTTCAAAGAGGCAAAAGGAGCATAGCAATCGGCGAGAATCAACATAAAACTCCATCCTTTTGTTAATTGTCTGAATGAGAGCTAAAAGCAGGGCTTGTGCTTCCCATTGGGCTGGTGACGCTGCTGCTTTCTTTGATACCATCGAATCTATCTATTCGTTACCATTGAATTCGATTTTCGAGAGAACTTGAAAATGTCCCTTTTAATTTGTCGCAAACCAATGGGCATGGAATTGGAGGTCATACTCATTTGATCATGCCATGAATGCTTAATCCTCGGCTAGTATTGAACTCTGTTTTTAGTTTTTAAAGAACTTAAGAACAAGTCCAATTAACTTCATTTTAAAAATCTAATCGGGACCAGCAGGCCTCGTGAGATGGAGGGGACCTCAACCGCACAAAATCTTGCCTAGGGTTTTCTTTTCTATTGAATATTAAAAAGGGGGTCGACGATATTGATATGGGCAATGAAGGAAATCCTTAAAAAAACAGTAATCATATACATATATATATGTATACACATATACAAGCCTAACGAAAACAATTCTTAATTCAACAATTAATTTCATGTATAAGTCTCGAGAGCATTCTCAAGTGAATAAAACGTAGGCATATATTTTGTGGGGAATTCACCAATTTCATATATCTATAATTTTCGGTTGCACCTGTAGTCAAATAAAATATTAATTAAAGCCTTCCGTATCATGCCTTCTCCAGAGAAGGTAGAGAAAATAAATAATTAAAGAAGAATTCATCCACTCCCAATATTAAAATGACCACAATATCATATAATATATTATATATAAATTCTCTTATAGCATATTGATGGATTGTAATTGTTTTTTCTTAATATATTGCGCATGATCTCAGGTCTCAACTACTTCATTATACATCCTTTCTGATATAATGGACGACCTGTCGTGTTGCGTGTGGTTCTGTCGGGGAATGATTTTGGTATGCCTTTGGAAACAAACCCTAGCCGTGACGAAGGCTCGCAGTGCTTTTGGTGCCGTCGGAACTAAGATTGACTTGGATGATTAAAATAATTTGACAAACTCCCTTTACACTAACAAGTCATCGGGCTTAAATTTTACAAGAGGAAAAAAAAAAATATATATATATATATATATATCCATAATTGGAAGGTCGTTCATTATCCATTAGGCTTGAAGTTTGAGAGGAAGGGATGATGAGTGTAATCTCTCTTCTTGCATTCATTAGAGTATTCTACGTATCTATCTATATACAGCAATAGGAATTCTTGTAAAGGGAAACTCTTCTCTAATTACATATAGTAGGAGAGCAAAAATTATTGATTGTTGATAGCAAATGTCATCATCATTAATCCTTATCCTAATTCTTCTTTGAAGCATGTTGCGATGTTGATGTGGTTTCTTCAATACTCCGCCCCCCCGCCAATCGGACAGTAGTAAATACCAGAGACCGAGTCTGGACTGTAAGCCGAGAGTGTGTATCACGAGGGAGAGCTTTGGTGAAAATGTTAGCGACCTGAGAGGAAGAAGGGACATAGTGGGCGATAATATTCCCAAGAGCAACCTTCTCACGCGGACAAGGTGGTAGTCTAGCTTGATATGTTTCGTACGAGCATGAAACACTTGGTTTGCGGTGAGATGGAGATCTGGCATATTATTAGAAAAGGAGTAATGACCGTTGATGAATGAAATATCATACCGGTAAAATAAGACTAAAAATCCCGATATATAAGATATTATGTACCATTATCCTATTAGCTTAAACTTTTTAATTAGAAATGATGTCATCGTTCTTATTAGTTAAATGAAAAATTTTACGTGGTATTAGAATCGTTATCATATGGGCTTACACCTTGATGAGGCCCGAGGCCTAAAGAAGACTTGAGATCTATTGTTGATAATGTCGAAATCGGAGGAAAAACGCATGGCTCGTGGTAATTATTGAGATCAATATCCCAACTGGCTATCAAGTTAATTGACCCCCTCATTCGAACATGGAAGATAATTCCTATTTGTGCATAGTTGTTGAGAGAGTGTATTAAATAATACATTGTCATATGAAAGCAGGTGTTGGAAAATGAAATCTCACATTGAAAAAATTAGACTAAAAATCTAGTATATAAGAGATTATATATCATTATCCTATCAGCTTAAATTTTTTTGATTAAACATGAGTTCATCGCTCTCATAAACAAAGCAAGAAATTCTACAATGAAGGATGTTGTTATTAAACTCCTATGTCTCTTAGGATGAAGGAAAGCCTAGTCAACTCGGTGATAGCATTCGCAAGAGCACAACATTTGGCTTCACTAGTGGATTAGCCCACTGTGGGTTGCTATTTAGCACGCTAGCTGAGTCAATTAGGGCCAAGAAAAGCACAACAGCTAGTAATGGAGTAATGAGTGATCTTACCGCCTACCAGTCAACATTGGCAAGAGCAAATAATTCAAGAGAACTTCATGAACAAATTTGAAGCCCCAGGTGGAGAGCGCCCTTCACGTATCGAAAAATCTGCTTCACCAATCGGATCGTAAGGAAGAGGTCTGGACGAGTGAGAGCGAGGTACTGAAAAGCCCCAGCAATGCTCCAAACAGAAGTAGGTCTAAAAATGGATGATCATCCCTCCCAAAGAACTAGCAGTTTCATGGCCAACAAAGTCAATATCGGCCTACAGTCCAACGAGGATGTTCAAGAAAGAAGATCGATAGCATACTGTAGAAAAGGCCTTCATTGGACCAAAGGACCTCTACTCCAATGAAGTAATGTAGCGGACTGAGATCTTTCATGGAGAGAGTGTGGCTAGGACATAAAATTGGATCATCTCAAGTTAAATTGTTCGTAGAATTCAAAAAAAAAATAAAGTAAAGGAGGAACGATCACAGAAAACAAAGGAGAGAAGAAGGGGCGGTGTGGGGGCAACGGCAGCCAGCGCCACCCCCGACGCGGTCAACGTCGGCGGTCGGCACCAGGGATCCCCGGGGCGGGCCACAGTGATATGGCCATTCAAAATTCCCTCTCCTTTGTTTTGTGATTTATTATTATTATTATTATTATTATTATTATACACACACATATATATATATACACACATACTTGACTATAACATTCAAGTCCGAATCTAAAAAGGAAAATAAGAAAAAAGAATTGTTGAACTGATCACTAGAATCGTTAATATCCCAATATATTAAAATACATAATGAGTAAATCAGTATATGGCATTATTTTTCATTCATGAAGATGGTGAAACATTAGATTATTACGTGAATAATGGTCCCGAAGCCCATTAACTAACAGTAAGGATCAAGGGATCCTATTCTTGTAATCGCCATCCGCCGGCTCTGAAGTCCATGGCCCAATACGGGCTCGTAAACTGTCTCAATTCACTTTCGAGTCACCTGCACATCATCACTACGACACTCGGGATGCAAAAAGAAGACCAAAGAATCAGACCAAATCATTAATCGAATCTAAAAGTTATTTTGAAAAGAATTAATTATCATATATTATAATATTTTTATATAAAATAATACGTTTAATTATTAAATTTAAATATTTCAATTAAATAATTTAAAATATAAAATTATACATTTTAAAAAAATATATTTAAAATAAAATATAAATATATTGGGGATGTTTTAAAAGATTGCGAAATAGTTAGATAATTTTTTTAATTATATAATATATTTTTTACCACTTTATACTAAAATTTACCCGCTAATCTTAATCCTATTTATTTAAATTATTTTAATTAAAAATTTTATAATTATAATATTTTTCTTCTCATTATTTTTATATTTTATATTTTAATATAATTTATATTAAATTTATTATTATTTGATTATTTTTTAAGAAGAATTCGAATTATATAACCAATTCAAAAATAATTCGATTCGATAATTATATAATAATAATAACCCGAAAGATGTAGTATCAAAACTGAACTGAACCATTTTAACAACTTGGTTACAACCCTAATTATCACCAATCGATTCTGACCCATGAGATGCATTATTATGCATTGTCATCTTACTCGATGTGTATACCCGCACACATCTTCTGAAGACATCAATCAGCACGTTAGAACTTATCTGACTCTTAAATTTTAACGAATTTAACCTACGATCGCAATCCCTGCGGGGCGATACTCGACACAGAGCATCATCATAAGTGCTTCCCACCAACATCACATAAATATCTCGAGATCCGAATAGCAAAAACGAAAAGATCATACGTACCACCATATATATATATATATATATTTGTCACGTTCAGTGAAATATTACACCTCGCACGCTGATAAAGGAAGGAAGAGAGAAAAAGGAGACGTTATTAGCGTTCTCGCGTCACCCGTAAGATGGAGGAGCTACGGATGATGCTTGACCTTGAGATATACTTAATAAAGCTTTAAGTAGCAACCCTATTTACATATTTGCTTGCCACTGCCAGGCGCAGGCGCCAGCGCTGGATCTTATGCTTCGACAGAGTCTGATACCCGTAGTCTCGATCGCCTCATCAGCGGTGCTGGCTCCTCGTCTCGCCGCTGTACAGCCTGCGACCATCAAAAAGGAGAGGCCGGTTGCGTCTTGAAAGAAAAGGAAAAGCGGGGTAATTTCGGGATTTTACGGAGGAGTCTGTGGTGGTTACCAGTCGTAGACAGAAGGAGAGTTGGGCTGGGTGGGCTTATCGAAGTAGTCGCCGCCGATGGTCTTGGTGGCGAGGTTGCTGCCCGGGTGGAAGACGCTCCTCCAAACGTTCTCCCTCCGCGCCGACACAGGCGTCGTGGGCGTGGCCGGCGTCCCAGGCGTCTTCGGGCTGCCAGCCGGCATCGACATCGACCTCTGGTACTTGCTGCTGCTCTCTCCATCCCCATCTACAATCACAGAGCACACCGATCATCCCATCGACTGATCGATCAAAGCCATCCACTAGCTAGATCACCATATCAATCCCAACATTTCTCGGTAAGATCAAAGGATGATTTCGTGTTCGAGAAATCACACGGTACCGCGAGGGATGGAGATCGGCTTGGAGGTGGCGATCTTCCTCAGCTTGCCGAGGCCGCGCTCGGGCTGCGGCCCGGCCAAGACGTCGTCCCACAGCTTCTCTAGCAGCACCATGCTTTCCTCCTTAGCTTCTTCACTTCACCCTTCCTGTAGGTGTTTGTGTCTTGCGTCGGTAGTACCATTTATAGAGGGATTTTATTCCCTCCATTTTAAAAAAAGAAAATAAATATAAAAATGAATAAGTATTTAAGTTGCGCCCTATCCCCTCGGGACCTGCTTTTACTATCTCCACGCGGTCACATACATTGATTCTAATCACAAGTACTTAGAGTTGTCCAAGAAAATCTTGAATTCAATTTTGAATTTAAGTGCCGTAAATGTCATCCGTATAACTCATCTGAATTGACCATTTCCCTTATTTTTTAAAGTAAATTATTAGGACCGTATGTTACCAACGAACCAAATTCATACTTAGGAGGGAGGGAGCATAGGAAGTGGAATGTGAGAAACGAGAGTGGACGTAAAACGACAACAACTACAACCTCAGTAAATAGATAAGGATGAGGGCTGTCTAAACGGGCCCCGCAAGATTGTGGTATCTTCAATATTATTGTATGTATGTGCTTATATATATATATATATATATACACACACGCGCGTAAGAGATGCCGACGTGTGTCCGTTCCATGTAAAAGCTCGACTACGACTCTCTGTAAATATCTGTAAATCGAGAAAACTCCATAAATTCTTTTTATGTCTATGTCCCTCCTTATATTGGACATGACTAAATGAAGATGGCACTCGAATTAGTCGGATCTTTGTACGTAAGAAATTTATGATTCATGTAAATCGAGAAAGAGTCAGGCCAGATGGGAGTGGGTCGAGGGCTGCTCTACATGTGTCGGCCGATCAGGTGACTCTGTCGTTTGTCTTTTGTCCAATTCTCCAGAGCTTTCCAATGTGGGCCCAACTGGGTGCGGAAAAAATGGGTCTCGGAGGTGAAATACAGGGCCCACTCATTCGATCATGAATGTCGCTGAAGCTTTGTCATGATGTGTTACAGATCGAAGCCACAAATGGAAGAGAACGACAAGGAGAATTGATGAGAGGGGGAGTAGAGGAGTCAGTTCAAGAGGGAGAGAGAGAATTTTCGTCATTATTCATCACACCCTCTTATGGTGGGAGTTGCCACATTTTTAAAGGGCGCCCTTCACAACTGTTACAGATCGGTCAATTATGTTTCTTGAGTTTGTTATAACTGCCTATTTCTGTATCTTCTGCTAGACTTTCCCAACCTTTCATTTTATTACAATTGGCCCCCCTCGATCAAACTTTTCCTACTTCCCCACTAGTGCATTCATGTCCCGTCATGTAACATTACTCTTGCTTTCCGGAAACCTTGTCCTCAAGGTTCCATTCTGGAAATAGTAGCTTGAGGTCAAAGAGGTACTCCCAGGTAGCATCCTCTAAACCCCCCCCCCAATTGACCACTGGGTAAGGACTTGTGTTACTACCTTCCTTCCCCGTTGGACCAAGCGGCGATTGAGGATGGCCACTGGCCTTGGAGTCAGCTCAGTACTCCAATTAGTTGGAATATGAATGACTTCTATTGGTGGTCCCGGAGCAGGTCTTAGTAGAGAGACGTAGAATATAGGGTGGGTACGAGCGGACTCCGGAAGATCAAGGCGGTCAGTAGGCCACTTTCCCGATCTTCTCCATAACCATATAGGGACCATAGTACCTCGGACTCAATTTATGATTGTTCCTGGAGGCGATGGTATGCTGCCAATAGGGTTGAAGCTTAAGGTACACCCATTGGCCCAGTTCAAGCACCCTCTCGGACCGCCTCTTGTTAGCTTGTTGTTTCATTCGCTGTTGGGTTTTTTGTAACTGTTGTTGTAGCTCCTTGATCATAGCCTCTTGGTCACATAGTTGGTTGTCTACGACTGCATTGGCCGAATCCCCGGGGACATAAGGGATGTGTATTGGAGGAGGACGCCTGTAGAGGGCCCGATAGGGTGAGCAGTTGATAGCTATGTGATGGGTAGTGTTATACCACCATTCAGGGAGGGGAAGCCACTAGAGCCACTTGGAGGGACATTTACTGCACATGCAACGTAGATAACACTCCAGCCCCCTATTCACCACCTCTGTCTGACCGTCACTTTGCTGGTGGTAAGTTGATGATATGTGGAGGGCTACTCCTTGGTTGCGGAACAGCTCCTACTAGATGGAGCTTAGGAACACTTGGTCACGATCACTTACAATGGTCTTTGGGAGTCCATGCAATTTGAGAACATGGTCTATATAGATGCGGGCCACCTGAATTGCAGTATAGGGGTGGGCAAGCCCCATGAAATGAGCATACTTTGTCAGTCTATTCACTACCACTAGAATCACACTGCGGCCCTCTGACTTGGATAGTCCCTCGACAAAATCCATGCTTACGCCTTGGAAGATGCCCTCAGGAATAGGAAGGGGATGTAATAGGCCCGGGGTTGCCACTGTCTCCGTCTTGTGTTGTAGGCAAACCTCACATTCCCTAATGAAGGTTCGGATGTGCCGTCTCATTCCCTTCTAGTAGAATAAGGATGTTACTCATTGGGTCGTTGCATGGACCCCCGAATGGCCCCCCAAGGAGCTTGAATGATACAATTGGATAATAGACCGTTGTAGTTGCCAATTATGTCTGACCATCAACCTTCCCTTCTTTTGGAGTTGCTCGTGGATCCAACTATAGCCTGGGTGGCTTGCCGGGTCCTATGTAAGCTGTTTTATCAATTCCTATATTTTGGGATCCTCCTACCAAGTGTGGCGGATCTATTGGTACAAGTTTGAGGTGATGCAGGAGATTGCACACATGGCCACTTCTCGGGATGTCACGCGGGAGAGGGCATCTGCCACTTCATTTTCACTCCCCTTTTTGTAGACTATTTTGAAGTCATACCTAGCAAGTTTGGCTAGCCAAGTATGTTGCAATGGAGTTGAGAGCCGTTGTTCCAGCAAAAATTTTAGGCTGCAATGGTTCGTTCTAATGATAAAGGGCCTTCCTACCAGGTATTGGTTCCATCGCTTGACTGCGAGGAGGATAGCCAGCAATTCCCTGTCATACACAGGTTTAGCTTGTTGGTGCGGGCTTAAGGATTTGTTGAGGAAGGCAATAGGGTATCCCTTCTGCATCAATACAGCTCCCACACCATGTCCTGAGGCATCAATTTCTAATTCGAATGGCTATGTGAAGTCAGGGAGTGCTAAGACAGGGGCTGTGGTTAGGGCTATCTTGAGTTGTTCAAACGCAACAACAGCTTCTAGACCCCAACAGAATGCGTCCTTCTTTTTAACTAGAAGGATGGGTGAGGAGTACGGGCTACAACTTGGCCAAATAACTCCTATATTGAGCATCTCCCTAACCATTTGCTCTATAACAGTCTTTTGTAAGGAGGGGAAATGGTAGGGCCGGATGTTGGTAGGTTAACTTCCTTCCTTTAGGGGGATCCGATGATCGTGTGTCCGTTTCGGAGGTAGGCTTGTCGGTTCATCAAACACATCTTGAAATTCATTGACCTGTTCTAATTATGGATAGTCACCTGAAGAAGCTGCCTCAGGGACTCGCAGCAGGTCCCTTCCCTCAAGACTGCAGAGGTGCAAGATGTGCACCTGCTTCTTCTTCCTCAGTAACTTGTCAACGCCTGTTCCTATGATCAGCTACAATGCTGCCCGGTTTTCCCCTCTGATTACCCTTGTCTGTCCCTCCTTGAGAAGGCTTATTTCAAGGGTATTGAAGTCCCACATAGTCTTCCCCAATGTTGACAACCAATGCACGCCCAAGACCATGTTGTAGGTACCTAATGATATCAGGAAGACATCTGCGATATAAGCTTCTCCCTGCATTCTCCACTCAAAGCCCTTGCTCATCGCTGTACAAGGCAAGTTCCCTCCATCGGCCAATGTTACCTTGAGGGGCGGAATCTTCGAAATATCCCAACACAGCCCTAATCCAAGCTCCTTGTCAATGAAATTGTGAGTGCTTCCAGGGTCAATCAGGATGTATAGCCTCTTGTTTCCCACCTGACCCTCAACCTTAATGGTTTGGTAATGGGGTGTCCCTGAGGGGGCGTGAATGGAAATTTCATGTGAAACCTCATCTTCCCCATTTTGCACCTCCTCCCCTTCCTCCTCCTGTTCTTCAACTTGCACCGCATAGAGATGCTTCTTCAAGCATCGGTGTCCAGGGGTAAACTTTTCTTCGCACCCAAAACACAACCCTTTGGCTCTTCTTTCCTCAATCTCCTTTGCTGTGAGGGTGTGGGTGTGGCGCTTGGGGTAAAGTTTCTTAGGTGGTAATGGTTTACTGTGTGGGGGTAAGGGAAGGATGCCCGCTTGTTTTCCAACCTTCAGGATCATAGCCTGACCGGGGGAGCTAGGGGGTTTGAATGGGGTGGATCCACTGAAAGTCGACTTGGAGGGATGTTGTCCAGTGGGCTTAGTGATGATGGTTTCTTGGATTTTGGCTAAGGCGTAACACTCCCGCAGATTATGCGGATTAAACATCCGCATAGGATTGCCAATACTTGGGTTTAGACCAGCCAAAAAGAAACTTACCGCGAGCTCCTCAAAATACCTCCACTCGATGGAGAAGTTTCTCAAATTGCTTAAGGTAGTCCAGCAACGTACCTTGCTGGAACAAAGTTTTGAGTTCGCCCATAGGATCATCGTATCCCTGGTTGCTGAATCGGGCTGCCATGGATTCAATATAGCCTAGCCATGTGATCTGTCCCCGAGCTGCCCTCCAACCCTTCATATAAGATTGGTGCCAATGCAGGGCTTCCCCATCGAGGTGTACTGCTACAATCTTAACCTTCAATTCGTCTGGGACAACCTAAAATTCGAAGAATTGGTTAACCTTGTATATCCATTCATCAAACTCTTCGCCCGCAAATTTAGGGAAATCAATTCTCCCAATCCGCTTCAACGCTCCTAGGCCATCACCTTGCCCATTAAACTCACGTACTTGTGTAGCAGAATGCTCCCCTGAATGATCCAAGGAGGGCTGTGATCCCCCCGAATTCTATACCTAGCATGTAAGGTTGGTAACTGCTGCACAGAGTTCATCCCATTTTTCACCTTGTGCCCTCAATTATTCCCGGAGCTCGTGGAGCATCTGCTCGTGTTCTTTCATGCTCGCTTCGAACCTCCGATGCTCCTATGCCCTGGTTTCCACAGCCATTATAGCAAGGTCCAAGGGTCGTGTGGCTCTGATACCACTGTTATAGATTGAAGCCACAAATGGAAGAGAACGACAAGGAGAATTGACGAGAGGGGGGCTAGAGGAGTTCGTTCAAGAGGGAGAGAGAGAAAATTCTCATTATTATTCATCACACCCTCTGATGGTGGGGTTGCACATTTTTAAAGGGCGCCGCCCTTCACAACTGCTACAGACCGGCCAGTTCTGTTTCTAGAGTTTGTTATAACTGCCTATTTCTGTATCTTCTACTAGACTTCCCCAACCTTTCGTTTATTACAATTGGCCCCCCTCGATCAAACTTTTCCTACTTCCCCACTAGTGCATTCATGTCCCGTCACGTAACATGATGCTCTTACGATGTTGGAGTGGAAGATGCTGGGACGACAGGTGGTTCACGCAACGGAGTTTTCGGTTAGAGGATTTTGTTTTTTGTTTTTTTCTTTTTTTAAAAAGACGAGAGCTAGCGATTTGGGCCAGCCCGATAGGGTAATGGCCTGATAAGTCCTCCCGACCCGAGTAATTGCCAGACAGTCCGGTGGCAAAACCACATCTGCAGTTGCCGATCAGATAGATAGACCTATAACTTCTCAGACAGCTGTGCCCCGCATCATCACCTCCAACGGGTGCGTCTTCCACTGACTGCAACAACAAAATTATCACATCACGCAGGAAAAGTAAGAGGGAGAAAAGGAGCCGATCAAGCAACTTTCAATCCATCCCATAAAGCGAAACAGGAGGAAGAAAAAAAAAATCCAGGAACAGTGCACATACTGGCATAGGCTTTCTCTAGGGTTTCAAGCTGAAACGGTGTCTTCAGCTGGCGCTTGGCCTTGCTAGGCCCCTCATTGGACTCCCCGATCTTGGAACCTTCTCCACATCCCACCCCCGTGGTCGACAATGCAGTGATAGACAGCAGCAAGAAAACCCTAAAAATCGAAGAAAGATGGGGTAAACCGGGGGGAACTGGGAGGAGGAAGACAAATCCTCTTAAGATTTCGGTAGAGGAAGGCCAGAAACATTGACCTCGACAACTCCCATTCATTCATCATCATCATCATCCTATAAAGAAATCATCTTCGAGGAATCGCAGAAAATTCTGGGGGCAAGGATTGAAGATTATGATTAGCATAGGACAAGGAATCAATATCACACGAACTACCCAAAAAAATCAAAATGGAAAATTCATAGTAGTTAATGATTGTTCTACAATCGCAGAATTGCAATGTGAAGAAGATAAAATACCTTCCACTTTTTTTTTTCCTTTTTCCCCGTTTTTTCTTCCAATTATTGTCCATTTTTTGCTAAGAAAATCTTCCATCTTTGTTTATTTTGTTGCTGCGATGATTGAGCTTATGCACACATTCTGCAGCAAGAAGAGAACAGGAGGAGACGACAAATCAGGATTTTTGTTTTTTGGCTCACACTTAAGAGGAATTGAACAAAGTATACCATAGATTCATAGTCCGTACATGAGGATTAATAACAAATTCCAGACTGCATAATACACTATTCAACATATTAATCAATTATTATAATATCAAACACCATTAACATCATAAAAAATCAGAGACTTGCAGGTCCTGATTAAGCCGAGATGCCTAGCACACGGGTGAAACATGCAGAGAGAAAAAAAAAAAAAAAGGAAGATAGAATTCACATGTATTAATAAAGATTCTACTTCCATTTGAGTTTCTAGGTAATAACAGAGGACGGGACCACGTCCTTGTGCCTGTTCAGATGATGAAAATGGGGGAAGAAGACTGCATCCTAAATGAAAAGATGAAATAGAGCCTCCTGCCGCATTTCCTATTTTCATATACCACAGTGAGATTATTCGTAAGCTCAAACCTTAGAACTTATTGGATCCTTCTCTTCCATTCAGAAGAGGAGGAAGATAAGAAGAGGAGGAAGAAATGAAGATACCGCATATCCATCCATTTGAAGCACAAAAGGTCACGTCAATATCTGCAGCCTAAAGCAGACATCGGCAACATCACCAATTGAGAAACAAGAGCACACACTCACTCTAACACAATACTACTCTTGCAGACAAATCCCCCACTGCATAAAGTCCCCCATCCATTGCCAGGACCAATAAAAAAAAAAAAGAAAAAGAGTTAGCAGACCCCATCTTCCCGAGGAGCAAATCCTGAAGCCAGAAAGGGATGAGGAATAGACCAAAAATAAAACAAAACCACACCTCGCCCTAAGACCTTTTCCTAGCTCAATGGAAGAGAATCATAGCTCGAGCCTAGAGATAATCTAATTCTCACGAATAGAGGCTTTTAGCTGACCTAGGATAGGTTACACTTAAAAAACATTGACTATAGGAGACACTTGCTGTACATCCAGTGACCATGGCCTCCATCATGTCTTCTGCAGGACACACTTCTCGTAAAGGGCAAGAATGTCCTTCTTGCTAGGGTTTCTCAGCTGAAGCAGCTCAGCACCAAAGTTGTGCTTGGTAAGCTCCTGCTTCAGTTTCTGCACCGTGAACTTGGTGTAGTCCACCTGAGCTTCTTGATGGCTGTTATCATCACGATTATTGTTATCCTCATCAGCCCTATATAAGGACCCGCCATCTTCTGGGTGGAACGGGCTAGTAGTGCTTCGAGTCCTCTTATTTGCCTTGTAGGTCTTATCCACATCCATATCTTGAACAGACTCCACGCCCAGCTCACCATCCTCAACCCTTGGTCGCTTCCTGAGAGAAGCAGTCTTGAGCTTACTATCTAATGCAGTTTCGTTCAAACGAACAGAAGTCAACTCCTGCTGGAGTGCGTCAATCTTCGCATGAGCATTTTGCAATTGAACCGAGAGATCTTCCGCCCTGCTGATCGCTTCTGCGCAGGCCTTCCGTTCATTGTCCAATAGGCTCTCAAGTACCTTGACAGTGCTAGCCCTCACCTCATTGTTCTGTCCCAGTAAGGACTCAATCTCTTTCTCCCTCTCCTCAACTCTCGCCTCTAGAAGTGCAATTCTAGATTGGGCTTCACTATCTGATAAGCGGGCCTCCTTGAGCTTATCAGCCAGCTCAGTCTTGTCTCTCTCCAAGCTGTCAATGAGCCTCTCATTCCGCTCGATTTGAGCCAGCCTCTCCATCGCCAGCCTCTGTATCTCGGTCTTTTCCTTCTGGGCCCCTGCTGCTTCTGACCGCACTTTATCAGCCAACTCAGTGGCTCTCTTTGCTTCCTTTTCAGCATTCCTACACCTTTCCTGAACTTCGTCAAACCTCTTGAACTCAGACAGGTACTTTTGTTCCAGGTGGATCTTCTCCTGTTCCATGATCCTAGCCTCCCTCTCACACGACTGTGCCTCAATATTTGCAGTTTGAAGCTTCTCACTCAAAGCTTTGATCTCACGTTTCAAGGACACTATCTCCATATCGTAACTCTCTATCTTGGACTGAGCAGCCTGCAAGATATTCCCACACAACCAAACACAAAACGTTGCATTAGAGATACTTTCACACAGCCAATGATAGAACTCATCAAATTTGCAAGAAAAAGTAAGCAGCTCGAACATATGGCTACTTAATTGAAAATTCACATGTGCTGCAGACTTATTGAATATGGATAAAAAATGTTAAATCATCAGCCTCCACTACAAATGATTAGTTAGATAATATAAGATCAAAGAAAGTTAAACACACATCCAGTTCAAAGGCTGTCAGAGAATTCAAGATGCACAACACCATAGCAAATGATATGCTCAAAGAACTCAGTGCATTAACAAAACTTTATTGCAGGATGGAGAGTGATTTAAGAAGCTAACCTTCAACTCAGTCTTTATTGTTGTCAAACACTGTTCAGCATATTCAATTTTCACTGCCTTTGCCCATATTTCTTCACCCTGCAGATAAGTTATTAAGATTTAGTATTATTTCTTGGATTTCATAAGCATGTGAAACCTAAGAATATCTTTAGAGAGAGAGAGACCTTCTCTGCCAGACCACTTGAAAACTCTGCCCTGAGAGCATCTTCCCTCAGCTGCATTTCCTTATTTGTTCGCTCCTGGGCAATTGCTGCCTTCTCCAAGGCTGCCTTGGCCTCCCTGACAGCTATATCATACTTGCGTTTCCACTCATCAGCCTCCTCTTGAGCAGACTGAACTTGTTCCTTCGCCGCAGCTAACCTTGCTTCTGCAGCACTGCTACGTGATTTGAGAACAGCAATTTCAGAACTGGCCTGATCTTCTTCAGCCTTCTGCTTTGAGAGCAACTGTTCATACTTCCTTTTCCAATCCAAGGATTCTTGTTTGGATGAATCAAGGGTTTTCACTAAACTGGAACACCTCTCTTCCAGTGAACTGCAGTTACTCTGCAGCTTAGTTATTCGGCTCATGTATTCATCAGAAAGCTTCTTCTTGTCATTGATAGCATCCTCATATCGCCTAAGATATTGAGATTTATAATTCTCACTTGCTTCCAGCTGTTTGTTAAGCAGAGACATCTTATCCTCAATGGACCGGCATTTTAATGTAAGGGAACTCTTCTCAGCTCCAATTTGATCAATTAGCCTTCTGGTAAGATCAACTATGGGACCTTCCAAACTGCAGGAATTAAATAAGAGAAAGTGTCAACCAGAAAATAAGAAGACCATGAAGAAAATTAAGAAACACAAGAAGAGGGAAAAACCTCTGCTGCAAGAACACAGCAAGCTTTTGCCATTTTCCTGGTCCATGAGGTGTCGCTTCATACTCTAAAAGAAGAGCATCAAGGACCTGCATAACAAAGATATCAGAAATGCTTGATTATCCAATAACAGTATAACAAAAACACAGGTCATGAAGAATCACAATCTCTGGCTTGATTCACTCAACTGAGATAAATAAATGAGCTAGCTCCCATAATATTTTCACTACGTCCTCATAAGGTTCATCAACATTAGCACTTCAACTACATCTCGTGCTTCAATATTAATATCATTATGTTTTAAAGAACATTATTAATATCATTATTGTTCGACAATCTTTTCAATTCACCAAAAAGGACATCAAGTATTGAGCCAACTGCTTCCATTGCATTCCTCAAGCATGTCCCTTAAAGGAAGACAATCTCACAAAAAGAGAAAGCCCAACAAGCACAGAGATCTTGATGGCTTACAAAAATTTTCAAGTAGTTGCTCCCAAAAGAAAAATAAAAACTTTCAGGAAATGAGATCTCATAGACTTTATGAACATTCAATAAAGAAATTTAATTGATCTCGCACCATTAAGGTGCACATTGGTATGTACAATAAGGGTTCCAAACTATACAAAACTATGAGCCTAAGAGATCTCCTAAACTACAGAAATCACAAGAAGTTGCTCCTTAGAATTCTACTAACCTTGACAACATTATCTAGACTAGCATCAGGAGTGTGGCAAGCTGCCCGTAGCCTCTTTTCCATGCTCTGTATAGCATTGGAGCATCGCATATCTGCCTCCAGATATGCACTCCTCTTATAATCCTGCACAATCAATCCTTTCATGAGAATTCAACTCATCCCTGACCAGACATATTAATAACAATCAGCTTATAGTAAGGTATTCAAAGAGGGCACTAATAAAATCTGTGCACAACAAATGAATTTTTTTATGTTAAATTAAACTCACCTCGAAGGCTTTCCTGAAGAATTTGTGTAGAAGCTCTTCATATTTCTTCCTTGATAAGCCAGTTCCAACAGCACAAGAATTAAAGGTGGCTAATGATCTTTGCAAAGCTTCTTCATTAGCCTCCCTCAGTGCCGCCTATCATCCATTTTCAAATTAAAGAGGCAATCATCAGTGATCTACAGCTTCAAGCCAGAATCACTTGCTGTACACTAAAAATCAGCACTGCATCACATACCTCTTCTGGCAGACTAGAACGGTCAAATGTTGACATGTAGACCTCAGTTGCCAAATCATATGCACGACGACACTCAGATTCCTCAACACTCTGCAAGACAATTAATTAAAGCAAGAAGGAATAACCAACTTCTTAAATGATTTAACTGAACTGTAATTTCATTTTCAAGAATTTTAAACCCAGCAGAATCCTTCACTAAAGTAGGAAGATTCAGATGCAAGGAATGTAATCTTCAATCAGAATCAAATGAAGCAAACATTATGCAATGACTCCCAATGTTTCCATCTCCAAATTTGAAGTCCAAGTTCAAGACATTCTCCAGCTCTCCACACACTAAATAATTTTTAGTTACAGTTCCTATTATAACAATATCTCTATTTCAGAGTTTAGCATAGACCAACCTGCCACGAGGATGAAATTGTAGGCACAGCACCATTGTTGAGAGCTTCTAAGTAAGATTCCGTAATACCAATGAGCACAGGTCCTGTCATTACAGTGGTGCCGACCTGCTTGGCCCTTGTTCTCTCGAAAACAATCTTTGTCAATGCATCCAGTCCAGATCTAAATTCAGGCCTAAGCCTGTCCAACTGCATGACAAATTGAATAATCTCAGCAGAAACAACATATTTTGGGAGTTTGAAAGATAAATACAAACCCAATGGATAAATATCCAGAGTCAGAAGACAGAACACATGATGTTAATGTCCATTGAAGTTACTAACCGACATTTGATCAAGATTCTGAAGCTCATTTTCATTGTTCAAAGGTCGCACGAGGGTAAAGCACTCTCTATCTGGAAATAGAGCTCGAATTGAATCCCGAATCTGCAGCCAATTTTTCTTATGCATCAGCAGCTCAAAAATGATATGGCAAACAGATAAAATTATTGTTAATTCATCAAAACAGGGCATGAAATACATGCTTCCATGAAGATTCATTGAAAGGACAACTATGTCCTTAAGCATAAAAAAACATTCTCAAAATTAGTACTTTTATCAGAATATTGAAAATTAATAGCATGTCATAGAAGCATCACCAGAATATGTACATCCTACTACTAGTAACAAAAATGTTCAACAGACTTCATCCTTCCTATGTATCAAACATATCTTACCACTGCTCAGCCCAGGAGACTTTAAGCAAGTCACAATCAAAAGAACAACAACAAATACCTCATTTTTGGCAGCAATATCTCTTCCAGTTCCTTGAACAGGTCTCAATGCAAGTTCCAGATAGTCCCGGGGTGTTATTCTCCTGTTATCTTCTACTAGATCCAAATAGAAATCCTGCAATGGTATTTCAACAGGAAGAAAAGAGCATTTCACTAATTTTTCATTGGGTGTAACCAATGAATACTATACATCTTTAAAGGCTGATAAATTAAATGCGTACTCTTAGAAGCCAGACAAAAATTGGAGAAAATTGTCCCAATTCAGAAGCACTACTCTTTCCACCAGAAGCTCTCACTCGGATATGCTTCGTCATCTCAGTGACAAGAGAGAGACGATCAAGTGAAGATTCATCTATCCCACCCATCTGAACAAAAGAACCCACAGACAGATGGAAGAAGTTAAAATTCAACAAGAAGAAACAGAAAGATAAATTAATATTAAAGGGTCAATAAGGTGAGAGACAGAGAAACAAGATTCCATCATTTTTTTTCAACAGTAAAATTAACAAATCTAAATAACATGCACCATAAAAAGGGCTCTGAAATATCATCCAGACCTGGTTATAAATGAACATGCTGGACAATAGGACAGCCAGGGAGAATATCTGTGTGCTATATGTGCCCTGTCAACAGTAATATGGCGATATCTGTGAGTCAGCAAATCATTAGGAAAAGAGCGTTGAATACAAATGTTAGTCAACAATGTATTTTTCTCATTTTGTATGAGATGAATACACACACAAGTATATCAACGTTGTCTCCACAACACTGCATAAAACCAGAATAAGAGATCCAACCGTTTGATCATATGCATCAATGCCTTCGCTGTCCAATAGTAACAGATTGTACTCAGTTCCATCGATTGCAGTCCTCTTCAGTGGTGTGCTCCACAGCCAAAGACCTTTAGTGCATGGTCGATGAGTGGAAGCCACTTTGAACCCATTACTCCTTCCAAGAATCTAAGAAATACAAACGAAGAATAAAATTAAGTATAACAAAGTTATAGATTAGCGATAATGCAACCAGATCGTGGCATATCACATAGTGATGCACAAAGGCATTTCCTAGAACAATCCGATGCGTGTAAATCATCATCTAATTGGACTAGGCAATTCACATAAGGTGCTCCCCATATTTAATCCACCAAGTTCGCTTTTCTGAGACTTGCTTTTAGGTACGCCTCATAAGGATACTGTCCAACAATTCTCATAGCATGATAGTTGCATGAGCACGCCGGCATTTATGGAACAGTTCTGAAAGGACTATCCTTCGAGAGATGAAATCAGAAAACTAACAGGCCCCTCAAAATGAGAATGACCTTGAGGCCTCGACAAGCTGCTAGACAACAACAAACCCTAAACCTCGCAGTTTCACCAAGAAGGTCATTTGACGATAATAAAGATAGGGCCACCTGGTTCAGGATGAAGCTTTTGCCCTGACGAGAGCGACCACAGACGGAAACGACGCCAATCGGCTCCTTAACGAGTTGCAGGACTGCCACAGCCTCCGGATCCATCCGGAACTTCCCCTTCTCGTCGCAGTAGACGAGGCGGAGGGGCCGTGCGGGGCCAGTGACAGTCGCCGCTGGCGTCGAGGAGGAGGACGGCGCCGGGGGCGGGGACTCATCGGCTTCCCGGCCTCGGTTGAAGAGCCTCATCATCGTCGGAGCGGCGAATACCTGACCTAAGCCGACCCGAGCCAACCGTGCCCTCCGTTCCTGCTTACTGCTTTGCTTTCTCTACGGTCTCCTCTTTCCCTTACTTTCCTATTAAAAGTAATTAATAATATTAATTAAATATTTCAGAAAGACAAGGAAAAGAAAAAACGAAGGACGAAGGGTATTTTAGTCATTTACTCTTCGGTACGTTCCCGTTCATCCGAACGCGTGGCGTGGTTTTGAAGCTGCTGAGTCGGATAACAGGCCATGAGCCAGCCCAATGCAAAATAATCAACAATTCAATGTCCAGGAAAGCTAGAGATGGTTTTTCATTGCACTCTCTTTTGCTAGTCAGCAGCCGTGCTAACATTGCTGCCCCGCCATGTAATATTCGGCTTTTATATTTAATTATAAATATATCAGATAAACTGAATAACCAGCACTTAGGAAATTCAGGAAATTTGTGTATAGGTTTTATTAATTTTATCAATATCTATATAAGTCATACGATTTTAGCTCCTTGCAATCCACTCCGCCCCCTCTAAAATTGACTCTTTCGTTCAGGTTTAGACTCCTTATAAGTTTTGCCCCATTAGATGAACTTTTTGGATCCATCCCTCAGTTGACATGCCCACATAGAAGAATCGAACTCCCCGTGCATTTTTAATTCCTCCTCCTCTATTCTCTTTAGGGCTCCAAAATCCCTATGTAAGGATGTCTCGAAAATGGAAGGCGTTTGCCAAATCAATTTGTGCAATGAGCTCATCAAGATTCACAACAGAAGGTACAGTTGCTTCCCGAGAAACTCAAACCAAGGATTTTGCAAATCCATGAGACAGTGTTCGAGGTCGGCTTGATGGTCTTCACTGGCTGAAGAGATATGATCGAATGGACCGGATTACGACCATTAAATAGGGTTTTTTGCTCAAACAAATTTCAAAGCTATGTACAGAGATCACGTGAGAGGTTAGAAACTTCATCAAACACAAAACTACCAATCACTTCCTAGGAGAAAGGACATCAAATACCTTCATTGCTTCACAGTGCAACCGTAAGTGTCCGACAGACATCAAACAAGAATCTTCTCAAGCTTCTTTTTCTTCTTTCCGATTAAAAACTCAAAGCTAAGTTACTACTACCCGGAAACAAGACCATCATTAAACTAAACCATCTTCAACAACCCTCCGGCACTGATTGCCTCTCCACACGTTCTCTGCACACTTCTCGCTTCCAATGCTTTTTCCAGCCACTTCCACCAAGGAAGTTTCTTCAAGAAGTCAACAGAAAGCAGTGACTACAAGGAACCCACATTATGTACCTTCCACTTTTCCTAAGCTCCTAGTATTACAATACGTCCCAGACTGAAGCAATACCTTTCAACTCATGTATATGCTAAAAGGAAAGCCTGAAACTTGTCGAGGCCACCCCAGCTAGTTAGAGATCCTAATCATGCAAGCTTATCACTGTTTCTACGAAGTGAAACCTCAAAAATAATCTTATCTTACAAAATGGAGGTCACAAACTCTTTAGTTGATAACTGTGAGCTAATTGAAGCTTCAAGATTCAGTGGGGGTGGGACGGAGTCAGCTTGTTTCTCTGGAAACTTCTCGCCTTCCATTAATGAGAAGCCAAAGAGCCGACAACCTCTTTTGAAAGGAGGAACTACATTTCCATTCCCTAAATGATGAGCAGAGGGCAGAGCACCAGAAGGGTTATAGTCATCAGGAATCACATGTTTTCCATCCCAAAATAAAGAATTGTGTTTCTGACCTTCATTCCCAATACTTAGCTGATTATTTCGGTCACTACGACAAGAAAGCATCCTAGAGTTCACCACTGTATTAGGGGATGTTAACACTGATGATGGTGACGTCACTTGGGCAGGTACTGCTTGTGGCCCTGCGTGAGAGTTAGGGGCCATTGTCAAGGCATACCCGGGCCGTTTGTTCCTCGTGCCCATTGCTTGAATGCTGTCATAAGGTTGAATTCTGCTATTCAGCTGAAACTCATTACGAGAAATGGATCTTCCAAATGACTGTCTTGGGAATGTTTCTTGACCTTGCAAGACCTTGTGGAATCGGAAAGATTCACCAAAGCCCATGCTGTTATAAGTGGTGTCTGTGACCTCTGAACCATTTGAACCTAAAAGGCTCCTCCTCAGTTTGAAGATATTCTGGTTCTGACTATCAATGCCATTGCATGCAGCAGCCTCAAAACCCAATTTTTCTTGACCTTGCAAGACCTTTGGGAATCTAAAAGATTCCCCAAAGTCTGGTGTCCCAAATTCATCTGCTGGAAAAAATATGGGAAACCAATCATAGAAAGCCATGGTAGAAAGGGGTAATCTCTAGCCAAAATGGTTCTGAACAATATTTCTGAAAAGCAGATTGATCAGTCATCGCTATAGAACATATTGCGCACATGACTTGGGACTGGAACTTGGCAAGAATTTAAAAAACAGAGTATGGTGAACCTACTTGGAACCGGATATTCTGGACAGATAGGAGGTACCCCAAATCGGGTCCTCTTGGAGCCAAGCAACATCAAGCCATTTGAATCAGGAAATGAGCCACATGACTCAATTTCCCATGGACAAATCCTGTTGCATCGAATGGCATCCATGTTGTCCCACCTAACCTGCAAACAATTATACAAGGTTTGATATTTTAAACCAAGTATTATTATTAATACATCAGTAGATTCTTTGAGATCAAGATTTGCCATTTTATTTTGCTTTTTGGTTTCCTTTCATTTTAAAAAGAACACAAAAAGTAACATGTTAGGATACACTTCAGAAGAAGTGCTTTCAAAAGTATGAAGCTTTCTTTGCTAAAGAATCAAAGAGCAGGTCTCTAGGAAAGACTTTTCACATAAAGAGAAGAACAGAAAAAGGAATGCTCTCAATAACCAGAAAAAGAAAATGAGAGATTTCAAGGCCAGTATCAGGCCAAAACCAGAATAATGCTAACAGGGGAAGAAACAATGCAGCATTCTGAACTCCATATAAACACATACCAATAGACACCTCCATTTTGAGCCAGGCCATCTAATGGGATCAACATCACTTATGCCAGTTATAAAACCTGAATACCTGGCAAAGTCAAACTTCTTATCAGCCAACAGTTGCATTTTCCACCAATCACCAAGAAAAAACTAAATGTTACATTTTCAGGTAATGACTGATAGAATAGACAGGTTTTGGTAACAAAAGGAAATACCCATAACAAGCTATCTATTTTTTGTAGGAAATTCCCAAAGGTTTCCATACTTTACAAATTTCCATCACCCGTTATACTAATCAAAGAAAGAAACCAAGTGAAAAATTGATCTGAACAGCCTACCTCTGCTCTGATGCATCCTCTCCTTCAAAACGCATCTTGAACCTCATCCCAGGAGTGAAAGAACAATCAAGGCTCTTGAAGAATTTGTGGTAAGGTATTATAAACTCAGAAGCAGTTGATCTGCAAAATATGCTCCACATAATTATCAGGAAACAAGATGGAAATATTTGAGGAAAGAGTAAAAGCTCCATCATATGGATAGCAATTAAGTTGAAGATTGAAAATATCCAATTATGACACAGAAATAAAATGTATAGGCACAATTAGCAAACTCATATAAGCATCATAAAGTTTTTTGATGACTGATACTCAAAACTTGACCTAGTCATTAAATTTAAAAGTGAATGCAGATGGTTTCCTCCTAGATTTCCATAAAGTAACATCATTGGTTGTTACCATATAGACCACTTACAACAGCAATGGTTGGAGAAAAGAGGGCAGTTTTTATAGAACATACTCACAAGATTCCATAAGGATGAAAAATGCATTTGTAATTATCCAACTTTTCGAGCAAGTCATATATTAAGAACCTTGGGTCGTAATAGACACTGAAGACACCTCCAACAGACAGAGTCTTCGGGATCTCCATAAGAGCATTCTGATTCAGATGCTGGATTAGTAGAGAAGGATGAGTAGCAGAACCTTTAACATGAGCAGCTCTCCTAATTCCCAGTCTCAATTCTCCATCCTCACCCCTGTGTAATCATGACATGGTTTAGAAGAACATAAGTGAAAAAAAAAATTAAAAGGGTCAAAATTTCCAAATCATCATTTTGATTTTCACATGATACCTGACAAAGAGCACAGCATCTCCAGATACAAGCTTCTTCTTGTTCACAAATGCACTCCATCCTGTAGTAAGCAAATGCCTTCGTGGCTGACCTGTCCAAGAAATGAGGAAAACAGTGTAAACAATCAACAATAATTGTGAACGCGGTATAGCAAATTTAGTTGGTACATCACCCCTGTATATGTGTCTGAACCTCCATTCAAGGCCATGAAGATCTTTTGCTACAAGCTCTTGTGATGGTCGCTGTTGGCTATAGTCCTGCAAGTTCAAAGTATTTGAAAATTTCAAACATTTCAATAGGCTGACATGCAAAGGATATAAAAATGTTCCACGACATGATTATAATAAATTTTCATTTAAAGACAACCTCTGTCTGCTCGTGTTTGCATAAGAATAGAACATTTGTTCTATATTTTTCAGGAAACATAAGGAAAATATATATAGATATCGCTCTGCAACTAAAAAGATATGACTCTTGTGAAAATATATCTAACTTTTCTGTGTTTTAAAAAAAAAAACCTTATACATCTTATTTAGAAAAAATAATCAGAAGTGTTTCCTAGAACAAAATACAGAGGACTTGATTTTGCAAAAGTTTGCATCACATCTTTTCCTTGTGAAGGAGATGAACCAGCCAACCATATGATTCTCAACAATCCGTATAACAAATATGCTGACATTAATCTTTGCTCCAAAATGGTCTTAGTAACAACAATGAAGTGAGAAAAAGGAAGGAAGAAAAAGCCAACCAAACGTGAAGTTAAATTACCAGTGGAGGGAAGCAGTCCTCAGCAGCCCTCCGAGGGACAGAGAACCCACCATGAGTGCTCGTGTCGGATGCAGTGAGGGTCTTGCAGAACATATGGGTAGTAGACTTCCCCGCAGTGCCAGTCTTGTCCAGCTCCGCTTCTGCTTCCATGTCCCTTTCTCGCAGTTTCTGCTCCATTTGCTACCCAAAAGGAAACAAAATCATACAAATCAGTACCCTCCATTCGAGATGGAAGCTCAAGAACACTGCATCAATTTTTGATATAGTCAGAGGGTCCAGCATATGTCTTTGAGCTCAGTACCCGCAATTGCCCCTACCCTATCTTCCATCCCTCTGGCATGGAAAGCCTCACTTTCTACAACTTCGTTGACAGTAATATTGGATAATGCAATAAGAATATGCTCTTCTAAACCAATATACAATTTTTTTTTTCTTTTTCTGAATGGTAACAGCATCCAGAATCATATATCCTAGGTGTTTCGCAACGATCTACTGTTAAAAAATATTATTCGTAATTTCTTTCGCCAAATTGGAAGAACCCAATTCAACCTGCAAGAGAGCTGAGATTCATTTTCAAGATTGCACCAGATCAGAAGGGACCATACCTCATGCTCAGGGACCAGTGAAACCTGAGCATATGCGTCATCGGAGGTTGCACCAGCCTGTACCCAAAATGACAGACAGAAATTTTAAGCATAAAACGGAGGTTTTCAAACCACAGACAACACATAGAGCAGACATAAAACTGACATTCTCACCATCTCAGGTTTCTCTACTGGATACCTCAGCCCACGTTAACAAATGAAAAGTGTACATAAATCCAAGAACTGATTAAGGCCATAATCGTAAGAGTTCCCTCTTCGGAATAATCACTTGCTTCAACAGATTGTCCCACTTTCGGAGCAAACTTTGGATGCGTATAATTAATGTTTCTTAGATGAAGTGCAAGGAAAATAATAATTAATTAGATAATCCTTTATTGCAGTATCCTTTACTTGGAAATTTTCAATTTTTTTGGTTCTGCATCGAGAAGCACTAATTAATCATCAATGTTGTTGGAAATTATTAATTTTTCTATATATGGTTTTCTGCAAAGTATGTTCCTTCTCGCTTCACCGAAAACAAGATTTCGCTCTTTTAGTTGCAATATTTCTCTCTGTAACAGTCAATGCATTTCACACAAGAAAGGAAACCCATCGACGAGAATACGTCTGAGAAGCATCTTCTCGGGTTAATATGTTGAAGCACCCGAGCCGGCCTTACATGGAGCTTGACATCGGCCACGCGGCAGAAGACGTGAGGAGGGAGGCGGCAGACGGGAAAAAGCAGGTCGGAGCTCTGCTCGAGCTGGCCTTGTGGGAAGTAGACGACGCCGCTGCCCTTCCGCGGCAGAGAAATCAGGGGTCCCGCGCAGGCCTGCCAGAGCTCCAGGCACACCGGGTGGGGAGAGGCAGGCGCGGCCGCATTCACCGCGGAGGAGGAGGACGAGGAGGGGTTCGAGTTGGAGGCGCTGAGTGCAGAGGAGGAGTTGGAGGGGGAGGACGGGTTGGATGGGGATGGCCCGGTCGGCGACGCCTCGTCATCGTCCACAGTGTTGAGGTCAATCAAGCCCGCCATAGCTTAGGAATCAGAGCCTATTGGGTGGATGAGGAAGAAGGGTCGGGAGAGGAGACGACAGGTGAAGTGAGGAGACGGTGAAGGAGAAAGCATTCTCTGTAAGGTAGTGAAGGGGAAGAGAGAGAGAGAGAGAGGCCGATATAGAGCTTTGAGAGAGGTCCCTGGCACTGCCCAAAAGCAGAGCGAGTGAGAGAACTGAGGAAAGAGAACAGAGCTCTCTCTCTCTCTCTCTCTGTGTCTCTCTCCCCCTCCGCTTCCCTCAGTCTCTCTCTAGAGTTCTCTCTCCTCTTTTTCATTCTCTCTCTACATTCTTTTGCCTTGGATTTTTTTAGGATGGGCAGAGAGACCACGTAATTAGGGGGGGAAAATCAATTTTCTGCCAAATACCACGCATTTATTTTTTTCCTTTAAAATTAAACCTAAATTCTCTTAATTCAACCGAAAAATAATATGATAACATTCATTAATAGTGTTTAATTTGCATAATCTCCAACGTGGCCCATAATGGATCACAGTGATCAAAAAGCAACCTACAATAATGCATCATGATGTATAGTGTGTATGGATCATATCAAGTGATATGTTACACTGCAGTGATGCTAAACGACTGTAATTACAGCAGCGTGCCCTCTGCTCATGCGGGGATATAGCGACAGATTTTTGGATCGTAATCCTTTTCTTTCGCTAATTTTTTTATTTATCATGTCGTTGAGCATAAGACGTGTATACCCGTACGCAGTGAATCATATTAATGTAATTACTCTGTTCCTATATACCGTGTTTGATTCGTTATTTACATCATTTGACCAACAAAGATATTAATCATAATTTTTTTTCGAAATAGGAAAATTTATCAGGCCACCCTTGTTTCACCATAATCACTTTACGTCAGGAGAGATGGAGGCAGTGCTGCTCCACAGCATCGAATTTCAACAAAATGAGGGGAGGTTATCCTTTTTTTCTTTTTTTGTCCTTTTCTAAGTATTATTATTTTATTTATTTACTCATTTACTTATAAAAAAATTAATTTTTTTATGTATATTCCACTTGGAGGGCAGAGGTGAAGCACTGCTGCTCCTGCAACTGCGGCAGCTGCTGCGACTGCTTGGCTATGAGGAGTGTGGGGGTGGCGCCTCTATGTGTGTGTTTGATGTGTGACAGTAGAGAGAGAGAGAGGGAGAGAGACAGAGAATATAATATAAGAAAAAATAAGAAGAAATCCAAAGAGTAAAGAAAAAAAATATTGTATATATATATATTTATTTATATATATCCTATTCTTTTAGTAATATACATTAATTAAGATACTTGGACACATCTCTTTCTAATACGAGCCTTCACGCTCAACCTTATATTGACATTCATGACAGTGAGAGTTCAACTTCTTCTTGGTGGGTTGATCCAATTAGGGGTGGAAAATGCACCTTATATGATTTAGAATTATTCATTAATTAATAAAGGACAGTCGCATTAGGAGGTTCCGATTAACATTGTTTATAGGAATTAATTCATAATATTATATTATTCGGTATTCAGAAGTTTGACAAATAACTATTGATTCGGTTCGAGCTGAAACAGTCCAGAAAATTTTGCTCATTATTTCTTTGTTGACAAGGCTTAAATATAATGGAACTTTATTTAAGGAAAGGAGAAGTTGGGTAGATTTAACATACACGTTTGAGTGAGTTGATTGAGATTATTCGACATTCATTCCCCTTTGATAAGGTCTTGAGTTCGAGTGTTGTGAATAAGAATAATTTATATTAGAAGAATTTTACCTTATAAGTGAGTCGATTCGACTCGAATTGAATCTAGTGAAGACCCAATGACTATGATTTATACCAAAATAAAAATAATAAATAAATAAAAAGAAAAAAAGCGTGATGGGTAGTTTAATTTTTAAATAATTGTTAATGTGTGAGTGGGGGCTATTCTATTTGTATCGCTTCGTGCAGCTTTTTCCTTTTTATACTGTCAGCCGTTATTTTTCAGTAATAAAGTGATAAAATAAAAATGAAAAAGAAATTTCCTGCAGAAAAATATTTTTTCTAAAAAGTAAATAAAAAGGAATTGTATTTTAGGGGGTTTAAAATGTAATTTTCTTTTAAAAATGAATTTTATATGCAAATGGTTACCGGAAAAGTAGGGGTGCTGCTTCTGTACGGCATTCCCTGCATTTCCGCGGGATGTCTATTCTGTCCCCTTCCCCGGCACTGTAAAAGCATTTCTCTTTTCTCGCCCCTTTTCTTTTCCTTTTTTTTTTTTACTTTTTCTGAAATTCTTTCTTTCCCACCACCTTCTTGAGTTGGCGAAGAATGAATTGTTCCCACTTTTTTAGGATTTAAGTAATTAAGAAAATAACACTGCACCGACGATATCGTAATTTAATAATTTAAAATTCTCTTTTATATAATTTAATAAATTTAATATCGTATTATTAAATTCTCCTTTGTTACATCACACCAGCTTCCTAGACTATACGAGGCGCTTTGGTGCGGTTACTTTGTTCCGATAAAATATTGGGTGGGTATATGTATAGTTTACGTTAAATCTCCAGCGATTGGTAGGATTTTTTCTAGAAAGTTTGGTTAAAAAATTGGTCCATTATGTGATGGACTAATATCCACCCAATTTCAAAAACACATGATAAATTCGATGCCTTTTGAACATAAAGAAAAAAATTACTAATCAAATAGTAAGACGGGAAATTCATTAAGAAAATCATCTCGATTTCTAAAATATCACAAATTTTAACTTCGTTAAGAAGTCAATGTCAAATGCTGACTATGTGGCATGTTCTAATTGGTGCAAGAATATGCCACGTCAGCGGGCAATCATAATAAAAATTAGTATAATATGATGCTACGAGCTGAACAGGGTGGATCTCTACCGCCCATCATGCCTCCGGACACCGCCCCCGGTAACCGATCCCCAGTCCACTTAACCAGTCAGTTTCACCTCCCTACTTCGACTAGATATTGAGCTTGCAGTACACGAGCGGCTCGTTGTGTTAAAAATAATTTAAAAGAGTGACATTTAGGCACTCTAAGGGTTAACTTTTTAAAATAATTTTCTAAGGCCTTTAAAATATTTTATTTTAATAATATATATTTGGTTCCATATCATATTTAAGTCATATTCTTAATGATTCACTAGCATAAATCGTCATTTGTTAATATAACACAATAATGTGACAACAAATTACTAGTATTTCATGCCATATATATAAGCATATAGCTAACACATTGTACATTGGAATAACACGTTAATAAATTATTAAAATTAGATTTTAATAATATTATAAAATTAAATATATATAATTAAAATAATTATTTTAATATACATATAAAAATCAAGTAAAAAATAATAAATATAAAAAAAATTTCAATAATTGTACTAACTTCATTTCTCTAGTATGAATTAGCACCTCACATCACTCAAAAGACTTTAATATCTCTGGACAAAACGCGTTCCCACTTATCATCCCTTTGGCTTGCCGTTAGTTTCTTTTTTCTTTTTAATGGATAGGGCATCTAAAAAAGCCTAATTGATTTAAGTTCAAGTAGATTATCTTGCGGTAGATAAGTCTCTTTGGATGGTTTTTTTTTTCATTTGTAATATTTAAAAATATTATGAAATTTATATACCAAATTTAATTATTTATTGATGTTAAGCATTAAAGATACCACAAAGAGAGAAGTAGAGGGAGTTTAGCATTGATTATTGTTGAATTTTCACCATATTTATAAAAATACTAATTTTATCTCTAATATAAAAGTTTAAATTGATAAAATAGTAGCATTTACATGACAAAATGACTTACACGTAACACGTGCTTTTGAATACTTATCATTAATGACTGTTCACAAGCAGAGCATTTTTCTTTCGATCTCGCGTATATCAACAACTGATCCCAAGCCCTTTCTTTTTTTGTCTTAGACCTTGGCGAGGTATGAGCACACGCAGCAACATACTCCAATATCATATAAAATTTTTATCGGATTTATAAGAATAATTAACGTATCTCTAACTCAAAATATTTATGATGATATAATAGTGGTATATTTTGACAGCTAATTTTTCTGATATGAAAATTTATGTCTTACTGGTTATGTTGTAATAAATTGTCATTAATTCGAGCAGTGTTATTGCTTCTTTCACGCCATGGAATTGTGGAGTGCGATCATATTATCACCAAATACACACACTAGATCCCATTCGAAACGTCACGCAGCTGTGAGATACGACCAATGCATTGGTATTATGGTTTTAGAATTCAATGTGGGATGATGGACAAGAGGAAGTAAAATGGAGACTGAAAGATAGTGGATGGGCAAGTCGAGGAGCAGATGGCAAGTTCACCGAAGTAATAAAGATGGGGACGATAGAGGGAAGGAAAATTATTTTAAATTTTATTAATAATTATAAATTAATATATCACATAATATTCTTCAACGGTTGAATGAAAAAGGGGTTTAGAAAGAATTATTATTCTATTTAAATTAGGAAAACATTTTAAAAATAATTTAAAATTTTTCAATTGACTGATTTTTTCGGAATAAGCGTAATTTTTTAATTCAATATTATATAATAATAATCAGGCAAAAAAAGAGAGTGAGAGAGAGAGAACAGAGGCATTACTACATATGTGACACAAATACCTACCGATGCTGCAAAAAAAAGGAGGAAAAAGACAAATTACTGTGAGGAGATCGAAGCACGCGCGTGGGAGAGAGCGTGAGACGATGGATCTAATCGATGGTTTGCCCTTTTTGACCTCACTTTCTTCTAACCCTTTCGAGTCAGAACTGTCCACCACAGTAAAAGATTGGGTTTGATTATTGGTCGGTCTCTGTCGATATGAGACCCTTCCCCCACAAAACCTACTTTTGCAAATTAATTGCGGGCCATGTCATCACTTAACCCTCCTTTTTCTAAACTATAAGATCAAAAAAAAATTTAAAAATAAAAAAAGTCAGTAACTTAATAATTATAATATTATAAATTTAATTTTTATTATTAAAATTTAAACATTTATTTATTCTTTTATTCTTCTATCATAATTTAAACTTATAATTTCCTATATAATTGAAAAAAATCAAAAGAATTACCAAAATATGTTAGTTGATTAGAATTGAATTTGAATTTTGTAAATATATTGGGTTTACTTTGAAAACTTTACCCCTAATTAAACCAATATACTAAATTAGTTAAAATATATTGATATTTTTATTAAAAAGGATTTAAAAATTTTATTATTTATCCTCTCAATGTATACTATCCAAAATTTTAAAATTCAAAAAAAATTCTAACTAGTTTGAAGTTAAAGGTAGATAGGCTCATTAATGGACAAGTAAATTATATCTATTCATGAAATTTAAGCCCAGTATATTATCTAGAGAGAGGACTGTGGAATCATATGAACGAAACCATTTTGCTAAATCAATGTTTATTTCCTTGTTTATTGGTATGTCATGCATTCAAAGGGATATGAACATGTTGTTTCGGTGCTTTTTTTTCTTCTTCTAAATAGGTCTATAGTTTGAGCATTATAAATAGGGGAGAAATCCATGCTACACGAATACACCAATCGACAAATGGAACCAACGTAAAGTTTAATTAGTTATGATTCATTAAATTTTTCGATATTAAAATAAAACTTACATGCATTTATCCACCGGTTATTATTAGCAAAGTACACCATCTAGAGCTAACTCACTCCGCGACGTGATCAAGAATATTTTTCGCGCGGCAATGCCGGAAACGTCCGTGACGCAACCTGCAACCGACAGGTTAATTCTGAGAGGACAAAAATGGGTCGAGACGCGAGGAGCCCCATGCAATTAAAGCCCTAGTAGTGCATTTACTCCTCTCCTTCCCTATATGTTGCTGTGTTTCCTGCCTTCTTTTTGGAGTTGCCAAGCTGAGGAACCCATGAACATGTTATTATTCTACAAATCCCTGGCCTGCGGGTTCGTATCAGGCTCTAGCAGTGCTCTGCCATTTTCCCCTCCTTTTGCCCTTATGGTCTCTCATTTTCTTTTACTTTCTGCGAGAGAGAGAGAGAGAAATTTACCAATCGGGCATGCGATTCATTGATTGGAGTGTCATGGTACATGTTTGCTTTCTTCCCCCACAGCATAACCTTGCAGGAAACTGCTCGAAGGCATTGCCCTCACGTTATTCATTGATGAGGGTCCACCGATGATGTGGATGTGTTTTGGCCGCTATATGTTCCAATGTTACCGAGATTGACCGTGGAAAGATTTTGATTTACCGTAATCCACCATTGACATGAAACCAAAACTTTCGGAGTTCGATTTTCACCGGTGGAAATTTCCCTTTATTTACCGTTTTGTTGTTCATTAGCAGAATCGAGATTCGTGTCAGTGATATTACACTCAGTCTAGGGCTAATAAGTATCGGACTCTTTTCTCATATGTCTTAAAATAATTATTTAAAGTACGAAGGGATTATTATAATGACATCGACTTTGATATGAGATCACGAATCCTGGTTTCAATTTAGATAAATAATATTTTTTTCGTTCTCCTCTATTCTTTTTTTTACTCATTTTTAGATATTATGGCCATTAAAATTGGAAAAAATGGATTAATATAAAAAAAAAAGGTAGAATTTTTTTTTCAAGGTAAATGGAGAGATGCGAGCCCCACTTTTGTCGCCCAATTAATTAGTTGAAATGATTGCGGGGAAACCTCACACGTGCACTTTGGGTGAAATAAAGCCATTCTGATTGCTTCGGTAATGCTTGTCGTACTGTAATGTCTCCTCTTAATCATCGTCATCATTACATAAGCTACTTTCTATCCATAAACCCAAACTATGATAACAATAACTCTATTTTGAAGCCCTCTCTCCCTAGCAATTACCATCAAATTACTACTCACATGCACACTACAAATATTTTATTTAAATAATGGTGGTTAGGGACTTAAAATAAATATTTCTTTAATTATAAATGATGTTCATTCATTTAAGGTCATAGTTTTAAAAATTGGACCGAACCAATCGGTTCAATTAAGAACCAGCCGTTCACCCTTTCTGATTCCTGAAAAAATCTAAATTGCATTTTAAATGAGATCAATTCCGATTGAACTAGCCAATTTCTGGTAGGACCGGTAAGCTCAATTGAACAAATGAAAAAACTGACGGATTTAAAATTAACAAAAATATATTATAATATATTAATTTTATTTTACTAAACTCATATTTATATTATATTTTAAATTTTTGTCTAATATAATGATTATATCAATAATTTTTATTATAAATTATGTTCAAATTATGATATTATGTACATTTATTAGTAATATTATTTATTAATATGATCTATTAAATATGCGGTTCAACCCATTGAACCCTGATCTGACCCATGAACCCATGCTTACACCGGTTTCTAGTCCGATTTGATTTTAAAAACTATATTTAAAGCAGTATAAAAAATGGGGGAAAAAAAGAGTTTTACTACCAAAAATCATGCTAAAAATTTGTTGGCTAAATATGAATGTTAATTGTGCTACACGCCATTTCGTGACTAAAATAATGTGCATTATGATTTTGATCAAAAGCAAATTATTTGTCCAACTCTACTTCTCGATAAGTTTTAATTATTCTACCTTGAGTGATTAGATCAGTCCACTTAATAATTAAATTGTCCCGATTGTAAAATTTCATCGATCTAATAATACTTGATGGTGAAATTGTATATGAGAGAAAAAAAAAGGTAATCATTTCATTAAATCCATAATTAATCACATATTTCTAAAATCAATCTGTTCTCTCCCTACTCTAGCTAGTGCTACACCCAATTGGCTAGTTCTGTCGCATGTTGTCAAGGGAGTGGTTCGGTTGGACACAATTATTCCCACATCATCATGAGTATGATGCTACTATTTGTGTGATTAGGTTGTCCCAAGAGAGAGTACTGGGAAAGTCTGGCCTCGGATTCATGTGAGCTGCAGCCAGCCCTCATCAAACCCACTTAAATGTTCTTCCTTTGTCTTGTTGGAATTAACTGACAGGAGTCGGAGTGGATGGGGCCTATTGGCGAAATGGGACCGATGATGGACCATTGAATGGGGGAGAATTTTTCCTACTATGGCAAGAAATTCAAATCATTCATTGGAAAGGGTGTAATCCTACAACATATCCTATGCAGTGATTTTATCATTTATGGATAACTATTGGGTTTGGTGTTTATTAGTGAAATCCACAATTGGTTTGTGTTTCATCATTTCCCTTTTTATTTCATCTCATATTACATTCTAAATTCACGAGTTTTCTTTCGTGATTGAAAAAAGATGATATGATTCTTTTAAAAAGAAAGTTCAAATTCATTAGTATGATACATTATTATGCACACACAGATATCAACAATCAAAATAACAATTTTTTTTGTCGTTATATACCACATAATATTTAAAATTTTAATTCACGCGATTATTTTAAATTGAAGATGGATTTCGCATTCCAAATCATGGTCTTTCTTTCTTTTTTACAGTACCCAATACAAGATCTTTTTATTACCTTGATACTCGATCCTATATCTATTTTAAGTAAAATATATGCAAAGATCAATATCTTAGTTTTTGATTTATTCACAGCAAAGAATCTCCTCTAATGGGAGGAAATTCAGTTTCGCCTATTAAAAGGGCATAACTTTGTGAATGGGTTTAGCGTTAGGGATTTTATTTTTTAACCTATTACCAAGATACCGTGTCAATTCTCGGTAATATACTTATTTTATTCTCAAATGTCATTCTATAACTACGGGCTCGTGTAATCCAAAATATGATGCAATATTTTTTTCCTTATAGAAAAACACATTTATAAAACACGAGAGATTATGCATGTCAAAACGTGACATGATGTTCTTTGGCTCTAATGGAAGGCTACTAATTAATAACGATTGCCATTGCTTTGTTTTTTTCCCCTTTTTATTTTTTATTTTTATTTTTTGCCTGTGGGCAGCAGATCATCATGACCGAATTGAGTGAAAAGGTGATCAAATTGTGTTACCGACAATTAAGGTGAGAAAAAGAGGGAAAAGTAATTTGTCCCCCTAAAATTAAATCATTTATGAGCTGAATTTTCAATTTTAATAATTATCACACCCAAAATATTATATATATATATATATATATATCCACCAATTAAATGCCCAATTTGCGGAATTAATGTGACCTAACTAGAACTAGATCTAGCAATCTATGTTTTGCGGTATTTAAATGGGTTTATGTTAAAAACTCTTTAACCTTACACCATTTATTTATTAAATGTGTAAAAAATATCTAACCTGAACATGACATACTTAATTATAGGTTGATAAGACACGATACGATACGTTTAATCTGTATAACTTAGATATATCTAAATTTATTATTTATACAATACATTATTAATATAATTAATATGAAAAATATGGCATATACATACTTAAATATGTTAAATAGGTTAAGAAATTTAATACACCTTTAAACACATTTTGTTTTTATAGGGTTATACATGTTTAACCCACATTAATACGTTTCTGTAAATGATTTACGTGAATTCAATTAATTTACAGATGAAATATATTTATACTCAACTCGCTCGTCTAATTCCGTGTCATATCGTATAGTGTAGTATTAAAAATTGAAACTACAGGAGGTGACTCCTATTTTTTTTAACCACGTTTCTCAATTAAATCCATCATTTTTTTATTTTACTTTTTTCCCCCTCTCGCGACGATAATTCACCACTGACAAAATGCATCAAATCAGAAGGCATGCGTCCTATTACAATGATGATTAGGACTGCTCCATCCCCATCCCCATCTCCATCTCCCAATTAACTCTATCATTTTTTGCTGGAAGATTGTCGATGTAATTTTTCACAAAAAAAGAGAGTACATATGCAATTTTACGAGCGTTTCTACTGCCTTGGATATGGAAGAATTCGGTCTCATTCTCAGTAGTAGATTACGACATGTTTCACCTTTTTTTTTAAATTTAAACCGTCCAGTACAATGAAGTTCAACTGATCCCAATTAATTCAAATTCTACTGCATGATAACAATTTTACAGTATAATTTTTCTTCATTCATAAAATTCTAATATGAAACATTATTTAAAGAGCGTTTTAACCGATTTATATTAGTAAACATATCTAACTTTTCACTTATCGCAGTCAAATGGTAGATGGTATCACACTCCAAATAATAGAATTTAATAAATTAATCGAATAATTCATAAATAATAGGGCACATTAAATAAGAATTATAAGATAATAATGATACTTGATGAATCGTATAAATCATCGGATTATAAAAGTTTTCTATATATATACACGTGTAAAGCAGAAGACAAAAAGCATAGGTGGGACCAGTGATTTGGATTCAGATGGGGACGATTATAGAGGCGGCTATTCCTCGAACTTGTAGGGCAAAACTTAATAATTTCATCAAGAATTAGACAATTTCATTGACCAAGTCACGCCATCGCCTCACTTAAATTTTGAATTAAAGAAACGTGACACTAAGTAAGATACCCCGCCATGCTTCTCACGGGCTCATCCAAAAAGACTAAATGATAACTAATTAATTGTTATTATACCGAATTAAAAGATTGGTTAAAGTTCGTATATTTACTCCTTTTTTTAAATGGCTATGAGATTTTACCGAAATTAAGATTGGGTGGAAAATCATCAACGATTTTGGAGCCTTTTATGAATGCATGATGCTTACATCCCATCGTGTTCCGATAGGGTTGCTCATAGTTTAGTCTAATTCAACTTTGTTGAACCGTTAACGTAATTCGGTTCAGTCTAGGTATTATATCTTGGAACTATATCTATTACATAGCTATTGAATTGAATTATTTTGAATCGATTTTATAGTTCAATTAACTAATTCGAACAACTTTTTTTAAAAAAATATAAATTAATAAATTGAATATAAATTAAATAAAAACTATATTGAAATATAAGATAATAAAATAACATAAAAATAAAAAAAAATCAAAATCATAAAAATTTTAATAAAAAAATGAATTAAATATGTAACATTAAAACTATTGGACTTATTTAGAATAAGATTTAGTATGAAATGATAGAAAATATACTACACAATGATAAAAGAATACATATCTAACTAATTTTTATTTTTTAAAAAATATTTCTAATATATGTATATTTTATTTTAATATGTGTTTATAATATTTTAAATATTTTTTTAAAAAATATGGTCACGCTGTTCAAATATGTTAACCGAACTATTTGAATTCAGTAACTAACTGTATTATTTCATATTAAAAAAAATTACATTATACGAGAACTGATTCATTCAAAATCGATTTTTAGATTTAGTTTATAGTTTGATCCGATTATTCAATTCTCTCTTTGCAACCCCATGCTTGAGGGGGGCAATACTAGCCAGATTTTTAGCATTCCAAATTCAATGAAAATGTATCCCTGTAAGTTCGATATCACACAAAGTTCACTGGGGTTAGTTTGAGCCGTCCGATCTCTGAACCCCAAATCGTATGAAACAATTGCAAGAAGGGAAAAAAAATTGTTGACAGTAGATGTCTCTATCGACAGTTATCAGCTCCAAGAGAAAGGACAAGAAAAATCCCCAATTTTTTTACGAAAACCAATCAAACTGAAGATTGATTCTAACATGACGAAAGCAAAAATTGGAATTATCGGTTTTTTTTTGGCTGAAGTCCAAAGTATGAGTTATACTTGTATCCTTCGAAAGAGAATCCTAAGTTGCAAAAAAAAACATTTTTTTTCTTGAATTGGATACGAAATCATTTTTTTATGGAAATTCTACTCTGTTATTTTCTTCCCATGTTTTTGTTGGGAACCCATTTATTTCTTGATTTGGCAGTGGAAGACAATCGTTGCCGCTTTCCCCTCATCAGTCGCATCCCCACAAAGATGCTCAAAAACCCAAAAGAAAAAAAAAACCTTTAGAGCCCGACTCCACATTTATGAATATGGGTCAGTGGCTAAACTAGCTAGAATGTTATTGCAAGAAGATTAAAAGAAATCGGGAGAAAGGGATATGTTGAAACGGTAATGGAATTTTAGTATGGTAGAATCGTTGGCTCTTTTGTATTCGATTCTCGTCGATGAGATATAATGCACCACTTAGAGCACGTTAAATTTCTATAGCTTTATTATTGATCATGCACCAATAAAATAGTAGTAAGGTGGAGGTATCTGGCTATCTGACTCAGGACTAGGTATTCTCTCATGTCCATATAAATACAGGCGACCACCGGCTCGAGTATCGTGAATCATTTAGGGAATGACTGGACTTGAACAGACCAATCAACACCAATAGATATTTATAGAGAGCCTGGCTTTAAATTCCAAAAGGGTCAGAGGCGAGTGATTGGGACGGCTCCACTGAGGCGCGTGGACGGAGGGAAATAGCCTGACACACTATGAATAAAGTCAGGACTCAGGAGCGCAGGCAGAGCAGAGAACTTTCGGCTTTTCCGCGGGACGCTGCCCACGGCCCACACACTCTCTCTCTCTCTCATCGTACTCCTGTCATTTCAGTTGTCACCACGGGCCCCCTTTACACATCTCAGCCCTCCACGTGTCCAGCCGAGGGCGACGGGGAAGGCGCCAAGGGTCCGATTTGGTATCGTCGGGATTGGCTGCTCATGCTATAATGGGACACACTCGATCGTTTCCAAACTGCCTGCAGCGGAGGAGGCGGTACGGTTGGCAGAAATTATTTAACAAAAAATCGATTATACTATGGTAATATTATTCTTAGTATAAAATTAAGTATTTTTATATTTTTTATTTCTTATATTCTCCTCTACACTTAAAAATATTATTTATACCCAAAAAAATAAAAATTTATCATGCACCGAGGATGTATAAGTCTTGTGTACAAGAGATTGCATCCAAACGGTGTCACGAGCAAATTGTTTTGTGACATGTGTACAGACAGTTGTTATATTAACAAATAAAATTTTATGGTTTTTAAATATTTTTTACGGCTCATATTTTCTTTTCAAGGGTTTTTTCAATCAAGATTCCTAATAATTTTTTAGAATTTTTATTGAAAATTGTTAAAGGACATGTATGTATGGATCATGATATCATATGACGTATATAAGCTAGAACAGCATGATTGGCTGGCTGATCCTAGAGGGAACTCACTTCTCATCCGGTTCTCTGCAATACTGCCGGATCGATTTGCCTGATAAATGCGATGTTCGCTTCTCTTGATCGAACGAAACCCTAACCCTAATTACTGGTTCTTAGTTCTCTTGGGGGGCAGCCCTCCTCGGATCCCCGTACGAACATGAGTAGCATAATCACGATCTGGACAGCCTTGCAGGAGCTTTGTTATATCGTCGTAGAAGCCCTCCCAATTACTCACATGGCACGTGCCCAATTTCCATCAAGTTTCTTATACACGATTTTCATCAGAGAAATTAGTGGATTCTTGGGGGGTGTAAATGGGTGACAATAATATCTCTCTCCAAGGGCAACCCTTAGATGGCAAGTCATTTGGGTCTTCAAAATTGATCACAGAGTTCCTGTTGAGTTATTTACCTCTGCTGACGCCGACCGGGCACATCGTAAGATCACCTGTCGCTCCGCCACAGGGTATTGCGCATTTCCTCCGCCATTGTACTTTTAAGTTGGAGTTCTAACCAGTTATCGACAGCACCGAAGGAAGGGCAGTCCAGTGAATGGCCGAGCGGAGAAATCCCAAGCGCTCGAGCTGTTATCTCAATATTAAGTTGCATTTTCCCGGCCTCAAATCAGCTTCCAAATGCAATGCAGGATGAATTCGTCATAGATGCAGAATTCGCCCTTCCTCTCATGGAACCGAAGCTCGCAATTTTACTTAATAGGAGAAAACTGCAGACCAGTTGGTCTTAGTCCCTTGAGCCTTGCACAATCTCAAACCACTGCAAATAGAAGATCAGCACACAACAGCGTTAGCCCACAAAAAAAAAAAAAAGGCTTCCATCTGAAATCACAGGATCACCCGAATGATAAAATCACGGTGGGAATTACTTGTCTCAACAGGTCAGCAAGGGTTCTGGGGAGCGCTTTGATGTTTCTCGGCACCACATAGAATGGGAAAGGAAAGGAGTCCATGCACTTGCTGAGCTCCATATTCTGACCTCGAAATGATGCTTCCTCCAATCAGGCCAAATGAAGCGTGAAGAGGCGGCAAAGCATTTATAAAAGCAATAGTGACCAATCAGCCAATTCATCAGTTCAATTTACCAAAAGATCCATGAAAGATTCCTCCGGGCTATTCAATAGCAGAAAAGCAACCATCCGATTGCTGCTAAGAAATTCCCTAAGACGGGGCTTTAGGCTCTCCCGTGATAGCCGGAAATGGAAGGGATAAAATATTAGTAAGTACGTACCATCGAACAACTCCTACCAAACACTAAACTTTCCTGAAACTTACTTATATTACTTTCTCTTGGGGTCAGCCATCAGCAATAATCAGCACAGGCTGCTGCAGGGGGTTCCGTCCGGAGGGTAGGCGGGCTTTTGTGACTCTGGCATCAAGCATACTGTTCAAGTGCTTCAAGAGGTCAACCAGTGGTTCCTGCACGAGAGTATTAATTCTCTTGCTTAAATGTCAAACTCGAGATCATTATCTGCTTAAGCAAAGGCCCAAGATGTAAATCAGCTTTCCATGTAGCTTTCCCGTAGGATCATATTGAACCAAGCTAAACCACAAGTTTATTTGCTTACGAAAGCAAAAGAGTAGTTGGAAGATATAGATAGATAGTGGAACGCACTATTTCCGTAGATCTACAAATATAATATTAATTCAGTTATTATAAAAGACCACAATAAGGGTTTGGTTATAGTTGGATAGGCAATCCAGTCTAGATTTCAATGCCCTAAAGTCTACATTTATATCTATTTCAAAATGGTGCGGAAGGGGGGGAGCCTGATAGCATCTGAAAATACAGATTGCTCAATTTTTGGAACCTTCGTTTTTTTTTTTATAAAATTTATGTAGTCAACACAATAATTAATACTGTTGGACACATTCTGATGACCTAAAAAATATGTATTTTCTTGTGGATATCAAGTTAGTAAACCCAGAATACAGTGTCCAAATTTTGAGAAGGCCAAAACTTATCCCCTGCATGCACGGTGAAAGGCCGATCAAAGTCATGAAGCACCTGCATGTTGCCCTTTTACCCAAAGCTTAGAACAGCCAAATTCCCCATTTCAAGCTGCGATATTGCTCGACAGACAGTGACTAAGGCCTCAACGGCTACATTTCCACGGCCTCTCAGACAAGCTCTTTGAGTCATCGACAGCTGCCAGAACTTGGTAATCGTGCTTGTTTGGTTGGTTCCTTCTCAACCAGATCTTATCTTTCCGATAATGACTTGCTATATAGGGGGATCACGTTAATATCCTTTCACAGTCTGAATCATTTATAGTCTTCATTGATAAATGCTGAAATAAGACAGGAGCAAAAACAGAAGCTGTCACCTTCTTCATGTTTATACGTTTTCCAGGTTTATAATCGCCCTGGAGCTTTCTAGCTAAGGCTGGTTCCATGACAAGACGCAGTTGCTCGGCCAGTTGCTGAGACAGTCTTGCTTATGCGCAGATTCCTGAATTTTCCCTCATTCACCTGTTCGGACCCTCTCTCTTCAACATTTTCATCTAGTGGATTGAAATCTTGTTCCAAACCTTCTTCCATGGCATCAGTACCCCCCAAATTCTTCCTTCCTGTGGTCTTCTTCCTCAGAACTCAGAGTCCACTCTTCAGGATCATCTTCAGTCGAATCCATGTATGCATCTTCTTTGTCCATTTTCATGTCTTCCACATCCTCAGCATCTTCCATGTCTTCCTGTTCTCCACTCAAATCAATTGATCCATCGGCTTCATTACCATCTATCTGAGGTTCATTGAGATCAGCTTCTCCTACTTCCTTACCTCAAAGCTCAACAGAGTTCTCATCTCTGTCCTGAACAGAAGGCCGAGATTTTCATTTCTACCATTATTATCATCAACATCCCCATCTTTCTCCAAAGTTTCTAGTCTATATCATTTCATGGTGGATCCGCGAATTCTTGGGCCAAGCTGGATTTGAACCAGCGTAGACATATTGCCAACAACCCATTAACCTCTCGGGCATCGACCCAGGAAGAATAAATTCTAGGCTTATCGATAATCCATGATCAACTTCCTTTCGTAGTACACTACCCCAGGGGAAGTCGAATCCCCGCTGCTTTCTTGAAAGAGATGTTGATTAAAAGTATTTATTTGATTATGAATGAAAAATTATTCTTATACAATGATTCTTCGAATTCATTAAAATATTTTTAATGCTTGCATTCATTGAATCATTTTTAATACTCGAATTCTTTGAATAATTCTTAATTATAAATTGCCATTAATGGTCGATTAATGGTAAGGCACATTTAATATGATAATTAAGAGCTATTTATGAATGATTCTTCGAATTCATTCTTAATGTTTGAATTAACGATGAATGAGCTCTTAATGAATAGATTAATGGTAACATACTCTTAATCAACAATTAAAGGTTATTTATGAATGATTCTTCACATCCGTTCTTAACAATAGAACAATTAAGAGTTATTTATGAATGGTTCGTTGAATTCATTATTAATGTTTGGTTTAATAATAAATCAATAATTAATTAATAGGTTAATGGTAACATACTCTTAATTCGATAATTAATAGTTATTATGTCTATTGGTTTGCTAAGCCATTACCCCTATCTTCTTTCTATATATTGAGTAGATTGCTCAACAAACAAATTAAGCTCTCATTCTCTTATTTTCGAGCATAGTTTTTTGTCTTGGTATTCTGTCATCTATTGATTCGCTTCTGAGCTCAAGGTCCGGTGTTGTCCTCAACTCATATCATCGTTGTACCATGGAAGACAATCGACCAAGCCACCTTAGCACACCCAGGAGGGGTTGAATTTGTCTTAAGAACACTATGACTACCATAGGTCTCAACTTCGATTGGTTTTCCATTTCTGTTAATTTTCATCATTGCATTTACAAATTTGTATCGTAAGTATTTTATGTATTGCCATATGAGTTTACTTTGCGATTGAGAAATTACTACCGCTAACAAGAGAGACGTCCTGAACCACTAGACAAAGTATGCCCGACCACCCTAATATTATATTATGCTTATGGTATAGCATGAACAGCTTTTTGAAATTGTCAATACAATGTAAAGGTCTGACTAGACCCGAAAGATCCTCCTGAGCTGCAGTATTGCTCTCCAACACTTTTCCCCGCTACGCTATCAGTAGGAGTAACCACTGAATAACGTATAGACTTAAAGACTTGCAATTTCAGTTTGATGCCAGTAAACAAGGATAACGTAAAACGCCTCCAAGAGCATAAGTCTCTCCCTTCATCTTCTGAAACTATAAGGCGATGTGTGTGGTATACCCAAGAACTGTGAGACAATCTAATGTGTCTGAATTGATGACGATAGCGGACCCATGATGTTCTGCTATAGGCAATCAAAAGGTTCCGTTAAATCTCATTAAAATCCACTTGACCATCCAATCGTTCATATCTACCATGCATCTATGTTATTTCTTGATTAACTAACCGTTCGAAGTTATTTTGTTAGTGTCTGGTGGCACATGAATCGCAAATATTTTACCTGAAAATTTTTGTCAATCGGGTGACCTATCCCAATAAGAAGATGCAGTAAATTTTATTCACTTTCCAGGTAATTGAGTCAGAGGGAACTGCTGGATCAACTTGCTCAACTCTTCCAGAATCTGACGGTAAGACAAACCAAATAATCATTATAGCAACCCCAAGAAGCAGAGGGCCCCGGATGACTTATCCATGAAACTGATCCTGATATCACAGTGGATCTACCATGATTTCTTTGCCTCGAACATGGTCTTGCGCTTCGGCATGCTGCACGTATAATTGTACAGATGTACGAGAATGTTTGAACGTTCGAACAAGGATTTCAGATGCGGCCTAGTTGGTGATGTGCTCAGCTGTATGGAGAAATCATTGGTCAAAACAGTTGAACAATCACCTTTTCAGTACTGACAAAAAAAAAAACACCTTTTCAACAGAGTGAAAGGAGAACCCGTGTCATCAATCATGGAAGTAGATCTAGTAAGGTCATGCTTCCCAGCCCGGCCGTCCTAAGAAAAGCTGAAGATGAAGAACAGGGAAAACTCGAACCTAAGAGGCATAATTGTGCATCTTCCTATTTATAACCATTGCTTCATGCGATCTTTGTAAAATTTCCCGACACCCATCAGCAATGCCTTTTTCTGGTCAGGGCTCCATTGAGTTGATCAAGTGATTCATGGTTTGTTTAGGTTTGGTGAGTGACGTCATTATTAGCTGAGAAGCCCCATTAAAGCAAAATCAACTTCTTGTCTTTCTTATGCTTCAGCTTTCGTCATTGATTGATCCTTCACCAAACAGCAGCACCCAACTCCAACTGCTAAAGGCCCTAAACTTGCATTTGAAGGAAGAAAAAAGAAAAGCTAAAAAAGAAAGGAACCTCAAAGAAAGCACCAAAAAATAATCATTTTAAATTGGACAGGTCATGTCAACAAGGTTGTTCGATGTTGGCTGCCTCGTCCTCTCAACTAAGGTGAATTTGTTATTGGGAGAGTTTTACTACTTTATAAGCTAAGTCGGCTTGATCTAAATAAGTTGGGGTTTATTGATATTCTGGATATTGGGTGGAGGCAAAAAAATTAGATGCGTTGTAACAGATGGTTGGTGAGTAGGCTTCTGTAGGCTGCAGCTTCACACCCTCCCTAATTTCTTCACCTTCAATCTCTTGTGATACACCATATCTAAGCAAGTAATTAAAATGTTTAGCACACACATATATATGTTTGCGTTTATATGTTATGTTAAAATGCAGAGTATATTGAATATTAGCATTACAACTATCTAGAAGAGAAGGAGGAGGAGGAGGAGGAGGAGGCAGACCAGAAGTGAATAGAATGAGTACTGCAAGGTTCATCAAATGTGTAACTGTTGGAGACGGGGCGGTCGGGAAGACCTGCATGCTCATTTCCTATACAAGCAACACCTTTCCCACGGTAGGAACAGCTTGATACAATTGCCTGTTTTCTGTTTTTTGCTGCTGTTGTTTGTTGTCTTCAATAGTGGTTGTTGTTACCCTTTTTTGTTTTCCTCTTCAAGGACTATGTTCCGACGGTTTTCGACAACTTCAGCGCTAATGTGGTGGTCGATGGAAGCACTGTGAATCTTGGGTTATGGGACACTGCAGGTATATTCTGAATCTTGTAAAGAGTAATGATGCAGAAAGCTAAAAGAAATCGCATCAGAATGCCGCAGAATTCATAGCGGCAGTGTATTTTTATCTCAAAATATGCAATCACCTGTCATTTGGCATTCGTCTAGCGGATATATCTGATAACTGTGGTTAAGAAACAATATATAATTCGTGTTGAAGATAAGTAGACAAGCATAACTTCACAATTTTATCGGGGCAGAATCAGAAAAGGGACCGAGGCAGAAACGGGACCCGAGCGAGAACATGGTTGAGTAGCGAGTCATAGGGAATCTTAGGCTTTGATCTGATTGCTATGTTATGCTTTGAACTGCAGGACAAGAAGACTACAATAGGTTGAGGCCTCTGAGTTACAGGGGAGCTGATGTTTTCCTGTTGGCTTTCTCCCTTATCAGCAAAGCAAGCTATGAAAACATCTCTAAGAAGGTTCTTTTCGACTTTCTCAGCCTTCACTGAACTGATCTTGTCACTCCGACGCTATGGAACCAGTAGTAGGATTAGGAATCTGTCGATTAGATAACATAGTATTTTACATATTCAAGCTATGATCGTGTAAATTCTCTAGCTGCTCAAAGATTTTTGTCCAGGAGAACATCTTGTTTGACACAGCTGCTGCTACTTTTGCAGTGGATCCCCGAGCTGAGACATTATGCCCCGAACGTCCCGGTCGTGCTCGTAGGGACGAAACTCGGTAAAGTTTCCCATGTTCATAAAGGTTCCCGTTTGCTGTGTTAATTCTCGGGAACTAAATTTCACAGGGCTGTTACGGAATTTCTCAGATCTGAGGGAAGACAAGCAGTTTCTTTTGGATCATCCGGGAGTAAACCCGATAACGAATTCTCAGGCACGTGTCCTTTCTCGAGCAGAACGGACGTAAAAGATTCCGGCCAAAAATCAAATCCTTGCACATTTTCTTTTCGGCCAGCTCGAATTAGAAAGAGAATTTATCTTGCAGGGTGAGGAATTGAAGAAGGTGATCGGTGCTGTCACTTACATAGAATGCAGCTCCAAGACTCAGCAGGTCCTTGCTCCTGTTAACATCTTTGATCGATGCGTTTAACATTCCGGGAAAATTTCCTTCCGATTCCATAACTCGAAGCGGGCATGTCTCATGCTTTCTGTCTCCGCAGAACGTGAAGGCTGTGTTCGATGCGGCGATAAAGGTCGCTCTGAGGCCTCCCAGGACGAAGAAGAGGCTGCCCAAACCGAAGAAAAGGACTTGCATCTTCCTATGAGAGGTTTTCCACGAACGACGATGGTTCCTTTGTCGAGGTTTTGATCGGATGGTGTCGAAAGCTCAGTAATGGAGATCTCGTATGTGTTTGGCTAGTCGAGTTGCCGGAGGTTTTATGCGAACCACGATTCGATCCGTAGTTGAAATTTTCACGTTGTATGTTTGGAGCCGTAGCCAGGGGAGATGAGTCGGTGATTCCATGGAAATACATTGCTTTGCCCTTTGGTTATGCTGCCCAGAGACTTGTCAAAATTATGGACCTCAGAATGTCGGCCAGTGGCTAGGGAATGTCGGCATATGATATAATATTAAACGCTGATTTATGCTGCCGACGTCACAAATTATATTAAAGAAATTGATTAGAGACATTTATATGGGTGCGGTTAAAGTGACTAACTAAACATAATTTAAATATATGAATAGATTATTTTTTTATATTATAATATATAATTTGAGTGTATAAAAATAAAAAATACAAATAGTGATGAATTTTGAAGTGTTATTTTTAATTCAAAGATTAATTTTCTCATTTGATCCTTATTTTTTTTCATTTGTTAAATTTATATTTATTAATGATATTTTGAGAAATACAAAAATGGGATCAACTACGTGCCATTTTTTTTTTATAAAATAGTATAGATAATATAACATGCTTGTTTAGAAATAATAATTATATATAACACTCGCATGGCAAACCAAATAATAAATATATAATGAAAATTCATCACATGAAGTTGTGACATAAAAACTGACAAATATGAGTGCAAAAATTAAAATAAAATCGAGGCATCTGCTCATCTCAGTCTCCCCTTCGTGGGACTCACTCCAATGGGCTACACACGTTCGTGCACACCTCTCATAGGCCTTGACCATAATCCACTTCTCACACTGCATCCTACGATTTTACGAGAACCAGCTTCCCTCTTGTCACATATATTTATTTGCCATTTTTCAATCATTCTCATGCCGAAACCTGCCTGCCTGCATATGAGGAGACCAATCCGTTGATAAGCTGAGAACATTCAGTAAACAAAGTGTAGGATTCGAAACTTTCGAGGTTCAGTATGTAGAGATTAATGACGGGTCTCAATCTATATAATATTCTGTCTAGTAGATTAATCGATTGTTACGGTACTATACACCATTGATATAAGGCTAAACCCATAATTTTTAAAACCGAACCAAGCCAGCCAGTTCAACCAGCAACCAACTGCTCTCCTGGTCTTGTTTCTAGAATTAACTGAATTGCATTGTAAATGCGGTCAGCTCTAGTTGAACTGATTGATTTCCCGTTGAATCGGTGGAAAAATCGGCCGACTTAAAATTAAAAATATAAAAATATATTTATTATATTTTACTAAATTTATATTTATATTTTATGTTGAATTTAGAGTTAATATGATGGCTATATTAAAGATTTTTATTATAAATTATTGTCGAATTATACTATTATATTAATTTATTATTAATATTATTTATTAAATATTTAATTTAACATATTGAACTCCTAATCCGACCAACGAATCCATAAACTCATATTTTAATTAGTTTCGATACAATTCGATTTTAAAAACTATACATGAACTCATCTCATCTATCTGGGTTGAGCAAATTTTGGGGTCCGTTTTGAGATAGTGATATTCGGTTCAACATCCTCAGCCCGCGTGCGTACGGACGGCGGCTGTTTCGTGCGGTTCTCTTTGTCCTTGGTTGCTCACTCGACATGCACTGTTTATTACGTGTGCGAGTTCAATTCCTCCTTGGACAGCGAGCTAAACTTTTGCGAAGGGCAGATCTGATCGGAGAAACCATTCATCGGTACCGAAATCCATGCGTTCCAATAGGCGATTCTCCGTTGTAACTGACGAGACGGTGCAGTAGGGTAAATTAAAGCATTCACGGGGAGGCCACAATGGGACAAGCAAACGTACTACCAATTTCGGAATCTCGCTGTGGAAAGTGCAGTCTGAAACTTCGGAGCAACAGGAGTGAGTGTCCACTGATCAAAGATGCCGAGTGGGAGCGGCGAGGGAAAGATAGCAGACACCTCTGGGTAGGATGAGATCGGAAAGGAATCGGGTGAGTGGTTATTCCGATAAAATGGTCATTCTGGTTTCTTTTTACACTAACAAATTAATTAAGAAACACGGATCGACAGTGGAACAACGATTCCGATTCCCATTCTACTAAACAATATATTCAGAATTGGGCTGGAGAGTGGACACATCAAAAGGCACTAATCAGAAGGGAGGGAGAGCTGGTACAAAGCTTTTTTTTTTCTTTTTCTAATAATGGTATCTAGAAAATATTGGATCCTAATTAATATAACTCAAATGGAGTCGGTCCATTTAATGGTAAAAATACTATTTCAATATAAATTTTTGGTATTTAGCTTGATTATAATATTTTATTTAAGAAAAAAATATTAAATTTCAACTAGTTTATAAATTAAGCTACTAGAAATTGTGAGGGAAATTTTCCTGTTGTTTCCTTATTTATATTTTAGTGCATTGATTAGATTTTGATAAATAAAATTCCGAATTATTGATAAAAAAACAAATAAAATTCTTATTACGTAACATTTATTTCTTTAAATTTAATATTAAATTTGAGTTTTATGAGTTAGAAGTTTATGACCGGGAATTATAGGCTGATCATGCTTGCAACTTTATCGGTTAAAGTCTACCGTATTACTGGATATGAAGTAATACGTACCGAATCACCAAAATGTTCATGCCGTCAAACCAATAGAATTGGATGTATTCTTTGGACATAAAGCAAAGAAATACCAATCAAATTGCAATATTGATATTATTGGTATATATGAGTAAATAGATACTAATGATACCATTTACTATCATGGTTGTTGCCAAGTAAAATGATTTTATTGGTATTTTCTCACGAAATTGTTGCGAGATATTATTTAAGATTTCCTCCTAGAGTTTAATCATCAGATGGGTTCAACCAAAGCAGCGATAAATAATTAATACAAAAATATTCACAAAAATTTGAATTGCGAGCAAAGTTAACAGCTGGATCTTGTTACCTGCAGCGCAGAGGGTGAATTTCGGCCTACCGACGGGGAATACCTCAGTCCTCACGATCTGCCAAGTGAACAAGTCCACCCGTGTCTGGGTAGATCAAGTAGATAGGTCTTCGTACCTGTTCGGAACTAACAAGATTAACCCAAGAGGAAATCCTAGGGGGGGATCAATGAGCCATATGTGGTTCTTTTTCTTTCTTGACGAGTAGTGCAGTGCCGCACGCGGCTAGAGGCTCTGGTACTCCGAGATGTTACGACAAGATCAAATCCCCATCCGATCGGGTGAGCACCGATGGCCAAATCGAGATCTCCATGGAATTAATTAAAAATAAATGCGATGTGAGAATCATATGCCTTTCCTGCCACAAGTAAGCAATTTCATTTGGTGGGGCAAGGAGCAATTTGAGCCAAATGAGTGGTTGAGACCACTTAGAAATTAATCCGGACAGGTTTGGTCCTCAAACCACAGCGACCGCATTAAATGGTTGATGAAATTATGAATTAGAGTCATACCAAGAGTGTGTGCGCATGTGTATATATATCCCATTTTGATATATATCATGTTATATTTAAAAACCTAATAGATCATAATTAGTTTATATTTGACCGGATTGGTCATTAAAGATGCAAAACTCTCACAATAATAAATTTTCTAGTTTGAATATTTTAAAATTCTATTTGTGAAAAAGATTTGACGAGTCACTTGCACCAATTTAATTTAAGTTGGTGAGTATGTATACTTTTGGGTCAGGGGCAGTTCCAACTGGTCCGTGCACCCACAAATTATTTACTTCTGCAATTGAATTCCCAACACCCACCCTATCATCATTCTAATATCATCCATCCAATCAGCCCACAAGGGATATGTCACTGTGATAGAAAGACTGCAATTTTCTCGAGAAAGAACCGAATTCGAATCACTGAGAAGATGCGTGATAAGGGAGGGCAAAGCTGACCCATCTCACTTTGGCCCGACCTGGCCCACCTGCTTTGAGGCGGGTCATACCCGACCCTCAATGAGAACGGGGCGAGTCTTGCCCCGGCTGGTATGCAGGTCAAGGCATGCAGGCCTGTGTATGCCTGCTGACCCGCCTCGCCTGATCCGCCCCGTTATATGATATGTTATATTATATATTATATAACATGTAATGCACCAATATTACTGTGTTTAGTAATATTTAATATAACTTTTTTATAGTTGTTCTATAAATGCACGGGTCAGGTCGTGAGTCGACTTCAGTCGACCCATTAGCATTGTGGGGCGGGGCAGGAAGCGAGCCAAACCTATGGGGTAAGTCCTAGCCTTCAAATACTGCCTCGCCCTGGCCCATTGCCATCCCTAGATGCCTAGGATCTGCAATGTCGTACTGGTTACCTTGCTCTGATTGCAGCATGTTCATCTGGACCGTAGGGATCAGTCGGATAAAGTTCTGAGTGTATAGACACTCTTGGCCGTAAAATATAAAAGAAAATAATTTTCATCGACTGTCATTGCCTCGGTCGAATCTGAATAAGCAAGTGCATACTGACATCTAAGTATTAGCGGGTTATAAAAGGGAAGCATAAAACGGTGGAAGGCATAGCATGAGGATAGAAAAATTGAAAATATGTGACAAAATAAGAAAATTCATGGTTAATGGAATTTCGGTACTCGGTGGGCTAATCTGAATTGAGTGAGTTTGACAAGTTATGTGATACATCAGAAGCTCTAGAGACAAGATGGTGCAACGGTTCCCACAATTTTTTTTAGGTCTTTTGTATTAAAATCCATCCTTTCCCACAATCAGCCAACCCTCGCAGATGCTCTCCTTCACATGGGTTCTTTCACGATACCACAGTGCTCTCAGCTCCGTCATCATCATCATCATCCTCTTCTCTTACTTCTACCTCTCTTCCTCCTCCTCATCTTCTCCTTCTCCTCGGAGCTCGTCCTGAAAGCTCAAGCTCTTCCGAGGCACCGGGCTCTGAACAACACAGTCTCGGCCATCTTTGTGTTTGGGGACTCAACCTCGGACCCGGGGAACAACAACTACGTCAAGACCATATTCAAGGGCAACTTTCCACCCTACGGAAGAGATTTCGTCGACCAGATACCCACCGGAAGATTCACCAATGGCCGGCTATCGTCCGACTACATCAGTAAGGGGCTCCATGACTACAATGTGGTCCGTATATATGTCTTCTCATCACTCCATCCAGTGAAAGGATCCCTGCAATTACTGCCAAAATCTCGAATTTCCATGCAAATTATAAAAAATGTCATGATGGTGAAACTCAGCAATTTCAGCTCCTACCCTTCTTTGATACCATGTCCGGTCACTGATCACTGTCAGAGCCGATATTGGATTCACATATGCGTGCATACAAACTCATCTTTAGTATATTTCTATCGAGTAATCGGTTTGATATATCTGCTGTGTGTGCAGTATCATATGTGGGGATTAAGGATTTTGTTCCCCCGTATTTGGACCCAAGTCTGAGCATCGACGAGCTGATAACGGGAGTCAGCTTTGCCTCAGCTGGATCCGGGTTCGACCCGCTCACACCTGCATACAGCGTACGCTCCTCCTGAATCTGGCTTTCTACTTATCTATGAAGTCGGAGAAAGAAAGCTTTGTGACTATATCCATCTATATGTATATGTAGATGTCAACATATCCTCGAGTTTGATTTCGTATCGTTGCTTGATGTTCGGCTTTCGAGAGAAAAGAAAAATGATGCACGACAGACTCTGACGTTGGTTAATCTGCAGAACGTGATCTCCCTGCCGAGGCAGCTGGAATATTTCCAGGAGTACAAACAGAGGCTGGAGGCCGCCATCGGGAAAGAACAGACCGAACGCCACGTTAAGAAGGCTGTTTTCTTGATCAGTGCCGGAACGAACGATTTCGTTGTGAACTACTTCACGGTGCCGATCCGGAGGAAGAGCTTCACCGTCTCCAGCTACCAGCAGTTTGTGCTTCAAAAAGTAAGGGAGTTCATCCAGGTAGGTGTAAATAAACAATCCATGGCCTGACTTCGCTACCCTTCTCTACAATCCCAAGTATTAAAGCAAGAATACCCTTTTTCTATTTTTATTTATTTTTAATCATTAAATCGATTTTTTTGGGGGGTCATATTATGCTACTAAATAAGGGAAGCTAATCCATAGATTTTTTTTTTCCTCTTCCAAAATAGCAAAAAATGCATAGTCTTTTAGCTGTTACATTGAGGGAAAAAAAGAAAAGAAAAGAAAGAGGATATAAAAGTAAATTCATCAGTCATATAACTGCCAACTCAACTACCATTTTTTTCCTGTTACATTTCCATGTTCACTGTATACAAAATCGGTCCACCCATTTTGATCTATTTTGTCGTTTAGTTTTGGGATTTCTCGTATTTTAATAATTTTTAAATATAAGTTGATTTATAAAAAATAGATTTATTAAAAAAATTATATGCAATTGAGACTTTTTATTTAAATATTTAAGAGTTGAATTTCTTTGGTTAATTTCGTTAAGTAATAACTAACATCCGTGCGCCGACACGAGTCGACCTCCAACGGGGACTGATGGATTCACCTTTTGGCAATAAAAGAGAGGGCATATTAAATAAAGGTAGGCCATTTTTACATTCTGCATCGTTGGATATCCTTCTCAATGTGTGATACCAAACACGAACATGCCCGAAAAGGAAATATATATATATATGTATGTATGTGTATTATACGATCCTTGATATTTACATTTAAAAAAAATTCTAATTTAGCTTAAAAAGTTGGACGGACGTGGTTCAATATGATTCAGACTTCACCTTCTGCTCCCTTTGTCAAAAGCGAAATCTAAGAAACGGTCGATCGGGCAGTTAACTGCGTATAGTTGTGATAGGGTGGCTTTCCTATAAACATAAGAATTCGGTTAAGATAATTCGGTAAGTTCATTAAAATAATTTGGTATATCTTTTTATTAAGTGAAATTTTGAAATTAAATGTTATAAATGAAAAAAATTTATATTACGAGATCATTATTGTATAAGTGGACCGACTTAACTCGAGATAAATTACTTAGGACCAATGACTTCTGAACAGAGTGATATTATTAAAAATTCTTTATTTGGTAAAATTTTTATGATTATTTATTTTTTTATTACTCTTATCCTGTTCTAATTTTATATATGGTTTAATGTTTTATTTTATTTGAAAGTAGGGTTTCAATATGAATACCTTAATCGAAAAAAATTACGATTAAGAGAGTTTTATCACTCGGTAGATCTATTGTATTCGATTTTAAATTAGATCCCACAAGTGGTTTTGGATAATAAGCAAGAATAAATGGGTAAATTCCAGCAAACAACAGTTTAATTTCCACCAGGTGCACAAACACACGCGGAGACTTACATATACAAGTTAACCCGTGACATTCATTTCTTACCGACTTGAAGTGGAAACATAACCTGCGAGAAGTTTCCGGAAGACAAAACCTGCCGACTAACAACAACGTATTAATGTTCCTGGTGGATCCGTCCTGGTTGAGTGTGCTCGACACGGGCTAAAAGAAATCGAAGCAGAGACTTGTCCGGACCAATTAGCTGACTCCTTTTCACGGTGGGGGGGGGAACCGATATCATCGGCGATTGTGGCGCTAAAAGTCGTGATATGTGAACCCACTTTATCAAGAAACCGATTAAGCGGCTGTTTGATCGTATCGTCGGTATTTTTTTTATTTTTTTTGCAGGGTTTAGCGAGCCAGGGGGCGAGGAAGATGACGGTGGTAGGCCTGCCTCCAATGGGCTGCTTGCCGATCATGATAACCTTGAACTCCGACGATGCGTTCGTCGGGAGGCGGTGCCTCGACCAGTTTTCTGCCGTCGCCAGAAGTTACAACGCACTCCTGCAGTCGGAGCTGGCGTCCCTGCATGGCGAGTTAGCTATTCGATTTCCGGGAACGAGGCTGTACTATGCTGATATCTATGAAGCTTTACTCGGCTTGATCCAAGGCTACCAACAATATGGTAATTAAATTGTCAACTTCCTTGATATTTCTTTCTTTTTTATTTATAATTTCATAATGTTTTTTTCAACGGGATCAAATTATTATTATTAATAAAAATAAAGAGGGATAAAAAATTCAGAATTAGATCCACACAAAATTCGTTTGGGACTGATAAAGAACACTGAAAGACTGAACCTGTACCTTTTCTATTTACGATCTTGGCTCGGATCGGTGTTTTATTGAACGTTAGGGTTATCCTCCTGTTGCTCCTGTTGATTAAGTACCAAGGAAGCTAGGCGTGAAGGCGTGAATTGTGTGCAGGATTTGAAGAGGTGAGCCATGGATGTTGCGGCACCGGCCTCCTCGAGACCGGGTTCCTCTGCAACCCGAAGTCGTCCGTGTGCCCCGATGCCTCCAAGTACGTCTTCTGGGACTCGATCCACCCCACCGAGAAGGCCTACTACTTGATCTTCCAGGCTCTGCGTCCGACAGTCGACCACATCATCGCCGGCTAGATTACTAATTATTCAATCGGGAAGGGAATACGTATACATAATGCATCCTCTGGAGTCATTTCGACCGTTTCGACAGGAACTTGTTTTTGTTGATTCTTATGCGTGTAATGTAATACACATGTTGCCTTGTAACGTGTACAATCTGTCTCTGTTTCAATCTTGTGGAGTAGAGTAATTAATGATACAGTCGACATACACTACAAGCCGCTGAGCTCCACTTTCCCGTGTAATAAAAGTTACCCACAAAGTGACTTCCTTATCCATAACTATATATACGTTGATATATACCTGTTTATTTTGATGTGAAGTGCATTTCACTATTCACTCTATGTTATATATTACAGTGCTTTGATTCTGATATTTATAAATATCCAAGAAATTATATGTTAAAAATTTATAATCTGGCATTGGAAGTGCTAATTAACTTCCACCATTGATGGCATGAGCTCGCCTAGCTTAGCTGAGCCGCTGAAAGATATAATTGCACTTGTTTAAGCTCGTCTAGTTTGTGCAGTGGTCGTTGACAACCCTGTTATAATCGAATTGCAGATGTGGATGAGCCTAGCACTGATGAACTAAATCCGAGAGAAGATTTTGAGCTTTATCTGGGATAAGGCAAGAGGACTGATTCAAAGAACAGCTGTGAAAGCAAATTATGTTATCGAATGAGTAGGATGGATAGCTGAATGATAATTGATAACTCAGCAGCGCAGCATCAGCTGCAAATGTCAACTTCTGAAACCTCAGGAGGAGATGGAAAGACACATAACTGATTAGGTCAATGTAGTAATCTCATTTCCTTTGTTATAATGAAGACCTGCATTCTGGTGTCCGTATGACAATGTCTCACTGTATTTGTGACATAAAATATGGCTTTGTTCTACTGTAGAGCTTGGAAGATGTGTTCATGGATTCTTGAAAAGTCTAAGCTTATGAGCGCATGAAGAAACATATTGGACTTGTTGAAGCACAGGCAGGCTTGGATGCTCGGTTCATAATAAGCACCTAATAAGCATTTGAAGCTGGCATTACTGTTCTTAGTGCACTATGCCTGTAGATGACCAGAGCTGCATAAAAAATGATGGCTAATTCTTGTCATGCAGGCATGTTTTGAACCATTACCTACCCTTTTGCCGGAGTAGTAAATGGTTACGGTAACATGGCATCAAAAGAAAGGGCCGTGAAGCGGGTGGCATGCAAAATCAGCTTGTCAACAGGGCACTACCGGAAGCATGTCTAAGGAGGCAAGATAGAAACAAGAAAATGTAACTCTCATCCTATCATAGAGCAGTGAGAGAATTAGCACATGCGGAATGTTACATCAAAACAAATGGGCCTTAGATTACAATGTCGAGCAATAATCAAACAATCTGATAGTACTGTCCAATCTAATTCATCAAGCCTCCACTTTTATTAAAGGAAGTAACAGTCTAAGACAAGAACGAACCTACAAAACGGGCATATCCAAAGCTTGCAAAACATCCTTGAACTCGAAATCCCGAGTTTGCTTGTTGAATCTTTCGACCAACTTGTAGCGCACATCATTCAAATAAAATGACTGAGCTGTCTCCATAAGCCATTTTGCCTCATTATCACTCAGCTTGCTGGTGAACACAATATCTCCTCGTATGAGCACCAGGTCTTTGCTTTCAGCAAATTCCTTGTAGAAAGTTACGGTGAAGTAGGGAGCCGCTTGAGTTCCTCTTGCTTTGTAATCTTCAAGACCCGTGAAAAGGATGTGCGGCATCTGGACTGCAACAATGGTTCAATTTAAATCTTTAAGTAAAACTCAGTAACCTTTCTTTTGCTCACAATGCCACCGTTGCTCATGGACATCCTTAAGGCTGCAGAGCACACGTAACTTATGGGTCATTTATAAAGTACATGTAGCTGGCCACACCTCAATATATGACTTTACCCCTTCAACAAATCAATCAATTACCCTTTAACAAATCAATCAAATGCCTCCAGTTTTTCTTCCATTAAAATTTCGTCATCCCGAGTCTTCAATACTTAGCCAAGTGTTCTACCCCACCATGTGCATTTCCTAGCAGCTTTATCCACAGGATATATTGAGAGTTTAATCAGAGATCAAACCTTGAATGAACATTGTAGTGTAACCACTTCCTCGCCATAAAGGGATCACAAAATATCGGCTGCAAGATAAGGGACAAGAGTAACAAATAAGGTTCGGATGCCACAAGAAAAGCAACAAGTTCTGGACATCTTTGAGAACATTACCAATCAATTGCTCTGTGCTCCAGCAGGTGAAAAAGTTTTGCTTTCATGGATGCACCAATGTGACCTCTTCCCAAGTGATACTGTGGTGAAGAAAAGCTCAGCATTATAATCATCAAAACGACAAGAGAAAAATTATATCATCTAGAGATTCAAAAAATACATCAGAGTTGGTGAACATACAGAACGAAATAATTAAAGTCACAACACCCAGAGAATATCACTATCAGCAATGGACAAGAAATTGCTTTTCAAATGGAAGACAAACAATATGTTCTAAGACTAAGCAGAAAACTTTGCTTTCCAACATGCCCAAGATGATCTTTTCATTGACAATTGAACATAAAAAATTCTAACAAATTAATCTAAATCAAAATAGCTAAACTCCATTTGAATTTTCATGAAACTTCTTTGAACAATTGAAACTTAATGTGATCTACTTCTGCAGCTAGTTCTTTCACAGTTTGGAAAACATTTGTACTTCTTTATGGGGAAAAAGATCAATCAGAAAAGCATAAAAACCAGTTATAATCCAATTCTAGCCTTCGGCAAGACAAGCTCGCTATACCAATCATCGCCCAATCAACCGTTATATTTGTTCATATGTTTGATACCTCAAAGCTACTTCGTTGATAAACTTTTTCACTACTACAGCTAAAAGTATCAACTTGCCAAAGACAGGTACATTGCATGAGAGCCACGACAATTTGGGTGGCGGAACAACCGTTAAATGAGAAGGGTCGTGAGAAGTTACGTCATCCCAAGCAGAACAGATGTCCTCGGCCGATCGATCCGTCAACCTCTCCACATCCACGATGGAGTCCAATGGCTTTGGCTGCAGTGGTGCGAACCCAGTGGCAAATCTCGAGTACCATCTGCAGAAACCGATCGAACCCCATTTCAAGAAATCAAGTGGAATCGCCTGCTGCTTCAGCACGGGTGGAGATCCAGGGGTGAAGTAGCATCTTGTGTCCATAGAACAAAACAACGATGACCTCTTCGACTGGCCGAGAAGGGATTCCAGTGAGGAGACAAGTATCCAGGGAGCTCTCCAGCGACGCATTGGGGAGAGATTGAGGGCTCAGCAGCAAACTAAACTGCGAAACTTCGCACAGGACTTTCGTCGAACAGCTTATGAGCGTTTTTGCCACGTAAGGCGGAAAGTACAGACATTAACTCGTCATCTCACCTCTGACCTATGCTGATTGTCGGCTCGGCTCTGAAGGAAAAGCATGGTTGTCTGGCTCAGCACATCCCCCTATCCTGGCACTAGCAGTCCATGAAAATGTAGTCCACCGGGGCACACGAAACGCTTATCAAGCCGTCTAGTCAATAAATGTTCAAATTGTATTGGCCACGGATATCGGATCTAGTAGGGGTCCCCAGAAGGTCTAATTGTTTGGATTTCCAGGGATGTAAAATCCCATGAACTTCAGATTATTGTTTCTGAACATATTAAATCGGCATCTTAGCGGCCACATTCTCATCGAATCCTCCTTGGTGTATTCGTTTTTCCCCATCGGGTTTCACGACACTCTGTTCCGCAACGACCACTGAAACTCCCACTTCACCCAACTGTCTCGTGAATGAGTCGTGTCAAATGCCATCTTGACGTCGGGGATGCCATGACAAAACTGGAGACACGAATGCTCTTCCCAACCTCGACATTCCGACAGACATCAGATTTATTGTATAGGTTTGCTTCAAGCGTTGGTGTACTGAACCGGTTGGTTGGAGCCGCAACGCTGATAGCTACTGCGCCTGCAGATTAATTAATTATCCCGAAAGAACTGGACTCTGTCGACTGATGCGATGAGATGCCTCTAATTCCAGCTTCAACCCTCGCTTCTCGGCAAAAACGAGCAGTAACATGATTGTTGGCCCACAGTCCAGAGGCCTAGCCAATGTCTGAGGGAGCCCAGCAGACGGTCTAGGCCCAGAAAGATCTCCTGGAGGACACCTTGTAGTCCAACAGCAAACAAGCCTAAATGGGTCGACCGATTCGCATGTGTGCTTAGGTTTTGTCAATTGATTAGTATTCATTCCATTTATTGAAAAAAAATACATTTATTTTTGCAGTGAAAGTACGTAAAGAATTGAAGAATTTTAGAAATGGGGAACGTTCGGTTGGGTGAAGTTCAGCATGATGCCTCGATCTACCACCACCGGAAGGTCCAGAACGCCCCGTGGTTTGAAGCTTCCGGCTCAGGGGAACCACGAGCCGAGTCCTTTTTGGCTCAGGGAACGATGAAGTCGAAAGGGACCGGTCGATTCAGTTTGAAATCTAACCGGTTTAACCCCTCTCTCCATCACTTGATATGCTTATTGATGCTCGGGACGACTAGGGTGCTCGTGATGATACAAGTAAGCTTAGTCGGCGAGGGTGGACCGGAAAACAAAGCAGCGCGGTATGTCCTCCGGCATGCTCTCGAGAATTAGGTCGGAATATGTTGACTCAGACTCGAAGTTGGGTGCAGTGCAGTGCACTAAATCTCCTTTTGATATCTTTCCTGACAAGTATCATTTTCTTTTTATCAGATCTAAATGACCGCTATTAATGACTTAGAGTTATCTACAGAGGTGGTATGTGACCTAGAAGCCTGACTTAATTGATAGACTGAAAATATGCAATTAAGAGGCCAGAATCTGATACCATCTAAGGCATCCCCAAATGTTTTTATCTCGTAAGATTTAGTGAGCTCGCAACGGATCATATATCGAATAGGTATTATTTATTTACTGTGAATGGATAATACCTTGTTGATATTAATATATACAAATGAGCACTATCACCATTGAATATTTCTTATTAGATTATTATCGGTATTATTTATTCACAGAGAAGAAGTGATATTAACCCATATTTTTAATGAGTAATGCCAGCCTGTACACAGCATTGTTAAAGTTCTACACAGCCATTTTCCTTCTTTTTTATATTCATACATATCTTTCAAAATCTGGATCATGGAAAATTAAAATTTTAATTTGCAATCGCAAGGCCGGATCGATCATTCAACAGCTCTGGTGGTCACCTATCATCCCGTTCCGCCGCCGCTTCATGGCCGGCAGAACCTGCCGGAAACCGCCCTGTGCCGCCATCAGCTGCCAGGTCTCAGCAGCCGCTGCTGCCGCCACGACCCCATCCAGGTCAAAGTACTGCTGAGCTTCCGAAGCTTCATAGAGCCCTGCTCCGATGTTCTCCCTGAACCCAGTCAGCAGTCCTGGCCGGCAAGGCGGCTTGTTCTTCCGGCGACCTGCTCCGACGGGCACGTTCCGCAGGGCCCCACCAGCGGTCCAGTACCTCTGGCACCCCTTGCAGAAGTGCCGGGGCTGATTGACGTTGTAGTTGTTGAAGTAACAGAACTTGGTCTCCATGCTCTTGCACCTAGGGCAAGGGATTATCTTATCAGGCCTCTTCATCTCGGCAACGATCTCCTGATCCGTCTTTCCGGGCGACCGGTCGCTCGTCTTTCGATCCTGCTGTAGAGTTATCGTCGCTCCAAACAGCTTGATCCCGGTGGTAGCACTCGCCATTGATCAGCAAAACAGCAACAACTATATGTGTAGTTGAACGGTAAGCCGAAGCAGCAGTTTGCTAATGAATGAAACTACTGATACCGAAACGACACAGCTCTCTGTCGGGTACGCGATTCTTCGACGCAAGAGGAGAGAGAGAGAGAGAGAGAGAGGGAAGATTAGGTTCAAGGGATGAAGAGGAGGAATTCGTAGGGTATAAATAGGAGAAATGGGGAAAGGGGAGTGAAGAGAAAGTGCAAGAAGAAAAAAAAAAGAAGAAGAAAGACCAGAAGAAAAGGCCAGGTCAGAGCAGCCATGAAACAGGTAGGTGGCTTGAAAAAGCATTCATCTCTACTTGAGGCATCTTATCTGAATTAATTTCTTGCATATGATGCAAAAGCTATACAGGCACACACCACGAGTTAATTAGGCGAATATCTTAAAATTAATCCAAGAAATTAAATCAATCTTGGCAAATATAGTGAATTTTTTCTTCTTTTTTTAGAAAAAAGCAAATATAGGTTAAATTTCCTCTAACAGACACAACCCTTTGTGAGATAGATCACTCGTACATGTGCTAATACAAACTTTTGTAAATGTATGGACCTCTGGGATGTTCATATCATATACCCAGAGAGAATAATTCTGTAGTTATCCTAAAAGGAATATATGTATATATATATATATATATAAAGGTTAAAGAGGGAGTTAGTAGATGATATATATGATGAACTTAATAAAGTTGCATGGGAAAAAAAGGGATTCAGGTGACTTTTGGAGGACTTTGTTCCCTCTGGACCTTTTTCTTTTGTTGGGTGTTTGCTTTAGGACATTTTATTTCCACTAAAAAGAGATGTAAAAAGTACCCTTTAGCATAATTAATCTACAAAAGGCAAAAATAAAGCTAAAACCAAACATGTGTTGGGTCCATTCAATTCCCTTTATACATGTCTTAATCATTTATATTATATATATATATATATATTGGGTTGATAATTTTTTTTTCTTAAAAAAATAATTCAGTACAATATAATTTCATCACTCATATCATAATAATATATAAGATATCAGATTCGATCCTTACCAATGGTATGCTCTGTACTCATTTATTTATGTCTTTTTAAAAAAGCTTTTTTGCTTGATTAAACAAAAAAGGAAAGAAATAAACATATCATTTGTGTTCCTATTTTGGATATGCACATAGACTTTTCCTAGTTATCCCATGTTCAATGAATATATATATAGTAATATTTGCCCTCAAGTACAAATGAAGAAGAACATCTCTTACTTTACCCTTTTAACCTTGTTCTAATGGTCTTCGTTAATTGCATGATTTATTTCATATATGGGCATTTTCGACAAGTAAAGACGTGAGACTGAAATGAAAGGCTTTACCTTTATACTCTAATACAAATGTAGATATTTTATTGATTGTTGAAGGGGAAAAAAATATAGTCAATTATATCATGCACTTGAATATATATGCCTTTTTTTTCTTTTTTGCTAGACAGTATTTTAAAAGTGGCTATGTGCTATGTACATTATTAGACAATAACCATGTAGAAGTGATATATATTAGAGTATTTATTTATTTATTTAAAAATGGGTTTTGGCTATTCATGCGATCATTAGGGCTGAAAATTTTTTGATATCACATAATAATTCGAACAAAGTTAGATGGGTTTGCGTTGGTGCAGGTTAAATCAATCTATAACTGGATAATACACAATTAATTTTATTTAATTAAACATATTTAAATATGTATCGAATATGCTAATCTATTTAGTTTATTTAATTGTGCGTATTATTAATTTAATTTATCATATAAAACGTGTTAAAGTTTATTTGTTATATTTTATTACGATAGTCTTATTATCATAATTATATTATTATAGTATTGAATTTGTTGATTATATACGTGTATAATTGATACGTTTAAATACGTTTAGATACATTTAATTTATACGGGCTGAGAGTTTTTTCATACAGATTGTTCAAACACGACGATACGCTAAAAAACAATATGACATGGATCGCCAGTGTTATGATCATGTAAAACCATATGCTCCCTGAGGGAGGGTGGATCATTATGTAACATAATTAAAGCTAATAAAAAAAAGTGACGTGGCCTATTATCATCAGTTGGAGGTATCTTGATATTGGACTCAGCACATATTATTTCTCGAAGTCTCTCTTCATGTGTTGCGGTCCCCCATTCATTCCAGTGAAAATTGATTTAAAATTTAAATTAAATGCAACAAACGATGAGATAATACATCCACTCCTTTAAAATAAATCTAATGGATTCGAAACTCTTCAAACTATCTATTTCTTTTGTCAGAAGATTTGAGTTCGAAATCTTATTTTAAGAGAAAGTGGTATCATTGCTAGTAATTAATGATTTTATATCACAAAAAGAGACTTATGAATATTCAAAACAAAAGTATCCGAGAAAGAGGAAGAATAAATGAATGCATGAATTTTTAATTACTAGAACCAGATATAAAATTAAATTCTTCGATTTTATATCGAGAATGATACTGAGTGTATCAACTCCCCCTTCCCTTCCCATACAGAAAACTAGTTAACGAGGAGGATACCATCAATTAAAAACAATGAGAAAAATTAAACATTCACAATCCAAAAAATCAATAGTACCTATCAGAAAAAAAATCAAATTAAAGCGAGAGAAAATGGATATCACAAGAAAAGATATCCGAATCATGAGTAGATTTAGTTGGTTAAGAAGGCAAATATAGATAATAATTTAAAGAATTAAAATAATCGTAGAGTTCATAAAACGCATTATAGATCAAACTGATTTAGATGGTAACTTCGAAAAGGGAAAAGATAAGATAAAAACTGTCAAGGATTTGCTTTAAAGTAGTGGAGACTATGAGCCTTAAAGTCGGATTGATTGTAAAGGGACATTGATATTCCATTTATGGTTCAGGGACCCTATTCTTGTCAAATTTCAATGCAACTGATGATGTGTGGGAGGCAACTTTAATGAAGGAATCCTTGCAAATAAATTAAAAGGGCAGAGAAGAAAGAAAAGCAAAGCCTCATTTCTTGCAACCCTTTTTCCCCAGTCAGTCTATTTATTTATTTATTTATTTTTATAATGTGGACAAAGCAGCATTTTGCCCCCTTCTCATTGGCAGGAGATGGCCACCTTTTTCTCCCTTTAAGGTATGCTTTGGAAGTCTCTTTATTTTATGAGAGAAAAATGGTACTCAAGAAAGGCAGATTAATTAGGGGCAACAAAGGATGTAGTGCCATTCCACCCCCCACTTTTTTTTCCCGATTATGATAATATATAAGATCCAGTTGCCTAAAATTGAACAAAATAAGAGAGGAATTTAGGATTAATAGTTGAATTCATAATTTCTTAATTTCAATATCAAGAATAATATAATTAAACTGAATTCTTATATTTTTTTATTTTATCTAGTGCTGCTTGCCTTTTTCATAGATGGGATGCCAATAATAAATCTACCACGTGTCATAATTTTGAAGTGAATTGCCCTGATTAATTTGGACTAAAAAGGAATTAAGATATTACATTTTAGAATATCTTGCTTTGCCTTCTTCCACACCCCCCCTTCTCCCTTCCAGCATCTCTCAGTGTGGAAGATTAAAGCTAAATAGGCCCCCTTTTTTAAGCCAAACATATCATACCGAACATCAAAAGTGCCAACGAAGATGATCGATTAGGAATTACATGTGAAGATTTTAAAAGGGGCAAAATAGGAATGCCTTTTTGGTGGACAGATGGTCGACCAATAATCGAGGATGACAGAGATAACCGTGCAAGACGAGAAGTGTCAGTTACCGCAGGATTTTATGTGGAATGACCGACTCTGTCGGTCACGATCAGTGAGTAACCTTCGAGACGATTCAACCTCTGAAATTGAGCTGTTGGGTCCCCGTTAGATTTATCAAGAGCAAGTGTTTGCCTTACCAGATTTATCGGGCGGCCGATCTCCTCTTGCCCCCAATAAGAATTACTTGAGAGATGTTATGTTCTTTAAATATCAAACTCGGTCCAGCTTCATAGTAAGGAAGACAGAACTCCCTGTTCTCAGACCGGAAATAATGATGACTGTACCAAAATCCCTATTTTTTTAATTGTAAAATTGTAATTTGTAGGAAGAAATTGAAGATGAATTAGCTGGACTTTGCTTGCCGTTTTGTGTGGTGCCATTAATTCCTCATCCACTTGCTTTAGATTAATAAGCGGGGCAAAGGAAAGGAGAGCGATATAAATTAATTAAGGTGGTTCAATATCTATTCTTTTTAAATAATATATCTAATTTAAATTTTATAAATAAAAATAATTTATATTATGATAGTTTACCTCTAAGGTTGGTTGACTCGATTCGACTCAAACTGAATTAGTCAGATCTAATAAATTATTCGGTTTATATATATATATATATATAACTCTTCCCTTGCATGCATGCTCTTTATCTTTATATATAGAAGTATTCAAATTGATATCAAATTTCGCCGAGTGGTGGTGATTCGACATCTGAATCATAAGGATTTACATTCGTCAAGCCCCCCAATCCTCAATGCCTTTTTCACCCATTGGAAGTTATTTACCGTGAGCCATGCGTAAGGTCCTTCGGGCACACGTTGAAACCTACCGCTCATTTTATTTCACTTTCAGCGGTCGAGTTATGTTCGCAAGATCGAGAACCGACGTGACGTGGGTCGGCTTCGAGCCTTCATGCTTTGCGAAAATCGAGTCGGTGCTACGTGCGTATGCATGCTTGATCTTTAATGTACGTTTTTTAATCTACATTTGTGTGTTAATAATAACAATAATAGTGTAATTATGGGTTAGCTAACTAAAGTTTCAAGTTCGTGGACCGACCCAATTCAAAGATTAATCGGTCAGGACACATTGGATTCTTGGGTACTATACAAACATCTTCACAAAGAAAATGGATGAAAATATTTGATTATAATGTAATCACAGATTTGAGATTAAATATCTTGTATTTAAAAGTTATTATATTTCATATTTAAATTTGGTTGATTCATTTATATTATAATTTTTTTAATATATAATTTTATAGATACTACTCAAATTTAAAATCTTATCAAACAATCCCCGCTTATTTAAAGCGATCTAAACGCACAAGGTTCATCCGTTGGAATTTATTGCAACTTTTTCAAAGGGGCTATCTTATGTTAAAAAAAAAGAGAGAGATAAAGAAAACCAAAATAAAATATAGAGATGAGTGAGTCGGAGAAGCTGCTCCCCTGATATAAGTAGAAATAAATAAATATTCGCCAAAAAAATAAATGAATAAATCAGCGCTGGGAATCATATATATATATATATATCTACATATTATTTATTCTGCAAAACATATATATACATATATAAACATGTGACAGTTGAGAATATTATCTAATTATTTCTTGGTCAGATTTCCGAAAACCCATTATTTTATTTTCACTTAATTTTTGCTGAATTGGAATAAAGAAATCATTTGATTTGCTGCTTTTCAGCTTATGTTCCGTGCGGGTAAAAGAGCAAATTAAGCAAGTAACATGATCATATCAGCACATATCTTTTATCTTAGAGCATACTATTATTATTATTATTATTGACATAAAATACTGATATTCATAAGCTACTCGAACCTAATTAATCTAATTCAACCCAGATCAATAAGCTAAAACGGTAAAATTCTCACGAAATAAATCATTTCAATTTATAATTATCGAACCCGAGACATTTCTTTAAGAGAAATAAATGATAAACCATCCCAACAAATTATTATAATAATTATTAAGGATGATTTTCTCATCCAAAAATTCAATCAGCCAACTAAGCCAATTCTCCATTCACAAAACTCAAATTTAGAGAGAGCAGAATGCCGATTTACGGGATGTCATTCTCTCGAAGCAACGGTCAATTATGAGCGCAGAGTAGAGAACACGAATGGACCCCCATAAGTTCATCATCAGGTTGCTGAGGGATGGAGCTGTGTTACGATAGTTGGAACAGGTCAGATGGAGAGCTTCAGCCCTGCAACTCATAATTACAGAAAGAAAGGAGGAGAGAGAGAAGCCTCAGCACTATTCGCAAGTACAACAACTTACCTGCGGCCAAAACCAAATGCATTCCCACTGGGTATGGCGACTCCCAAGGTTCGTTCTACATTCAGTGACAGGTCAGGTATCGTTCCAGCTGCCGTCTTCTCCACCGTCGGTCCCAACAACCTGTAAGTCTCTTCTTGCATTTAAAGACAATCTCTCACCTGGTCGTGCAACAGAGAGAAGCGACTAAGAGAGAATCGTAAGGGAGGAGGCTATGTGGTAAAACCTGGCGAATGGCATTTGCTCTCTTGAATTGGGGTGTGAGTTTGCATAATGGAGGTGTGCTTCACAGTAACGGTTCGTCTTAGGTCGAAGGACTGGACAAGAGGAAAACCAGTCGCACGTAATGATTTTATAATATATCAGTGATCTCGGAAGAAATCAAGAGATTGAAATACTATCTAGCAGACGATGGACTCACCTTTGTTGGGATCTGTTGCAGTAAATCCACCTTACCATCGATCATCCTCCCATTACCACCCTGAGGAAAAGATTCCTTGACGGGGTTTGATTTCTGCTGGTCCTGAAGCAATATCAGATGTCCATTGATAGCTTAAACTGGTCTGTATTTCAAAATATTAACCTGAATATCAGGAAAACAGAGGAAATGACAGAAGGCATCAAAACCGCAATACCTTTCTCTCCATTGCAACTTGAACAATCTCTCTGATGATATTTTGAGGCCTTACAGGAGCCCACTCAGGTTGCAGAACATGCGAAGCCATTTGATCTGAATATAGTGCATCATTCAGAGTCTTAGAAGCATCCTGTTCATCTTCTGCTGCATCAGTATCAGGCTTTGCTACCCAGCAACCTGGGGGAGGGGGAAGAGGAGGTAGAGGTGGAGGTGTGGAGCAGATTCACCAGTAGATTGCAGTGCGAGATCATTATTCTTCAGTTCATGTTTCCCATTCTTTTTCTTGCGCTGGCAATGATCTCATAGAATCGAGAATGGGAAGGTTGACTGACTGTAGGCATATTGACACTATCATGGAACAAGTGGAGTGGTCCCACTTGTTATCAGGTTCTAGCTCTTCAGCTTCCATCAGAGAGTCTCGCCATAACTAGTTGGTACTGAAGCAGACTCCATTGAGAGCCTGCCAGAAGCATCATGTGAACTGGATTCACCACTTCACAGAGTCTGATTCACCACTTCACAGGCATATCAGAGACAGGTAAATCTTGTTCTTAATCATGGACCAGGGAAAGCTTTTTTCTGAAGCTGTTCGCAAACAGCCTGACCAAGTCCAAAATTGCCAGCTGAATTCTCCTCATTCTCCTTTGTCTGTTTAGTAGAAAGACTTGGTTCATTGTTTTATACAGACAGGGAACTTGTCTCGACCATCATCAATTTTTTGCATTGAAGTTGAAATCGAGGGATTGAAATCCAAACTTGTATTATCTGATGGAACAAAAACAATCTTTGCAGGTTGAAGTCCCAGTAAACCTCCACTTGTCCAAAAATCAACACCAGCATCTTTTGTGGGTGATTCCTGGTTCTTTGCAGAGCTGTCGCTATTGATCTCATCTTGGGGTGAAAGGAGTCAGGAAGCGCCAAGACGGTGGATTATGCAGCAGTTTTTATCTTTGAACAATCAAGAACATAATTCTGGGAAATGCTGATGCCTTCTAAACAATCAGAATTGGCAGCTGTCCCAGCAACTTGAGGAGCTAGTTATTCAACAGAAATTTCAGAAGAAGCTGCTTCAGCTAATTGCTGAGGCATTTCCTTATCAGAGAAAACATCAGAAGCAGCATCAGACCCCACATTAGAATGTTGGTCTGTGCTCTGTGATGTCAGCTCCTCCACTGCAACTCCTGTATTTTCATCACTGGACAAGAACTGCTCCACCATCTGCTTCATCTGAAAATCAGGATCGGTTTCATATTCTGATTCAATCATATGAAGTGCATCCATATAATGGTTAACTTCACTATCAATATCATCAGTCTGGTCCTCATTTGAGGTTGATATTGAGATGATTTGACTGTTACATTGGATACCATGTTCATTAACTATTGTAGCAATAGCAGCCTCCTCCTGCTCGCTAACTTCGAATTGAGAAAAAACCAACTCCAGAATTTGATTTCTATGAATATTTGGCTCAGCGTGCTCAATTATTTCACCTTCTCTTCCCAAGAGACAAAAGACAGGCAATCCTAGGTGCAGAATGAGAACCGACAGATATAGCAATTCTTTCTTCCTCCTGGAAAACCGAACCAACAGAAGCTTCATGCTGTTTCAATTGGGTAGAGAGGCCTTGGATCCTTTGTTCGTCGCAACGCTAGATATAGAGGCACTTTCATCCTCACAGGGCACAGAACTAACAGAATCCTCATGGTGCATCTGTTAGGTGGATGAGGGCTCAGAACCTTCCTCATACCGCTAGATGTACTGTCACTTTCTTTTCCTGGTGGGACAATGAACCAACAGAATGCCTAGGCTCCATCAGTTGGACAGATGAGGTCTTGGAATCTTTCTTCCTCACATTGCTCGATATACTAGCATTTTCTTCCTCATGGGACACTGACGCAGCAGAATCATCAGGCTGCATCAGTTGGGAAGATGAGGCCTTGGAACTTTTCTTCCCCATACTGCTCACTTTACTGGCACTTTCTTCCTCAAGGGAAACTGAGCCCAGCCCAACAGAATCCTTATACTGCATCAGTGGGGAAGATGAGGTCTTAAAACCATTCTTCCTCATAATTCTAGATAATTCTAGATGCACTGAAACTGTCCTCATGGTGGGAAACTGAATCAACAGAGCTCTCGTGCTGCATCAGCCTAGAGGATGATGATAAATTAGATCCACGTTCATCAAGCTGCACATTGTCATTCTCACTAAAGATATGTTCAGTTATCCTGAACTAGATCTTGAATCCAATGACTTTAAATAGTCATGCACACCAGAGTCAAATGTGACATCCTCGGTTGAATGAGCCACATACGCATGTCTATTAGCTATAGGTGAGGAAAATCGCAGTCTTCACACCAATAATCATGTAAGATTTAATCCAAAGCTATCATGGAGGAAGGATATGGTAAATTTAATATGTGGCTACTATACCTGCTACTACAGTTGGATATTGACGTCCCATGTAAAATTCATTATTCTTAGGAGACCATCTTTTCTTCTGCAGAATAAATAATCAACTTAATCCCTCATATCCAAGTGAAAGTGCAAGAAATATATCATATCAAACTAAAATGGAAACAAACAGAACAGCAATAACAAGAGAAAAGATCTGTAAATAATTTTTTTTAAAAAAAGGGTCATGTCAGCACAACCATCTCACCAGTTTTTACATTACCTTAATTTTACGAGACTTATTGTCTCTCTGGATTTTTACAGGATTTGATTCGTTTATTATGACTGATGCTCTTCTGAAAACGGTTGGATCTGTATATCTCAATAATATGAGCCTGGGCCTCCAGAGACAAATCTAACAGAGGGAGAGGAATGGAAAAAACAGGAAAAAAATCCAGCATCTATCCCCAAAAGAAGAAGCAAAGGCTTGTTCATCCATTCAAAGTATTTTCCATGATTGCATTACTTGTCCTGCAAGTGAAGTTGAGGGAGATCATGGCACACTTCATAGGAGTCCATGATAAACCGAGGCAAGTGGCTGTGAATGAAATGATGTTTGCTCATTTCGAATCCGAGCATGCCAATCACAACATGCAAAACAACTGTTTTAAAATAAGGATTTGAAACATTTGGAAGAAAAATGCAGGATGAGAGAATTATGATATGTATCAAAAGATAAATAAAATCCCAGTAAAAAATTATGTGCACCCTCCAGCATTGGTTAACTCTACTGACCCATATTCATTTAATTTTTTTCTTCATCTAAAATAACTCTGCAGTAGCCTCACAAATTGTAGACTTCTTTCTACAAGGATAAGGAGCAGCAAGAATGAACCAAAACTAAACCTCAAACCAGCAGGATGTCAGAACTTTTCTAGTACAAGCCAGACACAAGTTATGCAGTAAACTACATTAATAGACAGCACATAGAGCTGCAGATAATAGATCCATACCAGCTGTATAAGCAAATTGTGTGTGGCTTGTTTGGGCTAGCACTCTCTTTTCCAAGGGAGAAATAGCAGCTTCAATGCCTTGAACACAAACCATCAAATTAAGACCACGAGAAGATGTCATCAAGACTTGCTCCTGCAAGCCATGAAAAACCTCAGCTGCAAACTTAGAATTGAAATACTCTCTCTATCAGTGTTAGGTTGAAAATGACCCAGAACAAACTGAAAGGACAAAATGCTCATAAAAGCAATAACTTTCCATGAAATGACAGCTCTAACAATCACATTGCACAGAAATCCTCTACATGAGGATGATATTTAAGTTCATGGCCAGCTTTTTGAAGATTGCGATCAAACAGAATTAACAAACTGGACTTCAAGCTTTGGATCACAGCTTATCATTGCCACCCAAAAGTTTCCTCCAACTTCTGCACAGGTGGGATCATTTACAATTGAAGAAAATGAAGGGGCATTTAACAAGAAAAAAATGGGCATTCAAATGTGCAGTGGTAGCATAAAAACAAGTAAATTCACCAGTGCTACTAGCCAGACTAACCTCCCATCACTGACTTTGATAGTTAGCTAAAAGAACAGGAGTAATGTGGAAGGCACATACTCATCATACCAGTCACAATTTTCTGTACTTCATTCTCCTGTGAGTAATAAAAGCCAACAATAGCAACCAATCAAACTTCCTCCAAAATTTTAAAATTTTAAACCACTAGAAAGGAAAAAAAAAAAAAACCTCATGGGACAATGAAGTGAAGAAAAATCTCCAAGTCAACTTTCACTATTTGGAGAAGCAAGAAGCACAGTCCTTGCACTGTAGGTATCAGCTTCAATTTAGAGCAAATTTCTTCCCATGATGAGAACTCTTTGTGTGTAGCTGCTGATTGCTATTTCACTGACCATTCTGATGATGGATATCGAGAGAAAGAGCAGAAACTTACACCTGAATGCGATAAATCAACAGCAAGAGTGAGTGCTCTTAGTTTACACATTCCAAACAAATTAGAGAAGAGAATTACTCAGCAAGATTGCCTTACTGGTGCAGGATCCCGATGAGTCCAGCAACAGCAACACCATCATGCACAGCCTTCAGATCTTCTCATCTCACCTGGCCACACTGTACAGCTCAGGCTTCCCGAGGCCATACTCATTCCTGAGCCAAAACCTTATGAGCAGCATCACTATGCACCCACTGGTCCACTCCCCAGCTAATGGAGTGCACAAAGATCAGAGAGTGAGATAAGTGGGCAGGTTAGCCATGGAGATTGAAGTAGCCGCCAAGAGAGTGAGATAATGATAAGATGGGCTATTTGTGGAGCTCAGCCACAAAAATCACCACCCTTACACTAGAACTAATAAACCAGATTATACAATTGTCTGAATAAGTTATGTTTAAATGAGTTTGGGTTGAAAACTCTTCGAGTATGCTATTATTATACTTGTAAGATACATGATATGAAATACACAATAGATATATACAAATATGACTAATACAATAATGAGTATTGTGTGTTCATGATGTAGGTGTACAATCTTATTTATACAAGTTTATATAGGTAAAAGTTGGTTGGTCAAGAACCCATTATGGGCTTGTAGCCTCAGTGGAAATGGGCTTACATGGAACACCTTCAAACCTCTCTTGTATCAGAGCAGGTTTGACCTTACGAATGGTTGCAAAGCCAGTAGTGAATATACATTGAGAACATCTACCCACCATAAAATCCACTCCCTTGTAAACTTATAATTAAGGTAATTTCATGTTCTGTGAGCGAATACATCCCAACAGAACTGTCACTGTCCAGAATGCTCAGTAGAACACCATCATCGTGTAATTTAAAGGTAGATATTCAGCTGATAGCTCAAAATGCACTTGTTGTCTAATGTTACAATCCAATCTATAGATACGCTAATGGCCATTTATAATGGAGCAAATTGATTTGGGTACTTCAAGTTGAGAAGACTATAATAAACTTGAAATCCCAAATGAGAAAGCCTGAATGAGCAAAGCAACACATCCAACCAGTCTAATACACCTGTGCGCTATAGCAAGTATTTCTAGCAAACCAACTTACCTAAAGTAGGCTATGAGGTTTACCAAGCAGAAGCTGAAGGGTCATTAATGTGTCCATCCTTGCGGCCTTCAAACCCAGGTCTCATAAGCTTCTTCTCCTGCTTAGCAATTTTTCGCATTTTCTTCTCATGGGCCCTTTCAGCTATATTCTCTGACCTATTCTGCTGCTTCTCTGCCTTCAACATCTGTTGGGTCTCGACCCTCTGTTTCCACCTCTCAGCATTCTTCTGGTGTCTCTTCTTCTCCTTGTGTAAGCTGTGCTTTAGTAGTTTTGGGTCATCATGGACCTTAATACCTGCAGCCCTGCTGGTTGCTGCCTTCCATGAATACTTCTTCGACACCATCTCCCCATCCTCTGGGTCCTTCTTCTGCTCTTCCAGCTTCATCACCCTCTCAAGCTCCTTTTGCTTTGAACTCAATATCCTAATATCGATGGAAGAACGCAAGGTAGATGCTCCACCAAACCATACAGGTCCATCTTCCTCTTTTATTCATACCACATCTTCAAGGTCTCTCTAGCCAGATGAAACATGGGTATCCATTAATATATTGATCATTAGCTGTTCAAATCGATGCTTAACTTATTTTGAATCTTTGTTTGAGAATGTTAGTTGTACATTTCTTCTATAACATTCCATCAACTATAACTCACTAGTAGATGAAAACCCGATGGAAGATAAACCACAACTGTATTTTGGTACAATGCATGCCCAACCAATTGCTTTCTTGAGCTACTAAACAATCACTATTTGCCCCTCTATATAAAAAAAAATGCGTTTGGGTAAGCAAAAAATAATCAATCGACATAAATTCAAGCAATGATAATATGCCAAACTTGAAATAACCTTATAAATCCATGAAGCGTGTCAAAGGGTGTTACAGTTCTGCAATACTTTGTAAAATTACGTAAAGATCGAACATAATGAACTATCCATGTCAACATGAGATGAAGCATTTTTTGAGTACAAGCATGACATGGGAGCATTGAGATCATGTTCCTTTCTCACGATACCAACCAAGCTTCACTTTGTAGCTTCACAAGGAAAAGCACACATCTCTCAACTACCACCTGCACATCATCCACAATCATATTGACAAAGGCACCCTCACATGAATTCTGTCATCCCTACCCCATCTCTTACTGTGACTCACTGAGAGAAACCAATGACCAAATCTAGTCAAATGCACACTTACATCAAACATTACAAGGCTCAGCATGGTCAAAAGCTAAAACTGCTCATGAAAGAACAGGGAATCACTTCTATTTCCGGGAAGAGATGAACTAGACAGAGACTTATAGAAGCCAACATTCATAACCCAAACTGACCTACATAGGAACAAAGGCTATGCAAATGCAAAGGCATAACATATATACTAACCTTAGGGACATCTTTTCCTACAAATTATTGATTTAGTGAAAGGATCTACCGGCAGTGGTTAGTAGTGACAGCAACAGCGATCTCTTTGCGAGAACAAGCTGTGACAGATAAGTATCATTGAGTAGCTAAAGCAGAATGGAGCTCCTTGGTACTAACCAAAGCAATACTCACACTATAAAAGAAGTGCGAGCAAGCGTTGCTTTCTTGCATTTAGATGGAAGCTATTGAATTGAAAGCGTCAGATGTAGAAATTGCATACATACTGCACTAAGTCAGTGACAGCTGAAAAGCATCAAAATGCGAGTGGCACATTTGGTTAGAGGGAATGGAAGCATATGAGGATTGAGGCGTTGCCAAAAACCAAGACCCCTTTCAATTCACTTTTCACTCGTCACTGTTTCCATCCCCTCACACCAAAATGTGATAAAAGAGAAAACCGATGCTGAGGAACACTACCAAGTGGTAATTGCATGACCTAAAATTGTGGAAGGTAGAGACCAAGTAACAAGTAACAATCTGCCTTTTTATTGGAGCTGCAAAGGAATGGTACATGTCGCACAAATTAGTTTCTGCTTGTAGCAGTTGAGCAATGCCACACGTTCTGAAACTACAATTGAATTACATTTCCAGAAAAATAAAATTGAATTGAACAAAAGGTTGGCTCAAGTTTCTTTGCTCAGTGCAATGGAAAACCCACCAAACAATCACTTACCAACACGGCAAAACTCCGTCCCATTAAAGATATCAACAATCAGTGGCAAAGGAACATCCTTAAAATGACCATTGAAAGAATCACTAATTAACAGTGACTAATGTAGAGAAGCCCGCCGTGAATGAAAACACAGTTGTGAAGAAACAAATGTCAGATAGAGCTCTTCTTCCCATCACTGTAATACCTTAGATACCACCTAACGAACTTCTTCAGCCCAGTTTGGAGATCTGTGGTGGGCCTATACCCAAGCTCTCGCCAAGCCAAGCTGATATTGGCGTGAGTGAACTGCACGTCACCATTCCTTGGTAACTTCACTATGTTCTTCTCTGCCTTCACCTTCAAGAGCCTCTCCAAGATGTTCACGAGCTCAGTCACGGGTACGGGTGAAGCGTTCCCGAGGTTGAATACCCTCAGCTGGGCAGGGCTCTTCTTCTTGCCCACACTCACAGTGCTCTTCTTGGCAGTATCGAGGGCCGCCAGGCAGCCCCTCACGATATCGTCGATGTAAGTGAAGTCTCGGGCCACCGTCCCATGATTTGCAGCCTCGAAGATCGAGATTGGCTTCCCCTTGAGGATGTCCTTGGTGAAGAAGAAGTAGGCCATGTCGGGCCTTCCCCAGGGGCCGTAGACAGTGAAGAACCTCAGCCCTGTGAGAGAGAGGCCATAGATGTGATTGTAAGTGTGGGCAATTTCTTCCCCTGCCTTCTTGGTGGCGGCATAAAGGCTGGCGGGTTTGTCAGTACGTCGGAGAAGGGGACATTTGTGTTGAGCCCATAGACAGAGCTCGAAGAAGCCCAAACAATTGCTGGCTGAGGATTCACCGATTTGCAGACTTCGAGGATGCTGACAAGACCGGCAATGTTGCTGTGGACGTAGGAGCTAGGGTTCTCCATTGCGTACCTCACGCCGGCCTGAGCCGCCAGATGCATCACATGGGTGAAGGCAACGACCTCGAAGAGCTTCCTAAGGATGGCCTCGTCATTGATATCCCCCTCGACAATGAAGGCACCGGCCTGCTCAAGGAGGGCCTGCCGGGCCCGCTTCAGGGGCGGGTCATAGTAGTCATTGAAGTTATCAAGGCCAAGGACGCCATCCCCACGCCGCTTGAGGGCAGCCGACACATGGGTACCGACGAACCCCGCCGCCTTGGTGACGAGGACCGAGATCCCCTTCCGGGACCGGACATTGGCCGAGGAGCGGACTCGTTTCTCCCAGGCGGCACCGCCCCAGCTAAAATTCCGGAGGTGGCGGCGAGGATAGGATGAGGATGAGGGATCACCACCACCAGGCGGCGGCAGCGGCGCGTACCGCAGGAAGAAGAGGAAGATGAGGCCGAGGAAGAGGAAGGACCAAAAGGTGAGCTTGGTGAGGGAAGAATGCCACTTGAGGCGGTGGGTATAAGGCGATTTCTCAATCTTGAACTTGCCCGGTGTCAAGGGGGTGTCGTCGACAAGGTGGGAGGAAGACGATGATAGCATTGACTTCATCGGCAGCATTCAACACGGCAAATGCGGTTCGACCCTATGCGGGGATCTCCGAGAGAAAGGGGAGGAAGAAGGAGGAACGATGGAGGAAGAGGATGAAGAAGAGGAATCTTCTTGTTTCTTGGAGGTACGGGAAGGAGGTACCTTTGAAATTAATCTCTCTCTCCCTCTCTCGTCTTTCGGATCCTGCAGAAAAGACGGTGATCTCCGCATGTTGTTTTATTATTCTATTCTATAAAATGGTATTTTTTTGCCATTACTTTGGAATGATAAAATTAAAAAAAAACGTAAATAGTGGAAACTTTTTAATTATAAAATTAAACATAATTTTTAAAATCGAAGGATACCAGAAATCAATGTATGTATGAATTTATCGGTTTATGAGTTGGACCGAGGATCTTTGAGTTAAACCGTATATTTAATAAATAATATTAATAATAAATTTATATAATATTATAATTTGAATATAATTAATAATAAAAATTATTATTATTATATTAAATAAAATTTAAAATAAAATAAAATATGTGCATTATAATAGATTTTGTTGTTATTTTAATTTTAAGTCGGTCGATTTTTTCACCTGTTTAATTGGATTGACCGATCGGACTGGAAATCGAATGGTTTAACTGAAATTAATCTTATTGAAAGTAAAATTTGGTCTTTTATAAGAACCAGACTGGATGAGTGACCGGTTCCCGATTGACCCAATCAAACCGATCTACTCGGTCCAATTTTTAAAACTATGTTTGAAACTATTTAATTTTTAACCTAAATTCTAAAATTTTAAAAATATTTATCCAATTCTAAAATTTCACTTCCAGAACATACCTTATTCCTTATTGTAATAAACTGCTAAGTTATGCCGATACAAGCAGATAATATCAACAAAATATTGGGAGAATTGGATGTAACAGGAAAAGGTATAGCAGAATTAGAAGATTTGTTTACCCTTTGAATATATGTTTTTCATTCTAAAATTTCACTTTCATAACATTCTCAACTTCTTACCATAATTGATAATTAAATTACACTGATATGAACACAATAACATTGTGGTAGTGACACACCTAATGCCACACAATTACTTTAATGCAAAATAATCTGACATGTCACCGTCACATCAACATTTTACCGATGTCATGATATTCACATCAGAGTGATTTAATAGTTCGTTATCACCACAACTTAAATATCTCACCAAAGTAAGCCTTTAACGCTGAAAAATACATTTTAAAGGTTTTAGAAAATCAAATAATTTTAAGAGTAGTCAATTTCTATGTAGAATTTTATGTTGTAGAAAATTTTCAACCAAATATTATAACTATTTTATTGTACTTGCCAAGTTTTACGACCAATTCTACAACCTTTATATTTCAAGTAGTGAAATTTCATGTTTTTACACGTAATTATGAGAATATTACCATGATAATAGTGACGCAATAGTCATATAATTATCTTTAAAAAAATGTAATAGTTATATAATTATATTTTTTTTTTGTTGGTCACAGTATCCAAGTAAACCTCCCACGGTGAGACGGTATCTTTCAGCTAACTATACTTGATTAATCCGTTGGTTATCCTGGGTCGCACGTCTGGCATGGCGGATGAAGTTATTATTATGTATAGGTGATGAAGGAGGTATCTTACCTCAGGAAGGATCGGAATATGAAGTCTCAAATGAAAGCAATCAAACGTAAAGACCGCATTTGGTGAGTCTTTAACCTGACGGCATTCATCAGTGGGTGAAATAAATATGTATGATGATATCCTCCTCGCGCATGAACTGGTCCGCAACTCTCACGGGGTCTGGGGTCTCAGCAAGAAGTGCCACAGAGATTGATTTGTTCAAGGCTTTGGACTCTTTGGACTGGAATTTTCTTGTAAATCTCCTCAAAGCTGTGGGGTTTCCTTCGAATTTCATTGGATGGATCAGAGGTTGTCCATGCTGCTCTCGGTTCTCTGTATCTATCAATGGATCGCTCGGAGGATTTTTCAGAGGTCGGAAGGGAGTTAGGCAAGGAGATCCTTTGTCTTCTTAGCTTTTTGTATTATCTGTGGAAAATTTTTTCGCAGCTTCTTCGTCTCCAGGCAACTGAAGGGAGGATTGGATTTCATCCTTGCCACAAGAGTCTCAAACTGGCTCATCTTTGCTTTGCTGATGGTCTCTTCATTTACCGATTGCTTTGAAGCTTCCTATGCTGCTATTCGAGACACGTTGGACAGGCTCTATCGGCTATCCAGTCTTAGGCTCAGCCCAGAAAAGTAAGAATTTTCTCTTTCTGGTATTACACAAAACCAAGCATCTCGTCTGGCAAGTTTAACAGTCTTCAAACAAGGTTTATTTCCTGTGAGGTATCTCGGGGTGCCTCTCATCTCCTCAAAGCTTACATATCATGATTGTTTGCCACTTATAGACAAGTTCACCAGAAGGATCAGAAGCTGGGCATCTAAGAGCTTATCTTATGCTGGAAGATTGCAGCTCGTTACTTCAGTGATCCCATCGTAACTCAATTCTTGTGTTGTCATTTCATTATTGCCAACTAGGGTCATTCGTAAAATTCAGCAAATATGCTCAAGCTTTCTTTGGAAACGGAAGGAGAACAGCAGCAAAGGAGCTGAAGTGAGAACGATAGTGAAGGTGGTCTAGGAACTAAGGACATCAATTCTTGGAATGAAGCTTGTATTATCAGGAAATCTTTGGCTAATCATCACAAAAGAAGGATTTTCATGGGTTGCTTGGACCATGAAATTTCTCCTCAAATCTAGATGCTTACGGACAATCAAGTCACCCAATTAATACTCACGGAACTGGAGAAAGATGATGAAACTCCGGCAGAAAATACGACCTCTCACTTCTTGTAAGAATGGGGATGGATCAATCATCTTCTTCTGGTATGATAATTGGTCATCGGAGGGCCCATTGACTACGTTCTTTGTGAGTGGTGAACAGACCTTTCCCGCAATCCCAAGCTATGCTATGGTGTCCTCAATCTATACAAGAGGGAGTTGGCAATGGCCTCAAAGTTATCAAGCAAATATAAGGAATATCATTGATTGTATTCAATCTTCAGTTCGCTATGCAACTCAGGACACGCAGCTCTTTAAGGACCATATCACTGTTAAGGTGTCTTTTGTATGGGAGACCATTCATCCTAGAAGATCCAAAGTTCAATGGCACAAGCTTCTCTGGTTTCTGGGACACATAGTCGTGCTTCCTTCATGTGCCGACTGACCATCTTAAGTCAGCTAGCTACTCATGACAGACTCGCTTTGTAGGGCACAGATGCTGGCTTCTCGTGCCACTCTTGTGCAGCTGAACCAGAGACAAGAAAGCATATATTCTTTTCATGCCCAATAACGAATGCCATCTGGGCGGGAGTTTTAGATCATCTGGAGCTCTCAAGAACCATAGGTGACTGGAATTTTGAATTGTATTTGATCATTTTCGAATACCAGCAGGAAGTCAGTCCATCCATCGTCACTAGTTAGGACGGTGTCCTTAATTTCCACACCTCTGTTATTTTATATATATATATATATATTCTATCTTTCATGAAAAAAAAAACCATGTGTGTAATAAATCATGTGGGTGACTTAAGTCCTGTTAACCATGTGGTTCTTCCTATTAAAATCTTTGAATTTTTCTCTTATTCTACTTTGGTATATTAATTATTAATGTTATATTTTCTGACATAGTAAGAACATTCAGAGTTGCCATATCATCAATGGGCACCCTCAACACAGATCAGTAAATTTTAAATTATTTAGTAGGAATGCTGGATTGTTGTGAAGTTAGATAAACAAGGTAAACAACTGCGGCTAGAAATGAAAAACAATTATGGTATAGAGTTATCGTATCATACCAATCAATCCAAGCACCATACAATCGGTAACTAAAATAATATTGAATTATTTTCACGTGCAATAGTACAAGTACCGCCGTCTTCATACCGACACCGACAAGGAAAGAATTCATGCTACCGATAAAAGCAAGAAAGCAAGAAAACACAAAACTGTCATCTGGTTCAAGAGAAGTGATAGGAGGACATACAATTGGTTTACGTAGGTGACACGCTTGGGATGGGTCTGGTCTCTGACTTTAGTTAGCTTAATGCTTGGTGATGATTTCGAGAACTTGGAAGTAGTTGGGGAACGTCTTGCGGGTGCAACCCGGGTCCTTGATGGTGACCGGCACCTCTGCACAGGCAGCCAGCGAGAAAGTCATGGCCATCCGATGATCATCGTAGGTGTTGATAGCTGCCACGTTCAGCCTCTCTGGAGGTGTTATGATGCAGTAGTCGGGCCCTTCCTCGACTGTTGCACCCAGCTGAAACATTGTTTAGGATGGCAGCAAAGGGATGTAAATACATTAGCGGATGATACCTCATCTATATCAGCAGAAAAGAAGACAAAAATGGAAGAGGAGATTTCATCGGTAGACTAGAGAAAATATCGAGGGCTCATGTTCATGGTTTATTGGTTTTTGTTGAAGAACAAAGTAAGAAACAGAGGGAAATCGACATTAAATTGCAATTCGTGGGATGTTTAGAATCGGTCTCCTTATTTTGCTTAAAGGGAATGAAAACTAGATATTTTTTTCCCAGTATCATATTCCTATACCTTCCTGAGCTCTGTGCATATGGCAATCATACGTTCAGTCTCTTTCACCCTCCAACTTGCCACTGATACAGCAACCGAAAAGTGAGTTCATTAGTTCAGCAAAATAGAAAAGGAAAAGTGACTGTATTAGAACCACATAAAGAGTAGAAAGTGAGAGTTTCCAAGTGCATATGAAGGGTAGACACAAGCCAGGATGACGAGCAAATCTGAATCATCAGTTTGAGTCTCCATAGGAACTACGAATCGAGGTTCTTTGAAATGACTATAAAGGCTGGAAAAAAGAATGTATATTATATGAAAAGACACCCTTTCAAGAAAATGAGATAAATTTTCCATAAAACCAAAACTTTGCGGGTTAATCCTTTCCAAGTAGCAACTTTGTCAAGATTGGGGAAGGGAGATGGGAAAAGATGGGAATGGAGAGGGAGTTAGAGAGAGACCGTCTCTGATGGCAGTGGGACCATCAGCAAAAAGTGCAACCACAGCGAGGGTCATGGCAACATCAGGCATCTTATTCATGTTTACATCAATGGCTTGTAGGTGTTTTTTCCTAAATGAATCTCGAGGTGGTCCTGTCACAGTGACACTGTTCTCAGTCCATGTCACTTTGGCCCCCATCTTCTCGAGAACTTCCGCAAACTTCACATCACCCTTCATTTTCACCAAATAAGAACAGCAAAAGCACAAGGTCATTGCATGCCAGTGTGAAATGACAGACTCAGGATGCGGTTCAGATGAGCATTTGCACTGATATTAATTTGCAGATTTTAATTCATTTTTCTACTTTTCCCACCACACCTTGAACATCCTTTCATTTTGTCATCTTAAAACTTCAACCTGTTGGTTCTTAAACTGATTGGCCACCCAGCCCATCTAACATGACATAAACACATATATTTAATTCAATCTAGACCTCTTCATAAAAACCACAGAGGTGACTAGACAGCGTTAAAACACCAGTTCTTGTTAGTCGAACATAAGACATCTTCCGGCAACAGCCACCTCACCAACTTAATCATACAATAATTGAGTGGCAAACACAATAAGTCAACTCAAGGTACCTGTAAACTGCTTGAGCCACAGCCTTCAACGGTGACAGTCCCACCGGTGATTGCAGCACCAGCAAGGAAGTAACTTGCACTTGAAGCATCACCTTCAACATAAGCATTTCCAGGAGTCCTACAGATTTTTTATATTGTTCTCCAGTGAGCCTCAGAAAAATTGTAATCAGCAGGTGAAAGTTAAAGTGAGTTTAAATAGGCCTACTTGTATTTTTGCCCTCCCTGGATTAAGAACTGATCCCAGCTGTCACTGTGCTCTACAAAGACACCGAACCGCTCCATCAACTTCAAGGTCATTTCCACATAGGGAACTGAGATGAGTTTATCAATGATCTCAATTTCTACCACTCCAAGAGATAAAGGAGCTGCCATCAGCAGAGCAGTCAAATACTGACTGCTGATAGAGCCAGATAATTTCACCTGTGCAAACGTGCAATACATTATCAAATTCATATCCACACTGATTTTAGTGTCTTAATTCACAGTTACATGAAGCAAGCTTCCAGATAAGAGGAAATGGAAGTCATCCAGAACAGGTGAAAAGAAGAATCATAGATAAATGAACAGTATCTATATGAAGGCAAAAGAAAGGGCAAAACAATCATTTCTCTTACTGAAGATGTTCCCCTACTCAACCGATACAGTTTAGATTATAATTTCTGATCACCAATCCTTTGTGCCAGTGATTGTGAACAACAACATTATAATTTCTCAAAATGGAATCATGACAAAGATCCATTTTCCATGCCTTAAAGATGAGCCCACCTTTCCACCTGGGAAACCACCTTTTCCATTTATTCTAACAGGAGGGCAGTTTGTGCCAAGAAAACAATCTGCGTCTGCCCCAAGCTGTTTAAGACCATCCACCAAATCACCAATTGGTCTCTCTCTCATTCGAGGAACTCCATCAAGTACGTAACTGAAACATAATGGACAAAGCATCAGTTCTGAACACGAAAATGTTAAAAGGTAACTTAATAAATCATTTTTGGTTATCAAAGAAGAAAAGGCACAATATCTAGAACATTACTGGAAAAAGGTGATCCAAATAAACAAATAATCGTGCTTTTGAAAAGAAAAACCCCAGGAATATTTATAACTTTAGAAAACCAATTTTCTAGTTTCCACTGATTCACCACTCTCACCAACTACAACCAATAACTGTCACCTGTGCTGGCACCTATCAGCAGCGATTGCTTTTGAAAATTATGTTCAAAAGACATTCCTAGGTGCTGCATTTCCTAGGAAACCATTGCAGAGAAATCTTTCAACGAGATTCTGAAAACAGTCTTCAAGCATCAAGTAATTTCAAGCTGCATGTCCAAAGGGAGTAGATGGACCTTGAGTTTCCACCAGCAGCAACAAGTGCAGCTGTAAGTGGGCGCATTGCTGTTCCAGCATTGCCGAGGAAGAGCTGTACTTCGTCCTTTGATTCTTTACCTACTGGGAAGAGCCCACCACACCCTTCGACAATCACCCGTCTAGTGGACTTGTCATCTTCAACTTTCAGGCCAAGAGTTTTCAGTGCCTCAAGCATATAATGGATGTCATCACTGTCCAACAAGTTGTCTACAACAGTTGTTCCCTGATCGTAAAAACAGAGGTCACAGTTAAAGACTCTTATATCAAAGAGGTTAAAATATGCACACAACATCAAAGAGGTTAAAGAAGGATACAACAACAAAAGGGAATGCTAGGACATGATCCAAATTTACATTACACAACAATCATAACAGAAAATAAACAAAAAAGCCGCAACTCATGTCATCGGAATCTGTTGATCTTTATATATTCTCACTTATTGACTCAAATCACGAGATCAAAACAAAACTAGTCCACCATTAATAACCGAAAAAAAAATTGATTACTGCAACAATGATTCATAATGCTTTCCAATGATTGAATTTGCAACCAGAAAACCAACTATGGAGAAAAAAGAATCCAACTTTCTACCACAATAATTTAAATAAGGAATAACAACATCCTAGGCAATTGCTTGAGTCACCTCTGACAGGGCGGCAAGGAGCAGAATTCGGTTAGAGAGTGACTTGGACCCGGGCAGCTTCACGATGCCGGATATCTCCTTAATGGGCTCCAATACAATCTCGGGTACCTTCGACGGCTTCTCCGCGGTGACTGCCGAGGCCGTAATCCTGAGAGGCAGGGGACGGACGCTGATCCCAGCGCTGATGGACCCATTGTGGAGCTTCGAGCCCAGGAGCCGCGACGTTAAGGGGACTGATCCGGGGGCATTGAATCTGCCGGTGCGTCTGGAGGAGGAAGAGGAGTTGCACGAAATCTGGGCAGCATGAGACCCGCCGGGAATTCTGATCACCTGGGCCATTACTTCTTGTTCTTCTGCTTCAGGAGGAGTTCCTCAGTGGGTACCTCCCTCCCTCCCTCGCTCTCAATGCTGATCTATGGAGGGGTTTGGTGGAGGAGGGCTGGAGGAGGGAAGGACTTAGGTGCCGAAGAAGAGGAAAGAGGACAAGCTGGATTGGTGAGGAATGAGGATGTTGGTGAATGAGTTTGCTCGACGGGTTTGACTCCACACTCACCAACTCCCTTCCATAGGCGGTTTGGTTCAGTACAAAGATTAAGGAAAAAGATTTTAAAAAACATTAATTAATAATAATTTTATGATTTAACAACTGAACTATTTAAAAAGCATAAGACTCATGCGTAATGGTTGATTATGAGATCGATTGTGCTACTGATTAAAATTTTTGGGTCCGGCTGAGAACCATATCTTGTTCCAATTTTTATCTTTCCAGCGTGGCGGCTGGTTTGACCAGCGGTTTGAATAGGTTTACCGGATGGAGAAAGGTGATCCGGTTCTCGTCAGTCCAACCGGATCCAATTAGCTGATTCTTCAATGATGTCTTTGTCGGAACTGAAAACTTTGACGGCACGTGGTGGTTGGTGGGGTTAATATGGTTTCATATGGATTGGGGATGGCAATAATGCCCCGCCCCACAAGACCCAACCTGGCCCGACTAGCTTTGGGCCAGGTCAGACCCGCCCCGCCCCCCACACGGGGCAGGGATGGTCTTGGTTTGGCTTGTGACCTCCTCCACCCCGTTTGACCCATTTTAATATATATTTAAAATAATTATGATTTAATTCGTGGATTCAAATAAATTTATGGTATTTTTTTATTTTATTACGATTATGTGAATTTTAATTATATTTTATTTTTGTTAAATGATATTATTATAAATATGTTGATTTAAATTATATTTTACACTAAATTTATCATTATTTTAATCATTTTATTAAGAGGGGGGCGGGGGTGCGGAGGTGGGGTGGTGGGGTTTGGCGATTCAGGGATTCGGGGTAAGTCCGGTTATCCAGATACCTGCAATGCCCTGCCCCGTTGCCATCCTAGTAAGGGTGAGAAGGGGAGTAGAGATATGAAACGGGTTGAATTGGCTTGTACCGACACAGATCGCTTCTAACTCAGCACGTAATAACTCTTATTGAATTGAGGGTGATTACGATACGAGTGTAAAAAAATAGATCCATTAAACCGGGGTTCGTCAGGTACATTTTTTCATTGAATCAACCTGGATCCATTAAAGAATTTACTGATTGGACCAAAATCTTACCATTAACTGTTAATTTTTTATCCATTCAATTTGAAAAAAGGGAAAGTTGAAATAAATTTTAAAACTCAATTGATAGATTATTCCTATTTTGTCTTAATTTTCTCTGTTATTTTTTTCGGCCTCATTTTCTTTGTTCTCTCTAAAAGGGTTTTCATGCTTCGGCTCAGTTCGGTGAATTTTCATGCTGGGCGCCCAAAATTATATTCACCCCAAAACCCTGGAAATAAGCGCATTTTCTCCGCGTGAGCCCGGGATAGGCTAATGGGTTGTGCTCAAGTTTGATGGATCTAGACGGAAGAGGTAAAGGGGGCGTCTGATTCGATTATTATTAGATTGTGAGATAAAGTTATCTCACAGCTGAGCGATTATAATTTAAAATTATTATACGTGATAAGTGTCGTTAATCGTGGAAAAAACACTTAAGAGCTATAATATTGCAGTGGTTGGTTTGATGTGGACTAGGGAGGTGAAATTACAATTATACCCTTAGTTTCTTTCCTCCTCCTTGTCATCGGCCGTCTCTGCACAAGAGGAGAGGGAAGTAAAACGGCAGATGGGTCTCGCTGCATTCTCACAATTCCACCGTTCTATGATGCAAGAAATCTTTATAGGCGAAGTAACAGAAAGCCTGGAAGAAGGAACTTGGCCCGGTACACCCAAATTCAACCCTATTCTGTTCCCAGTTAATGCCATGCAAAAATCCCATGTAAAATGTCTCCTCGGAATTGGATAAGAGTAGAGAGTCAGAGTCAGCCATAAATTTTATTTGGCATCATCCCCTCATCAAATCTTAATTTCCCCTTGAATTTCTCTTGTATTGTCAATAATGTTACATTCAGTTCGGTAGCTAGGTGTGTATATATTGAAACAGATAGAAGGGAATCAAAATCTGGCTATATGCTACATTATGATTGATCCTATCCTTCCTATTCACCAATGCAGATATGCATTAAGACCATACTTGGTATGAGTATATGCTGTACACAGATGTTATAGAGTGAATATCTTATCATTAAGAGGGTCTTCCTTAAGCCATATTTGGCATTCAATTTGCACAATATAAACAAATTAATGTTCTTAAAAAAAAGAAAAGAAAAAGAAAACACTACACTTGAATACATATTTAATGGTAATTTTGATTGATATTGCCTTTTAAATATATTTTAATGTCAGCATTTTTAAAATCGAAATAAAAATGACCAGAAATCGGAAGGAATTGCATCTTGAATCTTCAAAGATCGAGTGGTTATAAAGCTTAATGTGGAATTAAAACATTTGCATTAATAATCTTATGTAGTTCACTGGTGAATAATTCATTTTTCAGTCACAAATTGACGATGATGAAATCACAATTTACTGCTGAATAATTCATTTTTGGGCAATTTTCAGGCAAGAAAGAAATGGTTTAAAAACAAGGAGCTAAAAATGAGAAGAAATCGACATTGCATTTTAGGATTTCAAGGCTAGATAAGACTTCAACCTACCATGTTCGGGCAATTACCATGCATCAATTGGTTTCTGCCATGGCTAGACCCTTAACCACACCATAGGTAAACAGGGGTTAAAGTCTATATAAATTCGAAGTGGAAGAGAGATTAACCAGGTGCCTCATTACAATTTTCTCACTTCTGCAGAAAGTCTTGTGCAGATGATCCCCATTGGAGTTGATCTTCACAGATGGATACTTCCAGCGAAGTTGATATTTGTCTTGTAAGTATCGTATATCCCTATGGAATGATCATTTCCATCGCCGTGTTCGTTCTTCTTTTATAGTCTGTGACTGATTTTCATTTGATATGTAATTTGCCATTTGGGGTTGATCTTCAGGCAACCAAATCCAACTAAGCTAGGAGACAATGTACTCTAAATGATTTATGGCGCTTTACAATTTGTAGGTAACCGTTAGCTACTGAAATCTGGCAAACCCTGGAGACCGGCCCGGTCGAAATGACCTGCTTGGCCGACATTGGACCGGTCTGTCAAGGGAAATCTTTTGACCTTTATTTCAAAATTTTTGGCTAAAAATCGAAAAATACAATGAATTGAAATAGCAAACAAGGATATATGGAAGACCCTTTTCTGGTGTGTTTGCAAAATTTGTAGATTTATTTACAAGCGTCCACATAAAATTTATTTATTTTGCGGATTTTGAATGTCCTTTTGAAATTGTACGATGCCATCAATGGCAAATCCGACTGACATGGGGGTGTTGGATATCGATCCAAAGGCAGACGCGGAGACCGACCATAAAGGAGAGTGACAAGAGGCCAGCGTTCTATCTCCAACCTGATATAAGAATAAAGCTGGGTATCTTGAAGGGGGGCTTGTATTAGTTATATGTGATGTCCCTCTACTCGTGTTTTTGATACCTTACAGGAAAGACAAGAACATTCTAGATGATGTCTCACCAAATCGACAATACTGCTAGGGGCTCGACTGGTAAGAAGCTTAGTGCGCTCAGTGTAAATGATGATCTGGGTACCTGGATGATCCATAACGTGCGACTAAATAGTTTATGTCCACACGTGGGAACTCAAATGGCTGAAAACGGAAAGATGACTGTGGACCAAAACTTTTTAGTAGCATGTTATGGATCATCCGAACATTTGCAGGGCCAGGCACTTATCGCCCCCGATCTTGAAGGGGTCCGCCGATTGATGCCTGCGGCCACCGATGTTCATGCCACCGCTCAAAAGATGATCAATGGTGGAACTGAACATTATGGTGTACCGAGCGTTGATCCGAAATTGTGTGCAAAGACCATAATATAAGAGACTAGCACTTTATCTCCATCCCACAAGCACTATGCTCTTGGGACCATTAATATTGTATCTCTTTATCGATTTAATCCTGAGATTATCATATGATCAGGGGCAAAATGGGATATTCTAATATGAATCTATCATGAGATAGTGGAGACCTTAACACTGTTGATAATCGAGATTTTGCTCCTTGTCGAACGTCACCACCGTCACACACGCACTCACCTCACCCTTAGTACACCTCCATAACATCTAGCTATGGATCCAAAAAGATGAATGAAATGGGATGAAACTCAATGGAATATTAAGTGAAATTTATATAATATTTCATGATTTTCCAAAGTTAAGGGAACACTTCCCTAAATCAACCATTTGCTGATAATTGGACACTCTCTCCATTCAAAGTCATTCTCCAATCACCTATACACTTACACTGGACTCCCGCGTATTTATATTAACCTAGCGGTAATGTAAATTTGATTTTCCCCCTAAGCACAAAGCTTTTGATGAGTATATCCATATATATGTGTTTGTATGTCTACTTATATGAATTTATGAATTTGTGGGGGGTATTTATTCGTTGAAAGGATAAATTCAACCATTTATCTTTTTAATCTATAAGCTAAACAGTAAAAGAAAAACTATAAATTCTAACTATTTATTTTTTTAATCTATTATATCTATTACATTGGTCACCTGCTTTGTAGTCTGGAATCAGAAATAAAAATAGAATCGGAAGTCGAATGATAAAATTCAGTTTCTGTTTGGTTGGCATTGGAATGGGAATTCAATTTCCTTTATCGATTATTAAAATTTTAGAAATTCATATAAGATTTTAATAAAATTGCCAATTTACACAATGAAAAGTCATTTATATGTGAATACTATGATAATTTTACACCATACATTTGATCATTATTACTATAGTTTTTAAAACCAAATCAGGCCAAAAACTGATCAAGACATGGGTTCATAGATCAAATCAAGGATTCAATGATCAAACCATATATTTAATAAATAATATTAATATTATAATATTATCAATAAATTAATATAATATTATAACTTAATATTGATTTGTAACAAAAAAAACCCTCAATATACACATCATATTAACCTCAAATTTAACATAAAATATAAATATAAGTTTATAAAATAAAATAAATTATAATAAGTTTTTATTTTTTTTAATTTTAAGTTCCAATGTTTTCATCGATTCAATTTGATTCACTGATCTGAATAGGAACTGGTCGATACTATCGGAGTTGACTCTATTTACAATGTAATTGGGTTAATTTTAGAAATCAAACCATGTGTATAGCTAATTCCTGGTTGAACCAGCTAGCTCGATCCAGATTTAAAAACTATCAATATTACACTATAAATAAAATTTATCAAATTTTTATACATATTTATCTGTAAATATCACATTATGATCCGACTAAATGTTTTTGGTTTATTTATATATGAACCATATCATAATTTTTACACGATATGTTTTATTGTTACATTACACATAAATTTGATCTAACTATTAAGTATAAACTGTCGATTATGTTATTAAATATGTATAATAATTTATAACATATAATCCATTATTATAAATATTTCGCTCTCACAATCGGACTCTAGGAAGGGTAGGGTAAAAAACGTAATTCTAATAGCAAAAAATGTGAATATGTAATTGTTCGTTTTGATTCCGTCTCTTCTGGGAATGAATATATGAGAGGAATCGGATTCCCTCGTTTGGGGGAATTGAAATGGAATCGAAATTTTCCTAACCAAACGCCCATAAAGGGAATAGAAATAATCATTCCATGTCCAGTGTTGTTTTACCGCCTCTAAGCTTGAATCAGTTGTACTTTTTTTATTTTCTTTTCTTTTACGTTTCCAAAACCACCCCCCTTAATGATTTAATTTATAATGAGTTTTGGAGGGCTAGTTTGTACTTTCACTTCAAGCCGCCAATCCATATCCGGTTTCTTCCACTCGTCTGGAAGCCTCTAGAATAGAAGCGGTGAAATTTGGTATGGCTTAGGTGGGGGTGAAAATATCATACTTAAATCGATATTTTTGACTGTATGGAAGATTGGGTTATGTTACGTAGCGCAAAAAATTGTGTTAATATAAAAGTACGAAAATGAATTTTATAATAAAAAATTATAAGAAAATTAAAAAAATTAATTATACATATATATAATTATATTTAATATTTTATTTTAATTAATATAAAATTTAGATATTTAGTAAATTATATTTATTAAAATTTTGTTTTAAAATATAATTTATTTTAAAAAAATAATTATTTATGTAATTCATATCGGAATGAACCGTTCAAAGTATGAAATATTTATGCACATACTAGAATTTTCAGATCATCTAAGATGGTGAATTATACATTAAATTCGTGCTGTGCCGGCCCAAATTGCTAGCTTTATTATAAAATCTTTCTTCCTCACTCAACATTCATATCTCCTCGGTTTGCTATGGAAATAGAAAGATGCAAAAGATACGGTTGACGTTGCTGGTAAGGAGTTTTGTGCTGCGGGTGGCGGGCGTTCTACTCAATACCCAACATTCCACCGAGAAATTATAGGTAGCTGCAAATTATGTGAAGATGGTTGCAGTGTTGAAAAATTCAAGGTAGCATCCAAGATATATGATATATCAATAACTAGACTTGTTAATTCGGGTTAACCTAATAAATTTAGGCTGTGCACACATAGTAGCCCACCTTTTGCAGCACAAATATTTCATGCTTTGTGCCGTGCAGCCCAAATTGAGTAATACAAATAAATTTAAATAATTTTATATTGTATAATATAATTACTCTAAATTTTATATTAATTTAAAATTTAAAATAATTATTTATTTATGAATCATCCATTTTCAAAAAATTTTCATAGTTTTCTTTTCATTATAAAAATTGTTGTTGTGCTCGTGAGTGAATACGATTTTTTTTTCATATTGTACTGATACGAACCAATATCTCAAACAGCCCGAAAATCTAAGTTTAAGCATAATTTTTTCATACAGTACGATACACAAAATGGTCAAGCTGTCGAGGCCATTGGTGAGGCCGTCTTAGTTGGTCGACAAGGGAAGGCCACTCGTGAGGTAACTGCAAACCATCTTCTAGTATCATTGTTGTAGTTGATGAATGAAAGAAACATCTAATATTACAATTTAATGTCGCATAATTCTCATCCCACGTGCATCGATTATGCTCACCGTTCATCACACGGGTCGAGTGCTAGTTAGGTCTTTAAGGCAATTCATAATCTCATTCTCTCAATCGTAAAATTTATATTTGATAAATTAAGAAATTAATTAGATACGAGTTTTTTAAAAATTAAATAAAAGATGAATTAGAATATTCAAAAAGTACCTAGTTCGTGTAATAAATTAGACTGGAAGAGTGTGGAAAACAATAATTGCTGCATGAGCAGGAAAATCCTTATTAAATTTCATATCTTATTTGATAATAAAAAATCAAATCAAAATTCTCCTTCTTAAAGGCGATGAGTACTCCTTGATGAAGAAAATTGCAAATTGCTTACCAACCTATTCGAGTCAAATTAAAGGTGATTTGGTCAAGTTTGGAAGGTTAATGTCAGACATAAATTTTAATATGTATCACCTAATCATCAAATCTGAATTTCCCTTTTTAATTATTATTTTTTAATTTCTCTTCTTATCAATTATAAGTGTGTGCACTATAGTACCAAGGCAAGGAGCTAAAAAATGAGAAGAAATCAATGTTGCAATTTGGGATTTCTAGGCTAAATAATGCATTAACCTGCCGTATTTGGATACTTACCATATAGTTTTAACTATGGTTAATCCCTTAACTAGACCAGGGGTTATGTGGTCACACCCTAGATAAATTCGTGTGGAATTGGAGAAGCTAATCCATTGTCTCATTATGATTTCTTGCTTTCATTGATAGTCTGTCTTCGTGCAGACAATCACCATTCGGGTTGATCCTCACCAGCCACCGGGCACGTTCTCATTCCGGGGTTGCTTCGTCTCATTGGTACGATACACTGCGACAACTTATTTATTTCGGTTATTGCGTTTCATCTTGTTCACCGTCTGTGATTGGGTTACTGATACTGTCTGTGTGTATTCTACCATCCGTGATTTGACTGTCGGGACACCAAATCTAGACGACGTAGTATAAGACCTACTCAAATTATCCACCCCATCGATGGTTGGACCGGTTCTAGGTGCGAAAATTGGGAACCGGTCGGTTCCGGTACCCGGGAACAGTTTTAAGAGAACCGTTTTGCATATTCAACTTTGATCGTTCATATTTTCTTTTCTTTATTTGAACTTTCATTTTTTTTTTATGTTTATACCGTTGGCAGCCTGACCCGATAAACTTTCATTTCATATGGTAACTATGCATATTTAGAAGGTTTTTTTATGAAAAATATATCTTAAATTTTGTTTAAATAACTGTATTAAAATAACAAAAATTGTGAAGATTTTATGGTAAACCTGACTGTTAACCAATAATTAATTATAAAAAATGATGAAGACGTTCCAATATGGAACCCGAGACCTATGGTGTAAAAAAAATTTCGGATCAGGTCCGATTTCTTAATTCAACGTGGTCTAGGCCCGGGTTCGAGTATCACAATATTATAGAGTACTTAGACCCGATCTCCCCTAGCAGCAGTCTATTTAATTTACCTTCCATATATATTTTACCAGTTGTACATAGACATTGGCCAGTAAGAGTGTTAAATGAATAGTTCAAGCTCAGAACCATTTGATCTGGTTATGAGATACAGTTCATGAAATCATGAACCAGGCCGAAACTTGGCCGATTTATGATTCAGGTCAATTTGAACTATGACCGCGACCATTTCCTCTTTTTTCAAAAGTTTATTTCAAATTATTTAAAATGAATTATTTTTAAAATTTTTAAATTCTACCAATAATGAATTGACCATTGATTACAAGGTTTTTAATAATCTTGAGCCGATTTCCAAATAATTCCATTCTCGTTTCTAGGCGGTTAAGCGAGAAAGCATGTCGGGTCAATTCCAATTTTATTGGCGTATTTATTGAACTTAGCTTCTAACTACTCATAAACTCAATAAGAGTGATTAGGGCTAGCTTAGCAGAGGTCAGGGCCAGTTCCATACTAAACCGACTCATTTAATATCTCTACTTGCCACCCAGCCATAGTAGACCCCTAGAAAACGGATCTACTTGGAACAACCCGCGTAACCGATGGTCTGACCGGTCTTTGAAGGAAAGTCCCTTGATTTTTTTTCCAACTTGGCTAAAAATTGTAAAATACAATTATTCGAAATTGTAAAATACAATAAGTAGAAGACCACTCGTTTGATTGGAAATTGGCTAGATTTATTTATAAGCTTCCGCTTAAAATTTATTTATTTCCATATTTTTAATGTCCTCTTTTTGAAATTGTAATTTCTTGATAATAAATTAAAGAAATTAAAGGTTACAAAACTTTTCCACATTTTCTTTCTTTTTATTTTTTGTTTCAATAAATTTACTGTCATTCCCTGAAAATTGCGAAAATGGTTGGTCAAAGTGATTGTATCAATCGAACCATGACCAAATGCAATAGTCCAAATTATTGAATTGGTAGTTATCCGATAATATTATAAATGGTCCACTATTTATCTCAACAGGGTCGCATGCAAGTCATGGAATCGTAGAACATCGAAGAGGCTATCAGGGCAAAGGCAACGGCGAAGGGAAAGATCTTTCAGATGGACACTGACGGGGTCCAGACATTTGCCACAAGGGCCAAGAACCTAAGCCACGACCTTGAAGGGCCCCACCGGTTTTTTCCAGCCATTGCGGTTCTTGCCGTTGGTGAGAAGGCCATCAATGGCGATCTCGACTGGTATGATCTCGACTTTGCTTGTTCTAGCTACTAGTCTCAACAGGGTCTCCTTTTCCACGTCTGATTTCCTCTTCTTAAATATCGGATGATAAGCCACTTCTCGATGTACATTTTTTCTTGTTTTTCAACATATATATATATATATACACATTTCGATTCATCGTGACAACATATGATGCCCCTCTAATTGCATTTTTTACGTTTTACAGGAAAGGAAAGGATACTAGAAAAACATTTCTTACCATATGGATGTTGCCAGTGGCCCGAAGAGCACCAAAACGCGATGAATTCAGTAAGGTCTTCGCAAACAAAACGACCTTGACTGATAAGGAGCTCCGCGTGGTCATTGTAAGTGATTCTCTGAGTATTGAGATGATCCATAACTTGCTACTACAAAGTTTTGGTCCACATGTGGAAACTCAAATCAGCCGAACATGAAATCATGGTTGTGGACCATCACATGGAAAAAGCTCTGAGAGCAAAGGCTATGGCTGAGCAAAAGATTGCTGAGATGAACCTTGACGTGGCTCAAACATTTAGCCACAGAGGGCCATGGACCTATCCGCAGATGTTGAAGGAAGGGCTCCGCCCATTGTTGCACCCATCGATGTTCATGTCACTGCTCAGAAGGCCATTAACAGTGAACCTGACTGGTATGGCGTATTGGTATTCTTTTCCTGGGGTTGATCCTAAGGCGGATGCGGAAACCATAAAGAAGAGCTACAAGAGGCTCACACTTTATCTCCACCCAGACCATAATGATACAGCGGGACGTGCGGAAGGGGCCTTCAAGATCGTGTCAGAAGCAAGCAACATCTTATCCAATTTTCTCACAATAATAGCCTATGATCAAAGACGGAATGGAATATTCTCATATGAATATGTCATGAGAAGTCTTCCAACTGATCCCCATTACCAGCCTGACCTTGACTATGATGAGAATCGAAATTCTTTTCCATGAGCGCAGGGAACTCCAAGTCATCTAAGTACTATTTCTCATCCAATATCACCACCATCGGCAACTGCCGCAACATCACTACCACCATCACCTCCGTCTTCATCTGGTCCATCGACACCGGCATCAACAGCTTCACCTCCGACAACCGCAACACTTCTTATAGGGAGCACCTTCTGGACCACCTGCGGAGCATGCAAGACAGAGTTGAATTTATGATCATATATCGGAACAAGAGACTCCATTGCCCCAGTTGCAATTTGCAAAACAATATTCCTCGGTGCTGAGAATCTACTGTTTCGTGCTCTGCCAAAATATTCTAGAAATGCAGTAGCACCTCAACCTCCAATACCAGCGCCACTGGTTGCAAAGAGCACCCTTTGGACACCTGTAGGACCAGTAAGACGGACTTTGAATTTATTAGTAGATATCAAAACCTTAGGTTCGGCTGTCCCCACTGTGTAGCAGTATTCCCTCCACTTCCAACATCAGCACAACTAATTTTATAGGGTACCTTTTGAACCACCTGTAGAGCTTGCCGGACGGATTTCAACTTTTTGGTCCGATACCGAAGCCAGAGGCTCCAACGTCCAAAGGTGCCAGGCAGTATTCCTCAGTGTTGAGAATCCGATACCTCACGTAGGTGCCGCTTGCAACTTCCATAACCTGCCAAAATGTTCTACAAGAGCTGCGTATGATTTTGAGTTCGCTCATTCTTGCCAATAGTCTCGCCAAGGCCTTAAGTTCAGCTAAACCACATGAGTAGGAATTCTCTCTGCTGAGTTGTCCTTAGCCATTATTTCAGTGTATCTTAATTTCTCTTTTGGTTATTCTTTTTATCTCTCCAACTTATCAAGACTAAGATCATGTTTAATAGGCATGAATAGAAGCATATAAGGATGTAACCAGAGCCAACTGGACGCATCATCTCTGATCAATCCCACGGAGCGGATCCCTGCTAGTTAGTACGCAGTTTATGATTGATCCCATGTATTCCATTTCATATATTTATTTTGAAGGCAATTCTGTAAAAATCGCGATATACATTCCATCTCCATGTATGGTTTTTCTCAGAACATGATGCAATGAAACATGCCATAAAATGGGTTTAAGAATTTCAACTTAGTAATATGACATTCAGAGTTCAAATACGTACGAAATGCAAAAATCACTGTGGAACGTGCAAACCATTATTGAACAGTGAAGTTTGTATCGTATTCTGTCAATTTTCACTGATGTCATACTGCGGTATTATCGAATTAACATGAAAAATGAAAAACCTATGACAGTATTCCATGGTTCTCTGCATACAGCCCTACAATTCCACATTCGGAAGCTCTGTCATATATATTTGTCGAGGAAAATCCAGGATTGAATTGTAGGTGCTCGTCTGTATCAGCCCTAGGAATGCACACTGGCAATGGTTATTTGCGAATCCTCATCCTTGACGAATCCTTCCACCGTAGTATGCTCTTCTTCTACTCCCTCTTCCATCTCTTCCAAGTCTCTGAACCTGCAATTTTGCATCACTGTCGACATTTGAAAGAGGCTCCAGCTAGCTGTACATAAAATTCTAGAATGATAAAAAAAGGGAGGCTTTTAATTTCTCACAGTAACTTGGAATCTCGCTTGATTGCAGTCCACAAGAGGAAGAGGTTTCACCCCGTTAAAGCATTAAAGCACGATAGATAGAGATTCAAAACGTAGAGAGAAAAAAAAAACACAATTAGCATAATATGTTCTTGTGAGGAGTCGAGGCAACTCGTAGGTACATGGACGACCATTTGCCGACTCTTACGCAATGCTGCATGTGCTATAAAATTTAAAAAAAATGTATTTGTTGGTTGTACATTAGTGGAAAATAAAAACCCTTAATTAGCAAAAAATTATTCCGATACTATCATATCATCACATAATAATGATCTAATATTTGTACTATATTTCACGATTTTCGACATCTTCGACATCGAACCGCCGGGAAGATTCCTCGTTAATCTATCCTGGCTTTCACTCACAGGCTCTCATTCTCCAATCACCCATGCATTCTGATAGGATATCCACATATTTACAGCATTATTATTGGAGAGATGGATTTTGGTATAATGTTACTGTACTTAACCTAATAATTACAATATTATAAGTTTTTTTATTTTTATGATCTGCTGCATTCATTAATCTTTCATTTTTAGGGTTTATTTTGTTTATCTATCAAGTTTAAAACAGGTGGAATGCCATATATTGATTGACACAGGGATTCAATTACCGAAAACAACCAAATTTTTTTATTTTTTTCAATTATATATAAGGGGAATAAAGTATTTTTACTTATTACATTTTGGCAGCAGCCCGGTCAAGCTGTATTTGGCATGAAATCATGTATTAATGGCCAACACTATTATTCTTGTGAAGATTTTACCTACGATAACGGTACTTTAAAAGTCGACATTAATTTTTAAATCATGTTATATTATTATATTTGTTTAATACATCAATTAAGCATGAACATTTGACCGTTTTTCAAAGTTTAGCACGATCCGATCGGGCACCAACTGCACATTATCTATCAATTTCAACATCACGTTCACTTCAGTCTTCTAAAGATTTTAAATGCCATGATAAAGCTTTAAAAGTTGAGATTTGCTTAATATAATTAATTTTCAATATATCCTGCAAATTTTAAATCATGTTATATTGTTATATTTTTCTCAATTAAGCCCTTATCTAGACAATTTTTTTTCTTAGAAGGTGAATCTAAAAGTAAAAAAAAAACTCCACATGAATCTTTTAAATTGAAATTCAAGTGATTTGAGAGTGTGGAGAATTGCACTTGATGAATTATAGAAGGTTGAAGAGCAGTAAAAATTAACGAGGGATTAAATTATATTAACATAAATAATTTTAAGTTATTTTACTATATTGTCATCTTGTATGAATTTTAATTGAAAAAAATATGGCTAATTTTGACACTTTCCAATTTCACCTTCATTCCTGACCCTCTTTGGAATTTTAAAGAGTGGGCTTAAGGAGATGAATATATGTAACCAAATAAGGTTAAAAAAAAAGAAAAAGAAAGGGAAAAATCCACCATTTCCCATTTCCCCTTTCCCTCCATTTGCCTCCCTTAAAGCCAAAACCAGATCATAAGGAGTAAGCTGTAATTGGCATGGAATCTACACTAATGGCCAACACTTACACTCTTCTAAAGATTTTACCAGCCATAAAAATCAATACTTTACATGTTGAAGTTGGCACGATAAAACTAATGTTCAATATATAGTGTAATTTCAAAATCATGCTGTATTATTATATTTTTCTCAATTAAGCACTTGTCTAGATAAATTATCTTTTTAAAATGGAAATAAAAATGACGAGAGGGTATGAAGAATCGCATGTGATGAAGTTTTTGAAGATTGAGAAATAGTAAAAGTCTAACGATGAATTAAAGTATTTATACATGAATAATTTTATGGAATAAGTATTTTAATATGATTCTTTAATTTCTCACTTCTTTTTTTGTTTGATTCGTCTAATATTTAGAAATTCATTAAATCTTGACTAATTCATATTCGAATTAAGTTGACAAATTGAAGGATGTGATAATGCTATCCCAAATATAACTCTTCTCCATTTATAATATTCCAATACCAGATCTTATTTAAAAAAAATGAGCGTCAAACCATCTAAGCAACTTACGTGGGTATTTTCACCCTTTTTTATTATACATTACCCAATATACAAACTTTATATTAGCCTTGACTAATTGAATTCAATTAGTAGGGCCGGCCAACTAATGATGAAACTCTTCTAACCACGAATTTTTCTTATTTACCGGATTCCAATATGGGCACCACTTTTTATTTTGGATGAATAAAAGATATGAAAACTGAACTTAAGAGAACAGCTACCGAATCAACTTAGCTATCTAAAGTTCGCTGTCGTTGCTAAAATTTTCAATTAATATTGAGACCAAATACAACATGTGAAATTAGCCTGCAAGGGCAAGTGTAAAAGATACTGGAGCTGAAAATGAGATTGCAGTACGCACGTGTGAGTTGTGACCTAGCTAGGTAGGGGTAGTGGTTTTAACCATGGTTAGTCTCCTTAACCAGACCAGACGTTACATAACTTGCCGTCCAAATAAATTTGAAGTGGAGGAGAGATCAACCTGAACATCTCATCACGACATCCTTGCTTCCATAGATTAGTTTTGTGCAGATAATCCCGACCGAGTCCATCTCCGTGGCGGGCATCTCCGGCCGAGGTCGACCTTCGAAGCGGAAGAGAAGTTAACCCCGGTATCTCACTACGATCCTCTAGCCAGCTTCCATACACAGTTTTTCGTGCAGATAATCCCGATCGAGTTGATCGATCGCACATCAGAGTCACGGGCAGGTCATGGGTTCATCGAACATGGAAGAGGCCCTCAGAGCGAAGGGAATTGCCGAGCAAAAGATCATCGTGATGGAGCTTGATGGGGCCCAAAAATTTGCCATAAGGGCCAAGGTCCTATGCCCCGATCTCGAAGGGCTTTTGCAACTGTCCGCGGCCATCGGCGTTCATGCCGCTGCTCGGAAAGCCATTAACAATGAGCCCGATTGGTATGGTGTACTGGGTGTCGATCCTACGGCGGATGCGGGAGCTATACAGAACAGTTACGAGAGGCTCGCACTTTATCTCCACCCAGACAAGAATAAAGCAAGATATGCTGAAGGGGCCTTCGAGATCGTGTCAGAAGCCAACAGCATCCTATCCAGTTCCCTCGCGAGAATAGCCTATGATCTGAGACGGAACAAGAGTCCGTCGGCGTCAACGTCAACAGCTGCACCTCCGACGTCGACACCACCTCTTGCAGAGGGCACCTTCTGGACCACGTGTAGGGCCTGCGAGACGGAGTTCGAATTTATGATTAGTTACAAGAACCATAAGCTCAGATGTCCCAGTTGCCAGGCAGTGTTCATCGGTGTTGAAAGTCCACGATCACAAACAACTGTTGCTCACACCCATCATTGCCCTCCACAGTATTCATCAGCAGCTACACCAGCACCAGTACTACCTTCAGAGGGCACCTTCTGGGCCACCTGCAGAGCATGCCGGACGGAGTTCGAATTCTTGGCCAGATACCGAAACCACAGGCTGCGATGTCCAAATTGCCAGGCAATATTTCTCGGTGTCGACAATCCGCATGCAGGTGACGCTTCCACCTCCCGCAACCCACCAAAACGTTCAAGAAGAGCATAGTGTCTATGCCTTTTGAGTTGGCCCATTCAAGCCGATAATCCTGAAAGTCCTCTGAGTTCGGCCGGACAAGCTGAATATCATTTCCCTGATCTATTTTTATGAGTTATATCCTTCACCACCTTATTAAATCCAAATTTCTCCATCAGTTGTTCTTTTTATCTCTCCAACTTATCGAGCCTGAGGTCATGTTTAATAGGCATGAATAGAGACAGACCAAGATGCAACCATAGCCGAGAGGCTGCATCATCATATTATTGATCCCGTGGAGCGACTCCCCGTAGCCCCGCACCTTATGATCGAACCCATATGCACTGTTCATATGCACTGAATATATACACACATATAGAGAGAGAGAGAGAGAGAGAGAGAGAGGGCGGATTGGGGACGAGGATTAACCCATCGATTACGTACTTTTCCGTTTGAATACAATTTTTGCTAATTACGACACGTATTCCATCTAAATAGTCTTAAATCATAACGCGATGCAATGAGCAACCCATAAAAAAAAAATGTTTCAAGAACATCAATTTGGTATATATAACATTAGGAGTAGTAAGTAGTACATCACGACATTCAAAAATCACCAGAGCATGTGCAAACTACCATCAAACCGTGAAGTCCGTACATTTTCGGCCAGTGTTCACTGACGTAATCTTGTCGCATTAGCAAAATTGGAATCTCGGGAGGCCTGTTGCATCTGTCGAAGAAAATCCAAGATTGAATTTGCAGGCACTTTGTCTCCACCTTCCCGAGGAAAAGACAATGGGCAATGGTTATTTGCAGGATCCTCATCCTTAAGAAATCCCTTCCACCTTGGTACGCACATGTTTCACTTCCTCTTCCATTCCGTCTCTACCAAGTCTCCCAACTTGCAATCTTGCATCATCGACATTTCAAAACATAAAACTCCAGAATGTCAAAAGAGAAGCTCTTCCTTCACTAACTTGGACTCGGGCTTGGTTGCACTCAGACAAGAATTAAGGGTTTCACCCCCTGAAATTGCAGAAATAAGTGAAACTAAACAGGGACCGGAAGGCTTTCCCACCTTTCCGATGGATATATCCTCCAATCTGTTACAAACCCACAGAAGAACTCCCATGAAGTCAACAACCATTTATGATCCATGCAGTAGTAACAACAAAAGCTGTCAAAAAAACAATAGAAAAGAAGTATATTAGTGGGGCTTGAATACGGCCTTGGACTTATAGGTATGCAATTAGATTGACTAAGTAATAGACCAACTTTGTCTTTCATATTGAATACCAGGAGAGCCCTTCAGCCGCCAATACCCCAGTTTCAGCCCCACTAGTTAAAGAACTGAATTGATTCAAGTCGAACAATAGTTTCAGCAATTGCACATGCCACCTTGTTCGTGTTTCTAATAGATAGTTTGTTTATTCAATCAATAAGTTTCATTCAATTCAATGGTAGTGAAACAACCATGTATAAAGCTCTCACCAAAAACAAAACTACAGCCAAAATCGTCACTAGACAAGTTACATTCACCCTCAAAAAGCTTTAGCTGTTCAGTGAACCTGCAAATCTCTCCTTAGTATTTGAAAATTGGAATACTTACAGCAAATTACAAACCTTATTCCAGACATTATCTATGTTTACAGTATGTTTACCTAAAGGCTAAATTTTTATTGGGGAAACCAAAAACACTATTATATATCATTGTAAAGGTACCAAAATCCCACAACATAGAGATACAAGAAACTTAGCCAGCTAGTGAGAGCAAAAAATACCCATCTCTACGTGTATGCATCTTTTCAAGGACAAACCTTAGGGAACAAACAAAAATAAAACAGATGGCTTTAGGGCAGAACCTTCATGTTAGGAATCTTGAGCCTCCGAGCTTATCAAACTGCCAATCCCAACTACTGCAAAAATGCACATGCCACCAATATTATGATTGTATCGTAGTCGAAGAGATGCTGACATGAAGGTTAGGAGAACAATGTTTTGACAAATGAAAACAAACAGATTGCCATAATAACATCTAATAATGATTATCTCTATTGCTCCACATTTCGAAATGGGTAAGACATTAAGATGCCAAATTGAGGATCATCAGCTGGCTAGTAATCCAAACAATCCCAATTAAGCGATCCATGTTGAAATAGTGCAAGAGCATTACCTTGTTCTTGTGTTGTCCGCAAATGAAACTCTACATTTAAGGCCCAACTGTGATCAGCTTCTCAATTGTTGATCTGCCATTTGTTAGATGCATAATTCCCTGCAGCAGCCACAGCCGCCACCTCAATAGCCCTTCATCTACGATGTTTTATTATAACAAGAGGATCTCATCGAGCATCTTTCTTAATACCGCAACTACAATTTAGAACTTCAAACAATAAGATGAGTTTTTTCAAACAAATCTGGGGTCTCTAAAGGGAAAATGCCTACTGCAACAAAGGAAATAAATGCCTATGAACATGATTGTTAGGGATATGAGTTTATGAATTTACGACTTACATGAGACTTTGGATCAATATGCTAACCCAAGTCAGTAACTGTTCCCTTTCAACATGCATTCATCAAGGGTCGACATGCTTGTGATGCAGCCCTAATAGCAAATGAAGTGGTAGATTCCTACATTAAGAGCGGGGAAGGAGGAGTGATATGTAAACTAGATATAGAGAAGGCATATGATCACGTCTCGTGGGATTGTCTGATGGGTATACGAACAAGGATGGGTTTCAAGAGGAGATGGTGCAAATGGATCTATTGGTGCATATCCACTCCATACTACTCTGTAATGATAAACGGACGAGTCTCAGGTTTTTTCAAGGTCACAAGAGGATTGAGGCAAGGTGATTCTATATCTCCACTCTTATTTATTTTGGTTATGGAGCTGTTGAGTGTACTAATGATCAGGGCAAGGGACTTGGGCCTCATAAAGGGCTTGCAAGTGGGACACCACAAATCAAGGATGGAGATCACACATTTATTGTTCGCAGATGACACAATAATTTTCTGCCAGATAGAAGTGAGTCAACTAATACATCTTCATTGTATATTAATGTGGTTTGAAGCTATCTCAGGGTTGCATATTAATTTATCAATAAGTGAACTGATCCCAATTGGAGAAAGTGGCAATGACTCCCTTGTAGCTAGTGTAGTAGGCTGTAAAATGGGTACCCTCCCTATCTCATATTTAGGGTTGCCACTTGGAGTTGCACAAAAACAGGTGGAGATGTGGGATCCAATCATTGCAAGAGTTGAGAGGGAGTTAGCGGGGTGGAAAAGAGGACATCTATCAAAGGGTGGTAGACTAACTCTCATTAAGGCATCTCTATCAAACCTCCCAATTTATTACTTGTCACTCCATCGCATGCCAAAAGCTGTCATGAGGAGAATAGAGAATATTCAAGCAAGGTTCTTGTGGGGAGATTTGGAAGGAAAAAGGAGATATCATCTTGTAAAATGGGAGACAGTGAAGCAGCCAAGCAAGTGGGGAGGTTTGGGGATAAAATCCATGGCTCCCTTCAATGAAGCTTTACTCGGGAAATGGTTGTGGAGATTCAATTCTGAGCATGAGCAACTTTGGAGAAGAGTAGTAGTGGAAAAATACGGGTTGGAGGGCGTAGGATGGATAACGCGCCAAAGTAGGGAATCCATAGGAACAAGCGCATGGAGGAGGATAGTTCAAGGTTGGCATAATTATTGGGAAAGCACAACTATCACGGTGGGTGACGGAGGACAAACCCGCTTTTGGCATGATACCTGGTGTGCTGAAGAGACTTTATGCTCACTATTCCCTGACGTATATAATGTTGCCAGAGATAAGAACACTCTAGTCAAGGAGCTATGGAAAGAGGGAGAGGTAGGGGGTGTGGGAGATCCAATTTAATCGACAAGCACAAGATTAGGAGCTCGAGGCATTCGTAAATTTTTATGACTTAATCTATAGAAGTACACCAAATGGAGGAAGGGATAAAGTTAGGTGAAAGGGGAATAGAATGGGACTGTTCACAGTTGAGTCATATTATAAGAGAATTTTGCCGATAAATGGAGCCAAAGATTTCCCATGGAGACAGGTGTGGCAAGGTAAAGCCCCCACAAAAGCATGTTTTTTTCCTTGGAAAATGGCTTGGGGCAAGGTGTTAACCATTGACAATTTGAGGCGGCGAGGAAAGATTATGATTAACATATGCTTCTTATGCAAGGAAGAGGAAGAATCAATTAATCATTTACTTCTACATTGCAAATGGACTTGTAGAGTGTGGGTGACAGCCCTTCGACAAATAGAAGTACATTGGGCTACATCAAAAGCAATTGATCAAGAGCTCAAGGCATGGTTTGGGGTTTGCGGTAACAAAGAGGAAAAGAAATTCATTAGGTTGATACCACTCTCCATCTTCTGGCATGTGTGGAAGGAGAGGAACAGGAGGGCATTTGAGAGTTTAGAAACAAGTTTGTTTAAGTTTATGGAGAGGTGGATATGGGATATACACTTTTGGTATAATCAAATGTATAGGGGTTCTCAACGTTAGCTACTCATGAGTAGTGCTATGGGTAGGCTTATGTTTGTTTAGCTAAAATTTTTGTATATGATTTTATGCATCTTCTTGATGCGATATTAATGAAGTTAATTCCTTGGCTACTCAAAAAAAAGTGTCAGCTCTGCAAGCTCACTGCACTTGCAGAACAATAGAAAGCAACATCTCTCAAATATATTTGTAATGTACCAGAAGCACTCTTGCCTTGTGCATCTTGGACTTCATCCCATTAAGATTCTCAATTTGGAGGAGATTCATACTATTTAAGAAAGATCCTCAAATACGAGCCACATTGCTGAAGTAGAACCACCCATCATATATGAAAAGCATATGCAATATATAAGAATCAACATAAGCAAGATGAAGTGAATATGCTACCTGTCAAACATCAACACAAAAATACTTCATTTGCTGAGAGCAAAATACAAATCCTATAACTACATCAGCACCATCATCATTTTACTTGACAACCAAAAATGCATTCATTATACAACTACTAAACTACATTCGATTACATGCTTCTAATTTTAAGGGCAAAAAGAAAAAGGTACAGGGCACACCAAGTGTATTATAAATGACCAAGCCATTATGGAATAGATTGTGCAAATGATGAAATTCAGTAAATCAGGAGCTATGATGATGGAATTCTTTAACATGAAGGCAAATTTTTTTTATTGGTTGCTGATAGGCTCTCTGCCAGACTCAAACTTCTTCAGACGCAGTACCCCCACTAGAATGAAAGCCTTCTCAAAAAGCAAGGATCCAGATTCTACCTGCTTCCATCTACTATGTTTTCCCTAGAAGTTGTCTTCTAGAACAATAATAACTATTATTACCAGAATAAAAGTCTTTAAAACCCTAAACAATTCGTGCAATTTTCTGGTAACAATGTTCTGATTTTGTAAAAATCAACATAAAACTATGGATTCACTATCCAGGTGAACCATCTATAAGGGTTGGTGCATCTGGATAGGATGTTCAATAGTTCATATGCTTTGTTGTTAGCAGTGATAGTTTATTCAAATTCCCAGTTGGACACAAAGCCTTTGATCAGGCCACACAAAGAAAAAATCTGGTGAACCATCTAGGCAAACAGGGCAAACTGCAAATAATGCAGTACGTGGGAATATGATGCAACAAGTTAACAATTTCCATGGAACTATGCAGCCTTCAGCATATGAATTGGTCAACATTTCACGCCCATTGTCTTACAGCTGATATTGAGTCAAACTTATGATCCTAAAGCACATACCAACCCAACCAAATTTGAGCTTTATGGTTATAGGCATGCCTGGTAATTTTAGCAGGACTGAATATCCAAATTGGTGTTATAACTTTGCAACAATTGTTTAACAGGTTCATATTCAGTATTTAACCAGTCCCCGACAGATTTCACTGTCAACATTCACTCAGCCTGATTTTATTATAGGAAAAGTAAATAGTCACAATAGGTTTCTGCAGTCATCCTTGCAATGAATATGGAAGTATGAACTACAGATAGAGAAAAATGTAGATTTGACAAAATTTTGGAACGCATAAAAGCCTGAATATACAACATGTAATTAACAGATGCAAGAAATTCTTAGCATATGCATCACGGATGCTGAAAGGTACTTGTAAGTCCAACTCCTACACCTTCCATCATGCAATTCCATCAAGGTTGCAATTCTTTATCTTAAGTCCAGAAGAACCTCTTGCCAACTTTTGAGTTCTGCCACTAGCTTTAATTGATAAATAAATTCCAGAGTCACATATATTATAATATATCTTAGCTGGGATCTCTCTCCCCCATTCACTACCCCGAGAGAAAATAAAAAAATGTGCTGGTCTGACAACAAAAATATCATAAACTAATAGAACAAACACCAAATGTAACAGTCAAGTTTGTTGCTTCCAGCAAATTTTTAACTGGAAGCAGACAGATTACCCTTACTGTGTTTTCAAACATTGTTCAACTATTAGCAACAGAGAATTTCATGATAGAACCCAACTACAGAAAGACTAATTGACATGCTTATATTATCATATAAGCATCAGGGAAGTATGGACTTCACTTGGAGACAGGTTTGGCTAAGTAAGGCTCTCACATAGGTGTGTCAGGTGGGTGGCATGAAGCCAAATCTTGACTCTTGATAACTTGAGGTGTTGATTGAAGATTATGATAACCTATGCTACCTTTGTAAAGAAGAGGGAAAATAGTTGATCATTTTCCTGTACTATGGGTGGCAGCTCTTCAGCTAGTTGGGGTAAATAAGTTTACGACAAGAACAATCAATAGGGAGATTAGAGTACAGTTGGAGACGTGGTAAGAATTGATTAGGCTGATAACGTTATCTATCTTCTGGCCTGTATGGAGAGAGAGGACTGGATGAGCATTGAAGGGAGTGGAATCACAAGATCTTAAGTTTATGGAGAGGTGGAAATGGGATGTACATTTTTTGTGTGGTCAAGTGTATAGGGCAGGGGTTTCTCATAGTTAATCATGAGTGATTTATGTTAAGCTCATACTTTGGTATTGTTTAGACCCCTCTTTGTACAAACCATTTGCACCTTCTTGGCGCAAGATCAATGGAACTTCTTTATTTAATGGTCCTGTATGTATATAAGCATGGAAGAATGTATATTTCAAGAATCACTGCTTTATACCTTCAGAATGGAGATGCTTTCAGTAGATGGAAACTTCACACTTGACCGATGCCTGGAATAATTTTCTGGAGCAGACTATAGGGTGGTCCACAAGCATCACTATTCCCCTCATCTGAGATGCAAGTTAGTTCTTGCTCCAGGATAGAATATGCTTCAGAAAAGGCCTGCACAAATTAAACATCGGAAGTCCATACACCCATCAACGTGACAATTTATTCCATTCACAACAGTCCAATGAGAAACCAGATCACAATCAAAGACCATAATTTTAATGAGGGAACTGCTACAAACAAACACACACACACACACATATATATAGGACAAACTAACCTTTATACATTGATGTATGCGGAAGCAATTTCTCCCCACATTGTTTGTTGGATAAAGAGGATCATCAATGTGAATAGGATCGATGCTGAACTTAAACAAATGAAGATGCCATTTAATAGAAATCTATAATTTAAATGCTTTAACCAGATATTAAATACAGAGAAGATGACAAAAGTGGGGCTGTATAGAAACATCTGAACAACAGTTAACAATTGCTCATATCAATTATCACCAACTTCAGTAATCCTTTAAGAGGTTTCCCCAAGCACACCCGCACCACCAACCCCCACCCCCCCCCCCCCCAAAAAAAAAAAAAATCAACCACTCTCTAGCTAACCTATTTAAATCAACTCTTGAGCAGTAATGTATATCAACTGTCACACCAATATGCCCTAAATAAATTATTACCTGTGACCTCTTTCCCTAGTCACATACAATCCACTTCCCCGTACAGAGACGCGCATTTGGCGAGGATCGAAGACATTCCTGAATTAACAATGAATTTGATAAACCAAAAGATATCGGAGGACAATGCCACACAGATAATTACTATATCTGCTTCTAGAAATTATGTTGACATATTAAGAATTTGACTTACCCAAAGAAATAGAGAAAATCCATCAGAAGGCTACCAAAATTCTGCAGAGATTTGAGAAAAGATACTTAGAACTTGCACAGACTGAGTTTTAACTTAAGAGTTTTTTTTTAATTATTAATAATACAAACACAGGAGAGCTTGTAGGAGCTAAGTTCTCAAAATTTACTTGGTTGATAGAACGGCCAAGATGGTGCTCATGCTGGAGAAAGCGCGTAATCAGTAATACCTGCCAACCGTTGGAAATATCAACTTATTTATTGCCTTAGCTAGGAAAAACTGGAGATCAACTAAGCAAGCACAGCTCCATTAGAAGAAGGCTAATCTGGCAGAGAAAACATCATAACATCATGAATTTAAGGAAGCAATATTAATTGAAGAGATGTCCAAAAGCAAAAATGTATACATTAACAACTCGAATGTTCAAAGTGAGTTGGAAGAATTTTTCATCTTCCAGAGAAATAAAACAATATTACAAGGAGTTCAGTATTAGTATGCTAACATAAAATTATCTTCCTCCAAAAATCAACCAGAAAGTATTCGGTTAGTCCACGTTACCCTTAATAGAAATTTGCAATTCAATGCACATGATCTAAAAAGTCTGCATTATGATCATCAGAAATAATGCTGTAAAATCGTAGTTTGCATAGTTATATGAATTAAGTGTGTCACTAATTACAGATGATGTACAAGATAATTAAACCAGAAAGAGAACTTCGATTTTGCTAATATTAGCAGGGGGCCTCTTCTGATCAATGACACTAAATTGAGTTATGAATTAGTAATTCTTTCAACAGATAGTAATAAACTTTTGTAAATACTCACTATCATCAAGGAGACTAAAACTTTTAACATTCAATAAAATGCAGGCCTATCGCTTTGCTTTTACCCAGAAAAGCATTGTAGCTCAAGAGAGGGAGCATCTAAATTTGAACTCAAACTTAAAGCAGCATTTGCAACACTGCAATTTGCCTACGGACAGCTCAAATGCACAAATGGGAAGACCGAACAACAATTCCTGCAAAGATTGCTCATGATTAAGCCAGAGGCTTACCAGACAATATGAACTCAAGCCACCTGAATAGCATTGATCAAGGCCACGAAATGCAAGAAACTTTTTCAGAAGCAAAGCAAGTGGCGTAGCAGCAGGAAATTGGTCAGTCAGCTGTCGGACCTTCAACAATGAAGAAAGGACAATAATAAGCTTCAATCATGCCATAGAAAAGCAAAACGAAGGAATAGTAGAACCTGTTGAATAAGTCCCAAAATCTAGAAATTTAAGCAGAAATAAAATTCTCATATTTTCAGGATGCTTCTTATATTTTCAAGGCACAGCAAAGTCCAAACAGCCACAAGATTGCTGAAGACAAAAGATTTAACTGCAGTGACCATGACAAGTTCATATCCCTACAGATGTAAGAATTTTGAGGGAGATTCACCACAAGTATTCAAAGTGTTGACAGTAACAGCAAATTAAAACCAAATCTATCATATAGTATAGCAATTTTCTAAAATTACTACGTTTGGGTCAAATTAGATTCTGATAAATCAGTATCTATCATCCAGACCTCAAGAACAAACACTTTCATCCTTATAAGGAGGGCTGAAAAGTATTTTTCTAAAAAGAAATACCTAACATCCAGTTCTTTCGAGGATTTTTCAAATTGCTTAGGTAGGGTCGAGTTGGCTATGCCATTCATCTCTTATTCTCAGTCGATAGATAATCAACAAATTGTTAGATGCACCAAATGTTAAAAAAAAATTACTTGTCAAATAAAATTAATAGAAAGTTTGAAACAACTGGCCATGTTTGATAATTAATGATTCAAGTCCTACCATGTTATGATACTTTCATAACAGTATATAGAGTTGGATTTGATAAAAAATAGTATATATCAGCCTGAGAAATGAAGTGGGGAGTGCTAAAACAGGAAAAAAGAGAAACTGCATTACTAGTTCTGTTGTCTGGAGTCCTGTATGCGAAGCTGATTTGAAGCTAATGTCAAGTCGCACTGTTTTTGGATCTATCTTGCATTCATAATTTGTTTGGGAGCACCTTGGCGAGGCAGAATCTTCTGATTCACCGACTTGACAATCTACAAGGTTACAATCTTCACCACTGATCTGAACCGGATCCTCCTTTGGTGATTGTACACAAGAAGCATTTGATGTAATCAGATCACGTGGAACTTCAACCTCAAGCATTATAATAGGTATCTAACAGCAAAAACGGTGGTGACAACATTAGATCATAGTTAGAGGCCAAGCTTTAAAAAAAGTAAAAAAAAAATGGAAATGAAGTTTGCAGCATAAGAATAGTGTGCCTCACAGCAGTATTTTCCACAGTCTTGAGAGAGTCATTTTTAACCCATTCCTGATTGGCGAGATACCTAGCTGCATGCTGAATAGAAAACCACTTTATTATTTTCTCACATTCAAATTGAAGCATAGACAATCATGTGGACATTGATGACAACAACAATATGGCACAAGGAGAAATTTACACACTCTCCGGGGCTTAATGGCTTAAATAAAGAGGTATAGAAGAGCACATCCTATATTATGGTTTCTTATGAGGAACTTTAAATAAATAAAGCATAGGTATTGCCTATATACCTGAAGGCATGTCTCTTTAATACCATTACGACCTTCCAAAATCCCAGCTTCTTTAATGGGCTCCTAGGAGACAAGTCTGCATGTAAGTTTTCTACCCAAAATACAGTCTCAAGGGGAAAGAAGTGATGACAAAATAGCTATACGGAATATTTTTTTTACCAGGTTTCTCACTGGTGGCAGACTGACCACAAGATCCACATCACTTGTAGGAAGAGCTAGCCCAGTTGTAATTGAACCAAAAATGTTAGTCCGAGACCTGGGCCAAAGGACTTGAAGCGACCGTGTAACACGCTTGACAGCCCAATTAATGTAAGGCTTCCTAGATAAATTTTCTGAGATAACCTAGGATTCCATAACAAAGAATCATACTTGTCAAAATTGCTAAGTAGAAGAGCACATAAAGAATCAAGCTATGGACACTTTTGCAAATATAACATGCATTAATCTGCCAATTGCTATGAAGATGCTTAATTTAGGCCAACCTGCTTCCAGAATGAGTCGATTTCATCATTAAGGATTCTGTGAAACAAAGATAGAGATGCCTTTCGCATGGGACAGTTCTGCTGGTCAGGTGGCTGCAGAGGGAATGTGACATCTGGCTGCATCACAAATATTGGGCATGGTAAAAAGAGAATAGTTACTTTATATTTTCCTTTATATACTCTTTCAGGCAATATACTGGATGTAGACCATGAAGGCTCCACAGGTCCACAGATCCAGGTACCTCTAAGACTACCCATGAAGCCCATATGGATTGCCACATTACAATAACCAAGCACATGGATGTCAAACTTAATACGTGTCTCCACATCTTAGTCTGCTTCTTCGACAAATCCAACTAATACAAGTTTACATTCATTAAAAGAATAATGACAATAAAAGTTGATACATAGGGAGTAAATGCAAGAATTTGATGCACTTACATGTTCCTGATCACGTGCAAGCTGTGCTATCGCGATAAGTCGATCTTGCAGCAAAGACCCAGGTAGGGGCTGAATCATGGAATGGGTTGAGAGATTGTTAGTTCTCCAAGAAGGCAGAACAACTTCAGCACCATCCATGCGGACACAACATTCTTCTGGGTTATTATTACTATTATCATTGTGCCAACCTCTGACTCCCCAGTGCCTAGGACTGGAACTACCAGATCTAACAGTTGGGAAACCTCTATGCTTTCTTGCATCCCCTACAGGAGAAGGTGGAGGTGGACGGGGGGCCCTTGGGACGCATAGAACAACAGGTGATGGTGGCCGTTTTATTCGAGCCTTTTCTCGCCTACCTATAGGAATGCTACGGCTTTTCAAATTAGATATTTCCCTTTTGATATTAGGAACAATGATTGGCCGTAAAACAGGGTATGGAAGAGAATCTCCAGTCTTTCCATCAACATCAGCAGTTATACTGGTCAAAGATCCTGATGTTTCATCATCCCCTGCAGAATCACTCAAGCCAGGTACTTCACCCCCTGCCATGACAAAGCCAAGAGCCTGGTGCCCAGAACTAAGAGGATCAAAAGGAGAACAATAAGAAGCAGCAGTTGGTGAAGCAAGACCATTAGTACTGTATGAAGAGGAGAATGCAACCATGTCATCAACTACCCGATTCATATCAGCTTCCTTCCAAGCCCAGAAGCTATCATCAGAACTAAGGGATGGAGGCCGAGAAAATCCTGTACCTGGGTGATCAGAAGGATTCCAGTACATTATTCCCCCACCAAAGTATTGATTACAATCCAACGCCGACACTCCATGTACCTCTAATTCTTCTTCAGATATCCACTGGCCATCACAATCATCCACAAAATCTTGTATATTCATTAACTCAGACTTATCCAACAAATCCCCTGAATACTTCTCATCATTATTTGACACACTATTGAGGTGCAAGCTATGAGATGAGAAACCCTGGGTAAATGATGTCTGCCTTCTTGTGATAAACCCGGGGTCGTAATTGCAGGCAATTGAGGAAGTTAGGCTGCATGAACCACGGACTGCTGGAGGCCAATCTAAGCTCATTTGAAGAGGGCGAGTTATTATTTGTTTGCAACCATTTTCCATTGGAGGATTCCTTGTTTGATGTATTGTGGGTAAAAAGGGCTGGCAGAAGTGATTCTGCCAATTTCGGCCCACATCAAGATGTAATCTGTCTGTAGCAGGTGGAAGATGTGAATTTGGAGATGGGAAATGCGAAGCCACACTAGGCCATTCCTGTGATTGGCACACTGAAGAACTATCATATACAGTCTGATCATCAAATTCTAGTCTATCCTCCACTTTCACTCCACCTTTTAGATCAGAAACTCTCCCTTTTTTGTTTGGATGAGCTAATTCTGGATCACTTCTCCCCATGTTCTTGAGTTTCTGAAGTGTACCAATCTCCTGAGAGCAATGGCTTGTAGTTACTTCCTTAAAAGTTAATTTACACCTAGAAGATTCTAAAGAAGAGGGGACATCAATTGCCAGCACAGGCTCTGAACATTCTGATGTGGTATAGCTTGTGTCATCAGTACTACCAACAGATGGTTCTTCTTTACCGCATACAAAGGCAGCATCATCCCTAATAAGTCTAGGATGAAAGTCACTAGAAGAGTATGCAACATCAGCTTTTCCCCTAAGAGCATCCTTTTTAGTATTAGATAGAGCTGTCTTATCAAGCCCCAGGCCCAAATCTACTGTCTCATCTTGAGAGACACAAGAGGAAGAGGCAGCTCCCACAGAAGAATTTTTAGAGTCTTTAACTTCGTTTGCAATGTTAACGACAAAGTTTCTGCTCTTGTGTTTTCCCTTCTTTTTCTTTTTAGCAGCATTCTGCACATTCCCAGTAGCAAATCCTCGCACAGTTTCCTGAACAAAGGTACAAGTTATAGACTGCAAGAGTAAGCAGTGCTTGATGAAACATAAGAGAGAAAATTGAATGTAATTTTTTATACTGATGATAATGTTGATAATGATGATTTCTCCTCGTGAATCATTTTCCCCTGCATCTTTGTGGACTCAGACTCCATTGAAGTATTGTCAGAATAAGAAGAGGTGTCATTGAGTTTCTGAAAAATAATTCAAAAACAAACAAAAACTTTATCATGGGTAGATATGACTCCTTTTGGGAGAAGGAACAAAATTATTTAAGAATAATTTCTGAAGCAATAATACCTCATGACATTTGCAATACTGACTTGGAGAAGGATCATGAGATAAACTTGCAATAGGATTCACCCTTTTCAAGTTTTGGGACTTTGCCTTCTTGCGACGATTAGTAGACCCTGACTTTTCTTTAACTTTATTCGGCAATGAACTAGAACTTTGCTCTCCCAGAAGTTCAAGCTTAGTGCAATCAAGATAAATAACCATCAGAAATCCTCGGAATTTCCTTAGTATACAATCAGCAAGGGTGCCAAGAGAGTCCAAAGGGCTAAAAAATGGCAACTCAATGCCAAAGTTGTGGAAGCATGATAATATCATTGTAATAACATCCTGAAGCACAAATAAACGGTCACAATAATAAGCTAAACGCTTCGGAGGATCAAAACCCTGTGCAATGGTTGAGCTGAACCCTTCATCAATGAGAACCTTCTTCATACTCCTTTGAGATGATGATGCTTTCTGGCCAAACTTCAGAGGAAGCTTAAATCCCCCACAGGAAGCCCATAACTTGTCTTCAGAGGCTTTATCTGACTCAGTCAGAATTTCAAGAATCTGACAATGGTCAGACAATTAGTCCACATCTTAAATTTTCAATTGTGAAGCAGATGAAGCTCAAGGCCAAGAACAGCCCAAAGAATGTTCTTGAAGCAAAAGCATGAATCATTATCACTGATAAAGTTTAATCCCTGAAGGAAATTTCCAGCCTGCGGATATAACTAAATTTATTCAATTCTTCCCATTTTAGACTTCAGCATGCATGTCAACATTCCAAAAAACATACAGAGCAGGATAACCTTTAAATGTCCACCCATAAAGAGAATAATATTTGTCAAATGCTAGCCATTAAATATTGGAGTTACTCCAAAAAATAGGTAACTTCTATTACACTGAAAGGTAAAAGTGCATCGTTGATTTTTAAAGAGGGATAGATTAAATTGCTTAAATATGTTTGTCCTGCACAGATTACAAACATCAATTCAAATATCATAGAAGTCAGTAAGCTTTTCTTTCCCCTTGTATTGTAAAGATGAAAGCATCATCAAAGATAGGTAAAAACTAAGGTGCTGACCATAGTCATACATGAAGATGAAGGAAATGGCATGAAAAATCCAAAATCTCAAGAGCAAGATGTTTACCCAAGTCTTGAAACACAGGGCACCAGAACATGTAACTTTGTCAACGATACACTCCTAACTTGTTTATCAGAAAAGTAGGCTTCATGATTCAATACCAGTAAAAGCACCTTTCATTCTTTCCTCCATGTTATCAGAGTATGGACAATATCTCATTCAGTAAACATTTCTATTTTACAATATACCCACACTGCCATGTTATAGCTTGAAATCTCAGCCAAATTTTATAAAATTCAAAATTCCCTCAGATACATCCGCACAAAAATGATAAGATTCTCCAGAATACACACCATCAGAAAAGGAAGGATTAACAAAATGTTCTGATTTGATTTGTCAGATTTCAACACAATATTTACTGATTCAGTCTAAGCCAAATCCACCCAGTAAAACATCGACATCGACTGGGAATAACCGCCATAGAGCACATCGATGTTACTAATCTACTTTATCATTATTAAATGGAAAAATATCTAGGATAAGAACTTCACCGACTGGTAAACCAGGGCAGGAGACACTTCCAGCTGCAAAACCTGTTTTAGTTCAACAATTAAAACATTCTTTCTTCATAACAAGCCATTCACCATAGAATAAATTCCTCATTGCAAAAAAAATATTATGAATACTGCATATAATATTTATTGGTTGTAGAAAATAAATATTTGTTGTACTACTAAAGAAAATTTCTTGTTGCATTCCAGTCGAGGATAACAAGGTGGCCAATATAAATACATTGTTTAATTTTTTGAAAAGAGTCATCAATTACTATAGATGCAACATGTTGCAATATCATTATATTAAAAAATTCAACTTTTACATTCACAGACCAAGAAGCATAAAATTTTAAAAAAGGGGCAACTGGTTTATCTTAGCAGATATAAATAACTAAATAAATAAATTTTTAGCATAGGAAAATCAATAAAAGCGAATGATTAGTCTAGCTGGAATTTTTGAACGTAAGTCTAGATTATCTTATTCGCACAAGTTCTCCAACTCTTTTTAGGAGAAGGTTGAAATTTCATTCAAGGAGCAAAGATGAAGTGGAAATTCATCTACATGGAGCTTGTATAAATATTCAAAGCTTAAGAAGATGACATGAAGTACATCATATCACCTAAAATTACCGCATCATAACCAGAACTTCATTAAGCATGATCTGTAAAATGCAAATCTGTGTTATCAATCAGAATTCAAATCCTAATTAAAATCGTCAGTTTTTGGACAAAAAGTCATCATAAAGTCTGATTCTAAACAGAAGTCTTAACCAACAAGATGGGGAACCTCTGGTACTCTACATGTGCAATAGATTTCAGACAAACTTTCTCTAAGAACTATTATAAAACTTGAGCTGGCCAGAAAGCATGATCGGAAACATTGCCCATGTATGTCAAATGGTTAAGATTTGGATGGAATTCTGCTCACACAAAAATATACAACAGTCTACGCTCTTTAATCCATAACTACAATATTCCCTAACGTCTTAACAAGATGAAGTCTGTCATTGAAGTATGCAAACATTATCATGGGTCAATTCCAGCTAACAAACAACATACAGACCAGCAATTGCCCAAAATGGTAAAGAAGCAAACATTTTTTCCCTCTTTCACTTGGTAAAAAGATTTTAATACAACATCTGTCATGGGGCATGGGTGCAGAAGATGGTGTAAGTTCCAGTCTAAGACTTGTCAAACCTTATGTATTGACAATGTCAGACTCAGCCGAATCATTTGAGCCTAAACATATGTCTGCCACTTCTTGTAGTCCTAATTTGTCTCAAGAAATATTGTATTAGATCAGCATTGATGTATCACCTGGACCACAGTTGTGCAATTTGCAAGTACGAAAATCTGTCTACAGTGTTCTCCTTATGACATGAAATATTATCATTAGACTCAGGCATATCATTAATAAATATACTAAAATTTCATCAAGAAAAACATCCAGCAAGATTTTCTACCCAAAAAAAAAACTACTATAAATATTATATAGATGGTTTGGAGCAACCTTTGGCTCCACAATACTGCCATTACTAATTAAACATAGGCTCACCACCATTCCCATCTATGCAGCAACACCACTGAGAAAGAATACAACCATTTCCTATTTATTTGTCACTGCTTAAGACATTCAGGTCACGGAGGCAATGGTTTGACGAACTAGAGTTTATAGAGATCTGTGCTTAGCAATGGCTGCAGTTGACACATGCCAGAACCTTGAACATGGACATAAAATTATGAGTCAAGTGTAACTACAATGTTCAGTCTCATCTGAAGATTACTGATGTCATAAGTTCCATTCGGCTGCTTCAGCCTCAATAATGGGTATTATGTTAAAGTTGCTGATGATATAGTTCCTTCAGGTTCCCATGTGACGTTGTGTACTCTTGTAACTCTTCAAAAATATATCTCCAACAACCAATGGAAAAGCCTTTCCACGACACAGCTAAATGACAAAATTTTCCAGAAAGAAAAACATGAATTCATTTCATTCTTTTTCCCATTATAATGTCTAGCAACCATTTGCAACAAATCATAAACTATATTTGGCATCGATGGCCCATGAACTATTATTTCACATCCATGGCAGGCAATAAAGTTCCCGAGAAATACCAAATTCTTTGCAGATTTACCCATTGCCGTGGCAAATGATCTCCGTCTCGTTTCATCATCCAAACTCTGCCACCAGTCCAAGCAAGCCTTCTTCCTCCAAAACAGGTTTGCGGAAATATTTGCAGTCCCAACTTTCTCCTTCAACTTTGCCCCTCTCTTTTTGCCATTATGACAGCTCAGCCACGCCAATCTCAGAGCCACTTCTAACCTGTTAGCAACGAAAGCAGAAATGCTATAATACCCCTTTGCCTTCAACCAAGCCAACTCCACCCAATCATCCCCCAGCTCCCCAACCTCACCCCTCAGGAAACCTCCATCAGAAATCCCGTCCATTGTCTGCACAAACACATCCAAATCCCGAACCAGCTCTTCACCCACAGTCACGGAGTCCAGGCAATTAACAGAAACAGAGCATTCCTTAACATTATCCCCTTCCTTCGAGCTGAACAGAAGAGTCGACTCAAAGATCCGTGCCGCGGGCCCATCGGACTCGGCCACCCGGGACAAGAGACCGCGTGACTGCCGGTAGCAGAGGCCGGGCAGGTTGTCCGGCGAGGGGAGGTCGGGTAGGATGATAAAAGTGCCACGGCCGCGATCCTTGATGTGGCCCAGCATCTGGAGGAGAATCTTGACGAAGCCCGGATCGAGTGCGCTGAGGTAGGACTGGCGCTGGTGAGTGGAGAGGGAGGAGAACCATTTGAGGATGGAGGACCTGGGGCTAGGGTTGGGGTTGGGGTTGGGGTTGGGGAGCTTGGAAGAGTAGAGGGAGATGTGGGAGGTGAGGCAGTCGATCAGCCGCTGGTTGGAAGCCATGAGGGGGCTCCGCTTCTGGGGCAAGGGCAGAGGCAGGGCCGGGGCCGGAGACGGTGACGGGTACGGGGGCTTGTGGTGTACACTCGAGTTTGGTTTGGACATTTCTGCAAAAGAGAGGAAAGTTTTCTTCTTGCAGAGAGGGAGAGAGAGAGAGAGAGAGAGAGAGAGTTGTGTGTGTGTCTTGGTGGAATGGGAAAATGTATTTAATCTAATAGTTTGACATGTTTTTAGGTGTAAGGGACATCGCCTATTTATGCCGGTAACATTTTAATAATAGTAACATCGTATTGCAGTCAATTTTATGACTGATCAACGTAAACGGTTAATATCATTATAATTCTTACTCAAATAAAAGTACACTCATCTCGAATTTTGAGAAAAAAACTATAATATTTAATATATTTATATAATTTGAATTTAAATTAATTAAAATTAAGAGTATATAGACATGGGAATTAAAGAGTTTTGTCTATTTAGGTTGGATTGAAACAACTTAGGGAGACCAATGACACAATTAATTAGCTTATATTATTGAATAAAATTTTATTCATCCAAGTTCGGCTATCTTTAGACTTATCAATTCGGATAAGTACAGCTTAACGTTGTGGCGGCCCAAAATATACGGTCCAGACCCAGCCTGACCCACAACAATTACCAATTTATTTTTAAAAAAATTAATATCTTTAAAATGTTATAAATTGAATAATTAACCCAATTTTTATCAAAAATTAAATGGTTGAATTGAAATAAATTCTAAAACATACAATTTTATAATGTAATTATCGGTGGATAGATTATCATAAATTAAATGATTTAAGGTTTTAGATTTTTTAACGTTGAGAAAATAATCAGGAAAATGAATTCGAGGAAACATCTCCGATCTAATTCTCTACGCACTCCCTCGCAGAAGCGAAAATAACAAGAGACTCCCCAGAGTTTCCAGAAATTTCACACCTGTCCTCACAATCCGCTCCTCCAATCCAATCCTACCGCAGCGCTTCCACGATCGGAAAAGCCATGTATGTGCACGGCGGATCCAATGAAACGACGTCGTTACTTGACTTGCTGTTGCCGGCCGGGAGAGGGCCTCGCATTTCTCGTACCAGGCCGCCTCGATCTCCCCCTTCGACCAGCGCGATCTCTGCAACAGCAAAGGTGTTTCCTTTTTTGGTATAAATCGCCGGTATTCAGTTAGATTTTGTCCAGCTGACTAATCCGGATTTACCCATTTAAGGGGTTAAGAGGTCCCATCGCAAATGGAACTCGAACTTGAGTCCTTCCATGAGTGCCGAACCACTCTACCACGTCCACGGTGGACAACAGCAGATATGTTTTTTGTCCACGAGACATCAGTGTAAATAAATGTGTACTGGGCAGTTGTCATCTTTTCCCCATTAAAAAACTTCAGCATCGTCAACCGGCCTGGGAATCCATGCCTCGTGGCTCCAAAGAGGCTGCGGCTCAATTCTGCAGTAGAATTGATCACCAGACTGACTAGTAGTAACTGAACACATTATGCATCTGTTGTCGTGACATGGTTAAAAGAAATTCAAATGAACCCCTTTTTCTTTCCGGAGTAAAGTGCCATTTAACCTTTCTTTCCACAGATTATGGGAGAAGATAACTCCTTAGAGATGTTAAATAGGCGGGTTTAATCTAAAATTAACTCGTCAAAACTTGTAACTGGCCTGTACTACTCTAAACCATCTCATAACCACTCTTATTGGGTTGAATGATTATTACAGGCCGAGTCTAAAAAATAGACTCGTTAAATAGGAATAGGTCCAATATATTTTATTGTTGAACCGGCCCAAAACTGTTGTAAAACCGGCTTGAACCATTAAAACCATAGTTTTTAAAACCGGACCGGGCCGGGAACCGGTGTAGGCATGGGTTCATGGGTTTATGGGTCGGACCGGGGGTTCAATAGGTTGAACCGCATGTTTAATAAATAATATTACTAATAAATTTACATAATATCATAATTTGAATATAATTTATAATAAAAATCATTAATATAACCATTATATTAAACAAAAGTTTAATATAAAATGTAAATATAAATTTGGTAAAATAAAATAGGTACATTACAATAGGTTTTTGTTTTTTTTTTAATTTTAAGTCGGCCGGTTTTCTCATGGGTTCAATTGGGTTCACCGGTCGGACCGGGAACCGGCCGGTTCAATCGGATTTTTCTCTATTAATGTGCAATTGGATTTTTTGAAGGAACCGGACCGGGTGAGTGGCCGGTTCCCGGTTGAACCGGCCGAACCGGACGGCCCGGTCCGGTTTTTAAAACTATGATTAAAACTCTAGAAATTAATGATTAGATTTTATTGAATCAATTTAAAAAATTTTAAAGAAAAAAAAGATGAACGATTAACGGGGGCAAATCGACATGAATCATGAACCGGCCCACGGGCTAAACCACAACCGAACCAAACAGTTATGAACCCATTTTGAACCGACCTGGAACAACCCTACTCCAAACAAGATGAAATTCGTTTTCTCAGCTTCATTTCAAAATATCGGAAGCAGGATTAAATAGGAAATTCGATCAAGGATTTGGCATCTCCATCCCCATTGTGCAGGAATACTATTAATCACTCCACATTTGGTTTCTTTCCCTCTCTTAGTTACTCTAGTGTAAGTACAGCGACCAAAGCGACCAAATAAATGAGTAAAACTATCCGGACGGCTCTCACATAAAAGCTAGTTTTGACCATCGATATGAGCCCATGATAAGTTGTGCGCGGCGGCCATCTCCCCAGATGGAGTTTCAGTCGATCATTGGAGTTTTGCACTTCCAAAGTCTCTTCCGTAAAGGCCCATCCCCTTACGAAATCTTCTTTCTATGTCAATTAAATAGAAACTTTTTTTTTTTTTACTGAATATTTACCTGATCTTTCCTGTTAGTTGATGATAAGTGTATTTTTTTAAGTTGTTTTCTGAGCAGATGGATGATCAAAATGGTCGAGAAGCATTCCCACTCTCCATTCATTACCTCCTATCAAGTCTCGAACCATGAGATGGTTATTGATTATAACAGTTCCATCCTTTTGAAATCGGTTCGATGTGTATCCGCATCGCTGTGGCCCTCTACGTGCTCGAAGAGGAGCTCGAGATGCCTCTTGTGTGCAGCAGCCCACTTCCTCTCAACTGCCGACTGCTGTCATAGTTCCCGAATCTTGTCATGTTCGTTCTGTGCACCAGGAATCATAATATCATTCCCCAAGAATCACAGTGAATGAATGCCATGAATTGATCTTGTCTCACATGAAGAATAGTGAAGATGCCCATTCGTCAAAAATGGTCTAGATCAGGTCGGATAGTTTCTGATGCAGGATTGAAATACAGCTGCTCATTAGAGTTCTGCTTCATGGCTAAGTGAACTGAAGGGCATGAATGCGAGTGGAGGCTCTTCTTCATGGTTGCCGGTGGGAATTGGTTCCACCACAACTGCCGATCATCACCATGAAGGCTTACCCAAGTGAGGATCAATGCTGTATTTATTTGATTTATCTGTATGCATTCATTTTCTCCCCCGTTTTTTTCTTTGTGTAACTAATTAATTGATCACCATCGATTCAGGCACATTCTATCTTGTTTAATCTCCAAATAACTTTTCTTACTCACAGAAAACTATGATACCTTAATATCTAGCATAAAACTGAGCTCCAATGGTAATACCATTCCAAGTCGAGATAGAAATGCTCAATACCCATGAGTTTTATGAACAGTTTAAGGCCTAATTCATTATCCATATATAGAGGATTATAAAGTGGTACCAATCAAACTTTTCTACTGGAGATTGTAAATGCCCTATACTTTAAAACCCGTATTATCCTTCTGATAAATTCATTTAAAAGATCATTTTTTAGTGACATCACAGCATACTCTCAATTTATTCCTTCAAATAAAATCCCACTTCAAGGGTCAACTTATTCGACTTGACCAATGACGCTTTTTTGGGCGAATATAATCTCTTTTATGATTGGAAAATATTTATTTATTTATTTATTTTCTCAAGTTATAAATTATAATGCAAAGTCAAATAGCTGTTTGACTTGAATCGAGTCCCCAGGTTTTGCACATACGTATGGCAACATGTACAAGGGCTCGCCCAGCTAAGCTAAGCTAGATTCTGCTCTGTTCTCCTCTGCCCTTTATGTTCTTGTAGGGTTTTATGCACCTGCTCTTTCCCTAAAATTACATGAGAAGAACGTATATCGAATAATAGAGACGAGAATTAAAGGGTTATCGTGAAAGGACAAACTTGAGTGCAAAACTCACATTCTTTTAATTTTTTTATCAAGAATATTGGACGTCAAATTTTTTTAATTTTCATTTACTATATTACCGGTATACATCACCTAACACACACATATAAGTTGTATAAAATTTGTATGATCAATCTAAATTCAAGTAAAAATGGGTAAAATATTATTATCGAAATTACCTAAACAACACAATATTTCGTGCTGATGGGCCATGCCAACACGACCACCCATCTTGAGTAGCCTGAAAATACTGGCTCAGGTAGGGATATTTTATGTTTTGGATGACCCGAGTCAGGCATAAATCACACGAATAATTACTTTTTAAAAATAATTTTAAATGATTATATTTCAATATAACTTTTTTATAATATAATTCACTTATTAATCTAAATTTTATATTAATTTCAATAAAATATCGAAATAATTGTTAAAATATAATTATATATAATTAATCTATTCTTAAATTTTTTTTATAATTATTTTTTCATTATAAAATTAATTTCGTACTTTCGAGCCAATATGACCAAATTCATTTCCATGCCGTGCTGGCATGACCGAATCTCTCCAGGTGGCCCGAAGACATCGGCCCAGACGTGGTTATCTCGTGCCATGCCCAGGCCATACTTTTGGGCCATGCAAAATTTGCCACCTCTAATATTATGCATATTGAGTGGGAAATTTTTCCCACCGTAGTTTGTGTCATAATTGACCAGTTGACTCTTCATCATGCCTTTCTGAGGTTGCATCAAGCTCCCTTGTATTGCCTGTGAAACTCGGTGTGTATCACGAGCAAGACCTTCTCGTAGTTCCATGGCAGGTTTAGAGCCCGCAACTGCATCAACCACACAATTTCGAAATCAGAAAGCAGAATTTATATTTGCCAATCACACGAAATACTGATCCCGAGAATTATTTCTGAATAATGATGCCACTTGTTTTGTTTATCTTTCCTTCCATTGCCTCGAGGGTGAGACCCTCAACCTCTTGTTGGATAGATAAGAGATAGCATCGATGAATCCAAAAATTTTGTCCAAAATGGTATGATTTAGTAAAAAATATCAAACAAAATTGATGAAATTTATACAATATTATAAGAAAATAAATTTGATGCACAATAGGGTAGTACTGTAAGTTTAAATTTCATTCATAAAATTTTTCGTCATACTCATTTATTTATACAATCGCGTACTTTCCTAAGTCAAATGTGCGATCGTTCATCCTGGTCCTGTTGAGGGAGCCTTTTCAAAGATAAAGTTGTCAACGGTGATGCATTGATCGCGAGTTTGAAGACTATAAGAGATACCGACAAATAAATATACGTAAATTGAAATAATTTAGCATAAAAATTATTTTAAATAAAATCTTGTGTTCAAATTATATAAATAAAAAATTTATGTTAACATAATTTTACCTTTTAAATAAATTAACATGATTTAAATTAAATTAATAATAATTAAACAGTTCCTATAAATCGCTGCATTATTTATAAAAAGAAAAAAAAATAAGATAGCGATAACAAATGGGAAAAGCTATCCTCTCGGTGTTGACTCCACAATCGACAAGCCTGGCAAAATTAATGATCGTTTGTGTCTGTTTCTTTCCCTTTCTCCCGTGTCTTCAATGCATCAAATCATCCCAACCAAAAAAGTCCAACCCACGAAACAAACAACCCACCACTCCGAGTCGTGGGAGGTAAAATTCACCGAAATCTATGATCGCTATGTAATATGAGAAAGTATTAATCACATATTATAATATATAGCACATAGATAAGACGAGTGACAATCACCGTATCGCAATTTTCCTATCATTATATAAAAAATATCTCGTTAATTTATTCGTTACTTGTCACGTATCATTATCAGGCAGCGCTGTTAGGCAGAGGCAAGAGAGGAGGAGAGAATTGTCAAGTAGAGAGTGCACTTACTCTCGAGATATCTCTTGCTTCAGCCACGTCTCTCTCTCTCTCTCTCTCTCTCTCTCTCTCTCTCTCTCTCTCTCTTATTCAGTTTACATTTATTAACAAACCCTTATCTTCCTCCCAGCACACAGAGCCATCCTTCTTGTTTGGTTCTTTTCCCTTTCCGTCTTTCTGAGTGGAAGCCAGGTCCATGGTCCAATCTAGCCGTGCCGACTATGGCATGACATTAGCAGGTAAGCGAGCAAATGTGCTGCTCAGTGTTATGGACTGAGAGCGGCCCATTGATGCGTGAAGCCACGATATTGGTGCTCAGGGAGCCAAATTCAGAGAGGTAATTAACGTCCGATGAAATCAACGCACGGTCATCGAGGGGAGCTTTCAGCCTCTTGAGGAAGCACCCGCGACAACTCGAGTCACGTAAGCGTTGGTGAGAAGCGACCAGTTGAATATCGTGGCTGATTAGAAGAAAAGGGGGTGAACAGATACGGGGAGGGTTCACAACTTGGGAGTAGAAAATGTTATGTTAGTGGGTTTGGCATTAAGTCAATTTTTTTTTTTATAAACCATTGCTAAAAAAATTATTAGATTATAAGTAATTCAGCTTAAATCATATCGGTCCACTAAAAAAATAAGATTTATTTAATGCGAATTATTTTTATTTATAATACTTGAATCCGAAATTTCGTTTAGAAAAAAATATTCAATTATCTTAATTAACTTATACTTATTAGTATTAAGTCATTTTCTTATTTGATTAGGTTCAACTTGTGTATGTGCAAGATGAGATATGGGCACTAATATCATTCTTGAAACATAGGATTATAAGATTTCTTAAGTAGATTTTTGCCAGTGGGATCCTTTTAAATCCCTTCTCTATTGAATCTCTTTTATACCCACCAAGCTTCTGTGTAAAGTATAAATATATATATATAGAGAGAGAGAGAGAGAGAGAGAGAGTAATTGGTTTCTAATGTGTTGCTTTCCATCCAATTAAATACCATTAAAATTAGTCAAAAAAATACACTTTTGTAATTGGTTGATTTGCCGTCTTGTTCTTGAAATTGCGATCCGAATTTGATAATGCCCAAGACGCATCCACTCCTCCTTGACCTTGAAGTCAAGCTAATCCTTCTTTTTGCTTCACATTTCTGGCACAGTTGGTGGGGGTGGTGGACAGCAACGGTTCCTTCACACTCGAGTATAGATATATTGGCACTTAAATTGGTTGCAATGGTTTTGTACATTTTCATATTAAATAAAAATTTAAATTCAAATCTTATAAATAAATGAATAAATTTTGTATTGGGAGAGTCTCAATTCTAACTTGGATTATGAGGCATTGGATTCATGTGCTGATTTATTATCTTAGTTTTAGTTTATTGAGAGTCATTATAAATGTTAGTGAACGTTAATGAATTGAAAATTGAGACCCGAAAAAGATCATTTCTTTCTACTGCTTCATTTGTTTACTAGTTAATTATTTTCTTTATACAAAATTTTAATTAATGATATTCTTTTTGCATGAATAAATTCTTTTATTATTAAAGATATTTAACTTTGCTTCTTTTAAAAAAAAATTATGAATCTTTTATTTTTCACTAACGGGAAACTGAGATAAAAATTGGAAATGAAAAATGAGAATCAATTCTCTCAAAATAAACTAAATCCACGTTTTTTATAAATTTTTTTTTACTGAGACCACATAATGAATATATGCTGAAAATTCGATATGCTCGTTTCTTAGTACAGAGAGGTTCACCCATAAAGATCGGATGCAAAACTTCTCATCCTCGTGTAAAAGATGGATCGAGGTTGCACCGGTCCGATTTTCACGTGTTTGACTCTCTACTTCAACTCCGAGGCTCGCACGGGCAGATCAGCAAGCAAACGAGCTGTGAGAAAACTATGGCAAAATCTTCGCAAGGCCGATGGCAGAGAAAACCGGCTGCAATGTGAAATGGATGGACGAGTACCGTTCTCTACGTGGCACCATTTGCAGTGACTGGACTATCTTCCATACAACTCACGCAATACTCGGCTACCGAGCCGTAAAATTTACGGTTTAAGGACATAAAAAATCGAATACAAAAAATAATTTCAAGAAATGAACCAAGATAATTTGACACCAGAAAGATAAATAATATTAAGTGAAATTTATATTATATCTCATACAGATTTCAAAGTCAAAGGGTGAGGATTACTCCCCGACCCCTTGAGTCCATCCTCAGTGGGTGTCACCGTTAGGCAATTAAGGAGAGGCCATCATCAGCTGTCCATTAGACTCCTCGACACCCTTTTTTTAATTTCTTTTAAAAATATAAGATCTCATATTTATATCACTCAAGGAAAATCAGTGCGTTAATGGATATAAGAAGCTGTAGCCAGGGGAGAAAAAAGAAATAATGGGGGCCTGCCAAGCAAGAATCCTCAGCTCAACTCTGATTCTAGAGAACAGATGCTACCTCCGGTGTAATGGAATCGAAAGGAAGGGAATTAAAAGACTTTAAGAACTCGTAATTTGATAGCAGCGAAATGGAACATGACAAACAAGGTATCAAACTCAGCCGCCAGTATGTCAAGAGGAAAGCCAGTATGTCCCACTGTGAGATTTCAATCAAAGACCTGATTGGCAATTCCATACATCTCCACTGTCTTCAAATCAATGGTGCACTCTTTCTTTCTTTCTTTTATCCAAAAATTCGATTATTCGGTGACTTCAAGCCATTCCTCGTGTGGTAGAAGTATTGGGCACCGGAAATGGCCCGATAGCTCGTTGGGATCAGCAGTCATTGACCGTAGCCGGAAGGTTGAGATCTATCAGGGTGTCCACCAGCTTCTTCCCAGCGACTGGGACAGTGATCGAGGTCCTGTAATTGGTGGTGTGAGATCGCTTGTGCCCGCCGAGTGCCTGACCTGAGGAGAAGACCCGGGAGCAGTATGGACATTTGTGGACCTTGTCGGGGTCTCTCTTGGCCGTGCTAGGCCGAGGCCCCGCCTTGCGCGCCGCCATGGGGACGGCCGATGGAGGCTGCTGCTGGGCTTTCATGTGGCTCGCCCGGTGGCCACCCAGTGCTTGATAGGACTGGAACGTCTTGCTGCACGTTTCGCATTTGTACCTTCCCTTGCTTCCGTTGTTCTTATTGTCAGCCATAACTGTATAATTCTCAAGCAGCTCCTCTGATTGATCTGTCTCTTCTTCTTCCTCGTCTTCATTATCTTCTTCTTCCTCCTCCTCCTCAACTTCAAAATCTTCATCTCTGACGAAATCTGCCTCCTCCTCCTCCGTCTGCTTCCGCTGTCTCCTCTTGTCCCTCGAGAGCATCATGAGGCAGAAGGCCACGTCTTCCTCAGTGGCCGCATCAGAGATCGACGTGCTCACCAGCTCCGGCTCAACCTGGCAACGCGACTCCTCGACCCTGAAACTGACGTTGCCCAACTTGATCCTTTTTTTCGCATCCATAGGAGGAGGAGGGAGAGGAGGAGGAGGATGATGAGAAGAATAAACAGGAGAGGACTTCCGAGCCCGCTTGGATCGCTTTCTTGTGGGGTTCTTTGAAGACTCGGTCTCGCTATCCCTGTCCTGGAGCATGACTGGCCCGGCGAACGAGAACTCGGGATCTGCTAACCAGACGCTCTTCTTCGGGTTCTCCCGTAGCCCGAAGCCTTGATCCCTAACTTCTCCATCGACTCCTCCTCCTCCTCCTTCTCCTTCCGATGAAGATGAGGCCAAGGAAGCTGACTCCGTATGGCACACAAGTTTCCACTCCAATTCATCTACGGGCATTTGTTGAGAAACCGGGAGGTGCAATAAGTGGGACCTCGCGCGTCCTCCAAGAGCTCTGCCATTGGAGAAGTTATTGGAGCAGAGTTTGCGATCGTGCCTCTCCATTGCAGCAAGATCGATCGACCCGGGAAGCAGTTTGTAGGAATAGAGCAGAGACAGAGCGATTGTTCTGATCTTGACGGGGAACTGATTGTGAGCTGAGAGGGACGGACTGTTTCAATATAGAGAGAGAGAGAGAGAGAGAGAGAGTATAGAACTAAGAAAACTAAGAAAAGAGAAGGTCACAAGCATAGCACTCCACCTTCCTTAGTGATATATTTCGATGTATCTTTATTTTTATTTTTTTATCATATTTTAGATTAGGTTAAATATTTGTACAAATAATAATGAAAATTTAGCCCCAAAAATATAAATAAAATTCATATAATATTTTACAAAATTTTCTAGAATCCAAGCGTCACAATCGCTCCTAAAACATTTTAGTAAAAAAACAAAATACCCTCGTATTTCAAATTATTTTTGTAAATTTATGAAAAATAAGAAGTTCAATTTTAAGTAAATTTATCAATTGGGATTTTTCCACAGTATACACATGATAAAAAATCAATACTTTACCTCTGGACTCGAATAAAATGTCTGTAAATGGGAATCGAATTTAAAATTCTTTTATTCTAAATTTGGATAGTATAATTTTGGTAAATCCATTTTCTCAATATTAGTTTGCCCTTTTTTTGAAGCTACTCCTTTCGGCCTCCCAAGCAAAAGTTCCATTTCTCTTCTTTTGTTACTTCCCATGTATGAGTGTAAGCCAAAGTGGTGTAAGTGAATTCAAGGATGGTTTTTTTTTTTAATGAATTGAATTTTTTGAATAAAAAAAGTTATACTAAAATTATTTAAGAGAATAAATAATATTTCCCGAGACCCTGTTTTAAAATATAAAAATATAATTATTGTATTATTATTGAAATGAGCTAAAGTGAAATTGATTCCGAGCAATTATTAAATGATTAGGTAGTAAATTTTTCTAAATTTCACAATTTAAAATTAATCCATGTAAATGTTAAGTGTATAATAATTGGTGTATGTAGTGGTGAGAGTAAGTAAGGTACGATTATAATCGATAAAATATATAACTAAATATAATTATGGGATTCGGGTCGGTCTCATGCGCTCCTAGTTTTTTTGGGTCATGTCCCAACTTTCTTAGTTAGCTTTTCTTAATCTAAATTATCACCCGGATTTTATATAGGGTCCAAAAACTCTGGTTTTTTTCTCCTTTTTATTCCCTAGTGGCTTGAATTTCAACTTAGAACTACAACTTTTTGTTCATATTAATTGAAATCAACTGATTATGATCTTACTATAATCTTAATTAAATAATTTCCAATGGAGTATTGACACCCAAAAAAAAGTAGAGGAATTGGGAGGAAAATGGTTTAGGAACAATTTGGTCCTGGGAATTAATTGCAGAAACCTTTTTCAGTGAATTTGAGGTGTGAAGAACATTTACTGACAATGAGGAGAAGAGGTGGAAATTTGGAATTTTTGGTGAATTATCCTATGAGTCTTGATATTGTTAGATGACCACCCCACCATCGCTCTTCCAATGGCATTCACACATTATATGCAAAGTCGAATCCGAGTGGATTAATTGATTGATTGATTGATAAATTATCCAATTTTTTTTGGGTAAGTGCAAATTGTCCAATTATGTTCAACATTTTTGCTAGTGATGTTTCGGCAATTCGGGTCGGTCCAGTCTTATCGGGCCAGATTATTATGGCCCGAAATCATTAACTGGGGGGACCATGAAATTATTAACATGCCATATTAGCATGGCTCGATAAGTCCTAACCAAAATACGGCCCAAAATGCCTATCGGTCCACCCAATCCGGCCAGATAAGAACGAAATCGCAATGTAATTTCTAATTAATCTCTTATTTTCTATTAAATTTATATTAATTATGACCTTAGTTCAATTAAAAAAACTTAAAAAAAAAAGAATTATTGAATCATCAGATCGGCCTGACCCGAAAAATAGTGGACTGGTCAGGCCGAAGAAATTATTTCACGGCCCAAAGACCTAATAACCTTGGCCCATGCACGGCCTTATCAGGTCGTGACCGGACTAGGCTATCGGGTTGGGTCCAAAATTGCCACCTCTAAGTAGCTTTACCGTGTCGGGTGCACCTCTCTCTATATTTCATGAAATCCAGTACGCAATTTTTTGGCAAATGGAATAGGAAAAGCAATAGAAAATTAAGGAGGACAAAATTGATTGATTTTTTTAAAAAATTTTCAGTTACATTAAAAAGTATATGAGCTTAGAAAGGAATACAAAAATATATGAATCAAGACATACGGTTAGTCTTAAAATAAAAATCAAACATATAATCTCTTAATTATTACGCCGAGAACAATACCATTGCACTCAAACCTCTTTCTCAAATTGATTGATTTTAGGCCTTATGAAAAGGGTCAAGATGCGGGAGGGGAAAAATGACGTAGAATAAGATAGAGCTTCATGTTCGGCAGGAATGGAATTAAACGAGTTTGGTAGAGGAAAATGAAGTAATATTAAGAGTAAATTTTTATAATAATATTTGAAACGGACCGATATAATATAAATTTAACGTCATTAATGAATTATTTTTAAGGAATGCCCAATGCATTAATTTTTACTGATTTTCTATTATATTAATTCATTCTTACGTCTAACATTATCGTAAATTTTTACTAATTACTCTTAATACTCTACCCTTTTATCTCACACAACTTCCATTGCATCGATAAACACAATTAAACCGGTAAAAAAAACAACAAACTTAAACTTAATAAAAACTAAAAATCTATTAAAATATACTTATTTTATTATATTTTATATTAAATTTTATATTAATATGATCGTTATATTAAAGATTTTTTGTTTTAAATTAGAATAAATTATGATATTATGTTAATTTATTGATAATATTATACTATTAATATTATTTATTAAATATACAGTTTTATCTATTAAATATCTGGTTTGATCAATTAACCCATATCTTGATCGACTCATGGTTCGATTTAATTTTAAAAATTACGATAGAGACTATTAGAGTAGGTTTTTGGAATACTGGTTTCCTGGGAAATACTGGGCTTGAAATTGCAAGTTTCTTGATTTCTCCACCCTCAGATTTCTCAGTAAGCGTCACAAATTTCAGAGATTTTCAATCCTTTGGAATCTTATTGATATACTTGATCTAGAAACCCAGAAATAAAGCAAAAATTTTAAATCAAGAAACAAAATTGATGAATTTTCTGCATAAGCTGAATGTGAGATAGGAATCAGGAGGTGCATGATCTAGTGGCCTAGGTTGGAAGAGCCAATTTGCTGCAGGGATTTGTATTTCAGAACTTTCATGCTATTCTTTTGATCATACGGTATAATCCATGCATTATTCATAAAAAATGAAGAGAGAAAGTCCTCCCCCTCCAGAATGCTCCCTCTCGCCTCAAAAAAAATCTCCAGTCGGCACTTCGGGCTCCAGTTGGGCACATTCGCAGCCTTCCCTCGCGCCCCGGCCAGTGGCCGCCACCCCCTTACTGGCGACCTTACATATCCCCCACTATCGAATTCGTGGCTTTTGTCTGGGCGGTCGGCCTGCCCTCTTTCCTAAACTTTACGGCAGTGCACCTCCTCACCCCAATTCTATGGATGTTTCTCGATCGTTTTTCTTCCTCAAATACACATATCCTCCCCTCCACTTGATGAAGGGAGGGTCGGACAATAGAGATTTGGTCGAACCATGCTTAAATCCGACCAAAACGCGCTTGTCGCTAGTGGATCCGACTTAGATCAGGGCACCGTTGACCTTCTCCGAGCCGAATCTAGTCATGTCCCAACCAAACAAGCGTTCTGTGGGTAGCGGAGATGCAACCGGCGTGGCAACTAAAGGATACTCCAGGTGGAGCTTTGGGCGGCGTAGTGGCCACAAACCACCCAAACTCAGCCTATTGAGGGCGGTGTTGTAGGTGTTCAAGCTTGATGCGGCCGTACCTCATCCAGATCCAACCAAGATCTCCTTACTCCGACCAAGTCTTGGTTATGGAGGGGCCTGCGATTGAGTGCAGCTCAAGACCTAGTCGGAGAAATCCTTTGCACAGGTTAACGGTTTGAGAATTCTCCATGCTCGGTTTCTACTGAGGCAAACAGCTCACATCCGAAAGGGTAAAAAGAAATTCTGCAAACATAAGAGAACTAGACAGCACTGGCTATCTAACTTCAACTAGAAGCTGGATAACGGGAATTTAGCACGATGTCACAACAACACTGTGTGGATCCATGCCTCCCTAGGAGCAACAGCATCCTTGCGATCAGTTCTACTACCCTGAGTATGGAAATAAAATGTTCATGTTAAGTCCCGTCCATGGAACTCGTAGATCATCGAAGGAAGCCAAACCCGTAGTCAGTCATGTTATATAAAGCGCCAGGACCCGAGCGGCTACGGTGGAATTGCGCTTGATGACTTACACAAGAAGTTCAGTCGAGAGCGAACGAGTGCCCACTAATTTATTCCGCACTCGTTCTACACGACTGGATCCCAAAATAGTATCTTTAAATAGAAGCAGGTCGAGGCGGCGACAAGAGCACCCTCCCCCGAGTCTCGTGAACCCACCCACCATTGTGACTCATGCTCTTCGCGATCCCCAGTGCGATGGATGAGGAATTCAGTGCCGTCATTCGTCATTGCACTTGGACGTTAGTCCGATGACCTTCCCAATTGGCAGATGTGGCTGTCTATGGGTGTTTCTTGCTACAAAGCGAGACCGAGTCGCAGATAGAGAAATTCATGATCAACATATTATCATATATAGTGAAGGGAATTATAGCCAGTTGAGAAGGAGAGAATTCAAAATTTTTTTTCTTTTATCACATGCAAAGAATAAGCTCCATGAACTTGACTACAATTTGGAAACAAAATAAAAATACTAAAATTTTGACCAATAAGAGTTGAATTGCAAAGTTCTATTGATTGAATTGACAAAGATTATCAATCAGCATATATGTAATGTGTTATCGAGTAGATTTCTAAATTGGGAATGGATAAAAGAATTAAAGCTTATAGGGAGTTGCATTCAAAAAAATAAAATAATATTATATAAATGCATAACTTATTGATATTATATTGAAAATAATGTTCCTTTCTTTTTTCTTCATCCTCTAACCATATATTTACCTAGAAAAAATTGCAAGTTTTTGGGAGCACAAGTGGATAATTTTTCTCACTCCATACACTTATTCAGTATCTTTTTTTTTTTTTCCGGTTACATAAAAATCTATAAATTTAAAAAAGAATAAGAAAAAAAATAAAATTATACGAAAAATCACATGATAAAAATCAAATCAATAATAATACTAAACTCTATTTCTTTCTAGCATATTTTCAATATTATTAATAACTTCTAGTTTTTGTTTTATTAGGCATTCCTTGTATTTTTATTTTAACAGTTTTTTCATTAAAGAACGAAAACGACACCATCTACATAAATAAGAGAGAAGAGAAGGAGTTCGTGCCCTTTTGCGTTATGTAATTGCATGTAAGATCAATTTAAAATCGGCAAAAATAAAGATTCACGATAGAGGACATTACCATTGAAACTCAATGTGATGCTTGATGTTAAAGTGACATAGTGTTCTGTGAGAAAGATAGGTTATTTGGAGATTAAACAAAATACTATACGCTTGAATTGATGGTGATAAATCAATTAATTACACAAAAAAGGGAGAAAATGATGTATACATATAAATCAAATAAATACAGCATTAATTCTCACTTTGGTGTGCCTTCATGGTGATGATCAACTGTTGCAGTGGAACCAATTCCCACCTGCAACCATGAAGAAGAACTTCCACTCACATTCATGTCCTTCAGTTCACTTAGCCTCGCTATCTTCACCTTATTTTCATCCTCGTCATCTACATTACTTTCTGTATTCTCGTTAACATTGTTGTGCGTGTCATCATTTTTGTTGCTTTCGCAATCTTTCACGCTGTTTACTCGGTGGTGACTCCGCACTACTTCCCTTTCTTTTCCATCGAGCCCCAACCAGGACTGTAAGTAAATCTCCGTCGATAGCTCGTAGCCAGCTGTCGGGTTCCTCGTGTTCCGCCGATTGTCAGAAGGCGCTGGTAGGTTCAGGTCGAGCTTGAGGGCGAGGGGATCTGCCTCTATGAACTTGGGTCTCTGTTGGACTTGCTCTAGGTCATCGTGGAACTTTTGCAACTTTGCAAGCGAGTTTGTGTCGGGTGAATTGGAGGTGATCCAGTGACATCTTTTGTGCCCGCCCAGCGCCTGGCCTGATGAGAAAACCCGATGGCATATCGAACACTCGTGGACCTTTGATTTCCTCTTTGAAGTCGAGGGAATAAGGGCGTTCGTTCTGTGATCAAATGGTAGGTCACACATCGACTCCGTTGGGATGAATTCTTCGTGTGTGATGACATCTTCATCTGGAACATAATCGTCCACGGCATCGAGCCTTGCTGCAAAACAACCTTTTACCTTCTTGTGGCTCGCCCTATGACCACCTAATGCTTGGTGCGAATTGAATACTTTCTTGCATGCTTTGCATTCAAACAATCCTCTAGAAACCCCTTTCGCCTTGTCTGTATTATCATTGCTTGGCACCCTGCATGAGAAAGGAGAGACGAAATTTGTCGGTTTCCTCCGTTCCTCATCCTTGCTCGCTGACGCACATGACTCCTCTGGCTCGGCTGTTGAGGGATCAACCTTCGCTTTTGAGAGCATCATTAGGCAGTTAGCGAGGTCTTCTTCCTCGCTCGAGTGACAGTTTGAGTTCATGTCATCAATCTTGACCCGCAGAGATCGTTTCCGCTTGGACCACCCGTATCCTCTCCGTCCAATGCCTTCCTCGTCCTCGGAATCATGGGAGGACACAAGCGACTCCACATCCTCGTAGGTGCATTTCCCATGCTCGAGGAAGGACTTCCATGACGAGAACTCCTTGCCACAATTCTCGCACACCCGGCAGCTCTTCAGGCGATTAGGGTTGGTCCGCAAGGCGTACATCCGCTTGGCCCCCGGTGGCACGGGATCGCCCTGGTGATCCTCCCAGTCGCTCACGGGGTCCTCATCATCGAGCTGGGCACCCTCGTCCCCAATCCCGTGTGCCCTCATGTGGCCGCCAAGGGCTCGCCCACACATGAAACCCTTCTTGCAAATCTTGCAGAAATGCTTGAAGTTAGATTGCCGCTGTTCCATAACCAAGGCCATGATACAATATATCAACCAAGAGAAAAATGGGTAAAAGAGAAAAAAAGAACCCTAAAACATTAGGAGGAAGAAGAGGAAGGAGAAAAATAGACAAGGAGGAGGAGCCTAGATAAAATGGGCTGGAGTTTGTTCTTTGTAGTGGAAGTAGTTGTAAGTTTGTATGGTTAAGAGAGGTGATAGTCCTGGCTTTTAGAGGGAGAGACAAGTGGAAGGTGACAGAGAGGAGGAAGACTTTTTCTAAGACCCGCGCATGGCTGGTGGTGGTGGGACTGGTGGCGCCGCCGCTCCTCCGAGCCCTGAGGAAGAGCGATTTGCGTGTGTCCGTACGAACGAAGCCCCGCACACTAATAAGTGAGTGTTGGGATGACTAGTTCATAAGAAGGAAAATCTTCCAGTTTGACCATCACCGATTAAAGAGCATGTACCGGTTCAGGTCAAATTGCGACCTATGTGACAGGTTACTGAGGTAATCCTAATGAAATTCGGGTAGAATTAGATCCCGATTAAATATAAATAATTGGCTATGTTCAGCCCTTGATAATCGTAACCGGCATTAGAATAGAGTACATAAAAAGAAACCGGTTTTTACGGTCAACTTCAATCGGCCATCACGCTCTAGTGTCAAATTTGACCCTTATACCGTATATAATATAGTTGGATTCTAACTCAACAAGCTTTCATTTTAAAGGTAATACTGCATATTTGAGAAATGTTTCTTACGGAATTTAGAGATTAATAATGAAACATAATAAAACATCTTTATATATATATATATATATATAAATGAATTAAAACATACTAAGTTCCAACAATAAAACTATATAAAAAAACCAAGAGGAAAATTGATCAAAAAAAATGAAAATCTATCTAAATACATCACTTCGTATAGGTCAAATCTTATCAAAGATACTATTAGAAATTTAGACGTATTTCATATTCTAATCTTATATAATAATATTTGGATAAAATATTTAAAAACATTGAACGTGTAGGTAATATGGTTCGGAAACGACCAAAATACATAACATCTAAATGGGCTTGTGCTCCTGTTACAGACAGTACCAGTGGTCTCACATGGGTACCAATAAGTGCAGTCAACATTTTCTATAGTGCGATGAAGAGTAATACCATTTTTTTTTCTTTTGGTGGTGGGGGGAAGATGAGTAACATTATCCATACATTTTATGCATAACATGACTACGGGCCAAATCAATAGAAAATCTCCTAACCCTTATCCATCGTTATGATTAATTTGCACCACGATGCACGTAATGTGATGTACATTACCATGATTACGTCGAAGCTCACTAGCTAAATGCCATTGTATAGTTAATTATGCTCACATCCTCTTAACATGAGAAAAACTCAAATAACATTATCTTATAATGACATGATGAGAAATTATTAATAAAAGTCATTATAATAACTGTAATACTAATTTTAACAATATTTTACTCACTCACTATAATTTGTTTTTATCATAGAATATGATAAAGTAAGATATGGCCAAAGGATTTCTCTTTCAATTCGATGCCAAGGAAACACCCACACATAATTCTAATTTCCACTTATGATTATTGCAACCGCTGATTGAATTAGGGCAAGCTGCTGGATTTAGTCAGTGAATCTATCCTTAGTCAAACTAATGTACTGAGATTTCTTTTATTCTTCCAAATTTCTAATGGTAGGGCATATCCCAAAAAGGAAAAATGGACCAAAACACGCGGATCCTAATGCTTGGAGCAAAGTAAAAGAATTAGTCAACTCTCTAATATTAGCCAAGTCGATTTCGGACATGCTGGCTTATTCTTATTCTTACATACGAATTTATTTATTTTTCTTAAATATTTCCTCTTTGTCTAAGTAATTTTGATTTTTGGGAAGATGGGCATAGTTCATGGGGATTGACAAGTATCATCATAATCCATACCATTTTGATTCTTTATCCAGGCAAAAACAAATGAAAAGTGGAACCTGCAGAAGCCGCTCGTGCCTAGAATCCCATCCGTCGATAATCCGTAGCATCTGTCAAGCTTAACATGCAACAAGTAGCTAGGCACAGTCGAGATTCTCGTTCAAGTCGGAATCATCCTCAACCATCCGATAGAAGCGGAGATAATTCAAGCTGGCAGTACGCGAGCATGCAATCCCATTGATCCACGGTGGACATAGCCCTGATCGACCCAAGTTGACCATTAATTACTTTTCGGATTCCACTCCAGCTTCAAGGGCTCTAAGTACCTGAACGGCCCTGCATAAGCGATCGGGAAGCGTGGTAGAGCAGCTGAGGTAACTGACTAAGAATGTCATGAGATTCCTCGTCTGGGAATCGCATGCATCTCGAGCTATAGCTTGTCATCCGGGCTGTTGCCAGCCTTCCTGATTGTCCCTGCTCTTCAAAATTTTGTGTTCCATTATCTTTCCCGATTCTCAGCATTATGACTGGGGCTAGTATTCTCTAATTTAGGGTTGAATCGGTTGATATTCCATGCACTTGATTTTCACTTGGGCTTTCGCATGCAAGGCCACAATTGAGATGTTGCTTTTCTAGGAGTTCATGATGATTATATGGTGTTATGAATTGAAGAACTCCTCCCCTTTTAAGACCAAAGTTGGTCACAAATAGCATGAGCAAAGAGATTCTATGACAGAGAAAATGCTCCTCATATGAAAGACAAGAACACTAATGTCCGGTGATAAAAAAAATTTAAGAATTTGATAGTTAAATTCGTCCGACACTAATTTAGCAAAATTTCATGACCCTCGATCAGATTTTCAAATATGGCACTTGATTATTAGGTTGATCAACTCTTGCGCATCTAATTCCCTCTCTAATCGAATCTATCCGATAAAGAATTATAGGAATTTTTGAAGGGTTCGAAAGAGAAAATAGTTGAGGGGACTGATAGTTCTGTAGGTAATTTTCTTATACAAATTTTACCATTAAGAAAAGGATACATATATCTAGAATTGTGAGTGGGAAATCAGGAGCATCGAAAATTAGACGATGATATGTCTAGAACACCCAGTGCAGAAGAAACAAAGAATTAGTGCAGGTCCCCTGCGCTCAGTGCAAGAACAAACCTCGACCACAAGGGTGAATAAGTTCCGATTGGGACGAAATTTTGACAGCAGTTTCATTGCTTCTGGGTTTAATTCTAAATGGTGGAGATCGGGTACAGAGCTCTATAATCTTGCTTCCAGTCAGATTTGTAGACCGCTTCTGTAATGATGAAATTTCGTGATTTTAGAGAGTGCCACTCGAGCTGCGGATGACCCGAGAGTGTACCCCTCTCAATGAAAAAGAACATGTTACAATCCCTATCGGTATAGTAACACGGCCAGCCAACCTACCCAACTCGGACCAAAGCCCCAACGACGAGAATTGAGCTAATTGGGCCCATTTTCGGGCCCAATTTGAATGGGCCTTCGGTCCATCTGTGATGTGACCAAACAAACCAATTTCTCGGCTTTTGGCTCCTCACGACTGGTGCCTTCGTCGGCTCGAAACTCGGAACCCTCGATCTTCAGATTTGTGACTTGTCTGTTTCGATCCGCAGGTTGACTCAGGCACATCCGATTCCCCACTCTTCTCATCGAATTTATCGACAAATACAATTCTCCGGGGTATGTTTGCCATCGCTGTTTGTTTGAATTTAACTGATCAATGCAATCGGCGCAGACATTGGACTCCCTTTCTGCCAATTTTTGTGTTTCTATAGTTTGGTTCAGGAGATCTCTTTGCAGAGAGATAGACCGTCAATTCTGTTTCTACCTGCCGAATGTTGCTTCATTTTTGCACCTGTTCGGAATCCCTTTTGCTGTTTTTGTTTTGGCTGTATTGTTCATAATCCAAAATCCTTAGGTCTAATTTCATCTGTTCATGTTCTTGAATCTTAGCTTGTCTGAATAGGATTTTTTTTTTTTGGGAACGTTATGTGTGAGATGCGAAACCTATGGCTGCTAGCTCGGCATTGGAAGAAAATCCTTAGTTTTCTTTGATGTAATGCTGGTTATCATAACTGAGTCCCCTATTTATTATTTTGTGGATAAATCAATGAAAGAAGAAAGTCATATGCGGATTGTCATTTATGTTATCACTTTTAATGCCATTGATGTATGTGTTGAACTCGTTTAATGGTGGAAAGCTTCATTTTGGGCCCAAGTATTACTCAAGCTTTTCCTTTTTTGTGTGATGAAATCAAGAAAGGTCTGGTTTTGGTTAAGTGCAGAATAGACATACCCTTCTTTTCTTTCAATATCTGCAAGATAGTGAAATCATTCTTAAAGACTTGACAGATGAAAAAAAAAAACAAAAACATTGAGTATATCTCCAGGAAAATGAAACCGGCTAGAATTCTTGATAGATTAGATGTCTTGAGAATAAGAAATTTAAAGCTGTCTCCATGTTCAGAAGAAGAAGAAAAAAAAATGATGGTTGGAGTGGGTTGGACACTAGGGAGAGGCCTTGAGGGAGATGAACTTGAGCATTTTTTTTCCTTTCTTTTGTTTGTAAACTTGAGAATTACTTAAGTGGTTGAAAGAAATTTATAAGCATTGTGCCTCCAAAAATCAACTTGTTATTGCATGTGTTAGGAACATAGGTCATATTGTGAGGTAGAAGAGATGAATACTGAATTAAAACTACATATCTGGCCGCTGAAAGTTGCATGGCAAGGATTTTCCGTTTTAGTGGAAAGTGAACTCAGATGAAATGGACTATAAATTTGATAATCAATGTTGTAATGTTTCTATTATCTTTTTATATTAATTGAAACTGTGTTTGTATGTTATGTACTAGGATAATGAAACTAAGTTTCGGGACTTCGGAAATAGTTATTTCATTCTGTTGTTTAGTGATGCCTGCATGTCAAATTGAGGTTGATGTTCTGGCTGTCGGTATGATTTCCTGCTTATTCATATTACTTGAAGAGGTCCTGATTGACTATTTACATGTTCATAAAAAATGAAAGTCTTGCCTAGAGAAGATTTGTGTGGTGCAGAATTGAATCTTGACTCAATGCTTCTCAATGAAATTAGAACTGACCTGTTTTCCGTGCTCCTTTCCTTTTACTGATAAATCTCTTTAAGCGCCGAGGTGTGTCTTGCAGTGAAATGGCTTTAGGTGGAACAGCTCCCCCTAGAGGAAGTGCAGCTGCTGCTGCAAGCTTGAGGAGGAGGAGGACTTCAAGTGCTGGAGCCTCAGGAGGTGCTGCTGGGACCATGCTTCAGTTTTACACTGATGACGCTCCAGGCCTGAAGATCTCTCCTAATGTGGTTCTTATCATGAGCATTGGGTTCATAGCTTTTGTTGCTGTCCTCCACGTTGTGGGGAAGCTCTACTTCGTTCGTCGATAAACATATGTCCGAAGTGGACCGCATTTCATTGTTTAGTAGAAGTTCAGTGTTCTGAAAGGATGATCCGGTAGTCATTTGATTTTGAAGACCGCATGCAGTTTTGCATTGAACTTGATTATCTGATACAATATAAGATGTTGGTTCTCTCTCCATTGATATTCATGCTCGGAATTGTGTTCAATCCAATCCACATTTTCTAGTTAGTTAATGTGCATCAATGGTATGTATTGATCCGTATTGTATTAAATGCATTACCTGTACAAATACCATAACACTCGTCAATCTAGTCTTCCTGGCTCACAGTAATATACCTAAGCTCTAGCTCAATGAACTACGTCAAGGACTATTGAGATGATGCAGTAGAGGCCTACCCACCCGGGAGATAGCTGGCGAGGTCGGCTTGCAGTTGATGCTTGACCTCATTCAAAGCCCAAGCTCCGTATTCGGGTTGGTTGGCATTGATGAGGGCAAAACAGCAGCTGGAAGAGTGCAGTTCTCAGCTGTGGATCTCTTCTCTGGGAGTCTGATTGATGGTCTTGTCGTCTCTCACAGAGAACTTGATTGTTTTGCTTCTGGATGATATATAATTTAAACAGAAAGATTCACCACCCTATAAACCTTGGACCAGAGTCCTGGGTTCAGTTATCGTCAATGGGGCTCTTTTGCCCCTGTTTCTTGCGAGGAGGTTTTCGTGATATGACGAAATCATCGAGCTTGCATTCATCCTCCATAGGTTCGCAAAGAGAAGGGAAGACGGCAAATGAGTTGGTGTTCACTTGATCACATCGATAATAATGGTGATACGTAAGTACTACATAGGTCCCGACAGGATCATCTGAAACCGACAATCGTCATTTGTTGCCTATGTTATAGATTCCGTGCTACTACAGTCCATGCCCCTAAACCTTGACCACCGCATACGAGCAAGAAGCCAGTCAAAACTATACAGCTACGTTTGCATCGGCCTGCTGATTTCCACTGGATTGAGCCAGGAAGCTCTGGTAGACGAAGCCAGCAACGCCGCCTCCTAAGAATGGCCCGACCCAATACACCCAGTGGTTCCTGAAATCGCCTGACATCAAGGCGGGGCCAAAGGATTGAGCCGGGTTCGTGAACCCGCCTGTGAAGGGGCCTGTGACTATGATGTTCGCCCCGAGTATGAAACCTATAGCCACTGGACCCGTGACCCTGTGGGACTCATTCTTTGGGTCTCTGGCCCCGTAGACCGTGCACACCGCGGCAAATGTGGCGATGCCCTCCACTGCTAAACTGCCTGAAACCGGCATCTGTGGAGACAACCCACCCACCCGGATAGCCTGCTGATCATGATTACTCTTAGTTAAGATCTCTTATAGCTCGTAAATTCAAACCGTTGACGGATGGATACTATCGATCTAACCTGGCCTTCTGAGACGAGCGTCAAGAGGGCGCAGGCTAGACTGGACCCGAGCAGCTGAGCGACGATGTAACACAGTGCGGTTAAGAAGCTGACTTGGCCTCCCACGAGCAATCCGAATGTGACAGCCGGATTCACGTGGCCGCCGGAGATGTGCGCCGACAAGGACACGGCTGCAGACATGGCAAAGGCGTGGGCGACAGCCACAGCGAGCAGGTGCGCCTCGGCCGCAGTGGCTGCCTCCGACTCCGAACCGATCAGCAAACCTTGCAGGGCAAGCAACAGCAGAATAACTATTTGCGCGGCCGAAGTCACTGGAACATTAATCAGCGAATTGTCAGCGAAGAACTCACTGGAAGACATAGTTGAGCCTACGCCGGCGAAGACGAAGATGAAGGATGAGACGAGCTCAGCAAAGTATGAACGGAGGGACGATTTGCAAAGGAGGGATTCCATTAGGTCGAGGAACTCGGATCCAGCCCTCAGGAAGGAAGACAATTTGATCATTCCCATTCTTCTTCTTCTTCTTCTTCTTCTTCTTCTTCTTCTTCAGCAACTACTTCCTTTTTTCCTCTACCTGTTAATGTAAATATGTAGAAGAACCAAGCACACACCCAGCAGTTGGAATCCCCTGGGGGAGACAGTTCGCACAGAATCACACTCATCGCACGTTGCTCATGATTCAGTAACTGTTCAAGAGAACTGCTTCCCCCGCCCCACACGACCAAAACCCACTCTCTTCTATGCTAAGGGGCTATAAGGTTGTAGTGTAATATAGAGCCCATAATTTGGGCCGGCCTGACATCCTTATCAAGGCCCGGCCTAGACGCTAATATTTTGTGTTTGGGATCACCCAACCCAGCACGAATCAAATAGAAAAATTATCCGTAAAGTTATATTTAAATCATTTTGAGTATCAAACTCAACTTCTAAGTATTTCAATTAATGGATTAATCTAAAATTTATCCTAATTTTAAAAATATATTAAAACATAATTTTCTTATGTAATTAATTAATTTTTAAAAATTTCCATAATATTTAATTTTATTATAGACGTGATTTTTGTATTTCAAGTAAGTCCATTTTCACCTGGCATGGTGTAATAAATCGGTGACATCCACGGACTGAGCTGGGCAGCTCTGCCCTATCCCAACCCATGGACAACCTCCTCTTTAAGGTGGCACTGCAAAGTCGAACTCGACAGCATTTTTTCAAATACAGAATGAGTCCAGAAAAGGAAGAGGAGAAATAAGCGAACAGAGTGAGATTTCACCAACAGAAATTAGATCCAAGATCATCCCAGAATGAAGACAATGTGCCGCCAACTCTATGACATTCGATCAGAAGAAAGTGGTCACTCAATTCAATTCATGCAGGATTTTGAGCAATCTCTGTCTGCTTTGCGACACTGAGAGTAGAAAGTAACAACAATAGGGCATGCAAAGATGGCCCATCCACCCACGGGCTGCCCCGGATTTGTCAACTTCGGGCTATCCACATGTGCAAGTAACCATCAAAATTGACTCCATTTTTAAAGTGCCGGATCCAGAGGCCAGACCACTCTCCTCAAAGACGTGTCATAAAGCTTGAGAAGTTTACTCGGATAGAAACACTTCTTTCAAGAGACAAGACTGAAGGCATCCTTCAACAGACAAAATGCACTAATTTGACATCACGGAGATGTTTCTCCATATCCATAAAGCATCATCAACTGAAGAATTCGATATCCAAGTTCTGCTTTTTCTCGTAAACTGAGAAAAACTAATCCAATATTGATCTTGAATGAAATACAATGTTAAGGCCCGCAACATCGAAGTCAAGAGAAAACTGAACATGCTATGTTATACTACTTGTCCGGCGATCTTTTAATCTTCTCTTCCTCCCCACACATTTTCGTGTGGTTGAACATTATTTGCACTAGACTCCCAAAAATTGCTGATCTTACAGTTGATCAAAGCTTTGAAAAACATGTTGTCTCGCTCCATGCTAATTAAAGAGCTATCACTTGTACTCAGATGAGAAAACAATATTTTAAAAAACAAAAACAAACAGACCAAACATGTTTGACTCTTCCAAGAGACAATCAGGTTTGAGGGGAAATGAAGTACCCGGCTATTCGGTGCCCTTGCTTGTCTTGTGTGAGTTCACCAGTTGCATCTGCACATCTTGAGAGACTGGTGAGTGCTCTTTGTACTCCATCGTGAATTCTCCTTTGCCCTGCTTAGGAAATAGCAGCAGTAAGCTTTCAAAAGAAAATGCAACAGCAGTTGCCTATTGAGTTATAAAAAAGATGTTTGCTATTCACCTGTGTCATTGAACGAAGAGAAGTCGAGTACCCAAACATATTATTCAATGGGACCTGCAATGATTGAACCAGAGGTCACATTCTTTGAACCCTACCTTTTGACCAAGAATTCTACTAATTATTTCAGGGAAGGGAAAGAATCATTGGTTCCTTAAATAGACCAATTAAGCTCATAATAGGAAAAATTATGGCAAGGAAATTATTCATACATGAGCAGTGATCACAGAATCATCTCCATCCTGATCGTTTCCAACAATTACGCCTTTTCTCCTGAAAAATAACCAAAGAGAGAGCACCTCTAAGTTCGGGGTGTCAAAATGGAAAGAAACATGTGAGAAGCCGAGAAAAATATAACCTGCACTTACTTATTGATATCACCAGCAACAGTACCCTGAAATTCTGTTGGTACTTTGAGCTCCACCAGCATGATAGGCTCCAAAATCACAGGTCTCGCAGCAGAGTAACACTGTCAATTAATCATTACAAAAATTTTAAGAATCAAACTAGATAGATAATCACCAAACAGCCTGTCCACAGAACTGACATGATCAAATTACAACACCAGGAAGAACCATACAAGGGCAGATGAATATCATTAATAAACTGGACTACTTTATGAATGATTAGGGGGCCGATATGTGTTATTAACAAGGAAACCAACTATATGAAGGGCTGCTTCCATTTATTTTAGCACAACTAAGAAAGATATATTGGACTCTATCTCGTAAGAAATTCTACTTAGTCACGTCTTTTTCAACCTTTTTTTCAAGAGAAAAATAAAAAACAGAAAATTTATCATATTTCTAAAGCAAAATAGTGTACATCTATCTTTATTTTACTATTCAAAGGAGAGGAAAATAAGAGATGAATGATGGCCCATATAAGATATAAATGGATGAATGATTAAGAAATACCTGTCTAAAAGCATATATTGCAGCTAATTTGAAGGCCAGCTCACTAGAATCAACAGCGTGTGAAGCACCATCAGTGAGACAAATACGGATATTTTCAACCGGGTGACCTATTAATGAGCCCCTGTATGTGAAGTGATCCAAGTAAACATACATCAGTTTCCAATCAAAGTACACATAGGCTCATTAATATCTCATTAGATTGACATATTTAAAGGTAGGAAAGAAAAGAAGCTTTTTCTTTTGTTGTCAGGTTGGGGGGTGTGGGTGGGGGGTGGGATAGATATTTTGGGGTAACAAAAGGGGATGAATGATAGGGAAGGATGGGGAGAGGAGGGAGAGAGATCTTACGAATTGGCAGCTTCTTTAAATCCCTTTTCAATTGCTGGAATAAAACCAGAAGGTATAGCCTGCCCAACGATCATATTTTCGAATTCAAACTTAACAGATGACCCTGCTGGGAGGGGTTCAATATACCTGCCAACATAAAGAAACAAGCATTTAAGCTTCTTATCATACTTCAAAATCACATCCATCACAACACCTGAACAATATCTCATAAACATGTATATTTTTCTACAAGATTGACAGGAAATATTCCCCAAGATGCAGTGCTAGAACAAAACCATATGGCTTCTAACAAGTGAATGCCAGCATGGACCTAGCAAAGAGCCTGACCACTTTTCACATGACAATTGTATTAAGTTATCTTGACTTCTGATTCTGCTTTTTTTAATATATAGACATCAATCAATTTATTGTCTTGAATAATATTAGTAATTTGTTGTCTTTGCATAGTATAGGCCCTTTTTCTAGACAAAAGTAGAGATAAAGTTATAGAAAATGGACCACTCCAAGAAAACACATATAAGAAGGCAATTAGTCTGCATTTACCCGCATACTCTTCCGTACTGACCCTGTCCACCAGTTTGCTTCTTATGTAAGTAATCAAAGTCAGCACGCTGAGTAACAGTCTCCCTAAAATTTACACGAGGCTTTCCAACAGTTGCATCAACCTATTCAGCACATGATGTGAACAGAAAAATGCAATACCAAAACTGTTAGCAACCTATTCTTTTCTTATATCAGCAACAGAATTTACATCCAATTTTAAGGTTCAGGCAAAATGCACCTTATATTCCCTCCGGATTCGTTCAACGTATATGTCAAGATGCAACTCTCCCATGCCAGAAATAATAGTCTGTTTACAGAAGATAGAACTACCAATTGTGCACAATCCATTAACAGTTCATAAATAAAAATGAGTGGGAAGCAACAAATATCAAACCTGTCCACTCTCAGGATCCAATCCAACACGGAAGGTTGGGTCCTCCTTTTGAAAACGATTCAAGGCTTTGGAAAACTACAAAATGATATGGAGATGGAGATCAACCAGAGCTAACAAATTAGTCATGACAAAACAATTTAGTCAAAGAAACTGCTCACTTGTCCTCCAGAGTCTTTTGAAACCGGTGAGACAGCTAATGACATCACTGGCTCAGGAACATTCATAGAAGTCATGGTGTATCTAACCGACCCATCAGTAAATGTATCCCCTAGAATATGCAACAAAAAGAAAAAAAAACACCATAAACTGCCAGAAGAATCAGAAATATAAGAATCTCCAAAAAGGACACTCCATATGCAACAGTAACAAGATTAATCATGTCTTAGTTTCATTGCTTTTTCAGTAGAAAAAAATATGTTTTTCCCCTACAAAATTTGTTAATTAGGAATCTAAAATAGGAAAAAACAATATCAAGCGATGCAATGGCAGGAATTATACCTGAAGCACAGTCCACACCAAAGACAGCCACGATCTGCCCTGCATGAGCCTCTTGAATATCCTATTAGACATTTTTATAGTAAACTAGTACATCACATATCAAAGGAATTTGACTCATTAAAATTCTGCCACCATGAAAGATAGATCACATTTATCTTAAGCAGCAACTTACCTCCATCTCATTAGAATGCATTCGTACAAGGCGAGGAACCTGTGGAGAAAGAGGGTGAACAAAAATACTGAACATGATAAGAAACTAAGGATACTAAGTGAACATAGCAAAGTTCATTAATGATTTAAAACAAAAACGTTCCCCTCTTCCAGTATTAATTACTGTTGAAAAACAATATAAAGCATCGGACACATGGCAGATATTATAATTAAGCATGATTAATATGTATGGTAAGCACAGCTTTTCCAATATTGTGCATTTGAGAAGCAATGACAAGAAAGACAGAAGAATGATTGTGGCTAGCTGCATAATAAAAACTAAGCATTTTAAAGGGACAACAACCTTTTGGACTAATTATAGTGGGTTGTACTGGTTTAAATTGTTATATTGACTCAAAATCTGTTGAAGTGAGCAAGCCAGAAATGTCCATGTTCAACCGCAAGCATTCTCTCCTTTTCAAGCTTAATGACATTTAATCTCAAACTTGCATTTTTGGTGGCCAGTTCTATCTCCCAATACGCAACCAAGAGTGCATAAAAATTCAACAAAATACATATGTCAAACACATATATGCGTTTAATTAAGTAGAGTAATGCCAAGGCCACTACATAGTCTCCAACTCACCTTTAGCTTCTTCCCAGTGTTTACATTGATAATGAACTCACCCTTCCGTATTACACCCTCGTATATTCTTGCCCAAAAAAAGAGAAAGAAAGCTGATTAAAGCATGATCAGTATTTAGATCTACATTACAGGCAGATAAAAGTGTAACAACAGAACTTGCAACTGCACCAATTGCTTAAGCCTGAAGTTAACCAGGTTATACCTCAGATATGTTAACTGACCAAAACGCCCCTCCTCTAGTTTAAAGGCTAATGCCACAAGAGGTCCATTGGGTGTTCCAGACAATGCAACCTGTATGGCAATAAAGTTCTCACTGAAAGAGGTAGGTCTGAGAAGACATCTTACCAGATAAGTACATATAGACACAGAAATAGGACCTTTTCTTCCTTATTGTTCTGATCAAGAGCATAGTTACTGACTTCAGTTGGGTAAGGCAAATAGCTAAGAACACCATCCAAAAGTGGTTGTACTCCCTGGAAAACAGCAGTAAAAGAAAAATATAAAATTGCCTTTGCTTAATCTGATTCTACACTAATGAAAAAAAGATAAAGAGCCCCAGTTACACACACTAAAAAGTGAAGTTCACATTAATCTGCACAGCAGACCCATTACTGCAAGGAAGAAGTGATTCACATCCATCATCTATCCATGAAGAGAAAGAACTGAAGGCCAGCAATGTTATCTAAGATATCATCTAATATGATATTAAACACTTATTAACAATTACCATTCCTCTTGGACCAGACAATGTTGAGTTTTTAGACCAAAAATTCTTATTTTATGATTCAAGAGATCAAAAATTCTTGTAAGCAAAGAATACTTAAAAAAAGAAAGAGAAAGAGAAGCCCGGGGTAATTCAAGGGTATGGGGGAAAATCAATCAGGTGCGCTGCACAAGGTATCAATAGGGCATTTGTGCAAAAACAGATTAACTAAACTGAGCAGTTTGTTAAAAGTCACCATCTCCAATAATCCTCCGTCACAAGGATAATAGAAGGAAAAATACATTAACCAATTTCAGCACTATCAAATACTGTTGAATGGAAAACAATTTTCATAAGACAGCTGCATTTCCACAATCCATCAACAGAAGCCAAAAGGGCAGGCACTCAATAGTTATAGTTTTCATCCTATTCGTAGAATCAACAGCTAAAAAATATCCTATTATTAACATGTGAAGACAGAAAACAAAAAAGCAACAAAATCATGTGCCTGATAGATCATAAGAGAGCCATAGCACATATCATGAGGTCATAGAAATAATTCAGTACCTTATTCTTGAATGCACTGCCCATAAATACAGGAACAAACTTCCGAGCTACTGTTGCCCTTCGGATTGCTTCCTACAGAACATATAGTTTAACCATGAAGATTACAACAATAACATCAGACTGAGAGTTCAATAAGATAGAAACATGTGTTCGTGCCAGAACAGAAGAGAAGTGATGAAAAGATATGACAGAGACCTCCATGCTAGAATGCACAGAAAATTTTATTCCAGGAAATTCTTAAGACAGTGCTGAGAAAACCAGATTTAGTATTTGTTGGTCAAATATTTCCCAAAAGCTCACCTCCAGATCAATTGAAGATATTGGCTCGTCATTAAGAAATGCTTCTGCGAGTTTATCATCAACCTCTGAGACCACCTCAATCAGTTCTCGTCTCTTCTCAGTAACCAAGTCCTCCATATTCGCAGGTATTTCTTCTGAGACAACCTTTTCCCTGCATGAGCAAGCAATGCACCAAAGTAAATATTTTAAAATTAACTTTCTCATGTAAAACCAAGAAGACATACCCATTGGAACCCTGAAAATAGTAAGCCTTCATCTTGACAAGATCAACAAGACCATGGAACTCCTCTTCCAGACCAATTGGAACTTGCACTGCAGCACTATGATGTCGAAGTTTAGACCTTGCCTGGAATACAAGGAAATCTAGCTGAATCTTCCACTGGTTAGGACCAGGAGCAAGTGGCAGATTCATTTGTCTAATATAGCCTTATTCTAATAACTTCAAGCAAGTCAAAGTGAATATACAATGGGCTTTCATTAGTCAAATAAACCCCTAGTTGCACTTCTATGGAGCTGCTCAATTGTTGCTTAATATGAGATTATAGAGATTGCATACCTCATGAAAGTAAAAAGGTGATGTATTTATATGCATTGAACTATAAAACCCACTTAAGAAATTTATAGTTCCACATCTTGTATATTCACGGCAATTGAATATAGATTACTCTTTTAACTAGACAAATAAAAATAGTTTTTTACAAACTTATCGCAATCTAGTGTCTCAAGAATAATTTACCTGGTTCAGAACTTTCCAAGGATCAGCTCCCATTCGATCAAGTTTATTAATAAAAGCAAGTCTTGGGACCTCATATCTTCTCATCTGACGGTCAACAGTAATTGATTGACTTTGTACACCACCAACACTACATAAAACAAGAATGGCCCCATCAAGAACACGCAGGGCCCTCTCAACTTCAATGGTAAAATCGACATGTCCAGGTGTGTCAATAATGTTTAACCTGTTACCAAGAACATATAATGAAATCAGATACACAAGAAGTGTTCTTCACCAGCAGGAAAGAATATAAGTATTAAAAATAAAATATGAGAGGCAGAAGCTTGGAGCCACACTGCTAATCTATACACAGTATAAACAGTTATAAAACAGCAAATAGCAAACCAAAAGTAAAAAAACAAAGGAAATGATGGCAACCGACAAGAACAAAAGAACTGTGTAACCCATGCAATTTTTTGATGTTAAGGGGCAAAAGAACGTTTAATTCTGTTTTAATCAAAGAAAATATTTTACATGATGCAATATTTTTGGTAAAAGAAGGAAGATGGAATAAAGGGGCGCTTGAAATTCCATTGATGAACCCTGCATTTTGGTCCTAGGGGCTGAACATCTTTTTCTATATTGTGCAACGTAAATCTCCAAGAAGGTAATGAAAATTTTCCTTACTTCCAGCAAACCAAATGAACCAAAAAAATAACAATAATTTTTCTGATAAAGTTTACATTGCTAATCCACTATTAACTCTTCTCTCTCTCTCTCTCTCCTCTCTCTCTCTCTCTCTCTCTCGGCCAAACCAGCATGAACTCTATTCAATAATACAAAAAATACAACATGCTTTGTCCCTATAAATAAATTATTCCATATCCAGAAAGGAATCCAAGTCTAAGTTGGGCAGATCCGAGATTGCAAAAGGAAGATAAGCCAATGAAAAAAAAAACCCACTATGACCAATTTGATAAGCTTGACAACGAGCCTAACCAGAGATAAGCACAGATCACGCTATCAAGTACTTCTTTTACACCGTTGCAAGTAAACAGAATCATAGAGCATACTTGAATTCGAATTCCAAGCACTCTACCTGGTAACCATTCCAAGTGCAATAAGTGGCAGCGGACTGAATTGTAATCCCCTTCTCCCTCTCCAAATCCATGGAGTCCATCTTGGCCCCGACCCCATCCTTCCCCCGGACCTCATGAATCTCGTGGATCCTCCCCGTGTAGAACAGGATCCGCTCCGTGAGAGTGGTCTTCCCCGAGTCAATGTGGGCAGAGATCCCAATGTTTCGTAGCCGCTCCATAGACTCCTTCCACCACGGCTCCTTCATCTCCTTGGCCCGCGCAATGCTCCCCGACGCGAAATGGCGGCAGCGGCCGCCGAGGAGGAGGAGGGAGGCTAAGGGCGACTGGGGGCCGGGCAGCGGGGACGTGGCGGCGGTGGCAGGGGATGAAGCGGTTGCATAGAGGGTATAGAGGAGGCGGGAACCGGAGGATCGGGAGAACCGAGACATGGTCTTGTGGGGGGCGGTGGACGTAACTGCGGGGACCGTGATAGGGTTTTGCAGGGGAGACAGAAAAGCCTCCCGAATCCTAAAACCTTCAGTTCAGTAGAGTGAGGGCTCTGACTTTCCTTTTCCGGACCAGCCGACGGACAGAAAGGTGAAGACCTGACCGGTTTGGTTCGGCCGGCGAAAATCAACGGCGTCATACGAATCGGGTCTGTAATTCTCAAAGTCTTAATCTTTTTTATGCCAAAATTATTTTATTTTTAGTTTTTTAATAATATTATAATATAATCTTAAATAAATGAAAATAAGTTACGTATTTGAAAGGAAATTAGGGAGTAAACTGGAAGAAATTATGGGTTTTAAAGTGGCAAGTAATTTTACAATTTAATTATATGCCTCTTTTTTTTTCGTATGAGTTCTATATATATCAATAGTATTTTTTTGAAGTATAAAAGTAAAATCAACGAAAATAAATGTCTTTCTTTAAATGTATGTCTATTCTATATCTTAGGTCTCTTTGGTACGTAAGAATGGAATCAAAATCAAAATTGCAATAGTCTTAGAATTAGAATGGGATGAAATGAGAATAAATGATTAATAAATAATTACTATTACTATCATGTTTGATACCATATTTAATACTGTTAGGATAAATTATGACATAAAACTATTTCACCAATTATATATTTATCCGTAATTTGCTAAAGTTTTTGTAATATTTAAGATATTTATAATATCTATATTTTCATAATTTTAAATTGTTTTATAAATTTAATTTATATTTTTAAAATTTGCCGTGATTTTATAATTAAATTTCGTAATTATTTAGATATTATGTAACATTTTTCAGCAAAATTACAATATTTTTGTGAATTTTTCATAATTAGTTGAAAGTTCTTAAAAAAACATTTTTTAAAAAAATTATAAAATCTTTATAAATTTAGAAATATTTTAAATACTTTGAATTATTTTTAATATTTTATTCATTTTAAGATAAAATAATTTTTACTAATTTTTGAAAATTGAGAATTGATTTTGTGATTTTTTATTTTTTATTTTTAAAAAATAAATATAATGGTAAAATCGGTAAAAACACACAAGTGAATGATCTTTCCTTAGTTTAAGTTATGGAATGAAATTGGAGAATAATGGGAATTGAAATAGTCATTCTAATTCTTTTTAATGTAACCAAATATGAGTAGAACAGCTACTACGATTCTAATTTCAATTTCAATTCCAATTCCATTCTACTGTGCATTTCATTGTACATGTTCTTTCAATGGAATTGATTGGAGCCACCTACTCAAAATTGAAGTAAGCATTTGATTAAAACTAATTTTTTCGAATAAGAACTCTTTAAAAAGTGAATTGATTAAAATTAGTATATTCATTTTGAATATAAAATAAATAAAAATAAACTTTAAAATAAAAAATAAGATTGAAAAACAATAGGAATTTGTTTTTAGTGGGTAGCTGTAAATTTAAGAATAATTTACAATTTCATGTTTGTTTCTTATTTTTCTATTAATTAAATTCATGTTTATCAATAACAGTTTTGGTAGTACGAAAAAGGAGATCAACTAGCTTCCTCTCTCCCCTAAATAATATAGATTTTAAGAAATTTTAAATTATTAACATTAATTATTGCGGCTATTTTGGATAGTGAGATATTTTGGTTTTAAATCACATAAATTTAAATGACAATTTTAACATGCTTGTTATAATAGTAATTGACTATGATGACATTTTAATTATTTATCACAATTTTGTGTATATCAAGTGGTATTTATACAAAATAATGATATCTTATTAATCCATATTAGAACTATATTGGCTATTAAAGTGTATGACACCTCCAATCATAAATTTCATAATTCATAAAACTCAATTAGTGATCCTAGACATAAGGGAAAAATGTACATAGCAACTCAATTAATCATATTGGAATTTTGCTTTTATATCCCTATGGTTCCTACTTGGCTACTTGTATGATAGAATATTGTGTTCTTTATCAACCCAATAATAATAAGAAAAAGAATCTAAACATCTTAGAAGTACCTTAAGAGAAGTTAAATTTAAAGTGCAAGATTAACAATATATAAACGGTTTATAATAGCAATCCAACTTCTAAGATTCCCCGAATGGAACAATGATGGCTTTGAGCCCTAAGCAAATTATCAACATGAGTTGATGACTTTTGAACCCAAAAAGATTGAACATCTATCTATTAAGCATTGTTATAGTATGATAATTTCATCTTCAAGATATAACAACAAGGAAGAACTTACAAGGATTGTAGCTCAAACTTGTTGCTGTCACCTTCCTTTGAAGGTTCAGCAAGTTGTAGGTTGTTCTTTGGCTCATTACTAGAGCTCATCTATTGGACCAGAGGAGGCTTGAAGATAGTGCTTGGCATCACAACATTGTTGGAGAGGTGGTTCTTCATCTTCCTGCACTCTTGACATAGTGCACACCCATGCATGCAGCAATACACGAGGTATAGGCCCTAAAGCAAATTCTGCATATTAGAAGAACAACATAAACATCATTACTTAAATTAGCACAAGAGTCTCATTTATAACATTAACAGTGTGTAGATATCTCTAATGAGACTCAAATACATTTTGAACAAAAAATTCCATAAGAAAGACATGAGGTGTAATGATTGTGTCTCAAAAGCACATGACCTCAATTAGATTTCAATGGGAACCCAAAGATCTAATAAGCCCACATCTTTTGAGTCAAAATATGATAATCTATTCCTCAATAAATAAGATACATATCAAAAGTTCATGGTCAGCCTAGTTCAACTTGAGCTCAAGCTTTAGTCAAGCAAAGCACTTGTAAGTTCGAGTTAAACATGTTATTAGTTAACAATATATGGGATGCTTTATCATGCTCTAGTGATTGGAATCAAGCATTATCTAAGCTTCTAAGCTTGAAAAGATTAGGATTTGATTTGAGTAGCAAAGGGTACACATTTATTTTAAGTTTTAAGTCCAATCATACAATGAAATCATGGCTTCACATTTAGATGATATTTCTTCTGTAATGATAGATGAAACAAGTTAGCATATATTTCACATATCTGTCAACCACAAAACAAGCTCTCACAAATGGGAAATGATGTCTTAAGATCAATATCATTGAATAGCACTATTACTGCAACAATGACCATCCCACCTTCCACACATATGGCATGGTAGACACAAGCATTGATCCAAGGGATACCCTCTCTCAATATTTCAATATTATATCCAAATGGGGGACTAGGACAAAAGAGTCTAAACCAACCTATAAATTGATAATAGTAGTCTAATAAAGCCAGGACAACATCAATGAAAGGATAACCTAAGATTTTCAAACCTCGATCATTTTTAAGGAAAGTCTAAATATCCTAATGAACACAACAAAAGCATTATTTATTGCTAATTCTTTATTGTAGATCCTAAATAGGCATTCTATGCAGTACATTATTAACCATGTATTTTTGTAGACTAGAAAAAAAAAGCATACATAAATAATAGATAGTCTCATGAGAATAGGTATATTCTTGTGTTTGCTCTCATGCATCCATACCATGCTTCAAGAAGAAGGGAAGGTATAAATGCAATAGTCACACATTATTAAAATTGGTGCAAGTTGCGAAAGTATAGTTTGCCAATTCAATTTTGTAAATTGTATCTAAAAGAGTACTTAATAGATGTATATTTAAAAAATAAAGAGAGTAGTTATTGTGTACCCAACCAAATCTAATATAAGATCTAGACCAAACAAGAGTTCTAGCATCACAATTAGATCATATCAATATTACATAAATATCAAATAACATTAATTTATTGTTATTAATTTCTTTTAAAAGAAGAACAAGAAGGCGAGTTCTTGTTGTTGATCTCTTTTGATGCTTATATCCCTCATGTCTATAATACATGTGTATTAATTTATCTGTCATTAATTTTCTTTTGTGTATATCTTCAACAGTCAGACTTTCCTCTATTTAGTTTCCTTTTGATTTGATTCTTGTTTGACAAATATGACATAACTTGAATAAATGCAAATGTTTTTATTATCAAAAATTCATTGATCACTTGTTCAAGTAGTGTGATGACCAAAAATTGAGTGAACACCTATTTTCTTGGATACAATCTATGCAACTTTGTTGTTTTTGCATTACTATCAAATTCCTCTTGTTAGTTGTCGCTCTCTAACAACATGATCTAATGTGAATCGTCTCGGTGTGGCCTAATTGACTACATGTTCTAGCAGGGTGGGAATCTTGGAGTTAAGTAAAAAATTGTTAAAAATTGCAAATGCACAACTTGGAAATCAGTGCAATGGCCTTTTTAGGTGTTTTTTTTCTTATCACTCTTCTAGTTATCATCATATCGACTTTTGTTGTGTTTTTCTTGCTAATAGGTTTGTTGTTTTTCTGAGATAAAATTTTACTGTTCTAATCGATTTGAGGTTTAACTATGGATAGGGTTGGAAGTAGAGAAAAGTTTAGGATAATTGATTTGGATTTGGAGAGTAAAGGTGAAAGAAAGGGAGTAGTATTGATTGTGAACTTAGTTGTGTAAAAAATAGCAAACAATGGATATATAGTAAGGATTCTTGAGTGGTCATGCAGTAGCTTTGGCAAGGTGTATATGTCAAATATTAGGAAAAACTTGTTCATGTTTGACTTCAAGGAAGAGGATAAGCTATGTGAGCCTTGGGAGAGGGCCCGAGGTCTATATATGGGAGCACATAATTCTGAAAAAAAAAATGGGAAGAGGAGAGGAGGTTAGAAGAAATTGATCTTAGTATTGTGTTTTTTGGGTTCAGATTCATGTCTTGGCATTAAACTAAATGACTAAACAAAATGCCTACAAAATTAGAGAATAATTGGGAGCGGTGAAAGAAGTTGACATGTTTGAAGGAGGCGAGAGGAGCAGATGCTTTTAAAGGTTAGAGTTAAGGTGAACATGCATAGAGCACTAAGGGGAGGCATTTTTGTTAAAATTAAGAGTGGAGAAGTCAATTGGGCTGAACTTAAATATGAAAGATTGAGTGATTTATGCTATTTTTGTGGGAAGCTTGATCATGCTAAAAAGGTATGTGACAATAAGGATAATGGGGAAAGAGAGGAAGGGGTGGGACAATGGATGAGGGCTGCTCAAGGCAAAACAAAAGTGTTCATTATAAATGTTGGAAATTTGAAGGAGGAGGATAGGAAGGATTCAAAGGAAAGTGGGCATTCAAGAGGCACTAACTGGAATTACAAAGAAAAGGAAAGGGAGAGTGAGATGGGAAGTGGGTGGAATAAAGATAAGATGTTTAGGAAGGATGCTAAGAGTTTGAGTGGGGAAATGACAAGAAAGTAGAGTGCAAGGGAGAATCTTCTAAGAAATGTGGAGAAGTAGAGAGAAGAGAATACTCAAGTAAAGGAAAAGGAAGGGAAGGAAGGGAGAAAGGAAATGGAGGAGAATCATATTAAGATAGGGATTAGAAGTGTGGAGGAGGTGGGAAAGGGTGTTATGGAGGAGCCTATGGAGATGAAAAAGATGTAGCAGCAACAATACATAGTGGAAATGTCCTTAGATGGGGAAGATAAGGAGAATGATATGGCAATCATGCCCTTCATCACAGACAGGTTCAAAAGATTATCAATTAAAAGGAAAGCTATGAAGGAAGTGGTGTAGTGGAAGGAAAAAGGAGTAAAGAAAGAGCATATGGTAAGGAAGGAGAAATAAAGGAGAAGAGAGGGAGTAAGCAAAGACAAGCAAGGAAGATAAGTAGGAAAAAGAATGAGAAAGTGTTGGGTGGAAAGGATAAATTGAATCTTATTGAGATAAAAGGTGAAGTCAATAATAGATTTTGAAGAAAAAGGCTTTGGTGGTTGGCCTAAATTAGTCACAGGAAAGCCATGATTCTTCTTAGCTAGAATTGTCAAGGAATAGGCTTGCCTTGATAGTTAAATACTAAGTATTATCTTCTTTATTGAGGTAAGTAATGGGTAAGAAAAGCTAGAAAAGATCAGGAAATAGATATGATATTAGAGTTGGTAGTATGTGGATCCATAAGGTAAGGGAGGTGGATTAGCATTGTACTGGAGGGATGAGGTGGAAGTCTTGCTCCTAAATAAGCATCTAAATAGCATAAAAACAAACATGAAGTTGAAACATGAGAATAAAAATGTTAGAGTTACCTAGATTTGTGATAATTGTAACTTTGGAATCAAACAAAAACAGTAGAAGGAGCTGAGTAGAATATCAAGGAACAATAATTTGCTTTTGTTATGCATAGGAGATTTCAATGATGTTTTGAGTAGAGAAGAGAATAGTGGAGGAAGCAAAAGGAGAGAAGGAATCTAGAAACTTTTCAAGAAATGCTCTATGAAACAAACTAAATAGATGCAGAGTTCAAAGGACCAAAATATACATGGTACAATAAAAGAGTAAGTGGGGATAAGGTAAAAGAGAGGCTGGATAGGGCTATCGTTTTAGTAATATGAAAAGTGAGTTTTCCATACATGCAAGTGGTAAATGAAGTGGCACATGATTCAATTCACTTCCCTTAAAAGTCAACACATTGGAGAAACAAGAAGGGAAAACAAAAGTTTAGGTTCGAAAGTAACTGTATTTGTAGTGACAAATGTAATGAAGTGATAGAAGAAGGTAGGAAGAAAAAGGGTGAAGAAGTTATTATAAGCTTAGTTAAACATATTAATAATTATAGTAGGCTGTTGTAGAAGAAGAGAAAGGAATTTGCTATGAATAACATAGAAAAGATAGTGGAATTAAAGAAAAAGGCTAAGGGAAGAACAAAATAAGGATGTGGAGGATGAAGACATAGAATGAGAATTGGAGGAAAGAAGAGAGTTGAGAGAGATAAATCTTAAAGGAAGAAATGTATTGGCACCAAACAGCCAAGGCATGAGACAAAAATGCCAACTTCTACCATTAAGTAATAGCACAAAGAATAGCAAAAGAATAGAATAATCATAATAAAGAACAAATAGGGTGATTGCCACAATGATGAAGGGGAAATTATGAAAGTGTTCGTTAACTTTTATAAAAATATTTTTCAATCTAAGAGGAATGAAAATATGGAGGTTGTAGGAAACTACATTAAGAAGAAGGTGGATGAGCAAATGAATGAGGAATTGTGCAAGGATATGATTAGAGAAGAAATCAAGATGGTTGCATTCCAATTAGGGGCCTCAAAAGCTCTAGGACCATATGGCTAACTTGGATTTTTTACTACTCTTACTGGGATATAGCAAAACCCAAAGTGATTAGAGCAATTACTGATTTTTTTGAAAAGGGATAAATGCTTATTGAGTTAAACATAACAAAACTAGTTACAATATCAAAACTTCAAGATCTAGAAGAACTCCCCAATGTAGACCAATTTCACTTTGCAATTTCTCCTGTAAAATTATGCATGAAGTGCTTGCTAGCAGGTTGAAAACTTTCTTTTCTAATTTAATCTCTCCTTAGTATGGTGCTTTTATAGTTGGTAATTGATCCATGATAATATTTTAATAGCTCATGGCGTTTTCCATTTCTTGAGAGGAAAGAAAAGAAGGAAAAAAGAGAGTTGTGCTATCAAACTTGACATAATGACAACATAGACCATGTGGAGTGGACTTTTTTTAGAAGAATGGGTTTTGTAGATAGATGGATTAATTGGATTATGAATGGTGTTGCTTGCCTCCATGTCTTATTTGATTTGTGTGAATGAAAAATGTGTAGGGGAAATAAGGCCAACAAGAGGAATTAGGCCAAGAGACCCACCATCTCCTTACCTTTTTCTACTAGTGGTTGATGTTTTGTTTGCTATGATTTCCAAGGAGGAGAGAACAAAGAGCTTTGAGGAATTACATTGAGAAGGACTTGCCTAGTTTTGACCCACCTCTTCCTAATAGATGACTTTCTGATCTTCATTGAGGGCAATAAGTAAAATGGTCAAAAGCTGAAGGAAATTATGCAGCTGTACTACAAGGCTTCACTACAAAGTGTGAGTCAAATTTACAATAGTTTTTAGTGAGAATATGAAAAAAGAAATTAAGCAGGAAATGGGATTATTTTATAGGCATTGATATAGAAGCAAGGCCAAGAAGGCACTTGGGGCTGCTAAAAGTATGAGGTAAGTCTAAAGTTCAAACTTTGGACTTTGTCAAAGAAAAGGTAAGGAAGAAGGTTTCGGGATGGAAGTCTCTTGTATTGTCTTATGTTGAAAGGAAAACAACAATAAAGTCCATAGCGCTTGCAATTCTAGTTTATCTTTCGAGTTGCTTCTTTTTTCTTAAAAAAATGGTGTCAAGAAGTGAATGGAATACTCGCTCGATTGTAGTGGGGCCAGAAAGAAGAGGAGAAAAAGATCTGGTGGAAGAAATGAAGTGATCTAACAATTGCAAAGGAGATAAGAGGGTTGGGCTTCAATGATCTAAATAATTTCAATAGAGCTCTTATATGTAAGACTGCATGTGGAACCTTGAATAATGAAAGAGAACTATGGGTTAAAGTATAGTATGGCTTGTATTTTCCACATGGAAACTATAATAAAAAATGATAGATTTCAAAAAAAAAAGAGGATCATCTACTATTTTCTCGCATCCCACCTTGTGCTTTTCTTTTTCTTTTATATATTTTTAAGTATTTTGTATAAATAGCTATTTATTTAACCATTTTACATTTAAATTGAAATGACATGATTCATTAAAAAAAAGCTGTATTAGATGATACGGCGATATTAATTTAGTTAAAATAAGATATTAATAGTTTTTTTAATGATTTGTAAATTAAATAATAGTTATGAATAATAAAAAACAATTATTGCTTATTTCTGTTTATTATTTTTATTTGATTTTAAATTTATAGAGGAGAGGAAACGTAGATGGGCTTGTGCTGTGTTCTTCTTCCCCGTCTGCCTTTCTCCTCGAGCAGTCTAGGGTTTTCAACCGATCACATGGACGGAGGAGCCCGCATGGCTGTCCACTGTGGCTGCACTCCTCAGCATGATCTGCAACTCTAATTCTCTGAGCAAGTAGGGCAAGTTGTCGGGAAGTGCAGAGGATGTGGGTTTAGGTTTTGTGTTTAGCTTTGTGAGTGATTATGATGGGGAGCACCGGTGATGCCGACCGGAAACGGCGCCATTTTGGGTCGGCATCGCCCACGGCTGCACCAGCCAAGAAGCAGCCGTTCTCGCCCATTTCTGAAGACAAGAAGGTAATTGCGTCCAGGAAACATTCAGGACTCCTATGCTGTGCTCTTGCACTGGAAGGATGTCATGTTGCTTTCTTCTGAGGAGTTTTGTTACCTGTCGAATTTGTTTCTTAGAATCATCCCACTTGTCTATGTCAAAACTGAGTGTGGCATCTTGCCCATTTCACTTACGTTTGATTTCTGGTGAACTAACGGTTTCAATTTAGATGATCCATACTGTCTCCTGAGCAATTTATGCTCAGTAATGCTTTTCATGGAGATTGATACATATCGATTATAACTTCCATTGTTTTTATATCCTTTGATTGTGTAGCTTGATGCCGGTCTCCTGGTTTATAAGAACCAGAAGCTTATGGAGGCGATAGAAGCCAATAAGATTGAATATGCTGCTCGTGAGAATGCATACAATATGCTACTAGAGAAGTCGGTTCAACATAGAGCAACAGTAGAAGCGGTTAATAGGTCCTGGAAACAGGTATAGATTGTTATTACTTTTATCTTGTTCTTTTCCCTATCGTACACATATTGGATACTGATTCCATTTTTTTTTCAACAGCTGGTTACCCGGTTGGAATCTTCTCCTGTTGTCAAAGCGTCAAGCATCAATGAAGGAGGCAGATTTACATCAAATCTTAATGGTCTGAACTTGCTTCCATTATCTCACTGTGTTAATTATAAGTCATCCAAGAATTCTGCTATTTATGGTGTTATTCTTTTATCATTTCCTCTGTGGATTTCAAGCTTCATGCTTGAAAAATAAATTCGTCTGATTAATGTATTGTGTTAACAGATTTATATGATTTTAGACAGAGTAAGTTCTTGCTAGTAACATCTGTAGCTCCTTCCCTGAATCATGATAGTCTGCTTAGATTCCTAAAGAAAAAGGATTTTTTTTAATGTTTAGATTCGGGAAAACAACAGGATGGCACCATTTTATAGCAGAGGTAACTTGTCTACAATTTCAAAATTTCCTCCCACTTCATCGGGAATTGCATGATCCCTGGGAGGTCTGATGCTACCACCACAGGGATGATTTTTCCAAATCTCCCTTGGATTTTGAAGAGATGCTACTTTGGTTTGTACTTATGATGAAACACTGATATGCATGGGGATCTGAAAATGCCTGTAGAAGGTTAATCAACTTGAAATCTCTTTTTTTTCAATTTATCTTTTCAATTTTGTAGTGGAAATCTTGTTCTGATGTGATTTATGACAGTGACAAATCAGAGCTGTGCAATGGATGAGAGCTTTAGTTCTATCAGATGAATAGTCTCACTGCTTTTTTCCATTCTGATCTTCTTTGGCATCTTACATGATTTCACCTTATTTCATGAACAAAGAATGGTGTGACTATGAATGACTGGTTGCATATGTTTGAATGGCAGTTAGCTTGGAGATCATATATTTGTTGTTTCATACTGTACATTGTGGTGTCCATACTTGTATTAGCCGGTAGATCTTAAACTTGTACAATTACATTGTTAACACAGTTAAATGGAGTCATTCGTCTTTATCAGCCTAAGAATTATGCTGATATCTTCTTTGAAGATAATATGGTACTGTAATTTGGTGGCTTGTGGCATCCAGAGAAGTTCCTAGTTTAGAGATATTATGTCTATTAGTAGTTTACTGCCAGCTTTTGCTGGAAATGTAGCAGTGTTATTGAATGCTTGGTTCGTAGGATCTCCATGGATGGAGAACTGATAGAGTTAAAATGTATTTGACTCTGGTCATTCAATTGAAAAGTAGTCCATTGATGTGATAATGTTGTGTAACACATTGTAACGGTAATGACATTGGTTATCTAAATTTGGTCTAATGATGTTCCATCTTCCCCAGAGGAAGCTCTTCGTATTCGCCTAAAAGAAACTGGTGCTACAGAAAGTTCCTCCATGAGTAACTGTGTGAGTAACATTGAGGCGAATCAAGGAGCCGTTATGGAGAAGAGTTACTTATTACGTGGTATAGAATCGACCATTGAGGACCTTCGGAATTACAAGGAAAAAGTGCATGCAGCACTTTTGAAAGAGCTTCCAGAAGGTGGTACCTGTTTATATTATTTAATTTAACATTGTTTAGTTTTTTTTTAACCTTTTGCTTTTCTCTCTAAAAGCATAGCTTCACCTAATTTTTTTTTATCTTATTCTCATCTTCTAGGTCCATCTAGGCAAATTACTTCTATTAATTTAGCGATGGAAGTAAAGAACTTGAGATTGTTGCTAGATGATCTTCATATGAAGCACAGGCCTCTGGCATTGGAACTACGGCGCCGTCGAGATGCTGATTCACAAAATAAGGCTGAGATTAGACGTCTAAAAGGTAGGCCTTGTATTTAGCCTATTACTATTTTTTTGGTAGTAGTGTTGGTCTCCAGGTCAAGTGTTGCTCCTCTGAACATAAGAAGGTTGAACCTAGTTCTACTTTCTTAGCATAGAATTGGGATATCACTTTGTGCTCACAGAAAAATGTTGAAGTTTGTGCTCACAGAAAAATGTTGAAGGTTTTGATGCTTTAATTGGGATAACAAGTGGCCCTCATCGTTGGCAAACATAAGTGGAGAGGACCTTTTATGAATGCTATGATTTATCAGTTAATGGACTTGAAGGATATAACAATTTATAAAACCACAGTTTCTCACTATTATTTGCTAAAAGACTCTACAATGTAGGGTAAGGTCCATTTTGGTGAGTGTTGTCCTATATTATCAGTTGATCTATTCTGTTGGATTGTAGATTTTCTTGTAAACTTGGTGTGTAATAAAGTGTTTCTGTTTTATGTAATGACCACCTGAATGGGAAAGATGAATGTTTTTCATTGCCATGTTGTTGGTTTAATTACTTGAAAGCATTTACGTGGAAGTGGAACTCTCTCTCTTTTTATTTTTATAAGAGGAATTTATTCTCCTTGGGCCCATGAACACCTCACAAGTCCATGGATCCAGGTAAGCTCATGTGCGAGCACGTGTATGGGTGACCTCATCAAGGACTAGGCGCTCAAGGGAAGAATCAAACCCACAATCTCATGAACGACTCTCGAGTTACATTTACACTCTATCCATTTGAGCTAACCCTTGGGGTTGGAAGTGGAAATTTTAGTTATCTTTTATTTGTTAAATGCCGATTAAGATTCTACAATCAACTGCTTGTTGTTCTTATATGGTATGCTTCACATATTATGGATAACTACTAATATGTACAGTATTATGACTAGACCATTTAATCAATCTTTTGTTAGAGTGTTTTTTTATTAAGAATTCTTTTGTGAAAGTTGTATAATGTATTCATAAAGTTAGGGTTGGCTAGAGCAAATTGCTGAATAAGACTAAATATGCGTCCTATCTGCTGCTTGAATAGACCTATTATCTTCCTTGTTGAGATACGTGTTTAATGTTACTTTATACGACTCCCCCAATCTACTTTTATTTTGGTACCTACAGTAGACTTATGACGAGGGCATACAAGTGGCTTATTTTTGTCAGATGATTGAATCATCTAATTTAAGTGTTTGTTATTATCTTTTTTTGTTTTTTCAAGAAATGATTGTACCCAATCCTGCCCTTTATATAATCATAGAGCTTTGATGCTTAGCTATACCCCCCCACCCATGGAATGAAGAGGATCAAGAAAAACTTTATTTATGTTTCTAAACTCCCTTTGTCTTTGACTGTCAAAATCGATTTATGAAAATGAAGCACATTAGGCCTTGTAGGCTGTAGCCATCTTATCAAATATAATATATTGTTGGGATTTTTACTGTTTCATCTAATCCTTCCTGGAAACTGACTGGTATACTAGTATGTCTCCCAGAGCAAACATTACAAGCTTTTGAGATGTTTATTTCATTTATCTGAAATGATTAGTTTACTCTCTTCTTGTCTCACTTTTGATAGATCAGCTCATAAATTAACTAATAATGGGCCTAAAACTCTTTAAGTTTGCATTGTGTTTTTCATTCTAGGCTGGTTCATCTGCATGAGCAGCTTTCTTTTAGGCTACTGCAGAATATCCTCGCTTCTGCTTATTTTCATGTTTCCTTAAGTGACCATTTGGGTAAATTTGATTTTTCAGAGAAGGATTTTTTGCTTCTTTTATGATCTCATTATTATCATTGTTCCTATCATCCCACAGGACTGTTTTGTGTTCTATTTTTATTTGATTTATGCTCTATGTAATTCTTAATGTTATGTGTAGTTCCAGGAAAGTACTTTCCTTTTTCCATATTGCTCAGGTCAATCCAGTTACTTTTTTTTTTTTCATTTAAGAGGTCTTTCTAGTTCATCCTAGGACTCTACAGTTGTGCTAGGATCTCTCCTGCCTTACTCTGCATGGGATAACAGAATTTTCTTATCAAATGGAACAACCCTCAAATTCTGAAGCAACTTTGTATTGCTAGTATTCCTAGCTAATACATTTGTTGGTTTTAAAGGGGAATTGGACAGTGTAGTGGCTGAATTGGAAGACACCAACAAGAAAGTAGCACCTCTTAAAGCAGAACATGATGCAACTAAAGGCTCATCTTTCCCTCCTTTTAATTTTGGAAATAAAAATCATTTTAGTGAGAAGGTCAAGGATAAACAGAGAGATCTTAGAGATGTTGAGTCCATTCTGAGAGATCTACAGGTAACTTGTTGGCCTTATCCCTGTTCAGCTCCTTTTTCTGATTTTGAGGAATATTCAATAAGCAAAACCTGAGAATTATGTATAAATGAAACTACCCAGGACCAAGCTTCCTCTCGACTCGAAGAAGTCAGGATTCTCCATGAAGAACGGATTAAGATGCTTAAACAGCTATCAACATTGCAGGTCAGGTTCAGGATTAGATGTTTGTCAATTTTCACTCTGGTTTCTGAATGACCACTCAAATGCCCTTGCCCTCATAGAGTTATAAATTCTGATGAGTATAATTTTGATTAGCAGAATCAGTTGAAGAATGTGAGGTGCATTTCCTCTTCTCAGCCGTGGCTCTTGTTAAGGGATCAACTAGAGAAAGCAAAACTGGAAGTTATTCATTACCAGGCATTATATGATAAACTACAGGTTGTCATTGGCAGTTTCTTTCTTTTTTTTTTTTTAAATTGGTAGTATTGTGTCTGGAAGGATTTGATCATTGTCTTACTCTTTTTTTCTTATTGGAGATTGTAGATGGAGAAAGATAATCTTGTTTGGAGGGAAATGGAGTTGAGCATGAAAAATGATATGATTGATGTTTACAGAAGATGTTCTGCAGTTGCCGATTCAAGGATGACTGATCTGGGAATGGAGATAGAGAAACGTAATAATGAAAAGAAAATGATTGAAGTAAGACTAGCAGAAGCATCGAAAGAGCCGGGTATGAAATGATGTTTATGCAGCAATTATCATATTGTAGATTTTGGCTTGGTACATTTTGTTTTAGTGCAAAATCATGATTTATTTGATCTGTCATTTTAGGAAGACAGGAAATAATCACAGATTTCAAGGCCTTGCTTTCTACATTTCCTGAGGAAATGGAACTCATGCAAAGTCAATTGAGCAAGTACAAAGAGGATGCTGTGGACATCCATTCTTTGAGGGCTGAAGTACAGTCTCTTTCCAGCATTATCAATGGGAAGGTCGGTATACAGCAGAATAATTGTATGATATGTTTCTGCTCCTGAGGGGCTTGATAGGCTGTTCTTTTGCAAACAGGTCAGGGAGTGCGAAACTTTATCAAGGAGGTGTGCTGACCAGGTTGCTGAAATAAAAAAGCTGAAAGCTGTGGTATGATGGTCTCATTGCTATATATCTTAAATGCATGATCTATCATTTGCATGACTGTTCATTCATGTGGTTTCTTGTTGCTATTTATCTTATGTCCATTGAAAGTTCCCAGTTTTACAGCCAATGTCCATGTTATTGGTTGTAGCTGCTCTTATTGGATGACACTTACGTTTCTTCTGCTAAATCTTTTTCTTAGGTTTGACTGGGTTGTGATTGTCTTGAAAGGCTCTTTGAGTACGAGTCAGCTGTACTAGACATTCCTAGGTCTTGAAGAATTAGAAGAATATTGTCTATTGAAAAGCCTAAATGACAGTTGAGAGATGCAGCGTTGGGAATACAATGGATAAGGATTTAACTTTGTAGGTAAATATGGTAAATGAATAGAAAGTCAGATCAAGGATATACTCTTTGTGAGATTGCAGTTTTGGTTGTGAAATTGGTCATTCTTTCATGTGTTTCCTATCTGAATTTAGGGCCTCTTGGGTGCATTTGGGTTGAAAGGATACTATAAGGGAGACCTTTACTCTTAAATAAGTGATATATTTGGAGGTGGATTTGGGAAATACAAGAATTTAAGTTTATAGACTCACAGATTCAACTTAAATTACTTAAGTTTTCCTGATGGGCGGGAGTCTATCTGAATTGATTTTGAAAAGTAAAAGGGATGATTGAGTTGATCGCATTTTATCATTTGGAATTTATTTCCAAGATAAGTCCTCCAGATGTCCACAACTGAAATTTTGTACACGGATTTGATATGCCAAGGGATAGAAAATTGGTTTTCTTTCTTGAAAACATTACCTATAGGGAAAGAAAGGGTTTAGGGCTGATGGAGATGTGTAGGTTCCTCTACTGCCAGATAGAAGGGAGCGTTTGGCTTGCAAAGTCCCTTAATTATGTACATCATTGATTATCATACCTGATTAACTCTATTCCAGTTAACACTTGTTAAGAAAGAAGTAGGTTGCGTTCATGCTCCTACTATAGTTCTAGTAAGGGGATGACTCTCCTATCCATCCTCACCTAATTTGACTATGCTGTCTGTGGATTTAGTGACATTCCTCCAATGTCATATACTTTTATCCTTATTATCGACACAATTTGCACTGTTATTGTGACATTATTTCCAAGATTTATTTATTCGTATAGTTGTTTACTATATCTGATTATCCGTACTATTGTCATATTTGTTATAAAAGAAGTTGGTTTCAGTTGATGCCCACTATAGTTCTCGGTTAGTGTGTGATTCTGCTATTCATCCTCACCGAATTTGAGTATGCTATCTGTAGCTATAGTGATGTTCCTCTGCTGTCATACATGTCAATCTTTTCATGAATGCAATGATACTTACTCTAGCAAACAGAATGACACTGTTATATTGACATTATATTGGACTACTACATTCTATGTCTTGGATGATACATTCCATTGACCGGAAGTATGTCTTAATGAATGACAGGTGCAAGATTTAAAGCAAAGTGATATGGAGTTGAAACTGATTTTGAAAATGTATAGGCGGGAATCTACTGATTCTAGGTATGTTCATGGAGAATGCATTTTCTCTTGGTCGTCCTTTTCTTGCATCTTGTCTTTATTTAAGGAACAGATTCTGAGTTGTTGACATATGTTGCTGTCTGTATGGATTTTAGTTACAAAGTATAAGTGACTAGTGCTGTTAGCATAGTAGCTAAATGTATTTTTATTTGGTCAGCTTTATGAGGTCTTCTGTTATTTGTAATGGCACTTGCTTTAGTTGTGTTTCTTGGTAATTCTTATATGTAAATAGTTGGATAAAGCTGATTAAGTTTCATTTTTTTGTTCTTGGTATTGCAAATAGTACATTGATAAAGTGAAGTCTCTGAACTACACGTTATTCTGAATATACTTTTCATGATCTTACCCTAAAGAATGTATGTTTTGACCAGTCTCTAAAGAGTGTAGCCTTCATACATTTGATTCAAGATGACTACTCATTTTATGCTTTGATTTCCGTACTTTTGGCTTCAGGGATGTAGCTGAGGCCAAAGATTTGGAGTACAAGGCATGGGCTCATGTTCAGAGCTTGAAGTCCTCTTTAGATGAGCATAGCTTAGAATTAAGAGTAAAAACTGCAATTGAAGATGAGGCAACATCACAGCAGAGGCTTGCTGCTGCAGAAGCTGAAATTGCAGAACTGAGACAGAAATTAGAAGCATCTAAAAGGTCTCGTCTCTGAACATTTCTGGATTATAATATTTTATTTGCATTCCTTTCTTATATGGACAGCATCAATGGTTGCAGTTGCATTAAGACATTGCTTTAAACATTATCTAAAGCCAGAAAAACCAATTTTAGCACTTTTGCCTGTTTATTGCCATTTGTATGAATGTTTGTGGCATGTTATGCTCAATAACCATGATACAGAATCCATTTGAAGATTGGAATATTGGGCTCTCTCTCTCTCTCTCTCTCTCTCTCTCTCTCACACACACACACACACACACACACTCTTCCATGTACATGTGCATAACTGTATGTGGCAGTTAATTCCATAGGCTTATTGAAGTATTAGTGCTGATTGGTTTTATGCTGTTCTTGGATTGCTCTTACTGCAACTCTATCTGCTGTGAATCTCTAAGGGCTGTGAGTACGGTGGTCCAGCTGTCTCAAATGTGTAGCCATTGCTGGCATTTTCATGTGTTTCTAATATTGGGTATTATTGAGGTTGTATTATTTTTCTATTGTCATGGTTAAATGTTTGAGTTATAGCTATTTGTTTTCAGTGAGATGTCTCGTCTTGCTGGTGCCTTGAAGTCAAAAAATGAAGAGAACGAGGCCTATTTATCAGAGATTGAGGTTGTCTTCATTCTTCTGAACAGGATTTGATTGTCTTTCTTATGTTAATGAATATGATCTATGAGTGGTTTTGTGTTATTTATTTTTAAATTTTATTATTTGAATCTCTGATTTTTTCTTTTTCAATCTTCAGTCAATTGGGCAAGCCTATGATGACATGCAATCACAAAACCAGCAACTATTGCAGCAAATTACAGAGAGAGATGATTACAACATTAAGGTGATGAATAATTGGAGGACTATTCTTGTTGGCCTCTTCTCATTGTGCAATTGACATTATCTGCTGATCAGATTGTTAATGCTCATCTTTTATGACAATGTTATGGAGACAGGGAGACATTTGATTGATGAGGGAAAATGTTTCTTTGAAGTTCTCAGCCTGGAAAAAATGATATATTTCTCAGTTTCTGTGTTTAGACTAAGGAAAATTTTAAATTTGTTGCCCACTTTTTCTTCATATTTGCTAGATCATGTTAAGTATCATATATTTTATCTATCATCTTCTTTAAATGAATTGAAGTAGGTGCAGGAAGTTGTTTGATAATGATTTTGTCAAATTGCATTTTATTCCTTGTGTAAAGTAAAAAAGATAACAATTGATTCATTGGTTTTCTTGGCTGCAAGAATCCAAATATGAAAGATCTTCCTTTCTCACAAGATTATGTGTGTGTGTGTGTGTGTTTTTTCCCCTGTTTCTTGGGAGTGTCATGTTAACTGTTGTAGTTTCAGGTTTTCCCCTGCTGGGCTTATAAACAGTATAAAATGTCAATTTTCGTTTTATAATTTCACTATTGAGTGTAAGGCATTCTCTGAAAATCTTTTCTTTCAGCTACCCAAGATTGCCGAACTGACATCTCTCTGAGTTTTTGCCATCAAAGATGCTCTACTACATATGGTAAAATCAACTGGTTGTAGGCTATGCTCAGGGGCAAGCTCCTGGAGGAAATGTTAATTGTCTTTAGTTGTGCTGCTGGAGCTGTTAATGATGATGTTATTTTGGCTTTTCTGGCTAGATATGATTTTGATTTGTTGAAAGATCCTTGCTATCTTAACTTTTGTCCTCTCACCCTTTGTCTTTTTAGGGTTGACTTTGCCAAATTGTTCTCTGCAGTTAAACATTTTTCAAGAGCAACATTTCAATTATTGATTAGCCTTTTATGTGATTCTGCTTCAGCTTGTTTTGGAGGGTGTCAAAGGCCGACAGAAAGGAGATTCTCTGCTCATGGAGAAACAGGCATTGGAGAAGCAGATTCATCAGGCTACTGCCTCTGCAGAACTTTTCAACATGAAAGTCTGTAGAATGGAAGATCAGGTAGTCTAAAAATGGAAGTGTCACATAGCTTCATCCACACTAGTCTCATGCTTATTTTTCTTATTAAAAAAATTTGCAGTTGAAAATCAACTCTGCCAAGGTTCAAAATCTTGGAGAAGAGCGAATGCAGACTTCATATATTTTGGAGAGTACCCAAAAGAGATACTCTGATGTGCAAAAAATATCTCACCAAGTAAAGGGATCACTTGGACAATTACAGTCCCAATTGGAGACAGATCGAGGGACCTTTGCGGAGCAACAGATACAGCTTGAATGGGAAAGGTATTGGGTTTTCGTGCTCTTTTTGGTTCTTGAGGCAAAGATCACATCTACATTTCTCTTTATTGCTTTATCTGGATTAAATTTCATGTTCAGGTTCAAGAAGAAGAGAACAATGGAAGAATTGGAAGCTGTAAAGAGAAAGGCTGCTCTTGTTCAAGCACAGAAAGAGGGTTCAATTGTTCCAAAGCTTGAGGAGGAACTCAAGGAATACAAGGAGATAGTCAAATGCAGTATCTGCCTTGAGCGGCCAAAAGAGGTAAACTATTTGACTCTTGAATTTCAATTGAAAGGTGTAAAAGACATGGAATGCTGGACTTCATGATCATAGTCCAGTGAGATATCAAAGATAGTGAACATAATGAGCTGCTGCCTGCAAATTGAAGCACAATAGATGAGTCGGAGGATAGCTCACCATTGCTTTCTAATTAATTGCAAGAAATTCTTAATGGGCTTAAAGTAGAATCTGCAATGGCTGGTTTGTTATTGAAAGGCTCATGAATTTGAGCATGCTGATCGTTTGTGCAATAGCATTATACCTGTGGATATTTTGTTTGAAAAATATCTGAATTGACAGGGCTGGGACATATAAGTGATGGAAACAAATCCATTCTATTTGATAGTTCTGGGTTGATGTCACAAATGTGATGCCTGTGCTCTCTTCAGGTCGTGATCACAAAATGCTACCACTTGTTCTGCAACACCTGCATACAGAGGGTAATAGAAACCCGGCATCGAAAATGTCCAGCATGTGCTGCAACCTTTGGGTCCAATGACGTCAAACCCGTCTACATCTGATGATTGCTACCGGGGGGAAAACTGAAATTTCTGCGATTCCATTGTCAATAACATAACAGTTAGCACCATGGGGGTTAAGATAAAATCCAGAGCAAGGGGACCACAGGTTTAGATGTATATTTACTTGCAATTGGATTTGATGGTTGCTGTAATAGTATCTCTGGTAGGAGGCAGATGCTCTCCGATTTCATGTTTACAGATTAGTTCTTGCCAGTTTGGAATGTAGGTCGCTGGGTACTCGATGCGTTGCTCAGTTTTACTGCTTGTAGATATTAGATGATTTCTTGTATTTTGACAATTTTTTGGTGCAAAATCTCCTCAAAAGTTGATGGCCACACCATTCTGCTTTCTAGCTAGCTGTCTGAACGCTGTTTGTGATGTGTCCTGCTTTATCTTCTTTCAAGGGATTTGCTTCAAAGCTGCTACACTGTCTGCGTGCGTGTCAATAACCAATGGCAGAATCGGACACCATTAACCTCTCTGAAGACAAGTGGCCTAAGGTGGGTGCGTCTGATAGAAGGTCCCTTTGGGCCCTTTTCAAAAGTAAGTCCAACTTGAAAACTAGAGTGCCAGAATGGATCCATGGGAATGTTGGGCTTGACATGCCTGCGCTATTGGAACCCAGGTTCAATATGGATGCGGTCACAGATGTCTTAGGTCTGTCGTATCAGGTCTCAATGTTGTTCCAGGCTCAGTCGAAAATTTTAGCAGGCATATAAGGTTTTACCTACTCGGCTCCTGCCAATCCCACCGAGCTCATGGGTGCATTTATAGAAAAAGGGGGAATATTTTAGGCTTGTTGAGGCCAGGGCTTTTCCTCTTAAGATTCTCTGTTCAGCACAGAACGAGTGCAGGGGCCACGCGAAGTCAAGCCTGTGCTCGGCCTCAACAAAAAATGTGCCCGATCTCAGCCAGGCCTCCTAGTCGTTTACCTATAATAAGATGATCAGGGAATTATCACCATTAAAAGGGATTTATCAAGAATAGCAGAAACACCCATACATCCTGTAGATATGCGTAAGAGAGAGTACATTTGACATTTCCAAATTTCCAAGTTAAAAAGGCACAACAGGGAAAATCCACAGCAGCACCGAGGCAACAGTGTTCTATTTGATATTCGCAGTTGAAAGATGAATTTCACCACTTTGTTCACCACTCCGTTCAGGCATAGAACTAGATTCCCACTTATTTCACACCCAGCCAGTCTAATGAAAACTTCAATCGCATGGAACAACGTCTGAAATCACTGGCAACAGTTGAAACATGAGCACAATTTACCATTTTGGGGTGGAGATGCCATCTTCGGTGACCTTATGAATGATTCCATTCTCATTCAGGTACTCCACGAACTCATCGATGAGGTATGGCCAGGCACCTTCAGCATCATAGTTTGACAGTTTTGGATCCACTGTCTGGATCAATCATAAAAACACAACACCAAATCATTCATCGTGCACAAGCTCCACAAAAGGTCAATGAAAAACAATCTGTAGCAAAAGACTCAACCAAAAACGTGTCTGAAACAAGTTACATGAGAGGTAAAACATTTTTATTTGCAGTATTTGAAGAAAATTAGTCTCCATCATAACATCCACGTGGACAGGTGGAGATTTCCATGATTCAACTTGGAAATCAATAGCAATCAGAACAGGAAAGTTGATATTCCTCCCCAATTTCTCTTGGAATAAACAAATAAATCATTTGTTGATTTTTTCCTTCCACACATCTTAGCAAGGCAGGGGGGCGTCTTGCTGCCATCAGTGGCTCAATCATACTAGGTTAGACTCTTAAAATTAAAGACCAGATGCCTCATTTCTAATTGGTTAGACTCTTAGAAAATAAAAGACCTGTCAAGACTTCATGGTTGATTTTTGAGATGCAGAAATAGACCTGGAGTATGGGAATGAAACTCACAACAATCTGAATATAAAATGTGCAAATTGAACAAATTGTTGAAAGGTACACCTTGATGAACAAAGCAAACGCTTACCCTAGCAAACTCCAATAGTTGAGACCATGTGTCCCTTGAGATCGCCTTATTATGATGAGCCTGAGTCAGAAAATTACCCAGAAAAGAAAATAAACAAAAGACATTAGTCAATAACCTCTATTAACCACCAAAAATAATTATAATATATTCTAGTCAATAATATGAGCTGCACAGAACTCAAGACCTGCCAGTAATGCCTCTACCACAACAAATAAATGAACATGCATATAAGAAATCAGTAAGGCTTTATTTTTTTGGGTGATATCTTGAACCAAAAAGGGTCAATACTGGACAAAAAGGAAATTCATTAGCATGACAGGCAAGAAATTGGTGCTGTACAGGAAATTGGTAAAGCTTATTGGTATTAATTAGAGAAATTTTAAATTTTACTGCTTGCAATTTGAAAACTAGTTGAAAACTGAACTCACATAATCAGAGAAAACAAAATGAATATAAGTGAAGATTGTATCAAGTAAATCCTCCTTTAAGCATATCATAAGTAATGCAATCGCTGAGCAAGGTTAGAAAATTGTGAGTCAACTTGTAAGCTCAAGTCGACTACAGGTAATTATGTGACCAGCTCAAATTGGAAAAGAAGCATGAAGGACTCGATCAAACCACTAGAAAGAAAGAACAGATCAAGAGCCCTGAAACTCATTCTCTGACTTAGGTTAAGGAGCAGAAATTTCTACCCTCTCCTATGTCAGATCCATCAGCAAAATCCTCTACAGAGAGCCAGATCAGTTTTGGGAAAAGCACACCAAGGTGCTCATGAGCAGCAAGGCAAACTCAAAAAGCCTCATTTCTCCCAGTCAAGGCATCTTCAGTCAGGCTCATGCGCATCAGATGCTTAACATCTAGAAGAACTTGACTGAAATGATCTGTCAGTTAAAAAAATTACCTGTAAGAATTGGCACCAATGATCAACCAGTGGCCAATGCTTTTCTGCAAAAAGTAATTGCCACATTCCAATGGCTGTATCCAGAGCCAAAGATTTCTGACCCTGATCATCAAAGGGAAAAAAATCTACATTATAAACTGAACTAAAATGAGATTCTGCTAGATCACTATGAATATAGACATTAATCAAGCTCATAGCCCCTAATCAGCTCTTACACATACCTTTTCTTTTGCCCAGACAAAAGCAAAATTATATATTTCACGGAATTTTTCTGAACAATCAAAATCACATAATCAGTTCCACTGAAGCCAGACAAACATGCAAAAACACAATGCTACATTTCCCACATACGTTCATCTTTCAACTCGGAGCGCATATAGTGTATCCTTTCGCAGAATTTCTCCAAAGAATCTATCCTGCCATGAAATACTTGCTTTCAGAACCTTTGATCACTATACTTTCAGGGGTAATTAAGATAAATTAAATGGAGGCAGCTACATATAAAATGAGAAGGAAACATACCCAAGAGCTTGGAGCCCACCAATGAACTCCTGTTTTGAATATTCACACATAGTAGCTGCCTTCATATGCCATGAGAGCACCAGCTATGAAAGAAAATCCAACAAGCCAAATTAAAAAATTCTCAACCAAGACAATTATGTGCATGCTCAGGTTGCCAAAACATTTTAACAAGGGAATGATATTCTCAAATAGAAATATTGGACCAACTGAAAGAAAACAATGAACTTCAACTCAAGTCACATTGTCAAGCTCAGTCTTTGGTTACTTCCTAAAGTCTTAACTTCTTGTTGATTCCTAAATCTAATAGAAGCATTTATCTCAAGATGTCTGTATAATGGATATCGACTTAGCAAACAATTAAAGAAAAGTCATAAGAGGTGAATGAAATTGTTCTAGTTGAATGTTACCATGATGGAGCATTCTTTCATCGATAAGACACATAATGACTACATTTTTAAATAAAAAAAGGGACAGAAATAACTTAAATCTGTACTGCAATCCTCTACTCAAGCACCAACCTTTAATAAGGTTCAAGTAAGAAATTTTTAGCTTACCATGACAATATCCTGGGGATCCACCTGGTAAAAAATAAGCGGTCAATATCACAAGAAAAAGAATTGTGTGTGGGAGTGCAGAATTTCTGAAAAACTGAATGAAAGGGGAAAAAGGATATGACAAAAAATAGAAAATCACTAGAATTGAACCATGGGTTACTCAAGTAGCAACAAGGATGGGTGCAGGGAAGTGAGAAAGCAGAGTTACCTGAAGATCATTGCAAAGAAGAGTAATGCCATCAACGAGTATCATATCAGCATATGGATCTACAATAGGATCAAATTTATTTTAAAGAAACACAAAATACTGTATCTAAATAAGCTTACAATGCAGAAAATAAGTACCTCCAACTTTCAGGAAAATGGTAATAAGACTAATAACAATGATACAGAAAATAAAGATAAAAAATCTTTCAAAAGGTCATAGGAGATGTAAGGTGAGGCCTTGCCTTTGTATCGCTTATAAAGCTCCTCCAGATGTCTCGTATCGGTGGATGTTCTGATTTGAGGTTGACTATAGAATACATCAAATGCACCTTCAAGATGCCAGTCACTGGCCTTCAAAGCCTGGAATGCAGCCTTCTCACTGCAGCAACATATTACAGAATAATAAGTGAACATGGAGAATTTCCACCATCAATCATCAACAAAATCAAAGTGCGAATTAACCTTGTCTAGCATTTAAGTAATCTAGTATCCAACAAACAGCAATGGTTTTATAAACTTGACATCGAGTGCTTAGTTCATTTTACACTTCCAATGACAATATTCTATACCCAAGCATGGATTACCACGGCAAATTATATTCTTAATCGTTCAATGTCTAATATAGAGAAGCAATTTGAGCTGTTATAACAGGTTAGGACAGATGAACCAAGTCTAGGCAGATGCCACATTAGATACACTAATTAATCTTTTTTTTAAAATTTTGCTGAGTAATACAACAATTAACCAGCCTAATGGTTGTAAAAGTAGCACACTTAAACTGGTGAGTCAATTATCTAAAGAGAAGCTGCGCCTTCTTCAAAAGTGCAATGGTCTTTCATCGAAATCCAGTGACTGGATGATAATGAGATATTTGAAAGAAGTGGTGGTCAAGCTCAACTATTCACTCCTCTTTATATAGCTTTACCTGGCCCCAGTTATCACCATGAACTGCTGAACTTTGTCACGGTTGCCTCTACCCAATTTGTGCTGAGAAACAGAGACAATATCAATGTCCTGAACAACAAAAATGTTTGCACGGGAAGGAACACTAAAGAAAATAGAATTCAACAAACACACAAGGAAAAGTTGGTGACTGGCATATATAAAATCAGCATTTTCAACTAATCGTTATGGTTGAACCAAACTCATTTGTATCAAAAATTTAACAAAAAGGAGGTAATGGAAAAAACCTTAGCATCCTAGATTACAAAGAAGCTAAGGTTTAAGATGAATAAATGAAATGAAGTATCAAGACAAGAAACAGAAGGAAAGAGAAAAATACAAACCATGTTTCTAGGCAAGGAAATGAAACTCCTGCTGACACGGATAGTGTATATAGATCGGCTCAGTTGATAGGGATCAGAGGGATGGCACAAGAGCTTTATGAGTTACCCGCCTCTCCCTCTCCCAGATAGAAAACTAACACTTTCAGCTGCCAGTAAGATTATCTAATGCGTCTGGGTCTGCCCTCTCTGCTCCTTTTGTCTCCTTGCTGTCTAATTTCAAGTTAGAAGTGACAATCAAATCTATTTTAGCAAAATATGCCACTCATCAAATTGAAACTCAAAAAATCCAGACATACATACAACAAATCCATAAAAGAAAATATTGACCAAGGATGATTGAAATCATAAAATATACATGATATGCATATTTAATATATAACATGCAAGTAAAATATAAAACGCAATTGGAAAATCTAATTATTCCAACTACCAATTCATAGAACCCTGGTAAAGCGAGAAACAAAAGGATAACAACAACTAATGACACGGTTGATCTTGATCACAGTACAACGACTAGAATAGCTCCAACCAAGTAGTCATCAGAATTTTCAGGCCTCCTTAAAATAAAAAATCATTTCCCAATTAATCACTACAAAGGATCATGTTCACCCGCATACAATGCAAAGGAATGGAAAATTAAGCAATTAAAGGATTATGGGCAGTTCAAAAGAGCTACATAGGGCAGAGAAGCACCACTACGGCCGTTTGCAAAACGAGGGAACAAACCCTATGTTTCTATGAGGAAGAAGAAGAAGAGAGCGAGAGAGAGGAGGCCATCATTCATGCAATTTTCGGCTTAAAAAAATGGAAACAGAAAACAGAAACAACAGCGGAGACACTGTACAGTTCCTCCCCAATGCTCAAATCTCTGATCATCAGCTTCTTCAAGTACGAATCAGTCCTGGGGAGTACAGAACCCGAATGAGGAGGAGAACCTGAGCATGTAGGCCGGCCAAACCTCAAGCTCAAAGTGGTCCCGTCGCCCCGGTGCTTCGAGTCGATGCCTCGACAATCACCGCCGGCAGTGTAGAGTGCGGGACGACGCCGACGTAAAAAGAAGAAGAATAAGAAGACATCCCGCTTGCCCTTCCTTTTATCTACCACTATATAAATAAATAAATAACTAAATAAATGCATAATGGAGGAGAGCATAGTTTTTAAAATCGGGTCGAACCGAAAATCGGTGTAGGTATGGACTTATGGGTCGGACGGGAATTTAATGGGTTGAACTGTATGTTTAATAAATAATATTAATAATATAATATTACTAATAAATTTACATAATATATTAATTTGAATATAATTTATAATAAAAATTATTAATATAACAATTATATTAAACAAAAGTTTAATATAAAATATAAATATGAGTCTACTAAATAAAATATGTATATTATAATAGATTTTTGTTTTTGTTTTAATTTTAAGTTGATCGGTTTTCTCACAGGTTCAATTAGGTTTACCGGTCGGATCAGGAACCGGCCGGTTCAATTAGAAATTTTCTCTTTGAATATACAATTGGATTTTTTATAGGAACCGGACTGGGTGAGTGGCCGGTTCTCGATCGAACCGGCCGGCCCAGTCCGGTTTTAAAACTATGGAGGAGAGACAGTCAACACGGCCCATCTCAAGTGGAGCTCTTAGCTAATGCTGTAATTCGCATCGTGTTTAACTGTTCATGCGAAAATTTCCTCGAATGCAACCATCAGATTAATTTCGTTTAAAATATTTAAATATATCAATTATATATATACATAATTAACATATTTAATATTATTATTTAACTAGAATATTTGTTGTGTAATTTAATAATAAAATTAATGTAATATAATAAATTTTAATAGGCACGATATAATAAATTAAATTAATAATCTAAGTAAATAAATAAGTTAAATACGTTAATGTATATTAATCAGATAGATAGAATTAATTATTTTCTAATCTAATCACGTAAATTTACCCTATCTCAATCAAAATCCGTCAAACTCATTGTCATATCATGTATTGCTGACTTGTTATATAGTATAAAAAAAATGTACCGTCCGTACTCCCAGCCTCCCACAGTATTATCACGAGCCAGCAAATGTTTAGCTTCTCGTGCAGCGCAAAACGGTGGCTGCTGGTGGTCGTCACATCGTGCCGTCCATTTTAAATTCGAAAGATAAATCAATTTTGAAATATTAAAATTCATCAAAACATAGCAGCTTTCGCAAATTGCAAGCTCGATGGAGCCATTTAAATTATAAAAGAATCCAACGATGAGACATAAGGTGATAGAGAGAGCCTGTTGAATTTTACTAGATTGTGATCATCATGTCACCGTCCGTCACGTGGTGGTACCGGGACATCGAGGTACTTTCTTCTCGGTCAGTGTGGAAATCGAGGGAGAAGCGATGTGGGCTCCGCGGATACGGGTCCACGAGAGCCCAAGCCCACTTATCCGATGCTACTACGGCTGGCAAATCGGGCTGGGCTGGTGTTATCGTGTCGGTCCATTACGGTCCAATACGATATCGTGCCGGGCCGGCAGAAGGCACGATAAGAAATCGGCCTAATGATTATAGGATGAGCGCGGCCCGAATACTTATGAGGACACCCGGTCCGGCCCATCAAAAACTCTCGTCGTCAAATTTTTTAAAAAATAATTTTAGATCATTCTTGAATTAATTAGCACATTTTCCCTCTTTCTACCATCTGAATCCCATTAATATTGTTAAAATGTATTATATATAATTTAAGAATGTCACTTTTGTTTTTAATATGAATAGTTTTTTAAAAATAAAAAAGTTAATGTTCAGGCTATCGGGATAGTGCTGGTGCGGCCGGATAAGGCTTGGCCGGGTCTCGGTCTTATCGTGCCGGGCCAGGCAAGAAACTGCCAGCTCTAGATGCCGCTACCATGGTGGGCTTTCATGGACCCAGTGCACGTGTCATCTTTGAGCCATAACAACCAACTACACTCCAGCCTCTAGGCATGTGGATGCCAAGGTGCTGGGGTGATTTTGTGGCCCGGTGGATATCGAGTGAGTGTTATTACTCCGTCCTTTTCAATGAATCCAAAGAGTGTAACGAAATGTAACACTTGGAGCTTTTATATTCGGCCATGGACATATAGAACGTACCATACCGCAAGGATTCGGCACTTACCACCGATCTAGTGAGTGACATTCAGAGGCGTTCTATAATCCAAGAAATCGGTAGATTGATCTGCGGAGTGGGGGGATCTTCCGACGATTGACTGCCAATATTATTGGAAGAGGTCCCGGCCGAAGGCCGATCCCCAACCCATCCATCTATGTGCCTGCGCCGGCCATTGCCTGGCTGTGGTTCTAGTCTCTCTTTAAAGCCTACAGCACTACGGCACAGGCTGCACTTATGCACTACTAAGCATATCGCTCCTCGTGATCTTGTCGTCTCTCCGACCCAAATCGATCCCCATATATCCACCTCGGAACCCCCTCCAATTACAACATAGCCTCTATCCACTAGCTGCCTCCTCCCACGATCAGTTATTATTGTTATTAATTATATGAGGATTCACAATTGATGGTCGAGTTTGGACTATAATTTTTAAAATTTGATCGGATCGGAAAATTGGTGTAAGTATGAGTTTATGGGTCTGATCGAATGTTTAATGGATTGAATCGTAGATTTAATAAATAATACAAATAATATAATATTACTAATACATTTACATAATATCATAATTTGAATATAATTTATAACAAAAACCATTAATATAACAATTACATTAAATAAAAGTTTAATATAAAATATAAATATAAGCAAAATAAAATAAAATATGTGCATTATAATAGGTTTTTGTTTTCTTTTTAAATTTTAAGTCGGTCGGTTTTTTCACGGGTTTAATTAGGTTCACCGATTAAACCGACAACCGACTGGTTCAATCGGAATTTTTCTCTTTAAATGTGCAATTTGATATTTTGTAGGAATCGGACCGGATAAGTGGCCGGTTCTCAGTCAAATCGGCCGGCCCGATCCAATTTTTAAAACTATAGTTTGGACGCTCCTGGTTGTTAGATGAGATGAATCTTAATTCCACAAGAGCTCACTCGATTGTCCGAAGATAGAAATTGGGCCGAAATTGGTTTTGATCATGCATTCACATTGATATCAAGAGTCAAATCTCATAACCTTTTTATCGGATTAACAAGAGAATTGTGAGGATGAATATAAGAGAATTAAATACTATTGTTTGTTGGTTTAGATATTTGGATTAGATATGGATATGTAATTTCTTTTTTACTTATGTAAATGAAAAAAGTTACAATTATAAATTATCCATATTTTAATAAATCTATTCAACTCAAACATAATTTTAAATAAAAAATGTTAAAATTTTTAAATAACGGAGGATTTTATCACTAAAAGAGAACTGTGGATAATAGCTGGCTGTATTTATCAACAGAAATTAAATACCCCATATTCTATTTTTAAGAAAAAGAAAAGAAATTAGGGAGTTTCAGAAAGTTATTTTTACATCACGCAGAGGAGGAAGGGAGAAAGCAGGGGGGGTGGGTCCCACAATTAATGGGATTCTCATCATGATCTGATAATGTCTTGAAGGTGACAGCGCGTGAGAGCACACGCCCAGGCACAGTCAAACGTCAACGCTTCCGGGAAAAAAAGGCTGCTTCCCCCTCCCTCCGTCGAAAAAATTGCTTTACATCTCATTCATTGATTGCTTTCCTTCTTTTTTTTCTTTCTTTCTTTTTTAAAACACGTGAGGTAAATCTGATTTCAGTATTATTAAATTATAAAAATACTAAAGTTATGAAATTTTTTTAATTTTAGTCATTTTTATAATGTAATTTAAAATATGAAATGGTTGTACTTCATTGGCTAATTGTTTGAAAAAAAGATATAAAGTTGGTGGTTAAAAAATTCAGATAGTATAATTAAAATACTTATAAAACCGATCACATTGTAAATTTTTACTCATAAGTTTATACATATTACAATACATTTTGCAACAAAACATTGTAATATATCATATAACTCGGATTCCGTACAAAAAAAATCCAAAATTTAGACCGAAAATGGTGACATTTCAATTCAATAATTTTAGGATTATTGGGTGATAGTTAAGTATGTGCATAGATGTTTTGGTTACAATGTAGCCCTTCAGCTGGGAGCAATATTGCTGGAGAGGGAGTATTAAATAATCCATTATCTTTATTTTCATACAAAATATCATAAAATTTTGTATATTTGATGATTTATCTGGTGTGATTAAAAAATTAATTAAAGTAAATCAAGAAAATAGTAGGAAAAAAATTAGGAAATTAGTGGGCCAAAAAATGTGTACTGAAGGTGTACAACTATATATACATATATACACAATCATTCATCCAATAGCCCTTCACTGACAGAGGCCATCATTAGACCTCTGTCTTGGTCTCTGTCTGCCTCCTCCCTCCCTCCCTCCCTCTGTCCCCTCAGTCTCCTCTCCCTCCATTGTTGTTCTTTTCAGTCCCATCCCCCTCTTCACTCAGCTCTGCCAAAAAGGAACAAAAGGGTGGCTGTGACCCGACACTGCTCCAACCCCCTCCCTCTCTGTCTCTCTCTCTCTGCTCCATTTTCTATCCTTCTTCCCATTTGCTCTCAGAGACCCAAAACCCTACACCTGAGAAGGAAGACCTTACAGACCCCCGAAGAAGAACATGGGAGAGGGAGATGATGATGAGCTGCTAGGGCTGAGCTTGAGATTCGGCCTCTCTCAGAGGAGCAAGAAGAGCCCTGCCTCCGCCCCCGCCTCCGTCTCTGCCCATGCTCTGCATTCGACTTCACTGGCTCCTCCGCCTTCTCTTGACCTGAACCTGTTGCCCGCCGGCCATGCAAGAAGTGTCCCCTCACAAAACTTGCAGGCCCATCGCCATACAATCTCCTGCAACCTGCTCCTCCAACATGCCGGTCAGTATGTTGCTCTCAAGTTCCCTCCCCCTCCCTTCTCCCATCATCTTGCTTCGTCGGCAACTTGTTTGTGTAACTGCACTGAGCCTCATTCCTCTCCCTCCATTTCCAAGACGAATGCGAGTTCACATTTCGTCTGCGAAATGACCCTGAGTTGATCCTCTAAATCTGATGTTTTTAAGGTGATTAAAATTAAAAAAAAAAAACTTCCTACGGTGAAAAAAAGTACCTTACGATTAATAATTGTTTCCACCGTTTCCATTCTTAACAGCAAAATGCTGCTTATATTAGAAATAACGTTGATTAAGTTCTCCAAAAGCATCATTAATTACAAATAAAAAGGAACGGCCCCTTTGGACCCCATAAATGGAGCTCCTTTAATGGGGAAGGGATGTGCCCGACAATGCAAGGGGCTGGGGAAGGAAGAAGGGATACAGCTATGGGGAATTTGAACTTACCACTGTTGATGAAAGAAATAGAACTCTACGAGTGTATAATTCCATTCCTGCCTCCCCTAGACATGAGCTTGGACTTCCGGCCGCTCCAGTCAGGAGGAGGGACCGACGTGAACCGTGCGCCCCCGCCTCATCCGCTGTTCCCGGAGGATGAGAATGCGGCATCGTCCCCCAACAGCACGGTATCGAGCACAAGCGCCGGGAAGAGGGTGGAGAGGGAGGTGACGGGGGACAACGAGAACGAGGGCGAGCGGACGTCGTGCTCGAGGGGGAGCGACGAGGACGACGGCGGCGCAGGCGGCGGAGGGGGCGGGGTCGACGGGGAGGGGAGGAAGAAGCTCAGGCTGTCGAGGGAGCAGTCGTTGGTCCTGGAGGAAATGTTCAAGGAGCACAGCACGCTGAACCCGGTGAGTGGGCATTTTGGTAAATCTAACAAGGCCTTTCTTTTCTTTTTTTTAAAATCCCTGTCGCTGCCTGTGGTTTCGACTCGTGGGGACGCTGACGCTTGGGGTCTGTCTGGGCGGACGGGAATTTTGCAGAAGCAGAAGCTGGCTCTGGCGGAGCAGCTGAACCTCAGGCCCAGACAGGTCGAGGTCTGGTTCCAGAACAGGAGGGCCAGGTCAGATGGATTTTCCTCTCGAACTTTAACTTTTGCTCCCTCTCTCTTCAAATTCCCACCATACTCGCATGATTTATATAATTTGATATTTGTCGTAATTTGTTTTGTCTCGACCAGAGAGATAATTTATAATAAAAAAAATTATTTCTCATTGAACCGATTTGGCTCAACCCTTTGGTAAATTGGTGATTTTAAAGATCCAGGGATGCATGAGGATATAGGAAATCAATCTTTCAATGATTTAATTATAAAGGATTACTAACCGGGTTGAATTAGTGGTTCAATTACTAGATCTTTAAATTGGTGATTCAAAAATCTAGGTAGGGGGTTGACGGGAATTTTCTCAGGGATTCTAATCTCACCGTAAACTAGTTTCATCATGGTACGCGGTTGCTGATATGGAGAAATTACTTGGTGTAAATTAAAAAAAAAATTATAAAGAATTTTGTGATTTTTTAAAATAAATATAAATATCCAACATGATTATTAGGTGGATAAATTCGGCTGATTACATATAATAAAACTTAAAACTTATCACGGGTACATTAGGGGGAACTATTCATGGTCATGGTCGAACCAATATGTCACGACCGAATCTTATATCGCGCGTATAAGTTTTGTTCACGTGTGGGTGTGGGGATTATTCATTCACCTACGGAATGTAGTCTGGGAGTTGGAGGGTACTGGGATGCGATTCGGGTGACTTGGTGAGGATAATATTGTCTATTCAGTTTCGGGCAAAAGGTCGTCGCACGAAACGTTTCGGGTGCTCCCCCCTCCTTTTACACGATGCTTTTTGCACGTGCAGCTCAGACTATTTTAGTAATTATTGTCCCATGATTCTCATGACACAACATGTCGACAACAAACCTTTGCCCCTTGCCCCCAATAATCAAATGAGCCTTTTGCCTTTTCCTCGAGACTTTTTTATTTTTTGGTTGTCTCCTTTTTCTTCCGAAAATGGGTCCCCGGGGAGTCCCGACCTCTAATCCACCGTCCGATCTGCACGGGGCCGTCCGACGTGGATGCTGGCCCGGCCCGGAACGTTATCGGAGCCGATCAGGCGTGAAGGTGCTCCCACCCATATGATGGTGAATGTGGATGGTTGATGCTTGTTTACACAGGCTCGGAAGAACTTACGTGTTGGATCGGGCTCGGTTTGCAGGACGAAGCTGAAGCAGACGGAGGTGGACTGCGAGTACCTGAAGAGGTACTGCGAGAACCTGTCCCAGGAGAACCAGCGGCTGCAGAAGGAGGTCCAGGAGCTGCGGGCCCTCAAGCTATCCCCGCAGCTCTACATGCACTTGAACCCCCCCACCACCCTCACCATGTGCCCCTCTTGCGAGCGGGTCGCCTCCCTCTCCACCGCCCCTCCCTCAGCGAGACCTGGCCCGGCTCGTCCCTTGCCGGGGCCCGTCATTGGCCCGCAGGCCTCCGTCCAGATGCGCCAGCGGCCTGTCAACCCTCCCCCGTAAGGCGTGCAGCCGTGGGAGCCGAGCTTAGAGTTGGATGCTGGGATTTTGCCTGTAGTTGTAATGAGGGGAGCGGACATGATGATAAATTATGGACATATTGGAAATGGTTTATCACTTATGCGAATAGAAGAAGTATATGAGGATACCATCTTGTTCGGGTCCGATTAAGTTCGACCCGGAAAGCATCTTGGAACATGAAGTTCGACCTCAAAACTGAATGGGGCAATATCTATTGGATATTATTCTTAGGTTCAATGTACTAAATGGGCTTAAAGCAGCTCGCTTTCTCAGACATCCAAAATCTTGTCTGGTAGCCGATGATTTGACCTGGACGGTGCCCTGGATTTACAAATTTATTAAAGGGGATGGCAAAATTGGTAAATTTGGTGGAGTTGATATGGTACTTTATTATTATTATTATTTTGTTCCCCGGTTCTGGCATTGTCTTTCTTTGGTGGTCCTATTTTGATCGATGGGGTGAAAGGAAAAACCGCAAAACAAAAAAGGGGTGAAAGGAAAAACTGCAAAACAAAAAAAAACCGGTTCGAACCGTCTCAGAAAATCCACCTTTTCCGAGCTCTATTTGAAATTTGGGCAAATTTTCAAGCTATAAGAAATCTAACCTCGGGAAAGTTGGGCCCCGAACAGAAAAAAGACTCGTCAGGCCTGACCCGCACGACTTTTGTATACACTTATCTTATTACCATAAATGTAAAATGAATTTGACCACATGAGTCAATGTATTTTAAATATGTTTTTACCTCATCATTTTCTCAACAAAAATATGCGTAATAATATATATATATATATATTAGCAATTCATTCTCTCTATTGAGTAAACCAAAAAAAAAATCATTACCTCATTCTCTCTCTTTTAATTTTTTTTTCTAGTCCATTTCTATCCTCTCAACTTGGTCAATGTGGGAAGGAGATCTACTATATTATAAAAGAGAGATAATGGAGAAAATACATTATAAAAAAGGTGTATTATTTAGTTTAATAAAAATTTCGGGTCCCAAAAAAAATCATTAATCGAATTCGTAGCAACCAATTTTTTTTATTCTTCTAAATGGTTTCAACATTATTTTTTATACTTAAAAAAGTGGATAAAAAAATTGAATTTTGGCATGAATTTGTTGAAAAAACCTCCTGGCCCAAACTATTTTCACCCATACATATATTAACCCGGGTAAAATCACATCATATGTTTCATTTAAGTTAATTTTAACTTAATATTGCATATTTGACATAGAGATGTTAAATAAGCAGTTCAAAACAGGTTTGAAATAGTTTGGCCTGGTTATTGACTACGATTCAAAAAAATGAACCGGTTCAAAGCCATTCTTAAGGTGGCCAGTTTCATGATTTGAGCCAAACTGAACTTGATTGATTCATTTTTTAAATATTAAAAAAATTACAATATGGGCTGGTTTTGTAATGGTTTCTGGCCAGTTACAATTTCAAGCCGATTTAAAGTGAAAAACATATTAGATCGATTTCAGTTCAACAAGTCTATTTCTTAGATTCAACTTATAATTAGCATTCAATCTAATAAGAGCGATTACGGGCTGGTTTGTGATGATCTGAACTGGTCACGGGTTTTAATAGATCTGTTTGTGAGAACCAACTCGATCAACATCTCTAATTTTTTTTTTCTAGAAAAGGGAGCTTCTTATATCATTTTATTGAGGAATTAGACTTGCACGTGTGCACGTGTAATGTACGCTGGGAAGAGGATAGCGTTTACCCAGCGAAGCAGGAGACAGCATGGTTTCAGGGAGGTAACACGAGGAAGGCAAGAGACGAGAGGAAGCCACCATGCCCACCATCTTCTCCGCGCCTCGTCTCTTCTTCAGCCCACCCCTCGCTCTTCCATGTAATGCATCTCTCTCTCCTTCTCTCGCTTGCTCTCTGAGATGTCTCCACACCCTGTCGCTTCTTTAACTTTGGCTGAAACAGTTTGCTCTCTTGAAATGGGCAGAATCATCGCGCCGTCCCTGTATTTACTTTCCGAGAAGTTCCCTTTTTTTGTCCTGAATCGTGATCAATTGTTTTGTTTCTTGTTTTTTGGGGGCTGCCTGTGGGGCAGTGTTTTGTGAGTTGTTACATGTAGTTACTTCATGCTGTAGTCGTTGAAGCACCAGACCATACATGAGATCTAATTTCAGAGACAAGGGAAAATGATAAGAGAATTGATGACATATGACAAATTCTATGGGGGAAATTTTGTGCCATGATTCGGGAATTTAGTCCAGAAAGTTGGATTTCTCTGGGGGGACGTCACGGTGTTGGGGAAGGCAGAAGGAGGAAGTTTATAAAAGAAATTGGAGAGAATGCGGAAGAATCTTAACTGTATTCTTGACCTACAGTGGGAGAAGAATGACCCTTTGCCTTAGCAGACAGCTGCTCTTTCAACTACCTTTTGCTTTCCTCTGCAAGTGCCTTTTTGTTTAGATTGTGAGCACTAATGAGAGACACATGGAGGGATTTCAAATCTGGATATGAGCTGCCAGTTGCTTTGGTCTTCCGCAATATTATACTAGAAATGATTCACTTGGGAAATTCTGTGTTCCTATTCTTAGGAAATAGGAGGAACCATGAGTTAGTCATTTGTGTTTCTGTTAAAATGCTTGTGGTGATAAGGAGTTTGAATATATGATTTTGTAATTGCTCAGTTGATATATTTCACCGAAAACCATCAACTGTACTCCTTTCACATCCTTATCTGTTTATGCTCCATTGCTTTATAAAGTTGTCCTGTGAAGAACTCGGACCTTGCAGGTAAAACATTTTCAGTGCATTCTATTGCAAATTCTTGTGACCAGAAGATGGAAATATTGCATGACTTCCTGCCTTACAGTGCTAACGAAGGGTAAGATCTAAGAATACTTCCATTTAGACATAAAATTCCATGTATTCCTAACCGTTCCATTTAACTGAAGAGTGCAGAATGAGAATATATTGCAACCTGATGAGAGACTGAATCGAAGGCCTATGTTGTTGCTTTTGGTCTCTTCGGGCTTTTTCACCGCTCTACCTTCTTCCGCAAAGACAAAGGGTAAAAACCCATATGATGAAAGACGGTTGCTTGAACAGAACAAGCGGATACAGAGAGAAAATAATGTGCCAAAAGACTTCCCGAACTTTATTAGAGAAGGTTAAGTTCAAGGCTTGCAACAGTTATTTTATAGTATATCATCATCCTGGAAAAGATAATTTATTGAAAATTTTTCTATGCCTTCCTTCTCTGCCTGTTAATTCAGGTTTTCAGGTGATGGTAGTGACATCAGATAATTATGTTAAGAGAGATTCAGGGCTGATCTATCGGGATTTTGAAGTTGGTCAAGGTGACTGCCCAAAGTCTGGTCAGCAGGTTTTCTTTTCCTTGTCCTTAGCTATGCCACTGAGCTTGTTCTGTCCAATATTTCATTCTAGACATCAGATTCATGTACTTAAGATAAGGCATGAGTTACCTCTGTTTTGGTTTGTTTATTGTTTACTTGCAAGTTGTGTAGCCCATTTACATCAGATTCCATGTGTTCTTTTTGCTCGACTTATAGCTCCTTTCTTTTAGTTGCAACATGAATGTGTTGATAATGATGAAGTTACATGAAATGGGATGAAACATCATCCAGACGAGCTGATGGCAAAAAAAATGGATTGATCTTGAGTGGCAAGTCGAAGAATAGTTCAGAATATGTAGTCCAAGAGAAATTGTCACTGGTACCTGTAGCTTCTACTCTCAACTATGATACTTTTGCAGGTAACTTTCCATTACGTAGGCTACAATGAGTCTGGGCGTCGCATTGACAGCACCTACTTGCAAGGGGCTCCAGCAAGAATCCGAATGGGTACCAATGCATTGGTTCCAGGTGAGAACATGGTATCAGTGGTGCTTGATAAAACTCAATTCATTAAAGTTCTTATGATTTGACATTTCATGAGAGGTTAGAATGCCAGTTAAGTAAATAATCATCAAGAAAATTTGATATGCTTGGCTAAGTGATTTTGTTAATGAATGATCACCGCAGGAATCTTTTCTCTCCCCTCTTAGTCAAGTATTAATAATTACTATTTGCAGTATGTTAAATTTCTGCCAGCTTATAAGAGAGCCAAATGCATGTTTCATGTTGATAGGATATAGGTATTAGTTTTTTATATTCTAGGATTCTTTCTATATATTTTTTGATGTGAGATTCTAGTCCTCAATATCAATTAACAAGGACATCATGAATTTATTCTTCCATATCTCAAACCCTTCTGACTATCAAATTTCTCTCTCCTTATGAGACTTCTCCATTTTCTTACAGATTGTAGCTCTCGATATCTGTTGTTGGGCCCAAAGCTACCTACCTACATATTTTTTTCTTGAGTTATAACTTGGCAAATATGAGCCAAAAAATTACATTAAATACAAAGAAAGTAAATGATAGAATGACACTCAGATTTAATGTATAAAAAACCCTTAAGAGTGCAAAGGGGGAAAACCACGAGGCCTATGAGCAGAGCATCTACTTTGTACCAACTTGTTATATAGACTCCAGTTGCTATGTGGGCTAACGGTAATTGAAACAATATGAAAAATTATCCTATTAGGTGCTAACTGCTCTCTCAACCTAGAGTTACCACATAGTCTGAGAAGTGAGAAATCCTGGATTAATGTAGAGCCGATATTCACAAACTCTATGGAGTACTTATTCAGTGATTCCCTCACGTAATTCACTTAATTGCTCTTTTTTCCTATGCTCAATATGCCTCTATCTGTGTTCTAAACATCAAAAGCATCTCTATTTTCACGAAGTTGTTTGCATTTAAAATGACTCACAATTGTCAAAAATTGTGAAAACTTACCATGAGTTGTGGGATGAGTCCAATTAAAGCTTGCATGCAATTTTTTACTGCAGTCGACGAAATAGGGCTTGATTCTTACACTTTGCCAGAGAGAATATATGAATGTTATGATAAATTGAAAAACTGAGCAAGACAATCATTTCATTTCAGGGTTTGAGGAAGGCATTCGAGATATGAGACCTGGAGGGAAGAGGAGAATAATCATACCTCCTGAGCTTGGACCTCCTGTTAGTTCCCGATATCTCACTTTTAATTTTATTATTGTCTTTTACATGATTCTTTTGTGTGCATCAGTCCATCCGTCCTAATTATTATGCCTTTTATGCCCGTGAACTTATTGCTTTATTATAGTCTTATGTTAGTTATTCTCAATCCTTGATGTAAATGTAGCAAAATGTAGGGTAGGAGTAGAAGAGCAGAGTCAGATGCGTGCAGCTGCAGAACTCTCGTGGTGTTTCGAGCATGATGTAGTTGTTCCCTTATTTTTCCCTGTGACAAAATACCAGTGGAAATGATCCCCTAACACTTTCGTTGCTACCAAATTCTCCGCAACACTGTCTATGTATAATTTACCTGTTCTGGCCTCTGCACTCTTAAAAGGGACCTTGGATCCACAGGTGGGGCCGTCAACATTTTTCAGCTCAAAGCAGTTTGAAGTTTTCGATGTGGAGTTGGTCAGCATCCGGGACTGCCAGAGAAGGACCATAGGCTTCTATTCTGATGTAGTGTGCAACTGAGAGGACGGAGTCATCGGTGCTGAGATATATATACTGTGTATTAAAGAACTTATGTTAAGTGCAAATTTTGGGACACTGTCTCTCTCCCTCTCTCTGCTTGTTCTTTCTTTCCGATGGCAAGTAATCTTATTATTAATGATCACCAAGGTGGTGTAAATTGGTACGTACAAAAGTTAGGGCCTAAACACACGACATAATACGACATGCGCTGACTCCCCTGCCTGCCTGCCTGCCTGCCTGCATATACAAACGTGTGTGCCCGAGGGATAATTCCCTAGCCCATCTCTCGACAATGCTATGGCATGGTGTTTCAATTCCTTCAAAGGCCCTTCTATTTCTCTCCTTCCAAGTGGTCCAAAAAATCGAAAGATGGAATCATCATAATGACGCGATCCCTCCCCTTTGGGCTGTTAATCCCCTACCATGCCGCCCTCAATTGACTCTCCATCGTAGTTGGTTATGCATATTCCTGAATCCGAAGCTTTTGATGAGTATATTTGGTCACTCACATCAAATGGTTGCCATTCCGTTAGAACTCATTGATTTCTTGACCAATCTCACGGGTTCTCCTTTCAAGACCAATCGTTTTGGGAAAAGCTTTGGTACGTCAAACTACATAAGAGATTGAGAGTACACTTATGGAGAGAGAATAAATAGCAAGCAACAGTCTCCCCTGGTTTGCAAGTGAAGGCAACTATTGTCCACTTTGCAATTCAGGCTCCAACAAATTTGCACTTTCGTTCGAATTGCATGGAGGGGAGTCACAATGGAAAGTATGGAATCTACCTTTTTCAAAAGAACACCTTTTGAGCTCGTTAGTTTTATTTGTTCTCCCGCTTTCGTTAAAGAACAAGGATTGTGATTCCAAAAACTTCACGATTTTTGGTGCTGTCTTATGCTATCAGCTTTGGTTAACTATATAGAACAAAGGACACTATATGTAGGTGAATCTCCTAACCTTTTCTTCTTCTCAAAAATAAAGTATAGAGAGGATACAATGAATTTTTGCAATGAGGAGATTCAAACACCTGCACATGCAAGCACCTAGTGAACTCACTGGCAACTATCGAGAATAGGATGTAGATGCCACCATCTTCACGGACACGGCTTGATCAGATGGCTAGGCTTGCTTGGCTGGTCATGCAGTTGTGAAGATAGCATCTTCTTGTTTCTGGTTTCAAAAAACTCCATGCGCCTCTCCTCTACAAGCCAAATCCCAAGCTCTTCACAAGGCTACTTTGTTGGCTCATGAGAAGGGATAGAAGAGAATAGCTTTAAAAGCTGAAGCTTTTGTCGTTATTGAAGAAGCTTTAAATGCTAGGAGGGAACCACCATGGGAGATACAATTGATGCTTAGGGATTGTCTGTCGATATTGAACCATTTTGAGCTACGGTCTGTGAGCTGAATATGTAGAAGCAGCAATAAAACTGCTCATGACATTGGCCAATATTGGTTGAGATGTCCCACTTCCAATGAGTTTGTTTTTGAGGAGCAATTCAATCTTGTACAAATAGGGGAACCTCTTGACGCCCCATCGTTTCCACAGTCACCCATTCAGTCCTATCATCCTATACTCTTCTGTCCATAACCTCTTTGTACAACTGCAATGCTGTAACAACTAATTGATGGACTCGTCCTCTTCTTTACATAGGTAGTAACGATTAATGATGATTCTTCCTCATCTACTTAAGTTATTGATAGTCAATACTTGACTCCAAACTGCCTTCCAAACAAAGAAACATACTTTCAATGGGGCGTTCTTATGCCATACTTGCCTGTAAGGGACGTTCTCAATGCCTCCTGCTAGAGTGAATTTCTTGTAGTATGACTTCACCGAGAAACTACCTGATGGGCATCCTTTCCATCTCATACTGTCCTTCATGTTTGCGGGTCTGCATCTGTATAACGAGTTACAAAAATCTGCAAACGCCTCTAATTCCCAATCTTGCGCATGACAGTTGAAGTGGATCTCCCAACTACCTCCATTGTCCCCTCCTCTCCATATCTCAACAACTATTGTGTTCTTATCACTTGCTATACTATAAATATGTGGAAATCTCTGGCACAACACATCCTCTCCATACCAAAGATCAGGTCAAAATGAAATCCGCCTCCCATTTCCCAACACAATCTCCACATTCCCCCTAAATATACTCCAACCCTCCCTTGTGATGTTATCCATCCTACCCATCTAATATGCATTGAACCTCCACAATAACTTCCATAGCAAGGCTTCATTAAACTGTGTTAGAGATTTAATCCCTAACCCGTCTCTCCCTTTGGGTTGTTTCACTGCTTATCCCTTCACCAAATGATATTTCCTTTCCGTCTCTGAATTGTCCCACAAAAAAATTTGGCCTCAGTTGCCTCCAATCTCATCCCAATGCTCTTGGGGATTGGAAAATGAGACAAGAAAAACACTGTAGTTTCCACAATGACACCTTAATGAGGGTTAATCTAACACCCCTCGAAGTGCAACCCCTCTTCCACCCTACTAACCGCTCCTCAAATCTCTCAATGATCGGATCTCAAATCTCTTTCTTTCTAATTACAGCTCCCAAAGACAAGCCCAGATAAGAAGTAGTTAAAAGAACCCAGCTTTTATCCTATCTCCGAAGCCAGGTTCTGATATGTCTCACACCTACCCAATGGTATTAGCTCACTTTTTTGGAGGCTGCTATGTAAACCCGCAGTCACCTCAAACCACAGTTCGATGCATTTAAGATGTAATAGCTAGCTTGCATCACTTGGTAGAAAATAACTATATCATTATCGAAAAGTAGGTACATGATGGCCTCTAATAACTCTTATTGTCCCACATGTAATCCCTTTATTAGACCCCCTGTGATGCTTTCACCAACAATAAACACAGCTCCTATCGCAATCCTCTTGAAGATCAAAAGAACCCAGAGGTGCAACCATTAATCAACACCGAAGAGGATGCTCCATCATATCCACATTCTCCATTGCTCCCCAAAGCCTATCATCTCAAGAATCTCCAATAGGCACTGCCAAAAGACATGATCATATGTGCCTTCTCCATATCTAGTTTACACATTATTATACCATCACCCATTCTCATGCATGAATGAACCACCTCATTAGCTATCAGCCAGCACTGAAAGTTTGTCGTCCCTTTACAAATGCATGTTGAAAGTGGCTCATAGGGGGCTCAACACAGACTTCAAGTGTTTTGCTAAAACCTTCGAAATGATCTTATAAATAGTGCCCACGAAACTTATTGGTTTCAAATCTGAAATGCACTTTGCCCCCTTCTTCCTAGGTATGAGGCATATGAAAGTAGAGTTGATGTTCATTACAAATTCGCCCAATTGATAGAGCTCCCCAAATATTGCCATCATATCTTGCTCTTAATATATTCAAGTTTTCTGTAATAAAAAGCCAATATGAAACTAACTGGTCCAGATGTCTTGTCTCCATCACAATCTATAGTAGCATTTTTCACCTCCTCCACTATAAATGGAGCATCTATAACCAGAGCTCTATCCTCTGAATCCCTGAATCCCACCACTGAGAGATTAAATCGATGTGTACTTGTTTCCCTATATAGCTCCTCATTGCGCTTCTTCATTTCTTCCAAATCCTCCATCATACTTCCCCCAATCACAATCTTCTTCAAAAGATTGAAGTTCCAGTATACACAAGATGATCTATAGGAGAAGGCCGTATTCTTAACGCCATTGTTGAGCCAAAGTTCTCTTGATCTCTGTCTCCATACCATTGCTTCAAATTTACAAACTTCCACTAATTAATTCTTGATGCACGCCCTCTGCAATCTACCCTCCACTTGAAGCTCTCTACTTCCATTCTGTCAATCTCATCGAACTACCTTAGCAATGACTCCTTTTTCTTCAATACGTCACTCATTTTCTCACCCTCCACTCAGTTAGTGTTTTAATAGCTTCAATTTTCTTGCCAGCCGAAAGCTTGTTGTCCTATCCACCCCAAAAGATGACCATCATCCTTTGATTCAATTTGTGAATCCTTCCTATTTTGGCAAAAAGTTCTCGCATCTAAAGGGTATTGGGCCCCACTTGAGCCCACCCATATGTAAAATAATTGGGTGATGGTCTGATAGCACTCTAGATAAACGTCTCTATATCAGGCCCGGGACTACTTCCTCCCATGTCAGGATACCAGAGGGTGATCAATCCTGGACAATGAAGCTGACACATTACTGTTCATCCATGTAACTTGACCACCTATCAAGGGGAGATCCACTAACATTAGCTCGTCTACCATATTCCTGAACTCGCTCATATACCCTATGTGCAGTCTTGTTCCTGACCTTGCACTTGGATGCAATATCATATTGAAGTCACCATTACAATCCACGGACTCAACCAACACTCTCCTGTACCCATGAGATCTTTCCATAATGCTCTTCGACCCATACCTTCCCCTGGCCCATATACCCCATAAATACCCATTGAAGTCCATTCTCCTTTGAGACATATAGACATGTCACCGAGTGCTCTCCTCTTCTACTAATAACAAGGCTGAACTTGTCGCTCCTCAATCCTAACAAAATACCCCCAAACGCTCCATCAACTGCCAACTCCACCCATCGCCAGCCCCTTTTTGACGAAAGATCGATCTTGCCATAAAATCATCCATCCAATCCAATTTTGTCTCTGCTAAACAAACTAAATCAGCTCTCCGATGCTTCGACCAGCTCCCTACTCGCCCTCTCTTGCGGGGGTCATTTAACCCCCTCACATTCCATGCTACAATATTAAAATTATTCATCATTGTCCAGATATTTCCTCACTTCCTCCTTTGCTCAATCTCCCTAAACAGTGATTGAATCTCCACATCCCCATACTCCGTATTCAAACTTAGCATTTGCCCTATTTTTGTTGCTGATATTACAGCCCACTTCGATAATATTCTCTCTTGATTCTCCACTTCTTTATTCTGTGCAATCCAATTCCCAAACTTACTTCAGAGTGCTCATCGTTTTGTCTGTGCAGCATCCTTCTGACCCTATTGTTACATGATCTCTCACCCCTATGGCCTTCCAGCACATGACCTCCAACACATCCAGACCTTCCCCCTCCATCACACGGGTCCTCAACCTCAATGCCGAAAATCTCTCCCAAAAAACTTCATTGGCCCTCCTCCCCAATCCGACAGTCTGAGCCTTGCTCTCATAGAAAAGCGCCATTGCGGTGAGTGTTGCTGAACCGAACATCGTTGGGCAAAGCATCGCTAAGCAGATGGTCATTGAGAGAGAAATTGACCTGGGGCTCAGTCTTGTGTGTGTTTAATTGTCTTGGGCTAAGTCCACTAACAATTGTTTGCATAGCCTGTCTGATGGGATTACTCCTCATGAGGTCCGACCTTTGAACCCTAACGGGGGAAGCATGGGCTGGCTGGATGAAAACGATTTTGGATTTTGGTTTAGGCCCAAATGACGCTGAAATTGGGCTGAATCGTGCTGTCTTCCTCGAAAATTCCGATTAAAGCACGTGTGCGCACTTGACATTCTCTGCCCCACACGTGTCATTGCTCCACGCGGTCTCCCCACTCCATCCCTCACGTGCCCTTCCTTCCTACCTCACGCCCGGTTCCCCCCCACCCCTTGCCGTCGGAGTGCCTCAGCATTACGAGTACGACCCAGCCTCTCAGTCGTCGACCCTCGTCATCAACTCCGGTTGCCTGCTCCTCCCCATCCTCCGACGTCCCCCCAGAACGGCTTCCAGATTCGTACCACAGCATGGCCACCTCCCAAGTACTCTCTCAACCCTCCCTTCTTTTTCTCCTTCCCGCACACTCGCTCCAGCTCGGCTCACGTATCGACCTCCCCTTGTCATCGTGGACACCGCATCCCGCAGCCTCGTGACGAAATCCCACAATCCGTCTATGTCTCTATCCTTCGGGAACCATTACTGTTCTCGTCCCTCCCCATGGTTACCTCTACGAGACAATGAATTCCTCCTTTCCTGTTCCTGTGATACGAGAAAATATTGGTCTATCTCTCACTGGCGCCGGCACCTCGCAACCCCACTCACCGGCGAGCGCCCTCCAGATCGAAATGCGTCGAGTCATCGACTGTCTTCTATTGTCCTTCGCCTGTGTGATCCAAAGTCATGGCGACTTGTCATTTTATGTCGCTACGGTGAAGACTTTGCTTTAAATGACAATGGAGGAGGCGAATAGGACAAATGGGAAGTGGAGAGAGAGAGAGAGAGAGCTTCGTAATAACTATCACTAATTATACAGCAAGACCTATTCTAACTCGAATAGATACAGAAGTAATGCTATAAGTGCGTGCCTTGCAGACACAGTCGCATATGTTTATGCAATCAAATCGTCACGAATCACCATAGACGCTTCAAGATTGATACTTGACTTCTTCCCTGGGTACCCTGTGATATATAATTGTCTCTTCAGAGTTTGGATCGGCATGGTATTGCCCATACAAAGCATAGATGCCGATCGTTAAGATGCTGAGGATCATGAATCTCACCCAAGCTTCATAGTGCAACTGCAAAACGAAGACATCAGTCGATGGGAATCGTGTGCCAAGAATGCTCGATTTAGCTGCGCAATGGACCTCACCATTTACTTTGTCACATACCTGAGCAAACAGGAAGATATTGAAGAATATGCAAACAGCCGGCACGATAGGAACACCAGGGCAGGAGAAACCTTGTGCCTCCGCATAAACCTGAGGAAAGCAAATAAACCAGATGAGTTTACACCAGTTCCTGACAGAACACACAAAGAAACTAACAATATTCTATGGTAGAATTCCCTTTTACATAATTTGGTCATTACTATATAGTCCTCTTGCCCATGACATGACATATTAGATACATCCTGCAGAAAATCACGTTCCAGTGAAACAGCTTTTCATACTATTCACAAGCCATTTCCGACAAATATATTGACTTCCCACTACTCTTTATAATAGATGACCAAAAGGATGAAGCGTATAAAGTACGATGTTAAATATATCTTTTCTCAGATTCATCTTCTCTATTACCCCCAAGTGATTCTCCTTTTATTAGGAGCCAACACCACCAACCGTACAGAAATCACTGAAACAAACTTGAATAATCAATCATAGAGTATATATCCCCACTTACTTGGCGATAACAAAGGGAGAAGATAGAAACCGCTGCAACAATTACAGCAGCCAATGGAAGAATCAAGGGGGCATCAGTACGATAGAAGAGTCCTGCTGCGAAGCCACTCAATCCAACTAGAACAAGGAAAATGACACCCTCCTGCCAGCTTGATAGCCATCTTGAGTTGACTAGATTAGTTGTCTTATCCTTCCACCGAAGGACTATGACACAAGCTGATACTACAGAATACCCAGTCTGAAACAGGTGAAATAACGTCAGAGGAGCATATATGATAGAAACATTCTCAGAATCTACAAATATGACAGCTTTTATCCTGATTTATAACACAATAGAAGAATGAAATAGGTTTTAATTTCTGAAAGGAAGCGCCTCTGGCTATTGAGGTGCATATATAATAAACAGAATTTACAAATATGACAAGCTTTATCTTGATTTATAATATGCTGAAGAATGAAATAGGTTTTAATTTCTGGAACACTAGTCAACCGAAAACAAAAATCAGCACCTCCTGTTAGACCGAACTCTTATAGCACACTAAATGATGGAAGAATGACCGATAAGGATAACTTTGGGCACATACCAATGAACCAACTGAAAGAATGTGAGAGAGCACATGAACATTAAAAAGCCCTGCCATTATGCTTGCAACAATGCCAACCCATACTTGAGAGTGAACCGGAGTATGCCGAATTGGATGTACTCTAGCAAATATTGGTGGAAGTAAGCCATCTCGTCCAAGCCCCAGATACAATCGAGACTGCTTACATTAAAATTCTCATTTACTTTGCTGCATCTCTTTGACTAAAGAATCTCAAATATTGCAAGTTATGAAGAGACTGACCTGAACATAGAGCCCAACTAAAAGAGTCGTTGTGAGTCCAGCAACAGCACCTATGCTGATAAGTACAGAAACATATTTCAGGCCCTTCGATGTGAAGGCCTCAGCTAATGGAGCTTCTTCTCCAAGGAATTTGTATGGAACCATTCCAGTGATTACCAAACAGACACCGATATATAATGCAACACATATGAGAAGACTGCCCAAGATTCCTATAGGTAAATCCCGCTGATTTCACAACACCAATGAAAACTATTTTAACACTCCGTGCTTTTACTAGAAAAAAACAGAGAGGCACCCAGGTTAACCGGTCAAAAGTGCTAGAAAGATCACTTGAATCCCAAAGCAAGTACCTGTGGTCTTTTTGATTCTTCTGCTGAATTAGCTACTGCGTCAAATCCAACATATGCAAAGAATACAACAGTAGATCCAGTCATTATTGCTTTAATGCCATTTGGTGCAAATGGAGACCAATTTGAGACATCAACCTCAAAAGCACCAGCGAAGATGACAAAGATAACAATTACAACCTGCAAAGGAAGATACAAAATTCATTGTTCTACTTATAAAGATAGATATGGTATGTGATGTACGGCTATGAAGCTGTGAATGCAGTTTGAGCAAAAATATTTGACATTATCTGCCCACTGACGTGCTAGTCCATTTATCCAGCAAAAATGACAGAATTTCATAATTCCAATGCAAAGCTGATGCACTGTATAAAAGAACAACCCCCATGCAAGGTCCGTTGATTAGATCCGACCAGCAAGAGCTTTATGGTGAAATACTTCGGGAAAGAAAAATTCATCATGAAATGCAGGGAAAGAATATGCGTCTAAGTTCAGTGTCCTGGGTAATTGTATTAAACTAGGTTTACATAGGAAGTATAGTAGAGGTAGCAGGCATCTCTGAAAGAGTGGAAAATTCCTTTCCGTTTTACAAAGAGCATTTTCTTGATACTACCATTGTCTGTTTATTATACCTTTGTTACTGTCATGATTGAATTCAAAGCAGATGATTCTTTCACACCCTGACATAGAATTATAGTGAGGATGCACAGGATGACAGGAGCCAATATATTGATAGATAGGGTTCCACCAAGGAAATCTTCACCGCCATGTCCTATCCAACTTGGAATGTTTTGTCGAAAGAATGGAAAGAGCTCCAGAATGGCAACTACATAACTTGCCAAACTTCTAGCAATGCTAGCGGCCCCAATATGATAGTCAAGCATCAATTGAGCAAATACAAGGAATGCAGTGAGCTCATTGAAAGCCGTATATGTGTACAAGTATGCTCCTCCAACAATAGCAGGAAAACGAGAAGCCAGTTCAGCATAGCAGAGTGCATTTAGAACACAGGATGCACCAGCTAGTATAAAGCTGATTGTAACCGCTGCACATTGAAAATAAAAAGAAAAATAGTAATAAGCAATGAACTCATAACTGAAAGGTTTACTTTTAAGTATAGAAGCAATCCAATTCACATCAATTGGAATATCTTGAGAGCTAGCGGAAAATAGATTCAACTAATGCAATCTTCACAGCCACCATTCCAATACTATGACTTCTTCAACTCCACATCATACAAAGAGTTGCCAAAAGATGTGATTATTATAGAAGATACAGCTGAGATTTGGGTTCATTTGATGAGTGACCATAGAATGCTTGCATTGCCAAGGATACACCTTTGACAGATGATTCATCTCATATTATATGCAAAGCATCCATTAACTCGACTAACACACAGTAAAACTCAATCCCCTGCAGGTCCCATCATACCGGTGCAACGAGGCAAAAACACACGGAGCATCTGACTAAAACGACGCAGGAGATAAAACGACGACTGGAAAGCCGACTAGTCGACCAATCGCGGCTGGCAGGGCAGGACGACGCCCGAGCTAAATCAAACAATTCACGTAAATCCACCGAACCGATACACGAAAGAGCTATCAATGAATCTACTAACCGGGACCAGCATCATGGGCCACCGTGCCGGTGACGACAAAGATACCGGCGCCGATAGAAGCGCCGATGCCGAGGAGGACGAGATCGAAGAGGCCGAGGCGGCGGATGAGGCCATCGCCGGAGCGCGACCGGTCGGCGGAGGAGTCCGAGGGAGGCGGGAGGGACTTGGCTCGGAGGGCCGATGACCAGAAGTGCGAATAACACGAGGAGGAAGAGGAGGAAGAAGCAGCACCAACGGAGTCGGCACAGAGACCTCCCATCGTGTTTCACGTGCAGAATGGAAGATGGGAGATTTGTGGGGAGTACACGTTGACCATCAGATATCAGAGTCCCGTCCTGTCCTAATGGAGTTCCCGGCCTGTGAAATTACCTTTTTTGCCATTTTTACATAATAATTGTGTCAAATATTCAGAAACAATTATTATTTTAAATAAAAATTTTCATCAAGGTTATAATCTATATACATATATTTTTTAATTTAAACGACAAGGATGAATTAAGTATATGCAATATTACACATAAATTTTAGTTAAATTTTTTATTTTACACATTTTAAAACCATATTTTCTTTATTTTATTGAATTTTAAAATTCTTTTTAAACTGATTTTTTGTATTTATACCACTCTCAATCTTAAGCTAAGTATCTTATTCGCTGGATTTTGAATTCAAATTCTTAGTTTCTTATCTTAAACTTATTCAATTTTTATTAAATTTCACATAAAATCTTCTCTATTAAATTAAATTCTAATCGGTTTTTGAATTTCCCCGAGCAAAACAAAATGGGAAATGAATGGATTTTAGCTGTTTTATGAGCTCAATCAATTGCTCATTTTAACCAACCCTGTTGGATTTGGCTCCAAGTTCTACTCCTTTTTTACCCACCTGCAGTCCATCTGCACATTTATAACCTCAACAGAAGAGCATGGTGTGAAATCATGATGATGATTTGGTCAAGACGATCCGTGTGTTTTCTGATTTTATGAAATGAAAAAAGTTCGTAGCACCGATAAAATTTTGTCTTAAGACTAATAGTATCAATTAATCGGAATCTGCTAAAAGCGGATGTCGAAGAGGATAAGAGATGGCTGAAATTCGATGCCTCCATGTATAGGACTAATCATCACTCACTTAATGCATGAGCCGATGGCCCCTATGGACTGAAAGTTCCTGGGTTTCAAAATCCAACCCGCCAAATAATGCCCAACAAAAGATCCTATGATTCCCAAGTGTCGATGCGTTAATTATAACCATCATATTAATCCTAAATTTAACATAAAATATAAATATAAGACTGGTAAAATAAAATAAGTACATTATAATATGATTTTATTTTCTTAATTTTAAGTTTATCAATTTTTTACCGGTTCAATTGGATTTATCGGTCTAATTGAGAATAAATCGGTTTAATTAGAGTTGACTACATTACAATGTAATTGGGCTAATCTTAGAGGCCGAACTGGATAAATGACAGGTTTCCGGTCGGACCGGCCAGTCCAATCTGATTTTAAAAACTATGGTAAAACGAATGAGGTTGCGTCTCTGGGGGTCTAGTTCGTTAAAATCATACGCGTAGGGTCACTAATTATATAAATAATAAAAGTTCAAGGACACATTTCAAATTATCATAAACTCTGGGAAATATGTCGGGATCGAAGTAAGACCTGACTGGTGTTGTCGACCGGCCGATCGCTTCTTTCCTCTCTCTTTCCGCAGTCGCCAGTCAGGTCAGTCGAGCAGAGAACTTCTCTATCAAGAAAGAGAGGAAGAAGGGTTTCATCATAATGGTACCTCTCGATTCTAGTGGAATTTCTGTTCCGCAATGTGCATTGATTTTGAGCTGTCGCATTGTTCAATCGTTTTATTACTCGAGGGTGTTTGATCGATATCTCGATTTTGTTCAATATGTAATTATCATGTTTACAAATTCTTAGCTGAAATCGACCATCGTAATGATGTTCGGTCCTAATTCTGATACTGACTGTGGCATTTGATTGATTGGTTGATTCTCCGCATGGTTTTGATTTCGTCCCTCCTAATAGTTTACCTTACAAAACTTCATTGTGATTATAAAGCAATGTTCTCCCCTCTAATGATGTTGATGTCATTGGAAGCGCAAGAGCAATCGGTGCTATGAAGACAGTTTCATTGGAACAAATAATCTGTCCTGGTAATGTGGGCATTAGTGATTTTTGGATGTTTTCGTAAAAATTCTCTGCGAATCGTAAATGTTCAGAACTGTTAACATTCACCATATGTCATGAATGTTTACAGTTTTTGAGCTTAAGCATAACAGAAGTTTGTGGAGAATGATCTGCTATTGAACATGGAGACCAGTTATATGTTTTACAACATCATACTCTGGCATGTTTAGATTTTGTTATGTGGGTTGCATTTTTATGACGCATCTTCTTGCTGAATTATGCTGTCATTATATTATGCGACTTGCTAGTATGTAGTATCCAAACAAATAGAGAGATAAATAAGATTTTGCAGTATTTTGTATCTCTTTTAGTACTTGTTATCAAGTATTTTGTTTGATTACTATTTGGTTTCATGATTAGCCTCTTTTCTTTTTGGATCAGGTTCTTCTACAACCAGATCCTTTCTTAAATGAACTCACTAGTATGTTTGAGAAAAGCACTGAAAAGGGCTCCGTTTGGGTAACTCTTAAGCGATGTAAGTATTGGTCTAATTATGTGGCCTTTTCAGATTTCACCTGCATGAATGTTCCTGTTCTAGATTTTGGAAACTGAACTTTGTGTCATGTTTTTCCAGCATCTTTGAAATCTAAGGCGCAGAGGAATAAGATGAAAACTGCTGGTTCACCAATCGAGTACAGGTGCCTTGTTCGTGCTACTGATGGAAAGAAGACTATTTCAACCTCGGTATGCTTAGATTTCTCTTTTCTCATTTATTTTGCTTAGTGTGGGGTAGAATTCGTCTTTTGTTTATAACTTTGTTCTTGCAATAGGTTGAAAGAGATGGGATTTCCTTGAGGATCAAATTCCAATAAAAAGATTTTATGATTCTTTTATATTGTGGACACTTGGTTGATTGCATCTTCAAAGTTCTCTAAGCAATCCTAAAATGTCCATTTTAGTGGACGAAATTGGTATTCTGATAGAGACTATTGAATAGCAGAAAAATCTGTCATTGCTCAGATTGATATAGTTTGTCCAATTAAAGTTGCTTGACTTTTCATTATTAGATACAGGTCAAAATGACTCTAGATTGTGTGCCCTATGCAAATAAAGCTAGTCTTTTACTGTGTCTCATACCCATGGTCCTGGCATGTGTTTGATATGGGATTCCCAGTTGGTAGGGCGTATGGGCTGGTTCACTTACTGATTAAGAGTGCATGGTGCTGAAATCCTTACTTGGTGCCCTCTTAAATGCAATGTGCAGAGAAAGCAATTACACATGCTTTTTAGCTGATTATTGTATGATGAATTCTCCCTAGTCTACTGAAAATTCATTGTGTGCATTGAACTACTGCATGTGTTTACTACCTGTAATAGGCCCCATGCACATGCATACATGATAAAAGTACTCAGTAACCTGGGTTTTGGGCAAATTGACCTCTGTTATTACCAGTGTGCCAATTGTCCAACAAGTATCTTTGCGATTTATTTTTTTGTACTTTTGTTTGTCACATCATTTTGTTAACTTTCTTCAGCGTGAAAAACAAATTTGCGTTTCCTTTTTCACTGCAAACAGAGTTTTAACTGTTGTGATAGAATTAAAGAGCCATAAAGTGACCTGGTTTTTCAACCCAATTAAAAATTTTGGACCCAGTTTAAGAGAAAGAAATAGAAGAGCTTTTCGAGTGATAAAATGGTATGTACGAGACTGCCATTTTTTGTGTTTATATTTGTATTTTGCTTAGAATTCAACCGAGACTTTTAGTAAAATGTTATAATTTTATATTTCAGGACGAATATATATATGAGTTGATGCTTGCTCCAAATAATGCAATTGCTGCTCTAGCAATTCCTTAGTTTAAGTTGCTGTCATCATCTATTCCATTTGCTTGATGGTATCTTGATTCAAGGATTTGGCATATTGGGATCAAGTTTCTAACCTGGACAACTTATTTGAACACCAAAAAAACACGTGCACAGGTCCTGTCTCAAATCATATGTTAGCTCTGATGTCAGGCCTTCTGTTTGCTCTGCAAACGTGTATTATGTTTATACTTGAATAATAAACGACTAATTTCTTTGTCAACGATAAGCAATGAATAATCGCTTCGTCATCAGTAAATTTAGGATGAAATAATAATCTTTCTTTTTGTTGTGAGGGTTCATTGTTTTATTCCCCTTAATTATTGGGGTTTATTGTTGTATATGTGCTCCGGATTCTCATTTTGGGTTTTTGAATGGATAAAGACTGGTCGGTGTCGTTTTCTCTGGGTGATTGCTTCTTCTGTGCCTCTAATGGATCTGTGATCTTCTGAAATGGAAGGTTGGAATGAAAGATCATCAGCGGTTTCAGGCTTCCTATGCCACGATACTCAAGGCCCACATGACTGCGCTGAAGAAGCGAGAAAGGAAAGATAAGAAGAAAGCTGCTGAAACAGATAAGAAAGAATCGGGTGGTAAGAAGAAACCGAAGAAGGCTTGACTCCTCCCCCTGGCTGGCTTTCCCCACAGCCAAAAATGGATCTGAAATCTCGCGAAGTTTTGAGACTGTTACGCCTTTCATTCTCTGCATTCTCCTGATTGATTCCGACAGACATCCATATTAGCTTTCGTGCACCTGTGTTTGTTTTGATAGAGTTACTTTACACCTTGGTGTCAATTTATTGCATATTGATGCTGCATGTCTTGGCTCTTTAGTTGGACAGCCCTCCCTTGAGTTCAAGATTGCTTCTCTTCCTTTGGCCGTCCAACTCAATGCTTTGGAATCTCGATTCAAAGATGCATCGGATCTTCTTCCAAGGCTTTGTTATCGCGTGATGAGGAAGGATCACAGTCTATTTATCTGACATTGAGCAAATGTCTGTACTTCTGACACCGCCATGCCTCATAAATTGGTGCGAGTGAGCCGGTGGACTCGGTCTACGGCTTCATGGTATCATCCGATTCTTTCAAGAAAACCTAGAACCATTCAAGAACCATGGAAAGCGGTGGGAACTCTTAAGGATGCCGCACCGCCTTATTCATCATCTTCCTAAAGGTGAATATCACGTCAATGCCACTGCATCCTACTTCATGATTTTATTGGATAAACTACTTACGAGTAAGCTCCATGCGGTCGGTCCAGGTCATACTTGTACCACATGCACTCCTAAACATCATAGTCTAATATTCAAATGACATCCGCAGACGAAAAGGGCGCATGATTCTCTGAAAAGTCTCAATTCCATGAACTTCCACGTTTCTGCCTAAATCAATCCTCTTTCCCTCTGATCCTCTCATCTGTAGTAGACGCCTTGGAGAAGCTGAAGTTGCTACGCAATCCAAAGCAGCACATGAAGATCTCTGTGCGAGTCAATATGCAGAGCCTTGTACAACCAGCTCAAGCAAGCACACATAGACTCCTAAGTACGGTACCATATACGCTCAACAACGAGTAATTCTCAAGACCTGGTGATTTTCTTGGAATGAATGAACTGAACATGTCCAGCCATGGATGGAGGCGATATGATCGGACAGTCCTGAGATAGACCCCGTCTCCTCAGATAGTGATTGCTGAGAATTCATCATCTATTGGTACTGGAATGTGCAGATATGGCTTCTGCATGGAGAGATTTAACATCTACCATGCCCCCATATCTTCCAACCGCAATTATCTACATGAAACAGGCACGAGAATCTTGGTTGCAGATTAGGTAAAGATCTATACCCTGTATTCGCAACAAGGGTTGTCATCATCTTGTTGGAAGAGTATTAATACAGATTCTCACTTATCTAACATAGAGAATAGAAAACATAGGCCAAGACAAGAGAATAATACTGTTGAACATTATTTGTGTTGATTAAATTAATTTATTCTTGAAACGAACTAAACTCAAATTTTAATCAGATCACATCCAATTTCATGGGAAACAGGTTGCTCATAAAATGAATTTGCCTGCAGACTTGGGCACTTATAAAGGCCATATATATATATATATTTATTACTATCTAGTCATGCACAATGCAGGAGATGACTAGACAGAAAATGCTACCAACAAGAGTCACCATCTAAAAACAAGCAACAATCAAAATCCTTACAACTAACTTGCAGGAATTAAATGAAATAGGTTTGACAGGCAAAATGACGAGGAGAATAAAGATGAACGTACCCACAGAGATAGATTGAAAAAGAAAACTGAGGAGCGCTATGTATTTGTGAAAGAACAGTCCCCCCTTCATGTCAAAATGACTGACTAGAGTTTCAGCGCCGACTCCTAGTATCTGCAATGATGGTGCAACAATTTCTTTCATTTCAAGGGGAAAGAGATAAGCACTTCTGCAAAGTGTAATAAATGAAAATGCAGTAAAAGTCTGTAAAACAAACTACCTAACATACAAGCATCATTTCATTGTTTCCTGACCATCAATTTGAATATCCATTGATATACCTTCTTTCAGCTACCTTAAGGTACTTATTCCATAAAAGTAACATTAAACTATGCATTTTTCCATACTACCTCTATCTATGCTATCCTATCAAGTAACTTTTCCTTGTATATTTCCTAATTCATTTACACATCCCTTTATTTCCTGAAGGTCAAGGAGAGGAGAAATCAGTTTTACTTCAATACTTCTCATGGAAGGGTTTATCACTAACCACCCTCTGCATATTGGTGCTTGAGCGCTAGTGCACTACCCCAGCAGACATAATGTAATCCTGATCTTGCAGAAGCTTCTGCGTTGTTGATTTAAACTGCAGGTTTGATCACTAACCACCCCTGGTGGACTCCAATAAGCCCAAGTCCACTGCCCCTATAGACACAATGGAATCTTGGTCTTGCAGAAGCATTTATATTGCTTGCTTGAAAGCGCAGGTCTGATCTGGTTGGGCCAGTGCCTTATCAGTGCAAGTGCAGTGCCCTTGCAGACAAATTGATAGCCCGACTATGCAGTAGATCAATTTTTTGCATTCTGCACTTGAAACACAGATTACATCCAAGGCTGTCTAGAAACTTGGGCTGCATCCACAGACAGACAGAGCTTAAGGCTGCAAGGTTAGAAACAGTTAGCTCATGAAGAGTGGCCCTGCCTGCCCAGCTGTGGACTCAAAGTGAGATGTCTCATGTTTACAAGCAAGCAGTCCAAGCTCCAGGTCTATTATCATAAACCGCATCCCAACACAATAGCCAAATTATCTCCTGAGCTTCAAGGGGCAACTTGTCCCCTGAAAGGAACATGCACACTCTCCCTTTGATCAGTATCCAACTGCAGCCTGGAACTTTCTTCACACCCTTCACTCCCATCTCCTTCCTTAGGAATCTCTCCTCGACATACTGACCTTTTGCTGCATATATGTTACACAGCACCATGTGAGCAGGTCCATTCAAAGGATCCAGCTGAAGGAGCCGTTTGGCAGCACGCATTGCAACCTCATGATTATTCTTCATTCCACACACACCAAGCAGAGCCCCCCAAATGGAAGCATCTGGTTCGAATGGAAGCCCAAGCACAAATTTCTCAGCCTCCTCCACTTTCCCTGCCCTCCCCAAGAGATTGATCATGCAGATATAGTGATCCTGAGTTGGGGCAACAGCGTAAATGCTGCACATGGAGCAAAATAACTCCTGTCCAAATGTGACAAAACCAGCATGGCTGCATGCTGATAAGATCCCCAAGAAGGTTACTGAGTTTGGTTGTGTTCCATTATCCAGCATGGTTTCAAATATCTGCATAGATTCATTCACCATCCCGTAGTTTGAGAACCCCACAATCATAGAGTTCCAAGAGATAACATCTCGATTTTCCATATTCAAGAAAACATCATAAGCACTATCAATCTGTCCACATTTTGAATACATCGAGATCAAGGAGTTTTGTACTATTAGGACAAGCTCAAGATGTGACTTCAATGCCAGACAGTGATACTGCCTCCCAAGGTCGAGATTTGCTAAGGCACCTGCTGCTCCAAGAAGAACAGAAAAAGTGGCTGGCAAAGGAAGGAAGCCGTGTGACCGCATTTCTGAGAATAGGGACAATGCCTCATGAAAAAGCCCATTATCGACATGCCCTGATACCATCGCTGTCCAGGCAACAGAATCTTTCTCGGGCATTCTGCTGAAAAGGTAGCAAGCATTAGATACTTGTCCATCTCCTAGATAGCCATTGATCACAGATGTCCACGAGATTTTATCAAGGACAGGAGCCGTCTCAAATAAGATCCGTGCATTTTCAAGTTGGCCAGTCCTAATATAACCATTAATCATTGAATTAAGAGATTGAACACTGTAGTAATAGAATTTCTTTGCAAATATGTAGTTTGCAGAGTCCATTAAACCAAACATAGAGTACATGTGGATGAGACCTTTTGACAACCTGCCGTCATAATCATTCAAATCCCATCCGCCAACTATCAATTGGGCATGTAACTGCTTCCCAAGAAGAGGGTATCCTATTCCACCGCAAGCATAAGAGAGTGAAATGAATGTCTCCTCATTTGGTTTTATGTCCAGATTCATACTCATCTCATGAAAAAGCAATAGAGCCCCGTCATAAAAGCCATTCCAAGTGAACCCACCAATGATAGCCGTCCAAGAGACAATATTCTTCTCAGGCATTGTTGAGAACAAAGAGTACCCTTCTTCTACATCTCCGTTCCTGCAATAACATGCCACCATGCTAGTCCAGGTTACAACATTCCGATCTTCCTCTTCCATCTCTTCAAACAAAGCTCTGGCCTCTTCCACTCTACCACTCTCAGCATATCCAGCAATCATAGAATTCCAAGAAACTACGTTTTTAAAAGGCATTGCATAAAAAATCCTCCTAGCATCCTCCCATTCACCATTCCTTATCAAGCCAGAAATCATTGCATTCCAGGTAACAACATTCCTCTCGGGCATTTCAATAAACATCCTCTTCGCTTCATCAATCCTCCCAGCATTGGAGAATCCACAGAGCATCGAAGTCCATGAGACTATATTCTTCTCAGGCATTTGCTCAAAGAACCTAGTAGCCTCACCGACCCTACCACTCTGCACAAGAGCAGATAACATAGCATTGTGGGTGACAAGATTCCTCTGGGGCATAATATCAAAGAGAGTCCTGGCTTCATTGATGAGACCTGCTCGTGATAACCTTGAGAGCAGTGCAGTCCAGTGGCCGATCTGCCCATAGTGGCCACTTCGAGGCATTTCGTCAAGCAAGTTCCGTGCTTCATGGAACCTATGTGTAGTGAGACAGTGCAAGATTGGCAAGTCATTAGGGAAGAGCTTTGAGTGATAAGCTTTTAAATCCGTCAACCCGGTATTGGAAAATGGCAGACAAAGTATGTGGCGTTGGGCTTTGGCAGTTGAGCTTGCAAGAATTTGTGTAATCCTGCATAGATGAAAGGCAAGCATCAGCCCCAAAAGCAACAATGAGGCTCAAGATGAAAATTCAAGAAAAATCAAAATTTTATTTATTAGCCTCTGAAATAAAGGGCAATGTTTCGAAGTGCTTGTATCAACTAGCAAAAAACCCACACTATGTATGGTGAATATCGGTGTTTACAATTCAAATAATAAAAATGTCTGTACGCATAAATTGAACAAATTAACCAAAATATAGAGATTAATTTGAGATGCAAGTTGATATATTGAGCAAAACTGAAATTATAAGACATAATAAAATATTTATAAAATAAATTGCTCAACTGGTAAAAATATAAGAAATTTCAACCCTCAATCACAATGCTGGTGAGCATCATCAAGTACATCTTGAAGTACAAAAAATGTTTTTAAAAGTAATTTGAATGAATTGACCAAAATAACCATCCAAAAACCAAAGCCTCAGATTGAGGAAAAGGTATTCAGATTCTATAAGATCTATTGCCTCATTCAAGTGAGAGGGAAGAGAGATACTGAGGTTCTATAAGGGCAAAGCTCATCAAGAGAGATCCAATAAGAGAAAATCAATTCAACACCTGCAAGATATTCTACTTTCAGAGAGTTTGGATCCAATTAATAACATAAAGAAAGTTAAAGGAACTAAATCATTGGCATTTTCCAAATTTCATCACTCAAATGTTATCCACTGATTAATTAATGAAATCTTCAGTATGAGTGAGTCATTGAAAAATAAAAAATCAAAAGCATATCTTCATTTACATTATACAAAAACATTTTTTTTTGTTGATGAATATTACACACAAAGAAATTACCCCATAGTTGTGGAGAGATCACAAACTCTTGTAGTGACAATAAAAATTTTTAATACCCATTCCTCAAGTCAATCATTCTATCCTCAACAGTGGGCCCTAAAGCTGCTCTTGCTCGGCCTCTCCCCTTCCATGCCTCAACTACTTATGGGTTTACTTGAGAATGACAGCATAACGATATGTCATGGGGATTTATGTATTTCACCTACCAAACAGTTGAAGAATACCTTTGAAAAAATTGCAATGGCTGCACCAAGCTCCCATTGAAATGCATACGCAGTCCCTCTTCTTACTAGTGCATTAGGATAATTAGGATCTTCTCTCAATATCTACATATAGCATTAAGGAAAATCATGGCAACTTTAGAAAACATAATGACATATGAACATCCTCATCACTTATATCAACATTTACATCAATTGGAGGTATATTAAAGGGATTAAGGCCAACATCCTTAATGATTTCTTGTGTACTATCATTCGAGATGGGTATGACTGTAGTTCTCAAATATGATATATTATATAGAAGACATATAGCATGATCATATCTTCCCTCATTAACTTGCATAGTTAATGCCCTCCAGCAAGTGTGAACTTTTACATTAAAACAGGCATGAAATCTCACCTCCTTGAGTCTCTTGATAACAGAAAATTCACACTATTTGATCTGTTATTTGATGTATATATCAATGCAAAACTTCTTACTTCCCTTTCCATAGGACTTAAATAAATGAGAGTCTGGAGCTTAAACATGATTGGCATTGGGAAGAGGCAGTAAAAAATATATCCCCAAACCCAAAATTCATAATGAACATCGCCTAATAATCATAGACGAGGAGATTGATCAACAATTACCAGCCTCAGTAGCCAAGTAGTATATTTCAAGCATGAAACGACGATGTGCTTTATGCAGTAACTTCAATTTGATGAGGTATAGGTTGACAATATGCACATACTGCAGTTCTTTATTGATTCAAACCACCAACCCTTTGTCTCGTTTTTGTCAGGAAGATCTGCATTTTAAAAATAAAATAAAAAAGAAAAGTGAGACAGAAAAAAAAAAAAGCAGAGAACATGGATGCATATTACTTGAGCATAGCTACAACGGCAAACTAGAAACTAGGAGATATGAGAGATCGGAGAGAGTGAGAAAAGCTAGAAAAGAGTAAGAATCGAAGCAACAACCGAAAATCTGTGCAGTCAGAGATCCCCGACCGTTAGAAGAGGAAGAGAGGAGCCGAACTTGGAGCAGCAGCAGAAGAAAACTTAGTGGGAATTGTGGGGCTCCTGAGGGACGTGAGTGAGGAATTTCATCGAACAGGTGACAGGCAAGCAATCCAAATGGGCGAAACCCAAGGAACGCGATACCCAAACCATACCGTTTACTTTGATTTCACTTTTAGTTATTGTTTGGCATCGACCAGACACGAATTTCGAAATCTCATGTCACAACGATTGCTTGTACGGGAACATTACCATAAAGGAAGAAGGGGACAAGCATCGGAGTGAAAATGATTATCAGGGATTTTGAGGATGCAGCTGACGAGACACCCAGCAGGCAAGCCCAGGCAGTGCGAGACTATTGCAGAGGAGGCAATCAACTGCCTCCCTACCGGCTCTAGGAAGAAGTTATAGACCAGATGGGAGATAGCTCCCGTCCCACCGGTGTGGGATTTGAGCTACGTATGCCCCTCCAGTAAGGTAATTGGACCCAAGGAGCTGCAATTAAAGGTGAAGTAAATAAGTGATTATTCATTTCAATCCGTGTCATACTCGGGGAACCGTCACAAGTTAGATTCGAGATTCAAGCCCACTTTCAATTCCTCTAGACCACACGACGAATACCACTGAGTATAGTTAGGAATACTCGGATCGGTTCCATAGAATGAGCAAATTATATGTAGTAGAACTCGGGTTAGCTCAAGAAAATAACTCAGCACACCTGTTCAGGAATTTCATCTAACAACACAGAACACCGCCTCACTCGTAAGAGTGCATTTTACATCGAGCTTCACTTACTAGTGAGATAGGATCCATGCTTGGCATATCATTAAAACATAGAGACATTATCTCAATGTCAGCCAATAAAGGGAAAACAGGACATATCTGAAACGGATCGGCATTAGGACTTCTCCCCCTACAATTAACCGATCATGCAAGCAGTTATCCAATTGCTGCACAAAATTACATTCAGCTACTAACCGTAAAGAAAAAATAACAAAAATCAGTAGGCATATCTAAAATGGGTCAGCATCAAGACAACTCCCCTCCAATAAATCGAGCATGCAATGAAAGAAAAGAGATGTGACCTTCAGGCTAGTGATCGTCTTCAATCATAAAAGGGCAAAGTGCCTTGCCTCACTGATCGTCTACAACGTGTGAACTCTAGATGGTTGATCTGGGCCACAGTCACACCAGATGCATCTTCCACGTATTATATTCCAATGTTCAAATGAAATCAGGAGATACGGCCCACATATTCAAGCCCATGAACTTCCGTGCTCTACTGCATTAATCCTCTTTCCATCCAATCCTTTACACACTTCGAAAAGCTGAAGTTGCTGCATACCCAAACAGCAGATGAAGGGTCTGTGCACAAGTCACACCCAGTCTGATACAACCGGCTGAGGTAGCATGCATAGACTGTAAGTACAGTATCATATATGCCCAACATTGAGTAATTCTCAGGACATGGAGACTTTTGGCATGACTAAATATGTCCAGCCATTGATGAAAGCAACAACATGGTCAGACAGATCCCAGATAATCCCCATCTAAGACTGATATATACTACCAAAAAAAAAAGGACCAGCAAAATCATTGCAGGGTCAATCAATCATGAATTGACGGTGTAACCTGTAATTGCTGAGAATTCATGAGTTATTGACACTGGAATGCACAGAGATGGCTTCCAAATGGAGAGATTACATCTACTATGCCTCCATATCCTCCAACCACAGATATCTACATGAAAAAAGGCACGAGAATCAAAATCAAGTTTCTTGGCTGCAGATTGGGTAAAGATCTGACCCTGCAATCTGCAACAAGGGTTGCCAACATCTTGTTGGAAGATGTGTTCATACCAATTCTCACTTAACTATCAATGAAAATAGAAAACTCAAGCAAAGACAACAAAACAATATTGTCAAATATATTTTTATTGATTTACGACAAACAGCTGTTATAGAGCAAACCATATGTTTTATGAACAATATGATGTAACTTAATTTTCTTTTGACATGAACTTAAATTTTAATCAGGTCAGATCCAATTTCAAGGGAAAAAATTGCTCATAAAATGGATTTTCCTGCTGGCTTGGATCCTTATGAATACTATTATATATGCTCCTATCTAGCCAAGCACAATTCAGAAGACTAGTAGATGGACAATGCCACAAATAAGCGTCACCATCTAAGAACAAGCAAGAATTGAAATCGATATAACTAACTTGAAGAAATTAAAATACTAAAACAGAATTAAGTTTCACTAGCAAAAATGATGAAGAATGAAGAAGAACATACCCCGGAGTGGTGGAGAGAGATCGAAAAAGATAACTGAGGAGCACAATGTATTTGTGAAAGAACAGTCCCCTTCATGTCAAAACGACTCACTAGAGGCTCAGCTCCAACTTCTAGTATCTGTAATGATGGTGCAATAACATCTTTCATTTCAAAGGGGAAAGACATAAGCACTTCCTTTAAGTGTAATAAATGAGAAGGCAGGAAAAGTTTGTCAAATAAACCACCTAATACACAAGCATAATTTCATTGTTCTCTTACCACCAATTTGGATATCAATTGGTATACCTTCTTCTAAGGTATTTGTTCCATATAGAGAAAGTATCATTAAGCTATGCCTTTTTCTGCACTACCTCAATCTATGCTGTCTGATAAAACAACTTTTTCTTGTATATTTCCTACTTTGCTTCATTTACATGCCCCTTTAATTCCTATAGGTCAAGGTAAGCAGGAAGCCAATCAGTTATGCATCATTAGTTCACAACCTTCAATTAGCAAGCCATTCAGTTTCATCTATGGTGCTGAGAAAGAAATATCCAAGCAAACCAACGGCCAGCAGATGTTATTAACTAAGATTGATGTTAAACATCATGCAGAGAGACGACACAAACTGAAATAAGATTCCAAACATCCCCAAAATCAAACGCAGGCCACCTATACGGCAAAAAAGAAAAAGCATATCCACTAATAACTATTAATTTATTATCTCTATCTCATTACAGTAAGTTTGGATTGACTTGCCTGATTATCATCAAAAATTACATCCAATGCAGGAGCACTAGTCGAAATACTTGAAACACACTCCGATGCTGGTAGATTCCACAGGGATAAGCCAGGACCACTGCCACAAACCTTAGGGGGGGAATGCATTTCAAAGTTACAGCATGATTAAAACAAAAAATTGCAGATGTATAGATATCTTTGCCCACAGAATATATTTTCATTATCTTCTTCGACATAAAACAAGCACAATTAAGTTTGAGTAAGGGAAAGCACCATGTTATGAGGTTGAAAGGAAAGTCATTTTTTGCAGCAATGCTTACCAACCAATTTTCACTTGCATCAAGAGCAATGCAGCGGACACATGAGGAGAATCGTTCAGATTTCAAGTCCTTCTCTGGAGCAATTACTCTAACACATCTTGCACTCCTACAATCTTAGGAGAAAAGACAAAGCACATGCAACAATGACTATAGTTAACCACGACTAGAAGGAAAAGCAAGTAATTTTCAATGCAGCGTGGCACTATTCTGGAAAGAAAAAACAGTCAGTACCCCATATCCTTGCTGTACCATCTTCTGAACCAGTTATAATCTGCATAATAGACAATGGTGAGGATTGCAATGTATAATTGACTGAAGCATACCATTTGTTTTTTCGTGCTTTTGCTGATAATGCAATGGCAGGTTGGGTTATTGACAATAACAAGCCAATAGAAAGGGGGTTTAGTTGAAAATGATAAGAATAGAGATCAGATTGCAATTAGCAAGTCGTTCAAACACTATTATCATTTAGCAGCAAGTTGAATATTAAGGGACATCAATCAGCAAAATGTAGAACTATACATACCAAATGCATATAGCTACATAGATCAGAATTGGACAGCAAAGGTGATCTTCCAGAAAGAAGGATCTTGAGCTCAAATGTTAAACTTAAAGCTAACACATACTGCCAATCCTACAACAACTATCTATTCACCAAAAGGAAAGTAGATGTCATAGTTTTCCAAAAAAAGAAATTCAAGGAGCCAAACTGGCCGTTCTCCAATGGCACCTTTTTAATGTTAGTTAAGGTTGACAGTTACAGACTAACAAATAAGAATGCCTTAGACTACATTAAACAACTCAAAAAGAAAAAGAACCAACTATATCCATCAGCCAACAATTTGTTTCTTATTAAACTGTTTCATAAATATTGAAGCATCCATAAAATAAGAACAACAAATGATAAGAAAATATAAACACAACATGCACATGGATGCATACACATACACATAAAAAGAGGATATTAAACCTGACTAGCAGAACTGCGGAGAACTATGCAGTGCAAGAAGTCCATATGCCCAGAGAAAACCATCTTGGCTTTACCAGTCTCCACATCCCAGCAGTAAGCACAAGAATCACCAGCAGCAGCATATATAGATCCTCGCTATAAAATATAACATTTAAACAGTTTATACATACATACATATAAAGAAATAGACAGCATAATCAATGGAAAAAGGAAGTGATAAATTAGAAGAGATCAGATAACCTCAGTATCAACAGCAAGGGCATTGTTCTCGGGGATTGGAGATAGGGCACCCCAAGGACCTCTAGAAGGCAATAATAATAAAATAAAAGAGAAATTAAATAGGATAGACAATAAAATTTACAGACACATATCAATCATAACAGTATCACATTCCAAAAGTATATAAGTCTGGACCAAAGAATGACTAGAAATTTTGTTGGCTTAGATATCCCCAAAACTTGTCGAATATATAAATCAGATTCTACAAAGAAAAAAAGAACTTGAACTCACTTATGCTGGGGATTAATGAGATCAATTACAGGTTGGATATGATTTCCTGTGGAAGCAGATAACAAAGTGCGAGTGAAAATACACCAATCAAGATATATGACCATCTTTGAGTAATGAAAATTTATCAGAATTATTCCATGAACTTTCATAAAGTTAGATATATATTGCCTCCAGGCAAATTCAACTAAGAAAACAGTTCATATTTCATTGATTAATATCAAAATATCTTCCAAAAACCAAAATATGAGGTAACATAAGGTTGAAATAGAAATTCTAGATTTTACAAAATAATACCGAGTGAAAAGTAGAGCAAATAAACAAGGCCTGCTACCTAATGAAATGTTTGGCGCTTCTAATGTAGTGACATCTTTCCACTTCCATCCCCGAATCCGGCCATCATCACCACAACTGCACAATAAAATCTCAAAGACGTTAGATAAGTTTACCAAGGAATTGACTTCATTGGGAATATTAAAAAATTTACTAATTGTAAGACATTTAATGCCAGTCGAAAATGCACCCCAAGGTCAAGGACACAAAATATATGTTTTTTTCCCCCTTTGTTTTGGTTCATGTGGCAGTAACTTGCACAGAAAAAAGTATAGGCATCAGTAAAACGAACCTTAGCAACAAAGTATCTTCATCATCACCATAAAATTTGACATCATATACAGGCCCATCATGGCCTTGTACAACACAATCAGGTTTAACTGTTAACAAGCTAGGCAAAAACAACAAAAAATAATTATCAGATTATTTGGCTTAGAAATGAAATTCAGCAACTACCATCGAGTTACGAATACTCACTTCTGAGTCCTGGAACTGACAAAACCAGGTGGCTGCAGCCAAAAAAAAAAAAAAACAGAGATGAGAGCAATGACAGAGAGATAAATTGTATTAATAACCCAACTGAAAAACAAAAACACTGCTAACATGATCTTATCAATTACAGAAAAATTAAGCCAGCAATTACCAGCACCTAAAAATTGTTCAATTTGCAATTTGATACCATGGACAAATTCCTTGGAATTCAAGAGTAGCACAGCACAGAATGAAGAATAAAAATCGTGCATTCACAAACAGAACGCACTATCCCACGTGCGAGAACACGAAGTAGACACAGCATACACATTCTGCGCATACATGTTCAGCCAAACTCCAGCGATTCTATTAATACACGTATTAGGCTTTTCAATTCCATCTGCAATCATTCGTTCAGGTATCATCGCCTTGAACTGCGTTCGGGCCATTCCATCCCCTTCAAAGCAGAGTCCCATATATTGCCCAAATCCATGTCTACGTACAATCGTTGCGTTATGCTAGAAAAATGACTACGAGGGGGACTCACGAGTCGAGAAGTGCAAGAGGATATGGAATAAGAAGCGACGAAGCCATCGCTGGAGGCGACGACTATGGCGTCGGGATTAGGATCCCGGGAAGGGGCCCAGATGGCCCTGAAGACTGTCCTGGTCTGGAGCTCCCTCGCCTTCACTATGCTGTCCCTGTAAGCCTCCTCGTCCCAATTCCTCGAATCGATGCACATTTCCGGAACCAGAAACAGAGAATCAATCAAACCTTGAAAGCCTCTTCTGCAAGAAATGAAATAAGGGGAAGTACGAAGGCTCTTCAAGTGAGAAGAGAGAAGCGAGACAGAGAGAGGGAGGGTGGGCGAGGGGGGATATGAGACAAGACACCTTTCCGCCCTTTCAGAACCGTAGCAGTACAGTATCTCAACTAATCGAGAATTTGAATCCGGCCGGAAAGAGCTGTCGGACCAGACCGACTGGTGAGTGTAATCACTGGAGTTGTCAAAAGGGGCGGGCTGGCCCGGAACCGGACCGGACCGGACCGTCTCACACTGCTCTTATCAGTTGAGAGGCGGTTACAGGCCGAGTGAGAAATATAGGCCCCTTGAACCATAACCGGCTGAATTGTCACCCTATTAAACCGGCCTAGAACCATTTAGAAACTAGCCTAAAATAGTTCAAAACTTACTTGGACCACCAAAATCCTGCAAATCAATTGTTAGATTTTATCATATTAATTTAAAATTTTTTAAAAACTTCATCTAAAATATTTTTTAATATAAAAAGATAGATGGTTCATAGGTCAAACCGACCAAAACAGTGAATTAACTCATTTATGAACGGTTCCAAACCGGTTTATATATTCTTGAACTGTGATCCGTAACCAGATTGGCCCATTTATGGTTGCGGGCTACCGATTCATATATTCCTAAACTGTAATCAGTAGCCAAACCGGCCCTTAAGCAAATGAGCCCAACCATAACCGGACCAAACCATTTGAGGCCATTTTGAACCGGCCCAACCGTCCATTTTAACAACACTAATAATCACTACAAGTAAATACTGGTTTTTTTGTATTGATGGTATCTGATATTTTAATAAATTATGAATCTATTAAATAGTATATTATACAGTTTGGAATCCGCAATTAATCTCCAAATATCAATTTCCGAAAATTTTGAACTATGTACTTAACCTATTATATGTTATTAACTTATTAGCTTGTTGACTCATGGGAGGAAACAAGTAAATATTGGTTGGATTCCAATAGTAAACCATATTTACCGATGGAAACTCCAGATTGATGCTGTAACACTGCAAGACTACTGTATATATACACCTGAATTGTGTCTAAGAAGTCATCAGTGACATTGCTCCATGAAATGTCAAGAATGACTGAATCTTTTAGCACCGAGTGAGTCGATCGCATCAGCTTCCACTTTCATGCCAAGAAAGCCATTTCAAGTCTTGGAGACTATTCTCGTGAGCTAGAATATGTAAGTCTTCCATCACATTAGAATTACAGTCGTCTACACGAATGTAATCTCATCAGATTTAATGGATCCCTTCAGAGCAACTGTTCTAAGTAGCATTATCCATTTCAGCTTCACTGGGTAGCCACAGTCTACTGCGCTCTTCGGGACCCGTGAGCTTTTCTTGCTCAACGATTTCCCTTCCGAGGTCTCGAATCGAGTCGTGCATCCAAAGGGTATCGTCTTCAGATATTTTGACCAGAGACCTGGATAAGAGGCGGTCAATTCCCCTGCCCGGACGAAAATTGCATGCCTCCCACATGCACTCGGCATACTTTCTGTCACAGCCAACAAAGAAGCATGCGATGTCTAGGAAGATTTCTTTTGTCCGCAGATCCAAGGCCCTGTAGCTGATCCGTTTTCGATTTCCAGTACTTCTTGTCTATATGACGGAGCCCACGACCTCAAGAGCCAAAGGAAGTCCTCCACAGGTGGCGACAACCTCCTTCGAGATCTGGAGGTAGTCGACGGGGGGAGTCTCCATCTTAAATGCATGTCTGCAGAATAGTTGAAGGGCATGGTGGGAGCTCATCTCGGACATGCAGTGGTCCCATGCCTTTAGACGCTTGTCGATGCGGTTTAGGTCCCTGGTCGTGATGATTATTCTACTTCCGGAATCGAAACAAGTGGAATCCCCAGCCAGGCTCTCGATTTGCTTGCGCTGGCCCAGGTCGTCGAGAACAGTCTGAACCTTCTTGCTCTTGACAATATCTTTGATTGTTTTTATCCCCGAATCGATGTTCAAGATTTTCTTTACACTTGACCTGAGTTCTCTCAAAAGCATATTCTGCAGATGAACGATGCCGCGATTGTTCGCTGTTTCCCGCACGTTGCTGAGAAAGCAGCAATGATGGAAGCCTCCGTGGCCACTGCGGAGCTGGTTGAAAATGAACTTGGCAAGGCTGGTTTTCCCAACACCTCCGATCCCATGAATCACAACGAACCGCACGTCTGGAGACCTTACATCTATTTTCTTCATCACCGCTTCGACGTGATCATCGATTCCAATTAGTCTGTCCTCCACTGCCGCGTGTTTCGCCTCCAGCCTGCGTAGAACTTGCTTCGCAACTTCTTTACTGAGTGCGCCATCACTGAGACAGACAAAACGATCACCGTCTCAGTAGAAGAAATCATTTGATTCCTTACCCTTTAACTAAACTAAGGATTCCCGGTGAATTCTTCAAGCAGGAAAATGTTGTCATAAATTTGTTCCGATCAAAATACTGGATTCAAACCTATCCATGAACCAAGAACCTGTGAATACTGTTTTGCTGTCGGCTTGATCTTGATCTGGCTATAATATATGTTTCCCACATTCAACTATATATATATATATTTGTTATTATCATTTCTTTACAAGGAAAAAATGATTAATTCATAAATATCTGATGAAGTTTCACTGATAGAACAAAGCGTTTATTTACACCAAAAAATCGAAATCAAAGACATCAAGAATCGAATTGGTTTTCTTTTTCTACATATAAATATTTATTCTGCACGATTGTTTTTAAAATGTGAAAATATACTCTTTAACCAATGCGTCTCTTGAAAAAATTTTGTTATTTTATGTATCTACATATATATATATATTATTTTCATCTTGATTTTTCTTTTTTTTACTGAATTTGTTCGAAGGGCAACAGCATAGGGCTAAAAATTAATCAATAAAAGTAGTGAAAATTTGCGTTAGACCCTCGACCCGAAACTTAGATATCCCGGCTCGACCTGAAGTATCTGGGAAGCTCTAAGCCTATTTTAATTAATGCGACTCCCTTCACCATTTTCCCATTCTTCTACCGTTCTAGAGTCCATGTTAATGAGGAAAGCTGAGCTGAGTGAGCTCAAGCCCAGAAGGAGGAGACCGGTATCGGCAGACATGTGTCCAGAGTTGAAGGAGACTTAAAACGGAAAGAGCAATACCCGGAAAAATCCCTTATGTTCAATGCTTTGATCCGTGCAACCTCTAAAAGGGCGTCTTCCCACTCGAGTTTTTCGGCATCGTATTTGCTGCCAAACTTGCTCAGCTGATCTTTATATCGATCGGTCTTGAGCTTGACATCATCTGCTTCCACCTTGTAGAGGATCGGCATGTTGGCCTTCTTAAGCTTGACCATCTCAGCAAGCTCGAGGAGGCACCATCTGCTATTTGCGTAGTGTTCGGAGAGGATCGGTATACAGATTAATGATCCGTGGATCGCCGCCAGAATCTCACGGGTTTTATCACCTGGGCGGAGCTCTTCATTGTCCAGGAAGACACGAACTCCAGCATCTACCAGGAAATGGTAGAGACTGTCCGTGATCCCCGTTCGAGTGTCAAATCCTCTAAAACTCAAGAATACCTGATAATCACCGTGTGGTTTCCCTCCATTGTTCACTTCTCCATCCATGGGTGAGGAAAGCTTTCAGAACACACACACAGAGACAGAGTGAGAGAGAGAGGATTTGCGTGTCAGTTGCAGTGCCCTTTCTCAAGTGAAGGTTTCACTATTTATAGACCCTATCGTGATCTCTGATTGATGCCTCGCTTGACATTAAAAAAAAAAGGGTTTTGGTTTGGAGGATTATGATTCACTTAGCGTACATGAAAGTAAGAAGGAAGCATTGAATTAAGTAGAATTTTTACAATAGAATAAACATGTCAGGATCACATTTCTTATCGAATAAAGTTTTTTTTTTTAAAGATTTGAAGAAGTCAAATTGAATTTACTGAAATCCAACCACTACATAAAATATGGTTGCACGAACACATAAGTACATAAACACGTGGGTGAAAGTAGAAAGGGGCCGTGGATCTAAGACCATGTCGAATGAGTAGAGATAGAAATTACTTTGAGAGTAAGAAGGGCGGAGAAGGAGACTGACTTTGCTTAAGCAAAATTTTTTCTGATTATGTATAAAATCCGTGAACTTATAAAAATATAAGAAAAAAATCGATATAATAAGTTACACGACAGAATCAAACATATGATATCTTGGTTATTAAATTAAAAACAGTGCTATTATACCAAAGTTCATGTGCTAGTTCATTCAAAAACAGGCGACCTGGTCTCACCAATTCGTGTGATTAGATATTAGGGAAAAATGGTTTCCTCGAGCCTTGAGTGGACTACAGTTATGGGACGACGTTGAGTTGCATATTCTTGATATTAGTTCATGCATGTTCTTAGAGACACGGTTTGTCACATTGTGAGATCGGATTACAAGGATGAACTCGCAACCTCTGGAGATAAAATCTAAATCTCGTCGTGATCGTATACTTTCTCCTTATGGGTGATCGGGTCGAGTTAGATTTACCCAATATCTCTTCATAGTGCTCGGGCCCTACCTGTATAAAACCGGTTCAATTACTTTGTATCTGCATCTACGCTGTTAAATATGGGAACTGAACCCTACCGGAAACAACCCCCAACCTCCTCTACCTCTTCTCTTTCCCTCTGACTCCGGCCCCCTCCTCTGACGTTGTCAATAAACAATATTATCTTTCTCATCAGCTTCTTGTTTCAAGGAAATTTGGGAGAAAAAGACAAGAGGAAGTAACGTAGATAGGGGAAAAACAGCAGAAATGAAGGAACAGAAACCCTACCTTGAGCAGCAATTGAATACTGAATGCGTGGCAATCCACAGTCGATAGTCAGTCAATTGCTACGAGAGGAATAGAGTTTTCGGACTCTACTGGGGATTCGGATGAAATTGGGGATGCAGGGCTGAAGCTATTATGTAAACGACATCATGTCGGAGGAGAGTTAGACGGCGCAAGATCACGTGGACAGCCACGTCAGATTTCCGTCGCAGTGTTGCTCGCGTCGTTGATATTCATTCGGACTATATATCTCGATAAGAAATTCGCAAGTGTTAGATCGGAATACTGGCTGGCTGAAAACCCTTGAGGATACGATAAATTCGAGGGCTATTTCGACAGTTTCCTCTTCTTTGACATATGGTTCGGACACACTCTATCCAAGCTGACTAAGACAATATTATAATCGCAAATGTCTAGATGAAATCTCAATCGAATGACTACGTAGGATTCCAAGGATGTTAATTAACCTACTTGTCATATGCAATTTAAAATATATATATATATATATCACTTTCTAAATATCATCTCTAACCACTGCGGTGGTGGAGCATTGTCTAGAAAACAAATCAATGGCGACACCCTCTGCGCGCATGACCCTGGAAGTGCAATGTTATTTAAACAGACTCATTGACAGTGTTATTGGTAGCGTGACAGACAGTACAAATGTGCGAATTGCTTACAAGTTACAAGATGAGTATCTTTGAGAAAAAAATTCTTTTTTATTTTTATTTTTATTTTTTAAGAAGCGACCAGAGAGCATGTTCGATGTTGGGTTGAATAGAGAGAGTAAAAATCAATTATATATATATATATATATGTATGCTTAGCTGATATTATTTGTTATAGCTGGAGTAAGATTTATACTAAACATGAATTTATCCATTTTGACAGTAGAAGTGTGTACATAGATGGATGGTTGATACATATGTGAGATAGAGAGAAGCGGTACAGATGGCATGAATCATGAAATGAAACTACAAGAGCTGATGTACAGGTGATATACCTAAGCCAGAAAGAAAAGCATCAACATACATGTGTTTGCTCAAAAGGAGTTTTAAGGAGATAGATACTAACAACTAAAACGGCTCTTCTTGTCCATGGAATGACTCTTCAAGTTCGTCAGGCCAATCTTCGAGCTCCGAATCCATATCAGGAGTCGGATCCTTAATGATCCCTCTGAAACCTTCAAAGAGCGTGAAATCGTCTGCTGAAACCACAAGTGCCTCAAACTTTGATAGATCTGAGAATTCTCTCAAGGACGGGCAGCCGGTCACTGTGATGTCCTCTAAGAATGTCATGTTCTCGACTCCTCGAACCACCTTCAACTCTTCGCAGTGGGTAATCTCCAAATGCTGTAACATCTTCAGTTTTGACAGGTCAAGGATTGGTCGAGGAAAGGTGCACTGGTTTATGTTCAAAGTCCTTAGATTTCCCGGTACAGGGAGCTCACCGATAGACTTGCATTCGGATAGCTCCAAGTAATTCAATGCCTCCATCTCCGTTAGGCATGTACATTACCATGTGCCCAGAGTGATACAATTGAGGTGCAGCGTTTTCAAACTCGAGGGAAGTTTTGCAATAGCATGTAAGTCTGGACAGAATAATTGAAGTTGCTTGAGACAAGGAAAGGCATCAGTCTCCATTTCCACGACGGTGATGCTTCTGAAGGCCAAGTCAAAGCTCTCCAATTAGGGACAGTCGTTAATCCAGTTTGCGTTGGAAGACAAGTGCTGCTCTGGGAGGTTCGACGCTTCCATATCACCATGCAACAATAGGTCATTTAGGCCTGTGATGTTAGATAGGTCGGGGAGTATCCATAGCGACTTAGAACTGACAGGCAGGCTTGTCAAACTCGAAGGAAGGTTTGACAAATCTTGAATCTCATTGCAGTCTTCCAGACAAAGGTGCTGGAGGAAAGGGAGTCTATCAATTGTCGACGGCAATTCATTAATCTTGGATTCTGACAAGTCTAAAATTCTCAGGTGGTACAGCCTCCCAATATCTTCTGGAATGTACTCCAGTGCACTACATCTCGCATGCAGCTCCTCAAGCTTCCCCAGGTTGCCAATATAACTGGGCAACTTGCTTATGGAGGAATTGTTCAACTTCATCAACCTCAAGTTCCTGAGATTCCCAATGGATTCGGGGACCTCCTTCAACAGTACACATGAAATATCCAACTCAACTAACGACGTGAGATTCCCCAGCAGTATTTCTGGAAGTTTTATCAATCCCTGAAGTCGTATATCAAGAACTCTCTTGAATTTTTCAATGAACGCTGACCTGGGGTCTGAAAGTTTCAACACCTTGAGATTTTTCCCGATCTGCAAAACGAATAATTAACAAACTATGATGCATGGCATATAGATATATATATATATATATATGTGATTGTACGTACGTACAATCACCATCTCAATCAGAAAAACTCAAATCAGTGTTGCTCCCAGCTAGTACACTTTTTCCTTTCTATTTAGTTAATGGAATAATAGCTTGGGTATGGTTTGCATATGCGAAGTTCTCACGTTTCAGATACTTCCATGATTCTAAATAACTAATATTCATAGAGAGCAAACCGTGGAATCAATAAGTAAAGCTGCAGAAATTGTGTACCTTAATTGCGCTCAAGAAGTCATCCGTGATCCTCTCACTTGAAAGGTCGAGAATGACCAAATCACTTAGCTCCAGATTAGCCACGTTAAGATCCTTCATGCGGTGCCAAGAGAGCCATTTTAGATCCTGAAGAGCACCGTCAAAGTCACCTTCCAAACGCACGTTGTCCAGCCTAAGAAATCTCAAATTCTGTAGAGGTTTCACTTGATTCGCCGTAATAGGAATATTCCAGCTGCCGTGCCGCCCACTTCCTCGTAACTACGAGCAAAATGAAGCGCAATGCTTTCTAGAGTTCCCTATAAAGAAATATGAAGAATGATGATGATGATAAGGAACTGCACTCCATAAGCTCAATCAAACATTCCAGACAAAAGCGGAGGAAAAAGAAAACCGAGGAAAGAAAGAAACTTGCTATGATATATAGTGCACATGTACCTTCTCTCTCGATAGCACACGCTCGACTTCTTTGGGCAACCACAACCTGCTGCGTCTCTCAGTATGTCTGAGATCTTCTTGGATAATAATTTCTCTTCCAAGGTCTCGAAGCAAGTCATGCATACAGAAGGTGTTATTTTCGGGTATTTTCACGAGAGACATGGATAAGAGGCGTTCGATGCCCTCAGTCGGATGAAGATCACACGCTTCCCACATGTACACAGCGTACATTGTTTGTCTGTCAATGAAAAAACATGCAATATCTAGGAAGATCTCTTTCGTCCGAGGATCCAAGATGTTGAAGCTGATCATAAGCTTCTCCTGGACATCTTTATGTGAAGCTATCATCTCTGTCTTAGATTTCCAATGCCTTCTGTCTATGTGGTGAAGGTACGAACCCATGACCTCGAGAGCCAAAGGCAGCCGTCCACAGGCAGCAACCACCTCCTTCGAGATGCTGAGGCAGTCAATGGGAGGTGACTCCATCTTAAATGCATGCCTGCAGAACAGCTGAAGAGCACAGTCAAAACTCATCTCGGACATGTTATAGCCCCATGCATTCGGGTGCCTGATGACACAACTCAAATCCCTGGTGGTTATGATTATTCTACTTCCCGAATCAAACCAAGCAGGATCTCCTGCCAGGTTCTCGATTTGCTTGCGATGGTCCAAGTCATCGAGAACAATTAAAACCTTCTTGTTCGAGGCGATGTCCTTAATTGCCTTGATCCCACAATCACTATCATATATTGCAACATTCATTCTTGAACTGAGTTCCCTTAAGAGCTTTTTCTGCAGATGTACAATGCCATAATTGCTTGCCGTTTCACGCACATTGCCGAGGAAGCAACAGCACTGGAAGCCACCACGAGTGTCATAGAGTTGATTGAAGACGACCTTCGCAAGAGTTGTCTTGCCAACACCTCCAACTCCATGGATCACAACATATCGTACATCAGGAGACCGAATGTCTAACAACATCCTCACGGTCTCCACATGTTCACCGATTCCAATGAGTGGACCTTCCAATATCCTATGTTTCACCTCCAGCTTACTTAGAACCTCACTTACCACTTCTCTAGAAAGTTCTCCATAGCTAGACACATAAACAATGAAATTTGGATTATTTGAGCTTGGAATGCAGAGAAATGTATCAACGTATATAAACTTTCTTTTACTAGGAAAATTATAAGAGTCTTGTATGTTTTTAATTTTTTATAATTAAATTTTCTATATTTTAAAATAACTCTTTTAATAATACATATATTTATATATTATTATTAGTAGCATATATAAATCTTACCCATCCAAATCCGTAAATTGTATATGAGGACAAGGTGCCAGCAAATTCTACATGCTTGTTTGTCTATGCAGTTAATAACCTAGAAATGCACCAACACTCGTTATTTAAAATATTTTGGCACAAACCTTTTTTTTTTTTTAGTTCAATAGCTTAGTACCAAACTTTTGTTTATTTGTACACACCATTTATTTTTCCATCCAAAATTAGCTGGTATCCTTAAATGGGTTGAGGTGAGATTGGCCACATAATACCAATAAGCGAATTAACCATCTTGTCCCTCATCATTCGTCTTTAATTGAAAATTAAAAGAGGGTAAACATGTGAATGCTTCTTTTCTTCTTCTTCTTCTTCGATCCAATTCCTGGGCTGCCATCTTCATCCTCTTCTTCCTTTCTCCCATGGCCGTCCGCGTCCTCCTCCTCCTCCCTCCATTCCCCATGGCCACCTCTCTTCCTCCTCCTCCTCCTCCCCACCATTATCATCACCCACCCTCCCAATAACCACCACCTCCTCCTTTGATTCGCTCTTCCCATGGTTGCCCACCTGCTCCTCGTCTCTTGCTTCCTCTATGGCCATCCGCCTTCTTTCTCCCTATGAATGCTTTAACCCTCCTCCTTCCCCCATGGTCACTTCGCTCCCCTCTTCTCCATGGCCACCCTTCGTCTAAATCAAATGAAGTTTGAAGTATAGATTGTGGTGAAGGAGGAAGAGTGCGATCATGTTGGATGGAGGACGAGGGCGGCTATGAAAGGATGGGAGAAAATGGGCAGGTGGAGGAAGAATGCCATGAGGAGGGAGGGAAAGGGTGTGGGCAGTCATGAGAGAATGGTAAAAGATTAGGGTTTGTACTAGTAGGTAGATGAGAAAATTGGGGATTTCTGTATTCTTCAGCGGACCCAGTATATATTCGTGTGGCAAGGTCAATTCCGGCCACCACTTCTGCCGTCCACACGGTATGCTTGTTAACTCCACGTAAGCAAACCCTTGACAGAGATGAATGAACGAGAGCCTCGGACACAAAAGTATAGGATTGAAAGAGATGTTTTTAAAAATATAAAATTTAAGTGCTAAAAAGATAAATATATATAATTTTAAATATAATTATAACTATATTAAAAAGAAGAAGAAGGAAAAGTTGGAGGAGACTGATGTGCCGATAGTAAATACCCGGGATAATCCATGATGGTCCACGCCTTGATCCGACCAACCTCATTAAAGGTGCCTTCCAACCGCGCTGTGTCAAAGACAGCACCAACCTCCTTAAGGGCATCTTCCCACTCCACCTTGTCGGCGTCGTACTCCCTCCCGAACTTGGTTAAGTGACCGGTGTATAGTCCCGTCTTAAGCTTAACATCGTCAGGTTCCACCTTGTAGAAGATCGGCATGATCTCCTTCTCACGTCGGACCATCTCGGTTAGCTCGAAGAGGCACCATCTGCTGTTGGCATAGTCCTTGGAGAGGATCGGTATGCAGACCAACGATTTGTTGATCGCTGACAGAACCTCCTCGATCTTGTGGCCCGGCCGGAGCTCTTCGTTGTCCCGGAAGACACGTAATCCGGCATCGGTCAAGAAATGGTACAGACAGTCCGTGAACCCCTGTCCTTTACATGTATATTGCAGTGCACTTCTCTGACATTGGTTTCATCAATATTTATAGACCCTTTGGACTTTACTTCATGCGTTGGCCTGTCGGGTGGCGTTGCATTGCTTGTGCGGGGAAGCTCAGTACGTAAGTGGGATATGCATCTCTGCGTGTGTGGAGTGAGGAATTGGCTCTTGGATTGGAGGATTTTCACTCATCATTCATCCAGCGAAGGAATCTATATGTGGTTTTGATCCGTTACTCTTAACATTCCTCTGCGAGGCATGTGTAGGAGATATTTTGAATGCCGTGGGTGGGATGACAGGTCGAAGAGCCACCAATAATGATCGGATTATCAAAACTTTTCTAACAATAATTTATTGAAATTCTCATTATTTAACTAATCACAGTACATTGTAACAGTTAATATGGATTCATGTTCCATCCTCATTAATGATATCATCAATCGAAGGTAGCATATGCTATGATAAATTGGTTATTACTAGATATATGGGTCATGGTCAGCATTGTGTGGATCCAATAGACAGTAAATAATTAATAGATTTTTCTCGTTGGTTGGATTCTAAATCACTCAAATAGAATTTTACGAACGTAAAGTAAATTCATTACGATCACATTTCTTGCTCGATAAGAATATAATACGTAATCAAGCATCTAATACAAAACATTTTTATAATCTTAACGGATCAAATGAGATGTATTAAAATTCAATCAAATATCTGAAATGGGATGTCGAGGGCACACGGATAACCGAAACACGTGGGTGAAAGTTTGGTCCGGCGAGAGGGTTTTGATTAAATTAAATTTAAAAAAAAAGGAGCGAAAAGAGACCACGGATATCGACTTTAAAAGTCAAAAGGGCCCACAGATCGGACTGAAGTTTAATTTTTAAAAAATTAAAAACAAAAACAAAAACAAAATCTGCTGAAAGGGAGGTTGACTATGCTTACGTTCACCTGAGAAAACCGGGCTGCCTCTCAAGTTGCTCTGACGTGGATTATAGTGTGATGATATTTGCATGATAAATAACGACACGTCCAATGAAGATGATACATACATACATATTTGTTTCTCTATGTAGAAATATACACATAAATACAAACACTCACCGTAACTGTAAAAGAGAAGAGTAGACAACAAAATCCGAATGTTATATGGATCACAAATTAAACTACTAGGGCAGAACCAAGGTATAAAAGCACAGAGGCGTAGATTTGCTTGTAGGGAGCCAGACAAGAAGGGTATTGGCAGACTAAGATCATAACATCACCACATCCTATTAAAATCTTCATCTGACAACTCTTCCAGACGAATCTCAGGAGGCAATCTATAAGGGGGATTTGGATGTACCATCCCGATGGACAGGGCACCTTTGAAGATGCGTGGATCTTGAGCTGCGACTGTTAAGCTCTCAAACTCTGAGAAATCTGATATTTCTTTCCGTGACGGACAATCAAACACACGGATCCTCCGTAGGAAATTCATGTTTTCAATCCCTTGAACTGCCATCAACATTTTGCAGTGAGAAAGATGCAAGTACTCTAACATCTTCAATTCTGATAGGTCGAGCAACGGCTGAAGCAAACTGCACTGGATTATACCTAACCTAGTGGAAGGTCGCCGACGAGCATACATTGCGATAGCTGCAAGTCGGTCAATGCCTGCATGTTTCTGAGGCATGTAGGTAATTTGATATCCTTATTGCTGTTACTACTGAGTTCCAATCTTGCTAAACTCAAAGGAAGTTGTTGAACAACCTGTACGTCTGGACAACACAATTTAAGATGCTCGAGACGTGGAAAGGCACTAGTCTCCATCTCTATGCATGTGATGCCTCCAAATGCTAGTGTGAAGCTCTCTGGAAAGAGACAACTGCTAACCCAGTTTGCAGTGGAAGATAAGTGCTCCTTTGGCAGGTCTGATGCATCCATGTCGCCACACAACAGCATGTCAGTTAGGAACTTTAGGTTTGTTAGGTTAGGGAGTTTCCTTAGCGACTTAGAACTAACACCCAGGGTGGTCAAATTCGGGGTAAGATTCGGCAACTCCTGAATTTGGTCACAATCTTCTAGACCGAGGTTCTTGAGGAGAGAGAGCTTATCAATGGTAGACGGCACTCGATGAATTGCGGAATTTGACATGTTCAATGCCCTCAGCAGGTGTAGATTCCCAATGTCATCCGGAATCTACTTCAGTGCACTATTAATTTGTGGCATGCAACTCCTCAAGCTTCGTGAGGTTGCCAATGGAATCAGGCAACACACTTATAGCAGAAGAGTCCAATTTCATCACCCTCAAGTTCTTCGTAATCCCAATGGAGGCGGGCAACTCTGTGACCCGCATACATGAAATATCCAGCTCAACTAACGAGGTCAAATTTCCCAATATTTTTGGAAATTTCTTGAATCCCCAAATTCGATCCACTTGACGTTTGATAAGATTAACTTTGCTTTGTGGCAAGCGATCTGAAATCTTCAATACCTTGAGGTTTTCTCTAATCTGCAGAGCAAGTAATTGACAAATCGTAATGCATAACAACCGCATCATCTGTGGGAAATTCCGTCGATTTTTTTTAATCTAATTTGCCAATTACACACTCCTAATTGATCTATAGAACAATACATAATAATTTAATTGTAATGTTATTCTTAAGATGCCTTTTATGATTTACCGAAAGATGCTTTTAGTGAAATTAACAGCTAAATAATACTAATTACCTTAGAGAACATCAATATCTTTAAAAAGATTATTCAACAGTTATTTTTTATTATCTTTCATGTGTTTTGTTAGTAACGAGAAATATATTCTCTAACTTCATTAAAGTCCATATGCAAAAATGGTGTGGGTAACCTCACCTAAAACTATGCAGTTAGGAGGAGTCAAACTCACTACTTCATGAATAAATTAAATATTATCGTGAGATATTTAAATTACTTACTATTTATATATAAAATTCTTGTTTGAACTGATTTTCCAATCAATTAGTAAAGGCGTAAATATTGAAAAAGCATGTTAGATTTCAAATTTTCTTATATTATAACGCGATTCATTAATTACTCAAATTGACATGTGTTTTATCTTTTTATCCATATGTTACCATCATACTTAATTAATAGTATTTTTTGTCACGTGGATGCTTTTATGGAAGATGCATCGACATGCCATGTCATCATAAACAGCCACGGTGGCATCCATGTGGCATTGTAAAAAATGCCATGTCAGCACCTAGTAAGCACTTAACAGTTATTTTTTGACAAAGTTAAGTGGGATGATAATATCTGTAAATAAAGATAAAACACATGTAGACACAGATGGTTAATAAACCATGTGATAATATGGGGGGTTCTGGAATTTAATGATGTGCTTTCCTAGACTATTATTTACCACTAATAAGATAATAGCTTTGGAAAGGATTTGGGTATGTGATGTTGTCTTTTTTTTTTCCTATGTATCATGTGATGTTCTCAGTTTCAAACATTTGTATGATGATTCTAAATAGCTAAAACTAGGGTTTTTAGAATTTTTTATTATTTAAAAAAAATCCGAGCGACATGACAAATTAATAGAAGATGCAGTCACGAAATTGTATACCTGAATTGTGCTCAACCATTCATCTGTGGTGTCGGCACTCGAAAGGTCGAGAATGACTAAATCTTTTAGCACTAAATTTGTCATCTTGAGATTCATATTTTGCCAAGAAAGCCATTTTAGATCTTGGAGAGCATAACGAAAGTCGCCTTCCAACAGCGCCCTAATCACATCAAGAAACCTCAGATTCTGTATAGAGGTCTGATTTGATTGGCCGTAATAGGAGACTCCGGGGACCAAATTCTGACTAGGTCGGTTTTACTTGTTCCCTGCGATTAAATGTAAACAGTGTGAAAATTATACTCACAAATCAATATATATATATATATATATATATTCAGCGATGATATTTTGTCATGAGATCTAACGGCGCACCTTCTCTCTTGATAGTACACGCTCGACTTCTTTCGGTAACCACAACCTAGTACGCTTTCGGGACGGGTGAGATTTTCTTGGGATGACGATCTCCTTTCCAAGATCCCGGAGCAAGTCATGCATCCAGAATGGATCGTCTTCAGAGATCTCTATCAGAGACATGGATAACAGGCGTTTGATTCCCTCACCCGGGTGAAAATCGCAGGCCTCCCACATGTATGTGGGATACGTCTTATTACTGCCAACAAAGAAGCATGCTATGTCGAGGAAGATTTCTTTTGTCGGAGGATCCAATGTAATCGGAACTGATCATAAGTTTCTCCTGGATATCGTTATGTGAAGCTATCATATCTACCTTAGATTTCCAATGCTCCTTGTCTATTTGATGGTGATATGAACCCATGACCACGAGAGCTAAAGGAAGCCGTACACAAGCGGCCACAACCTCTTTTGAGATATGGAGGTAGTCGATAGGAGGAAACTCCATCTTAAATGCACGCCTGGAGAACAGTCGAAGGGCATTATCAAAGCTCATTACGGACATGTCGTAGTCCCTTACTTCACCTGGATGCATGACATGACAGCTGGGATCCCTAGTTGTGATGATTATTCTACGTCCTGAACCAAACCAGGTAGAATCTCCAGCTAGGCTCTCAATTTGCTTGCTCTGGTTCAAGTCATGGAGAACAATTAGAACCTTTTTGTTCATGACGATGTCCTTGATTGTCTTGATCCCCGAATCACTATCATAGATCTCCTTTGTTCCTGGCTGAGTTCTCTCAAGAGCGCATTCTCCAAATGCACCATGCCATGGTGGTTTGTTGTTTCTCTCACGTTATCGAGAAAGCAGCAACGGTGGCAGCTTCCATGACTATCATATAAAGTTGGTTAAACATAACCTTTGCGAGAGTTGTCTTACCGACACCACCGACTCCATGAAGCACAATGTACTGTACATCAGGAGACTCGATATCTAGCAGCTTCCTCACGTCTTCAACATGATCATCGATCCCAACCAGCAGACCCTCCAGTATCTTATGTTTAACCTCCAACATGCGAAGGACCTCATTCACCACATCTTTACAAAGTTCCCCATAACTGCGCAAATAAGCTCTGATCCTCTTAGCGAAAGAGATCGACTGGGGTGAAAATTGAGAAGAAGATGGGACAACGACGAAGACTTTCTGTAGCTGATTGCTGTAATTTTACGCCCTAATTTGACAAGCTATTTAAATGGACCGGATCCAAAGAAAAAAAGAACTGAAAGTGATTAAATATGGTGCGGAATAAGACGCCCTTCTCCAATTTTTCTATCTCGCTTGATCTACCCAAGCTTTCATCATCAAAGTCCCACATACACTGAATTGCAGAAGAGAGGATAAGGTATTCAATTTTTACCCTAATCTACCACTCTTTGATGCTGTGGTGAAGTGACGAGAGGTTGGTTATATTAAGAAAAGGAGTTTTTCTGTGCTTTGCTTGGGTGCTAATTTCCCTCAGTCATGATCCTTGTAAGATGCATCTGATGATCATTTTTGTACACATATGGAAACAAACCTACACTTGTCATGTACCCGAAGAAGCACATAATAGAAAATTCCCTCATTTTTTCTACCATCCATCCAAAAAATTATTTATGTCAAATAATTAACTATAAATAAATATATTGTTGTTTCCTTTATTATATTCATTTGTACTAATAATATTATTCGAATTTAAAATTCTCTTTATTAAGTAAATTCATATATTATCATAATTAAGTAAGTTTACACCTAGTGTATACATACATATATATATTCTTCCGTACTAATAATAGTTCTATTTTGTATAATATTGTCACTCTCTAATACATTAAATCCTAAGGTTATCTATGGATGGAGACTGGGCAAAATACGGAGACATACTAAGCACTAAAGGTGCTTGAAACTTGATACATCTGTTTGAGATGTATGAGCACGATCTACGACAATTAAGGTTTAAATAATAGAGAGTCTAAAAAGAAAGAGAATTTGATGTGTTAATATATTCGATCTTAAATTTTCTTTCACTGAGGCCGATGTGGCAATTTAAAAGTTATGAAAATATATTTAAAAAAGTTGTTAAACAATAATTACAAATGAAGACAATACAACATTTTGTTTAATAAAAGGGGGCATGTCATCAGTAGGAAACGGGGATCGGAAACATGGGCAACATCGTCAATCTTTCCCTCACCCGACTGAGGGCAATGGCCCTAGACCCGTACTGGTGATGAAGAACTCTGGATTTCTATAGTTATGGCTCGGACAAGTGTGGTTGCGTTAGTCATAGAGAGGAAGACAGATGGGTGGATGGACTACGGGGGCAAAAATGTTGGGTTGGTGGGTGGTGGCGGGGGTTGATGGATAGGGGCCGAGTGGAGGATAAAGAGACAATAAGAGGGGAATCGATGATTGTAGACTTTTCGATCGATTCACTATTTCCTCACTTCCAACAAGAACTTGGAAAAGGTTTCGGATTTCTGTAATTGCCTAGTCCCATTTCAAGTATTGTCTAACATTTTTCACCTACCATGCCAACTATACAAGATAGTTTCCAATGGGACACCACAATCAACATCACGACTAATGACTGTTGACACTAAGTTTTGGATCCCCTCACCTTCCCCTTCCCAAAGAAAGCACTCCCACGTTTAAGCCGCTAAATCATCTCACTCAGCATAGTTACCGTGAGTTTCTCTTTTCGCTAGAAGCATGCTTTGATACCATTTGTCTCCGAGTCAGGCTTTGAGGCCCATGCCGGCGCCTATGATTGTCAATACTGAGTTACTGCTATCAATCAATCTTGGAAAGCGAGAGCAGATAGCTCGGGAGGAGACGAGAAGTTTAGGTAACAATACAGATGACTTCATATATATATATATATATATACATACACGCACACACATATATAGAAGAAAGAGAAGAAGTCCAAATCACATGTAACACAATGCAAGGATAGACCAGACAAGACAACCTAGCTAGATTAAACTGACATGCTAAGCGGGAAGGTTATTGTCTATTAAACTGACATTGGCATCTCTTATCGTCTCCAGAGAAGTTCGCCGCTGGTCAAGGTCAAAGTGATCTTTCTGTTGCCTTTGAAGAGCTTGGGCTTATCAGTTGTAACTACTAGTCTCTCAAACTTTGATAGATCTGATATTCTTCCTAAGAATGGGCAGCCCATCACTCTGAGCTTCTCTAAGGATTTCATGTTTTCGATCCCTCGTACCTCCTTCAATGTGTTGCAGCTAGTAATTGCTAAATACTGTAACATCTTCACTTCTGATAAGTCGAGCCATTGTTGAGGTACGCTGCACTGGTGCAAGCGCAAAGACTTCAGATTTCTCGGCAGGGGAAGCTCATCGGTTAGCGTACATTGTTGAAGCTCCAAATCATTCAACGCTGCCATTTCCCCGAGGCATTTCGGTAATGCAGTGCCTTCAATGTTAGCACTGAGGAGAAATCTTGTTAAGCTCAAGGGCAGTTGTCCAACAACCTCCAAGTCCGGACAGTACAGTTTAAGTTGCTTGAGATGACGGAAGGCAGTGGTCTCCATCTCCAAGCTGATAATGCTTCTACAGCCTAGTTCGAAGCTCTCCAATGATGGACGATTGTTGATCCAATTCGGGTTTCTGGAAGTCAGGTGCTGCTGCTCCAGGAGGTTTGATGCATGTATGCCGCCGAATAATCGTAGATCACTTAGGTGCTGCAGGTTCGACAGGTTAGGGAATTTCCTCAGTGACTTAGAAGAAACACGCAGGATGATCAAACTTGGGGGAAGATTTGGCAATTCTTGAATACCATCACAAGATTCCAGACGAAGGTGCTGGAGGAGGGGGAGTTCGCAGATCGTCGATGGCAGCTGGCCAATGTCAGAAGACGACAAGTCTATGATTCTCAGTTGGTGCAGCCGCCCAATGTCTTCTGGAATGCACTTCAATGTACTATTTTTGGCATGCAACTCCTCAAGCATCTCAAGGCCACCAATCGAGCTGGGCAACTCACTTATGGAGGAATTGTTCAGCTTCATCACCCTCAAGTTCTTGAGATGTCCGATGGATACGGGCATATCCTGGAGCCCAAGGCATGAAATTTCCAATTCAACCAACGAGCTCAAATTTTTCAATATCTCTGTTAATTTTGTCAATCCCATACGTATGTCAACTTTCCTTCCTCGAGGCCTGAAGGGTACCGTGTCCTTAAGTTTGAAGACCCTGAGGTTTTCTCCAATCTGCGAGGCTCGAGGAAAAGATCATTACCAAGAATTGAGGAGACATTTGCAATTTATGAATATGTTCATGCTATGGTAAAATATCTATATAATGTAAGATTGATGGTTTTGTTGAAAAAAATTAACCAGGTGCTGTCGAGAATCAATCATAGACATAAAATAAATAAATAAATAAAACTATGACACTAGGAATAAACGAAAACTGCAAATTCCATACCTCAACTGTGGTCAACCATTCATCGTTGATATTACTGCTTGAAAGCTCGAGAATGACTAAATCTTTCAGCGCTAAATTGGTCGCCTGATATTCGCCCATACTATTCCAAGAAAGCCACTTTAGATCCTGGAGAGCACCCTTAAAGTCACCATCCAAGTACACATTATCCAGCTCAAGAAACCTCAGATTCTGTAGAGGCCTGATTTGGTCTGCCTTAACAGTACAACGTTGGATGCCAGAGTCGAGGTTACAGCTGCGAATGACATGAAGCGCGTCTGTTTCACCGGTTCCCTGCATATTAATGTAAACAATAAGAAATTGTACTCAGATATTGGGATAATGTCTCGACAGTGGGGATGCAACTTCAGTGGGAAAAAGAAACAGAGGAAGCAAGAAAGAAATGTTGGAGTTACAGTTCAATCGTACCTTCTCCCTCGATAGGATGCGTTCAACTTCTTTTTGTGACCACAGCCTACTGCGCTTCTCGGGACGTTTGAGATTTTCGAGGATAACAATTTCCCTTCCGATCTCCTGAAGCAAGGCATGCATCAAGAAGGTACTATCTTCGGAGATTTTGATCAACGACATGGATAAAAGCTGCCGAATTCCCTCGTCTGGGCGAAAATCGCATGCCTCCCACATATATACTGCAAATCTCATGTCTCTGCCAACAAAAAAGCATGCTATATCTAGGAAGATTTCTTTGATCCTCGGATCCAAGGTCTTGATGCTGATCATAAGCTTCTCCTGGACATCTTCAAGTGAAGCTATCTTCTTAATCTTAGAATTCCAGTGCCCCTTGTCTACATGACGAAGGTATGAACCCATGACCTCGAGAGCCAGAGGAAGTCCTCCACAAGCGGCGGTAGCCTCCTTCGAGATATTGAGGCAGTCGGTATTAGGAGGTGACTCCATCTTGAATGCATGTCTGCAGAATAGTTGAAGAGCACGGTCAGGACTCATCCCGGACATGCTGTAGTCCCAAACGTTAGAAAGCTTAGAAATACAGCTTGGATCCCTGGTCGTAACAATTATCCTACTTCCCGAACCAAACCAAGTAGAATCTCCTGCAAGGCTCTCGATCTGCTCGCGATGGTCCAAGTCATCGAGAATGATCAGAACCATTTTGTTCTTGACGGCATCTTTGATTGCCTTGGTCCCCGAATCACTGTCGTAGATCTGCCTTATCCTTGGGCGGAGTCCTCTCAGGAGCATGTTCTGCAGATATACGATGCCATGATCGTTCGCTGTCTCTCGAACATTATCGAGAAAGCAGCAACGGTGGAAGCCTCCACGATTACCACAGTATTGGCTCAAAATAGCCTTTGCAAGAGTCGTCTTGCCGACACCGCCCACTCCATGAATCACAGCATACCGTACATCAGGAGACCCGATATCGAGGAGCTTCATCATAGCTTCCACATGATCATCAATTCCGATTAGTGGACCCTCAGATATCTTGGGTTTCACCTCCAGCTTGCCCAGAATCTCTCGCACGACTTCCTTAGAAAGCTCCCCATAACTGATACAGATAAAAGAGATGACTGATCATTTGAGCAGAGGATACAGAGAAATCCATGCTAGATATCAATATATGCACGACTAATTAATTATCAGTAGTTAATTTCTTCGATAATTACATTCCAATAGTTCCCTTTTTGGTAACTTTTTTTTAATAATAAACTCATGACTAATTAATTATCAAAAAGTCTGTACTAATTGATTTATGAGTTAAATTGATTCTCTGAATGATTTTATCACTCCTAATTATGATTAAATATTATATTAGCGAGAAAAAAAACTATATGCACTTCCAAGATCAGATGAGAAGTACTGTTATGGTTTTTATTTGTGAAATTTGTAGTATTACTTTACTCTCTTTTTATAATTATGAGTATAGTATCTAAAAATAAATAAACAGATGGCAGATTTAATTCATAGGTAGAGAACTAGGTCAAATCACTAGCCAATAGACTGATGACACATCATAACCTGATAAAAGGAAAAAGTTGTAGGAGATAATTACCCGGGATAATCCATGATGGTCCATGCCTTGATCGGGCCGACCTCCTTGAAGGTCGTCCCCCCCAACTGCGCGGCATCGAAGATGGCACCAGCCGCCTTGAGGGCCCTCTCCCACTCCACCATTTTTGTATCGTACTCCTCCCCCAACTTTCTCAGGTGATCGGAGTACAGATTGGTCTTAAGCTTGACATCATCCGCCGTCACCTTGTAGAAGACTGGCATGATGTCCTTCTTAAGCTTGACCATCTCGGCGAGCTCCAAGAGGCACCACTTACTGCTGGCGTAGTTCTGGGAGAGGATCGGTACGCAGACCGAGGCTTTGTCGATCGCCGTCAGGACCTCCTCTATCTTGTCGACGGGGCGGAGCTCCTCGTTGTCCCGGAACACACGGACACCTGCGTCTACCAGAAAATGGTAGAGACAGTCCGTGAATCCCTGCCGGGTGTCGCATCCTCTGAAACTCAGGAAGACTTGGTACTCGCCGCCGCCCTGGGGCTTCTCATCACCCCTGTTTGCCTCTCTTGCCATGGATGATCGAAAGCTTTGTCTGGAATGCGATAGAGCGGGAAATATTGTATCTTTTTTTTCCTTGGAACTTGTGGAGAGAGCTCTGCCGAGGCAAAATGGTTTTCAGTACTATTTATAGGCCTATCTTGTCCCGATATCTTTTTTTTTAAGTCCCAGTATTCAATCTGGTCTCACGATCGATAAGATGATATTTTTCGACTAATTATATTTGACTAATCCATTGGTCGCCTTAAATCGCACGCTTGACATAGCTGGTGAAGCTCTCAAAGGGAATGTCTGCATGCACAAGATCTCTTGTCCCGATATCATTCCTTGCTTGCCAAGGAGAAATTCCTTGGTGATATTGCTTCACTATGAAGCAAGGAATTAGGTCTAGGGTTGGAGGAATATTGTTGATGACTTGGGACATGAATGAAGGAATAACTAGTGGACAAGCTTTTTGTATACCTTTCTTTCTTTCTTTCTCTCTTCAAAATCAGACACATAGGTAAAAAAAAACTAAATTAAATTTTATGCATAGTAAGTAAGTCGAAAAATGAAAACGAAACCAACAAGAGAATTCTTTTCCAAAAAAATAATATTTATTGCAAGAAATATTGAAAAATTCTAAATTACTGTCAAGTATCTAAGTTTGGAAGATATTAAAAAATTGCTATGATGATAGGATAGAAAAAAACTATTATATATAATTTTAAAATGACCAAATTTAATGGCCGCTCTCATCCTCCCTACCCCATAGCCACACTCCTCCTCCTCCACCACCTCCTCTTACCTCCATCATAATGGGAGTTCAAATTTCATTCGGTTTAGTATACAATGAGGCAAGGAGGATGAAGATGACCATGGAGGAGAGAGAAGGGATGAGAAGGAAGAAGAGAGCAACCATGGGAATAGAGGAGGATTAGCGGCCATAGTCGGGAAGGAGAAGGCGGGTGGCCTATGGAGAGAGGGAGACATAGGAAGGAGGCGAACGGCCGTGGGATGGGGGAATAAGAGGAGGTATTGGGTGGTGGTCATGGAGGAAGATTCCTAAACTCTCAACATCGATTTCCGATCATGACAATCTCCGATCCGTGCTTTTCTTCCATTTATATTTATTGGCCGTCGATAGATCATTGTCCTTTTCCAGCTAAGTGATTGTTGATCGATGATTCTGCAGATGCTTTGTGTCGATATGGGAAAAGTGAACAGAAACCATAGTGGATTTTACGTGCATATCAGTGCGATAATATAAATTAATTTGCACTTGAAGTGAGGACAGTGTGCTGAATAATACGTTTAAATTAAACTAAATTCCGTAGGACGAAGGAAGTTGTAAGAGATGCTTGTGGTTCCCACTATGCACTTCACACTCTTTGGAAGAAGAAAACATTGAAGAAAGTGATTGGAAGTGACAATAGGTGACATAACAGTCGAGTTCACAAACACATACACAAATACATAGAAACGTACATACACATAATACCAATACACACATGTACACAGGCGCAAGTCCAAATTTCACATGAATCACAAATTAAACTATAAGGCCAAGAGCACAAAGGCATAGATTTATTTGAAGGGAGCTGAACAAGAAGGACGATGGCAAACTAAGATAACATCACCACATCCTATTAAATTCTTCATCTGACAGTTCTTCCAGACGAATCTCAGGAGGCACTATATAAGGGGGATTTGCAGATACGACGATCCGGGCACCTTTGAAGATGCATGATGAACGTTCAACTACGACCGTCACTATCTCAAACTTTGAGAAATCTGATATTTCTTCCAGTGACGGACAATCAAACACACGGATCCTCGGTACGAAAGTCATGTTTTCAATCCCTCGAACTGCCACCAACATTTTGCATTGAGAAAGATACAAAGACTCTAACATCTTCAATTCTGATAGGTCGAGCAACGGCTGGAGTAAACTGCACTGGATTATGCACAAGCTCTTCAGATTTCTTGGTAGAGGGACGTCGCCGACGAGCATACATTGCGATAGCTGCAAGTCGGTCAATGCCTCCATGTTTCTGAGGCATGTAGGCAATTCGATATCCTTATTGCTGTTACCACTGAGTTCCAAGCTTGCTAAACTCAAAGGAAGTTGTTGAACAACCTGGACGTCTGGACAACACAAATGAAGCTGCTGGAGACGTGGGAAGGCACTAGTCTCCATCTCTATGCAAGTGATGCCTCTAAATGCTAGTTTGAAGCTCTCCAGATAGAGACAACTGCTAATCCAGTTTGCAGTGGAAGATAAGTGCTCCGTTGGCAGGTCTGATGCATCCATGTCGCCACACAACAGCATGTCGCTCAAGAACTTTAGGTTTGTTAGGTTAGGGAGTTTCCTTAGCGACTTAGAACTGACACGCAGGATGGTCAAATTCGGAGGAAGATTTGGCAATTCCTGAATTCGGTCACAGTCTTCTAGACCAAGGATATTGAGGCAACAAAGCTTATCAATAGTCGACGGCACTTGATGAATTGCGGAATTTGACATGTTTAATGTCCTCAGCCGGTGTAACTTCCCAATCTTCTCTGGGATGTACTCCAATGCACTATTTGCAGCATGCAACTCCTCAAGCTTCTCAAGATTGCAAATAGAATTGGGCAACTCATGAATTGCAGAATTTGACATGTTTAATGTCCTCAGCTGGTGTAACCTCCCAATATTCTCTGGGATGTACTCCAATGCAGTATTTGCAGCATGCAACTCCTCAAGATTCTCAAGATTGCAAATAGAATTGGGCAACTCATGAATTGCGGAATTTGACATGTTTAATGTCCTCAGCTGGTGTAACCTCCCAATATTCTCTGGAATGTACTCCAATGCACTATTTGCAGCATGCAACTCCTTAAGATTCTCTAGATTGCAAATAGAATTGGGCAACTCACTAATAGCCGAACAGTTCAGCTTCATCATCCTCAAGTTCTCCATATTTCCAATGGACTTGGGCAAGTTTTTTAGCCGCATACATGAAATATCTAGCTCAACCAACGAGGTCAAATTGCCCAATATTTTTGGAAATTTCTTGAATCCCCAAATTCGATTGGCTTGTGTTTTAAAAAGATTGACTTTCTTTAATGGTAAGCAATCTGAAATCTTCAACACCCTGAGATTTTCTCCAACCTACAGAGCAACTGATTGACTGATTTAGGGTCTGAATATGTGATTTTTTTTTTCTGGAACATTTGTATAATGACTCTCAATAATTAAATCTAGGTTTAAATCAAAACCATTCCAATTGACACGGCAAACTAATAAATGAAGTCACGAGATTATATACCTGAATTGTGCTCAACCATTCATCCGTGATATTGGTACTTGAAAGATCAAGAATGACTAAATCTTCTAGCACCAAATTAGTCATCATGAGGCTCGTGTCATGCCATGAAAGCCATTTCAGCTCTCGGAGAGCACCACCAAAGTCACCTTCCAAAGTCGCACTACTCACTTCAAGAAACCTCAAATTCTGTAGAGGTCTGATTTGATTCGCTGTAATGGGAGACTTCGGATGCCATATTTTAGCTAGGTCGGTCTTACTTGTTCCCTACAAACAAATTCAAATGATATTGAAGCTTTACTCACCTAAACAATATATATTCAGCCATGTTTTTGATCAACAAACATAAATTATATATGCTCACAAATGTCGCACTATCATAAGATCTAATGGACGAATTTCAATTTTACAAAGAATTATAAGACGTACCTTCTCTCTTGATAGGACAAGCTTGACTTCTTTGGATGACCACAACCTACTGCGCTTTTCATGACGTGTGAGATTTTCTTGGATGACGATCTCCCTTCCAAGGTCCCGAAGCAAGTCATGCATCCAAAAGGCGTTGTCCTCGATTTTTACCAGAGACATGGATAAAAGGCGTTTAAGACCCTCATCAGGATGAAAATCACATGCTTTCCACATATGTTCAGCGTACTTCATCTCGGTACTACCAACGAAAAAGCATGCTATGTCTAAGAAGATTTCTTTTGTCCGAGAATCCAAGTTCTTAAAGCTGATCATAAGCTTCTCTTGGATATCATTTTGTGAAGCTATCACCTTTAATTTAGATTTCCACTGCTCCATCTCTACATGATAGAGGTATGAACCCATTACTTCAAGAGCCAAAGGAAGCCGTCCACAGGCGGCAACCACTTCTTTTGAGATACCGAGGCAGTTAACAGGAGGGAACTCTTTCTTGAATGCGTGCCTACTGAATAACCGAAGAGCGTGATCATAACTCATGGTGGACATGTTGTAGCCCCATAAATTGGGATGCTTGGTAACACAACTTGGATCCCTGGTTGTGATGATTATTCTACTTCCCGAACCAAACCAAGTGGAATCTCCTATGAGGCACTCAATTTGCTTTTGCTGGTTCAAGTCGTCAAGAATAATTAGAACCTTTTTGTTCTTAAGAATGTCTTTGATTGTACTTTTGCCCCTATCAATGTCGTCGATTTCCTTATTTCTCCAGCCGAGCAGTCTCAAGAGCTTGTTCTGCAAATGAATGACACCGTGATGGTTTGCTGTCTCTCGTACGTTATCGAGAAAGCAACAGTGAAGGAAGCCTCCTTGACTATCACAGAACTGGTTGAAAACAACCTTGGAAAGAGTCGTCTTACCGACACCGCCCACTCCATGAATCACAACGCACCGTACATCAGGAGACTCGATATCTAGTAGCGTCCTGATAGCTTCGACATGATCATCGATTCCAACTAGTTCGCCCTCCAATATCTTATGTTTTACCTCCAACTTGCATAATACCTCATTCACCACTTCTTTACAGAGCTCCCCATAACTGTCACAGATGAACCGTGATTCTCTTAGTGAAAGAAATCGTTATTGCTAGCATATAGACTACAGAGAACTGAATGTTTTTTCTTTTCTTTTCGATGAATAACAACTGAATGGTTGAGCCCTTATTTGATAAATTTCTTCATTTGATTCTTGATAAAATGTTTTTGACTTTGCTTTTACACTGTAGATAATTTTAGGAATTTCCCAATTTTTTCCTGGGCAACTATGCTGATATAAAACTATATATATATATATTTTTTGGCTAGTTATTGAGGTCGCCAGAGAATTTCTTGTAATTTTGTGGGAGAAATATCCACAAAAAAATATTAAATGTCTAAAAATTATTATAAAAATTAAGCCCAACGAGCCAGTTATTTTTCTTGGGAGGTGAGTCCCCAACCCAAAATTATTAAAATTTTCTAAAGAGTAATAATGCTATTTTTATTGAACTGGTTCGGTTTACCGAATAACAAGAATTAACCGTACCCAAGTCCAGGTAATTTGAGCATTGATTTTTCAGATGGTCTCAATTGTCAGGTTTAGGTGGGCTGAGGACCAACTCAAGCCTGACGGGCGATCGATTAGTACTCGTTAATCTGAAAAGAGAAAAAGGAAAAGTCTGAAGGAAACCAACAGAGAAATGGTAATTACCCGGGATAATCCATTATGGTCCATGCCTTGATCCGGCCAACCTCCTTAAAGGTCCCCTCCAACTGTGCTTGGTCGAAGATACCGCCCACGACCTTAAGGGCCCCTTCCCACCCAACTTTTTCCGCATCGTATTCCTTCCCGAACCGGCTTAGGTCATCGGAGTATAGCTTCCTCTTGAGCTTGACATCATCCGCTTCCACCTTGTAGAAGATCGGCATGATGTCCTTCTCAAGCTCGACCATTTTAGTGAGCTCAAGGAGGCACCACTTACTGTTGGCGTAGCTCTTGGAGAGGATCGGTATGCACACCAACGATCTGTTGATCGCGGTGAGAACCTCCTCGATCTTATGGCCCGGGCGGAGCTCTTCATTGTCCCGGAAGACACGGACTCCGGCGTCCGTCAAGAAGTGGTAGAGACAGTCCGTGAACCCCTGTCGGGTGTCGCACCCTCTGAAGCTCAGGAACACCTGGTAATCGCTCTGCTCTCTCTCTCTATTTTCTGAATCTCTTGCCATGATCGAAGATTTTTTTCCCTGTAGTGTGATAGAATGAGGGATGCTTGCTTTCTTTCTTCCTCTCTGTATTTTGCAGTGTCCCTCCCAGACAGCAAATTGTTTCCGTATATATTGGCCCCTTTCTGTGTCTCTGCTTCCCGTGCTTCTTGACTTGCTGTTGTGGGGCAACGCTTAAGATAATTACGATTGTGTGTGTGTGTGTGAATTGAATTAAAATCTTTTCAAAATCATTAATAAAACCTAATTAGATCGGTAAGAATATAATCATATCGTATGTTTTTCGTCAAGAATGCGATAGAATACCAAAAAGATGTTGACTAGAAGGAATTATAGGAGAAGAAAACAATTGGAAGTGGACAACAACTTTAGCTAACTAACACAATTGAGTTCTCACACACACATGTATGTATGTATTTCCAAGATGGTTCAATTCAGAAAAGGGACAATCTTTCGTAAATCAAATTGAAAAAATATACATATATATATTAAGCATGACAACGTCAATTTATAGATAGAGAGAGAGAGAGAGAGAGCGGTGTGTGAGTGGCCAACGACCCATCAAGTCGTGACAAGGACGCGCTACCTAAACAAACAAACTAATTGACGATGGAGATGCATCACACCCTTCAGCCCTTGACGGTAGGGGGGGATAAGAAATCGAAAGACTGAAAGAGTCCAACCCTAGGTGGGCACGAAAACCCTACTTTTTTTTTTATATTCTAGAGGCGGGCGGGTTTAGTCTATCGACAAACCCTAACTTGTTCTTCACTCTCAGGGCGTTCCACCTTGCTCGAGACCGAGTCGGGTAGCTCTCCCCCATTCTCAACTGACGGGATATTACGAGAGTTTCGGGGCCGTCATCACTGCGTGAGACTCTTGTGTCCTCCAAATGGGGTTATGAATAGTAAGTCGATGGAGGAAAGCGAATATCTGCATTATTAATCAAAATGTTAGCATCTTGAATTGCCCCCCAAGAATATACGGATCCGTCCAATTCATCCCTGACTTGCACACACAAGTTAATGTGCTCCGAAACCACCGGAGAAATTAAAATAGTATACGTAGGTTACCAACACGCACTTGGGTTAACGCCGTACACATTATTTATAATAAATAATAAGAGAGAAACTTTGGACATTGCATGTGATGAAGTAGTACGCGTATTATGCAATACGCGTGCATGGAACTTGTGGATACAATAAGATGTCGTCCAAAACGATCGAATAAATGCTTACTATGATTGAGTCTCGGAACACGTGTGACATTTTCCGAAGTCGAAGAGTGAGAATTAATAAATTGAGGATAAAGACGGTGTGCGATAATGCCCACACGGTTCGGTACATTTTAATTTCATATTAAAAGGGTTGATGAGAATTTTTCTAGGAATCCAGACCCGATTATAGACTAGTTTTGACGTGCGTTTCGACTTATCAAAGGATATTGCTCGGTGAAAAAAAAAATAAAAGATGTTCCGAAATGTTAATGTGGATATTACGACATTATATTTTGCCGTGGTGTTAGCCTACGCGTTCCATGTTGATGAATGACACCTGAATGAAATTTAACAGTGTCATATCCGAGTTAATTGAATGAAATTTAATGAAAACAACTTTGATTTAATAATTTAAAACGTAAAGAAAGGGAAGCCAAGGCCGGGTTGGAGGTCGTGCTTGGTCTCCGATGCTCGAGTTAGTCATCGATGGGTGTCAGGGCGGTTACCTGAGAGTGATTCGCCCGGTAGCCACGTGGCAAGCGCAGGGCCTAGTGATCATTCAAGAGACCATTCTACCCTTACTTGTGTGTGTTTATTTGCCTTGCCTTTCTATTCGTATACGGTGAAAAGGAAAGGGAGAACGAAGGAAAAATGGGTTAGACTCATAAGATGGGCACGAAGCGAGGGTAGTTAGGAATAAGACTGCTAAATGAGAATCATGTGATCGGTAGATTTACTACCATACCCTCCTTCTATAATTAATATGGCAGCTAGTGAAAATTGAATATTTTATGTTCTCGTATATAATAATACATATGCATATATATAAATTAATATAAATATGCTGAAATAATTTAGCATATTTCCTGTTATGTCAAGTTTGAGCGGGAAGTTTATATTTGAAAATTTTTATTACTTAACAATAAATCATCAAATCAAATTAAAGTAATTATGATTTATTAAATTTTGATATTAGGAAAAAAATATATGTAAATGGATCCCTTGTGCGTGGGCCGTTTGCGGGGCTTACTGATCCGACCCGGGAACGTCTGGTCCGGCCCATTGTGGGCTTTCTCCGTGCTGTGTCTATCAATGAACCACAGAGAGAGAGAGAGAGAGAGAGAGAGAGACGCAGAGAGAGGAGTGGGGAGGAAGGAGATGGCGCATAAGGGCGAGGAAGAGGAGGAGGAGTTCTACGTCCGATACTATGTGGGGCACAAGGGGAAGTTCGGGCACGAGTTCCTCGAGTTCGAGTTCCGGCCAGACGGCAAGCTCCGCTACGCCAACAACTCCAACTACAAGAACGACATCATGATCCGCAAGGAGGTCTGGCTCAACCCCGCCGTCCTCCGGGAGTGCCGCCGCATCATCGCTGATAGCGAGGTCCTCCTTCTTCACCCTTGCCTCTATCTCTCTCTACCTGTGCCTCATGGAGACTTTGACACCTTAGGGTTTTATTGGGACCACTCGTTCTTGTTGCGATGCATTTCATGAAAATGAGGTTTTGTGAGCGGGGAATGAGCCCTGTTGCTTTGTCCTGTTCTCAGTTCGCTCTAAACCTCACGAGGACACCATTAATTTAATGATAAAATCTTATTCTAATTAAGGAGCATCACTGAGAAGATTTGTATGGAACTGCAGAGAGTTTCTCAGTTGTGGGCCTTTAATATAGATATAATCAGGGGAGACATTAATTATCGATGTACTTTAGCTGCTGATATATTTAGTTGATGCTGTGTAGATCATGAAGGAAGACGACAACAACTGGCCAGAACCCGACCGTGTGGGCCGACAAGAACTTGAGATTGTCATGGGAAATGAACACATTTCATTCACCACTTCAAAGATTGGGTCCCTTGTCGATGTGCAGAGTAGTAAGGATCCTGAGGGCCTTAGAATCTTCTACTATCTTGTTCAGGTTAGTTTTCTTCTGCTTTTATGTTCATCAGGTGGACAATTGATATCTATTGCAAGGTTCACCCCTCCTGTAAATTATTCTTATTCTTTTCTGCTATGTGTTGCATCTATTAGGTTGGCAAATCAAATCATGTTTCTCTTATATTAGCAGAGCCCCAGTTGATTTATTTTGGGTCAAAGGTACAATGGTTTGCGTTCTGTGTGCACCAGACTCTGTTGTCATCTGAATGGAGATCCTAAACAGTGCATCTCGAGCAAAGAATGCATTGTTCTTTTCTAAACATTGTCTGCAAGTGTGTCCTTTTGCTAAGACTTGCTCGCAGCACCAGAGGGGCATTTCCTTGAATGGAATTTGCCATTAGCTAATTGTATTAACCTATTAATCTTGACAACTTTTGTCATCTGTCAGATTATATATGTATTATTTATTCATAATCCTTCATTCCGGTGCCTTTCCACTGATCCCTGTATATGGATTCTGCTCGCATGCACAGAGTGAAAGATCGCTTCTATCTGTGTATTGCAGTATGTTCTATATATCATGGAATGGTGTTTTTCTCATTATTGGTTCTTAACTCTGGATGCAGGACTTGAAGTGTTTCGTGTTCTCGCTCATCTCGCTCCACTTCAAAATCAAGCCAATATAACAGGGTTTCTCATGCTTCTTTTGCGTTGGGTATTGTGAGGTTCTGGCATTTTATTTAGATCAGGTTTCTGGAATGGGCGCGCACAACTTTGAATGAGATTCGGTGTGCTTGGATAATGAGCTGTCAATTTCTTTGCCCTGTGAACTAAATGTTGAATCCTGTCAATTGACGTTCCATATTATTCTGGATGTTCTTACTCCGTCTCTCTCACTCTCTGGCTTTGATTGTTTCGGATGCAGCTCTGTTGCATGATACCTCGAATGGAATCTCAATTAATTGGCAGAATTCGGATGGAAATTCAATCCAGTTTTCATCAAGAGTCAGATGGGGGGACTAATGTTAATCATTTTCACCATCTGATGAAAACACATTTGTAAATTTAGATCCATCTAATCAGATGGATGCCTTCGCTTTTCGCTTGATCACTCGATTTTACAGAGTTAAAAGGGTATCAATATCATTCTCAGTAATATGGAAGGTGAAATTTAACCTGCCACCTTTCGAATCCCATTTTGGGATCGGCCTCCCCATGGCGTCTTCTTCTTGCCAAGAACCCACTACACGTAAAACTTCAATTCTCAAGATAACGAGGCCAAGCTGGTGAAAGATCGATTGCTGTCATCCATGTATATACATAATCTATCACCCTGGCTAGGGCAAACTCTAAATTCTTCCTCATACATGTGAACAACCATCTAATGCATTCTCCATTGTCAAGTACCACTCACTTTAATCACAGTGATTTCTCTTTCTATTAGCATATACAAAAAGGAACCCATATTTCCTTGAGAGAAGGGAAAGAAACACACCTTATTCACATTGAATTGGACCATCTCGTCTTCACCTCGGTTTTCCATCTTACCTCCTTGAGCTTCCCATCCAAACCGTAATCCCTCTCCATCACGAGATTCATGCCTTCCTCAGAGTACCACCCGACCCCGATGCACAAGGTCCCCTCCTTGTTGATGTCGACATACGCCGTGACTCCACCAGGCAGCCACAGGATGGTCACATCCTTCATGTCCAGCATCTCCTCCTCCCCAAAGTAGACAAGATTCTCCGGAAGGCTCCTGTTCTTCAGGTTCTCCATGCAGAAGAACACGCACGGGGTCCTGTTCGGCAGCTCCTCTGTCAAGGGCTCATCCTCGCCATAAATGGGTGTGGCACTCACTTCAAATACCTTCCAAGACCCAATAAGATCCGATGGCTGCGTCCTTTTTTGTTGGGAGAACGTCTCCATATTGAACTCAAGATTGCTGCTCAAAACCCATGCAAAATTGTGACTAACACGTAGTGAAGTTTGATGCATTTAAGATATAAAAGTGAACAAGATAATTTTCTCACTATACTAACATGTAGAAAGTGTAGATGTGCTTCACCCAACAAAAAGGATGACAGATAGATTGGGGCATTTTGTCAAATTTACCTTTCATCTGTCAGGTTTGATGGACAAACCCATTCTTCCTCATAGACAGCAACTCTCATTATCTGAATGTCAGCACCACCATTATTGAATTCAATGGTGTGGACTATACGTAGTCTCTTGTGGCAACCCTTAACCAAACACTGAAAGAAGAAAGAAGCATTTTGACATTTTTTGGAGGATCAACAGGAAATATACATCTATATATAACTATTGCTTTTTATATCCTGCTCCATACAAATTCTACAGCACAATTCTTTAACACCAAAATAGCATATCTAAATGATGGACACAAATATAACCAATCAAGGACCATTTTCAGAACAGAACATTTAAAAGCATATGGATCATTTGACAATTCCCAAGCAGAACACCAGCAAAGAAGGAAAATGCAAAAGAAACAATCATAAAAGTGGAAGGGAGCTGAAGGAAGGAAAAGATGGTTCCCCATGAGTAACATCATATGTAAAACACGAATTGTTCACTCTTTTGTCTCTATTACTTTAAGCAAACCCGTGGTAGTTTTGGTCACATTTTCAGTTTCAAAAATTGCTCTTTAAACTAATTTGATCTATGATAAACTTTATGGGCTCTGTGATAATTTCCTACTTTTTTAGTTATTATCCATATTTCCTACTTCTTTAGTTATTATCCATATTTCCTACTTCCTCAATGAACTAATTCTACTTACTTGCAATCTCTAAACTGTTTCAAATATCTCCTCTCATGATACACATCTTGTCTCACTTCTCCTTGTATCATCAAATTTATTCTTACTTTTTTCATTTTCAATCGACGATATCCACCGCATGTTCCATGGATCATTAGCTAGTATGATTATAGGAGAACTTGCTCTGACCTAAAGATCCAAACAAAATCAGTCATCGTGGTATATCCATAATACATATGCTTAACCACAGGCTGGATTTTAGAATAAGATATTATCATGATTTGAATTCTTTCTTCCCTTCCTGTTTTGCTACTTCAAACACCAAATATCCTCAAGAAATTATGTATTCTCAATGCAAAGCAGACCAGCCTAGTGGGTAAAACACAAATCTGTTACATCATATGTCCCATCTGCAGACTGTAAAGCACATTGACAGAGCCATAAAGTGAAAATACTATGATGACTAAGACATATTGATTGAAAAGAACGTCACTTGTCACTTTGATTGTCAAAATGACTATCAAAGTAATAACATAACAAGACAAATTGGAACTTTTATAAGCCTCAACTGGTGCAAAAATGCTTGGAGCTTACTTGTTCAAATTTGAAAGTTGGTGTAAGAAAGTACTTGGAATCATCAATATCGCCAACTGGAATATCAACCGGGCCCCTAGAGTAAGATCCATCCTGCAGGTAAACAACTGGATGGTGTCCTCATCCTTCCAGCAAAGGAATCAAAAAGCCACTTGTATAGTGGCCAATTGTAATGTCAAATATTTTTACAATCCATAACGTCTCTAGTCAGGATGTAGCTTAGAACACCTTTACATTGTGCATCTCCAAGAAAAACAAATCTATAGGTGGTTAATATCACGCTTGTGCTAAGGATGCCTTTATTTGGTGAAAATGCTCCAAAGAAATAAGATTAATAAATATCTTTCATAGTGCAAAGTAGGAAAAAACATCAACTGCTTGTTTGATAAAACTCAATCAGTCAACTAAAAGTTACGAGTACATAATAACTTTGTAATGGGCGGGAATCACTGGGAGGAGAGGATGATGAAAGCGCAAGAAGGCATCCTACAAAATCAATAAGACATAGATCACTTATTTCAATGAGTCAGTTTTAAGCTACTTATCATTAAGCAATTTTCCACTTAACAAGCAAATGGATGACCCCATCATCTCCCCTCCCTCTCTTCCAGTCTTCCTCTCATATTTCTCCCCTAAAACAAAATTTTGACTTGCTTCATCAATTGAGTGTAGACAGCCTAATTTTCACAACTCAACTCAAGGGCAGTAAAGATGCAGATGTCTGAAGCACCAGCTAGAAAAAAAACAAACAGCAAATGAAGTAGATTGTATACCTTGTTGATGTATATATTTAATAATGGTTCAGGGAGTAAAGATGATCTGCATTTTATCTTAACATATATGACAATAATTTGTATGAATCACAAAACATCTTTTATAAACAAAAATACCAAAAAGTGAAACTACTTAGAAAGTATTCAAGAACAGACTAAAGCCACCAACTTCTATAAATAATTTAAGATAATATTAAGAAATAAACTTTGTGCAAAACACACATGTACTTCTAAAATCCGCAACCAGCAGTTTGATATCATAATGAACTCTCAGAAAACATATCCTTGTTCCTGCTTTTTCTATATGCTATGAGAGTTGGAAGATGACAGAGTAAATCGTTACCTCAAAGAAAACAAGGCCTGGCTCATTGCCCATGACATCTTCCTCCATTACATCAGTTGCTCCAAAGTCAAAAGAATCAAATTTTGGAAGACCAAGATTTGCTACACCTTCATTCTTTATCTTTCCCTTTGCTGAAAGAGATGCACCACCATTCTTATGACCTTCGCTATCATTGCCATAATTTTTCTGCGGGATTTCACCATATGGATTCAAGGTCACCCAGTTTATCTTCCGATGAATTTGAGATGCTTGTGCTCCCACTGATGGGTCTGAAACAGCTTTAACACAAGATGTGGTATAGCAATCATATAGGTTCTCATTCTTATTTCCAATTTCAATTGGCTCCATTTCAGCGGTGACAGGGGAAAATACTGCACCCACTCCCTTCCAAATCCCACTGAGACTGCTTGCAAATGTGTTCCATGCTGGTTTTATCACTGGCTCCTGAAAGTAAAACAAAATTGAATCACTGAACAATGACCATTCTATTTCTCTGGTTGATTAAGGTTCCAACCATAATAATAGAAGCTCCAACAGGGTAAGCATGTACAAAAGATTTCATCTAAATAATTAAAAAACCAAGACAAGACATCCTTGTGCACACATGATGACTATTCCTGGAAAGAAAAGTCCCAAGGAAAAGTTGGGTCCTTCTCCTATCTATATGGCATCCGATGTCAAGTTTCAACATTGTCTTAGTTCTTTTGCATTCCCATGATTTACAGAATCAAACATTAGCAGATATCAAGATGGCTCATAGAGCCACATTTTAACGAGTAGTAAATTCTTAAGAGCATGCCAATGAGGGAGAGCAACCAAAATGTGCCCTAGAAAAAGCAAAGTAGGTGACTTCACAACAGTACACTATAAAATAAAGATGAAATGCCAAGATAGTGCTCACTCATGGTGTAATCACTCAGTATCTTTAATTGTATCCAATCATGTCCAATTGATTCAAAATGTATTAATACAAGCTTGACCAAATAAAACATAAACATAGACAGACATTCAACGGTTCCGACAAGTGCATAATTAGCACGTCAATATCATGCAACCGTCAAAAACATAAATTGATAAATTCACAAGGAGCAACAGCCAATGTCAGCCAGAAGACTACCCACAGTAAGCTAGAATGCATAGGAAAAATCGTGAACTACCAATAGAGGACATCTCATTTCCATTCAGTGGCTAACACTTTCTCCAAACAATGAGAAGACAGTGTCATTCCAAAACTAAATAGGCAAAAGTAACCCAAGTCTCCTGATTGCCGAGTTCGGCAAAAAAACATGGTGAGCAGCATTTATTGCTTCAACATGGATTTGACTGCAGATAACTGGATTTTAAAGTTTATAATATAACGGTTTGATGTAAATTCCAACCCACAATGACCACAAAACACCAGTAGCTACCTGATGAGTTTTTGCAGGAAACAATTTGAAATTCATCGGCACCCAACAATAATCAACATAAAACAACTATATTTGTCAGTACAGGATGTTAAGCAGGCATAGCACAGAATCGCTATAGCGATGGACATCTCACACCATTCACTGTACAGAACACATTGACTAAAAACAATTCATTACACAGAACACACATAATCTTAGAAACTGATCCAACCATGGAACCCTAGACATCAAAGAATTGGTTCAATACGATACGACCATGCAGTGTTTTCAGCCTCAGTTCTCGGATCAACGAATTAAGGAATTGCCGAGGAATGACCTGAGTCTGCAGGACGGTTTCTACTTCCATAAGCATGGCACCAGACGCCATGACTCTACCATCCTTCCCCCTCTTCCCGCTAGCTACCCGCCGCCCTTTCCTCCTCCTCCGCTGCCTCGACTTCTGCCGCTCCTTCTCGGCGAGCTCGTTGTCGATGCTCCAGACGTTCTCCTTCTTACCCCTAACCTCGACCCTGCCATTGGCGCCGTAGTCTTTGCGGCTGTTCTGGACAACGATGAAGGGACGCCTCTGCTGCTGCAGCAGTTGCGACAGCGGCTTCTCAGGGTATGAGGGACCGAGGGAGAAGGGGCTTGAGGAGGAGGAGGACAGGGAGTGGCGGATGGCGAAGAGGGGCTTGCCGGGGCGAGAAGAGGAGAAGTCAGCTCTGCGGAGCTGCGGATATGGAGAAGGCGAAGGCAAAGGTGAAGAACACCGCATTTTTCTTTTCGGTTGGAATAACTTCGAAAGAAAAAGATTTTAGAAAAAGCCTTCGGTTTCCAAGACACAGTCAGCCAATGGCCCCCCGCTCATTTTCCCTTTTTTTAAATAAAAAATTTCCAATATATACCACAAATATCATTTTTTAATTATATAAAAAAAATTCGGATAAAAGTACGGAAGAGATTTAAAATAAAAATTAAATATATAATCTATTATTATTAAATAAAAAATAATATATTTTCTCTAATTAATCCCAACCAAATAAATACTTCATTTACAAAATTCAAATAATTCTATTTTAAATTACATTCTGAACATATATTGGTTTATATATTTTTAAAAAATATTAAAATAATTTATTAATTTGTAATCCATCACCAACTCACCTACTCAATTATTTTAACCCTTATTTTTGTCTAATAATTACGAATTTTCATCAAAATAATTTGGACATTAAATGCGTGGAGGATACCGCGACCAAAATCTGGCATGACCGTCTACGTGGCACCACTGATAATCGTCCCATGTTAGATTTTCGTCCCCGTTGACTAACATCATGATTATTTTAGCAACGGAATCACAAATCTTGGATGGAACGGGTGATCAATTATAATCATTTAAATAATTTTCTGGATATAAAAAAAAAACCAATCTCACAAAAATTTATCACACTTTATTCAAATTTCAATTCATGCGCTAAAGAGTTTGGAGAATCGTCATCGTATAACTACGATGTGGTGCGGTGATCTTAGTCCCTGATCAATCCGGCCATTGGATAAGCGGCTGCATGAATAGGGCAGAAGAGGATTGCGTCAGGCAGATCGCCCTCTTCCCCTATCCCTTTGTGTTGACAATGGACGATGTTTTATCGCTGCTACTTGACCAAGCTGCTCTAGCGAGCCAACTGAGATTCCACCCGAAGTGTAAGAGCCCGAAACTTAACGCATATTTGCTTTGCTGACGATCTCCGTGTCTTCTCTGATTGCTCCAGACATTCCTTTCAGCACTGAACCACGTACTCAAATCCTTTCTATCATCTTTCGGGCCTCAGAGTTAATGTAGAAAAAACAGAATTCTTCTGTTCAGGTGTACCAGAGGCGCAATTGCAAGAGCTAGAGGAATTAACGAGCTTCTAAAGAGGGAATTTGCCAGTTCGTTACCTGGGGATTCTTCTACTGTACACTAGGTTATCCGCAAGGGAGTGTTCATCCTTAATTGGCAAAATCACGGCTCGTATTACAAGACTTCAAAGAGCATCTCCTTTGCAGCAAGACTACAGCTCATATCCTGTGTCATCTGTAGCATGACTAGCTATTGGTTGGCGTACTTCATTTTGCCTGAGGAAGTCTCGAGACAGGTTCAGCGAATCTGCAGTTCATTTCTATAGAAAGGCGAAGCCACTAATGCCAAAGGAGCAAGGGTGGGCTGGAATGAATTGGGCCTTCCTAAATGTGAAGGTGGATTGGGTTTAAGAAATCTTGAAACATGGAACAAAGCAAGCGTCCTGAAGCATTTGTGGAGCTCACTGACGGACCCGGGCTCGTTATGGGTAGCGTGGGCTAAGCGATACCTGCTTAAAGGGCACTCTTTATGGGCTCTCCAAATTCCTGTAAACGTCTGGAGTTGGGGGAAATTTCTGAAGCTCAGAGAAGACGCAATGCCACATATAAATTGGAGAGTGGGTGCGGGTCACAAGATCTCCTCGTGGCACGCAACTGGACAAGCCTGGCTCCTTTAGCTGCATTTTGTCATAGAGGCGCAACAAGCTTCCCTTCACTTGCTAGCCGCTCTGCAGTTTCGGCAATACTCAGACGGCTCATGGGATTGGCCCCTTCCAAGCGACCCCCAAGCTGAGGCCATTGCTATGCACATCAACCCGTACATTACCATATCGCCTACTGACCAGGTCTTATGGAGAGGAAAGCCGAGCTTCTCTATTGCACGTGCCCATAGAGATTTGAGGGCCCGAGGTTCACACGTTAACTGGCATCGAGCTAATTGGTTTCCAGGACACATACCGAGACATTCATTTATCTGATGGCTTGTTATCAGAGATAGGTTAATCTCCAAGCAACGAATCCAAGGCTAAGCAGATCTTCTATGTGAATTTTGTGGCGAAGCTGATGAATCAAGATCACATCTCATTTTCTCTTGCCGTATAATGGGTGCTATCTGGAGAGGTCCCTGTCAGACCTTCTTCACCTTACTTCCCAACCAGGAAGCTAGGATGATGGATTTCATTTTGTGCAGCAATGGACGGGCAGAGCTTTAGATTCCATTTTTGTATAGGCTCTTGTGGACAAGGTATACATGTACCATGTGGTCTGAGATGAGCAAACGATTTTTCCAAAACAAGGGATTAACCACGGACCAGTTAGTCAGTATGATCTTCAACCTTGTTCATTGTAGAGGTTCCAGGCTCCCTAAGGATTGAACAACGAGTTTGCCACGGTTAACTGGGTCTCCTTCCTCAATTTTGGGGGACATTTTGTCAAATTGATGTATATTGTGATGTTCTAATCAATTAAATTCATCACTTATCAAAAAAAAGAAAAATTAAAAGAAAGTGGGGTTGTCAATCAATATATATATATATATATAAACAAAAGGGGGAAAAGATTGGGATATGGGGGCCAATGCGATCAATTAGAGATAAATGATTGACAATGCATATATATATATATATATATAGAGAGAGCAAATTATGATCTCATTAATTAAAAGGAAAAAGTAGTGGCAGGTCAACTATAAGAGAATCGATTGCCATGGGCTTTACATGTGTGTGTGTGTGTATATATATATGTCTATATATAAGCCAGATAATGTGATTGACTTTCGAATTGATGAACCCTTTTGGCAAAAGCAAAAGAAACAAAAGAAAATGGGTGTCTTGTCTGATTTTAAACAAGGAAAAGCCGGTTCTTTTGTTACTAGCAGTTCTGACGTGAATATTTATATACATACATATATATATTGATATGTTCTGTACGGTCATCCGAGGGTCAACACACTCGTAATCTAATAATATACGGTAAATTAAGTTTAGAATTCAAAAGTCTCGATATTAGCATATAAAGGTTAATAGCAGGCTTCATACTAAATGATACACCACCCAATTTTTTATTTTTTTGTTCTTAAATCTCCTTTATTTTCTTATTAGCTACTAGAAGGTCTATAGGGTCCCCAAGCAGTTTGCTATGATTAAGTTCTGTCATAAGATCGAATGCAGATAGCAACATAATTGTAACCGTTTGGTATTGTTTTCCTTAAAAAAGGTTTTGGAAAGTATTTGTAGTAAAGATAATTCATGTTGAGAGAATTTTTATTTATTAAGTGGGTTAAATCGGTCTATAATATGGATTTGTCATATCTCAATGGGCTTTTTATTTTTAAAAAAATGCATGATTTATATGCAATAACTAAAAAAAAGAGAGAAAGAAATCGAAAATAAGTACTTGAGATATTAGGTTTTAAAACTCTTACACAAGAGAGATTTGGATCCCTTGTGCAGCTTTGAACTCTCTAATTTTGATCAAGTGTACTACTTGTTATATTTTACATAACAAGTGTAATTTCAGTAATTACCATCGTCTGGTTCTAACACCTTAACAGGAGAAGGTATTTTATACAGTGATCATACCGTGTGATATACTAGGGTGGTGTAACCCTTGAATAAAAGATAGAAAATTGTGAATTTTTTAATTATTAAAAAACTAAAAAAATTAGGTAAATGCTAAAAGAGATCAGTGAATCCTAAAATGGTAACTATTATATTAAAAAAGGAAAATGATATTTTGCTGACGTGGTATAACCGCACTTAATCACGGCGAGATCCTCCCCTCCTTCCCCGACCTCCTGATCGGGGGCCGAACTTAGGATTGGATCCTGAAAATGCACGATTTCTTGCAGCATCTCAATTTCGAGTACTCATGAAAAGGGTGCAATACTTGATATTGGCCACAACCCCTTTTCCATGTAGTGCCATTCTCCACATATAAACACACATGTAAAGACCTTCGACTGATCAATATAATATAATACGAGGAAATTATATGGGGGAAACAACCTATGTCCATCGGTCTATATGTATATAAAATAAGTGCACATATGTTATGAGCAAACAACATTTGTAATTACAAGCTAGCTAGCTAGCTAGCTAGCTATCACATAAATTATACGAGATGGAAACCTGCAGCTGGACACTTTCTCGGTCTATATATATATATATATATATCCATGGATTAAAAGAGCATACACTAGAAAGAGGAGAAGCACTCGTGCTCGGAGGAGTTGGAGTCGTCGCACGGCGAGTGGTTGTGCCTGCCCTCGTACGTCGTTATCACCATCCGGCAGTCCTCCGACAGCCTCTCCACCCTCTTCTTCACCCGGCAGTTGCTGTGCGTGCAGCGGTAGTAGCTTCTACAAGGAGCCCAAGAGTGGATCAAGAGAGAGAACGTCGTTTAACTCACAAGATGGTGCCAACAAGCATCGACACACGTCGTGTAGAGATGCACAAAACTGTGAGAGGAATGGATATTGATATAGGATGCTGTTAACATAATATCGCATGGATCGAGCGGCATTAAGATGTTCAGTTGGCTCTCATGAACCTAAGTTTGAAAACCGATCTGCCATTCATAGTATTCGAGTATAAGGCATTACTTGAAGTTCAAAAGCCAATACCACTGTTGTTGTATGAGGGACACTTTTACTTACACCAGAAACACGATGGATCTGACTAATCCAGCTCTATGTCAAATAATTGACGTACTGAGATATGCAATTTGAAAAGAGGAAATAAGAAAGATCAAGGTAATAGGGATCGAGAGAGAGGTCACGGGAGGGTACAGAGATCGTATCAAGCACAACGTAGCCGTGTTCAGGACGGGTCTAAGGTTGAGGATGAAATCAAAGAAGAGCTGTGAAACGTAGCCCAAGGCTAATCTATGAAATCTCAAACATTGTTGTGGCATTTGGTCTTCCCCCGTATAAATTTAAAAGGGAAAAAATGCTCATAAGTTAGATTGCTCCCCAACTGAAATCAAGAAGTGAAAGATTAAAAACAAAAAAACAAAATTGTGGTTCAACGCATTCATGAATGTTTTTGTTGCTTGAATTTTAATTAAGACGAGATGATACCTAGTTCAAAGGTGAAGATGGCGTAATGAAGCAAATGCCTTCTCTAACTAACAGTCTATATAGATGCCAGCTGAATCTTCCTCCAGCTCCCTTCTCAACTTCGAAACTTCCTTCATAATCCAAAAATGTATACACAGACCATTTTCAAACCCCTTCTTACTACGTTGATTGATGCCATAGTGATTGTTCACCATAAACTACTACTTGCCTTATCTCTAGACGTGTTCAGAAGTCTTATGAACCCTATGAGTTCATCAGTTGCAGTCGTGCTTCCCCAAAAGCAAAGGAAAACAGTGTAACAGTGACATTTTCGGTCATGAAACCGGTCTTAAATCACGAAGAGGATAGGAAAAGGAATGACCTAATTGAACATCGGAAAGGTTAGCACTGGCCACACTGAAGTGGCCACTGAGATTTCCTTATGAGTATCCCACAAAGAACATGATCCGAGTCTTAAAACCACCTATTACTGTGTAAGCAGTTTGATAGAGTCATTCCATCTGATATACATGAGATTCCTGGTTTACAAACCGACCTTAAAAAGCACCGCCAATTTCACTATTCAGTGTACCAAGAAAATTGTAGCTTGATCGCAGTTTTGATTATGATCTTATCGTCTTCAGCGACTTAATCATGTTCGGATTAGTCGTATCACTTAACTGCACCATTTAGACCATTTTCATCTCCATTTGTACCTCAAGCATACGTGAGTGCGTAGGCATGTGCTTGCATCATATGTACGAGAATTGAAATGTGACTTTCCACACTCCGCGCACTGCCGACAATGTGAAAGCTCTCACCCTTAATGCACCAATCTACTCCAATGATAAACCATAACTTTCCAAATTTATACTAGACATTTTATTTATAAAGTGTAATTTCTATAATATTATGTTTTTTTTACCATATATACATATGTATGTGTATGTGTGTATTAATTATCTCAGAATAATTAAAATTTCTTGATTGTAATTAATTTTATAGTCATTTCACTTGCTTTTATAAAATTTTATAACCCTTTTTTTATTTTTCTAAAGTATTTCAATTATGTTCGTCCAATATAAGAATCAAGAAACTATCCAATGGTTGAATATTTCATTACAATTAATATTTCATGTAACTTTATAATACTCCAATAAAACAATCTGCTAATTACCTTTTTATTTTAAATAAAAGTCTCTCATAGACATATCGGGATCGATGCTTATGAAAACCGGACAGATCAGAGTGAAATCACACTTTTTTCTATAAGCATTTCGATCGTAATGTGGTCACATATTTGTTAGTTTAAAACTCCCTTGCGATGTCTAATCGGGCTTAAATGAGGTTCAAGCATTCGTAATTATGATAAATATATAATAGATGTCATTATATGCGAATGCACCTTCATGTATCTATCAATCTTCTCGCTTTTAAATCGGTTAAGAAACTGTTAATAGAAACTGATGTGTTGTAACATAGATTAGATCAAGCCATTTATGCATAACAATAAGGAATTAACGAACTTGGAGCTCCGGATCAGGGGTGAACTACTTAGGGATGAGTATTAATGTTATTGTTTGAGATTAAGACATCGAACAAAATTTTCAGCGGCCGGCCGTGTGAGACTGAGTGACATGGAGGCAGTGTATAATTTGGTGCATTACGGAGATGAGTACCTGGGATGGAGGCTGTTCTTAACCACCTTCTGGCCGTATTTCCTCCACTTGTAGCCATCGTCGAGCACGTCGATGTCGCTCCTCGTCTGGAAGCAGAACCTCGGCTCCCTCAGCTTTCTCCTCACCTTCATCTTTCCTTTGTCCGCTGTCGCCGCGCTCCTCCACCTGCGAAAGCATTCAAAGCCCCCAAAACCCGAAATCGAATCGTTAGAATCGACTGATCAGAGTTATGTTAGTAGGCAGCATGAACAGCCGACACTGATTTGTATTGCTGATAATATCTTCTTACGTTTGTGTTACTGAAAATATCGATCTTATAATCGAAACATACAATCAGCAGCAAACTTGTACATCATGGAACTCGAACTGTACGGTATGTTAAGATCGGGGGAAGGAAATGGAGGGAATAGAAGGGAGTGAGAGTTTATATTATATCTCGAACTTCAGATACAAACTTCGATCTCCCTTTCACCTGGTTTCTTTTCGGTCCAATCAGAGGGTTAGTGTGATTTTTTTTCCCTTCTTTTCTTTTCAGTACACAGCACATCGAAAGAGAAGGCCGAGAAGAAAAACCTGGAGTTATGAGCACGCTCATGAGTTGGTACAGAGAATATGGGGAACAAGGATGAATGGAATCGCCACACAGTCCACACAGAATACAGAAGAAGGTGGCCTTGTCAGGCTCAGCACTGTACATGGCTATAATTGGTTTTCTTCTGATATATATCTGTGTGGTGCATCCTTGAGAGAAATATAAAATATAGTATGCATAGAGGGAGAGAGGGAGAGAGGGAGTGGCCGAGTGGGTTATACCAAGAAGAGTTATTGGGATCGTGAGGAGCACTGCCGCTGCAGCTCTCGTTGTGAGCAGCAGCCTTGGAGTTGGGATCCACTGTGCCCACCACCTTTTGAACAGCCCCAGAAAACAGACAGCAAAAATATATATACAATCAGTCCCCCAGACAACACGCACAGCTACAAGAATAGGATAACCTAATCGCAATTTCCGTAAACCCGAACCCGGAGAAATCGTGATGACCTGATCACTGCCCCAGGTAGAAGATCTGGTCATGGGGTCGCCGCCAGGGCCGTGGTGGCCCAGCCCCACGGAGGGGTTCGTCGCTCCCACCCCTCCGAGGCCGTTCTGGGACGTAGGCTGAGGCGGTGGCGGGGCCAGGAACCCGAGCACCTGGCTCTCCTCAAAGGGGATGAACCCGATCCCGGTGATCGTCTGGGGATTGCCGCCGGCGTTGTTATTATTGTTGTTGTTGTTGTTGCTGTTGTTGTTATTGTTGCTGCTGCTGCTTTCGTCCTCGTTGTGGGTGCTGCCAGCTGAGAAGAAGGAGACCTGCAGCTCGTAGTTTGGATGGTGATGGTGGTGGTGGTGGTGATGATGATGATCTCCCTCCATATCTGTATCGGATCAAATACCTGAGAGTCCCAATCACGCGTTCGCTGTTCCAGATCTCTCCCCCTTAGCCTCTACTGCTATACTCTCCTTGATTATTGAGCGTGTTTCCATACAGTATAGATAGCCCTTTATGAGGAATATGCTGCATTCACACTGAGGCGGAGAGAGAAGGGAGAAAATGTTTGGTGGGAGTCTGAATGTCGTCAACTGGCTGTAAAGGAGGCCAAAGGTAATGGAAATTTTTTATTATTATTATTATTATTATTAAGAAAAAAATGTCAAATAAATAAAATAAATGAATACGGATATATCAATTATATTTATATTTTTTTATTTCATATCAAGAATGATATATTGCTGCAAACCCTTCATATGCCACTATTATTATGATTATTTTTTCACCTTTCAATATTTACTTGCCCTAGGAGGAGAACCAGTTATGGCGTTGTTTCATCGAAGGGAATGTTCGATCCTCATCATCCCCACGTATAAATCCCTCTCCCCTTCCTAATTATACAAAAAATTACCCACATGATCTCAGATCCATTAGTACGGCAGGCACGTGCTACATATAGGGTGTCCTCCGAGAGGGCCGGTTCATCTATGCCGGAACTATATCTAACAAGTTGGGCGAATTATTTCCCAGGACTCGTGGACAAATTGTCTGAATCTGCTACTTCAAGGGTAATGAATGAACCTTCCAGCTAGCTTACTGTCAGGACCAAACTGTCCTACAATTTGATTTAGCCATCTCCGGATTCTCATGCTATATACTTTGAGGCCTTAATTAATTAGTTGATAACAAATTGGGGGTTGGGGGTGGTGTTGGAGAGCAACGAAGAAGTAGCTAGGGCATGCTAGCTATTACTTCTGAACAGTTGAGAGGATATGTACGTACCTACCATTCCAACCAAAAGTCGGACCACATCCTCGGTCGTGATCGGTGCGGTGACTTCGTTCTTGAATTAAAATGAAAAGCATCTATGTTTGAGCAAGCTCGCTCAGATTTTTCCATTCTTATTTATTCTCCTTTATTTTTTTTTCTTTTGATTACAAATGAATCACACCGGAATAAAATATTATACGAGAAAGGTGGAGAGAAGTGCATATAGGATAATGCATCGGACACTTTTGCATTTAGTATTTTACCGATATTATCACGTTGACATCAAATTAAGATTAATATGGCTATCGTCGAACTCCATTTTTTTGTCCGTCCCTCCTCTCTTCGGGCCACTCATTATTTACAATCGAGAGAAGAGAGTCAGTGTTACATCATACAGATATGTCCGCACCTTGCCGAGATTCTGTAGGCTAATGTAATAGACCCTAATTTTACATGTGCTCATCGGTTCCTCACGCATGAGGGAAAAAAAAAACTTGTTTGTTCGAAAATTAATAATTCCTTTTGTGCTTCAAAATTGAAATATATCTATAATCGCCTGATCTACTCACGAAGATAAGACCCGACCGCATAGGTCGCTCGATCGTGTTACCGATCGGCCCCGTGGGATGGAAGGAGGAGATGCGCCGAGGTGCTCATCGGACCATCGATGCCGGCCTCTTACTCGGTTTTCTCCTTATGTTTATCTGGGATATATACACGCGCTGGCACGCTTATGCATTACAATTAAAACATCTTATCTCTACTATAAATATTCTTCCATCTAAAGATCATGTAAACCCTAGCAGTGTGTGTGTATATATATGTGTGTGTATTTCAACCACAAACATATGCATGAGTTTCCAATGGAATACGTGTATGATGAGAAAGATTATGGGATAATCGTAGTAAAAGTTTTACATGTTCGTTATTTTTTGTATTTAAATTCTATACATTTCAAAATAGTATTTTCAATCATATATGTTTAGTCGTGTAACATACTTAAATTCTAATTCTTATGGTGCTTAGAAAATTAATGGTGGGATATAACAAATTTTAGGGATGATAATTAAATTAATAAATTTTTGATTAGAAATCTCGAGTACAATGTTAGCTGTACTAAAACCTTTTCCTTTATATATATATAAAAGATGGGGAAAATATTTTATGCAAGAGCATGGTACATTGAAGTGATGATACTGTCCAATAAAAATTTAACAAGTGTTTAATATTTTCCTGTTATTAAAATTAAGAAATATCAAATAAACCCTAAAAATACGGTGATATAATATTACTGAATTGGATGATAGATTTTTACTAGACGATATTATCATATAATAATATTAATATAATAACACACCACTGCATAAAATACTTTTATCATAAAAATGGAGTTTGCCCCCCCATTAGTTATTTCAATGATTGTTTCTGGTAGATCTAGAACCAACAAGAACTGTAAGTGGGCTATCATGACCAACCACTTAAACCCTAGAATATCTCAAAATTTTCCATATTTAGTGCGTGTCTTGCGCATATGTATGTATGTATATATATATATCACATGTATAAAATTATCATGTACATCTTTACATACTTTAAGCTCTTGAACAAGCTATTCACATCCTCTGTCAATTAAAAAAATGTTTAATATTTAAATTCTCATTTACAATTCCCTCAAATCTCAATACCCCTTTATTCCTATCTTTTCTCTCTATCATTTTATATATATTCATGGATTTTTTAATCCAAAAAATATTTTTTTTGATGTTTTATTTAATTTTTTATTAGAAATATTTTAATTAATTTATCTGATATGGTCAAACTGGAGGATATGAAATCCCTACATCTGGCATTACATTTCCCCACCCACCAACAGTGAGGGGTTGCTCGTGCTGGAGCCAGGCCTACCCTCAATCTCAGTGATTGGATTAAACCCTAATTAATGAAGCCAATGAAATTAGGTTACCACACATCGACACCCGGCAAGTCAAATTGATCTAGACTCGACCCGAAAGCGTGTTCTCGATGCTAGTCGTCCCGTCCCCCTTATGTTTTCCGTGAGACGACGGGTTCGGGATGGAGTACAACTCCACCTTACTTCTTAGGTGCATGCAATATGGTATACACACATGAACAAATGACCACATATAGCATTGATTTGCGTTACTGCCTGGGTGATTAAAACTTAATTACTCACTTGCCGTAGTATATAATAACTGGTGTTTCATCACATCATGGGGTAAGGCAGGTGATGCTGAAATGAAGTGGTGGGTACACTTGAAGCCCTATCGCAAGTTAATCTTATTTTTTTATCCATAAATTTCGCTTCAATTTTAGCCTACCATCAATGTAAATAGATCGGGTGTGATGTTATCGTTCTCAACCATAACCAAGAGACTCAAAGTTTAACTTTCATTCTCTTGATCGTCATTCCCCTCTCACCTTCTCATAGCGCGTAGGTCATCTCCTCTTTAAACCTAAAAGAAACTACAACGTTTACTTCTTATGATTAGGGCAAATTTTGATTGAATTATTTTTGCTCATTTGTAAAAATATAATGCTAATGTGAAATGTTGGGTTACAAATATTTTTTTTTTGTTAGTATTACAGTTATTTGGCAATTCCATCCCTAATCACGAGGTGGAAATGGAGTCTTAATTTGAACATCAACACTTTCCATATAGATGGCATTTCTAGAATCTATTTTTACAGTAAATGAGCCAAGTATAATACATTAATTTACCTTTTTAATCTTTTACATGTTTATCACATAGAAAATGGACTAAAATTGTTGCTAACTCTATTAATTTTTTTAATCGTCAATTTATCAAGGCACCACAAGCATAACTTACAAAATACTTTATATATCAGTTATAACATATCAGCATACGGTTACTTTCCTTTTTATCTAACAATTATCTTTTTTCCGCTTTGCTAAAATCTTTTAAATTTTATTTATTAATAATTAAAAAATAACATCTGATGAATAAATACTTGACATAAGAGTGTTTGCAATTTTTTTAATTGATTAATGACATAGTATTTTTTTTTTATTATTAGCCAATTAAATGACCTTAGGTGAACTCATGTATGACGCAATGATAGATTTTCAATTTACCAGATCAATTCGTCCGCCCTTTTTAAGATTATATGCGATTTTCCTTTCCGAGAACCACTTTACATCCATCCCCTGAGTGGACAAAATCCTGCAGAGCAGAGATACAAAGTGGAAACTCAGATTTGAATTTTCTGCCCCGGGCAGGTATAACGAGTAATCTGATTCCAGTAGGCCACGCATTGAGGAGTTCCCTAGAGTCTATGAGCCTTTAAATTCAAGGGAAAAAAATCGGTAAAATACCATATAAATTCTACATGAAAAAGTGTGAATTCGATCATCATCAAATGCAAGCGTACGTATTTCCTATGGATCGCGGGTTATCACACGATATATATGTCATGGGGTTGCATTCGAAGTTCTCCACGAGCTTTGCAACCACGCCAATCTATTGCGGACATATACTTAGGTTCGGTTTCGGCCACTGTCGTGATCACCTCATTCAGCTCAAGCTGGCGTTCCGGTCTACCTTCTCCTGAATCGGTAACCGATAAATGGGTTGTTAGTCAAGAAGCTGAGCTGAGTAGCTGAGTCGAGATTGAGGCATGCCAGGTATGAGCACGAGCCTAGCTCTCGGTCCCATGAAAGCCCGAGCATCTAGACGACGAAAAATGAGTGCCAGTAACGCCATGATCAACTTGAGCTAGCTGTATATACCACAACATCAGTTGATCTTGGTTATGCTACTTCTCGATTAAATTATATGACCAAAGTTGCATCATCTCGAAGGCTTAATGAGAGGGACAGAGATTATTCGGTATAGATGCAGAAAGCGATCTGCCGTCGTCCTGCTCCTGGTCCATGTAAGCAACATCAATGCACACTTTCCTTCCATTCTCAATTGAAGCAAGCATCATTGTTCAGTTTGATTTGAAAAGTAGTCGAAATAAATAAATAAAATTTTCGCCCGTCTCATAGATTCAATATTCTGAGCAACAAAGAACGTTTTCCCCTCCCTCCGAAGCAACCTCAGTTTCCAACCTTCTAAAAGGGACACAAACATCACATCGTTATGTTGATTCAGGTGGCTTGACATGTTCCCTCTTAAAAATGAGATCTCGAATTTAAGCAGTTCAAGTGAGAGGTAACTCGTGCTCCAGAGGATGAGTTGGCGTATTTAGGTTCCCAACAAAAGTGCCGAGAGGGGCTCCCCGTGTAGATAGGTCCAATTGCGAATCTTCTGCTACCAATGATTACGCTGGACGGCCATACGTACACACCTTCTTCATACACCATCTTTTGATGCCTATCTGACACACTAGTAGTAGAAATCAATCGATGCATTTTGTACAGCGAATGCTTTTCCGGTCCCTCCCAAGAGTTCCTTCCTACCCTCACCTCTCTAACCGAGAGAAATAGACATCTCCCGTATGGATTCCAAGGACGAAAGGTCAGCCGGATGGTTGCACGAGGTGCCTGTTCTGGCCCATGAGGGGCTCGGCAGATCGTCTCCTGCATTGCATGCTCGTGGCCAGGGGACTTGCTTGCTTCATCATACGTGTAACCACATAGCTCCTGTCCGAGCTGACACCCGATATGAAAGGGCTATGCATCGATTCCGAGTCGGCAAGAGCGAGCCTTCAAGTCGTACTTAAAACACGAAAGGAAATCAAGCTGAGGGTGACGACCCGATTCGGTCATGATGCAATAGTACACCGATCGATGATGCCCGGTATAAGAAGAGTTCTACATTGGTTCTCAGTTGGTAAGTGATCTAGTCGGGAGCCATCCACCGATGCTCAAGTTAGTCGCTAAGAAAGGTAGGGAGAAAGACGGGAAGTTAACTTATTCAAATGGAAAATCACTTGGGAACCGTCATGGCATGCTATTTATAAGGAAGTTGAAGGGTCGGAGACCTTGCCCGGTGCCACCACCCGTACTTCATGTGCATGACCACTAACCCTATCGAAGGTGGAAGGACGATTTTACCCTTACTACTGAAACCCCCAAGGTGAGCGATGGATAGACTGTGTACTCAGCATAAGTGACGTCGTACATTCGACTCTTTCTCTGACTATGATCTCTCCTCTCCAGTACAGTTTCCTCCGACCGATATATTGGAGAAATTACTCAGCTATGATATATATATATGTATATATACATACAAATATCACTATCATCTCAGGGAGAGCAAGCATGGCGGCAGTCCAATCCAGTCTCACATTTTATTCTCCAAATATATATGTATATATATATATATATCTATACATAATCATCCATCATCCATCATTCTGACGTTCGACAAGACCCTCTGAATCTCTCCCACCCCACAAACTGATGGGTTAACACTAACCACTGCTTCGACAGCCGAGTCTATCCCCTTCCCAACATCCTTCCCACATACATAGAACTCTACACATGTATACTGATTCGGTCTTGGTCACAGAAGGGGCTAACCTGGCGGCGAGGCAAGCTGGATTTCCGTAGAAAGTCCGCTTCCTAACGGGACTTAGCATGGCTAGAGGACCTACAAGAAAGCCGGATCGGATGGGGTTTATCCTAATGGCTGTCCGAAACATAAGTTAGCATAATGTGGGAGAAGAAGTATATTGAAAGGATGTAGATGCGATTTTCAATGATATCGATGAAAACATTTTTCACATAATCGAATATTTATAATGATTTTAGGAGTGTATCCGCCTGCACACATGATTCTCACATGCTGAAGGCAGGCGCATAAGTCCAATTAAGAGAGGTTCAATGTTCATATAATGGCCAAGTTGGCCAACTTGTTGGTCATCGACCAGAGTGCGGCTAGCCAACGGGGTGCAATCAGGTGGCTGGACCGGGAAGAAGCGGTGTCGTTATCATATTTATATGATTTTCTGGTCCAAAGCGTCATTAAGGGATGGTTGCGGTTACACATTGTCGGGGATCTTTGGGTTTGCAAGGGCGATTGTGAGAACACAATCATGTATCCTACTGACCCATTAAATATGGAAATCGAACGATAAGATGCCGAGTCCCTGTTCACATCCAATGATACCTATGGTGGTCCTAACCTATGCTATCGCCTTATCGCCGTGCTTGTGTTCTTGCACCATGTCAGATCGATAGTGCAGTACGTCTGCAAGAGCTCGACCATGTACCTAGCTGCTACCCAACACAATATCTAATAAGTAGCGGTACCAATAGTATCTTGTATTTCTACTATTTTCTTCATTTTCTTGGATGGGAAATTAGCCTTTCTTGAGAGTTTAGGTGTGTGGCGAATTACGGTCTCGTCCATCGCACAGAGTTGGTCCGATGACATACAGATAGAATAGATCGGTTTTGTCCTGCATCCTCTGCGCGAGGCCTCCCATATATACACTCATGATAGCTGGTTACAATCATTAGTGTCATGTTAATGAATCCCTCTTGACCAATCCTCTCGAGAAGTGCTCGTACGAATTGCTGCTTTTCTCCTTTTGTCCTTTTCTTCTTCATCTTCTTTTTATAATATGTGTGATATCTTATATTTACTGTACAATTCAAATTTCAGCCGAGTTAATTTAACAGATATGATGAGAACGTGAAATTCTTTCAATAATGAATTCCGTTCATCAGCATCATTCAAACCCCCACTTGCCCGTGTTAATTCCTAGGAGTGGTCACTCTCACCTTCTTGCGCGAGGAAGGGGGATTCCAGAGGGCTTCCATTGCCACACTTTTGAGAAATATGTGACAGAAAACCACCCCATGTATCACGATAAACGTAATTGACATGCTTTCTCTTCTTTCTCTTGATCAAGGTCGGAGAAACCAGCGTGTATCGGCCGGGACGACTTCATGCATTGAGAATTATGACAAATTTTGAAAATTCATGTGCGTGACTAGCGTGAATCGATGCGTGCAGACAAGCCGTGTGTAGCCGTGATTTCGTGGTCGGGATGATAGATCTGTCTCGCCGGCTCGTTCAACGGATGTAGCCATGACAACTCCGGTTGCTGCAAGAGGCTATATATTTTCTCCGACCACGTGAACGTTTGATTTACGCATCCAGTGGTCAAGGCAGGCAAGACAAATTCTGTCTTAGAGTCGACACCTCGATGATGACACCTTCCTACGGCCGGTATATGTATCCCATGATTATACGAAAGCAGTTCGAGCCCCGGCCGACTTCGCCGTCCACAGCTTAGAAATGGCCGAGAAGAACATCAACTCACCATGTGTGGTACGTCTCCCCCTCGTAATAGTGACGACATGAGTAGCCGATTACAGCTTCGGACTGTATGACCAGGGCATATCTAAGAAGTCTCGTGCACTGAGGAGTAACGATTACCGAAACCCTAGTGATGAACTGTCGTGGTAGTAGTCTGAGTTCGACTTTCTGGGATGGAAGCACACGATATACATACATGTAATCTCTCTCTTGCAGAAGGTGACATGGGTTACTTCTTAGCTTACAGCTTTTACTTTTCAATGCCTCCTCTCAATAGTTAAACTAAGAATCACAATTTTACCAATGGTCCGATGAACCCCCGAGCTTAGAATGAAAATATCTCGAATTCAATTTTTTTCGGTAAAATTTCTCATACCTATTTTAATTCATCTCTCTCTCCTTTTCTTTTTATCATTCCTCTTTTCAAATTTACGAGCCACTTTTGCTGGTCTCAAAAGATACATATTTATTTTATGGATATGCACCGACTAGTGTACGGAAGTTTAACGAGTCGGACTACATAATTAAATTCGAATATGGTCGGATCAATGAGGAGTAAAAACTCTTCTAACCGAATTTCTCTCGATTAACAAGACTTAAAACATGGATTTATGGCATATTTTTACAAGTTTAATACTCACTAAGATAATTCAAAGCAAATATTCGCTAAAATAAGCACTCATTACCTTGATAAGTGACCGTGAATGGACCCAAAAAAAAAGGAAGTCATACAGAGAGAGAGTGTGTGATAGCTTTACCTTCCGTTGGGTTGATAGACTCCATCTTGTACTGGTTGAAATTTATTATATTTTTGAATAATAAATAGTACATACCATACTATATCATATGATACGATAATATATACTCTCTCCTCCACTCATGTCTCACTAGCAAGTTTATATTCATTCTATTTCTTGCCCTATCTCAAGGCTCGATCTTCTCATTCGGCTCACCTCTATTCACTACTGCCCACATAAAAACTACTGTCATGTACTTATTTCTTCGTGTTCAATCATTGGTAAGATCTTTATATTCAAAGCATATGAAACTCTCAAATAAATTATATCAATTTTACGACCACATCAACTATACACTCACCAAAATTTACACCAATATCACTATTTCCTGAAAACACAAATCATACTTTAACTGGAATCTAAGAAAATTTTAACCATAGTTTAAAATTTTTTTCGAATTTTCACATTCCTAAATTGAGTGGTAAAAATACAGCCAAACATGTTCCACGAGGAGAGAAAACAGACTAGGGAGGGCATAAGAACAATTTCGAAACCCTAAAAGGAAAAAAGAAATGGAATAAATTGATCGAACAACTTATTCCCCTCCAATAATTCAAAGCCAATTTGCAATAAGAAGAATTTTTAGCTACGGATCCGACATCTTCATGATTTCCAACATCAAGTTTCAAAAGTGTAATACATTATCTTCCCGCTCTCACCCAAAACAAAAAACAATAAAAAAAAGAATGCAATTGGAAGCGATGAGATGGAGGGAAGGGGGGGCAGTGTATGAGCTGAATTCCATGCAACAATAATGGCTTTTCCAATCAATTCTTAAAGTCTTCCAAATCTCATGATGATGGAGTGAGGCATCAGATATTTGGTGGGCCCTTCCCTGTCACTGCCCTGTGAACAATCCCTCTCCCTCCCTTTCTCTTTAATCCTTTTCCTCCCCAACACACGTGAAAGAAGAGGAGAAGAACGAAGAAGAAGGGGACCAATATGGAACTCCATTAACTTAAGAAAGAGTGTTTTACGCTTCTTTCACTGATGTAAGATTTCGTACTGAACTAACTCGTGTAAGTACAGAAAATTTATGATAATCAGAGTTACAGGAATTCAACTAACTTAATTTTAAATTAATGATTGTTTGTTAGAATTATGGATGCCACCCTATGCTTCGAATTAAAAGCTAAAAAGAAGTAAGAGAAGGGAAATGGAGCTCGTTTTCTGTTACTTAAAGGTAAAATCTTGAATTCGAGTATTGGAACCGAATAAAATCTAGTTTGGAAGGACTTCAACGCTTGGTGGGCTGACTGGGTTCGACCCTCCGTTTCAGAATTTCACATGGTGTACCCTCAACATGAAAATGAAAGTGGGGGAAAGAGAGAGGGGAAGAAATGGTTTTCAAACTAGTTCGGAAGGGGAATGTTCCTGCTGGTGAGACTTAGCCATCCTCAACCAACCACCTTTCCCTCAATTAAGAACACATCGGAGAAAACACTGAGACATGACCTTCAACCAAAATATTGACCCTTATGGGGTTTCAACAACTGTGGCTCAATGTCGCTGAGATTAACTTGGTGTAATTTGAGGATAATCATCATCATTCATTGGTAATCGAGTGATCAGTTACTCCCAGGGAATAAAGCAAACGCAGTTAGCTTACTTCTGGATTAAGTCTTGTGAGTAGGATTTGCCGAGAAGATCTCGGATTTCTCGAAGACGGAGACTGATGGCCGGTGCTGATAAAGTGCAAATCGACTTTGAAATGTTCTGTCATCTCAAAAGGCGAAACACCATCAAATGCAATTGACCCTCGATCCGGTAATCAAAGTAAAGCAAGCTCGACATCTCCCGACCGGCTCCTACCGTATAAGATATGGCCCTCCTTGGTTGTATGGGACATGATCCTGCATTCCATTCACAGATGAAAGACTTATTGAACTTGAAAGGTTTCCTTTTGTGTCGCAAGGCTCTCTATATCCAATTCAACAACGTTTGATGGGTCAGTTACCCGAATGAAGGGCCGGGAAGAGAGAAGATGGGAGAACAAGGTGAGTTTTCGATGATTCATATGATGTAATACTCTTAGCGTCGTTGTCCCCTCGGAGTGACCGAAATTGCACCTCCATGGCATCGATCACATGGAGCAGATACCCCATACGTCCACCCTCACCAAGGACTCCTTGTATCGAAAGAATTTTAGGTGAGGGCATATCGACAAGAATGCCCGACAAAATGGATTTAGAAGGGAGGGGGATCGAATCGAACCTTTGGACTCAGAAAAATGGGTTTACATAAAAAAAAAAAATTATTGAGTTTCTCTCATTCCAGACCCGTCACTGGTCAAAGGAGGTATTGGGCCGTGTCTCATCAATCAGCTTAACACGGTTCAGATTTGATGCTAGTCATCTACGGCGGCATAGTAATTAGCTGACCTAATTACTCTGTTTTTGACCATTATCGTTGGTCACTTCACTTCTTTCAATAAAGGGGAGACCATACATGTCCCATAATGTGTGGGGTTCCAACTTCCAACCAGTCCGACCTTAAAGGAGCTTTTTCCTTTCAGGCCCGAACCCTAGGATAAATTACTAATCCCACGTAAAAATCGGTGCATTACACCCAACAGAGCGGCCTTGGAGTAAGATTAGAAGGGATAAAAACACCGAGGCAAGCAGAACGTAAAATGATCGTAGTTTCATATCTATTGCCTAGACACGGTCAGCCGATGTCAGTCATTATTGAACAATTCTGCCTCTGCCTCACCCCAGCTGGAATACAGCTACACCCGAAAATCCGAAGGTAAAAACCACAGCAGCACAAGTGAAGGAAATGACATAACACTCCGAATGGAGTTGATTTGCAGTGTGAGCTTTTCTTCTTGTGGACCATTTATGCATCAGCCCATGCCACTGCACTTTCACTCATGTCATCACCCTGTATCCCATAAACCTGAGCAGATTTCCCACCACCCCCCCTCGAACAATGATATGCAGGAACAATCCAGGAGCTCGTAGGGAGAAACTTTGAGATAACACCAATGGCATTCCATAGAGAAAAACCCAAACCCATCTAGCCGGATCTCGGAATCGGAAAGTGAGGAGGCAATAGAGTAAAGAAAGAGAGTTCTGAAACCCTCATTCACCGCTGCTGCATCTGCCATGCCTACCGTGTGAGGAGTTTGTATGATGGCATTTCCTCAAGACGCGTCACATCCTCAAGCAGGAGGTCATTTTCTAATTGCCGGCGCGTTGATTTCATTACCGCCTGTACAACAAGAAACAGAATCACTCAGGGATGATCTAGAACGTCCTCCTAAACTCGAATCGCAAGAGCATTATTTCAGCAACAGTTGGGATCAGTTGATACTTGATATATACAAGGACACTGAGGCATAAATGTTGGGGGACATTGTATAAAATGGTCTCCCTGAGTAAATGGTTATACGCTCATGTTTCTCATCATCCCTCGGAAAATTAAGTTCACCACAAAGACAGTCGTGAATTGTTCTACCATAGTTCTTAGTATATAAAATCCAAATTTATGTTAACAGTACATCCTGATAGGGGACAGAAAGTACCTTTAGTTTTTTCTTTAGAAAAGCAAAAGAAAGTCTAACTATCGGTCCATGAATGACCAAGATGACTGTGTGGTCAGGAAATGCTTACGTTGAAGTCCATATACGATGCTCGCATGTCTAGCCATTGATGATCCATCAACTTGAATGTGATGCAGTAAAGGAGATCGAAGGCAGATTCATTTTCTGCATAGCGAGTGGTAAAACCAGAGAACAAATGAACCAGTCAGAAGAACAGATAAAAATAGAACTACTTTTGACTGTTAACTTGCTAATGCAAATCTAGAATTGCACTTAAAATACTTTACAGAGAATTTAAAATTCGCAAGCACGGAGAGAGATCATGATTATGGTCAATGTAAAGAAGGAATTCTCCCAACTAATTAACCATATAGAACTCAATTGATATAGATGAAAATTTCCTCGAATTTCAGATAATTAGCACAAAGTAATATTTAATCTTGATGTAACAAAATTTTACAATCATGACATACTTGGATTTTCTAATGTCGTTTCACCAATACTAACTAGTGGAAAGAGATGTAAAAGCGTCTGATTGGAAATGATTCTAAAAGCTCCCTCTGCTTTTGAAAATAAAAAGCAACTGGGCTTGCTTGCCAAAGTGTCAGCAGAATAATGGTATTTATGACCACCTTTAACAAATCTATATTCAAAGACTTCTTGGAAATACGTTCACTTTATTTTCAAAAATAATGCCCACCTTTCTATCACCGCCATCCACTGTATCACAATTAACTAGCCATGGCACCAGGTCAAACGGTACTGACAATATACTAGTCTACAGCTGCCAAAGGTGATTGGCAGATTTAGTTGCCCACTTGCAAAGTCAACTTCTGAGTGCATGTTGCCAACCAAAACATATGGATTTCTCAAACATATAAAATAACCCCTGAATTCAAAGTAAAGAATTATTGGGAGACCAAGGCATTTGATGGAATTTGATCAAGATCCAAAACTAAAAATTTCAATCTGGACCAATAGCTATTTTAATAGGCAGTCAATCTTCCTAAAGTTTACTTATAACACCATCAACTTTTCATAAGATGAAGATGGCAGCACAAGCTAGGAAGTTGTCGCAGCTCACTATCATAGACTAAACAGGAGACCAAGAGCCCTATCCAAATGACTGTATCCAGTAGGAGAAAACATCAAGTCTATATACCCCCATAATATGTTAGCCCACTCAATATAGGATTAGTTTCATGACATTACCCAATGCTTGACGAAGCTATATCCACATTCCCAGTCACAACTGACATTCCTTATGTGCTCAGGTCTACTTTGACAAGCATCCCCATTGTTCCTTTTGTCTTTCGGTCCAAACCACCACTCTATGGGCCACCACTCCAAGTTGTTTCCTCAAATATGGGTCTAGCTCTAATACCACTTGATATAGACTAAACGACCCAAAAGACTAGTCTACCAGGTAAGAGAGCTCATTTAGCCTACCGCATATTATTTGTTAGCCCTACCAATATGGGATAAGTTTCATGACAATCACCTTCACTATACCAGTATCAATTGCAGAAAACAAGAAATCACAATTTTGAAAATCGATTGGGCCAGATACTGAACGCTTTGTTGGATTCTTTTGAAAGGGAATACCATACATAAAATCTTCTGTAGGTCCTTGGGACAATGATTTGCACCAAATTTCCAAATTCGTTCTATGTCAAAATTATCTGAATTAATACATCTTTCAGTCCCATATATATTTCCTTGAAGCTTTTTAGTTTTTGGACAAGGGCGTATTTCCACCCCTCCATTACCACATAAAACCATCTCTCCTCTGACAAGGGTATAAAGAAATAAGCAACTGTGCCACTTTAGTTCCATATATTTGCAATCATGAGCTTTTCCAGCTGTTAAAATGAAACGCTTCTCTGTTAAGGCTGTAAAGCTTCCGCCACTTGACATCTCTAAAAAGTTGTGTCACAGAGCTGTTTGCATCTTGTTTTGGAATTTCATTTCTTATCCTTCTTCAGATTATATTCCATAGAGAAGTTGTTAAGCAAACTTGGCATATTGTAATTTAAAAAGGAGATAATCTAAGAATCTCACCTGAAAGAAACTTCAAGAAGGTTGCTCCAACAATTGTCCGTGGTTTTACTGTATCATTGAATCACACAAGCAATGAATACAAAGCATATAACTTTCAAAAGCAATCTAGAAGACACCACTACTGATTAAACGATTGAAAATCAATCTGGAAGTTTAGGAAAATCTCACAATTCCATCTCTCTCTGTTTTTCTTGAGCAGTAGATTTGTAAGGCAAAAATAAATGTGAGCTGGAAATTTTAAGAATGACAGATTTCAGACTATAAAGAAATATAAATATGTTCTGCCACCTAAGAATGATCAATAGGCACTGCCACTAATCTTAATCTAGCTTTGGCAATATCCAAGATGGGATGAAAGTCTAAACTCTCCAACATGGTGACATTCTTGCTATGCAGATGCCTTGTAAAAATGCATACAAAAATTCATATTAAGTCAAAGAGAAACATAATATACCTGCTTCCAGATCCAGCATTTGGGTAAGCATAAAAGTAATATTGACACCAGCTACAGCAAAAGGGTATTCCCACAATGACCTATCCCCTTCTCGCTTTCTAAGTAAATCCTGGAAAGATTTCTGCAATCCAGGAGCAAAACCATGAAATTAGCAAAAGCACATTCTTTCAAACAGACAATGAACAATGTAACATGCATGGATAGGAACAACAACTATAATATGGACCACAATATCAACCACTGCTCTAAAGCTCTCATCTCAACCATCAAGGGCATTACTAGGAAAATAATAAACACTCAAGTATACATTATACAGGAAGAATTTTCTTTAGATTAGTTGAATGTGCTTTAAATTAGTTGGAAAGGTAAATTGATAGAGTCAATTTGTTTAGCACAACAAGTAGATACTATCTCTGGTCATAGTCCAAGTCCACACAAGTCAAAGAGCACCACATAGGCACATTCCACAGGTTAAAATTTAACCATGACAAATTTTGGCCCACCATGTCAACCAGAAAACAAGCCATGGTGAGTGAGATGGGGGGAAGGAACAGCCCAACCAAGAAACTCTACCAGGGGGAAAAAATGCAAACTGCATGGTATTGCAATCTCAGTAGCATGCCTCTTGGTCAAATATGTGTGTGTGTGTGTGTGTGTATTATATCATTCCTATGCTGTTTCATTTTCATCAATTTCCTGAGGGTGATTCTTTAACTAAAAGTTGCTAAAAGTATACCAGATGCCTGTCATAGTTTAATAGAAATAAGAGTCCATTGTAATTAAATAATAACACTACAGCCTTTGAATACTACAGAACACCCAGATGACCTATGTCTGATCAAGACAGCAGTAACTGGCAACAATGCAGAAGAAATTGACATAGAAACATACATAAAAGGTGAAAACAAGACATAGATCCAAGCCACTGAGGTCCTCTGACTAATAAAATATTGGTATCAAAAAATTAACAAATGGAAAATTTTGGCTCGAAGCTCAATTTCTGCATGGTTGATAAATGACGAGCACAAGAGGAAAACTGGCCAAAACCAGCCAATTTCTCCAATTTATAAACTCCGACAGGCATATAACAATAAACGATGATGTACAATAACTCCTTCAGTATACAAGAAAGTAAGAGATGATCAACAGGCCATTCTCCACTGCATCCTAAGAACCTAAATTCCTAAAGCCAAAGCATAGATATGCATTTAACACTTTAATTTTCATAAACGCCAAACTGTCTTTACAAAGTAAAACATTCCTACTGGAGTCAAGACAAAATGCACCACTATTGACATCTCTCAACTGCTCCATATTATATCATTTAAAGACATGACTATCACCACATCCACAAACTGATAGGGCTAGCAGATGATCCAAATTTGTCACATTAGTTTCACAGTCAACTGCACCAACTCAAATACATCTTTGAATTGGCAAGTCCCTAGGAAGGTGTTCCTGGAACTTCAGAAAGTACAGAGTGCCTTCTTAAATAAGAACATCTTCAACATAAGGAATTCGGTGATATAGCACTTGCAATGAGCCATACATTTTTCAGGAACAAAACAAGATTGTATATGCAAGCTTGAATTTGTAAATAAGATTAACTTAAAATGAGATGATACCGGAAAATTTCTCGCAAAAAATAACAGGTTCTCCAGTGATATGAAACCTCCGCCCCTATAGATAGTAGATCAACTAAAGAAAATCAGGACTATGATATGCATAATTACAATAAAACAACACCCAGGAGCACAATGTACTGCAGTTTTCTCCACTCTATTTACCTAAAGTCAGAGGAAGGGTCCTTCCCTTGCCAACCCATTTCCTTCCACTGCTCAGATATTAAACCGCGAAGTTCCTCTTCAGGAAAAGCCACCTGCCATAATGCTCTCAGGGCTTCCTGTGCAAATACAACAATCCAAAGGATCAACAAAATCAAATATATGTAGACAGGCCAATTTTCATATAAAAATTGGTAAGAATCCCATCTTCCTAAAATTAGATAAATTCCAAGAAAACAATACCTGGTGCTCTGGTATTGAACTATCATAGGCAACATCTATACGACTTTGCAACCTCTGTAAACATTCCTCCTAACAATGTCAAAATCAAGGTATTATTTTTTTGAACAAGTATAGCAACTAACCAACTTAACACGCCAAAATGCAATTAGATGTACCTGTGCAGGTGTTAAATCAAATGAAGGACGAAGATCACTCTCTCGTCTCTGGGCACATACACAAGACAGACCTCGGCCAAGCCATGCCGCAGATCCTGCCACAACTTCAGCTGTAACAAAACGACAATGCCTAAGGTATAACAACAAAAAGTGCGAACTAAAAATACATAGCAAGAAACCCAAGCAACACATAATCTTTTATTCTTGCATAAACGCTTGCCACATTAAAATTTTTAGGCATGCTACTTGAATATCTAACTTTTCCTCCACAGCCAACATAAATAAGCTTCTTGGATAAGATGTTGAGACATATTGCAAAATACAGAAACCACTTGAAGGAACAAATTTGATTGCCCCATTGTTCTTTTCTGTTTTTTGATAAATATATTTTTTTTTCATTGTGTCAATGTAAATAGGTCCAACAGGCATATATAGATTAAATCTAGAATTTGTTCCATCAGCTCCCTAGTTAATCTCCTTGAAATCAACTGAAATTATTATATGCTTTCAGTTATGGAATTTAAAATTAAAGTACCTTTAAGGGTCATTTCTCTTTAAGAATCATAAAACAAAATATATTACCATTTTAAGGAATTCTGTGCAAACATTTAAGATTCTTCTAATTCCCCTACGAGAAACAGTGATTCTTGAAAGCTGACCAATGAGAATTCATTCTATATATGATTAGCAACTTATTATTTATTAATAAGCATCCTGTATCTTCCTCTAGTCCACATGGCATAGAACTCCTCATTAAGCATCAATATAAATCCTCGCACAAGAAAACAGACATGTTTGAGAAATTTTCAATTTTAAAAAGGTTTACATATATAGAAATCGATTTTTTTTAAGGAAAATCCTCTTCTCCATCATTCAAATTTTTATATGAATTGGAGAAGTTCTTTCTCCTTTAAAATTTTCAATTACTTAATTATTTCATTTTTATGACAATCATTTTAAACACATAAATTCTTCTATTATTAAGTTATTTCCCTTTCTACTCTTAATTTATACTTCTTTTTCCATGTAAAATACGAAAATAATAGTAAACACATTTTTACATGCCTATTGAAAATTAAATTAGAAGAGGAGAAAAAAGTAGAGATGAAAATGAGAATTAATCCTCTTAAAGTAAACAGGCTTTAAACCCTTCCTTTTTCATGTTCCTTTTTTGGTGGAAAGCCATTGAACTTTTTAAGAAGGAAGGTGCAGCATATATCCTGATCAAAATGAGACTTTTAAAAGAAAATTGATAGGACATAAAGTTTTGTATAGAACTAGCTATATCCAGGCAGCCATCGAAGCTCAAACAAGTTGTGCATTACAGCAAATAAATTTGGTAAATATAGAAGGGGAAAAAAATGAAAGCGTATAAATATTTTATTAACTCCCAACAGAACAAGACTCTATTCAGCAAATTGGCACCGTTGACCTCTGGAGACCGATCTACTGTCAACAAAATGAAACTGGGAAAATTGATAGCTACCAGCAGACTAGGACAGTGGTAGGACATGTAAATCAGCTAACAGGATTGAACAATAAGATCACAGAAGAATTACTAATAAAAATCGCAAGCAAAGGTCATAGTTTTGAGCAGAGATCACAGATTTAAGGAAGCACGCCTACCGAGACAAATTTGTACTTCTGCAAGCCCGGAGTTACGGCACATATTTCTTTCACTACGTGCTGCTACATATGTAAATGTTTAAACCGTCAAATCCAGGGATCTCAACATCCGGGATTCTACCTCTTCTATGCGATGATACAAGAGGGGCCAAGAAAATGTTGAAAGGAGAAACAATTATTGTTTAATGAATACATCCTGACACATATATGGATAGGCATTTAATGTAATGACGTCCGCAGAGAGAAACGAAGAGAATCTACAAAGGCCGTTAGGTACCTGAAGTTGAATGGCAGGCGTTGCCCCTCTCAGTGCCATGAGAAATCCTCCTGACAGCGACAAACGAACCTCCTCTGTCACCCATATTGTCCGCTTGAACAGTCGAACGCACGAAATGCAACTTCATCAGCCTCCTCGGAAGAAAACTTAATCACATTCCGGAATCAGAAATGCCACAATGTCAGCGACGGTTGACCCGAGGCGACGAAGAGAGCTACATTCCTCAGGTTGAGCCCCCGAGGACACGATCGAGAGCTCCAGGCGGAACCGATCGGCGCTCAAACCCGCGCCCCCCTCCCTCGGCCCCGCCAAATCCACAGTGAGGCAGAGGAGCGCGTACGGCTTCAACGGACGGCTACGGAGCACGAGGGGAACGAATCCTATCCCCCTGAAGCGCGCAGAGAGAGGGAATAAATTCCGGATATACGGAGTGCCTGGCTAGGGTTTCGAGATCTGCGAATCGAGCACTTAAAGTGCTCTCTCTCTCTCTCTCTGCACTGCGATTTTCTCTCTCTAGAAATGGACGGTGCGGGGGGATGTTCGGAGGGGAGAGCGTTTATTTGGGAGGGGGTGAGGCCGCGATATCCTAGAGGCTTGATGGCGAATATTACAATACGTACTTAGTATTGTTTACTATACCTATTTATTTAATCTGATGTGAAACTTTTTCTTAATTAATAGAAATTAAGGATTCATTGCAGTAACATCAGTATCAATATAAATAGTAAAAGTTTGTCAGTTTAAATTTTTAAAATAAATATATTATAAATATAATTTATTGTAAATAAGAAAATAATAAGAGAAATCCTAAATTTTAGGATGCCACTTGTATTATCCTTTTATTTAATAATTATAAAAGGAAATAATTTGATTAGATTATAATTAATTTGATCATCTTCATCAATAATTGCACGAACCGTTCTAAAAAGATTAATCCAAGTTAATGGAGATATTTTAATATCCTTCCCTCTAATTGAGATCCCGGTTCGAGCCAAATTGGAAAATATTAGACTTGGTCGACAAGATGACTTCTCCATGAAAATGAAAAAGGCAAAAAGTGAGGAAATAATTTCAAGTGAATTAAATTAAATTAAATGGAACCCTCAATTTAATTGAGGGCTACGCGGGACAGTAACGGATGGCGGCAACAGCGACCGCGGTGGACCGCTGCATGTAACGGGAAAGGGGAGTGACAGCGGGTGGGGCCCCCTTCCCCCCCACCGGCCCCAGGGGCAAGGAGTCTGCTTTTGATCTTCGGCCCAATGTCAACCCGGTCCCCGCATAAACCTTTAGCTTCAATTCGGCCCTTCTAGTTTCGGATTTCTATCGTTTTCGTCCTTCACCCAGCTATGCTCCCACATGAATCGCCAGCTTCTTCGACATGTATCAAAGTGTGCCCTGCCGCAGAAACTCCCAGAATGACCACGGCTCGCATTCACCAATTTCGTAAGTCCGTTGTCCACCCATATTCATGGTCATTATTTACATGGGACTCATTTCTCCATGACCGACGGTCCGACGGTACGATGACAGGAATGCTGCCGTGGGAGGTGGAGCAAGCTCTTCTCATGGGATGCTGCGGCCAAAAGAGACCAAACAGCGACTAGAAAAGAGCTCGTCCGGTCTTTTGTCCCGCCATGGAGCCCGCATGGCTGACGCGCATGGGGGCTGCACCGAACGATTTCACGCACGGCAACTTTCTCGGCGACAGCTAATGCGAATGCTCCTGTCGGTAGATTGCGCCTTTCTTTGGTTTTGCTCCTACCGGCACACTGCCCACCTCGGATGATCCCCGTCACGACCCGAACTCGATGGAGCACAAGATACATGGTTGGAGTCAATCTCACGGAAAAAAAAAAAAAGATTAGACATTATTGGATGGATCTCTTCGAGCTCGACCAATATCCACCAAGATTCGTACACCATGTCGTCGAATTTTAATTTTAAATATGCACGTGGCCTATTTGATGCTTACACGGCAGGGATTGTCTATTTCCCATGCCTCGATCTGCGGATCCTACGTGTCATCCCCTTATTTTTAATCGATGTCCCTGTCCACGTTGGACCACCACCATGGCCTTACATCAAATTAATTGAACTGTGACCCCGACATACATACCCGCCGGATATTGGCTCCCTGCGCGGTGTCGCAGCACTTAGCTCATGATATCATTCAATGAGATGTTGTCCCATATACTATAATTTTTTATATATAATTAATATGGTTATTAGATTTTTTGCATTATCTATTTAATTTTTTATTATTAAAATGTGAGGAAGAGGATCTTGCGACGTACGCTCCATTTTTTTTCCCCTGACAATGCATTTTTATTCTTTTAACAATGATTAGTCAAAATATGTCATCAAATAGTATATTTAATAAATAATAATATATAATTAATGAGTAGAATATAAATTTATAATTATAAATTTTAAAATATTTATAATAATTTTTAAGTTTAACAAAAAAAAATAAATTTAAATCTAATAAAAATAAAAATATAATATCTTGGGCCAAATTACATCTCGGATTCCATTAACAGAGCTTGTGAGGGAAGAGGAGATGAAAATTGGACCAATATGTTCTTCGCAATATTATGGGACTTAAAATTAGTGTTTTGTAGGGACATGTTATATCGACCATGAATCAAGAGCTTGCAGAAGTGCTCACGCTCGGTCAATACGGTCTGCCGCTTAGGGATGAGGATCGAGGTCAGTTGACTGGAGGGAGGTCACCAGGTCCTCTGCATCACCGCATAGCACACAAGTGCCTTGATCTTCATTGTTTCTGCGCGTGCAATGGCGGCAATGGCAACTCCTTCCGTTTCCTATATCTCCGGAGAGTTGCGGGCTAATTCACATGACTGAGCTGCAAGCAATGATCCTAGGTAGTTTGTACACGCAATCCTTATACAGTTTTTTTTTTGGTTGGGTACGGATGCATTAGAGCTGAGAGCCAGTCTATCAAAGATTGATGCTGAGTGTCTTTGGTGACTACTTCACTTTGAGACTTACTGGAGTGTGTAGGCGTTGTCGTAGGCCGAGAGTCTTCGATTCACTTCCTTCATCTTTTCCAGTTTGCTATTTCGAAATTCTCGTGTATGATCGATGGCTATAGTTGCTTGGAGAAGGAAGGTGCGATGATGTTCCTGCGGTCTTCCCAGCCTGCAATCAAGAGAGAGTGTCAATTTGATCCACTGAATTATTGTAGTGTCCGATAAAGTATCCAAGTTCAAAGGAAATGTCAATCTAGACCACAAGATTCTAGAGAAAGGGAAATGCAAAAATATATGCCCATGTGATTCTTTCTCATAAAAAACATAGATAACAAAAAGTTGATGATGCAGGAAATCTTTTCGCCAAGTTTGCTGATGTTGGGAGTACATCACACACCAATTTTCATATCAATTGTTTGTGTCTTTCATGTATCTCTGCCATCCAGATGCATTTCCAGTCGCTAAATTGAGGTCTAGTGTTGATGTGTCGAGTCTAGTTGGCAAGGAGGTATGCTGACTTGGTGCTAAAATTTCCACTGGAATTAGGATGCTAGAGTAACTTACCAGTCTGCTGCAGATTTGGTGTCAGGGTGCTCAGTGTAGTAGCAACAGCATGAGGATGAAAGGTTGCTACAGTAATTCTAATATTCCTTATGCTGTCTTCGTTAATCAACTGATTTATAGATTGTTACAAAAGAGTATTTTGTTTGAAATAAGGTTGGGGAGGAAGTGGGAAGGTGTGAAATCAGACTTAGACTCAAGTTTGATGCTGGAGAACTTGTAAGGTTGCGCCTTCCGTGCCACTTCCAAACCAGCAAGCAGAGGCAAGACCAGAGCGAGCTACGGATTGATTTGATATTAGATGGGCAGCCGCAATGGGAAAGGAGTCTGTCTATCTACCTAGCTTTGGTAGATTTCCCCCGATGCGATTGGGAACCCATGGATCCTTCCAAATGTCGATACTTCTCCCACCTCATATTTTATAAGTAACCCATCGCAGCATCAGCTCTTTGAACTTGATCAGCCGTCTCCAGAAGAAGAATGATATTTGGTGCCTATTTAGTCCAGAGAAAGATTCATTTTCAAGGTATTTGTCCTCAAGAGTTCAAAATGAAGTTTATGAGGAAAGTTTAGTAGCTCCCAAGTGTGTTATACTTGTCGGGCTGCATTCTGTTCCTCCATTTTTGTGGACCTCGGACCTCCTCGCTGTTTAGGGATGCATAAAGAGTTCTAGGAGCGCATGTGTAACCTTCTAATGCCTTGAGTACTTGTACCCATCAGAAGTTTGCCATGTTTTGCTGGTGATTGATCTTGGAAGACTGCAGGTTGCCATGGCATACACTGGTAGTGATGCTGCTGTGCTTCTAATGAGGACCCCTCTTACTGCTGGAGACAATGGGTCCAACTTCCACGTTGTTAGCCTGTCTTAATCTTGTTGATTACCACAATCCACTCCTCCTGAACACTCACAGCAATGTCAAGATGAGCGAGACCGTCTAAGTTTGAGTAGATATAGACCCAACACCCAACATGCTTTTTAACCATCCGTGAACTGTGGAACAACCCTACCAGAGGATCCCCATTTTATAAAGTGAGATGGAAACTGAGGGAAACTAAGGCAGCCCTCACAACTTGGGAATAAAATTAATTTGGGCATATTAAAACAAGCTAGAATGTCCTGCTGCAAGAGCTGAATGAAGTGCAAGCTCCTCCCACAACATAAAATATGGCAGAGGAGGCGGAATTGCAGCTACAACTCTAGTAATTGCTCAAGAAAGAAGAACTCCTGTGGCATCAAAAATCCAGAGTCGCATGGATTATTAGCTCAGACCCCGATACCCAATCATTCCACTTCTTCATAGTGATCCCATAGGAAGCACAACTCGAATGAATTCATAAAGACACCTAATTACCTCTGGACATCAGACACAAACCTCATCACAGACACTTTTATGGACCACTTCACCCATCTCTATGCCTCCATCAACCCACCTACTCCCCCACACTTAACATCCCTCTTCCCACCTATGATTAGTAATGAGGAAAATGATGCTGCGTGTGCAAATCCCCAGACAAGCTTGAAACCGACAAGCTGCGTTCTCCTTGGGCTCCCTAAAATCACCAGAACTTGATGGATTCCCAACCTTGTTTTCTCATAGACTCTGGCAGCTCAAAGAGTTTAACCACATGCACAGCCTTGAATCTAAAATGATCAAGTAAGCCACGGTTCACAATTATCAACCTATAAGCCAAAGCTTACAAGATCATCTCTAATATACTTACTAAATGATTAAGACCTCTCTTGCAAAAAATTCGCTCTCCATGTCAATGTGCTTTTATTGCAGGATGAAGTGCCCAAGATAACTCCACCTTAGCACACTGAGATAATGCACTTCTTGGACACTTACTGAGGTAAGAAGGGCAAGTACAAACTCCTATGCTCCAATCCTTAGTCGTGTGGAGTTAAAATTGTTATCAGCAGTAATTTCTTAATCGCAAAGTAAACTCGGATAACAATGCATAAAATACTTACGACACAAAATCGTGAATGCAGTGACGAAAATTAACAAAAATGGAAAACCAATCGAAGTCGATACCTATGGCAGTCATAGTGTCCTTAAGACAAATTCGACCCCTCCTGAGTGTGCTGAGGTGACTTGGTCGATTGTCTCCCAGGATACAATAACGATATGAGTCGAGGACAGCACCGAACATTGAACTCAAAGGCGAACCAATAGATGACAGAACACTAATACAGAAAACTATGCTAAAAAATATGAGAAAGAAAGCTTAATCTGCTTGTTGAGCAATCTGCTTAATATATAGGAAGAAGATAGGGGTAATGGCTTAGCATACCAATAGGCACAATAACCTTTAATTATCGGATTAAGAGTATGTTATCATTAATTTATCCATTAATAGTTGATTCATCATTAATCCGAACATTAATAATGAATTCAACGAATCATTCATAAATAACCCTTAATTGTTCTATTATTACGATCGGATTCGAAGAATCATTCATAAATAGCATTTAATTGTCTGATTAAGAGTATGTTACCATTAATCTATTCATTAAGAGCTCATTCATCGTTAATTCGAACATTAAGAACGAATTCGAAGAATCATTCATAAATAGCTCTTAATTGTTAGATTAAATGTGTCTTACCATTAATGGCTTATTCATAATTAAGAATGATTCAATGAATTCGAGCATTAAAAATATTTTAATGAATCCGCAGAATCATTGTATGAGAATAATTTCTCATTCATAATCAAATAAATGCTTTTAGCCAACAAAAATGGATACCTTGACCTGTGTGAGCAAGTTACAAATCCTGTAATAAAGTTTCCTAAATCCATCTCGAGCCCTCCGTCACCAGTGCCGCCGCCGGCATAATTTCTCCGTTTCCAAATTAATGGTAATGGTGGCTCTTCCTGAGGTACATGGAACGCCTTTCATGGATCATACAGCTAATCCAATGATTAATCCAAATTCGAATATGACATGAAAGTCACCCTCAACCAATTAGACCACCCGACTCGATATTATTTGATCGGACTACACAATTCCCATTTACTTGGCAGACTACGTCGTATCTCGGTCGGTAAGACAGCTAAAATAGCACCTGGTTTGATGTTTTGTCATACTCCTCTCCGACTAGTGTTCCCTATCACCCCCTATCCAGACGGCGGTACCTCGCTTGCTGGTGGACCGACTAGCGGATCCCCGCTTGGTCAACCTGACATGCCCACCTCCAGCACAATCCCCATCGAGGAAAAAGTAAGCCTTACATTAACCCACACTCCGCTAACTTAACCAAGGCTTTCCCAGGGAATCCTTCCCATCCTAGGCTTATCTTGCAAGTCCATTCGCGGCACTTGGATTTGGTGGGATCCTTGGCTCTCCGGTCAATGCATCTTTTAGCCGGATAAGTCCGCTCACCGGGCCAAAACCATATCAGAATCGAATTAATTCATTATTAAGGTATGTGGACTCGGATTTTAAGTTGGGCATAGGGAGAGGCTGTCTCGAAAGACATCCCCGTCCGGCCTTATCTACTTCAAAGAAGACATCTGAGAGGCAAAACATAAACCCTTGCAAACAGAAGGAGCGGCCACCGAGTGGAGGAGCACTCCTCCGTCCGAGCAGAGCTCGATCTTCCCAGACCCTACAGGCGGAATTTTGAACCAGCGAGAGAGCAACCCCAGAAGAACGAGGGCCGGCGAGGATGCTTCTCCAACCCTCTCTCCACCACCACCACCACCACCGCGCCCCCGCTCTGTCCTTGAGCGCCTCCTACTCTAACCCTCTCCTTCTCCGGCTCCCCCGTTTCAGCATCCTTCTGGGTGCGGCCAGGAGGACCGTTGCGTGCTCCATTTCGCAGGTTCATGGCTATGGCGCTGTGGACTACGAGAGGAGGCCCATGGTGAAGTGGAACGCCCTGTACAGGAGGATATCCCTGATGGAGAAGCCTGAGCTCGGCTCCGCGAGCGTCCTCAACCAGTGCGAGGACGAGGGCAAGAAGCTGTCTAAGTGGGAGCTCTGCAGGGTCGTCAAGGAACTCCGGAAGTTCAAGCGCTATAGGCAGGCTCTTGAGGTAAAATTAAGGTCTCTTCCCTACGCGCTCGGGCTCTTGTTGCGGCTGTGCTCTTGTTTCCTGCCTTTGAATGACGTCTGTTATTTTTCTCTCCGGGGATTTCGATTGAGCCTTATGTGCTGTGATTGCTCGTGGGTTTTTAAGCTGTAGTTAGTTTGGTGGGGCGGATATTTCACTGTTTCCGTGGTGGAAATCGGATTGAGGTTTCTGGGTTTCTTGATTTTGTGCTAAGCATTTCTTGTGATGGTTGGTGACAAAAGAATCTACGGAGATGGGTTTTCTTTATATTTTCCCTCTTTATGTGGGCATGAGTTCTGCTTGTCTTTGTGATTAGAATTTATGTGTCACTTAACATTTGCTCCTTGTGATGTTTTTAGGATCTATCGTTGGATTTGGAGTTCTGTTTGGTTTATCGGTCTCTGTTGTGTGTTAGTCATTGGTTTCTTCAGCTGCAATCCTGTTCTTATGTGGCGCTTGAAATGCAAATTTCAGTAAACTATATGTTGCATGTGGGTTATTTTGGTGTGAACTGTTGGAAATGCTTGAGTTAGCTAGTAGCACTATCAGCATTGATAGAAGCTGACTTTTATTTTTTAGATGATGTAGGTGAGTTTGACCGTTGCAGAGGGTTTGTTAATCTTGTCCTATTTCAAGACATAATCTCTTCTATGCTTGAAGCTCAGTATGTCAAACCACTTTTTCTGAGCTGGATGAAACAAAATTAGTTATATGAAGTACGTATTTTACCTGAAAAGAATAACTGGCTGAATTTTGTAGTGATCATAGCTAATGAAGATACTAACATCTAGAATGACCTCCAAGGTTACAATAGATGCTGCAAACATCTTGAATTGCAACTGGTAGAAGTACAACTAGGAATGGAGATTTTTTCACTGATTATTCTATCCAATGAGAGCAAAGAAACCCTACTTAAGTTTTGGCAGCGGAGATTTGTCTTGCAGTGGTGGAAGATATAATCAAGGCTGGTTGTTTAAGCATGAGCTATGTGTCGGTTGGTGACTCCTTTCAGATAATGCCAATCATCAGACTATTCTAGGAAAAGCATCTGCTTTATTAACGTTCTGACCATTCAAAGCTTGCCATGAGTGGCGGTATCATAATTTTGCTCTGGGCAGTTTATTAAGGCTGGTTGGTGGCAGTGATATTCCTGAGTGACTTAGTTCTATCTTTCATGAAATATTTACCATTAAATGATACGTGTTGCTGGAAAACTATCAATTTAATCTGAAATGAATCTATTCAATGTGTAACTGAAACTATAGGCAATTGCCTAAAAGCTTACTTATAACCCAAAATCCCCTGGAGTCCGTGGTAGTCAATGTGAAATTCCACAAGGTTCTCTCCTGCTTAACTTTCTCTGCATTTCAGGCTATTCTACCTGATGCTTATGAATGTATTTATACTCTCCCAAGATTCTTTTGATTGTTTTCTATTGTCCCTTTCCTACTGAAAAATTTTCAGTACAGCAGCATTCAGTTATAACAGGAGTAGTTAAGCCTTATTGAAAAGGTACGGCTTTGAATTTTCCTCTTTTACTGTTGCTGACCTAATGGAGGAATCACAGTAAGAATCTTGTTGGGCAGAATTTAGACAGATATGCTTGACTGGAAATTAGTGTGTCTAGACAGCTCTAAAACAATGAATAATGGATGAGAAGAGTTTCCTTGAGTGGTATTGTAGTCACTGTTATGAAAATGAGCCTGCTTGGGTGTAGAAAGTGGGCAGAGATATCAGCATCAGAAAGGAGGGAGTTTGGAACAGTTTATTTCATGAATAGAAGCCCATTTAGTAAGCAAACCTGGGTTTTAGAAGGAAAAACAACCTCAGAAAGTTATCTGATCAGATGAGTTACTGCATTGCTGTCCCTGGTTGTTGTTAAACTCCAAACGAAGTAGGCATCAGTTTTAAGTTGTGAACCATGAATCTTCATCTTTTGTTATCTGACAGGAGTGTGATTTGAATACTGGAACTATCTGACACTGTAGGTGTATGAGTGGATGAACAACAGAGAGGAGAGATACCGGTTATCTGCTAGTGATGCTGCTATTCAGTTAGATCTAATTGCCAAAGTCCAAGGAGTATCCAGTGCTGAAGATTTTTTTATGAAGCTACCTGATTCTGTGAAGGACCGGAGGATTTTTGGGGCACTCCTCAATGCCTATGTGCGTGCCAAGGTGAAAGAGAAGGCCGAATCTCTTATTGACACGATGAGAGAGAAAGGCTACACAACGCATGCGCTTCCATTTAATGTGATGATGACCCTCTACATGAACCTCAAGGAGTATGAGAAAGTTGACTCAATGGTCTCGGAGATGATGGAGAAGAACATTCAACTTGACATATACTCGTATAACATATGGTTGTCATCCAGTGGATCCCAGGGATCAGCAGAGAGGATGGAGCAGGTGTTTGAGCAGATGAAACAGGACAGGACGATAAATCCTAATTGGACAACATTTAGCACTATGGCCACTATGTACATCAAGATGGGGATCATGGAGAAGGCTGAGGACTGCTTGAGGAGGGTTGAGAGCCGGATCACAGGTCGGGACCGAATACCTTATCACTACCTCATAAGCTTGTATGGAAGTGTGGGCAATCGGGACGAGGTATATCGGGTGTGGGATTCCTACAAGTCAATTTTCCCGAGTATCCCTAATCTTGGGTACCATGCAGTTATATCATCGTTAATTAGGATTGGAGATATTGAGGGGGCAGAGAAGATTTACGAGGAGTGGCTGCCAGTGAGGGCAACATATGATCCTAGAATAGGAAACCTCCTCATGAGTTGGTACGTGAAGGAAGGGAAATTGGAGAAGGCCGAGTCTACCCTTGATTACATGATTGAGGTGGGGGGAAAGCCAAACTCGAACACATGGGAGATTGTTGCGGAAGGGCATCTGAGGGAGAAGAGGATAACCGAGTCCTTGTCTTGCTTGAAGGAGGCATTTTCAGTCTGTTCAAGGAGCTGGAGGCCCAAGCCTGTGAACGTAACTACCTTCATTGATCTCTGTGAGGGAGGAGGTGACAATGAGGCGAAGGAAACTATCGTCAGATTGCTCAAAGAGTCGGGATTCCTCAAAGATAAATCTTACTCATCCCTAGTGGGTTTATCAGATGAGGGCGTAACCAGTGATGATGTCCTGAATGACAGTAGTGAGGATTTGGGCAGTGAATCAGAGATGTTTCTCGACCAATTTCAGGCCAGCACATGATAGAAGGGGGCATGGTCCGGTTGTTGAAATTTCTTTTTTTTTGGGTTTCTTCCTGGACTTGTGAAGGGAAAACTGGCACCTGTTAGCTGGCCTCCATCAAGTATTCTGAGAACTTGGGCTTCAGATGTGCCCGATGTTTTCTTTCTGCAAGTTTCAGCGACGACAAAACATCCGTACTTTGACCATTATACGGTTTTATGGGGGCAATGTAAGGTGTAGAGTTGAAGCTTATTTCCCTAGTTGCTGCATCAACATTATTATAGGACTTTCTTCCCAGAGATTGGAATCTGCTATCATCACTGGATCGGATTATTGCTATTCTGTTAGCTCTCATACCCTCCCTCTAGTGGTTCCTTCATTATACCATGCAACAGACAAAAGCATGTGCTAAGGCATTTCCCTTTCTGTGTTGTTCTTGAGGCAATGTGGGATTGGGATGGTGGATGTTTGAGCATGCTATATAGTACATAGTTTTGGAAGAAGGATGGAAAATGTGAATCGTATGTGAATGCGAGGACCGAATTGAAATTTTATTCGTACAACTTCTCAAGCTGACACGATCGTAATGCGTCGGAACTCAAGGGGAAAAAAAAAAAAAACCTTTCCTTCCTTTTCAGGTTAGTCAAATTGTGGCCCCCCGATTTTGATGCATGTCTCAAAATGACCCGAAGAGTTCTCACACCGAGCTCGAAGTCGACGACCCTTGAAGGGGCAGTGTGTTGTTCGATTCTCAGCTATGAAACTTTGAGAAATTCTTTATTTTTGTTTTCTCCCCTCAGGGGTCAGTTTTATAATAATAGATAATACTGATAAATTTTAGATAATATTTTATAATCTACCGTTTAGCTGCATCGATGCTTGTCCGCCTAAATCCATGGCTCAAGAACGAACAGTGCCTGGATTTCATTGCTTGGTCTTCAAATTAGACCTATCAGAAACTAGTCCGGCCAGTGATATTGGATTATAGTAGCCTTTGTGTGAGAATTGTTTTTAAAATCTTTAATTATATTTTAATATTTTATTTAAATTATTTAGAGTAATCTATTAATTAAATCATATAAAATTTATTTTAAAATATTAAAATATTAAAAAAATTCATTTGGTTCGGGCCGAGTTGGACAGCTCAAAGTACAAAATATTCGTGTTTGGAGTTAGGATTTCGGACCATTCAACGTGGCTTGAAGATAGAACTTGGTCATGTCGGTGTGGCCCAAAAAATCACCGTGCCGACCCAAATTGATATGTTCCCTTCCAATCATGTATGTGACCGTGTCATGTCTCAATTGATCATCACCCTGTTGTCCTCCCCTTACTTTCCCCTTTTTGGTGCACATCATCCTCTGTCCATAGTATATGACATATTTAGCTAATTTAATTTTGAGTTGGGTAGGAACCCACCGTGAGGTACAAACTCTTGCGACCGTGAATTTTCTACCTGCGTCAATAAAAGCTGGAATGTGACGTGTCGGGTAGCAGCGCGTGCACCGGGGAGCACGGCAATTGTCTCACGGTGCAAATCTGGCATGGTGGCAATGTGAAGTGGTCTCCCTAATCGTGGGAGTGCACGAAATGAACGCGTGTGGGTTGCCGATTTGCTTCCGATTTCCTCCTTCTGCTCTTGTCGTTGCCTGCACGTTCGACATCGAAACAGAACGCCCAATAAGGCATCGGTAAGGGAAAAAAAAAAAAAAAGAGGAGGGTCTTTATTCGAACGTATAAATGGATAAAATTTATATTTGAGAGATTCTTATAATTTTTTAACTAATTAATTATATATTTAAATTTAAATTAATTAAGATATAATAATTCAACACATACGCAGCCGGCCAAAATAAACCAACAAAAAAAAAAGGGTCGTCATCAACAATTTGCTGTGGAGGCCAAGGTTGTCTGTCTTGTTCACTTGACAGCTATAAGAATTGACAGCTATAAAATCTCCCCACTGTCACCTAAAACAATTTTTTTAAGAAAAGAAAAAATATATTGTGAAATAATAATACTTTTTAAAAAATATTACAAAAATACTATTATATCGTAGATATATGTTGAAGGGTGAGATCTCAAATTGGAAAAAAAAATTCTAATGTATAAGATATTGTGTAACATTGTTCATTAAGCGTAATTTTTTTATTAGACATGATTTCATTAATCTCGTAAGTCGAGTGAATTTTCACAATGTGAATTAGTTATTAGTCGATGTATATCAGATCTTAGACAAAGAGCGGTCTCCCGACCGAAATACGTAAGGTAAGTCACTAAATTTATACAACCATCCGACGCCCCCTCCAGTAGTGCAATTTGCTTAGTTTTAGTCGGTGGCATGATTTTAGGTAGAGTTTCGGCACCCGACATCGACCCATTGTTACGTACGATATTGGATCTTTTTAATGTTTGCAAGGGAAATACTCTTGGATTAGTACCTAAAAATTTCACCTTCAAGAGTGACAACCCATTGGTAAGCTGATAACATACAGTATAATATACTATCTGGTGGATTAGTCAGTTACTATGACACCAAATACCATCGATATACAAAAAAGTACTTAAAATTTTCATGAGGAGAATCAAGTAGAGAAATATATATTGATTACATGAGGAAGATGCGTTCTCCAAGTTGGTACGTGGGGCTGCACCAGACGTGCTTTACTCTCTCGAGCGAGCACATTAAAGTAATCAAGCCAAGGATGGTTAATGCCAGCTTTCCTCAGCACAACATCACCATCCTTTTTTGTTTTTTTCCTCTATGCATTTGGAAGTAATCAGGTCCGAACCACCTTGAGCTAGTTGAAATTGTTCGTCATCTCCTCCATTTATTCAATACATTGTGTTTGAGCCTTGTAAATTAAAGGAATCTATATTGCGAGATCTTTACTTCTTAAATAAATCGATTTGAATAATGCTAGATTGATTATGGTGAAAAGGATAAGAAAAATGTAAACTTGTCTTGTCTTGATTGATTGTGATTAATTGATTCCACCTGCAAGGCTAGCCTATCATTGTGCTGTCCATGCCAACGTCACTTAACTCTCTACAGTTGCATCAAAATGCACACAAACCAAAATGCAGGAATTTAGAGACAAACCCCATCAACAGTGGAATGAGTCTCGACTGATTTCTAAGCCTTTACTCATCGTAAATTTTTTCCATTCAAGATACTCTCGTGTTGGTTCATCCTTGAGGTATTGAGGCGTCAAACCACACGAACCGGCCGGTGCTGTTGACTTAACTAACGCATGGTACTTTCACAGTACAATAGTATTTAGAGTAATCGTAATTAATGCGTATTAACATATGGAACAGCACATTCTTAGATTATTATCTTCTAAATGCGATAATGGTGTTTAGAGCATGATTATTCATATCTTCTAAGATATGCTTTTATGTTGATTTTATTTGGGGCGAATTGATCTGATACAGTAATATTATTATCAATTTGAAATTAGTAAATGTCAAATTCAATCACATCAATAGAACCCTTTTATGCTCTTTTACTCGTTTCTTGATATTTAAGCGAGAGTAATATTATCGAACTAAATTGTTTTATCGGCAGACAGATGGGCATTATTACTCCCTCCTACACTAAGGATTCAAAATTAGGCGTGCATGATCTACCAGAGGAGCAATCGGGCCCCACGCATCTTGACCCATAGATGACTACACCACCCCGCCCATACAGTCGTCACATGAGGAAGGGGCGGGTTGGGGAAAGGCAATCCATGACCATGTTCCCTTTATGGCTCAATTTAAAGGTTTTTTTTTACTATTATTTAAATTTGTCACTTTGAGGTGAAAAAGATGAAGAAGAAGGCACTAATCCACATTAGCTCATGTGTGTTCCCTCCTTTGCAAGTTAAGTTTTGGAACATTGAGAATCAATCATGATCTCCAACTCAAAATCCAAACTTTTGATTTCGAAAAGGAGGGCGTCAACCAAGCCCACTTGCCCCTGGCATGATCTTCGATAAACTTAATTATCCGAGTAAACGGCATTTCTTCCCCGCTTATTGAACCCGTAGGCCGCACACACATATATGTACTCGATGAACTCTCACGCTCTAAATTCGAATGGCTTGCCTTAAATTCGACTTTACCCCCCCAAATACCATAACTGCAGAAGTTCAGTGGATGAGTTGAGATTTTACAGTAGGATCGATAAAGGTCTTGCAGAGGTAAAGCATGTATAATCGTTGGGTACATACAAATTTATGAACTTTTAACATTTATCTAGCAAATTGCATAATAATATCACATTTCAGCATGAAATCCAACCAAATTAAAACTCGTAAAATCTTACCATTTTTGTTAACTTCATAATACTGGAACCCAATTCCTTACAAAGTTCATAAAAAAATTTTAATGCAGCATTAGAACCAGTTGGGCTCGCGCCTTAACCAACCCAAGTTTGGAAGCTCGAATCATGGTCGGTTGATATAAACCGAGTATGGAAGAAAATTGCTCAACTCATGATTAGTGGTCCCCCTTGTCCGAGACCAGAAGAAAATACCCAGCTTACAGACAATTGTTGAAGGCAAGTATTTAACGGCACGTAACAAAATGGACCATGTTACTACATATGGGGTGGCGTTGAGATATACAATTCCATAATGACCAAAATAGGAGAAAGTTATAGGGTTAAAAGAAAATTGAGTGTTGCAATTGGTTGTGAACTTGTAGGGAATTAGATTCATTCTCACTTAGAAGTATGAGTTGATAGGTGGTGGTATCAAATTCAATATTTATCTACGAGTTAGGTATTTTTCTACAAATCTCGAACAAGTGAGAGACAACTGACTACGAGCCATACAATTCCCTTTCGTATCCATAAGGGATCGAGTATATCTGCAGCTAAAAACTTAAACTGATAGGCGGTATTAGTACACAGTCTTTCTCTGTATTCTCTGGACTCCTCATGTCAAAATCGAATTATGTAAAATATCACGTTTGAAGCGCATTGATAGAGACCCCATAACATGTGTAATGGATGGCAATCCGCATGTCAAGGGAGCCACGTTCATTTATTTATTTATTTTGATTTGGACCATGTAATATTCCCGAATTAGTTCGAGACTAATTTGCAATCGAGCCAGGATTCCTGGAAATATTTTCGTCGACCCTCCCAACCTAGGATTCGATTCTTGAATCACCCATTTGGAAGTATAACGAGGGAACCACCAGTCTAATCCCAAGTTAATCACGTTCATTTATTTCATAAATTGGTTGTTGTCATTTTGGCAATTATTCAAATAAAAATATATATAGATTTAAAAAAAACCCTTATTATTCGCATGCTTTCACACCTTTTTTAGATTGTCACTAAACCCATACTCTCATCCGACGGATGAAAAATATCGAAAATTAAATAATCTGTTTGAGTGGCGATAATGTATTTTAAGTGTATCACATACCCTTCCTAATGAGATATTCTCTTTTTTTCTTAAAAAAATAATATTATCGCGTAATACAACCAAAAAAAATCTAATAGGTTTACGACAATAGGAGTGTAAATGGACTTATTAGCCCATGATCAGTGAATTATAAATTTATAAAATGGAGAAATTTTTTTCATTATTTCCTATCATGTCAGTGGGTGAAATAATAATTTTAGTATTTATTTTTCCTTATTTGCTCCATGTCCATTATGAAGAAAGGGACAAATTTAGCCCTTCCCCCACATCCCTCACTACAAAAAAAAAAGAAGAAGAAGAGAGAGAGAGAGTGAGGGAGGGAAAAAAAACAACAAAATTTCTCATATATCATTTCAAAAATTTTAATTATGATTTTTATTTACAAAATCACGTTATTCAACGTGTTGACTTCATGATTTTATCGCCCATTTACCACCTTTTAATTTTTTTTTTCAAAAAAATTGATATACATAAATTAATAAATTATAATTAATTTAATTCAAATCATATTTATTATCACATAAAATTTATTCAATGTAAATCTTTTACATTTATGATAGTTTAACAGACATATCATTATTTAAAAATAAAAGATATCTAATCATTTTCCACTTACACCACCATACCTCTTTTTTAAATTTCACCCATTTACAACTAAATTTCTAAATCCGTAATGGAGTGAACAAGTAGATAGATACCATTTTTTAATTATTTAAGGAGGGTTAAATATTGGGTAGTATTTTAGTATTCGTTTAGAAATTTGATTTACGTAGAAATATATAATTTATAATGAGATTAATATTTTTTTATTTAAATAACTTTTGCTTTGGTGCTACTATGATATTATATATGCATATATAATGTTATATAATTTAAGTATTATAAATAAAAAAATTTATATTAAATAAGTCGATCGTACTTGAATTTGGATTGATTTCGTGAAATTTTCGGGTAAAGAAAATGTTTAATTGGAGATAGAAAATTTTATCTCGTTTTGTAAAAGACTTGCGATGTGAACAGAGTAAAAATCTTATAAATGCCGACACCGACATCTACCGAAACAGGACAAACCGAGCCGCAGACACAAAAAGGTTGCGCTCTGTTTCTGCTCTGCTCTGCTCGAAAGAACCATGGCGGAGCTCGAGAACCCGGATGCGATGCCGAGGCTCATCGCCTTCCTCTCCTCCCTTCTCGAGCGGGTAGCGAGATCGAACGACGCCAACCGCCAGCAGCAGAAGATCTCGGTCTTCCATGGCCTGACCCGGCCCACGATCTCGATCCAGGACTACCTGGAGAGGATCTTCAAGTACGCAAACTGCAGCCCCTGTTGCTTCGTCGTCGCCTACGTCTACTTGGATCGGTTCGTCCAGATGCAGCCGTCTCTGCCGATCAATTCCTTCAACGTCCATCGGCTCCTCATCACCAGCGTCATGGTGGCGGCCAAATTCATGGACGACATGTGAGTTCTTTATTTTTTTCCCTCAGGAATTCACGACTCTGATCTCATCCTTCTTCGATCTCATTGCATCATAATTCACCCGAAGATCAGTTCTTAGATCAACAACTTCACTAGCTTGCACGGAGCTACAACTCAGGCTACAATTTTTCTTCGTTTAAGAATGTCCTTTTCAGAATTCTTCGCCATCTTGCACTCTTCAAAGCTTTGTCTTACACGGCACAAATTTCATCGGGCACGGCACAGTTCCCCGTGTAGGCTGGAGGGTTGACAAAGTTCTTGATTTCGGTCCCGATCTTGGGGCTGAATATTCAACAAGCTGGGAAATCTGGGGACCTCGAGGTTTTCGAGCTGAATTCATAATTCACTTTTGCTAATTGTACACCTTACAGATTGGCTCATTTGACTTTGAACTGAATTCTCGTGTTCTCATTATTCTTACAACATTGATCATCGGATTACCGATTGATAGACTAATCAAAATATAACGGATCATGTGTCGAATCCCTATCCTGCAGGTACTACAACAACGCATACTACGCGAAAGTCGGGGGGATAACCACGGCGGAGATGAACTTCCTCGAGCTCGACTTCTTGTTCGGGTTAGGATTCCACCTCAACGTGACGCCGGCCACCTTCGGGACGTACTGCGCCTACCTCCAGAGGGAGATGCTGCTGCTGAGCTCTCCCCTGCCGCCAACATCTTCCTCTTCATCATCGTCCTCGTCATCCGAGGTTGGGAGGCCGATGAAGATGGTAGTGGCCCGATCGCGGTTCATCGGCGAGGAGGAAGTTGCCCATCACAAGAACAAGCAGCAGCTAGCGGCTGTTTGATCGGAAAGTCCCGTCTCTTCGTCCATCTGTGCAGGCAGCTGCTCTTTTTGTTAGGTTCAGCGACGGAACCTCTTCGTCGCTAACTCCTCTTCCGCCTTTCTTTCTAATTGGTATGTACAGAATGGGAATTTCCCCTCTTTTTTTTTTTAAATATAAGTCAGAACGGGAATTTTTATCTTTTATTTTTGGTAATTTAATTTACACTCTGGCATTGGGCAAATTGGGAGAAAATTTTTGCGATATTCATAGAGGTAAAAAGGTACCGATTAAATTACACCAAATGAGTAAATTAGCGTAGATTATCCATTAATTTCATGTTCATCCCTAATTACAGTGACTCAATTGATTCCTCCTCTTCTTTTCTGTACAAGTTAAGAGCATTTAGTATATATTATTTGACATTTAGAAATAACTAAACGATAAAATTTTCACTGTCATGAATATTTTACGGTTCCAAAAATTTTGAATATGAAAACTCGTTTAATGAGAACTCAATTTGATATGGTTTATCTGGTATAGGTTTAAACCGAATTTATTTACTTACGAATAACTTTTAACTTATAAAATTTAAATATAAAATTTTCTTTAAAAAAATGTTGAATATAATTTGACCGAGCCATTGTCAGTCCGATTTTTTTTTTTTTTTTTGTGGAGGGCGAAGAACATATGCGATCCCGAAAAATATGCTCCTCCCTGTGAGCAATTAGAGCTCGTCGATTCTGCTTTGCTGTCTGGGTTTTGTCGACTTTCGATAGTTTAAATGGAGAGTAACGTGCTCGGTGCACGTTTTGCAGCTCATGGTGGGTCACCCCCCAAGCACCAGCTATTATCTCAACAAGTTCATATTCCTCTCGAGACCAGCGATTTGAAGTGATTTTATCGGGTTGCTCTCGAGTACGTTCTCGGATTTATACCTGTTAAAGGAGACATTCCGTGTTGCAATAGTGTTCAGATTGTCCAATATCAAATCTAGATCAACTATAATTTCTTAGACCTCAAATAAGGGGTAACATGGTCGCATATGACAAGTAGATTTTATTAAGACATCTGTGCTCTGATAGGATTCGAAGCCGTAAGAAGCTACGGAAGGATCGAGTTCAGGCGCCATCGGGGCTTGCCACCGTCGAGACTGTCTTCTTTTCATTCTCAAGTTGGTGCGATACCTTGACTAAGATGATTGCCATGAGTTAACTCAAACTTCTCGTAAAATATCTGCATTGAGGTGATGACCCACCGAATAAAAGGAAGCACTAGGAGAACTGGGTCGGGCATTGTGAGCTCCGAATGATGCAGATCCTGTTCATTTTTTTTTTCCTTCTAAATTATTTGGTCTAGCTCGATTTACTGTGCTCGTTTGCTCCGTCGAGCTGGATTCCTATAGACCGGTCGTCGTCGGGAGAAGTACGGTCTTTAACTCCGGCAAGGAACTGTGGACATGAGATTGGGTTGCCCAGAGACATCGCGGAGGGCCAGCAAATGAGAAGTGAGAGTGAAAACTTGACCGACAGCAAAGCTCCCCCATGTGAAAGGCTTTGGATGCACCTTTTGTATGGATTAAGACACTACGGAGAGAAGGGGGACAACCCAACCCAGCATGTTAAGAATGGGGGGCCAGCCCCCATTGACCTACTCGGTTCGAACTCAGGTGTATAACTGCTAATCTCAGTGTTCAGACTTCATATGGTGCATGTCGAGGAAAAAAAAAAAAGGGAGGCTGTCTAGAGACCGGAAAGGGTTAATAATAATAATCGTTGGTTTCTACAGTCTCGTGTCCGTTACGCCTTTTTTTTTAAGACTAGGATATGATAGCGATGAGAATCGAACCCACAGCATCTTACTTGCTAGACCGAAGATAATACCACTGCATCAAACCCCCTTCCTCGATATCGTGCCCTTTAATGCATCCAAGATTTCAATGGGGCATGAGGGATGTATTGCTTGTGCGTGACAGTTGTGCTTGTCATTCTTCGATGGGGGCAAGCAACATGTGCGATCAGTCGTGGCCAACCAGTCAAGAGCAAGCAACGCAAAGGAGGAACAATTTACCAAAAGTTGTTTTTAATTGGGATACGAGAGATTGTCGGTGACGCGCAGCGCATGTCGATCGGGAAAAGGTGAAATAGAATTTATTTTATATTGGTGATATCCGGCGCCGTAACAATCGATTAATGCACCGAACGATATATTGTATAGACCGAGACCCACCAATTAAACTCGGGTAAATAAAAATTTTATTGGATGATATACTTTTTCCTTTTAGAATAAATATAATAAAAAGAAAGTGGATACAAATTTCAATGGTTAGAATTGAAAATTGTTCAATTTGTAAGCTATATCCGATCGTGCTTTCAAGCTGAAAAACGTTATTTCTGGTCATTGTTGTTTTACTTATTGTCTAAATTCGATTTCGGGTCATAGTTGTTATGAGTCGCTATCATAATTTAGAATCGAAAACTGAATAAAGCGGAATGATAAATTTCAATTTTTATTTAGTTTGAACTGTACTTGAAACTGAAGTCATTTTTATTATTTGTTATGACTTTAGATATTTAAATAAAAATTTTATGACAAAAATTATTTATACCATATTATAATTTCTACCTTGGATAATATAAGAAAATGTAATCTAATTATTATATATATTTCGATTAATATAATGTTAGGATAATGTTGAAAATTTTTAGGCAGAGCCAATTATTTTTAATTATTTATTATTATAATAAAATAAATGAGAATTGATATAAATGTGATAACACTATTAATAAACTATATGTTATATTATTAAACATGATAATACTTGCCAGAATATAATTTATTATTATATATATATATATTTTTTTTTACGATTATGGAGATAGTAGGGTAGGATAAATAATTCAAGAACAAAAGATAGGCAGTAAATGACATTACCCTTATTGGGGATTTTAATTCCACTCCTTGAGGAAATTGGATTCCACTTTTTTTTTTTCCAAAACAACCCTATTTAATGGAATCATCGATTCTAGGGATGCTCATGGTCCAACTTGCTGAACTGTTGAAATAGTTCGGTTCAATTCGGGGCATTATACTCCTGAACCGTGATTATTACATAGTTATTAAACCAAATTATTTTGAATTAGTTTTGTAATTCGGTTAACCGATTCAAATTATGTTTTAAATAATAAAAAATAACAAATTGAATATAAATCGAACCAAATTATTTTGAATTAGTTTTATAATCCGATTAATTGATTATAACTGTTTTTTAATAATAAAATATTAACAAATTGAATATAAATCTAATTAAAACCAAATAAAACTCTCATTAAAACACACGAAAATGAAAAAAAAATATATAAAAAATAACAAAAATAAAATATTAAAATCATAAAATTTTCAATTAAGGATAAACTAAATATACAAAATTAAAATTAATGTACATAGTTATAATAAAATTTAGTATGAAGTGGTAGAAAATATACTATATAATAACAATATAACATATATCTCAATATTTTATTTTTTAAAAAAATTGCTAATATATTTATATTTTATTTATAATATTTTAAATATTTTTTAAATATATGGTTCGACGGTTCGAGCTAATTAACCAAACCATTTGAATTTATAACTAACTGCACGACTTCATCTTAAAAAAACTGTACTATACGAGAACCGGTTTATCCCAAACCTATTTTTTAGGTTCGGTTCGTAGTTCAATCTGATCCTCTATGTGCGACCCTAATCAATTTCCATTCCGCTTCCCATCCATTTTTTACACTAAACAAACGAGCCGTTACGGTTTTCATCCTATCGTTATAATTCCTAATATTTTTTTAATTAAAACTATTTTCAGATATTTGATAATAAAAATTGAATATGGAAAGAAAAAGGAGGAGGAGAAACCCGACAACTTATAGGGAACGGGATGAGACATACTTCACCAGCGGCCACCACCGTCCCGTTGAGGTTGTCACTTGTTGGCAGTTGGCACCGTCAGAAATCGGTCGGGACCTCGATAGGGTGTAGTGGTGACCGCCGGCATGGGTGCAATTGCGGATCGAAATCGGACCATTATTTCATTCAGGGTTATAAATTCAAAACATATCCATTTTACCTCAAGATCACTTAACTATAGTTTTAAAACCGGATCGAGCTGGTCGATTTGACCGGTTCAAGAAGGAACCGGCCACTCACGCAGTCTGGTTCCTATAAGAGATCCAATTGCACTTTCAAAGATGTTAACTTTGGTTGAACTTGCTGATTCCTGGTCCGACTCGTGAACCGAATTGAACCAGTGAAAAAACCGACCTACTTAAAATTAAAAAAAATAAAAACCTATTATAATGTACTTATTTATTTTACTGAATTTATATTTATATTTTATATTAAATTTTTGTTTAATATAATAATTATATTAATAATTTTTGTTATAAATCGCATTTAAATTATAATATTATTTAAATTAATTGATAATATTATATTATATTATTAATATTATTTATTAAATATGCAGTTCAACCTATTGAATCTCGGACCAACCCGTGAACCCATGAACCTATACCTATATTGGTTCTCGGTTCGGTCCAATTTAAAAATTATGAACTGAACTCTTTAAAACCAATTTTTGATGGTCTACCATTTTATGTTCAAATAAATGTGGTTTAGCTAATAAAATGCAAATAATTTGGTTTGGTTTGAAATTAACCGAACCAAACCATTAAAAATAATTACATTGTGAATTGATTGATACTTGCCCACCACGTCATTGCGACGAAGCATCGACTAAAAGTTTTGCCACATAAAAGAGAATAAAAATTACACATATTTCTTGCTGCATTGAATTTACTAGCCACGAGTTCGACACCCATGTCGCAAAAAAACTGGCCTTTAGAAGGCCATTATTCCTCCCATCCCATGCCCGATGAGATGTGAACCATTATTATCGGCAACTTTAATATCATGCAAAATTTGTTGGTGGGGATATAAGAGTTTATTGAACTTATATCCCGTTAAATATATAAATTTACTAATGGCTGGTGCCCAATCCCTTTTTTCATTCTATAGAATTATTTTCTCTGTCTTTTCCATGTAAGATTTCATCCAGAAGAAGCAGATGTTGGTGTGAACGTCTTCTTCCATCACCAACCCACCCGATCGAATCTAGCTCACCCCGAGCCTGGTTTTGAGAGCCGGGTAAGCTTCTTAGATCAGGACATGCCACGCTGTTTGCCCTCCGTCCATTCATCGGCAGCCTGATTACAGGTCGGTCATCGCTCCCCCGTGGTCGATCCAATCGTGGAACATCGTTGTTACACTTTATGTGCATGTCGAGGTCTGACGAAGCTTCGAAAGAAGGTCGACGTGTGACGAGTAATCTGAAGCTGATGGAGAATCGTACCAGCTCATCGTGATCCTGTTGCGCAGCACAGGGCCATTTTCTGCAATAGGGGATGGCAATTTCGGCCTGCCCCCGTTTTGGCCCAGATCAGACCCGACTCGTGCATGGGCCGGGATGGGTTTGGGCCTGCCTCTTGCCTTGCCCTGCCCGTTTGACCCTATTATTATATTATATATTTTATACCAATCTGTTTTTAGAATAACTTTTATATGATACATAATAATTTAATTTTTATAAATTATATTATATTTGTTTTTTGATTTACAATTTTATGAATTTTAATTATATTGATTTTTTAAAACAATAACATTTATATTAGATTCGGTACTATATTTAACATTATTTTGATACTTTTTTAAAATAAATTCAGGCAATAAAAATTATATATATTCAATAAAATACAAATTTGAATATTTTTTACAAGCTTAGCAATATCGAGTTGAAATTTAAAAATAAGTTAGAAAGAATATTATATTTCTTGATCAAATCGATGCAGTTAATATTTAATCAGAGAATTTTTAGATTATTTTAAATTGAATGAAATAAATTTCGAGCAGCCCCTCTTGGCATACCATAACACATGAAGGTGCAACCGAGATGAGAAATTACACTACATTAAATACAAAGTGAAATAAACTTATATTTGATGTTGATTGTCTCTATGATTTATGCTCTTTTTTGCCACAGTACATAATTCAAAATTTTAAGTAAGATTAATTTATGAAAGTATAATATTTGCTAAATTATAATTTTAGTTTATTTACGAGAGTAGAATTGAAAACATACGTATATACTCGTATTGTCTTAAATTCTTAATTGATACCTTGGTCATGCATTTCTTCAATTTTAGCCCTTTCGAAGTTTTTAAATCACCTGCAGCGTAACCACCGTGAGCTCGTCGAAAGTCAGAACAACTTTATACTGTGGAGTACATATTCGACACGTGTCAAAATCAGAGCACCTCATTCACTATTTAGCGGAATCTCCCCCTCTCCCTTTGTCTCTCTCTTCCGCCATATAAATGGCTTGCTAGGGTTCTTGCCATCTTTAGGGGGAAATCAAATCTCCGTGAAATTCTTGTACTCGATCAGGCAATACTCTTTCGAGCTAGGGTTTCGATTCGACCATACGGTGTTTAGCACTTCGGATTCGTGTGAATCGGATTTGCGATGCCACCTCGTGCGGTGAAGAGAGGCGGAGCAGCCTCGGGAGCGAAGCGGACAACGAGGTCGGCGAAGAAAACGCCGAATCAGGCTCCGCCGGATGCTGTGATTGAACAGCCGGCCAAGGTGGAGGAATCGCTTGAGGAAGCTGTGGCCGTCGAAGAAGAAAAGCCAATTGAGGAAGATAAACTGGTCTTGGCGGAAAAATCATCTGGCGAGGTCGATGTGAAGGAAGTAGAGGCAGACGTCACCAATGGGTCGATCTCTGGCATGAGTAAGTTTCTCTCTTCTGAATTTACTGAGATAAACGGATATTTATCGTCCTTTGGCTGCTGTGAGCTCCTCTTTTGATTTGAAATGCCTTTTTTCTCTACTGGTTTTGGTGTTGATTTAAATACGAGGTTTGGACTATGTTTTTCAGGGCTTGTTAGCAGCCCTTTTACCATCACGCAGTAGGTAGATTTTTCAGAGAGTTCGGGAAATTTCTGATATTTTTGAGTTCGTGTTTTAGGCCTAGACTTTGCTAAAGGTTCGTAAACGTGAAGTTTTTTGGGAATTGAAATACGTAAGATGCATTGCTAATTCCATACATTCTGTTTACAACCTCATGACTGAAGCTATACAATCAGCTGAAAGAATAGTCTCTTGTTTATAGAATTCGGGAAAGCATCGGTGGTGAGGAGTATCCGTAATATTTATATAACCTGTTGGAGCTGCTCATTTTTTTTTCCCGCTTCGATTGAATTGTCAGTTTACTTGTAACAGTCTGATATAGCTTGTTGGGGGTCATTATTGATGTGTCTCAAAAGAGGCATGGATTCGATATGCATTTTTCATGTGATTCCATGTGAGTGCTTGTCAAGATTATGGAGAACTTCAAAATAAATTACATTTTCTAATGTCAGAAGAAGATGAGGCAAGAGAGTCTGTTGAAGAGTTTGAGAGAGATGAACGTTTGGATCTGGAGTATAATGATCCTGAGTATGAACCTGAAGAATATGATGATAGAGAGATGGAACAAGAGGATGCCGGGGATTTGGGGCATGGACAGGATGATGCTGAGGAGGAGCATATAATTGAGGAGGAAGAGGTTGATATGGTTGAGGAGGAGTTGGATGATACTCATGAGGAGCTTGAGGGTGAAGAAGAATATGAGGATGATCATGGCGGCGAAGATCATGGGCATGGGCATGGGCATCCAGAGATAGTTGATGTAGAGGAAGAGCACCATGATGCTTTTAAGGAGAGGCGTAAGCGTAAAGAATTTGAAGTATTTGTTGGTGGATTAGACAAGGATGCTACTGAGGATGATCTCAGGAGAGTCTTTAGTGCAGTTGGTGAGGTCACTGAAGTCAGGTTAATGATGAATCCTCAAACAAAGAAGAACAAGGGGTTTGCATTCCTGCGCTTTGCGACTGTCGAACAAGCAAAGCGGGCTGTTACAGAACTTAAAAATCCTATGGTAATTTTCAGTACTACTGGTTTTTTGGCCGAAGTGTGGTTTTAAAGGTCTTGATTTTTGTTACCAGTAACTTATAGAGTGTAAATTCAGATTCATGGGAAACAGTGTGGTGTTACCCCAAGTCAGGACAGTGATACCCTTTTCCTGGGTAACATATGCAAGACCTGGACAAAGGAAGCTGTAAGTGGAACCTATTTGGTTAAATCTTATTGCATGACTGATTATGATAATTTTTGGAATCCAGAGCTGGTTTAGTTTGATGTAGCTTATTGCATCGCTATTCTTTATTTATCCAGTTGAAAGAGAAATTGAAGCATTATGGTGTGGAGAATGTTGATGATGTGACTCTTGTAGAAGATAGTAATAATGAAGGGATGAATCGGGGATTTGCTTTTCTGGAATTTTCGTCTCGCTCTGATGCAATGGATGCTTTTAAGAGGCTTCAAAAGAGAGATGTTCTGTTTGGAGTTGATAGGCCTGCAAAGGTTTCCTTTGCAGATTCCTTCATTGATCCAGGAGATGAGATTATGGCACAGGTAACCGTTTGGATGCCACATCTTGGATGTAATTTGGTTTGGGCCCCACTGTTTGACTGTAAAGGCTCTGATTTGCCACAGCTCATTGGTCTATTGGCTTCATCATGTTAAGTGTATAATGTTGTTAGCAAAATTATTTAATTTCTTCTGTATGTGTTTTCTGTGAAAAGTAATTGACTAGTCTGACGAATACTGTTGCTTCACGGGAAAAAAATAAAAAAAATGGGAGGTCATTGGTTTCATGGGGCTTGAAATACTTGCGATCCTTGTGCATAGTGACTGTAGTGGTTTGCTTTACACCAAAATGACCTATAAAATGTAGTTTTGACTGGGGCATGGCCAAGGGTTTTATGTTTTAATTGATCTGTCCCTTCTGTACAGGTGAAAACTGTATTTATTGATAGCCTGCCGGCTTCATGGGATGAGCACCGTGTGCGGGAACTTTTAAAGAAGTATGGTCATATTGAAAAGATTGAGCTTGCTCGCAATATGCCATCTGCTAAGAGAAGGGATTTTGGGTTTGTTACATTTGACACTCATGATGCAGCTGTTACTTGTGCTAAAAGCATCAATAATGCAGAGCTGGGAGATGGTGAGAGCAAGGTTTGTTTTCTATGTGGTTTGCTTTTCCTTCTACATATTTGCAGTTGTCCAAAATGATAAAATGTAGTTCTTTCATGTTGTTTTTTTAGGATAAATAACATTATTGCGCATTATGTAGGAAATAGCATTATAATTGCAGGAACACAGCAGACAAGCAGAATTTAACTTTTACAAGTTTTTGAATTCTTCACATGTAAGACAGCTAATGGTTATGGTATGACTGTTAACTAGTGAATTAGTTTCTCTCTCTTGATCCTTCCAAGACATCGTAGGACTACATTTAGCTTGAGACCTCATGGCATCACGTTATCTTTTCATACTCTGGGATTACAGAGGCAGGCATTATCCAAATGAGTATAGCTCCTGCTTGGAGAACCTTGTGATACCCTATAAGTTATGATTGGATGCTCCCCCATCTAGCATGTGCTATATTGTAATTAGTGTTGAAAGTGTCGTGAACTTTTCAGGCCAAAGTCAGGGCCAGACTGTCAAGACCTCTTCAAAGAGGGAAAGGGAGACATGCCAATCGTGGAGATACACGCTCTAGACGTGGGAGTATTCGAGTTGTTGGAAGTTCTTGGAAGCGTCCACCTCTACGTACCTTTCCTACACGTCCAGCAAGAAGTATAGGAAGTCGTATCCCCTCGGCTAGTTTAAAGAGGCCTATTGTAGCAAGGGACAGACGTCCTGTGGTGGCCATGCCACCGCCAAGACCAAGACCATTGCCTCCTCCCTCAAGATTCTATGACAGAAGAGCTCCTGGTATGAAACTCTAATCTTATTTGGACCTTGAAAGCTTATTGAGTAATGATAATAAGTCTAATGACTTTACTTTCAGTTCCCTCGTATCCTAAGAGTAGCATGAAGAGGGAGTATAGTCGTCGTGAAGAGCTTCCACCACCTAGAGCTAGGGTGCCTATGGATTATGGTTCAAGAATCATCCCTGAGAGGCACACATCATATAGGGATGATTATCCCTCCCGTGCGCCTGGTTACGATATGCATAGAAATACATCGCATCCTGTTGCAAGGAGAGAGTATCCGGAAGATGGCTACGGGCAAAGGTTTGACAGGCCTACAACCTACCGAGAAGGACGTGCTCGTGATTATGATTCAATATCTGGCTCAAAACGCCCATATTCTGCATTGGCAAGTGTTTTAGATCTCTTCCTCTCTCTAACTTCTACTTTCCTTTCTTTGGTCTGTTTTTTCAGAGTGTGATTGAATATTCATTGGCATTTTGCAATTGTAGGATGATATACCTCCACGCTATGGTGATCCGGGTATTCGGCTGTCCAGAGCTCGTTTAGACTATGAGCTTGGTGGAGGTTCCTCCCACTACACTGATACCTACAGTGACAGGTTTTTGAAAATTTTCTTCTTTTATAGTTGAGGCCAATTTATTAGTAAACTTACTTTTAGAGGCTGTGGTTATGTAGTTCATCATCCTAGTGTTTCTTGTGGTAGGCTTGGCAGATCCAGTACAGGATATAGTGGCAGCAGAAGTTCCATGTCCAGTCAAGATTCACATGGCCTTTATAGTAGTAGCCGACATGGCATGGGATATGGAGGTGATATGATAATGCTTTTCTTTGATTTTTCTATACCATGAACTTGTATAAATGTGTAAAGCTCATAGTAGTGTTTTTTGACTTCTTAAAATTGCTATTGTGCCCTTTTTATGTATTTTAATATTTTATTTTGTCCTTCAATCTGTGTGGACATTTTAGGATCCTATCTTTGTCCTCTTTCACTGAACGTGGATAAATTTTACTTTTAATTCCGTTATCAATCAAAATGTTCTTCAGTCAGTGCAATACATTTGATGCCTTTTCCTATTTGAATGTAATAATTTGTTTTAACAAAAATACTGCTTTGTTGTGGTGCATTTCTTATTTTCATATATATATATATATATATATTCTTAGAGATCAATATTTTTATTTCTATATTAGATACTTCTTTATAATTCATATAATTCAGATAGAGAAGAATATAGATATTATTTGAGTTTGTGTTTCAATATTTAGTGATGTTGTGGAAAGATTAATTTTCACATGCATTGTACGTAATTCTTATGATTATAAAATGAATCCTAGGTCTATCAGTTTCTGATAGTTAAATTGAAAAGTTTAGTTTCTAATTTTTCCCCCTTCAGGTTCTTATGGCGGTAGTGATGGTGGTGGAATGTATTCATCAAGCTATGGAAGTGATTACATGTCTCGAGGATCTAATGTATGTAATTATTGCTTGCTTTGTTTTTGAGTTAGATATCTAATTACTCAAGACAGCCTCCTTCTTGATCATATTGCAGGTTGGTAGTGGTTCATACTCGTCAATGTACTCAAGTCGGGGTGGTGGTAGCAGTTACATGGGACCTGGTGGTTCAGGCTCATACTATTGATGTAAGGTTCATTGTTATTTGCTATTATTATCTGTTTGCTCTTTGGGCCACAATGGGTGTAGGTACAGGTTGGCTGCCTTAGCTTGATCAGATAGGTGTACTCCAATTTGCTTTACCTGAGTGACATAATTGGTGGAAATGAAAGCTCTACAGTCACAAGTAAATTTGTCCATGGAACAGATTTGAACTGTTGAAGAAGCATCCTGTATAAGGTGTGGATCATGGAAGCTACTATAAGGATGCCTAGACTTGTGTAGAGATGCCATGCATTGCCTACGTTGGTATAGGAAACCTGGGTGGTGTGTTGCTCAAGTCCTACTTTGTAACTGCTTCAACCAACTGTTATATGGTCATTTTCCTATTCTGTATGGAAACTTGAGTTATTTAGAGATGACAACCGAAGTCTTAGTATGTTTACATTGTTACATTATCTATGGAAGTACCCTCTTGAAGGATGGCTTGAGGGTCTGCTCCATCACTATCTAGTTGAAAGAGTATTTCAAAGAGACCTGTGCATTAAATGGTTGAAGTTATCAATGACTTGGTGCTAAATTCATCAGTAAAGACTTGGTGGGGTTGTGGACAGCTGGGTTGTCATTTCAGACAATGATCTTATCTCAGTGCAATTTTTTGGATTAATATCTGTATAAAATCTTGAAGGATATTTGTTAAGGTCTGAGGAAATTAGTCTTCTCCAAATCTTTGGGGCCATGTAGCGCTAATTGGGGATGCCCCTGTTATAAGCAAATGCTTGGTGTCGGACTCCTTTTGCTAAATAGTTCGTCTGGGCCAGTTGAATCTCTACTTCTATGCTGGTACCGGAGTGGTTTTGCCCTAAGATTTCACATAAGGTGCAATGGGATAGGTCCTATGACTGGAAACAAAGAGTTGACAACTTTCCGGCAACTTTGAACATCTTTTGCCATCATGATGCACTTGCTTTTGCTTTGTTGCTATCTCTTAAGGTTAAAGCTTTAGTGTGCTTGACTTAAATAGAGGAACGGCTATTCTGGAGTTGATTGTGGACTATAGGCGACAGAATGCTTGGAATGTGTTCGGTTGTCTCTTTTTTACAGACAAAGAAAAGTTCCTGGACCCAAGCTTTAATGGCACATCACTTTGGATTCCTCTGTTACCTCTGCCTCCACATCCACTTTGTTCGATGCTTATGGATACCTTCTCCTGAATTAATCTTTAGAGGAAAAGTTTTCTTTCCTGGGAATTGGTTAACTGCCTCTTCACTCAAGAGTTCCATCTTTTGCTGTCATAGAGTGTAAACCAACATGGATATTTTAGAACTTACCAATTGGAATGGTATCATATTGGTTTTTGAAAGTCATTCTCCTGAGAATGATCTTATCAGATCATAATAGCTGAATTCTGCAATTGCATTAGACTTTCGGAGATTGCATGAAAATTGCCAGAAGGTCCCTTTCGAAATTATCATGGGATGACTGGTGATTCCAGTCAAGACATTTCAGAGTTCATGGCCAATCAAGAACACAACATCCTTTTGCCACTTTATCATAATGTAAGTGCTCGTTTACTGGATATCGGCAACATTAGAAACTTGATTGTTTGCAAGTTTAGGGTTCATGGGTGTTGCTCATCTCACCAAGGTAAGAGTTGTTCCTGGTGAAGGATAATGTCTTGGATGGTTCAAGCCTCCATCTAAATTAAGCTCGGAGGTGGTTTAGTTCATGGTTTCTATACTTGTAGATGCCCATCTTTTGGGATAGATGGGTATCAAGAAGCCAAATCCATTTTTGATTGGATATGATGCATCAAATCAGTTTTACTGAGAGAAGAATATATGTGGGATCAAATTGGAGCTTCTTTTCAAACTTTATGCATGGAATCACTGATGGATTTTGGATTCCTTGATCTTTGGGTTTCGCTTGTATGTTACATTTAGCTTCACAATCTCAAGTGCTTTTACAGCCTTTTAGCTTGAAACAGTTGATATTTGTGATTACATAGCCTTTTTGGCTAAACATCTTGTCAGTTGAGCTGGTCTAGTCATATGTCTCGATTCTGATATGTCATGTGTATATATAAGATGATGTATCTGGCAGTCTATACTGTCTTTAATCATTCAGACATTTGGCATTGTTTCTTTTTTGTGTTCAATTTATTCCTTAATTTTGTTAATATACTGGCAATTTGGAAACTTTGTGTTTGGGAATTTTGTGTGTATCCATTTAATTAGGTTAGTCAAATTTCATGATCATGCTGTCTGATCTGAGATTAGTCTTTGGTCGAAGTGAGATCTGATTGCTTGCAGCTGCTTGAAACTTTCTTATATTGCCCTTTGGGTTGTCTTCTGTTAGTATTTGGTCTAAAAGATGCGCTGTTGACTGCATGCCTTTTGTGTCTCGGTTTGTACATGTGGGTTACATCAGTGTATATGTAGTCGCACATTAGGTGTGTTCTGAGTCTTTGTTGATGTCTTGCCGATTCATGTGTATGAATTGTCCAAGTATTTTGAGTTTTCAAAGTTTTGTTTGAATGACAGCTGTGGGGATTCGAATTCAATTCTGCTTGAAGGCTGCCTGTAACTCTAATTTTGAGCACTTTTTTCTTCAGTGCGGTTAGGGGAAAGCAAGATTTGCATATACTCTGAGTGAATAGAAACCATCTGCACTACATAGATTAATTTGTAGACAAGCTATATATATATATGAAGGGTTGCTGCGTGGATTTCGGGATCTCCACCGACACTGTGGTACACATTCTCCCTGTATTCTCAGTTCCACACCCCCCCCCACCGCGCCTTTTTTTTTTCCTGGCGGTTGGGGCTTTAGATTGTGGTAAATTTGCAGCCCTCACAGTCTGCACGAGCCAAAGGTTCAACAAATAAACGGAAATCTAGAAGGAGCTAAAGGATTGCTGTCAAATCCATTGTTGGTAACATGGTTAGATCATGTGTTGCTATGACTAGTACGTCCGGCTTGGAATATGAAGACCCGAGCAACGGAGAAATCTGCTGTATCTTCGAGCTACAGATGAAGGTTGAAAGGCTAAATGCAATTTTGTAGAAGCAAAATGACAAGGCAATTGACTCGACGGATGTGCTTTTAGCCTATACTGGTATCATGTATACAGCCGTCGACTTGTTTCGGCGCAACATTTCTTGAGAGTGATTGTGGTGTTGTATAATATCGTGAGCAAAATCTAAAATTGCTCAGATAAGTCTGAGTAGCTTGATCAGTGTTCTTCGTCATACGATGAGTTGGTTTTTATAAAATTTATTTAGAAAATGATACGTGTTTTAAAATTCTTTTCCATTTTCGTAAAATGATCGACTTTGGTCAAAGGGTAAAAAAGGGTCAAAGTGTGCGAAGCATCTCGGACGAAGACCATGGCAATCTCTCTGACAGGTCAATTGACTGTTCTCCGAGGACACTAAGCGGCTTGCTCCGTTGCCATACGAGGACTAACTTACACAACCGGCCATTGTGAGGCGACAAGAGGTTCTCGTCCGCTGAATGCCTCTTGGTCCGAAACTTAGAATTTTGCCATGCTACCTGTCTATACACGGTCCGAGTCTCGAGCCATGCTTAGTGGGCTGCTCACGATTTCATCTATATTAAGTGATCGTGCTGCGCTTGCAGTTACCGTCAGTGTATACCCCTTCCCACCCGTGTCTTTACGTAGGCGAGCTGCAGTTGCTTGCGGCGGAGCCAATTTTAAGCACTCCCGAGCAACGTGGAGCAGGTGCTAGACGTGCTTATGGGGTGCTTTTGCAGAGGGATGGGATGTCGAGCGGTGGTTTCCTAAAGTTGCATTCGTGTTATCCATGCCAAACATTGCGGTACAATGTTGACAACCGATTGGAGTGAGGATGATGCTTTGCAGGTAGTTTCGCTGCTCCCCAGTCTTGTGATAAGATTGGTGTTTATCTGTTCAGTTGGAATTCTAAGCTGTCGTAGTTGTGAAACGGATGAGAATGGAATGGACTTATTATAAATAATGCTCGTGTGGTCTTCATTTTTGTTGCTCATTTGTCTGTTTTTCTCCTGACAGATTGATTCTGAATGCGTGTATGTTTCAGCTACAGAGCCTTCCTGAGAGATGGGTTCTCAAAGATCACGGACGAGGCCCTCGGGAGAGCTCTTCACGCCCTCTGCATAAAGGGTCTATTCCATCTCAGCACGTTTCACACCAACACACTCATTTACTTCTACTCGCGGCTTGGGCATATCGACCTTGCCTGTTATCTGTTTGACAGAATGCCAGACAGAAATCAGGCCTCCTGGAACACCATCATATCAGGTCACATTCAGGCGGGTCAATTTACTGAAGCAGTCGCTTTCTTTCGCCAACACCGAGCCTGCAGTCTCTACCCCAACGGATTCATCCTTGCGAGCTTGGTCACAGGCTGCGATCGCTCAGGTTGTATGCTTGATGAAGGCACCCAACTCCACAGCCTTGCTGTTAAGATTGGGTTGACATGTGATGTCTATGTGGGCACTTCAATCCTGCATTTATATGGTACCTACAGGCTCGTTCATCTCGCAGTGAAGTTCTTTGATGAGATGCCCCACAGGAATGTGGTTTCTTGGACTTCCTTGATGGTTGGGTACATGGACTACGGTGAACATGGCAAGGTGGTCGAGTTATACAGGTCTATGGCCCGTGAGGGAGTGACTTGCAATGAGAATGCATTTGCTACAATTGTCAGCTCCTGTGCATCACTAGAGAATGACTCAATGGGTCTTCAAGTTCTGGGACACATTGTGAAATCGGGGCTCGAGAGCCATACATCTGTTGCTAACTCTCTCATTTCGATGTTTGGTAGTTTTGGTAGCATAAGGAAAGCCCATCAAATATTCAATCATGTTAACGATCGTGACATGATCTCATGGAATGCAATAATATCTGCTTATGCAAGCAATGGACTTCTCAGGGAGTCACTTGATCTCTTCCGGAAAATGCGTTTCTTTCATGAGAATCTCAATTCTACCACTCTGTCCACCTTATTATCCGCATCAGGGTCTCCTGATAATTTGAAGTGGGGCAAAGGGATTCACAATCTAGTGGTGAGATCTGGATTGAGCTCAAACGTTTGTGTGAGCAACACTCTTTTGAGTATGTATTCGGAGGCAGGAATAATTGAGGATGCAGAATTAGCATTCATTGAAATGCCTGAGAAGGATTTGATCTCTTGGAATTCCATGATTGCTTGTTATGTTCTTGAAGACAGATGCCTGAATGCCTTGGAACTTTTCATGGAGATGCTTTTCATGAGAAGAGAGATAAACTATGTCACTTTCACGAGTGCATTGAGTGCCTGCTCTAGTCCAAAATTTCTACCACAAGGTAAGGTTGTTCATACACTTGTTATACTTGCAGGGCTACAGGATAATCTGATCATCAACAATGCATTGATTACCATGTACGGGAAGCTTCAATTGATGTCCGAAGCTAGGACGGTGTTCCAGAAGGCTCCTAAGCATGACATTGTGACTTGGAATGCACTTATCGGGGGTCATGCTGAGAACGGCCAATGTGAGGATGCGATGAAGTCATTCAAACTACTGAGAGAAGAAGGCCCTCTTGAGAACTATATCACCATAACATCTATTCTCAGTGCCTGCTTGACTTCCAATGATCTGATGACACATGGAATACCAATTCATGCTCACACTGTGATAAGTGGGTTGGAATCAGATAATTTTGTACAGAATTCACTTATCTCAATGTATGTCAGATGTGGAGACTACAGTTCAGGTAATCAAATCTTCCACGCCATGGATGCTAGAGATTCTATTACATGGAACTCGATCATCTCAGCGAGCGCTCATCATGGGTACTCCGAGGAGGCTCTAAAACTTTTCAGGGCAATGATAGCTTCTGGAGTTGAGAAGCTAGATAATTTCAGCTTTTCAGGAGGACTTGCAGCTGTGGCCAACTCAGCTGCATTAGAGGAGGGCCGAGAAATTCATTCTCTGGTCATAAAACTTGGGCTTGAGTCTGATCTTTATGTTATAAATGCGATGATGGACATGTATGCAAAGTGTGGAGAGTTGGACTGTATGATGAGCATTCTTCCTGAACCGATGGAACGGTCGCGGATGTCTTGGAATGTTATGATATCAGCTTTCGCAAGGCATGGGTGTTTTGAGGAGGCGAGGAAAACCTTTCACAAGATGGTAGACCTTGGGATGAAGCCTGATCACGTCACTTTTGTGGCTCTTCTCTCTGCTTGCAGTCATGGTGGTCTAGTGGATGAGGGCATGGTATACTACAATTCAATGGAAAGGGACTTTAATGTCTCCCATGGGATAGAGCACTGTGTCTGCATAGTAGATCTTCTAGGCCGATCGGGCAGGTTCCTCGAGGCTGAAGCTTTTATAGAGAAAATGCCTATTACTGCCAATGACCATATCTGGAGGAGTTTATTATCTGCATGTAAAGTCCATGGCAACTTGGAGCTTGGAAGGAGGGCAGCAGAACAGCTTTTCATGCTGGACCCATCGGATGATTCAGCATATGTTTTATACTCGAATATCTGTGCTAACTCAAGCAGATGGGAAGACATGGAGAGTGTGAGGAGGCGAATGGGGTTGATAAGAAAGAAGCCAGCTTGCAGCTGGGTCAAGTTGAAAGACTCGGTGAGTTCATTTGGTATGGGAGACAAATCTCATCCACAAACGGTACAAATACATGCGAAGTTGGAGGAGCTTAGAAGGATGATCAAGGAAGCTGGTTATGTTCCTGATACGAGCTTTGCTCTGCAGGACACAGATGATGAGCAGAAGGAACACAATCTATGGAGCCATAGCGAGAGGCTTGCTCTTGCATTCGCTCTAATGAATGTACCTGAGGGATTGACTATTCGGATTTTCAAGAATCTCCGAGTTTGTGGTGATTGTCACTCTGTTTACAAGTTTGTGAGCAAGATTGTTGACCGAAGAATTATTCTGAGAGATGCATATCGGTTTCATCATTTTGAGGGCGGTCAGTGCTCGTGCCATGACTATTGGTAGAAGTAAGTTCCAACCATCTTTACTCTTCACACCAGTATTCCCAAGGCCTAGTTATTACTGTAAAATTTTTAAATTCCTACACTGCAACCCAAGGAGTCTCTATTTCTCCATTGCACAAGTGGTGCCTAAAATCTTTTAGATTCATCATTATTTTTATCAAGTCAACAATAAAAATAAATGCAATTGTGCTTCTTAGTCCCTGCTCCTCCTGTTCCTCCTGTTAGGCTATTTCTTAATGCCTAAATGTGAACGCATCTCAATTTGTGTATTTTTGAAGGGTGACTGGCAAATTATCTATGCACTCACTGCGGTGGTTGTAAATTCTATTTTTAGTTAAAGTATCATTCAAACATTTAACTGTGAGGGGTTTGGTTTTCAAATCTTACCTATTAGTTTATCTGAGGATATTGGGCTTGGAGATATTTGTTGTAATCAGTGGTTGCTTTTGTATTATGGGCAAATATCAGCTATATTCAATTTAGGTGCTTTCTATTATGCTAAAACTGAAGAATAGTTTGATCTTATGCCTCGGCTTCTTTGCAAGATTTTACATAATGGGAGTTGTCATGATTTTGGAAGGCAGTTCAGGAAATAATGGTGGATTATTTCATTTTAAAAGATACAATCTTGTTACCAGCATACATGTAAAATGGTATGACTACTAGTGGCTTAAACATAATGCACCATTCTTCTGATTCCTTCTTGTTCAATCTCATCCTTTCTGATGTGCTCCCAGAGGAAGCAGCTTCACTTTCCAAGACTGAATGCACCCTTTGGATCCATGTTGCCCAGAATGAAATTGATATCTGATCGATACAGGAAGATTTCACCCTGCAGGCCTCACTGAAACACTTGCACATATCCCAAGCCATGAGATACAAATGTTTCTTGCCCTGTGAGTATATTTGAACCAGTAAAGCAGTCCAGTATTGAAAATGAATTTGGCATCCTCTTGGTTAAATCTTCTTGTGATAAGATTGCTTAATAATTTTGAATTAACTGGAGATGAATTACTTTAGCTGCTCATGAAAACCCAAAGACATTCTTATTGTGTCTAACATGTAACCGTGCGCATTTTGCATGAGAGTGTAAACTTGATAGAGTGCAATTTTTCATATTTTCTGCTTCTACTTTATGTTCCTTATTTCCTTCTTCTTGATTTCCCCCCTATGTTTTCTGTGAATTCAATTAGGAGTATATGAACTCAAGGCATGTCAGATTTCAGCTGATTTAAAATGATAATACTCATTTTAGTGAAGCTGAAGATTCTTTTCCATTCCTATGAATACAAAATGACTCCTGTAACTATATATACACTGGGCAATTTACCAGTAAACTAAGCAAGGAAGAGGAATTAGCTGAATATGCCGTGGAGGGCAGTTTTTTGGCTTTCATGAGTATGGCGTGGAAAAAGATTTTGAGTGGATAGAGATGGAGAATAGAGTGGTATACCTTGAGAAGCACTGAATCTATTACTTGCACTTGAAAAGCAAAGGTGGTTATAGGAAAGTCTCCAACATTGTGTTCCTTCTGGGCAAGAGGGTAGATGAGCAATGAGACTAGATGGGTGTGTTGTAGCATGGATTTCTACAAAATTTACATTGTATGAATGCCGCATTCAACCTGATATACAGCCTTTAAGGTGTGATTACATTCATAAACTGGGGCCCCTGAATTGATGCTTTTTGCTGGCTACTCTTTCTTTCAAGTTCCATTCTCCTTTGTTTGAGTGATCTTTGAAGTTCCATTCGTAAAACTTAGAACTTTGGAAGGCCCATGCAGTTCCACAATGTTCACTGTTCAAAGATTTTTCTTATCCTTCATTTAACCAATATTATGCTGATTGAATACAAGAATTTGACTTGTAATGGGGTTAGGTCGTTTGGTACTCGATTTCAGGATCAAGTTCCTGAGCTCCTAGAGAAGAATTCTTTGGAGTCCTAGGTTCCTTCTCCGTCTCAAACTCAGTTTTGTTAGATCCAAGTTCTATACGACAAAAGTAAGTACACATTTGTTGATAGTTCATCAATCATGTCCTTGTCATGCAGTGGTGGTCTCAGCAGATCTAAATGCTTCTCAAACATACTCTACAAACGAGCACAGGTCAATGTGTTGCATGTGCTAGAGTGGTCTCTGACATGAAACATGTTTTTATGTCCACATTCATGGGTTTGTAACCAAACCAATCGAGTCTTTAAGCTGTCATCTGTGCTTCTACTTGTGCAGAGGCTTTCAATTGGATTGCATAAGATCTTGAGGTTAACTTTTGTTTGCTGTAAAGGTGGTTCAGATATTTTTCAATGTCTAGAAATGGCTTTCTGCGTTTGATAGTCTGTCCACTGAACCATATTTAGACAAAGTTAGTACACAACAGGAGTTGTTTTCTTAACCTCTGAGACCTGCAAGATACACAGGCCCCTAATTGATCTTTGTTGGCATTAGATGCAGATCATTCTGCCTCACGGCAGTTGTCCAGAAGAAGGCCTCACTCTTGTCGGGCTCTTTTAGGAGGGCGTCTATCTGGGAGCTCTCTATTAGATGAGAGAAGTTTCTCAGGATGGAGTCTATGATGCTGGTCGGTGAGAAAGCAGTGCCTGGATATATCGTGCTTTGTGATCTGAACGGAAGATGTTACCCAGAAAATCTTCGGAGGATTCAAAAACCATCAGCCAGAATGCTCTCTGGGTCCTTCCATACTCATTGCAGCTCTCCTGATTCACTTTAGGGATAGCTTGTGCTACTGGGTCTACCCTAAGAGTCTTTGTTCACTAACTTTCAAGTCTCAAGTAAAGGAGGAGTGGTTCAAGATCTGATTGATCTTCAACTGACCCTATACTCCTTCGGCTCTCACCATGTCTTCTCCGCCGCTGTTGGGTTACAAAGCATCTCCAGTTGCCGCCCATCCGCTCTGAATGACGTCGAAGAAATTTCATTCGCTGCGGCAAACGGATCCTAGGAAAAAGGCAACCCACTCATTCATCAACCCTTTTTCTTTCCCCCTTAAAAGAGTATGTCGTCACTCTTCAGGAGTTAGGACTGCCTAACAACAGCCGACTCTGCTCCAACATGAACTGGAGCGGATCAACTTTTCGGCCCAGCCGTGGCGGCCAACCTCGACTGAGTTTGCCGAGACCTCGGATGGAGCTGTACACATACAACCTTCCATGTATTAGGGCTACGTAAAATGCGGATGATTTTTGTATTTCAGAGTTTTATTATAATTGTAAGACTAAACAAGTTAAATATTAAAATATTGTTGGTAGATTTTTTGAGGCATAATTTTTTTTTAAAAAAAATTCTAGTTATTTAATTGAAAAGGCCATGAAAAGATTTTGCCAAAAAAAAGGGAATATAGGGATTGCAAAAAGATTAGGTAAGAGAATCTCTCGTTCTGGTTTCCGCGGGCAGTGATAGGCAAAACCTGAGTGAGTCCGACAAAGGTTGTCCAAAGGTACTGTCGTGTCCCTACCTACATTTCTCCCCATCTCAAGAAGCGGCTAGCCTCGCGACCAAAGCTGAGATATTTTCTTCAGTTAGATACTCAGCGTTGACGGAGAAGTCAGTCGCCGAGTGAGCAAGCGAGGGATGCAGTCGGCAGCTGAGGTTTTGGGCAAATTCTATGTGAAATGGGAGACCCTTCCTTCAATGGCGGCTGTCCATTCCTTTAGGAGTCATGGGGTCTTTCTAAGACCCAAGTTCGCCCAAAATCCTCGAGTGGATTCTCGTAAAGCCCCGTTGCTCTGCCTCTGCATCAGCAGCAGTAGCGTCAGTGAGAAGTCCGAGGTTTTCTCTTTGACGTCTTCGAGCAAGTGCGATGTTGATTACTTGGGAGAGAGCACCAAGGGGGATTTGAACGTGAAAAGGGAACATCTCGAGGCTTTTGGTTAGTTGCCCTTATTCTGTAAATTCATTTTTTAAGTCCATTCATTAATGAATGCAGTTGGTAGTGAAGAGAATTTGCTGGGCTGGATTTTTGTATATCGCTCTTTCGGTTCTCAACTAATTATGCTCTATAGTTTTTCTTTTCATTTTTGTGTTTTTGGAACTTCAAGAATGATGCGCATTTGGCCTCTCTCTTTGCAGGGATTGATGGACAGGTTACACTAGAAGGTCCAATAGAGGAAGTTGCCAAGATAGAAGCCGAAGAAGCTGAGGATCTTTTAAGACAATTGGGTATTCCTGTATGTCTCGCTCTTGTCCACCATATCTGCTTCTTGGTAAAATATAAAATCCAAGGGAAAGTCGTAATTTTTTCAAGGTATTACCTTGTATATTCCTACTAAATGGAAATAGAAAATGGTACGACTGGCGTTGCGTATTATTTTCTGAACCTTCACTGTTCGCTCCATTTTCCATGTTCTCTAAAAGTGCAAACTTGTGTCTTGTGCAGAGTCCATTCTCCTCGAGACATTCTCCTCGTGGAATATTCTGTAGCCGCACTCTGAATCTTCGGTCTATCAGTGCCATTGGCTATGACATGGATTACACCTTGATGCATTACAATGTCATGGTAATTTCCAATTAGCGTATCAATTTTGGTTAGCTACAATGGCTATGATAATGGTGCTGATATCAATGAAAGAATTGCAATTTATGTGTTATATAACCACACCCCAAGGCCTCTAGATACAATGTCTGAGCTGAGCTGAGCTTCCCTCTCTGTGGTTATGCCTATATTGACTGATGTTAAAGTTTCTTGTTGTGCTGTAAAATGTAATGCTCCTAGGAGTTCCTTAATCATCTTTCTTGTTTAAAGCTCTCCCGTTTTCTTGAACCAGTTTTGCTAGTGATTTCTTTATAACCTTACAGGCTTGGGAAGGACGAGCTTATGATTACTGCATGGAGAACTTGAGGAATATGGGTTTTCCCATTGATGGGCTCGAATTTGACCCTGAGTTGGTCAGCTTCTTGTTTGTTAATCTTATCATATTTTATACTTCACTTGTCCCCAAAACAAATAGTGTCTTTGTTATTGCAACAAATCTGCATTGTATTAGCCATAGTTGGTTTTTCAATTTTCTTTTCTTCCTTTACTTTTGGATTTATTTAGGTTATTAGAGGACTTGTCATTGACAAGGAAAGGGGGAACTTGGTGAAGGCTGATCGATTCGGTTATGTAAAGAGGGCCATGCATGGGACAAGAATGTTATCTACTCGAGCTGTAAGGTAGACTGTTTAGTTTATTTTGCCAGTAGCTGGAGAAATGTATAGAGACTGAAGTCAACAAGGTCTTATAGTTAATGGACTCACAGAAATTGTGACCTGTATCATCATCATCATGACAGGTGGGCATAATCTTAAGAGTCTATCGACATCATTTACCAAATGAAATCTCACATGATGCCTCAGTGTTGCTGCAGAGATTCTGCTGTATATAAGATGTTACATGTTACCTGTTCCACAATGGTTTGGCCCTCATTTCATTTTACAAATTGGTGAATTCAGTGAAATTTATGGGAGGGAACTGGTGGATCTACGGAAAGAAACCCGATGGGAGTTCCTCAACACTCTATTCTCTGTCTCAGAAGCTGTGGCTTATATGCAGGTATACCCCTAGCCCTTTGGATCCTCTAGTATATAGTTGCTTCATTAACCTCTATCATCACTATTCTTTCTTCATGCTACAAAATAAATCTGGATATGATGCGATATTAATGAATTTTCTTTATTGACTACTCCAAAAAAAAAATCCAGATATAATTTTTTGCTGATTTTTATTTTTGGCTTCTTCACAGTATCCTCTTTGACTTGAATCTAATACTTTTATCTGTGATATCTCTTGTTGATAATTTTTTTTGGTATTCCAATAAAGTCATTTCATTTAGAGGTGGCAACATTTGGCACGGCCTGGGCACTACATGAAAAGACTGTGCCTGGGCCAGTGTTTTTGGGCCACCTGAGAGATCTGGCCATGCCGACATGGCGCGATTTATTTTTGTGCCGTGCCGGCCCAAAAGTATGAAAATAATTTTTACAATAAAAAGAAATTTATGATAAATTTTAAAAAATTGATTAATTATACACATATAATTATATTTTAATATTTTATTTAAATTTTAGATTAATCGGTTAATTACATCATAAAAAATTTATTTTGAAATATAAACTATTTAAATTTGTTTTTAAAAAGCAATTATTTGTGATTTGTGCTGGGCTGAGGCCGCCTGAAGCACAAAATATTCGTGCCCAAGCTAGGATTTTGGGGCTGCCTGAGATGGTGGGTCAGGCCAGCATTGCTCGATGGTAGATTCATGTTGTGTCAGCACAGCCCAAATTTGTCGTACCAGCTCGAATTGACAGGTCTAATTCAATTAATCGTGCATCAAGAACATGCATCAAAGTATATGTTGAGGGGTTTGAAGATATTAAAAGCATGAGTCTACTCATAAATTATTCATGGTTACTTAAGAATGAGAATCCCATCTACACTTGAGGTATTGTGTTTCTACTCCATGCTCCCTTGTTCCTCTTCTTCCAAACATACCAAAAGATGGAGAGTGTTATCAACCGGATCAATTTCTTTTCAACCTTCTAGTCACAAATCCTTAGCCACACTCTAAACTCCCCATAGGTTGGTCCTGCTATAACCCAATTTATTCCTATTAACTGAAGGGCTACCACCCACAATCTATCTCTCCATTTATAGTGGAGAAGCAAATGACTAATTGATTCTTCCTCTCCTTTGCAAAGGAAACATCAGTTGATCATAATCTTTCCTCATTGTCTCAAGTTGTCACTGATGTGAACTCTATACCCCATGCCGTCTTTTAAGTGGGGGAAGAAAAACACCTTCATGGCAGCTTTAATCTGCTAAACTTGTCTCAGGCAAAGCCCTCACTTCTTTACGTTGGCAGGATTCACTTTGTATGTGACTTAACAATGTGAAGTCCTGATCTACTCCTAGTACTGAGCCTGTTAGTTAAACTGAAACCTCCCATACCTTCTTGTCACTCCCTTTTTCCATAGCTTCCCTTCTGGCGCATTCTTCTCCCTTGCTTCATTATATACATCTAGAAACAATAGGCATAAACTTTGCTTGGCACACCAAATATCATGGCAAAAGCGAATTTGGCTTCTACCATCCAAGATGATAGTTTTGTTCTCCCAAACCTTCATTAAACTCAAACTATCCTCCTATCTGCACTCGTCCTTAACGTCCCCTACTTTGATAAGTTATCAACCCTATACCCTCAAGCCCTTAATTTGCCACTAATAATCTCCTCCAAAGCTACTCTTGTTTGTGTTAAATCTACATAGCCATTTCACTAGCAATGATTCATTAAAATGGAGTAGAGATTTTATACCTATGCCACCTCGCTTTCTTGGTTGCTTCACAATCTCCCAATTTACAAGATGGTATTTCCTTTCATCTTCCTCGTCTACCCAAAAGAACCTTACTTGAATTGCCTCCAATGTCGTTGCAATGTAATTGCTTTTTTTTTATTTATTTTGGGTGTAGGCATAGATTTATGGAAAGATTGATGTGGAATGTATATTTTTGGCATAGTCATGTATATGATAGGGGGATCATGGTTTAATAATCATGAATGGTTTAGTTTATGCTCATGCTTTTTGAATAGTTTCGACTTCCTTTTTGTATATGTATTTAGGCACCATTTTGCTGTGCGACTGATGAAATTTTCTGATTAAATGCTTAAAAAGATGTACTTCCAAATTTCGTTTATTTCATTGATATAGTGAGCTGATACTTATTTTAAGTCCCTCTGAGTCCTGCCAGATGGTTGACAGATTGGATGATGGATCTGTAGCGGCAAAAGTTGGTCCACTTGATTACAAAGGGCTTTACAAGGCAATATATCTCTCCTGATATTTCTTTAGCACTTATGCTAATCATTTTTGTCCCTCTCTATTAACTGTATGAATGCTCAGCAGGCTGTTGGGAAAGCCCTGTTTAGGGCCCATGTTGAAGGGCAGCTGAAGGTGACAAATTTATCTCTTTTCTTCTTTGCCTTACTTTTGTAATCATGAGAATCTGATTGATTTGACCTCTACAGAGTGAGATAATGTCTAAACCTGAACTCTTTGTTGAGCCTGATCCTGAGTTACCTTTAGCAATTTTGGACCAGAAGGAGGTAATTTCTCTTTATTTGAATGTTACTATACATACTTATAAAACAGAGTGTAACTGTATACTTTGTTACATCTCTCTTATCCTCATCATATGGGTTTTATAACTAATTAGGCAGGTAAAAAGCTCTTGCTCATCACAAACTCCGATTATCACTATACTGACAAAATGATGAAGCACTCCTTCAATAGATTCCTTCCGAATGATATGGGCTGGCAAGACCTATTTGACATAGTAAGTAGAATTCACCTCTTTTTGTCTGTTTCCGAGCCATCTTATTTGCATGACTCCATATATTCTCTTCCTCCCGTGGAAAACTAATTTTTGAGTGTCAATTACCTGGCAAACAAGAAGAAGATCCCTTTTTTAATGTCATGTGGATCATTAAATTATAAGGTAGTGCTTATGTATTAAATATTATAATTTTTTCATTTTTCTGGCTTTGCATCAAATGAAAATTTTGGATGTATAATGGATATTAGTCCATATATGTCAACAATGAACTTTTTTCGGTGATTCAGGTCATTGTGTCTGCAAGAAAGCCTGAGTTTTTCCAGATGTCACATCCAATGTATGAGGTGGTGACTGGTGAGGGCCTGATGCGTCCATGCTTCAAGGCTCGTACAGGTGATCTGCTCTTTGTACTCTTTTTTTTTTCTGGGGAGATACTAAACTAGGTTGGGTCTAAAAGCATGTCCTTTTGATTGGATTTGTCCCAATGCTCATTTTTGCTTACATTCACAACCAATGTTGGTCTTATAGTGATGAAAGGTTATGGTCAGTTCACACAACATGATTTTGGTATTGTTTCCTCTTGTATTCTATGTGCTGCAGGGGGCTTGTACTCAGGGGGGAGTGCTCAGATGGTCGAGAATTCCCTCAACATCCACGGAGATGAGATCCTCTATGTGGGGGACCACATATATACAGATGTCAGTCAGTCTAAAGTTCATCTGCGATGGCGAACAGCATTAATCTGTCGGGAGTTGGAAGAAGAGGTCAGTATCTCTCTCTCTTGAGCATTCAATAAGAATATTTAATTAATCACACACTAAGAGGTTTTATAAAGAAGAAGAGGTTACTATGCTTGATACTTGACAAGTGAATATTCCCTTATAGCGAATAGGGAACAAAATAACAAGACAAGAACCATGCGAATTTCCTATTTGTTTTTATTTTAATTTCTTAGAAACATGGGAAAAAATATTTGGTAAGTTGATTGAGTCTGTTATTCAATTCATGTATGGTCCCTCATAACTTCTCGCAAAGAAAAAAAGAAGCAAATAAGCAATTAAGTGCATTTGTCTCATAGAAAGTCAAAGGATGGAGAGAGCCCCCAAAATCAAGTAGCTATTATTCAAAAAAGTTTCTGAAGTGGATGGGCATGGTAAGTGCTATTTTCATATTGTTTCATGTCTTCTAAATCTTCAAATTGCAGTATAATGCTTTGATTCAAAGCCGGGATCATAGGGCAACACTAATAGATCTCATAAACCAAAAGGAAGTTGTTGGAGACCTTTTTAACCAGCTTCGGCTTGCTTCTCAGAGGCGAACTAAAGGACGACCTGCTCAGGTAAGCCATGAGAAACAACTTTGGTCTGGTATTTATTATCATTCCATTGCTTTTCCTTTACTATAATCTTGATGTACATGGTTTCTTTTGGTGTGAAAAGGTTGTAGTCAAGTAGGTTTTTTATTTCTATGAAAGATGAATTCAGTTAACTGTGTTCAGATCAGCAACGTAAGATTCTTATGGGGTTCACGCAGACACTATCTGCTACAAACATGGATGATCAAGAACTGACTGAAAGCATGCAGAAGTTGCTGATAGTAATGCAGAGACTGGACCAGAAAATAGCACCAATGTTGGAAGCAGATGGAGAACTTTTCAACAAAAGGTAAAGGCACACGAATCACGAGCACAGGCTAGGTATTAGTTTATGATACAAAGAAAGAAGTTGATTGGTTGGAGTGACAACTGAACAGCTGTAAAATATCATTTTGTAGATGGGGTTTCCTCTCTAGAGCTGGTCTGTGGGACAAGAGCCACTTGATGAGGCAAATTGAAAAGTAAATTACTGACCTTTTTGGGACATAATGAACCTGTTGGATATTGTAAACAGTATTTTATTGAGTTCACGCTTGCATTGCAGGTATGCTGATATTTACACATCAAGGGTCTCAAACTTCCTGCATTACACACCATTCATGTACTTCCACTCACAAGAACAGGTACTTGGAAGTATCTCTTATCATCTTACAGATCATTGAATTTCCTTTGCTCCAACATGAATGTTCCCTTGCTACAATTCTGCCAATAAATAATAAGATTGTCACTTTTTGACATAGTTTAAGGACCAGGCTATTGCTGACTCATCAGACTTATATGGCTCATCAGAGGTTTCTTACATGATACATTGTATCTGTAATGAACCTATTGAAACAGTTGTTTCTTCCACAAAATGTCACAGTCCGATACACTTATAGTTGTCACTTAATGAACTTGTTCCTAAGTGTAACAATCTAAATATGTGTATATTTGTTGATACTGGTTGGACCCATTGAAAACACCTTCTAACCCAAAGTTTCAACTTTGACATAGTGTACGGTTCTAAAGGTCATGCTTTCTGGGAATTTCTCTCTTGATCCCAGTCATGTCTTGCATAAGGAAATACATATTCGCCTGCAAGTCTGGCTAACGTTTGTCCATTTGATTCGATGCAGACTCTAGCCCACGATTCATGCTCTCATTACCATTGGCAGCTAGAGGGGTCTACAGCCAGTAACTGAGCTCCATGTACATTTTGCAATAGCTGCATCAAAGCTAATAGATGGCACTGCCATATCAAATCATGACACTGTCCTATGGAAGAGATTACTATATCCTGGATCCGCTAAGGGGCTCATCCCTAGGATTTCTAGACGAAGGCAATGGACTAGATCAAGTGAAGAGGAGAAGCAAGTTACTTCTCGGAAGTGCCCATTGGCTTGTTTTGTACGCTTCTGGGGTCTAGCTGTATTGTACAATCAGAGGACGTTGTTGATGTATCTGATGAAGATGTATGACCTGTGACTGCAACACTAACCTCCTATCTTGCTTGAAACGAGTTTGATTTCCAAACCTCGATGGTTCTTCTGGTCGCAGGACTTTCTTGGTCTGGTTCTTCAAAATCTCCGGGGGGATGCTCAATGATTGTGTCACTTATAAGTGGGCAATATTCATTGGATTGACCACAAAAATTTTCAATATATATCATTTGGTATTTAAAAATTTTATGAATTAAATTAATTTTAATTTAATACACATCTCATTGGAGATAGAAGTTTCTGAATTAAAATTTTTTTTCCGTTTATAAAACTCAAAATTAGAGTTTGTATAAGCTTTTTGCTAAGCCAAAGATGAAATGGCAAGTGAGAACGTAGATGTGCACCCAAGGTCAACTCCTCTGAAACGTCAACGTGATCACCTCGGAGGATCCCAGCATCGGTCCGCACGGGAACAACGGTCCTGATTCGAGGTCAAACTCAATATCACACCCTGAAGTTCTGTCCTTGATCACTTTGATCCCTGAAGTTTGTCCGAGAGCAAATTGCACCCTTAAGTTTCAGTTCAGTCCTATATCTTACGCTGGACATCATTATCAACCATAATATCATCATTGCATTATTTATTCTCTAAAACATGTCATTCCACTCCGATCTAAAATTCGACGTTGCGGGTCGTCCCAGGCGACACCCTGGACTTGATCCAGCGGTTGCTCTGGTGTAGAAAGTGCAAGGGTCTGGGGGCACAATAACAAGAACTGTAAAGCCTCACAGTCGATCTTGATCTGTCCATCGCGGAGCAAGCGAGTACTTGCATTGCATCCCTTGAAAGGTAGCTGTGACTGCAAGATCCATGCGTGTGCAGTTTCAGTGAGAGCTTCAGGCTGCCCCCAAGACATGGTTCCATTCCATGTCAATGGAGAATCGGGTCCTGGTGCAGAGCGGGACAAAGACCAAAATCTTCAGGTTGTATATTAAAGCGAAAGTGTAACCTTCAAGACGCGCAAAGCGTCCGAGCTCAATCTTCTCGGTTGCTAAATCAGAAATTTTCTTTGTACAACGATCAATGGTCATCCCATTCAATCGGTCATCGAATGTCTATAAAATGGGAAAGGATAGACTCGCCATGGGAGCTCTGCGAAGACTTACCAATGATGGATATAATACATATACTTTTGACTCATGGTTCTGAGCGCCATAGCCAGCAGAGTTGAGCTGTTGAGAAACCTAGGAGTTGCCGAATCCATGAGACCAAGAAGAGACACTTGGGACCCTGCAACACCTGTCAACTTCCCAGAGCCACCAGCATCCTCTGACTGCCACGTAGCACGACAATTGCCTCGGCCCACCATGCCCGTCACCTACTTCCCCAGCAAGTTTATAATATCGGTGCTGCCCAGAGGACTGAGAGAAGCGCGAAAACTCATCAGGCTTCTCAAGTTTGTAACAAATTCCGAACAGGTTTTGAGACAATTTGGCCATTCCCTGATCGAGACTCATGGCCTTTAAGCAACCCTTCTGGCTCCTCTTCATGGTGGCGGGGGCGGCAGTGGCATTGGTCTTCGCTGCCACCTGCAGCTGTTCTGGCGTTGGCCACATGCCTTCTAAGAAAGAGGCGGCAGATGACTTCGAAGACTTCAAAGTCAGAACCGGGCTTGTTGGGGAGAAGGCGGCAGAGGCCTCGAAGGGGCTGGGCCTCAAGCACAACCATGATGCCAAGGGGACCGCCAAGAGCACCTCCGAGATGGCAGGCGACGCTGCCAAGAACGCCAAGGAAAAGGTCCAAGACATGGCTTCTGGTTAGTGATGATCGATCAGGCAGTACTTAATTTATCAGAGAATTATGAGTTGTGATAAATTAGTAGTTATGATGGTGCAGGAGCGGCTCAATACACGGCGGAGAAAGCTAACGAGGTGAAGGACTCAGCGTCAGAAAAAGGCAGAGAAGCTTATGAGAAGGCGGGTGAGCTCAAGAACTCGGTCGGGCAGACTGCGGAGAATATAAACGAAGCAGCTAAGGAGAGAGCCGAGCACGTAACGGGGCGCCGCAAAGGAGAAGGCAGGGGGGACCACCGAGGAAGCGAAGAGGAGGGCAGAGGCTTTCAAGGAGAAGACTCAGGAGGCGAAGGAAAAGGCCTCGGAGAAAGCCGAGGATGTGAAGGAGAGAGCTGCGTGGGCATCGGAAGAGGGGAAGCAGTCTGCCACGGAGGCGGGGAAGAGTGCGGCGGAGGAAGTGGGGGGTAAGCAGGGGGAGCCGGAGGAGCACGTGAGGTGGGCCAGAGAGAAGGCTAAGGAAGCTTATGAGGCGGCCACGGCAAAGGCCTGGGAGACGCTGGAAGCGGCCAAGGAGAAGATTGCGTCGAACTACGATGCCGCGAAGCAGAAGTCCCGGGAGGTCAAGGATGGCTTGACTGGCCGTGGAAGGGACGAGGATCTGTGAGATTTGTGTTGCTGCGTTTTGTGCTATGGGCGTTTTATGGGAGAGTTTTGAGGGTTGTGCATATTCTATGATAGTATAGTATGTTGCATGCAAAATGTCTTCCCCTTACATACAATATAAAAGCTTAAATACTAGATCGTTCTCTCAAATGTCTGACATGCATTTTTTTATACCTCAACACTTGTTCTCAAGCAACAACGGGGACTTACACATGTCGTGTGTTCTTGAATATCCACTATCAACAACTGTCCATGTGCCGAGCATCTCCTCTAGTGCAGGTTTTTTACTAAACATTTTTTTCATATCTAATGTGGTATAAGCACACACAATAACTAAGTAGAATTTTGACCAAATTTATAAGAACAATGAACTTATATATACTCTTCAATTAAAAGTGAATTCAGGTCTCTTATAAACCCAATGGAAAATTATACATGTTATTGGGTTTAATCCCAGCTTTAAATATATGAAGAATATTAATTATTTTCGTATAAAATTTTCGATCGGACTTGTAAGAGAACTTCACACATGTATAACTTAAAATTTTAAATTGATAAGATAGTTGCACCAATTCTCTTATGTACACCGATTGTTTCTCTCAAATTTCCAATGTGGATTTTTAATATTTCAACACACTCAATCAACTTATTATTACGTTTTAAACTAAGGGCTTATAGAGAGTTACACTGGTCCATCTTGATATGAAATCAAAACAGGTGAGAGTATGAAGCGTCCCCTTATTGTTTGATGAATCGTAAGTGTCATTTACAGATTAGACTGTTGAATGTTTTGCTTATTTACAATTAATTACACATGGAGAATGCTACGAGAAACAGCTGCTGGACACGACCAGTTACAGAGCACATACATACAGAAAGTACAGGTTTTGATTCACAGATGTTGACAGTAACACTTCAGTTTCTAATATCAACCGAAGGTCTTCTCGCTGCTGTAGCACATGTACAGGAAGCCATCTTCGTCCTTGAAGGACTGGTAGATCGCATCCATTCTGCTTGCTGCGGATCATGAGAAGCAACCGCCATGTACATCACATACAAAGAAACAGAAATGGTATTAAGGTGCACAGGAACAATGCATTTTTTGCTTACCAGTTGGTGGCAAGGTATTCTTCACGAACACAAAGAGGGCTTTTCCCGGAGTTAAGTGCAATCTGCTACTCAAGAGGTGGATGAACTGACCGACCGACATTTCCCGGGGAACCAAAAATCTAAGGAAAATGCAGAAGGGATAGGCAGACAATATTATTAGTTACGTGAAAGAAAGTGCACTGATCTTGAAGATGAAATCAAATGATCTCGGGGGAAGACAAAAGACGACGATGAGCAATTCAGTCTCGTATGCAACAACTCTGAAATGAAGGGCAGTGCTATGAGATTACTTTTTCTTTTCTATCTCAGGCAGATCAGTCCTCGAGTATCTTTCAATAATCACCTACAGAAGTTTCATGCAACAAAAACATGTCAAATTGCATGGACTTAAACAGCCCACTCTAAACACGAACTGGAAATAAGTTGAACAAGTTCATCTGTATTTTTCAAGCCGGATTTTGCCCAAGCAGCTCAGGTAACTCATCCTGTCCACTATTAACAACGGACAATGGCAATAGAAGAACAGCTAAAGCACTATTAATCAACATTTGAAATTCTAACAGCGATCTTGCAGGGCTTTATAAGTCCTATTGGTAGACATATCCAAGCGATAGGGAACTCCTGTCTTCAGCTACACTTAAAGAAAGATACAGATATCTTCTAGACAATACCATATCTAATCGCTTTCCAGGAAGCAACACGTGAAAGGACTGATTAAGGCTTGCCACATAATTAATACCCGACCTTATGTAATAACCCTTGGCAGCTTAACATCCATGCTCCTAAGGCTTGTTCAGAGGACCAATGTCTTCATAGGGTCCTCTCCAAATTCTTTTTTCTACTGTAAATTCAAGCAGACATGAAACAAGAAAGAATCTTTTTTCTTGCAGGGGGAGTCTGAATGTTAGACCAAAGCAACCTTGTTGCCTTGGTCACAAACAACCCAAAAATGATCCAAGCTTAACGGCATCTCAAGAAAGAGGAGAAGACACTCAATAAACGCTTCTAGTCCTCTCCGCGAGTGAGGACCCAGAATAGGCAGGGATTCTATTAATTGAATAAGTCATCATTTAGCATTGACATTGCCGGAACAGAGAAAAGAGAACTACTATGAGGGGGAGGAACTCACAGGAACTCGATCCGGGTATTTCGCTATTATGCTCTTGGCTTCTTCTAAGCGCTTATCTACACCATATCAACCGAAAGAAACCCGAATCAAAACCCGTAAACCTGAGCTGCAAAACTCCGAACATGGCAGAAGAAGAAGCCCAATGAAAAATGGGAAGGGAACTGACCGAAAGAGAGCTCTTCTTTGAAGGGCTTGATCGTGATCTTCCCCATTGATCGAAGAAGCTATCCTCGTGTGGAGCGACGAGAACGAGAAGTCAGAATGGAGAGAGCGAAACGTGTGATGTTGAAAAAAAAAAAACAGAGCTTAGTTTGAATCGGTTTTCTAGACGAAACAAAGCCAACACGGCTCAGAGACAAAATGGAGAAGGCGGCAACGGCAATCCCACGACGTCGTTTTCTTCCTCTGACCGTCGGCAGCATACGAATAATATTAAAATGATGCCGAGTTAGATTCGTCTTCAATTTGGGCCACGTGGGCCGAGGCCATTGGGCTTCAGCCCTTTCTAGGGCCGGCCCAGTTTGTCATTTTTCCATCAGCCGAAGCCCCTTTTATTTTCGAGGGATTTAATTTTGTCTTCTCAATCTTAATATCACACGAAATTTCCTTTACTATTTTCCCAGCAGAAAATTTTCTATTGGAGTTGACAAAGACCATAATTTATCTTCACTAATTAGCGAAAATTGATATTAATACAATAAATGGAATTTGTCATTTATTATAACAGAATTAAACATATTAGGGCCAAACCAGAGAGAGAGAGAGAGAGAGGGATCTAACGTCATAGTGAAAGTGCTACTGCATGGAAAATACAAATTTAATTGTATTATTTCTAAAATACTTTTTTTTATTTATAAATCAACTGGTATTCAAAAACCGTCTTTTATCAATAAGAGCCATCTTTCAAACCGGGGTCTATTGCTTGGAAGGCAATATTCCTAACCGTTGGACTGCAAACGCGGAAATCTCGGTCTACATCGAGCTTTCACGCTAGAAAATGCCTGTGGATGAGCGTCCATCGGACATGCTACGTGATATTCTTGATTTTCAAGGAAACTACAGAGAGGAAAAGTCGGGACTTGGGGTGAGGAGAGGCTGAACGCTATAAGCAAACGAAAGTCTTCGATATCGCTTGTTGACCCCTTCTCTGCTCGATGAGGCTTCTTGCAGCATTGTCGTAACCCATGTGCTTCATGATCTTCTTTCCATGAGCAACCGACTTTCTCGAGCTCCATTTCCCTTCCGTTCTCGGCTGTAGATCGGAGCGGAAGCGATCCCCCTCTCGGACGTGGGTGGCCCTCTTAACTACAGTCAGCTGCAACTCGATTTCCACATCCCCGATCCGCTGAGTGAGCCATTGTCAGATCATGTTACAGTATTCAGTGGCAGAAAGAATTGCTGACTCGAACCGTCGCTGTGAACTCTATGGCGAGGAACAGATGACAGTCCATGTCTTGGAGCGAACTGGGAGTCAGTGGGCCTTACTCGAATCCGACCGGCATGAAAGAATGGTTTAAGTTTCGAAGATGGGATCACCACATATTATCATCGATGTGCCATTTCTATTACCAACTGCAGCCCAAGGAGTACGAGGGCTTGAACGCTTCACCAGCTTCCAGCTAGCACGAGTCCTCCTGTACTAAGCACTAACGAAAAATGAATCTCATTGTCAGAACCGGCCTATACGTTAAACAGATTCGACATTCAAGATCATCTTTACAGAGATCAATCTCTCTGAGATCCCATCTCAACAAACTCTGTTTGTCAGCCCTCTCCCTACAGCCGACAGGCTCTCTCCAGGTGAGTTTCCAAAAACTTCACTACCCAGACTCTTGATTCCAACAAGCGGTTGCTTTCACTTGGAAAACTAGTGAAACAGAAGGCCAAATTCCAAAGCAAAATATCAGCATCATTATAAATAATAAATAATTCAATGGACTCCATTCCATCAATGTGTCCAATATTTCATTACCAAAAGTTCCTCCTACAGCAATCACAACTCACAATACTTGACCTCCCTTTCACTTCACACCTTATCTTCAGAAAATCATGACAACTCAACTCCCCATGAGCTTCACGTGCCTAAATTTTTATAAAGTGGAATAGAGAAAAGGCAATATAAACAAAGAAGAAAACGGACTGTACACAACCCTGTGGCAAAGTGCATGTTATGCCACTTCTGTTCAATACAATAGCTTTCCGCTTTTCTTTCTCAACCTAAATGTATGTATTTGCATAGAACTCATATAACTGTGCTACTAGCGCTCCACCAACTGCTTTTTCTCGCTTCTCCACCAACTGCTCTTTCACCAGATTAGCTTTCACGCATAAATTTGACAAGTACCATCGAGCTCGTGTCTCTAGTGAAACCATCTCGTGAACGAGTTTAGCCCCTCTCTCTGTGCCCTGTATTAGCTCTATTATCCGACCTCAAACTGGTGTTATTGCCCTGACTTGTTTCAGAATCATCCCTACGAGGCTCAGCTTCAGCATTCCCAGTCTGACTTCTCCTACGTCTTCGGTCCTAAACAAACGCAACAATTAATGTTAGGATCCAGTAGGCATATAAGAGATCATTTCTAGGATGCTGTTAAACTGGCTTATATTCCTTTTAGGGTACTAGCATTTTGGTTGTCCAATGATGAACATTAAATACTCTTTAGAAGAGAATGTTGCTATTCTGACCTCTCGAGGAATAGGATATTCCTCTGACTCAAGCATCCGGACCACCTGACTCATCTTTGGTCTCTTATCGGCATCTGGGTCAAGGCATCTCAGAGAAGTCAAAAGAGCACGCTTAAGGGCACTCGTGGTTGGTCGTGTCTCAAGGTTGGGGTCCAGCACCTCTTCTGAACGCCTGCTTCCGACCATCATCTTGAGCCAATCAACCAAGTTTACCTAAAAAAACGAAATATGACCTTAGAGAATTATGAAAACAGTTTCTTGAGACTCTAAACAAAACCAAAATTTTGTGCTAATGCAAGGTTTGAATTACATTCTTCTAACCTCGGGAGCAGGGCGGCCATAATCAACAGGATCTCGTCCTGTTATTGCCTCCAGTAGCACAACTCCAAAACTATAAATGTCGCTCTTCTCATTTAGAAGACCAGAATTAGCATATTCAGGAGCCACATAACTAGACAATCACAAAAGAGCACAAAATGGAAATTTTATGAGAATTATCAAATACCAGTTCAATATTTGCATTAAATTCTCATTAAACAGAGCAATCACTTGATGATAGAGTAAAAAAAAGACAGGAATAAACTCACCCAAAAGTGCCCATTACTCTAGTTGTGATATGACTCTTGCCAGCACCAAGCAATTTGGCCAGTCCAAAGTCAGAGATCTTGGCATTGAAGCCCTCATCAATCAGTATATTGCTCGACTTGATGTCTCGGTGGACCACCTTTGGCTCGATCGCCTCATGCAGATAAGCAAGCCTGTTATACAATGATGGCATTTACAGGTCAAACCTCATGAGATAAAATGCCAAATGCATAGTAAAGACCATAGAGGCAAAAATATCAACTTACGCTTTAGCTGTACCCAAGAGAACCTTCATGCGGGCCTCCCATGTGAGAAAACCATGCTGGCGCATTCCTCCATGAAGCCACTGCTCTAGATTTCCATTGCTCACATACTCATACACCAACAACCTAACAAATCATCATGGAAAATGGGTAAACAAAGAAATTTTTAGGTACCTACATTTGTGACTATATTATTCTGAAATATTTGGATTCTTTCTTCATGCTTGTGTATTACTACCAACTGACAGGAGCATAATACCTGTGGGTTCCCTCAATGCAGTACCCAAGAAGTCGGACCAAGTTCTTATGTCGAACATGACCAATAGCCTCCACTTCAACCCTGAACTCCTTCTCAGCTTGTCCTCTATGAAAGAAATTTTATTGTACATACGTCCAAATTATGATGCAAGTGATATCAATATTTAGAATGTGCAAAAGCTCGGTCTACACTTACAAGTTGTTGAGGAGTTTCTTTACAGCCACTGGTGTACCATTAACTAAATGTCCTCGGTATACAACCCCATATCCACCCTCACCAATAACATTATCCTTTGAAAATCGGCTCGTTGCAATTTCTAGATCTCGTAGGGTGAACCAGTGGCCCCATCCCAGATGAGAGAATTCCGGCAGTCCCGAAAGTGGTGAAGGAGCAGTTATGGAGTGTGAAGAAGGCGTGTGAACAGAAGCAGAGGCACGTCCTTTCTTTCCATATTCTCCGGATTCAGACACAGCATTTTTCTTCTCGAGGTTGTTAAAGGAGTTTGACTGACAGCTATTATCTCCATTCTTTGACTTCTCTGACTCCTTGTTGCTATGCTTCTCTTTAAGTGAGAGAATAACGCCTTCACGGGAGATAATTTTGTTTGCTGAAGCTTCATCAATGCTGATCTCTTTGATCTCCTGTGAGATCTTTGGAATCTGGGTAAGATGATGAACATTTTTACCCCTTCTAGACTTCCTACGCGGAATGAAGCAGAGTGATAACACCATGAGGACAGTCACAAGGAAGACCCCGAATAGGATCACCACCAACTCCCACACCTTGAGACCAAGAATATTTTTTATTAGAAAGTTCCCTGTTTAGATCAGTTGCGATACAATATAGTAAAATTAATTCCTGCTTGAGAAGAAAGCAACAGGACAATGAGATAATAGCCCACCCACTCACTCTAAATCATTCTGTTTTGAAAACAAAGAAATTTTCAAATTTTCCATTTAGTCTGATCCTTTCTTGAACTCATTAGATCATTTTTCACTGGGAACACGAAAAATTCTTAAATTTCTGAAAAATTAGAGAAAGAAGAAGTTTGTGCAGAATTTTTACACACAAGAGATAACTGGGTTGTGTTCGCCATATATAAAACTAAAATAGTTAATCTTGCACAATTAAAGTAGATCATTCAAACGGCAGCATCTTGACCTCACCATCGTCCGCTCACAAACTCAGGTATGTGCAAATCGACCGCATACTTATTGAAAAAAAAAATCCAATTAGGATAACAGAAACAGACAGCTCAGAATCATCAATTTTCCCAGCTATGGACAAATCGAAACGTAGATTTAAAGAAATGGAGGATGACTATGTAGCAGCCCGACGCAAAATCCAGAGACTAACCTATTTAGGAGTTCTATTCACGTTGTCTCCCCTAAGTATACGTTGTTTGCCCAAACCCAACACAATAAACGACAGACAAAAATCGAGAATCACAATTAACACTTCTTTGATTCATTTTCTCATCAAACAGACAGGAGTTCAACCAAACAAAGATACCAAAATAGCAACATAAAAATCACACTGAATACGTTTGAATGAAAATGAACATCTTGCTCATAAATCACATACCTGCGAGCAAGATTGACCGGTAATGTTCCCTCAAAACACAGCTATCTCCGGAAATCAAAGGGACTCAAGCCTAGATCTCTCGGCCTAGTAAACAGTGAACCACTAGAAAAGAATCAGCTCTTAAGCTCATTCAAAGCAACCCCATTGTCAAACACTGGACGATTTCCTCTACTGGATATCCCAATTCAGCAAAAGGGCCTCCAAGCCTGAGCTCAAAACTGAAACTTCCCCGGCATAAACTTCTGTTCTGCGGATTGAATGACATTCAACACTGAAGAAATCCTCGACGGGTAGGAGGGAAATGGGGGACAGGTATGGTCCATTTACAATGGGGTGGGGGAAGAGGAGGAGTAATGGAGTTATCAGAGGGTTAGGTGATAATGAGAGCGGAGAGAAATGGCTTACAGCCAGGCTCTACATATAGGACACCACGGCTGAGGCAGAGAGAGAGAGAGAGAGAGAGAGAGAGAGAGGAGGGAGCTGAAAATGGCAACCTTCTTTGCTGTTTCCTCCTGCCTTCTCTCCCTGTTCGTTTTTTCCCCTCTATTTTTTTAATTAAAGTTTGGCATTAAAAAATCATATGAAATAAAAATTGTATCAAAATATTTAAAATAATAACAATTTATATTTTTTTATGTTATTAACCAGTGACACGTTAGGTACATAACGTTGCTACGGAGGAGAGGACGTGAGTTTTTAACAGAAAAATAAATGGCATATCAAACGTGACAAAAAAAAATTACGTTTAATGATGATCGAGTAATACAACAATGTTCATGTCAAATGTCTAAAATGACAATTGTTTGTGCTTTTTATGGTTATTAACCCCTAATTAAACTAAGGATTTCACTAAAACCTAAACCTATTTCCCATCAATCCTAATCTTAATTTAGAACCATATAAATAAAGAAAATTTATGAATAAAAATTTTCTATTTTACTGGGAAATGAATTAATTAAAAAAAAAGGGATAAACTCGTAGCTGACTCTAATGTGTTGATAAAATTATCAGTGGTATTATTTTAATTGGTAATAATTATGATAATTACATCTCCGGTAACTCCTCATTTTACATGAAATTAGATAGCCGGAGGATATCGCCATGTGATTCGAAATGTCTCGGGTAGACCAATCAATGGTCGTCGGAGGCGACAGCCAATCAGAAACTTAGATTGGAAGAATAAATGAAAATAATATGATATTTAGGGTTGTTGTTTAAGATTTGTCATTTTAGATCACCAGTCAAATCCCTAATTTTGCTTCATATGTCAAATAGAGGTGTAATCCTGATTCTAGTAAGTGAAATACAAGAGGATTATGCCGCACAACCCAATATCTAAAATCGTAATTAATTTAAATTTGAGTCGAATTATTTAAAGTAATTTCATATTATTTAATAATATTTAAATAAAAATCTCTCATAAAAAAATATCAAACTATCATAATAAATAAACATATTAAAGTAATTAAATTAACCTAGGAGCCCTGGATTAATAAATAATGCCAAATATTCATACCCTAAATAAATATTACTGATCAAATCTAGTGATCACCTATAGGAATTAATTTAAATAATGTTTTCTAATATTTCATAAATTAATTCTGATTCATTAAACAATTATGCAATTTAACGTCCACGCGATTCTTAAGTTCCCTCCAGACGAGGGCAGTGAATACTGCTCCGAAAATTGATTGGATTTTCTTTTTCTTTTTCCTTTTTCCTTTTTTTTCCTGTTCTATCTATATATCTGGTAGGATCTGAATAGCCTTCCACGACAGAGAATACTTTGCTTTAAAGCTGGATCCAAGGTTTGAACTTGGGACTTCTTGAGTGCACAATAACACATTAAATTGGCTGAATGCCCCGTGTTTCTCCGCCCGCCGGTGAAGGAGAAGGGTAGCTCGACGTACCGTTTCGAATCGGGTCCGAGCTTTTATGGTCGAATCGGTCTGTACATATTTATTGGATGACGTGAGTACCATATGGCACATCATGATTCATCGTTCATACCAACTGGGGCACCGCACCTGGCCGTGGCATGCAAAACGCCCGAGTCGGTGGAAGTCCGGAGCCGTATAAGGACTATAAGTCGAGAATGTCATGGGAGAATAAACCGTATTGAATTAACAACTTATTATCGGCTTAAATAATGGTATAATTATACGAGATTAACTTTATGATTCATTCCATCATTATCACTTTAATAGAAGTGAATAGAATACGTAACATCTGGCGTAGGTCCAAAGAAACATCTGCAGGGATTACTTTGGTGTGACTCATTGACCGATCAGAAGACATAATGTTGGGCGAAAAACCATAAATAAATAAATAATAATAATAATAATAACGCGAGCAGTGAAATTGTCAAAAATTATGTGATTTTTTTGGGGGTTGATTTATACTTTTTGGAGTATATCGGTAAATAATATCATGTCAAAATTTTATAAACTTGAATTTTTTTTATTTGTGTAAAATTATTGATGTTGGAAATCCTGAAATTAGGTGCATAATATTAGAAATGGTGTGATATTGGGAATCTACAGCTGTATATATGGATTACGAGTTATTTAAGCAAATATATACTTTTTATATTGATTATATCTCGGATGTCATATTAATATTAATATTAATATTAGACTAAACATATAATTTCACCCTTAATATTTTGGTCATGATAATTTCTTTTCATCTATTTAAATTCAACCAATATTCACTATTTTCCTGTCATGTTACGCGACTATTGATATATCACTAGATATGTTAGACGCCATATATGCAAAATTAATGACCGTTTGACGACGCATGAACTAATTTGATGGCAAATGATTAAATGTCTGGGGCATTTTGGGGCATGCTGATTAACTAATGAAAGACGTCCACGTGCGTCTTTGTATGATGAGACCTTGCAAGAATGAATTAGGGTTTATGCGCCGGCTGTGTGTCGATCTCCATTTTAATTAATTAAAAGAGCATTGCTCACGACGGAGACAATGTACAATCAAACACCGCATATACAACACACGCGTGCCACATTAATTATCAATGGAACGATCCACGAATCTGAGAGTCCTGAGCACCTCTCGACGGACTAGCCGAGCTCGAACTTGGATAATCTGGGTTTTATTAATCAGGCTTCTGAGTATCGGGCGCGTGGAGCACTGCGGCAAAGTCCTCATTTTTTACGGTTGATGACAGTGAAATTATGAAGTGATGAATCCTAATGCTCACTTTGAAGTTAAGGAACATAACGTAATGTATACATTCAACAACTTCTGCTGCTGACACTTCCCCTTATTGTTTTCCCTCACAAGATTTCAAACATGTGGACAAAAAGTTCTTCTAGAGAGATTATATATCATAGTTTTAAAAATCGGATCGGATTGGCTAATTCGATCGGTTTAACTAGGAACCGATCATTCACGTGGTCCGATTTTTATGAAAAAATCCGATTGCACTTTCAATGAGGTTAACTTCAATTGAATTGACCAATTTTAATTCAACTAATGAACTCAATTGAACTAGTGAAAAGACCGGCCGACTTATAATAAAAACAAAAATAAAAATATATTATAATATACATATTTTATTTTATTAGACTTATATTTATATTTTATGTTAAATTTTTATTTAATATAATTGCTATATTAATAATTTTTATTATAAATCATATAAATTTATTATTTATATTATTTATTAAATATTTGGTTCCACTCATGAACTCATGAATTTATGTCTGATTTTAAAACTTATGTTATATATATACATATGGGATTTTTTCCCCTTCCCGTGTGATTAAGTCCAATATACCCCCACAACCATCTATATTTGAGTTAGGGTTGGCACTTAGAATGTAAAATTTTTATCGGAATATAAATTTTTTCTATATACAGAATTCAAATAATATATATATCTTAATTAAACAAATGTAATAAATTACATTAAAATTTTTGGGAAAAGACAGGATGTTTGATATGTTTCAAAAGGATAATTTCATTGATGTACATATTTATAATTTTAACTTTTCCTTAACATGACTACTATTTACTGATTTATCATAATGACATGACAAGAAATGTACTTATGTGTCATATTGACGTAGAAAAACTTAGTCGATTGAGATGATGATGTGGTAAAAAGAAGTTGCTGACATATCACGCTACATCAATGCAACATATCAGTAAACAAATTGCCACACAAGCATATAATTGACACGTATTCACGTTAAATTGCGTGTAATCTAACATTTAAAAGTAGGACTTAAGAATACTGCGTAACTAAATATTTAGAATCGAAATAATCATTTTAAAACATACAATGACTGAAGTATAAAAAACAGTAAACATATAGAATTCACATATCAGTTTCGTTTTAAATTTTTTCTTACTGGATATAGAGCATATTAGCTTGTTTCGGCTTAAAGCTTTTGCTAATACGCGACAGAATTCATCAACGGCTCTTGGGAATTATCGGTCTACGATATATTGGGACAGAGTTGAACTCGTCACGTACATGTGCACAGAGAAATTTGCCTTGTCCCCTATGTCCGGTGGCAGTCTCTCTCAAGTGATTTTGGGGGGAAGATTTGGAGGCAGGCCCCCATCGAGAAAAAGATGGCGAGCAGGAGAACATGGTGAAAAAGGCATGTCTAAAGTGGAAACTAAATAAATTAATTAGCAAATTGTCTTACGTCCGATCCACATCCAATCCATTGAGGGGTCTAGGAATAAAGTAGATATATTCATAAATCCGACAAACTCTAATTGATTTAGATTCATGCTAAGTTGAATTACACAACTATAAAACTCGTTAAATTACAAATTTTTTTCGTTCACATATCTCAAATAGATGCATTAATGAAAAATATGTATAATCTACTATTGCAATAGAATTTGTAGCAAAAACTATAATTCCTTATATAAAATTTGTCCTGTGACATTGAATGATGGTAATTTTTTCATTAGAAAAAGAAGAAAAAAATAAATATCTCTAGGTAGCGGGCCGAGCTGGCATGTAACCGAACCAGACCGTCTAAACCTGGAACCAGTTCAAACCGCTCCTAACCCAGCACGTAATCGTTTTTATTGGGTTTGCAGCGATTACGGGCCGATTCATAAATATGGACCCGTTGAACCGTAATTGGCACGAACAATTACTCAACTGAACCGGACCGGGCCATTTAGAAACCGGCACAAAACCGTTGAAAATCGACCCATGCCGCAAAAAATTATGCAAATCAACAGTTAGATTTTGTCGAATCAATTTAAATTTTTAAAAAAATTAAAAAGACGGATGGTTCAGGGATTAAACCAGCTCATTTATAAACAATTCTGTACCGGTTCATATTCCCATGAATTATGACAAATAAACGAGTCGACCGTAACCAGGTATAACAGTGTCTCCGGGAGTAAACACCCTTAATTTAGGGGAATGATCGCAGGCTTTTTACCTGAATACCGATCCAATGATGACACTCAGAAACACAGAATGATCCACCGGTTGGTGTTCTTCATCATTATTATTAATCCAATCCAGCTGTGTTCGTTCTGATTTCTTTCTTTTTTTTTCCCCCATGAATTTTTCTCCTCAATAAACGGAGGCAAGGGATGCAAGGGGCACCCACGGAACAAACCTAATGATCACCGGAATCATGTCGTTTTGGGAACCAAGAGAATACCAGGATTTTTCATTGGGTGCCCCCTGGGTTTCTTTTGGTTGTGCAATAATTGGAGCGTACCATCTGTACCCACAAGAAACAAAAGTCAAACGACTTTGAATTTATTGCTGGGTTGAGTATAAATAATAGTTTACATATATATATATATATATATCTTATCATAATTTTTTCATTTTTGATTTTGTAGATGAATGGATAAAATATTATATTTAAAAGATATTTTTTTAATGAACTGATTCGGTTCGAGCATGTTTGAACTGCACCGATCCGGGTTGGTTTGATGTGGCTATCCAGGTTCCCAAATTGCTCGAACCCTTTTCGACCGGGTGAACTGTTCTCTAGGGCAGGCTGCATGCGTGTATTGGGGTCCTCATCGAATATATCATAAGATTATGATGCATATCTAATTTATAACAAAATCGTTCAGGGCTTCGGTGACAGTAGCAGACATAGACAGAAATCTACTAGCTGTCTCCTATTAAGGGGGGCGTGCGACTATCCTATTTGGACCGACCGATCTAAATAATTCCTATCCAAAAAAAAATTAAAAATACTAAAATGATACGATCAGCCACAGAGACATGGGATCAGATAAGAGATCACACGTGACTTTTACTGTGCTTCTATGTGTATTGCATACCCATGTTACGTGGACTTGATTGAATCTACCTAATCTGTGCATATCGGATAATGTATAAAATAAAATAAAACTACAAAGAGGTTTATGTACTAGTTCTCCCAACAGGAATCTTGTTGATGTTGGGAATTAGGTCGTGGGGAGGGAGGGAAGCCACGGGGGAAAGCCACCGGTCTGTCCTCCACTCGGCCGATTCCCCGCCGCTTAGCTGGCTGTTTCCGGCGGTTAGGATAATACATCTAACGCTGTCTATTGTAGACCTAACTCCACCACCCGTGTGGGCACACAGACCACATTTCTAAGCCCTTTTTTTTTCTCTTTCTAAATTGTCCAAATATATTCATTTTTTATTCTTATAACGTGATATCAGGGGATACCGCAGATCAATCATGACTGGTTCGTGTTCGAGCAGAGTTTGGCACCTAACGCGCTTATGTCTCATGATCGTGGATTTCTTTTAACTGTGAGACTGGATCGAAGAAGGAAACGAAGAGAGGTACCGAACAGTATTTGGGCAGTCGATATTGGAGGTGGTTCTTCTTCCCCGAGACACATTTTGATCTATTGGTTCATATGCTCCGGTGTTTAATTCGGTGGTTGGAGCGGAGCTGCAAAAGATAATGGGTTGTTAGGTGGTGCTATCAAGATTGTCCAATTGGTACTGCACAGGTGAAGGGAAAGGCTGAATAATTCTAATCAAGAAATTAAAAGCTAATGCCCCAAAAATTAAAAAAGAAAACTCACGCACCGTCCAACTCCGGGTAGCTCAATGGGTGTGACCGATTCATGTTCGAGTCGAATCTACTAGTTGATTACAAAACTTTCTCTTCCTATAAAATTCGAATTGAAAACTCCATCTATAGATAAAGATGTACGGAAGGAAGCCGAGTATATGGATGGGGCCCGTGTCAAGATCACAATATCCTCTTTTACGTGAGGATTAGAGCAACAACTTAGGATTTTGTGGCTGCCCAATCAATGCTGCCGGCCCAATTAAGCAGAGGATTGTGTGGCACTCACTAGTCCCGTGGACTAAGGGCATCCTGACTCTAGCAAAGGACATCCAATCACTTCTCCCTTTTCCCCTAGATGTCATGTCTTCCAATTAATCCCGATATACAGTGGAAATACGTACTACGATTTCATGCCAGTTGGAATTTTTATATATAAAAAACATTTTAAAAAAAGAATTTCTTTTGTTATATATATATAGATACATACACACTTACTTTTTATATGTGTTGAAAATTGAGAGCCCCAAAGATCAGCATATGGGGTTCTAGGAATCCCATTGATGGCGCGGGTTTACGTGGTTCTGGTAAGAATGATTGGATTGGATTGGATGGATAATATATGTACATGGTTTCACTTTGATCAACTCGATCAATTTCTATTTCGTAGGACCATGGCCTCAACTTTCGCTCTGGACCTCTGTCGCCCAATACTTATTGATGGATGTCGTTTTGCACTCGGGCTCCTTCCTGATCAGCCGGAATCAGCGACGGCACTCTCAGCGGCGACCGTAATGGCCGATGATGTTTTGCGCATGATGCCCTTTGGATCACTGGGAAGGCCCAGACACAATTGGAGCTCCTAGGAGGTTGACCGGCCCAACCTCTCAAACTATCTCGTTGAAGCCTCTTCCTCCTCGATGACAAGACACTGTCGGATTAAAGAGCAATACTCCCGGTTGCTCCCCGGCCCACGAAGTCATCGGGCTCGCCGTGGATCATGCGCAAAGGCCGTAAAGTCGCTTCGTCTACGTGGAGATCCATCCAGAGGTTGGCTTGGGCCATTAGATTCCTCGGCTCACCCCAAACTTCAGCCCTTTAACGGATCCCCGCCGTTAACAGTTGAGACTCTTTTTGGCGGTCCCTCCTCCAGGAATCAGCGGTTAGTTTTGGCGGGTGAGCTCCCTTTCTTCCCCCCCATCTCTCTCTCTCTCTCTCTGTTCCTCTTCTCTTCACTTTCCCAACCTCCATCGCGGAGTTTCCTCGGCTTCAGTACTTCAGTTCTTCCTTCTTTCCGGGAAATCTTGATTTCACTTGGGTGGTTCGTTTTGAAAGTGTTCTTACGTCTCTTGGAACCGGATCAGGTATCTGCTTCCCTTTCTTCTTGTCTGTCTTACTCTGCGAGTCGTTCGCATGCTCTTTGCCTGCAGCTTCCCTTTGCCTTTCACTGACAGAGTGGCGAGCATGAATCCTGTTCTTCCGCTCGAGAGGTTTTATGGATTCTGGAATCGGCGAAATCCCATGCAGCAAGGAGAGGTTGCCGGGGTGGTGAGACAAATGATGTCGATATATGTTGGCGTGATGGTCTATGGCGGGATCTTATCGTCAGTCATGTTGTTCAACGCGGCAAGCCCAGCTCATCCTTTCACAGTGTTTTTACCGAGCTTTGTTGGATTTCTTTAGCCAGACGGATTGCAACTTTGACCCGTTAAATGCATCTGCACATGTTATGTTTCCCAACTAAATAGATATTCCATCATCTGCATCTGTGAATTTCATCTTCTGCACTGGAAGGATCACTCGAGTGCCCTTTTGCCCAAGACTTGCAGGATTATGAAAACTTTCATCTTAAACTTGTGATGTCTATTTCATTTCCAGTGGGTGCTCTCCGTAGATGGGTTCAACTTTCCATTCCCGATCACGCTCAAAATGATCCACATGGCATTTTCGGGATGCGTGGCTTTCATGCTAGTCCATGTTTTCAGGGTATGGATCATTCCCATGAAATCTTTTGACCCCTTTGGGCATCGGCTTCACTTTCTACTGCTGAAGCTGATGTTGCCTGATCATCGGTTAATATGCAGGTTGTCCCTCCTGTCAACATGACCTATGAAACGTGAGTAGAATGCATTACACATAAAACGTATGTCAACCTTGACCTGGGAGTCTATTAACTTGATCACATTCACGTTCTTGCGTTGCAGATACTCCAGATACGTGATTCCCATAAGCATCTTCTCTGCACTGAATCTGTTGTAAGCATTTAACAATCAGTGGCTAATATGTCCTTTTAGACGACCACAGCTTGTCATGATCATAATCTTACTCTATTGTTCTGGTCGAGATTCGGTCCTTACCACTCTGAGAACTGCCTTCCTGAAACTCCGTGTTTCAGTTACTGTCCTGCTGCAAATACCAACAGGACACTCTTTACACGTGATCGAAGATTTAAGCGCTGAAATTTCCATCTTCACAGGTTCAGTTTTGCGGCTTATTACTTGCACGTCTCTGTGGCCTTCATTCAGATGCTAGGAGCTCTTGGTATGTGGCAAACAACTTCTCAGTTTTCCCTTTTGTCTATCATTGCTCCGGCCTCTCTGGTCACATCACAAGCTCCTTCTTGTGCTCAATGATTCGATCAGTGCACATGGCTACATACCTCGAGGTGCGCACGTTCAGGAGAATCATGACTTGGAGGCCAGGGTGGGCTCCCTTCTTGATCGGGCTCCTCCTCGGTGCTGCATTCACCATCGCCTCACATGGTGCTGAGATCCACTTCAACATGTTCGTGATGGTTTGCCAACTTGCAGGAGTCATCTCCGGGGCTTATAAGCTGATACTGATCGAAATGCTCCTCCACAGAGAGGATCCAACTCTTCACCCAGTTACCGGCATTTACTACATAGCTCCCTGCAGGTAAAACGAGAAACTCGGGTTCTGGTTGATGGGGTTTCAACGAGGCAATCCTGTAGATTCTGGAACCAATTTTCAACTTATCTTTCGGATGATCCATGATCTGTTATGTGCAGCTTCATGTGTCTAGCCATCCCATGGTATTTCCTCGAGTGGCCTACAATAGAAGCATTGAACTTTCGGGATCAGTTCACCTTCTGGGTCTTATTCGCTAATGCCGCCTGTGCTCTGGTTATATACTCTGCCGCTTTGCTCATAATCAAGAGAACGAGCGCTCTCACGTACTGGGTTGCTGGAGAGGTAAGGGGGTGGACGATGGAAGTTCTCTCATCCAAGAGGACCCTGCTTAACACAATCAGCTACGCGATCGGTAGTAATTTCTCCTCCTTAAGTCTGAGGTCGATGCAACCATTTTCGAAATATACTGGTAGAGTGAACACCATGAACTTTTCGTGTTCTGCAGCTCTGGGTGGGGCGATGATATGCAGCTACTCGACCAGAACAGATAACCCAGGGCCTAACCTACCTGCCGACGGTTCTCCTCAGGAAAGAACTGTAAGGATCGAATATCTTCGTGGGATTCATCTCATTAACCTTTTTCTCATCATTCTCAATGTATGATCATGGTTCAGGAGCAAAATTCGGATAATACAGGAGAAGAAGCGGCAGCTAGGGAGGATTAGGCTGTGAAGTAGATAGAGTCTCACATTGGGTCGCAGCACTGATGCAGTTTCAAGAGACTTGTTGCATTCTGGCAATTGAGATTTACTCGCACCGGCTCTGCTTCAACAAGCAAAACATCTTTATGGGTTCACTCTAGGATCTACAATCCCCTGCGAGGGGCATTAAACATCTTGTTTTTCATTTTGCTGACTGCAGAACAGTGGTTCCTCTTCATCTGAGTTTTGTGCAGATATGGTGAACTTTGTCGAGTGGCCAACTTCTTACCTTTCTCCCATCTGCAGTAACTCCGATTATTCCTAAACTGCTAGCCGAGATCTCAAATCATATAGAACAGGGACACGCTACACCCATGGATTATGGACATCGGAACTCTCTAAATATCATCCAATAATCATTCCATTTTCCCCTTAGATGTCGTTCAATCATTTTCTTATATACAGTCGGAAACGTGATAGATGGAAGCCCACTCATTGTGATTCCACGTCGGAAAGATTAGCAAGAAAGTTCATGAAATATAAAAAGAATCGAGTACCAGCAACCGATAGTTAGGCCCAAAACACTTGTAACACCTCGAGGTCACCAGTGCATCCTCAGGGACTGTAGTCTATCGTAACACCTCCTCCTCACACGGGACGCCTTGTCTATCAGTGATGACATACCGTTCGCTCTCTCCAGCCAACGAACCTACACGGGTGACCAATCCCTATCCCAGCCCCCGTAATCAGGTTAATCAAGGATCCTGCACGAAGCTTGATAATCACTTTGCCTGCAAGAAGAACCACTTAGATTCCCAAGAGCAGTCACCGCATTAAGGTTGTCTTGAGCCATTAAGATTCCACGGCCCAGACCAGACATCAGCCCATTATTGAGTCAATAAATCGCTATCCCGCCATTTAACTGTAGACAGCTCTTCTTCATCGAGAATCAGCAGTTAGTTTTGGCGGGTAAGCTCTCTTTCTTCCTCTCTCCGGGTTTTCCTACCCCTCTGATCCCGCTGGACCTCCATTGATGAGTATTCTTGGCTTCTGAGTATGAAGAAATGATCAATGAGCGCTCTATTGGCTTTCTTTTCGGTTGCTTCTTCGGACCCAGCGTTGCTTTAGTTTCTTTCTTCTTGTTGGGCATCTCTGTCTCCATTTCCATCATTTGTTTTGAACTGTTTTCCTTCGGTTCAATCACATTTCTTGGAAGGTGATCGGATATCTGCCACTTTGTTCTAATCTTTCTGACATATGGGAGTCATTCACGTCTTTCTCAGTACCAGCTTCCTTTTGCCATCCTCTGACACAGCTAGGAGCAACAATCCTGTTCTTTGTTTCGAGAGATTTTAGGGAATCAGGAATTGACAAAAACTCCACTCCGTAAGGAGGGGTTGCAAAGAATGGCATTCCGTTGGATGATACTCTATGTTGTGATCTCATGGGCTGTCATGTTGTTCAACAAGGTAAAACCCGATTCATCCTTCATAGTGTTCTTACCAGTTTTCGACGGATTGTTTTGCAAGATGATCACATCATTTGACCCGTTAAATGCGTTTGCCCATGCTATGTATCCAACTAAATGGATCTCCAGTCCTCTGCATCTGCAATTTACATTGGAAAGATCAGCCCAGTGCCTTAATTCCCGAGTCACATATGTAATTTGGCCGACTTTACAAGGGCACAAATGTTATTTGGTGTTTCATCATGCTGAAATGACCAGGTTTGCAGGACTATGAAAATTTTCATCTTAAATTTATGATACCTGTTCCATCTCCAGTGGGTGCTCTCCATCGATGAATTCAACTTTCCATTCCCAATCACGCTCGAAATGATCCACATGGCACTTTCAGGATTCATAGCTTTCATACTCATTCACGTTTTCAGGGTATGCACTCTTCCTTTAAAATCTTTCTAGCATTTTAACATCAACCTTGCATTCTGCTGCTGAAGCTGGCTAATTTGCAGGTTGTACCTTCTGTCAACATGACACGTCAAATGTAAGTAGAATACAGTACACATAAGCCCTGACCCGGGATTCTACAACTTGATCATGTTTATGTTTGTGTTCTGCAGATATGAGGAATATGTCATTCCGATAAGCTACTTGTCTGCGCTGAATCTGTGGTGAGCACTTGAGGATCAGAGGCTAACATGTCCCTTCAGATGACTACAGCTTGTTCTGGTTGCAATTGTACCCTATGGTTGTGCTCAAGATTCGGTCCTTAACACCATGAAATTGCTTTCCTGAAACCCCGTATTTTGATTATTGCACTGCTGCAAAAACCAACTGGATACTCTTTACTCATGATCAAAGATTGAAGCATTCAAATTCCCATCTTCACAGGGTCGAACACAGAGTTCGCTTGCACATCTCAATGGCCTTCATTCAGATGCTAAAAGTTATCGGTATGTGGGCGAAGAACCTCATTGTTTATCACTGCTCCAATCTTTCTGGTCATCACAAATTCCTGACTTCTTGCACTCGATATTCAAGCAGTACCCCTGATGACAAGCATGGATGTGGGTTGGTTCAGGACTCTGAGGTTAAGGTGGCCTCAGTTTGAGATCATGCTCCTCAACTGTGTTGCAGTCACCATTGCCTTGTATGGCGAGATTCTCTTCGACAAGTTCGGGACGGATCAGTGGCAACTTACAGGAATCATCTTGGAAACTCGTAGGGTGGTCCTGATCGAAATGCTCCTCCAGAGACAGGATCTGTTTCTCCACCCGGTGACCAGCATGTACTACATAGCTCCTTGCAGGTGAAACAAGAAACCCCGGCTCCGGTTGATGGCTTCCGCTGGTTTTTACAATCGTTTTTGAACTTATCTTTCAGATGGTTCGGTATTTATCATGTGCAGCTTGGTGTGTCTGTTCATCCCATGGTGTTTCCTCGAGAGGCCTGCAATGTTAGCGTCCACCTTTTGGAACCAGTCCAGCTTCTGGGTCTTTCTCACCACCAATGCCGCCTTTGCTCTGGTTTTAAACTTCGTCTCTCTGCTCATGATCCAAAGAACGAGTGCCCTCAGGTACTGGGTTGCTCTAGTAGTGAAGGACTGGATGCTGGTAGCTCTATTGCCCAAGAAGACTATATTCGACAAAGTCAGCTACACGATCGGTAATAACACCTCCTTACATCGCAGGTAGATAAAGCCATGTTCCACTATACTGTTAGAGTTGAACACTGTGAACCTTCGTGCTCTGCAGTTCTAGGCGGAGCAATGAAGGTGTACAACTACTTGACCAGAATAGAGGACTGAGGACATAACCAACGCGAAAGAACTGTGATAGTATCAAACATCTTCACTGCATTCATCTCATTAACCTTGTTCCTCTCAGCATTCTCGTGTATGATCATCAACTTTCAGGTACAAAATCCGGCTGGTGGCGCAGGAGCGATGCTAGGGAGGATTAATCTTGTGAAGCAGGGGGAGATTCTCACTGCATGTCCTGTCACGGATGCGGGCTTAAGAGACGAGTCGTAATTCAGTATCGAAATTGTCCCAGATTAGTCGTGTTTGAGCTTTCAGCCCCACCCAAGGTTATGTTGAAGTTTGTCCACTGACCATTTCTCTGACTTTTCCCACCTACAGAACCTTTTTTCATATATCTACTGAAACACGATTTCATTCCCTCACCAATCAAAGGAAACATGAACAGAGAACTGGACTTCTATTTACCAGTAACTCAGTAGGTTTTCGATGATTCAGTACACGAAAATAAACCCAACGGTACCAGTTTTAGACCAGCAAGAGCTGTAAGCTGTTACTTCAACGAAAACCAATCACATTAATATCCTCAGACAAGGCAGCAATCCAGAGAACGTGTACAAATGCTAGAAATTTCGAATACGTGTAGTGTCTCATTCCCATCTCTATAGCAGTCATGGAAAGGCATATAGGAAAGAAAGCACGGCTTCCAATAGGTGCAGTAAAAGGGCCCAGCTAAATGATATACACAAAAATATTAATCAAGGACAAGGAAATGCATTCTGCAAAGCAAGAATGCATTGTAAAGCAAAAAAGAGAAACGGGCTCTGTGAATCACATGTACATCTGCAAGCTAACAAAAGTCTGGCGCTGTCAACATTCCTTCCTCTCCACCGGAAAAAAACAAAAAACAACGATTGTGATTCTGTGATAAGGGACAGGATCTACTCGAAATCTCCAACATGGTCCCTTAGATAGAGCAGCCTCCTTGTAGGCGCAGGAGGGGCTAAGCCAGGAATGTCCCTGATGTCCTTGTTTTTCGGGTTCACAATCTAGATTCAGCAAATGACCATAGAAAAATAAACATGAGGCGATTCTGTGGTCGGTCTAAAAAAATTATCAATCAATGCATCCTAAAGTGCTGATAAAATGAACTATCATATTCTAAGAGAACCAGGGAGGTACTTCACTCCCAATGATGCATGGAACAGACCCAACATGAAACTGACCGAAAGTTTCGGCCCTATGATGATTATTTGGTCATGGATCCAATTGGTTTGCCTTTAAAGAGGAGGGAAAGGGAATACACATTGGATATGATGTGTGTATATATATATATATGGGAAAATACCTTCACAACAATGATTGCTATTACACCACAAACAATAAGCAAGAGGAACAACATTATGCATTTATCTGTAGCCACCTGCACCAACAGTACATAGAGAAAATCAACAGAAAGCAAATTTAGAAAAAGGATATGAGCATCAATCAGAGGCAAAGAATGACAAACCTGTCTGCCAATTTCCTTCACAAGCTGGGAAGCCTTCTTGATAGAGAACTGGATGGTATCCAAATCATTTACTATTCGGCCCATTTGCTCAGTCTGCACAATTTTAAATTAGCACCATTGATTACCAAATCCTTGAGCGAGATACAGCTCACAAACATTCATCAGATTTTTAGTGCTCAGAATACTTACTTGGCCCTTTAAAGTAACAGCAGTCTGAGTTCCCACTTCAATAGTTTGTTCAACAACCTTGGGGTCAAATTTATTGTGAGGAAAAGGGATATATAAGAAACCTTTTAACCAGAAAACATCAAGACAGAAGCTCACCTTCTTAGAGCGCTCAATGACTTGATCAGTCTCATCCATTGTCTTCTTACCAGCATCGATGAGTTCTTGATTTGTCATTGCTGTAAAGCAACAATGAACAACTAAGGAACCATTTCAACAACATCAATCGTTTGAAGAAAAAGCCTCATCAGAAGTAATCATGCAAGCCAAATGAGAACACACAATAGCTTGAGAGATGATAACCTCACCACAACAATAACCAAATAATAATAATTGGTACACACTGTTCATTTCCGCTTTGTTATAGGATAAACAGTAGGTCTCATAGCATCACACTAATTATTGTCAATTTAAAGGGGAAAAAAACCTCACATGATGCCAGTTGAACATTCTCCTCAGCAGTGGGTTCACTAACTCCAGCTCCCATATCAAAAAGCTCAAGCTTCTTATTTCCAAGGTTATTCATATATCTGAAGTTCCACCAGTGGAAGAGGATACAACAAAAGGTACAAATTGGACAAACAGATCCATATATTCTCCAAGATACCAACTTCTTGAAGGAAAAAAGAATATATCCTTACGTTTTCCTGAGTGCCACATATGAATTTAGTTCTTTGATCTGCACCAAAATAAATAAATAAATAAACAGAGCTACAGAGTAATTGCAGATTCAATGAAGTGAGAAAAGTTTATGTTATTTGTGTAAGATCTAAATCTAATGCTTATGCGACTGCCAACCAAACGATGAACTAACTCACCATAGATTGCTTCTCGTCATTGAGCCGCTTATTAACCTCAGGAGGATTTCTGGACTCCTCATCTACAATTTCTCGATCAAATTCTTTGATTAGTCTGAAACAAGAGAATGAAATGTGGGACTGTTTTTAGAAAGTGAATGTAATACTTCAGTATGCACGATCCTGATATAAATGCAGTAACATAGTCTCTCACAAATAACCATGAGTCCAGCCCTGTCCTTTTCTTTAACAATATATTTGCTCAACAGACTGATGCAACCATGTTTTAGAAAATAAATTGCAATATCCATTTAAGACTGTAAATAAAATTTTATGCTTAAAAACTATATCACAGGAGATTGCAGAAGATACCAGTTGCTGACTACTTATACAACACAAGATACAAGACCTCGTGAAAATGTACAGTATCTGGATACCATAATAGAAAAAGGGTATTCATACCTTTTGCACTCCCTCATCTTTCCTGTAAGCTCCTCCAGCAGCTTACTTTGTCTGTTGGAGTCTTTAATCTTATCAATCTTCTGGAAGCCGTTTCTGCAGAAAGAGTCCATATTCATAGAGACAACAACAATTCTAAGGCTATAGGAAAAATATCATATGTTCTAGAGATCCCAGAGACAGGGTAAAAGATGAGTTCAGTGAACAGCCAAAAATGTGAAAATATCCAGACCAGCTACATGAATTTCACTTGGTCAGTCTATTAGAAAATAAAATATTGACCCAACCTCAATGCATCATCAAGTAACTTGTCATTGCCATATTTACAAACATCAAATGCCAGCTGAAAATCCAGCAATGGCATGATATTGGAGCAGACTCACAGCAAGTGAAACAACCATGAATAGCAATTTCAGGCTTGCACGTCTAAAATTCTCTACTATCTTTATCAATAATCATTTAAAAGATTACTCACTCCCCACAAAACAGCTCAAAATAATAACGCATCCAACACATTTACCAGTTAAATTTAAATTACCCAAGGGCATAAAATCCTCTACTATCCTCAATCCTCCTGAAAATTCACTGTGTCAGGATAATTTGTCGCTCATTCCTGACAGCTGACCACACCTACATCTGATACATGGGAATAAAATATAACATCTTAACCAACAACAAATTCACTGGCAGCTAATTCCATAATATTCCTTATTCCCTGTAGCTAACAACCAATGACAAAGTCGCCATGAAGCTTCCATGCCATAACACATGACAACTCTTGTATTTTCTAATTCTTCAGAAAACTAGTTATTCATAACACATAACTTCCTCTTTTCTTGGGCATAATGTATTTCAAGAAACAGGGGAGACCATATATACAACAGGGACAATTTTTTATAGGGACCTAGTTGGCTATACAGAGATCGTCATACAACACTTATTAACTGTATCACGCAGTCACAAGCACGTTAAAGAAGGAATGCCACAAGGGTACCGTACGCGAGGGCTCGAAAATTGTCACGGATCTCTCCATGGATCTGCTCCATCTGAGGGCTCATCTGCAACTCGTCCGCCATCTCTCGTTGCCGAAAAAGCCCCAAACCGGAACCCTACCCCTTGCAGAATGCAGATAAATTAAACCCTAGAAAACTCGCAACGCCCCCGGAATCACCATAACTCGAACCCCAGGCGCAGCTCTCACCGCAACCAGAAAGCGCTCGGGCAAATGAGGGATTGCTTTAGAAGCATCGGAGCAGGTGAGGAGTTTAGGGCAAAATTGCAGAGATAATTCAGATTTTCATGCCAGTAGAGGGAAGATAGGGTATCCGTCTCAGTTTTGAATCTCTTGATTAGTTTGTATAACTTGATAATATATCATTAATTTTATTTAATTAAATATATTTAAATCTTAATCTATTAATTTACTTATTATTAATTTAATGTCTTAGATTTTTATTTTTTTAATATTTTTATCATGATCATTTTATTATTATAATATTATAATAAATATTTTATCATAATTTTATTGTTGTTTAATTAAATATATTAGTTATGTATATATATATATATATAACATATAACTTTTGATATGTCTTGTTCATACGAATTAAATGTATTGATTTCAAGCTATTTTTACACTTGATCACTAAGACACAATGTATTTAACTACGACATAACTGGAATTATTAATGATACATTTATCTCCATTAAAAATGTTAAGACCAAATAGGTAAAAAGAGAAAAAAATTCCCCTCCTCTTCCCTTCCACTCTGTTTACATTTTACATCCATCCGTTAACCCTAAACCAAACAGGGGCAGGGATTAATCAGATTCATCGTACTACTACTGAGTATTATGTAACAAGAAACCAAAAGGCAGTGACTAAGGAAGCTTCATTCTCCCCGTATGTTCCCTTATCGTACAGCTCACCCGACAGTGCCATTCATCGGATTATCGTTTAATGTATGAGTTGTATACGAATTTTGTTCCTATTATTTTTTTAAAAAAAACTAAATCCCTTCTTTTGTTTATTCCTCTTCTAGAAAACTTTAAAGGGAAGGGATCGTCTGGAGCCGTGCACAGGTATCAGGTGGACACGGAGCTGATAGCAACCCACCATACTCGGTAGGTATGTTTTTGACGAAATTCGAGCAGGATCCGTGCAAGAAATTTGAGAAGAACCGGCCAGTTTTGGACCCGGGATCGGACTCGGAGCAGATGATAAGCGAACAGTTATGCTAAATCAATTTGAATTTTTCATAACTTCTTCATTTTGACTTCCCGTACAATTGGGCTCCTCCCTAGATGAACTTGCATTTGGTATATATATAACCGTAATTTTTAAAATCGGACCGGACTAGAAACCGGTGTATGTATAGGTTCATAGGTCGGACCAGGATTCAATAGGTCGAACTGTATATTTAATAAATAATATTAACAAGAAATTTACATAACATCATAATTTGAATATGATTTATAATAAAAATTATTAATATAACAATTATATTAGCTCAAAATTTAATATAATATATAAATATAATTTTATAAAATAAAATAAATATATTACAGTATATTTTTAAAAAATTTAAGTGTGCCATTTTTTTCATCGATCTAATTAATTCACTAGTCGGATTGGGAATCGGCATGTTCAACTTGATTTAACATTATTTAAAGTGTAATTTGGTATTTTCTAGGAACCGACCGGGTGAGTGGTTGGTTCCAGGTCGAACAGGCCAGCCCGATCCGATTTTTACACCAATGTATATAACTATGCATATCCGTGAAATTTATTATGCCTAAAATATTCAATGATTTAGAGATACCTTTACGAAAATAGCTTGTATGTAGGATAGAATCTAGTCATCACAAAAATTGCAGAATATCGAAACCAGATCATCCTCCCAGCAATTGGGTCCGGTCCATGCTGCCCAATAATTGACCCATCGCAAAATTATCGAACCGTACCGATGCGGCCGGTAAGTGTTGTCAGGTCGTGTCAGGGCAACGGTAAAAATTGCCACCCCAATAATGAGTTCGGTCATTAAATGAATTATTTGTCCCTGGAATTTCGTACTTTTCCCTTATTCAATAGCACCGCTCGAATACGGTACGATAAAATAGAAAATATTAGGTAATGCTGTCTCTCTCTCTCTCTCTCCTAGTCATGGGTTTTAAATTCAGATGCGTCAAGCAACTTCGTACGTGAAAAGTAAAGCACTTGCTTTGACAAAAATCTCCTCTGGACAACTCTGCTGTGCACATAATCTGATATTTCTGCCGATCGACCTCCCCGATCTCAATTTAGGTTTGAGTCGAATCAATCCACTAAAAGGAAAAAGGCCCGATTTTTGCATGCGTATTAGTCATTCGCTGGTCGGGCCTGGTTGCTAAAGAGGATGACGCTCTCCACGTTCGGATACCTGTCGAGCAATCCGGGATCTTGACCGAACGTTCCGCCGGCAGAGGCAGAGCGATCCACTCCCGGCTCGAAAACACGGCAAGATGTGTCATTTGACTCTTTCTTTTTCCGCCCGACGTAGGATGCACAATCTGACTTTTCACGGAAGCACAAATGGGCATTGGCTTTAGCGACAATCACGTCCCTCTCGCAGTTGCGCCGCGCGAGACCCGACCGTGCGTGTTTCACATGTGCACGTGGTCGCTATCTATGGTGTACAGTGAACCGATTCTCTGATGACGATACCGTGAGACTTTAGGATTGTGAGAGTATCCGATAATAGTTTTAACTCTTTTTATCTATCACTAGATTAGATTAGATGGGAGAGTTATCATTAATAAAAAAAAATTAAGAAGGATATTAAAAAGTGGCACAGGGAGGAAAAAAAAAAGAGGGAGTATTCTCAATTATTTAATAATAATTTTATCGGGTAAATTTATATTTTTACCCAATAAAAACTCTGAAAGAAATCTCCGTAAGGACACATCGGTGGGCGTCTCAGCTCGGGCTTTCCTATATGAGGGAGGCAGAGGATGGCTCGGTCGAGGGAGAGTGATATGTCAATTTCGCTCCTTGAGGTGCGCATTCATGTGGGTGGTCCCTCTCGGGCCGGAAGCGATCGTATATGCCCCTCCTCCTCCTCCTCCTCCTCCTCCTCTTCCCTCGTAGCCCATGGAGGCGAAGAATAAGCTCATGGAGTTCGGCTGGAAGAGCCTGATGGAGGAGGTCCACCGGTGGGGCGGCATGAAGCAGACCGGAGTTAGCCTCAAGTACATGATGGAGTTCGGCTCCAGGCCCAACGACCGCAACCTCCTCATATCCGCTCAGTTCCTCCACAAGGAGCTCCCCATTAGGATCGCCCGGCGAGCTAGCGAGCTCGAGCGCCTCCCTTACGGGCTGTCGAGCAAGCCTGCTGTTCTCCAGGTACTGTTTTTGCTCGCCTTTGTGCTTGATGATCTCCGAGTTATGATTGAGAACTTGGGTTATGGATGAGGCAATTGGGGAGAACTTGCACTTTTGAGTGGAAAAAAAAAGACGGTTGAGGAAAGTATCAAATTTGAATAACCTTAGAAGCGACTCGCGTGCTCATTTACTTCCTCTTCTGTCTTTTGAAGAGTTGCCATAGGTGGAGGTCTGTCGAATTTATTGTCATGTGTTGACCATTTTCGGACATCGTTATGCTGTGATGATGCTTCTGTATAATCCATTTTAATTAGGCAATCTAGAGCTCGTTGAAGAAAGGTAGCTCTGATGTCATAAATCTATTTACCGAACAGAGTGCGGCTGATGAGTTCTGAATAGATTCTCCGGATGGACCCTGAGAGATATTGCACGAAATATTATTTTGTTGGTGTGAAGCTTATGCTGATGGCTTTTTCTGGTTAATTGTTCATTGGATTGTCAGATTTGGTTTTGGGTAATGGCAGTCTTTGGCTGACTATCCCTTGGAATCTTTTTCAATTGGTTTTTTAATGGGAATATGAGCTATTGAGTCTAGCCTGGTACTCAGTTGTGATCATGCATTTGCAGCTACTAGTTTAATAATTTCTTTACTATTCTTTCTCAAGTGTAGATAGAGAGAGACAGAGAGAGAGGTTGTTCTGCAATATATCACTTATTTTTCAATAGTTGAAGACTCTGCAATTGATTATAAAACATATTCCGGTAAAACCCGTAGTCTGCTGGGTATTGTGAAATACGTTGATTATGTAATGTCCATGTGTGTAGTGAGTATTGATTATGATATCTGCTGGGTTAGATTTTTTTGGACATATTTTATTATAAAAAAAAAGGCAGCAAAACAACGTGGGATGGCAGTGGGCAATCTTGGACAATGGGCAAAAGCCCGATCCAGTGATATTGCTCGAGTACTTGCATGGAAATTGGAATCACTTAGTAACGTTAGAAGTGCATATGGTCTGATAGCGCTGCTGTCATCGTTGAGCATGAGTTGGGATCTGGGATATTTTTGTGGCTGTATTATCTTTAATCTGTGCTTCCGATATCTTTGATTGGTTTTATAATTTTTCTTGTGAGTGTATTTTCATTTCTTCTCTTGTTCTGGTGAAATATGCTAGTTTATTGTAAAAGAATCTTTGAGAAGAATTCAACTCAATTTGGTTTGCATTTGCATCTTTCAGGTTCGAGATTGGTATTTGGATTCTTTCCGTGATGTAAGGTCCTTTACTGATGTCAAGGATATGAATGACGAGAAAGAATTCACACAAATGATAAAGGCGGTAAAGGTCAGGCACAACAATGTCGTTCCTATGATGGCATTGGGTGTGCAGCAGTTGAAGAAAGGCATGGATCCAAAGATTATGTATGAGGATCTTGATGAGATTAATCAGTTTCTTGATCGATTTTACCTGTCACGAATTGGAATCCGAATGCTCATTGGTCAGTTCAAGTATGGGTTATTCGTTTTACCCTTTTAACTGCAGCTGCCTCATACCACTGACCTTTTTTTATTACTGTTCATGGCTAAAAATGCAGGGCAGCATGTGGAGTTGCACAATCCCAATCCCCCTCCTCATGTTGTGGGTTATATACATACAAAAATGTCTCCTGTTGAGGTAGCACGAAATGCTAGTGAGAATGCCCAGGCTATATGTCTGCGGGAGTATGGCAGCGCTCCAGATATTAATATATATGGGGATCCTAACTTTACTTTCCCGTGAGTTCATTTCTTTCTTTAATTTATAGCAAAAAGTTTCTTTGTATTGACACCATTTTAATGTTTTGCCATAGTACACCGTCATCAGATCCTTTTGACCCTGTAATTGACATTTTATTGATTGAATGTTTCCTTGATTTTCTCTGAGACCTTGGGCTTTCTTTGCCAGATTTATATCATCATTCAATTCATTAACTGTTCACAGTTTCTGTATTTTCTATGTTTTATTTGGCTTAGCAAACCCTCTCCTTTCCTGTATCTGCATCAGGTATGTTCCAGCCCACTTGCATTTGATGGTATTTGAATTGGTCAAGAACTCTTTGCGTGCTGTCCAAGAGCGATTCATGGACTCTGATAAAGTTGCACCTCCCATCCGAATAATTGTTGCTGATGGGATAGAGGATGTCACGATAAAGGTGCTGATTCAGTATCTTAATAGTTGACACCTTAGTGCTCCATAATTCACTAATCCATCTTGTGTCCAAATCTTTCACAAGTTTATATATCGACTGTATAGGTATCTGATGAGGGGGGTGGGATCGCGCGGAGTGGTCTTCCCAAAATCTTCACATACCTTTATAGTACTGCCAAAAATCCATTAGATGAGAATGCAGATCTAGGAGTAGCTGATACAGTGATGACCATGGCTGGATATGGATATGGGCTTCCTATCAGCCGTCTTTATGCTCGGTATTTTGGTGGAGACCTGCAAGTTATCTCCATGGAAGGATATGGTGAGACCAGGATCTTCTTCTCTTACATTTATGTAAATCTGTGATGATTCTTTGTTCTCTGGTTTGAATCTGTCTGGTTTAGATATTGATCATCTTCATCTTGCCATTTATAAGCTTCACTTCCATAAGCATCTCATTAGCCTGTTAATACGGGTTAGTTAGTGATTCGACATTTGAAACCTTGCTCATCTATTGTTTGTTGAATCACTCTGTGCTGCAGGTACCGATGCATATCTGCACCTGTCTCGTCTGGGTGATTCACAGGAGCCCCTTCCATGATCACTCTCGGCCGACAGTTAGCCCGAGGAACGAGAACTGATTGTGAGAAGCATGAACTGAATTGCAGCATGTCATTGATCGGAAGTGCTGGCAACTATATGTATATTCCTTTTTATTTTTCATTAAAGGTTTCCTGGTGATTATACAAGCACGAAAGTATCAGGGATTCCTTGTGGGGTGATGGAATTGATTCATGTGGATCTCAATCTAGAGGGATACCCAACATGAGCACACTCTCCCGGTCTAAATAAAAGATCATTTCATGGTTTTAAACCTCGGATGCGTGCTTAGTAGAATGATGCCTTTCCCCGCAGACCTGTAAATCCTTAGAAAAATTCGAATAACTTCACCGGCTTTGTCTTTACTTTATGCGCCAATGGGATGACATAAATTGGGTCTCCATGTCCCTCTTCATGTAGCTATATTCTCCATCATCTCATCAACTCTGGCATGTATGGTTTTTGATTCGGGACGATTCATTGATGATACATCCTTCGAGTTCGATTGTAGAATATCCAGCAACCTTCTCAACACCTCTATCATGCATTAATTTTCTCACCTCAGCGACTTACTTCTACTTCCTCCCTCTTCGCCAGCAAGCTCCCGATGATAACATACCGCACGATGTTACTTAACTTGAGCCCCAAGGCATAGAGGAGGAATCACGAACTATTTCCCAGGGCAAAGAATACGTTCCGCATCGAAAATACTGGTTTATTTGGTCAACTTGAATCAAAGGATTTGCTGAATAATGACCATACAAAATTCGGTCAGCAAAAGAAGAGGTAGAACACATGGCTGGAATCTCAAAATTCATCTCAATTCACAGTTAAGTTTCCTCTGAGCAACAAAACAGAAGTCGAGCTCTTTTACTTTTTATTTAAGTCAACTTGAATCCAATTGGACCTCCAAAATCAGGAACCGAATCATCTCGACCCACAAAAATTACATCCTCAGAAGCAGCAGTTCTCAAGCGACAGGAACATGAAAGACAAATAGATGGTGTCGCTCCTACAATCACAACACCCAGCATGCTGTATGGCTTGAACCTAAATTGGCAGGGCTATCTCTACGGGGGTCTATGCTGAGAAAAATATGAGCAACCACTAGAAGGGTATGGAATGGAACTCAAATCTGAGATCATTCTGCCAGCATAAATGGATCTACATCTCCAAGATCAGCAATTATGGGTTTCAGGTCAGCTTCTTCTTCATCTTCTGCAGCAAAATATGTCGGGAATGGAAGCAGAGAGACATTGGGTTTCTTGTAAATGGCATCTTTTATGAACACAAAGTTTCCTTCAGCGCCTGGGACCTGTGGATTACATAGCAAAAGTCCCTGTAAAGAGATATGCAGTGACAAAGGATTTAAAATCCAAAGGAGAGGAAAGAACTACGGACATACTTGGCCTTTCACCCACATCAAGTTCCTCACAGGATCGATCTTATAGATCCACACATTTTTAACAGTCCGCTGCTTTCCTCCCATTCGTCCTGCCATCTTCTTCCCTTTAATTACCTGTTCAGTTAATAAGGCCCACCAACATTAGCGACAAAGTTGAAAGTTCTCATCAAACTAACACAAAAGTAAAACAGAACATGTACTTCAGGAATCTCCTAGATATTCTGACATAAGAAAAGGCAGTCCATACACCTTTCCATGACCCTGAGATCCAATAGAGCCATGAATTCGATGCGCTAATGATGTACCATGTGATGCTGGTCCTCCTTTGAATCCCCATCTTTTCATCACACCCTGAACAGAAAATGAAGAATTTTTCATGTAAGGATAATCAGAAATTCTGAATCCTTTTCTACAGAACCATGAGAAAAATTTTAAGAGAATGTTTCAGCATATAAATGGATACAAAGTTCCTATGTGAGGCCAGCTTTGTGTTTTAATAATGCACCCGGCATTTTACAAACACAAAATAAAACAGCACGGTATTCTCACTGATTTAAAAACGCTGAACCTGGAACCAAGAACCAAGACTCACTAATCACTTAAGCTATTAGTTGTGACCAATTTATGCATCTATACTTAATGCAGCAGTGGATCAATTGCTTAAGACTGGTGCTGCCAGTGGAGTAACACTCCCTCTAATAACAGATTCACATATCAACACAAGAGAAACAAACTGGACATCTAAAATTGAAGCAGTGAATTGGGAAAAGAATCTTAGGAGAAGACATCAGACCTGAAATCCTTTCCCTCTCGTGATTCCTGTGACATCCACATACTGTCCAGGAACAAAATGCCGGACACTAATTGATGTGCCAACGGGTATGAGTGCATCCTCTGTCACAGGAAACTCCTTTAGCTTCCTCTTCATGGGAACCCCTTGAGCTCTAAAATGACCCACTTCAGGTTTCGTCAAGTGTTTCTCTTTCTTCTGTCCACAACCAATCTATCTAACACAGAAAGAATTTACCCTCGAAGGTCAAGCACCTGTGCGTTGAATTGAACTGATGCCAGCTAAACAGAGCACCTAACCTAAAGGAAGACAAAAAGCATTTGAATCCTAAACAACTACCTCGGTACTATTGTCATTCACAGGGTAACATTCCGCAGTATTAGCAGCTTTCAATACACTGTGCTCCAAAATTTCAAACATGAAGGGACAATCCTGGCAGCAGCAAGCCTCTCGATGAGACTATGCTTGCTGTGAAATGCAACATTAAACTGAAAAAAGAGCCAACTGACTCATTTTCATTCCTAGTTACAGGTTTACTGAAGAGAATCTGCATTCCCGTACCTGAAGAGCGAAGATTCCTTCTTTCTCCAAAGTCTTGACCTGCGAAACTATGTTGTCGTCGACCCAGAGGATGGATATAGGAATCCTGGCGCCCCACTTATCCCACAGAGCAGTCATACCACACTTGACTGCGATAACGCCGGTGCGCTTCGAGTTCGAGGCCATCACACGCGGCGTCGCCTCGACAAACCTACACCCCGGCCCACCCTCATCGACGGCAGGCTCCGCACTGAATCTCCTGACCAAGCAGTGGGAGAATGGTGGCAGCGTCGGGTAAGATGGCGTCGTCTTCCAGCTCACCGAAAGCGTCCGGAGGCGAGAAATGAGGCCCCTCGACAAGGCCGACATGGCGTCGTATTAAGGAAGAGGCGCTCAAGGAAAGGGGACGAAGTAGTTCAGTGAGAGATCCAAGCAGCTACGGAAGCCATCAGTGCTTCGGGTCGACTTCACCGAGCATAGAGAGAGAGAGAGAGAGAGAGAGAGAGAGAGAGAGAGAGGGTTGGGGATGAAGGCAGTAGGGTTTTAGACGAGGAAGAAGACGCTCGTTGGGGCGATGGGCCGTTGAGTGGGCTTTGGGCCGCAGCTAAGATCAACCCAATCGTCAGCCTGAATGGGATTATTGCCATATGGTCACCACGTCACAAGTACTATCAATTAAGCCTTTGGGAGGTTCTTTAGGGGCGCAACATCCACCCTTCAGAAATCTGATAAAATCTGACAATTTCAAATCCGCTTATCCAAATTATGGATTTACTCTGTAGAATCACCTTAACCAACCACCGATCGAAGATCTTTCATGGACACGAAGTCGAACACTAAGATTATGGTCATCTTTCGAAGATGTCGTGCATTTCATTTAAAGCTAGCTTCAACTCTCGATTGCAGTTACTTGCGACAATCTGCACTGTTTCTTGGCACCTGTCCCTAGAAGACGATCACGGCAGTAACTGAGGGTTCGTTCTAACACCGGATACCATCTGATCCACCAAGCCTTTTACATGGCAGTCCATCTGCTAATGAAGATTTCTAGTCTCCACGAACGTTACCGAGCTAAAATACCCCACGGAATTGACCGGATCCCTATATTAGAGGAAAATAAACAAAAAAAAATGTACTGTAACGAATTTGATATCTGAGAACTCAGAGATGCATGACTAGAGGTAAGCTACTGGCGACAACTAATCTTTGGTGATAGCGCTTCTCAGTCTGGCTTCTTCAAGTTCAAGCAGTTGTCTGTTGCTTGGCGGAACAGCTCCTGGACTTGCTTCAATTCTTTCTCTGACATTTCCGACAGACGAAGAACATTAGCTTAAACAAACGTAAGTCACACTTTACAGGAGGAAAACTTGAGAACATGCACTAGGATGCGCTAAAGAATTCTACTCAAACAATCTACTTAGAAAAACTTCCTGTGTGTCTGCTGCCACACCATTCAAACAATCTACCAAGAAAAACTTCCTATGTCTGCTGCCACACCATTCGAGCATACTTCCCGGAGACCAAGATAATCTATTCCAACAGAAAGCCCCCCTAAGATCTTCCGTACGAAATAATCAGGTCTGCAACCTGAATATCTATAAGACAAAGTTGGCCGCTTTCCGACTGAACATTCCCGCAGATGAAACAGTTTCAATGGAATTATCAAGATCCAATTTGGGTTGAGTAATGTATTAATTACCTTTTACATCTCAAAAGTACTACCAACTTGTGCAATCTCATTTTCACAAGAAGTATAGGATGCTTTTCTTTTTCATCTTTCCTAGACTCATAATAACAAGCACAACTCATCCAGAAAGCTCGTAAGTTCAGGAAGTTACCAGCAGCTTCGAGTTGCCTCTGAAGTTCTTGTCCAACAGCATCATTCTCAGCCTGGCAGGAAATACAAGAAAAGGCTAAGAAAGAGTATGCACATGGTAGTACTTGAGATGGAGCAACCAAAACATAGCACAGCACCTGAAGCTCAGCAATTCTTTTCAGTTGAGCTTCTTCACCTCCCTCAGCTAGTGGAAGTGCTGCAACTAATGCATCAAACTATGCAAAGAAACAAGGAGAGTTTAGTAGGAGCAGTAAAGGGAGTTAAAATGGTAAACGGTAATGAAATAAGTCGGAAAACTCGAGTTACAACAACTCTCCTATTAGCCCCATCAATCAAATCTAACATCTAAGTACTACATGAGGTAACCAAGCAAATACCTATCTATTGGAGATTTGATTTTACTCTCATTACTCATTAGGAAATAAGATTTTAGACATTAAATAAATAGAGAAGTTAGATATTGATATTGAATAACAGGTGCCTGTTAGATTCCATGTTTCCTCATTTTCCTTTGCAATTAGCCAATATGTAGCTAAGTTAGCTAATGTGATCCTCCAGTTTCATATAATAAAGAATTATCCTTTATTGTTTGGGCTATCGTGCATCTATCTTTTCTTTCTTCTCCTTCATATTATTTGAAATTTCCCATAATCCGTTTACTTATAGTATCTAGCAGCAGATGGACAGCAAAATGCTGCAAAGATAGGTAAGCAGCGAAGCTTCTGAAGGTGGCATTGACTAGTATCTACAGCCAAGTCTGGGATCCTATGGCTCGCAAAAGAGCACACTCAAACACAAGTATAGAATCGATCAGGTGCAACAGAACAGACAAGAAAAAACAGTTTCAAAAAGGAAAACAACAGAACCTGCTTTGCAGCCTTGACAAGCGCAGCACTCATGACCTTGGGCTGCTCTGAGAAGTTCGATGCATCCTCGGGAGGATTAGTCGCAGGTGGCGGTGGTGGGTCAGGATAATTTTGGGAAAGCCGAACTGGGGGAGCATCTCTCTGTAAAGTCCCGAAAGTATTAAACGCAATCGACGCGATTGTATTAACTTGCTCCTGCAGCTGAGATATAACATCCATCTAGCAGTCTCGACGATGCTTTAGCTGCTGAAACAAGTTATCCTGCAGCAGATTGAATCAAGTAACTTTACCACCAAAATATCTTGTTATGAATTGTTTGGTTAGAGAATAATCCATCATTATCATCAACTACCAATACTTGATTACTGCCCTAATTTATCGAAAAAATAAAAAGATCACTGCCCTGCAACAGATGAACAATTCCAACCAAGGTCTGACATTTCGATGAAAAGAAATCGAGCAAAAGAAGCTCCAGAGAGTGACTATAGAGCTGAAGCAAAGAATGTCAGATATTCCGCCGAAATTTCCAGCAACCAGACAGAAGAATCATCAGATACGATCAATCTAGCGACAAAATCACGAGAAAAATCGAACCTAGGGGATCAGGTGGAGCTGGATTGTGTTGTGCGTCGATTTGCTGAATGCAAGAAAAATGGTGAAGAACAGAGCACCACAACGACAAGAAGAAGAAATAGTCAGATTGATCGAAGAAGAAGCTACTGGAGGAGGAGGAGGAGGAGAGCGAGGAGAAAAGAAGAAGACAGAGACTTAGGAAAAGGATTTGTCATTCATTCAGCCTAATCTCTGATGAATTACAATATGACTCCCAATATTATACTAATATTACAAAAAAGTCCCCGTTGAACTTTAACATCTATCACAAGTTGGTCCTTATCCGCAACATATTGATTATTGGCGAGCAGAGCAGCCACCGACCGCGCCCTACACTGGGAGCGCTCCCTTGAGGGCCCACTCAAGCTCTCTCACTCCCCGTCGCAGGTGCTGGAAATGGACGATTGGAAGTAAGGGTAATCCTAATTGCCGACATGCCCAAAACGAAATATGGAACTTTCATAGTCCCAAACACTAGGAATCATACAAGTTTCTCCACCAATTGGGAAGATCTGCAGTCTTGTGAGTTCACTTTAACAGGAGGAGCTTGCAAACAAATTAGAGATGGGCAAACTACACAAGAGTCTGGTCAGACCCCCGAGTTCCTCAAAATTCAAAATTTAAACCACAACCAAAAGAAAATATGACCCTAAATCCCAACTTGGTTGGGACTATCAGTGAAAGTTGGAACATCGAGCTACTTAATTAGCTTCTTCTTTTTTTCCCATCAGCAAACTGGGCATAACATCCTGACAATGCATTTATCTAAAGAAAATCTCAAAGATGACTTTGTTTGGGTTAAGAGCAATTCAGGTCGGCTCCCAGTTCTCTTCCTTTGGACACATGCTGATCACATGCCTTGTCCTTTGTGTAACACTGTAGCTGATAATTTCAAACATCTCCATCTCTAAGTTGCAAGAATTCATTTTATTTAATGCAATACTGTTTTGCAAAATATGGAATGAGAGAGACTCTTTACTGTAGTGAATAAAGCTTTCAAGGAGTATTCATCTTTGCATACTGAGGAAATCAGTGTTGAGTCACTTCACTGCTAGAGCATGATCTTCCCAAGAAAGCTGGGCAGCATCCTCCTGAGGACTCATATGGGCGCAAATACGAATCTTTACCGACGTTGCCTGGGATCAGAGCAGGAGCAGTCTTGCAAGGGTTGCTACTTGAGATGGAAACTCAAATTTGGCCCTACAGCAAAATTGCCCCTCCTCCTCATCCCAAGCACAAACAGAGTCAAGAGCTATCTTAGCATCACTTCAAGAGTCACATCCACCAAGGAATGGCTCTCCATAACCATTAATACAGACGGTTAGTAGATTACCTTGGCCGTAAATTCCTCTTCTTCTGTTCCTCGGGACTGTCATACTCTTTTGTTGGATGTTAGAATCTATTTGGCTCTTTTGAATATTGTTGCATTAGATGAGTGGATTGGGTGCAAAGGCAAGGGGAGGAAGATAGGCTTACGAAGAGAAGGGTAGAAAAATGGTCTCCTTTTTAGTTGATTGATTGATCGATCGATCTTCTCATATGCCCTTTTCATGCAAATGGTCTCTTAGTTCTCGAGGTTCCATTATACTATTTTTAAAATTCATCACCCATTCTATTTTAGCGTTTGGTTGTGTTCACTAACATGCGAAGGAAGTTTTGGAGCGATTCGACACGAGCAAGTGAAGCTGAGTGAATGCCCCCATTAGTTGCACATTTCATGTTATCGACAGAGTGGTCACCTTAGTTAGAGCATGCAATTGAAAGTTTAGTGTATGCCACCAGTGTGCACGCATCCAGATGTATCTCCTGTTGCTGTTGTTAGTGGCTATATATCTTGCCTCGGGAAAGATAACTGGTTCATGGGTTAGGTTTGGTTCAATTTGCAGTTCAGTTTGGTTCTTTGGCTTTTTTTTTTTTGTGTCCCTCCTTTTTAGGTAAGTAGAACCATAATTTAAAAAACCAGACCAGGTTGGTCAGTTCGACCAATCAACCAGGAACCGACCACTTACTCGGTTCAGTTCCAATAAAAGATCCAATTGCACATTTAAAGAGGTCAATTCCGATTGAACATGCCAGTTCACAGTCAGACCGATAAACTTAATTAAACCAGTGAAAAAACCAGTCGAATTAAATTAAAAAATATATTATAATACATATATTTTATTTTACTAGAGTTATATTTATATTTTATATTAAACTTTTATTTAATATAATGATTATATTAATTATTTTTATTATAAAGTATATTCAAATTATGATATTATGTAAATTTATTAGTAGTATTATTTATTAAATATGCGACCCATGAACCCATGAACCTATACTTATACAGGTTTCCAGTCCGGTCCGATTTTAAAAACTATGGATAGAAACAACAAAATTTAGCATGACGTTGGCATGACTCTATAAGATTATATGTGGGCCTGGGCTTATTGGGCCACTAATTTTAAAGCCGGACCAACCCGTGCCATTATTTTCCGTGTTGTGCCAACCTGATTGCCTGATAAAATTATATGAAAACCCATTTTTTATTAGTATGATAAGACACTAATTAAATAGAAAATATGAGGTTAATTATATTCTAAATTTAAAATTATAAAATATTATTGAATGAATTAGCTACAAAACCTTTTTAAATAAATATCCCGATAGTATTTATATATATATAAACATACTTGTCATATAAATGGTATCGGGCTTCTCTATGCAAAAAGAATATTGGGCTTGTTAATGAAAAATGTCTATAAAAACTACTGGGCTTATATTAAGTTCATACAATTTGCCCATATAATATGCCCAATGGGCCGTGGATTAAGTAAAATTCATGTCGCTTGTATTTTTTTCCTTTTTTAAAAATGTTACCGGGTCGGGCCAGGCGGGATGATGAAATAATGGGCCGAACTTCATCGTGTCACAGTTATTGGGTCTTGCCGGACCGGCCCGATTTACCGCTCCCATTTAAAATCATAGAGACTCAACGAACGCATTACTTATTTCGGAGAAGGCCCATTGAATCGACCCAACAAGAAAAGACTCGGCCCACGAAGGAAGAGCAGGGCTTCGGATACCAGAAACGAAATGACTGTTATGCCCTTACGTCGGTAGCGAATTAACGACAGGTTGCCCCGAGCATAATTGAAAGCGGAAGCAGCGGATCCCATAGAAGGGACGTTTGAGTCTGCGTCGTGAGAGATGGGGACGACGACGATGACATCGTCGACGCAGGCGTACGGGGAGCCGTGGTACTGGGACAATCGGTACGCTGGCGAATCGGGACCTTTCGACTGGTACCAGAAGTACCCCTCGCTCGCCCCTCTCATCAATCTCTACATTCCCCGCCACCGTACCAAGGTTCTCGTCGTCGGGTGCGGAAACTCAGGTTCGTGACGCTGATGGCCAGCTCTTGTCATTTACAGTTCCTGTGAACCCCGCTGACGTCGCCTAACGTCGTATGAGATTGATTTGTCTAGCTGATTCAGAAATTTTTATATACATTCCATATATGGACATGACTGCGATTAGATTTTAGCTATTGCTGCTCCACTGTCCTGTTCTTTTTATTTGAGTGTCTATTTTTTAGGAAAATCCGAGATTTCGAGATAGATAAGCGGACGATCCGAGTGTGTTCTTACGTTTTATTCTGTCGTTGTGCAGCGTTTAGTGAAGGAATGGTGGATGATGGGTATGAGGAAGTGATCAACATCGATATATCTTCTGTCGTGATTGAAGCCATGAAGAAGAAGTACTCTAACAGATCCCAGCTCAAATGTATCACTCTCAGGGATTTGAACAGTAATTGCAATGTTGAATTGTCTGATAATGAATTGTTGAATTCTTCCTGTTTGCCATAAACAGATATGGTGATGGATGTTCGAGATATGAGGGCTTTTGAGTCAGCTTCCTTTGATGCTGTTCTTGATAAAGGTATGATCGCTCATTTCATTGCTTGATTTTCATTTTTTTTCTAGAATTTGAGGCTTTGCACATTAGTGTGCCGTAAATTATTTGCTTATTTTCTAAAGCTGATTATTGGTCTATTTCTTATATTTTTTCAGGAACTCTAGATTCCTTACTGGTAAGTGTTGCTCATGATAGTTGTCGTTTCTCCCTCCTAAGCAGTAACTCTTCTTGCTCATTGCTTGTGCTCACTTGTGCAGTGTGGAAACAATTCTCAGAAAAATGCTGCTAAAATGCTCGAGGAAGTTGCAAGGTATAGAAAAACATAGTAAAGATTGTGAACAGCCATAGATGGTTGTTTCGTGTGTTAAAGTGTTTTAGTATTTCTTGATTCTTTTACTATATATTGAAGCAGTTGATGACCCACTGTAGGGTGCTCAAGGACAGGGGAGTTTACATTCTGGTGAGTGCAGCATGTGTACCCTTTAGGAGAAATCATCCTTCAGTTTTGTCATATGATTTTGGACTTGCTTTCTAAAGTTGAATTTGCCCGTCCACGTACAGACCTTTAACATCTGGCTGTAACTGTGGATGTTGCAGATTACATATGGAGCTCCAAGTTATCGACTCAATCTGCTGAGAGATATGAATGTGTGGACAACGAAGCTCCATGTGATAGGTTTGTCAAGATGATTCTTATGTGCCATTAATCTATTGTATTCTGTGAATCCTCATCAATGAACATTTTCTTTGCTCTGAGCATGCTTGCTCCTAAAGATTGCATGCCTATTGCCTGAAATCAGAGAAATTATGACATGAGAATATGGCTTTGGTACAAAGAAATGCCTCCCTTTTCTTTTTTATTTTTCCCTTTCTTTTTTCGCCTTTTGACCATCGCTTGTTTCAGTTGGTATCTGAAAACTGAATGGAAAAGATTTTCACATAGGATATTCCTTTATTTGATCATCCCCTTCAGTTCTATTCTTGTTCTTCCCTACGAACTGTGGCCTTAGTCCTGGCTGTATGCAGAGAAACTTGTCACAGAAGGAAAGCCTGACAAGCCATGGAAACTGACTGATCCGATTCCCTTGGATGATGTTGGGATTTCTGTGGAAGCTGTACTTGGGAAAAGTCCTGATGTCCATTACATATATGTCTGTACAAAGGTCTGTTGAGACATTTACTCTAGGCACATGCATCATACTATATTCTCTAATTAGCCTACCTTCTTTCCACGATGATGTGACCATGTAGCTTCAACCTTCCTCTTCCTCTTCCTCTATGGGTCGGCTCGACAGGCTATAGCCAGAGCCACGAAAGTTGAGTGGTTCAATGAGGATGACAGTGTTGTTTGTTATTCTCTTCACATGTCCTATCTGTTGGCAGCGTGTTGTTTTGAATCCAAATGATATTCATTAGATCTATAGTTTGCCACTAATTACACTTCAGCGATCTTAACAGTCCATGCATGTCATGGTGTACTCAAATCAAGGCATTGTATTGTGAAATCAAGGGTTTATGGAATCACTGGTTCATCGAGTGCAACCCTGTTTTGTTTAACTGTCTCATGCCTATTCTTAATTGAAAATGGTACTTGATGAGGTATAGATCCATATCTCTTGTTATACCTTCTTTTAACTATCAAGGAGATAAACATATTGAACCTGCTGATTTTTTCCCCAATGGTGTGTGTTTCAATGAATCAAATAGTTTATATACAAGTTATCCACAGCATCTGGATTGATTGCACACATCAGAATTAACGGAAACCTTTGCTGAAAAATTAATGGATATCTTTGCTGATGGAACCGACCCTTCTGCTTTCTTTAAAATCATGTACATGGCAAAGTTCTCTCTGTGTTTAATGTTTCAATCTTTATACACAAGATCTAAGCCATTTACGTGAGGTCGCTCTTGTAAATAATTCCACAGGAACCTTAGAAGCGGGCGAGCTCATTAATTGCACGGTTGAGGAGCTTCTGAGGCTGCGCTCGCCTTTTATGGAGGTCCAAATACCTACTCTCGATGTGCTACTCTCCTGTATAAAACCGGTAGACAAGTAAGAACAGTGGTGGTGAAGTTTACTCGATACTGTAGCGCACTAGGATATGTTTGGTAGTGGACCTATGCCGAAGTGCCTCCTGGGCATTCTATGCTCTGAAGAGTGCTTTCACAGTGTCACCATCCCATCAATGTGTGAGTCTTTTGTGGTAGGAACGCTTTTTGCCTACTCGAGGAGAAACTAGTGCATATGCCAGAATGATGATCATCGTTTCACTAGTTCAACGATGATTTGAAATAATTTTCTGCTAGTGAGTAGTTTCCAAATGCATCCCACCTGTAATTTGGCACGAGATATGTGAATAAAGAGGAACAAGATTGATCCCACCTGTAAACGGCATATGCCTTTCCTCATTTGAATCTTGTCCTCAACTTGAAGTCTGTGCCGTCATGCAATGCCGTTGTAAGATTTCACGGCCATATCCGCCTTTGTGGAATACAAACCCGATCAAATTCCTCGACTGAGGTTGGACTCTACAGAGACTGAACTTGTAGGTGCCCGTTTCTTTGTTCTTGAGCATAGAAGGCGAGTTTGGTTTTTCTAGTAGGTGAGGCTTCCCTTGCCCCCAAGCTGTGGCCGACGAGGGCCATTCTTGTAACTTCCCCATACCTTATATTTCCAATTTTGCCCACTGCTTCCTTCGGATGTCGTTCTCCAGAGTCGCCCACACGGTAGACAGTCAGTTCCCGCCCATTTGTTGCGAACCCTCGCCCTCCCGCCTTTCTTATTTTATCTCCTTCCCTCCCTCCTCCTCCTCCTCCTCCGCTCTCTCTCTGTCGATCCGACCGCGTCTCTTCCGCCTCTCATCTTCTTCTTGGATCGCATGGAGCCTGAGCAGATTGCTTGGTTGTTGAACGGCACCCTCAGCCTCGACGCTGATGCCGTCCGCGCTGCTGCCGATGCTCTCGACCGCCTCTCTCCTCTCCCGAGCTTCCCCTACCACCTCCTAGCTATCGCCGCTGGTAAGGCCTTCTGCTGCTCAGCTTCATGCTTCAGCTTGATCGAGCTCATATGAAGTTTATTGTCAAGCTGGCCGTGATTCGTTTGGGTATAACTTCGGGCGGCTCCTTCCACGTATACTTTTTTTCCACCTATTTGTGGAAGACGAAGAACTAGCCGCCTCTGCTTCGAAGAGCAAGAGAGGGATATAATGTTATCAACTGTCAAAAAAGCAGACTCACGTTTCTGTTTATGGCAGACAAATTAGTGAGGCTCATTAGCCAGATCGATTTTTCATACAAATATTTTATTCCAACAATTTCTTATTCTCATCGAAATCACTTGCTCTGAAACTCTAATTGAAGATAAGTTTACTGGCTATAGGTTTGACTTTGATCGTCACTTTTGATCGTTAATTTTTTTCTGTGCACATTTATAGGAAGTGGAGAGCAAGGCCAAAAGGTTGCTGCTGCTACGTACCTCAAGAATTTCACTCGGAGAAATCTAGAAGGTGATAATCCACAGTCAAATGTAAGTAAGGAGTTCAAGGATCAGCTTCTACAAGCCTTGCTTCAAGTGGAACCAGAAATTTTGAAGGTTTTGGTTGAAGTGGTGTGTGAAATCTCCCCCTTCCTCGCCTAAATGTCGAAGTTCAATCCTAACTTGTTTCCATTTCTTTTACCATCACCACATGTATGTCATAGATGTTTTAATGTTCCACAGTTCAGGATAGTTGCTAATACTGAGTTTGTCAAGCGAGATTCATGGCCTGAACTCATACCTAAACTACGTTTGGCCATTCAAAATAGTGATCAAATAAGTAACTGTGTGGATTGTGGGTGGAAAACTGTTAACGCCCTTACAGTTCTTCAAGCAGTTGTCAGACCTTTTCAGGTATTAATCCTGCATGATGCCCTTTAAATTTAAGTTAGACCTACGATTGAAATCTTTGGCATTTCCAAAAGAACATGTTCTTATATCTGGTAGATTTTGAACCTGGATTGTACATCGTTCATCCAGTAATACTCTGTGTGATGTGTATTTTTGGCAGTACTTTTTAAATCCCAAAATTGCCGTGGAGCCAGTGCCACCTCAGCTGGAGTTGATTGTTGAGGAAATAATTGTCCCATTTCTTACTGTTTTCCATAATATCGTTGATAAGGTAGATATCTTTAATTTTTTGTCCTTGCTACTTCACATAAGATGGTTTTTATATACGGAAATACTTGCCATTCTGAACTATATGATGCATAATATAGGTTAAAGCTGCCAGTGATATGAAAGAAGTAGGTCTTGAAAAGATCCTTCTCGTTATGTGCAAGTGCATCTATTTTGCTGTAAGTTTAATGCCATTAATTTTGAGCATGATTTTGGTCATTTCCTATTGACATGATCCCCGAGTCATAGACCTGCTTTATTTTACTATTAGCACTTGGTAATTTTATGTTGTCTCAATATGGAAAATCTTGCTTTCCCATTTGCACTATGCACACTATTTCTAGGATGTTGACTAGTTGTATCTTGTCTATTTAATTTACTACACTACTGGAATTTAATCCAATTTTGGACAATACAGGAATAGGAATTTACCATTCATTTCCCAGTCCATTTCATTCCGGTTCTAGAGATTTAACCAAATAAGCCCTTACTTTTGATGAGATTTACTACCAGCGGGTTCATGAGCTATTCTGAAATAAAGCATGAGATGCAGCTCCATTTTCTTTGGGATGGTGCTGCTTATGCTGCTAATTTTATAGGTCATAGTGCTCATCTTTTTTTTTTTTATTCCTGAATTTTCCATTTTTGTTTGCATCAAATGGTTATAACTCATGGGGTCACATATTAGCTTTTTCTGGGAATTTTTAGAAGTAAATTTAGTTTTACAGGTGAGGTCTCATATGCCGTCTGGTTTAGCTCCTCACATAGCCTCAGTTTGTCATGATTTAATTGGGATCCTGGACACTTTATCTTTTGATCCTGTGGTGCTATCTGGAAATGAACACTTGCTGAGGTTAAAAATGGCAAAAAGGAGTTTACTGATCTTCTGTGCCTTGGTAACAAGGCATCGGAAGCATAGTGACAAGTAAGTCACTTGTAACTTTGAAAGATCTCTGGTCAAAAGAATGGAAGAGAAACATAATACTGTGGTGTTGCATTTTACAGGTTGATGGGTTATATGATCAACTGTGTTCTAAAAATTGTTAAGTACAGCTCAAATGTCCACGTAAGAATTATTCTAATTGAAATTTGTTGGTCAATCATCCTTTTTTTATTACGCTTATGATTTTTACTAGACTTTTCTGATGCTTAACTCCAATATCTTCCATGGTTTCATGCAAGATGAAGCTATTCTATCTCATTCATCATTGCAATATTTGCTAATAATTTCATCATCTAATGCAGAAACTTGATTTCTTGTTAGAAAGGATAATATCACTTGCCTTTGATGTCATCTCCTGTGTTCTAGAAACTGGTCCAGTGAGTGCACTGTCCAATGAGCATTAAGTCGTACAGGTTATTTTTTGCACTTTTTCCTTACTGTGACAACTTTAAAAAAATAGCAGTTTTTTTAATTAGGGCTGGAGATTAATTTCACCCCACTTCGCATCATTATTGGACTCTGCAATCTTCCCAGCATTGGTAATGAATGAAAAGGTACTATCTCCAACTGATTACATGGTCATTGAGTTATATCTGATGAATCTGTTTTATTTTTCAATGAAACTTGCTAAACTGCATGTGTTTTCTGCGCTGCCAATAGGATATTGCGGAGTGGGAAGAAGATGCAGATGAGTACATTAGGAAGAATCTTCCATCTGATCTGGTGTGAAATTATGTGCACACTAGATGCCTGTATGTAAGAAATTATATGTCTAGGTTTTAGATCTGAAATTTTGTGTTTGATCACAGGAGGAAATATCTGGATGGAGTGATGATTTATTCTCAGCCAGGAAAAGTGCAACAAACTTACTTGGTGTTATATCAATGTCAAAGGTTGATACTTGTAGAAAAAAAATATCGGATGTGCTTTTTCAATTGGATTTTATTTGTTCTCCTCTTCCCCCTCATTTCCTCTCAACTCTTGCAGGGTCCTCCAGGTGGGAATTCAAGTAATTGTTCAACTTTATTAAAACGTAAAAAAGGTGAAAAGGGCAAGAGAAGTAATCAACATTCTCCTGTGGGGGCACTTTTGGTGCTTCCATTTTTGTCCAAGTTTCCCCTTCCCACTGATGGCAATGCATCCCAGTCTAAAGTTTTGTATAAGTGAGTATAATGAATGTTACTCTCTCAGATATGTCTTGAAAGGGTTCTTCCATTGTTCATCTCTATCGAAGGACAAGAACTTTAATAAAAGTACCATCAAGACAGAAACTAATGTTAGAATAATTAGTTAGTGACTGAATTTATGATATTTCTACATCATGCACCCAATCTTTGGGTGTCACACAAGCATCTTATTTTTACTATTTTACAGGAAAGTGCTTTCTGTTGTTTGTATCTTTTCTCTCACTCTATTTATGTAGGGCTTGTGAAAATTAGATCCTATAGGAACTGTGCTTTATGATTGTATTCATGCTATTGGAATTTGGAACTAGAACAATTACAGTCAACCATCATATACGTGGCATTTGTTTTTTCTATAATTCTCTGTTTTACATTAACCAATTGAGCTGCATTCCTTGCATTTTTGTAATTTATCTTATTGTAGTTTTACATGGGAATTGTTTCTTTTGGCTGACAGAGATGCTTCCTTGCTACAGTTTTCTCTCATGCTTTAATTTATTATCTTATTTATTACTGAAATGTGCATTCATGTTGCTGTCGGACATTCGATGGATCAACCATGGTAGTTATTTTGGTGTTCTGATGGCATATGGTGGCCTGTTAGAGGTAGTAAATTTTTACCCACTGGATAACAAGTCTAGTATTTCCTTGTTGATAATATAATGAAACTTTATGTCTGATGCTGCCAATGCAGTTTCTAAGGGAGCAAAAACCTGGGTATATGGAAACTCTACTTCGAACTCGACTTCTGCCACTGTATATGATATCAGAGCCGGTACCCTATTTGATTGCCAATGCCAACTGGGTGCTTGGGGAACTTGCATGCTCTCTACCTGAAGTAAGATCCATTTTCCTGTGAATATGATTTGTTTGATTGCTCTTTGAGAAAGCTTAATTCTTTATGCAACAAATTGTACAGTACATTGGCTAGCCTATTTTTCAAATTCAAAATGTATTTTCATTCATCATTGGTTGGGGTGAAATGAATATAATTTTAAATGTAGGATGCTTCTGATTCGTATTTCCCACAGGAGATGAGCCCAGATATATATTCATCATTACTGAAGGCATTGACTATGGTAGACACAGCAGATACCATGTGTTATCCTGTTAGAGTTTCTGCTGCTGGTGCAATTTCGAAACTACTTGAAGTAGGTTTAAAATATGTGTTTTATCAAATTGTGGATTTGTACAAATACAATTTTATTCTAAGTTTGATATTTCTGGGATGTATTTCTGCAGAATGATTACCATCCACCTGAATGGTTGTCACTTCTCCAAATAGTAATTGGTAGAATTGGATTTGAGGATGAGGAGAGCTGTATCTTGTTTCAACTTTTGAGTTCTGTAATAGAATCTGGGAATGAGAGTGTTGCAGTTCATATCCCTGACATAATTTTATCACTAGTAGGAGCAATAGCAAAGTATTTACCGCCTACTATGGAGCCATGGCCTCAAGTATGTTTTCCCATTATTCTTCCTTCAATCATTTCTATTATTCTAGGATCGTATGACTTGCTGAATGGATGCTTCACATGGAAAGCTGTGCAGCAAAACAATTGAGGCCATATGCATCAAAAGCCGGCCTCAATTTGTTTCTTTGCTGTGCACATCTCTTATTGGAATCTGATGAATCAGGAAGTTGTTCGAAGAGAGAATCTATTTTTATGACTTCTAATTTGATTTCATAGTATCTATCTTTTTGTAATTTCCACTCCTTTTGGTAGTGTCCTCTAATTCAAAGCTAAACAGCCATATTTTGAACCATGAATTTTGGGTATCCCTAATAAATAATCAATTGTGGGTATTTTGTTGATATAGATTTTTATCTACACTGCAACTTTGAACAATTTTATGGTTGAATCAAAAGCGTGGGCAGATATACTTGCTGAGATGCAAACATAATTTATAAAGATGTCTGCATGCCAAAATTTTGTGGCTTGATAAAAGAATAGGAAGATAAATGAAAAACCTTATGCAGCACTACTTGCAAAGTCTTAGATCCTAGTATTTGCAAAGTGACAGAATCAAAAACTTAATTGTATAAAAATCTTAATAAATTTGTATGATGGGTGTGATTAGATATTGATATTTCTAGCAACAAGCATCTAATACAGAAACTTCTAACTGGTGATTGAATTTTCTCTCTTCAGGTGGTTGAACGAGGCTTTGAAGCTTTGGCTGTGATTGCTCATTCATGGGAAAGTTTTGTGGTTGAAGAAAGTGATGAGAATGAATCCAGTGAGAAGTGGGCAACTGGTCAAGCTACCATTGGTAGAGCTTTTTCAGCTCTCCTGCAAGAGGCTTGGCTTAAACCAATGCAAACTGGGGTTGGTCTTCCTTTTGGTATCTTGTCTTCCATGATCCACTTTATGGTTTGAAGTTGAAAATGAAGTTTATAATGGGATGTATCTGGTCATTTTGTTTTATTTTTCTGTTTCTTGAACTCTTTTGACAAACTCTATTAGTGCACCTACTGTTTTGAAAGAGATCCTACCGGATGGGATGTATTGCCCTAATGGCATTTTCCCTTTCTGTATAGACCTGAACTGAGCTCAATGAATTTGGATTTAGCCCCTTTTATTTGACCAATGTTAAGAGGTTAGGCCGTGTTCTCAGAAAATTTTGTGTTGCTCCTATTTGTGGCTTCTATCTGGAGATTTATGCTTCATACTGGATCCTACTAAGTTGAGGATCTCTATTTAGACAGGTCTTACAGAACTAAATTCTGAAGTTTGATGTAATTGTTTCTAAAGAGAATTTCACCCATCTTAATGTCTTTAGTCGGTTGTTGAATCTGTAAAGGGCCTGGAGATCCAGGAATCTGCACCTTCGTCTTGCATAGATGATTCGTCAACATTGCTCAAGTCTATCATTCTTTCTGTGACCATGAGTAATATGATCACAGAATTCAAACTGTCAGAATTACTGTCAGTATGGGCTGATGTAATAGCAGATTGGCATGCTTGGGAAGAATCTGAGGACTTATCAGTCTTTGACTGCATCAAGGAAGCTATCAATCTAAGTACCAAGTATGGGCTGACTGATTTCATAACAAGACGAATACCATCCCCTCCTGCACCACCAGTCCCAAGAGGATCCATCATCGAAGGCATCGGTGCTTTTATCAGTGAGGGTATTGCTCAGTATCCATCTGCTACCTGGAGAGCAAGCTTATGTGTGCATATGATACTTCACATGCCAAATTATGCCTCTGAATCTGAGTTAGGTGTGAAGCAGTCACTAGCAATCTCTTTTTGTCGGGCAGCATTTTCTCATTTCCGGGAGATTCAAACCAAACCTTCTGCACTTTGGAGGCCTTTATTGCTTGCTATATCATCATGCTATTTATATTACCCTGACGTGGTGGAACAGATTCTGAATAAGATTGAAGATGGTGGATTTGCTATGTGGGCATCGGCATTATGTACTGTTGCATCTATCTCATTTGAGCCAAAAATATCACAAGCATCTGAGATGAAGTTACTCGGTTTGTTTTGTCCCTTTTATGCTTTAATATGTCAGTTATGTGATCTTATATCTTGTTTATTCTTCAAACATTGAAAAAAATGTTCATGTTGGTAGGTTATAGTTGTATCTTGATCCTAGACAGTGCGATGGGAAAGAGTTGTTGATCCTGCAGAATGATATAGCGTTTAATTGTCTCCAGTTGATACTTTCCTAGAATGTTTTATTGGTAGCTACAATTGACAAGACACTTCATTCTTATACATCTTTGTGATTTACAGTAATGGCTTTGGGGAAGGTGATCGAGAGGCTTCTTGAACAGGGGAAGCCAGGGAATGGATTAGTAGGTAACTGTTTCGTTTCTCTGCTAGAGGCAGCAGTATGGTTGAAGGAAGTGCAGGAAGGAGTGGAAGATGAGGATGTGGACGAAGATGAAGATGATAATTGCAGTGAGGGTGAGGATTCCGATGAGGAAGATGATGAGGTGTGCTTTGAATCCTGATCATATTGCTCCCTGCGAGAAAATGCCCTCTGATTATGTTTATTGTATTAATTGGATGTCATAAAATGTCAGAAACTTGTAAAAATAAATCATGTTCCTCGAGGCAGAGATCCTTGACATTGTAGTTAGTTTTAAGTCCTTTTTTTTTTCTTTTTTATGGCAAAGCAGGACTCTGAGGCTGATGAGCCTGAAGAAACCCAAGAAGAATTCCTCGAGAGATATGCCAGAGCTGCTGTTGAGCTTGAAAATGGTTTAGATCTCGAAGAGGGAGATGTAGAAGATCAAGACTACGAGCCCGAGCTCGGTAAGCTCATTGATCTTCTGATGGCAGGTGATATTTCCAATATTGCTCCAAAAAGGAAAATTTTGGTCCATCATACATGCGGTTATTTTGCAATTTCAGTGTGAATCTGATTATGACACATTTAGTTCCGATTAATGTGTAATAAATAGGTTTTCTGGAGGGGGTCGATCCCGAAAGAACCGTCTTTTCATTGATAAAGAGACACTCGGATATCCTGGTAAAGGGTCAGGTATTGCCATCCCAGCTTGTTTCCAACATCGCGAACACCTTTCCTGAGCATAGTTCATTATTTTATCCAGCAAGATGAAGTGTTAATTTATACACGTTCTTCACAAAAGAAAAGACTGTTGTGGCTCTTATTGTTGCTGTCAGTCCCGCATTCGATGTGATAATATTTATGTTTTAGTTGCTTGGCCAACTACTTGTATGTTTATCTAGTCACTGCAATCGTTTGAAACGGTATTGGTGTCTTATTCATTTTGATGACTGTTTGGTCTTCACTGAGATTTTTCTTGATGATTTTTCGAGACTCTCTGACACAAAGGTGATCATCGGCATCGATGCGGTGATATCCGACATTCTAACTTGGTGGGACCACCCTCTTGCCATTGAACATTAACTAAGGTACTTGTTCTTCTCAGTCTTAGCTATTAACTCCTCCAGCAATCAAAGCTGTTAGTCTTTCAATCCTCCCCTCCCGTGTCCATGGCATGGGTGGAGGATGGACGGAGAAGAGTCAGAGGACTGGGATTCTTCGGCTCAAAAGGGAAAAGAAATTCTAGGCAGAAGAACTAAATTACTCGGAAGTGTAGGGAAATATATTCTCGAGTTGTGTGGGAACAGAATTATGCTTTCAGGAAGGAGCTGGAGCCAAAGAATCTTTGCAAAAGAAGTATGAATTTTGTCACACTTTATAGCCACTTGCCGCATGTTTTACAATTTACTCTCCACTTTTGCTCCTCCCTCATTTTTCCCCGGTGTACCTTGCTGTGGCAAAATGCTCTGTTTGCTTATTAGCATAAAATCTTTCCTTTTTTGTGTTTTGTTTTATTAAATTAATACGAAAATGAAAGGAATATTATTTTTATTCGGCCAAAAAAACAAGGGAAAGGAAATGGTTTTTCCCTCTCTCCCCTTCACCAAGAAAAGTATTGCAAATTTGCAACTACCTAACAAAGGAAGGTTCCGGACAGTGACTCGGACGCTTCAATTCCAACGGCTTCACGATTCTTCTGTTGAACTGGAATTTTGACTTTCCTTTTTTCTGATATTCTTTTTATTTTTGTTGGAGTGACACTGAAGGGGCCACGCGGTCACTTCCTGCCCTTCTCCCCTGTTCTTTATTCTCTTTCACAAAAAAGAGAGAGAGAGAGAGAGAGAGAGAGGATAAAACAACAAAATTCCTTGTCTACAAATTTTTTCCATTTCTTTGAGAAATTCTTGTATATAATTTTATTATATGCTCAGTATAATTATTATTCGATGCGGGCTTTCTTGTGCAAATGGAATGGAATTGCATATTGGTTATTCTGAGCAAAAGAACAAAAGAGGGAATGGAATTGCTAAAACAGGGGAATTAACAGATGGAACGAACTTAATGAACGCTCTTCTGGAATGGACATGAAAGCCCTACCTGTCTTGCTCGGTTGCTCCGGCATTGGAAGTGAAGGAAACCCGACCGAGCCGTGTAGTAGATGGGGGAAAGTTACAGAGGAAGTGAAGGGGAGGAAGGGGAGAGAGGGAGAGAGGTAGCACTGTCAATGGCACGAACTTCAAGCCCAAAGGCGGGAAAGAGTTAGATTTGATAAGAGAGTTAACTAGGGAAAGAGGAAGGAAAGAGATTAGTAATTTCACAGAAGTAGAAACTTGTAAGTGGTAGTTACAGGTTTTTTTTTTCTCTCTCTCGGTCCGTAGGTAGTTATAGTTGAACTAGGGAAAGGAGAGTGTCACACGTTTTTTGTTGATCAAATTTATATTTATTGAGAATTATTCTTTTAGGGTTTTTAATAGCTCCTATAATTTCGAAAGTCCACTTTATGACGTAAGGTTATGCAGATGCAACCTCTAGCTCAAAAGTCAAAAAGTCTTTCAAAGTGGCAAAATTAAGGGGCCTCCCACTGTTAAGGTCGGGGGCATTTATGGTATTCCAAAGGGCATGCGACTACACAATATAACCCCCGTCAAAACGGTGCGGATTTGCTGAGAGAATCTAATCGTCCTCTGCGTGTCTATAGTTTTTTTTTTGTTTTTTCCTTTTTTGATTAATGACAGCCATACCGATAGGAATCTATCTTTCAACTAAAACCCAAAATAATCAATGGTATCCCACAATTATGCGACTGCGAAGGTATTTTGTTGTACGGCATTTTCACACGACAATACCTTTACAAATATATTGACAAAAATATATACAATATCAATTTTTTTTTATGATTTTTAAGAAAATTTTCTCAAGTATTTAATTAATTAACCTCCAATATTTATGTGAATTTCATTTATTAAAGTACTGTAATATGAGCATTTATCAAGTGGAAATTTAATAATGGAACGTAGCTTTATCCATAATTATCTGGTAAAAATATATAAGAGAATACTATATTAGTAATGATAATTACGATAATTATATGAATGGTCGTTTATCCATTCATAGATGCATGATGCTAAGTAAGATCACTGGAAAACGTGCTTTTTCTTTCTGTAGAAAATTAGAAAGAAAAGAAGGGGGAAAGAAAACAAACTTACAGACCACAACTCTCTCTCTTCCCCGAGTCCTCTCTCTCCTCCCCCGGTCCTGTTTCCTCTCCCCTGCCATGGCTGTTCCCGAGGACTAGGGTTTCTTAGGCGGGTAGATTCCGTGCAAAATGTCCCAGGTGACCCCCTTTCCACCCGTCAATCTTTCTACCTCTCGCCCCGTGGAGTTCTCTGGGTCGCACGTGGCTTGATTCTGCTACCTTCTTTCCCTTGCGGTATGCTCTGCCCTTCGATTTGGGATGTTCCGTCGGGGTTTATGGTCTCCAGAACCGGACCTTTCACGTTTCTATCCGGGTTTCCTTGTTGTGGGGTCGCGTGTTCGTGTTTGCGCCTTGTGCTGTAATGCTTGCTTCATTTTCTATAGATTTGGGGTAGCTGAATAGTCAACGGGCTTCTGACATGTTGTTATACCTCTGGATTAGGGAATTTTTGTTGCTTTCGTGATTCGTATGTGAATATTCTTTGGTTGATCAAAGAGTCACGGGGGTTTTACGTTGGAATCAAGCTGCGCTGCATGGTTCCCCTGAATTCTCGTATGCCAAAGTGTAATCTGTGCGTTTGAGTGATGGGGTAGCGTTATTGAAGCTGTGGTTTTCCTGGACCTGGTTCAGTTTGCTTACTCAGGCATGCTAGTTGTTTCGCATTTCCTTGTACCCCGTAATTGTTGAAGTAGAGGTTTCTCTTCCTAGTGCCTCTGAAGATACTCTGTTATAATTCGTATTATGAGATTCCTTACTTTATAGAGTTACTGTAAGCCTTGCTGCGCGGCTTTGCTTGGCATCTTATGGGTTGGTATACTTTTGATCTTAACACTCTGGAGTATTCTTGACATGACATTTTGGATCCAATCCTGCAGAGGTGGCAGTCCTGGTATGGAAATGCATAATGCCAATGAACATGGAAATGGACAACCTTACATGGTATCATTTCCTGATAAATATTCATTTCGTGACTTTTGAAATCTAAACAAAAGGAACCTGGTCTTAATTTGTTCCTCCTCTTTGAAGATTTCCAGCTATTATAATATTCAATTTTAGCCCGATTTCCTTGTTTTAGATCCAAGGTGCTGATTCAAGCCAGCTGATTGCGAATCCACAGTTTGAACAAATTGAAAGCATGTATTCTGAAGGAACCCCTGAGTTCATTGTTGACCAGGGCTTATACTATCCTGCTGCAACTAACTACGGATATTACTGTACAGGTAATAATGAAGATCCTCGTCCCACTTGTTAGTGTCATTGTATGTTAAAATTTATTGCTGTTGGCCTTCCAGGATTTGGAGCACCCACTGATTGGGAGGACCACCATAGGATTTTTGGTGTAGATGGTCCTGATGTCCAGTACACGGTATTTGTCTCGTTCTTGCTCACACTCTCAATACCTATGACTATGTTTTGTTCCTGTTGACTAATTCTGGTTTGCGTTGTTTTGTTGCAGGGTGTTCAAACGGAAAGTTTGCCTTATGTATATTATACACCGAGTTACGGCTATGTCGAGTCTCCATACAACCCATACAATCCTTATATTCCTGGTGCAATGATAGGAGTTGATAGCCCATTTGCGGGTGCACAACAATATTATAGTGTTCCTCCATATCAGAATTCTGTTGCTACTTCTGGTTATATTCCCATTATTGTTCAATCAGATGCCACTTCTCCTGAAGCCTTATTGAATGCTGGGACCACCAATATTAGATCTGAAGGAAGAGGTTTGAAAAGCAACTTTGCTTCTCCATCAGCTGCTTTTGGCAGGAATTCATCCAGAATTTCAGACCATGCAAATTCCCTGAATAGGCTCTCAGATGGGACAAAAGATGCTGGATTGGGCAAGCCAGCTGTCCCATATGCGAGCCTTTCTGGAGGGGGTGCTCCTGGCTCTACCTTTTCTCGTGCTTTTCAGGTATATAAATCTTTTACCTGCTTAGTCCTTCCATCAGACAGATCATTGCAGATATTATTGCTTTGTGGTTGTGAAATCCATAATAAGTTAAAAATGCATATGATGTATAGTGAGTGATTCCCAGGTACCTTAGAATGGGTGCAGATAGTTATTTTTGTTGAGTGATAGTTTAAAGCAGTTTTGCTTAGTTCTACAGTTGAATTCAATTGTATGGGAAAATCTCCATCTTGAAGGATTCTGGATAATGTGCAGTTCCCTTGTTTTTCCATGCTTCAAAATGCTGTTCACGCTTGCAGGGTAGAAGCGCTTCCAGCTCTATCCACCCTGTAGATAATAGCAGTAACAGGAAGGTTCCATCTAATTATAGCCAATTCAAGGTTGGTTTCTCCGATTATGGTTCAAGTGGTCATGGATGGGTCTCTTCAGAGAAGTCCCGACCAAAGTTCCATGTGGGTCGAGTGGAGGAAAATATCAATGGGCCCACTGATTCACTCAGAGAACAGAACCGGGGCCCAAGAACCTACAGACCAAAAAGTCAGCTTGCTGTGAAAGCCTATACGACCAAGGCAGGGGATGCTAATGCACAAGGAATTATCATTATCAATACTGACCAGTATAACAAGGATGATTTCTCTCTTGACCATGAGGATGCGAAGTTCTTTGTAATAAAGTCATACAGTGAAGATGATGTTCACAAGAGTATAAAATACAATGTATGGTCATCTACACCTCATGGAAACAAGAAGCTGCAGAGTGCCTACGAGGATGCTCAAAGATTAGCTGCTGGAAGGCCTAGGGGATGCCCTATTTTCTTGTTCTTCTCTGTATGTTACCATTTTTCTCTCTTATGTTACCCTATCTAGTTATTTTGTTATCTTTAGTGATTTGATTGGTGAATTATCTTTTTCTTGGCCATGATTAGGGACTCACCACCTCTGGTATCTCCTTTTTGCAGGTTAATGCCAGTGGTCAGTTTTGTGGCGTTGCTGAGATGATTGGACCGGTGGACTTCCACAAGGATATGGATTTTTGGCAGCAAGATAAGTGGAGTGGAAGCTTTCCTGTGAAATGGCACTTTATTAAAGACGTTCAGAACACTGCCTTTAGGCATATCATATTAGAGAACAATGAGAACAAGCCGGTCACTAATAGCAGAGATACCCAAGAGGTGTTTATTCTGCTCCTGATCTCAAGCATGAATCTAGGCATATCAACTGTTATTTCTTGGTTTTGTCTCCTTAATATGATGGATTATTTCATGGCTATCTCATATACAAATCCATGTGGACCAACTGTATATTGATTTTGCAAAAAAACTGTGCTGCAGATATTTTTTGGACAGGGGATGGACGTGCTTAAAATATTTAAGAACCACACCTTGAAGACATCTATTCTTGATGATTTCATGTATTATGAGAATCGGCAGAAAATGATGCAAGAGGAGAGAGCTCGGTTATTGGTCAGAAGTTTCCCGACCCCATCATCCTTGCTTGTCGTGGATCCTCCTCGAAAATTGTTGAATGCCATCAATCAACCGCTGATTCAAGAGGGGATTGGTGATCACAAAGACCCAAACAGCATGAGAAAGAACACGATGACTGTTAGGGTGCCTCTTCATACGCATTCTAATGAAAAATCATCTGAGCATCCTTCTTCTGAAGGTGGGGATAATACAGCATCCGAGTTGAAGATCGGGTTGCTCACTATCAATCCAAACAATGGACGTGAACCAGCTAAGGCAGGTGCCTTTATTGGCAATCCAAAAGCTGATACTGGACGGTCAGAAGTCATGACAGTTGGATCTATGCCTGTTAAGGTTAGCAGTTTAAATGATACTTCAAGTGCTCTAACTGTGGGGACGATCCTGCTCAATCCTCGGGCTCTCCAGGCTGATGCAGAAGGATCTGCCTCTTAGAAGTGGTGCCCCAAAACTAAACATGAGTACAGGTTAATAACTCGGCATCTCGTCCCATGTCCTACTACCAGCAACCAGATCCTACTCTCTTGTGGTATTTGTTCGTACATGGGCGTGACCCTATTGTTCTTGTTATGGCTATTCCAATTGGGGTAACCGCTTATAGATGGATCTTGTTCTTTGTGACCCTTCCTCCTGATTACTTCAAATTTGCTGCAATTTGTATCCTTTGGTTCTTAGTGTCATGTTTCAAGGGGAGCAGTTGAAAGTTATTTGGGAAAGAAAGGTCATGCTGATGTCTTCTGGATTTCGACGATATATTCGAGATGGGAATCCCCTAACTTTTTTATCAGCTACAACTTATGATGGTGGTTTCATCGGATTGTGTCGGTGTTAACTTACGTTTTGTTTCCTTTCATGTTCCTGTCCATGAAGCAAACAAGCTTGGCACCACAGGAAGGTTCAGTTGTTTCTGCAAGCCATCTTCAGTTGTATTTTGAGTGTACATTGATGGACCGGGTCCCGTATCGTGTTTTTCCTCCTTCTTTTGTATTTATTTATTTATTTATTTATAAAAAGGTATTTATTATAATTAAGGGAAATAATCCAAATGACCACGAATTTTGGGTATATGCGGCGTTCCGCCACTCTGTCTTGACATTGCATAAAATGGACAAGCCCTTAATTAGTCGGATTGAATCATTGATCCCTGATGCTTGATGACGCTGCTACTCGTGACTGCAGGATTACGAGACAACGATCAAATGGGACATGCTTCTAATCCCACGAAGACACTCCCCAATTCATCCTGGGGGACACATCGAGAGGTTTTGACTCGAGTTTGTCATTCGAAATGAGTAAGTACTAACTACGCGCCAGTAAGTTCAATCAACCAACGTGCAACCATCCAATCCGGGTTCGAAGATCGGCTTGATGCACGTCGGCATTGAATAGGTTCCGTTGGCTGGTCGAGTCGAATAGCGAAGCCGTCTTCACCGTGTCCCGAAGTGTTGCTCTGCTTAATTTAGCCTTCCTTCGCCTAGTTTAAGATGATCGTGAATGTGATTAATGATTGCCAATGAGGATTTGGGCTGGCTCACCTACCCCTCACATGGCCGTTAATTACTGCTGGGGTTGACTCACCGGATTCGGTTCGTGGTTCTATATATGTCGGGGAACCATTTCGATCGAGCTCGAATTGCTCCGAGGCCATGGAGGTCCCCGGGAACCTGTAAAATGGCTGAATATTCGATCGTAGGCGGAGAATGAGAGGAGAGGAGGATCGGGAGAGACAGAGAGAGAAGCCTCCCTTTTACCTACAAGAAATGAGTGCTCTATGGAGTTACGGGTCGGGTGACTCGTTTGGGCGAGTCGGGTCGGGTTGGCTGGAATGCCCGTAGGCACTGCTCGTACCAATTACCATAAAATCCACGGACCCTAATTCAATTCTAATGTCACGGATGGATCGGAGTGCGCCGGGTGGGGAAGGGAGGCAAGGCGTGGCATCCATCTTCTATTCGATGACGCCGTCCCGTGATCTCACTTGCATTTTGGCGGGCGATGGCATCACCGAGAATCATGGAATCGATGATTCAATTTGGTTAATTTCGAGAATTAGGGTTAACCCCAAATTCCTCTTCATGCCCTAATTTGTACCGTGTGGCCGCCGTCGTGCTGCAGCAGTTCACCGAGTTGGGACAGGGCGCCCTTTGTCCTCGCACTTTTATTTTTAGCAGACTAATGGACGAACATAAAGCCAATTTTTAGAAGTTCGCGTCTAATTTTACACAGGGTTGGAACAGAGTGGCTCGCAAAATGCACCAGAAATTCGTAGTTATCATGCCGAATAAAATTCGGTCGAGTCATGAATTTGAAAGCCACAAGAATCTTCCCTCTCTGTTTTTTAAATATAACTTTTTAATCTTACGAACCACTTGCGAGTTGTACACACCTAGGCTCTGTGCGCTTGACCTAATCCTTCAGGGTTATGAACCATTAAAGCTAAGTCTAGTGAGATTGCTTATGGCTACGTTTTTGGACATCCTATATATCAAAATCAATATCAATATCTCTCCAAATTTGGTGAAATGGATTTAAACAAAAAAAATAAATGTCCAACCGTACCAATTTTAGGGGAAGGTATCTGTATCTCACATAATTTTGAACTTAATTTTTTTAATAATATGACTATATAAAAAATATAGGATAAAAAACAAAATACCCAATTTTTGTTCTTGCCTAGGATTGGCAAACAAAACTGAAACTTAGTGAATTATTAAAGTATTTTGGTTCAATTCAAATATAACAATCATATAACCACCAAACCGAATTATTTTGAACATATTCTATGATTCGGTTAATATGTTTGAAGTATTTTTTTAAAGAATTAATAAAAAATTAAAAAATTAAATATAAATCAAACAAAAATCATATCGAAATACAAGAAATTAAAAAGATAAAAAAACATTAAAATCATAAAAATTATAATTAAAGTTAAATTTGTACGATTAATTGATATATTTATAATAAAATTTAATATAAAATAGTAAAAAATATGTTATATAATAGTAAAAAAATTTATACTTAACTATTTTTTAATTTTTTAAGAATGTTTTCATTATATTTATATTTTATTTTTAATATATTTATAATATTTTACATTTTTAAAAAAATTGATTTAGCGGTTTGGATCGGTTAATCAAACATTTAATCTCTGTAATTAACCTTACCTTTTCACCTTTAAAAAACTACCGTATATGATAACCCGCTAGTCTAAACCGGTTTTATATGTTCAAATTCGATTTGATTACGGTTCGATGTGATTCTTCGATTTTAATTGTGCAACCCTACCTAACAGTCTTTTAAGGAACTATATAAACCAAAACTTGCTTCTTAAGGGGAAAATTATCCAATTAACCAGTTTTACAGTTTTACATAGATTCTCTGACACTCACGACAAGACAGCTTTCCTCACTTTCCCTGTGTGAGTGTGTGTGTGTTTTTTCTCTCTCTCTCTCTCTCTCTCCTTGTTTTCCTAAAAACCGGTGGCTGTCGACTCCGTTTTCAGCGTCAGGTGAATTCCCGGTGCGCTCGCCCACCGCTTCGCTCCGGCCGTCCCCGGCGAGCCTCTCTCGTGGCCACTGGCCACAGTCCTTCCTCCCGTTGTTAGGACGCCGTTAATAGCCTCTTGCTGTGCTTACCGAGGTAAGAGCTCTAAACACTGCCAGCCATGCCTTTGACTGCTCTGCTGTCGGCCTCCGTTGACCGATCGTCTGGCCTTATCATCGTTAGTTTGGCTCCTTCTTTTGCCTTTCCGTCAACTTGTGCGCGATCCCCTGCATGGCGGAAAAGATGGCGATCGGAGCCTGCAAATGGTGACCGATCCTGTGGCCTCCTCGTCGTCATTAACACGATTGGAAAGAGATTGCAATTCCACGATATCATAATTGTCTACGTTTCCATGTTATTTCTCCTTGGAATGGACCTTGGCAAATTTTACATGGTATAAGAACATAATGACCTCACGCCTAGGCAGGCTGGAGCACTGAAGAGACATCCTCGATTCGTGTTCTGTTGTTGAGAACGAATGTGGAATTAGTGCTTAATGAGGCAGAGTAAAGAAGAGGAAATCCGACTTGTTATCAGTGTCCCATGGGGTTGGGCACACCAGATATCAGATTTTACAGCGTCAGAGGGGCCATAAGATTTTCTTGTCCCAAACTATTTCGTTTCTTTGCGTACGGATGTGTTTTTATTTACCAGTAGTGGATGAGCTGAGGAATGGACTTTCAGCTCAATATTCGATGAAGGAGAAAGGGAGAAAGTTGCAGATTTGTTGGAATTTGAGTATGGAATGTAGGATTCATACTGAAGGGATGAAAAGGTAACACATTCTCGTAGTTAACGGCTGTGTGTTTTGAATTAAGGCAATCTTTAACGCTTTCCCTTTGGATCGCACACTTGGCTTCTGTTGTATCGCTCTCATGAATGATTAATTCCATTGGAAAATGAATAAGATGCTAAAGAAGTTATAACAGATAGCACTGCATCGGTCATATTTATTTCTGTGATCCCCTTTCTGCTGAAGAGACTGTTAAAGAAAGAGAGGAATCCCGCCAAAGTTTCCCATTCCAGAAAGCCATGCTAAATGAAAGAAATAACTATTGGACTTTGTTCTGTCTGATCATGGCTAAAGATAACAAATTATCTCCTCTCCTGGAATATTTGCCCTTTGATTGTCAGTCAATGATCTTAATATTCCTTTCATCAAACCACTGTGGCCGTTACCAAATACATTTGCAGCTGGAAAAATAATTGTTGCACTTGCTTCAAGCCGTATCTGTAATTTCTGGATCTTCATGCTTCTTTATATAGGAGATCTGCGATTAGGATCTTCAAACTTTAATTTGATGGACCTTTCTTCATCTTTTTCCAAAAATGAAAAAAAAAAACCTCTCTCAGGTTGGGCATTGTCCTTTTGCTTTGAATACAGAGGGGCTGATCTTGGAGTTTTGCTTTCAGGGATTCAAGATACAAAGGGGAAGCTGTATAGGTGGTTGCTGTGGTTGTGGTCATCATTAAGCATTGAAATTTTGTGGCTGCTCAGATGGTGAGTGTAATTTCATGGGCTGCAAATTAATTTTAACTCAAAAGTCAAAACTGTCTAGCATGTACTTACAAGTTTTTGTTTCGAATCTCAGGGGGATCTGCCTAATTTCTCAGGAGACAGCAGAATGCTAGGTCGTGATATCAAGAAAGAAATAGTGCCCAAGGATGAGCATTTAGATTTCGGATTACCATCCGAGACTGTATTCCCAAGGCAAACTGTGGTACCCTTTTGTATCTGTAACTTCTGGTTGTATGATTATTGTCAGCTTCTGATTAGGTTATTCACATTCCATTTTTTCCCCTTACTGAGTAGGATAATCAGGCAAGCTCATCAGGAAGCAATCTAAGGTCGCTCTTTATAGGAATGGGATTCTCACCATCTCTCGTGGACAAAGTACTTAAAGAAAAGGGTATCAGAGCACACACATTTTTCTCCCTTTAGATCCAGTGTTTGTTAATAAGTTTGTGCAGTTGGTGTCTTTCTGTTTTCCGCATCATAAAATCGACGTTCTATAAAAATTATTCACGATAAGGCTTCTGCTTTAGTTCGATTCATCGTGTAATTTTCTCTAAAAAATAGGTGAAGATCTAGGTGAAGGCTCTGTGGATATGTTATTGGAAGTTCTTATAGGATGCTCTGTAAGTTGGGCACTCCTTTGTTGCCGAAAAAGCTGTTCAAATTTGAGTTGCCTCGTGCTTTTGGATGCAGTTATTTTGAACTTAATGTTCTATGTGATGAACAGGGCCCACAACGATCCAAGTCTGAATCTTCAGATTCTTTGGATAGGTTGTTCGAAGAAGATGATGTTACTGGTCCTGAAGTCTTGAAAGTTCCAGTGAAGGAGGTAATATCCTGCAGGAATATGTTTATGCAATTTCTGAAGAATGCGTGTACTGTCCAGTTAGTTGATTAGTTATCTTGTTATTTTCAAACGACACTCCTCTTTACGAATTAAACCTTATGACTCAATTTTATTGTTCAAACTTGTGGCAGGAGAACAATTTGTCTGATGGAGTAGGTAACCAGAAGAGAGCATACTTACGGTTGATGAATTTCTCTACAAATGAGATTGAATTTGCAATGAGTAAGCTCGGTATGTTGGAATCTCTGCTGGGAGTTCTGCTTTGTCTTTACCCCTTGTCATTTCAGTATATGTATATCTTAACTTTTCTAGTTTTCTTAATCTGTGCAGGCGAAAATGCTGAAATAAATGAGATAGTGGAGTTTATAGTTGCTGCCCAAATATCTAGAAAATTAAAGGATACAAATGGTACATCTGATTCCAGAATTGGAATCAATGAGGTAGGGGAAAGCTAGGGTAAATTGCTGATATAGTGCAAAACCTTTTATGAATGTTTCACCTAGAAGGTCCATGGATTGTGAGAGTCAATATTTCCTCTTCAGAACCTTGTACCAGTTTTCTCTTTTTGGTGAACCATTTTAATGGTGCTCTGAATTTTCGTACTTTCTCAGGATACCAGTGATGAGGCTTTGTTCAGGACCATGGAGAAAACGCTTCGTTTGCTTGAGATGGGTTTCTCTGAGAATGAGATCTCAACTGTGTTTGAGAGGTTTGGTAAGTTGCTTCTGTAACATTCCATGTGCGGATTTCATGAACTAAAAGGGGACGCATCATTGGTTTGTGGTTCGGGGAAGCACAGGTCAATGCTGAATAGGAGTGACTTGCTTCTGTTTTTATAGTTCTAATTACTTTGATTTACCATGATTGGGTTACTCGAACATTACCTTTCCTTATTTTATAAGTCAACCTTTAAATGGTAGAGTTGTTCGCTGCTGTAGGTGCTAACGTTTCAGTTGCTGAACTTGCTGATTCAATCTTTGCTGCCAGATGTGGAGAGGTATATAACGTATTGTCACACGTACTGCAGAAGTTTATTCATTAAAGAAAGAAAATGGGATGTGGTACCTTTTCGTAGTTGCTCGTGGGGAAAATTTTGTTCATGTAGGTATGATGAGTGAGTTCTCTCGTGCTGTACAGGAATATCAGCACCCATCTACTGCTACAATAAGAGTTAAATATGAGGATCTTACAGGAAGTACTGCTTCTCAATCTAACTTGATTCGCATGGAAGGAATTCTGAAAGGAAAGAGACCAAAAGAAGAGTATCCATGTGGCTACACGGATTCGATCACTCATTCCAGTCATCTTGACTTAAGGGCAAGACATGAAGGGAAGAAGCTGAAGCGGGCACTTTTTGATGGCTCGAGCTCCTTTAAGAGGCCCTCGTTGGCTGAAGAGGAGGCAGAAGACACTAAAAGCACCGGAATCGGGAGGCAGAATGTGCTCCAACCAATCCCCTGCATGGGGATCAATCAAGTTGTTGCTAAGCCGCCTTTTTTCTTCTATGGGAGTGCTGTGCATATACCGCAGGAGTGGTGGGGTAAAATCTCTCAGTTCTTGTACTCACGAGAACCAGAGTTTGTGAACACCCAGTTCTTCTCCGCACTGAGCAGGAAAGAGGGCTATGTTCACAATCTCCCTACCGAGAATCGGTTCCATATACTCCCGAAGCCTCCAATGACCATACAAGAAGCTATTCCTCATTCCAAGAAGTGGTGGCCTTCATGGGACACGAGGAAGCAGCTGGGCTGTGTAAGCTCTGAAACCTCTGACTTGTCTCAGCTATGTGAGAGTCTTGGGAGAATTCTAACAGACTCTAAAGGTCTACTCTCGTGGGAACAGCAGAGGGACATCCTTCGCCACTGTCACGCTCTAAATCTTCTCTGGGTCGGACCTCGCAGATTGGGTCCAGTGGAACCTGAACACTTGGAGGCCATTCTCGGGTATCCTGTGAACCACACTCAGGTTGGCGGGTGCAGCTCGAGCGAGAGGCTTGAGACGCTCAAACACTGTTTCCAGACAGACAGCTTAGGTTATCATCTGTCTGTTCTCAAGTCTATGTTTCCTGAAGGTCTGACTATGCTGTCCCTCTTCACGGGGATTGGTGGCGCAGAGGTGGCTTTACACCGTCTTAATATTCAACTCAAAGCTGTGGTCTCTGTGGAGAAATGTGAGACGAATAAGAAGATTCTCAGGCGGTGGTGGGAGAATAGCGGACAAACAGGGGATTTAGTAGAGATTGAAAATATTCAGAGGCTCACAACTAACAGGCTCGAGAGCTTGATTAACAAGTTTGGTGGTTTTGATCTCATTATCTGTCAGAACCCTTGCATCCTTTCCCCCAAATCTAAAATGGCTGCTGAAGGAGGTGATTTCCCAGGCTTTGATTTCACCTTGTTTTACGAATTCGTCCGTGTTCTGCAGCGGGTTAGGAGCATCATGGAGAGAAAGAGGTGAGGTTCTCATTCTCTCCCCCACATTAGAAATTGTCCTCAGACCTGGAAGTCATAGCTTTTGATCGAAGTCATACTTCTTTCAAAGCCATCGACATCCAGCAGGATTCATTAACATCAGCTGGTTGAACTATCTCAGTTAGCCTGTAAATTGTAGTAATGTAACTGCTTTCTCTAGGAATAAATGTTGTGCAGGTATTGGAGTTGCCTTTATTGGCTTATTACTATACTGGAATATCAAATGATTTGTCACTTGTTGAATCGTTCCTTTTGGTGAGTGGCAAATCATTTGCTGATGCTTGTCATTCTAACTTCTGAAGGAGAAGAAAAGGTGCATTCTTCTGGGAAGTATGCATCTGCCGGTTGATTGAAAGATGCATCTATAACCAAAGAACTGGCTTCTTCTGCACTTTCATCTGACATGCTTGTTTGTTTACCTTTCCTGTGATCGGAAATTTTTCCGCAAACAAAACAGACCCGAGCCTTCTTCCAGAGAAATGCCAAACACAGGATCTGTGGACGCAGAGATGGTTGTTGTTGATAGCACAAACAGCTAGAAAGCTGCCCTACCAGGTGGAGCTGATGGTTGGTATTTCAAAGAGACAAGAACTGGTGGGGCTTCCCATTGATTAAACAGATCTTTGTCTTCTTTCCCCCACATTTCGGTGATATTTCAAATGAGAGGAACATAGAAGAGGAGTAAGGATTGAGCTTTGTTGCCAGAGACAAAATGATGAAGATAGCAACCCTTGGGGTCACAGAATCTGCAAGTGCATCTGTCTTCGAGCCAAACCAAAAGAAGACAGCAATCTTGCGGCCTGTAAGTTCACATCCTCCTCCCCTTTTTAGCTAAGTCAGGCCCCGCTCTGCGGTCCCCGATCGTGTGATGGGAGTCTCGGGTGTACATTTGGAAGTTCTGGTGAGAGTGCTCAGCTGTCACCCCTGGGAATTAGTCACATCGTGTTACGGATGGTTTCAGTGCCACTCCCGGCTCACAACCAGGTGGATCCTGGGTGGGATGTATTTTGGGTGCTGTCCCACCATCTCAAACAAGTTGGGAATTGTTTGGACGCTGGACAGAATCGGTGGGGATATGTTAGGACTCATCTCAGCAGCCCAACATGGCGGCCTGGTTTCTGTCATGTGGCATCAAGAGTCCCTGAGCTAGCAATTCTGAGCGAGACCAGATCATTGTCTTCTTTCCGGCCTGCAGGACTAAGTCCGTGGTGTAACACAGTCCTGCAGTGGGGGCTCTGAGACATAGCTGCTGCACCCACCAGAAGACGCTTAGGACGCTGAATCCAGAGTAGGGAAGTCATGCTTAGCACATATAATTGAATGGTGATTGATTGAGTAGCGTTTTAGGCCTTTGGATAGGGAAAAAGTGAAGAAGAAGAGGAACCCTTTTAAGTGACCTTCTTGTCCTGGAGCCGACATGTCTCTCTCCATCCTCTCTCTCTCTCTCCCCGCTTATCCAGAAAAGGCCCCGTGTCCAAGAGCCCCCCTTGGCCGGTGCTTTTGGGCCCCTCTTTCCCTCCATCCTCCATTGGAGATCTTGGGGACTTCTGTTCCGACCAGCCAAGTTTGATTTCCTTCTCCCCCTCTCGAATTCCCCCTCTTTCTCCACTGCGCTGGGCAGTGAACCTTGCTGCCGCACTTTCGTTGAAGGGTGTTTTTATAAGCTCCGACACTCGTGTTGAGATGGCAAGATCAGCTCTTACCAAATCTTCGAAAACCCGACCAGAACTTGATGCCCAATGAGATCTGGCCAATATAAAAAATGTCTCGACCACAAAACGACCTCACACGGTGGAGCTGCTCCGAGACACCTAAAGCCGTGGTTAGTGAGACGACAGTCGTGTACGCTCAAAGCCCAGCTCCTCTGCCACGAAAATTCCTTACATAGATCTAGGCCAGATTCCTAAGTATGAATGAGATTTATGGTTTTGGGTATGTTTGGATTGAAGGGTCTGTCGGGAAGGATTTAGAGGGATTGTTGAATAGTTTGTTTGGATAAGTTTTTTATATATAGGAAGGAGGGTTACGATGGAATTTGGAGTGGTATGCCATCCTGTTTTTCTTCTATCCCTCCAAAAGAGTTGGGGAGGAATAAGGATGAGTTAAGTTAAAAGAGGGGATGGGATATTAATACCCTTACAATTCAATCTAGTAATAAATTTGAGGGAATGAGCATCAGTTTTTCTTTACCAGGGGCTGCAATATCTGAGAAGCTGTCCTGGATAGTGTTGGGGTTTACTTTACAGCGTAATTGTGGTGATCATGATTTATCCACTCGACTCACGATCCATCCCATTGCCACTGCATCGGTCAAATGAATTGCAAGTCCGGTGATTGGTGGGATATCAAATCAACAATAATTAAAGAGAAAAAAAAGTGCATCGAAGGTGGGGAGAATGTGGGATTCCAATACTTTTTCTTGGCAATTAATTGATTGATTGATTCCACATGCTGCGCACGAATATCCCAGTTCGGTGGGTCTCCTCCTCTCTCTCTCTCTCTCTCTCTCTCTGTTTTTTACCCACCTTTCCAGCACTGAAAGGGTTGATGAATCGAATATGGAAAGTTGCTAAGATTATCATCACCGCTTAGGTTAGGTGCATGTCATTAGTCATACGCTTCTTCCGGGGGTTGAGGGTTTCCCCGTCGCGATAATTCAGATGCTCCTTTTTGCTGGACCCGAAAGGCATCCTTGAGACGACCTCCGTCCCACATCGGCCCCGTGTGGGGATGATTCATGGAGTACTTTGGCACGTTGATCTTGGGTCCCGGCCTCTCTGTCTGTGTTCTCGGTTTGAGTTTCTCGTCGTCCTTTAAGGCTCTTAGGTCCTTCATGCAGAGCTCCTAGATGTTTTCGTCTTCCCTCGGATCTCTTGATGGTTTACTTTTATCTTGTCCTTGTGTTCCAAGCAAGAGTGCGTGAATTACGGAATGAGCAAAAAGCCCATAATAATGTGGGGAAGAAAGAATTTTTCTTTTTCGTTTTTGTTTGTATCATACAATATCCCCTGAAACACACTTTAAAACTAGTCTGCAGTCGGAGCGAAACCCCTGAAAAAATTTTCGTCAACCCTTCAAATTTGATATTAGGTTTTTGGATTACTCGTTTGAGGATCTATTGAAAGAACCATTAACTCAACCCCAAGTTGATATAGGAATGAAGGTTTAAGGTTTTTTCAAACCTTCCTTTTTTTTAAATTTATAACATTGTAGTTAGTGTGTCTATTCGTGTATATATCTATGTATGTATTTATGTGTGTGTACTACGCGTGCAGACGAATAACATAGACTTAGAGCAGAGAAGCTGTTGGGCTGCTTCTCGAAGCGCCGGTTTGTCTTTTTAGTATAAACTGCCGGTATCTAGTTGGATTTTATTCAGCTAATTAATCCGGATCGGCTTAATGGATTAAGAACTTCCCGCCACATGTGAAACTCGAATTCGAGTTTTCCTATTGAGACAATAAGTACTGAATCACTCTACCACACCTACGGTAATTCAAACGCCAGCTTGTTATGGACTGGCACGCACAGAATTGTACATTCCCTCGTCCCCCACACCCTCTACCATTCCTGCTACGTGTCCGATGTCTCATTCTCTCTCTTCTCTTCCTCTCTCTGTCTCTTCACATGAGCTGAATGGGAAAGTAATCTTTTTTCCTCTCCGTTCTCTTAAAAAAAAACTCCCTTTTCCTGCGTTAGCGCAAGAGAAAAAGGTGCACTCTTTCACTCGTTTCAGCTGGGCATTGCCTGCTCTATGCTGCATTCGCTTGCATCTTCTACTCTTCATTCTATGTGCTTGCTTGATAGATTGGTTGCTGGGTTGCTCTCGCTTCAGCTATTGTATGGAAAGGCGGCAAAAATCTCTTCCTTGTAGTTTTCTCCCCAGCTGCTCATAAGATTTTTTTTTTCCTGAAAGGTTGCTCATAAGATTGTTAAGTCACTCTCATTTGACTTCCCCAACGACATTCTACTGACGGCGGCAAATCCAGTACTCCCTCCCACTCGTACCTTTCTTTTGTGTGTATATATTTAGATCTGTCTCTACCAGTCTTCTCGGTTTCCACTTTGTTACACGAGTAAGATTCAGAAACCGGCAAAAGGGTTGTCTTGTTTTCTGCTTAATCTTACTATGCCTTCGCCTGCAGCCACCGACTGAGCTTCGAAGCTTAGTACCCAGGCCTAACTCGTGGATTGTGTCGCATCTTGTAAATGTGCTTTTTGATTCTGAGATTAGAATGAGCCAAGCCTTGACATTGCAGCTCCCATCTAATCCTATTATAGATTAGAAGTTTTGATTTTTAATACAGGCCTGAGCATCGAGTGTTGCCTAGTAACAGTGCTTTATTTGAGCTTTGCTTACCGCATTGCTTCTTTTCAGATTTGTCAGCTACTTGATCCCTTCAGTAATAGTCTCCTAGTGTGAAGAAGACCCATTTGTTTGTCCCTAGGCCTTCTGGGCGCAGGGGGGGGAAAAAAAGAGAGGCATGGAAGAGACATTTGTTCCTTTTCGGGGAATAAAGAATGACCTCCACGCTCGGTTGTTGTGCTACAAGCAAGACTGGACTGGTGGATTCAGAGCAGGCTTTAGGTATCAATTATCTTCTCCTTCCAAAATCACGTCATTGTGTAAATTGTCGGGTTTCTAGCCATAGCTTCTTCAGTCAAGGGAATGATACTACTTACAACTTTGAATACTTCCCAGGATATTGGCGCCAACAACTTACATATTTTTTGCCTCAGCTATCCCAGTCATTTCATTTGGAGAACAACTGGAGAGAAACACAGGTATTTCGCTATAGTTTCACTCAAGGGATTACTCAATGTAGACGTGACTGAAAATATCCTTGAGCTGTGTTCTCAAACTTTTCTAAGCTGCATCTTCTTCCGAATGGCTTAAATTAACTTAAAGAAGAAAATGGGTCTCCTTATAATGGTATCAGACGGTAACTACTAGCTTCAGGTCCAGGAAACAACCCTTTTCTGATTATTTGCTTTCCAAAATTTGCTTACTGCTTTTGGCAGATGGGGTTCTCACAGCAGTCCAAACCTTAGCTTCTACAGCATTATGTGGAATCATACACTCCTTAATCGGAGGGCAGCCTTTACTGATTCTTGGGGTTGCAGAGCCAACTGTCATCATGTACACGTTCATGTTCAATTTCGCCAAAGACAGACCTGACTTGGGGCCAAAACTCTTCCTCGCATGGAGTGGATGGTAAAAGATCTCAAATTTTGGAAATGATACAACAAGCAATGCTTGATATCACCTAATTAAGACTTTATGTTTCTTTGTTCTTATGAAATTTATGTAATCTTTTCTATATGCAGGGTTTGTGTGTGGACTGCTACATTACTGTTTCTGCTTGCCATACTTGGTGCATGTTCTATCATCAATAGGTTCACTCGTCTTGCTGGGGAATTGTTTGGCCTTCTTATAGCAATGCTCTTCATGCAGCAAGCAATTAAAGTCAGTTCAATGCCTTTTTAACTCAGTTTTTCATATACATGTATCTTTGCTTGTTCTTACTGATATGATCATTTCTTGTTCACATGGAAATCTGTCTGAAACTACGTCTAAGCACTGGGAAAATATACTAGTTGTTTGTTTAAATGGACTGGTGATTGTTAGGGATTGGTTGAGGAGTTTCGAATACCTAAAAGAGAAAATCCAAAACTCGTTGAATTCCAACCTTCATGGAGATTTGCAAATGGCATGTTTGCTTTGGTTCTGTCATTTGGGCTTCTGCTTACAGCGTTAAGGAGCAGAAAAGCTAGATCTTGGCGATATGGATCAGGTGAGTCTTTTAAGTCACTTTCATGAAAGCTCAAGGCAACTATTCATGGAAAACTTTGGAATAACCAAGAATTAGCATAGCTATGACTGACTTGAGATCAGAATCTGACGTCATGCAGTTGTAGAAAGGTCATCAAAATCTTCTAGTTCCATCAGCATATTCGAAGTCTTCCTCGTGTCTCAAGCTAGCTGGGCATTGGTGCAGCTGTAAATATTGAACAATGCATTAATTTTAACATGCTTCTCGTTATTGATGTAAATATATGTATAAGTTAATACTCTTTTGTAAGAATTCTAAATAGGTTTTGCTCTTCTTTGTACAGGGTGGCTGCGAGGCCTTATTGCAGATTATGGTGTTCCTCTGATGGTTCTTGTATGGACTGGAATCTCCTACACGCCACCAGGAAGCATTCCTAATGGAATACCTAGGCGCCTGTTCAGCCCAAATCCTTGGTCTCCTCGTGCATATGAGAATTGGACTGTTATCAAGGCAAGGACTATTATTATTATTCACGTATCTCATTCAGCATGGGTTGAGGAAGATAACATTTTTATGCTGGAAAATCTGATAGGACATGCTAAATGTGCCGGTGCTTTATATCCTCGGAGCCTTCATCCCAGCAACAATGATTGCGGTCCTGTATTATTTTGATCATAGCGTGGCCTCTCAGCTTGCTCAGCAGAAAGAATTCAATCTGAGAAAACCACCTTCCTTCCACTACGATCTGCTCCTTCTGGGCTTTCTCGTAAGGAATAGTTCATTTTTACAATTTCAAGGATCAACCCTTTTTTTTTTAATATCTGCAAAAGGAAGCTCGGTAAATTTAGATTTTTTTGCGTTACTTTTAAATTTTGGGCAATGACTCAGTGACTCTATTCATATCATGGGCAATATGAAACACTGACCTTGAATCTTTCCATCAGATACCATACCTTCTCATGTCCTTGCAAAATGAGATCTTTTGAATTATAATGCCAATGAGCCCACAATATGGTTCTATTGCTGATTGACAGACAATATTATGCGGTCTTATTGGTATCCCTCCATCAAATGGTGTCATTCCTCAATCACCCATGCACACTAAAAGTCTTGCTACACTAAAGCATCAGGTAATCATATGACTTACAGTTCCAACAGGATTTCCTCATCATCATTTTTTTAAAAAATATTCACTTCTGTCCTTTGATAAGCAGGTTAGAAAAATTCGATAGAAAGGCAATTAAGTTGCTACTTGCAAATATTTAAAGCTTAATCGCTTGTAGACAGCTTGAGATAATGATTTAGCATATCTGTCTTATTCTGCAGTTACTAAGAAACAGACTAGTAACAACTGCTCGGAATTGCATGAGCAAGAATGCGAGTCTCTCTCTAGTATACGGAAGCATGCAAGAAGCCTATCAACAGATGCAGACCCCACTAACATACCAAGCACCTTCTGCTCAGGTATTACAGCATTTTGAATATTAGGTTTAATAACAAATCTCCCGGGACCAATGGCTATGTCATTATCCTGTGGCTGCACCCTAGCAACTCTATGTCTCAATGCAGTATATTTTCAGATATGAAATTGAAACTGTTGCACCATCCCCAAAAATGCATAATGCCAGTTCATCTTCTGTTCTGCAATGGCAGTTTCTATTAGCAATTTCAATTTTTGACTCACATATCCCTGGATATATCAATAGTATATTAATTTATAGTGGGAAAATCATAGGGACTGAAGGATTTAAAAGAATCAACCATCCAAATGGCCTCGAGCATGGGGAACATCGATGCACCTGTTGATGAAACAGTCTTTGATGTTGAGAAAGAGATCGATGACTTGTTGCCGGTTGAGGTGAAAGAGCAGCGGCTCAGTAACCTTCTTCAGGCTTTGATGGTCGGTGGATGTGTGGCTGCAATGCCTCTGCTGAAGAAGATCCCAACCTCTGTTTTGTGGGGCTATTTTGCATTCATGGCTATCGAGAGCTTACCAGGCAACCAGTTCTGGGAGAGGATTCTGTTGCTGTTTACTGCTCCCAGCAGAAGATACAAGTACTGTTTCTTAACCCTCCTATATTTATCATGCTTGATTTACTTGATTTGCATATAGAGGTAGAATCATAGGAAAGGCTCTTCATTGCCCTTTCGTGGCACTTTAAGCTAACACATCCGTATGCCATATGATAATTAATTAAATAAAAATTTCACTTCAACAAATTAGTAATTGAAAATGTACTTGTGGGGGTGTGAATGTCATGTAAGAGAACTATACATTTGTTGACTTCTGGCTAAATGTTTTGTGCTTTCCTTCCATTCCTTCAGGGTGCTTGAGGAGTACCATGCCACCTTTGTGGAAACTGTGCCATTCAAGACAATAGCAATGTTTACATTTTTCCAGACAGCATACTTGCTTGTTTGTTTTGGGATAACATGGGTCCCAATTGCTGGGGTCCTTTTCCCATTGATGATCATGCTTTTGGTTCCTGTGAGGCAATACGTTCTGCCTAAGTTCTTCAAAGGGGCTCACCTTCAAGATTTAGATGCTGCAGAGTATGAAGAGGCACCGGCTTTACCATTTCATCACACAACTGTAAGCTCTATCGCTTGTTAGTGCATTTCTTGATATCTACTTCTCAAAAAAAAAGAGGGGATCTCAGTACCAAAACATTTCTAACTAACAAAAGCTTATCAGGCCAGAAAAAGTTGCATAGGAGACGAGGCTCAATTTAATTGTGTAAAGTAATGGTTGGTATCAAGAGAAATCTATTCAACAGCGGAGATATCTAAGCTGGCAACAGTGGACTATACTTGAGTTTTGTCCATGAGAACCTCTATTCTTTCCTTTGGAATCATCTCATGGTTGGGATATGCAGAAGATAATCCGCATGACACCATGTTCATATCTGTTTGACTAAACTTCTTGATGTTTTCTAGAAAAGGTTCAACAAACTTTAAAACCTCAGAACATTTGACATCAACATCGATTCTCTTTTTGCTGAATAGACATCGACTTGGATTTATTAGAATATTTCTGTGTTTGGATTTTGGTAGCATGAAGGGGAGATGACTCGGACCAGATCTTTTGCCGATGAAGGGGAGATTCTGGACAGCATGATTACACGTAGCAGGGGTGAAATCAGACGAACATGTAGCTCAAAATCCACAAGCTCAACTGCGACACCATTTCAAGACATCAAAGGCATTGAGAGTCCGAGTGTCTCTTTCTCAGATAAGGTGTACAGTCCACGAGTTACTGAACTTCGAGGAGATCACAGTCCTCAAGTTGGTGGAAGAACCCCATTAAGCCCGAGATCTATGGAAATGAGACCATCTAACCTAGGAAAATCTGGATAGAGATCAAATGGGATATACTGGTATCCTATAGATCCTAAACTTAATAGTTAAATGAAATGAACGGGTGGAAATGTGAGTAGGTAGTGGAATGGAAAATACTTGTGTCTGTTTAGTTAATCTGGTTGTTCTAATTGTAAAATATTACTCATTCATACATTCAATGGCGAATATATTCTGTTTTCTTTTCTGGTGCCCTTTTTCTTATCTTTTTCTTTTTTTAAATATTGATGACCAATGAGATACGAGGACCAACTTTATGCAGAAGGCAGTGTTATAGAGGCCTGAAACTGGGGCTAGAGTGCCAGAATCTCTACAGTTTATTGAATTATTGGTTAAAATATTGCTGCTGTTTCCTAAACTTTCACCCTGTCAATGGAATATATAATCTGAGAAATGAGATCTCATAAGGTGAGCCAGCTTTCATTTGAACAAACGACAAAAGCTGCTAAATTTGCGTCTCTCTTGTTCTACAAACAATTGAATTGCAGCACAAAAGTTTAAGATAAAGAAGGCTTCAAAGCAGACTACATGATTTCCATTGGTAATCCGACTTCAAGCAGCTTAGCTAAGAAGTTCCTGCTATACGCCAGGAGAGGAGTACCTCAGCAGCTGATATGTTGAAAACCCAACTGTAGGTGTACTGTAAGTATTTGATCATATCAGAATTCAGGAGCCTGACTGAATTTACGACCAGACAATTTCTCTGACTCGTAAAGGATGTGGTTGATAAGTCCCCTTGCAGCACTGGAAACACAAGGGAGAAGGTGAAGGTTACCACTTGCAGATACTCAGATGCAACCCAAACAGAATTCTGAGACTCACTCATCTTTCATCTTTTGGATTTTCTCTGGATCTGTCTCATGCATGTTCCTTCTGAAATTTTGTCTTACCAAATCAACAAGCAGCTCTGTATTGTGTTGCTACGCACAGCAAATGCAGCATTGAATTCAATTCGTGTATCATTACCACAAGGACAAGACAAAAACTGAGCTTAAACAGAATTGAGCTCTGCCTAATTATCACAATCAGCGTCAGGCCAGAAAGGAATCCATCATAAAACTCCTCTAATATAACACAATTTCTTCAGCTTGCGCATCCAGAGCAATGCCAAGCTTCTCCTACAATTAGAACAAAGAACTCCACAGAGATAGTTGTCTCTCTGGTCCTTTCAAGCAGTATATACACGCTACCCAGAACACCTAAAGTAAGTTCTTCAACAACCACATAAATATGAGGTTGACGGTGTTCAGATTAGGAGTACTATGATTCCCAGAACATTTTGGGTCAGAAGAAAAATCTCCATCCTTAATAAATTTGACCACTGAAACAATTTAGAAGTCTCTCATGTTTTGTATCTTAAGCATCGATCACCCATAAGACAGTTCTGTCATTTCTTTCATCTCAAGCAGAACGATTGCCATCGTCAACTCTCTCATATGGGCAGCCACAGAGCTGTTCATAGCCTCATCATGATCTCCTAAAAGCCTAGGAATGCTCAAGAAAACCTTAACTTATCAGTATACCTCAAGCTTTTCCCTATTACCAAGAGGAAACGCGCCATCTTGACGCTTAAAAACGAATAATTTCCAAGAAAACCTTCAAAGAGAACGATGGAAGAATATGCTTTTGTACCTTATGACCGATGTATTTAGCTCTTCGAAGACATTCGCGGTAGAGCTGCAAACACAATCACGAATCAACAATACAGCGCAGGGAATATTCAGCTTGAACCATAAAAGGTGAAAAAGGATCTAACCCTAATGACGTTGTTGGCAAGCTCCGGGGGCAGAGCGGTCTGCAGAGACGGCATCTCCTGCACAACCCAGTAACACTAAAGAGCTGCATCTCGACGAACACTACGTGAACAGAAGACTAAGCAGAACAACAATACCAATACAACGAAAAGGGCCGATGGAATGCCTCGAGCTGGTCGAACAATACGGTACCTTGTGACCGGATCTTCTTCACCGTCGAGCTGTCGGGTTCGTCGGCTGTCAGGTGAAAATCGGCGATGCTGTGCTGGCGCTGAACGAGCAGAATAGAGAAATGGTTATAAATGGGCCCACAATGGATCTTATCAAGCCGTCCGTTTCGGCCCATTAAGGATAAAATGGGCTGGTTCAGTTTGTCAATCACAACCACGGCTTTGTTTGCTCCGTGAGTCGGGTCTAGCGGGTTTGGTTTATTTCAACCAGACCAAACCGTTTGCATTTTTATTAATTAAAATGTATCCATACTTGTAAAAAGAAAATGTGGTTGACTGGTTAATCGAACTGTGAAAATCAGATTTACATGCCCAATTTTTTCAAATAAAATAAATATGATTCGGACTTGATATCCAAAATCAAATCAAATCGAATATTTGCACAAAAATTAACATATCAACCCATTTCTCCTATAAATAAAGGGCTCATACTCATTTGGGGGATAACAATAGGAGAAGAACAAAAAGGAGACACGGAAACTTGAAGAAATTCTACAAGTATTAAAACTCTAAAAGAAAAAATCTCGAAACTCTACTGATAAAAGAACTAATTAAGAAATTTAACTTGAAGTCATTGAAATAAGCCAAAATGCTCCAATGATCTTCCTCTTGAATGAGAACGCACTTCTCTAACTCTTGTTGGAGACTGTTGGTGGATTTAGTGGATCAAGCCCAAAGGTGCTAGTGATCTTCCTCTCATCCAAGAATACGTTGCTCCAGCCCTTATTCGAGATCAATAGTAGATTTGATGGATTAAGCCCAAAGGTCTTGATGATCTTCCCCTTGATTAAGAACATGTTGATTTAATTTTCATTCGAAACCACTAGTGGATTTAGTGGATTAAGTCCAAAGGTCCTAGCGATCATCCCCTCGATTGAAAGCACATTGCTCTAGCCTTTGCTCAAGACCAGGAGTAGATTTGATGGATCAAGCCTTAAGCCTTTGACTATTTTCACCTTGATCGATAATATATTATCTCGGCCCTTATTTGAAACCACTAGCGGATTTAATGGATTAAACCCAAAGCCCTCGCGTGACTCCACAACTAGTCTATGATTGAGAAGAAATGTGAAGCTCTCATTTGGGGCAACATTCGAACTTATCATATCAAAGTCACTAGTCCCTGATGGTTCTACCTCAATTAAGAACATGCTATTTAAGCCCTTGATCAATAGTTAAATACTAAAGGAGAATCATATGATTTTTTTGTGTATTTTTTATTAGATATTTTATCAAGAATTATGTTTCATTAATATACAAAATTATTTGTTGCCAAGTCTATTGCGAACAATTACATATGAACATATATGTATACCATCCTTCTCCTTTATTACAATTTGCAAAGTAAGGATGTTCCCTTGCTTTATTATTACTACCTTCTCCTTGTCAAACGTGATGGCGCGATGAGGCGCCATTTTGAAACAAGAGAATAAGAATAAGGAGTGTAGAGTAGTAATAAATGTAATCTTGTGCTCGTCTGAGCAATTAAAATTACACGGAGCACCCGTTATGAAATTATTTCCTTCAGGCACGTACAGGTCACGCCACCTGCGGGTGACTGGGACTAAATAGCGAAGCTCAGGGGACGACGCTTATTCGCTTGCGTTTCTCGCTTCCTCCAAACTGTCCGCTTCTTAAGGGATGCTCTCGTCGCAGATCAAGGATTCTCCGATCGCAATGCCTAATTCGATACCGTGAGATCGTGCCTTGGAGCTCTGGCATGCGAATTGTTGCGTGCGTGGATCGCAGTGACGGCTTGTTGTCAAATGCGGGGTGATCGTGGGTGGAACTGCTGCTGATTGGATCGCTCGGGTGGCCGGTTTCGCACTGCCATCATGTTCGAAGCTCACGTGAGTTCTTTTGATCAGTGCCGGCGGCTTTCCTTAGCGAGATTGATGAGTTGATTCGGTGTCGTTGCTGTGTGCGACGGGTTGCGGTTGGGAGTTGTCCTGCTCATTTTTTCCGTTTGTTCTTTGATCCTTATCGCGGCTGTCATTGTTCGGTTCACGTGACTGCCGGGCTGCTGCTTCTGGTTATCAGTATTTCATCGTGTGCAAGCTCACTAGCGGTCCTTTGCTGGTTTCTGTTTTCGTTTCTTTTGGTGGCAATTATCCTGTACCTTTGCGGTTTCCATATAGACCTAGAATGTGTAAAAGAAGATGCTTCGGGAAGTTCTTAACTTCTTCACCTAGCTTATATAGTGTTTAGCTGAATAATTCGTGGCATGGTGGCCAGAGAGCCGTGATTAGTTTTACTCGGTGCATGACTGGGCTTTAGTTTGTTCATCGCTAAAATTCTTCCGTGTGTGTTATCGTCCCAAACGTGGACATTCTCTCTGACTTCATTTTATAGCTTGAACGGAATAATCACGTGGAATTCCAAAATATGGATTTGACTGGATTTTTGAGAATGTGTAGTGAGGGTTGGCTAGGCTACTATTATGCACTCTCTTATGCTGGTTCCCTTGTCGGTTTATGTTAAAAAAAAAATGAAGTTTTGCTTATGTTCTGACCATTGTATTGACCGTAGGTTTTGCATTTGCTTCGACGGTACTTGGGTGAATATGTACATGGGCTTTCAGCTGAGGCCTTAAGGATAAGCGTATGGAAAGGTTTGTACACAATCTTTTACATGCAGTGGGATCCCATTAACGGCCCCTAGCTTTTTGAAAACATGCTAGTTAAAGCTTAGTAAAATACAAGCACATGAGATTTTGATATGCTGTTGTAAATAATTTTACTGCAAGCTTACTTGTGGTCACTTGACGCTCCAACTGCTTCTTTCTCTTTATAGGTGATGTCGTTCTCAAGGATTTGAAATTGAAGGCTGAGGCACTCAATTCGCTAAAGCTTCCTGTAACTGTAAAAGCTGGTTTTGTAGGTACTATAACACTAAAGGTAGGTATTCTTGTTGGCTGGTACCTCTTTTTCAATGCTCTACCTCTAAAAATACTTATAATTCGTCCTAATGGTATCCTTAATAGTTGATCTGTTTGGTGAAATTTAGAAATGATCAATTTGTAAAACTTTCAGTTACCAAGGGATACCTTCCCCCTTCATTATCACATCATTTTTCTTTTGTTTTTTGGAAGTTATATTGTGTTGCAATTGAATCATTTTCAGATTCAGTTTATAGTTAGGTGTGTCGTTCTTTGATAGCTCCAATAAAAGACGAATGCCTTTTGGGGGGCGGCATGGAAGATTTAATCATTGTTTTACCAATAAATCATTCCAGACGTTCTAGTTTGTGGCCTTTTTCTTTTCTACACTTCAACTTGAGTTGCTTATCTGGGAAAAATTTTCAGAAAATAATGAGTGCTCTACGAACAGTTAATATTTCAGTTTCCAACTTCACAAGAAGAATTGGAAACATTAGTTTCTGTCTTTGGCTAACCATATTCTGAACATAAAGAAGCAATTCTGCTTCATATAGTACATTGAATTTGAGGCATCTCTCCATGTTGCAGCCTCTCAGCAAAGTGGTTATCTACAATGCAATGTAATATGCATTATTCAGATCTAAGCTGTATTTTAATATTTAAATAAATAAATAAATTATTGCTTGTGGAATACTTTTCCTCTTTATTATTTATATTAAAAATATTACTATTTGTGTGTAAGATATTATTTTTTTGACTCTTTATGTAATTTCGCTTAATATTCATCATAGGTTCCCTGGAAAAGTCTAGGGAAGGAGCCTGTAATTGTTCTGATAGACCGAGTTTTTGTGCTTGCCCATCCTGCTTCTGATTATCGGACTCTTAAGGTAGCCTCTTGCTTTATTCCTCTGATAGAAAGGAAAACTGCAGTTGAACAGTCATAGTCATTATCATGATCATTTTTTTTTGCAGGAGCAGGACAGGGAAAAGCTATTGGAAGCCAAACTTCAGCAGATTGAGGTGTGTAATGCTTCTTTTATTCTTGATTCCTTCTGTAAATCTTTTTTCTAGATTTACATTCATTTTAGAGATCATTGATTGGTCTTCTGCTATACTAGTGTCATGATTACACTGATTAATTTACACATACATGATATCTGCTTCAAAATGTACATGCTTTAGCATATAGTCCTTTCTCTCTGGAATTGCATAAACTTGGACTTTTTTGTGGAGACTTTCATGTGTCCTTTACATGGAAACCTACCTTATAGTAACAACAGTTGGAAGATTTGTAAGCCACAAGAAGAATATCAGTCATCTGTTATTGCTGTTTCACTTTCTAATTATATGGAAATTTTTTTACCAAACATCTTCCTTTTGCTGAAATGCAGGAAGCTGAATCAGCAACTATTGAAGCCATAGCAAAGTCAAAACTTGGAACTGTATGTCTTTGACTACATTTTGAGTACAATTGATGTCTACATTTCTGCAAAGATTTTCTTAGTCTTAGTTAATCGTCCATCCTTGCACAACTCTCGTTGCTTGGTTGGTAACTTTTGGTTTGCCTGTTACACTTCATATTAAAGGAAAAAAAGGAACTCCAAGATAGCAGAAATGTGAATTCAGAAATAGGGCATCTCATGTTGATGCCAGGACAAAGGAAGAATGGGCCAGTAATGGAGTTTTCATTTTCCCCAATTCATAGGAAACTACAAATGTTCGGGATGGAAATGAGGGATTGTCTTTGATACCTGGATATAATCAAATACAATTTGAAGAATCTTGTGGATTTACTGATCTACATAAGAACGTTATAAGTTTAAAAAATTGATCTAAGTAGCAGATTTTGAGATTTCTGTAGATGGGGCTCAATGCAAGGAGCTTTATTTATGTTACTACAAAAGGTTGTACTAGTAAAAGCAAGGGACATGGACATGCATAAAGAAGAAAATACAAATGGAGAAACAAAAGCATCAATCTTGATGATATTTTTCCAAGCTAAATTATATCAATTTGACTGGCACTAAGAAAATGTCATTTTGCTTGAGTTGGAGTAGTTTTCATAGGCTTTGCTTATATTTAAAAATAAATAAATTAATAATGTATTTTGGAATGACTTCTCCCTTTATTGGATTTAACATTATAACTGATACCATTGATCTAATAAGAGGGCTGATTCCCAATTTGATACTCTTTGTATCCTTGTTTGCAGCAAACTCCAGGAAGTTCATGGCTTGGCTCTCTTATTGCTACTATAATAGGAAATCTCAAGATATCTATTAGCAATGTACATATTAGATATGAAGATTGTGACAGGTTGTTCCTTGTACTCTATTTTAATCATAGTTTTTTAAGTGTGATTTATGTTTGTTGTTTACAATGTTCCTTTCTATTTACCATATTTATAAGTGATTTTGCGTATCATCTTTTGTGGTATCATCCTACATTGTCTTAGCTGATGAAAACTGTACTTCATGCAGTAATATAGGTCGTCCATTTTCGGCTGGTGTTACTTTAGCCAAACTTGCCGCTGTTACAATGGATGATCAAGAGAATGAAACCTTTGATACTAGTGGTGCTTTGGATAGATTACGGAAGGTCAATTTCATCTTCTACTCTTGCTGAGCTGAATTTATGCCCCTCCAAGAAGTTAGCCTTTTCATAAGAGCATTTCAAATTTTCGGGATAATGCATTTCAAAGAATTTATGCCCCTCCTCAGTTTTATAAGATTGTTTTTTTGAGTATTCAATAAAGAAAATTCATTAATATCGGATCAAGAATATGTGTAAAATCATATACAAAGAGGTTTTAGATATACAAAAACATGAGCCTATTCATAAATCACTAATGAATTCTTAACAATGAGAACCCCCTGTACATTTTTATAAGATTGTATTATTCATGCAACACTCAAATGTAAAACTGGGTTTTCATTTTTGCTTATAGACTTCTGATGTGCTTACTTTTCGATTAATATTGAATGCCTACACAAACTATTATTCTAATGGATGGGTCTATTCTTTTAGTCTGTGCAACTTGAGAGACTTGCTTTGTATCATGATTGCAATAGTCTTCCTTGGACAATTGATAAGAGGTGGGAAGATCTTAGTCCGAAGGGGTGGATTGAGGTTTGCTCCAGTTTCAATGAGTACTCCAAGTTCTGTTTATAGCTGATGTAAATGTTGTTTACTCTAGTAATGTAATCTCTCCTGGTTCTGTAATTAGATTTTTGAAGATGGTATAAATGTTCCAGTTGCTTCTACTGATATGATGTCTAAATGGGCCAAGACTCGGAGTTATATAGTATCACCGATAAATGGAGTTCTTAAATATCATCGTCTGGGAAAACAAGAAAGAAATGATCCTGAAACTCCATTTGAGAGGGTTTCTGTTACTCTAAGTGATGTCTCCTTGATGGTGACGGAGGTATTGCTCTCCCACATATTGTCTTCTGAATTCTTTGTAACCTGCAATTATTTTTCTTTAAAGTCTGAGGAGAGGGAGACTGTTTTCCCCTAATAATATGATTTTTGATTGATGGCTTCCTTCCTCTTGCTGCTGCTTCTTTTAGGATCAATATCATGATTGGATAAAGCTCCTGGAAGTTGTTTCTAGGTACCGGATTTATGTTGAAGTTTCGCATTTGAGACCTATGGTGCCAGTGTCAAAGGATCCTAATTCATGGTGGCGATATGCAGCTCAGGCTAGCCTGCAGCAAAAGAAAATGTGGTAGGAAAAGCTATGATGCTTCTAATTTATCTATCCTTTCAGTTTGGTTGTATAACTGTTAAAAAAAGGTTTACCTGTATAATTAAGAGGGACGTTAGATTTGTGAGATTGGATACATTATATCATTTATGTTGAGATATTCTGTGCAGTAATATCTCGGAAGTTCGAATTTACTGAGTTCTCTCTTCTTTTCAGCTATAGATTCTCATGGGACCAGGTTAAGAATCTCTGCCTGCTACGTAGGGAATATGTGCGGTTATATGCTAGCTTCCTGCAACAATCATCAGATGTAAAGAACTTGGATCTTAGAGAAATAGAGAGAGACCTTGACCCAAAAGTGATTATTTTATGGAGGTACAGTATCATGTGCAGTTTAATTTTTAACACTCATGAGATGGACAGATCAATGTCAAGGGTGGCAGAAAGCTTTTGTTCACATCTTAATATATAACTTGCATGCTTTGCAAAGTGTAAAAGAAAAAACATGACTTTTGTTGTATTTTTTCATGGTTGTGATGATGTTTGTATTTTAAAGAGCCACAGTGCCTATATCAAATACCCATTAGGATACACTAGGAAACTTTTTGACCTTTAACAAATTTATATAACTGAATATTGCCCTGGTGCTGGATCTATTGTTAGGTTGCTTGCACATGCCAAGGTTGAGTCTGTCAGGTCAAAGGAAGCAGCAGAACAAAAAAGGCTACAAAAAAGAAGTTGGTTTTCTTTTAGAAGGTGCTGATTCTCTGCCTCTCTCTTTTGACATTAGGACCTGTGTTTCTGAAGCTTTTACTCTGACAACCTGTTGAAATTTGTGTACACGTTGAAAAATTGGTGTCGCTAAGTTCTTCAGGGGATCTACCTTATGTTACGGGGTTAACTGACCTTACTTCTCCTTAAAAACTTTTAAGTTATTGTGAGAACTTACAATTGTTTGCTTAATAAGATCCAGTAATGTTTTGAAGCATTTAAATTGTATACGTTGTGAAATGCAAAATAATTTTAATCGTCTTCTCTCATGCTCCCTATCAAATGCGAAAAAAGAAGTAAAACTTGCAGACCCATACCCTGTTGTTTATGATTATGAGCGCCTTGTTGGCGCGATTAATAAAATTCTTTATTTATCATGAGAAATGTAAGACTTGGGGTCAAATATTTTTTTGAATGATAAATAAAGAATGTTATTAATGGGCGCCAAGGAGGTGTATGATCATATACAAAAGGTTATGGCAGTACATAAGTTATGAACATGAAAAATGAATTCAATATGCTCATAAGACCTTGATCCCTTCCATTGTACTCTTGTCTATATCAAATATATGCCTCCCTAGCTCAACTTGAATCAAATATAAAGACTTACCTTTAGTTCTCTCTTAATACTTATCCTATATCTTCTTCTCTTTCTTTGAACTTCTCTTATATTTTCTTTCAGTGGAAAATAAAAAGAATATCCTCCAGCCTTTTATGTTTCTTCATAAACATTTGCCCCTAGGAAAGCATTACATGCAAAAAAAGAAAAAAATGAAAAAAGAAGAAGAGGAAACTGTAACTATTGAGCTTTTGCTACTGTAATGATTTTTACGTTATTGTAATGGTAAGATTATATTGTGCTAGATGTCCCAATTTGTTTCACTTGATTCCATGATCTGACCTTTTCTTTCCATTTTATGTGCATAAGTTCTAAAAAGAATATGATATGAAGAAGAGCTTAAAGGCTGTCATATTTTTCAGATGCCATTTCTTTAAGTAAAATTTCAGGATAAATGTATTGTGATGTGAGCTCTTTTTGAGGCAGACAATTTAAATGCTGTTAATTTTTTTTAAAGGTACGATATGTTTATGTGTCTTGCACTCTTGATCACAGCTTCACAAGCTCAATGAATAACATGTATTATTTGTTTGCACATTTTGGAGGTAATTACTTATAAAAAAAGTTTGAAGGTAATCATTGTACTTTGTTTTTAGGCAAACTACAACAGAAGATACCTCAGGGGATGCCTCTGAAGGATCACAGATGGCAGAAGGAAATCTGACCAAGGAAGAGTGGCAGGCAATCAATAATTTGCTCAGTTACCAGCAAGATGAGGAGTTGGCTTTGCATCCTGCAAAGGACATGCAGAATATGATCCGCTTTTTAATAACTGTGTCCATTGGGCAGGCTGCAGCAAGAATCATCAATAGAGATGATATGGAGATTGTTTGTGCCAGATTCGAACAGCTTCATGTGTCAACAAAGTTGAGACATCGGAGCACACACTGTGATGTGTCATTGAAGTTTTATGGTTTATCTGCACCTGAAGGGTCACTTGCGCAGGTTTGTTCTGCACTTTGAAGCCTCCTGATTGAGGCTTGAAGTTGTCCCTAGAATGATTTATTTAAATACTTTGGAGTTATCTGTTTCTTACACTTTATTGTTGAAATGACTTTGGGCTGTGCAATACATTTCAGAGCGTAAGCAGTGAGCAGAAGGTGAATGCTTTAGTTGCTAATTTTATTAGCTTGCCAGCTGGGGAAAATGTCGACTGGAGGTTGTCAGCTACAACTTCTCCTTGCCATGTTACGGTAATTTCTCTATGTTTAATATTTTCTGTTGTCTTTTAACTTATAAATGTAAAGAAGTGATAGTTGGGATGGTCATTAATTGACTTAATTCATATTTATATTTGTATATTTCTTTGGTGGGTTTGGTGTTGAAGGTGGGCATATGTTGATGTCATCAGGAGTCTTAAAGTGTGTCTAAAACTCTACCTGTTGAAGTTCCTGTCCTTGCTTTGCCTACCAAGCCATCATATTGATTCAGTACATTTCTACTGTAGTTTACTCAGCAGCAAGCTGATCCATACTGATGCAGATTCAGTGAGAGGCCCTTTGTCACACTTTTGCCAAATTACCTTAGCTGGGTTGAGTTAATATTATTTAATTTATGATGTTGAGTCTAAAATTAACATCCAAATACATGCTTGTCATGCTGCTGTAACGATGTGCAAGAAATAATCTGAGCAATGATGTGGAACTAATGGCCTTTTTTTGAGGCCATTGCCCAAGTGGCCTCTATGTCACAATAGAAAATCTGGCTTTGATATTGTTTAGTGTTAAATAATGACCTAGCTTAAATCATATGGAACTTCTCTTGTACTTAAGTTGAGTTCCTATGTCTCTTATTATCTTTTTGTTTTCAGTCCTATCATGATATTTCCACCTTATGCTCTTTATTATGTGCATGGCTTATTTGACTCAGTATTGCTTCTGCAGGTTTTGATGGAAAGTTATAACCGATTTATAGAATTTGTGAGGAGAAGCAATGCTGTTAGTCCCACTGTTGCCCTGGAAACTGCAGCTGCTCTGCAGGTAACCATGTCAAATAGTTACATAGATGCATGGCCTCATTGATATCAAAATTCTGTGAATAATTATCTGTTTATTTGATGCTTGCTAAACAGACAAAGATTGAGAAAGTCACTCGTATAGCTCAAGAGCAATTCCAGATGGTATTGGAAGAAAAAAGCAGGTATCCTCATTTCCAGATGATCTTATTACTCGTCTTTTGGAAGAAAGCATATGCTTAATTTTTTTTTCTGGTTTTTCTTCTTCAGGTTTGCTCTTGACATTGATCTGGATGCTCCTAAAATTAGAGTCCCCATAAGGGCATGTGACTCTTCCAAATGTGAAAGCCATTTGCTTTTTGATTTGGGTAATTTCACCCTTAGGACAAAGGTAAGCATGCTTTGTGGACTGACTAGTCCTTTTGTTTGTCTGACATTGCCTAAAATAATTGCATTTTGCAGGATAGCCATTTGGAACAGCAGAGGCAGAACATGTACTCCCGCTTTTATATTTCTGGAAGAGATATCGCAGCATGCTTTACAGAGTGTGGTTCTGATTGTCACAGTGGTGCATGGCTTTTACCATCTTCCAGCAATCATCTTCCTGACTCTCCTTTGGTGGAGAAAACTGATAATTTCTGTTCTCTTATTGATAATTGTAGTGTGGCAGTGATTGTTGATCAGGTAAAATTTTTATTTTTTCTGACCATTCTAACAAAGAGATTAAGGGCATTATGTTTGACTATAAGTTATTCATTAGCTCATTGCATCTTCTCTCCACTGTAGATTAAGGTTCCTCACCCAAGTTACCCATCAACTCGTATCTCCATCCAAGTGCCAAACCTAGGCGTTCACTTCTCACCATCACGATACCACAGACTGATGGATTTATTAAATATCTGGTATGGCGCAATGGAAATCCCAGGACAGGCTGAAGCAGATAGTTTTCAAACTGAACTTGCCCGCTGGAGTACAATAGACCTTGCAAATGATGCCAGAATCTTGGTTTGGAGGGTCAGTCCTACTTCTACGAGGCAAAATTCTGATAATCTTTTTATGCTAACGCTTTCTTAACTACTGGATTATCCAATTTCTGGTTTAGGGTATTGGAAATTCAATGGCTAAATGGCAGCCCTGTTTTCTTATGTTATCGGGATTCCATCTTTATGTTTTAGAGTATGCTAAGTCTCAGAGTTATCAGCGATGCTTGAGGTATTTTTTCATTTCAAAAGTAGAAGTTTATACAGTGGCGAGGGAAACTTTTAATCTAATGTATTTTGCCAATATTGTGCAGCATGGCAGGTCGGCAAATTCATGAGGTTCCTCCTGCAAATGTTGGTGGTTCTCTATTTTGCATTGCAGTGAGTTTTAGGGGCATGAACATTCAAAAGGTAAACATGGTAACCTTTAGCTTTAGAGCTTCAATGTGTATAAAGTTTGTTTTGGAATTTCCTCTTCTTATATGATACTCAAGATATATATATATATATATATATATTATACCCTATGAACTTAGATCTGAGATATGTTTCTAGAACAATCATTGTCCATCCTGGATGACCTCGATTGTGAAGGAACAAATTGTGCAGTTCAAACTGTACCAAACAATTTACAATCCTTAGGCATCATGGACAAGCTTGGCATCTGAGGCTCTTCTGGGTCTTTCATTCTATACATGCTGGAATATGGAGAAAATACCCTTTATCTGAGGCCTTGTGCTTTTGCTGTCTGTGTAGATCATGGGTTATTTGGATAAATGGCCAAAAGAAATGACTGAGGGAAATGAGTAATAGGAAGCGCCTGCCATGGGGCTTGAATTCATGACCACAAGGTTGAGTTGTCTAACTGTAGCAGCTGAAAATGTCACTGTGGGCAATTGGACATGAGTTAAGACAGCTCTGACATTACTTTTATGAGTAATACAACTCCAGGGTTAGAACTAATTGATTTTAGAAACTTACATAATATGGAGTATATTATCATGGTGTAAGCTGCCATTTCAATCCTTGTAAGCAGTATATTTTGTTTATGTTTTTTATTTGTGTACTAATTATGATTTATCTATGTTATGATACTGGTAAAATGTCACTTCAGGCACTAGAAACTTCTAGTACTTGGGTGCTCGGGTTCCAAGATGAGGATGAAAAATTTGCTTGGTTGAAGGGACTTATACAAGCAACATATCAAGCTTCGGTACAATATGAATCATTGTTCCATATTCATATCTTCAACTTTTATGTACATATATTGAGAGTTTCTCATTGTTTTGTGGTCGTACATGTATAGGCTCCTCCATCTGTTGATGTGCTTGGAGAAGTCGGTGAAGGGTTTTCTGAATTAAGTAATTCTCAGGCACCTAATTCTAGAACTGCTGATCTTGTCATTAATGGCTCCCTTGTGGAAACAAAGCTATTTATCTATGCTAAGGTGAGTCTTTCTCCCATTGCTGAAACTGTTTCATTTGATAGATTTGTCAATCATGTCCTTGAAAACAATGAATTGGTTGACTGGGATATTTGTTCTTAATTGATGCATTGAGGGATTGAGAAATGACAATTGGTTGATATTTTGGCAGACTGGAGAAATTGATGACAACAATTCTAAAGAGGCTCGGATTCTGGAAATTCTTGCTGATGGGGGGAAGGTTGCATTTATCTTTATAAATCTATCATTGAGCTTATCTCTTATGCTGTGAAATCGATATTGTATGAATTGGAATTAGTTTTGATATTTTGCTCCGTCATGGGTATCTGGGCTTTCTACTTATTTTTAAAAGACTTGCTTTATCTCAGAATTGTTTTTTAAACAGAATGTGTTGTTTTTTTAGTGACATGCTTTTTTGCTTTGGATCTTAAAATGATTTTGGTGAACATATTCATAACATGATCTTTCATATATCTTTTTACGTGTGCATTTTCTGTGGGAAAGTGTCACCCTTTATGATTCATTTATCAAAAAGAAATGTAGAGGTTTCATGATCACCATGACCGAGGATGAAGTCTCTATCACCTCTTTGGTGATATCTTGGATAATTCTCCATATGCTTATCTCCTTGCACGAGCCAGTGCTTTTTTATTTTGTCTAATTTTTTATTCTTTTCCCTGCGTGACCATGATATTTGCAATCCACCTCATCTTATTGCTTTTCAAGAGTAGGTGTGCCTTCTTTGATATGCAAGTGCAACCTTTTCTGTTCCTTCTATGTGTGTTTTCTGTTGGTATTGTATTCAACTTACTTTTCTAAATAGAACAGGATTGCATTAGCATATTAGCGCGTTCACAGTTGCCCTTGAAATCCTGTAGCCTGAGGTGGATGGCAAATTCCATGGTCAACCATGGAAACCAATAAATGATTAAGAAGAATGAAAAGCATTGGTCTGCAGAAGGAGATAAGCATAAGGAGTAAAATTTTCCTGTTAAGCAAGGTTTTTGCTTTTGTAATTTCATGGTGATTTCAGTGAGTAAGAGTGTGACAGCTAAGATTTTAGATAATGTAATTGCCGGACTCATTTTTTCCTATGTAATGCTTTAGTTATTTTGTCATTTTCTTTCAGGTGCATGTGATTTGTTGGGAAGGTGACCTTACAATCAAGACTAAGCTTCATTCTTTGAAAATTAAAGATGAGCTTCAAGGTCGTTTTTCAGCAGGTTCAGAGTACTTAGCCTATTCAGTGCAGAAGCATGAAAATCTGGCTGTTTCATGTGGTGTAAATGATTCCAACAGCACAGTTATATCCAATGACCAACTAGAGGAAGATGACATCTTTAGGGATGCACTTTCTGATTTCATGTCAACAGATAGCCCATCTGCAAGGGCTGGAAACATCAATGATTTTGCAGCATTTGATTCCTCTGATGCTTTAATAAGTGAAAAGGATTTCGGAAAAGGAAGAGGATTTTCTGCTGATGTATTTTATGAGGCAGAGGATAGTGATAGCTCAGATTTTGTTTCTGTCAACTTCTCTACAAGGAATTCAAGTTCACCTGATTATGATGGTATAGATACACAGGTCTGTGAACTGAGTGGGTGATTTTTCACTATAGGAGAGACTGAATCATTTTTATTTAGTTGTCTTGCTGATGGAGATTTACACACCTTTTCAGATGACCGTTTGCATGTCCAAACTGGAATTCTTCTGCAACAGACCTACTGTTGTTGCTTTAATTGGGTTCGGTATGGATCTGTGCTCCGCAAGTGTTGAAGGGGGAAGAGAGCCGAACATTCAGGACAACCCAGAAAGTGAAGTTTTGTTGAACAAAGAAAAAGTTGATGACAGTTGGCGTGTCAAAGGATTACTGGGTTATGGAAAAGGCCGTGTTGTGTTTAATTTACGCATGAATGTCACCAGTGTCTGCCTTTTTCTTAATAAGGAGGATGGTCCTCGGCTTGCAATGCTTGTGCAAGAAAATTTCCTATTAGACATCAAGGTGACTTAACTTTTTCTATCATTAGCCTTTATTGAATTTTTTACCATTTTCATGATAATTCCTTATTAAAATGACGTGCAAAAGGTTTTATCAAATTTCTTTGAAGAGACATAACAGTAACATAAAAAATTATGAAAGATAAATAATACAGATGGTATTGCTAGGAAAATTGAAGACCCTCTGTGTGTTAAACTGTGATGCCTTATCCATTAGACCGTGGGCACTGCTTTTTTAAGCTTGTATTCATGCATGCTATGCCATTTTTGCACGATACTACTATAACTTTTTCCCCCCTACAATCTTGTATACAGGATGCATACTGCAATCTCTTTTTTCAGGCAGTCTTATTTTTTCGTCTAAATTTTCTTGTTTTCTGATCTTTGTCAATTTTATCAAGGTCTATCCGAGTTCTCTCACCATTGAGGGCACTGTAGGAAATTTTAGACTCAGTGATAAGTCGCTTGGGGCAGATAGCTGTTGGAGCTGGCTCTGTGATATACGTAATCCTGGTGTTGAATCCCTTATCAAGGTACAGTATCTACTTTGATAAGCAATTTCCAAGCTACTGGTTTTATTACTCTGTCCTCGTATTTTTTTGGTTACCTGACATCAATATTCTTTTCCAGTTTAAATTTGATTCTTATAGTGCTGAAGATGACGACTATGAAGGATATGATTATAGCTTGCATGGTAGACTTTCTGCTGTTCGTATTGTATTTCTTTACCGGTTTGTACAGGAGGTGAGTTTTAATTTCCTTTTTTACACACTTATTATAAAAATTTCCTTTTTCATACTGGTCTTCATCTCCTTGCTGCTATTCTTAGTATGATTGAGCTTTCCATGTTGATATTATTAGTACAATTTAACCCCTATAGAAATATATCATGATAACTTGCTAAAAATTAAATGTAAGTCCCATAGTGTGAGTCCAGTAAGTCCCAGTAACATGTTATTTGTCAAATATTAGTTCTCCTTTTCCATATTGAAATTCTGAGCTCATCTTTGCTGAGGGAGTTGGTTTGCAGGTAACTGCATACTTCATGGGGCTTGCCAGTCCACAGACTCAAGAGGCAATCAAATTAGTTGACAAAGTTGGAGGCTTTGAATGGTTGATCCAGAAGTATGAGATTGATGGCACGTCTGCACTAAAGTTGGACCTCTCACTTGACACTCCAATCATTGTCATTCCAAAGACTTCAGTTAGCAAAGAGTTAGTAAAGTCGTTATTTCTTAAAATCTTCCTTTGTGCGGTCGTTCTTGTTGATAGTTGCTTGATTCACCCTCCAGACTATATGTGAAATCATACACATGGAGCCTCCCACAGTGTTAATTTTAAGTTTTGTTACTCTTCCATGATTTTGCATATTATAGCCACTAGTTGTGATCATTAGAATTTCTAAGTTGGTTTCTTTTGTCTTAAAGTTGTCATGTTAATGACTATTTTATCATTTGACAATTTTGCAGCTTTATTCAACTTGATCTTGGACAGCTTCAGGTTAGAAATGAATTGAGATGGCATGGCTACCCTGAGGAAGATCCTTCAGCTGTCCATGTTGATGTTCTTCATGCTGAGGTTAGACTATGTCTCTATACATATAATAAAACAGGTTGAATGTAATGTCTCATATTACCAGTACAAATTCTTGTTGATGTTTATTTTTTGCTCACTTGTTGGACTACTCCATCTTCTCATTAAATCCTCTCTCCATATGATTCCCTGGGTGACAGTTAATGTATGGAGTAATGACTAATTATTATGTGAATACTACAGTTAGTAAATCATTAAAAATGTTGGTTACTTCGTGAAATTCTCTATTACATTATTAGAAGCTGAAAGATTTCCATTGGCTGTATCATTCTTAATGTTAATGTCTGGTTATCGAATTTTCTCAGTTATTTAATATAACTTTCTGATGACAAATTATACAAGACAGCACAAAATGTGAGTGTTCAAGCAGTTTCTGCATTTATTAATACATAGGCTTTAATTGCAGATTCTGGGAGTAAACATGACTATTGGAATTGCTGGTCATGTGGGCAAGCCGATGATAAGAAGAGGCCGAGGACTTGATATTTTTGTCCGAAGGAGTTTGAGGGATGTTTTCAGAAAGGTTCCCAATTTTTCTCTCGAAGTGAAGGTACTGGGTTTGAAAATTGGAAGCTTGTATGTAAATTTTTCTTCGTGAATTTGTGGTTGAGATGTATTTCTAGTGAGTCAATTATAAATCAACATATCTTTATTGAAAGTTGCACGAGCATGTGCTTGCCATGTAAAGTATGTATTCAAGCAACAAAAAAAGAAAAAAAAAGACATAAAGTATGTAAAATGCATGCAAAGTAAGAACTTCAATGAGCTGGGTCCATTGGTATCATTGATGAATGTTATATCATCTATGGGCAGCATAGCCCAAAAAATACAATCCAAAATTTACTAAAGAACTTGATAAGAGTACTATTGGATTTGTTAAAAATTGATTCTATCAAGACATCGTAAAAATGCTGTGTGTTAGTTTTCTGGCTTGTTCTGATTCTTGGAATCTCAATCATGATGAGTGCTATGATGATTTGCTTAATCCATTTACCACCTCTTGAGCAGATTGGTTTGTTGCATGGTGTGATGTCGGATAAAGAATATAATGTTATTCGGGATTGCTTATACATGAATCTCTGTGAAGAGCCAAGGCTTCCCAAAAGTTTTCGTGGTGGCTCATCTAGTTCTGAAGATACAATGCGGCTGCTGGTAGATAAAGTCAACATGAATAGTCAAATGTTACTGTCACGTACAGTCACAATAGTAGCAGTTGAAGTGAATTATGCTTTGCTGGAGTTGTGTAATGGCATAGATGAAGAGTCTCCTCTAGCACACGTTGCTGTGAGTACAAAAATATATATTTTTTATTCATTTCCGTTTCCAATAAATGTTCATTTTCTTCTGTCCTGTCAATTACTAGTTCTATCTCTGGTAAGAGTGTATTTTGGGTATAGTAGTTTAGGTAGTTCCTTGTGTATTTACTATACAATCTATATGACTCCAGTTTGCTGTTGTGCCTCTCCTTGCAGCTGGAGCGGTTGTGGGTGTCATATCGAATGACTTCATTATCTGAAACAGACCTCTATATTACCATTCCTACATTTTCTGTCCTAGATATTCGTCCTGAGACAAAGTCTGAAATGCGGCTGATGCTCGGTTCGTCTAGTGATTCTTCCAAATCAGCTGCCATGGGAGACTTACCCTATTCATCAAGTAGTCAGAGCCATCATAGGAAAAACTCAGAAGTTGGAGTTGAGATGGAGGCTCCAAGTCCTACAATGTTCCTGATGGATTATAGATATAGAATGTCCTCCCAGTCTTTTGTTGTACGGATTCAGCAACCCAGGATTCTTGTTGTTCCAGATTTCCTTCTTGCTCTTGGTGAGTTTTTTGTGCCAGCTTTGGGAGCCATAACTGGCAGGGAAGAAACACTGGATCCTAAGAATGATCCCATAACAAAGAGAGAGAACATCATACTATCAGAACAAGTCTACAAACAACATGAAGATGTGGTGCGTTTGTCTCCGAATAGGCAGTTAGTGGCAGATGCTCTAGGAGTTGATGAATATATATATGATGGTTGTGGAAATGTTATCTGCTTAAATTCAAACTTAGAGACAAGTGAAAGTCACATTGGTAGATGTGAACCAGTTATTATCATCGGACGTGGTAAAAAGTTGCGGTTTGTCAATGTAAAGATCGAGGTATCTCTTCTTTCGATTGCTCTTGAGTTTTGCTTTATGTTCTTTCTTATCTTTCTTTTCTTATTTATTGCCTTTTGTGGAGGATGAGTACACTTGAAGGTCTGCTTGATGCTGGAAACGTAGCATATAGAAGAGAATAATTGTGGATTAACCTGGGGTTTGTGACCATTTGAAATTTTTTGTAGGCCAGTGATTATATTTGGTGTAGGTTTTGCCCTTTCTCTGTGATGTGTTAATGAGTGTCTCAGCTTACTTTGACAATTATCATATTTCCACCAGAATGGTTCCCTTCTGAAGAAATGCACATACTTGAGCAATGACAGCAGTTACTCTGTGGCCTTTGAAGATGGTGTTGACATTTTATCACTGGAAAAATCTGGAACTGATAATAAGCAGAAGGATCTAGACCAGCAGACAGAGCTGTCTGACGTCCGAAGCCCTCATTTCCCATCTCAAAGTGATTCAAGTTCTACACAGAGTTTCACTTTTGAAGGCCAGGTTTAAATCTTCTTCTAGTGGACTATAGATAAAAGAAATCACCCTTTTAGCTGATTTTATTATTGTTCTCTTCCCTGATCTCAAAATCGATTACTATTTTCATTTGTCCATTTCTGTTGTCTGTCTTTCCTTAATTTTAGATGGTCAAGGGAGGAATCCATATGGATGCAATAAAATGAGAATATCATTATCGTTGTTTCTAAGCATCTGGAGAAGCATTCTTCTCTCCATGCATGTTTACCGAATTTTCTTCCAAAATTATTGCGACCATTTCTCATCAATGTTTATGTGATAACTGACCGGGTTCATTGCCATGTTTAGGTTCTTTCTCCAGAGTTTACCTTCTATGACAGTACCAAATCTTTTCTTGACGATGCTTCTCAAGGTGAAAAGCTGTTACGAGCAAAAATGGATGTCAGCTTCATGTAAGTGTTGACACCTTTTCAGATACAAGTTTTACTCTTTCTTTTTCCTTGAACTTTTTGATGGGCCTAAGTCACAGATGAAGATCTTTATTGAGTTGGGTTGTAATTTGTGAAATCTCGCTTTCCACATATATATAGGTTACACCTCTCTCTGTTCCTCTCTCCCACTCCGTGTCTTGGTCTATTTTGCCTCTTGCTCTCTCTCCTCTCTCCCTTGCAGCTGAAATATTAAAATTCCAACAGTCCCCACCATACCCTCCCTTATCATCATCCAATCTCTTTAATCTCCCTACTTTTGGTTATCCATGGTCATGAAGCAACAAACATCCTTGTATGCTTACTGAGAAGTATAACTTTTCATGTTGTATCTTTAACTTGATTGCACTTGTAAAAGTTCAAATATGAATTCCATAAGATTATATTTTTTTCTCTTTACATTCCTTCTTTACTAAACATAACATTAGATAAATGAAGTAGGGGTGAAGCACATAAATTCTCTATGTAGTTCAAACAAAAACAAGAAGAAGGAAAGTTAATTGAGATGATTCCACTCTGTTTTTTGGACTGCTTGGAGAGTGGAATAGAAGGGCTTTTGAATGGTTAGAATCATGGAACAGTAGCCTTATAGAAAGATGGAAAAGGAAGGTATATTTTTGTTACAGATAGGAAGATAGTGGTGATCAAGTTTTTGTGGGCATGCGAGATTTTTTTTCATGTTTATGATTTCTATATAATCCCATACCCTTTTTATACATGATCATTATCAACTTCTTGGTGATTGCGAAAATTGTTTAGTTATCGTTAATATATATGCATATATACTGGTATGCAGACCGAGAATAAATTGTGAGACAAATTGAGGGCTTGGAAGCTGACAATGGATTTTTGCTCTTATGCCATACATATTCATTGATAAGTCTAAGCTATTAAAAATAGCAGCACAATTGTTGTCTACACATTTCTATCAAGATAAATTTGAAGGGCATAAAAGTATTGGCTTCCATAAAATGTACCTGGTTTTTGTTTAATTCTCTGTCTTGCTGGGGCTACTTGATGTTTACATTTATGTTTGGTATGATTTTGAACTTTTTCCTTCATTGTGTCTTTCATGCATGAGGTCTGATCTTTTCTTCCCTTTTCTGCTTCTGCAGAATGCTATTCATCCTTTGATAGTTCTTGCATTTACCTTGTAGGTATGCTGCAAAAGAAAATGATACTTGGATTCGTGCTCTGGTGAAGGATCTGATGATTGAATCTGGGTCAGGTCTTATTGTTCTTGATCCAGTCGATTTATCAGGAGGATATACTTCTGTTAGGGAAAAAACAAGCATATCCCTTCTGTCAACTGATATATGCATCCACCTTTCCTTGAGTGCACTGTCCCTTGTCATTAACCTTCTGAATCAGGTAGCTGTGGCACTGCAATTTGGAAACACAATGCCCCTTGCCTTGTGTACCAACTTTGATCGAATATGGGTGTCCCCTGAAGGTATATATTCATCAGAGGAAGAGACTGTGCGTTGCTGATTTGTGTTTTTCCTCTATTATTCTGTTTTTTTTTTTGTGTAAAGTTTGTTTAACCATTTCTATTGGTGTTTATATGCAGAAAATGGACCCTGTTATAACCTTACCTTTTGGAGACCTCGGGCACCATCAAATTATGTTGTTTTGGGTGATTGTGTGACATCGAGGTAAACTGCTTAAATGGTGACAAATTCCTTCATCTATATGAGGGGATAGAGTGAAGTATCATTTTTTATTTTTAATTTTTGAGTATTCAACAAGAAATTTTCGTTAATCTGACACCAGGAGGATGCGTAAAGACATGAACAAAAAGGTGGACGAAACTACACAATAATCATGATCATGACGTAAATCAATCTTGTTTGCTAAACTGTTAAAAAAAATTATATAAATCTGAATTCTTGTGATCCAAATCCATTGAATTTCCATCTATTCCTCTCTTTGTAGACAATCCAAAAAATGGAGAGTGTTATCATCCTGATTAGCTTCTTTTCAGTTTTCATGCTGCATATGTTGCAACAAGCTTTCAGCTCCCTGCCAACCGTACCTGCAGTTACCCAATTTACTTCTACTATTGTAAAAGCTACAGTCCACAAGTTCACTGACGATGAAGAAGCAAATCTTATTCTTCCCCCTTTTAGAAGAAGCATATGGTTGTTCTGTCACCATCTCAAATTATCAATAGTCAAAACTCGGTCCTATGCAGCCTTGCAAGTGAAAATTTCATAATTTGCTGCAAAAGAAAATCTTCCCCCTTTAATTTCCATAATTGCTTGTAAGTGCTAAAAACTTAATGTAAGATAGGAGAGAAATAGAAGGGCCTTTGAGGGGATTGAATGATATTATAGTTGAGGGATGGGCTAGGAAGTTGTATTTTTTGGCACACGCAGTTGTTTCGTGGGTGGGGTGAATCATTGTATGGTGAAAATGATTGATTGTCACGTTCGCATGCCCTTACTTTTGTATATGACACTTTGCACCATCTCGGTGAACACTAGCAAAATTACTTATTTTTCAAAATAAAAACAAAGGAAAAGAGAAGAAGAGCATTGCAGAAACCTCCTCATGGACTTTTGGTATACAGTCTTTCTTTTTTGGTTTATGGTTTGCTAATGGCTAAGGTATTTTCAGGCCAATTCCACCTTCACAGGCTGTAATGGCTGTGAGCAACACTTATGGACGTGTGAGAAAACCTATTGGGTTTGATCTCATCGGGGTGTTTTCCAGTATTGAAACAATTGAGGAAAAGGAGGGGCATATCTCTGCTGATACTGATAACACCTGTTCCATTTGGATGCCTGTTCCACCTCCCGGGTACAAAGCAGTGGGATTTGTGGCAAACTTGGGAGACCAACCACCTCAAAATCACATTGTTTTCTGCTTACGTTCAGACCTAGTAACCTCAGCAATGTATTCAGAATGCATCTATACTACTTCACCAAATCTGATGTTCCCATCAGGATTTAGCATCTGGCGTTTGGACAATGTGGTCGGATCATTTTGCGCCAGTCCTACAATAAACTGCCCTCCCAAAGACTATGGTCTTGACCTCAGTCATGTTATTCTGTGGGGCTCCAGTCAGCTTTCTGTATCTTCTAAAGAATCTGCAGGCTTGGGTTCAGGGCAAAACCATCATGATGGAAATCAGCAGATAGGTGGGCAGAACATGGGTTCATCTGGTTGGGATGTGCTCAGATCAATCTCAAAGGCTACTAACTGTTACATGTCAACTCCTCATTTTGAGAGAATTTGGTGGGACAAAGGCAACGATGTTCGCAGGCCAGTCTCCATTTGGCGGCCTGTAGCACGTTCTGGTTACGCTGTGCTTGGCGATTGCATAATGGAAGGGTTGGATTCTTTATCCTGTGGCTTAGAAAAGACAAGAAGAAATTCTCTCTTGTGATTTCTTCTACATAATTGCACCTTACAATTTTTAATTCCATATTTGGGCCTAAAACATTCTCTCATCCCATGCTTCACTGTTTATTTGTCATTTCTGTGATACTTTTCATTACTGACTTGTTCCAATTTTTAAGATATACTTATCCAAGGACTAGATGATGGAAAACTAAACTGAATTTTTAAAACAAATGCATCCTTAAATTTAGCACAATGATTTGGAAGAGATTGTCGGAAATCTCAGCATTTGGCTTTTTGTATGGAGAAAAATGTTAAGGCCTTTCAATGTATGGATGCTACTGTGTTAAGTTTTGCTTGGGGAATGGTTAAAGTAGTTTATTGTTGGACAAATGATCATTAGATCTGATATTGTTGCAGATTATATATTATTCTCTGTCATCCCACTTTCTGTTTCTCTGTTTATAAATCTTTTGTCATATTCTCTTTGATTATGGGATTTTGACTTGAAGTACAATTCCATGCTTTACTGGCTAAGAAAAAAGAAAAAAAAAATTCTTCTTCCACTCTTTTACCCTATTCGTTTACTTCTTGATGATGAGATTCTACTTTCCTTCTTTCTCAGGTTGGAACCACCTGCTCTAGGCATTATCTTTAAGGCTGATAATCCTGAAACGGCAGCAAAGCCTGTGCAGTTCACAAAAGTTGCTCAAATTGCAGGGAGAGGCTTTGACGAAATCTTCTTTTGGTTCCCAGTTGCTCCTCCTGGCTATGTCACATTGGGGTGTGTTGTGTCCAGAAGTGAAGAGCCACCATCCTCTGATTTATTTTGTTGCCCTAGAATGGATCTTGTGAAACAAGCTAACATATTTGAAGTGCCCATTTCGAGATCCTCAAGTTCTAGAACTGCTCAGTGCTGGAGCATCTGGAGAGTTGAAAATCAGGTTCAAGTGACTTGAAACTTTTTTTTTTCTTTTGGAGTATTCAATAAAGAAAATTCATTAATGTTGCATCAAGAAGATACATAAAATCATACACAAAGAAGTTTTAGCTATACAAAAACATGAGTCTTCTCATAAATCACTCATGAATATTTTTAACACTTAACCCCCTATACATTTGACTATACCAAAAATGTGCATCCCATATCCACCTTTCCATAAACTTAAAATCTTTTGTTTCTACCCCTCGAACACCCTCATATTCCTTTCCTTCTGCACATGCCAAAAGATGGAGAGTAGTATCAACCTAATGAATTTTTTTCCTCTTTGTTACCACAAATCCCAAATCATGCTCTAATCTCTCGATCAATTGTTCTTGATGTAGCCCAGTGTACTCCCATTAGTTGAAAAGCTACCATCCACACTCTGAGTCCATTTACAATGGAGAAGCACATGATTAACTGATTCTTCCTTTTCCTTGCATAGGAAGCATGGTTTAATCATAATCTTTCCTCACTGTCTCATGTTATCAATGGTCAAAACCCAACCCCATGTCATCTCCCAAGCAAAAAAACATGTCTTTATGGGGCTCTACTTTGCCAAACTTGTCTCCATTGGAAGTGGAAGTCTCCAACTCTATTTGCCGGTAGGAGTTGCTCATAATATGACTTAACTATGAAGAGTCCCAATCTATTCCCCACCTTAATTGGTCCCTTCCTCCGTTTAATTTACATTTATAGAGTAAGCCATAAAAGTAAGCAAATATGCTTAACTGTACCTAATATGCTTTTTCTCTACCCTTGTTATTGGATATTGTGTATTTGATGGGCTCTTAACGTGATGATCCTGTGCACTTGCAGGCCTGCACTTTCCTTGCCCGCTGTGATTTTAAAAAACCATCAAGCCGATTGGCTTACACAATATGTGACTCAGTGAAACCAAAGGCAAGAGAAAATGTTTCTGCTGAAGTGAGGTTGAGGCGATTCTCTCTCACTGTGTTAGATAGCTCGTGTGGAATGGTAAGCATATGTGAGGGTCACATTGGTATTCTAGCTGCTTTGCACTTTTCCCGACTAAAGGTCCATTTGGAATCTTCAGATGACTCCACTGTTTGACTCAACAATCACCAACATCAAGCTTGCAACACATGGTCGTCCAGAGGCAATGAATGCTGTACTTATTGCTTCCATTGCTGCATCAACCTTCAATACACAACAGGAAGCATGGGAACCACTTGTAGAGCCTTTCGATGGAATATTCAAGTAACATTCTTGCTATAAATCTTCCTAGTTTACTGTTTAACAGTCTAGATATATGATTCCCAGCATTTGTCTTCTCAAGGTTGGAAACATATGCAACTAACGAACACACATCATCGGTAATTGGGAAGAGAGTACGCATCTCCGCAACTAGTATTTTGAATATAAATGTGAGTGCTGCAAACCTTCATATGTTTGCCGAGACTGCTGTTTCATGGAGAAGAATTATGGAATTGGAAGATAAGGCAGCAAAGCTCAACCAGGTCATTGGAATTTAACTATGCGATATAGTTTTGAGATTTGAAATAAAGTTAGAATCACTAAATGCATGTGTAATTGCAGAAAGTTGGCCAGCATAATAAAAATGGAGAAGATCAAACTTTCTCTGCATTGGATGAAGATGATTTTCAGACTATTGTTGTAGAAAATAAGCTTGGTTGTGATATGTATTTGAAAAAAGTGGATGAAAATGGGGATATGGTAGATTTGCTCCATCATGATGATCATGCGATTGTCTGGGTCCCACCTCCAAGATTCTCCAACAGACTAAATGTTGCGGATGAATTCCGGGAAGCTCGCCACTATGTTTCAGTTCAGATTCTTGAGGCCAAGGTTGATGGACTTGTCTCCCATAAATTCAGCTAACAGTTTCATTTTCCATTTAGCATCTCTAGCACCTTCTTCCAGAAAAATGGCTTGTTTACTTTTTCTGGGTCTTCCTATAGAGAAGAGTTCTAGCATATACTTATGGAACAATGACTGTTCATGTTTTCAGGGTCTTCCTACTGAAGATGATGGTAATAGCCATAATTTCTTCTGTGCTTTGCGTCTTGTCGTCGATAATCAGGCAATGGATCAACAGAAACTGTTTCCTCAAAGTGCAAGGACAAGATGCATTAAGCCCGTTATCTCAAAAGATGAGTCAATAGCAAGGTGGAATGAACTGTTTGTCTTTGAAGTACCTCGGAAGGTGTGATATTATCTTTTTAATGTTCGCATTGCATGACTTCAATTTTTCTCATTGAATCACCATCACTAATGTGAACTCTCTTAAACCAATTGGTTGACAGGGTTCAGCTAAATTGGAAGTAGAGGTGACCAACCTTGCTGCAAAAGCTGGAAAAGGTACTTGTGTTCTCTTTTGTAATATTTTTGTGGAACAGAACCAATATGCGACTCTGCTGTGTTGTGTTTTAGCAAGAATTGTTTTGTCTTTTAGTTCTTCCCATGCTTGCTAAACCATGATTTATCTGGGATGTTGATCAGACCTTCATATTGCTATATCATGGTATTGTTCCTTATTTTGGATGTCTTTTCCAAGTTGATATTATAGGTGAAGTTACATTTTAGCCTCCTAGCAGATCAATTTTCTAATAGGCACAGTTGAATGTTTTATTGCACCAACCAATTACTAGGCTGTATATAGCCAGAGGTCATATTTTTCACTTGTTTCTCGAAAACTTATTTTCTTTTCACTACTACACTGCTATTACCTTAACAGGTGAAGTTGTTGGTGCATTCTCATTCCCTGTTGGTCATGGTGCTAGCACATTGAAGAAAGTAGCCTCAGGCAGGATTCATCATCATCCGTATGACATTCAGAATGTTGCATCATATCCACTTAAGAGAAGGGTGAGCTCTTGAAAAGACAGATCATGTCTGTTTATATGAAATACTTACGATTTATGCATTTCTCAGCCTTGTGTCTATATCCCTTTTGTTGTTGCAGGTTCAACAAAATAATAGTAAAAACATCCAGGATTGTGGAGTCTTCTCGGTTTGCACTCAGTATTTTGAGAGAAAATCTGGAGGAAATATTTCAGAAGATGTCAAATATGAGAATGATAATGACCAAGATGTTGGATTCTGGGTGGGAATTAATCCTGATGGGGCATGGGAGGGAGTCCGATCACTACTACCAGTTACAGTGGTCCCCAAATCATTTCACAATGATTTTATTGCTATGGAAGTAATTATGAAAAATGGAAAGAAGCATGCTTTTTTTAGGGGTCTTGTAACGGTTGTAAATGATTCTGATGTCAAATTGGAGATTGCAGTATGTCCTTTCTCTCTAATTAAAGGTAATGATTCCTCCACTATTTCAAGGGGTAATATTTTGGTTGAAGAGGTATTCCAAAATCAATGTTATCATCCAACTGACGGCTGGGGCTGCAAGCATCTTGGTTCACATATTAATGACCCCGGTCAATGGAGCACCAGAGACTTCTCATATTCATCTAAAGTGAGTAAATAGTCAAAACTAATGTTCCTTCTATAAATTTTATTGGTGAATATTTCAGATACTGACCTCTTGTTTCACATGGAAGAATTTCTTCGAACCAGCTCTTCCTCCAGGATGGCAGTGGACATCGACTTGGACTATTGATAAATCCCATTCGGTTGATACTGAGGGATGGGCATATGGTCCTGACTTTCAGAGTCTGAGGTGGCATCACACTTCAAAGTCATCATCCAAGTCTGCTTCTGATACAGTTCGCCGAAGGCGTTGGACTCGTCCAAGGCAACAATTGATGCACCAAACTACAGATAGGCTAACTAGTGGTTTGACTAGTATAAATCCCAGGTGTTCTGCTGTTTTACCGTGGAAAAGTACACTCAAGAATTCAGATGAATGTTTTCTAGTTCGCCCTTCTGTTGATTCATCTGAGATGCCATACTCATGGGGACGTGCTGTTGCACTTTCTGGCTTCAGCGACCAAAGCTCCTCCTCCAGACAAATTGCAGTTAAGCCAGGAGATAAACATGTAGACTACATATTTAAGTTGAACCAGCTTGAGAAGAAGGATATATTGCTGGTCTGTTCTCCTAGAACTGGAAATAAACAATTTTGGCTCAGTGTTGGCACAGATGCCTCTATACTTAACACAGAGCTAAATGCACCTATTTATGATTGGAGAATCTCTGTGAATTCACCTCTGGAATTGGAAAATCGTCTTCCTTCCACAGCAGAGTTCACACTTTGGGAGAGAACAAAAGAAGGGAGTTTCATTGATCAAGGCAGTGGTGTTATCCCTTCAAGGAAGGGTGTCCACATCTATTCAGCCGATCTCCAGAAACCCTTGTATTTCTCACTCTTTGTTCATGGAGGCTGGGTTTTGGAGAAGGTTATTATCACTTTTTTCGTGCATGTTCTTCCTCTCACTGCTTTAACAGAATTAAACAATTGATTTGATAGTTATTCATCCCAATGCAGGACCCTGTTCTTGTTTTAGATCCGTCATCTACTGGGCGCATATCTTCATTCTGGATTGTGCACCAGCAAAGTAGAAGGTCTGTCATATTTGATGTCTATATTTTTTGTGTACAAAGAACTGCATGTAGCACACTGTGGGTCTTATATGGTTCGGCAATTTATCAGCCATGAAGCCTTTATAAGTCATTATTCAGATTATATAGGATACTTTTGTACGCTTGTTTTTACTTTTCCTGGGACTAGGATGAAGATCACGTTCTCTGTTGCTGGCAGTTGTGCAATCCCATAATAGCTGTAAGAATTACAAGCAGACAAAGGCTCATGTTTTTGGTATAGCTAAAATTTTTTGTATATGATTTGATGCATTTTCTTGATGTGATATTAATGAATTTTCTTTATTGACTAAAAAAAATTACAAGCAGACAGAGATTATACAATTTATTTCTTCTCCTTTTCTTTTAAATATCGTAGAAAGTTTAAGAATCTTTTCTCATTCTCTTAATCCATTAATATAGGAAGTTACACATGTGCAGGAGATTGCGTGTGAGCATTGAATATGACTTGGGAGAAAACAATGCTGCACCGAAGGCCATAAGATTTTTCATTCCATATTGGATTGTTAATGATACATATTTGCCATTGGTGTATCGAGCGGTGGAACTTGAATATTCAGAAAATGCAGATCCTGATTCCCTTAAATTATCTCGGGCTGTTAAGTCTGCCAAAACAGCTCTGAAAAATCCAACACTGAGCAGGAAATATTCTACTTCTAGGAGAAACGTTCAAGTGATAGAAGTACTAGAGGACAGTGGTCATGTGCCTAGCATGCTTTCTCCTCAGGACTATTTTGGTGGTAATGCATTGCTTTTTTCATCTCAAAAAGATGCATACATATCTCCAAAGGTTGGAATTGGTGTTGCTGTCCGTAATTCTGATATTTACAGTCCTGGAATCTCTCTTCTTGAGCTGGAGAATAAGGTGAGTGTCAAATAATTCTTATTCTTATTATTTTTATTTTTTTTTTATCTTTTGCCGTTTTGGAAGGGCCAGTTAACTGGAATCTGTTGCTTCAATACTAATAAATTTTTCCCACCAGGAAGGGGTTGATGTGAAGGCATACAGTTCAGATGGCTCTTACTACAAGCTTGCTGCTTATATGAAGACAACCTCAGACAGAACCAAGGTATTTATTACTACGTGCTGAAGCAGTTGTATTATCATAGTCAAATTCATAGCCAAGACATTTTATGTTACCATCCCACTAATGCCTGATATTCACTTAAAGAGTTGAAAATGGAAGAGGCATATCTTGGTGTTATGTGGTGATGAAACTTCCATCAGCATCAAGTCATATGACACATTTCACTGATTTGCTGATTGTTGATGCACACATTTGCTAATTACCTGCCATTCATAATTTATTTATTTATATGCAGGTTGTTCATTTTCAGCCCCATACTTTATTTATCAATAGGTTTGGCTCCAGTATGTGCCTGCAGCAGTGTGATTCACAAAAAGTGCAGTGGATTCATCCCACAGATCCCCCAAAAGTGTTTTCATGGGAATCTTCAGCAAAAGTTGAATTATTAAAGGTCTGTCAAATAACATGTTTCTCTCTGTATATTTACTGTTTCAATCAACTGACTGTGGTTCCATTTTAACTTTAGCTGCGGGTGAATGGATACAAGTGGAGTGGCCCATTCAGTGTTTCAACTGAAGGTGTAATGCGCGTTTTCTTGCAAAAAGAAACTGGAGGTGATGGTATCCAATTGAGAATACAAGTAAGAAGTGGAACAAAAAGCTCCCGTTATGAAGTTATTTTCCGTCCCAATTCATTTTCCAGCCCTTACAGGTAAGCTTGTGCTCTTGATTATACTGGGCTTTGTTTGCATGCTCTCTTCTTTGTGTACATCTGTGCATCATTTGCAGTACTGTTATGTATTCTATTTTACATTATTCTCATGAATATATGTTATATCTACCTGTTGCTAATACAGAAAATAAGGGTTGTCACCAGTCAGCAATTTAGATTAACAGAAATAGTTTTTACATAAACTTGTTTATGTTTTTCATGCTTTTAATTTGTGTGTTTCCTCCAAACTTTTATTATTGGGTCACTCAGTCATCTTCTTCTGGAATCTTGTCTTTATCTCTTATGTTTTGATTTTTCTAGGCTTCCTATACGTTTGAGATCTCTGCTTCTTTGTAATTTCAGGATTGAGAATCGATCTTTGTTTCTACCCATTCATTTCTGCCAAGAGAACAGTACAAGTGATACTTGGCAGTTTCTTCCCCCAAATGCTGCTGCTTCCTTTTTCTGGGATGATATTGGTAAAAGTCGAATTTTGGAGGTCTTGGTTGCTGGAACTGATGCAGGAAAGTCAGAAAAGTATAATATTGATGAAATTTCTGATTACCGGCCTATCCATGTAGAAGATGGGCCTATCAGAGCTCTACGTGTTACTGTCTTGAAAGAAGAGAAACTCAATGTTGTTCGATTCACTGATTGGATGCCAGAAAATGAACCTTCTCTTGCAGTTGGTGAAAGGCTTCCATCACCTCTGCCTCAGCTATCTGGGACTGGCATGCAGCAACAGGCACAATCTACCGCTGGGGGTGAATTTCACTTTATTGTTGACTTTGCTGAGCTTGGAATATCGCTTATTGACCATACACCTGAGGAGATACTGTACATATCTATACAGAATCTTATGTTAGCTTATTCAACTGGATTGGGGTCTGGAATCAGTAGGTAGGTGTTCTTTCCTTTTGGTACATTTATGGGTATTCCATGCATATATCTGTATCATTGTCAACATAAATTACATAATCCATCCTGTAGTCTATAAAATTGAATTCTGGATCCTGTTCCTTGGTGTTGTGGTTCTTAAATAGTTTTCCGTTCACTCCTTTGGTTGTTTTAGGTTAGTAAGGAGGCCAAGGGCCTAACTGCATAACAAAAAGGGAAATATAGGGGCTGGAAAACCCTACCTAGAATCAAACCTTTTTGGTCTTTGCCGATTAATTATGCCATTTTTCATGAGAGTTTAACTATTGAACGCTGAACTTGGTTTTACTGACGTGTTTCTTGCCCTTCTTAGAGACAAGCTACTGATGAACTGTTTGTTTCAGGTTTAAAATAAGATTACGATCATTGCAAGTGGACAACCAGCTCCCATTAACTCCAATGCCTGTCCTCTTCAGACCACAGAGAGTTGGAGATGAAACTGATCATGTCTTTAAACTCTCTGTGACTCAGCAATCTAATGGATCTCACGACTTATGTGTGTATCCTTATATTGGTATCCAGGTGAACATAGACCCATCATTTTGCTAAACATTTACAACCTTTTCTCCCAAATACCCTTAGTATTTATAGTCAAAAGTTTCTATTTTCTCTTTTCTCAGGGGCCTGAAAATTCTGCATTTCTGATAAACATCCATGAACCTATAATTTGGCGCCTTCATGAGATGATTCAGCAGGTCAACCTCAGTCGGCTATACAAGAGTCAAACGACAACTGCTGTTTCAGTCGATCCAGTTATTCAGATTGGGTATGTTACAGCGCTTTGATCTGAACTGTCATGGTGCACTTTCTTCTTTCAATTGAGGTTGGTCAAATTTTATAGAGTTTTTCCCTGTCCTTTTTCTTGAGATTTCAGTGTGCTTGATTTGTCGGAAGTTAGATTCAAGATATCAATGACTATGTCACCGGGTCAGCGTCCGAGGGGAGTCCTTGGATTTTGGTCATCATTGATGACTGCTCTTGGAAACACGGAGAATATGCCAGTTAGTTTTGCTTCCCATCGATCTCTTTGCATTTCTTTTCATCCTTTACCTTGTCATCTGGAAATGCAATTAATTTGATGGACCAAATTTGAATTTGTTTTCCTTGTAGGTTAAAATAAATCAAAGATTTCATGAGAATGTCTCAATGAGACAGAGTTCCATGATTAGCAATGCGATTCTGAACGTTCGAAAGGATCTTCTGAGTCAACCTCTTCAACTGCTCTCTGGCGTTGATATTCTGGGTAATGCAAGCAGTGCCCTTGGACATATGAGCAAAGGTGTGGCTGCCTTGTCAATGGACAAAAAGTTCATACAAAGTCGGCAGAGAAAGGTTTGCTGCGACATTCTTAATATTGCTCCTTTTTCTCAGACAGCAATCTCTATTGCATAGTCTTATGCACGGACTGCATAAACTAGATCCTAACTTGGAAGTACATCATGATTGGTTGATTTTAGGATAACTTGTCATTTTCTTTAACTTTGCAGGAAAACAAGGGTGTCGAGGACATAGGTGATGTGATCCGAGAGGGAGGTGGTGCACTGGCTAAAGGGCTATTCAGAGGAGTCACGGGCATCTTAACCAAGCCTCTCGAAGGAGCAAAATCCTCTGGTGTTGAGGGCTTTGTCCAAGGCGTTGGAAAGGGTATAATCGGAGCAGCAGCACAGCCTGTGAGTGGAGTACTCGATCTTCTATCTAAGACTACTGAGGGTGCCAATGCAATGAGGATGAAGATTCTAGCGGCTATTACGTCAGAAGATCAGCTTCTCCGCCGTCGGCTTCCACGTGTGATTGGTGCTGATAATTTGCTCAGGCCATATGATGAGTACAAAGCTGAAGGACAGGTATTAATTCCAATGTCCAAGCAAGACGGGCCATCATCACATATGATATATATGTGTATATAATCTAAGAATGTTTTCTTTTTCATTTTAATTTTTTCAGTTTTTCATTTATAAATGCGCACAGAACTCTAACTTTATTTACAATTTGGATCAATGGTGAAGGTTATACTACAGCTGGCAGAGTGTGGCTCCTTTTTCAGCCAGGTTGATTTGTTCAAAGTGCGCGGAAAGTTCGCCCTATCTGATGCATTTGAAGATCACTTCATTCTTCCCAAAGGAAGGATAGTCATGATCACTCACCGGAGAGTCATATTGCTCCAAGTAAGCTATTCGGTTAGAATCTCTACTAATCTATGCAATTTAGCATTAGGGGGGAAGAAACAGAACTTAAGCTGTTATGATCCCGACCTTTGCAGCAAACTTCTAACATTATGGCTCAGAAGAAATTCAACCCAGCTAGAGATCCATGTTCGGTGTTATGGGACATCCTATGGGATGACCTGGTGACTATGGAACTAATGCATGGAAAGAAAGATAGGCCGGAGTCACCCCCCTCTCGCTTAATTCTGTATCTAAAAACTCGGTCACCAGATTACAGGGAGCAGATTCGTAAAATTAAGTGCAGCCGAGATACCCATCAAGCTCAAGAAGTCTACTCAGCAATTGAGCGCGCCACAAACACATATGGTCCTGTTAAGCCCAAGGTTTGGTTCCTTGATGCACCAATGTTTTGCAGCCATTTTCCTTATGATTCATTACTTGAGAAGAAGCTCAAAACTCAATGAAACGACTCATGGAGCTCTGATGACGTTCTTAACCGGGACGGTACGTCCGACTGCTTTTGCAGGGAATGCTGAAAGGCAAAGTGACGAAGCCTTACTCACCGGGTGTGGAAGGCACGACCACCGGTGAGGTGACGTCCAGGGAACCTGTCGCCGGCATGTGGTCTCCTCAACGGGTTCCGATGAGTTCTACTTTTGGCAGCAACTCCCCCTCTTGATCCGATTTCGCAGATAACTGGTCAGTCAATTTGTTGCTCGTTTGTTTCTGTATCCAGGTGATCTTAGCATATATTATCATATACTGGTCAAAATGGTGTATAGGCAGTGTGCTCTATTTACTCGGTGTATATGTGTATACATGCACGTATAGGTCTCTACAGAATGTATATCGGCACGGGGGACATTCACCTGTTAGTCCATCCGGTTGACGGATGAAATTAAATGGAGAAACGCGGATGGCCTTTTATACATCCTTCAATCGAGTGCCCCATGGTGGAGCGATCAAGTTGCTCTTCGAATCGCCTTCTTGTCTGTTTCAGCTACGCTAAGCTCAAATTTCGATCACAAGTATTTTTTGTTCTTTTGGGCTAAATTTTCACTGTTTTCCCATCTGTACATTTAAACTTTTATTCAATCTGATCATTATTTTTATGTACGGTTAATCGTAATTTTTAAAACCGGATTGGAGACCGGTTAGCATATCGGTTCATGGGTTCTTGGTAATTGATAATAATAATAATAATAATATAATTTTAAGATTCAAAATATCTGTCCTAATATAAGTTCATAAAAAATTATAATTTTACGTCTAATAAAAATAGGATGTAAAATTATTTTTTAAAATAAATATTTGGATTGATGGGATTTTTTTGAAATGATTTTTAATCTAATCGGTTTAAACGTCAGTTGAATTTAGGGTGCATTTAAATTAATGAAGTAAATCGGATCAGGTGGTTGTTCGGTTCTTGATCGAACTGGTCTGGTTTTAAAATCTGTGTGTTTAACGTTGGTATAGAAATTATAAAAGATTTGCTCAAAAATCCAGATTGTAATCAAGGTGGTCATCTCTTCACTCTTCAGTGTGCTAATTAATAAGAGAGTATATTTACAGGTCACCGAATGCATAAAACCAACCCTTTGAGCTGCTAGGAATATCGGAGCAGAGTCCATCACTCGGGCAAAGTGGTGCTCATGCTCCTGTGCATCGTCCTGAGAACCGTGGTGACCTGCTCGACCTGATCCCCGCTGGAACACGCGGACAGAAGAACCCTTGCCGTCCCTCCGTCGGGATAACAGCCCGAATCGATCATCTCCTCGAAGATCTCCAGGCATCTTCCGCACAATTTCTTCCTCGAGTAACCCCCGAGCCTGGACGTCCAAGTCACGACATCGGGCCTCAGCCCCCTGCTCGGGAGAACCCTGAAGATCTCCTCCATCCTATCCAGGAATCCCGCCCTGCCATAGGCATTTATCAGAATGTTGTAGGTGCTGATGTCGGTAGCCCAGGGGCCCGTCTCCATGGCCTGTAGCACTTCCTCCATCTTCTCCAACTGGCCGAGCCGGCCGTAAAGGTTCAACATGCTGTTGAGGACGAATGTGTCTGGCTCCATCCCCGAGTCCTGCATCTGCGTTACTATGTCCTCGCACCTCGCTAGATTCCCGCTCTTGGAGTGCGCCGACAGGAGAAGCATGTGGGATTTCATCGTCGGGGTTATTCCTAGCCTCTTCATGTCCTCAAACACAGCTTCTGCGTCTAAATAGGAACGTTCAGCAGAGGGGAACGTCGACCTCTCGCTTGTCAGGACTAAGTACAAAGCACTACTCGCAGCCCAAATCCTAAATTTCCCATAATTTTGGCTCATTCAATCCTAAAGATTTCCGCCTGGTAACTCATACAAGTCATACATGTAAGGGACCGGTAACGTGGTTTGAAGTGGGTGGCACTATCACTTTATTATTTTAATGCAAAATTAATCTGATGTACGGTTGCTACATCGGATCAAAACCACTCTGTCATCATCGTTACCCTCTATTTAACGGTCCTTTAGGTTTTCAGGACTTGTGCGAGTTGTACGATAATAGTTTTAGGACTGAATGAATAATGATATAAGAGTTGTAGGGCAGATTTAGTCAAATTTTAAAGTTTTATGAGTTGATGTTAGAGAAAGTGTTAAGAGTTTAGGACCTTCATGGTATTTTTCTCATTTTCAATCGGACACAGGATCAAATTAATTATAGTGAGAATCGTTTACCTTCATAAAGGCCAGATCTTCCATATGCATCTACCATTATGTTGAATGAAGCTCTGTCGGGTTCACAGCCCATGTGCTGCATCAGCGAGAATATCTCCGCGGCGCCATAAGGGGAACCGGCACGGCTGCACGGTGAGGAAGAAAGTTCCCATTAATTAAAAATATACCGTCTCTGATTCATGGTATCGGTGAGAGGTTCTGGCCGTGATAATCGGAGCCCGATGACTTCTCCAAGTTAACAGAGGAAGTGCACCAGAGAGTCTCTTGCCTGTAGGCTTCCATGAGAGCATTGTAGGCATACACATCGGGCTCAAGCCCAGCTTCTTGCAGCTGCTCGAATGTCTCTTCTGCTTTTTCACAGAGCCCCTCCCTTGCAAACGCATTGATGAGAGCAGTATACGTGCAGATATTTGGCTTGCACCTTTGACCTCTCATCTCATCGAACACCTTTAGGGCCATATAGGATTTACTTGCCTGAAAACAAGAGCCATTAATTCAGACAAAGGATAAAAATCTGCTAATGAAACAATTCATAGGAGGAGGAGGAGGAGGAGGAGATAATAACCTTTCCGTATAAGTTGATTATCATAGTGTAGGTTTCTGTTGAAGGTTGGCAGCGGTCCTTCTTCATCCTGTCGAAGATCTCTATCGCTTTTTGAGGCTTTCCTCCCCTCATCAGCCCATCGATATAAGCATTGTATACTACTGCACCTGCAACATAAAGGGAATCCTTACTTTACCGGGAGGAACAAAGATAGTCCTATCAAAGATGTCACTGCTAAGCTATTAGGACCAACCCTATAAAGCGGAGATACACTGGTGAAAACGAACGTACTAGGGGCGAGATCATGTTTCTTCATCTCTGCGAAGACTGCTCCAGCTTTCTCGAGCAAGCCAGCTGCAGAGTATGCCTTCAGGAGAAGGGCATAAGTGTGCTCGGTTGGGACACATTGGGCTTCGATGAGTTCTAGATATTTGCTTTCAGCCTTCCTGTACTGTAATTTCTGCCCGTACGCCTCAATGAGTAAATTGTAACAGATGACATCAGGGCGGAAGGAGCTCCTGTGGAGTACCCATTCGCCTATCTGGCCGAATGGAGGTGAAAAAAGAAATAAATAAATGAGAAGAAAGTCCCAACAATGACTGAGTTCTCTCTGACATAAACCGAAACAAGCATGCCATCCAATGAAACAGCCCAACGAACACTTCAGATTAGAGTGGTGTGGGATACAGAAATCTCTCACCGTAGCAATTGGGTCCCAAAGTTTACTCAGGCGAAGTTGAACGGCGACATTAATAATATCATCCCAGGAGGTATGAGTTGCAGGAAGCTCATCAAGAAGAGCATGAACTTTGTTGGCATCTTTTTCCTCCTTCACAAACTCAATAATCTGCTGGGCAATTGGGCTCAGCACAGGAAACACCCCATCCACAAACCCAGATCCGTACTTCCACCCTTGCCCTCTCAGAGCTCCCCCTGCGTTGAATTAATCGACCCAGGCAAACATTTCGTCGATCAAAGAAAGTTGACAATGGAAAGCACTGGAATTGGTAAATTGATAGAGGCAGTTTAGACGATTAACGGTACCCTTCTTTCTAGAGAGCTTCTTTTGATTAAATCTTCGGAATTTGCCGCGCTTGTTAATGTAAAGGGCGTCCCTTTTGAACTTCTCAGCAGCTCCTCTGTTGGAGCTGTTCAATCTCCACCTGAAATTATTGCAGCAATGCCTCTGTTTTATGATTACACATTGGAACGGGTATCCAAGAATTATGGTTTCGGTCATCACTTCGCCAACACTCTCGAGTTCTTCCCTTCTCACCAACTCACTGTTCTACCCCCGGCCGAGCTCCCAGGAAGACGGCGATGGCGAGCGTCGCGAGGAGGAAGGCTTGCCTCCTCCTCTCCAGGAACCTCTTCGGCGGCTCTCTCAGGCACTCCTACTCCCTGACCTCCTCCCGGGGCTTCTCCACTCGATATGATGAGAATGACGTCGTCTTGGTTGGCGGTCTACGTTGCAGCTACCAAAGTAGCCCAGCTCGGCCTCAAGGCTACCTACATCGAGAGGTGCGGCACTCTCGGGCGCCACCTGCCTCAACGTCGACTGTATTCCCTCCAAGGTTTGGTCAATCCTCTCCTCCACGGCATGAATGTCCTTTCCATAGTCGGATTCGATTCTCTCCTCTCAGCTTCAGAGTGTACCGTGCTTATTAACATCTGTGAGAACTAGTGAAGGTATGAGCTGATTTTTGTGCATGTAGAGATAACGTTCAGGCATAGTCGCACATAACAGCCATTCGCACTAACACCACTGTCGTTTCTAATATGTGGATAAGATTTTTCCGATGTTGCTGTTGGATCTATTGTTCTTTTATTATTATTATTATTTAATCTTTATTGGTATTGAACGGATTCTTTTGTGGGTTGACTGATAGTTTCTTCTTTCTCGATTACTTTTTAATAGCCAATTTAGCTCTTCCTGGCCACTCTCCCTTGTGATGGGAATCTCAAGACGGAAAGGATGCCGATTTCTTACGTGATACTATTTGATGCATAGTAATTCCTCCCATTTTCTTTCTCTTGCGTGAGTTGTTGATTTCTTCTTCTTCTTCTTTACCCTTTTGCCAGTGAAGGGTATAGCATTTCATCGATGGACTGTCGCATGACAGCCATACATGCTACTGTCCATAGAGCAGATTACGGAAGAAGTTTAGGCTGCAATCGTGCTGCTGGGGAATAGAAGCAGATAAATGAGAAATGGACTTCTGTTCATCCGAGTGATTCTTTCACGAATATTTGTGAAATATGTGTATATACATACTAATGGGAATTACAAAAGCTTCTGAAGAACCTAGGACTTGCCCTTGGGTCGGGTGATATTACTCATACCGGCAGACATTGTCTATTTTTCGTGATTAAATATCACTGGATTATATTCTGTGGTTCATCTGCTCGCATTTTCTCTGAAACAGAGGACGGGACAGGCTTTGAGGATTGAAAGCTGTTATCGGGTTATCTTACTTATCTATGCCGTCGTTGCCCTTGCATGTGTGCAACCTGCCATGGTTTTCCACACAAAGCGTATAGTTGCTTCCCTTCCTATGGCAGGCACTGCTTCATCCCTCCCACATGGATCATGGAGCTACGTATTCATTCCCCAGCCACGAAGCGAAATTTGCATCTGTAGGTTGACTTACCTGCTATGGTGGCTTAAAAGGATAAAAGCTGTGCTGTGGCTGGCTAATCTCACCTTATCGAAGGCCTTCCCAAGAAAGAAAGTATGGCAAGTTTGTCTCCCCATCAGAGCTTTTTAGTCGATGTGGGAATGCAGTTGTAAAGGGAAAGAACATCATAATCGCCACTGGCTCCGATGTCAAATCTTTACTTGGAATCACCATTGATGAGAGCGCTGGAGCCTGGGCTCTAAAAGAAATTTCAAAGAAGCTCGTGGTGATTGGAGCGGGCTACGTTGGTCCTGAGAGATGGGCTCAGTGTGAGTTCGTTTGGTTCTGAGGTGACCGTGGTGGAGTTTGATGCAGATATCATGCCAACCACGGATGGTGAGATCCAAAAGCAATTCCAGCGTTCCCTAGAGAAGCGAAGGATGAAGAAGTTCATGCTCAAGACAAACGTTGTTGGGAGTCTGATACATCTGGAGACATTGTTAAGCTGACACTTGAGCCAGCAGCAAGCGTGGAGTTCATAGCAGGCAAGGTGGGTCATGTGCTCTATATGACAAGGCCCCTGGGATCGCTTCACGAGGCAGTCTTGGCGCTTTCCTAGAACACATCCAGCAAGGTCATTTTGTCGGCCTGTCCTGCAAACCAACAATGAGTAAGGCGTTGAAGGATGCTACAATGGCTACTTGCCACATCTAAGTTTTCTTGAGTCCCTTGCGTTTGTGATCCCGTCAATATTGGCCTGTGATATTTTAAAAAAAACTGCGAAATTCTTGCTGAAAGCATGCTATGCCATTCTCAAGTCCATCTTCTTGTCGGATAGAGTTAAGATAATAACTGAGCTGAACAATGTTGTAATGCTTCGGTGGATGGTATCAGAGGCTCATGGTCAAATTTTTTGAATGCTCTTGGATGCCCAAAAGGAATTTGACTGGGAAAATTGTATTTTGACCAATTTTTCATCACAAGATTTGGCGTGTTTCCTGCGCAAGCAGCTCCTCCTTGGCATTGAGGCCTCTATCAGAAGTCAGATGAGAACAAAAAGGGGATGGGTAAAACAAGTCTACAAGGATTACACAGAAATAATTCCTAAGATGCATCTGAAGAACAACCTCAAGGTGCTGTTTCATCTTACGAATCATAAAACAATCCCACATACACAACCAATAGCTATTCAAAGAGATCATCTTACAACTACTTAAAAAAGTTGGATGACCTTCTACCATACTTTTCTCCTTTCAATTGCAGAAGATGATATGCGAAAGAAACTGAATGACCCCAGTCATAGGTCCTCTCGCATGTCGGGCTTCCTCCTTGCTTGCATTGCGAGTCTCGCATCTCTTTCCCGCTCAAACTCCCGGTAATCTGCACGTTGCAAGAACGAAACCTTGTCGAGATATTGATTTGAGCTCTTCTTGTAAACGTCGAGCTCCTCTTCCAGGCCCTTGTTCTCTTCCTTGAACTCTCCCCAATCCTTCTTAGTCTTGTCAAGCACACTAAGCTTCGGCTTCTTCTTAATCTGCTCAAGGACTGCATCAACAGCAGAAGGAGCAGCAGCCTTCACCTTATCAGAGGCCTCCTTTGAACCAGCGTCAACAAGCTTCTTTACTTCAATCTCTTGCCCAGCAAAGTCTCGAATCTCTGTGATCTGCATTTTACAGTCCAACTACTCATAGAGGGTAACCAGTTTAATGGTACTTAATAGGCAGGAAGAAAATTATGCAACTCAACATAAAGAGTGTAACTACTGCAGTCGCTCATAATTCTTGTTCTCTCTCCCTTAAAAGAATGAGTAAATGAGTTCAAGCTGATGAATTGCAGTTTGATTTTAATAAGTTGGCGGCAAGTATGCTACAGCTTATAGCACCCTTTTTTTTCTCCTCTTGGTGAAAAGTACGATCAGACAACTAATAATTACATCAGGATGTTTTCCTTTTGCTGGAATCTAGCATCAAGAGGTTATGCACCATAATCAATGAGATCATTTCTTTTTTGAGCAAGGATCCATACAATTCTACACAATCAAATTTCCATGATCCCTGTTCACAACTGTGAAGAACATGAGGCTACAAAAGATAGAGATTTAAGAGACAAATTTTCCTCAATCCTTCGCATGACCATCCTCACCTCAACTTTCCCTTCCCCATTTGCAGCCGCAGCTGCGTTCCTAACTGCTGCTAGAGCAGCCGCAGCGAGCTTCTTTGCCTCATCACCTGTATCACTTGGAACAGCATCACGGGCCTTCTGTGGCCTGTCCTGAGAAGAAGGCTCAGTCTTCTTCTCAGCCAACCCAAGGAACGACATCCAATTCTATGAAAAGAAAGTCACAGAATCAGAAAGCAGCGAGCTACCATAACTTCTTTGGAAAACAGAACATGACAAGGAAAAAAAAAAAAAGAAGTACTCACAGAGGAGGACTTCTGTTTATTTTCTTTAGGATTGGATGCACGCTTCCTACAGAGAGACTGAAGTACGCTATTAGAAGCCCCTTTGTTCATTTGCTCCCACACAGCATCAACCCGAGCTTTTACATCTATTAACAAGATATGCTCATCAACCATCCAATCAAACCGCTTATAAGAACCCTAGCCTTGAAGATTTCAGATAATATTACCACTTTCAGCTGGATTTAAGTCACAGCTTTTGTGTGTATCTTCCTCCTTGACTGCCTCCATCTCTATCCTTTCTTCTCCTTCTTCTTCCTCTTCCTACAATATTTTTGAGGTTACTATTACCCTATCTTATGAAATACTCATCACCTGAAAGAAAAACATTACGAAATAAGAACCGAGTAAAACATTCGTCATATTACATATTTTTATCATGATGAATCATAGCTGCGCTACCCCTAAAAAATTATGAGGCTGAAAATGCTATATATATCATTATAGTAGGAATCTTCACAAGAGAAACCAGAGAAGAAGGAGAAGGCAAGTAACCCAAAAAAATTGGCTTTGGACGAACTCTACATCTGAGCCATCTTTGCCACCAAATCCTAAGCTGCACCAAACGAGAAATCCCAATGATCTTCGCTGACACTAATATCACCACACGGCAACAGAGTAGCCATTCAGGACAAAAGCGGCACGCGGGGCATTAAATTGAAACAGCCGCGGGTGTCTCTCTCCGGCTCAACCCCGCAGGCGATTCAGTTCGCTCACTAGCTAGGCCAGAATAAGCAGCAACGAACCGTCAACAAAGAACGAGAAGCTGTCACCTTTTTTCGCCACGGCCGGCAAATCAGAGAGGCTGCGCGAGAGAGAGAGAGAGAGACGATGCGGAAGCGGTCAAGGCTCCAATTTCGATCAGCGACGGCGAGCAGCTGACGGGAAGATGTCCGGCGGGCACATGGGCCGGGCCTTGTCAAGGGGGGATAAGCTAAGCGGGCCCATGAATTACGCCCACCACACTGGTTCGGCTTTTCTGGGGCGTACTTGGTTCAACATAATTTTTGATTTTTTTTAAATAATAAAATATTACTTTAAATTACATTGTTTGTATTAATAGGTGTGGTTTTTCATCAAATTGTGGGGCCGATTTTTTTTTATCTGATTTTTTCAATTGCAAAAAAAAAATCATACGAAAATCATTTGGAGACTAAAATCCGTTCATTATCAACTTAATTTTTCGATTGATTTTTTTGAGTTTTGATACTTTTATTAAATTATATAATAAATCTTATTGATATTATGTAAAAAAGAGAAATTAGATAGTGATATATATTAAAAGCATATGATTTATGCTATTTTTATAGGGAAAATGATAATGTAAAAATATATTTAAGCGTATAAATTTAGGGGCTCAAATTCATTTTAAATCTATGGTATTATCTTAAATGAATTATTAATTATGAGAATAAAGATCGGGTGGGTTGATCCGACCGGTTTGTTCGGTTCGGGGCCCGACTCTTCAAAGCCGGTTTTTTTAGGACTCCAAAACACCCGACTTTCAAAATAGGGTCCCAAAAACCGGTTTTTCAGGCTAGCCCAGTTCGGTTTTTTCGATTTTTCAGTTTTCTGGTTTTTTCCGTTTGCCCCTGGTCGTAAGTCTTTGCTGGCAAGCAAGTCAAACGTCGGTCAAATCCAGGCAGTGTTGGTGCATAATGAAAAAAGTAACCACTTTATGGATCATTTCGTTATAATTATAAAGCTTACGGTGCAAAGTGAAAGTTTCGTACTCATCAACAGTGTAGTATACTTGCGCCAGTTCTATTCCGTCCCTCTATCTTATCTCTCTCACTCAACAGCGTTGAGGGAAGGAGGACAGCAGAAAATGGCGTCTTTGGCTCAGCAGCTCACGGGCTTGAGATGTCCACCGCTCTCTCACTCGGGCCGCCTCTCGAAGGCTTTCTCCCTCCGACGGAATCCCCCGAGCCCCAATTCCAAGAGGCGCTTCTCGGTGGTCTCCGCGGTGGCGATCTCCAACGCGCAGACGAGGGAGCGGCTGGAGCTGAGGAAGCTCTTTGAGGAAGCCTACGAGCGATGCCGGACTGATCCCATGGACGGCGTCTCCTTCACTGTTGATGACTTCACCGAGGCCCTGGACAAGTACGACTTCAACTCCGAGCTCGGGACTAGGGTCTGTGAGCGCCTCATGGCTTCATTACCGTCTCTTTTTTTTTTTTTTTTCTGTATCAGAATGTGAATATACAGGACAAAGCCTGTGATTTATCTTGCCATTTTGCTTAAGTAATGTATTAGAAGCGATGGCTCGAATTCTACTTGTTTCAAACGCTCACCTGATCAGCAAAATGTGCCTTTGAGTCTCATTGATTAGAAATGTGTGCGTTTTGAGTCTTATTACCATGAGCTAATAACTTCATCTCCTGAAGTCTGAAAGAACACATAGAAAATGGCAGATTCATAAATTGTTGAGAGGTTCTTCGGTGTATCGAGTCCTGGCATGTTTGGTGGATAAGATGATTGCTTGAAGGAGCAGAACGACATACATAATTGGAATTCGTTGCCTCTTCTTCTTGCCGAACTGTGCCAATGTTTTGTCCATTCACTTGCAACTCGAGTATGGATAACTGATATTGGGAGCATTGTCTTTCATCTCCAGGTCAAGGGGACGGTGTTCTGTGTCGATGCGAATGGTGCATTAGTTGATATAACTGCGAAGTCTTCAGCATACTTACCTGTTTATGAGGCGTCCATTCACAAGATAAAGCATGTGGAGGAGGCTGGCATAGTCCCAGGGCTGAAAGAGGAGTTTGTGATTATTGGTGAGAATGAAGCTGATGATAGTTTGATCTTAAGCCTGAAGACAATCCAACTGGAGCTTGCATGGGAAAGGTGCAGGCAGCTGCAAGCCGAGGATGTTGTGGTGAAGGGAAAGGTCAGCAAATTCACCAGAATATGTTAGGTCCTTTCTCGCTCAGTTCATTTGTTGAAATTGTCTCGTCAAAACCTTTTGGAGGATATAACTGTGTTCCCCAATTAACATAGATTTGGCCACTTTTAATATGCCTGCTCCTTAAATATCAGGTTGTTGGTGCAAATAAAGGTGGAGTGGTTGCTGTGGTGGAGGGCCTCCGAGGGTTTGTTCCCTTCTCTCAGATATCATCTGTAAGTACTTTCACCTATCTCAGACTTCTGTTTGGAGTAAAAAATTCCAGTGCGTGCTTCATCAATTAAGAAGCCAGCGTTGGCTTTCCTCAGGAATTTTTCCTGACAATAAGTTGATAAGGAAATAAATTCCAGATTATGCTCATTGTTGAGTGTTCTGTGCCTGTCTTAGAAATCAACTGCAGAAGAGCTTCTCGAGAAGGAGCTGCCTCTCAAGTTTGTGGAGGTTGACGAGGACCAGTCAAGGCTGGTCCTCAGCAACCGCAAGGCCATGGCAGATAGCCAAGCCCAACTTGGAATTGGCTCAGTGGTTGTTGGAACAGTCCAGAGTCTCAAGCCCTATGGTGCCTTCATTGATATTGGCGGGATCAATGGTCTTCTTCATGTTAGTCAGATTAGTCATGATCGTGTGTCCGATATAGCAACAGTTCTTCAACCTGGAGATACCCTGAAGGTATTTATAAATCTTTTGCATCTTAGTCTCTGCAAATAATCCAAAAATTTCAACATTTGGTTGATATGAGTAATCTCTGATTGAGTTTTGAGGATTTATTAGGTTATGATTCTGAGCCATGACCGAGAGAGAGGCCGAGTGAGTCTTTCAACCAAGAAATTGGAACCTACTCCTGGGGATATGATCCGCAACCCTAAGCTTGTCTTTGAGAAGGTAATTTCGTCTGTACTTGTGATCTTCCCAATTAGTTCTGTTAACTTTAGTTTGCTCGAATTAGGCAGCCTCCAAGGCTGCAAAAGAAGGAACATGTTATTGCTTTAAGCCCCAGCTGAAACAATGATGAAAAGAGTTGGTACCTTCAATCATCACTATTATTAGAGCAAGCATATCTTTGTACTGCCTTTTCATCTCATGTCTGGATTGTTGATGACAAACATATAATTGGCTCGGATTTGTTAGGCCGAGGAGATGGCACAGACATTCAGGCAGAGAATTGCTCAGGCAGAAGCTATGGCTCGTGCTGACATGCTGAGGTTCCAGCCCGAGGTGATTGAATAACATTTATTCAAAATCTAGCCTTCGACTTCTTCCTTTTCTGCCTTTGACATTAATCTTATGAAAGGATGAATAAGCTTATAGCACTTCATATCTTGACCACTTTCTGGGTCTAAGCTTTGCATTCTAACTTAACATGACTCTTATCATAATCCTGCTCGCTTTGGTATGTGCGTTGCTTTATCGATTAGAATTGAGCAAGTTAATTCTCATTTACGCTGTCGCCACTGCTCTTGCAGAGTGGGCTGACTCTCAGCTCCGACGGGATACTGGGTCCGCTGTCATCGGACAACTTACCCGCTGAAGGCCTGGACTTGAGTGATGTCCCCCTGGCTGATGACTAGCGATCGGGATTTTCGTTGCCTTCCATAAGATATTTATTGCTTGTTAATTGTTCTGTTGTAAGGGAAAATAATCAAAGCCTTTTCTATTGTCGACAGACAACTTGCCAGCTTCCATATAAAAGCAGAAATTTGTGAGCTGATTTGGTAAGACCTTGACTGATCGGATCCGCGAATGAAAAACCTATCGTGAATAAAATCCAGAAGGAAATCCAGCTGTGTCTGCATTTGAGTTAAGGTGAATCTGCTGAGTTCAAAACTATTATGGTATAAATTTCATTCATTTATAATATCTGAAATTGAGATCTTATTTAAAGAAATGCACAACATAAGCCAGTGGGACAAATGGTATGTATGTAGGATCGATCATTCACTAGTAGAAAGGCATTCAGCTGCTCTGAGAGAATATTTACTGGCAATTCCCTGTTCACTTCTCATCCGTACATGGAAAACAACTGAAAGCTGTTGGCTGTGTCATCCTCTCTCTCCCCATGAAACTCCAATCTGTAATCGATTGCCCTAACAGAACCACCCCAAAGTTATACTTCTCAAGTACGGTGGCTATGAGTAATTCGATAATTGGGTCATGAGGAGGTTTCAGCAACATGCTCGAGTCGAAGTTCGAAAGGAGGGTGTTTGGAGGGTTTCAATTTTGTTCTATACATATAGCCCAATTCTCTGTATAACTCATGAGGAGGGATAGACAAGTGAGGTGAATGTGAACCGGGCAGGGGCGGGAAAGGGGGGTTTTCTGTTAGGTACCAAAGCAGCCTGGAGAACCTGCCACCAAAAGCTAGCTTCTAAGTGGGGGAGAGCCAAACTACTCTGGCAATGGGCCCCTAACACAGCCCGCCCCCCATCCCGACGTCCCGGCGGCTCCACTCTACGACGCTTCACTCGGCGACGCTTCGCTCGGTCCACCGGCTAGCCCCTCCGTAGGTAGCCCTCTCCGGTGGGTCGATCTGGTTCTGATACCAATGTTAGGTACCAAAGCAGCCTGGAGAATCCGCCCCCAAAAGCTAGCTTCTAAGGGGTGGAGAGCCAAACTACTCTGGCAATGGGCCCCTAACACAGCCCGCCCCCATCCCGACGTCCCGGCGGCTCCACTCTACGACGCTTCGCTCGGCGACACTTCACTCAGTCCACCGGCCAGCCCCTCCGTAGGTAGCCCTCTCCGGTGGGTCGATCTAGCTCTTATACCAATGTTAGGTACCAAAGCAGCCTAGAGAACCCGCCCCCAAAAGCTAGCTGTTGAGGTAGGAGAGCCAAGCCACTTAAGTGCCCCATCAGGCAGCCCATACTGCTCGGTGTGGGACTAAGTCCCTAACATAGCACCGCCCCCAAGAGCCGACGTCCCGGCAGCTCTCACTCTACGACGCTTCGCTCGGTGGCCTCGGCATCCGGCCTTATGCACCTGCCAGCCCCTCCGTAGGTAGCCCTCTCCGGTAAATCAGTCTGGCTCTGATACCAATGTTAGGTACCAAAGTAGCTTGGAGAACCCGCCCCCAAAAGCTAGCTTCTAAGGGAGGGGGGAGCCAAACTACTATGGCAATGGGCCCCTAACACAGCCCGCCCCCATGAGCCAACGTCCTGGCGGCTCTCACTTTACGACGCTTCGCTCGGCGGCCCCGAGCAGCTCGTCGCCCTTTCATGTAGGACTGGTGCCATTGTAAGGCTTCTCCATCCAGGTGGATGGCCGCCAGACGAACTCTCTCCTCATTCGGCGTTACATCAAACTCAAAGAACTGGTTGACCTTATACAGCCAACCCTCGAAGTTATCCCCGCTAAACTTCGGGAAATCAATCTGCCCAATCCGCCGTAGTGTCCCGTAGCTATCGTTTCGGTTGTTCGGCCGCTGTTCTTGGGACGTCGCTCCCCCCGTCCGCGCTTCATTGGGACGGCTTCCCGTATGTAGACTCTATATCTGGAAGCTCAAACCAATGATGAATTCACGCGGCTCGTTATATTGTTGGTCACCTTTCGACTCTTGTGTTCTCAGTTGTTCCATCACCAGGTCGTTCTGGTGCTTCAGTTCGTCCATCCGCTGCTCGTGTTCCCGAATAGCGGTATCAACACTCCGAGACTCCTGGGCTTGTGTTTCCATTGCTTTGTGGCCGAGAATCGGAGGCTCTGTGCGCCATCTCACAAGTGACAACAGACTTGTACCAATGAGTGGTTGAGAGTTGGGAGCAAGATCCCAGGCTGAAGGAGGTCGTCCGCCAGTTACAAGATCACCCCACAGCCCACTCAAAGTACCAGTGGACCAATGGACAATTGCGGAGGAAAGGGAAACTAGTAGTGGGCAGAGTACCAGAACTTCACACTGCCATTATGCAGCTGTATCACGCAAGTTCTTTGGGGGGTCACTCTGGGGTCCGAGCAACCACCAAAAGGGTAGCTGCGATGTTTTATTGGAAGGGACTGAGGAGGGACATTCGTGCATTCATAAGGAACTGTGAGGTGTGTTTGCGCAACAAACCTGAGACAGTGGCTTACCCGGGGCTGCTGCAACCCCTCCCAATTCCCAAGCAGGTTTTCACATATGTGAGCATGGATTTCATCGAAGGCCTGCCGAGGTCCGAAGGGAAGGACACGATCATGGTGGTGGTGGATAGGCTTACTAAGTATGCCCACCTCATAGGCCTGACCCATCCCTACCAAGCCTCGCATGTGGCTAGGGCATATGCTGACAATGTATTGAAGCTACACGGAGTTCCAGACATAATTGTAAGTGATCGAGACCCCATCTTCTTGAATGTCTTCTGGCAAGAGCTTTTCTGGAACTAGGGAGTCTCGTTATGTCTATCCTCAACGTATCACCCCCAAAGTGATGGACAGACAGAGGTGGTTAACCGCGGGATTGAGTGCTACTTGCGGTGCATGTGCAGCAGGCGCCCCACGCAGTGGCATAAATGGCTGCCACTTGCAGAGTGGTGGTATAACACCACCCATCACACTGCTATCAATCGCTCTCCATTCGAGGCCCTCTATGGGTTCCCACCTCCCATACACATTCCATACGTGCCAAGGGACTCATCAGTGGCGGCAGTGGACGCCCATCTTTCGGAAAGGGAGTTCGTAATCAAGGAGCTGCAGCTCCAACTGAGCAAGACTCAATAGAGGATGAAAAGGCAAGCTGACAAAAGGCAAACTGAAAGGGATTTCGAGCCAGGCACTTAGGTGTTCCTGAGGTTGCAATCCTACAGATAGCAGACGTTGGCGGCCCGAAGGTTCCACAAACTCAGCCCCCGATACTTCGGTCCATACTTGATCCTGGAGAAGGTGGGAAAGGTTGCCTACCGTATGGAGTTGCCAGCAGCGTCTCAAGTCCACCCAGTATTCCATGTCTCCATGCTCAAGCGAGCTCCAGGGCCAGCTACTGAAGAAGTGCCCATCCCTGCCGCCTACAGCTTCGACTCTGCCCCACACCCCACTGCCATTGTCGACAGGAGGATGGTTCGAAGGGGCCGGAAGCTAGTAACCCAAGTCCTGGTCCAACGAGCTGCCGGAGGAGGCAACTTGGGAATTCCTCCATGACCTGAAGCTCCGCTTCCTAGACGACCACCTTGAGGACAAGGTTCTTATAAGGGAGGAGCATTGTCAGGGGCAGTTTAGTTGAGGGGCCAATTGGAGAATAACAGAAGTGAAGGGGCCCCTGTAGCAAGTGAGGAAGTGGAGGGAGCGGAAAGAAAGGAAACAGTTCGAGCTAAGGCACGAGCGGGGGGGGGGGGGGGAGATTAAACCGTGTCTCCAAACCAAGGCGGTTAGGTTTTGAAAATCAGTTTTCGGATCCCCTCTCTCTCTCTCTACCCCCAGTGAGTTCTCTCTTCTCCCTCTCTACCCCTGAACCCTAATCTTCTCCTCCTTCCCCCCTGAATCGGACGATTCTTTCATCATTCTCCCTGTCTGTCAATCGGTGCCTAATATTGGGATCAGAGCCAGATTGACCCACCGAAGAGGGCTACCTACGAAGGGGTTGGCCGGCGGACCGAGCGAAGCGTCGTAGAGTGGAGCCGTCGGGACATCAGGATGGGGGCGGGCTATGTTAGGGGCCCATTGCCATAGTAGTTTGGCTCTCCCCCCCTTATAAGCTAGCTTTTGGGGGCGGGTTCTCCAGGCTGCTTTGGTACCTAACATTGGTATCAGAGCCAGACCGATCTACCGGAGAGGGCTACCTACGGAGGGGCTGGCCAATGGATAAGGTCGGATGCCGGGGCCACAGAGCGAAGCATCATAGAGTGAGAGCCGCTGGGATGTCGGCTCTTGGGGGCGGTGCTATGTTAGGGACTTAGTCCCACACCGGGCAGTATGGGCTGCCTGATGGGGTACTTAAGTGGCTTGGCTCTCCTACCTCAATAGCTAGCTTTTGGGGGCGGGTTCTCCAGGCTGCTTTGGTACCTAACATTGGTATCAGAGCCAGATCGACCCACCGGAGAGGGCTACCTACGGAGGGGCTGGCCGGCGGACCGAGCGAAGCGTCGTAGAGTGGAGCTGTCGGGATGTCGGGATGGGGGGCGGGCTGTGTTAGGGGCCCATTGCCATAATAGTTTGGCTCTCCCCCCCTTAGAAGCTAGCTTTTGGGGGCGGGTTCTCTAGGCTGCTTTGGTACCTAACATTGGTATTAGAGCCAAACCGATCTACCAGAGAGAGCTACCTATGGAGGGGCTGGCCAGTGGATAAGGTCGGATGCTAGGGCCACAGAGCGAAGCGTCGTAGAGTGAGAGCCGCTGGGACGTCGGCTCTTGGGGGCGGTGCTATGTTAGGGACTTAGTCCCACACCGGGCAGTATGGGCTGCCTGATGGGGTACTTAAGTGGCTTGGCTCTCCTACCTCAATAGCTAGCTTTTGGGGGTGGGTTCTCCAGGCTGCTTTGGTACCTAATATTGGTATTAGAGCCAGATCGACCCACCAGAGAGGGCTACCTAGGGAGGGGCTGGCCGACAGACCAAGCGAAGCGTCGTAGAGTGGAGCTGCCGGGATGTCGGGATGGGGGTGGGCTGTGTTAGGGGCCCATTGCCATAGTAGTTTGGCTCTCCCCCCCTTAGAAGCTAGCTTTTGGGGGTGGGTTCTCCAGGGTGCTTTGGTACCTAACATTGGTATCATAGCCAGATCGACCCACCGGAGAGGGCTACCTACGAAGGGGTTGGCCGGCGAACCGAGCGAAGCGTCGTAGAGTGGAGCCGCCGGGACGTTGGGATGGGGGCGGGCTATGTTAGTGGCCCATTGCAAGAGTAGTTTGGCTCTCCCCCCCCTTAGAAGCTAGCTTTTGGGGGCGGGTTCTCCAAGCTGCTTTGGTACCTAACATTGGTATCAGAGCCAGATCGACCCACCGGAGAGGGCTACCTACGGAAGGGCTGGCTGGATGCCGGGGCCATCGAGCGAAGCGTCGTAGAGTGAGAGCCGTCGGGACGTCGGCTCTTGGGGGCGGTGCTATGTTAGGGACTTAGTCTCACATCGGGCAGTATGGGCTGCTTGATGGGGTACTTAAGTGACTTGGCTCTCCTACCTCAACAGCTAGCTTTTGAGGGTGGGTTCTCCTGGCTGCTTTAGTACCTAACATTTTCAGAGCCTCCATGCCACAATCGAGCTGCAGGGCACCAGTCCGAGGGAAGACGAAGGACAACACGGAAGCAAAGGGGTCTCACAAGGTCAAGAAGAGTGGCGAAAAAAGAGGGTTTGGAGCACACGGAAGTAAAGGACATCTAGAGAAGTGCAGCAGGAAGAGATCAGGTGGGGTAGTGCCCCCACCAAAATGAGGGAGCGAATGCAGTACTCTATGCCAGATACACACCCAGCTAGTGTTCCATCCTTAGAGAAAATCTTCCCTGTCTTTAGTTCTATCTATACATCCATGACGGGACCTTACACGACCGGATGTCCATTTTGGATTCATTCCCGGCTCTATTAACATGCCCTCAACCTACATCGGTTCACAAAGAACGAACTTGATCGGTATGAATTCATGACAAAGTAAACAAAATGCGAGCATGCATTGCTTCGAGGCTTTGGGTGCCGCCCTGCCTGTAGATGCACTTTGTGTGTAATATGCACTTCATCTGAGAGTATTGAAGTGTATGGAATAGATTCAAAATGGACATGGATAGTTTCCATAAACTTTTCCCTCTTAAATAATATTTTAAATTTTATTAATATAAATATATGAATTTGTTATAGAAAGAATTTACCTCTTGACAAACCAATTAAATTCAAACTTAAGTTAATTATAGTTCGTTCTGCTCCAAGACATACTAAGTTTAAAGAGGTGAAAATAAATTCAGGATACAGTAAATAATATCGATTTGAAATAAAAAGATTTGAAAGTATTTTTTTTGTTATGAACCATCTAATATCTAAAAGACTGTTTGATCATAACCGATCCATATTCGACTGAATTGGCCTATTGATGAGTAAATTTATTATAAAATAAATTCTTTTTATTTATAAAATTTAAACCAAAACCTTATTCAGATAAAAATAAATAAATTTAATTTATGTTTATTATTTTTCTCTTACTCTTTTTTATTTTTTATTTTTACGGCACTGATAAATATTACTTACTCAAAAAATAATATATATACATACATATATAAATGCTAAATTTTCCTAAGTTACTTTCTCAAAGTTTCCAATTTTCCCATCAAATAATTTATACGGAGATATATATATATATATATATATTACATTTTCTTAATAAACTTGATATCTTTAGCACTATATATCTTGTTTTTTTTCTACCGCCGTGTTGCTCCGCCACCTGCCACCGTAGGACTCGACAGTCACAGCTTCCCATCCGCCACTCTTTCCCGCCAATTCGTCACTCTTCCCTCACCCTCCGGTTCTCTCTCGTCAATGTCGCAGGTCCCCTACTCAAAGGGTGACCGTGTGGAGATCCGGAGGGCCTCGCCACTGTCGCCTTTGCTGCCCGGCGGACAACGGAGCGGCGGCGGCGGCGCTGGCGCTTTTTACTCCGCCACCGTGCTTGGCTCCCACGCCAGGACCAGGGCCCAGATCCTCGTTGAGTACGACAGCGTAAGGTCCCCCTTCTGCTCACTCAGGCCCTTGCGCGAGTACGTCCCATGGGCCAATGCTCGCCCTGCCCCGCCGCGGGAGCTCGGCCGCCGCTTCAGGATGGGCGAAGCTGTTGAGGCCTATGTCGAGGAGGGGTGGCACCTTGGCGTTGTCCTAGAGGTCCTCGAAGGTGGCTCGAGGTACTTGGTGCTCTTGGAAGGCCCCAAAGAGGAGGTTGAGTTCGCACAGTCCAATTTAAGGCTCCGCCGCAATTGGAGAGGCGAGGGATGGGATCCACCTTTCCCCGGCCAACAACTGCGGCAGGTACGTGAGAATCGCATCGTATTATGCTGCTTATAAGCTTGCTCTTGTTTTCGATTCCTGTGCTCATGTTGGGAGTTGATTGTTTCTTGTATGTCGCATTTGAGATTGCAGTTCTCTGAATCGTCCCCGGAATTTTTCTGCCCAGTTATATTTGAAAGTTCGGGTTGACTGCTGAGTAGAGCTATTCTAGGGCTATCTTATGCATGGTGAGCAGTGATTTTAAGTAGCAGGTGAGTTTCAATGATTGTTAAGCGGATGAGGAGCATTATTGTGAAGAATCATAAGACGACCTTCAGTGATTTTGTCTCGTTGTCCAATGGACATTCTTTATCTATCAGATGAAGTTGTTGGCTTAGTTATAATCTTTCATTGTCTGGGTTCTGTAACTCTTGCTTGTGCTAAAATTGTTCCTCTGTTTGCAAAACTGGATTCATGCAGTGGAAACCATCACCTGTTGAATCAAAACCCGAGAAATCTAGGCGACCCAAGATCACATAGGGCAGGACTAAATCTGCACCACTTTTCAGGAATGGTAGAACAGTTGAAGTCCGTAATGGTGAAGAGGGCTTTGAAGGTGCATGGTATACTGCAGCCATAAAGGGTTACCTGGGGAACGACAATTATTTAGTGGAATATTTTACCTTGAAGACAGATGACAGGACCGCTCCTCTAAGGGAAGAGGCTCATGCAGACAACATCAGACCTTACCCGCCATGGCAACGACAAGTGCCTTTCAGGCCACTTGACAAGGTTGATGCTTGGTATAATGATGGGTGGTGGGAGGGCATGATCTCAGAAGTCCTGAATGGATCGGCATTCTTGGTGTACTTCAGTAAAAGCAATGAGGAGTTGATTTTTCAGGAGTTCAACCTGAGAATTCACCAGGACTGGATCGATCGGAAGTGGGTTGCTTTACAGGTATGATATAGCAGGCGACTTTTGCTTGAGCTTCATCCAGGAGATTCTAATCCTTATTATGCCTCTTATCAGTTTCTCTGATGATGGATTTGTATTTGATATCACTGAGCCCTTTGGGAAAAAAACACTGTATCTTGAAGGAATCATTTAAATACATAGAGGTCATATCTAGCTGATGAACCTTATTATTGGCATTCTTTTTCCTGGCATTTTGTCAGTTATGAAGTTTTTTAGGTGATGAACTTGGTTCAGCCAACTAGTCTACAAATTATTTCACTTCCAAGTTTGTGTAGGGTTATTATATTACTGCAAACATGCTATTACCTATATTTTTCCCTTGGTGCATTCTGTCGATTATCATTTGTACCAGAAAATGATAGAATGGCTGCTTCGTTTTTCTTCCATCCTAATCACAGGACACTTTGGATCACTTAGGCACCCCTGCAAGAAACTTAAAATCGGATATGCACTCTGATACAAGTTCTAAGGCGTACTTTCACAGGGGAATGAAGGTTGAGATTAGAATCGATGAGGATGGATACCAAGGTTCTCAGTACACAGCAGTGATTTTGGACTCAACTGGAGAAGACAAGTACTTGGTGGAGTACCAGACCTTAAAAACTGATGATGAGTCCGAGCTCCTTAAAGAGGAGGTTAGGGCTACTCATGTAAGACCTTGTCCTCCCGCTGATCAAAAGGTTTATGGGTTCTCCCGATTTGAGGCTGTTGATGCATGGTACAATGAAGGTTGGTGGATGGGCCATGTCTCAAAAATATTGAAAGGCTCGAATTACCAAGTCTACTTCAGATCGTCAAATGAGGTGATGGTATTTAAGCATGGTGACCTGAGGCCTCACCAGGAGTGGATTGGAGGGCAATGGATCCCTTTGTCAAAGGTACAGGTCAATCTCTCCTACTGATTCCAATAATTGCTTGTATGTGGTCGAGTTCAGTTTGCATGCATGCCTCAAGTATAGACAGTGTCTTGAGTGATTACTTTTCTGGAGGTATTAATGATGAAGTATCTGTTACTGCTAAATATTCCATTGCCAATGACATACATCAAAGTAATCTGCTGTTCATGTCCTGCCTTTTAGTGTCACAGCAGATGTTAGCCCTAAAGCTCATTTCTCCCCGTACATTATCTTGTCCAGATCTATGCAGTTGCATGCGCCTTCCTTTGTTGAGAGGTGTATCTAACCGTAGTTTTTGTCTATCCTTTACAGGATGACAGTATCTGCTGAATTTGTTTAAAACCTACCTCTAGGTATGCTGGATATGCAAAGGGATGATTCTCTCTTGTCTGCACAGCAGTGTCATCATCTAAGGTTCGGCAGCTGATGCCTACTTGTGCATATCACTGTACTGACTATATAGAGAACCGATTGTTTATGTAAATCACCTCTTGAATCGTACATAGCTGTTACATAATGTTAATCATCCCAAGAGTCTAGAGAGTGAAATGTACGCCCTTTCATTGGCAGTATGTCATTATGTGCCCAGATTTCTGATTATCGCATGAATCTCCTCACAGTGAAATGTATGCCTGGTCATGAAACACCATCATACACTCTCTAGTTTCACACTCCTCGTCCCATGACTTGTTTATCTGCCTTAGTTGCCAGTTTTTCTAGTTCGAGGAGTATCTAAGACTCAGATTTAGTTCTTGCCTCGCACGAGCTCTACTTGTCTTAGGTCTTTTTTCTCTGTTATTGATGTTTAGTTCATTGACAAGAATTTCGATCCGAGTTTCTAGGAGATCTGATACCCGACTAACAAGCTTCATAAGCATTTGTAAGAGCAACAGGCACGGACATTGGAGCACGTTAGAATTGGTTGCATGACAAGATAAGAGATCTCTGGGACATTTTTCTGGGCACATTCTAGTCTTGTTTGGGATCATTGACGACACCCCATTGAACTTTCATAGAGCAGAGACGTATCCTTCGAGTAATTGTATGCTGGAAACTCACGCAGGGACTAAAACAGACGAATTTCCAGACTTCCGGTGCCCTCTGGCCCGTGTTTGCCCGCTTCGTTTGATTGCTGAAATTGGGAATGATCGAGGCGCATCAATGGAGGTCCGTGCGACCGAAATCGCTGTAAGTACCTTTGGGAATCCCTTCAGAGAGAAAAGCAATGAATTTCCGAGTAACTACCATAGGACTTTTCCTTCGATAATTGCCGGTCGACATTCTTCTCTTGTATGGATCACAGTGACCGGATTCAAAGATTCAAAGGTTAACTGAATATCTATAATGCCACTGATCCCAAAACGGAGAAAAAAAAAAGGGAGGAGACAATGTCGATCGTATGTAAAATTTTCAATGGGCCTGGCCCAATAACAACTCACCAAATCTACGAGGCCCAGCCCATTGTTGCTCCGGTCTTGTCCCTCGCCTGTTTCGTCTCCTGAAGAATCTTCAGGGCTTGAACCCGCGTCTCTGAACGCTCTCTGCTTGCTTCCTGGCCATCTCCGATCTGCAACGGCAGCTTCTTCTGTCCGGGCAGCCGACAGGTTGTTGCTCAGCTGCTCTGAGACAGGTGATGATTCTCGTTCTGAACTACTACAGTAATCTCGTGGATTTCTCGCCGAGTCAGCGAGTGGATTGATCTGTGATTGTTTTTGCGATGGTCCTCAATAAAGGATGATTCAACAACAGGGTTCAATTTTTTTTTTCCTGTTAAATCTGTGCTGAAAGCTTTGTTTGATCAATGAATTTTCAGGCCGTTGTTTTTAAACCCACCGGGTTCCTTTGGTGCCTACTTGGTTGTTCAATCCCTTGTTGGAGTTGCAGAAGCTCCTAGAATGGCGGGGCATGATAATTCGGGTTCTGATAAGTCAAGTGAAGCCATGGATTTGCCTATCTTCAATGCTGAGAATTTGCAGAACAACATGAAAATCATCTATTATTGGTCTCTCCTCGGAGCCTTGACATCACTCATTTTTGTTTCTTGTTTTGTTCTTTCAAGAAGTTATGCTCTGAAAAGTCTCGTGCTTGTTGCTGCTCCTCATGCATGCTTAGCGGTCATGTTGTTAAATGTAATTCTAGCGTCCTATCCATTTTATTGATTACATCTGCCGTAAAGAAGAAATCTTTGCTTCTATTTCTGTATGTTGACCGAATGGTACCGAGTGATTGAGCTTTTTCAACTAGTATGAAAAGCCTAATCTTGTTTCGTGAATGCTAGATAACTGTCAGGTGCTAGTCAATGATTTTACTCTTGGGTTCTTCTTCACATGCTCATTAGTTTTCTTGTGCAGCCGAACATTTTTGTCCATCATTGGAGGGGTCACTGCTGGAATTCTGGGTTTTACTGGCTTGACTGGATTCATATTCTATCTAATTATTATGGCAATTACCTCAGTAGGTCTGATAGCCAAGGCTGGTTTTTCAGTTCATTCGTATTTTGATAGCTGGAATCAGGTCGTGCTGGATGGCTTTTTGGGTGGACTCATGGTAATAAGCATCTTTCTTGACCGACCTTCTGTCTTCCCTCTATTTCTTTGAGGATTGGCTCCTTATGGAGCTACCCCGAGATATGAATGTCCACAATTTTATGGATTCAAGTATTTCAAACCAAATTTCACAAAATCTAAGTGGTTGCCACTCCGCTTTGAGGAGTGGCAGAAAAACTGAACTTTAGATATGTCTCATCTCCTTGGTCTTTAAGCACCTCTACCGAAGTATAGGGGTTTGTGCTTAGTTGTTTTCATTCGTTTGGTTACTAATTATCCATCACTGGGAGGATTCGTATTAAACTCACTATCCTTTGTGTTTTGCAGTCGTTTGTGCTGTTTTGGACGTATCCTTTTTTGATAAGCTTCTTATCTTTACTACAAAAGCCACTACTGGAAATTGAAGTTCCAACAGGTCTGTATAGTTTGGCTTAGTACCACTTTCAGTTAGTACTTTAGAATGCAGTATATTCGTTCACTTTGTGGCTGATCACATAGAGACTCATTTGACTCTATCACTAATATCCAGTTTTGTTCGTGTGAATCTTCAAATCTGTCTCCCCGTGAAAAATATATGGAGAATTAGGATTCCCGCTAGTACGTACAAATGTTATAACAGAAATCTTTTAAGATTATACTGAGAGAAAGACTCTTTATTGAACTCCTAAAAGGAATAGAATTTTCCTCGCATTTCATCTATATTAAGAAATTTCCGTAGATTTTCGAGTTGCAGTTATTTACTTATTGAGTTAGCGGATTGTTGCTCTCGCTATTTAATGTTTTGGGCTATTGATTGCCTGTTTCGTACGTTATATTGCTGGTTTTCAAGTTAACTTGATAAAAATCTTCAGTCTATAGTAGCTGATGAGTTTGTGCCAGTAACTCGATGCATATCATCATTCCAACTTGATCTTCTGCTGCCTTCCTTGACCCAAAGAAAGGTTTGCTTACGATATCGTCCATATATTCTGAGGAACTGCTGATGTGGTGAGCTTGCAGAGAAGATGCCTACAATCCAGTTCCAAGAGGTCATCTCCCTTGCCGGGGGGCCATCACGGAGTTTATTCTTTATCACCATCTGGGGTATTTTCATCTCTTGGCATCGCTAACTTGACGAGATGAGGAACATGTATACTCTTGGCTGGGGCCCCAGAAACTTCTAGTAGCTACTATGATCGGAAAGATCTCTGTGTGCGCGGTCTGTTTAGCTGTTTGATTCGTGAGTTTTCGCTGACTTAATAGTAATATACAGCTGATGGACTCCTGTACCTGGAAATAGATTTTCCATGCTGTCCATTGAACTTTGATCGGTTCCTGCAGTTATCTTCTTGACGGGAGAAAACAAGAAATGCATTGGAAAAGGAAGAGGAGGAATATGACACGCGAATTGCAATCCCAAATATTTTCCGTAACTTAAAAAAAGGCCCTGAAATTCCCCTCTATAAATACTGAATCCTCTCTCTTTTGTAATTATAAGAGAGGTAGGGGAGGCTATATCCTTGAACCTCATGATCCCTAGGCCTGGCAAAATCCAGCCCGGCATGGACTCGGCATGATAACACTATGTTGAGCTGGGGCTTATCGTGCCGGCATGGCTTGGTAACTTTATCGGGTCTACTAGGCCTGACAATCCTTAGGTTGGGCTGTCATGATATCGAGAGGAGGCGACTACACCGTCAAGACATGGTAGGTGACGCTCTAACACTCACTGTGCACCATGCCCCTGGAGTCCAACCCGAGGAGCAGGGGTGCCTAATAGGCGAAGCTGGCCACCCAGATCATCGACCATCGGGTGGAGAGCAATCCCGGTGCCAGATCGGGTGGCTCATGAGGAAGGGAGCGAGCCGGCCTGAGAAAGTGGACCGAGATGTACGACTTCGTTCTGATGCTGGTGGACGTGTGCCGGCAGGCGATGCCCGAGAACCCCCAAAGTTCAAGGTAGACCACACGGACAGTGCGCGGGAAGCAACAGGGGTATGCGAGGCATCCTTCAGCTCCCACGGGGGGGTCGCCGCCGTCAAGGTGAACCGCAGTTGGGGGGGCCGGGGGGGTGGTGGGTGGCGCAAGAAAGCTGGCCGTGGCTGCCAAGGAAAATATCGAGCCACGTGAGAGACAAGGTTCATGACGTCATTCGGTCGTCGATCGATATACGTTTACGCATAGCCAGACATGCGATCGAATAATATTTCGCATTTTTTTCCAGAAATATTAGTGAGAGATCAACCAATAAGCTTCATCCAAGAATCTGTCATGCAGACCTGTAGTTGTGACTACGGGGCGCCGTTGAGCCGCTGCAGCATATCAGTTCACGGTGTGGTGCGTAAATGAGAAAACACATACATATTACATATTTAACACTTTCCTCCATCAATTTAGCTTCCTTATGAATTCTTCTTTGATGCCTCCATCAATTAGATTAATTGCTACCGGACGTGCTGTGCTGTAAATTATGTAAATTTTGGTCGGTTGACTCCTCCCAGATTTTGCATAGAAAGAAGGTCATCTCCCCTACCCTATATATTGGACCCAACCTCAGCCCGTTTTACGGTACACCAAATCCAAACTCACATCGAGGAGAAAACGGAAGTCGATGAAGATGAACGCGCCTGCCCTCCTGCTTCTTGCCCTAGTGGCCCTTCCGGCCATGGCGCTGGCCGACGGCATCGAAGACGTATGCAACAAGACGCCCTACCCCAACCTGTGCACCTCGACCATCCGGGCCGACCCTAGGAGCAAGAGCGCCGGCGCCCCGCAGATGGGCCTCATCGTGGTGGACAAGGTGGAGAGCACCGTGAAGGTGGCCGACGAGAAGGCCAAGCAAGCAGCGCGATCCACTACGGACCCGGACCTCAAGTCGGCCCTCGGGAACTGCGGCACGTACTACAACGCCATCCTGACCGGGGACGTCGTGGCCTCCAAGGAGTCCTTCACCAAGGGCGACTACAAGTACGCGGTCGACTACATGACCGACGCCTCGACATCCCTCGGGACATGCGAGAAGTGGTTCCAGGCAGGGAAATCCCCGGTCACGGCGGAGAACACATCCGGCAAGCAGCTGTCGGACATAGCAGTCGCGATCGGTCGCCTTCTGCTCTGAATGTACGATGAGGATGGTTCATGACCGATAGTGTCGATGCTTAACAAATTTATTATTAATGATGATGCCGTGATGGAGTCATCCACATGCACGCCAAGACCCAATAGAAAAATTTTCCATTAGTCGATCCCCACCTAATTTTCAGAAATACCTTATCACAACTAATTTATTTAGATTCGACCTAATTTCTCCCGGTTAATTTCGAGCTGGCCGCCTTGCGGCATTCATCTTTTTGTGAGCCAGTGCTCTAATAAACCCTTCGCCCACAGCCCTCCACGGGAAGGCCAGACAAGGAGGGTTTCCGTTTCGATCTTTAAATGGGTCGGTTCCACAACCGACAAAATCAGTTCAAGCCTCTTAATTGAGTGGGTAAGATGAGTCGGCTTCTGCTTGACCAAAAGCCCTTCGCCCATATGAATTGATTAAAGTGTCTTTTATACTCTCTTTTTTTTTTTCTCAAACTGGAAAATTTTTTGCAAGAGGATTTATCTGACTAGTCAGTTAGTCTATCCTCTTTTGAATCTTCAGTTAATTAAAGGGAATATATACATCATTCAACATCTAAAATGTTAATGGCATCATCATCCCTAAAACATCGAAGGATCTTTCACGTTTAGAAGAAACAAGGCACCATTTTACCTGTGAAGTTGTCAGATTGAGTCAAATTCTAATGGGATTTGACTGTAGTTAATGGATTTGGGCTCTGGTCAATGGGTTTTAAAGAGTAGGAAGAAGAAGAGTGTAATAATGGACTTGGGCTTGATTTTTTAATTAATAAATTCATCATAATGGGCCGATCCGGGCCGGCAGGAGGTCCAATCAGTGCACAGGCCCGAATCACCAGTTATAGTTGTTACTTGTTAGAGTACTAGTTTTTGGATAGTCCAGAGCGAAAAGAGATGAAGAAAACCTTTCTACACAAAGTTAATTGATGTATTGTCGCCCGGCAACCAAGCTGCTGCAGGCAACTCAAGTCTCTTAAGATGTAGCATCTACTTATACACATCACGTTTGCAGCAGAATAACTCAGGTCACCCCCTCGAGGGATTTAGTATTATTAAGAGGATAAATTACCCAGCATGCTCCAATCAACCCAAAATTCCATGTGTACAGAGGACCAGAGAGAGAGAGAGAGGCAAAACCGTAACGAGTCTGCACAAGAGGGAGAGAGTTGAAAAACTTCCTCGAGCCCAACTTCTTATTAACACCCCTCCAGTGCCCACCAAGTCATCCTGCAACTCTAATCGTGGACCCTTCATTTGCATCAGAACCAGCAACCTCCTGTACCAAACTGCCAGTTTTGAATATGTGAGTTATTTCTTCTTGTTGGCGAGATCACAGTGCTAGTGATTTCGAAAGTGATAGATCAGGAAACAGAAGCATACTAATGCGAAGCATCTGCAGGTGGATTCACGTAATTTACAGCCAAGCTTGGGTTATACTGTACTGAGATCAACCCTTCAGCTGACTCAGGGGAAGGCCCTTCTACGCTCACAAAGGGTGCTTCTGCCTTTGGAGACATTCCTGCAAAGAGGAGAAACGAAATTAAGAGCAACTATCAGATGAAAAATAAAAAGCTTTAGTTGTTTCCCAGGATCAAGGAATGCTATTCGGTACTCTTGCCAAGAAACTTATCACCGTGACACACTTGGGCCCTCTAGGTAAGACAGGAGGACTCACCTTGAAATATAACCACGAGGAAGACAATGACTGTGAAGACCAGGGCAAGAACAGTTTTATTCGAGTATGAAGAAGCCCTGGCATTATTGGCCATCTTCAGTGCTCTCATCTTCTCCATTCTTGCTCGCTTCAGCTTGGCAACTTCAGTGATCTCTCTGATCAGCTTCTGGTCTGCAGCATCCAATGACGGACCGCGTGGGGGCCGAGGAGGCCTTGGGGGCTTCTTATTGCTCATCTTCTTGCATTTCTCCTTACCAGCTTCCTCCATCTCTGCTCTGCCCAGGATTTTACCTCGCTCATCTCTCCCTGATGCTAGCAATTGTGGGTCCTCAGACTTATTATGGTTTATCGACTTTATGAGTACGCTAGCTTCATTTTCACTTTTATCAACTACTCTACCACTTTCAAGATCGACATTGAAGTCCCTGTCTCCCGAGGCAAAATGGTCCATCAGAAACCGAAAGTTAATATATCACCCTTCCCTTCAGCTCCCAAGTAGTAAAAATCCCAAAGTCTCAACAAATTCGTCAAAACTCAAATAGCTACGACCTAAAGATCAACCCATAAGACCGGATTGCTTCTCCAAAAATGAATCTCAAAATTTGATGGCTATAGCATCTCCGAACACTCGCGAACTTGTCTATTGAAACCAGTCGTGATCCATTTCGCACGATATCACCAGAATCCCCTCCTGATACTAATCCTTGTTGCTGCAAAATTTCTCTTACAACCTCGACGTCTCCCTGCATTGATCAATGAGAAATATCAGCTGAAAGGGATTGCATCGGTAGAAAAATGATTTCCCAGAACCTCAATGTACAGAACTTCCCCTCCCCCAACCCCCCCCCCCCCCCCACCCCCCCGATGAATCTGAGTGTCCAGAGTTAAAAAAAAAGCACAAACACCGAAAACTCTGCAATTACAAAGCAACTCTCACCGGGAAAATAGGGGAAATTGGAAAGGAAATCACACCTATTTCTTCTCCCTCCTCGGAACCCCAAATTAAAACGAAAAAATCGCCGACTTTGAGAATCAAACCCCGAGAGCAGACTATAGCAGAAGAAAACGCCCAGACTCCGACATCCGACCCCAAGAGCGGCAAGAACTCAAACCGACGACGGCCCCCAAGCTGACTCCAGGAAGGATCCAAAGACAATCGACACCCATAAAAGAAGAGAGCCGAAACAAGAAGGAAAAACATTACCCTGACAAAAGCCTCTGACCGGGTCCAACGGGCAGACTCGATAGATTGACCAGACTGAGGGATCTTCTTCGTTTTGCAATCCTTCAGTCCAAAATCAGTTTCCGTGTGAACTGTGGATTGAACAATAATTATCCACATACTCTATATTTATAAATTAATACATAAAATTTTATTGTTATCGATGAGAAGTAAAAGGCGGAACGATCGTCGGTGCTGCCAAAGGGTGGCCCGTGCATCTCAAGTAGGGTTGAAAAGGAAAAGCCCGAAAGACCAAAATCTAAAAAAGCTAAACCAAGATCGGTCTGAAAATATGGATTTTTTTAATAGTTTTAAAAATCGGACTTGGTCCACCGGTTCAACTGAAAACCGACAACTCATATAGTCAGATTTTATAAAAGACTCAATTATACTTTCAATGAGATTAACTCCAGTAAAACATGCATATTCTCGGTTCGAACGGTGAATCCAATTGAATTAGTGAAAAATCAACTAACTAAAAATTTTTAAAAAAATAAAAATTTATTATAATGTACATATTTTATTTTATCGGACTTATATTTATATTTTATATTAAATAAAATTTTTAATATAATTGTTATATTAATAATTTTTGTTATATATCATATTCAAATTATAATATTATATAAATTTATTAGTAATATTATTTATCAAATATGTAGTTTGATTTATGAATTCATACTTATACCAGTTCTTAATCCGATGCAGTTTTAAAATTTATGGCTTTTTCGGCTCTTATATAAAACTCTGGTGACTTTTTAGGTGAAGAAAAAATACCTAAGTAAAGTTGGGGCTCAAGACCGGCTTGAATTATGGAATTATATTTAATTATGAATTTATTAGTTCCCTTATTATGGATTTAATATTACTACCAACTAATTTCTATTATGCAATTTAGAAATATTTGCTATGAGTTATTGCGTCATCTTACGTTTTTTAACAACCTCTTATATATAATAATATTCCCCTAATTATAATTTTATATTAAATGTCGGAATCCAAAAAGGACTAAGTGGTTCTTATTCCCCTAAATTGTCTTGGCATGGTTTTTTTTTTTCTTTTGAAAAAAAAATTGGACAAAAATGTCGGGGCCCAACGATTTGACCAAAAACCCATCCCAGCCCAGCCCGAACCATTTTCACCCATAATCGTAAAGCCGCCGGTTCTTTCTTCTTTTTTTTCTTTAATGATTTTACTTATTATTGATTATTGTCGTTGCCACAGCTGGCTCCGATATCGCCCGACGAGAATGGACCAGAGCCCAGAGTCAGCAAATCCCAGTCGTACGGCTCCAAAGCCCACATTTGACACGATCTGCAGCGCGGATCAGAGCCCACCAAAATCATGCTGCATTCAAGTTCAGTTGCACGTCTTAGGGATGTTCATGGGTGGTACTGAGTAGGTGCCGATGTAATTTTGGATGAGATCCAAATATGAAATTGAAGGGCTTTTTTAAATAAAAAGTAAAAAAATTTCCTGACTCCAATGTGATTTTGGATATGTCATTAGCTTGCCCGTTTAGGTCTCACTTCCCGTGCCATTTGTCTCGCCGGATGATAGCCGAATGGGCTTTTCATCCGACATGATAAATATGCATATTTAGGGTATTCGTGTCTTCAGGTTCAGGGTACCTGCCTTTGGCAGCCTGAGTTACATACATACATATATAAAAGATGAATTCTGACTAATATTTATATGGTAGTTTTATCGACTCATTCATAAAAAGGGTGTAATTATTTCAATTATAAGCTTTCTTTAAATTGAAAAGTATCCTTCAATATATATATATATATATTGCAATAAACAAAACAAATTCCAATTTAGAGAGCGATTTGTATATTAGTGTCATTCTTGATTGCCTCCAAATCAGAAGTTAATCCATCACTTATTTAACCCAATAATTATGCAACTATGATGCAATATAAATTTGTTAGAGAGATTGTATTTATATACTAGGAAATATATTAATTAAAACATAACTATATCAATTAAATAAGTTAGTTTATAATTTTATGATTTCGTATAATCAAGTTGATATATCATTTTAGTATTTTTCATTTATTTATTTCTGTACACCGTCTCTCTCTAATCCTACAGATATATTATTTATATACATAACCAGTGAATTGTTCGATCTAATAAACTACAAGTAATTTTACCTTATAATCAATCATAATTATCTGCCTCCTTCTCTCTTCCTTATATCAGATTTAAATTTACTCAAAAGCAAGCAAACTAGGCTATTAATTTGAGTGTCTGGGGAAAGTGTAGTATGCAAAACTTTTCAAACGATAAAGACAAACGGCCATGTGTGTGTGTGTGTGTACATTATATGCGCATGGATGGAATCTGCCCTGAACCAAAAGGGAGACTTGCACAAGTTTCAATGCTCCATTTGGTCAATCTTTTGGCACTGGAAAATAATGATTCTTCATATATATATATATATATATAGGGTTACATAATAATAATAATATCTGTACCATCGTCAATCCTGAATTAAAAATAAATTGTACATTTAAATTTTGGTCAATAAATAGACTTTTCAAGCTCTCTCTATTTGACTTCCTAATAATTTTTCTTCAAGTTATAAAGAATAGTTTATGAGTTTACAAAGAGGGGAATAGTGAGGCAAAAAACATTAGGTGTCCTATTATTCAGAATTAAACTCATAATCTCTTTTCGTCGTAAGAATGATTTAAGTATATTAAATGATATTGCCTAAAAGCACAAATAATTTGTTACTATATAAAATTTAGGCCCATTGGAAGAGAGGGATGGATTGCCCATGACGGTTGAAGGAGAAATCAGAAGTCTCAGAGTTCCTCCTTTTTGACTTGGAGAAGATGCGTTTACATTAGCCTGTAGGAAAGGGAAGATAAATATATATATATATATAAACCAAATCCTTTATTTATGTGTGTATATGCGTGTACGTATAGACCAGTAGCCTTATTCCATATATCCGACCCATTTCATACCGAGATGTTCGCATATATCGACCATTCCCACAGTTAAATACGCACCAAACACTTACTTTTGGGAGAAACAAATGTTAAGATCAGTACATGATCTGTAAATTCGAAAGCAAAAGTTAGACAAAAATCCATTCTAGTCGTAGAATGGTGTCTTAGACGTTAAATGGTCTTCTTCCATGAAAGAAAACCCTAACCCTACCTCTTTACTGATGAATACTGATAACAAACCAGCTTGTGAGAGGACTCGCATGACTAAACTCATTGCTCATATCCCTTCATATAACTTTTGAATCATCACTTAACATCCTTAATTTGTTTTGCAAAGAATAAACCAAGTGGAGTACCCAATGAAGGAACAAAGCCAGGTTGTCACGAAAATTAGCCAGAGAGCTTCAGCAAGTCTCTCACCGAAGGTTATACATGGTCCGGAAGTTTGAAATGTCAGGGCTTTCTACTGGCGATCCCGCCGGGTGGGAGTTGTTAGTCAATGATTACATAGGTCCTGTCACTGTAAGTCTAGCGTTTATACTCCATGAGCTGCTGCAGATTTTCAATATTTCTCTGTGATATTCGACAGAGATCTTCTATCTAGCACTTTCCTTCCGGGTTTCACCGGATATATACTGAACATCCGAATTCTACGCGTTGGGCTCCTTTCGCATCTCTGATGGCACAATATCCTGAAGGAGCCCGTAGTCCCCCTGCGACAAGGACGAGGAAGGAGGTAGAGTGGGAGGCGGCCTCGTAACGTTTTGTCTCAGATCTTGATTAAAGCTCGGAATCGACAAGGAGGGAGCAAGCAAACTAGCGGAGGCAGAGCTGAAGATATTCAGAGATGGCGACGAGCTATGTAGATATTGTTGTTGCTGCTGCTGCTGATGTCGTTGCCGATAAAAATTATGCTGTGGAGGGAGTAACGATGGGGTGGCTAGGGATGGGGCCAAGCTGCCATGGCCACTTCCGTAGGCAGCAGTTTCCGGTGAGAATGCGAAGCTACCACGGGATGCTGTCGGGGTTAGATGCGTATGATGACCTTCATAGGTTGTAACGACAGTGGATGGATCTTCCGAAGATCGCTCGACTCTCTTCTTCACTCCACACCCAGCGGTAGTGCAACGATAGTAGCTCCTGCGTGTTTAAAACCCGAAATTGAATAGAGAAATCTTTTAGTATGTTTCTTCCCTTATAGACACTAAGATGTTCTATATTGCACTTTTTGTTTTTTGGTATCTATTCAACTTTGCGTTAGCTATTTGAATGCCGCATTCACCTTCACTTATTCCTGTTTTTCCTTTGCTACATCATTCACATTTTTTTTTCTGATAAAAAATGACGGATTTTGACCGATATATATATAATTATAAATAAAAAATATGAAAATTTTCACCAAAACGATAATCAAACTCATGAATAATTATTCCTTGATCATAATCAATGTGATTGCACAAAACCCTTTTCGCCTCACATAATTAATGACTTAATTTACCATGTTTCTAAATCTTTCACAAGTTAAAGAATTCAACAAAATCAACTTTCTACATTGAAATAGGTAGCAACGTCTTATCAATAATCTTTCAATATGTTACATACTCTTAGATCGATGATAAGTACTGGAAAGCTTTACCCGCATATGATAGGATATGGATCTCAATTTGCAGAGATCTTCGCGAGCACAACTATTTAAACTTTAGTCTTATAATTAGCTGAAATGGATACGAATTACTAGCTGGCCATGATATATTTAACATAGCTATGCATATACCAAAGCGTAGTATGATACCTCGGGTACGGGCTATTTTTAACTGCCTTTTGGCCGTACTTTCTCCATCGATACCCATCGTCTAAGTGATCGATCTCGCTCTTCGTCATGAATGCGAACCTCGGCTCTCTCTGCCTCTTCTGGTTCTTCTTCTTGGGCTTCAACCTAAACCCTCATGAGATCAATACCCAGGATTAATGTATACACGTCCATGAATCCCATCAACAACAGTCAATCCCAGAATACAATATTAAGGGGGGGGGGGGGAAATGGATGTGAGCAGAAGTAAACAATATAATTAATATTATTAATAAAAAGACTAAACACAAAAAGTCAAACTGCAAAACCACAACTCGAAGCAAAACTCACTGTTTCCTGGTCTTTTCTTGATTATTGCTGAGCTCCTCCTCCTCCCCCCCGTCTTCATCCCCTGCAGTCTTGTTTGTTTCTCCTCCATTGGATGAAGGAGACAGCGATGACGAGTTGGCCGGGGCGGTTGTTTGGTTGTTCACCACCTCCGAGGACTCCCGGGCGGGCACTGGTGTAGGGAGACCTGGAGGCCCGGCTGGCGGCTCCAAGGGAGGCGGCAGTGGCGGTGGGAGATCGAATAAAGAACAACCTGACGAGGCAGAAGCGAAGTCCTGGATGCCCAACAAATCCATGAAACCTAGGGAACCCTTGTCGGCTTCGTACGGCAAGCCGAACAAATTCCCGAAAGTGCTCTGGATCTGATGGTACTGGAAAGATGGATTCGCCCCCGACGACGAGCTCTCTTCATCCCTCCTACTCTTTAGCTGCTGGTCATCAGCATGAGGATTCCAATCCATCTACAGATACAGATTCAGATAGATCAATCTCTGAAGCTTATCATGAGCTTCACTTGAACTTGCGTCTCTAGGTTGATTGAAGCTTCCGCGGGCGCGCGCGCACGAGAGAGAGAGAGAGAGTGAGAGAAAAAGAGTTCGAAGTGTGAAAATGGATTCTTGTGCTTGTGAAAGGGTTTTCTGAAGAAAACAGCTTAAATGGGGACAGGGTGTGGAAGTGTGGAAGATTTGGAAGGTGGGTGTTGACCGGCAAATGCCGGTTCGTGGCTTGTACGGAGCTGAGGGTGACCGGAATCGACAATTTAATGCGGAGGCGACCGACTAATGTTTTGTCAAGGCCCAACGAACGCGGATTGCTGACCGGTTTACCGGCTGCAATTGCAAACGGGAGCAGGATTTGGATTGAGTTTTGCAGCAGATAACGATACCTCCTCTTTTCTTTTTCCTTTCCTTTCCGCGGCTTCAAAATTTATGCCTTTTTTCTCTATCCTCAGGCAAGAGTCTAATTTGCTCTGGTTTTATCGGACAACCAATATTAGGATTATGTCGGAGCATTAAGATATAGAATTTTTTTTCAAGATTTAAAGAATATAATAAGTTCTAATTAATCTAATTTCGAATCAGATCGATTCATTGATAAATAATTATATCTCACATGATAAATTATATATATAGACCTCTTGTGTACCCAGCATTAGAAACATGGTATAGTAGTAATCGCAATAAAGAGATCTCAGAGTATGGGACAGTCGGAGAGTTCATCGCCCATCCAAATCCATAATCTGTTTGAATTCCAATACATATATGAATTTCAAGACAGGATAGGATAATCTCTTTAGAACATTGATTGGAACAGAGTCATGCATGTAGGCACTCAGGTTGGCCAAGTGAGTAGATGCATTGCCTGGTCTCTTATATACAATTTTGATAAATGGAAAGGGAAGTGAAGTTGTAGTTGGACATGTGCTTTCTTGAATAAGCAGTTCAATTGGTGCAAGCAAGGTCTCATCTTTTCTAGTGGTTCCCGATGAGCTACAACAACTAACCTTTTGGCTCCATCCCTTTTTAAGAGAAAATCTTGAACGGCCCTACTTGATTATCTCATATGATAAAGAAGGATCGGTCACATAAATGCAATTAGCAATAATTATGACAATCGCGTAAACAATTAACATCGTCATCTCCATCTGTAACAGTCCTGCTGCTCGTCTCATGCCACATGGAGAAGCATGTTCATCAGAGAATTCTTTTTTTTCTTCTCATAAAAAATATCGGTGGATTTAGAATAAGATATAAGAAAGAAAGAAATAAAATTGATATAAGAACTTTCACCGATGAGAACTAAATGTCATTTTTTTCATCTTTTTATTGTTGAAGATGATGTTACTGTACCAAAAAAAAATTAAATCATCTTCGCATGGATTTCTCCCATCTTCCATATATGAGCCAAGGTACAAAAGGGGGAATTTGTAACTTGAGAGGAGGACATGATGTTGAGAATATCTTTTTCAAGGAAATTGGCTAATAATTGGACCATTCGGGGGGGCAAAGGTAAAAGGGTTGGTGGCTAATCACTATCTTTGGGCAAAGAGATATAAAGGCTGCATGATGAGGAGTCTTAATTTCTCGATACATTGATTGTGTCTGCAAAAAGGTGTCGTCCCGCAATCTGCCTCCACGAGACGTGCTGCTAATTCAAGCAACATATTCGCCACGATTTGAACGACCCAACAAGAGATAGATACGATAGGGTGATGATTTTGTCTTGACGGGGAGCGGAAAGATCGGGCAAAGAACTTAGATCGCGGCTCCTTTTCGATCGAGTGGGGACAGGGGCGAGAGATGCAATGGCTGCTGAGTCTTGGCATACTCGAATTCTGAGATGACTTGATCAAAATTCAAGTTTTCTTTCGTCTTCCCCTTTTATCAAAGTCAAGATTCGATCAATTTCGCCCGACAAAAGAAAAAAAAATGAAGCATCATCGTACAACCAAACACGTATCTTTTTTCATCTTTCTTTATCCCAAATTATACAAATTATCCAATGCCAAAGGGCTGGCGAGTTGAAGGTGCACATTGAGGAATTAAATGGCGATCTTCCTCCCTCCTTTTTCACCCGTCAAATCAGACGGGTCACTTTTCTCTTCGTCCAAGCAAAATTTGCATATCTTCTTCCCCACAGCTCCGATTTTCACCGGTAAGTTTTGTTTTTAGTGAATTTATATTTTAAAAACTTAAATATGCTCTTTTAAAGGAAGATGGTTAGCTGAATTATATCGACCGAACTCACATAAACTTCGTATTTTGCAATTTTACGTAAATGATCCGATGGGCCACGCTTGCTTCTACTGCACGCACTCCAAATCTCTGCCCTCTCTTAGTTTTCTCCTTTCTTGAGCTTTGTATTGGATTCCCTTTTCGTGGTTTCTTGTCTTCCAAGCAGGCCGTGAGCAATTGGTCTTCGAACACACACGCACCCACATGATTATAGAGAAAGAAAAAGACCAGTCAACAGCCATTGAGCCCTGATGGTCGTCAGACTAAATCACCATTTTCTAGGGTGAGGATTGCAGTTCCTATTATACGTGGATAATATATATTCGAAGTGAATCAACCGAATGAGTAGAAATTTCTCATATTTACCAATTGATATTGATTCCATTCTTGTAATTGCACCGACTTGAACGGGAGAAGATCTCGAGTATGGACATGATCGTATATTGTACAGACAAGAGAGGATTTTTAAGGGTTTTTTTATAAAAAAAAAAAATTCATCCAAGTATCATCGCATGACATTGTTTTACGGGGCTTATGATGGGGATTCTTGAAGTTATCATAGCTCAACTGATTTATGATGCATTTTGTATGTAATAGGTCATTTGATTTCCATAATTAGGGTATCAAATTTCAAGATACAGTAGGAGAATAGCAGTAAAGACCATAGAAATACACTATGATCAAGATATCAAAATCATGAAAGTATTGCAATGATATTTGAACTCGAAAAATACGTAAAATAGTTTACTTTTTTATATGCTTAAAAAATTAACTAAATAAGAAAATAGTAATTATATGATATATTCATATAAAATATTATCAAATTCTAAAATAATTGGCTAACCTAAGTAGCAAATATGATATTATTATCAAATATTCTATTTCTTAATATACTAAATATTATCTCATCATAGGTGTCCATCATTAGCACGGACAAGCTCAACTTATCACCCTAAAAAAAAGATACATCTTTTTTTTATATCTGATATGATATTTAAAATTTTTAATAAAATCTTATTAATTTGAATTTAACCAAGTTATGACAAAGCTGTATCGGTCTCCCTCCACAAGATTTACACCCAAAATCTTATTTAAATAATAAAGATTCAAATTACCTCAAATTTCCCAGCCATTTATTTTTACACGGAGCTGATTTGGTCAACCTGATCAAGTGGGACCATTTGGACCACAGCGCACCGGCTCTCGAATTCAACTTTGACCCGGAGAAAACGATGAGCTTTGAATTGTGCGTGAATCGGGCCCTTCTAGATCGGGTCAAAGGTCAATCCCTTGAATGTCTGTTTGCTGAGACATTCAAGACAGAAATCAATAACGTGGGCAGGAAAAAGGCAAAACCCACAGCCGGCCACATTTTGCTTTCCGGCCCGGCCGGCTATCTGTCTTTATGGAAAGCCATCCCCCTTTCTGCAAAACCCTTACTTTTTAAAATAGTCGACGAGCAGTACGAACCGATGCAGCATCAAATGTGGGCTCCGACGGTTTCAAAGCACATATGGAACTCCGTCGTGGGCGGTGTACTTCTTGCCGGCTTCGACTAACTTCTTATAGTAAAGTTAAGGCTTGCCTCCTTGACGACGTGAATTCCCCCACTAGAAAGTGAAGTATCACAGCCATCTCTGGACGGCTTTGCTGAGATCCGACAGGAACAGGACCGAAACACGACTGTTCTTCTCCTCCCTTATGAGTTCGAAGCTCGTTTCCATCACTTTTGGTGCACTTGGAGCTTCCTCGATTACAACAGGTATTTCGTAGTATTGGCGTTCCATGGTGTTCAAGTTTTCGATGAGACGTCTATAGGTAGATATAGGTATAGAAATATGCTCATCCGACTAATCAACAACCCATGTTGTTGCTTGGGACCGAGAGGCGCCTGCAGGGTCCGGTCACTGCTCCCTTTGCCCGGTTAATCCAATCCTTTAACTCGATCGATCGACTCCATGCACGTACGTATTTCATGTTTTCGGAACTTCACAGCATGTATTTATCGGTAATAGATCCAAACTCGAGACGAACGCCGTACCATGGGTCTCGTTCTGAAAAGGTCCTGATATGATTATTATTATTATTATTATTATTATTAGAATATATAGTTTCAAGTCAATATATAATTTGAAAAGCTTCACCGCTGATTGCGGCATGTAATTGTAATCATCTGCCGGGTGCGTTACGTGCACATGATGTAGGGACATTTCTAATTAGAACACTGCTAACCCAGCTCGAGGCGAGTCAGCCCATTTATGTGGTAAGCATCTCCCAATATGAGCAAGCTCTTTTCATTCGTAAGATTTGAAACGGAGACCTCGCTCAAGAAAAAAGGTATGTCAAACTATATCAACCTGTTTATATTTGTATAATATTTTCGGATTTTGGAGGTGGCCCAATTTTATATATTTATTAATGACTGTATTAATCATATGACCTTCCTAATTTTTCTTTCCTTTTCACACATAGGAAGTCAAAGTCAGAAAAGTTCAAAATGGCCTCTAAATAAAGAAAACCCTATAGTGCATGATCACAATCAGAGCTTAATTAAATTGTTCTAATTAAAGTTGTGAGTGGGGACTCCACCCATCATTTTTTTTCCCTTCATTTCTCCTCCCATCATCTCCGTATGACTCGTACACCTTCATTATGCCCACGAGAATCTTCTAAATCCAAGACCACTAGGTTGCCACGTAACCGTTGAACAGTGACGGCGATGCACGGACTATATCTACGACGAGCACCTCGAAGCCAGGGAAATTCAATTCAATTGGGAAACCATCCGAAGAATAAGTTGAGAAAACCTCGCAATCTTATTAGGGAATGATTTTTCTTGATTTTCTTTTTATGATATTATTTAAATGAATTAAATATTATATGTGAATTAAAAAAATCCGATCACCAGAAAAAAATTATTAAATGTTATTACTCAAATCTTAATATGAGATTATGACTATAAATAACTAAATGTTTTTTTTAGTGCTATGTGACGTAATATATCATATTACCCTAAGATGATACCGGGTCCATGAAGGGTTAGGAAGATGAAAAGGACAGAAGAGACTACGTCTCTGGTGCACCTATTCCACCATTATTATCTACCGTAAATAAGTAATAATTAATCAAGTTTTTGTTTAAATAGAAAAATAGTTGCCGGCCCACTTATTTCGACTGAATTCCGGTCAAGGGTACGTTTGAATTGAGGAATCAATCGGAATTTGGACGGATAAGGAGGGTAGGGTTCTGGAAGGATCAGTGAATGGAATCCACCGGTGAAGCTCGAGTTTATCGGCTGACGGTCAACCCTAATATCTCATCGACCAGAGGAAAAGAAAAACCCTAAGATAACTAATTGAACAAACATACCGATTCACTAATAATCCAGTTCCCCTCATTACAACGTCCCGTTAAAGATCAAAGTAATAGCTCCACATTCAGCAGGCATTGCACACTTGCATAGCAGCAATCAAATGAAATGTGAAGGAAGGTTATGTTCGTTCAGAGCACAGTGTCGTGTGATGGCTGCCCATTGCATGTGTGAGGTGGAGAATCAGAGGGTGACAAGTAGCAACCCTTCTGATGTGCGAGGTGGAGAGTCCGAGGTCGACAATTTCTCGGGGCAGAACTCAGAAAAAAAAAATTCCAAGAATAAAAACAACTGGGGAAGGGACATATCTGCGAACTTCTAGGTTTGACTTCTGTTTCCAGGTCAAGCAAAACGATTTTGGGCGCTGATGAACCTTGCTATTATTATATGGATCCGTCTTGAAGGATTGATTCATCGGGACCTGTGTTACCAAACCAGAGAATATAAGATGGTGTCGGGGCAATTGCATGTCTGAGGAGTTCCTCCGAAGGAATTAAAGATTACCACTGACAGTATTACTGTGGTGTCTAGATTTCACCACGAAGTATAATGGTCGGCTGTCAAAGTCTACTACTGTAATATGAGATTCTACTGTCGATAAACTTTACTACTGCGTGACCAGTAAAATCTTTGATTCTTCGGATCACAGTCAACCTTACAATTATGCTCACTGTATACGTGTCTTTACAGTCAATTGAATATAATTATCAAACTTGACAATCTCACATTTCGACCTATAACCAAATAACCGAACCATGTGATCTTCACAATAATTGAATGAAATGCACCAACCAGCATGTTTTCTCTTAATGAAGACAAAAAACCAGATGGAAGTAGAGAGGAGATGATAGCTGGGAATTAAGAATGCTTCTTGGGACAAGAGAGAATCTACTACAGGCAGAGCCCACTATCGAGTGCCTCAAAGCACAAGAAAAAAGCATCCAGCTTCACACTACCAAGCATACCATGGAGATTGATTCCAACCTTAAAAATAATCTGAAATGGTGTGTTGACTTTAGATGCCTAAGACACAGACATGCCCTCGTCAAGTTCTTTGACAAAATCGAGAAACCCCACAGAAAGACTCAACCCCCTGACAGAACAGAACATAGACTACTAGACTAATACTCTTGTTTTTTTAACAAAACACAATTCCTAGCCCCATAACAAAGTCAAAGCAGGCACATAATATAATAGCAGAAGAGAACTCAATTTTTAATGCAAAGCTACTGCCAGAGCAAAATAAAACAAAAAAGTGTACTACTAGTGAGTTGTCTTCTTCATGACTAGTAGCATCTTACCAGATGACTTAAATAGATAAAACCGTGTCCCTCCCGATGATAATAGTGCATTAAGTCATAATCAGAGGGTGTGATAGAAAGCATCCAAGACTCATGACCCTTTTGAGACAAAAGATAAGATGGGGCTGATCAATAATTATAGACCCACCGTCAGCAAAACAACCTGGCTCGTGATTTAGCGGTTCACTAGCTATGTATTTCTTTTATACAAGAGCTTCTTTGGGGCCCCATAATTTCCTCCAGTGGCTGATTGTTCAAGTTTAAGACAGTAATTTGCCGCCCAAATGCCATCAAATTGCAAAAACCATGACTCAAGCCAATAAGGTCATCTATTAACCAATCAGTCATGGTAACAGAAGATTCATCATTGTCGAAATATAAATCAAAATCCGAAAATGCAGTTTGTGGGACTCTTGAATCATCAAATGAAAAATAAAATTTAGATGGTAAAGCCATTATCTAACTAAAGAAATGATAAGAGAGACACAAACACGCTATCAACTAAAATTACAGACAGATGAAGGTTGAAAAGGGTGTTCCTCACGATTCAGTGGAAGCAGAAGCGGCTTGGCTGATTCTTCTCAGATGAACGTCCTGGTTATACACGCGAGGTATTGTCACCTGCCGACAGAGTGTAGAAGGTCAATGAAATATATGATTTGATGGGTCCACAGGAGGGGTAAAGCTTATGAGTCCAACACATACATTCATATAGTATTATATGGCCCCACAGAGCAATATTTCCCTACAGCAATCTTATTCTTCTCATTCAGTGACAAAATCGAAAGCATCTTTTGTACAATATGTTCAGGTAAGATTATGTTTAATTTCTAAGCAATAGTTTTCACTCCAGGATGAAGGACGGCCTTCAGATTCTAATGGTAACAGCATACCTGAATGATAGTCACTTGATCTCGCAGAAACAGTAGGTCGGCAAGAAGGATTTCCAAGCTTGCTTTTGCATTCTGTAGATTCTTTCGTAGAAGGTCCGCAGCCTAGACCAAATATTGCCCAATATATAATTATGCTAGCTCTTCGATCAGAAAAGTTTCTTGGACAGACAAACATTGAATTATACCTCTTCACAAGAGTATTCCAACAACGCATTTGCTCCCAGCCACAGGCATACTGAGTTGGTGTCCTCCATACGGGCACAGGAATATATGCCTTCTGACATTTCAAAATCACCAAACTGCACAGTATACTCAATAACATGAGGAGCGTATAGAAACGAACCTCACCAGTACCCTTCTTTGATTGCAATTGGGCAACTATGTCTAAGCACTTTTCTATGTCAGGATCTTTTGCCTGAGAAGCAGAAAGAAAAAAGGTCAACTGGGGCTAGTGCACCTAACAAATGCACTATAAAGCTTAAAAAACTAGTAACATGAATCACAGTAAGAATAAGAGAATAATTCATGCCAAACTAGGCCACCAGTAAGCTACTTTAAAATGATTTTAAGGGAAGAAAGATCCCTGGCAGCTGATCCAGCTCCTGAAAGATATTATCTCCAAGAGGTTGGATTAGTTTGTTTCTTCTCCATCTCAATCTGGTGTATTAGTTGGATTAGTTTGTTTCTTATCCATCTCAATCTGGTGTATTATGTTATCCCATCCTGTGGTGGCATTGACATTTTTTATAACAAAGAAAGCAATTGGATTGATCGAATATTTAATTCTCCTAAAACAACACAAATGGAGAAGCTTAATATTGAATTTTAAAAAATCATATTGCATGATTGCATGAAAGTTTCCATGCCAAGAGGGGTGTATAAGAAGGAAAAATAAAGAACCTATATATATATATATATATATATATCACCAGAGATTTAATGGCATTAGATAAGAGAGAAAAGATAGCTCACCTGAAGATCCCTTTGCTGGGCAAGAAGTTTCATCTCGACAAACTTATATTGTTGGAGTCTCTAAGTATCAGCAGAAATATCCGTAATCATTAGAGATCTGTAGCAGTGACCTTAACTTGACAGACACGAAAGAAGCACTAATAATAGGAGAATGGAAACAGCATAAACAAGCAACACTCCTAAAGTTAGGATCCCATCCTAAGACGGTGAGATGAAAGATGGCTACAAATTTATAAGGTCCCAAGAGTCGAAGCCTACAGCTACCGAGAAGTGCAAGCAGGAGAAATGACCCGCCAACACAAATGGTAGAAATCACAGGCTAAGTTATCTAAAATCTCAACGATCTAGCAGTCACAGCAATCATTTATGCCTTAATATGTTGCAAGATGAACAGTGAAAAAATATCTCATTTTTATGACTTGCTAGATCATAATATTTGGAATCACGCACTTCGCTCTAGCAACAGCTTAAAAGAGCTAAAAAGGACATGTTGGATTCGGAGATCCCAAATACGAACTAATCACAGAGCAATAGCTGCAACTACTGAAATAAGTCTATAATCAATCCATAGAATATCACCAGATAATTTCTCTAATTAATAAATTCATGGCAGCTACATCGCTCCCAATTTCACCTCCAAGGGGGTTCACAGAAGCACAGAGCTTTCAGCAAAAGAAAAAAAAGGTAAGAGACCATAGAGATCACCCAGGAGCTAGAGAGAGAGGGACAAGGTCTGGGACCGTTCTTGGAGGAAGGCCAGAGCGGAGTTGACGTCGAGCCCAGATTGAGTGAGATACGTCTGGACATCCCCCACGAACTGGGCTCCGGAATATCCCTCCTCTCTGTAGCCGTCGACGAAGATTAAGGAACCGCCATCTGTCACTCCGCCACAGCAAACGATGCGCTGATCAATTGATGGAGATGGGGGATTGGTTAAGCGAAGTCCCCTACACTCTCTGTAGTATAGCGAGTTCAGAATTCTCCCTCCCCGCTGCCTGCTCCTGCAATGGCGAGGTCGACCGTCTCCGAGCGCTGCTATGGCGTCCGGAGTTTGCTTGTTCCAACAAGGTCTCAGGTCTCCCTCGGTAGAGGCATGGCCACAGTACCTCGGCCCACACTATTCCCTCATGGGCCTCAATCCCAAGAAATAGGCCCACGTTGGGCCCTCTCGAGAGTTGATAGATTCCTTTGTTCGGTAAGCTAATCGAATTCTTAGAGTTAGGTTCTCCCTCAATCCCCTTTCTCGTCCATTTTTGTCTCGTCAATTACTTGGCAATTCCACTCCCGGCCATCAAATGTGACATCAGTCCCTCTTGAAGTGATCTTCTTCTGTTCGACATGCATCCTCCACCTATTTTTACATCTCAATGGCAGTGCAGTCTATTTGCTTCTCGATCACACCTCTCAATGGCACCTAGCCTCTTTCCTTCGGTAGCGTTGTTACCTTTACCCATCCAACAAGATGCGATTCTTGCTGATTTCGCATAAGTGCTCATAAAAAGTTCGAGTTCATTCGGTTTTAAAAATCAAAATATCGTTGCATTTTTTATAACATATTCTCTAAACCCTCATAGCAGAAGCCACTAGCATTGACATCACCTGATCTCTCAGTTTAGCCATCTTCGTTAGCTATGCACCACGACCAATGCGAGACAGAGCTCCAACCCGTCTCGAAACGATCAGTCAGGAACTAGGTCGCCCTCCTTAAGCCCGTTCCGAGACACGACTCGACCCCACCCTCCGGCGAGCACGTACAAGACTGTGGAAGGCATCTCGCCGGCCTTTCCTCATCCCCCACCTCTCAGGCTCACCTCGTACGTCCCTGCCGATGGCTCCAGCAGCAATACCCGTACCTCATTCACTTTGACGCGGCACGACTCTCGAGGATGTCTACCTCGTCTTCCTGAAGGAACGAGCTGGGCAACTTGATGATCGACTGGGGCATCATATGAGGCAGTGTACGTTCTTCTTCTTCACGTCGCTCGATCGAGGGATTTCTTCCAAAGCTTCTTCCCTCCCATGCTCTCGATTCGGTCCTTGAAATCGCTGGGGATATCTTCCTGATCGGTCTAACCACGTGGACGACCAAGAGCCCATCCACCTTTCCTGCCCTCCTCTTGATGGTCTGCGAAGGTCCCAGTGCAGCCTCTCTGGCCATTTCAATCCAGTTTTTGTCATCAAGATCTTCCCCCTTATGCATGTGTAGTTAGTGTGATAAACCCTTTTTTTTTTCCTTACGATGTAGTTTTTTTATTGCAAATTAATATAGATATAAATGATTTATCTTGAATTTTGTCAAAATAAAACAATCATGTTTATGCACTTATAATAAAATAATATCTTGTTCCAATTTTTTCTTAATCATTCTAAAGAATGCTTGTAATATTTGTCACATATATTAATTGTAGTTGATAAAATAAATAAATATTATAAGTATATCCGTAATAAGTTAAAAAAAATCATGATAAAAATCTTGACAACAGTTATTTCATAATAAAATGCATGATATTATAATTTTATTTGTGACAATTTTTATGACAAATTTAATATTAAATTACATTAATTCGTAATAAAAACAAGTGTGAATTAAGCAAGATTGAGGATCGAGCGTGAGAGTGAAATGTCGTGTGGATGTGAATTAGCCACATGACCTTATCCTTTTTCGTAGGAAAAAAATGGTTGGTCGGACACTTTAATCCCTAATCTTGTCATATGCTAGCACTTTAAAACTTAAATATGAAATTTCATCAATTTGATTCAAATATTTACATTTCATTTAACACTATGATTATTCTGTTAAGTCGCTTCAATGAAAATCCTACACGTCATCCCATACCATATGGCATTGATGTGTTGACATCGGATTTCCATTGAATTGATTTCAAGAAACGACCTTACGGTAAGACAGATAGATGCAAGTGCTTGGATTAAACCAATGAAAATTTTTAATTTAGATTATTAAATATTATAGGATAAAAGCCAAAATATTGACCTACCCTTTTTATAATATTAAAAAAACTATAAAAAAAGAAAAAGAAAAAAGGAGCAGAAGCAAGCTTTCAGTTAGGTTCGACGACGGAGGATCACATGGCTGGCGGTCACTCTCCAATAGTACTGACCATGAGACCCCGTCGGTATCGGCATTTTCCCACGTGAACGATGACAAAGCCTTTCCCCCTCGACGCAACCAGGGCCGTCGTTTATGCCCACCCATTGATCTCCACTTCTCGCCGCCGTTCACAATCCTCATACTCATTTGAAATGTAATAATCTTGTAATTACCGGGGAGACATCATACATAGAAATAAGAGAAAATAATATTGTTGCAATTAAGGGGATTTAAGATAGTGATAATGACATCCGATTAATTATTAAAAGATTATAAATTCGATTTATGATGTATCCATTTTAATTTATTTATTGTTATTCTTGTATATTCTTCTACAACTATATATAGTGTTATTTATGATTTTTTTGGCCAAATATATGTAATTTATAATTGGAATAAATAAATAAATAAAAAGCCAAACAGAACAAGAGTAATATAATTGTGATCGTGGATGGACCACTAATTAATTAATGACATAGTGTGACAAGTGATAATCCCACTAACTACAATTTGCAACAATGGACCCCCACTGGCCACTGATGATTATTCCATCACTTATTCCTCCGAAAAAAAATAGTTCGAAAGAAAAAGGGAAAAGGAAAATAAAAATGGTGCAGACGAAGAAAGTGATCACACGTGGAATGGCTCTTAGAGGGGAGAGGGCGGCGGTCATTGCGGAGGTGGCTGCGGCGGCGCCGCCGGGACTGAGGACGAGCTGGCGCCGGAGAGGAGCTGGGCGAGAGCCGTCATGGCTCTGACTTGCATCTCGAGAGCCGCTATGTAGTCGGAAGCCTCCTCGAGGATAACGGGCAAGGGCTCTTTCCGGCAACCGGGGACTAACCGGCCGAGGGCCCTCACCTTCCTCTGCACGGCCGGCAGGGTCCGCCCCTTCAGCCTCAGCCCGCTCACCCTCGCCTTCCTCGGCGACCGGCCGCTGGCAGTAAGTGGCACTGCCGCCCCCTGCCTCCTCTTTTTCAGCTGCTTCCGGAACTTCAACTTGAGCCGGCGGCTCGTCAGGATGGCCCGGCTCCACCGCGACCTCCCCTTGGCAGCAGCGGCGAGGGTCCTGTCGGCCGCCTCCCTCACGGCCCCGCCGCCGCGGGGCCGGCCGTGCGCCAGGGCCTGGAGGAGCTTGGAGGAGTAGGACCGTTGCTGGGCCTCCGACTTCCACTGCACCCTTGGGTTGGCACTGGACTGCGCCTGGGAGTGTGCGCGGACTTTCCGCTTCTTCCTCCTCTTGGATTCGCGCGACCTGTCAGACCGAGCGCCGTTGCCGGTCACCTGAGTCGGGACCAAAGACGACGTCATCTCACCTGGGTCCAGATTTTCCGGCGAGAACTCGAAGAGTCCCGCTAAAAATGTTGGGATATCAAGGGGATAAGATGAAAGGAGAGGCTTTACATGTATTATTAAACGGGAGATTGATCGACTCATGGGAGAGTGGACGACATTCTTCGAGGAAGGAACAGAGAGGTCCTTTGAGAGAGATGAGGATGGAGGAGCGGACAGATAGGGGTTATAAAGGAAAGGCGAGTTTCCTTTTTTTTAATTAAAATTGGATATGAAAATTATTAAAATTTTTGTACCAGACATGGACTTAAACTCTTCATATGACATAGGTCAGGTGGAAATTTAATATCGTATCAAATAGGTTATTTACTGTGTGCCACGTGAAAGGGGTCATTGTCCATCCAAAAGTGAACATATGAGATATTGAATTCATACATATATATATATATATAGGTGTGAAATAGTACACCATTAATAATTAAGTTTTAAAATTTAACATGAATACATGTCATAAGTTTAATGGAAATTTAGCACGGCTAATCCATACTTAATATATAATAAGCTCATTAAAGATTAACTTCTATGGTTTTAAAATTTTTTTATATAAATTGAACTAATTCAGAAAGTCTTTTAAGAAGACAACATAATCAATACAACTAACTCGGGGGGACAGAGGTGTAGCTTCCAAAGGAGTTGTTGTCAATGGCAGTTGGGACATTGCTGGTAGTAATAGGAAATGCCCATCCCAGCCCATGACTTGGACTACTGCCTTTAAGCTATAATGGAATCTGGCCAATCTTATTAATGATAATTAAATGTAAAATCTCTTAAATTATGTGAAAGGTGCTATTCCTATACCAGAAATGTGAAGGGTACAAATCTACTATTCATCAACTGGTTCATTTAGGGTTTCAATTTTCTCTTTTGGGATATATATTTCAATTTATGGGATCTACTATACATTTTAGTGATTTCTAAATAATTTTTAAAAGATTTTTAGATGGTATATATGATTATTGAACCGCATGCATCACCACATGGTACGGATGATGAAGTATACACGTTAAATCCAACATCTCCTGCACCATACCTACTCTCTCAAGAAAATGCATACGTTGTTGATCAATTTACAAATTACAACACGGGGACATCCCACGGACGCCTCATTCACGAAAATATCTGTTTAATATGAATTCACAGCTGCGAATGATGCAGGCTCGTGAATAAGTCCACACACGACATGGTCCAAGGCTCCAGAGAACAAACAGAAGCTCACTGTGACCAGTGGCTGCTGACGTGGTGAGAGCCGATTGGCGGCCCCACCGTCGGCGTTGGCTTCCACTAATGTCGCCGGGGGTGGGGCCCGGTGTTCCTGGTTCGTTGTCTATGGACCGCAATGATTGCGCGCGAGGGGAGTGGGGGGTGGGGGGAAGGGACGCATGTGCTCCGCTGGTATCGCTGTTTGGCGCTTTCTCTATTTTGCATCCGTTAGCCATCTTCGCGGTTTATAATTTTTGAGTAGGCAGCACAGCCACGGCGGACAGTTCTCCCGTATTTATCATCGATTCAACCGCCCCCCCGGCGGCCGAAGGGTCGCTTTAATCTTTCCGTTTTACGATTCGATGAATGCGACGTGCTGGTGGTCCGTGGGGCTATCGATCACAGGCATCTCCAAATCATCGCGGAAATGCTTACATCCCATCTATGGCCACCTCCTGCTCGAGGATTGCTGTCGGTGGTCAGTTGCAAGTACTGAACCGGAAGTGAGTGCAGCATGGATTGACTTGCCGGTGAAACCTTGTCGCACGCTCACTCGAATTCCATCCCTTTAACCGTGCATTATAGCTATAAGTGAGGTGTCCACGGCACTGCCTTCTGATCTTGTGGCTTGAGGGGCATTTGTTTCATAAGTAAAAACGTATTGTAATGTTACCACGTTCGATCTATCACATGCGTTAATGATTTCTATACTCAAAACACATGGAATATTCGGACAGTAATTAACTTTTTGACCATTTTCTATCTACACTTACTATATTACGTTTTTCAGAAATAAAATAACGCACTCCATAATATTGTAATTCGACATGCGATGCGACACCCAAAAAGGAAAAAGAAATGGAAAGGAAATAGATTATGAGAGGTACGGGAGAACGAACGTGATCCACATGAGTCTAGCCGGACTAATTCCATGGCTGGCCGAGTAGCTTTCATCAACACACGAATGATTAAATTAGGGCATCCCGCTGTAAGGCCATTGAAAGAATGTACTTCCCCAGGCATGCTGACAGTAATCGAACTAAAAAAGCTCTGATGATCAGTTCGATAAACCCAAAAAGAAAAATTCTATAATATTACGTTATTTCCATTTTTCATCGCATTTCTTTATAATTTCACTTGTGCCTTCTTAATTATCAAAAGAGACATTAAAAAGAAAAAAAGGGTACGTAGTCTGATGAACGCAGAGCCACACGGTACGACCACGTGAACCAGCCTTGACTGACCACTGACCAATTCTCACAGATAAATGGAATTAATTGTTATTGTTATTATTATTATTATTATTATGACGGTCACCATCATCACGTTCCTCATAAATCAAGGCAAGGTGCGCCAGACCCCGTCTCCATATAGTCTATATATTTTTCAATTTTCAAGCCCTGACTGTTTAGATACATATATATATATATATTAATGCAAGTTTAGCTTCCTACCTTGTGATCGTATGAGCTGTGAAGGATATGAAGGAACATTTATCAGAAAGATGAACACTTTCGAAGGTTGTATGTAATGGGGTTGTAAGGATCTAATTGTATATAGATAAGAGACATGAGAAATCCGGCTTTAGGGTTAAGACATTTTGGATCCTCGTCTCAAGGGTAGAGAGATGTAAGGGTTAGCTGGGATGGTTGAGCAATCTAATAATTACAAGCTAAATAAGCTAGCATCATCTAATACATTACCCTTTTTTCCCTTCCATGGAATCCGTTTGTTTCCATCAAGAAATTACATTACCCATTAGTAAAATTTTATATGATAGATTAATATAGGATTATATTGAAAACCCTAAATATTTCTCCTTATGCGCTTATTTTTTTTTATATTTAATAATAATTTTTTAATTATATATATATTTAATTTTACAATATACTTAAATCTTAATTTTAATTATTTGTAAAGATGATATTTAATAACATTACATAACATGATAAGTCAACAGGTTTTGTGTCATATAATCATGTCATGTCAATAGAATTTTATCATATCGACATATCATGTCAATAATTTATTAAAATATTATTATATCACGTCAATAAATAATCGATGGATCATTACATCATTAGAATTAATATTCAAATACGTTACATAATAAATATATAAAACTAAAATAGTTATTTGGAAACATATAGGATTTAAATGTAAAAAAAGTAAATATATATGATTTTAACTATAATTATCTCATTGAATTGATATTTTATAGTGAAATTCGTAAAGTATTTATGTTTAAAAAATATGAAATTATGATATTAAAACTTTGCAATATTTCATATATACTTATCAAATTTTATAAATGATTTTATTTTATTTTTATGTATAACGATTACGTAATAGGACAACTTTATCAACATTGAAAATGAAAAGAAAATTTTCCTATTGTCTCAACATTTTCTATAAGTTAAAAGTAATCCAAACAAATTCAAGGGATATGAAACAGCCTGTCGAACATGGTTATGGGCTGAATCCATTACATCGCGTATTTATCCTGGCTCTCTGATAAATATCATAGGCTTGTAAAAAGAGAGCAAATTTTCACCACGCGGTGGAGAAGTTCCTGGAAAATAAACATAAATTATGTGCCCACACTGATGACCTCCCCCGGTCTATGGCTAGGGGAAGAACATGTGTGTGTAGCCTTTGAATTGGCTGCCGGGCCCGGTGGCTACAAGATTCAGTGTATTCATTGCATCCGTAACATCTATTCTTAGCGGTCTAGTTCATGATTGTCCTACAACGGTTCTTTCTAGCTACCCCCATCAAAGGCAACCTATCAGACAAGGAAGTAAATGTCGATGCCTGCTTCCTCAGCCACAACGAGGTCTTGATCTAGATCTACTTAGAAGGTTCCAGCTTATTACTGGGCTTGTTATAACTTCATGCGCAGTTCAGAAAATCCACATTAATATCGAGGGAACGTGAAGATGGGAGATGCCAGAGTGAGTGCAAAATTCGTACATAGATAGAGGGTCTGTGGATCTTGATCTAGCTCTAATAGTATGGTAAATTTTGTGGTTCTGATACCATGTTAGGAACGGCAGTGTGGCTAAAACATTTCGAGATTATATGTGTATTCCTCTTTTCATTCCATTCCCGGGCTGGGAAAGACCGGGGGTGTAGGAATGGGAATAGATATGGGCCTGCTTTTTCCTTCTACGACGTTCACCCCCAATGGCTAGGGCTCGTTTGAATTAGCCCAACCAAATAAGTAGAAAACCAAGCTAACAGTACCTACATAGCTCGATCCATTCTACAAGATTAATTGATCGATTAGAGCAACTCAATCGTGGAATTTAGAGAATCTCTTTAGTTTTTCTTCTGTATTTTCTAATTTAGTCTGCCTTCACGTAATGTTGTATTTGGTTATTTCTGCTATGTATCCATTTACCCGAAAAATTAAAAATGTTGATAATAGATCAGATTTGACCTCAACATGAATGTTATTGTTGTCGTTGTCCTTTTGAGTGACACGGCCTTGGTGAATGGTCGGCTGGCTTTCGGGTGTAAATCGAAAGAATGGGAGTCAAAAGCGTCCCAAATTCTCTAGGCCATGTGATAATCAATATACTTCATATTCGAACCTCTTCCAGTATATGTCATCAAAGGCAGAAGTATTTGGTCAATTATGATCTCTCATGAGTCATTACAACTCATGGATTTGGAGGAAGATCTTGCTCGACCATTTATTTCAAGCAAAATAGGAGATGGCACACTCATTCAATTATTCCGGCACGACAATTGGATAAATTGTGGCCCATTGACCTCCCTCTGTTCAAGAGAATTCAGTTGCTTCCCTATAATCCCAATACGAAATAGAGCTATCTTCCATTCTCAGAGACGGGACATGGACCTGGTCAAGATGCTCTGATAGTGAGGCCCTCCACGTACAATAGCTGGCTGAATCCTCTATCACCACGGCTGTATCAGATCAACTATGCTGGGATGGAACCCTTCAACGTAAGGCGTCTTCCATTTGGAGCTCCATGAGGGGGAAAAAATGGCAAGAGTATATTGGCGCACGGCCTACTTTTGGTTTTCTGATACATCGTGTATCTTTCACTTTATGACTCGTCATCCTTGACAGATTAACCACAAAGGAGAGACTGTCGAGGAAGCTGCGCGACTGCCTGACCCTCTCTGTGATTTTTTCGCAGGGAGGATGTGGAGGTGGCTCGAGACCGTCAATTTACCTTCACTAGTTACATATACGGTATATGAGAAGAACGAAACTTCATAATATTCGTCAATAATATTTTGAACCATCCTGACACTTACAGGAGCCGATTCTCTTAGATATTAAAAACAGAATCGCACGTCGCTCTAAGATTGAGCTCAAGTTTAGTCGCAGTATGACAGCTCTAGCTTTAGGTGTTGGTGTTTTATTTTAAGCCTTCGTCCATTTTGCTCATTAATTTTTACACATGTATAGCCCGGTTTGATTATTAATAGAAATATCCATAATTGAAAGCATTTTCCTCATTATTATTATATCTGTGGGTATCGGGTGCTGCACAATAGAAATAATGTTGCAATCTGTCATTTGTCAACCGTTAAGTATCGTTAGGAGCCCTAGTTCCTTTGCAATTATTAACTTTTTTACCCGGTCGCCCTAGTTGACTGACCCCTATCGTTTGACTCTTTTACTTTCCTAGATGCATGGTAAGGTTGAATGAGTAATTGGAGTGCAATTATTGCAGGTCGAAAATGAAAATCCACCTCTTCCGCATCTCACCCATTCCTGAACCCTAGCTAGGAGGGAAACATTATATGACACTTTTAATTATAAAAAAGAAATCGATTGTCCACTTAGCATTTCCTAAATCAACCGTAATCATGATCACTTCCTTCCACTTGTCGGAGAGAGAACCATTTTATCACTATGATTAAAAAGAAGAAGAAGAGGAATTATTCTGAAAATTTAGATTTAATATGGTGATATTACCTTCAACTTAACAAGTAATATGTTATATGTTTAATTATTATCGTAAGATTTTTCATACATTTTATTTTCCTATTTTCCTATCTCATTTTATACTTATAGACCTCTCATGTAATCAGGAGAAAAAAGAAGAATAATAAATATTCTTGGTGTGTCGTAATTAATTAATTCACTATTCATAAATCTATCGACTTGATAAAAGAAATTAATCTTAAATAATCATTTTATAATACTCCCAAATAATTAGACTGTTTGTAAAAGTTGAAGATTCATACTATGTTTGTGTTTAAGAGAATGGTAGCAAGTGGTTAATTATATCACCACCAAATTAATTAAAGATCGATCGTGAAGTTTAATTATGTCACACACACCCTATGCTTCATCCTAGTAGGATCTGGATATCCATCTAAATGTACAGTACTCACGCGTTATGTCATAAATGTCCCGGTGATTGTATGGATGCTGAGTGTGATTCTATACATTTACCGAGTGGCGCAATACATGTTAATTAGGCGTGATGAGTTTAGCCCACTACATCTCCCTTTGCCCTTTAGCCTTTTTTCCTGAGTGCTCAAGTTTCAATCTGACCCTTCCCTTAGATTAGCACCCGCAATTTGCTATAAATTGCGGAGCCTTTTAAGCAATGCATCATTACCCTAATAGAAATCCACTCACGGCTGAAAACTGTGTATGTTCTGCGAACCCTAGCTTCCTCAGCTGATATTAGCTCATAATCTTTTCCTTGGATGTCTCCCTCATCTATACCCTTTAGAATTTCGTTCATTGATAACTTCCTTCATACTTTGGGCTTGGCTTTTTTGGTAGCAGCAGCGGAAAGTTTTGAAACGTCGTCGAACTAATTCCATAGACGAAGATGAGATGATTTTACATGCGCATATATCGTCATAATGTCGGTCCTGATCATCAGTTTGAAAATGATATCTTCAAGACCTGCTAACCATCAGAATAACTTGCTGTGATCTTCAGGACGAAGCTGAAAGGAGGAACCGCGATATCAATCATCATGAGAGCGCTGGTTGTACTCGTCCTCGCGCTTGTCTTTGCCTCGGAGGCACTACGTGGAGCCGTTGCAAGGAGCTGGCCGGGCTTAAAGGAGCGCCAGCTCAGTGACTTGAGCACAGGCTGGAAGGCGAATACCGGAACCACCGCAGACTCATCAAAAGACACTTCAACTACAACAACAAATTCCTCTCCAACCTCAATATTCATGGAAGCGGACTCTACATCACCGATCAGTTCCTCGAGTACTGACGCTACAACCGGGAGCGAACCCTTGGCAGCCGAAGGCAACCAGGATGGCACTTTGTGGGGTGGGCCCAGCAGCTCCGCCACGCACCACACGCACATCGACTATAGCCATCCCGGGGCCCACATGTAGAGATAGATCAGAGTGGTGGTTTGGTGAAGGTTGAAAAATTGGTGATCTACTGTCTTATGTATCTCGATCAAACCTGTGTTTATGTGTGCATGTTGTACGTACCCTGTAGGCAAATAAAGCCAGACATCTGATGTGCTATATATCCTTGAAGGAGGCCCAAACAGTCAGTCTCGTGGAGAATTGAATCGGCCAATCGTTACCTGTCTGGTTGTGTCTGCGTGCGCCTTGTGCACTTATTGTGCGATCGTGAGTATGTGCTTCAGAAGTCATAAAATATTAATAAAAATTAAATGAAAAGGAGGGAAAAAAACTATGGTTCTTGTGTAAATCAGATTTTATATGGATTTCGAAGACAAAGTATAGCAGAGGTAGAACGTCGATCGTCTGTTACATGTATAGGAGTGATACCATGACTGTCGCGACAGTTTGTTCTTCCACTATTTCTTTTCTGATAGTGAAAGACACTAATTACGACCTCAAAGAGCTGTACGACAAAGAAAATAATAAATACACGTGTGAAATTATACCGATAAAAATTAAATTTAGAGTTTTTTTTTGTCGTTCAGTAACACATCGCATTCAAATCCTCTTTTATCTTCAATCTACATTTTTTTTTTCATTTTTCGGAATATGTTATCTATTGAAAAAATTGAGCAAGCAATGGCTCTCACATTACAATATGGCTTATATTTGTCTCTTGCCGGGGAGAAAAATCAATAGGGTTTTCAATTTCATGAACCGGGTTTTCTTTCCTTCAGTCTCAGGCCATAGAACTTGGTGAGATGTGAGCTAATACGATAACCTAATACCGTGCCAAATTTTCTCCAAACTTACAACGGAATTGGTCCCACGTCTAAGCCAAAAATTTAAGTCGATAAGATAACAGTATACAATAAATTTGTTTCATGATCATTTTTTCTAAAATTTTTTATATGAGATTCTATTCCATCAACAAATTCATAAAATTTATATACATTCCGATAATTCTACCGTAAACCTTCTTATTAAATCGTGAATTTTACCCTTCTTAAAACCGACTAACCTCCTTATAATCGACCTTTTTTAAAAAAATTCCCTCCTAAGCTTTTAATGAATTTCGCTCGCATATGGAATTTTTGGATTAGTAGTGTCCTTGTACTTATCCTACCTAGGTGCCAAAAATTTTAAAAAGGGAAAACAAAACTTGATTGAGAGGGATGCATGGGGAAAATTTATTCTTAGAATGCAAATTAGAATTTCTTATATATCATCATTCATTATATATATATATGTATATGTGTGTGTGTCTTATGCAAACTCAAAATCCCCTTTGACATCCTCAAGGTTGGAGGATTATACGTGGAAACTAGGTTCCTAAAATAAACTTTCCATGATAAGATCGACGGCGGTGTGGCCTATGCTCTATTCATCTGCTTCGGTCGGTCCATGAAAACTGTCTGTATATTATATATACTCCAAGGAAGAAAAACATATTAAACATTAAAAAAATCATGCCATAAAATTTTTCTAAAACACACATCACACATGTGAATACATAACCATGTCTTCGATTAAGGATAGAGTTGCAAAGCGAGTTTTCTGTCATTATGACGGCGTGATGACATAACCATCCATGCATGTCTTCGATTCCATCGATTCTCTTCGCATTGCGAACGAACAACTTCGGCAAACCCTAGACGGAATTGCGTCACCAAGAATTGTCGGGTATGTCCACCGTGGATAGCCTCGCCCAAAATCTTAGTATGTGGATGCCTAGCTTTCTGTTCGATCTCCAGGGCTGAATTCGATACTCTCTCGCCTCATGCACCCGAGCTTCCATGGGACATCACCATCTTCTCTCTCTCTCTCTCTCTCTCTCTCTCTCTCCCTCGGCTTCTCGTTCATACATATTCTGCATGAACCGTGAAATTAAACATGAATGCTACTTGGCCTCCTCACACGAGTTAATGACCGATCGACTTCCTACAGCTAGCAGGCCTTATGAGACTCCCACCTGTGAAAACTGAACGGGGACTTTGTAACCCCAGTTGAAGTGTATTACACTGCATCCAACCATATTTCTCTATCAACTTACTCCGTATCGAATCTTAGTAATCCTGCAAAAAGAGGGTTTGGTGTAGTAACACTCCAATCAATCTAACAATCAAAAAATTGTAAATTCAATTCTCATTATATGACTTTATATACTATTATATTTCGTTCTTATCCTATTTTATACCAAGCTCATGAATTTCCTATTTGAAAAGTAATGATTTGGCACATCCCAACACAAACAGATGATGATGAAAGATTCGTTTCGAATTCATATGGGTATAAAAAATGATTTAATACAATAATAATATTTTTATCTAAAAATACAATATTTAAATCATCAAGATATCTCCCATCGTCGTTTCCCATGGAAAACGATAACCCCCTTTAACGCTTTCAATCTGTCACTTAATTATCATCCACCATGGCAGGACAGATCCAATTGATGCCAACTAAATTGCGTCTTTCATCATTCGTATAATGCTGGTGGATCGATGATCATGATCAGGTAGTACTCTACTTTCCATGGAACAAGAGAGGATCGGAACCGCGAAAAACAATGGATGCCACGTAAAAACAACGGGGAGATTGATGATCTTCAATCTCTATTTTTCCATGTATTTTTCTTGTTCATATTTATGTAAAATTAATTTATGTCCTGAATTAACACACTGTGTGCATTCCTTTATTACAGGAATCTAATAGCTCTTATGGAGTGAGCATCATTTATGTCATGATTCTTCTTCAGTCCATTAATTACTAATTTCTGTCCTTTCACCGCAGATTCGAAATGCTGTCACATATTTTTATTGTTCTCTGTATGAAGAGAGAGAGAGAGAGAGGGGGGGGGGAGGGAGATGAAGGCAGATACAGTATGTATTCTAATCTGAGTTACTGATAGAAAAATTTATAAGCTGAGTTCATTCTTTTTTCCTTTTAAGTTATGTACCTTTTTGTATCAATTGATATTCACACAATGTATAATTTTTTTGGTGGATTAGATTCGTAGGTTGGCCCAATTAATCTAAACTCGAACATAGTCAATCCTATTAAGACTAACAAAAATGCAATAACAGATTTTCTCATCTATAAGGTTTAAATAGAGTGAGCCAATATTATACCTAGCACATTATGATAAGTAGAGTCTTTTTATACAAGTGACTACATCCGGGAATATTGCTAAGATATGGGAATTCATCTCTCTCTATCTCTCGTTTTGAATCATTTGGTGCCAATCATCGGCTTCTTTTCTCATCAATCCTCCCTCGCGTGTTAATGTTCATGGAGGTCCAATTGATTTTTGGGTAGCTCTATTGAGTGTTATTCCAAATTACAAATGATGCAGATTACTAATTAAACAACTTGGGTTTAGAAGAATAATATCGAGCCATTTTAATAAACTATTTTGGTACTTGGCTTGATTAATTACCCTACAAGCAAAATCCACAAAAACCATGGATGTCTAGCCTATAATGGATATCACGCCTTACCTTATCGTTTAGGGTAGCACACACATCGATTCATAATAAGAACACAGAAGACACACGAAGACAAGCATATAAGGAAAGTTGATTATTTCAACTTCTGCGTGGAGCCAAAGAAACACACACGACACAAACGTCAGAGTGACATCATAGTTGCATAGCATGTCTTCACCCTGGGCCTCCTTGGACGTTTACTAGCTAGTTGTTCCACTTTATTTACCTAGCTAGGAGTAGTACGCCCACATACTTACACACGTTGGATCAAGAGACCGGACGTACGGGTCTCTGATCCCTATGTCTTTAATTAGAGTGCACGGCGTCCAGGATGATTGTAATCAAGGTGCACGTGATGCGTGTCACCCTGGCTGGGCGAGTCCCAGAAGTCATCATCGTTGTTGCCGCTGCCCGTGGAGGAGACGCTCCCGGCTGTGCCATCAATGGAGGAATCAGCTGGCGAATAGCCAGTCTTCGTGGATGGTGTGGATGCAGTTAGCGATGAAGTGGTAGTGGGGGTTGCCGGTGTTGCAGCGACAGTGGTGGTTCCACCAACATTACCCTTGCCCGTGTCGCCGAGCTGCCGCCCCGACCAGCTCCTAGCATCAGCCCCTTGTAGAGTCTCCATGAAAAGAAACGCCATGAGGAAGAGCGCGAGCAGTGCTTTCATGGTGATCGATAAAAAAGGGTTCCCTCTCCTTCCGCTTAGCCCCTTGCTGAGAAAGTGATAGATATACGGGTGGTCAAATATTTTCTCTTTGATGATATGTTGACACTCAGACAAACTGCTATATGATAGGGATGGTTAAGGATATTATGTGCATGCATGCAATCTTGACCTTGATCTTGATCAACGCACAGAACTTGTAAGATAAAAACAAAATGATAGTATATACCATGTATCATGCATATAACACACAGCATATATACTGTATGCGTTCACATAATTCTCTAATATCTACTCAGTAACATGAAAAACAAGCGCAGGAGATTATGACGAAAGCCCGATTTAGCCGTGGAAGAGCGAAGCAAGGTAAAAACATGACTTGTTTAGGAAGCTAGGGTTTTGCAGAACTTACTGGTTTCTGCTGCGACTGGATCTCAAGCGATGACTGCGTTAGCTTATATCTTTGCAATTTATAGGCGATTGTGGGGGCTCTGTTAGGGTTTGCTGAAAGATGATCGGATTAAAGTTGTGAGCACTCATAAAGGCAAAAGCGATCACCTGTAATGGAGTGGAGGGATCATCATCATGCTTGATGGCATGCCGCAGAGCCGGAACTGTTGTGGCTCTCCGAGCAGACAATATCTAGACATATCGAGTATTATACATTTCACGAAACAGTGTATGCAATAGCTATCAAAACAGTGCGCCCGAATACGTGATTATTTGAAACATAATGAAAGCTGATGATGAGTTTGATATGTGTGGTTTGGGACACAAGTCATGAGGTGCTGATAAGCTTGCATGTGGAAGCTAATGCCTGATCGTACGCATGATAAATTTCCTCCATAGAAGCACCAGGGAAGCAATCATGGTTAAGATTAATAATTAGGGCATTGTAGTGTGGACATTCAAATATTTAATAATTACTGATGTATTATTGTTTCCCCTCTTGGATCCACGAAGGGGTAAGATGGGGAAAAAGGAAACTTTCCCTTCCCACCAGCATTAATTATACAGCACTAACTGGCCTTAAATTTTGATGCTCGAAAGTCAAAATTGGGGTCAACTTGAAGTAAATATCCAGTTACCTACGTGAATTGTTTAATATAGTTGGGTAGCTATTATTCTTCAATAGGATACAAATATTGTATCTTGTAAGTATAAAATAATTTACTTAAATAAAAATTATAAAGTAAAGGGTAAAGTGTCAATATTTTCTTATTTTATTATTTTTATCCTAAATATTTTTTGGGACATATTAATTATTAGAATTTCTGATGAGATGGCAATAATATTAATAAAATAATCTATAACTAGATTATTAAAGAAAAGTGGTTTTCCCTACAATACTTAAGCTTTCGTCTTTTGTACTTTCCTCGTCCTAATTTTTTTCTTCATATTAATTTATTGAGTCATATTGATTGTATTAAAATCAATTAGATAGTGTCATATATATATATATTTATTTAGGGTTTTTTCTTAGTCTTTTAGGTTTTGTTTTTAATTTTATAAAGCACACAAATTAAAATTTTGCATAATGAATTTATCATATGACATATACTGAATATTTACTCAAGTAGGAGATGGAAATACTGTAGAGGAGGAGTGGCCGGCCAGCTCCTCATGCCCCTTTTTACTTTCCTTTTTAAAATTTTTAATTATTATTTATAATTAATTTCACCCACGTCATCAAAATTTTTAATACTAAAATATCAATGGACTAAATGTATTTTTTTTCGACAGTGAAACAGAATATATCGACCGTTATTCTTGCTAGTCGGGTGGGTAATTAATCGACCTAGATGTAAATGACGGCACCAGCTTAACCTTGTGGCCATCTTTCATGCTGTCCTGTCTGAGATGCGGTCGGCGATGCATTCGGGCTCAGCCAGCTCTGCTAGCAGCTTCCGATCAACTCTAGGAAGGGTGTAGGGGTTGAACAGGTGCGCAGAAACCCTAGAGGCAATTTGACGCAGAGAAATGTACAATTTTCAACGATAAGGTAATATATTTTGAAAATGTTAACGTTGTACCTTTACAATTTAAAAAATATTGGGAAGAGAAGATTAGTAGATAGTGGTATCATTTTCGATTTAAAATAAATAAATTCTCAATTAAATTCAGGATTTCTTATCTTCCTCTGTTATATTTTAAATTGACATACTCTATTCTCTAATAAATTATCTCTCTTTTCTAACCGTTTTAGATTTAGAATTGTTTCTTAATGCCAAACTAAACAACATATTTAACCTCTAATAAGTTAAAATAGTAATTAAACATATATTTCTTTTAAATAAAATCGAGTTTAACCTCTAATTATGAAACAATATAAAAAAATTGAGGCTAGAAAAAAATTAATTAGGTCATACTTTTTCTTATATAGTTAAAAATGAAATTACTAGTTTTTAAGGAGATCAAGTAAAAATAAAATAAAATAATAGATTAAATTCAAAAATCCTCACTTTCAAGTCGATACAAATATTATTATGGCAGACTATTTTATCAAATTATATCTTTGTAACGCACATATAAACTAAGAGCACCTTCCCAGGAGTCTATGTCACTAACCCCAGGAATCGACTTAATTCTCGTGAATGATAGTGCGAGCCACAGCATCATTATCGACTGGTACGCCCACCATACATGCTTTTCAATCATTTGCCACCATAGTCTCGCAGGTACCACTTTGGCGTATCAAAATTGGTGGGTACGGATTTAAGGCTGACAGGACAGTCACTCATAATTTACCGGCCGGAAAAACTGGAAAATACCATTAAAAAAATTTCCATGAATTTCATTTTTGTAATGAAATTATTTTCTCTCCTCCCTCTTTTACTTTATGTGTTATACTTGGTTTTTATTTTTTTTATTTTAGTTCTCGCTTTCATTGAATGGAATTTCTAACATTTGACTAGTGTTGTTAAAAGTGTGGTTCAGGCCGGTTAAAACAAGCCTAGAACTGTTATATTTGGTTACCGTTCGACCTGTTTGCTTAATAGGCCAGTCATGTTACGGGTCACGATTCATGCGAATATGAACCGACCCGGAACCGTTTATAAACGGGCCAGTTAACTGTCCAAGCCGATTTGGGCCATTAACCGTCTATATTTTTAATTTTTTTTAAAACACAGTCATTTTATAATTTAATCGGGTGAACAGTAATTATGAACAGTATTTTGATTAGCACACAGTATTTATAAACAGTATTTTGATTGATTTAGATATAGTATTTTTTATATGATTAGATAAATAGTGCTTTGATTTGATGCGTCACATATTTGTAACCGTTGATTTTTCAACAAATTATAGGAGATTTTGACACTTAACGAGCAGAGGGCTATAGTTCACAGTCCGGGCCGGTGCAGTCCGATTTCATAACGGTTCTGGGCCGGTTTCTTAACGATTCTGGGTCGGTCCCTAGTCGATTTAGTAGGTTAACAGTCCGTGCCGGTTATGATTCAACATGCCTATATTGCTAACCCAGCTCGTAACCGCCCCTCAACCCAATAAGAACGGTTACGGGCCGGGTTAGGGGCAATCTAAGCCTATTCCAAATTTAGACGGTCTGGTTACGGGCCAACCCGCCCCGTTTAGCAACTCTACCTATGGCCAACGGGGAAAATGGAAATGGAACCTCTAGTCCCGTCCCTGTAATTGGTAGTCGACATAAATTAACCCCTTTTTTTTCCTGGTAAGTCCATTTAATTATGAATTATCTAAGAAAAATGAAGGGCAGTTGATATTATTTTGAAACATTTAAAAATATCATTAATTAATAAAAAGTAAGAAGTGTGGGTTAAATTATAAAATCATCTTTAAAAATCATAACTATTTAACTATAAAAAAATTCACAACTACCACTAAAAAGATAAATTCTTCCCTCTTTTTAATTGCATATGTTTTAAGCTCAAATAAGGCATTCTCATCAAGAATACCAATCAAATTATGTACCGTATTTTATCTAATTCCAGTTTAAAATGGATCATTGATTCAAAAATTGATAATATGGTGCGACATGATCCACCAATATAATTAATTGGGCAGATCTTCCCACATATATTTCACTCCATTTGCTTTTGATAGTTGTTTTTTTTTTTCGTTCAAAAGCACGGGTCCAACACCTATAGTAAGTAAAATTTATTTTCATATTTTCGGACTAGTATGGCACGATCTTTTAGACCGTTCAAAAACACCAGTTCAAGCACCATTTTTTCATACTATACCCGAATCGTATCAAATTTTACCACCTCTACATTTAGTGTACCAAAGGCGGAGTAGCCATTGACAATAAAAATCTGTTCAGAAGCACTTCATTTGAATAATCTAATTTATAGTTAAAAAGTTAAAAGATACCAGTAGAAAAATGAGTAACAGCAACATTTAGTGTACGAAACGGGTTTGGTGCATCTTCACTTAATAATCAAGAGGTCATAAGCTTGATTATCATTTTAAGACTTCTCGTACATTTTTATTCTCCTATTATCGTATCACTTTTTAAACTCACGACTATCTTATATAATCGAGAGAAAAAACATCTGATTAAGTGGCACTTGATCTGTCTGCATGTTGGTTTTCGATATCATATATTAAACAAGTGTTACATGCATAAAGCTAAATTACACGATGAGGTCGAGAATTGAAAATTCGTTGCATGCTTGATCAACAAAATATCCACTCATATTCATATTTTCATAAGATCAATACACTCTTTACATCTTATACTACCTCAGGCAATAATGGCACAGTCTATTCTTACGAGCTCTTTAATTATTTACCTAGAATAGATTTACATAATCTGTCTTCAGATTTATCAAAGAATATATATGAGGCAAGACTCATGGAAGTGGAAAAGAATGCTATATTACTATAAAGGGAAAAAAAAGGGGGGAAATAACGCTGAACTCTCCAGGCCATCTGACTGGCAGTGTTACCCAGCAGCCTCCCACCATACTGTCAGTTGCTCATGGGCATTGGTTTCGACATATTGGAAATTTTTCTAATGACTGCAGTTTTACTGTGATAACATTGCTTCCATGATCGACGATAGTGCCATGCCTCACCCTTTCTAAATTCCAGATGTTTATGAGCAGTAAGTAGATCGAATATGTCATGTGAGCAATGCGACCCACGGCCAACTCTTATGTCCTCGAATCACCTTAACTTGATCTTTCAGTAGCTTAACAAAATCTTTCAGTTCACAAGGAGTGAAGACCCGTGAGATCACAATATCTATATCCCGTATGGCCAATTCTCTATAACAACGTGCGTATATTTTCCACTAAATTTATATGAGCGATTAACCCATATTTAATATTTTCAATGTAGGATTTTAGTTCTTCACACGTGCCATTTTTAATACATGCCCTCAACAACCGTCCACGAGCCGAACATTCTCTTTCATGCTTGGGTGAGAAATCAATTAACCCGATAGTTAGTTGGACTATCGATCTCAATATTACTATGTGTTGGGTATTTTTCTTTTTCTCCCGGGCTTATCAACGACTGACCTTGAATCTTCTTTCAATCTCGGGTCTTGGCAATGTGTAAGCTCATATGATAAAACCATGCCTAGTAATGTTTAGCCTGAGCTCGGCTCGATAAAATCGTAACTGCTCTTGATGTTATTGGGCCACATTAGTGCCGGTTGTGCTTGCCCGGCCTATGATGTTAACGGACCATACCCGGACCACATATATTAGGCCCGGCCCGGCCTAATAGCTTAATAAAAGGGGAAAAAAAAAAACAAAACAAATCCCCTCGTCTCCATCCTTCCATTAATCCTAACTCTGAGAAAGTAAGTACATACACGGCTGAGCCAGGCAGCCCCCTTCCCACAGTCAATTTGGAACCGTTCTCAGCCGAAGAAGGCGGAACAAGGTGGCCCGTTAGAGTTCGTGTCACCGAGGAAGACATAAATTGCCGATCCCGATGAGATCCGTATGTTTTGGTTCAAGAAGGTCCAGATTGAGACAACCAATTACCACAAGAGGCATGGACCTAAACGATCCCGTCTTTCTTCAGTCCGAGGGGCATCTTACGAGCCGGTAAATGAAGCTGTCGACTGGGAAGTTTGTCGAGTAGATATTTGTCGGCGAGTTGGTTCTTTATCATTAATTTGGCACTTCCGACAAGTGCGAGGGCAGTGGTCGCAAAGTGTCAGTTGAAAGGACACGTTTTCGCCCATAAAGCTAACCCTTTTGCCTTTCTGAGGGCAGTAGTCAAAGAAGGCACAGCTAGCTGTACCCAAATTTCACGGCGGGATCACGTACTTGCATGAAGACCTTTTTTCCCTGTGAAGCTATCCTTTACGCATGTATGACCCTTTTTCTTTTTCTTTCTAATGGGTATCCAAAGAGGATCACAACAAAAGTTGCAAATATCAGTCAAAATTACTTGAACAAATGACTGGATACCTTCGACTGGAGGAGAGAGAACTTACCGGTGAAGAGATCGGGGATGTAAACAAGAGAGCACGGGAGCGAGACAGGAACCGAGCTCAGGAGCGATGGGGCGACAGAGGAAGGAGGCAAGCGGCAAGCAGGTTCTTTAGCGAGCTAGAAAGTAAGAGAGTAACAATGATAAAAAAAAGAGAGAACGAAACCTGCGACGATGCGTATTCAATGGGCAATTGGATTACTGGAATTAAATGTAAATGTACCCGACTATTGACCCATTTAACAGGAGGAGGAGGAGGAGGAGGAGGAGACAAATTTCCGAAGACCCTCCTTAGTGTTTCTTCACGTAACGGAAGTGTAACGTAAGAGAGCACAAACATACGAAATGAACTTGCTGTTTCCAAGGGGTGGTGATGTCTAGTTGCCCACCCACCATACCCTGATGGAGATGGGAGCTGTTAAGGGGATGTTTGAGTCCTATGATTAATGGACATCCATGATTATTGAATATTTTGAAGGCGTGCCTTAATTGTTCGATCTAGTTCAAACTCAAATTAATCAAAGTTCCTGTGTGTCCACTCTTAATGCATTTGCCTATTTCGAAGATGAGTACTCAAGACATTTGGTAAGTCGCCAAGATGGAGAATTTCTTACGTTGTAAAAATGCTTCATTGAATAACAACTTAAATTATTCAAGAGATTGGTACTCGAGTTCGTTGCAATATATATTAAACCGATTCGTTAATCTAGATTGACATCAAAGTTTCTTCCTCCTAACTCCCCCTTCCATCCATCCCCTTGAGCTTCCATCAAATTCATCCAATCCTAAATGCAGATGATCCGTGAGCAGCAGACTATACAAAAGAACTGAAACCAAAGGAACAAGAAAAGGAAATTGAGATCCAATTACATTCCCACCACGATCGGCTCAGGAGGCTTGGGGATCACCTGAGTACTTTGATAGAATTCCCCTTTCTTTCTGCTGCCGCTGTTATCTTTCTTCTTCTTCCTCTTCACCATCATCTCCAGCCCCAGTAGTTTCACGAGTTTTCCGAAGATCTTATCCACAACCCCATGTTTCTTCTTCTTCTTTGCTATTGTCTCCTCGACTGCTTCAACGCTATTGGCTGGAACCACCGGCCCACCTTGTAGCTGATCGCTGAAGTTCCCCACAGAGGCTCCCTCCCTCCGAAAGGATGAGAGAAGGATTGGATACACCTCCCTCATTGAGGCTTTAAACCGTTCTGAGGCAACAGAGACTCGGTCTGGCTTCCCAGCAGTGACGCCATAGTACCCGATCTTGGCCTGGCCTGAGGCATAAGCATGGCAGGCAGCTAAGATGGAGGCTGCACGGTCATGGAAATGGGCTGCAGTGAACGATTCGAACCCTGTGGGTGGCCTCCGGAGCAGCCAGATCATTGTCTTACAGGAGAGGATGAAGACATCCTCGCTGTAGGCAGAGGACTTCCTCTCCCAGAATATCCGCCCCGGGATCATGCCCGAACCTGGCTCGTTGAAGTAAGGCTTCTCATTAAGGACCAATGCTTGTATTGAGAGCAGAACCTGAAAAGAAAATTTCACGAAAACAGGGCAGCATACAGAGTATTATTCGTTGGTCCTATTCTCATTCATGAGGCATGTTGATATACTGAGCATTGTCATCGATCAACTATCAACAAAACCTCAATGACCGTAAAAAGAGCACCCCTTCCTTGAGTAAAGTCTAGTGTCTATCGGTTAAATATCGCAAATGAAGAATATTCAAAAAATGTGAGTGTAACACTTGCCGAGTCTAATCCAGGCTCAGTGGATTTTATCCGTTGGTGGATGACCAAACCTAATACCCGATTAATCCAGTCTCATTGCGTGTAAGAATTCCAAGCAAAGCAACCGGTACAGTGGCGAAGAAAGGCCCCACCTTTTTGGCTCATTTTGGTGAAAAAACACGAATTTATCCTTATTATCCCCGAAACAGGCCAAAATTGTGGCCCCATTTTGCCGCATTTTCAAGATCAGTCTCAAGCAATGACAATAATGATCAGTCGGTAATATCTAGTAGGATGGAGGAAGTAATCAGCGATGCCCAACAGATGTGCATGGAAGCTATGAATCGGGAAGAAATCAAAGCACCTGCAAGATGGTGGATTCTTTGGGGTTCCAGCGCTCGGCCTTCTTTCCCGACCATGTATTGAGCAGGCTGAGGCAGACTTTCCCGCTCCCGTAGAGGTTCGGGTTGATCCGGACGCCGAACGACCTGTAGTGCACCAGGGGCGGGCTGTCCGGGTAATCTAGCGGGAAGCCGATGTCGAAGAAGAACAGGCCGTCATGGTAAGGGGTCCCGGCGGCGCCAATGATCGCGGCCCTCATGAGGTCGATCCGGCTCTCGTACACGCGGACGCAGATGGAACCGGGGAGGTTCTTCTCGAGGATCTTCCACTCCTGCATGATCTTCTTCTGGACCGGGGGGACGGCGGCGGAGGCGGAGGACTCGGCGGGCTTCATCTCGGGCTGGCGATTGAACCAGAAGTGATCGGTCTCCTTCCCCGACACGACGACGTCGAAGCGAGGGAAGGAGTCCATCTCCCCCTCGATCTCGGTGCTGGTGGGGGGGATGACGCAGGTGGCGCCGTTGACATCCTCGGAGCTCACGATAGTGCTGTCCGACTCCATAGCTCGTTGGCAGTGAAGCTTTCCGGTGAGAGACAAATGAGCTAATTCTGTTTCGGCCTTTTTCCCGAGGAAGGCGAAGCATGATGTACGGACTGGGCCCACGGGGATCTCAGATCTGAGCAACTATCAGCTGTTGCCGAGTCCACTTATAAATTAAAACACCCAGAGAAATTATAAATTTTATCCATTTATTAAATTTAAACCATGATATTAATTTATAGATTAAAGAAATGTAAAATTAATTTATAAAGTACAACTTCCTTTTATAAAATTGGTACAGATGTAATTATACTAAATTCCATTCTCTCATATATTATACTTATAAGATCTTTCGGTTCATTAAATATCATCCACAAACGTATGAGATCATAGATAACAAAAAGGAAACAAACTCATTGATAGAGGCCTCGACAAAGTTAGTGGTGCGCATAATACCACTTTAGGTTTTAAATTAAAAATTTTTAAGTTCGATTTTTGTTTATGGGTCTCCTCTTGTTATGGTTGACGACTTTTTTTTGTGTCTCATGTCGAAATATGAAGAATTTCACAATAAAATTAAAATATATAGATGTATGAATGCTACTATCGTATCGATTCAAATTTTTGAATCATACATTGACCCAAGTACCTTATGAGTTGGGTGTAAATTATGCATGATATCATAGTGAGTCATCATGTGAGCTCACACCTCGCAAAGGTTCGAGATCAAAAGATGACTCATGCCATTTATCGAGAGAAATAACGAATGAGCTCACATCTCTTATAGATGCAATGGGAATTATGGTAGAATAAGCTGATTGCGCGATCCATACGTACAGCTTTCCTTTCAGGTGCTATGAAGCCACACGATAATGACAACACGGTTCATCTAATAAGCTCAATAAATGAAATCTCATTTGACCATTGCATTTTATAGGCAAACTAAGGGTTTATTTTCCATTACACAACCAAGACTTGAGTAGCAAAATATAGGTCCCTAGCCCTGGGTGTTGCCTAGTATACGTCAACTTACTCTAAATTCTCCGTTCCAATGTTATGAATATAAAAAAAATTACAATTGAGGTAAAAAAAAAAAGTAGACCTCTGTTTTCCAATGTTGAACAGTTATACTTTGTATATAAGGAGAATTAGATGAGATTATTTTGCATTCAATCAGTAGCATTAATTTCGCCGATGTGAATCATTATTGGCGAACGGCCCATGCTCGATGTTGCGGTCTCTGGGGAGCAGAAGAAGTCCATGAAATCAGTAGAATTGCCTTAACAAGGTACTTCATGGCGACAAAGGAAAGCATCTCAAGAGTACTGTTATTAAAAGTGCGATCCAAACAGGTTTAAAATAGGTTAATTTAGTTATAAATTACGGTTCAAATAAATATGAATTGGTTTGGAATCATTTATAAATGTGCTGGTTAACGGATTTGGACTAGTTTGGCTTGTGAACCATCCATTTTTTTAATTTTTTAAAAAAATTATTTTAAATATTTTTAAAATTTTAAATTGACCCGACATAATCCAGCCATTGATTTACAAGATTTTTGGAGGTTCAAACCAGTTTTCAACAGTTCCGGGCTAATTCAACATGGTAGCGTTTCGTACTGATTATAATTCAATGAGTTCATATTTTAAAACCGGCCTGTAACCACCCCAAGTCCACTAAGAACTATTACGGGCTAGATTAGGTAAGGCTTGAGCCAATTCCAAGTTTGGACAGTCCGATTAAGGTCCAATTACGGGCCAACCCAACATGTTTAACATCTTTATCAAGGGTATGCTATTACTCTCGCTTTAAAATTACAAAAGACCCATTAGGTCATAATAAATAGAAGACGGAAATTAAAAAAAAGTATGAAAAATTTCACATTACAATTTAAATATTCTAATTTCACATTAAAAATATATCACTCTTAATTTTAAAGTGAGAGTAATAGCAAAGTGAATAGTATTGAGGTATAAACAATCTCATGTCATAAATTTAAGGAAAATAATCGTAATATACAAGAAATTATGTATTACTATTATATCAGTTTAAACTTTTGAATTAACTATGCATTAATCTATCTTTTAAGTTCGGTGAAAATTCTACCAGATATCAAAGCAAGTTATAGCATGCACCCACACTATGCTAGGTCCGAGATCGGAAGGTCGCCTAATGGTTGTTCGGGATTGGAAGAAAAATGTCCGACTTATTAGTAAAATGCTTGAGATTGAAGGAGAAATGTCAAGCTTGTGGTTTATTGTTGAGATCTGACTCCTCATTCAAGCATAAAAAAAATAGTCTAACTCGTGGACGATTGTTAAGAATCGGTATTTAAGCATACATAATACATGTAAATTATATTATCACATGAGTAGTTTGGTTAACTGATTACCACTTTTGATAAGTGCTATTGAGATTTCAAGACTGAATAAAGGCATGTTAATATTGCAATTTAATTATATCATAATTTTAATCTACAAAAAGAAAGAAACCTAATTCATATATGTGTATAAATCTTGATATTATCCTTAATTTAATAATATTCAAATCAGATGCATTCTAAACTTGAAATAGTTGAAATAAAAGTTTAAAATCTTTTTTTATAAACCGATATTTAGATAATTATTAAATATTGATTAATTTATATTTGAGTATGATTAACTCACTATAAAGTAGACTTTTTATAATATAAAATCTCTACATTTATAAAATTTAGAATTGAAATTGGTACGATGTTTTCTCTATGTTGTAGTTTAAACCCCCAACAAAATTCAGGGGAAAATAGAGAGTCCTAAGCTATTTTTTATACTAACCTAAGTACAAATAAAAAGAACATATATGCTCGGCCCATACTTGGATCCTGTCGGCCCATGTAAGCCCATCATACTTGGTGTTGGGCTTTTTTTGTTCTCAGGCCCAACAATGCTCCACCTTCCCCCTGCGTCGCTGGGCGATGCAGCGTGACTAGGGCTTTCACTTTTGGCGGAGAGGTTTCCTAAGCTTCTTCGTGGCTTGGTTGACAGTTTCTGGCAGAGCTAGAGCAGAGCAGGGAGGACCGATGGAGAGCGGAGAAGAGTCGGGTGCTGAGCTAGTGGTGGACTCGAAGGACTTGCAGCAGCAGAGCAAGGCCCTCGACAAGCTCACCGACCGTGTCGAAGATCGGCAGCTCGACTCCACCCGCGTTCAAGAGGTCCCGCTCCTTCACTCCAGTCTCTTCGAGCTCTCATTTTTCGCCTGCATTTTTTTGTTCCGTGACGTCTCTTCTGGTGGTGTTACTTAGCAATATTACTTGGCGTTTCTTGTTCTCGCCTAGTCAGTGGTTGAGTGTGCCTTGTGGCTCTCTTCTTACACTAGTGAATTTTTTTTCAGGCAATGGCATCGATTGCGGCATCAGCTGAGGCAGATCGCAATGCCATGAGACTCAGGTACCAAAACATGTGTTTTGTTCATCTGTTCATTTTTCTCATAATAGCATTATATACCCTTTGCCCAATTCGGTGTGAGGAAATGCGAATTGTGAATGGAATGACCCACCCCCAATATGGAGCATCTTAGATTGAAATTGCATCTTAAGACGATCCAAGAGTTCCGTCAATATAATTCTATGTGTATCATCTGCCCATCGACAACATCAATCGAACTGCCGCTGAAGAATCACCTGGGATTTGTCCAACTTTATCGAGGACTAATAGGCGGTGTCCCTTTCAAGGTCGTGATAGTACAATAACTCTGCGCCAGTTCGTAATCGGAGATCACGGGAGTTGATGATAATTCTTGGAATACAACCAAACATTACAGTTATTTTAACTATGCCTACCCATCTTTTAACTAGTTTTCTAATTTCCCAAACACAATATTCTCACTCTTCAACCTTTATCGAGAGAAATTTTCGCTAGGTTGAAGCTCTTCCTCCAACTTGGGATGCACTTGTATATGAGAATTTTCTTAGGTCGAATTCACCCATTGCTATTAAAGGCTTTGATTTATTTTGTTCAATATGTGGATTCAAATCTTTAAGTTCTTTATGCTGTGTTGCTGTTCACCGATCCTCGTCATTCCAAACTTTCTTTTATTTCAGGGAAGATGATGTAGCATATGCATGAAGCAGTTTATCTTGATAATTAACTATAATTTGGCACAGAGGATTATGTCATAGGTGTGAGTGTTTGTTTTAAACATCAAAAAACCTGTCCTGTCCCGCACAAAACGGGTAGAATATCGCGTCATGTTATGCTCTATTTTACATCAAGAAAATCGTTGTTCAGAAGCTGTTGCTGATCTTTTTGTTTGCTTCATATTCCATGTTCACGTGGTTATTGAATAAAAGTGACATGTTTTGACAGGGAGAAGGAACTGGCATCTGTTAAGATCAAGGCAGCAGACGTCGACTTGATTGCCAACGAGCTCGAGGTTTGCTTCGTGATGCAGCTGTCCTTTCTGCTCTGAATGTGGCATGTCATATTGGATAAAACACCTCCTCTGGCTTTGTTTGCAGATGGATAAGAAGGTTGCAGAGAGGACGCTGCGAGAGCACAAGGGCGATGCTGTCGCTGCCATTCGTTCTTTGCTTCAGTGAAGCCATGGGGGTGAATTTGATTTCACATTTTTGGACCTTCTCGATGTTTCCTGAGAAAATGCTTGTACCGTACATCATCTAAACTTAAATTTCACGGGTAATTTCGACCATTGAGCCAATGCAACATCCAGTGTCGTGCAGCCATTGAAAAGAAAGGCCGTATACCTTCCAATTTCCTCCCAGAACATGGGTTTTTTTATTGATGAGTCAATGCCGGTGTGATACTATCTCAGTATGGTGCTTTCGAGGAATTCATGATCAGTTACAATCGAAAAAAAGTATCGGCTGCACAATATCAAGTGAGTCATTTTGACATTTAGAGAACGAAAGGCACCGAAACTCACAGGAAGAGGTGTTGGACCAATCAAATACTCGGGAACTTTGAAACAATCACTTGCTGTGTCGTCTTTATACAATTCTCTATATGAGAGGTCCATGAATCACTCTTCCTACGTATAAAATCACAAATGCACTGATGTTTTTTAGAAGAACCATACCAATGATGCTGTAGAACTTCAAAACTACTCATCTCAACATCCTTGCAACTCGAACTGACTAACAGAACCTCAAGTTCTGCCCAACTAGCATCGCCATGGCCAATGCCTCCACAAATGACAGAACACTTGCTCTGGCTTTTCCTCTGAAGCAAACTTGCTACGGGCAACTCCAAACCAGAAATTTCTCATCAAATTGCAGCAGAGGAGATCCTCTCAACTTGGTCAATCACATCCATCGACTATCACGGATCATTTGATCGACGGTATGATTGAGTTGGTTTAAATGAAGGTAACATATTAGGATCTCCCAACTCCCAGAAAGTGAGCTAAACATTGGATTAGTCCAAAAGAATCACTCCACTAATGTGATTCAAGGGGTTGCTGAGAAACCACAGGGTGACGCCTCCATAAGAATTTCACTGATGAAACAATAAAAATGATGCGCCTGATGGCTGATGATTTCTTTACAGCTGATCCCTTTGTGCAGCATCAACAGCAGCAGAGCGGGAAGCTTGGAACTGTAGGGCATATTGTCTCTGGAGATCCTTGAGCCTTTCCAACAGTTCCTGGAAGCTTGGTCGGCACTGAGGATCACTGGTTTCAGCAAAGTCGAAAGTTAGGAAACAACAATATAACAATCATAAATAAACTGATTTCTACTATTGAGAAGTGACATTTCCTGAATCTGATGTTTCCGAACAAAACACTTAAAATAACAGATGTATTCCCATTCTGCTGAACGTAAAGTTGTCATTCGGAGGGACCTACTGAAGAATGAAGGAATTCAGATTCTCATTGATAGAGGTATCCCCATACTATGAATAATTGGATAATTTCCTAAAGTCCTCAAAACTTTTATAATGTGGGGGCATGGACAAGGACCTAAGCACATCGATCATCTGCCCCATATAGTTTAGGCACGTAGAAATTCCAATCCTAAAATAGATTATTCAGCTCTTTGTACTTGGTGTCACTCCATTATATTTACAGTAAATAGGCTATAAAGTTAGAATATCAATACTTGTGCCAGCAGCTCTCCATAATTGATGCCCATCGAGGATCCACATCTCTGGGGATGTCAAGCCGCTGGTTCATAAAACCCACTGCTCCAATCACCTGAAAAAGATCCTTACTAATCAAATCTGTATGTTTGTTCAACCAGGCTAATGCTGATGGAGAGACGTTGTAATACACTTTTTAGTAATTAAGCATCCAAACAAAACCCATCATGGCATACCAAACATAATCAGAATTAAGCAAGAAACCCAGTTACTATGTTTTTCTTCCTAAATAAGGCATATGGTTAAATAATATGTAATGGAAAAAAGATCACCTGCATTGAGTTGAGATTATCCCAAGGGATTTTCTCAGTTGTGAGCTCCCAGATTATCACTCCAAAGCTGTAGATATCAGATCTGGTTTCACCAAAAAACAGAGAAACATATTCATCTGTCAGCCATTACACCTAACAATCCTGATGTCAAGGATCAGCACATACTTCTCATCTGAGGGCTCATTACGAAGAACTTCCGGGGCCATCCATTGAGGCTGTAAAGAAGAGATGGAATTAGGTATAGCTCATGCTGAGTGTCTACAACCCAACAACATAACATCATAGCCATAGTCATACCGTTCCCTTCCCAGTTTTGGTTGTGAGAAATGTTTCATGTTTGAGACGAGAAAGACCAAAATCAGCCACCTACAAATTAGATGGACATTGACCTCAAGATGAAGGTTAGCCATGTTTTGGCAAGAATTAATCCTCAGACAACTGTGACACTTTCTAGGAAAAAGCAAATACATACCTTAACGTTCCAATTTTTGCCCACTAACAAATTTGAGGACTTCAAATCACGATGAATGATAGGCGGGCTGCAATGATGCAGATAATTCATGCCTCTTGCCTGCAAAAATATTCGAGAATCATAAATTGAGAAGACTTAATCTAGAAGGCATGTGAGATTTCACTTTATATACATTTAATATTATATGTAAAACCAATCCCCCAGACTACCTCAAATAAATGTCCGAGTGCATAAAACCTGACCCAAGTTTAATTTGATTCTCTTGTCCATTTCTTCAATTTAATAACAAGCTTTTATTTATTCGATCAATACTTTATCTCTTCCTTTTCCTACTATATTTTAGATGGTTGCAAGTTACCACTTTAATTAGCAGTTTTTGCTATAATCCCAATACTATTATATGAAATATCCAAGTATAATGCAGGTGGTCCTCTAGTATATAATATATGAATATAATAAGCAAGAAATGAGGAGAGAATTAAAATAGCTCTTTACAAATTAAAAAGGACAACAGATGCTCACTATGTCCAAAGCCATATGGATGCGCCTTCTCCAATCTAACTTGGCCATGTTCCTCTGAAGCAGACGAAATAGACTTCCACTTCATCAAAAGATAAGAGCAATTTATTAGCTCTACAGAACAGGAGATCTCTAGAATAACTCAATAAAGACAAGTACAACTTCATGCAAATTAGAATGGTTTAAAATTTTAACTATGTATCTTCGAATGTAGTTTTACAAAAGGAAGATAGGGGACAAACCGTGGTAGGAACTCAGTCACTATGCAGAGTCGCTGGGGAGAGGTAACTGCTCCCATAAAGAGCAAAACATTGGGATGCCGAAGTCTCTTCATGAGAGAGACCTTCACCAATTATTTTCAAGATTGTTATATTAGTTCTAGCATCAAAATCAAGTTTAAAACAAAAACATTGTTACACGAGGTAGGGAACCCAACAGATATGCAGTGGAGAGAGAAAGAAACCTCTTGTCGAAAAGAAAGTATCACATCATCAGAGTACTCTTGCTTGGAGAATACCTTAACAGCAACATCCTGCAATAACATTAATGTAAGTCTGGGATTCAAAACACAACACAATTAAAACTGCTCATTACAATGAAAACTGCATAATAGACTAAAGATAATGTTGAAGTGATATCACATCTGATAGTGACCATACAAATAAATCCTAGAACCTCAAGAGAAAGCCTAAAAGAGGAGCGAGCAAAAGAACATACTGATCCATACCACAGAGCATGATAGACAGTTCCACAAGAACCTGGTACAGGAAGAAAGGAAATTACAAAAATATTAACATCAGAATGAAAAGGCAAACAGTAACATCCCATCATTCTTACTATTGAGCACCACAGACCTATTATAAAGAAACTGAGAGTTGAAGTTGACATTCCCATGGAAAAACCGGCTGGAATAACCAGCCTCTATCAGATGATAAGAAATCAGTAGATGGAGACATGACAAGAAAAGAAGATCAATTCATGTTTGCACCCAAAAAAAATGCAGACAAAAGGTGGTTACCTTGCCCAATCTGTTCCCCAATTGTCAAGTCTTCCCACAAAATCTCATAGTCCAAACAATCAGTTTCCATGTCCACCTTATTAACAGCACTGCTGCTAGTGCTACCACAGCTGCTGGCACTGCTCGTACTGTTAACATTTAAAGAAGACCAAGAACCTGTTGCTTCATTATTTCCAGAACGGTTAGCTTCACCTGTGTGACTTTCTGATTTAGAAATAGAGGAATTTCGCTGCTGGATATATTCAATTTCTTGACTATTATGCAACGGATGCAAGTCAGACTGTCCAATTCTACTCTCAGATCCTTCACGGTCATTTCCTCTCCAAGGCCATGTTAAACCCTTTCTACCAATCCATGCCTCTGCTTTTGAGGAAAGTACCTTGTGAAGTGCAGGCTTATCACTATCATCACCAGAATCTCTTGGGGGTTTTCCAGGAGATCTTTCATCTGATTGAGAATATGCACTAAAAGAAGATGGAGGTACATCTCCTCTGGGTGTACTAGCACCACTTGAAGCTGCATCGTCCCTGTGGTCATCAGAAAGCCCATGATCTGAATGAGGAACATCAGAAGTCTCACTTTCATGGTCCACGTTATTCTCTCCCATCCGAATCTTTGACTTCACTTTGTTGCTTACCTTGGAGGCCTGTTTAGAAGAGTCCAATAAACCTCTTGAGAAGTCAAATCAAACAACTAATGATGGAATATTGCAAGAGAATATTTACCAAATTAGATATCTTAAAGGCAATTGCAGCTTGAAGAGGCTGCTGAGAATCGAGACCAAGTTTGGTTGTAGCCGTGCTTTTAAGTCGGCTAAGGCTCATATTGGTTTCCGTTTGTCTCAAAGCTGGTGTTGCAGCAGTCATTTCTTGAAAAGGCCTTGAATCACTTGAGACACAAATTATCCCAACAAAAGAATTGCCATCATCATAAAAGGGACTGTTTGTTGCAACTGCCGAAAATCTCTCTCCCATCTTATTCTTGACGGGGACCTGTCCAGTCCAATGCTCCCCCATTTTCACACGATCCACAATCCTGTTAGCTACATCAAAGTCCTGGGGATCAACAACCAGCTCAATGGCATCTTTTCCGAGGGCTTCTGCAGCAGAATAACCATATAGGTTTTCAGCAGTCCGGTTCCTGCATAATTAGCAATTGTAATTACTTGGAAATTCTGAACAGAAGTAACAATCAAACAACAGGAAGAAAATCTCAGCAGAACAAACTTTAGATTCACAGAATTAAACTACGAATAAGGAAAAGCCCAAGATCAAAGTCACAATCTACGTATTATTTCATTCTCAACCCAGAAAAGTCGCCACGACTCATGTGAAGCAACGGCGACAAGCAATACAGCACAAAAACATCGTTGGTCAAAAGGAAACCAATATCACGGGTGAACAGTAAAGAACCAAGATTACAAGTTCAGGATTCAGGGAAAGCAAACAACACCCCATCACTCACCAGTAAATTATACGACCACTGAGATCGATTATATGGACGGATTGCCCCATAGACTGCAGAATATTCAAATACTGCTTATCTGTGAAGTTAATCACAGCTGGACCGCTGCCAGCACCGCCCACCTCATTCGGAGGATCAAGGCTGCGGCTCTCTCTCTGCAGCGGTGAGGAGTGAGGGAAAGCCGTGGCGCCCTGCTGCCAAGCCGACCGGGCCTCGAATCCAGCTCCGGTTCCCCTCCGCCGTCTAGACGCCGCCAGCCTCGTCCGCTCCGGCGATGTCGAGTGCGACCTCTGGCGAGCGTGCTGATAGGGCCTAGAATCAGACAGCTGGAGCCTCGACATTTCCTGCATGAGCTGAGCCTGACCAGCTTCGAGCTCCTGGATCTTCTTCAGGAGCTCATCCGCTGGCGGATTCTCCATGCTTAGGGCTTTACGGAAGCCGAATCAGAGATTGCAAGAACAAACTGTGAATGCTACAGGCAACTGCGCGACTGATTCGGTTGAGCTTCGGAAACCAACATAGATCAAACCGCTCAGGACGACTCAGCAGTGAGCAGCAAAGCAAGCAGAGCTCGAAACCGCTACGAATTAGGGCTCAGAGGGAGGCACTGGAGGAGTAAGAAGAGGGGATAAGATGAGATAGGTAGGTTCATGAATGGCTCCTCCTCGTCGCTTTCCCTTTCCGCGGGTGAATGTGCATATCCGAATCACCACAGATAACCCCAACACTAACGGCTTTTCCTCCAAAAGCAAGGAAACGCAGCCCAATTTGCCGAGCGAAAGGACAGAGCGAGGAGAGAGAGAGAGAGAGAGTCGACAGCTACTTTCTCCCTCTTCTGCTCCCTCTTCCTTCCTTCTATCACTGGTTTCGAATAAAGCTTTTTTTAGGGTTTTTTGTTTGGTTTAGGATTTGGTTAATGAGTTAGCTGTGGGCAGGGAGACTCCATTTCCCTTGGTGGTCCCCCACTCTTTTTTTTCTGGCCCCTCTTTATAGGATACCATATCTAAATATTCAATTGCCTCTAAGAGATGAGCACGGTACTAAATTGATACGAATCAGGTTTTAAAATTCTTAAGAATCCGTATTTAAAGATTAATAAAAATTTTAAGTTGTATAATATATTATCCGGTGAATTAGCCAATTACTACGGTATCAAACCCTATCGATATAAAAAAAATTTAATATCAAATAATTTTTAATTAATTCAAATTTATGTCAAACTATTCTCTAAAAGTTAAAACCATTGAATATGAATTTTTCATTCAAAAAAAGTGAAATTAAAACTTGGCTTGAAAAAAAATATATCAAATTGGTTTCATTGCCTCAATTCCTTTCTTATCTAAGGGGTTAAAAAGTAAGCAGGGACAATGATTATGAAGTTTTCGTCCGTGTGATCGTTTAATTTTAGAATGATCACTTTATTATTATATCAGATTCATCCTCTCTATTCCCATAATAGTTATACCTTAGATTGAGAATACAACTATCATGGACAAACTAGTTCTTGTACCAACTTGTCACAGACCAACCGGCTCTTGTCCTGGACCAATGGGCTCTCGTCCTCCTGTTCATCTTGTTGTAACACAGCACTCAGTGATCAAGTATGTCTTCCACCTCCTTGTCGAGTTCCTTCCTCACGGTGAGAGGGGTGTGCTTCACTTTGTTGCGCTCCGGATGCTCCTCGTCCCGATGGTAAGGCTTAAGGAAACTGACGTGGAATGTCGAGTGCACCTTCATCCTCTCCGGCAGTGCTAGCCGATAGGCTATTGGGCCGACTCTCTTGATCACTTCAAAAGGTCCGTCGTACCACTGGAACAAGCCCTTGTGCTAGCGCTTGCTCGTGATCTTCTTCCAAATCTGTGGAGTGAGCTTCAACATCACTAAGTCCCCCACCTGGAACTCCAACGGCCTTCAATTCTTGTCCGCATACTTCTTCATCCGCTTAGCAGCTTTGGCGAGGCTATCTCTTGCCTCCTCAATCATCTCCTACTTGTCATGCGCAAATCGATGTGCTGCCGGGCAAGGCCCTTTTTTGCACTGCAACACCACCTCCTGCGGCGTTATTGGTTGGTAGCCCATTGCCAACTCAAACGGGCTATGACCTGTTGCAGAGGAGCAGTTCAAGTTGTAGGACAACTGAGCCGAGTCAAGTAAGTCTAGCCAATTCCATTGACTTGCTGAGACATAGTGCCTAAAGTACTCTTCCAGCAGCGCATTCACTCGCTCGGTTTGGCCGTCCGTCTGTGGATGGTTGGCCGTCGAGAACTTCAGTTCAGATCCTAGCAATCCGAACGAGCATGTCCAGAACAACCGTCCGTCTGTGAATGGTTGGTCACTCACGATCTCCGTCGATACTCCAAAGAGCTTCACCACAGAACGATAGAAAGCCTTAGTTGTTGCCTCAGCTGTGCAATTCTTGGTCACGGGAGTGAAAATCGCATACTTGGAGAAACGGTCCACGACCACCATCACTGTCGTATAACCCCTCACCTTTGGAAATCCGGACACAAAGTCCATGGAAATAGATACCCAAGACTTCTCTAGCACTGCCAAGGCTTGTAGGAGACCGGCCTCTGCTCGCCTCTCCACCTTGTCTTGTTGGCACACGAGACAAGTCTTGACGTATAACTGCACGTCGTTGGCCATCTTATTTGAACATCCTAATGTTATACCTAGGTTGAAAAGCTTGAAATGGTAACTTAAACTTAAGGGCATTTCAATTTCTATCTCTAAGGAGGGTGGCTTTTCCAAAGAGTTCTAGTTACTCATTTACTATAATAAGAAAACTCTATGAAATGATAATATTTATCGAGTATTATGAATGAAAAAATTTATTTTATAAAAGTTTTATTTTCTAAGTGGGCCAACCCACTTCAAACTAGATTATTAGGAGACCATTGCTTCTAAATATTAATTAATTTATAAAAAAAACCAATTTATAATTAAACTAGTAGTTCCCTCACTAATCCTCTAAATTGGTAATTTAATGATCAAATCTCATGTTGGGAAAGTCAATGAGAATCTTCCTTAGAATCCAAACCTGAATGAAAATTAGTTTTCAAATGTGTTTCGGATGGCTCGAAATACTGCATGGTGTAAAAAAAATAATTTATAAGAAAATTTTCAATAACAAGTGATTTGGTGTTTGCCCTCTCTCTTTCTCTCTCTTAATATTAAGGGACTCAAGTTCAACGTGGGAATTGAGACTGCTTATGCTCTTTTTAGGTAAAATAGGAGCCCCGATTCAAGGAATGGATTAGGGGATGGTGATAATCCCATTGGATTTGGAAAAATTAATGGAATATTACATAAATCTTATTTAAATTTATCTGTATTTTACTAATAAACTCACCTCTTTAGATTTGCGCACATGCGTGTTAGACGTTAACATACATAATTATTACTAGTCACCTCTTTAGTCTCTGTATCATGATGAGAATATCATTGCATAATTATTACTAATCAAGTATTTTTTTACTCCACGGAAAAATACCCATATGGTAATATAGGTGTATCGATATAACTGTGATATTAAGATTTTATCGAAATAGATGAAGCCCACTAACATGAGTGGTATTTTTTTTCATATTATTATAATTGAGGTTGTGAATAAGAACTTATAATTGCTCGAATAATAGTTTGGACTTTTTCTTTTTTTTTTCTTTTTGATGCCTTGAAAATTGAACATTGAATGGAACCCAATTCTTGGACGGTTCAGCTGTTCAAATTCAATTCTGTGGCTCATAATTAAGCCCGCATTCACAGAATTATCCGACGAATAAATCATATATTACTAAGAACAGAGCCCGAAGAAAGTCAAAGGCGAAAAGGAAGATGTTGGTGCTTCTCTCACGCGCTAGGGGAAAGGTGTCGTACGTGATTCAATTATTCATCAGAGGGGGAGGAGCTAGCTGCCCGACGATTCTGTCAAATTGAACGGCGCGTGCATGCCACGCGAAGTTCGGGTCCAAGGGGATATTAAGGATCCACCGTGGCGCTCGTCTCGTCTCCATTCATTTTTTGTCGTCTATTGGAAGCCTTTTTCCGCATGCATGGCGGCAACGAAAACTCCCGCCCCAAAATTGTTTTTTCCTTTTCAAATATTGTCGATTATGGAAAATTTAAGATTGTGCGAAATCCTTAATTATAATCAAATTTTGACTGTAATGTGAGTTTCTATTATTTTCAAGGATGTAAAATAAGTGAAAGAGTTTAGTAAGCATTGTAAGATTGTTGTAAAATTAATTATAAAGTAATTATAATACGAGAATATAACGTATTTTAAACTTTAGGTTGTTACTAATTACATCATAAAATTTTTAACAAAAATAATATTATGTTACAGTAAATTTTACAATCAATCATTAAAAATATGCAGTACAAAGTAAGAATCATTGCCACCTTAAGGAAATATCAGATGATATTATAATAATGAGATAAAAAATAAGTAAAATAATTCTAATTGGATGGTAATTAAGATAGTTTTTTGGATACTTATTCCCTTCAACTTATTAATTTTCCCTTACGCTACGATTTTATTTTATTTTATTTATTGCATTTCTTATAATTTAATAAGCAACATTTGTGTTATATCGAACAACTGAGCCGATGCCAATCGTGAACATAATGTAATATAAATGTCGCTGACTGGAATGGTCTTATTGATTTGTCTCCACAACGTCATCGAAAGTGAGCAACAGTACATCTCATGATAATATAGATTAAAGATTATTCTGCTTATATGATAAAATTGGGTAGTTATTAAAAGGTAATGGGAAGTTTTTTTTTTATTTTCAATACTGTGATATAAAATTTTATTTAAATAAATCTAAGATCTTATTAAAAAATATTTTTAAAGAAATTATAAGTAAAATAAGGTTAAAATTATGTATTAGTAGAAATTCAACTCAAAATTTTAAATTAATATAATAGTGAAATTCAATGTATTATATTTCAATATTATTTTGTTCGAATTTTTAATGTGAAATTTTTATGCATCAGTACATAAAACGGCTCGTGAGTCCACTCCCAAACACATCGCCATCAGGACAACCTGTCGACGTGAAAGTTGACAATCATCGAAGAATTTCTGTTCATAGGCATGCAAATCCCACCGCGCTCCGCCCCTCCCCCAATCCTTTTTCCCTTTTATCTCTCTGTCAGTTACCAAAGATAATGCACATTATTTCGTATTAAACGTATTTTCTGGGTTTTTATAAATTTATTTATTTATTTTTGGGAATATATTTTTCTAGATCGTGCTTGTGGTAGCGCACCTTCTAGTGGTGAATAAAAAAAATTATCACTTTTGCATTGATTAATTGAATTATGTTTCCTGGGGAATAATAGAGGAAGGACTGACTTGGTCATCAAGAGAGGAACAGGAGGAGCATCACACTAGCGAATAAGTTGTCGCTTCTCAATATTCTCTAGCCCTTTTGTCTAGATTGAGATTAAAGCAGGGGGAAGCGAAGGCCGGAGGGGCGGGCGGGTGGTGTCTCCGGTGGGGTGCTGACCTTCCTTGAGTACATAACCGCAAGGGAAGTGAGCGGGGAAATTTTAAAAAATCATTTGATTATATTATCATTTTATATGAATCTTAATTTTTTTTAAATAGAGTAATTTCGATATTTTAGCCTCTCACTTTCATTCAAAATAGGTTGGGGTTAGGAAAGGGTATGGAGGTAAATTACCATAAAAGGATGGTTTTTTTTAGATTATACGAGCATTCATGTGTCGAAAATGGGATAGGAGACGATATGAATAAATGCGCACGAGAGTTTTATGATGAGAATCAAATTTATAATATCTTGATTATTAGACCGAGAGTAATCACAATGCATCATGCCCTTTTCCTCTAAAAGGAAATGTATTTGATTGCTCCCCTTTGGTGCATGCTTCATGTCTTATCTTTTTATTTCCTAATTTGACTAAATTAAGGAAGGTAATACGAAAAAATTAGACAAACTTATTCCCACGATGAAATTGGAATTAAGCACGTAAGTGTACGTATTAAGCAAGTAATATAGTTGGTATATCCTTGAAATTGTCTTAAATAAACTTCCAAATTTAAGCATGAATATTGATCATGTGACCCAATTATCCTCACTTCAATTATATTGTTTTGATTTAAATAAAAATATTAGGTTTGAGTTTTAAAATTTTTAAGAAATTATATGTGAGAGAATTTATTATTAATGGACCAATTAATTAATTTATTTTTAATGATAATTATGATTTTTTAGAGTTAAATGTTATGATTTTAAAGATGGCTTTATAATTTAATCCATATTTTGTTATATTTTATTAATTTAATTTATGTTAATTGAGAGTATGTTTGGAAGCCTCCAAATGAGACCAACTGACGTCATTCTCCCTTAAATAATTTATGATATATATGCGTACCGGCGACCATTCAGTACGGAAAGGGGGAGATGAATGCCCCTCCAGAGAGAAAAATAGGTATCCTCCCAGTCTCCCCTTATTGCAGGGTTTTTGGAGCGTAGAGTTATGACAAGTAGGATATGGCAGTAAGGGAGGGACTCTTCGACCAATTTTTGTCCCCAAAGTATCAGTGATCAAGCTGGATGAGATAGACTCGGGTTTTTTTTTTGTTTAAGCAAAATTCAAAGTTCGAATATATTAGAAGTAGAAAATTTATACTAAGAAAATTTCATACCTTAATAGAAGGGGTGGTAATTTATTTTTAGATGGATGTTAATTAATGCCTACTCATTAAATATACATATATATATATGTAACTCATGCTCTCATGAGTATGTTTTCTAGGAATGCTCATGATTGAGTTTGAAGTGTATTTTAGTTAAGTTCGGACACTATACTTTCAAACTATAACTATTACATAGTAATTGAATTAAATTGTTTTTAATTAATTATATGGTTCGGTTAATTTATTCGAATAATTTTATTTTAAAAATAATTAATAAATAGAATGTAAATCAAATAAAAATGCCATATTAATATAAAATAGTATAAAATATACTATATAATAAAAAAATAACATATACCTAATTATTTCTTAATTTTTTAAAAAATTTTCTAGTACATGATAACCTGCGTCACTAACTGATTTTTTTGTTCAATTCGTGGTTAAATTCAGTTTTTCGGTTTGTGCAACAGAAATGTCTTCGGGAATCAATGTGACCGTCGTTCATGGAGCCAGGAAACGTCAGCGTTTAAGCATGACCAAGATCCCACTTAACTTGAAGCTATATCCCACATCGACGACTGAGAGAGACGCGAGAGAGCGTCAGTGACGTAAAATGATGGGCCGGGCGCTTGGGCAAAGCATACCTTTCTCGGCCTTTTGGCTAAGATCAAGTGTAGTATCTGTTCTTATCAGTTTAATATCTGATACGTGGGCCATCGGCTCACATGATATTAAATTAATTTTTCTAAGGGGAGGGCCCATCACAGGAGCTTGCTGCTAGGGCCCTTGAGCGTCGCCCAGGCGTTGCACTACAGCCCGGGCCTGGCGCACCCCACCAAGGCCAGTTTAAGATTCTCGGTGGACCGTATGGTTTGGTGTTTGGGCCGAAAGTCTGGTGGCTATGGAAAGGATAGGCTTGGTAACGCAACGTTTAAAATGAAGATGTTAACACATAATATAAATCCTATTTTTTATACAATTGATTGTAGAAATTCATACGAGTTCACTTAAGGAAAATAAATGTAATTATTGTAAAAGTGAATTTAATAAAATTAAAATTAATTAGTTTTTTAGTTAAAAATAAATATTTTGAGTATATAAAAATGATAAATAAGTTTGATCTCATCAAGAATATGCTCAAATTTCACACTAGATTAATTATTTTCTGGCAGTTTTCTAATAAATCATTTTTATTTGGAGAATATTCTCTTTTTTCGGACTATTCTTTTTCTAACTTTCATTTTCTCATTTTTCAATAATTTCCTTTTTTTGATTTGAAATCTCAATTATTCTATTTCATTTTTATGAGTAATTTTATATTTTATTTTCATTTTACTACATTAAAATCATCTAATAAATTTTATTGAAATAATACATGCCTGGTGTAACACCAATTACTGTCTAGTAATAATTTATGACTAAACTAATTAAAGACAATCTATTATTTCTTTTTAGCCATAGTCTCACATATGAGCAATGTGAAAATAAAATATCTATGACAGATAGAGTTTTATTCTAATAGGGCTGAGTTAGCTTTAATTTTTGCTATAGTTATGATGCATTAAATCACCGGATAATAAGTCATGCATAATTATATAAATTATCCATTCACTCATGCTCTGTATTTGCATGTTTTCGGGAGGGAATCCCTGCTGCCGTACCTCACGGAGCAACCAGGAAACGTCAGCGTTTTAACATGTGCAAGATCCCACCTAATGCTCCATATCCCACACAGGAGAGCTGAAGGAACCGCGACGGACCGTCAGTGCCATAAAGAGATGGGCCGGGCGTAAGAGCAAGGCATACCTTTCTCGGCCTTTTGGCTAAGATCAAGTGTAGTATCTGTTCTTATCAGTTTAATGTCTGATACGTGGGCTATCAGCTCACATGATATTAAATTAATTTTTCTATGGGGGGGCCATAACAGCAGCTTGCTGCTGGGGCTCTCGAGCGTCGCCCAGGCGTTGCACTACAGCCCGGGCCTGGCGAGCCCAACCAAGCCCAGTTCAAGCTTCAATTTGTTGGCCCTTACCCGTTGTTTAGTGCTCATTCTATTTGTATTTGCAGGATTTGACTCTTAAGACCTAATTAAGGAGAAGGTTTGTTGCACTTCATTATGTAAATATGGTGTTTGCTTGTTCATTAGGGTGTAATTTAGCAGAATTCTGATGATGACCGGTTTTGTTGTTATTTATACTGATGCTGTCGGGGACCAGAGAGGAAGTTGCCTTGCAGGTGTTGCAGACAACGGTGGGCGATCCCTTTTAGCTTGGTTCTAGTGCTGCTGCTCTTCTCCTCTTTAGCCCAAGCAGAAGCAAGGGGAACCTTAGTGGCTACACGGATAGCTAGGGAGAAGGATTGGTCCTCCATCATTGTTACTCTCAATCTTCTACTGCTCATCCATGGGATTGTTGGCACTTTTGTCATTTGGACATGTAAATGGACTCTGCAACAGATCGACTTAAGCCCGTATAACCTGGTGCAATATGGGAGGAGACATGGGACAAATACAATTTGTGTTTCTTTGGAGGAAGCTGAGCCTCCTGCTATAGACTTATTATGTTGTATTTTTCTTTTAGTGGAGTAAAAAAAAAAAAAGTTGTCGCCTCTCATTTACAAGTAAAAATCAGTTTTCTTACTAATATTATTATTGGAGTAAAATATCTGATTTGAATATTATAAAAAAAAATTATTTACCCCTTAAGTAAGGCTTGAACTGAATTAGCTCATAAATCAATAATTTACGGATATGTGTTGATTTATACCAAAAAAAAGTTTATTTAATTTCTATCAAGTGAAGGGAAAAAAAAGGGGCAAATTATTTCCCTTTTTTCCCTGTCCTCGAGAATCCTTCTGCCAGGCGGAACCAGGAAACGTCAGCGTTTAAGCATGTCCAAGATCCCACATAAAGCTAATCCCACACAGGAGAGATGAAGCAACCGCCAGGTGTGGCAGTGCTATAGAGTGATGGGCCGGGCGGTACGGCAAAGCATACCTTTCTCGGCCTTTTGGCTAAGATCAAGTGTAGTATCTGTTCTTATCAGTTTAATATCTGATACGTGGGCCATCGGCTCACATGATATTAAATTAATTTTTCTAAGGGGAGGGCCCATCACAGGAGCTTGCTGCTGGGGCTCTCGAGCGTCGCCCAGGCGTTGCACTACAGCCCGGGCCCGGCGCGACCCACCAAGCTCAGTTTAAGATTTTCGGTGGACCGTATGGCTCAGTGTCTGGGCCGAAGGTATGGTAGCTGTGAGAAAATCAGGTGGGGCAATGGGACGAACTAGATGTTAACCCATATTATATATTGTTTTTATACAAATGATTAGAGAAATTTATTGAAGTGTAATTAAAGTAATTAAATATAATTATTGTAAAAGTGAATTTAATAAATTTTAATATATTAATTAATTCTTAAAATAAGAATAAATATTTTGAGTGCATAAAAATAACAAATAAGCCCCATGTTCGCCACCATCTCAAATTTCACACTAGATTAATTATTTTCTGGCAGTTTTCTAATAAATTATTTTTATTTTGAGAATATGCTCTTTTTTCAGACGATTCTTTTTTTAACTTTCATTTTCTCATTTTCCGATATTACTTTTTTTTAGCGATTCAAAATCTCAATTATTCCATTTCATTTTTATGAGTAATTTTATATTTTATTTTCATTAAAATCATATGTTTTATTTTTATTTAAAATTCAATGAAAATTTGATTTCTCAACTCCATCTTTGATCGACCTTTACAAAAAATTACGTTTGACTACCTTAATCCCCTTACTCAAAATCAATCTCTAGTAAATTTTATTGAAGTAAAGTCTTCAGCACGAAAATCAATTTACAGGTAAAAATAATTCCCTCACAAATATTATTAGATTAATTTCTTTAATTTGATTTAAGTAATGTATCTGATTTAAATATTATAAATAAAAAATTGTATTTAAATTTTAAAAAATAAATTTAACTTAAATTAAATTAATCATAATTCAATAATTTACCATTATATATTAATTTATATATAAAAAAAGTCTCTTTAATTTTTATCATGGAAAAAAAAAAGAACAAATTATTTGCCCTTTTTCCCTGTCCTCGAGAATCCTCCTGTCAGGCGGAACCAGGAAACGTCAGCGTTTGAGCATGTCCAAGATCCCACATAAAGCTAATCCCACACAGGAGAGCCGAAGCAACCGCCAGGTCGCGGCAGTGCTATAGAATGATGGGCCGGGCGGCAGTACAAATCATACCTTTCTCGGCCTTTTGGCTAAGATCAAGTGTAGTATCTGTTCTTATCAGTTTAATATCTGATACGTGGGCTATCAGCTCACATGATATTATATTAATTTTTCTATAGGGAGGGCCCGTCCCAGCCAGCTTGCTGCTGGGGCTCTCGAGCGTCGCCCAGGCGTTACACTATAGCCCGGGCCTGGCGCGCCCTACCAAGCTCAGTTAAAGGTTCGTTCTGGGCCAAGATCTGCGTTTGAGTAGTAGTAGCAGAAATTTATAATGTAAAATTCGAGTTTAACGACGAGCTATATGGCCCATCACAGAAGCTTGATGCAATGATGTCGAATTGAAATCACAGTAATGTTCGAATATACGCTTTACACATACACATCAAACATGAATTCCATTGTCAGCTTGACTAGCAAAATATTTAGGGAGAGTAGACCAATCGATAGATACATTACAATCATTTGATACAAAGCCCCAGAATATACCTGTCAGGCAAAAGTACCATATGATCGAGATATTCGGAATCGGTGGGTGATCACATGAGGGGACATGTATCCAAACAAAAAGTAAACAGACGCATTAGCACTAAGAAGCATTCGTCGAATCATATGAGACCCACCAGCCAATTGGGATCAGACCCGACACCACAGAGGCTTTGCATTCGTCCGTGTTCATCATATAGTGTATCCGAGGGATATCAGCAGAAGTTAGCAGACTTGAAGGCAAGAGGGTACATGAAGGAATTGGAGTAGGTGAACCGGATGATCTGGCTCCCCTTCAACGGCTTCCCGGCGTTCACCAGGCAGTCGTCGTAGGACAGCCTCTTGAAGGCCCGGGGATTCACCATCCTCGCCGAGGCGAACCAACCGCAGTGGAGGTGGATGTTGGAAGGCGCACACCGGGGGTCGATGCACGTGTTCACGATCTGAACTATGAACTGGGGATCCCTGATGTCATCGAGTCCCGGCTCTGCGATATGCTTATGTCCCTGTTCGTGCACGGCGACCCTGAAGACAACAGTAATATCAGGAGATCACAAAAACTTTGTCCAATTCTGCATTTTCTCGTGGTAGGTCCATCTGATGCCGCAAGATTAGTCGACCCTTCTGCCCGACATCAAATCCTCCATTAATGTTTTCGTGATGTCATATTTTCTTTACAATTTGTTTAGAGGCCAGGGGCGATCACAATATAAACATGAAAAGGGACCTGAGAAAGGAATCTTTACCATAGAGCAAAAGCTTCCTGTGGCTGAAGACTTCCACTTGTGGCCTCATGACTCCGGGCCCCGATCCATTTATACATCCACTGAGTGATGAGCACGGGGAAATGCTTGAAGAACCTGGAGAAAGGAAGCCCATTTTTTCTCTCCACCATTAGATTAAGACCAGGGAAAAGATTGCAAGATCAGAACCAGAAACAAAATCCAGGATGACCATGCAGTTACCTATACGTCTGATGTAAAGGAAGCATGTAGTGATCAGTGCAAGCAAAGTGCACGACATGAAAATGCGACAGGCGCTCATGATGTCTCACGACAGAAGCTCATGAGAAGCTCTCTCTCTCTCTCTCTCTCTCTCTCTCTCAGGACAGAAGCTCATGTAAATACTGATGGCGGATGGAAGGAGAAGTTGAGGAGGGACTTGAGAGGTCGGGAAGAACTGGAGCTTTATAACAGTAGAAGGGCAGAATGGGGTGTGGCAGTTTTAAGTAGAAAGTACAGGACAGGGAGAAGTGGAAGACTGGAAGTGGACGGACCGCCCTGCAAAATTTTCATTCCAAACTAATCGCGCGAGGTCGAGTGAAGGGTTCAGATTCTGTAAGATAGGAAGTGATTTTTACAATTTTACCCTCCATAAAACATCTCATATTTTATTAAATAATTATTAATTTAATAAACAATAAAAAGATCATTATTAGATTAAAAAAGTAAAAATGATCATATGAAGTGATTTTTTAATTATTAACTTATGTGAACAGAATATATATATATATATAACTCGTAAATAATTTATGAAATAGTAAGTCTAATTCTTTTATGGGATATGTGAGATAATTATGAGAGGAGAATAATAGATTTATTAATATTAAAATATTATGTTAAAATAATATAATTATAATATAAAATACTTTTAATATAAAAAATATTATTTTAGATAAGATGAAAACGGAAAACCCAAAATTCTTGCGCTCTTTTTTTTATTTTTTTCATGCGAGATTGAGATGTTAGGACTCATCAATATCCCTCCTCTTCCTCTTCCTCTTCCTCCTTCTCTCTCTCTCTCCTTTTTCCCTTGCTGCTGATTTGCTTTCATTTCATCCGCTCTGTTTGTTCTCTGGGTGAGGACAAAAGAAAGAAAGAGAGAGGCAGCAGCAGAAGCTGCAGCCATTTAATGCCAATGACTGCTGGGAGGAATGCCTTTTGCCTCTGTCATGCCCTAAGTCTACTGTGCCACCAGCATAGGCTCTTCTTTCTGTTTACCCATTCTTAGTTGAAGCCTAATGGATGGAGTGAGAGGAAATGGGCTCGCGAAATTTCTGGGCTTTAAAATTTCTAGACACTAGCTGCCTCCCGAATTGAAAAATGATAATAGAAAAAAATATAAATAACATGATAATAGATTTGAAATATTACATAATAATTTTTTAATATGAAAATGGATACCATTTTAATAGTCTTATTAAACTATTCAGAATTAAATATATATTTAAAAAAATTAGCAAGTTAAACCGTTTGATTACTAAATCATAAATATCCGTAAAAAGGGATTACTAAATCATATGATTTTCCTTTTGGATAGGAGCCCAGCGGCTGCAGCCACGATCTTGTTAATGTAATGTAACTGTGGATCGTCCAATCACTCCTCTCTCTCTCCCTCTGGTCAAAAGAGCAGAGGGAAATCTTCCCTTTTCATATCACTCTGTACTTTCTCCTCTGGAGTCTACTCTATCCATCCCTGTCTCCATGCAGAAGTTAGCATGAGAGGGGAGATGAGTTCCATGCAGTGACTAATGCCTATTATCATACCTTAAATTTAATTTTTATTAATAGCACCCTCTTTTTTGCCATTTTATTTCTCTCTTGTGCATTCTTATATGGGTCAATGGCCTCATCTGCGTTCAAAAAAGGATTAGTATGGCGACCGATGCGGTCCTGGTCGCCGGAGTCGGTTCACCCAATGATCGAGCAGACCTGATCTTGGCATGAGCTTAGCTTTCCCGGTGGACTTTGAGTCCTTGATTACCATGAATGGACATCCAAGCAAGCGAATCCACCAGGGTTTATAATGAATGCGATCCCAAAGTTATGGAGGAAGATGTGTATGGACGTACAAATTTTGTTTAGGAGTATTTATGAACTTATATTCTTCTTCATATAATGAGGCATTTATAATGATTTATCGTGTTTATCCACTCATGTAATTTTTGCTTACTAGAGGCGGATATATGTCAGTCCGACTAATGAGGGTTTGCTACTCACATGATGTTCCAGTTGATGGTCTTACTGATTATCGGTCGGAGTACAGCCAATCGACCAAGCGTGATTGCTTGGTCCCACATGATAGGAATAGCTTCACCGCCAGTGAAAATAAAGTGGGGTGGGGATAAAAATGCCCATGAGAGGATGGGCAATTTAGACTGGATTACTTTTGAGAAAATAGAAATGAAAAAATAATAATAATCAGACCTGCCCAGAGGAGCAGGACAACCCTTCCTAATGCAAGTGGCAATGCGAGTGGCAGTGGTAGCGGTAGGCGCTCTAAATCTTTGGAGAATGGGACGCTGTCTTATTTGCCAAAACCTAACGCCATTAGATCCCTTCCCCAGATTGCTAGGAATTGGCATGCCCAATAAATGGGCACTCATGAGAGACCATTTCCCTTCTTTTACTCTCGGCTCTCGCTTAGGAGTGCGTGCTCTAAACCTTGAGGATGAAGTATTATTATTATTATTTAAATAAGAAGTGCTCAGAGGTTTTTTTCAAATAAATAAATTATGCGTGTGTTTCGACATAAGCCTCCTAAGTTCACGGGTCCATGAAGGTTGTCTGGGACAAACCGACTAGAGAGAACAAGCTTGTCATGATTCAAGAGGCACAGAGAAAAGGGTCTGAGCAATTTTGCATTGTAGAGACCCTTAGATCTCTTGGGATTGCATAAAAATTATATATAAAAAAACTCTACGTTGGAACGTCAATCGTGATCGGACAATGCCTTCTTGTGATGATTAGTTGCTCGGCACGTGGAGTCTACTGGATGCTCGAAGAATGAATGACTCTGTTGACAAATACTTATTTAGATAGTACGTTCTCATGTTAAAAAAATTGGACCGGTATTTACTCTTTTTCTATTTTAAAGAAGTTATTATTTTTATTAATAAGAAGAAATAACTTAGTTAGAATTATAAAACTAATCTTTATATTATTTTGACATGTGCTATAAAATTTAATAGCAGATTACATTAAAGAATTTTTTATATTATAAATATTATCACTCGTACCTTATATCAAGAAAAAAAACTTCCATTTACTGAGAAAATTTTGCTTTTTTAACATTTAAATACAATAATTTATTTTAAAAAGAACGAATTGTGCACATTAACTCAAAAAAATAAGTTGACATTAACTTTTTCTAGGCTCGTGCCAAGTTTGCTCTACCAGTTATTAGAATAAAGAGCCCTTTTCTCGGGACCCACCGAAGGAAAATTTTCAAAATCCCATACTACCCCCGTTCTTATCCGCTTCGGCTGTTCAAATAGAGCCACTCTGATATGGGCATTATTGTAATATAAACTTTCCACATCGCATGAAACATTATAATATTATGTTTTTATCAACCTTCTAAATAATTTAAAATACTTATCAAACGCACCAAACTTGTATTACAATTATTTTTTACATGAAATAAAAATCTTTCATATAAATTATCTTTACACCATATATTATAAGTTATAAAATTCGACTTTAAAGGAGTAATTTTCATTCTAAGTAGGCATGATTTATTCTTTTCTTCTATCCATGATGAGGATTTTCGAAGCATGACGTCTCCCAGAATTATGATTGGCTGGGAGGACGCACATAGTGGACATATCACATCATCCTGGATTGATAAGAGGAGTACCTTCAATGATGATGGTGCGCTAGTCATCCAGAGTGTGACTTAATCCATCCAGCTAAGGGAGGATGCGCACGTGTGAAGGGGGAAAGCGAGTGGACTTTTTTGGGAGAGCACACCCCGGCGTGATGACCAGGGGGTCGCACGTGCGACAGGGCCTAACCGAGCTGGCATGAAGTCAAATACTGTTCAGACTATGGGGCTTAGGAGTGAGGCACGTGGCGCTGTTAATTGGAATTAATTGTAGAGCCCCCAATAAATGCAGAAACAACTAAAAGGGAAGAAAGAAAGAGTTACGACGTGGAAATTCGAAAGCTACCCCTCGGCCTCTATCGAGAAAACACCTCGGGTTTGGTTTACCATTGAATTGGAGTATATTTTTTATAAAAATAAGTTTAATTTAATAATATTATCGTGCTTGATACTTCATTCCACGTCAAGTTATTCCAATTAAAAAAATTTTCATGTGCAATTCTTTGTCTTGAACAGTAAATTATGATATTTTCCATTAGGTGTGATAAAAATTATATGGGTTAAAAGTTTTATAGTTACGGCACATTAAGTTAGGATACATGAAATCCTTTGATTAATTGGGAAAATTGCAACACTTTGAATGATTTTGTTAATTATTATGAACAATAAGATGATTGGGATTGCCATTAGCTGTCGTGTAATAAAAATTATCAAGTGCATAATTTAGATAAAATTTAAAAAAATTATGAATATGAATTTACATATAAAATAAAACTCATATGATAACTAAACACTAAATTTGCCTATAAAAAAACAAAACATATAAATTCTCAAGTTTTCAAGTTTTACATTGTTACAAATTAAAAAAAATCTTAGTATGATCAAATTTTACTTATGATGCCAATACTCTTCGCGGTTTAATTAAGGGCAGAAGGAGACCGGGAAGGTTTCGTTAGGAGTGAAGGTGGTCAATTGACAGAAGTGAGAGGCAAGAGACTGGAAGAAACGCGTCCCTTGCCCCAGTAGGAACATTGCAACACGTTGTCGTTTCCTGATCCACGTTGCCCTTTTCGTGACAAGGCTTCCATAAATTTGCCCTAGAGAGCGAGCGCAATCCACGATGAGAAGAGGGATGTTCATGGCCTTTTTTTCTGTATGAGGATGAACATGGGTGCATGTGATGGGAATAAAGACCCATAGACAATCGTATTTATTAAAGGGTAGCATCATGATTCAATGAATAGGTTGATCAACAATTCAACCAAATGACTCATAATCAATCACATATAATGAGAAGAAAATTTTAATAACTTATAATAGTAACTATTATGTTCCTCAACAAGTGCGCCATAGATTTTATACCTTAGAAAAATCACATAATATTTACATTTGAATAATTACAATGGTATACTTTCTAGTTTGTTAAATTACGAAAATGTTAAAATTATGGGAATATCTTCATTTTTTTCTCCCAAAAATTATTGGAACGTATCAACCATTGGAAAATTTTCTTAGATCATATTTCTGAATGATAAATTGTATTATTAAAATAATGTAGAGCTGATCATAAAACCTTAGTAAGTATTGGTAATCATATCATAAACTTATTGCGTGATTTTATCAAGAAAATTTTAATAATTTTATTAAAAATTTTAACGGTATTTTAAATAAAAATTAATATATTTCAACATATGTACATACAACTCACTGCATACTTCGAAGTTTTTAAACCGAGCATTTACTCCGTCCAATGGGACGGCGGTTCAGAATCAGAAAGGGTTCGCGGCCGCACGAGCGAGAAAAGGACCCAATCCATGACAAGCGGGGGGGACGAGGGAGGTGGGCACGACCGCCAAGCTCCGGTCAGCGGCCGGACAACCTGGCCATGGGGAATTGAATGCCCGGGCGTACGGTTGACCTGCTGTAGCCGGTTCCTTGTCGGGCTCGCGCGTGCGACCCCCCCTGCAAACTGTTTGCTCACATTTACTTGGCGGCCGACCGAATGAGCACCCCCCACGCCCCACACCCACAGTATGCTCATCTGACTTGCAAGCCTGCCTCGGGATTTGAGGGATTTACGTGAAGCTCAGAAACAAGGCCCGGCCCAATTAATCCATTAAAAAAAAGTTCATAATTTCAATTACCAAATTTAATATTTAGTAAATAAATAGGCCAAATTACCTTAAAATTTTATGATTAGGCTAATTTTTCCTATGTTGTCATGAATTTTCATAAAAATAATGGAAATCGTATGAGTTATTTATTTTTGGGTTTCGCGAGACGGCACCCGATTTGACTCTTGCATTTTCTTCATTAAGTGACGGTATAATATTTTTGTGATTCGTTGATTACGAGCAACAGAGTGATCTTCGCTACTATCCCATTTACATGACCAATGACAAAAAACGCCAGCAACACCTCAAAAGTCTTGGATAACATGAATACAGTCCCATGAAGGTTTGGATTTCGCATTTACCATAGATATACTAACCGGTAGGCATCGGATGGAAGGAAAACTGAGGGACTGTGAGATCTTGTAGGCTCCCTCAGAAAATGGAAATTGCCATGAATACAGTCCCAAAAGTTTGGATCCGCAGATTCCTCGGAAAATGGAAGTTGATGTCTTGTACCATATCACTAACAAAATGGTTCATACACACAGCAATGGCGAATTACTCAATTTGAACTCCATGGCTGAAACATCGAATGCGCATGAAACATCGACGGTATGATTTCCCTCGGGCTCAAAGAAAATGCTGAGAGGTGCAAGTGTTATGCGGAACTTCCAGGTTGAAAATTTTGGCCTACAGGGACCTCAAAAATAGCGGGGATCGACACAGACATGGCCTGCTGCTCCCTCCCACACTAATCCCTCATCTATGCGAGTGGTACACGGATCGAGCGATGTGTGCTGGCCCAGAGGATCCGTGGATCATAACGACCCTGCAGTCATTAGGTTCAGCGCCAGCCTGGCCCTGAACTGCCACGCGGATTCGGAAGAGGAACCCGAAAGGTTCTTGGACCCAGCTTCTTGTTGGCAGCTTATAAAGGCATGAGAGGACCTTTCTCCTCGCTTGTTCCAGTATCAAGTCGAGAACCTTGAGCCCGTGGGGTTTCCTGATCTGAAGCTTGTAGGCGTCGGAGGTGCTCCAAATGCTGAAAACAGCCCGCGAGCTCGGGTCCTCCTCGATGAAGTTCAGATTGTCGGTCTCTCCTCCTTTTGCTCTGATACCTTTACTGAAATACGAAACCCATGTGCCGAGGCTCAGCTTCTCGTTCAAGATCGTTGAGATGTCGGCAGGATAGACGTCCTTGCATTTCAGTCTCTTCTCGTACGTAGAAGGAGATGACTTGGTTGACGAGTAACTTATCTGTTCTAATGTCTGCGGGTTGTTCCTTCGGTGGGACGCTGATCGGTCGCATGTAGATGACTAATGAGCTTGAGATTGTGTAGTTGCACTTAGCGGTGAAGAGATTCATCGCAGCCGTGTTCGTCTCCTCGGTGGCCAGAAGTGCATGTTGTGCCCCAATTGCTGTCATACAGTCTTCGAGTGACTTTACGAGCTTCGATCCAATTGCCATCCGCCTGGATTAGTTTTTTTTTTTCCTGATAAAATCATTAATCATCTTCATGTAATATGTGACAAATACAAAGGTCACAGGCTGTAACGTTGGTCTGTTCCGTCCCCTCCTTCATCTGTAGAACGAAAGGAGGGATGGAGGGGATATCAATAGGCCCTAAAATTGGATTAGTTGGGATAGAATGAACACGTTACCTGGCGACTTGTAAGAAATTGAGTATTTTCAACATAAGAGCTGAGGATTTTTCAATGAAGGAATTGACTTGGGATTGCTTAGTAATTACGTCAAGACAGCGAGCCAATCAGGACATCAAAGGCCAAGAACATCACACAATGGCACGAGAACAATGTGGTTTTAACTTTTTCCTAGAATCACCTAACCACACGCATAGGTACTTTTGAAGAACCAACACAAACTGAAAGTAAATTGTAGCTTGCTAACAGATCAGTTGCCATCTTTTGATCCTGACCGAGCTTCATTGCATTTTATCTCTTTGCATCTACAGGATCTCATCCGTGGGAGAGTAGTTCTCTGTATTGCGATATCCCCCCAAATTTGTTTTGAACATTTGGCATGACAAGAAGAGAGAAACCGTGTAATTGGAGACAGGAAGGATCCTCAGTTCCTTGTTTTTCTGGCTTCTACAGACTTACAGCTCATGGAGATCACTCCACAAGTTGCAGAAATACTCGGGTTTCAATAATTGTGGGTCGATTGAACCGATCTTTTGTGGTGTTTGATTGTTACCTGTGGGTAGGACAGACACGAAGACCAAGCACACAGCCCAACTTAACGCACAATCTCCCAAACCCGAAAGTCGTAGATGTAGCAAAGGACTTTCTCACGCAGACATTCTTAATGCAACCTCTTACCAATCCAACAACATCCCCGTTTTGATGCAGCTCCGCCACCTGTGTATGTATACAGAGTTGTAGATGTAGCCAAAAAAGGGAAGAAAGAGAAAGTATTTTATAAAATAATATATTATTTTTTATCTAATAATTATATTTTATGATTTATTTAATATATTTTAAAAAATTTCTAATAATAAAAAATTACCATTTATCCTTTTTTTTAATGGTGAGATAATCTAGCACGTCACGTGCATACAATCGTGCTTCTCGACGAAAACACCTCAGAGTAAATGGGACAGAAAGGACCGAAAAGTTGCAGAGAAGGAAAAACCGCCACCTCCGTCGAGCATCCCTGCTCTTCCTCTCGAATCCACTCCGGCAGTGGCGCAGCTCGGCCAGTTCCAGGTACGTCGCTCCTTCGCGGTCCTCGAGCTCGTACTCCTATCGCCTCTTTGCGAGAAGAATGTCTTCCGTATGACGGAGTTCCAGCTCCGTGCTCCGGAAATGCTCCTTTCGGCTGTTTCCGGAATTCATAGGTTTTCTCTCCCGCGCGTGGCCTTCGACTAGTTTGAGCTTGTTCTCTCCATGCGTTTCGATTTTGTTTTAGATAATTTAGTTTGGGATCTGGATTTAGGACGCTGTAGCTTCAGCGATCTAATTAACATTAGATCCAAACTGGGATAGATTGTGAGACCTGGTCGCAGTCGTTCCTGGTAACGAGATTGGATGTATTTAGTATTCCAATCGTAAGCTTAAGCTATTTGTTATGTGAGGAGAGACTTCTTGATACAAATTCTGTATGGATTGGAAATCATAGTGCAGGATTTGCAGCGTGCGTAGACAGTCTAGTGATTTCAGATTCATACGTGCGATTGTTGGTAACTATGCTTGGGAATTCTACTAGTTGGTCGAAGTGATGGAGAATAATTTTCATTGAAATGCAATAATAATTTGCATTTATTCAGGTTTTCCTATTCAAGTGGCTGACAGCAACTGCAGCTAGGAGGTTCACACAGCATGGCCAGGATAAAACCCCAGGCTCTACTGCTGCAGAGTAAAAAGAAGAAGGGACCGAGTCGTATCAGTCTCGCTACAATAATCATATACACTCTGATCATTGGGCTTATTTCACTGTCCTTGATTGCTACATTTAGAAGTTGGTCACGAAGGTTTGCTGTATATTCCTCTTTTTTCCCCACTTCCTCCACTTAGCAGCTGTTATGACTCTTAAGTATAACTGGCTAACCACACTTTGTAATTGCATTTTGTGATCACATTTTTATGCCACAAATGACTAGCTAGTATGCAGTGATCACTTATATTTGGTTTTTGGTAATGAGTATTGCCTAAATTTATGTTATGCTGACTCGCTTACAGGTCCATGGAGCAAAAAGGTGCTGGCTTGAAGAACGTGGAGGTAACATCAACTCTTAAGCTGATAACAAATGAGTTCTCTCTTTTTCTTTTTGTATTTGTAACTTCACCCTGCCCCCCCCGCCGCCCCCCACCCCCCCCCCCCAAAAAAAAAAAAACACTTTCAAAGTGCATCTTTGGAAACTAGAATCAGTCTGCAATAATAGTCTTACAATTGGCAGCAAATGTAGCTTGCATCCTCCTGGTAATTCTTCTATTTTCCATATTTGTGATGGTTTAATTTTTTTATTATGTGTCTATGTTTTCAGGTACAGGGTTCGGAGAAAGATTTAAAGAAGTATGATCTTCCTGGATATGCTGTAAGTTTTGCCAAAACTTTTATCATAGTGCACCACTGTTCCTTTTGTAACAAGCATGTTTTTTAACTTGAAATGAGCTATCCTCGTCATATTGACTAAAGGCAGAAGGCCATCTTTGGCAACTATCTAATGTTGGTTAGATATTAAATAAAAATGGATTTTGATGGCTTTATATGCTTTCGTAGTTATGAAAATATTGTAATATAGGCTTTAATGTTTTGAAAAATTTGCACTTTATTTGTGTTGAATATTTAATTATTAAATATGCAGAACGTTAACCTCAGTGAGTTTGTAGTTCATCTTTTATTGAAATCATATTTGTCTGTTATCGCTTGGAAAATACATTTTGCTGACTGGCAGCATTCTCCAATTGAGTTTCCATAGGTCTTGAGTACATCAAAGGGGGATATAACAGTAGAGCTTTCTAAAGATATTACACCAGGGATTGTGGACAAATTCTTGGACCTGTGGTGAGGCTTTTTTATCAACTTGTTTCTACTCCTGTGGGTTATGTATATTAGATATACATCTCAAAACCCAAATAATATTCTGGTCAAACAAGGCTTCCTCACAGCTGAAAAAAGTTTGCTCAATCAGTTATGTTTACTATACCCATCAACATTTTGCTCAAAAAAATATCCCAATTCATTTCATTTCTCTCCGCCCAATTTTGAGTTTCAGGTTCCTAAACTCGGAGCAAATCTGTTGATACATTAGAAATGCTCGGACCATGTTGCTGTATATATTAATCTGCACCGCATGGGGATCTCATATAATACTGTGATGGGTTTTGTATTATTTGCAGTCAAAAGGGCAAATTTAAAGGTATGCCTTTTCAACAAGTCATAAAAAACTACTTGATTCGAGGAAGTAATTCACAAGGAGCGGGAACTGCTCAAAGCTGGATATCTGAAGGAAAGCTCCGCACTCAACTAGTGCCAAGGTATTCTTGTTCTATCAAGTGTGGTCAACAGTACGGTATGTTATGTTTCTACTAATCCCCGGAAAAAGGAAAAGGAGATAAAGCTGATACACCTATTTTCATGCCTGATGACCAGGGGCAAGCATGAAGCCTTTATGCTGGGTACTTCCAAGAGAAGGCAAGATGACAAGAGTTTTGAGCTTATAATCACCACTGCATCTTTTCCTGACTTTGATGATAAGCTTATCATGTTTGGACGTGTCATTGAGGGAGAGAATGTAGTGAAGGTAGTCAAGATTCTTGTCTGGGGGTTCTTAGTATAGATTCTTTAGTTAGAAACATTTCTTATATGTTGGTTGTGTCTTTGCGAGCTTGTTGTCAGGAAATTGAAGGCGTGGAAACAGATGAGCATTACCACCCCAAGTCTCCTATATCGATCCTGAACGTGACTCTTAAACAGGAAATATGAATTGGAGCATCCGAGCAGCTGTTGCAGGATTATACTAAAAGCGCAAGCATGCCCTGAAGTTGCTAAGTGTGCTCTCTGTTGCTCAAGATTTCCAGGAAGGGGTTGGTCGCCCTTTGCTCACTTGCTTCACTCTGTATTGGCGTGGATTTTGCGGTACAACTACTATGTTGGTAATGGTATTGTCTTTTTCGGTTGTTAAGATTTACTCTTGGGATTTAAAAAAAAAAAATTGTGGTGGTTAAGGAGGGATTTTTTTTAATGGTGAAGATTTACATATTTGGAGTTGATAGAAGTAGTGAATTCACGGTTTTTCTTGACCTTGCCATGTACAGAATCATTGTTTCTCTCGTCCTCCTTCCTTGTTATACAGTCCATAACGATTGAGCTGCTCTCTGCTGTCCGATTATTTTCATGCAGCAGTATCGCTGGTGTAAAACTTATACATGTTTTGAATTGCCACTTCATCCAGATGAGTTGGGGCCAAGTCCAATTGAATCCTACTGGTTGAGGGCAGTCTCAATATGCACTCTATAGCCCACAGCTTGGATGCCTCCCGAGATCTGGGAAACTGTTGTTGATTTTATCGGAGACATTGCCACTGTCATTTAGCAGATGGATTCCGGTCGTGCAGAGCGCGAGTGAAATTTTAAGCAAGAACAACTGAAGGCAATATCGAATTATTCGACTATGATTGTTGTTTCAGTAAACCTTCGTCACTTCCAAGGATTGAGTGCTAATCTTGAAGGCAGGTAATTCCATGAAAGGGAACTTGGCACGGAATGGCTGGAGCTTCTAGTTGTGGCCTTTGATTCCTTAAAGAACTTCTTAGCTTCTATTTCTAAGGTGCATGTTCTTCATAGAAACTATCGAATGCTGTCACTCTCAAATGCACAGTGGTTTAGACCTGTTAATTCGGCCTGGCCACTATCTCGTTATGCCCAAAAATCCTAACTTATGCACAAATATTTTGTTCTTTTAAGTTATCTAGTTTGGCTTGAATTAAACAAAAAAAATAATTAAAAAAATAAATTTCAATAATTTCATATTTCTAAAATAATTTTTATATGGTATGATTAATGGATTAATCTAAATATTATATTAATTTAAAAAACATTAAAATAACTATTATAATATAATTACATATATAATTAATTATTTTTTTAAAAAATTCCCCATTATTTTACTTTTTATTATAAATATTTTTGTACTTTTGATTCCATGCGGCCTATATATTTGGGGGACAAAACCCCTCGTCCAGGCATGGTTTTTGCCAAGTCTACAGTGTGTTCCTTTTTCCCTCTTTCCATGTGCATCTTGATATATTTTAGGCTATTGAGTCGGGACTAACTTAACTTTGAGCCAAGTCACCTCATTAGATCGCAAACTTATGCAAATCGTAGATCTTATTAATTTGTATTACTCAAACAAAAGATTTTATGTGTCGACCTACATGAATAGCTTATGTTGGACAGTTGCTTTATAATTATACATATATATATATATAAACACAGCATATTATTTAAAAATATAATAAATTAATAACTAATATAAATTCGACTTCATCCTACCCTTAAAGAACACAAACATTCTAATTATGAATTTACCCCTGCTAGGAATTTAAATTCTTAAATAATAACCACCTCCAACTACCACTCATGATGACCCGGCACTAAAATCCTGAAAAGGTCGCGGTATGTGTAGGACCCAAGCCTAGGGTTGGGTCCTATCGGTGGGTCAACCTGCGTAGTCATGCTAGACCAGGCCCATAGGCCCCCAATTATATGGGGTACTTGACCCTCAACCGCCCCATTTCCACGGGACGTGGAGGTAGTTATGGAGAGAAGGTCGGGCCACGATGCGGGAAGCTGGAGTTGTATGAAATGAATGACCCCTTGGCAGGAAGAAGAATCAGCGGGAATTCAGGCCACCCAACATATATGGGTCTTGCCAATTCTCCCGTGGCCCCGCAGCTCTATTCGCACCTGCCTTGCTCTGTTCTGTTCGATCCAGCCGTCTACTTCTAGGTTCGTCTCCGCTTCTCGGTCTGCTTGCTTCTTGTCAATTCAAGTCAACCATCATGATGATGATTCAATACACATTTCATCTAGGTAACCTGTCGTTTTTGGTGTATTCTTAATAGGTGGATTTGATTCCAATACGTGTCGTTTTTTATGATGCCACGATGCTAAGTGCTGGAAACACGTGATGGTGCCGCAACACAAAGTGGCAATGCGAAGCGACGCCTGATAAAATGGTTGGCACACAACCGGAAAGACAAACAGACACAGCCATCGTAGAACCCTTGGTATTCATTGCGCTTGAGAAGCGCCGGAAATAAGGGGGCAAGCCCAACCTCAGGGGCCCATTGGCGGGCCAACCCGCGTGGTCTTAGCAGACCAGGCCCATACGCCGCCCAGATATACGAGGTACTCGGGCCTCATGTTGGGGGCAGCGGTTGAATCTCAACCGCCCTACTTTCACTTGACATGGAGGCAGCTGTGGGGAGAAGGCCGGGCCACGACGCGGGAACCTAGAGTTGTATAAAAGACCCTTAGCAGAAATAGAGGTGGCAAATCGTGCTGCCTGGCACAATAAGGGCTGACCTAAGCACGACCCTTTTAGGATATCGTGCCGGATCGGCATGGCACAATAAGACAAGGCAGCCTTCCGCTGGTCCGATAACACGATAATCTCGTTTGATCGTGACTTATCTATAATTATATATGCGCTCACAAATGATATTTTTTTCTATCATTTAATAGTGTTTGATAATTTATTAGGTTTTAAAAATTTTTCTAATCGGACTATCATATCAGCCGGATTCGGTGATCATCAGGCCCAACACCCCTAATAAAATTATCGGGCCATACCAGCACAGTACGATAAGCTTCCGGCATGATAAGCCTTGGCCTAGCACCATGTTATGGCCGGATTTTGCCATGTCTACGTGGAAAGAATGTGGGGGAGGGAATTCAGACCCAACAGTGTGGAATTTCAACAAATCAGAAAATGATAACCGCATATTTTAAATATATTACTTTTTTATTTATATATTTTTAAATTTTTAAATATGTACGCTCGCATTTGACCAACGACCTCATTGTGTGATACCAGTCAACTATCTACTCTAAGAACGGTCATCTGTCGGGGCCCACGATTTCTTATCTACCAATGAGAACATTAAGATGTGTGAAATGTCTTTATGCTCCTGGTGCTGTGAGCCCCAACCCTCAGGGTCTTTCTTTTGCTATTGGGCTTAAATGCACCGGGAGTACAATCATACGACCACGCCACCATTTCAAAATCCCGCCAAAATGCAACCAACCAGTCCCACGAGAGACCATCCCAATTCCAAATCCCTATATATAGGGAGGCTCCTACACTTAATTCTCGGCCAAGGCATGTCCGCGATTTCGTCGTCACGCTGAAAACCTCAATCTTCTTCAGCAAACGCTTGCTCACGACGGCGACTGAGAATCCATCTACATCAGTGGAGATGTTCCAGAAAAATCTCATTTGTTGCTTCCGTTCAGGTCGTGATGTTCAGGCAAGCCACAGGCGTGGTAGAGGTAAGCCGGTGGGGCCAGGATGGAGCTCGATCTAGCAAGGTCCTCGGGACTTGCATTGCTTGATCGAATGCAGTCACTCTTGCTGCCGGATATGCGGAAGGTGCGAACCATCAATCGTGGAGCGTGTGGAATCTTGTTCTTCTTTCTACATATTTGTCGGCATTTTTCCTTCTTCACGTGCTCTGGTTGTTGTCTTTGTAGAGTGAGTAGGTACTCAGTTTCTTGGATCATTGGCTATTGCAAAGATTTGCCGGTTTCTGGTTTACTGTGGAGGCCGGGAACGACTTTATTAGGACATGGAATTATATCACATAAGAGTTATTGCTTTTGGCTTTGGCCAAAAGTGTTTGTGGACACTCCGCTCATTTGACAGTTTGTGCTTGGAATTAGCTGATAGGTAGATCAGTGGATTATTGACTACCATGGTGATATTGCCGGACTTTCAGCTTATTTATTAATAAGCCAGAGAAGCTCGCTAGGTTATTTTCACCTTTCCAAGCAAATGATCTAGCAATACACTCTATATTGTTTTGGATGTCATCTTTTCAGTTATATAAAACCATGTTCTCTCTGTTTTTGCTGTCTACTGTGTCATTTTAGCTTTCAGTGGCAATTAGAATTCATAGATAAAGAGCTTAATAAATGTGTAGTTATCATGGTGAGTTGCTGGTTTTTGGCTTTGTGCCGAAGGCATGGTTTGAGCAAAACAAGGTTATTGAAGCACGGCAGAGACTGTCACGATCCATTCAATATTTGACAAAAACTTCTTACCTTTGAGTAGTGTGTTGGAAGAAGTTTCCATTGATACACGTGCTTCCATGTCCTGTCATTCTCCTCTGAGCCGTATCACCGAGTATATCATAAGAGCGTTTCTGTTGAGATGTCTCACGAAATGCATGTTGTCCATTTATTACTGAATTGAACTTTAATATCTTTGCCGATTCTTGACAGTTACTGTTATGATTCATAAAATTATGCTTTAAATTGGAGAGCAAACTTTCCTTCAGATCGTATATCATTTCCATTGTGGTCTGTAAAACAGTTGCTGTACTGATTTTCAAAAGAAATTAACTAATTATGTTTATCACTTGGGGCGGTAGGCTCCATTGTTTACATCTGGAAGGATATTGCGTCTCTTGCTAATATTAATTTTCTTTCAGGTACAAACACCTGGATGCTCAGTCTTTGTGATTTCTGGTGTTCCAGCACTGTCGATCTTTTCCTGCATCGTAAGTAGCACACTCTGCGGTGTAATCTTCTGCCGTGGACTATTATCTACATACTTGGGAGGTTGATTCTCTGATGGCAACATAGTTGCCATGTGAAGTGTCATAGATGTAGGTTAGGTATTAGGAGTGACCTTGGAAGTTTCTGATTCAAGTTGTAACTAAATATCCATCTATTACAACGATAGATATTATGATTTGGTGAATCCACTAACTGGTTTTCATACCTTTGACTTGATATCATCGCCGGACTGCAGCAGAATGTTCGAGTTACGTGCATCTTCTACAAGATACCTTGAGATGCTGTTGGATGAGGTGAACATTGCTCTCTGTTCTATTTAATGATCTGATGTCATATATAGAAGGATAAACCTAATTTTGGAGAACGGTTGGCCTTTGTTTTTGTGAAAAACTGAAAGTGTAGTGTAGCATCCATTGCTTCCTGTTTCTTTCCATGATGGCGCTCTTAGTGAAATACCAGAAGTATAGTGAAACACTAGGGGGATGGTGTATGACCACTAAATATTAAGGGCGTTGATTCCACGAAAAACATTTTCCTGCCTCAGAAACAAACACAATTCTCTAAAATTTCAAGAAATAATGTTCTTTGACTTCTTCACTTATCAATTATTCGTCCTTGATTGCAGCTGCTAGTAAGTGGCCAAAGGGACAAAATGGTGGGCACCAGCCTCTATGGTGCTGCATATGAAGAGATGGGAATTCTTCAAAAGTTGGCTTCTCCTCGAGATTCCTAGGCACAAGTGAAGATATTTGGGCGAGCCTTCATTTCGCCACGTTCTGGTATTGTGATCCAGCATTCATCCGTCAAGCATATGCACATAACTCACCCTAAAATGCTTTAAACCCGATCTTTCAGGTTGCTGAAAAGATTGAGCCATGGTCAGATGGTGTACATCTGCGGACTGACATGCTCTCTATCACAAAGGATCAGTGGTGAGTACGATCAACTCGGGCTCATCCCAACGCCTCTGTTTGCCTAACTTTTTGAAATAGATCAGCCTTTCCATTTTAGGTATTATCTGGTTTCAATAATTCTAGCATAGTAGTAATTCCACGGGGCAGCTCTGAAGTACTATGGGATGAGAAAAAAGCTGGTGCTTCTTTTGTTAATCTTAGTGTCCTCCTGACGATTCTGAGTTCATTCCATCTTCGCAAAATGTCACCGCTTTCAAATATGTCCAACCAGAGCAGCTCTACATAGGTCAGGGTTTCGGCATTCTTGCTCAACTATTGACGTGGAGAGCCGGACCTTCGGTTTTCATGTTATGGTCCCCTTTGCTACCGCACTGATTTGAGAATGTACTGGAGTAAAATTTTCAAAAATTCGTGCACCTATGCAAATTCCTAAATATGCAAGGGACTATTATTTCAGAGATGACCGACAATTTTCTTTTTCTTTCCAACGTCTAAAATCGTCAAAAAATTGCTAAAGGTCATTTCTCTTGGGTTGAACTTTTTGAATTTGTCCACGTAGTACCCAATGGAATGTCAATTTCCATAAGGGAAATTCGGTTGATTTGATGAAGACCTCGATCCAGCTGCTATTATTCCAGGGAAGGTCGCCAACGCTCCTTGATGCTGCTGGCCATCGTCTTAACCCCGAGAATATGCTGACCGGGGTTGAGTTCAACTATCTCCGTCTTCTTCTCTCCAATTTTTAATCTTTTTAAAATAAATTTTTAATTTGGCTGAGAATAAAATGGACACCTTACTTACTTCTAATGGCCGACAGTGATTTCATCGCCACTGTAAACGGAAAGCGCCGGAAAATAAATTGCTCAATTTTTACACAAGAAATGGCACTTTTATACGAATTGGTGGATATCTAGAATATTTGCCCTACATTTTATTATTGTTGCTTACCGTGGGATTCAGTTAAACTACCTTTTCATTGTGAACTACCTACCTAGAACCTTGCTCTTTTAACTATATTAACAAATCCTTTGCGTGAAAAAGTTCACAGAGCTTGAAATTATTCATCATCTGTCTTTAAATTTCTTTGGAGAACCATCTAGGGTCAACTCATTATCAGGATCTTGATTCCTTTTCTAATGGATTCACACAGATATGCAGAGCTTGGATCAATCAAGTCAAGCTATGCCAGCTGGAAACGAGATGCTAATACATTCATTTTGGTCTTCTTCAGTCAGGAAGAACCCCGACGAGCTGAGGTAAATGCCGTTACGACGGCTTTTCAGTGCAGCTTCCACCGCAATAAATCCGTCTCTGAAGTTGGGGCAAGTGTCGTTACATTGTATGGGCTGAATAGCCATGCAATGGCCGCAGATACCTCCGGATGAATACAATAATCTTCCTGAGGTAGCATCTCAGACCGATTTAACTTAGATGCTTATTGGATGAAGGTTAGTACGATTTACTTCGTTGGATTTCTACAGCATATTCACATAAAGCTTGGGGGGAAAAAAACTAAAGAATACACTACTTAATGGCATTGGGACATCAGACGACTGGCTATCGACACTTGACTTGGGGATGACAACCCAATGGAAGATAAAGTTACACAATTGATGTTAACCACGATTGTAAAAAAAAAAAAGAAAAGAACCTGATCCAGGTAGATTGAATTGAATTGTAATCCAACCCAAAAAAACTGGCCAGATCAAACTGTTTCATGTTCAATTTTTTTGGTAAATATGGTTCGAATCTTCACTTTTATATAGTTAGGTTAATCGTGATTAATTGAACCGAATCTTTTCAATATAACTAAAAATATTATATTCATATAATTATGTTCTCAATATTAATTATATAATGGTAGATTCCTTAACTTATTTAATGCATGAAAATCAACATAACCGTCCAATTTTAATATTATAATAGAAAAGTTCTTTATCATAAAGATACTTAAATAAAAAAAATTTAGGATTACTGAAATCTTAATTCGAGCTTTAACGTTTAGGGTATTTTTCAATGTAACATTTTGAAATCTGGGTTCATTTTATACTTTGTTCGTCATTAAACTATTTGAATTTGTTGTTATGAAGGGGTAACTTATTTTTGCCTCACATCTTCGTATGATTGTATCGGTAAATATACAATGATTTTATTGTATCATTAATTTAATATCATTTTAATAGAATTATGAAATTGTGTTGGTAACTTTCGTTACTGAATTGGAACACTTTGATACAAAAAATTTTAAATTTGTCACATTATTTTATTTCAAAAATCAATAAATTCAGTTTACAGTCCCATTATTCTGTTTGGATCTATACAAAATTGATCCCAAGTCAAACTTCAGGTTCGTCTCCGTTTGGTTTTCAATTAAATCGTATGCACACCTAATGCCCACCACCTTGAAAAGATGTCCATCTCGGAGCTCCCTCTGCATGTTATATTAGGTCAAATTCAATTCCCTATTTGAAGGATCGCTGGAGTATTTAGCTTGCGTCGAAAACCAAGTCACAGTCATCTCCAAGGAAAGCGAGCAAGACTGTCTTGAAGAGGGCTAGGCATCCTGAATTGAGCCTAAGGTGGATTTTCTTGGGAAGGTTAGGTAAGGTTGGTCGATGTCTGCTCCATCAAAATGCAATCGATCTACTGATCACATTTTCTGCAAGGGCATTTGTTAAGCCCCGGTTCCACTAAATAATGACAAGATATCATTGATGTCATCTTGGTTTTATTTGTTTTTCAATATGTATTATGTTATTGTTATGTCAAGCAATTTAATACGCTCTAATTGATTTAAATTCATCTGTTAAGTGATAAAACTTTCTCAAATATAAATTTTTTACATTCATCAAAGTTGAAATGCATCTAATACCTTAATCAAAGAAAAACATTAAAAATTTCCAATTCAGCAATCAAATGGAAATGATTTCTTTCTAGAATAGAACCCTTCTTAATTCTCAAGGGCACCGAAATGTTACCTCGATTTGCTTTCTGGGTTGTAGTGCCCTGAAAATAAACCCTAGGACAGGCAAAAGAAGAGTACAGTCATGTTAGCAAGCAGAATGTTTTCTTTTCCTGGTCATTAACAGACATCAGACATACTTTACGAGCGGAAGGTATCGTAAATAAAAGCCAAGGAAAGCAAAAATAAGTGCTCGGAGAGTCAACAGCCCGAAATTAGAATACGCATCTTGACCCTGTGGAATCTTCCACCGGCTTTTGCACTTAAAAAACTTACTAGTCGCTTCTCCTTTTGCTGCTGGAAGAGGAATTATGCTCTGAAAGTAGTTTCAGAACATTGACCAAGGCTCTCAGGCGATCCCATATGCTCAAACCATAGAGAGCTTCTACCAGTGACACCTGGAACTCAAACCCGTTCTCAGCAACAGGGTACTGCCATGATACAGAGAGGCACATGGTCAATGTAGGATTGAGCTAAGCTATTGATACTACCGATCTATTTATTTAGAGTTGCATGATAATCTTTACCTGAATAGGCTTCGGGATTTTAGTTTTGATGTACGGCCACCATCTGTCCTCAACCACCGACTTCACAAGGCAGCAAGCTCGCAAACCTTCCACACCTGCAAATCGGCCAAATCCACTGTGCTTGACTCCACCAAAAGGCAACGACTGGCATTCAAAAATGACGTTACCATTAATATCATTAAGCAAAATACTTACAAACAAACTAGATTCCTTTTGAATCCCCCTTTAGAATTTGTATTTGCATAGTCAAATCATTGCATTTACCTGGTAAAGTTCTTGACGGCATTAATTAGAAGATCAGGGTGTGTAAAAGAATGTCAAAATATACTGTATCACTTCAACAAAAGAAGTTGCAGTATAGCATGAAATGCTATTCCCGGATAGCTCATTCCAGGGCTAAAGAAAGAGCTTATCAACTGAAACACTAAGCAAATTGAGAATACCTGACACATGTAAGTAGATGCGAAGTCATTAACTGCTGCAACTCCACAATGTATCTGGGAAGCTATCACTTTGGCACGGCGCTGGCTGCCAGAGAAAACAGCACAGCCTAGTCCATATTTTGAGTCATTTGCTAGTCTAATTGCCTCTTCATCAGTGCTAAATTTCATAATGGGCATGATCGGTCCAAAAGCCTGCGTGTAATTGATAGTGGCATCACAAATGCAAGCAACTTAGCAAATACGATGCAGGGCAATAATCACAGGGTTAAGAAAATGGATGCTATCAGAACATTGGTCAAGGAATAATTGCAGCAGCATCAGTAATTTTTTTCTTGACAAATCGTTGCAGAATATCAGCAGATCCCAATTCAATTTCCAGACAAATATGCTGGAGATAAAAATGAAAAAAAAATGAAGAATTCAGGTTTAAGTCTGATCCCAAAGTGTGTGGTTCATGCTTTCTTTACAACTTTTCATCAGGATTTATCACATTTATCCATAAGCCTCATCATTGTTAAGTGGAAGGAAGGTGGCATGGATGCAATATAGGCAATATCATGCAGAATCAACTGGAAAGTCTTCTACTTACCTCTTCTTTCATTAGTTTCATTGAATGGTTTACATTTACAATTATAGTCGGTGGGAAGAACTGATCAACAGCATCTTCACCTAAGTTGCCAAAACTTCCTCGAGCCAACACATTCGCTCCTTTATCTAAAGCATCATTTACAAGGTTTTGTAGCTTTTCAGAATGCTCCTGCACACAGATGGCTCCCATGTCATACTTCCCCAAGAGTGGTGGACCCTGCAAAAGGAGGTTCATTGACCATATTGCACAAGTTTATATATTTAAAAGGATATAAATAACACAATGCAGGGAAATTCTAATATTGTTAACCCTGATGAATTACTTTGCTGCTTATGAACTTTTACTGAAACTGCGCAATTTTGAAATTATTGAGGTTACTTTCAACAGAATTTTCTACATGAGCACAGATGGACATTGTGGAATCTGGTAGGCAAATCAATAGAAATTAAAATAACTGAAGTCCAGATGGTAGAAAGTGTAAACCATGCATAAATAAATAAATAAAAGAAAAAAACTTAGTATTCATGCATTCATCACATGGGCTAAGAAACTTACAGCAGTAACAGATTTCACAATCTCTGATACTTCACTGATAAATTTAGAATAGATATCTTTGTGAACATAAAATCTTTCTGCTCCAGCACAGTTCTGTCCACTCGATTGAAGAGTAGCTCTAACAGCAACTTGTGCAACCTACGACGAATGTAGGTCCATCATCAGCTACACAAAAGAAAGCAAGAAAGTATCTAATTGAAACTAACCAGATTGCAACATAATTCATACATGAGAGACATCTACATCTTCACAAACAATGAATGCATCCTTCCCACCAAGCTCAAGAGTGACTGGTATCAGTGCGTCAGAAGCATTCCTCATTATCTGGAAAAAGAAAAGATATTTCAAATAAATTGCAAAGAGACATTGTTTCACTCTATTTTGCATTAGTTCCATGAATTCACACACAGAGTGAATCAAGCATCATACCTGCTTCCCCACACCAGGTGATCCGACAAATATAATTTTATCAACTGTGGATACAAGTGCCTCTCCTGTCTCAGCAAAGCTGATGGAAAGAATTTGGTTGGTATACTGTAGCCATAAGCCACGAGCAAAAGAAAAGGAGAATTCAGAGTGCGGTACCCTGTTATAACATCAACCAGGTTTTCTGGTGCCCCAACTGCAGCTAGTGCTGCTTGAATTATCCGGAAGTAGAAACATCCTGACCAACTAGCATGTTCCGAGACCTACAAAGGCATGTGCATTTGATTAATTTAACAGAGCCAGGACAAACTCCATAAACTAGGAGATAAAGATATACATATGAAAAGTGGCTGCTTCAGAGACACTACATCAAATGTGACAAAATGGAAACAGTCTCCATGCTATCCAAATTTCAGTACCTTAACCACAATGCTATTGCCTGAAAATACTGCTGCTAGCATGGGATTAAAGAGATTGTGAAAGGGATAGTTCCATGAAACAATGGCACCTACAACACCAATGGGGTAGAATTCTACTTTGGCCCTCTTATGAAGCATGGATCTCCCAGAAGATCTGCATATTTCACAGAGCAGCACATTATTGTGAAGAATCTATTTTAAAAACCACCAAATAATCCAAACATTCTGATATTTCCTGAAGCTACAGTCCTTGTATGTGACTTAAAACCATATTAAATATTTATCAATGTGCAATCTACTTGGAAATCCAAAGTAGATAATATGCATTCTCAAATACCTAAGAAAAGTATACTGGTAAATAGAATGGTTAGGACGGTCCAGGATTACAAAGAGAAACATCAAAAGAAAAAAGAAAAGGAAAAAGAGCTTTTTCCAGCTAAAAACACTAGTGCTTGCAATTTTCTTGCATGAAAACATAATCTGTGACTGTAATTGAATTAAAGATGATTAAAATCATGATGAACGGATTTACATGACGATACAAAACATAAGAATATATATACCTATACTCAGGTTTAAGCCATTTTTCACCCTCAGAAAGAAGCCATGTGATCTTCTCACATGTGGTCATAATCTCTCCCAAGGAGGCATCTACCATTGTCTTTCCAGTATCCCTTGATGAGATCCTATACAGTGAACATGATATAAGACTACGTAACTTGCAAATGAATCTCTTAGCTAGAACACTACACCAAATCAAATCAACATCATAAATAAATCCTCTTCCATTAAAACCCTCAAGAAAAGGCATGGTGCTGGTGAATATCTAATAGGTCTCCTGTCAACTAAGTAGCAATCAGAATACTCAGACATTTGGAGTTATCTGTGTCTTCTGAGTGAGCATAAGAGGCAAATGGATGACTTTCTCCATTGCTGAGAGCGGAACTCTTACTCGCAAATGAGGTCCTGCTGCTCTATTATATACTTCAAGAGTATCCTCAGAAATTGGCGCCTTTGCTTGAAGCTACTAGTTGCCCATATTTTTTGAGCTTTCCTAGCCTGTGCAACATGTTCTTTCACCTGTAAACATGCCACTTGTGTCAGTCATCGAGAATACTGTATCTCATAAATTCAAACCCCTTTCACAGAAGGTCTGCATTGAATATATTCAAAGACATACTACTACAAAACAGAGCCAGAAAGCAAATATTTACATGTGTTTACTCAATGCCATGCCATTTTCTGAGTTGAAAATCAAATCTCCTCAAAGAAAATCTAAGAGGCAGCTCAAACATTAAATGAAATGAGAATAGAATAGATTTCACATGGAATTCCATACAACAACAAATAAACCTACCAACCTCAGCAGGTGTCAGTGCAGGAAAGTATCCCAAATATTTCATAGTTGCAGGTTCATAGCACTGGACTTTCCGATCTGCTTGCTGTGTCCTTCCTCTTGGAGGAATCTGCAAAAATATTATTAGTTCTCTATCACCATTAATCAGACAGTCTATCAATTCGTTTGGTAGCACAATGGAGATGTTGTACAGAGGTGAGAGAATTAAAAAGCAACAGCACTAGCTCGACGCTTTGAAATGTAAAATAGCACCTAAACTCTAGATGAAAGAGACTAAGGATTCAACCTAAAATGAAATCGAACTGCAGCATGTATTAGACAGTTATTGTCGAAAGAGATAGGTAAGTTAATATCTAACGAGCTCAAACCGATCGGAAAAAGCAGACGGTTGGCAACCTGGCAGCATTTGACCGAAATCTAAGCAGCATTTTCACAAACTTACGTAAATGAAGCTGTTATCTCGCGCCTGTGTTCCATCATCCACAACTGTCAGGATCGCAACAAACAGAACTTAGCTGATAAGGATCTTCAATCACCGACAAATGCACAGGCTCGCAAACCTATGAAACAGCGCAAACGCGACGGAAAAATGAAGCAGGTACTTACCATCGGAGGTATCGACCTCAATCGAAGGCACATTCGGAGGAATGAGCATCAGTAGGAACCTGCAAATGGCGTAAGCTAATGCGAGAACTAGCAGAGGCCACCAGAAAGCCATCGTATGGAGAAGCAGAAGCCAGGCGCTCCGCGACTGAGAAGCAAGAAGCTCTCGGAGTGCTAGGGTTTCAGCTCTAAGAGATCGGATTCAGAGCGTCTGAGTAAGCGAAGGAAGCAAAACAAATTCTCGCTCTCCCTGTGATCGCTTTTCGTCTTTTATTTGTGGGAGAAGGACCTCAGCTTACGCCTTACAGTGAGCCCAGTGGCATCTTTGAATGTGGGGATGTAAATTACTGAATCACAGAGGCTAATTTTGTCTAAACATTTTATTGCTGTCTGCTAGCGGTGGTCCTTAACCATCATGTTATTTATTCATATATTTTATATTAAATTATGTATATTGAAAAAAATGACATGTAAATGAGTTTTCCTGCCAAGTGACATGAATGATCAATGGAAGTCCTAATTACAGTTAACATCTTGAATACGTAATTTTTCATTTTCATGGTAAAATATAAAAGTTACTTGTGAATATGCACAAGTTATGAAGTCAAATATCAACACTACCAAAAAAAAAAAAGCTAAGTCAATAGTATTCTTCGTAGTGATGTCTAACATCCTAATGTTTGTAAAATAGTTTAGGTATCCACATCCGAGGGTAAGCTATGGCAAACTAGAGCGTACATTGTAGTGTTCCCCATCCATCTGTTATGCTCCTTTTAGGTTACTAAGACGTGGATATTGAGGAGATATGATAGCAAAAGAATTGATACATTCAGAGTGCATCATGCACTCACCTGCTTCTGCGCATCTTGAAGATGGACGACAATCGTACAAACATGCAACACTATATCGATATCAATTGTGAGTTGTCTGAGAAGTGTTGATTCACCAGCATTTTAGAGGTTGTCTAATTCATTGGTTCACATTGGTGGTAAGCAGAACAAAAACTAACAACTTTGAGCACACAAAAAAAAGGAAGAATTTAGGTTCATGGTTTTTAGGACATTTCAGTGCAGTGCCAGTCTCTCAATTGCCAGCAATACTGCACAAAAGTTCAAAGGACTGGATCTAGATGGAAAGAACACAAAGTACAGGGAATAGTTGGCTCATCAATGAGTTTTCGACGTCCAGGGGTCCCAGAGTTACTTCGTGGGATCTGATGGCTAGTGTGCATCTTTCTTCCTTCTTGTAGTCCAAAGAATACAATGCACCGTATCAGAAATTGTTGAAGAAAAGACAAGATGTTTCTTTCACCCCTTTTAGGTCCATCTCCAAGATGGGATGTGGTTCAAAGCATGAACTAGATATGGAAAGTTCCAATAAGATTCCATTCTAGAGCAAAAATGCATTTATTTATTTATTTCATTTATACCATGACTGGAACATTAGGCTTGGTTGGCACATATGCAATGACTAATAAGGGCTACCAGAGCAGTCGACACTGCGAACAACGAGTAGATAAATTAAACGAGGGTGAAGTGATAAAGAGTTTCAATATTCCACAAGTATGCTTCTGCATCAAATACCTAACAATCACAACAACCATAAATAGAAAACATCACAATAGTATTTGACTTTAACAGCCATTATGGCCATTCTCATCAGCTAATCACAAGAATTCGTCCTTGCAGTTTAGATCAAAACGCACATCAAAATAGTGCATCCACGTCTCAATGATACTATGGCCCACAATGACTTCTAGACAAACATTGAACCTAATACTGATTTGCTCTTTGTTAATTAGATTATAATAAAATTTAGACAAAGCAACAGGAGCATTTTTGGTTTCTCACGATACATTCTGAATGTTATTAGACAGAGGAGGCACAAATAGATCATTATGCGGCACTTAGACTCTTAACTCAAATGATAAAGGTGTGGCACAGGAAGTACTTTGCCCATTTTGACTTGAGCAGACGAGAAAGTGTTCACTTCTCATGGATTGCACGGGCTCTCCCAAGATGAGATCATAAAATCACATCAATGTCCTCTATCTTGAAAACATTAAAAACTTGGACTTGTTGAAGTTGGCCAACCTGCTAAACCTGCTAGGCCAGGGAGACCTCTTGCACCTGGCCAATTAACTCTAATACCACTTGTTGAGAAAGCGTGAGTTCAACAGATCAACAACACAGCAAATAAAATCTTTCCTAGAAAGAATCTTGCAAATCAATAAGCAAAGAAAACGGTTACCAAATTTTTTTTTGTAGAATATCCTAATGCATAGAAAAATCACTGGACTGATTTCAAATTCAAATTTCCATATTATAGCAATTTTTCATAAGCAAGCACTATCGGGTCAACCATAGCTCAAGAGACAATTCTCTTGGATTACCTAAATTCGTCTCTCACATAGATTGTTCACAAATGTCGCAGAAAATAATACTTACAGAGCTTCCATTCTAATATGCACCATTTAAAACTTAGCCCCAAAAGTCATGAGGTTGCTATCAAACTTTTGTCCCGATTGGAGCTTGTTTGCCTTTCCAATTGAGGTTTGATCTCAAACTATACGCTTTAAAAAATTGCTCTATTGTGCTGTGATATTTTTCTATCCGCCAATTTCCATGCTTCCATTTGTCGCATGCTACTACAAAATTATGCTGTCTCTCGCAGTTCCATCCTACAATTGTCTCCTATCTTCTCTCATGATTCCTTATGAGAGGTTCTCTCCTCACAGTTGTCCACTTGTGGATCTTATCATCCCTCACAACACTCGAGAGTGAGAGGCTCTCCAACCTCACAATTTTGTTGGATTTCACGATTCTAGTGGAGGCTAACACTTGTCTCCAAGAATTGAGACCACCGACATCTCTCTTCTTGTGGGTATTTAAAGATATTGATAACTTATGATTCAAATATTGAATTAGGGGATTTTCTTACCTTTAAATATTTTTCATAATATCCAAGTGTATTCCATTTATCAAAATCTGAATTCCACCCAATCCAATAAGGATTCTATCCTTGATATAGGAGGATTTTCCCAACCAGTGCTATGTATGTTTTATACATATATGCACTTGTTTTCAATGCATTCACAAAGCTCTTCGTGGAAAATAAGGTAAATGTAGGCGGTTTACTCTAACAGAGGGAGGAGGGTTTGCCTAGAAAATTCTATAATTTCTGCGATTGAATACTATTAAGCTGCAATGAAAATGGTCTCTAATATCAAATAATATAACCTTTATTTCACCCATAGTTTGAATCCTATAGTTTCTATTTCGTTTTTTTTTAGATACAAAATTTATAGACGGCTAAGTAAGCGATAATCAGACATATAGCGTAGAATCATGTTAATGTGGCCCGTTTAAATCTAACGCAAATGTATTGAAGTACTAATTTAATCAAACTATGATGAATGACATACCGTGTTAATTTTACAATTGAAATAATAACATACTATTGTCACATCATATTAAATCATCACATTTACATACTACTTGAGATGCACGAATTGTTCATCTTTTGGATCCTAGCCCTTGTTGGAATCTGAAATAACCTAGTCATTTCGACTAACGTTAAACATCAGGATCCAAATCGCGATGGATGACCAAACGACAGCATGCCACTTGTCGAGCCCGGTTCGATTTCACCGACTCGTCGAGATCAACTGGTGTACTTGTGTTTCCAGATGCACGAATTGTTCAATGGTGGATGCCACTTTCCCTCGGTCTAATTCAGCAACTTAGCTGATAAGAAGTCGGACTTGAGATGGCAAGTGCAGCCTTCCCCTCCAGCAACCTCATCTTGGATGGCGGCGGCGGCGGTGGCCGCGAGAAGTTCATATCTAGCAGAGGGTTGGATCATATGGAGTTCGATCCTGGTAAGCTGGTGGATGAAGATTTCCTCTTCTCCAACTACCAGCAGCAAGAGCATAGTGAACAGATCTCGTTTATTGATCATGGATGGGCTCCTGGACGACTTAATGTTCGATCCTGTCGAGACCCGACCAGTCAAGACATGTTTCAAGAAGGCCGCTGATGCAAGAGATCACAGGAACGAAGGCATCGAGCATAAGAAAGAGAGGCACCCCATTTCTATGGCCTCCCTCGGTCTCTTGACGAGCTATAGGAATGGGATAAAGAAGCTGGAAGGAGACAGGATCATCAAGCCAGGCAGTGAACGAGAATCTAACGATTCAGCCGATGGTAGACCATCGATAGATGGAATGGTAAGGTTACCGTGGACCTACTCTCAGTCCTCGGTCCGTTAGGGTAGGCCTTCTCCGGCCTCTCCGATGAGGAGAAGCAAGAGGTGCAACTTGTCAAGCTCCTACTATTCTGCGCTAAAAAGGTCTCCTATCAGCAGGTCGATCGGGCAAGGAATTTACTGAATCAGTCCTCTAGCCTTTTCTTGGACCGTGGAACTGACGTCCAAAGATTGGTGTACTATTTCGCAGATGCCCTTCTTGAGAGGATCAACCGAGTAACAGGAAGAGTGGCATCGGAGGACTCCTGGAAGATAAGGGAATTAACTCATGATTTATCGGCGATGAATCCGAACAGAAGTAGGATCTCCTGTCACCAAGAGACCCCCTTCTCACAGATCGGTCAATTAACAGCCATTCAGGCGATAGTTGAAAAGGTTGCAGGTGCCAAGGTAGTCCACGCCGTCGGTCTCAGCATCGGGAGCGGGGCACAGTGGGCGATCCTGATGCAAGCTCTACAGAATTCCGAGCTCGAGCTCCTCAAGACAACGGCAATCGGAACTCTCTCGCAGCATCTGATTGAGGAGACAGGCAGGGGGCTGGAGAGCTTCGCCGGAGAAATGAATTTGCGGTTCTCATTCAGATTAGTAATGGTCGATGAGTTACTACACCTCAGGGAGGATCACCTAGAGGTGGAATCTGCAGAGACGGTTGTCGTCTACTCCCAGTACTTCCTCAGGACCCTCCCTGGTCGTGAGACCAGATCGGTTGGACGCTCTGATGAGAGCGGCCGTGAAGATTGGTCCATCGCTGATGGTGGTCACGGAAGTCGAGGCAAACCACAACTCGCCAAGCTTCATGGATCGGTTCATCGAGGCCCTTTTTCTTCTACGGTGCCTACTTCGACTGCCTCGAGAGCTGTATGGAGAGGCTGGATGAGAACAGGCTGGCCCTCGAGCCGTTCTACTTCGGGGAGGGGAAAAGGAATATCGTGGCCACTGAGGGAGATGAGAGGACCATCCGGAACGTCGGCATCGACGTCTGGAGGGCATTCTTTGCTCGGTTCAGGATGGTCGAAGCTGAGCTTAGTCCTTTGAACCTTTCTCAGGCGAGTCTGGTAATGAAGAGGTTTAGCACCGGGAGGTTCTGCGCGCTCCGTATGAACGGGAAATGCCTCATTATCGGGTGGAAGAGCACTCCGATCCTCTCTCCCTCTCGGTTTGGAAGTTCCCCTAACGGAAACGGGATCAACTGTCCATCGGAATCCCTATTTGCTGCTCCTCCTCAAATCGGAGTTGGTGTCCCGAATTAGTGATTAGGGATGTTGATTGTACAGGGTCGTCCGCTAGAACCCGACACAGATTCTGTCGAGCGTTCGTTCTTTAGGTACGATTCGTGAACCCAAACCCGGATAGAGATGCCGTCCAGCGTTGTTTCTTTAGGTGTAAGCATACGCAATGAAGTGCATTAAGGCGTGCTAGCTTGTCTAAGTTCTTCAAGAGAGACGCCGCGAGTTCTTCATGTTGTCATTGCTGAGATCGTGTGTGCGCTCGTTCATTCAAGATGCATATCATCACCGGTTGTCAATTGATGGGAGCCATAAACTGTTGGCACATGTTTTTTTCCAATAAAATCTTGAATTTAAATCTAATAAGTTAAAATAAAATATGAACAAAAAATTATTATAAAAAATTAATTAAATTAAACACAAATTAATAATTATTTATAAATTTATAAATATCTTATATATAATTGGTTACCGTATTGATAAATCACCCACATATATAAATTTTTTAAACTTCACTACGGACAAAATTTCCTTCCATTTTCTCAATTAGGCTCAACACCTAGGTTCTAACCATAGTTTTTAAAATCAGACCGGACCAGGAATCAGTCTAAGTATGGGTTCATGGGTTCATGGGTCAGACCAGGGGTTCAATGGATTAAACCGTATATTTGATAAATAATATTAATAATATAATATTACTAATAAATTTACATAATATCATAATTTGAATATAATTTATAACAAAAATTATTAATATAACTATTATATTAAATAAAAGTTTAATCTAAAATATAAATGTAAGTTTAGTAAAATAAAATAAATATATTATAATAGGTTTTTGTTTTTGTTTTAATTTTAAGTCGGCCGATTTTCTCATGGGTTCAATTAGATTCACTGGTTGGACCGGGAACCGGCCGGTTCAATTGAAAAATTTCTCTTTAAATGTGCAATTGGATTTTTTGTAAGAACCGGACCGGGTGAGTGGCATTTCCAGTTGAACCGGTCGAACCGGCTGGCCCGGTCTGGTTTTAAAAACTATGGTTTTAACGCCAGCCCTTAAATTATAATATAAAACTTAAAGATTCATCCAATTAACTTGTAAATAATTCCTCACTCATAGATTTGGTTAATTTTTCTCATACGCGAACCTTTCGAATTTTTATCTTTCCAACGAGAACATGACATGTAAAGCACGACTTGGATACGAAGTGTGGACCGTATTTGAGATTAATCGATTTCCAGAGCATTTCTATACCTATCGATCACTATAAAGTCAAGAAGTAACTGAGAAACAAATGGACGTCTTAATGGGGAGGACTCCCCCATACTTCTGCCTTTTCTGTAGTTTCATCAGGTGGTTGTCCATTGCAGTCCCTTAGTTTGCTCACCGAAATTGACGAGGCCGAGGTTTTCTTCTTGAACTATCCCGATCCACGGTGTTCGAAAGAGAGCACTTACATCAGTCAAGAAGTTTTTATCCGAGCGATCATCTAGCACTGAAAGATTTACACAGCAACGACTTGAATGAGACCAGCAAGGCACCGCAGTAGAGCATGCTCTAAATACCGGCGCTCGAAGTCGTGATCTGCTGCAACTGGCCGTGCACTAGACATGGCTCCGCAGCCTCGGAACATTCCTTAAACTTCCCCATTGCAGCTTCGATGCTGTTGAGGTAATCGGTCAGCGCCACTTTCTCGGAGAGGAGGGCATCGTTCTCTGACCGAAGAGCGAGGTGGCTCCGGGTCTTGGCGCTGCAGGCCTGAGAAATCTCAGCCCTCTCCCTCTCCAGCTTGCCCATCTCAGTGGTCAGGTCCTGCAAGTGCTTCTGCTTCTTCATCCTCGACCTTCTCGCCGACTCCCTGTTCGAGATCCTCCTCCTCACCTTCTTCTCGTCCATGGACGCATCGGATCCCGAGCTTCCGTGTGAACACGACGAGTTCATCTTACTTTCAGACAAGTCACGATTATCGACACCCTATAGCAGTAGGAGCGGATCTGGCCGGCCGAATGCACCGGTCCAGGCAACCCTGTGGAATGGAGTTCAAGAAAAAACGTAAAACCAGTACAGCAACACGACCGAGACCGAATGAAAGAGCAGAACCCGTGAAAGTTGGGTCGCGTAATTCATATCATGTGTGTTGGAGCTGGCAAGGACATGTTGGCTCTTTAAACGAGCCGAGGGAGGATATCGGTCGACGAGCTGCGAAACGAAGATCGGCTGAGATGGTGGAGGAGTGATTGGGGACGAGTTCTCTGGGTATTTATATGGAGGAAACGTAGTCCTTATCTGCTTTAGGATGTGTTATAGATTGGATCTCTTGAAAATGGGAAGTGATTCGTTACCTTTCTACTTCACAGTTTCACTCAATTCACTCTTTGGATGTGATATTTTAGTCTTTAATGTCCGCCTTTACCTACAAGATCGCTTTTATACATACATACATACATATATATAATATTATTATTGTATTGTAATGTAATAATTAATTAATTTATAAGATGATATGTTATACAATTTAAAGTAATTATTAATTCTTATATGTTGATCGAAATATGAATCGCAATTATTATATATTATTAGTGTACAATAAACTTGATATCCCAAAAATTAAGATGGCTTATACCTAATAAAACTCTTAAATACCTACTTAAATGGATTAACTAATCACGAGTTTTGCCTCTCGTATATATCATGCATAGTAATGGACCATACATTTTTCTCTCGATCTTGAGCTAGTAAGGTATGAGTACATACGATAATATGCCGATATTTGTATTGTAATTATAAGGGATCTGGTTATTTCCGGTGCAAAAGTTTGAAGTAGTATAATAATATATCCAATCTACTATATTTCATAATTTTTTAATTAACTTTCTACACCATCTCAATTAAAAAAACACAGAAAATAAAAAGCAAATAAATCCGCCAATTGACAGATAGTGGGCCCACCTGTCTCCTAGCTTTTAATTTTTTACGAGTTTTTTTTCTTATTTATTTTTTAAAAAATTTAAAAAATGTTATAATTAGACATGAATTATTGGAAAGGAAGCCGTATTTTAGATGGGAAAACATCGAGATAGGATCGAGGGGGGGGAGCAAAAAAGCATAATTTTAAGGATGAGAATAATTATAATTAAAAAATAGCAAATAAAATAACGAAAATGCAAAATTAAATAATATTTTTTAAAGTGTTTTAGTTGCTCTTGCTGATCTCAGTCCCACTCGGGGATAAGACCTTGCCTTTCCCTTCCGTCTGCGATCCTCCGACTGCTTCGGGTTGGACAGGAACGTAAAACTGAGCGGATAAGGACTTCACCACCTTATCCTTTTGAAATTGTTTTCTTTTTTCTAGTGAAAGCTGCAAACTATCGTGCCGGGGCGGACTTCTTTGAAAACTGAAATAGTTTAATCCTTTTCTCTCTCTCTCTCTGAGTGTTCTTTACGTCAGACACGTCCCATGGCATGTACAATAGATCAGAATCATCGATCATACTCTTCATCTTTGCGAGCATATCGTCTTCATATGCTGTTCTTATCCTACATCCATACTGTACGGGAAAATCTTGCTGAGCTTGGAGCGAGCCTGTCGAATGTCCTCCCTCAGAAGCTTGCCCTTACTCTCTTCCCTTAAATTTTCGCTTTATTGATTATATTTCCAACTTGGAATCGCAACGGTTCTTTCACCTCTTGGGTGGGGCATAAATCGGATCATGTAAAAATTTTAGCGCAGTGGAGGTAGCCGGCGAGAGAGCCCAGAGCGTCCGCTTGAAACGGACCTTGAAGAGCTGGTATTTCTCCGGCCAGCTTGCAGCAGTCTGGCCACTCAGGTACTCAAGCTGTTCCTGATTTACTTCTGTTTTTTTTTTCATTTTTTGTGTGAGATTAGTCCTGCTTGACTTGTTCAATGAGCTGTCCAAGCAGCATCCATGGATATTCTTAAATTCTTATCCATCCCTCGTCGAATTCTTGTTTGTTTCGCCAATTTGACAGGTTCTCAGCTGTCAACTAGTGGCCCTTTCATGGCCCCACATTGATTGAAAACACAATTGGGCCAAATACATTCTTGGATTCAAGCCTCTTATCAATTGCATAAATCCACAGCAGTTGGAGTTTTAGCTCTTAGTCGATAGCCCCCGCTAGAACCACCACTAGTCATACAATTCTAAAATACCATGTGATGCACACCGGGAAAATCCAACATGATGGACAAATAAACAAGCTGAACCAGGTGCGATACTCCGAGTTAGAGTCTATAGCTCTGATAACAGATACTATGTCCCACCTGATGGCCAAATAGCTTACGCAACCAATTTTTATCACTCGGAGGTCAATTAGGAAATATCGTGAATATCCCAGAAGAAAAGATGCAAACAACAGATAGATGTCAAAAGCAGGTAACTAATTGCCCAGGATATCAGGATGCAGCACAGAGGACTACCTAAGTGGCCAAATAGTTATGTATCAAGAATGTATTACAATGTCGTAGACACTGGAACAAAAGAGAGCAAGATGAATCTAAACAGAGACAAAATAGTAAGCTATGGAACGTTACTGTTGGTTCCATTTCAAGCTAAAGCGGCCAGCCTAATCTTGCTCAGAACCGGACTCATTCTTCTGGTTGTTGTGCTTCCTGGCGTACCTCTGGTTCCTCAAGAACTTTGGGTCCATCTGTGAAAAGATCGCAGAATGGCATTGAGCATGCAAATGACAATATGAAAATGGGGAAAATGTAGCTGATCGGAAAGAGCGATTTCACAGCCGATTAGCTGAAAAGCTCTCAATCGGCGAGATAAACCGTCGCAGATGAGAACAGAGCTCCGACGGCTCACCTCAATCTAGGGTTTCTTCCCCTTCCCTCCTTCAAGAAGAAGGCGGCGTTCTGTCTGGAGCTTTCATGCGAACGTAACCCTAGCTAATGATACTATGTTGTCACCGGATGGGCATAATGACGATATTACCCTTTTCTTGGACCAAAAGCCCAAACTCTATGGTTGGGCCTTGTTTCTATCTACTTGCTCGGGATTGGGCCTTTTTCCATCTGCTCTTGTGCCGGGATAGCCTTTAATTGAAAATTTTTGGGTTATTCGCAGAAATACTCCTAAACTTTTGGGTCGAGATGCAATATCCCCCTTTTTTAAAATTTTCAAGAGTTGGCATTGAAAATTTAATTAATTGCAATTTCACATCCAAAAGTGTGAATTTTAGCAATCGGCTTCCTAATATTTCTGTTGCAATTCGATAATTCATTAGTTAAAATAATCCATTAATGCCTGAGCAAAATGTGCCTCTATGACCACTCTAAAGTTACCTTAATTGGCACTTCAGAGAGTACTCCATAAAACAGTTGAACCGGGCGAATTGTCACAGCCCGCTTTGGTCGATCCGGTTAACGCAAATCTAGTAGACAAAAGCTCGAGATTTCACCTATCAACAGCTCTATGTCATGCTCTCGGAAAATATTGACGGTCACCATAATTATGAACTTCCAATTTTAAAACAGATATGACATGTTTAAAGATCAATCTAGGCATTTTACAGCATGTACAGCCCATAGAACAAAAACTTCATTGAAAAAATAGCATGTCTAACCGACCGGTCTGGTCCGATCTTTAAAACTATCCACATAAATATTCACATCATATCTGACTCTATATATGTAATGCACATGAAAAAATAGAGAAATTTATGTAAATATAAATGCACCGTTGTTATCAATTATCAATTTAACATTTTAATGAACATGAATCAATTAAGAAGATTTAACAGATCATCGCTTTATATAAGATGTCAGACTTTAGTATTGGCATTTTTTATAGTTAAAAATAAGAAATTTACATATGTTATGGTACAAGCTACAGCATTACTAAGATCCAGTATCACCCTTTTAAGCATGAGCATATGTATTGGGTCTTACTCATCAACTGCAGATGTTTGGCCAAATACAACTGTGAATGAGCAAATCAAAACATGGCAACCGGAGCCTCAGCGATTACATACACTATGAGCCCTCGTGTTTATGGAGGGATGTGAAGAGGGCAAGATACATCATAGATTCCTCCACTGCACAGATTTAAGACAATGAAGAATACGAAGATAAACCCAAGCAACCTTCACAAACATAACACTGGACATGAGAAGACAGATGGTTATCAATTTGCTGCACTTATTCTCTCACTGGACTGTAAGTCTACTGGGTCATACATGCTGGAAACAACCAGAAACAGACTCTGCAAGCTTTACTAGCACAGCAATTATCCAAGCAGAACTAACGTCAAGTCTCCAAAACTAACAAGAGAATTGGGTTTCTTGTTTTTTATCAGGAGGAGAATTGGGTTTCATCTCCTTGGAAAAGGATGATCCAAGGACTGCAAACAATCGCCAAACATTGTTGCATTTCTCCATTGAGACAACAGAACATTCTCTATATCCCACATCACTCGACTTGAGACCTCATTCTTTCCCAACTCAATCAGCATAAACATGAATATCCCAGAACAGAAGATACGGATAACAAATAGATAGATGTCAAAACCAGGAAATTAATTGCTCCCAAAAAGATCAGAGGATGCAGCAAAGAGAGCAACCTAAAAGACCAAATTGTTTTGCATTTGATTTTATCAAATATCTATCATAATGAGAGAGACTTCCTACAACGATGTCATTGATGGAACAAAAGAACCAACAATGAATCTAAACAAAAACAAAAACCTTTTAAGTATCAAAAGTCAATGCCAGTCTACTCTTGCTTGGAGCCAGACTCGTTCTTCTTCTTGTTGTGCTTCCTGGCATACCTCTGGTTCCTCAAGAACTTAGGGTCCATCTGCAAGAAGATCATACAAGAGCATTGAGCATACAGATAACAATGTGATCAAAACACAAGCTTGAATTGAGATTAAAGATGCAAAAATTCTAAGTCATTTATCCAGCTTTGAAGCCTAGCCTAAACCCAATTCAACTTTCTGGCTAGATCATGCAACTAGCTTGCTGGAACAATTGACCTCAGGCAGTGAGAAATAACAGCACAAAGCATGGAATGAGTCATCTGAGCTCAGGTCGTGATCAGAGCTTATAAAATACTAGCTCCTTTTGCTTCCGTTCAGGCAGCCATGTAACACATCACAGTTCAAAATTATGGTAATTGATCATGTATTAAAACCATTCCAGGAAACCTCGGTTTCAACACAACTGAAATCGATTTAACGACTAGATCAATCAACTCGCTCATGACACAAGCAAACCGTCCGAGAGACCTATGCAGAAAGAAAGAGAAAAAATTATCGGCATAAAAGGTAGGAGCTTACCCCCTTAGTCGAGGTGCGGAGGTGCCTCCGGGGCTTCTTGATGCCGTTCTTGTGCGCCTTGTAGGACTGGTTGTGGGCTGTGTGGTTCTTTGACTTCGCCATCTCTGCAACACCACAGAGACCAATAAAAACTCTAAAAGATGAATCCGGATCGAAAAGAGCAATTCACGGCCGATTAACCGAACAGCCGGCTGAAGACAAGAGACCTCAATTTAAGGGGTTTTCTCCTTCCCTTCTTCCTGTCAGCAAGCCGGCGTCCTATGTGGAGCTTTTATACCGACGAAACCCTACCTACCGTGATGTTATCCGACGAGCATGATGGCGATGCTACTACCCTTGTGCTCGGCCCAGAAGCGCAAACTCACTTAGGTGGGCCTTGGTTTTATCTGCAGCTCACTATTAGGCCTTTTGACATCCCCCCTTGGGCTTGATAGCCCTTCATTTTTGTTCTCAATACTTAATCTTTTAAACTTTAATTGCTCGCAATTTCACCCCATGAAAGCGTGAGTTTTGGCAATCAGCACCCTTACACTGTGGGATTTGAGGGGTGGTTGGTTTGTTATATCTTTTGGATTTTAACTAAAAACATGCCTATCACTCATTTTCCCTCCAATAACCCAAAATATACTTACTAAACATAATAATCTCACATTTTAAAACTTAGACAGACAGTAATAAACAAAATATTAACAGCATTTCATTCATTAAAATCTTATTTAAGAAAAAAATATCTTAAAACAATTTCTTTTGGTGGGTAACATCAATAAACTTCCCAGGGCAAACGGATATAGCCCGTTCAGCGGATACATAGGAACTTTAAGTAGCTAGAGCACTTGTCACTCGAGCCTTGCATGAAATGGTTGAAGAACGTGAGTCGTGACAGTCTGATATGGTCGATCTAGTGAAGTTCATGTATTCGATAAAAGCTCGAGAATTTACTCTAAATCCAAGAAAATCTATCCCTCCGTGTCATACATATTCTCAGAAAATGCCGACCATCATGAGTGATCCTCCAGCTTTCTCAAGAACAGATTGTCAAGGGGCCAAACGACAGGTTTAAAGATCAATCGAGTCATTTACAGCATGTACAGCCCACAGACCAAAAACCTTACTGATTGATTTTTCTTTCCTACTTCATTCGATTCTCTAGTTCTATAATAGTAATGCCTCCCAAGGCCCAAGCTGCATGAACCACCTCTGGATTCCCTATATCTCCATCCCATCATGCTGATTGTGCTCCGCTTCGTACTCCAACTGCATGAATGCCAAAGGTTACATCGCTGGTAAATAAGATTAGACCGAAAAGGGGATTCCAGGATAGATGACAGCAGTTCTCGGAATACCTTAGCTTCATCATGTGTCAATTTCATCCTCCTATACTCTTCCTGTGCCTTCTTGGAACGAAACATTGCCTGAACCTTGATGACTGATTGCTCAAGACGCTCTTCAGCTTGCTTTCTGCCCATTCTGAAGAAGTCCTCCTCCGTGTCACTGTCTTGCCTCCAATCGACTCTCTCTTTGACATGGAACCCACGGAAACCTTTCCTCTTCCAACGCCAGCGTAGGATTGCTTTCTCAAGAACTCCTACTGACCAGACAATTTTACGATACTGCCTCCGAACTTGGAAGCCCCTGAAAGCAGCCTGCAGAATAAAGTTGTAACAATAGTAGCTTTCTCCTATGATCCAGCAACAAAGAGAGCGTGCTCTTGGAACCAGAAAAGCTGACATATCCTGGTTGTTGAAAGTAAAAAAGGCTAAAAACAAGTAAACTCATTGTCCAAGGCTCATGATAAACACTTGAGCAATGAAAAAGGAAGGATGAAATATATTAGCTACCAATACCATGAGTTTATTCTTGTTCATGAAACAAGCATTTGGGTTTGATATGATCCTATGGATAGAAACAATAATGGCATGCAAGAACATGCCCAATACAAATCAACAATGCCACCTATGCTGATCATCCCAGTCTCTGTCTATACAAAGCATATTCCTGTGTTTTCCAGAAAGGACTAGGTTTGAATCATTTGATGAATTTGGATCCTCCTTTTCTTTCTTTGATATTCTCAAGATCTCCACAAAGGCAACTGAAGGGATCATCTGGATTTTGGATCCTACGTATATCTCTTGTCTATGATATGTTTACCACAAGTCGAAATTTGAATCAAGTGCTTTGAAAAAAATTTAAAAAGCTGATATTTGCCAAATTGTAAGGGTGTGGGAAATTATTTTTTTCCCATTTCTGTTTCTTGCTAAGTCTACATATGAGGAGAGTTTTATGTCATGCTTTGACATATACTTGCACCAACTCTCAAAATACTCGATAAGTAAGATTATCTGACTGGCATGTAAAGGTATCACACACTAAATTCTACACACAGTTAGTACCAACAATCCTTACTGAAAATTTTAAACAATGGGAGTAGGCTTTATATGATCCTTTCTCATTTAGCATAGATTCCATTAATCATTAAGCAGCAAGAGGGTGTAAGAAAGATAAAGGACTTACTTGAATCTTGATGGCCTGGTTCCGCAAATTAAGGAACTCTCTGCGCATCTTCCAAGCACGGAAGTGATACTGAATCTGAGCAGCTGCTGCCATTTTCTTCTTGGACTCATAGTTACGGAATGCATGCTGAATCTTCATTGCAGCCACAATACTCCTAGCTTCCTCTTCAGGATTAGAGCACCTAACTTGCTGGCTCCGAATCTTAAATGAGTGCTCTCTGAATGCAGCTTGTATTCGAGCAGCTGCATCAGCAGCAGTCCGATAAGCGGCCAGAGTGTCCTTAAGGCACACATCATCCTTGCCGAGGTTGCCTTCAGTAGTTGAGTTGTAATTGGAGGTTGTTTGGAGTGAACCACTCACATTTCCAGCTAAGCTCATGTCCTGGAAGTGCTGTACCAGGGACTTCTCAGCAAGGTAAGCAGATAAGCCCTCATAGCCCCTCTGTGAGGCCAGGTCAGCAGCAGTGTATCCAGCAGGGTTGTTGGAAGTGGGGTCAGTGACCAGATTAGCCTTTGCCCCAGCTGATAAGAGCTTCGCAACCATTCTCTCCCTGATTGTGGGAGTTAAAATATCAAACATGCGAAAAGAGAGAACAGAGGCTCCTATCAAACTTTTGATCATGGGATGAGGATTTTAAAATGCATGCAGCAGCAAGTGATATAGCACAATTGGATAAATACCAACTAAAATTTTAAAATGACAGATTCTGTAATAAAACTTTGCAACAGAACACAATGACTAGTCAGAAAGAATACAGCTAAAACCTCAGAAAAGTTTCCAGTATCTGAAGACAAACACCATCTATCCAGGTGTTTAATACTTAAAAGAATTTTATAACGATTAGCAAAAAATGGCTAAGAGAATAAAGACTTGTTTGTCCATTTTCATGGATAGAATCAAGGCATAATAATGACAAAAATTAACATAAATTACCTCCCATAGTATGCTGCCCAATGGAGAGCCGTCCAACCAAACTTATCCCGGAAATCCAGGGAGAGACCAGACCATGAAAAGAGTTGAACAGCCCAAGTGTAACCTAGGATAGCACTCAAATGTATGACACCTTGACCATGAAGATCATATTCAGAGGTTTTACATCCAGTGATTATTCTTTCTAATATCCAGTCCTTGAGTCGGTTCTTCAACATAAGTTCAAAAATGCTGTCTTTTGCTTGCATAGATGACAGTTTATTTTCTTCAACTAGACTCAGCAGATATGCCCAGTCCTTTAAAATGCTTGCAGTGTGGAGGGAAAACTTCTTGGCATCCTTTTGAACAGTTGGCATGATTTTACAGGCCGTGATATCTAGACATTTTGATGTCGAAAAGAGCAGGAAAGCGAGTCTCATCTGAAGCTGCAGCTCTTCCTCCTTTGGCTTTTCTTCAGTTGAAGGTATGGGGTCATGAATTGGAGGAGGAGTTCGGTACTCAAAATTGACAACTTGACTAATGGGTCTACGACCATCAAAACTCATAAAGAGATCTACTAAGCCAGGGTAATGTGGAGGCATCAGACAGCGATAGACCCCATCTTGGAAAACTTCAACAGGAACACAATGTTCACCACATATGCAGAATAAATTGGCTTTTGAAAGTTGTTGATGCCCCTCAATGAAGAAGCCAGTGATTATAACCTGGTTGGAAGAATAATATTGTCAAAATTATAGTAGAAATTTTGACCTAAGTGTCAGTTGTTAAGCAAAAAGGAATAAAAACCATTCAAACTAAGAGTTTGAGTGAGTATATATTAGAGAACAAGCAGGAAAAATGTGATTTGTCTATTTTGAGCAAGGACAAAATACGTAGTTTATTTGACTAGACTTAAAAATGAAAACAAGAAGAGGCTAGAAAGATAACTGAGTCAATAGAATTCAAATGGAGATTATGAAGACAGGAAGAAAATCTTCTGCACCATCCCTGCAGCTATGCAACAAATCTGGTTTTCTTTGAAATTGAAATCTCCTCCTACCATTCCCATTTTATTACTAATTGTTATTTGCTAACAATCTGCAGGTCATTCTATATGATATTTATTATTCTCACATTTTTCTTTCATAACTCACAGTTTTGCTGGCAAGCTAAACCAAAAGATACATTATTTAAAGATACCAACCATTTATCTATTCTTTTCCTTCTAGTTTTCAGATGCTCAAAGCAGAGCACAGTCAAAGAAGAACCCCAGTAGGTATTGTACTTGTCACGGAGATTGAGATTTGTCACACTTCACAAGTAGTTCACTTGTTGAGCCATCTTCTCTCACTATGTTTTATTATGAAGAAGATGTGGGCAGAGAATCCAGGAAAATTCATATTTTTAAGATCAAACGGTTAGACATCTTTGAACAAGAGGGCATTTGAGAAATAAACTTTGGTCCTGGCGCTTGATAGCATCTTTGATATTATTTTGCACATAAGAGCATTGAATATATGAGATCATGACTGCATAATAAGCCCAAAGGACTTGTAAATAGTACAGTTTGATTAAAAGCTAAGCGCAGTAGCAAACCTTTGTTTTCTCATTAGAGAAAGCCCATGCGGGTGCAATGTCTGTTATGGTGAATGTGAGCTCAGAAATGGAAGAGGGCTGACTTCCCATCGCAGAAGAAAGCAAAGACTCAGTAGCTGTAACATCTGCTGAGTCTGGGGAGTCAGACATGATGTAGTTCATCCACCTCCCAAAACTGTCATGACTTTGTAAACCATCAGTTTGCGTGAAATCCATCAAGTTGCCAGCACCTAGGGCATTTCGTCCATCTAAATTACCAAGAGAGACGGCTCCATTTGCTACTTGGCCCTGTGAAAATTAACAAAGAAGTGACCATGGAGTAGTTGGAATAAAGGTCCTGCTTCCAAGAGGAACAGATTTTCAGGAGGGAACAACTGAACGTAAATAAGCTTTATTGCAGATACTCTACATGTTACCGTGGGAATAAGATACTCCTAAATAAAAATATATATAAAAATCAAACTAATATAAAGAAAAACCTTAGTATGACTTGTTTTATGTGGATATTCTCAAGAATATTAACATTAGAACCCCAATGCACATACTACTTATGAATATATATATATATATATATGCATGTGTAGCAGAAAAGAATATTATTCCTTTGGAAGCAATGCAAGCATTAAGTATAGGATAACTTACATTACTGCCAATTGAATCAGGATCTGCAATGTTCTGTTGGCCAAAGTAAGATCCTTTCTCCGGAACTAAACCAAGAGTTGCATTGTTACTGCTTTCACAATGCAAATACTAAAGAAGAGGCATGACTTATGAGGATCAATTACCTTGTGTAGAAGGATCATCTGTCACTAGATCATCCCATTCTAGTGTATTTATTTCATGAAGCCTCAATTCATGGTTTTTAACAGTCAAATTCTCATCAGATTCCACTGAATGTCCAAATGAGAAAGTAGTTAGTAAGAAATCTAGTTAGCTTTGTACATATATGAGAATAGGACAACACTCTTCAGACCAGAAGAAAATACCTGATAGCCAAAAACAAAAACAGTCTAGGATGACACTCATTAATAGATGATAATACAATTTAAGGTAGAAGGAGAACAGATCGGGACTCTTCACAGTTAAGTCATATTACAACCGACTCCTACCAGGAAACAAAGTTGGAAACTTTCCATGGAGACAGGTTTGGCAGACTAAAGCCAAAGGCATGTTTTTTTTTTGCTTTGAAGACAGCATGGGGTAGGGTATTGACCTTTGACCACTGACTACTTGAGGCAATGAGGAAAGATCATGATTAACTGATGCTTCCTATGCAAGGAAGAGGAAGAACCAATTACTCATTTGCTTCTCCATTGTAAACGAACTCATAGAGTGTGGGTGGTGGCTTTTTGGCTAATAGCAGTACATTGGGCTACATCAAGAACAATTGATGGAGAGCTTAGAGAATGGTTTGGTATTTATTGTAAGAAAGAGGAAAAGAAATTCATTACGTTGATAACACTCTCCATCTTTTGGCATGTATGGAGGAGAGGAACAGGACATCCTTCGAGGGGTGGAAGCAAATGATTTTAAGTTTATGGAGAGGTAGATATGGGATGTACATTTTTGTTATAGTCAAATGTATAGGGGGTTCTTAGTGTTAAGTATTCATGAGTAGGCTCATGTTTCTGTATAGCTAAAATTTCTCTGCGTCTGATTTTACGCATCATTACGCATCCTCTTGATGCGATATTAATGAATTTTCTTTATTGAGTACCAAAAAAGAATTAATACAAGACATCTCTTTGTACACAATCATTTTTAAGAAAATGTATACTTCTTAATTTTCTTTAGATTTGGTATGTTCTATTCCTTCATCAAATTAAATTGGAGGCATAGCATGGCTATAACTTCCATGAACTTCAAAAAATTGAACTCAAGTAACATCACCTATGAGTTCTTTCTCTCTGGCACAAATTGTCTGATCAATGCCAGAATCAAGTTCCTCTGACAAAAGCCAAGGAGCAGATGGGTCGGAGACCGTGCTAGAATTTGAATTTACTGGTGTAGCTGGAGAATTCTGAGACTGCATCCATTACAAACTGAAGCAGCTCAAATATTGTTGAATATGAATCAAATCATGTAACAATCACAAGATGCAGACTTTCTGTAGTTCATCAGGAGTACAAAATGATCAAGCTCTCATTCAATTCTGTGATAGCTTAGCAGGCAATCTTAGTACTACATAGAGTCACAGATGACCAGCTACCAAATGCGCATCTTAGCTCAACAACATTATCAATCATGGCAAAAGCAAAAATTCACCAAACAGCTAGCAGTCCATGGGCAATGAGAGACCAACCTCTTGGGTTTCGCGATAATGAACAAGGACTATGTGTTCCAACTTCCTGAGGCAGAAAATTTATAGATTAATTCACAACATGCAGAAAATATACCATAGATTTACTTTTCAGGATAGTCAATTACTCAAAAGAAAAGAAACTGTGGACCTATGAATCCAATTAAAGCACATACTTATCCAGCAGCCAATAACACCTGCGGACAAAGGTAGGGTTATCTTGGCCATGGGCATAGTAAACATGGATCCTCTCATCATTGCCAACCTGAAAAGAAAAAGAAAATCTTCCAGTACAAATATATAGACGATTATGCATTACCAGTAATATCATAATGTAACATGAGGGGGAAAAACCTTGAGATCTACACAGGGAAAAAAATTATTGAATCTCAAACAGATTCTCAAGGCCATTTAAGAGTTCATCCTAAGCAGTACACTATTCTAGGAATGTATTTTTGCTAACCAGTATCAGTTAGGACTTAGAATAGGTTGATCCACATTATTATCAATAGTACATATTTTCCTACAAATCAAAGTTACTGAAATATATGGAAATATTCAAATGGTCCTGAAATTTGACAAAAACATTGCAACCGTACTTGCTTTTGACATAAACAGAGGTGAAAGTAAAAACCAAATATAGTCCTTCAAAAATGGTTAGAAAGAAACCCCTCACTTTCAGATGTTCGTGAGCCTCTTTAACAGTCTTCCCATCCTTTTTCTTCTTCCAGCTATGACCATCTTTACGAAAGTTCCTGAGCATTTTACGGTCAAAGAGCAGAATCATTCCACCTGGTAAGTAACAAAGAGAAACAAATAGGCAATCAAATGCATGTTATGTGTCTCTACTTATTGTAAGTGTAATGCAAATTCAGTAGCAGCATTCAATCACTTAAACAGGAAAACTTTTGCTTTTCTTTCTTTCCTGTCCAAAAAAGGAAAAACATCTGTAGCTAATTTTGAAGATGCCTTTATTTTGGCATGAGAGCAAAAAGGTCAAAAAATCTTTTTGATTTGATCTGACTGCATAAGCTCTGAGCTTCTTCCTCTCTTTCTATGATTATTTATTCGTTTTTTTTTTCAAAAATAAAGAATTTCAAATTTTTGGTTGCAGAATTATTTTCAAGGTAAGTTAGGAATCATGATTTCCAAAGAATGGTTATATAATACTATAACACAATAGACTGATATAGGGTAACCATGGAAACTCAAATTTCTCCAAATAAATTCAGGGTGAGTGATAAACTTGATGCCAAAGTATAATTTGCAATGGACCTAGTTCCAGCATCTACCAATTACCTCTTCCCATACTGTGGCATTTTAGGGGAAAATCAAGAGTGCTAGTCTAAGTAGAAAAAACCCTCCACATGAAAAACAGGAATTAAGATGTTCAGCATAAAAATTCTATTTCAGTATGGCAGGCTAGAGAAAACATCAAGAATTATGTAATATCTTCCAAAAAACAGGGGTTTTAAGGGATTGACTCTGTAGAGAAAAGATTTCCTCGGAACCTAACATGGTGTTTAAGAGCGCTGATAGCATGGAGTGAGTGATTACTTCTGGGAAGGTTTACTGGCTTGACATAGACAGTGAAGCACTTGTAGTTACAGAGTATTGCATGAATCTCATTGGGCCGAAGCCATCTTGTTTTGGCTTCTTCCATGATGGTGCCAACATCCAAATCTGCCAATAGCAATAGAAAATTAGAAAGCAAATAAGCCTGAAAAGGAGCATTGCATTCAACAAATCAAACAACATCCTCATAGGTGCTCCAACCAGTAAATGCTCCTAATTCCAAGCACAACTAGCCACGCACTTAAGCCAACACCAACTTCACACTTTCCTTTAGCAGTTAAGTTTTCGAACCGACAAATCCCTATCATATGTACTAGTACTTCCTAGAGATTGCTCAAGCCCTTCCCCACGTATCAAATTTATTCACTGGCCAGCCTAAGAACCAGCAACTGAGCCCTTCAGCCAACCGTGAAAGCAGTATCTCTTCTAAACAGCTTACCTCACAAACAAAAGCGCTATCTAGAAATCAACCCAGCGCTTAACCACGAACATGACATCCATCTAAGCGCGTATCTAATGCATCAAATACTATGTTTCCATCAAATTATTCATACTGCACAAATCTATATTTGCACATAACTTTGTAAAGTTGTAGAAAGAAAGAACATATATCGACATAGTAGTTCATTCCGTCAACTCCAATTCGATAAAGCTTATTTTTCATTTTCCATCTCATAAAACCAGAACCCAAAAAAAATTCACACCAACAGAATGATATGAAGACGAATCAGGAAACGAGACTGCGTAATAGGATACCTTGCGACGTATGGAACCCGTGAATCTCAGAGCCTACCAGCTGCCAGGGAACGCCACCCTCCATCGCCAAAAACCCCTTGGACCCCAACTAAAAACCGCTCTCGCGAGCTCGAAATTCGACTACCTCCCGCAGAAGGGCAAGTAGATTGGGGAAATTCGTGCAAAAGGAGAAAGCGAAGCTAGTGATGATGACCGAACTCACAAAGCTGGAATTTCCGAATGATTATCGTCCAGTGATTCATGGGTTGATGACGTCGCCGGGGTTACCAGCCGATCAGAGAGGAAGGCGACGGCTAAGATTCCGAATTGTCTCCATCCGCTCTGATCGATCCAGTCATTGTCAACCATGAAAGAGAGCCGTGTCTGTGTTTTTGCTCGCAACAGGGGAAGGGAGATGGGAGCGCAATGCGTGGGGTGATATATAGTACGTGAGGGCCCAGGGAATTTGCTCATTCATCCTAATCGTGTAATGTTTTACTTGGACGTCCTGCCACGTGGTGGAATACAAGTGGATGAAAGAGGGCGTCTAGCTGATCATGATGGGGGTGGAAATCGGGAGTGCTCGTTCCGTCAAGCAAGAATTACAGGGGAATTGACTTTTTCTGCTTTCACGAGCTACTGGAAGTGCCGTTTGGTTAAAATAATTGCAATTATTAGGGGCTTTTTTATTATTTATAAATAGTTGGATTTCGACTTTGAACGTATTTTTTAAGCCTACAAAATAATTTCAGAATAATCTCATTAAGAAAAATAATTTATAATAATCTTAAATTTTATCGACTTAATTTTTTTTGGAGATCCAATTTAAATACTGTAATAAGGCATAGGGATCTAAAAATTCCAATTAGGGAAGTGAAACTCATAGGTAATTTAAGGGAAAGTAACCCCTACAATTCATCCCTGACAGGAACAATAAATTACAGTCGACCACAATAAAAAAAAAATTAACATCTATAAATTAGTGTCATATGCACCTTCATAAGATACATGAATTTTACTATTACTTAATTTAAATTTAAATTAATTAAAAATTTAATAATATCTAGATATTAATAATTTATACTAATAAAAAAATAAATATTTCATCACATATTACTAAAGTCTAATATTAAGTTATTAACCGAAGAATTTAATCACAAATTAATATTTGATCAGAAAATATTTTTAAATAAAGATTTGGGATTTATCACTTAGTTTACAAGAGATCTTTCCTTTATTATTGCCATGAATATTAATCAAAGTACATTTTATGTTTGGTATACAATAGATAAGTATCTAGTCAAGACAATCGGTCAAGTTAGGTCTCCGTCAGATTTTTCCACGTGAGGCTTAACTTCCATGCGCACGTTTTTTTTTTTTTATATCCTGCAATATCACTCTAAAATTACCCTATGGCTTCAATTCGATTTTCCATTTTTTATTTTTTGTCACACTCCTTATCCTAAAATTATTGAGAACATTTATATTAAAATCGTATGCCTATGTCTATATATTATTTAAGTGAATATGAAATTAGTTAGTCTCATTTTTGTACTTTTAAAAATATCTTTAATAAAATATAAAATTAACTGGTAAAAAAAGAGAAATAAGGATTAAATACTAAAATTACTCAAGAAAGTATAACTAATATTTAAAAATCTTAATTATTTATATATTTTATTTTTTGTACACTTAAATTATCTATTATAATTTAAAAAATAAATTAATTTACATATTTAAATTAAATTTATCAATTTTATCACATTCATATATACAAGAAATTGTATTTAATTATTTAGTATAAATAAAAAATGAGATTATTTTCTTTGATGCACATATTGAATTGATGAAAAATATGTAATTGGATATAAAGTCTCACGCAGTTAGACAAAAATGAGATCACAACAATTCTTGTTTTACTTAGAGTAGGCCATAGATTTGACATTTACGGCAGAGTTTTGATATAGCGTCTATAACCGCCTCCACATTAGGGAGACGTCAAATCATCATACCCCTTATGCCCTAGGCGACAAAAGGTCGAAAAAAGAGATAATAATCACGTTGACCGGTACTACCGTCATCCTAACCATTATAGTTGTTAAAATTAGATTATATAAATTTAGAATTATCAAAATATGAATTTATGATTTTATGTATTTGGTTGAGATTTAATAAATTATATTAATGATATAAAATTATTAATATATTAATTATATTTTTTAAATTTTAATATAAAATATAAATATAAGTGTAGTAAAATAAAATAAAATATACTATAATATGTTTTTAATTTTTAAATTTTAAGTCGACCAATTTTTTCACCGATTCGGTGGAGTTCATCGGTCCGAGCGGAATTGGCCGGTTCAACCGGATCTGACCTAATTTAAAGTGTAATTTGATTATTTATGGGAATTGGATTCATAAGTGGCCAGTTTCTAGTTAAACCGACCAATCCGGTACGATTTTCTAAACTACGCCTACAATGCCCCTTCTCATCAATAGACTCCCAACGGATATAAAGGAGTGCGGCTCGTCCTACACATTAATTGTCAAAGCCCTGCTGTCATCTGCTACATTCAAATGGGTTTGTAATTCCTAGCATAAGGATTCAAAAAATATGGAATGTACATAAATGGCTATGATAGAGTTTTTGTTATTTGTATTGATAGCCAGTATTGTTAAAAGTACGGTCCGAACTGATTCAAGAAGGGTATGGAATCACTTGACCCGGTTACGGTTCGAACCATTTTGCTTAACGAGTCGGTCTAGTTGCGGGTCACAGTTCATGCAAATATGAACTGATACGAAACTGTTTAAAAACGGGCCAATTAACGATCAATGTCAGTTCGGCCTGTGAATCGTTCATCTTTTTAATTTAAAAAAATTAAATTAACATGACAAAATTTGACCGTTGATTCGCATGATTTTTGACGATCCGAGCCAGTTTCAACAGTTCTAGGCCGGTTTCTAAACAGTTCCGGGTCAGTTCGACAGAGTAACGGTTCGAAGCAGTTACGGTTTAACGAATTCATATTTCTAAATCTACTCGTAACCACCCCAACCCGATAAGAACAGTTACGGGCCGAATTAGGAGCAGTTTAGGCTAGTTCCGGGTTTGGACAGTTCGATTCCTGTCCCGTTACAAGCCACTTAAGCCCGTTTAACATCTCTATTGATAGCTAGTCAGCGCAGACTCCTATGGGAGGCAGTAGAGGGGAATTTTCGGCAATGGGCGAAAGCTGTTTCTGTCTTCTCTGTAGATTTGAGGACTACTAGCCAAGCAGGCAAACCCTGCATCCGATATTTTACTTACTGACTAAGGAAATTGGAAATATGGAGAAAGTTGACGAGACACACGTGGAAGGGAGGAGAAGTGGCAGGGGGATACAAAAGAGACACGAGAAAATGATATTATTGAAGAGAAAATAAAATGTATTGATAAAAAAAAGATGTAATAACGTGTAATATAAATTTTCAGAATATAAGTAAAAAGTATAAAATAGTAAATGTATACGTACACATATACATGTGGGCAGGAATTTGTTATTTCATATAATAACATGACATGATGTAATGCAGAGTTAAGTGAATTCGGATTGAGTATAAATGTGTTTCGTGTTTAAATGATTTGAATCCGTATATCACATTTAAATAAGTGTGTTGAATGGGATTAAACAGATCTGACTCGATAGTACACGATTAGATTTGTTTGAAATAACTGTGTTGAAACGTGCTTCAACTTGTTAATACATTTAATGTTTTTTTAAGTATGTATTTATTGTATTAATTCCGTATCGACACAAATAACCCATTTCAACACATATAATTATATGAGTTGAATGAATCGTGTCATTTAAATTCGCAAGTTAGAATTAAGAATTTTATAATAAAAACCTATTTAAATATAGTGTGAAACGGATTACATGTCTTGATTTGATATTTATTTTTTTAAATAGAAATTGATACATAAGTTCTGTGATTGAAAAATAAATTATAAATTAAAATAGCCTAAATATTTGATAAGTGGATCTTACTTGAGCATATATTAGTTAGGATTATTAAGACGTTTGAACTGAATAGGGATAAAATATAGCAAAGAGGTGATCGTGAAGGTGAAGGAGAAAATGATTTTAGAGGTTGAAAGTCATCCCCGCATCATTTGTGGTTCTCTCGTGGACCATAGGTCATACTCGTACTTAGGCTCCAAGGACAGAGTCTCGTTTAATGTACAAATCGTGACAACATAGTACGTAAGAGCACGTGCACCAAATTGACGAGTTAGATCAGTTAGCGACATGCTAACGATCTAACCTAGCCATCGATGCCATAGATAAAATAAAATAAGAAAATATTTTGAGGTATTTTAAATATTACAGAATTCTTGTTAAAAAAAAAAGGAGAAAATGGGTATTTGACTATAGCTCACAATTCGGATTAGCACAAAAATTTCGGGTAATGTTGGGACAGTACAAAAAATTAGACGGCTAGAAAATACAAGTTCAAACACGACTTATATAAATAATTACTTTAAATTAAAATAATTTATATTTTAAAATAACTTTTTAATAATACTATTAATTTAAATTTTATATTAATTTAAATAAAAATGGTCATATTACTATTAAAATATAATTATATATAATAAATTATTTTTAAATTTTCTTAAAATTTTTTATTATAAAATTTATTTTTATATTTTAGATCGATATTATAACACGATTTATTTTTATACTATCTTAGTATGATACGAAAAACTAGGTAACCAAAAAAATCAACCTAAGCATGGTTCTTTTCGTGTTATGCCGGAGTTATGCCACTTTTTGCGAACTTTATATTGTGATCAGCCAACCGTGTGGATTTGGATTGGTGGTTGGATGTCGCGGGTCTTTCCGTCAGTCAAGAGTCAACTTTTAAGTCATTTCACGAGGAAAGAAATATTAACGAATAAGCAATTATGTTTTATCATCACAATTTATGGACTAGAGTTTTTTTTTAATTTAAAATATTAAAATTAGAAAAATCTGAGAAAAAAAAAGGCTCGACTGGCAAATCGAGTGGGTTTGGTCTTATAAGGCTGGCCCAGCATGGCACAATATATTATTGTGTTGTGTTGGTACCGACTAACAGGCATTGGCCCAATAATAATACACCGAAATTTAGTTCAAATACTAATTAGACCATCCAGACACGGTTCATTAAAAACTTTCATTATGAACTTTAAAAAAAAATTGTTAGAAATAAAACTCAAGTTAATTAGTATATTTTTTCTCTTCTACTTTCTAATCCATTATTATAGAAAAAATACATTACATAAAATCTAAGAGTTTTACTTTTATTTTTAGTATAAATGGTTTTTTAAAATAAAAAACTAATATTCGGGCTATTGGGCCAGCACGATAATTTTTTGCCCCCGACACAGCCATAAAGTTGTTGGGTCGTACCACCCTGACCTGATAAGTGCTGGGTCGATAAGCCTTGGCCCATGCTAGTCTTATCATGCCGGGCCGGGCCAGAAATTGCCAGCCCCAGAAAAAAGCATGGTGAAGTTTCAGTATTTGACTCTGTGTAGAATTTTTGTTATTCCTTTGAGTTATAAAATAATTTATGCGAAATTATTCGGACGAAAATTATTTGGAACAGTAATTATACATCCAATAATGTTTGACTACCTCCGTTTCGGAGAGAGTGTTTGCACCCCTTACTCTAATTGAAATTTATAATTTAGAGAATTTCACAAATTATTTGCCAGTGAAGTTCAAGTTCAAATTAGTCATGATCTAATAAATTTTCGAATATCAACATATGATGTGATTATGAACTGTAACCATAGTTTTAAAATCGAACCAAACCGGAAACTGGTGTAGGCATAGGTTCATGGGTCGGACCGAGGGTTCAATGGGTTGAATTGTATATTTAATAAATAATATTATTAATAAATTTACATAATATAATAATTTGAATATGATTTATAACAAAAAATATTAATATAACTATTATATTAAACAAAATTTTAATATAAAATATAAATATAAGTTTAGTAAATAAAATAGGTACATTATAATAAGTTTTTGTTTTTGTTTTAATTTTAAGTTGGCTGATTTTCTCATGAATTCAATTAGATTCACTGGTCAGACCAGGAACTGGTCGGTTTAATGAGAATTTTTCTCTTTGAATGTGCAATTGGATTTTTTGTAGGAACCGGACTGGGTGAGTAGCTGGTTCCTGGTCGAACTGGCTAGCCCGGCCGGTTTTTAAAACTATGATTGTAACCACTGGCCAATCTTCCTATTTTTCTCATTATGGATGACGTAAGAGATATGAGGAAATGGGAAGTAGACTATATATGATAAGGAATTTCATTATGAGAGATCAGATCAATTCGAGTATGATGTTTTTATACCAAAAATTGAGGAAATCCTTGTTTTATCCTAAACTTTTTTGAAATTATTGGTAAAACTCGATTTTTTTAGTTTACCTATTTGTTTTTTATTTTCCTAGACAATATTTACCTAGAAAGTAAATGTCTTGAATACATAAATTTTAAAATCAAATCATACTAGGAATTGATGTAGACATGAATTTGTGGGTCAGATCGGGAGTTCAATGGGTAAAATCATATATTTAATAAATAATATTAATAATATAATATTATCAATAAATTTACATAATATTATAATATTAATATAATTTATAACAAAAATTATTAATATAACTATTATATTAACACAAAATTTAATATAAAATATCAATATAAGTCTAATAAAATAAAATAAATATATTATTTATTTTTTTTAATTTTAAGTTAATCAATTTTTCTATTGGTTTATTAGGTTTATTTGTTCGATTGGAAACTAACCAATTCAACTAGAACTAATCTCATTTAAAGTGTAATTAAACTTTTTTTAGGAACCGGATTAGGTGAATGGCCAATTTTTGGTTGAACTGATATGCCAAGTCCGACTTTTAAAACTATGCTGGAACGTTAAAATGAATAGATCATATTACCAAAAAAAAAAAAGTAGACCATAGATGGGCCAGAGAACTTGGGCCCAAGTATATAGTAGGGCCAATCAGTGGGATTAAAATATGGGCTCGAGTGTCTTAGTGGGCCTCAAGTCCATTCCACACTGTGCAGTGGGCAGCAGTGGTGAAAGAAAAAACTGGAAACCCGATTATAAGAAAGAACTGGACCGGCCCCAAAACCGGTTCTCTTGGGGCTCCATTTGAAATTTGGACGGGTTTTAAGTTCTAAGAAAACCGAACCGGGAAAGCCGTGCTCCAAACCAAAATACCCACGGGAACCGACCCACTTGGATGAATTCTGTTTGTACTTAATAATTTATTTATTTTACCATCACAGATGTAAAATGAACTTAATCCCCATAAATTAACCTACCTAAACATATCTTTACCTTTATCGTTTATAGTAAAAAAATATGTTTAATCACATTCTCTTAAATAATTTCTATGCTATATTTTAAACTAAAAATTGGATTTGAAAAATGGGACGGGACAATTTATTGAAATAATACCACATGACCCGACCACTTTGATCCGTAAGTGGGTAATGAGGATCCAGTCCAAACTCTTTTCTCCCTCCCTCGATTTATATCGTTAATTTTCTTACCCGACCCTACCTGGTCCTTGTTGGATTCTAGGAATGGATAGTACCTGTATGCACCTTCTTACTTTTTTTTTTACACCGCACTGTATTTATGATATAGTTAAAACGTATATCGAGACTAATTTGCAATCGGATTGAAATTCCTGAAAAAATTTCCATTAATTCTCCCAACTTAAAATTTGATATTTTAAATTTTTATTTAAAAAAATAATAAAAAAAACAATTAGTTTAATCCCATATTAGTTTACACTTTCTCACTTCAATTCTTCGTGCAGCCAGGTTTTCATTCTCCACCTCCCAAATTCCCAAAAACTCAGTAATGGAGGGTGCCAATAAAGAAGATTTCCATTGAATTGAAAGGGATTTTTAAAATTGATAAAATTAAAATATAAATTAATTTTTTTAAAATATAAATTCGAGTAAGATCCTTTAAGTAAGGATTAATACTATTTTAATATAAATTATTTTAATTCAGATATAATCTAAATTTCATTTTTTAAAAAATATCAATAAATCTATTAAAATTTGTTTCATATAAAAAAATGAATTTAGATATTCCTCGTATGTTCATTTCGATGTTCCCCGACACTTTTCCTTAACAAACACGTCGATAGAGGGTCAAGAGGGAAAAAAACACAAAAAAGAAGAGAGAGAGAGAGAAGAAAAAGAAGAGCAGAAGCGATCGTTCCACGGCGAGAAGGTGGAGAGGGACAGGAGTGTTGTTGCCGGAGAATTGGATCGGTGCGGTGTCGAGCCGGCAATTCAGATGCCGGAGAACATGAGGATCAACGTGAACTCCATCACTCCGAAGCTCGAAGTCGATAATAGGATCCCTCTCCGTCACTATTACAGAATCGCTGATAATCTTCTCAGACAGGCAAGTTCCCTCCCTTCGTTGTTGCCCTGCTTACCGCTCATCACTGGCATCAAGGGATCCTGTGGTTGGCAATGAATGTATTGTGTCCCGTCGTTACATTAGCTCTGCGCTGGTAATTCGACGGGGCTGGTGCTTTTGCTGCTTGTTTATGCAGTCGATGATAGATGAATGAAACTTACTTCACGCTCGTTATGGTGGGAATGCATTTTTCCTGTGAAATTGTCGCGGCTGTGGGCATAGGTTTGGCAGATGCTTGTTGTTTAGACCTTCGAACTTGGTATGGGTGTTAAATAGGTGCAAGTTTGTGCGACAGCTTAAGTGATCGTCATAATTTTATTACTGTCGCCTTGGGTTGAAGTCGTCGCTGCTTCGGAGCAGTCATGGGAGTAATATTAGCTTCCGATGCACCTACCCATTGGCCTTTTTAATGCCAAAGGAATTGCTTTATAGATGGAATGCCTTTTGCTAAGTACCACCAAAACAAATCCAAGGAGCAACAGTAATTTAGGCTATTTAGCTTAGCAGGAGAGGTTTCTGCCGCTTGTCTATATGAGAGATGCTTTGGTTTATGATGATGATGAGAGGATACTGTCAGCAATCTTATGTTTCCTTCTAATTCTGTATAGCTTGTTAAGACACCTAGTTGGAACTAAGATTTTTCAGGAGCAAAGAGTTATCTTACCCTGGTTTTGAATGCGTCCCCAATAGAATCTAGGAGGCAAAGGCTCTTTTCTATTATTTTGCTTGAAAGTTCTTCTATTTTTCTTTCTACCTTGTATGACTCCAAATTTTTTAGTAGCTACACGTTTGGTTGCCAATAAAAGATGATATTATGAGCTTCTCCTTTGATGATCTTTGTAAGATTTAGAATTTCCCTTGGATTTTATGTTTGAATTTTGAAGGATAGTAAAAGAGTCAGCTTTCATCTTCTCTAAATGAACACCACCTGAAAGTCTCACCTGGAACTATTTACCTTTAGATTTGATGCCTTCCTCCACCGTTGACACCAAAATCTTTGCCACCCAATTGTCTACATGAGTAGCCAAAGGCGAGTGCATAAGTAACTTGTCTGGTGCTCTGCACATTTAATTTAATTAGATTTATCTGAATATGCAACAGGTAATTTAGTGTTTATGAGGCTCATATACTGTCATTATCTGTTAATTCTTATGATGCTCCTTGTCTCTAATTATGGTATACTGGTTCAGGCAAATGTCCACAGGGAGGAGAGGAACATTGTTGACCTTTATGTCATACTTCTTCGTTTTTCAAGGTAAACAGCTTGTGTCATTCTCTTTTTTCTACTATCCCCTGCCCAGTTATCTGAGGTTCTTCCAAATTTCCAGTTTGGTGTCGGAAACTATACCACTCCATCGAGATTACCCTACTCTGCTTCCTAAAGAGAAAACCCGTTATAAGAAGGTATGTCAGTTCTCTTCATATGCATTATTCTGAAAAAAATGAGTTGAAATGCTGCTTAAGGCATCTGTTCGCTTTATTTACAGAGAATGTGGAATGTGTTGGATGAATTAGAAGCTTTGAAACCAGAGTTTCAAACACTCGTGGAAGAACTTAACAAAGGTCATGCTGGGACACAACTGGTTCAACTTGACAGCCAAGAAAAAAGAAATGGTTATGCATCTGGGAGAGCCTCAGTAAATTGTCCCCCAGCTGTCGGAAGTTCTTTCTCATGTGTGGATAAACAGGTATGGATACAAGGAAGCTACTGCTGCTTAAAATATATTATCATTTTTGGCAGACTGAAAGATGCATCAGTATCTCTGCATAGTTATAATTCAACTTATATCTATTTATCTAATCTTTTTCTGCAGGCATGCTATCTTTCAATTGTTTGTAGAATTATCTATTTTCCAGCTGTGTGAATATATATGTTTATGTACTATTTCCACTTTCTTGTTTGTCGTTGATCCATAATTGCTGATATTATTCTGCAGTCTGCAGGTGTAGCATCTTCTTCTCCTTTGAGGTATAGGAATGACCATTCTCAGACTGTTCAACTAGACAAGCAGTTCCAGAAGTTGTGAGTAGTTCTTTTGGTATTGGGTTCATCCGTGCAGCCACTCAAAGTGGATATCTTTATTCCAAACAATGATCACTCTTTTTATCTCTCACTTTCTATGTCTCTCCACTGCTTGATGCTTAGTAATTATTTGAACTTTTCTGGGGAGTTTTCAAGAAAATGTTAGATTATGCTACCTTACCTTATAAAATGTAAATTATCTGGTTTCCTGACGAACATTGATTGCTTTACTTAATGAAGAGTGATGATTTCAGCACATTTGGCAATATGAAAAAATTAGATTGATACCTAGTGCTGCTGATGGGCTTGTAGTCTAAATGCCATCTTCTAGTCAGAATTGTCAAAGTGACAAATATGTCTCTTAGCAAGTAGTTTGCCTCTTTGTTAAAGGAGATGATTAATTGTTCCTCTATGCTGGGCTTTCAATTGTCACTGTCAGTAGTGGCCTTTTTTCTACTCTCAAATGGAAAAATATGAAGGACATTCTTATTTTTGCTCATTTCTATATAATGTACTTTATAACTTCCGCTATCAATTTCCATTAGAATGACTTCAAGTCATCATTGATTTGTGCAGTTCTTTAAGTCTTCCTATCCCGAGGCAGGAAACTTTGTCAAGACACTCAATCTTAGGTCCCAATGGTCTTCAGGGCCAGTGGCTGGGACCTAGTGCAAACATCAAGGTAATCTTCCCTATAGATTTCAAATTTCTTCCTTTTTGCATGCTCTAATATATTGATTGGTAATATTGGGGGTAAAAGAACAGGTTCAATACCCAAGCAGTCTAGACTTTACTCCTAAAGAAGATTCAGGGTAAGTGCTTGCATGGACTTCTCTTTTGATCTTCACTTCAGTTATCCATTTATTGAGTTGTTCTATATTTGAAGCACTTACTCACGGAGTTCATCTTTGATTTTCCTTTTTTTTGGTTCTCTTGATGATAGGGTTGTTTTTAACTCTTTTATTAGTGTCATATACAGCAGTGCTCTCAGTCAGCCTGCAAAATTTGATGCTGTAACTGTAAAAGATTCTAATCAAGGATCTGCAAGAACAGCTATGGAGTCTGTCCTTTCCTTGGACAATGGAATGTGGTCACATCATGTAGAAGAGTCTTTCCCTGCAATGATCAATGAAGTGCAAGAAGATCCTTTTAAGCTTGTCAGCATCAAGCAACCTTCTCCTCCTCCTGTTCTTGTGCAGTTGCAGCAAGCATCTGCTCCAATTCCTCCATCTCAAGTAGCGGATCCAAGACCTGGGCCTGCAAAGTCTTTTCAAGATACTTCAGATGCCTACCATCATTTGCATGTTGTAGGTCTTTTCTGCTATGATTATCCTATCTCATATTGTTATAGCTGATTTTCATTTTTTACGCAATATTTGGTCTTTATGGCACCATGAATCTACCTCATTCTATGCAAATTTGATGTTTACTAGCATTCCTTCCTTCCTTACGCTCATGCAGTCTGTGAATATGATGGAAGACTTCTTGAGGTTAGCTCGTGGAAATACAGCAAAAAACTTGGAAACATGTGGAATCCTTGCAGGTTCACTGGTGAGAGAGTAGAATTTTAAGCAATGTTGCACACTTTCTTTTTATAGTGGTGATGTGGCAATGATACTTTGATTTCTCCTGTGCTTGTAAATTATGTTGTAGAAAAACAGGGTTTTCCACATTACCACACTTATCATTCCAAAGCAAGAGTCAACCTCGGACTCAGTAAGTTTCTACCTTTTTAATCTGTAAGTTAGGGAATTGCTTGCTCTTCTAATTTCACATCTGTCTAGGGTCATATTGTGCATCACCATGTCCTTTAGCAATGGGATCATGTTGGTGTTAATCTCCTTTAAAACCAATAAATAAATGATTAAAAAAAGAAATACTGGAACCAAATTGAAGAGGGTGAAATAATAGATCAGTAAATCTCAGGCTAATTTGATATTGAAAATTGCTCCTGATGCTCAGAAGCTGCACATCTTTCATCTTTTAGCCTGAAGTAAAATTGATCCATGTCTAATGTTGAAACAGGTAGTGCAGTGATTAACATCATAAACTGGTGACAAATTCAGTATATACTATGTTCCTGCCTATCATTTTTGAATTTTCTATCTGCTTATAACATTAAGTTTTTTTCTTTCATGTTAACGGCTGGCTCATGAGTTTAGTTCTTGAATTGATCTATATCTCATTAGACTAATTTTATGGACCTGTTTATCGCTTTGTCCAGTGCCAGACACTAAATGAAGAAGAAATTTTTGAAGTTCAAGACAGGTTGTCACTTTTCCCTCTCGGATGGATCCATGTCAGTATTTCTCACCTGGCCTTGACCACAAGCTGCTGTTATGTTATCTAAGAAATTTACTGGGGATCATTACTCTTCTGCTCTTCTATTTTGCCGTCTTTATTCTCTACTGGGTCTTTTCCTCAGTACTGGCTTTAGCTTAGAGACATTGCAGCATGTCATGTTTCATTGTCTGATTTCAAAATTTTGTACTTCACACACACTTCATTTACCATCCTGTGAAATCTGAACGATGATTGTTTGTTCAGACATGGCTTCTTCTTCTCTTTTTTTTTTTTTGCATCCACCTGATTTAACTTTTCTTTATGCTTCTATAATTGGAGTAAAATCTAATCTGCGACCCACACTGATTTTCAGACCCACCCATCACAAACCTGCTTCATGTCATCAGTAGATCTGCACACACATTATTCATATCAGGTAATTATGCTTCTTCCCAACTTTCATGGCATATCACATTTTCTAGGACTTCTGGGATCGAAATGAAAATGGAAATTCCTGATCTGATCATCGTCCCGGCTGCTTGCTATTCTTGTTTGACAATATTTGTGCTTTAATTGGTAATATGGCTTTTTACACAGATCATGTTACCAGAAGCAATTGCAATTGTGATGGCACCAACAGATACATCCTGGTATGTGTACAAAGACAATTCTTCAACCAGATGACTAACGACAGTTAGAGACAACTCGATTTACACAGCGTTTTGTTCTTGCAGCCCCCATGGGATTTTTCACCTCTCTGATCCAAGCGGAGTGAATGTGATCCGCAATTGTCAAGAACGTGGGTTTCACCCACATGAGGAGCCCTCAGATGGGAGCCCGATTTACGAGCGCTGCTCCCATGTGTATATGAATTCCAAGTTGAAGTTCCATATTATTGATCTCCGGTGATGCCAGAGTCTCACCTTCTCCACAGGACTAATGTGGGGAGAGACGCGAAAGACTCAAAAGAAAAGTTCCCCTTACATCAAGAGTGTAAAATGATGCATCTTGCATCTTGACGATACGTAGAGGAAATATAAATAGCAGCATCCGCATAGTTTTACACCGGGCTGCCGCCGCTGCCGGGAAACACGTGATCATGTAGCCAGAGGTCAAGCCCGATCATTCCAAGAAATCGATCATGTTATTGCTTGTGGATTGCCTCCGACTCCTCTCAGGCCTGCATTCATTCCATCTCTCATGCAAGTGGCCTTTGTACCTGCATTGAAGTCTTGTGTATGAGTTGATTTTTGGAGTAAGCATTCTTGTGGATACAGATTAGAGAGGATGGACGGCCTCAACCGATGCCGATTCTTTCTTCGCAGTCGAACTTGGAAACGTGGAGGGCACGGTCGAGGGCCGGTATCCGAGTATTTTTGTGGCCGGAAAGGCAGATGATTTTCGATGGTTAAACATTTCTGAGATTGACGAAAGTTGTATGAGTGATCACCATCAAGAAAGGGCATCTCATACTTCAACTGTGGCTAAGCATGACATGGAAGGGGTTATATACATCAACGCCACTGACTGCTGTGCATTTCTATGTTACACGAATAACACGACAGCTAAGACCAACCCGAGAAGTGGCCAGGATTAGTCGGAGCTGGTCGGGTTTGGGTGTACCAGGTGGTGCTCTTTTACAACTAAGAGGTGACAGCACGGACCGAAGCAAAATCCTAGCACACCCCATCGGTGGACCGGCCATCGTCGGCCAAGGAAACCTTGCTCAGCCTGCTCGGCAGTGGCCTCCCGGGGGCGTCTGGGTAACCCTTACTCCCTCTCGCACGCCGTCGACCAGATCCGAAAACTGCCCTCCTCGCCATCACCTTGCCCAGGTTGCGCCTAGCTTGCTCACCCTCTTCTGCAGCTGTTATTCCTTCACCGGACGTGCAGCTGCCACATCCACTGCCGTCTCGGCCGGGCTCTTCAACCTGCTTGGAAGCCATCTCTTGGTTTTGGGATGACGGGAAAGTCTTGCCGTTTGTTGGGATTGTAGCGGAGGTCGGTGGCTTGATCAGGATGGGAGTAATGGGAGTGAAATACAGAGAGTACAGACGAATGGTTTCGGTGGATATATGACGTGGGGGGAATCGACCACTTGGTGGTTTTCTTACTCATGGAATCGGTATCTGATGTTTCTCCAATGTTCTAAGGAACCGCAGATTCTGGCGGATGCAATTAACGTACCGAAAAATTTCATGGTCTGGAATAAGTTCGAAGATTTTGCCGCTTCTGGGTAATGACCGATCGGATAAGCAAGATTATCTCCAAAGCTAAGCACATATCCGTACTCTTGGGAATGACCGAAGGAAGGCATGGAGTAGGTTCCTGCAATCCAACATGAAAGGCATTAGTTTAAGATTTTCCCACTTCACCATCCGAAAAACAAGTCAACTGTAACCCTCGCATCAAGTTCAACAATCAGGTGATGGATTCCAAGGTCCTTGGCGATCGGTCAAACCATCCCGCGACGCCCAAAAGTCCACTCGGACACTCGTGACATGGTCTATGTGTACGCAAAAACCAGCTACCCAACTCCCGCCTTCACCCCAGAAGACTCCACCTGCACCCGCTCTTCCATGAACCCCCCTGAACAGACACCCGGAAGAGTTCAATTTGATCCATCCTCGAGGTCGAGGAGACCACGTAATCTCCCTCAGCACCTTCCTCGGTGGAGTATTAGATGTCGAGGTGGCAGATGCTCATCAACCTCAAAACCCTTCAAGATCCCCCCATTCCTATGTTGCCATAGGAGCCAGACCGCTGTGGGAAGACCTGTTCTTCCATCGATAGCATGAATGTTGCTTTCTTCGAATTATATGGGACTCCCAAGCAATCCCAAAAGGAAGCAGCAACGGGGCAGGCACGATCTCGGCACATGGCTGGTCATGTCTTCCTCGGATAACTGGCAGCTTTGTGCACTCCGATGTAGTTCAGCTGTAGGTAGTCTGCCATGACAGCTTGTCCAAATAAACATCTGGACTCTTGGGATTGCTTTTGCTTTCCAGACCCATTTCCACTGATCGCTTGAGTCTGCCGGAGCCCACCCACGGGCTAGAGCACAATCAGTTTTATTAGCAAAACTGTGTAAAAGCAATTTCAAACATAGTTTTTAAAACTGGATCGGACAGAAAACTAATTAAGATATAGATTTATGGTTAGACTAAAGGTTCGATGGGTTAAATTGTATATTTAATAAATAATATTAGTATTATAATATTAATAATAAATAAATATAATATTATATACTTAACATTAATTTATAACAAAAAATTATTAATATAATTATCATATTAACCACAAGTTCGAGATAAAAATAAAAATATAATAAAATAAAATAAATACATTATCTAAGTTTTAAAGAAAAAGAAGTATTACATAATCAAATGCAAGTAGAATAAAATAATGATCAAAACTAAAATCATTCAATGATAAGTATTCTAAATACTTCAGTCTATGCAAAAATTATTTATTGTATCTTAATTCGATATGTTGGTGTCATGATAAAAATTTCTATACTAATCAAAGGAAGGTCTAACAACTAAATGAAAAGTAAAAGAAAAAAACATACGGTAAGTACATTACAATATTAAATGGTGAGCCCATCCAATCATTGCACCTGTAACTTTGCTTTAATTAATAAACTAGTCTGAAAATCTAAACCCAAATTCGTCATTTACCTCCCGACCCTATTCTGGTATCTCTCTCTCTCTGTAGCAGACACATTATTATCGAATCGGCGACCGATCATTGATGGCCATCTAGACATACACGCAGTACATATAAAACCCTCACTCGCCGCACGAATTTTCGTCCGCGGACACAGCCAATCGAGCTGATCGGTCGACTGCAATCCTCGCTGGAGGTTTCCTGTGTCGGAGAAACAAGCAGTCATGTCGCTGAGGCCTAGCGCGAGGACGGAGGTCCGCCGTAACCGGTACAAGGTCGCCGTGGACGCCGATGAGGGGCGTCGGCGGAGGGAGGACAACCTGGTGGAGATCCGCAAGAGCAAGCGCGAGGAGAGCTTGCTGAAGAAGCGGCGGGAGGGGCTTCAGGTTCAGCAATTCCCTAGCCCCGCTTCTGTCCATGCCGCTAACATGGAGAAGAAGGTACCGATTAGACATGCAATCGGATAGGTTTGGTGAAGTGCGTGGCTCACGGGTGTACAACCTCCAGGGAAATGAGGAGATTGAGGATCTTGAATTTCAGTGGCCTCGTTTAGTTGCTGCAATATGGCAAGGATCTTGCTGATGTTCAGCCTGGCGAGCGTGTCTGATTGCTTTGTCTGTATTTTTAAGCTTTCTTGTAGTGGATCTGTAGACTAGCTGGTGATATTTGGCATGACCAGATAACTCATCATGATTTGAGTTCTCTGGAAAAATCTGGGATTTGATATCAAGGCACTAAACATGAATAGGTTTTATGAGATGTTGGAGCGTTTTAAATTATGAGATACGTCACATGGGAAAGAATAAGATTCAGATGTATTTGGAGCAGTCATGAAATTGAGACGCATGATTAATTGTTGTTGGCTTGGCAGATCATATATATTTCTTGTCCACAAGCTAGGATTGATTTCTTTCTGTGTTCATTTTGAGATTATGGAATTATTTTTTAGGGTTTTGATGTTGCATCCTTTTAGGTATTGTATGAACGGATTTCTGGGGATGAAAATATCTTCTACAGCTTATGGCACTCTGTGAAATGATGGTTTTTTTTTTTTTATTGTTGTGCCCAGGTTTAATTTCCTGCTATTGGTTGATTTTGCAGCTCGAGAGTCTTCCTCAAATGGTTGCTGGTGTTTGGTCAGACAATTCTACTTTGCAACTGGAAGCAACAACACAGTTTCGAAAACTGCTCTCAATCGGTACCTGGAAAATTTGTTTTTATGCATTTGTTGCTTTGTGCATGTGCGGATTGTCATGTATTTTCTCATTAGAAAGATACATGATAATACAAATGTATATTATCGGTTATTTCCTTCTTGTTGATTTCGAAGATTAGTTTGCAATTACATAGCCTTTTTTTATTTCCAGAGCGAAGTCCTCCCATAGAGGAAGTTATACAGTCTGGTGTTGTTCCTCGCTTTGTTGAGTTTCTGCTGAGAGAAGATTTTCCACAGCTTCAGGTCTTTGGCAACTTGGCATTACAATTTTCAATAATAATAATGGAGAGCATGCATGCATATGGACATATTATTATACTCATAGTTATGAATATGTAGTTTGAAGCAGCGTGGGCCCTCACAAACATTGCATCAGGCACATCTGAGAACACTAAGGTTGTAATTGATTCTGGGGCAGTTCCAATATTTGTGAAGCTTCTGGCTTCGCCTAATGATGATGTTCGTGAACAGGTACATTGGGGAACTTTGTGATCGACCTTTGCAGTACATGATTCATATCTTGTCCCTAACTGTATAATATGCTAATAACGTTTCTTAAATTTCTGTGAAACTTGTAGGCTGTGTGGGCATTGGGAAATGTCGCTGGTGACTCACCTAGGTGCCGTGATCTAGTTCTCAGTCACGGGGCCTTGATTCATTTGCTTGCACAGTTGAATGAGCTTGCAAAGCTCTCAATGCTGAGAAATGCCACATGGACTCTCTCAAACTTCTGTAGAGGCAAGCCACAGCCTCCATTCGAACAGGTGGCTATTGTTATTCATTTCCTCAGAGCATCTCTGCTTGTTATATTCTGCCAATTTAGATGTTATTTTTGTGCAACAGGTGAGACCTGCACTTCCAGCTCTTGAACGTCTTGTGCATTCAAATGATGAGGAGGTCCTGACTGATGCCTGTTGGGCACTTTCTTATCTTTCTGATGGTACAAATGATAAAATCCAAGCTGTTATTGAGGCCAATGTCTGTCCTCGATTGGTTCTGCTCCTTGGGTGAGTATTAGGTTCACTGATCTATGGATTTCTGTCCCTTTTAATTCTTATAGCTAACCTATGCGTTTCTCATCCAGCCATCCTTCTTCATCTGTTCTCATTCCTGCCCTTCGCACGGTTGGGAATATTGTAACTGGAGATGATATCCAGACTCAGGTATGCTAATTTAAAGATGTTCTAATCATTTTGCTTTTGTTCATTGATGATTTGCTCTTTTTTAATTACCTGATTGAGTTCTTTTGGGCAGTGTATAATCAATGATGGTGCATTGCCATGCCTACTGAGTCTGTTGACAAATAACCATAAGAAGAGCATCAAGAAAGAAGCGTGTTGGACTATCTCGAATATCACTGCTGGAAATAGGGAGCAGATACAGGTAGAACAGCAGTCAGTCTTCTCAAAGTTGTAAATTTCAATACATATGGGATTTTGTTAGTGTACCACTTTATGATGTACTTGATTTCCTTAAGTCATGATTAGAAAATGCAAGGCTTTACTTGTGTAACTGAGTCTGTATGTGACCTGCACCCTTTGCTCATGGTACTTTAGTTCTGTTCACAGTTTCAACCTAGAAGATATTCATGACTTTGGTGGTACTGTTGTTTCTGATCAGGTTTCATATTTTTTTTCTCAAATAATCCTTCAAATTAAAAGTTGTCACTTATATATATATATATATAGTCCATCTGGTCAAGTTTTGTTTGGTCTATACAAGCACTGTATAATGTCTTAACTGTAGAAAGTCTTACTTAACTTTGTTAACATGCTGTAGGCTGTAATAGAAGCCGGTCTCATTGGCCCTCTTGTTAATCTACTTAAAAATGCTGAGTTTGATATAAAGAAAGAGGCTGCATGGGCAATATCAAATGCCACCTCTGGGGGCACCCACGATCAAATCAAGTATGTGTTCTTCAGTTCTAATAACTGATCCCTTGTGCTTCCTTTATAATCGTACTAATCTCTATCTATGAATGGTAGGTTTCTGGCAAGTCAGGGATGCATTAAACCATTGTGCGATCTCCTCATATGCCCTGATCCAAGGATTGTAACTGTCTGCCTAGAGGGACTGGAGAACATCCTAAAGGTTGGAGAGGCCGAGAAGGTCAAGGGAAACACGGGGGATATCAACATCTATGCCCAGATGATTGATGATGCAGAGGGCCTAGAGAAGATTGAGAACCTTCAGAGTCATGACAACAATGAGATCTATGAAAAGGCAGTGAAGATTCTTGAAACTTTTTGGTTGGAGGAGGATGATGACACTTTGCCTCCAGGTGATAATCCACAAGAAGGATTCCAGTTCAGGGGAGGTGAACTTCCAGTTCCATCTGGTGGATTCAACTTCAGCTGAAAGGTACGCAGTATCACTTACCTTGAACTTCAAACTGGTTGGTTGCAATATGAAAATTTGACAATGATGGGGTTCAAGTTCTGTTCATGTTGAGAATCGACTGGTTTGTGCTAGTTTAAAGGTGAACTTTCTGGTTCCATCCTGTTTCAAAGTGCTAGTTTGCCAAAATTGGTAGTATATGTCCATCCTGTATTGTATTGAACGGTCAATTCCACTTTTGATAAATGGAGCTATGAAGTGTCTTAGTTCCTCACATTAGCGGTATCTGACATGGTCATTATGTATGAAATTGCAGGGGTGTATATGGTGATATGAATGGGGCAGAGTCTCACACCAGGCGTCGAGTCTGTTTGGGTGTCGAAGTTGGGTCTGGGTCATGACCACGTCCTGGGTCAGTTGGCGTCAAGGAGAGGCTTCTGAGGGACAGTCGTATTGTACAAGAATGTCAGAACCAAGTGGGCAGTTGGCTTAGCCGAGTACTGTATCAATTTGGGTGAGCAGGGTCACCGTATACCCGAGTCTCCAAGAAGTCTAGAACGGTATATTGTTGTCTGAGTCCCAGGTCACTTTTACACAGACATGCTGGTGGGGTGGTTAAATTCGAGTCATGATCGAGTTGGTCTTTTATTCGGTTGCGGAGTCTTCTCTATGATTCTACAGTGCCTGCTTACACTGCTTATTGTTGAGTTGTCTGTTGTAATTGCCGCCAAAGTATTTTGATTATTTGTTTCTAAGCCCTTGCTTTTGTGGGTTGAGTAATGGTGGTGGGGAATGGCAAATATTAGTGCCATCTTCTTCCTTTCTGGACTTCTCTTTTGCATCTTTCAATTCTTTCACGTTCGCCTTACTTGCCCGATAGGCTCCAGGCTTCCGAGTCTGGGAAAGTTCGGGAATTTCCCTGACCACACGGGGTTGCAGTGGTACCGCAGGATACGTGAGGCTTCTATTTGCAATCGTTTGTTGGAGGTGTTACACAATCGAAGGAATCTGGAATTTTGCATGCTGTGTAAGCTGTTGGGGCTTCTTTTTCTTTTTTGGCTGAAGGATAATTCATTGCATTCAACTGATCCAGAATACGGCTCTTAGGTCTGGCAATCTCCTTATGCCTATTAGGTACAACCGGAGGAATTGAGGAGACGGGAATAGACCCAGCAAGCCCCGTGGATGCTGCCAATTTGGCTATACTGTGAGCAAGAAAGTTCTTTGTCCTAGGCACGGAAGTGAATTGATCGGGTGTCAAACGGCATTGACAAATCCTGAGCCATTGATCGGGCTTCCTTTGCCGCTGTTGTCTGAGGTGTTCTCGACTTGAGGAGATCGTCACCAATATCCCGGAATATCAAAATGGCTTCGTTAACATGTCTTAGAGATAAGGATTTCTAGTTTCTATAATGTTATAACTGACTTTATAATCCGATGCTCTCATTACTGATGTCCAAGTTCGATGTAGTTTCACAGGTTCAACTTGTGGCTCCAACAGATTTTCTCAGAACTGCTCCTTCAGTAGGCATTCGGGGAAATGACTCTATAAAATATCGCGAAGTTAAAGGGTCAGCGATGATAAAATTGGAGGAGTATTAAGATTATAGTGAATATATTAATTAAAATCCCCTAATAAAAATTTAAAATATCCATAAAATGATTTTAAATTAATTATAGTGCAGAAGTTTTCATCAACACCAAACTTGCGTAAAACCCTGAAGCACGTGAGCGTAGAGACGACATCCGCTCATCGGATAGGTGGTCTGCCATTCTCGCTGGCGATCTCCTAGTCGGAGAAGCGAGTCGTCCTGCGGCTAAGGACGCTGCAGGGGCGGCCGCAGAGGGAAGGCAAAGTGGTGGAGTTCTGCGCGAGCAGAGGTTGCTGAATAAGCGGCGATGGCCTCCAGGCTCACTGGCTCAGCGGTTCCCTAGCTCCGCTGCTGTCCATGCCTCTAACGTGGAGAAGAAGGAGAAGGTATCGTTCCATCATCGGGCAAGACCAGATAACAATACCTGATCTCGTTCTATAGGAAAATCAGAAAGGCTGTTTGATGATAGACAAGAATAAGCTAATGGTTTGAAACATTTAGGATAGGAAGGCTAAGATTTGGTTGTATTCTAGAGCAGACATGGAGACAAACTCGATGTCAACGCTCGCTGTCTTGGAAGCTGCGGTTGATTTTCCAGTCAATCTAGGCTCCGTTGTCTCTTCCAGGTGAGAAACAAGGGGATCAATGATGTGGTTACTGATGCTGTGGATACTGTGTGAATGAAATGTTGGGCTTGAAATGTCAGTTTAATGTTGCTGTGCTATTTCTGGTATTTGATGGAAGAACGAGGGCTCTTTGTTGATCAAGCTTAACTCAACATTGTTGGTCTCTTTCTGCAGCTGGCGTGTCTTCCACAGATGGTTGCTGGTGTTTGGTCAGACAATGTTACTTTGCAAACCGGAAGCAATAGCTCGATTCATAAAGCTGCTCTCTGTTGGTATCTGAGCAAATCGTTTGACACTCTGCTCACTTTGCCCATCATTCTTGATGTGTCAAACGGGTGAACCGGTCTGGATGTTATCCTTGGTCCTCCAGACGGCTGTGAGGGGCCTTGAGTGCCTGCAAGAAAGCTGAGCCGGGCATGGTTGAGCTGGGAGTCGGCAGTCGGCCATGTCAATTCTAAATATGATGCATGGCCTCTTAAAGCCGAATATGTGATGATAGTGAAAAACTGTAGATGAGTGAAACATTATCAGTGGCGGTTGCTTTTCCAGTTTAGTTCACAGTCCTGGCATTAAGGAAGTTACACAGTCTGGTGTTGTTCCTCATCTCATCGACTCTTTGGGGCCTTCAGCAGTTTAGCAGAGCATTTCTCAAAGGTCGTAAAGAGCATTTACTTTTACGGATATAGAACTGATACGATTACCATATCAAGATGCAGATTGAGGCAGCATGGGCTCACACCGACGTTGCATCTGGCACATCCGAAAACTCTGAGGTTGTAATTGATTCTGGGGCAGTTCCGATCTTTGTGAAGCTGCTGGGGTCGCCGAGTGATGGTGTTCGCGAGCAGGTCCATGTGAGACTTTGTGATCATGCTATCATAAATGCAATTGAATGTCAAAATCATTTCCAATATTTTTAGGCATTCTCATTGCATATCCTCTTTTATTGGTATCTTTCCTAAGACAGGTTTTGTAGATCAAAGATCTCACATTACCCACAGTCCACACCACAGTACACCTGCCAGAACTCCTTACTGACAAGCATTGCCAAGTCAGTTGTATTTTTCTTCTTTTTTTTGCATTTAAATAAAATCAGGAGCTGACAAATTAATTTTGACATGGATGGACAGGGATGAAAGAAAGAGATCGAAAAGACCGAAAACCGAAAAAGGTTGACCGAGACCAACCTGAAAAGGCTGGGCTTTCCGTTTTCAGAACCCTATAAAAAATTCAGGTAATTTTTCGGTCAAGAAAAACCATCCGCTAAAATCGGGCTCTGACCCAAAAAGCTGTTATGCCCCGAGACTGACCCGAATTTCATAATTATATTTTATTAATTATAATCATGTATTTTGTATTCACTTTTATTCATAGTTTTAAAAATTAGACCGAGCTAGTCGGTTTGATCGGTTCAATTGAAAACCGATCACTCACCCGGTCTAATTCTTATAAAAGACCCAATTACACTTTTAAAGATGTTAACTCTGATTGAACCAGTCGATTCCCTGTCCGACTGATAAACCTGATTGAACCGGTAAAAAAACTAACTGACCTAAAATTATAAAAACTATTATAATGTATATATTTTATTTTATTAGACTTATATTTGTATTTTATGTTAAACTTTTGTTTAACATAATTGTTATATTAATAATTTTTATTATAAATCATATTCAAATTATGATATTATGTAAATTTATTGGTAATATTATATTATTAATATTATTTATCAAATATACGTTTCAACCCATTGAATTTCTAGTCTGACCCATGAACCCATGTCTACATCGATCCTCAGTTCGGTCTGATTTTAAAAACTATGTTTTTATTACTCATCTCTTGAATTATGTCCTTAATACTAACATTATAAAATTTAGATAAACATACTGTTAATTATTCTATAATTATTCGGAATTAACTGTGCTATGTAATTATTTTTAAATAATAATGCTTTAATCATATTTTGTACTATAAGTTAGAACCCAAAAAACCACTTAAAAAATTGAACCAGTAATATATCATTTTTCATTTTCTTAAATAATTTTGATACGGTTTTTTCTCCTCGAGAAAACTGGCCCGAAAAGGTCGGGACTCGACAAATTGCACCCCCAAAAAAAAAAACACTGGACCCGGACCGTTTTCTTCCCTAGATGGATCCATCTAAGAACTTTTACCTATTAGAGACAAAACTACAGGGAGGTCAAAGAAAGTAACAAGATAAAGACAATTAAATAAGAGCCGATAATATTTGCAAACATATATACATATATGTGTAAATTTGATATTTTACATATTTTCTTCAAATAAGAAAAAGAAATGAATGCTTTTGTGTACTCATGACTAATTGGATTCAATATTTTATTCTATGATATTATGAGTTTATTCCATATAAGACCAGTTCTTAAATTTTAAATATGGCTCATATTATCATTGGGCAAAAGGGTATGAGTCATAATTGTGTTGAATATAGGAAGTCGACACTACATACAACATATATTATACCATATATTCTTTTTTTTTGGGTAGGTTTAACTACCACAAATTAACCAAGTTTATGGTAGATTTTCATGACTTTGATTTTATCTTTGTTAGTGCACCGTATTCATGTTATTGTAATTTAGTATATTTTAATTAGTTACATATGTATATACATATAAGTTTTAGTACAAGAATTGGAGTTCAAACGGGTGTGCAAATTAGCTTCCGCCCGCCTAAATACATTTTTCCACGTTCCCTGTGAATTTAAACTAGCATATTAACCACTTCCTTAATTTATTACTTAAATCTTAATTGAATCTCATTGAAATTTATCTAGAGTTATTATGTGAGATAGATTCTTGCCGATTCCGATTCTACCTGATATTGGTACAGAATCCAACCCATGTTCTCCAAAATTTATCCTTCTTCGAGTGGTACCCCTTGGGTCATCCTATCAACAGAGGGGAAAAAAAACACAAAAGAAAAAACAAACCAAATACATTAAAAATGATAAATGGATAGATTTTTTTTTATTATACTTATAGAAAAAAACTAGCCTAGCTGAGCTAGACATGATTTTTTTGAGTTTTTGGGCTAGTTGAAAAATATGAAAAATAATATTTTAATATTTTTAAATTAATATATAATTTAGATTAATGGATTAATTATATTATAAAAAATTATTTTAAAATATAAAACTTATTTAGATTTACTTTTTAAAGTTATTATTTTGTTTGATTCGTGCATGGTTAAGAATTTTCGAGTAAGATGAGATGATAACTATGTTAATATAGTGTAAAAATACATCTGAGCTAGCTCGAATTTACATATGTATGTTTGACTCCCTTCTAGATCTTATTTCTTCCCTTTATATATATATATACATGAACTTCGATTAACAATGAAATATGATAAATAAATAATAGAAATTAGGAAATGGAAGTTTGATAATCAAGAGATACTCTCGTACATAAGTAAGGTTTGCTTTTACGTTTTCATTCTTCTTTCCATATGAATAGGATCCTTCTTTTTACAACCGATGAAATCATATCACGGTAAGATTCTCACCACATAGGGGTGTATCCATGTGCTCGGAAATATGAAGGTGGTCCTACTCCACCCTCCTTGTCCGACCTGACCGAAAACAGGAGGAAACGAGGACCTTAATGATCTCTCACTTTCATACACCGCCTCATAAATATCTGTCGTGCTCTGTCTCGTCGGAGAGTGCTGTCTCCTCCCTTATCTGCTTCTCCCCCCTCTTCTCTTCTGATCCACATCCATATTTTCTCCCAACATCATCAGATTGACCCGAGCTGGGATGTGAACCACACAGAATCGAGCCACTCCAGGATACCCCTTCCAATGGTCATAATATGGATCGCACGAACCGCATGCCACTATCTTTACGCAGTCGGGCAGATGGATTCCTGCATGTCACGTGCACGTGCACGTGCTCCTCCTCCTCCGTGTGTTGTCATCTAGAGTACGAGCACATAGGTCGGAGAGCCCATGACACATGCGACTCTTTTCTTTCTTCTTGTGTGCGTAATTTTCCTTTGGAGATGTCTAATCTTATGTGTGTAGAATGATCATAATACTATTATTCGTATATGTGTGTGTGTGTGTGTTATTTTATACTCTTCAAGGTATATATTTGGGTAATCCATTCATTGCAGGTGCCACCGCCAAGCACCCCACTTGTGATCCCAATTTTAAGTCCTTTGATCACAAGGACAGACCTCATCATGCCCGCCAATGGATTGATCAATAGTTCAATGATGGCTGTGAAATTGGCCTCAGAGCTGACCCATAATGATATCCCCAATCTTGGATTGACCCATCAAAATGCACGAAAGCAATCGTTCCAATTATTGCTGTGAAGGCTGATCAAAACCCACTCACTCACTCACTCACTCACTCATCCCCTTATGTTTTCCTCTTCTGGTGTGTGTTGCATACTGCATTTGGGATCCAAGCTCATTCATGTTCCAATTGAGTAGGGCTACCAAGGCGAGACGCTCAAGTCATGGCATTTCTCATTGGTAAGACTTGAATTCATGTTCGCATATTTAATTAGTATTAGTCTTTCTTTTCATTATTTTCATTTTTGGTGTGCATAACACAATCAAAAACCTAAACCTAAGATCCTATAAAAGATCTTAATTAATATTTTGAATTTAAATTTTATAAATAAAAAAATTATATTAAGAAATTTAACTAAAAAGTAGCACGATGCCTAATTCTAATTATTATTATTTACATAAACACAAAAGAAAAGAGGTACCAATCCCTCGAACAAATCAGCATAATAATAATAATAATAATAAAATCTAACGATTGGAGCTCTTTTTGAGGGAAATCTTTGGGTGGAGGGCAGCAAGTCACCCCGAAGTCTCCCTCATAGAAGGGCATTCTTGTAAATGCGACAGGGTTCGTGCTAGGGTTTCGGGTCCCCCATTCATAAAAGCGTCCCCCTTTTCCAGATCTCCAGCGTCCGTGCGATTCCCCTGCCTCTCTCTCTCTCTCTCTCTCTCTCTCTCTGCCTCCGGCGTCACTCTACTCACTGTACCCTCTCGACTCTGTTTTTCTCTCTCGCTGAGTGTCGGTTTCATTGCCGTTGTCCGCCTCGGTTCAAACCCATAAATCAAAATCTCTGTCTCCCCCGTATCTTCTCTCTTTGGCGCTTCGATTTTTGGTTTCCCGCTCCGCGATCTGATCCACTGGATATTTAGCATCTCTCTCCCCTACACCCCCCGCTTTGCTACATTATCCTCTGCTTCTGCCTCACTTCACGTTCCTGTCTTTGATCCGTGTCCGCGTCTCTCTCATCCACTTCATCTGATTCTGTTCTGAGTCGATCTGTGACAGTTGCTTTCTTCAATCCCGTGGCAGTAATATCGGTTACTGTGAGCTGCCCATTTACCATTTCTCGGACGAGCAAATCACAGACCCGTTTCCCCTACCTGGATCACACTCAGGTCTTCGAAACGGACTCTGGAAATGTCTGATCCGAGCGACAAAGTGAGTGATCGCTATTCGTTAAGCTCGATCTGTCGACCAGGATCATCTGATCTGATAACTGATTCTGGTCCTGTTCCGAGTGTCACTTGCGAGCTACAGTCGGTTCATCTCATGTTAGTTGTCATGTGCTGTATCGGTGATCAGGGCTGTGAGATAATCTGAGTTTGATTCTTATTGAACAGGGGTCGAAGTCATTAAGTGGGATCTCTTCGGAGGAGAGCCAAGCAGCAGAGCTGAAGAAGACCTGTGCCGATTGTGGGACCACCAAGACCCCTCTCTGGCGCGGCGGCCCTGCTGGCCCCAAGGTAAATCGGCCGTTCCGCTCGTCTCTTAACATTTCCCGGTTATTTTATTCAGCGAGAAACATTAATCGAGGTACTGAGTCAATCGATGTGATCTCCGGCTTTACGATACAGTCTCTGTGCAATGCTTGTGGGATCAGGAGCCGGAAGAAGAGGCGGGCGATCCTCGGCGGAGAAGAGGAGAAGAAGCCCAAGAAGAGCAATACCGCCACCATCACAACCACCACCAGCAGCCGCCCATCTAACAACAATCTAGGCGATTCACTGAAGCAGAGGCCGCTGTCACTGGGAAGAGAAGTGATGATGCGGAAGAGATCCACCAGCGTCGACAGGCATAGGAGGCAGCTGGGGGAGGAAGAGCAGGCGGCTTTTCTACTAATGGCGCTCTCTTACGGCTCTGTATACGCCTGAGAAGGGATCGATCAGATGATCCATCCTTCCTCATGGCATCGCGAATAATGGAACGGGACAGAGTCTCAAGAAAGAAGCATGTGCTGTCTGTCGATGTTTTTACAGCGACAGTGGTCGGCTGTCACCTGTCCTCCTGAGATTTTTCACTAACATTTCTTTCTTTTTATTTTAGGGTTTTTTTTTATTTAATTTTTATGGGGCTTAGTCAGAGCAGACTGAGAGAGGGAGAGAGATCATCAAAGTGTAAGAAAATGTGGGGGGAAGACATCATTAATAATAATGTTAATTATCAATTATTATATGCTCTTTGTTGGGTTGATCTATGTCGAAAATTGCCCCTTTGAAGCTTTTCCTGTTGTGGTGGGTCATGAACTTTTTTTTTGGGATAAATTATATAATATTAAGAAATAATTAATTTTTATAATACAAATAATTTATATTAATAAATTTTAAAATTAAAAATTTTCAAACCTCCTTAGTAACTTTTCCTGTGGCTGCTCATGAGCTTTTCTTTTTAAAAAATCATGCAACATTCAAAAATTAATGCTAATTTATGCTCGAGGGGTCATCTTCACTAAATAATAAAACACTCATAATATAAATTATTTTTACCTATAAAAATTAAACTCAATATTTTATTAAAAAGTATTAAATTCTTTTAATTAACTTATTTCTTTGAATAATTGTTTCATGTATGAATTATTTGATAGCAGTGTATCAAAAAATAATTCATTTATTATCTTAAAAAGTGTGCGATTCAAGCAATATCAAATAGTGAAATCGTTTTGATTTTATGAAAAGATTTACATATGGAGCAAAACTTTCTCATGTTGTACATCAAGCATGAGATTTTAATATTTGGAAAAAAAATGAAATTGATTACATAATTCTAAAAAATGTAAATAAAATGCTTGTAGAATTACTCATAATGTAAGATTATATCGACAGCAATCCGGTGGATGCGATTTGCCTAAGCCTATCGAGAAGACAATTATGTCACAATGTAACATTTCACTATTCACATAACCTTACACTCCTAGAAAATTTCTGCATTGTTTGGTTCGATTTTTTTAAAATTTTTTTATTGAAAAACCATTGGATAGCCCGGGGACTATCACGGCGATGGGCTTTGCAAGGCACTGGAGGAAGCCAAAGCCCATTTATCAATGTGGTTTGGGCAATGAGAGCTAAGAATACTTGTTAATCTGGCACCATAAGAAAAAAACAGTTTGTGTTGGTATTTTTGAGTTATCTGATAGATTGGATTGTGCCAGTATTATATAAAAATAAATCATGCTTGCCTAAAAAGTGCGAATATAAATTTTACAATAAAAAGAATGTTATGAAAAAAATTAAAAAATAATTGATTAATTATACACATAATTATAAAGTTATAGTTATTTTAATATTTTATTTAAATTAATACAAAATTTACACTAATTAATCAATTATACAGAAAATTTTATTTGAAATATAAATGACTTAAATTCATTTTTAAAAATAATTATTCGTGTAATTTATGTTGAGCTCAGACCACCTAAGCATGCAATATTCATGCTAGGGGTAGGGTCTTTAGACCATTTGAGATGGTGAACCGTGCTTGTATGGTTTGATAGTAGGCACGGTACAAAAAACTCATGTGCCATGCGAATTGCAAGCTCTTTTATTTGATAAAATTAAATACAATTTATCTCATATTCAAATACATTATAATTAACTCAGATTCAAATCAAATTCACTCAAAAATTCATCTATCTCTATGTTCCTATTTATTTATCCATTCAAGTCAGTAGATACTTTCAAGGGCTTACATCCAATTAGATGCCGTGAACCTCAGACTCATCCAATTCTAGACTCGAGGATCAACAAGGCGGCGGTCAAAGGAAGCAATCACCCATCCTCGCCTATTCAAATTTAAATATGTTAAAATTTAATATATTTGTAAAAATTGAATAAGGGGTTAAAACTCAATATATGTGAAAAGTCAACTTTATTGTGTGAAATGAGATATTTGAATTAAAAAATTAATAAAATTAAGTAAAATTTATATAATAATTTAATATTTTTTTCTAATTAAAATGAGGTAAAATTTATATGATAGTTTAGTGGCCCCACTAAACCCATCCCATAAAAAAATAAAATAACAATAACAAGTTCATGCAGCATAAGGTATATTGCAATGGCATATTATCCATATAAAATTAAAATAATTTTATTCTATTTCCACTAATAAAACTCTTCTTAATTATTATTTAAAAAAAAACCTAAAGTCAACGGATGTAAGACGTGCTCGCAATACGACATGTTATGCAAGGCTGACTCCTACGTGGCCCCCCAACACTATTCCGATGCCCTTCTCCCGAAAATTCAAATTAAAGGCAACACTAAAGAAAAGAGGACAGCAACGGATCTCTCTTCACAGTAACGTTCTTCGAACGTGTCGATGATGTCAGTCCTCCTCACAAAGCCCATCAGTCTCCTCCTCCTCCTCCTCCTTATCTTTGTCCTAAAACCTCAAAGATTGAAGCTTTTTGACAGCCCGATAATGGCGGACAAGCTCCCGAAGTCGCACTTGCTTTTGATTCTGATGCTACTTACGGTCCTACAATCTTCTCTCTCCCAATCTCCTCCTTCTCCTGCGGCTGAGCCCGCGATGTCTCCGGCTCCTGCGCCGGCTCCCGACTTATGCAACGGCGTCTTCCTCTCGTACGTTTACACCAACGGTGCTGAGCTCCCGCCCAAGAACCCAGTCCACCAGGCCTACCGGTTCGAGTCCATCCTGACCGTCCTGAACAACGGGCTTGAGGAGCTCAAGGCGTGGAGGGCCTTTGTGGGGTTTCAGCACGAGGACATCCTGGTGTCGGCAACGAGCGCCGTCCTCGCCGACGGGACGGGCCTGCCAGCGGCCGTTGGGAACGGTACTGTCTTTGCCGGGTTCCCGCAGAGTGACCTGAAGACGGCAGTGCAGACGGCGGGGGACGTGAAGCAGATGCAGGTGCAGGTGAAGCTCGTCGGGACGCAGTTCGGCGTGAAGCCACCAGTTGTCCCCATGCCCGTAAACATCTCCCTCGCCAATGATGGGTTCCTCTGCTCTGAACCCACCTTGAAAGGTAATAAAAAGAAGCGCAACAAAGTTCAAGTTTAATCCAAGTTTTAAAAAAAAAATTGAGATAACGCTATTAGCTCAGCTTTTCTGTGGTCATGTATTTCTCATAGTGGCCTTACCATATTTAATACTGTATCGGAGCCAATTACACTGCTTAACATGTTGACCCAATCTAGCATTTCGTCTTTATGTCTCTCCATGTTATGAATTTTGAATTGCAGGTCTTTTAGATGGTGAGGTCCTTTTGCGATGATTTTTCCTTTTGTTTTTTGGGGGGATTTGGTTCTTTCTACTTACTGGGTCTTGACTTAAAAAGAAAAGACAGTCCGTGAGCTGCAATTGAATCCATCCACTCATATTGCTTTGCTATTGATCAGGGAGTAGGGTAATGGAAGTTTGCTGCACCAAAGATCCTACGTTTAAGACTAACATCACCATCGCCGATGAGTTCTTGCCCCGCCAAAGCGGTGATCTCACCATAATGTATGACGTCATCAGGACATACGATACCAACTACTTGGCCCAAGTGACGATCTCGAATCATAACCCATTGGGCCGGCTCGACAACTGGATGCTGAGCTTTGACTGGATGAGGGATGAGTTTATCGGATCCATGAGAGGGGCTTACCCTTATGTGCTCGACTCCAGTGGATGTGTTTATGGACCGCAGGGGAGCTATTACAAGGACATGGATTTTGCGGATGTGCTGAACTGCGAGAGGAGGCCTACAATAATCGACCTTCCTCCCACGAAGGCGAACGATTCTGTCCTTGGGTTGGTCCCTGGGTGCTGCCGGAATGGGACACTCCTCCCGCCCTCGATGGACCAGACCAGGTCGAGCTCAGTCTTCCAGATGCAGGTGTATAAGATGCCACCGGACCTGAATAGGTCGGAGCTTCAGCCTCCTCAGAACTGGCGGATCAACGGGTCTCTCAACCCGGACTACCAGTGTGGGCCCCCTGTTCGCGTTAGCACAAGCCAATTCGGGGGACCAAATGGGCTATCCTCGAACTCCACCGCATTCGCTAGCTGGCAGGTGGTCTGTAACATCACGCAGCGATCCACTCCTCGGTGCTGTGTCTCATTCTCGGCATACTATAATGACTCTGTCGTTCCCTGCAAGACTTGCGCATGTGGGTGCACTAGTGGAGCCGGTCCTGCTACGTGCAGTGCCACGGCTCCGGCAATGCTCCTATCACCTGAGGCAGTTTTGATCCCTTTTGAGAATCGAACTGCTATGGCCCTGGCATGGGCCTCGATCAAGCACTTGCCAGTTCCCAACCCAATGCCGTGTGGGGACAACTGTGGGATTAGCATCAACTGGCACCTATACACGGACTACTCACGGGGCTGGACTGCTAGGATTACAATCTTCAACTGGGAGGAGACCGCCTTTCCTGATTGGTTTGCTGCAATTCAAATGGATCGTGCTGCTGATGGTTTCGAGGCAATGTACTCCTTCAATGCTAGCCTGCTTGACGGGGTAAACAATACAATCTTCATGGAGGGTCTCCCTGGACTCAACTACCTAGTTGGGGAAACTGAAGGCCTTGACCCGAAGAAGAATCCCAGAGCACCCGGCAAGCAGCAGTCAGTGATCTCCTTCACCAAGAAAAAGACCCCCGGAATTAATGTGCCTGCTGGAGACGGATTCCCCTCGAAGGTATTCTTCAATGGGGAGGAGTGCTCTCTTCCTCCCTTCTTGCCGACGAGCAGCTCTGAGAGAAGCCACAGCCTGTTGTTAGTATTCTATTGTGTGCTGATGTTTCTGTACGTACTTGCCACATAACTGGGTGAGCAGTTGAGATGCGTCACAAGTCCTTCCTCTTGACTTGAACTTACAAACCGATTTTTTGATTCATTAGAATGGCTCGAGACGAATATATATCTTCATTTCCCCATCTATTCGGTCAACAGGATGAATGCTTTCCATTGATGAAATGCATCAGGCGCTACAAGTGTTGCAGAGTGTGATTGCTCGTAGGTGATGTCGTCCTTTTGTGTGGGCAACTTTTTGTCCAATACTTACTACTATATGAACAGCATCGAGGCTGCTGCTCCCGTTGGTTGAGAATTCATAGATTTCCTAAATCTGAGCGTGTTGTAAATGACGTAGAAATATCGACAGGACCATAGGAAGAAAGGCTATGAATTGACTATCAGACCTATGTCCTTCCCTAGTAGAAATCCTGATTTATATGATCTCACTGGCAATGGGAATTGTCGGAAGACAAATAGAATGGGAAAATAGCCTAAACTGCAGCAGATGATGAACGTCAATGATGGCAAAAATCTCATCGAGCCTTCCCGAACATGAATATGAGCGTGCAGATGGCTCCACTGAACCAATCAAGAGGGCGAAGGATAACAGAGAATGGTGGGCAGTCGACCTTTTTTTCCTGATTGTGCAGCTGAAACGTTGTTACCTGCTGGGAATGGCCCCATTATAAGGGGAGGGGGTGAAGCTTGAATTCTGATTCTGCGGACAACGTCATCGTCGACCTCCCGATCACCCCAGGATTGGGAGTTACAGAAGGAGTTCTAAACATGTAGAATATAGTTCCATCGGTTGCCAACCAGGCAAAGATAGATCCCATAACTTTTTCCAGGCACATCTTTGCAGTCCGCAGACACTGAATATTTCGGTATGCAGGCACCACGGCTGCCGCCCTGCCCCGCCCCGATCAGGTTAGACAGCCTGCCGATCTATACCGACTCTTGATGATATATTTTAGAATCAGCAGCAGATCATTCTATAGGCAAAGCATCAATTGCAAGCATCGAGAGGCACGCGCGGTACACGGATGCGAGCTCGGCCGCGATGGACCCCAGCAGATAGCATTCCCAGCTAGACCTCGCCGCCCAGTAGCCCATAACAGGCGATATTTCCGTTGGACAAACTGTATATTGCATCTGCAGCTTTGGGTGTTACACAGCTTTGATCCCCAAGTAATCACCTCCACCCCGCTCGCTGGACATGCCTACAGAGAAATTATGCTACCGTAAAAGCAGCTACGTCTTCCAACCGGAAATAAGGCGAGTAAAGCGGCAGTGGCTCCCTGAGATCAGAGATAACAAACCGATCGGATATTCTAATTTAAAAAAAAAGAAAAAGAAGAAGCTGACTGCCTAATACATATCCTAATATTTTGGAAATATCTCTTCCATGAATATCTAAAATATCTCCCACGATTTTCCCTAATTTAAATAAAATTTTGGCGGGGCTGGGAAATGTCAGACAAGTTTCCACCGTTTCTTGGCTCAATTTTGTTCCGAGAATCTCGGGGGATTCCGATTCGATACAAAGACACACATGGCATAATAACAGACATTCTTTGACTTCCACTCGCTGCTTGTTGATGCTTCGGTTTCATATATATACGCATGCATTTGAAGGAACGAGCCAACTCTGTGTCTGTTGATGTGAATGTCAGATGCCGTGTATAATTTATTTAAGAGAATATATAAGAGGTACATCATGGTCTACCGATTCCTTTTCATCAACACTTTGCGACGGATTATGCACGAACTCATCTTTGCAGTATCATTTCGACTCGTATGTTCCTATTAAAACCTAATATGTTTGCATCATTTCTTGATCTACTGACTTAAGTTGACTGTACAGATTCTGTTTTCTTTAAATAAATAAATAACTTGAGAAGCTTTCATGGAAACAACTAATCTCTTCCCCCCTCCCACACATTTCTCGGCAGTCTGCTTCCTAGTCTTCCGGCCAGTCCTCTCCCCTCCTCTTTCGTTTCTTGGGAGCAATTGACTAAAAAGGATATTTCCTTTACCATTTTCTAACTAATTATGACTTAATTATTTTTATTTTCACAAAAATATGAATTAATTAGAATTTTAATGTTATATTAAATGATAATGTTTTTCCTTGAATATATAGATGGTATATGACTAATACCCTTTATAATCGAAAATGTAATATAATATTACACAATATTGATTAAAAATGACAGATATTAATGAATTAATAAATAGTTGTTGCCACTTGACTTAGTCAACAGAATCAGCAGATTCTTGTCAAAATAATAACCAAAAAAAATATCAAAAAAGAAAAAGAATCTGATTTAAGCCGGGTATAAAACTCAACAGAATGATCCTTCCCTTTCAACCTGGGTTCTACTTGGTTCTTCTGCAAGTCAAGGTTTCTCAGGGATCCTCTCCACTATGCATTCTGGAGACCCAGGTCACCGGGAGATGAACGAGGCGGATGACCAACCGTCCACATCCATGGCCAGCTCTAACTGTGTTTCTGCTTCGAAACTGGCCAGGCTGCTGCTGCATGGAAATTTTCAAGTTGTTCTTAGACTTCTTGTGCTGGAGGAAGGTCCAGATTACCTCGACCTTCTTGGGAACATCCTCAAAGAATGTCGGTTCCAAGGTAGTATTGCACTGCTTATACTAGCAGGTCTTTCTCTGTCTTGAGCCGTGAAATCGAATAAGAAAACTACATGTGCACGATTCTTGTTCTTGATTGTTCTATGGATTGATAGCCATGGAGGCAACTTCAAGAAAGTTATCTCTTTTTTTTTTTTAAATATGGTTTGCTTTCCAGTTACGAGATGTCCTCCAGCCGACAATGCCCTCCACATGCTTGCGGAGAAAAGAGATTGCTTTGATGTTATCCTAGGCAATGTCGTTTTAATTGGAATCGATGCACTCGAGCTTCACCGGCAGATGAACTTGGACATGGGCATACCAGTCATCAGTAAGTTCTTAATCTTTTCTTCAAAATGATAACTCTTCGTCACAAAACCGAGCTTGAATTCTGTATCTATGATATTGTATCCTCAGCTATGTCAGGAGAACATAAGCTGACGATGATCATCGATGGCAACGCCCGGGACATCTGCAGTCACAAGGAAGAAGTGCTGGGGGATTTGTTGCTGCACGTGGTCCGGAAGAGGAAGTGTACGCCCAGAGATTTGTTGCAGACAAACAGTCCCGTGGGCAGAAACAGGCAGCTGCATAATTCTTCTGAAGCTTCTGATAACGCATCCTCCGTAAGCGAAGGGAGGAGCCCAGGGATCTCGAAGGGGAAGAGTGACGGCGCACAAAACAAGCATGAAAACGAGGATGTTGTCCTGCTGAGGAAGAAGCGGCGTGTCGTTTGGCATCCTGTGCTTCACGAGAAATTTGTCCGGGCAGTTAACCAGATCGGCATTGACAGTATGAATGACTAATGCCTACATAAGACATCTTTGTCTTACACTTGTCTGTGGAAATCCTTTGTTGTCCCTCTTTCCCTGCAGTAGTTTTTCTTGGTAAATCGATGCGTTCTTTGTTTTCTCAGACCGTGAATTGTGTGAATGCAGAGGCTGTTCCGAAGAAGATCTTGGAGCTGATGGATGAGCCCAGCATTACCAGGGAAAATGTCGCCAGCCACCTTCAGGTATATGCTGTATCTCAGGAATAAGGCATTCATATGCTAATGCATGGTCCTGTACGATCTTCCCCTTTATGTGGTGCGAGTATCTTATTTACTCCGGTGGACTTCTGGCCTCATAAATGACGCAGAAATATCGAATGCACCTGAAGAAGTTAGCTGAAGGAAGTTACGGAAAAACAGCCAGTCCCATGTCCCTCCCTAGTAAGCCTGATGTCTATCAACTTGCTGGTAGCCAGAACTGTTGGAAGACTAGCAGTATGATGGGACAATGGCCTCAGCAGCAGCAGACGATGAGCCTCAATGACCGATCTTTCCTGGCCTTTCCAAGTACGAGTATGAACTTGCAGATGGCTCTGATGCATCGACCAATAGGGCCAATGATACCGGGGAATTCCGGGCAGCCGGGTTTTTCTGCTGGGGTAGCTATGACTATTCCCCCGGGTAGGAATGTTCCCACTCCAATGGGAAGAGAGGAAACGTATAGTCCCGTTCTGCTGACACCATCATCGGAGGGTCTACCGATCATGTCCCACATGGAGTCCCAGTCAGAGGAATTTGCCCTTGCTAATGATTTCTTGGAGTTACAGAACATGGGCTTCGACTTTGACGAGTTCAAACCCGAGTACACCATTCCCTATCAGCCTCAGGCAAATATTGTTCCCCACGAGGGAACAGTTCCAGATATGCAGGGCAACATTCTGTCCGTCGACAATCTAGGGGCAGCAACCTGGGGAACCTTTCCCAGCACTGCTTTGCAGCCCATGTATCCAGGTGATATTGGTGTGCGGGGCCTCGTGGATGCCCTTCCCAATCAGGTTTGAACCACTAACCCCATCTGTGTGAACTTTTAGTCTCTCTCAGGTGTTGCAGATAACCCTACAAACCGAGGGCTAATAGTAAGAAATGTTGCAGCAGCAGCAAAGAGGCACAGGGATATATGAGGACAAGCTCGACTTTGATGGGCTCTCGGAGGGTAACCCTCGCGGCTAGATCCTGCTGTCATGTCTGATAAATATTGCCTAGATTAGGTAGTATTATGATGCATCAACCTCGATGTCCACAATCACTAATTCTGGGCAATTTTTTTTCCCAACTAGTCAGTATCGTATGCTGGTTTAGATCTCCAGGTTATAGTGTTATTGAGGTCTTCTCTCAATAACGAGACCTGACCCTAGTCATCCAAGTAAACTGAGAGGAGAGACAATTGACTGCATGCTTGTGTGGACGTATCTGCTGGAGTGAATAAACTAATTCATTTCCGGTTTCTTGTTATGAGATGTTCTGATTATGATTTTCTGATCAGTTTCTTTGGAGAGCCTACATAACCATTGCTGTTTTCGGCATTATAAAATGCATAAGAATGTAAAAATTGTCTCAATTCTCTTGTTCCATGTCCCTCAGCTGCCAGTAACAGCTCTTCTCTGTAAGATTATTGGATTTCTGCACTCTACTATGTAATGGTTGCAGGGCTGTTGATCTTTCCGAACAAGTTGATCCAATAAAGTTTCTCAGATAATAGGATCGGCTAGTGCGATTTCCAGTTAAATTCATCTCTCACTGCTGCGCTGCCTGTGGGAGAATTAATGCTTATCACATCTGATGTCGAGTGTGGTAAGCGCACAATCCCACCGAGCAGCTTGGTACTTCTGGCAAACTCTGATTACGAACCAAAGTCCATTTGGTCTAAATCTTACATATGCATAGGAAGCCGAGCAGACACACACGTGTATATGGTCCGACAAATATGTCACAGTATTGCCTCATTCACGGACAGATTGTCGAGACTACCTTTGAAGGCAGTGACAGTCACTCCGACGACACATCCAAAACGAGCAGCATGGATTCACTTTTCAGGTAGAAGCCAAAACCACGAGATGCAAAACCCCAAAACATATGAAAAAGTGAAGGGGGGTGGAAATGCTCTTGTTGAGAGTCGAACTCAAGACCTCCCGCTTACTAAACGGGTGCTCTAACCAACTGAGCTACAAGAGCCTGGTATTATCCTTAGATATAAATATTTTTAAAATCTCTTCCTCAATCTCATGTTTTATATTCCCTTTTGGAGACATAATCCAACAAAATTCTAATCAACCCTCTTACCCGAGTCCACCTCAAGTCATCTCCGACTTATTTGTGATTGAATACAGGAGCATGGGCGTTTTCCAACTACAGAAGAGAAGACACTATGGGATCTCCATGATGGCAAATCTGGACCAGATCTCGATTTACTGAAGAGTTTATATACATAAATCATGCTCCTCTTTTGTGCAGTAAAACGGTAGACTAGAAGGGCGTCCCGACAAGGCAGTAGGAGCAGAGAACAACCATTACAGGCATCTGGTAATTGGTAGTAGATATGTTTTGTGCTATAAGCTGTTTCGTCTTATCTCTAGTGTGCTCTTGGGGGTTGTTTATCCTTCCTTTTCCGCCATGGATTGTGAGCCAGCACAGTGTGCTGAAGCGATCATGATGAAGAAGCACAAAAGTAGCAACTAATGTCTAGTTTAACGTTCATAAGGTGTTTTTTTTCCGCCTCTTTTTCGAGTTTGCAGCTATTTTTAGCTAAAAGTTGCTGCATGCATTATCCGCTGGTCGACATGTTGAGGAAACGGAAATAACCTCACTGCGGTGGGAAAATTACATAATTGGTATAAAACGTTTTGATAATATAATATTTTGGTACAAAATTTTTAAAATGTAATTCTGTGATATATTTTCTTTCAAATATACTACCATTTAGTACATTCTGTTAATGTTTTACTAACGTTGTTAATTTTTGATGACGTGGAGGTCTACGTGACACTCCTTGATTACGTGGTTTCATATTTTAAATATGTGAATTGTCACGTAGTACATGGTGGGACACACTATTTTTTTATTCCTTTCTCTTTCCACACCTCTCTCTCTCTCGCTCGACTCTCTCTCCCTCTCCCTCTCTCACTCGACTCTCTCTCCCTCTCTCTCTTGCTCGACTCTCTCTCCCTCTCCCTCTCTCACTCGACTCTCTCTCTCTCTTGGTCGACTCTCTCTCCCTCTCTCGCTCGACTCTCTCTCCCTCTCTCTCTCGCTCAACTCTCTCTCCCTCTCTCCCTCTTTCTCTCTCTCTCATTGCTGCTCGACGTGGGGACACCACCGCCGCCATTGCTGGCAGCATTGCGGATCATGAGCGGTGAGACTGGGGAGTCAAGATCGAGCTCTCGGTAATCCGACTTGTTGGGCTCGCAACTAAGCAAGTCTCCTAATTGAACAACCGGGGAATCAATGGCCACATTCTTGTTCCGCATCCCGGTACCACTAGACAAAGGCAAAGGCAAACTCAAAGGAGAAAGCAGCTCCTTATCAGAGAGGGAATGTAGTCGAGAAATGGGGTACCGATTAACTTCTTGGACGACTGCTTCCAGATCTGGGTGCTGACCAGGGAGACTGAGGTTCGTCATCGCCACTGCCCCACCTAGTGAAGACAAGTAGCTCAAGAGGGTTATTATCACAGTGCAGCTCCTCCGGCTGTGCCACATTGTCGTTCTCGGCCGACGAAGAGACAAACCAAACTCGGACAGGGAGAGGAGGGAGCAGCGTCTTTCCCTCCTCTGGTTTCAAACTTCAAGACCCTCCCGAGAGAGAGAGAGAGAGAGAGAGAGAGAGAGAGAGAGAGAGAGAGAGAGAGGGAGGGAGAGAGAGCTGAGTGAGAGAGGGAGAGGGAGAGAGAGCCGAGAGAGAGAGAGGTGTGGAGAGAGAAAGGAATAAAAAAAATAGTGGGTTCCATCATGTGCCACGTGGCAATCAACATATTTAAAATATGAAGTTACGTTATCAAGGAGTGCCACGTAGACCGTCCACGTCATCAAAAAGTAACTGCGTTAGTAAAATATTAATGGAATGTACTAAAGTGTAGCATATTTAAAAGAAAATGTATCACAGAGTTACATTTTAAAAATTTTGTACTAAAGTGTTACATTATCAAAATATTTTGTACTAACTGTGTAATTTACCCTCACTGCTGTTGGTTGAGAGCTCTCAGATGAGCCGATTTTTGTTTGAGTTCGTTTCATATCCTTTATGCTATCAACTGTTGAAGATGATTTCGGGAATTTCCTCGTGCCCACGAGTCTCCTTCTCCAACAAGACAGACATGGATATCGTCCGCTTGAGCCAGGAATTCCTAATCCCGGTTCCTCGTGAACAGGCATTCAAGGCGATGACACTCGATGCCCAAATCTCATTCCCAAGCTGCTCCCTCATGTCCTCAAGTGCATAAATGTCCATGGAGACGGAGGACCTGGAACCATCAGAGAGATCGTCTTCACTGGAGGTCGGTGTCAAACATCAAAGCTAGGGAAAAAAAAATACCGTTCATATCCACATCTCGAAACTTCTTTGTAGCATTCTGATCGTCTGCTCTAACCAGGATCCGAGTTATTAAGGAATAGGGTCGACATCCTCGACACAGAAAACTTTGTGTACGGACAGACTATAATCGAGGGCATATTGCTGTCTGAGAAAAAGCACTCGGTGGTCTATGAGGTGAGATTTGAAGCGTTAGGCCATGACAGATGCATCTGCAAGATTGCAACGGAGTACCACCTGAAGGAAGGTGTGGTATTCAAAGAAGAAGATGAAACTGAGTTTGACAGGCACAGAGCTGCGATGCTCTACAGCGCCATTGTAGAGTACCTCATCAGAAACCCCGGCGCCTACACCTGAAACATGTTTTCCTCTCCCTTGTTATCCGAGTAGCTTCCTTGTAATTAGGATGTAATTGTTTAATTTCCCTAGCTGCTAGTACGCTTGCTTTCATCTATTTTGTCGATGGGTTGCGAGCATTCAAGTCCATGAGAGAGTCTAATCGTTCCCAATTATATCATTAGATTGAAAGCTCATTATTATACCAAGATGGTGGCATACGAGGATCGATCTTTGAGCAGTGTGTTGGATTCTTTGAGCAGTGATTTGGTGGCATCAATATGGCAGCATATTGGTCCAATGGGACTGACTAATTCAGAGCTGTCCAATGTGGTCGCAGATGCCCAACCCGGCCACCAACTAAGCATCTCCACACTACGAAAAAATGCAGTTTCTCTTTATGTAGTTCGTTCTGTTTACAGAAACTCAACAAGAGCATACAGAAAACTACAAAAGAATATAGAATCAGTGCCAGCGACAAACTTTTACATTTACAAATGTACTCTGATTGATTCAAGTTCGAGCCTAGTCGAACGAATGGGAGCTTGGGGGGCCAAGCTCCTAGTTCCTGTTTCCCGAGATAGGGCATTCTAGGCATTGGCTGTCTGACAGGCAAAACCTCGCTCCCGAGCTGCTACTAAGAGCGTTGGTTTCATCCATGGAGACAGGGGACCTGAAAGCATCAACAGAACCATCTCCAACGAAAGGAAGTGTTAACATCAAGTTCGAGAGGGAAAAAAACTAGAACAGAGTACTTCGGTGGGCTGTAAACTCTTCACCTGAAATCTACGCTGCATCGAAAAACTTATCGACGTGGATTTATCTCTGTCCAGAGACAAACCTGGATTTATCTCAGTCCAGCGACAATCTCTGCCGGGATTTATGTCGATCTGCCGCCTTTTACTTGGATGAAAGAAAAGAATTCTTGCCTTTTGACTTTCTAGAAATTCAACCACTGCGGCCCACAAGACAAATCGGTTGCTGTGCACACCAGAAGTTCATATTCACAATCAGCACTTTTCACACATTTCACATCATCTAGAAGAGAAAGTGCGCCCATAACTACTCAAAGAAATGAAAAATTAGGATGGTTAGTCCAATGTGGAGTGCTCTGAGATTTGATGTAGGGTGAATGAACAGAAACATATCCTTCCCTATAAAACCACTAGTGATATTCACCGCTTATCTTCATCACCAGATCAAAGCTTCATTGACAGAACCCAAGTCCCATCCTCACATCTTTGAGTTTCATCCCTTCGGTTTCAGAAAAACAGAAATGGGTGTCACCTGCTACGCTCAGGAGCTCAAGACCCCGGTCGCACCAGCCAGGATGTTCAAGGCCTTGTTCCTCGACTCCCACAGCCTCATCCCCAAGATCGCCCCCCAGGGCATCAAGAGCATCGTGTTCGTTGAAGGCGACGGCGGAGTCGGAAGCATCAAGCAGACCAACTTCGCCGACGGTCGGTACTTCGATTGATCTATATTCCATCCCTAGTAATGCGTTACCTTGCACGTGCTTGTTCTGATTTGATTAATTCCGTGATTCGCACCGTATAAATAGGTGGCCATCTCAAGTGGTTGAAGCACCGAGTCGATGCTGTCGACGCCGAGAAGTTCTTCTGCAAGTACACCCTGATCGAGAGCGACGTATCGTTTGACAAGATCGAGTCTGTGGTGTACGAGGTCAAGCTCGAAGCTGTGGCCGATGGAGGGTGTCTTTGCAGGATGACCAGCGAGTACCACGTCAAGGAAGGAGTGGAGCTCAAGGAGGAGGAGATCCAGCAGGGGAAAGACAAGGCCATGGGACTCTTCAAGGTCGTCGAGGAATACCTCGTTGCTAACCCGGACTACTAAACGTGTGTTGTCGTCGAGGGGACTAAGCTACACGCAGGGAAGACGATTTACAAGATTGTGGTGTGGATCTGTGGTTTTCCTCCTCCATTTTTTCTGGTTGATTCTTTGGTCAAATGGCTCTGGCCCCATCGAGTAGCTCTAAGGTGATCACAGAACGTATCTGCAGGGTTTGAAGAAGTATGAATAAAACAACAATGCACACGGAGGTGAATGGCAGGACTGAAACGGGATTTTTTTTCCCTTCAAATTTCCGAGCTGTTCTTCCCTCCCAGAAACAGGAATTCAGATGAGCCCAAATATCGAAAAATTTTTTGGTAACTTAGATATGGTGCGATTATTTCTTATCTTACCAAATTTTATATTTTCCTATTTTCATTTACATCTCAGCCTATAAATAATTGGGTCGAAGATTGCATTTGTTGAGTTAATCAATATAGAGGGGATTTGAGTTTTGGAGATGTGAAAAAATTATTGAAATTTGAAAAGATGATGATTTTTTTTTTATTAACCGTCGGTATCCAATTGGATTTTTGTCTAGCTGATTAATTCGGATCGCCCCGGGTCAGCCTATTTAAGGGGTTAAGAGCTCCCCACCGCAGATGAGACTCGAACTCGAGTCTTTTCCTATTAAGATGATGAGTACCAAATCACTTTACTACGCTCACTGTAGGTGAAGATGATGATTGTTACACCATTAGAACATAAGACTGTTGAAATTTGATTAACAAATAATATATAAAATGAGTTCAACCAATTCGTCGACTGTGATCACTGTTCCACTCCATTCCCAATCCGTTTCTGGTAACATTTCCCGTTTTCCTTTCCATTCGTTTAAATCGATCGTAACCTAAGAGTACGGTTTTTTTCGTGGTTGGTGCGTGGCGGACGGACTTTTCCAACCACAAACGGCCCATTTAGCTGGGCTCTTTGGAATTGTAGCAAGATAGGTCCAATTCGGGTGGATCAGCAATAGCGGATTCCGATGTTCGGTTTTTATTTTATAGAATCTGGAATCTGGCCCAAGTGAGTGCGTGGAGATTCGCAATCCTGGGTTCCCTCTCGGTCTCGTGAAAGCCAGCATGGAATGAACGTTTCGTCGGAAATATGCCCTCCGACATCAAGCTCATATAGGAGAAAAAACACAAAGAAAATCCTTGAAGGCAAAAGTGTTGGGACACCACTTTAAACTGAGTCAAACGAGGATTCTATATGGCATGGAGAACATTACCCAGTGAGCTCGCACGTTATTTAACATACCGGATCTGAATATACGGTCATTAAACCTTTTATTATACATAAAAAATAATGCACAACCCGTCGCACTTTAAAAAAAAAATTATATTGGCCGGCTAGTACACTAAAGTCGTTGGTCTTATATGAATATTCAACATGTCCTTTATGGCCAACTAACTCTTCCCAACAACGACGCGCCCCACAGTCAGTCAGCGGTTTCAGCTCCCCAAGGCCAAATTATTCATTAGAATCGGGAAAATGTCGGTCGGCCGACCGACCGACGCCGAGCTGCGGACACGTCAAGGATTTATCCTTTTAGCCTTTCCAGAATCCAAAGCACGAGTGAAGTTTCAGGAAAAAAAAAAAAACAATCAAAATGTGTAAGTACGGATTTTAAAGGAGACTAAATAATATAACTAAATAAAAATTTAGACCAAATTTATCAAATTTATATAAGAATTCCCAATTTTACCGAGCCCCCTCCCTGGTCCATCCCTGGCCTTATTTGAGATGTGAGATTATTATTTTTAGAAAAGCATATTTTAAATGTAAAATAAATTAGATAGGGGATATTATTAAAATATTGTACATTTAATTTATATATTATCATATTGTTTTAATATTATTTATTTTTATATTTTATTATTATTAAGATGTCATAAATAGTCTTTAAATTATTTAATAAAGAACTATCGATTACTTTCGTGCATAGTTTTAAAAATCGGATCCGGTTGGCCGGTGAGATTGATTCAACTAAGAACCGACCACTCACCAGGTCTAATTCCTATGAAAAAAAACCTAATTATACTTTCAATGAGGTCAACTTTGGTTAAACTGCCCGGTTCTCGATTCGACTGGTGAACCCAATTGAATTGTCGGGAAAATTGGTAGGCTTAAATTTTAAAAAAAACTTATTATAATATAAATATTTTGTTTTACTGTACTTATATTTATATTTTATATTAAACTTTTATTTAATATAATAGTTATATTAATTTTTGTTATAAATCATATCCAAATTATAATATTATGTGAATTTATTAGTAGTATTATATTATTAATATTATCTATTAAATATACGGTTTGATTCATTAAAACCCCAGTTTGAACCATAAACTCATTTATACACCGATTTTTCAGTCCGGTCTGATTTTAAAAACTATACTTCCGTGCATTCAACCGTGAACCCACCACATTCTATCCTTCCCTCCCATGTAGCGGCTGGTCAACTTTGAGGTGAACTTGGCAAGTGCAAGGTAAGGCCAGGAAGAAACCGCTCCAAAGATGTTTGAGGATAAGCATTTATTCTGGTAGATTGTATTTTATGGCCCATTTATTTTGACCATGAACGGGACACAGTCGGATTTAGAGAAAGCTGGACTATCTTTTTTTTTTTTTGCCCCCTTCTTCTTAATAATGATATTTTAACTGGATGAACTTAAGTTTTCGAGCAAGTACATGCATGATCAGTCTAGTCAAGAATTGAGCATGTATGAGGGGAAATAAGATGTATAACAATATGAATTATTCATGAAATATAATGTTTAGGGAAATTAAATATATATTTTTTGTGAGGAGAAATTTATTTTGACCGAATTCACGAGCACCCCACAAGTTGATGCATCCAATAAGTCCGTTTGCAAGTGCCTTTGAGTGGATACCTCACCAAAGATTACATGCTCTAAGGCTAATCAAATCCAAAAAACGTGTAAACTACTATCAAATTGTATATACGTTGTGCTAATTTAAACTTAATTCTATACGAATTTAAGTAAAATCTTAATCCATAACCAAGATAGTTGACATTTTATGAATTTTTATCAGCCTATAATCCCATGTTCAAGTGCAGAAGAGAGATATTCTATTTGTTGACGGTTGTTAATGATGGGTTTCAAGGGTACGTGACAAGTGTGAGAACATGTGTTAAGAGATGAAATATCATATAAAAAAAGGTAACAAGAACTTATTATAGATAAAAGAGAACTCGATATTACCCATATGTTAATTTAAATTTTTAGGTGAGATATTAAATTAAAATATCCTATAAGTCAATTCAAAAATTTATAATATATATTTTATATCATTAACTTATTTCTGAGTTAAAATTTTATGCATAAAGGGTTGAATTCAATATTACAATTTCACTAAATCATCTCAAACCATAGTCATTTTCATGAATCATTCCGAGCTATAATAGTAAAAAAAAAAAGAAGAAGAAGGAGGAGGAGGAGGAAATGTAATCATGGCAAATACTATAATTATATGAATTAGGTTTTTGGTGGCTAATTGATGATTTGTGACAGCCTTGTGGATTCGGTTTAGCCCATCCATCCGCCCTCGGACTTGCAGCCCACAACTCTTCCATCACTCGTCGGTGAGATAGATCAATTATTATAAGTAGGACCAGCAATAATAATAATAATAACGGCATTTTAATAAGGCCACCTACGCTGGGTTGAAGTGGGGAAGAAGAACAAAGATAAGATTTTGGTTTAAATTCCTATATTAACTCTTAGAGGTTGTACTCTTCAGATTTAATTGAACAAATTATGTCTGAATTGACTTATCACATGAGTTCACATAATATTTACATGAAATTTGGACACCCAATTTTTTTTATAAAAAATAAAGGAAAAGAAATGAAATGAATAATTAAAAAAACCCTCTCAAATCTCCTTCAAACTCTCAAATCTATCTATAAATACCCTCCTCTGCAGGTTCTCATGTCCAGCGCACCCAAACACTCTTCTGATCTCTTTCTTCTTCACTTCTCTTCAGCAACTCCTCTCCTAGCTAGCTAGCTCCATCAACCAATCATGGGTATCTTGACCAAGGACTTGGAGATCACCTCTCCCGTCCCTCCGGCCAAGATGTTCCAGGCCTTCTGTCTCCAGTCTGACGAGCTGTTCCCGAAGGTTCTCCCGCAGGCCTTCAAGAGCATCGAACTCGTCGAGGGTGATGGCGGTGCTGGTTCCATCAAGAAGATCACCTTCGCTGAAAGTTAGTTTGCAAAGAAATCTAAAACCCTTACATGCAGCACACTAAATATTATTGTAGTCGTCTTCCGCATCTCGATTTACTTACTTAGCTTTCTTGCAGCCGAACGATTCAAGCACGCCAAGCACAAGGTCGATTTTCTCGACAAGGAGAAGTTCCAGTACCACTACAGCTGGATCGAGGGGGATGCCCTGATGAACGTTTTCGAGAAAGTCTCGTACGAGATCAAGTTCGAGGCCCACCACGGCGGAGGGTGCGTGTGCAAGATCAAGACCAAGTTCTTCGTCATCGGAGACATCCAGCTCGATGAGAAACAGTTCGAGGAAGGCAAGGAGAAGGTCGTGGGTCTCTTCAAGGCTGTCGAGGGCTACGTCTTGGCAAACCCATGATACGCTTAATTAAACTTCGAGAAAAAAAAAACAATAAGGGGAGATTAATAGAAAGACACAAGATCAAGATGGGAAAAAAATACGCATAAGGTAATTAGTACTCGATGTCTCCTATAAGGGTGTGGGCCTGTGTTGTGTTTCCCTGAGAGGATGGTTGTGCTTGTGTTTGGAGATCCTTCTTGTTTGTCTATGAATAAATTGAATGAAAATCATCTCTACTTCCGTTTGAATTTATTCTTAAGAGTGATCCGTACATTTAAAAATAAATAAATAAATATATGTGAATGAATTTGAGGAAAGTCAATTAGCACAATCTCAATTTATTTTTAAAAAATCTGATTCCATCGTATTAAATAAAGGTGTGGATTATGACTTCTAAATATGTAACTGAACAAAAAATAAGCGGTGCATTCTGATAAATTATAGTATAAGTTCTATATATTTATTATTTTTATATTTAAATCATATATATTTTAAAATATTTTTTCAATATTATATATTTTGTATTCTAATTTTAATGATGTGTTGATTTGATATAAATAATATATCAATAAATTGTTAACATGACATACCGATATGATAAAATTCGACTGACGTAACATGATAATTTGATAAAAGTTCTATCGATATGTTATGTCATATGATATTATTAAATATTACGCTAATAAATAGTTGGAATTAAGATTTAAATATATTATAAAATTAAATATGGAAAATTGAAGAAAATTATTATAAATATATATTTTTTAAATATAAAAATAATGAATATATAGAACATATCTGCCATCCACACGATGCTGCATCGGCACATGAAATCAGCCAGCCAGCCAGCCATGTAGCCGCGACAAATCAGGGTGACAACATGGTGCCCGCAGAGGGGCAACAAGTCAACTCCCGGCTGAGCTCAGAACTACCAAACGCCCTGCCAATTGGATCAAGCCTCTCCCACCTTCGGGAACTAAATAATACGTAAATTTATTCGTCCATGATTAAAATTGATCGGAACCGATTCAACAAATTGAAATAGTCAAAGATCATCACTATTATTGAAAACCCCACGTTTTCGATCGGAAGCCTCTAGCACTCACGAGAAAATGCAATCCGACGGCACTTATCGAATTTCATTTAATTCTCTACATAAAATATATCAGGTCAAAACGAGATTGTACGATATATACTCGACTTATTAGTTTGAAATAGTCCGCACCTGAACTTCGGGTTAGGAACTGAACCTCATACGTGATCTTATTGAGGGACCTCGGAGGTCGATGGGACCATTATAATTAAAGAAAATTACGATCTTTGCTTCGGATTATAATTAATATAAAATATTTAATTTTGCCGTCCTTTTAGATCAAGATAGAGTCTACACATAATTTTTTTTTAAAAGTCAACCGACTGAGGATCAGCGAGACGAAGACTCGATCAACTATATCACCCGTTGCTTACGGATACTTGCATGTGCACGTATACATAACACCATCAAGAAATGGACAGGACGATGTCGACCGTTCTAAGTCAAGGCCTGAGGATGGTCGACATGGAAACCTAGCTATTAATGGTCTTCTGGGAATTAAATTTCTCGAGCCTTATCCACACAGGCGGCCGGTTTGAATGCCTTTAATGTCAAAAAAAAAATGGAGGAGGAAAAAAATTGGATATGGTGAACAGATATTTGGCATTTATGTTCTTAGAATTATCCACAAATTAAAAAAATGCACGAAAATGTCATCCACCCATTTTCTATTGAAATAGTAGCTATATCCTAAACATACCAATCTATCTATTTAAGTCCAATAAATCTTGACGGATTAATGTTCGATTTGAGTTGAACTATCAAGAAAAAAAACACTATGTAATGATGGATAAATAATCTGGTCATTGGACATTTGCAGGGTCATTTTAGAGATGGAGCTGGAACTGGTCGGGAGACTCTTCTGTCTGGTACAGGAGACTCTGCTCCTGCACCTTGTCTCTTCATTAGCGAGCTCAGTAGGAAGACTTTTGAATGGAGGATGGGCAAGCGGAGGTTCGACACAGTTACAGTGAAGAAGGCAGTACATGTGCGGACTGGTTGACTCGTTGGATTCTTGATCCTTCTTATGGTATCTAATAATTTGATCATTAACCTCTTAATATTAGATCTTTTGTTTTAGATGCCATTCCATTTCTCGGGCTCAGGTATGATTTAATTCATCAAAATTTTGAGTATTTGTTGAATTACAATGTGACAAAATCTTCAAACAATACGATTACATATATGATCCTCATGACTTGCTCTCGGGTGTTGACATATATATATATATGTATGTAATCGTATACTTGACTTTGTTCGATGTAGGTGTGTGGCACTCCCCCAAGATTGAATCTCATCCTGACAAGAATTTCTTCACAACTTTCTTGAGATTGAGAGTACTTTTGTAAATTGATGTATATTTTGATATAGTTTCATCGATGAAATACCATATATATATATATATATGTATGTATATATAATCTTCAAGCAATTATGGTCGGAGTGTGCCTTTCACAGCATTAACGTATGGGGACCTATTTTCCACTCTTATGGTTAACGGGTGAACTTCGTCAAAGGCTGACCGGTCATTTCGTGCATTTACTTCTCAGTCGTCGTACTCAGATTTCCAATAGTCTTACTTTAAGACGTGAGAGCAACCAAATGGTTCACAGATCACTTCCCTTTGTTCATCGAATTCCTAACCGGAACACCAGGTCTTCCGAGACACTTGAAACCTACTATCCTGGTCTAAACGTTTCTTGTCTTCGAACCCATATCGCATTACATGGATCATAACCCACATATTGTCCTTCAAATTTATGAGAAACAAAAACTCATTCACACTAATCGAATGCCCCTTTTCCGACAATGACTGATTGGTCTGCAGGTAGTTGAAGGCACTTGAACACTTACAGCTGACGAACATATACTCGAGTCGGTCTCATACGAGATCAAGTTCGGGGTCTCCTACTAAAGAAAGCCCGGAGCCATGATCAACAAGGGTGGGATCAAGATCGGGAAAGAAGAAGGCCATGGCGGTGGAAGCTTATCTCACGGTCAACCCCGGGGTCGATGCCTAAGAAAATTGTTGTGCCTGCACGTTTTCTCCAATTCATACCATGATCATCAGATGCTTATGCTCTGTAATGTTCTGGTTTGGTTCGATATATACGCTGCTGGGAATGATGAGAATAAGGCTTTCTTTTCCCCTTGAATCAGTATGTCAAGGTTATAATCACTTGTTGTGTCGTAGATTAACTCTAAATGTGACAGAAGCCCTTTGAGACTCGGGTGAAACCTGATCGCTCGATTTTGCAGATCGATTGATCTATTAAAAATTGTATCTGCGGTGAGGTAGGAGCAATAACAGATAACTTCTAACCAATATCAGTGGTCTCATGCTGGTAAAATGTTGTTGATGCCCTTGCCATTTGCAATCAAATTACACCATTACCTACTAATTGGTAGGAAACTATTCAATTGATGAAGTCCTGAGCAGAAAAATAGGATTTTAAGTCTCAATCGGACAAGTGGAATATGCTCTTGGGATGGGACAAGCTCATGCATGGAGCTGACCGATTCTGTCTCGTCCTCTCATGGAAATTTTTAGTGAGGAAATACACGTAAGCGTGTTGAATCAGTCAGTCAGCGTGTTGCCAACGTTCAATTCATCGATGGTGATGAATTCTGGGATGAATACATGTCGATGACGTTTCAACTTTTGAACTTCGACAGAAGCGAACGGCATGCGGACGTTTTATGCTGCTAGACTTGTTGGTGGGACTTTGCTGGTCGCCAGGCCCAATAGGCCCGGCCCATGTTTTGGGCTCGGAGATATTATAGGCCCACTGGTGTGGATCGAACCAGGTCTGTACACCCACTATTGACCGTTATCCAACCCTAGAGATGTTAAACGGTCCGGGTTAGCCCGGAATCGGCCTGTCAAAAACCCATAACCGACCTAGACCACCCTTAAACCGGCACATAACTGCTCTTATTGGATTAAGAGGTGACTATAAACCGAGTCCAAGAAACAAGCCCATTGAACTAGAACGACACGAACTATTTTCTTGTTGAACCAACCTAAACCGTCAAAATCTTACAAATCAACGGTTGGATTTTATATGATTAATTTAAAATTTTAAAAATGTATATTCATTTAAAATAATTTAACAAAAATAAAAAAGGATAAACGGTTCAGGGGTAAACCGGCTAGCTTATAAATGATTATGAGCCGGTTCATATATGCATGAACCGTAACCCGTAATCGGACCGACCCATTAAGCAAACTGACTGAACCATGACGGAGCCGAACGGTCCCGAGCCCGTTTTGAATCGGCACGGACCGCCCGTTTTAACAACTCTATCCAGCCCAAAAGGAGTCGAGGCCAGCCTGGTCCAGACAAGAGCTTGAAAATGGTAACTGAACCTTGGGTAGCCGGGCCGAGGCCCGTATAGCCCATTTTCCGGTTAAGTGTCATGCGGCCCATTGCCGTCTCCCCTAAACCCTCAATTCTTCTCGTCTCCCTAAAACCACTCTAGCTCCCTCCCGCACCTCCTAAGCCCCAGGACCACCGCTCATCCGTGAGAGGCGAGGCCCTCCTGCTTCTCTTAGCTTCTCTGTTAGTGCTCAGCTGAAGTGTAAGAGGTCGTGGTTCTCATATCTATGCTTTCCATGCAATTTGTTGAACCTTCCGGCTGTACTGTTCAGTCTCGATTGATTTCCGCAACCCATCCCTGTGGGTTCAACCGCTCCGTCTTTGAGTCCGTGTTACGTCCAGGATTGTCCGTTATTTTTACTCAATGTTGTTTAGTTATTTCTTGTTTGCGTATTCTTGGCTATGTTGGGTTGCATATGAGCGGTCCGAATCTGTCCATTATGGGTTTCCTTTGACAATTTTTTTTTTAAAATTCAGCTGAAGCTAGAAAGGACCCCAATTTATTCGGACGGTTTCCGGAGCTAGAAGAAGTATTTTGGAAGTGTTCGGTTATGGCAGCGGAGAATCAACGAGATAAGAAATTTAAGAAGAGGAAGCATGGTACAGTTGATGCGAACGGCCCCGCTCCTAGCCCCAAGAAGGCTAAGCAAGTTGATGTAAAGTTGGCATCAAACAAAGGTGCTAAACTGCCTCAACTATCGCAGAGAAAGCAACATGCTCCATCAAAGCTCAAGAAATCAGATGCTGCCGGGAAGGGAAAGGCTCTAACAAAGAAAGAACGCCGTGAACTTGCCAAGGTTGATTGATTTATTTTGATGTTGCAAGCACTTAATTTTTATCGTGGATTTTGGGATCTTCGCAAATGGTCAGAGAATTCCTTTGAACTGAGCTAGACGACTTCGGTTTCATGCAGGAGCTGGCAGAGCTTCGGAAAAAGAAGAGGAAGCGCCATTACACCCTTGAACAAGTGAGCCCTCTTTTCCTTAACCTCAATTCCACTCTCTTTTATATGTATCACCGGACTATGATTCTCTATATGGATGTCCTTCATATGAAAGACTCTAGTTTGATGTAGCAATCAGGGTTAGGAAGCTGTATCGTTGTCTTTTGGCCATTTTATATCATTTTGGGGAAAAATAAACTGTTAACCATTGCTTTTGGAGCATCCCTGTTGTCATAACAGTATTGGGAAGTTTGATTTTTCCAAAAACTTCATTGATTTTCCAATATTGGATGACCTTCTTTTACAGGAGCTTGCATCACTATGGGAGAAGATGAGACAACACAATATTGCCAAGGATGACAGATCACGGTTAGCTATGTCTCCAGAACAGGCTATTTTAGAATTGTCTAGGTCTATCAACTTTGTTTCCTGATATATTCAATTATCCTCAGACTAGTGAGTGAAGCTCTGACAAAGATGAAGGGAAAAATTTCTGAAATTGCTGCTTCCCATGTTTCATCTCGAGTTCTTCAGGTACTTGGGATTTTCAACCATTATTCCGGCACTTAATTGTTGAATTTCACTTCTTCAATATGATGTGCTGATTGTCTGTTGCCCAGACTTGTGTGAAGTATTGTTTGCAATCTGAAAGAGATGGAGTATATGAAGAACTTCAGCCACATTTTCTCACTCTCGCCTGCAATACTTATGCTGTCCATCTGATGAAGAAAATGCTGGATAATGGTGAGTGTAGCATGAATATCTGCTGAAGTTGTTCGAAGAAAAAGGAAAACAGAAAACTTTGCCTTGTTATATCCCTTGGCTCTAACTCTTCTTGTTTGTTTATTCTATTGTAGCATCTAAAAAGCAGCTGGCAGGATTTATCTCTTCCCTTCATGGACATGTTGCATCTCTTCTACGTCACATGGTTGGATCTCTTGGTATGTGACCATGATTTTGCTTTTTCATAAGATTAAGGGCCTATTTCTCTAGGAAACTCATCTGAGGCTCTAAGAAATGGCTGGTAGCTTTATGTTGTTGCATATGCTTTAGTTTTGGATCCGTTTTTAATTGCCTATTGATGATTTCAACTCAAGTGCCTACTACTACATGAAGTTAATTCTAGACCAGCTTTCCAGGGTTCTGCCTGGTTTAGTAATCTCTCCAAAATAGTTCTTGGAATACTTAATTGGAGAAAGCTAGAAAAATGTTATGGTACTTGGTTTAGCTGCTAGAATACAAGTCACATAAGAGGTCGATTCTTTATAATAAGAATGACTGTGTAGTAGCCTTAGGGAAGTGTAATTTATGAATCAGCCCATTGATGTAGTTATAAATTCATGAACTGTTTGGCAGTTGTTGAGCACGCATATCAGTTGGGAAATGCAAGCCAAAAACAAGAGCTTCTAATGGAATTATATTCTACTGAGCTGCAGCTATTTAAGGATCTGGTCACAACCAAAAAAAGCGGGTATATTTTGTTTTGATGACATTACTTAGGCTGACAGAATACTGGTGCAAGTCAAGATTTTCCTTGATATTATAGTTCAATTTATTGCAGTGGAAAGTTGGAGAAAATGGTTTTCTGCTTTCATATCTTTTGTACATTTTTTGGGGTTACTGAGCTAGATCTACAACATCAGACATTTGGCGTTCCATACGTGAAATCATAATTGTTGACTGGGGCTCTTTCCACATAAAAGGGGAATCTTTTGTTAAATTTTGCTAAAGAAGTGGACCTTTTGTGGCATATTTGTGGTTATTTAGAAGCTTTCATGCTAGCATAAAATTTTACACATTCTAGTATTTGTTCCAAGGCTGGTTATTAGGCTTTTAGCATTCCTAAGATTCCTCATATTGAGTGGCCTTTTGGGTTTCAGCTCATTTTTAATCTAAGACTCAAAGTGAATAATGATATTGGAATTGCTCATGCTGTTCAGCAGCTTGATGTGTTAAACGGCTCATTCTTTATGGTGCTGCCCCTCTATGTATGTACCAGGTTGGAAGAGGTGATTTCAAAACTTGGTCTTCAGAAAGGTTCTGTATTAAGGCACATGAGTACTGCGATACAACCAATACTAGAGAAAGGAATTGTTGATCACTCAATTATACACCGGGTTCTGATAGAGTACCTTGGCATAGCTGATAAGGTAGTTATATTCATGTAAATTATTTGCCGGAGGAATTTTCATTGCCACTTGGCTGTATTTATTTATTTATTTATTTTCCTTAAACTTGACTGTATTATTGGCTTGTGTTGTTTTTACATTTTATCTTCTATAAAGACCTCAGCTGCAGATGTACTGCAGCAGTTGTCGGGTCCCCTTCTTGTCCGGATGATCCACACTAGAGATGGATCTCGAATTGGAATTCTGTGCGTGAAGTATGGAAGTGCGAAGGTTTATTCATCTTGCTCTATTGTTTTCTATTCATTTGGCAATGGAACTATAGTCATATCATTTTTCAATTTACAGTTTGTTGTAATTCAACTGTTGTTGATATACTGGTCTCACCAATGTCTGTAGGAAAGAAAGAAAATACTGAAGGGAATGAAAGGCCATGTTGGCAAGATAGCTTATGATCAGTGTGGCACAATGGTTTGTCCAATATTCATTTTGCTTTCCCAAAAGTTGCAGTTTTCCACATTTTTCATGTCATATACTGATATGCTTTTGTGCATCTCTTCCGAACAGAGTTCCCTTGCTTCTTTTGGTAATAGAACCTCTGTTTTATGCCTTCTTTTAGGTTCTTGTCAGCATTTTATCGGTGGTGGATGACACAAAACTTGCTACTAAGGTTAGTTCTTTTCACTTGTTGGTTACTTCACATGCTTTGACTTGGTTCAAATTGAATATTCATTTTTATACTTTTTTCTTGGTGATAGATAGTCATTCGTGAGCTTCAGGCAGTTCTAAAGGAGGCAGTACTTGATAAGGTTCCTATTCTCATTCTCACATCAATTGAATTACTGAAATCTCCTTACACATTGTGTATATTCAATAATGCTGGAGTACACCATAGATGAATCATCTAAGCTTGAGCAACTCTGTCCATTTTTGTGATATATTAGATCAGTCTGCTGCTCTGATGGTTTTCTAAAGTATTTACTTGTTTTTAAGAATGGAAGGCGCCCACTACTTCAACTACTGCACCCCAATTGTACACGTTATCTCAGTCCTGATGATCTCTCCTCTCTCAATTTGTCTGTTGCTTCATTAAGTTCCAAGGTAAAAGTTGAGTCCTAACTTTCTTTCATAAGTGCTGCAACTTGAGTTATAAGCATTCCTAGGGGCTTCCACTTTATTTTCATCAGGATGCTTCAAAATCTAACGGTGAAGCAAAATCAAGGGATGCCACTGGAACTCTTGAAGCCAGAACTGATAATGATGTTGAAATGAATGAGGAAGGAGGAGAAGATGATAATGAGGTTTCTTATGCAGTAGATGGTGGGAAAAAGGATCCTTCTTTGAGAAGGCAAGAGTTGTTAATCAGTAGCGGTCTTGCTGAGGTATGTAGTTCTAAATTAAAATGGAATGTGCCTTAAATAAAAGGATTCTGAAGATTATGTCCACAACCTGGAGATTTCAAAGTGCTGCTTTTGTGGGGGCTGTGATGAATGATATCAAGAAGTTAATGATTGGTATTCACATTTTTTTTTCAGAGTCTCATTGATGTTTGTATTGAGAATACAGAAGAGCTCCTCACATCGAACTTTGGCAAGGAAGTCCTCTATGAGGTGCAGTCTAAATCCAATTGCTGTTTCCGGTGTCAATCATTGGATTATAGTTATATCTCAAGCACCTGCTTAAGAGTATATAACCAATAAATGCACTTCTATCGATTCTGTTTCTTAAAATGTGAAGGTTGCTACTGGTGGGGCTGGTGGCATTCTCCTCCCAACATTAGGTGACAAGTTGAGTTCCGTGCATGGAGCAATAGCATCTCTTGCAGCTATACCCAAGTCCGAAGTCTCAGAAGGGGAGCATGTTCTCGAAAATTTTCATTCTAGTCGAACAATAAGAAAGCTCATCCTGGACTGCCCATCTTTTGCTATCACCCTGTGGGAGAAAGCTATGAGAGGGAATTGTGAAACTTGGGCTCAGGGTCACAGGTCAGTGCTGGTCCCATCTTGTTGAAGTTGAAATAAACTAATCACCGTGAGCAACTGGCTGTCCTGTGTCCTTAAAAGAAAATTGTATCTTTTGGAGAACAATTTCTGGAACGATTCTCACACACTTCTGTAGACAAGCTGACAAACTGGTTTTTCATACTCGGAAAGAGACTGCCCTCTGATTTGATTCACGAACAACGTTTGATGCCTTTTCAATTTTCACGGTGCAGCGCTAAGGTGGTCAGTGCCTTCTTGGAGTCCTCTGATTCTAAAGTTTGTGGACTGGCGGAGAAAGAACTGCGACCGTTGATTGATAGTGGGGTCCTCAAGAATCAAAGCAGCTGAAGAATGACGATTGAGTTGCTGTTTGACCCGTGTTGAAATCATGCTGAAATCACCTGATTGGAAAGGGTCATATCGTGGAATGTACACGATCCAGTTTTGAGATTCCTTCAAGTAGCTGTTGCCTCCCGGGAAAAGTGAATGAAAAATTTTGTGCACTACACAGTATGTTGATCTCCGAGCTTCAGTAATCTACTCCAAAAAGAAAAGAAAGAAAGTGTTTGCAGGTGTTTCTTGCTCTGTGTTCTGACGGACTTCCCCACTTACGGGTTTTGTCACGGTTCTTGGAGATGTAATGATCGATTTCCAAGATTTCACGACTCTTGGCGCCTCGACTTGATAGCTGAATCAACCAGCTGTTCTATTACCAAGAATCTTAGAATATGTCGTTACCCCTCGTATGCATTAATCGCAAGTCATAATCATCAAATATGTCGTCAGGTTCCCGGAATAAAATGAAATTCCTTGGCAGCCCATGGCTTGTACGTCATACAAGTCTTAAACTCGAAGCGTGCATCATGTTTAAAGTACACACAGCAGCCAGGGGTGAAGAGAAATCTAATCAATGTCTAGTAGTCTACTACTACCCAGGATCGTGAAATGCCCTAGTACATGAACTATAAGAGGGCAACATGTTTCACGTTTCTCATGCTTAGGACATTTTTCTTGCCTCCTTGCATCGCTCTCATGGCTCGGCTTAGGGCTCCGAGGAATGAGTTCGCACTGCCGCTTTGAGCTTCAGAATTGGTGAGAGCCCACCGACGCATAGGTGAGGCTTCCAAAAATTGACGAGTAGGCCCACCGCAAGTACGGCGGTAGAGCGGCCCACTCGCCTTCAAAGGTGCGTTCGCTTGCTCGTAGGTGTCGGCACGGCCCGTCGTCACTTTACGATCACGGGCAGGCCGCCTTTCACCCCTGACAGGACGAGTTGGGGGCGAGAATCCTCTCGGCCCATATATTTATAAGCCCTCAAGAGAGCTGGTAATTTGTTAGCGAGCGGTGTGGGATGAGAACAAGAAGGAATTCCGGCTGCTCTCAGCCGGTTCTGGCAATTCGACCCCATCCAATCGCCTCCGTCCAAGCTAGCACCACCCCATCTCTCTGTCGTCGTGGCCGTACATGGCCAGGACGCTGCGGCAGCGTCGGCCTGCTGTTCCGCTCGCAAGTGGAGGATGTATCGGAAGCTTCTCTATAGATTGAAGCCCTTGCCTGGCCTCCTGGTCCCCGTCCCCCCCACCCCCCATAATCATCGACCCTTTTTTCCCGAAAGGGACCCTCCCTCAAGGGGACCAGAGCCTGGGACAATCTCGAGGTTTGCCGATATCGGATCAGAGCCGATTAGACAGACCCCCTAGGGATTGGCTGCAGGACGACCCAAGAAGCACCACACTATTTACACTTCTCATGAACCGACTTCTTCGGTGAACCTCGACCTCAATAGTACGCTTCTCGAGTCCGTGCAGTGCCGAAGAACAGGAAGATGTCGTTACACAGAAGACGACGAAGAGCACTGACGCGGAGGACGATCCCTACGCATTCGATCAAATGTCCAATTGAAGAAAGAGAGGTGAAATGGTGTCGTGCGCCCCTCACTTGGATTGTATCCTTTCTAAATTTTTAATTTTTTTAATAATATTTTATCACACTAAAAATGTTATATTCTTGAGCCACATCAAAGATCCTGTCGTATGAGGTGCAAGTTAGCTGCCACATATACCATAAATTCACCCCAATCAGCCGATGTCTTCCTCTTCGATGCATACTTATCAATGCTATGGAGCCGCATTTCCTGATCTGAAGCATTTCTTCGACGGGTCAGAAGCAGCTCTCATGAGCTGTCCGTGGAAGACAAGATTCAATTCTTACGAGAGGAATCCGTCGATAAATGGACTGGTGTTCGTCCGATAAACAAGAGGAGCACGTAAGAAGAGTGTACATCTGCAATGAGCTATGTTACACTCCCTCGAAAGGGGCAAAGAATGATTTACCTACCCTCTCCCTCCCTTCCTCCGGCTCGATGAAGCAATGAAATCCCTAACCGAGAATACGTATTTCCGACTGACTGTAAGATGGACGTGTCAAAGCGGGAGGAGCCAGACCTTCCCGGGAAGGATGGGCGATGGAGCTCAGTAGAAAACCTGAGGAGCCGCGTAGTACTCGCTCTCGTTGAACACGGGTCTCAGATCTTCTTTGCACATGAAGTCCAAGGGGAAAGAAACAAGATGGCCCCTAACCGACTCTAATCTGTCCATGGGATCGATCCGTCTAAGGTCGCCATTGTGGTAAGACTCGAGCTTGTCGGGAGCTATTCCTAAATCGATGGTGGTGTGTCCAAGTTTCTCCTTCCAACCGGCCATGCTTTCCCTGATTGCTAGTCTGCCCACAGAGCACCGACGTTAGAAGACTGCTTCCCCATTCCAGATGCAAAAAGACCAAGGCAGTTTTATCCAAGAGATAACGGTCATTAATCGGGAGAAATTAGACAAGCGTACCTGGAATTTATGAGATCATTGGGTATGCAAGCAAACACATCTTGGTAGACAGCAGTATTCGTCTGCAATTGACACCAAACAGAAGCAAGATTTGATGCAGCAGAGAAAAACTACAGATGAGTGTTAAAAAGAGTAATAGCACCACTTCCACCTTCATCCTTAGTTGCAAGTTTTCCAGTCGATGTGCATCATTACATTCATTAATGAGCAAGAACAAGACTAGACTAACATTACTATTCCTGGAATTAGCATATCATAGAAACTTCTGGTTGAATAAACTTATTAACAGTTTACTTGGCAGCCATGAGTAAGCAGCAGCGCTAATGCATAACATACATGAACTCCATATTCGAATTTTAGCAATAATATAAAAAAACTCCAAAAAAACATCGTAGCTCTGGAGACGATGTGCTTTTAAAAATCTCACCTTTGCAGTTGCCATCCACACATCTTTGTAAGCAGAATCAACCACAGGATCAACTATTTGATTCACCTGCACAGAAAGGAAAGCGGTAAGCTACAATTTCTGGCCAGCCAATGCACCACTACCTTGTTATTCATCGCAGAGGTTTTTGTGGATTTTCGATCATATTTTGTAAAGCAAGCCTCTAAAAAGCTGTTATTTGCTCATAATTTTAACCTCAATGCATGCAGGAAAAGCATTATATTTCTGCAGATATAGACTGTCCCTTTTTACCTCTCCCGTGCGTAGACCTAGGTGCTCAGACCACAATGAGAGACGGAGACTCAGAGAGAACCTTCCAGCCTTCCACGGCACTCCTCCCATGGTTGAATCAACAAATTCCGCATCCTCAATAAGCACACCAATCTGAAACACCAATTATGCATTAGCGACAAAAACATGACCATAACAGAAGACCTTGAAGCTGATAGCAACAATTTAGAAGTCAACAGCTAAAGTACTGATTTCTGAAGAACTGCAAGCAGATGGAAAGAATAACAATGGAGTGTGTAATAGAAAAACAGTATACTGACTACGGGCTTGAGATTAAGAGGGATAGGATGATCCCAAGACAAACATGGCCATAAGATATCACCATACTGACCACCATTTCTCTCATAGTGCCACAAAAAGAGGCAGATACATCATTCCATCATAAGACAGCACTACCAGATATTAGTACCTCAGAGTCTCTGGATCCAAGCAAACTCCGGTCGTTGATATTAGCTGACCCAATCAAGGTCATACAATCATCAATGATCATGATTTTGCTGTGCACATAGACCTGAAGAGAAAACGACCAAACAAAGAGCCAGTTAATACTAGCAAGCTAGAAATAATGATTCCGACTGAAGAAAGAGACACAACTGAAGCATGAGGGAAAATAGCAAGAAACGTCCTTCTGTATAGGTACAAAAAATTAAGCATGGAAATGAAATGCAGATCTATTTATTGTTTGTTGCACCTGGCTAGATGCAATTGGACCATCATCAGAAAGCTTGCCATGAGCTCTGAGACCATAGAAAGAAATGAAATCTTGTGCTTTTGGACCCAGCAAATCGTATAGATTATGCAATATTGAATTACTCCCCCTGCAAATAGTTCGATATTGCCAGTGCATAATGGCTCTGACAGATGCAGCACCACCATCATCAAGCCCACCCTGTTGAATTTTTATTGTATCATTTTAGTAGAGATATAATTAATTTATTTAGCATACAGACCAAAAGTAAAGAACCTGGAAGCCTGGTAGGAGTGGTATGACAATGATAACTCTGAAGAGCTTCTTGTCATTATGCGCTCTAAGAATCCGGCGATATAGAGCTTCTAGAACTCGATTTCTAATCACCTCATCTGCTGAAAGACCTGATATAAAAAATTGATTCTGGGAACACAACCCAAGAATTGCATAAGATAAGTTAGGATAGTACACAAGCAGAACGCAAACCTCCTGGTGAAAAGAAAACCCAATTTATGTACCTTCTTTGAAAAAAACTGGTTCTTCTCAAGACAATAGTAGCTACATGAAAATTTGTTCAAAGAACATCATCGTTTGAAAATTTTAGAATGCTTTCATTTTTGTTGCACATAATTCTCTGGTGGTTAATTTAATAGAAAGAGATCTGTTTGTCATGTTTCACAAATAAATGAATCCCAGAACTAACATGGAAGAAACAAAATCCCTTACTCCTACCTCTATATAGACAAAGTGTTCTGCTTTCTCAATAAGAGAACAATAAGCATTGTGAATACTCTCTTCAGTTTGGCTTGTTCCAGCAGACCATTGGCTTACACTCCTGATAACCTGAGAATGAATGTTTACTAATTAGTCTGAGAGGGAAAATTGCATATTTATCCAAGTATTAGCATATGCATGTCAGCCTGCAGACCAAAAGAGAGCATGCTCCATGCTCCTATTTTGTGATGCATTAATGACAAATGTATGATAAAAGATCGAATCACCGGGTAGCATCCCTTCATCTACCAGTAAGAGATGATTGCTTTTCATGCATACCAGAATTCTGGAGGAGAATATTGGTACTAGACTGTGACTTTAACTCCATGATGACAACCCACCTGACATCGGCATGAAGTGCGAGGACCAACTTGCCCATTTTCATCTGCTGATACCATTTGATCACCTCGCTCCTGTGTTTCCCACCATTCTAAATCTAAAGCTTTTCCACCATTTGAAGGCACTTTCTGATGGATTTCCATTTCAAAGTCATCAACAAAACCTTTCATAGGCATGTCTGCCACCACTGCTTCAGTTTTTGATTTCCGAAATGAAAAAGGCTGGTTGCGGATGATCCTGCTCGGATGATCAGCTATATGACCATTAGAGTTCAAACCATTTGATTTTGGACTTCCACTGGGTGGAGTATCCGTATTACCAGGTTCTTGGGGTAAAAGCAGCGGAATATCTTGCAGAGATGATCTAGATGAAAAAGAGTCCTGTCTTTGTAGGATCTTGTTACTGTCTTCTATATTCTTTCTTTCAATCCCTATGTCACTGCTTCTACCCATATAATGTGGAATGACCATGTGGTGCTGAGGCATGAGCAAAGGAATTGCTTCCTCATTTGGAGCCTTGTTTCTCTGGAGACAATTTGAAAAACAGAAGCCAGCATTTACTTTTTATTTCTAATACTTGAAGTGGGGAAATTCAAATCAATAACCATTCCAAGATTTCACCACATTCAACAGAAATATCTACCTTTGCATAGTTCCATCGCTGAACAAAATGCCTAGCAATATCACGGCAAGGAGGTCCCCAAAGAGAGCAATGGACATCATGCCAAGGCATGCGAGGATATTTTTTACGATCCAATTCATCCTTCATTGCATCTTCCCAAGAATTTGGCTCAGATTCCCTGACACAGGAGGAAAAATGAATGTAATCCCACTGTACAAGGCAACAGAAAAATCCATAGTAGCATTGATCAGGAAGAATAACTACTAGTCACAGCCATCCACATAAAGCAAAGAACTTGCCTGATCCAGAAAATAGGAAAACAACTCTGATTCAAAAATCATGTTATGTCTTCTTTAAAAAATGATCAAAGAAGTTATGCATGGGATATTTAGACAATCTATAGTAAGAAAAATCCAGGAATTCAAAGTACATTAGACAAGCAGTAACATACCTTGGATTGTAGTAATCCTTTCCAGGCCATAAAGTGGGAGGATTATCACCCACATTATGTTTAGAGTTGTCATAACGGCCAAAACATAAATCTAGACCTCCAATGAAGCAAATCTGGTTATCAACAATTACAAGCTTCTCATGGTGGGACCTGTATGCAGCCAGATACTGATTGTAAAGTTCCAACGCAAAACAAAAGGCTCTGAAATAAACACAAGAGAATTTCTGAAACTGCATACCACAAGTAAACACCACTAGAAAAGTGGTCAGGATATCGGAGCACTCTCACATTCTCATGAATGTTAAGCAGCTTTCTTTTGCTGTACATGCTATTGATTTTCAAAGCAAGTGCCACCTCTTTGTAAATAAGTATGTAAATCTGCAACATAGTACCCTTCTGATCATATGGGGCATAATTCAAAAAGTAGAGAGAAATATACCATGATGAGGGAAATTATCACACGTATACTTTCACTACCAAAGTTTTTGTGCTTTATTTCAAACTGGTGGTTCTTCATAGTCAATATTAACGACAAGAATAGGAAAGAATTGACCATATGATGATCATTAGAACAAATTACTAATGCAGCACAACATATCCACAATGACAACGGGTTTTTTTCTTTCTTTGTAGTCAATCAAGAAAACTTCATTAATATCACATCAAGAAGATGCGTAAAATCATTTACAAAACAATGTTAGTTATACAAAAACATGAGCCTACCCATAAAATCACTCATGAATACGACAATGGTGCTGCAGCACTTTTGCTTTGTGACTTCACTTGTTAATAAATTCATTCAGGAAGCCGATCGTCTGAGTAGATGGAAGGGGTTTGAGGTAATAAAAGAAGATGAAGAGGGGGAGTGACAGAGAGAGAGGAGTGCTCGAGGGGATGATTATACCTTGTTAGTGGGAAATTCATCAAGGGAACTATGGAGCAAGCTGTAGTACCAGAGAGACATACCTGAACTCCTTGCTTAGCTTTTGATTCCAGTAAAGCATCAAGCCTTGAGGAAGCATGAGAATTGAAGGGACGTCTTAAATACAATTCCGGGCACACCCACCACCCACAAATAAAAATCTGCATGTTATTTGGCCAATCAAATTTCTTTCGGCAGATACCTTACAGCAACCCACAATAAGCTTCTATCTTGTTGGCCTTTTTCCAGCAAAGGTAAGCGGAATTTATGAGTGAGAAACACAAAAAAACAAACCTCAGATTTGGCATTATCAAGTGATGAAGCAATTGCCTCAAATGCAGCTTGGCCATCAATAAACCATTGAGCCTGACTACCATCTTCTGTCAAACCCCGTGGAGGCGCAAAAGACCCAAAACGATGGGGATGACACCAGCCTTCAGGAGGTCTAAGTCCAGCATCATTTATTGCAGCCACCCAGTCCTTGACTTTGGCATTACTCTTTGCTCTTAACCTGATGCTCCGAATACCACAAGTCACCTTTAATTGAATACATGTTTCAAGTCAGGTAAGCTTATTTAGCAGCAACTTTGCAGATATAGGTTTCACTTAATATATCAATTAAATTGAAAAAGAAGCTAAAGATCAACTACAACAAACTGCTGAACAACCTACAATTGAGCTGTGCTCTCTGCCTCTATAGATGTATGCTAGAATATTCTTTTTCATTTGTATAAATGGGGGATTTCTTTTTTATTATGAGGAGTTTATTCCACAACATCCGTTCTGAGTTATATTGTATTGATTTCACACCATCATCATCAACTGCAGACTCAATATTTTCAGATCATTCCACAACATAAAAGTTCATCAGGTTATCATTTCCTGTTCTCCAATCTTAATTTATCAGAAAATATAAAAAGAGTGCTTTAAAGAATAAAAAAAACAAAGATTTTGTTCCATTAAATATAAGACCGTAAAAGAATTAATTGCATTACTTCTCTTCCAGACTTTCATATATTTGTTATATTCACATAAGTCAGTCCATCATTCTAACAACACTCTCATGTTAAACAAGTGAATGGTAGATGTGTTTTTGCTTTCAGTCATCTTAAAACTACAATGTTGATGATCCATGGAAACAGCCTTAGGCGAATCAACCCTTAGCAACACGTTCTCAAATACATGCCCATCAAGAAAAGTCAATCAAGCTGCTTGCTCACCCGAAATGCGTGGCGCAATGGATTGCGCTCCTTTATTTCTTTTGCCAGTGATGCTCTGCCTTCTCCATTACCATCTGAGAGTGGCAGTACATCAAAAACAATTATGTCCAGTGGTTTCGTGTCAAAGGGATCCCCCAACAAGGCCAAGAATCCAGGTTTCAATACGGCCCACACCTGAAGACCAGAGATGCAGTTTCTTTCAGAGAGTGACATTTCCCATGCCAAGTAAAAATCCAATGTCAAAATTCATATTTATTAGACCATATACTTGGGAAAAGAGGAGATCCCAGGAACAAAGAAAATGTCCACACCCTCAAACAAAGTCTGCTAAAACTTAAAACAGATGGGGAAAAAAATCCTTTTGGACACACCTTAGCTAGTCACATGCTAACAAATTACATAACTTTAACCATAACAGTCGATTCTGTATCATTCATGGACATGAATAGAGAAGACACTACTTAGTTTAAAAAGAAAAAAACGCTTTTCTCATGAAGAATAACATCAGCACTGGAAACAGCAGTCTAAAAGCCAGCCCAAATAAATAAATAGAGCCACATTACTACAGTAATATTACCTTTTGCCAATTATCATTACAGCAACTGAACCAACCACATGGACAACATCTTCTAGAATCCTCCGGCCTTGGAATTTTGGGTAGATGCTTCACCATAACATAATCTTCTTTCAATTTTGGACCATATTCAGGAGAGAAAGATAATTTAGAAACCTCCAGGAACTTGCAGACCTACAGAGTATTATTCCCTTTTGTGAAGCATAAGTTGAGGGGAGTTATATCAACGAACTCAAAACTATAGATAAAAATGATATGAAATCATCTCTTAATCAACAAGCAAATAAAGCTATAGATAATTGGAAACTATCAAAACAAATCAAGGTCGAGGGTGTGCGAAGACTCTTCCACTCAAATGCGACTAATAAAATAAATCCGACTTTCACATTTAGGAAAAAAAAAAAAGACAGGGCATCTATAAGAAGAATATTTCCAAGTAGTAATTTCATGGTTGTAATCAAGATGATGCATGGTTTTCACATCACAAGCAATAACACAATTCATTCTATTGAATCTCTTAACTGATGCAGTGCAATGAAGGTAAACTAATCAATATTGATTTCATTTAATCAAAAACATTTCACCTGAGAGGATCAATAAGAGTTCATGCTTGAACAAGTAAAATAAATATCTTCAGTCTTCACCAAACAATGACAATCATATGTAAGTGGGACTTACTGAATGGACAGCTTATATGGTTTTGGAAATCAGTAAATTCTCTTGGAGGAAAGAAATACGCAATGATGTTTCTTATTAACCCAAAAATATATAATGGAAGGGATAAAACCAGGGTGAAAAGCAGTTGAAAAGAATATCCAGATTTTGTAACATTTGGAGATCACAATAATAAACAATGCCATCACAATTGCAGCTACTTCAGCCAGGTATCCTAAATAAATCAGCATCACCTGACAAATCCAAACACGTCTATCCATAAACCATCTTGCCATCAAATCTACTGCCATGTTTTAGAACTTCAGAATGCTTATGAAAGAAGAAAAAAAATGATGAACAAGCCATTCTAGTATAGCTAACCTCTCGAGAGTTAACAATGTCCATGTTCCCAAGAAAATGATTTAAATACTCTTGCATTGCGTTCTTTGCTCTATCTGAAATAGAGTGCTGCCGACCAAGGGCTGGGCGAATAACTGGTAAGGCAGCTCTCGAGGGAACATCTCTGGACAAAAAAGCGACCTGTAAGAACTGTAACAATTATGGAGGCTTTGGGACATAAACATCACATCAATGCATTATGCAATGCTAGCAGTCACCTATTTTTCGCACTCTCATCATGATGCAATAAAACCGCTTCATCATCAGCATCATCATCATCTTGAACCATCGGTGCATGGTCTCCAATTCCTAGATTTTGAAGCCATTCTTTAACCTTCAACAGAGGGATCCAGTGAAAGGTACATCAAGATCGAATATCTTTCATGTATAGCAAATCAGAGAAACAAGAATAACACTAGTTGAAGCACTGACAACAATTTTGACAGACCTGCTCCTGCTTCTCATGAATTTCCTCAATGAAAGCTCGTTTCTTTAGTGCAAAGTGCAAGTAGAAGACTTGGGAAGCTTTCTTGTGTAAGCACCACTTGAACTGCAAAGATAGAAATGCATATCAGAGTCAAAGCTACATGTTGATGAGTGAAGGAAAGTTGTCATGGATCTCACTATCGTCCATTGCCAACAAAAAAACGCTATGCCCCTGATCTGAGCTAATAATAAAGGTATACAGAAAGGTTGTTCTTTCTTTATATTCCGAGCAAATGAGAGAAGAAAGGGTGATGCCTGTTGAAATCTACTCAAGGATGTCGATAATAAGAAATAAATTTTACAGACAAAACAGAGTCCAGCAATGCTCCTCGTTGAGCTGGCGTGCGCTCATGAATGACAACTCGCCTAGAGCGCTATTCCATTGAATCCCGTGTTGAGGCAACACTCTTCATTGAAAAAAATTAATAAGCTCAAACTAAAAAGAATTGACAGGAACTTCCACAATTATGCAACGAAGCAAGTCGCGGACGACCTCAAACAGGCAATCGATGGCTTAAAAATCCGAGAATAGATGATACGACGACCGCAACCTGTTTGTATTGACACTCGATCGTGTATGACAGGAGCATGGGGCTTATGTCGCTGGCGTCGGGTCTGGATACGGACACGATCGTCGCCTTGGGCAACTCGTCGAACATCCGGGTCGGCTCACCGGAGCCCTGCCAGTGAGACGACATCGTCACCAGGGACGCCTCCGACTGCATCGGGAAGTAACGGTGTCCGCCCCCGCCGTGCATTAACTGCTCGGACGCCATCTCGAACTCACCTCGATCACCACCACAACAATATATATATATATATATATATCTTAACTCGTTTAATTGCGATTTGATTTGCTCGAAAAAGGCGATCGAAGGACAATGAATTGGGAGAATCGGAGGCGGAGGATGAGAGAACGGGGAAGCCGCGAAGCGAAATGGATTGGATCAGGGAGGAGGAAGAAGGAGAGAGGAAGAGGAGGAGGGAGAGGAGTTGGAATTTGTTTGGATGGTCCGGACTTCTACAGCAATTGAAGTTATGGAGCAGCTCACGAAATGGCTCGGCGTGTATCGGTTCTGCCGGTCCAACATTTGTCTTACCTCAAGTTTTATAAATTAATAAATATTCATAATTCAATGATTCTTTAGACCATCTGATGCCGACTGATCCAATTCAAGTTGCATTATTCCAACTCCAATATAATTTTCCTTTATTCATAACATTTGAAATTGATAGTTTATTTAGAAAGGAAAAATTCCAAATCATCTTAATTAACCTTAAGCATGGAGGGAAGCTTGAGCTATAGTTTTTATAATCTACCAGTTAGATTCAGCATGACAAAGCGACACCGTACCTCCCAATAAGACATAAGATTACATGACAATCAAACCCTCTTATGTAAGTTATCCGTATGCTTATTTTCCAATCTTTTGATTAGATAGTTTATCTTCTCATTGGATAGATAATGTACCAGCTCATACCTCCATTACACGTCGTGTTACCTGTCTCTTCCAGGGAAAATTAAGCCAGGAAGGATGGACCGTAGTACCTGTACATTAATTTATATATTTATAAGATAAAATAGACGATTTCTTTTCATGAGTTTTCTGATAGATATTCATTGTATATTTTTGTTACGGCTCGTAAACATCATTGTGATCGAATCGTAAAATGTATGTAGCCGTTCATTAGGAGGATCGGAGAAGCTCAACGGGCCGGCGTTAATGCAAGTACCGAGCACGTAAACGCTGCGGGGGCGAGCAACTGAGACACGGCAGGCCCGCTGAATCGTTAACCTACCTACTTGTCAAGAAGTCGGCCCCGTACACGCTATGGCACTCTTGGGTTTTTTTTTTTTTGGTCTCCTTAATAAATCATATTAAATTCATGATCTTGGCTTGAATTTGATTTAGCTGCCGGTCGTTAGGCTGCACCTAAAAATGTAAATTAGACTAAAATGCCCTTTTTTTGGGGAAGACTAAAAAGGTATTGAAAATGAATAAACCAATATATTAATCAGGACGAGGTTAGATGAAGTGTCATTTCACACCTTTTAAAAAAAATTAAATGCGATGATCATGAATAGTGAGAAATTAGGCGGTCAAAAATACGTCTGGGTGGAGCACATAACAAACAAATCAACCTAATATATCATATAAAAATTTATTTTAAAATATAAAAATACTTAAATTTATTTTTTAATAATTATTTTTATTTGATTCGGGTTAGATCAGTGGTCGAAGTACAAAATATTCATGCTCACATTGAGATTTTTTGGACCATGCCAGGAGGGCTAGCTCGAATTAATATGTCTATGGAAAATCTATTTAACTAAGAAAGTTATATTGCTTGATTATTTAATCTGACTCTAACTTAAATTAATCATGATTAATTGAATTCCTAGTTACCAAATCATTGACATCTTTCAAGAAATGGCTGTTCTTGATGTGATCGAGTGTGTTACTACAAAATTCAGAATATGACTATTATTTCCTTATTAATAATTATTTATATTCATTTGCTTTGTAAAATAACTACTGGTTACTAATGTTTTCTCATTAATCCAAGATGGAGTTGTTCTTCTACACCTAAATAGTTATTTATAATTAAGATTTTTAAGCGTAAATCTTGTAAATTAAAAGAATTCATGTTAAAAGTGTTATACTCACTATCGCACGGACTAACTCGATCTCGAATTGTTCAGTATATATTAAATTCCCAATATCAAATCATTGATATTGAAAGAAACGTTTTCTACATTTCTATGGTAACATGCATTTCCTTCATTTGCTCTGACATCAACACTAATATTAATATATATATAAAGCACACTCCAACCGGACCTGTCAATTCAAGTTGGTGGGAAGAATTCTGGCCCTGCAAGGTCTTGGCCGGCCTGAGATTCTGGCTTCAACACAAATATTTTGGCGTAACCCAAATCAAAATAAAATAATTATTTTAAGAAATAAATTTATATTTTAAGATGAATTTTTATATAATGTAATTGATCAATTAATTTAAATTTTATATTAATTTAAATAAAATATTAAAATTACTATTAAAATATAATTATTTATATATAAAATAAATCATTTTCACATAAATTTTATTTTGAACATTATTTTTCTACTTCATGCCAGTATAATCGGAAAATCTTGGCCCATGCATAGTTTTAAAAACCGGACCGGGCCGGCCGGTTTGATTGGTTCAACCGGGAACCGGCCACTCACCCGGTCCAGTTCCTTCAAAAAATCCAATTGCACATTAAAAGAGAAAAAATCTGATTGAACCGGCCGGTTTCCGGTCCGACCGGTGAACCCAATTGAACCCATGAGAAAACCGGCCTACTTAAAATTAAAAAAAAAAACACAAAAACCTATTGTAATGTACCTATTTTATTTTACTAAACTTATATTTACATTTTATATTAGAATTTTGTTTAATATAATGGTTATATTAATGATTTTTGTTATAAATTATATTCAAATTATGATATTATGTAAATTTATTAGTAATATTATATTATTAATATTATTTATTAAACATGCGGTTCAACCCATTGAACCCCCGGTCCGACCCATGAACCCATGCCTACACCGGTTCCCGGCCCGGTCCGGTTTTAAAAACTATGGCCCCATGGACAGTTTTTCGTGCGGGCCGGCCCGGACTATTCTTGACAGGTATAACTCCAACCATCATTCCCAATACAGCACACGTGTTAGATTCGTGGGTAGTTTGCTGGGCGTGTAGGCTTTCGATTTCTTGGACAATAGTACCTAGTAAGATCATTACCAATAAAGCCTAACAAGATCTGACTCGGCCCCGACATGACTTAGTCAGTCCACCGGGTCCCCCTGCACTTGACCGGAATTGCCACGCCTGCACAACGACAATGGCTTACTCAATGGTTCATAAACCGCGCATCATTTCACGCACCTCGCTACCCAGAATGGACCCCCATGTGCCAGAAATCCCATAGATGTTCAACTCACTGTGACCCATTTTTTTAAAATTTAATTTGCCAGTTGAAAATAATATCTAACAATTTAATTGACACCGGAAGAGACTGTATTCCTTGCTATACTGGGCCTGTCCATTATGGACCTCAATCGCAGAAGTCATCAGTTGGACCAGCCCATACCGCATACCAGAGCCCGTTAACGTTCTACAATTGACCACGTGTCAGTCGAACTGCTCCTCCAAGTGGAAGGCATCTTATGTCCCCGAAATTATCACGTGACTAAATGATGATACTAAAAGATCGAGATGTAGGTTAATTTCAGATTTTTTTTTTCTAAATTATCGAGCAGCAATGTCATAGTCCGCTGGCATTGTTTTCATTGCTGGTGTGCCTACAGCAGGTCAGCCGACCGGTTCCAAAGTTGCTCCGGGTGGCGGGCAATGCCCTGCTAGCTAGCTAGCTAGCTCCGATCCGATGGACTTCAGCCGGTTCATGCGAATACCTGACAAAGTCAAGTCCCGGGCCGAAGGAATACAAGAAAGTCTTGGCTCTTAATGTATTTGACCTGCGAAGGGCTCGGTGAGCCCCCCTGAGCAAGTTGGCAACCCGTCAAGCAGTCAAACCTGGACGACCTGTCGGGCGAGTCGGGCAGCCGGGTCTCCCTTCGTCGGGTTGATAGTTGCTCTACGGTGATAGCTCAGTTGCCTGTGATATTTCAGCATTTCCTTCACGCTTAGAAAATGTTTAACCCCTTTCCTTTAGTTCGTCTCACCTTTACCGTACTTTGTGGTCTATGCACATCCTCAAACGTAAGCATCTGTCTCATCAATGAATCTTTTGAAAAAAACAAGAGAGAGAGAGAGAGAGAGAGAGCCGCTACTTAGGGATGGGCGAAAAACGAAGGGAGTCAAATGAAGATGTCGTGTTGTGATTTGTTTTGTTCTGTGGAGGTCTCCCGCGGTGGGTGTGGAAGCCCCATTAAGTCAGTCGTGCATTATGTCCCGTCGAGAGGATTGTTTGAAGAATGAGGATTGCGGGCATGCCTTTTTCCCAATTTACTTCAACAACAACAACAACCGTTTGGGAGTCCTTTTCACTGGTAGATAGGAAATTACTTCGATGTTTCCCTCATCCATGCCCTCTTGACTCGGCACAGCAAAGCATCGGGATGAGGGTGTTCGATTCTAGTATTATTAGATTACATGAAATGTTAATATTACAACGAAATTTCTCTGGGGTATATAAGTAGGAATATGACATCCTTATGTTTGCTGGGTGCATTGGATCAGGGCTTATGAGGAAACAGTCCAAACCTTAGCTTTGAATATATATATATATATATATGAGATTTTATAGAAGTTACATTAGATTTTGTCTAATTTTAACTAAATTAGCTTAGCTTGTCCCATAACTTTTAAGATCGAACCAAACTGAGAACCGGTTAAGATATGAGTTGACGAATCAGATCAGGAGTTCAATTGATTGAACTACATATTTAATAAATAATATTAATTGTAAATTAACATAATACCGTAATTTAACACCGATTTATAACAAAAAAATCATTAATATAGTAATTATGTTAACCGTACGTTTAATATAAAATATAAATATAAATATAGTAAAATAAGTACATTATAATATATTTTTATTTTTTTAATTTTAAGTCGACTAGTTTTTTCACCGATCCAACCGGGAATCAGTTTGTTTAATCGAAGTTGACCGTATTTACAATATAAATGGGTTAATTCTAGAAATTGAACCGAGTGAATGACCGGTTTTTGATTAAACTAGTGGAACTAGCTAGCCTAGTTCGATTTTAAAAGTTATGGTTTGTCTCATTGAATTTTTTCATATATCCTTTGGTCAATTTTGCCACCGGCCATAAATTTTTTGGATATGTCCCTGCCTTGTATTTTATGAAAATAAAGTTTATGGATTTTGAGAGAATAAATTTCACAATATCATATTAATAAGAAATTTTGATTAATATTCTATTTAAACATGAATTTTTTCAATTTTAGTATATCTTTATCAATGCACAAACTTTATACTATTTATCACATTTAACATGTCATTTATTTTTCCATCAAGTATTGTTCCATGGGACTCTAAAATTGTTGACAATGCTAATTAAATACATGGATACGATTAGTGAAATGATTATTTTATCCCTAATCGCTCCACTTTTTTTAATTACATGAGAAACTTATAAATCTAGAAGTAATAGGAGAAGTGGAGAAGAAATAAAATGATATAAATACTCTGATAATTAAATTTATAATATTTTAGTTATAAAATTAATAACCGTGCTTTTATACCAAACTCTCTTTTTCAATAAATCTACTTAAAATTAAGGACGAGATTGTAAATGTGCTATCTTTCTGCCATGCAATTTCCTATGCTCTTTCTTCCCCTTCCGCCATTCCTCCCATCGCCACCACTTCTTCCAGCTCCGTCATCCAGGAATGAAGTTAAAAAAATGCCTCCCTTTTCGCCGTTTTTAACTTGCCAATGAGGCTCCTACCCAGAAAGAGCAAAACTTCAACAAGGAGAGAGACATGTAGAAGACAAAGACAGAGAGGAGATCAACAAGTTACTGTACACGCAGAGGTCGATTCCGTCAGGTTCCGCGTTTCGTTTAGGAATCGGCCATCGGCCAAAGGTAGCATTGCGCTTCCTTTCACTTCCCATGATTAGCAGCTCGGTTTTCATTGCTAATCTCCCTCATTGCTGAAATTTTTTTGTCGATGAAAAAGTCGAGGGTCTCGGCGCCCATTTCTGATGCTGCATGTGTGTATGTATCAGCTTCCGGATGTTGTGTTTATTGTTCCCGATTTGAGAACTTGGGGGAATGAACGTTTCCTCCTGTCAAAAAATTGATTTCTTCTATTCCGTATGGTGGAGAAAGAGGCCGGCGGTGGGGGAAATTGCAATGGTGGGAGAAAGTAGGAAGAAGATAGCGTATTTACCATTTCATCCTCATCTAATTAAAAGTCTATAAAAGGCGATAGAGGGTAAATTAGTCATTTCACTAATCCAAGACATCACATTAGCATCCGTCCGCTAGCCTCGTCGGCAATTCTAACATTAATTGATTAAAACATGTGAAAAATATTTGTGTTGAAATTGAAATAAAATATAGTCAAAATTCGCCTTTAATATGTGATATTAATATTGAAAAACTTCACAATATTAAGAAAAAAGTGGTCAAACAGTCAAAATCTAAGAATGTCACCTGTCTCGTGTACGAATATTTGACAAATTGCGCATTGAGGTTTTAAATTTGATTTTAGATTACCACAAAATTCACAAACACATTGGAATCCACAGTACAAACTTGGGGGATTGCCTTGAAAAAACCCTAAAAATTACATCTAACAGAGAGTCACCTTTACGTCGGTCAAGATGGTTAGTTAGGTCGGGTCCACCCACCATGTCGAGCTTCAAAGAGTTTCAGGAGGACAAGAAGATTCCCCCTCACCGTCCTCTTGCCGGGGGTGGGGGGCGGTGGACTTGTGGCGGTGCACCTCATGATGTGGGCCCTGCCCAAGGGGACCTTTACTTCGTCAAAGGGTGCCGACATTGACAGCTTCTGATCATTATGGTGTCACGAGCTTGAAATTGTAGATTCTTCCTGGCTGAATCAGTGGGGGCCGTGGCATTGCTCGGATTTCATTTCAGTTTCCTCAGGTGTAATTTTGCTGGTTCAATAAGATGGTTAACCGAGCCAAATCCGTTTTATAAAATTTAAATTTAATATCAAAAAGACTGCTTGAACTAAAATTCATGGTCGGTTTGTTATGGAAGAGTTCGGTTCAATTTATTTATATCTTAGCAGGTAAAACTATATTTATTTAAGTATAAAATAGTTGACCGATTTAACCGAACCATAAAATGGATTCCAGTATGGTTTGGTTATCTCTAAATAAAATGGATATAGGTGCGACTTAATATCTCAAGTCGGATAGAACCAAATATATGATTTAGTTCGGTTTGAATATCAAACCGGATCACGAACGACCCTGCGGATCGGTCAAGCTCGCAGCTCATTCAATTCGTCAACTAAAGTCTTATATCGTAGCTCGGGAAGTAAACCTCGAGTCTCGAATTTATAGTTTACAGTCTTCCACCATTAAAAAAAAGGTCGTATTATTATTATTATTTATTATTAAGAGTAAAATTCCCGTACATGCACTGAGCATAATCCCAACGTGTCGAAACGGAACACGAGAGAACCGGCAGACAACGACCGACAGACACCATGATGCATGCGACCGCCCACGCGATGCTCCCGAACAAGTGATCCGTTATTATATATTATCAGACCGGCCCAGTAATTTCCTTTAATTATATTCTAGTCCCCAAACAACACAAGCTTTCTGCCGCTAGTCCTTTATCAATTCATGAAGCTGGTTAAGCTGTTGCTGTCATCCCTGCACTGGTGCTGCTGGTGGTGAGTCACGAAGTCGCCCAGCATCCAGAGCTCCTCCACCAACCTCCGGCCTCCGCCCGCCGCCTCCGGCTCCGCCTCCGTCAGACCCAGGAACGTCTCCAAGCTTGAAATCTGCTCCTCCAGCGCAGGCTCGGGACGCAAGCGGCTCCGCTTGGCCGGCGGTGGCGGCGGCGGCAGCGGGTGATGTGGCTGCTGGGGAGGAGTGATTGGAGGAGAGGAAAAGTTCAGCTTGGCCTTGTCTCCGCGGATGCGGAGGGCGGCACGGTCGTAGGCGAGGGCGGCCTCCTCGGCGGAGTCGAAGGTGCCGAGCCAGACGCGGACGCCCTTGTTTGGGTCCCTGATCTCCGCCGCCCACTTCCCCCATGGCCGCTGCCGGATCCCCCTGTACACACTCCTCCGAGCTCTCTGAGTGGAGCCGCTCTTCCCCTGATGCTGCTCCTGCTCCTGCTCCACCGCATGGCACCTGGCCGGCTTCTCAACCTTCTTCCCTTTCGGCACTACAATCCGAAAGAAACAGACAAAGCTATGAGAAGTTATCGAATCCATAGCAATGAACCATTTTGCAGAGATAATGGGTACCTTTGGCATGTTGTTGGGTTGGGTTCTGAGAGGCCTCGACGCCGGAGGGGTCCAGGCCTAGGAGGTCAGAAATGGCGTCGAGGTCAGACCAGAAACTGCCGCTGGTGCGGCCGTGACCGCGTCTCATCTCGATGAAATCGGAGATAAGTGCACCACCACACATTTTAAGAGTCCGTCTGAGGCTGTTTCACTCACTAGTTAGACGAACAGAGAGAGAGAGAGAGAGAGAGAGAGAGAGAGGGGGGGGGGAATGGTAAGGGGTGAGTTTTATAGATTAACGGCTCTGACCGGTTGACTCAGATTCTGGTCGATACGTAATGGCATGGAAACGCAGCGGGAAAGATTAGTCGTTGGATGCGACACGTGTCGGTGACCCAACAGCTTTTACTTTTTTTTTACTAATATTTATGAACCAGTCAAAACACACATATAAACTAATTTACAATTGAACTGAGATTCTTAATAAAATTTTTATCAACCATTCCAATTTGATAGTCGATCATTAAATGATCTATTTATAGATTTAGTGAGAAAATTATTAATTCAACATTAAATTAATATTTTTTACTAAAAGTCGTTCAATAAGTTCCTATAGGATGATACGTGAGGGTTTGAAATGCATATACATCGCGCTTATATAAAATTAAAAGAATTTAAATTTAATTGTTATTTATCGCACTATTCATATACTTTAGGTTCTTTTTTTCTCAGTCAGAGCCCTGCTAGATTCATTGCTCTCCCCATCCTTATGTGTCGATTTTGGTGTTCTCGGTAATTTCACCTTGTGACAAAGTTTTATCGCATTATTGATGAGTAAATGCTTAGCACGTGTAATCTCAGGGGATATTTTCACTGTATATAAAATTATTGGTACTACCATTTTTATCTTTTAGTGTAAATTATCTTGCATATAAAAGTTCAAATATCATAATTATTCTATATTCAACCCATATTGACTTCTAGGAGATAAAACTCTTTATCAATAAGACTGCATTATATAATACAAAAAATTAAATAATCTCAATTAATTTATCAATCTAACCACGTAGGCGGAAAGGAAAAAGAACTGAAAAATTGAGAAAAAAAAGCTCGAACTAAAAAATGATTGGATTTTTTTGAGACCCTGTATAAAATTCAGGAAGTTTCTTAGATAAAAGGAAACCATCTGAGAAAAGTCGGCCCCAAACCAAAAAAATTTGTCAGGACTCGAGACTGACATGAATTTTATTTTATTTATTATGATTATACACACAATATTTATTCTTCATGATCATACCCATTAATTATATACTTAATTTTCACATTGATTAATATTTTAGTACGAATTTAGAAGAGTTTATTTTGAATGATTTCATCATTGCTCATTCCACATGTCATCTTAATGATATTTTTTTTATTAACAATCGGAGCCAGAAAAAACCGCCCAAAAATACTTTCATAAGATGTCTTTTTAGTATGAAAAACTAAAATGAAAAATAAAAAAATCATTCGACTCATACCACATTCACCAATTCTGATCGTAATGTAGTAGTGCATGCTTTTGAAGGTACAAAGGTTGAACCTGACTGTCGAGGGTTCAACGGTCAGTCATGTTTGGTCTTTCCGGTTCAATCGGTATTGGATCTGAACTACCAAAATCACTGAACTTCGCCGTATAACAATAGCGTAACGCCATAAGAGCAGCATAGATAATCTCGGTCATCTGCCGATTGGGCCTGAAAAATTCGTAAGCCCAAACGGTTTGAGCCCACAAACAGAAAAGCCCAAATATGGCATTTTGGGCCTTGACGAACTTAGGTTGCTGGCTCTTCAACATAAAAAAAAAACTGATCCGAAATTTCATTTCTGGTAGGTGGCTTTAACTGAGGGGGAGTTTTTTCACATTAATAACATTCGATATTATAATAATTGATTAAATATATGATGCGGTCTGCCGTCAACTATTAATCCTGTATCTGTGAACAGAGGAGGAATTGATTCAGAGCAGCAGCTCAGGTGAGCAATGGAGATTGCTTATTTGGACAAGGGCGAAGGTGGTTCTCGGTTGTTACGTGTGTTTTACGGCCACAGATCCTTTCTCCTTCCGTCTCTGCTGCAATACGAGACGAAGGGGGAGCACTGATCCGATCTGCTAAGAAGAGGGGTAGCACAGCATCATCACTCGTTGAAAGAGCTCATGGAGAAGCCGGAAGACGGGAACTACTACTGATAAGAGGGACCTGCAGCCAGTCAGCGGTGGATATATAGACCAGGGGAATCGCTTTCTTTCGGCGAAGATCACCCTTAAGATGGGAAAGGGCGGCGGGATCAGGGCGAGAGATAAACTATAATGGGTCGGGATATCCACTTGTTCGTTCTCTGATCTTTGGTAGATCAGATGTGGGGATGTAAAACCATCTTTAGTCGTCGGTCAGGCTAAGAGAGAGCTGATTTGGGGGCTACCTGAGAGCACACAGACCTTGGAGCCTTCTTCTGCAGGAGCATAAAGCCGATGATCGACCTATTTCAGTATGGGATCCACTCTTCCGTTCAACCGAGAGCAGAATCTCGGTACCGTGTAACTTCCTGTTACCGCTTTGAAGAAAAGATGAAATGGCGCGTGCGTTGTCATCTTCGTCAACAGTGGCCATGGATGGTGCCGAACGCATCGCACAGTCAGTTTCCTTGTGGGAAAACATCTTCCACTAAATACAGCACGAGCAGCAACACATGTCTCCTACTTGTCGGAAGGCAATCAATGGTCAAAGCCTGAGAATATCATTAAATATGACAGTGTTGGCATTAAATGTGACAGTAAGTAGGAATGGGAAATAGAGAAACTTTAGTTGACGATTTTTTGTTTGATTTGATCTATTAGACCCACTCTTGACCGTTTCCTTGCTCTGGGCAAAGACAGACTGGAGACACAGAGAGCGCAGGGAGATGGAGACGATTGAGCACAAGACGGTGAAGGTGAACGGAATAAGCATGCACGTGGCGGAGAAGGGCCAGGGCCCGGTGGTCCTCCTCATCCACGGCTTCCCGGAGCTCTGGTACTCCTGGCGCCACCAGATCCTTGCCCTCGCCTCCCTCGGCTACCGCGCCGTCGCCCCCGATCTCCGCGGCTTCGGGGACTCCGACGCCCCTCCCTCTGCCTCCTCCTACACCTGCCTCAGCATCGTCGGCGACCTCGTGGCCGTCCTCGACGCCGTCGCCGGCCCGGGGGAGAGTGCCTTCGTGGTGGGCCACGACTGGGGGGCCAACGTTGCCTGGCACCTCTGCCTCTTCAGGCCCGACCGGGTCAAGGCCCTCGTCAACATGAGCGTCGCTTTCAACCCCCGGAACCCGAACCGGAAGCCCACCGACACCTTCAAGGCTGTCTACGGTGACGATTACTACGTTTGCCGGTTTCAGGTTGCTTTTCAGCTCATCAGCGTTTTTCGATTTTTTCCCCGATCATACCCATCTGTAACATCCTTTTCTGCACCTGAACTATAGGGGTTTGTTGAACTCTTTATTAGGTAATTGTTTGTTTTTTAATTCTCACAAGGGACTTGCTCAATAGACTGACTGGGTTTCTTGATTTGCTATATATTTCCCTCTTACACATCTGCGGCCTAAAGACTACTGACGAGAATTGAATCAGGACCACCTAGTCTTGAGTGATTCAGCTGCAAAATCCCCTTTCTCGGTGTGCTATTTTGATCATATAAAAAGTCGCATTCTATGTGCTTGATTCCAGTGTCGTGAACTCCTTGAATATCAGTCAATGTAAAGGAAAACTCGGAGTTCTACGGTCAAATTTATGCATAGGTTGATTCTCTGCATTAGGAGGTTGGAGAGATGGAAGCAGAGTTTGCCAAGATAGGTACCAGGAGAGTCCTAGAAGAGTTGTTGACGTACCGGACCCCAGCCCCTCTCCATCTGCCAAAAGGGACTCTGTTCGGACGCCCGAAGGATGCCCCGATCGAGCTGCATGCTTGGCTGACTGAAGAAGATGTTGACTACTATACCTCCAAGTACGAGAAGACAGGATTCACTGGCGGATTCAATTACTACCGAGCCATGGACCTGTAAGATAAGTACATCTTTCAGAAACTTTCAGCTGACTGATCGAGCCAGCTTTGGATAGGCCACTCAGTCGTTTCATCCCGTTATCTGACTGAATGATAGATCTTTTCCTCCTGCCTGTCTCTCGGTGGTAATGATTTTCAGTACTTGCAGGAGTTGGGAACTGACAGCTCCGTGGACAGGGGCTGAGGTTAAGGTGCCCACGAAGTTCATAGTCGGGGACCTCGACCTGACCTACAATACCTTCGGCACCAAAGACTACATCGAGAAGGGAGGGATGAAGAAGAAGGTTCCTCTTCTGGAGGAAGTTGTCGTCTTGAAGGGTGTTGCACACTTCCTCCATGAGGAAAGGCCTGATGAGATCAATGCCCACATCCACGACTTCTTCCAGAAGTTCTAGACTGGCCCGCCTTGATCAACCGCGGTGCAGGAGGAGACGCAGTGAAAAGCGATAAACTATTATCTGCGCCTGTTCGTCCGTCATGTTTGCAGATTTTGTGATTTCACGTTGAATAAAAACAAGGACCATATGTATTATGGACACGAGACTGCCCTCTCATTCCAACCGGGATCGGCTTCACTGTCGTCTGAAATGCTCAGGGGCTCTGATATTCTCTGCCTTTGTCGATTCCTGTTGGGGAGGAAGCGGGCACTGGACAGACATTTCCCGATCGCCCCGGCAACCAGTAATTCATTAGATTTATCAATGCATCCTACCATTAATCTTTGCGGTCATTAATTGTTCCTCGGAATCAAGCCCCGATTGCTCGGGCCACAAATCTCTTCGAGATTGAAGGATTGACTCTGAAGGGGCTTGCCACTGCTGGATACTCTTCAGCTTCATCTCGGTTGGGTTGACGAGTTCTGCAAGAAGGCTGCAACCAGCTGTAGTTGCAGTTGGGCACGTACTCAGATATCCCATCGAAAGGTTGCCCGCGAAGTGGCGAGGGCGGCTCCCGCTGTCCGATTGGGAAGCCAATCGATTGGGGTTTGGTAATTGGTTCTTCCCCGTTGTTTTGGACTTTGAGAGGCGAGGCATTCGAAGTGAATATCTACTGGGACGAGGAACCCACCCGACCCTTGATCGAGGCTAGGCTGTAAACGCTTCGGGTACTTGGTGGTGGGGGGGTTCCTCTTATCGATGGTGATTTGCGTAAAAGGCAGAGGGAGCCCTTCACCGATGCCATCAAAAATTGAGGAGCTAGAGAGTCCTTTACGACTTCCTCCCATGCCGGGACAGAGCCACGAGCACCGGATTCGGATGCAATCGGCCTGAGCATTTGAAGCATCATCGCCGTAGAAATTAACCGGTCGCAATTTCCACATGTTGCTATTCGTTTAGCCTATCATCTGGGCCCCCACACCATAGTTTTAAAAACCGGACCGGGCCGACCGGTTCGATCGGAAACCAGCCATTCATCCGGTCCAATTCCTACAAAAAATTCAATTGCATATTCAAAGAGAAAAATTTTGATTGAATCGGCCGGTTCTCAGTCCGACCAGTGAATTTAATTGAATTTTTGAAAAAATCGACTTACTTAAAATTAAAAAAAAAAATAAAAACATATTATAATTTACATATTTTATTTTACTAAACTTATATTTATATTTTATATTAAATTTTTATTTAATATAATAGTTATATTAATAATTTTTGTTATAAATTATATTCAAATTATGATATTATGTAAATTTATTAATAATATTATATTATTAATATTATTTATTAAACTCTCGGTCCAACTCATGAACTCATACCAACACCGGTTCCTGACCCGGTCCGGTTTCAAAAACTATGCTCCACACCCATCGATTCCTGGTCTTTCCGCACACCCCGAACAAAGCCTAGGACACGGCACAGAACGCGTGGCATTTTCGTCCCCGTAATCGATCCTCTAAGCAGCAAAAAACATGATCGAATCCCCCCGCTCATCATGTCCCTCATATGCTTTGCGTTCCCCCGGAGAGCTCGCTCTCTTCGACCATCTCAACGTCTTTAAATCCTCCGTCGCATTGTTGCAGTGAGAGCAAACCCTATGAAAACATGGCGACCTTAGAAAATGTCTTGCTGCTGATGTACGCAGCCTCAGCTCTCTACTTTCTGCTCCGGAAGAGGAGGGTTGCAGTCTACCTACTCGACTTCACCTGCTACAGGGCGCCCGATTCTCACCGGCTGCCTACCTCCATGTTCTGCGAGTACGTCCACCTTGACGATCGAATGGACGAGGAGGCGAAGGCTCTCCAAATCAAGATCCTCGAGAGATCGGGCTACAGCGAGGAGACCTCCATTCCGCCGTCTCTCACGGAGATGCCCATAACAAGATGCGGCTCCTCCGGGAGAGACGAAGCCTCCACGGTCGTATTCTCCATAGTCGAGGATCTACTCGGGAGAACAGACACCAGCCCTAGAGCCATAGACATACTGATCATCAACGACAGCCTGTTCGCTCCGACACCTTCTCTCACAGCTATGGTGATTAGCCGGTTCGGGATGAGGAGCAATGTTATGAGCTTTAATCTCTCGGGCATGGGGTGCAGTGCTGGGGTCATATCAGTAGCCCTGGCAAGCGACCTGCTGAGAGTTCACAGGAACTCGCTTGCCCTAGCTGTTAGCACTGAGGTACTGAATGGCAACTGGTACACGGGCAAGAATAAGTCCATGCTGATAACCAATTGTCTCTTCCGAATGGGCAGCGCAGCTTTATTAATGTCAAGCAGGGATCAGGACAAGAAGAAGGCCAAGTATGAACTAAAATACCTAGTCCGCACAACTCGCGCTGGAGATAATCAATCCTACACTTGTGTGTACCAGGATGAGGACTCCCAAAACCAAATGGGAATATCAATATCGAAGACATTGGTAACTGTAGCCGGGGATGCTCTAAAGACGAACATGGCATCGCTAGGGAGACTAGCCCTGCCTTTGTCAGAGCAGCTACGATACCTTTGGTCACTAGTCATGCAGAGAATAACAATTGGAGGGAGACAAGGAATCTACATACCAGATTTCAAGAAAGCCTTTGAGCATTTCTGCATACATGCCGGAGGAAAGGCTGTGATTGAAGCAATTGAGAAGAGCCTGAAGCTAAGCAAAGAAGATGTTGAAGCTTCAAAGATGACCCTGTCCAAGTTCGGGAACACTTCTTCCTCCTCCATCTGGTATGAGCTTGCATACATAGAGGCCCAAGGGAGAATGAAGGTAGGTGACACAGTATGGCAGATTGCTCTTGGAAGTGGGTTCAAATGCAACAGCGCAGTGTGGAAGTGCATCAATACAGCAGGCCCCGAGATACAGAATGTGTGGGAAGGCAAACTTTGAAGCAGCCATTGTTTTAACAGCCAGCTCCAATGAGTTTGTATGCATAAAAATTATGTTATTTGATTCTTTTCTATTTTACCTTGGTTTCATACATCCAAGAGTATAATGACATGAATTGTCACCTAAAAGCTTCAACTGAAGGTTTTCCGGCTCTTATGCTGTGCATTTCATGCAGAAAATTTGAACCCTCAGCCACAACGTGACAGTAGAAAGATCAGATAAAAAATTTGCGAATGGAGATGTGATACCAAGGGCAGATATTTCTTATCCAACAGCAATCAACTGAAACTAGAAAGGAGAATCATTGGTGGGAGCAAAACTAACATCGTCTTATGGTGTCCAAAAGCACAAAGGCAATCCCAGACAAAGCAACTTCTCCAAAAACGAAACTTAAGGACTGAGCAAGAGCTAGTGAGAACATTAATATGAAATGCCAACCGATGAAAGCACTTAATCTTCATCCTCGCCCTCGTTCTCCGCAATGTTGAAGTACCTCAGCTCATACATGCTGCGGTCCTTGTTGGATGCAATCACCCGCAGCCAATCCCGGACATTGTGCTTCTTCAGATACTTCTTCGTCAAGTACTTGAGGTACCTGCAAGATGCAGCAAGTTGGCACAAAACTAAATCATATCAAATGGATAGAACATTTGACAGTCACAGATGCATGAACTTGTTTTCCCCGCAGTAGAAAGACTGATGAAAAAACCACCTACGATGATCCAAATTCATGTTCTTTGTCCCAATTTCCAATGTTAACCAACCTCAAACCCTATAACCATCATACTCGATAGATACAAGTATTACTGTTGGAAGGTTAGGCAGGCATTTTTTTTTAATCATGGCGGCAGTTGCTGTAATTAGATGTGGAAGCTGCTAAAGCAGAATCCCAGGAAATAGTCACCCAAAGATAAATTTCTATCAGCTCATTAGCCGAAGAAATCGAAGCTAGCTAGGGCGTAATGAAAGCACACCTCTTCGAGAAGTTCGAGTCCGAGCTGACGGTGATCTTTGATTTATCGCGGGCGACGGTGACGGAGTCCCCAAGGGCGCCCGCCTTGCCGTCGACCTTGATCCGCTCCTGCAGGAACTTCTCGAGGGAGGCGATGTCCATGATCTTGTCCTCGACCGGCTTCGCGCAGTCTATGACGAAGCTCACCCCCTTCTTCTTCCCGCCCTTGGCTCCGGCGCTCCCTCCTCTACTCATTGCGACGGTATCCTTCTTCTCCTCCTGCAGAAGAGAAGCAAAGTAAATTCAGCAGACTGCAAGCAGAGGCCGCTGATTCTTAAGGGCACAGGTGAGAGCACAGAGAGAATAAAGCAGTACCTGTGAAGCTTGCTAGGGTATCCGGCCAAGACACGGATGTGGAAGTGTGAGGTAGAGGAGGCTACTGCTAGGGTTTTGATGTGTTGATGTTAATGTGTTAGGCCGTTGGTTGGGGTTCCTTTGGGCCTACCAACACAATTGGGCTCCAGTGGATTGGGCCCCCTCGGAGCCCAACATGAGAATTCCGTCCCACTCCACCTTGAAGACCTTGGCCCAGCAACCCTTGCACAACCGATCTTCCTTTCTGCTTTTGCGCATTGCCCAAGGCACTTCTCGTTTCAAGCAAACGAATTTTGCTTATATCCTACAACAATTCCGGGTGGCGAAGCCAATTGGAAAGGCACATTAGGGTGAAATACAGTCTTATCGGCCGGAAAAAAAATACTATACTTCGCATGCGCAGAACTTGAACTTGAACCTGAATCACACGGGCCAATTAATGACGGGCTCTTTAAATGCAGGGAACGAGTGAAACACATTTTGCAGACATAAAGATGAGCCAATCCGAGACGTACATCCGACATGAACAAACATCATTGTCGGTAAAAGATGAGCGTCATGGCCTCTGGACAGGCATCTTGATTCTCCGAGACTAAGCACATCCGCTTCATTAGCATGGCAGCTTCACCCATAAATTGAGCCCATGAAACCAGCATCTGCAGTACCGTTCATGACATTATAAAGTAATAGAGCAGCGCTCTATTCTTCCAGTGTTCTCAGGAAATACAACTACTAAGATGGGCCACCCAGCCTCCTTTCTCCGGAAAATGCGTTCAAGCTCTGCCTGAAAACATAGGTGTTATCTGGGATCAGAACCGCCGGATCTCTTTGGGAGGCCTGAAGTTGAGGGGATGGGTCTCAGAAGTTGCATGCTCGTCTTCTTTCCACATCTTTATAGTCTTGTCAGCCTCACATGTGATGAGCCTTGTACCAGTGACATCATAAGAGAGCGCATAGATACCAGCTTCACTGTCCAATGATCCTGTGACCAGAAAAGACTTCCAACATCAGAAAATTCATATCTGCATTTACACCTGCGCAAGGCAGCATCACTTCATACAAAAATTTGCGCTAGAATGTTTCAAACAATTCTGGACAAGACGGGTGAAAAAACCCAAGATTGTTCATCTTATGCGTCGACCAAGAAGAAATATCATTTTCCACGTAAATCAGTAAATGTTAAATGAATAAATGAGTAGATTGAAAGAACAGGAAGAGTACCGGGTTGTACTATCGTCTGGGCCTGCTGAAAATTGTGGCCACTCTTCCAGTCCCAAAACCACAAACTCCCATTATCACCTTTATTGAAAAAGGAGCACAAAAAACATTTTAGCATGGCCAACTCATCACCAACACGAATTCACTATGTCTTCCTGTCTAATAAATGGAATTAACTGCTTATGTTTTGCTAAGGAGAGAGACAGACCTCCAGTGGCCATGACGCCCTCATCATTTACTGCCATTGCATTAATTATAGTTTTCTGCTGCGAGCTGCCCAAGGAAAAGCAATGCCCAAGAGAATCAGACCACACAATTAAAGTAAATAACAAATTTGCATCAAGCATAATTAGATTTGCATAAAATCATTTGCTCCAACAATCTGATAAAATAGTGGTTTCAACTGACAGCACCATTGAACATTTTATGATGAGAAGTTTCCAATAATGCAATAATCAAAAGCATAGATTGACAACTCACAGCATGTTGTGAAGGAATTCTCCCCGCGGAAGACTGAACTTCTTAATATTATCTGCTGATGCAGATGCAAAGCAATTTCTGGACATCGCAGAGTGGTGTAATTAGTTAAGCAGAAATATAATCAAGTAAATACGACAACTAACTGAAAGGAACATGTAAAATGCCCCATACTCTTTAGGATGCAAGGCCATGGCACGAACTGATTTCTTATGGTGAGTGAGTGTCGCCATTGTTTTTCCTAAAACAAAGGAGTAATCACCCATTAAAATGTTAGCATTCAATTGTCATAAAGCCCATATAGATAAAATCCTCGTAACTAATATAATTAATAAATAGGAGAGAATAACAGTTCTTACCATATCTAAGATCCCAGAACTTAATTGTTGTATCATGGGAACCAGTTACCACTTGTGGATCCTAAAACATAAGAGAAACATATAATGGAAAAAATTGATAAAACAACAGAAAACTTAATTCACCAGATTTGGCTGCTCCTTTTAGACTTCAGTTTAGTAAATGAACTTTAGACCAAGTTTCCAAGGTTCAACAATATGCCACCCGTAATTTGTACTTTCAGGAGCTAATGTAGTCAAATAATACAGAATCATCATATCATCTAGATATACATGAAGCTAGAAAAATTGCAAAGAAATCTCACAGATTCAGCATGCTCCTGAAAAAATCAATACCACTTTTGTAATAACATAATTTACTCTGGGTAATAATATTCTTTCCCGTAGTCCTTTTCACCTGTTAAAAGTTACATCTCATACCAAAACAGAGAAATAATGGAAAGGGAAAAGGATGAAGAAAATGCAACACATACTGTAGGTCTAGCAAAAACTGAGCAAACAGTGTTTTCATGTCCTGACAGTGCATAAATTTGCATTTTGCTGCGAATATCCCAGACCTGGAAATAGTGGTGGATCAAAGTCAAGATAATCTCCTCTAACCAAAGTCATAAAATTAGTCACTTCTAGAGAAATTTAGCTGAGGGGTGAAACTTATCTACATACCCTGCAGACAGAATCCCGTCCCCCGGTAAGCAAAACATCAATGGTAGGATGAAGTGCCAAGCAATAAACACCACTTAAATGGCCATGGTAAGAACGAATCACCTGCAAGACACTCTGCTTTTAGAAAAAGAGAGAAGGTTTCCCAACATTAGAATCTTCAGATAGCCAAAGTAAAGGTTAGATCTATGACCTTATTTTGCTCAAGATCCCAACATTTGACTTGCTTGTCATCACCAGCAGAGAACATATACGTGTGCTTGGTGCTGACAGCGAGCCCTGCAAACAAAATAAAGCTTCTGTAAGAAAGTAAAATGGATTTTGGCGGAAAATGAAAATTTTAATCAGTCACAAACTCACCTCTAATTTGTTCAATATGTCCAGTTAGAGTAAGCTTTAGCCTTCCAGAGGCCACATCCCATATCTACCACAGTAATTAATTTGAGTTGATTATGATCAAAACCACATTATCATATATAGCTGATAAAGATGCAAATACCCAAACCAGCACAATTGGAGATAAGATCACGACAAGCAGCTCAGTTTGAAGTATCATAACTCAAACTTCAATAGTGCATATTTTGCATACTTGCACTAGAAGAACTAAATCTTCCAATAGTAAGCAAAAAAAGTTGCAGAACAGAAAAACTTTAACACAAGTTTCTAATAAACGAACAACTTCAATACTCAATAACTAGCAGCCACCTTATGTCACCAATACACAACTCCTCACAAGATTGGCAAAAGCAAGACAAAGAAAAATACTAGAATATATCAACAATTAACAACCACATTATACCAGTTAGTAATTGCTCAAACAATACAAATTACTAAACAATAAAACCAAATATGCACAAAACAATAAGAGGAAGTAAACCATCAGCCAAGAAACTAACAGTCTCGGACAAGTACCTTGATTGTCCTATCTGCGGAGCCAGTACAAAACCAAGTATTGCTTGGATCAAATGCAATGGATCTTACCCATCCTAAATGCCCGCTTATGACCTGCATAACAATTTATGAATGCAGTCAGACATTAATAAAATAAAAAAAAGGAATACTAGTAGACTCTGGCAGTGAAACACAGTGTCTCAACTCCAAAATCATCTCCAGCACAACAAAAGAGATCCTGATGTGTGAATAAGAATTTACAAATGCAGAAGTATTTTGTTTTCTAATGGCCTACTTGTAGATCCTGGTGTAAGTGAAACACGGTGCCTCAATTCCAAAAATCATCTCCAGCACGTCAAAAGAGACCTTAATGAAAGAGACTTCTTACCCTGTAGTTCTTCCATGGAGGATGCCATACAGGACGGGGCCACTTGCTAGGAATTCTTTCCATAATTGCAGATGTAGATAAATTTCTATAAAGAAAAAGGCAAACAATATAATGATATCCTGGACCTGATATAAGGTGCAATGGGTAGATGAATCTAAACTTATGAGCACTTATAATATCCAAGCAACATATTTCCTCATTGGATAATGGATATGAACTCATTACAACAATTCTAACTTAATTTACAACAATATCCATCAAAGAATAAACATATGTTTTAGAACAATTTGATGCCAGCTTTCTCGTGAAACCACTGGGAGCCAAATCATGAGTGTAAGTATATTTCTAGAAGACTGAAATATCTTCCTGATTGCTAGGATGTACCCACCCTTCAAACAGCGATGCCAGTGCAGACAAAGGGCAATTTGACCAGCAAAAAGATGGAATAATAGTAAGAGAAGAGAGGCTTGACCTTTCTGATGATCCAGAAGCAGAGATTATTGCAGTGCTTTTGCCGTGTGGACCCACATCATTTCTGAAGGAAATACAAGACAAATAAGAGCCGCATCTTCTTTTACAAAAAGAAATAAAGGGGACAATGATAAGCTAAATTAACAAACGTATATCTCTAACCTCCACATATTTTCTGTCACAAACTAGAACAGATGGGAAAATTGAGATAAAAACAATGGTAAGACAGAATCCCTACTTAAAGAAGGGGAAGAGAGTACTAACAATGCCTTCGGTTGTAAAGATGGGCCAACAACTAAAGAATTCTGAGTCTCTTCCTTCTGTGGTGTTTTGGAACCTTCTGGGCCTGCAAATGGAAACAAAATATTGAGCAGGCACATACAGCATTCTAGGATCAAGTTAACAGACTGTTTCAGATATCATCACCTCAAAAGAGAACATTGTGGAGAAGTTTCTACATCTATACCCTACACTGATGCAATCTACAATTACAACAAGAGCACCACGAACATGTTTTTTTATAAGCAAAATGATCATTACATGTTATTTCCTCAGAGAGATGACAACTAGTCAAAATTTATACGTGTACCAAATGGAGCAACCAAGTGGGACATAGTTTAGTCTAGACAAGTAACAGAAAATGCACTCCCCACTAAACAGCACATGCTTATAGCCATATAGAAACCTATCGGTTAGAGTTTCGCATTTCAAATTATTTCAAATCAAATAGTATCAAGTACGCACCATCTCTGAAGTTATAGGGATTCAAGCGCAAAGCTAGAACTCACAGGCAGTTCCACGTATGGAATTCATCTACACATACAAGTTGCTCAGGGGAATAAATAGCAAACTTGTACCTGGAAGAGCAAGGACATTAGATGAATCAGCAGATTGTTGGCCCCGATTCTGTGCTGTGGCATTGACTGGCCGGGATGGTTGATTTCCAGCACCCTTAATTCCTCCATATTCAACACTTATCTATGAAGCAACGCAGAAAGAATCAATAAGAAGCAAACATAGACACTGGAATCAACTTTACTAATCCAATTTAACGAATATTCTGGGGGCTTCTATGAGTAATCTTCTAAAATTAGATAAATCGACTAACCTTGTGACTCAAGCGAATCTTCTTACTGCGTTGAAAAGAAAAGCAAACCGCATAAGCCTCACGAGATGATCAATCGGTAACAGAAATCGATGAGGAGCCAGTGGCAGTCGTTTATAATGTAGGGTTCACAGGGACAAAATTGTCGGATTGAAGAGGATACCTTTCAGGGTCGGGAGGAGCAATGTGGCCATGGACTGGGGAGAAGAGATCGAGAGCACGCTTGAGGGACTTGAAGCTGAGCTTCTTCAGCGACTGGGGCTCCACGGGCTCCATCTCCACCGTAGGGCCTGGCATCTGCTCCCTTTTAACTCTCCGCGAAGCTCACAACCCTAGCCCTAAAAAACCCTAAACCCCTGCGGTGGCAGTCGAAGCTGAGAAGAAGAGCAGCATGAAATGGACGGAGGATGAACGGAAATACGAAAACGAACGGAGGGGAGGCGCAGGGAAGCTTCATGTCTGATACGTGCACCGGGTTCATGTGAGCCCACCTCCCAAAAAGATACCCCGTTAATGGGCCTGCACCGCGGCCCGGACATCAAAAGCCCATGACTGATGGCGGCTGCTGTGACTCTGAGAACGAGTTAGAGTTAGACAGACGCCTGGGTGGATAGAGAGAGATTGGACAATTTTAATGCTGTTAGCTATTTTCGTAAATGGTCTTGCAAATGATTTAGTATGGAAGATAATTTTACTATCTATAATCCATGTAAATTGGACAAGTTGCATACTGCTATGGACTCGTGTATCTTTTTTTAAATGAGAGTTACACTCCTATTGATGAATATATATATATATATATATATAACATTATTTATATATAAAAAAGATATATTGGGGTGATTTTTTAGTATCTAAATTAATATATTTTGTATATAGTTTTTTAAATTAGATCAGATCGAACCGGAAACCAATTAAAGCATGTGTTCATAGGTCAGATGAAGGTTCAGTTGGTCAAATTATATATTTGATAAATTGTATTAATACTGTAATGTTACTAATAAATTGATATAATATCATAATTTAACAATGATTTATGATAAAATCTCCAATATATTTTTTTATTGTATAAATCGCCGATATCCAGTTGGATTTTGTCCAGCTGACTAATCCGGATCATCCCGGGTCGGCCCATTTAAGGGGTTAAGAGCTTCCCGCCGCAGGTGGGACTCAAACTCAAGTCTTCCCATTGGAATGATGAGTGTTGAACCACTCGACCATACCCACGGTGGCTGATAAAATCTCCAATATAGATATCATATGAACCCCAAATTTAACATGTAAGATAAATATAAATCTAACAAAATAAAATAAGTACATTATGATATATTTTTTAATTTTAAGTTTATTAATTTTTTCGTTAGTCTAATTAGTGACTGACACGTTCAAACGGAGCTTACCACGTTTACAATGCAATTGGTCTAATTCTGAAAACTAAATCCGGTGAAAGGCCGATTCCGGCCATACGACTAGTCTGATCTGATTTTAAAAAATATAATTTTGTATGTTATTTTTATTGAAGTAGATAATTAATTATTTTACACTTCCCTTGCATGATGGACGCACTTGACCTAGAGTCAAATAATGTTGGTGTTATGCATTAATGAACTATGGTACGATGATGATCGAGGAAAGTCGGTAAGGGCAATAAATTAATGGGACTTATTTGGGTGGTGCTGTAAGTTGCCGCGACCAAATCTAATAATACCCCATGAATGCAGAATCTCTGCTTCTTTCTGAATCTCATTTAATTTGAACCTCCCCTACCCCCCTCAAGTATTAATGGTGTAATTTTCATAAATATATATATATGTACGTCCCATAGAGTTTTGCATCTTTGTGAAGTGATCTAACTGAACATCATCATTCGATCGCGTTGTATATGTGTATACATATTTTGATTACATAAGATATTCATTGGTCTATGGTAAAATAAGAAAAGTGATAAATAAATGTACATAAAAAATCTCACTATAACTCATTATAGGCGTAATAGAATAGTTTAGTACTCATCATTCTAATGAAAGGATTCGAGTTTGAGTCTCACTTGCGACGAGGAGCTCTTAACCCCTTAAATGGGCCGACCCGGACAATCCGAATTAGACAGTTGGACAAAATCTAACTGAATACCGGAGATTTATACCCAAAAAAGATCCCACTATAATATTTGAAATTATAATTCATTGATCATTAAGTAATTCATTGATCATTAAGTCTAGTGCGTGCCACTATATCAAATTACCCTCTCAATATATTGTATTTTTTAATAATAAATAAAGCATTATGATAATATTCAGTTCATGTAAAACGTGATTATTAAAAGATAATTATGTAAAAGTATAGTTTAATATTATATTACAATTTTACATCACAAGTTACGGCAACTGATTATTTTTCTTACAGAATTAAACTAAATTAAGTTAAATTAAATGGTATGACGTATAATGATATATATATATATATATCGGCATGAACACTACTCTCGGATCCACACACGGACTTGGCAGGGCAGCAGCGCAAGAGCGTACACCAGGCCGGCGGAGAAGAAATGCTCGAAGATCGGCAAGCCGGGCCACCGCACGGCCTCCTCCTAGCTATCGTCGTCGCCGTGGTCGTCGCCGTGCCATTCCTCATCGGGGAACAGGGCGAGGCCATCCCGGAGTCGATCTCCGGGCTGCTAAGCCCCGTCGGCCTCCTGCTCCTCCCAATAGGCCTCCTCCTTGCGATCCAGTTCCTCTCCTCCGACCGCGCCGCCGTCTTCTCCCGAATCTTCTCCACCGGAGGCCCCGACTCCATCCACCAGGTCAGCGGCTCCCCGCTCGGTGTCGCCCTGTTCCTGATCCTCATCCTGTTCCTGCTCTACAACCGCTTCTCGATCTTCGGCGGCGAGGGCGCCTCCGACTAGTGAGACCGGCCGGCTGGTCTCCGGTTTCGGGTCCGATGATTCACACTGTTTTCCCCCTTATCTTAACTTTTCCGTACGTCTATGCAGTATAGATCTTGGACTTCTCGAGAACCAGCGCTGTGTGTGGGGTAGTTCTGTAATTTCAAATTAAACTGCTGTGGCAATGGGTGCACCTGTAATTTGAAATACAGTTTGAGGGCACTTATGTCAATTAAAATAGCGCGTACTCTCTCCCTTTTATCGGTGATTTAATCCGTTTTATTTCGCATTTAAATTTTTTAGCGGATAAGATCTGATTCTGTGACTGGCTTGGCACGCTCGGATTGGTCCCAGGCTACTCCAAGTGACCTGCGTACCGACCTACCACGAGCTAAACTCGGATTAACCACCGGACCCAAATGTTAGTCGGACCAAAATGCGTCGGTTTTAAGTTTAGATATTTTTTCTCCACTGTCGGCCGATTCGTGATGCCGGTCCTCACATCTCCAGGGCCCCACAGACGTAAACGAGCGTCAGATTTCATTGTCGGTGAGATCAGCGGGAGTAGGTTTCTCCCCCCATGGCCCGTATGCGTCCGGGCTAATGAACAACCCCTGGCTTTTCTATTAATTTATTTATTGTCATGAGTAATAAGTAGTTAAATTAAATATAAAGTAGAGAGATAACCGAAATCCGATATGCCTAAAGCAAGAATATGATAATATCTATTATAAAAGACTTTATTGCAGTGAGTGAAACTGATTGTGCGGAACAATATATGGACAAGTGTAAATCTAATACAGTATAGGGAAATTGCAATTCGTTGATGTGAACCAGAAAACTCTTAAGTGTGATTCTAAAGATTCGACTATGTTTAATGGGATACACCATAATATCCGCACTCGTTAAGGAAACACAATTGTTAGCATTAATATATAGATTGTCAAAATCTAGCCTAGCCAGAGACCACGGCCCAAAAAAACCGTGTTTAGGCTAGCAGTTTTTGAACTGTTAGAGACAATTACTCATCCTCTAGAGTCCAGTGCCCTCGCTGGCTCATGGGCCGAGCCCAATCAATCTCCACACAGAATATCTCATCCGAAGGACAGAATTGGCATTCCGCGAAGAGGGCAGGCCCGTTTCCGTCAATTCGCATTCCCTCTCCCGCACACGCGCACACGGCGTCCATGGGTCCTTGCTCTTCTCGCTGTCTCAAAACCCTCGCCTACATGGCTATATATACGCCCCGTCACCGGCCTCTTCAATCCCCTCTCGGTCGCTGGCTGTCGCGCCTTCCCTCTCTCGAAGCTCGCCTTCTGTCGGATCGATCCGAGAGAGAGCATCAGACTTGCAATCATGCTGGTCTACCAGGACATGCTCACCGGTAAATCGCCTCTCCCTCCTTGTTCTCCATCAACGGATATCTTCTTGGCTGAAGTTGTTCCTAGCTCAATTAGGTTTTTCGTTGATTGATGATCGGAGCTTGCCAGATGTGGCAGTTCCTGGGGGCCGGTCAGGCGCCTCTCGTAGTTCTGTCCATGTTCCGGGTCTAGATCCGATGATTCCCTGCGTTTAAGGCTGTAAACCGCCTCGAGATTTGTTTGCACGATAGGCCTTCGTTTTTTTTTGTCAAAGATAATGTTTTTGGTTCTTCCTCTTGGATCTGTGGACCCTGGAAATTGGATGATCGCTTTTAGTTCTACAGTGGGGCTATGGAATCTTAGTTGTCCTTTTTTTTTGGGTGCCTAGATCCTTGTTTATTGGATAGGCAACTATAGTCTCGGTGAATTTTGTTTGGATTGTTTTTCGTAGGTTTATAGATCGTGCATGCTTTATGATCAGTTTGATGTTGGCTTTCCTGGGTAAAATCTGTGTCTTTCCTATGTTTCCTGATCAGTTTGATTGCGACCAATTATTGTGTTCTGAAACTTTTCCTCATAGTGGTGGATTCTCATGTGATTTCTTTACTCTGTCATAAAAGAATTCCATGGAAAGATTCTTCCTTTGGAGCACTTTACCTAGTGTGATGCCATATGCTCAAATTTCCTAATGTTTTCTGTTGCTGCATGTCTTTATAAATACTATTATTTAGGGTTTTTCACAGGAGAGAATCATCAACGTATTCTAACTATGATGGTTTTTTTTCAGCTGCTATTATGAATTTTTGTCGTCATCAGTCACCATTCACATCTCTTTTGATGTAATGTTTGGCTTGTGTCCTGTTCTTAGCATTAGGATTTCCCTTGTCTTGTTCTGTGCTTGAGCATGTGATTTAAACTTGATTCAGGTGATGAGCTTCTCTCAGACTCGTTTCCATACAAGGAACTCTTCAGTGGTGTCCTCTGGGAAGTTGAAGGAAAGGTGAGCTGCTGATACTTTTAGTTTGTGGATTCAGCCATGTCCTCTTTTAGTATTGACTCCCAAGTCTTTCCTCAGCCGTCAAATCTTCATGTTATTAGATCAGATTATTTCATAACCAAGATCTTGTGGATGCATCTTCATGAATTTGTAGATTTATTGAAGTGATACGATTAGTAAAATCTCCTTTTTGCTTTCAAAATATGGGGATGATTCTTGGACTGATAGCTGGTTCGTCTTGTCTGCAGTGGGTTGTGAAGGGTGCAGTTGATGTAGACATTGGGGCTAATCCATCTGCTGAGGGTGGTGAAGAGGATGAGGGTTTTGACAACCAGGTTGTGAAGGTTGTTGACATTGTTGACACATTCAGACTCCAGGTTTGTTTTACTTGGCTCTCATATCATCCCTTCCCAAACTAATTTTTAGAATTAAGCTGCACATGGTGCTGGTTGAGCGCCAGGTCCATCTGTCCTAGAGTCCAGTTTGGCCTTAATTGGATGCCACATATATAAGATTCTACTTCCTGGTATACTTAGCTTGTCAAACTGGGTTTAAGAAGCTGGACTTTCTGTGGCTACAGGAGCAACCTGCTTTTGACAAGAAGCAATTTGTTAGCCACATCAAGAAGTACATCAAGTTGTTGACACCCAAGCTGGAGGGGGAGAAGGCCGATGAGTTCAAGAAGAACATCGAGCCAGCCACCAAGTTCTTGCTCTCGAAGCTCGGTGACTTCCAGTTGTAAGTAGTGGAAAGCTGTGAATTGGTCCTTCCCCCAATGATTAGTTGTGTTATAACTAAGACTCGCCTTTATCTGCAGCTTTGTTGGCGAGAGCATGGGAGATGACAGCGCTCTGGTGCTTGCTTACTACAAGGATGGAGCCACCGATCCCACCTTCTTATACTTTGCTCATGGCTTGAAGGAAGTCAAGTGCTAAAGTGGCATCACCGCTATCTCTTACAAGCTCTGTTGCTTGCTGTAACCTCGTAGCTTAATGTTATTCCCTCGAACTTTGCAAGCCATAATTTTGAGGCTTTTGTGACTGTTTTCTGATTCTTAATCTTATGCTGGATCGTGTTTTGCTGATACCCTGGGAATTTTACTTGAATCATTTTTGCCCAAATGAAATGAGCCATTTGAACTGCTATTCTGCTTATGTTATTTGCATCTCTCTGGGATGTCATCGACATTGGCTTAAGTTGCTTGATAATCTATGCAGCAAGAAGTCCCGGAGAATAAAGCATGGTATGATTGACGAAATATGGGACAGGAGTAGCGGTGGTGCTAATTACCACTGTATTTAGTGGGTGCAGCCGCAGCATCGTATTCTTCCTTCGGGCTGCCACAATGAGTGTGCCCCTTTGGCATATCTTGTTTGACATTCATATACATAAAGCTAGTTGCTTGACTGCGCGGGCGCGTTGAGCTTTTGAAAGTGGACAAGTCTAGACCGGACCCTCACGTTGAAGGAAAAACCGACCACCTCATTCTTATTGTTGAATAAAAAAACGACATGTATTCTCACTGTCGGGGAGGTACGGACTTTTTCGTGCTTGTGGTACCCACTGTGGCATGCTTGGGAACGCAAGTTGCAAGGTAAGATGTATCTTGCCGGCGAAGCAATGTCTCGGGTTCTTCTTCAATGATCAAAGGAGAGTCCGATTTGTCGGCAAAATTTGGTTATAACCCTACGCGGTCACTCTCATTTTAGCTTGATATCTACCTGTCTATGCGAGGCAAACTCCTGGTTTGTTTGTGGATGGATGGAACACGGTAGTAAATTGGAATTTTATCGCGAATGCCATGGAAAACCATACCTGCAGCCTCTACAGCAGTGTGCCGAGAATCGAACCCTAGAAGTGCTAATGAAATTTACTGCTCCCTCCCGGTGACAGTTTCTAGTGAACAGATGACTGGTCCCCAGGAGGACGTTGTCAGTGTGAAGGCTTGGATTTGGGCTTCTTGACGATCAACACGGAGCAGTGAGCATGGTGAGCGCAGAAGTCACTTACGCTGCCCAATACCGCCCTGCATCCAAATCAAGCACCCCTTTAATTCAAACCATCTATCGACTCCCAACTATCACCTTCAAACTTCCGGGGGTCGCTGGATGCCGTCCGGAGTTTTTTCTTGACTGGAGTCCCGGCATGGAAAGGAGAATCGTCGGCTCGGGTTTAGGTTACCTCTTTATGGGGCCATAGCTGTGGCTGCCCACCACCAGGATGGCAGCTCGGTGCTTATCCGCCGCCTCGCACATGACGCTCCGGGCATCCCCTTCCATTACGTCCACAGTCACGTTGCTCACCTGACACCACAGTCCATCCATCGGCAAAATCAAATCTGTAATACTTTTTCTTTACATTTCAGGTTTCTGAAACTCCGTAGCAAATTCCATGAGAGCAGTCAGTAGTCACCGCCCGATTAACTTTATTTCCCTAAGGCTGGGATTGGTCAGCGTGGCTTGCCATGATCCCAACGGAAGAAGAATGGAAGATGACTTACAGATTTGCGGCTGCAGAGGTCCTTGCCATTCTCAACGACCCGGTCGGCGATCCTCTTCAGATCGGCATCCACAATCGGAGTTACGTTTGCAGCAGCTGTTTTTCATATCAGAGGAGAGGGAAGCACAGCAAACTTGAACTGATCAGCAAGGTTCCATCATCCAAATGCAGTAATAGCAGCTTTCATGGATTCCAAGATCCGACATATCGGTGGAGTCCCAAAGTTTCGATGATCCATTCTAATTATCACAAATCTGTTAATATGTCAAGCTAAATCCTTGGTACCATGTGCATAGAGTGGACTTGGCGGGTTAGAAATTAGACATCACGGTTCTTGCTAGAAAATCCAGTACCACACACACAAGGTACCATAGATGCATTACAGTTTCCTGCGATTCCGAGGACCGAGGAGGCTGAGGGGCGAGCGTGGACGATGACGAGATCGTAAGGCGGACTGGGGTTGAAAGGAACAAAGAAGCGATCGAGGGTCCACTCCAATGCGTAGAAGCTGTGGCTGCTCTCATCCACTCCGACCACCATCACCGGCTTCTCAGCAGCTGTATCATTCCCACCACCATGACTGCTGCTGCTACTTTCCATTGCTGCTGTCTCCAGCCGGCTCTCTCGGTTACCCTAGGAAGATAGCTTCGGTGAAGAAGAAGACCGAGTCCTAGGAATCTAGGGTGAAGTTGGGTATGGAGAGAGGAGTTGTAGCTGATGGACTTGGCTGGGGCCGTTCCACATTTGGAGGGAGGACAGTACGGCTATATTGGGATGGTTGTTGTTGGGTGCAAGGCAATCCGTGTCATATGTTGCAGTGGACCTATGAGAGATCGAGTCAACATCCACGGAAGACCGAGCTCATGGATGGTGATATCGAGTTACTTTACGTCGATACCATGTTTTTCACGTTCTTCTGATGCAACGCAGGGTCGGTCTGATACAAGATAACACAAAAGGTCTGCTGCATCCTTCCCTGAACCAGGGCAGGTGCGAAGCCTGAGGGTTGGATAAGAGACGGTGGGGATGGAGAATATATCATCACATAGCTGTAATCTCGTTCAGTGAATTTTCCCACTTCGACCCTGGTTCTTTCATGGCATTTCAACTTCGATGATTGCTTTGATTTACGCCGAGTTGGTCGTTTTCCTTCTAATACTCGATCTCGACGTGTAGTTTTATATTATATCAAGTCGAGGTTTTCAAACGAACGTACGATGCAATCGATATGTCTCCTGAAAGAAGTTAGCTGTCAAGTACCCACTTTGAATGTTAGAACTTAGAAGAAAATTCTCTGGCTTTTATTGCTGTAAAATTTTCCCTACATCCGAGATGGTTCTACCTCATAGTCTAGACTCCGGAGGGCCTAAACAGAGAAGATTTCTTACTCTATGCTGCTGCCATCATTTGCCATAATACATGGAAACTTCGTACAAAATGTCTTTATGTAGGGAAGCATGTGAGTATAGATGACTTTTTGCAGGAAGCTCAGGAAACACATGCAAAATACAGTAAGAGAGGTGAAAGGGTGGGCCGCCCGGCGTGAGGACAAATGGCAGGATGACCCAGTGGAGGAAGAAGACGGAGAATCAAAGCAGTGGACAGGCATCACCATAACCACAGACGCAGCCTGGACGCAGAATGGAGCAGCACTGGCCGGGGTGGCCTCCCGAGATGGAGAGCAGAGCCTTTGGTGGGCAAAAGAGGTGGCCACCCACACCCCTCCGAAAGAGAGCGGAAACAGGAGTACTTCTGCTATCCAGCGGGGATGGACGGGAGTGCAACTCTCTAGCGACTCCCTGCAATCGATTCGAAATATAACATATAATATTTGATGTGATGAGGGGAGGAATATAAATTTTCAAAAATACCCCTCTTGTGTAAAAATGTGGGGTCGGGGGGGGGGGGGGCATGGATGCTAGTAGTTCGGTTTAGTCCAGGCATTATGCCTACCGAAGTATAATCATTATATAGCCATTAGAATGATTTTTTTTGAATCGATTATATGGTTTAGTTGATCGGTTTAAACCGTTTTTAAAATAATTAAAATTAATAAGTTGAATATAGATCAAATCAAAATCAAATAAAAAACCCTATCAAAGCACAATAAAATCATAAAAATTTTAATTAAAGATAAATTAAACATACAATATTAATATTAGTGAATTTATTTAGGACAAAATTTAGTACGAAGTGGTAGAAAATATGCTATCCAACAATAAAATAACTATAACTAATTGTTTTTAAATTTAAAAAATATTTTTATTATATTTAACATATTTTTTTAATATATGGTTTGGTTCAAATGGATTAATCGAACCGTTTGAATTTAATAAATAATCGTATCAGTTTACTTTAAAAAAGCTGCATTATATAAGAACCGGTTCATTTTAGATTCAGTTAGGTTCATGACTCGATCCGATTCTCCGGTTCTCTACGTGCAACCCCAGCTGCGGGGCTAACGGTGAAGAGCGAGAAGGGCGAAGTGGGGAGCATGGGGTTGAAGAATTCCACGTCCGAGCCTTGCAGGGGCGTTCCATGGAAAGCCCTTGACCCGGTACTCTAATTACGGCCCCGAAGGATTTATGGCGGGCCTAAGGTTGCAACCGAACAAGGGAAACTACTCGGCCGCGAAGCGTCCGCTTTCCTTACCATGAGCTAGACCTGTTCACTCGAGCCGTACCACATGGCTCATCATCTTATGTGACCCGAAAATCCCGGCCGTAATATAAAATATTACTTGTTTCCGGCAGTTCAAACTCGACCGGAATCATACAAATCGTTGTTTCATTTTTAAATTTTAAATAATTTTATATTTTAAAATATAATTAACTGATCGATTTAAATAAAATATTGAAATAATGATTAAGTTTTAATTATATATATAATTAATTAAAATTTTAAATTCCCTTATTATTTTCTTTTTATTATAAAATCTTATGTGCCTTTTTGGGCCAACATGTTTTTTTTTTTTTTTTGCCGTGTAGGCGCGGAACGATTCATTTTCATGCCACACTGGCACCGCCCGATATCTCAATCGTCCCAAAAGCACCGGTCCAGGTACGTTTTTTCGTGCCGTGTCTGGGTCGTGCCAAAATTTGCCACTTGTACCACGAACGAACCCCTCAAAAAACTGTCAATTAGCCGCCCTTCAAGTCGCATTTCTCCGGCCGAAGAGTCCAACTATCATCGACTTCTCCTGATACGTGTCCGTACCAACGTTCGAATGCGAAGAAAGAAGGGGGAGCGACGTTGCTGTGAGGTTGAGGGAAGGTGGGAAAGTTACCTAAGGAAGGTTTGAAAATCAAACCATACTTTTTTCCTCGATCGGAGCGCGCATTCGTTTCCCCTTAGCGATAGGGTTATATGGCACAAGTCACCCGATCGAAAAACATTCATTTGGTAAGTACAAGCCGACACGACCACCGCGATGTTAGAGATCATCAACGATGCAATCCGCATCCTCCAATGTCGTAGTATTCAGAAATCCAATGGATCATGTTTGATTCGGGTCTAAGAAGAGCTAACATACCAAAAAAAGCAGACTTCTCGGCCGAATAGCATTTTTTTAAAATTTTTGATTAAGAGGTGGGATTTTCAGATCAATTCGACTCACTGGCATGATGATATGATGGCCCTACACAATTCCTCGGTCTGCACCGCCTGTTATCTATCGGTTCGAGTTTGGTCGATCAACTAAAAGGTAGACTTCTTATGACATGGGTCTTTTGAATTTGCGAAATTCGAACTACGTGGAACCGTCCGAGTCGATCGTGCTCTTAGCCCAATTTTGTGGGGGGACCCCTTTCGGTACGGTGACTGTACCGTCCGGTGAGGGCCGTCACCGAAAGTGTTTGGGCCGGCTGGGCCCCACATTTTATATAATCTCCACCCACCGATCACCATCATTGTTTTACTCTCTAGTGGGGGCCCACACGATGACCTAAACAGCACTCCCCCCACCCCCAAATTAAATAATCCCCCCTCCAATCTCAACTCGACCAATATACATATATTATTGCTATATTATTCCCAAAATACGAATAATTCCGAATTATGATTAGGGGAAAATGAAGCTAAGACTCACATCATGAATTTCACTTGTAAAAAAATCGAATATAGATTCCATTTTCTTCTCTTTTTTTCCCCTACATTTTCTTTGGCTCTAGAGCGAGTGCTGAATCATTTCCTCTTTTAAGGTATCTGTTCTCTCTATGGCGCTATGGGAAATCCCCGAGCCTGGTGAAAAGGATAAGAGGAGAGGAACTGAATGTGCATATCAGCTCATAAGTTAGAATTGAATTTAATGTCTCATTATTTCAGTTTGAGTAAGTGCCGAATAGTAAAAAAAAAACTATGATTGTGGGAAAAAATTCGAAGTAAAACAACTAATTATGCTTAAATTTATTTTAAAGTGCGGACTATTTCAAGGTTGGATTAATTAAAATTCTAGCATCCGATTGGAGCGAAAAATAAATATTAAAAAAAAAGAATGAAATGATTATTTTTAGCCAGTCCCCCACTTTTGGATAAAATAAATATAATCCCCTCAAGATTGGGCGCCTAGCAATGGTGACCATGATTGTCACCATTTTTTCCCCACCTTGAGATCAGAACCCAAACACGTCGTCGTCTCATCATCGTTCTCGTTTGTTGACAAGCTTTTTCGTGGGCAGGGCAGCCTGCCGATACATGTTGCGATTGGACGGACCCTAATTCGATGACTGCCCATGCATCTGTATTCGGTCATTGCTATGGAGTCAAAAAATGTAAGAAAGAGGGCGAGAATTCTCCAGCCTTCCTCACCCGCTCGTACCTCGTACATCTCACAATTCAATACATTGATTTATATTTCTACTATTAAAATTTATTATGAAGTTATAAGATATTATATATATTTTTACATAAAAATATAAGTTGATAAGTGGTTGTGTCTAATATTTCTTATAAGCTTATAACTTGATTGATGTGATATTACATATCTTAACACTTGCCCTCGTATGATAATATGGTCCATTTCACCAGGTGCTATTAAACACCATATTCAACAACTGTGTACGAGTCGTGTATCTTTCTTACAGATGAGAGGGACAAGTAGTCACGAGCTGGGCAATTTTCTTTCACATTCGGGCTTAATATCAACTTACCATGAGTCGGGTTTTCGGATTCGGATCGGGCAAGGTGCGTGCCCATCGATTTTGATATTATATTAAATTCGTTATAAACTTATAAGGAATTTGTTCAATTTATACATAAAAATATAATATAATAGATGATGATACTAAATATTATAACTTCATTGATATGAAATTATACATCTTAATATTTATGATGTCTGGATTGGTGTCAGGTAAAAATTGGACCATTTTGAACTGTATTAATAAATTTATATAGCCTCTCATTCATGGGAGTAATATTTGGTACATATTATACGAACAACTCATTGTGTAAAAGTTATTCAATGATTGAGAAATGTGATTTCTTAAAATTAAAAAAAGCTAGAAAATAAAGGAACAGTCCTAATATATATATATCATATTTAATTGGTTTTAATACAATAAACACGTGGCACACCACTCAATGACAGTTTAGTCCTCATTCAATTTATTTTAGAGTGTCTATTTGTTCCATCGGGTGATAAAAATTTACCGAGGCTCGTCCACAAGCGAGGGGCAGTTTCGTCCTTCAAAAGCCGCAATGGACGGACGGACCGCACCTGTCTGGAGCGGCACGTCGTTTCTGCGGCGGTAAAAATGGTAGAGATTGAAAATAAGCATCACGGCCAGGGGCAAACATGCCAAATACTGCATTTCTTCACAGTTTTAAATAAAAAATAGCCGTTCTAATTTATTAACCAGTCCCAAAAATAAATAAATAAATAATTAATGGCATAATTTTTTTTAAAAAAATTTTCTGAATTTTGTGTATGAAGCAAATTCTTGTGAAGAGTTACAAGAATTTCTTTCTATCGGAAGAGTTATGATCTATGGATGATTCGATCCTACGCAAATTCTAACGTCTAGATTTAAGTTGATGCAATTCAAAAAAAAAATCAATTAATTACCAAAATTGTTATTTTTTTAATTTCCCGCTCAGATTATTTATTTATTTATTTATTTTATTATGAATTACCGATTACCGATTACCGAATTGTTACGACAGCAATAACAACTTATCTTCCTCTCAGAGTCTTCATTTCATCGGAATTCTCTCTCTCTCTCTCTCTATACTTGCTCTCCATCGAACCCCTGTCTCTCTCTCTTTCCCGTGGATCTTTGTTCTTGTGCACCGGAGGGAGATTCAATTCGATTGATGTGTTAGGGTTTCACCCTCGGGCTCCCGCTTGGATCCAATCGCTGATATCGAAGAAAACCACGAGTCCGCAAAGATCTCGCTTCTCGCGGCTCCATCTGGTAGGCCAACACATGCATCCCCCAGTCTATTTGCGCCGAAATGCTAATCAATCTGTTTTGTAGCTGTGGAATGACCATTGCTGGATCGGATGTGACTGAATTGATGCAGGTTTTGTGGTGCTGGGGTTTGCGTTCCGGAGCCGCTAACTTTCGTGTTCTGCTCCCGGTCCGGATTTTCACCCCAGCGTGAGTGTTCACCCTGGCGATCACCGATTGGTGGTTTTAAATGTGATTGCTTTGGACTGCGTCTCTGGAATTTCACCCTCTTTTTTTGACTGTTTGTGTGGAAATAGTTGTTTAACAGATCTTGAAAATTGGCGCCTCAAAGACGGTCACAGCGCCACGCGGGTGGCCAGATGCAGCAGAGCAACGCTGCGGCTGCTCTGTACGATGGGCCGCTGCACAATGCGGGCTCAGTTAGTGACACCGGAGACGCAGTCATGGCGCGTTGGCTGCAATCTGCTGGGTTGCAGCATCTGGCCTCACCCTTGGCATCCACTGGAATCGACCAGCGTCTTCTCCCAAATTTGCTCATGCAGGTTCATATCTATAAATTCTTGTGGTGTATGTGGACTTCCTTTAGCATGTTTCCCTTCATCTGTATACGTCTCTGGGCTCCTTATGCTCTCTTTGTGATGTGCTTTTTGGTTTATATATCATATGAAAGTTCAAAGCAACTAGGATTCCTTTTGGAGTACCTCTTAAGCTGTATTATAGTGAAGTAATTGAATTGTTAGAGATGGAACTTGAGAAATGGGGGACGCTGTCTTTTTTTTAAAGAAAGAGGCCTCTGCTTAATCTATACTATTTTCTGCTCGGTCTTTTGGAAGTTTTTAAAATCTCTCTATTCCTCCCTTGCACTCCTGTCATTAAATAGCCTCTTGATCAGCTTCTAACTAATATTAACTTCTTAGATAATTTATGTTTGGTCAAACTAGCCCTTATTTTGTTGTTTAGAGGGTTATTCTTGTTGTGGACTACCTGATTGTTCATACATATGCGTGTCCGTTCTAACTTGATGGAGGATACTTTTATCTGTTGAAAGGAGTACGGAGCGCAATCTGCTGAAGAGAAACAGAGGCTCCTTAAATTGATGAGAAACCTCAATTTCAATGGTGAATCTGTTTCTGAGACATATACACCTACAGCGCAGTCTTCTGGAAGTGTTGGTGCATTGGATGGCCTTTACGCTCCTGAGTTTACAGGTGATTTTGGTGCTGGACTTTTGGATCTCCATGCTATGGATGATACAGAGCTTCTATCAGAGGTATATCTTTTGCTCCTGCCACAATAGATCCAGATATATATATATATATATATTGTAAATTTCCATAAAGTATAGAAGAAGTGGGTTATATTAAATAGCAAGTGTTATGTGCGATTATGTGAAGGGGAGCAGTTCTCACTTATCTTATCCTGAAACAACATGAATGGTATTCATTTCTGTTAGTTTCTTCTTACATGTGTTTATTCTGTGAGACAAATGCTAACATACTGTTTTAGTTTTGTCTCAGCATGTCATTGATGAGCCCTTCGAACCTTCTCCATTTATGACTGGTGGGCCTAGGGCCTTCGATAGTGATTTCAGTATGATGTCCAGCAGGCCACAAAGAGGACAAACAGATGTAGATACATCTGTTCAATTGCCTACAAATGACAAAGAGAATAATATGAAGGAAAATAATGTTGCAAAGATTAAAGTTGTGGTGAGATTTGCTAATTGAAGCTCTCTCAGTTGCCTCTCATCTCTTATATATCATGAAAGCATTATCTAAACTTGATTTTACACTGCTTGAGAGCGTATTCTTCTTATGTTTATCCTATGTTATTCATTCAAATTATAGTTACTGATTTCATTTTTAGAAGAGGCTCCAGTAGGATAGATGAATATTAAAAAACCTTGTATGTTGATACATTGACTTCTTGTCTCAGATATGTGTGAAAAGTAGACATTTGTTTTCCATTGTCTTTACTAGTCTATATCATTCAGTTGTTCCTGAGAAAGATTTATCTGGTTCACCTAGCCCTTTTTTCAGTCAAATGAATTGTTTTTTCCTTCTTTATGCATGACACCATTTTATCAAGATATTGCTTTTAGCTTTCTGCATATTGGATCAGCTAGACTTTTTAACTTTGCTGCTTCAATATGAGCTTATGTTGACAACTGGAATTATGGGTTTTCTCCCTTACTGGAGCTGCAATTCCTTTTCAAAAGTTCTTTCTAATGGTTTTAGGTCCGCAAACGACCATTGAACAAGAAGGAGATTGCTCGGAAGGAGGATGACATAGTAACTGTATATGATAATGCTTACTTGACTGTCCATGAGCCTAAGCTAAAGGTTTGCACTCATACCCTTTGAGCAGCAAACTATCCTGCATTGACTCTTGGAGTCTGTATCATGTCTGATCATTAGGTAGCTTTGGGGATGACCCTTGCGTTTCAGATGTAAAAACTTTTCTTCTAACAGGAATCTATGATTGTGGAACATGGTTTGGCAGACTGATTTTTCTGAAGTTTGAGTTATGTTGAATAAGCCTTGTAAAGGCAGTCCTCTCAGCTCTGGAAATTTATTTTGACTCCTTGGTTGCTTCTGTTGATATTAAGGTTGACTTGACAGCATATGTAGAGAAGCATGAATTCTGTTTTGATGCTGTTCTCAATGAGCATGTCACCAATGATGAGGTAATTTCTATTCCTCTGTTGCTAAATTTGAAGATGCTGGTGATGGTTGAGTTTGCATGAATACCAAATCTCAATACTATCTGGTTAAAGTTCTCAGTTGGCCTGCAATTTCTATATTTTAATAAGAATGAGCATCCATCTGTTTTTCTTCAATGGTCAACCTGGAGCTATAGTTTTTTCACTATGCTATTTTGACAGGTATATCGAGTCACTGTTGAGCCAATTATCCCAACCATTTTTCAAAGAACAAAGGCTACTTGTTTTGCATATGGTCAGACAGGTGCGTGGAAATTATTTCATGACATTTATACTTGTCATTTCCAAAGCTGATCTATTGATTATTTCTTGACTGTTGGTTCGGGTTTATATTCTTTAGATGTCAGAAACCAGTATATTGTCCGATCATTGAACCTTCTTCTTCTTCTTTTTTTTCCTTTCAGGAAGTGGTAAGACATTTACAATGCAACCATTGCCTCTTAGGGCAGTTGAAGACCTTGTCAGATTCTTACATCAGCCTGTTTACCGCAATGAACGGTTTAAATTGTGGCTTAGCTACTTTGAGATATATGGAGGAAAGCTTTTTGATCTTCTCAGTGATAGAAAGTAAGCATATATTGTTCTTTCAACTGCTTCTTTTGTTCCTGCAATACTCACACTTTCTTCTTGATCGATCAATTGGGTATTCCACTTCATACTTTAGAAAGCAAACTGCAAAATGGAAATGAATCAATTGCTTATTATAAATGAAGCAAAAAAGTTTCTGGTCCACCAGATGGGCATTAAGCTATTTTTCCTGATTATGATTTGTGCACATCAATGTTATTTGGCATATAAACCACTGTTCTTCTCTTTAGAAAATTGTGTATGAGGGAAGATGGGCGCCAGCAAGTTTGTATTGTTGGGCTTCAAGAGTTTGAAGTTTCTGATGTTCAAATAGTCAAAGAGTTCATTGAGAGAGGGAATGCTGCGAGAAGCACTGGTTCTACTGGTGCCAATGAGGAGTCCTCCAGGTCACATGCCATCTTGCAACTTGCAGTGAAGAAGCATAGTGAAGTAAAAGAATCAAAGAGAAACAATGATGGCAATGAATCCAGAAGTGGGAAGGTTGTTGGGAAGATCTCTTTTATTGATCTTGCCGGCAGTGAAAGAGGTGCTGACACAACTGATAATGATCGGCAGACCAGGTGCTTTATAAAATATATTGATCTGTGCCAATATCTTGAGCTTTGGATCCTGCCCTAATTGCGCTTTTTCCTATTAATTTCTACTGCATCTCTGACCAAATCCTCTTGTAAGACAACTTACACATTGTATTTTACTTTGTGGTCCCTGTGTATCAGTGTATTAGCTCACACATTGACCTAACAACCATTTAATTCCATTATGTTTTGAAGTCAAAATTTGCTCTTACTCAGGTTATGGACAAAACTCGAAATGTTACTTGACTATGTTATTTTCTTGATCTTTCAATTTTTACTTATGTTGCAGGATTGAGGGAGCAGAGATTAACAAGAGCCTGTTGGCTCTCAAAGAGTGTATTCGTGCTCTGGATAATGATCAGATCCATATTCCATTTCGAGGGAGCAAACTGACTGAAGTGTTGAGGGACTCTTTTGTTGGCAATTCAAGGACTGTCATGATCTCTTGCATTTCTCCAAATGCTGGCTCCTGTGAACATACTCTTAACACTCTTCGCTATGCTGATCGGTAGGTTATATTCTAAATGAGCAGTCCTTTTTGTTTCCATTTTTTCGATTCCTTTCTTGTTATTGCCCTTTTTTTTTTTTTCTGAATCATGGTGCATTATCAACTTGAACAGTGTCAAAAGTCTTTCCAAAAGTGGAAATGCAAGAAAGGATCAGGCGGGCAGCAGTAAAGATTCTTCATCACTGTCAGTATTGCCAACTTCTGCTGAGATGGACCCTTCACCTGATCTAGTTGAAGAGGTGAAAGCAGTTGATATTAGTAGCAGAAGGGCTGTTGAGAAAGAGAACGCTTTTTATAACTATGCTCCTGACTATGAAAAGCCATTAGCACCACTTTCGTCTAGTTACCCTTCGAATGGAAGATCAGAAAGTCTTGTCACAGCATCTGGCTCAATGGATAGGGAGAGATTTAATGGGAAAAATAGTTATGGTGGTTCAACTAGTCAAAGAATGAACAACTCCTCTTATTCCCAAAACTCAGTTGATATGGAAGAGAAGGTCCAAAAAGCATCACCGCCGCGTAGAAAAGGGCCTAGGGATGAGAAGTTGGAGAAGCTTGGGAGCTGGATGAAGAAAGATGGTGGTGGCTCAGATCTCTCCACCTCAAGTTTGCATCAAAAGAATACTGGAAATTATAATAATCCTAGCAGTGCGGGAGCCAGACAGTATGAGCCCGAGCCCACTGATGGAGATTTCAGTGAAATTCTTGAGGTTTGATGTCTATGTGGCGCTTTGTTTCTCAGCGTTCTTTACGGTAGGCGGTTCATTTATCCTCATGATCATCGTGCACCTTCTTGACAGGAGGAAGAGGCCCTGATTGCGGCTCACAGAAAAGAAATTGAAGACACCATGGAGATTGTCCGAGAGGTTAGCACCGATTCATATTTATTTGGTGTTCTCATGCCAACCTTTCTGTCCCATAAAAGAGACCAGATTTCTGACATTTAAAGAGCCAATATTTGCCTTAGCAACAAAGTTTTCCTCTTATGATGTGTCTTGTTACAATTGAGAAGGCCAATGATCTGGTTATAACCGTATAGGACTGTGTTTTTTAATTTTAGTGCTTGGTTATTTTGGAGTTCAGTGATCTAAGATCAAGGTCTCTGTAATATCTATCTCACTTGGATGAGACAGGAAATGAAGTTGTTGGCAGAAGTAGACCAACCAGGGAGCCTTATCGATAACTATGTTACACAGTTGAGCTTCGTGCTCTCCCGCAAGGCAGCAAGTTTGGTGAGCCTTCAAGCACGTCTTGCAAGGTTCCAGCACCGACTGAAGGAGCGGGAGATTCTCAGTCGGAAGAGGGTCCCTTGTTAAGGTTTACTTGTCTCTTCGAAGCACTCCAACCCAGTATTGTAAGCATCTGTTGCGTTAATTTTTAAGACTCTGTTACTTGTCACCTCTCTCCTTTTGAACCTAGTTGATTGGGTGGTAGATGCTATCTTCTATTACAGGGGAAAAGAAGGAAAATCTCGGAGACTTTCCATAACCGAGAAATAGCCGTTATTCTTGTTTAATGCCATGGGAATAAACAGTATCCTCTCTGGACTGTACCGGACTGATTCTCGTATATGATGTGACGATCTTGGCAGAGGCGCAAAATTTTGAGACCGGGCCCAAGAGATTGATTTACTGAAGGGGCAGCAGCGTTGACTGTGGACTTAACCGACTTCTCTGACTCGGGTGATGAAACTTCTTCGGTGACTTCAAGTGTTGTGGGGGTGGACCGTCTCGGTGGGGACTCCCTCGTCTGCTATGCCGATGATTGTAGAGAGTTGATTTACTTTGTTGTTGTTTGCGGGTTGGCTGTTGAGGCTGCTGCTCCTCTTTATGTACGACACACTCGATCAAGTTAGAGGTGGGGGCAACAGGAATTGTAAAGACAGGGTATTTGTTTCTTCCGTTGTGCTTCTTCTAATGCCCGGCCGGTGTCCGTCCCGAATATCCATACCAATGCTGTCCTGCCTTCTTACTCGATAGTCTTGCTCGGGGTTTTTAGTGGCGGTGAGTCCTCTTCCTCGACGGTATGGGGTTTTCGACTATTTGCTTCTCCAAGTGGTGCTTCATTGATAGTGAAAGATCATACGATGTGTCTGGTGTGAAGAAATGAAAATGAATGGAATGGAACGGGTTTTATTGAATAAAACTCAATAAGATACTGAGAGAATCAGTATTTGTTTTTGAGTTTTTCTTGTAAGTATGCATAAATGAAATTATATAAAATGATGAGATGAGCATTATGTGCCTATGAACTCTTAAAATGTAATTAAGTTAAAAATATATAATGATATATAATAAGATGTAAGTTTCATTCAATTATGTTCCCATGATTCCGTCGTACCAAACGCAACAATAGAGGGGTAGGGGATTTTATTCTTGATATATTGATTAATTTAATATGAATATCAATTTACCAGGATTTATATTTCTATTATACGAAACTCTGATAACTATTAATTACTGGGTCGGGTTTTACTGCAAGATCGAGTCCCGTTGATCTGAATCTATGTTTGGAGACGTTCTGCTCCAACGGTAGAGACCTTTCCACGTGTCATCAGATGATTGAGCTTCATGGAATGTGCCCGTCGTGCCCGATATTAACAATCTCCAGCGGCTGGTGCCCCCCTGTCACGAATACGACCGTTACTCCAACGTCTCTTTCCTTCCACCCCTTTTTTCAAAATTTTTTAAATCCAGTCTCTCCTCATGTAAAAGAAAGGCAAGTCGCAGGAGGAATTCATTCGCTTTCCATTTCGCAGTCGATCTTCCTCGTATAAGCCCTAGATCTCATCTCTCTCGCTGCTAGCTCTCTCACTCTCTGCATACATAGATGGCACTTCGGCCCCTCGATAACGCTCTCCCTATCCCCCCTCCGGATAGGCCGAAGAAGCAAGCAAAGGTTGCGGCCCCGATGATAATGATGGAGAAGCAGCAGCAGCATACTGACGTCGTAGTCGTGAATGATGAGAACCAAGCTCCTCTCCTCCCTCATCCGTCCTCTGGAGATGCTGCCGTCGACTATATCCCCTCCGAGAATCTCACTGCGTTGCTGGACCCGGGATTGAAGATCCAGGTATTGCGAATCCCCTGGTTTGTTAATTATGCGTCCAGGCTGTTCGGCGAATTCCCTCAGTGGGCTGCCCTTCTGTTTTCCGATAAAAGAGATTGTAGTGGATGTCCAGTAACAGTGTCGGAGCCTTGAAGTAGATCAATTTGAATTTGGGATCAAAGGTTGTATCTTTGTGTGCTCATTTTCTATTGATGGATTCCAGAGCTTAATGGAGGGGCTTGAGTCGAAAAATTGGACGGTTGTCTGCGAGTCACTGAATGCTGCCAGGCAGTTCGCGCTGTTTCACTCCGATCTGATGATCCCCATGCTGTAAGACATTTGCCCCGGTTTATTTACTCGACGAATAAGTGGCACAATTTTATGTTTCGTTTGACTGTGGTGGGTGGGATTTGTTGATTTCCAATATCAGGGAGAGGGTTGTTCTCGTTCTGGTGAAGGCAATGAAGAATCCGAGGAGTGCCCTGTGTAAGACCTCCATCATGGCTTCGTCGGACATCTTCAAGGCCTATGGTGACAAGCTACTGCTAGATGGAACCCAATCTGATGCTTTCAACCAAATGGTGCGTTCAATAATCATCAAATATATTGCTGCACCTTCATCTGTAAATACTTCAATTTCAGATCACTGGCCAGATCTATTTTAGAATCTCCAGTATTATAGAGTTCATTTCTCCTCCACATTTAAGTAGTACTGTGAGACTGTTGGGATACTATAAGTTGGCTGATTTTTTATAAGAGAAAACCTAATCGGTGGATTCTATGTCTTTGCGTTGGTTTCAGCTTCTGCAGCTGTTGCTGAAAGCCTCTCAAGACAAGAAGTTTGTGTGCGAAGAAGCCGACAGAGCCCTCAACTCCATGGTAGCTTCCCTTACTCCTCTGCCTCTTCTGCATAAGCTCCGGGCTTATGTGAAACACTCCAATCTCAGAGTCAGAGCAAAGGCTGCTGTATCCATCTCCACTTGCGTCTCCAAAATGGTAAAGCTCTCTTTGCTGCTTATTACCCGTGGAAGATCCTTCAGATTGGGTCAATCACAACCACGGACAATTCATATCCATGATGACGGAAGTCTGTGGTGATGTTAAAGCTCTCTCTCTCTCATTGGCTGATACATTCACAGGATCTGGAGAGAATGAAAGAGTTTGGGTTGGGCGAGCTGACCCAAATGGCGACGGATTTGCTGAACGACAGGCTGCCCGAGGCACGGGAGGCTGCGAGAAGCACCGTGGTCTCGATATACGGGGCAGTCACGGAGCACGAGGAGGAAAAGAGCGAGGCATGGCATAAATTCTGCCAAGAATCTCTGCCGCCTAAGCATGTCCAGTCGATCGTGAAACTCGTTGCTTCCCAGTAGAAGCATCACTTCCAGGGTCATTGCAATAAAAGGTTGAAGAAGATGAACTCTAGATTTCGAAAAATACCATGTAAAAAATGCCCCTTCTTTACATCATGATGATGATGATGATGGGTTGATGAATTTGCATATGATAATGTTATTATTTGAGAATTTGTTCCAATCAAAATACAATCCACACCTAATTTGTATTTTATTTTCCCCTAAAGTAGATATGGTTTCTTCAGATCTAAAATTATGATATCTATAATGAAAAAAAAGCCAATATCGTGCATTAGTAGTGTTAAATGAAAACAATGAAAATTAAACAAATTCTGTAGTTTTTAATTATTAATTACTAAAGAAAATTTATTTTTAAATGAGGCAAACAGCCCATTATTTTAAATCCCAAATTGGGCTGAATCAAGTTAAAATTAATCATATATATTTTTCAGTTAAAAAATAAAATTTACCTCTATTCCACTCTTTTTTTAAGTAAATGCGGTTTGAATTTAATATTGATATCTATAATTTTATACAAAATATCATTATTATTATTTTAAAAATTAGAATTTTAGAATTTTTTTAATTAGGCCATCTTTAAAATTTTAGTGATATATAATATATTATATGTCCAGTGCTTCTTTCAACGAGTTATTAATCATTAAAAAAATCCCTAGAGTTATTATTATAGTCAGGTGGTGATAATTTATTCCTTAGAAAAAAAATTGATAGTACAAAAATTATAATTTTAAATAAATAAAATGTTTATTAAAATGAAAATTTTGTTGGAATGAGTTGCTTTTCCCCTCTTGGTTTTGACCCCACTTCATGAAATTAATACAAATCGAACTTTCACCTCTGCTTCTAAACTGAACCGGATGGATGGTATTCGGTCCTACTCAAATCTTAGTAGGGATTTCAAAAGAACCCAAAAAATCGAGCCGGGTGTTGGATCGAACCGAAATGAATAAAAAAATGTCCGAATTATTCAAGCGGGTGGTGCAATATTCAATCAAGAAGAGGCTCGATTACTCGCCTGATGACTATGATTAACCAATTCAAATCAATCTCCTAAATGGTCGTTAATTAAGATTAAAAAAATAAAAATTACTCCTTTAAGCATAAATTACATTTTGGTGAATTTCAAACCAAATCGAATGTTTTGGAACCAGACCGAGCCATGGCCTTGTTGTAACCCAACAAATATTCGTGGCTGGTCAATTACTCTCCCACATGGGTGAATCTAATCCCCTTGCCTTACGCCCGTTTGGTTTCAAGCTTACTTGTCTGCTGCTAAGCCGCAGAAAAGCAATTGCCAAGCCGCCGCTTGTCAGACCGCCGCCAAACAGAGGACAAGGTGGTGGTCTGCAGAGCTCGGGTATCCACTCGCTCAACATATCAGAGAAGCAGAGCTGCTCTGAGGTCGCCTTCTCTCAGGAGCAGAGCTCACAGTTGGCTCAGCAATGGCGGATTTGCCCGAATGAAATGGCTGAAGGAGAGACACATCTCTCTTGAAATCGTTAGCCGGCAACTCCTGCTTCTTCAGCCACAGTTTAGCCACCATGGCCGTTGTTCACTCTTCTCCTTACAAGGTCCTTCCCCTCCTCCTCTTCTTACAGAGAATTATTCACGCTAGGTGTTGAGTTTTCATACCCCGTGACATGAAAGAGAAGCCAGTTATCATGTAAAGGTTCGAGCTTTGGTGCTTTAGTTGCATTGAATTCGGAGATTTTCTAGTGGTTCCTCGCCTCCATCGTTGTTTCTCGGGGGCAATGGAGGTTTCTTTTTTCAACCTTAATGAGAAGAGAATTGGGTTTCTATTGTGCTGGTGCTTTCGTTTAAATTCCAATGGAAATTTCGGTTTTTTAAGTCAATTCCTATACGTTGTTGGGTCCAAATAGCGACATGATCAATGGGTGTGAAATGAAATTCATTCATTTTAGGTGAACTCTGTAGTTGGTGTACAGTTTGTGTTGGTTCATGAGAATGAGGTCAAATTCTTCATTTCCTTTGACCTTTATGTGCATTGCCATGAATGCCTTACAGATTTGAAGTTCATACATTCATTTCTTTTGAAGCTATGGATGACTTGATATGGTTATTTATCTACTGGTCTAGAAGCTCTGCTCACGTTTATGATTGCAACTGATGGGATCTGTTGCAATTTCTTCCAGGTTCTGTCTCAAAGAACCTGCAGCTGTTTCAGGAGGACAGCAACGGCTAACCTATTTGATTTAAGATGGAGTTCACATAAATTGCTTTCACCATTGAATGATAAACTGTTTTCCACTTATTCTGGTTCCGAGATTTATTCGTCAAAGAGAAGATCTCGAGGACCAGTTATGGCTGCTAAGAAGGCATCCGAAGGTACAAAATTGCATTTCATTTGTAGATGCAACACTGTGGTTTTTTATTTTTTGGGAATCATGACTGTTCTCTTGCTTGAGATCTTAAAGGGATAAAGCAGGATGAGGGAAAATATAAGCACACAGTTGATCTTCCAAAGACAAATTTTGGCATGAGAGCGAACTCTTCAGTGAGAGAGCCAGAACTACAGAAGCTATGGAATGAAAACCAGGTCTTCAAAAGAGTTGTTGAACGCAATGATGGGGTAAGCTGTTAGCTTCAAATACTGGTTTTGTTTCCTTTCATGCCTGCTTATAGTAGTTCATATTTTTATTGCTCAACTAGGAAAGTTTTGTCCTTCATGATGGTCCTCCATATGCCAATGGTGATCTTCACATAGGCCATGCACTGAATAAGATTCTGAAGGATATAATCAACCGGTATAAGGTGTGCTTCCTTTCTTAAATGGTTTTTATATTGGCTTTCTATTTATTGTGTGTTCTTCGTAAAATTCTCTTTTGCAAGGTGAATGGTGAAGCTGGTGAATTCATGGCTGTTCCTTTTTCTTTTCCACATATATGATAAAATAGGAAATCCTAAGTTGAAACATAGTTCTGACTTGTGAGCTATGTTGGCTTAACAGAATTTTGAAGATTCTCCATTTTCCATTATAAAAGGGTCATGATGGACTTAGTTAAAATGTCATTTGAACTTTAAGAGATTCTCTGAATCTGGTTTTAACATGATGCAAGCTCCAAATATTTTAATTCTAAAAATAATTATTTAAATCACTTATACATTATCTAATAGATATGTTTTCCCCTCTCTCAGCTTCTTCAGAATTATAAAGTTCATTATATTCCTGGTTGGGATTGTCATGGCCTACCAATTGAACTGAAAGGCAAGTTTTGCTTTGCTCAGATCATGCATTTGTGTTTCCAGAAACTGTCCCTGACACTTTTTAGTTGTTCCATCTGTTGGTTCTTATTTATCTGGCAGATTTCTTACCATAACTGTATTTTTCAAGGGATGGTGTTTAACAAAAAATTATGGCTAATCTGTTTCAATCTGCGTTCACTTAAGGTTGGGTTTGTTTCTCTGGATAATGAATTCTTAATTAGATGACTATTTACACAGACATGAGCTTGCAAAGACAAAGTGGATTTCCTTTTATAGGGTCTAGAAATATAATAGCAGTGCTGGGATTGAATGTGGTTTCTGGTAGGACTGCCATGGTGGTAAACTAGAATCTCCTGTGGCATATGCAGCTTGTTATGAACAGACAAGAATGTTATAGTGAGCCTGCCATCTGGCTTTATTTTCAGTTCTGCAGTCTCTAGAACAAGATGCCCGGAAGGATCTCACTCCAATCAAGTTGAGAGAAAAGGCAGCAAAGTTTGCCAAGTCCACTGTTAAAACTCAGATGGCATCATTTAAGGTCACATACTCTTTTAGTTAATTCTCCTCATTCATGAGGTGATAGTAAAGTTGACTACGTTCTGCAAAATATCTTACTATTATGCCCAAAATTTTGCAGCGTTATGGAGTATGGGCTGACTGGAGTAATCCTTATTTAACTCTTGATCCAGAATATGAAGCATCTCAGGTAAAATTGGCCCATCTTTTAGATAATAATGTAGCTTTTCTAAATTTTGTACAAAATCAGATATTGTAAACCTTTGCTGAAACCTTTCTTTTGAACACTGAAATATGCCTTCTGGGCATGCTTGATGATCCATTAGATTGAAGTCTTTGGCCAAATGGCTCTTCAAGGGTATATTTACAGAGGCAGGAAACCAGTTCACTGGAGTCCATCTTCACGCACTGCACTTGCTGAGGCGGAACTAGAAGTATCTCTCTCTCTCTCTCTCTCTCTCTCTGAATGCATTTATTGTGTTTGTGATAACTTTTTCTAGTTGTATCTAGTAAACGTCTACAAGTAATTCATTTTATTCTTTGTGTGCCTTTGTGTTTGTGGGTCTACCTCTTGATAAAATCCATTTTCTAGTACCTAATTTTTCTCTTCTATTTTGAGTTGGCTCTTATTGTTTAACTGAAGTGTTCTTTTGCAGTATCCTGAAGGGCATGTTTCAAAAAGTGTATATGCCATGTTCAAGTTGGTTGGTGCATCTCGATCTTTAGGCAGCTCACTAGACGAGTTTTTATCGAATTTGTTCCTGGTTATATGGACAACAACTCCCTGGACGGTTCCAGCAAATGCAGGTAGATCTTAGAGGCTGATATGATACTTCTAAAATCCCTTTTCTGAAGACAAAATGGTGCTAATCGTCCAATTACATATTCATAAATACAATCCATTCTTATTTTCTTTACCTCCATTTAACCTGAAATCTGAAGTTCTTGATTATATGTAATATTGCAGTATGAGTTTGGAATGGACAAGCTTTGTTAATTCTTTATTTGGATTTTTGCAGCTGTTGCAGTGAATGGTAAACTCCAATATGCTATAGTTGAAGTGCATTCGCAATTAGGGGATGCGTCTCAACCAGGAGGAGATAAGAAACGTAGGCTTGGAGATGCTGTAAAGAGAGAGAAGAAACCTTTCTTTATCGTAGCACTGGGTCTTGTGCCAGCACTGCAAGCAAAATGGGGCTTGAATCTCTTTGTGAAGAAAGTACTACTCGGTTCGGATCTGGAAAACTGCAGGTCTTGAATTTTGTGATTGTGTATTTGGAAGATTGGGACACACTTGATGGAATATTGTTCTTTGATATTGTTTACCTGAGGAAATTGATTTTTCTTATCCATCCCCATTATGAGAAACTATAGAAGAAGCACTACTTCATATGAGATTTTCCTAGTTCCTCATCCCATATGAGGAAGAATCATTTGAAAGCTTCTCCCTGCCTGGAGTTGGATGTTCTGGAATCTGTGTGTCATGGGATTATTTTGCTAATGATTGTTCTGGTTCCAGGTATGTCCACCCAATAGAAAAGAGGGAGTGCCCAGTTGTTATTGGAGGAGACTACATTACAACTGAGTCTGGAACTGGGCTGGTCCATACCGCTCCTGGTCATGGTCAAGAGGATTATGTCACTGGCCTGAAATACGGGCTTCCCATTCTTTCCCCTGTAGGTGATGATGGGAAGTTCACTGAAGAAGCTGGACAATTTGGCGGGTTAGATGTGCTTGGAGATGGTAACACTGCTGTTGTCAACTTCTTGAACGAACATCTTGCATTAGTTATGGAGGAACCATATCGTAAGTGGCATCCCTTTTCCAACTTACCAATAGTCAATTTAGTAGAAATAGAGTTCTAATGATTGGCTCAGCCTGTTAAGTTGATCATGTGACTCATGTCTATCGCTGCAATTTCCTGTTTTCATTTTCTTTTGTCACAGAGCACAAGTATCCTTATGATTGGCGAACTAAAAAGCCTACCATATTTAGGGCGACAGAGCAATGGTTTGCATCAGTTGAAGGATTCCGGCAAGCTGCTATGGAGGCAATTGCGAATGTAAAGTGGGTTCCACCACAGGTACTGATCTTCCATGAGCAATATTCTAGAATCAGGGATTTGCTCTTGTCATGCTTTCTACATTTCAGCAATTGTATTATCTCCGATCTATGCTTTCCATTATGCTTCATTTTGTGCTTTAAGATGGTACCTGAAGCTGCTTTCTTGTCTTTACAAACTAGATTTGCACCTTCAAATTTCTGATTCTACCAGGAATTTCACAATTCACTTGAAATATGCTATAGCTTCATAATTTTTAGGGACTACGAAGGTTTATTTTACTCTGCTTTCTATCATATGAATATCCATTGGGTTCACCTTTTATGTTTGTCCTTGAAAGTGGTCATCTCTTCTTAAAATGCTTTGAAGTTTTGGCTAGATTTGTTTCATCCATTTGATATTCCAGCAGCTTTTGGAGGTGGGTTTCAATTAATCTGGAGTTTTTTGTGCTTTGATTTCTCTAATGTCTGGTCATTCGTCTGGCTTTAAAGTTAGAGCAATTCTTTAATAATGTCACATTCTTCTATGCTATTTGAGGAATTCTGTTTAATATTATTCCATGAAATATTTTTTTGCTGTCTGCTTTCTAATGGATTGTTTCATTCAGGCAGAGAACAGAATTTCTGCTATGACTTCTGGTCGCACAGATTGGTGTATTTCCCGGCAAAGGACATGGGGTGTTCCCATTCCTGTGTTCTATCATAAAGATACCAAGGAACCTCTCATGAATGAAGAGACTATCAATCACATTAAGTGTAAGCAAACTCAACAGAGATGGCTGTATATTCCTTTTGGTGGATAGTTTAGCTGGATTTTCCACAAGATATTGCCGATGTTCTCATGGAATTCTGAATGTTATCCCACAATATGAAAGAAAAAAGATAGTATTGCATCCCTTATGCAGGTTTATCGTTTTGTTAAAAAATGGGCTTTCAGACGCTGAGATAGGTTCTTCATTTTTTTCAATAGATTTATCTGGAAATAAAGGGAAAGTTTTCACAAAACAATTGGAGATATTTTCTTGTTTCATTTTTTAGGACATTTTAATGTTAGGGAATTTTTTTTCTACCCTCTGGAGTCTCTATACATAAATTTAAGTTGTTTCTGAAGATATGGGACTTTATGGCTAATCAATTTCTATAAAAAATTGTTATGGCAGCTATAATTGCCCAAAAGGGAAGTGATGCATGGTGGTACATGAAAATAGAGGATTTACTTCCTGACAGATATTGCAGCGAGGCTTCAAACTATGAAAAGGGGACAGATACCATGGATGTTTGGTTTGATTCAGGTATCATATATGTATCAGTTTTAGAATATTTTTGAAATAGTAATTGAGTACAGACAATCTGCAGCACCTTCTTTCCTAAACTTATGATCATTTATCTCATGATTGGTCATATTTTTCATTATTTAACAAACCGTGTATTGGCATCTCAATTTTGGGTAGAGTTTTTGTTTCTGGTAAAAGATTTGTGCATTTTACCTTTGCAATAAGAGTATGTCAATTAGCAACTAACAGTCCATTAACAGGTACTAGAAAAATCTGGTCTTTCTTATCTGCAGTTTTAGAGATTTTTCAGTAACCATCTCTTGCTTTCTTCTTAAGGATCTTCATGGGCCGCTGTATTGGGTAAAAGAGATGGGCTTCATTTTCCTGCAGACTTGTATCTTGAAGGCACAGACCAGCATCGAGGCTGGTTCCAAAGTTCATTATTGACAAGCATTGCTACAAAAGGTATTGCTCTTGCACATACTTAGTCACCTTGTTATTATTCAATATCTTTTGAATTGTTTGTTTCTATGCGGATGCTAGTTTACTTTCATGCCATTTTCAGTGTATGTAGACTGGCTTAACTTGTATTCTGTGGACATGCCCTGGAAATTTGGGTGTCTACATATTGCCTCATTTGGTCACAAGAAATCGAAGAATTTTGGAGTCAGGACCTGCCATGTAGAACTAGGCCATTTAGTTTATATTGTAATTCAATTCCATTTCTTTTCCATCATTCATGCCAAACGTGATCCAAGATCTTTTGCTATTCATAAGTTTTCATATATATTTTTGGTATCTGAAGTTATTCTGTTAGTCATCCTTTTAATGCTTCTGTTTTTGCAGGAAGGGCTCCATATAATGGTGTTATAACTCATGGGTTTGTACTGGATGAGAAAGGTTTAAAAATGAGCAAATCTCTGGGCAATGTTGTGGATCCATATACTGTAATAGGAGGGAAAAACCAAAAGGTTCGTATTGTAGTTTAATTTGATGCCTTTCTTCTCATTAGGGTCTGCTAAAAATTTTTGTTCTCTTCTGTGGGCAGGAAGCACCGGGATATGGAGCAGATATCCTACGGCTATGGGTTTCTAGTGTAGATTACACTGGGGATGTTATGATTGGTCCTCAAGTTCTTCGTCAGATGTCTGATATATACAGAAAGCTCCGAGGAACACTGAGATATCTTTTGGGAAATCTACATGATTGGAGGGTATGCTTGTCCTTTTCAGTTCCCTTCTCAGTTTTGGGAATTCAAGCTTCTATAATCAAGTCATCCTCAATATTCCTTAAGTTCATTCTTGGGTAATCTTTTGTGCATGGAATAAAATTTCACTCTGCGTATATGTTCACTCAGATACAATCCAATCAATTTACCTAACTTCTGTTACAGGATGATGATTCTGTTTCCTACAGTGATCTGTCAAGGATAGATCAGCATGCACTTTTTCAGCTTGAAAATGTTGTGAAGAACATTAAAGAAAGTTACGAAAACTATCAATTCTTCAAAATTTTCCAGGTAAATTTCTCAGTACATAATTTTTTCTCTGCCCACTTCATACATGGAATCCTGAACAAAATTCTTTTCTGCTCATCAGATTATGCAGCGATTCGTGATTGTGGACCTATCAAATTTCTATTTTGATGTTGCGAAGGATCGGCTCTATGTCGGGTAACTCTTTGCCCTTTTTCTAATTTGAAATTTATCTGGCCGATTTCATATTTCCTTCAGTCTATAACACCCAAATCTTGCATTTATACTTCTCTTCAATGTCAGTCTTTATAGGCGTTTAGTTTGAGTCTTTAGGGCAGGTAGTTGGGGGAGGGATAGAAGTGCTACCAACATGTCTCCAGTTTGATGACCCAATAATCCCTTACATTCCCTAGATTCACATGCTCTCTGTTAGCTACATAAAATGAGATCCTTGTTATTTAAATATGAAGAATCTTCTATGAATATTCCTCATCAATTTGATGGTTTGCAGGGGCACGAGTAGCTTTACTAGGAGAAGTTGCCAAACAGTTCTCGCAGCACATCTCCTCTCCATTTCAAGGGTGATTGCTCCCATATTGCCTCATTTGGCAGAGGATGTCTGGCAGAATCTTCCCTTTCAATATAACCTGGAAGATGGCTCCACAGCAAGATTTGTTTTTGATACTCGGTGGCCATCCTCAAATGAAGAATGGCTCTCTTTGTCTCCCAGAGAGATTGATTTCTGGGGCAAAATTCTGGAGGTAATCAATTTTTGTAACTACTAAAAATGTGTGCTGTTAGAAAGCTCTGCTTTCATATCTCTGTTCAGCTCGCTCAGGCACTTGTTCTGTGGTGCTAAAGCCTAATCTAGCAGGGTGCCATGTCTTACTTTGTGACGGTGTCTTCTTTTTGATTTACACCATCTTTGAAATGAATCAACCAGCTGAGGACTGAAGTGAATAAAGTTCTTGAAATTGCTCGAGGTGGAAAGCTGATCGGTTCCAGCTTAGATGCAAAGGTTTCTCTGTATACCTCAGACGAGAATCTAGCTTCCCAGTTATATGGCATTTGCATGGCCACCAACGATGCAGACAATTTGCACCGAATATTCATAACATCTCAGGCAAGTTCCTGCAATTGTTCTATTCTCGCAGCTCTTACAGTCAAAAGTTGGGTTTCTCTATATTCTTGCGGCTCTTACAATAAGCTATGGTTTCCAAATGGTGAGCTGCCTTCATTTAGTCTTGGACAGGCTTCTAAATTTACATCCTATTTCATCAAAAACTTCATTCAAGTGTTTTTCTCTGATTTGTTCAGCAAGCTAATACGTCATAGTTTTATGAAAAACACATCTCGAAGTTACCTTTTGTTTTCATGTTCTCTGATGTTGGAAGAGTAGTATAATTGTCTCACAGACAGATGGACCTAATGTTGCTTTCAGTACAACGGAATAATATGGATAGTGATGATGAATAAATTATTGTGCAGTGAAAGTGTAGTTTCTATAGATTATCAGTTATTTATGTTGCAAGTCTCAGAGAAGGGTTAAATCTGCAGGCGGAAGTACTCGAGTCTTTAGAGGATGAACTGGTTGCGAGTACCCCATATGCTGGGGAGTGTGAGCTCCAAGGGAACAAGGTCTGGATCGGTGTGTCAAGAGCAGAGGGCTCAAAATGTGAGAGATGTTGGAACTACTCACCACTCGTCGGGTCTTTCCCAGATCACCCTACTCTCTGCCAGCGGTGCCGTAGTGTTGTGGAAGTACAACCACTTCCAGCTGCAGCTGCTGTTGCCAGCTGATCTAAGGACTCATCAATCCGGATGCATGGAGCAGTGCAAGTCGGCTGTCATGAGGGTCTAATCAGTCTGATCCCTGTGAGAGAAGTCACTTATGGTGGGCAAAGTGAGACGCCCATTGCAACCTGTTCTCCATAAACGATTTGTTCTGTTTGATACATATTCAATGCTATTATTCAGAGAGGAGGAAATTGGTATACCTTAGGCTCGTCTATCGGTATGTTCGGGAAACGAACCGAGAAAAATATATGTATACCATAACATGTCTTACATTGCCCGAGGATGTCAGAGGAGAGATCGAAGAGTGATAATAAGTTATGTTGCATCCAACTTTAGGAAGCATTTTCTTCTTGTTATCTTGCATACAAAGCATCCCCAACTTCTCCTTTCATGGAAAAGCATTCTAAAAGGATAACACGGTGGAGATTCGATCTTGACCTTTTGAACTCATCAAAGGGAGTTCTGAGCAATTAAATCATCGTTCTCGATGGTGTGTGTGCAGTTTCTGGTTTGAGTCTGTGAATGAAGAACAAGTATGAGATGCTAATTCAATTAAGCTCTTCCTCATGTATACACTCCCACCTTGATGAGAAATTTTGAACTTCAATTTTAATGGCTTTACCGACTTTACCCTGAGACATCCTGACTAGTGACCGCTCACTCCCTCATGATCCCATAGGCCAAGAGTTGCTATAGTGGCTTACCTGTTAGTTTTTTCACCTTGAGCCTTGATTCCGCTCCCCCACCGTAACTCCATCTTCAGCAGCTGATCTTTGTTTCAAAGCAAATCCTGTTTACTCTTCGGAAATCTTCCAGCTTCCAACGAATTCCCTGCAAATCTCCGGGGCATGGTGAGTTCTTATATTCAGAACAGATGGGTTCTCGGTCTTTGTTTCCTGTCTATTCGTTCGTGAATCATAAAAAGTTCTGCTCTACTGTTGCTAAGGGTTCAGAATTACGATTTGCTAAAGATCAAGCATTCGTCCTCCGAATTCCTGTAGTTTGTCGAGTCAATACTCGGTTCTTGTGGATGTTGCGTGGGCGTGTGACGTTTGAATTCTTTTGTTCTGCACTCATCATGCATAATTGTGCATATGCAAACCCCAAAATTCTGTTTTGAGGAGGATCACCAGTGTTTGGTCTGGACAAACCCTGAAAATCCCTCTGTATTCAAGTGTTGCGGGATTCAGGCTTCTGTAAGCGTTAGTTTCTGAGAAATGGCCTTGCTGAAAATGGCACCATTGGCTTCATTTCCAACAAAGCTTCTATACCCCGCGTGTTTGTTTATTTTGTGTTACTTATCAGTGCTGAAGATGATGAGCTCATTCAAGTCGAGGAAGGTTTGTACTTACTATTTAGGGTAGCAACAGAAGAGTTATTTGTACATCATGTCAGCATGAGTCTTGTGAGCTTGATTTTTTGCGAGCAATATCGGTTGCTAATGATCAAAAGCACCTTCACTCAGTTCTAATGATCAATATATATGTTAAAGAGAGTCCAAATTCAAGTGTCCCATGAATATTCTCAACATCTAGATGAATATGTATGCTTGCTGTCTGTGCACTTCCATCTGCTCTGCATCATTCTGATACACAGTTCCTCGTTCAGAGGACGGGCATGATTCGGATGTCCAGAAGCAGAGCACTGCTGATGTGACCGCTTTCGCAAGTTCCTCATTTGACTTTGATACCTCACTGGCTATTGAAGTGTGCTATAGCAAGCAGTATATTCTTTGGAACTGGTTAAGTTCCACTAGGGTATTGCATAGATTGGTTAATCACATTAATTTTGAGTTAGTCATATGTTACTTTACATAGATAGGGGCATGATCAAATTCTTTGAGGATTGAATATTTTGTTGCCGTGACTATCATTCTTGCTCACTCACAACTTCCACTTGAATTTCTTCTCCATTCTTCATCTCGTTGGGCAGTTCTTCCTCCTCCTCCTCCTCCTCCTTTATTAGTTTGATGTCGGTTTTCAAGAATTTGGCTGAGCCATCTTCTCTTTTACCCATCTATATGGTTAAAATCTCATAACTTTCATATTGGCATCTTGAAAGGAATACAATTCGATGTCATAAAGTTGAGGCAATTGATCGTCCTACCACAGGCAGGGGTTGACTAGAGACAGGGGGGGTGGGGGGTTTTAAAAGACTGAGTAAACAGTCATTTTTGTCGTCAATGTTTGTCACGAACATCAACTTTGTCCTCAATCTAATTTCACCACCAGTTGGTCCCAACAATTTCATTTCATGTACCATATTGGTCCTTCCATTAGATGGGGATGATGGCTCTGTCAACTGCGTTGAGAAAACGTCGGTTTGATCCTTAATCTTTCTTGCGGCTAACAACTTTGTCATCAATTTGGATTTGCTACCATATAGTCCCTGAAGTGCGAAAGAGTCTACCAATTTAGTTCGGCCGTCAATCCTCCATGGTGGAATGTTTAACATCGTTAAAAAATGGGACACAAGTCCAGTTCGCCATCTTGCGATTTGGTTAGAAATACAACGTAAAAATAGATTCATGGATAGTAAATTTAAAAACTAGAACTAGCAAACCTTTGCCGGTTGTCGAGGTTGCTGCTTCCGGCTATGGTGGTCTTGCCAGGGGGGTCACCATGCCTGGGTGACGTCGTCCCTGCCTGCTTTTATCACTAGTGATCTCATCCTTGGGTTTGCGGCCCCCAGCGAAGTGAAATTGATGACTCCGGTGAAAGAGGATAAGAAAGTTCCGAGGCAGTGGCACCTGCCAGAAGCCACCAGCCCCACTTCACCATTGATTTTCAGTCTGGAGCTTTGTCTTCCTACAGCAGCTCATTTCATCAACTCAATTCAATCTTCAACTTAGGAAAATGCGAAGAAGGCAAAGATATGTCAGACCGGGGTGGTGGAAGAAGTGGGTTTCAAGAGGAAATCAAAGTCTGCTTGTTCCTCCGGCCAACACCCACCATCTCTTCTTCTTCTTCATCTTTGACCTGTAGAAACAAGATGAAGAGATTAGTGAGATTCTACCCAGCCAGTCTATTCGTGGGCAAGGATACAAGGTCCTACGGCCTTGCCGGATGAAGGTCACCGTCCTTGGAAGGTCGCCGGTGGTTAAGGTCCTATGGCAAGGATTCAAGGCCCTAAATTTGTTGATATTTTCGGAGTTTAGGGACTATTATGTTAGAACCAGATTGAGGACAAAGTTGAATACCATAATAAACATTTGAGAATTGATGTAGCTATTTACTCAGAAACTGTTAATGGAGCTGTCACACCTGTTACTAATACGATAGTATGTTAGTGGAGTGAAATAGTTGGGACTAAACTGGTGGTGAAATTACGATCATGATTGAGTTGATGGCGGTAACGAATATTAACAACAAAATTGACTATTTGCTCCAAAAGGAAAGGGACGTTTGCTCGTATGTATTGAGAGATTGTCATCGCCCTTCACAATTCAATTTCAGAAATGTTTTTTTTTTTTGGCTAAATCGTTTCTTGATTTGCAGGTGCAGAGTCTTCTGCAGCAGATGGTGATCCATTGCGTACATTCTCATGACAGCAATGCTTGTACTTTCCTGTTGCAGCAATCAAGATTCCAGACGATGTCCGACTCTATCATCGCGAAGAACATTTCTTGGGAAGACGGACTCTTCCTTTTGTGCACCAGTCTTCACCTCCATGGATGCACTGGATCTATGTCTCTTGAATACGTCTCAGAGATGCAGTACGGGCTGGCTGAGGCGGTGACCGAAGTCCTGTGAACTCCTCCACGGATGTCGTCGACCGTGGGCGAACTTGGATCGGTCAACGCTCTCACGCATATTATTAGTCTTACCCACTTCACATAGATCAAATGCAAACACCACACGACTCGCTGTGGTGCAGACATTTATTTAATGGACCAAAGACTGGGCAAAGGAAGCAAGGAGCCCGCTGGCCAGAACATGGTGGTGGTGGTGGGTGCAACTTGCACCCCTGCCTAAGTTTATCGATCTCCAAGGAGATTTGACTTCCCCTCTTTATTGGTGAGATTGTCGTTTCCATGGACCGTGCGCGCTGCTTTCAATTTTTCTTCTCAATATTGTCAGTAATCATAATCATTTCAATGTCACATCCTCTCAAAAAAAAGTCAACGGGATCCGAGCTTAGCTGGGGGTAAGATCGAGGGAGAAGGGAGAGAAGATACAAGTTTTGACTCTTCATTAATCCGTATTTACCGATTCTCGACATCGAGGGGGGAATCTAGCTAATGAATGAAGGTGGTTCTTGCCTTGGTTTTCTCCAAGGGCTGAGCCCGACTAGTCAAGGTTCGGAAAATAAAATTGTAGTGAATATTTATGAGTTCCCGATTCGTCCCGGGCTGTGCCTTATCCCTGTGGTGCCATGTCGTAACGCATCGACTTCTAGCCCCGATGCAACCGAATTGGCCTACGGCCAGAGCGCTCTTTGCTTCTTAAATTTTTTTTTTTTTGTCTCAGAAGATTATGTATTTTCTAGACTCAATCTCCCCGTTTGGGAGATTGGACTGGGCAAGATTGACGCGGTCACCCACCGCGTTGACTTTTCCTGCTCCTTCCCCCTCCTCTTCTTTATACATTTATGTATATGTATTACAACAGGGCAAATTCATAATTTTAAATTTATGAATTCGCATAAATTAATAAGTAAAGACAACCGTGAGAATATGCAAACGGTGGACACTTTTGTTAGTTATCTTTGACTATCGTGTAGGATGACGCAGCACACTACCGGTAACTGGCAAAATGTCAACGCCAGTTCCTGGGGAAACGGCTCTTGAAAATTTCCGACCAATAACCGGCCGGAAAAAAAAACTCATCAGAAGAGGGTTTCGAGAGGAGCGGAAGCGCTGGGAATTTTGGAGGGATCCCCGTCGGAAAATCTCTCGGGAACTTTCCAATGAACTTGCGGCGGTAAGAAAATCCGTCGGCAAGTATTTTTCGAGAGAAAATTTACTCGGAAAATCTCATAGTAAGTAGCCCGTAAGATTGCTAGAAATTGCCACTTTTAACATGCGTATTAGCATTCGATACGGATGCGACACGAATACAAACATTAGACCCTCGAAAATGGTTACGGTTTTGTGTTGTCGAACAAACGGAAACGGACTGCAAAACACGAACAACGTTGGGACATGCTTTATATCGAAACACGACGTGATGGAGAGCTGGCTGATTGGGGGGGTGGGAAGAAGAAGTGATGGACTGGTGAGATAATGAAATATCAGAAATCGCCACAGTTACCAAGGTCGGCGGCGTCCGACACCAAGTCCCCTATCAGCAGTCCGCCGACGACTCCACCGAGCAGGCCGGCTCCCAAGCCAGCCCCGAACCCGTTCTTCTTAGGTGGCTCCTGATACCCGTACCCAGGAGGCGGTGGCTGGTACCCGTACCCCGGTGGTGGAGGCGCGTAGCCGCCGTAGTGCTGTGGGTACCCGTACCCAGGCGGCGGCGGAGGGTATCCTGCAGCTGCCGGTGGTGGCGGGTACCCTGCAGGAGGCGGAGCTGGGTTACCTGCCGGCGAGATGACTGGAGGGTATCCCGCCGGTGGAGGAGCTGCGTCTATGTACTTGCCGGGGGAGCTGGGCCCTGCATGGGCTGGGTAGGCAGCGACGGCCGGCGGCGGCGGCGGATGCTCTGGGCCCTTGACTACGTCACTGAACTTGTATGAGAAATGCAACTCTCCCTTAGGCTTCCCCGAAGGCTTCCTTACCTAAATAAAAGACAATTAATTGTTTCACTGATAACCATCATATCACATGCTCAAATCCCACCGGTCGTAATCCCCATCTCGGTTGCCTGTCTTCGAGAAATATACTACGACATGATTCCTAAACGCACCTGGTAAGTCACTGTCTGCAGCGACTTCTCGTCAGACGCGGGGGAGCTGAGGAGCTCCTTGATCGGGACGATCACCTCGCCGATGTCCTCGTCGCCGAGGATCCGGTCGCAGCGGAGGTTGAAAACGAGGGCAAGCCAGCCCAGCTGGGCTGCCGTTTCGAGGATGGTGAAACTCATGGGGCAATCCCAGGCGGGGTTCTTGCCACCGTCCCGGTCGACCTTAGTCTTACTCTTCTGGGTGTAGTTGTAGGGGTCGCCGGAGATCGAGACGACAACGTAGACGTCCATCTTCATGAAGAGGTTCACGTCCTTGATGCCCTTGGCGTGCATCACGTTGATGTCCAAGGTTCGGTAGTCCATTCTTCTGGTCTGGTCGAGACTCGAGCTCTCCCCGTGAGCGGTCGTCTCTACCGAGAAGAAGAAGAAGAAGGTGGAGGAGGAGGTGTGTAATAATATATCCAGTTGCCAACGTTGTCACTCCCGTCAACGCTTTCGAAAGTTCTTAAATTTGTGCTCTCACCCGGAAGTATCATCGAATTAAGATGATTCAATATATATTAAAATTAAAATTAAAATTTTATAAATAAAAATAATTGATGAATATAAATATTTCTATTATTACTAGACTGATTACTCGACTCAAATATAAATTGGTTGGTTCGGGCTCTCCTAAAATTGACATGCACACATGCTTCAAGGACAAATTCGAAATATGCCTCGACTTTGGGGATGATTACATATAGGTCCCTCAAGTTTTTGTTTCTTATGAATTTACCCCACATTCTCCTATCTGTCTCGACAAGATCCTGGCACTTAATATTTCTATTTTAATTTCGACTCTTGGTGACTCGATAAAAAGTGCTATGTCACAACGATTACCGGCCATTGAGGCAGAGCATTGACCTGGAGGGAGGACACTGTTCTAAGTTAAACGAGGTAGTATGATTTATATTTCTGTAATGATCTCTTCATTTGTTTTATACGGTACTATATTATACACAGTTTAAAAGTTCAAAATGTAAATGTAAATCTATGCAATCTTCTGTGTGATTAGACAGGTTTATTAATTGGCTCCAACGGCTCAGGCCTTATCAACAAGGATATTCAGAATCATTGGGAAATGGGGACGACCGAAACGGGAGTAAATAGAGACAGGAAGTAAACTTCAGGGAGCAATCTGCAAACTCCCTTACTTTAGTCCGTGGGACTCTGGTTCGGTTTACTCGGGGGATGGGTTAAGAGCTTGCCTGGCTTCGTAAGTTTGGACTTGACATAATTCTAAATCTAAATGAATATTCATTCCTCCACACGTATTTTACACGGCAATGCATTATTTTATTGAAAAATTTGATGCGAAAAAAAAATCGAACCATTTTATTGATTTTTTTTATACAAGAGGGATAATCGATCGTATCATTAATTGTTACGTTAAATTTGTTCGAATTTTACATATTGAGAATATTTGTAATGGGGGAGTTTTGCCAATGGTGGACCGTCCATGGTTGAACATGAATCAGTCGGGTTTTGCAGACGTGTACCCCGTGGCGGATAGGTGCATAGCCACGAGTAGCACATGGCCATGGCGTTGGAATGTGAATTACTCGAGAAAGCGACATCTCCAGAGGCAATTAGATGACGAAAGAAAAAGGGGACGACATTTCAAGAGGATGACAGTGCACAGATTGGTCGGCGAAGAAAGCGACCTTTGCTTGTCATGTGAAGTTCATAGAATTCGGAATGTAATGTCAAAGTCGTCGATAGCAAAATGGCATCTCAGCTGCTTCCCGTCCGACCAGCTCAATGCCTGAAAGACATCCACATGAAATTACAGAAACGGGCTCCAGTGACACGATATGGACTGGGGACCGACTCAATGATACACTGCCACCCGACCTGGGGGCAAAACCAGCCGGAGCTTACCGTCGGCACGACTGCATTCTCCCATTGAGAATGGCTTAGTTTTTAGAGCTGGATTTACCACAAGAATGACCACAGGAGAAGGCTCTTGATGTTCCTTGCTCATGGCTTCAGCAGCAGTCAAGGAGGTAGCTCTCGAGCTACACAAGTCGGGCAAGTCCAGGAGCCCCTCTCGAGCGTACATATTGATCTCTCTCATAAACTGATCAAATTCATTTACCCGGGATTTCTTTACGTCACTGTGTCCCTGATGCTAGTGCTGCCATCAAAAAGGTCCCTGATCTCAGTTTCGAAACTAGGGAGCCATACTGAAGATACATGGAGAAACTTGACTTGATTAATCAATGTATGATGATTGTAACATGTGACAACTGAGGAACTATGTCCAAAAAGCCCCAAGTATTATATCAGAGGTTTTACAATTGTTTGTTTCCTGCATCCTAAGTTACACAATATCTAAAGCAACAGAAGCATGTAATCAGAGGTCAGAACTCAAATGGGGGAAATCAACTGTAACAGTTGCATCCACAGTTTGTGAAATGAGATCCATTCTATGGAACCCCAACTTTCAGGACTTCCCTGATTCCACAGGAAAAGAATCGTAGTCCAAGGAACAAGCAAATTCAGAACATGTTACAGACTGTAACCCGAAAGCTTTTCATGGAACATACTTTCACTTCCCCTGTCATCACTTACTTTATCCTCCACACTCAGATCCACAAAGCCTGCACTATAACTCTTATCATCAGCATGAACCGGCTTAGGCTCCCATTGGGGGGGTCTTGGTACTGTTCTGTATGGGAACTCCTCACGGTTCTTTCGCTTCCTCTTCGTGTCAAAGAGGCCAAATGCAAGAGCTTCAAGTGCTTTAGTAGTCAGAGGGCGGTTTCTCGTGCTCTGCCTCCTCCCATTGTTAGGCTGCTGCTCAGCATTATCGGGATGCAATGGGCTTCTTCTTGCATCCGAATGGTGCTGTGGTGGCTTCGTCCAATCATCATGTGCGGCATTAGCTTGTGGCCCCTGGTCAGTAAACTTAGCCTCAGGATAAACTGGCAAGTTCAGGTCTATCACAGTTGAAGGACCATGGAGACTTTCTGACTCCTGGCCTGAATTTACCAAAACATCCTTGGTTGGAGAGTTCGTGGAGGACAGGGTTTCTGGAGACAGACCCCCTTGCAGGATATTCATATTCCCATTGCCAAAGCTATGAGGATTGGAGGAACAACAACTCACTGCTTCTTGCTCAAATCTGGTACCAACCGGTACTTTGTTTCCACTGAAGCTCCTCAGAGCAGAACTTGAAACATCCAACTTTTGCCGCTTCTTACTTTTAGGTTTCACCCTTTGCCTTTGCTGAAATCCCGAAATCTTGTTATGAGGGTTCTTTAAATCTTTATTATTTTCCACATATTTCTGTTGGGAAGAGACTCTTTTCTTGCCATTGTTGACCTTCACAGGTTTTGACGTATCAACCTCTTCCATGCTTAGATTTGAGGAGCCATTGCCAGAGTTAGATTCAACATCTCCATTATCTTCTCCAAAATGACACCTAAAGCTTGAGGAGCTCAAGTCAGAGGGTAAGCTTCTTTGTTCTCTCAACTTGCTTGCGCATCTGTCAGCAGCCATGCTAGTATCAACTATCGTGAACTTTACACCATACTCATTCTGAGTCGGAGTACGGGGCTTTAAATAACAACGCCTCTCCTTGCCCGGTGAATCTTCTTGATCTGATTTTGCTCCATTGCCCTGCTGGATTTCTCCCCCATCATTTCCTATAGGCCCTCCTTGGGCATCAAGCTGTCCATCAAGATCAAGAAGCCCAGGCTGTGAGGCGACCCTGTTCAACACATCACTAACAGAATCAAAGTAGTGATCTCCCTTCACAAGCTTCCTCTTTGAGAACTTCTTAATGCCAGGAACAAGGAAGACGAGAGAGTGCCTAGAGCCCACAGAGATGCCATTTTCAGGCTGCTCAGACTGCCACCCTCGAGCCAACAGGCGTGGCCATACGGCTTCCCAGAAGAGGTCATTGGACCGAGCCTTGCTCAATCGGAAGTTTCCAGTGAGCAAGGTGACTATTTCTGCAGTCGTGAGAGCTGAGCAAGCTTTACCATGTGGGATCTCAGGGCAAAGAATAGCAGTCTGATTACTGAATTTTGTATAATCATTTCCAATTCCAGTGAGGTCTTGCTTCCCCTTACCAATTCCAATTGCCTCCACTAACCTTCTCAGCCCAACAATGGCCTTGAGGGTGAAGACAAACTCTTCCAAGGATGTTTTTCCTTCTCCAAAATTTCTTGATGCCTACAAAAAATCAACTGCATGATATATCGAAACTTGCAGTCTGTTTGGTTTCAGAAAAATGTTCCCTTTTTTCATTTGTCTCATCTCAAAATATGAATATAACAAACAAACATTGTGCAACTGTTGCACTTGATAGGATACCATTCAGTCCAACAAGTCCTGAATATCCAGCACACCTCATTTTCCTCACTCTTCGATAAAACAAAATTCAACTATAAGCAATCGTTCTCTGTTCAGAAGCATTAAAAGAGGAAATGCTCTAGCTCTAGCTTGAAGATTAAGAGCTAGTTCTAGAAACATTATGGGAAAAAATCATACGCTTAATGACCCTATTCTGCCAAAAAGTAGTACAATATGCACGTGTCCATAGGCATCTTTTATCGAGCATAAAAGAAAGTAACTATATTGCCTGTTAGAAAACAAGAATACTGTAGCATGGAAGCAAAATTCACTCTTCGCCCCTCTAATGGCACTTGGCGTTGAGGGATTTTTGGTTTAATGTTGAAATGGCAGGTGCTACTCCTTCAGGGTCCTAGAAAGTAATCTCTTTCATCTCCTAATAACCAAAGAATTCTAATATCTCCACACTTGAAGACCACCAACTGATTAAGCATGTGATTGAAAAGGAACTAAGCTTGGTGCAAGTGCTTGGAGAAAAAATAATTTAAAGTTTGTAGAGTCCACTGTCCTATGGAATTGACATATGAAAACAAATAAATAAGCAAATGGACCCTGCATGATTAAGAAAATTTCTAAGCATGTAAGTTTGCTCAAGATAAGAAGAAATTACCTCCAGTAATTTACTCTGAGACTCTTCTGACACTTGAGAGAGCAATCGCGACAGCAACTCCTGTTGCCTCAACCCTGTAAAGATCTTCTGCCCACATATGTATTTCCTGCTCTTCATCTTCCTGCACATCGACCATCTCTGGTACTGGGCAGATCCATGAAACTTACCATAGTAGAAAGACATTATCTCTCCCATATTCTTATTCTCGATAAATTTGTTTACATGAATTAGATTTTTCCCGAATATATACAAACCAAGGAGAAAATTCACTTCCTCTGATTCGTTCCAGGAATTGTGCAGAGAACCAGGCACAGGGAAGCAGCTTTCTTGAGCAGAACTCTCGCAGGTCTGTGTTTCAATATCTCCTAACTCAAAGTTTTTTGATTCCTCCAGTTTTATTTTGCTGTCCAGTTTTAAACCATCTGTCCTGACGGAAGAATCACATGCTCCAGAAACAGACTCCTGATGTTCATGTTTGACACTGTGAGGTCCCAGGGGGACCCACATGACCGATATAGGCAGTCCCATGTGGAAACTATGAAGCCGAAATCCTGTGGTCAGGTCATCAAATGGGTCCAGTTTGAGGCAGATAAAGTCAGGCCCTGAAATCAGATTGGGAATTGAAGCCTGGTATTCATCTCCAACCCGAGGTAGAACTTCAGGCTCCCCAAACACGTTGTAATGATTAGAATGTTCAGATTCTGAAGGAAGAAGTACTTCAGCAGTGGAGTGCTCAATACAATCTCCATTGGAACTCATCTCAACTGAATCCATCTACTTTATCAAATAAAAGGACATCACCGATCAGATGTGGTTCAAAATATACATATCATGAAGCCAAAAAAAAATATCGAAAAGATGAAAATGACTGAGGAAAAGTATCGAAAATTGGTACAAAATGCAGTCAGCAATAAAAAAACAAATGCTGGTATTATGTGCAAATTAGCATTTGTTCCTAATTCCTCTAATATACAGAAGAACACCAAACAAATTTTTGTTTTACCATCATGCTGATGTGCCCACAGAAATCCAATGGTACAATCATCAAACAACCTAACGGAAACTTTAAGCACTGAGATCAAGGATAATAAATTTATTTTGTTAGCAGCCTCTAAATTCTAATTGAATGAAAATGGCCAACATCCATCACATGCCTCAAGCACAAATGAGAAGAGGAGGCAAATTGAAAAGGCTATTTAGACTTTGAATATTCATGTTAAGTTTCTTTAAGGGAAAAAAAAGATTCACTTCCACAAAACAAAACTATATGTTCTATCGCTTTCGCCAAGTTAATCCTGAAATTTTGGAAAGGGAAGAAAGAAAAAAAATTTAAAGTGATCAACGTTTGAAGATCAAGCACATTCTCAACTAATATAATTTAGATGAGATGCATATATTACCCTCAAAACTGTTTCAACATTGAATATCATGATGGTGTATCCCATTTCTATCGAGTCAAAGAAAGATTTTACCCTATTTCGTGACTTGGCCCACACCTTTTGACAGCCACATTAATTTAGGTATGAGAGAGAAAAAAAACCTGGATGAAACTGGACATTGGAGAATCTAATAGTTCTGCTTCCTAAACATTCACACCCAAACAGAAATCAGCACTTTCACGTACATCCCTAGTCCAAAATCATATCAATAGCATCAATATTCTGAGTCACTCAGTTAATACAGCAATAAACTTGGAACTGAAATGGTGCCAAACGCACAGAAAAAGACAAAGTCTTGCAGTTAATTTCCTCAATATTATGCAATCAATAGAGAAGTAACCTAAGCCTGCCACCAGGTTTTTTGCTGCAACAGTTAATTATTTCTATCTGGTACTTCTACCAATGTACAAGAAAGGCAACCGACTCCAATACCGAAGAGCTTTAACAGGAAAAAGAAAAGCATCAAAATTGCAAGCAGCCAAGCTAACAAATAGGCATACCCATAAGAGAAAGTATCGTTTTGGGATATATATGGCCAAACTCAGCACATCATAGAAGAAGAAGAAGAAGAAGAATCTAGTTTACAAAACAAAGCCACAAAAGCGCAAAGCTCACAGCTGCGGCAGCAAGCAATCTTAGAAAAAGCACCAGCAAGGACAAATAAAAAAGCTAACTAAGAAAAACAGAATGGTCAGACCAATGGACAAAAGCTGAGAATTAAAGCTTGATCCAACAAAACAATTCAGCACATTCATAGCACGATGCTAACCGAAACAGAAGCAACACTGCCGCGTTCGGTCGCTGCAGCAAAAACAGAAGAAACAGAGACCACAGCAACATCAATAACATGAAAAAAAAAAACAAAAGAAAAGGTATCGCAGGGAAACAGTAGAAATTTCTACTGGGACTCTTTAACGATGGAAGCAGGTTAGGAAGGAACATTAGAACACCACGTGTCCAAAGAGAAGGGAAGAAAACAATGGGGGGGCTTCATTCTATAGTCCTTGAAGGTTCGTGCATCGATCTGGGGGACTTCAGAGATTGGAACTGGGGCTGGGAGCGTACACTTCGTACATAATTATACTACTCGAAAGGAATATGCATACACGTATCCATGAATATATAGAGAGAGAGAGAGAGAAGTACCTGAGCTTGTTAGAGAGCCGAGCTTCTTTTCATGCTCTACGCAGAGCCCGGAATCGAGCCACTCAGCGAGAGAGAGAGAGAGAGAGAGAGAGAGAGTTGGTGTTGTTGGTGGCAGTGAATTGAGAGCGAGACGGAGTCGGCCCAGAACTCCTTTAAAAGGGAAAGGGTATTATCGGTATTTCATCGTCCCCACACGGAGGCAGTATTTTGTGAAGTATTAAGTATTTTGTACCGTAATTATACGTAGAATATTTTTTATTTAATAATTTTTTTAGGCTTTACTAATTTTTTTAGGATTATTTCATATATTTTTTTAAAAAATTAATAATTAAATATTAACATTTATAATTCTTTATTGAACTTAGAATATAATATTTGATATAATTATTTATTTTTTATTAAATAATTACGCTATATCAATATAACATGTAGTATAAAATACCTTCTCATCATGAGACACACTTATGTGGTGACTAGCTCGATGAATTTTTTACCACCGAGTACACAGTATATCATTATCCAATCTAATTGTTCTCTATGCTTAACTATTCTAAGGTCCATCAAATTTTATATTTATTTAGGATTCTCTTTTACATTTAATATTTAAAAAATATGGGATTTATTTGATTTTTATTCATTGATAACCACCATCTCAGCATGCAATGTGCCTATATTGTTGCTGCACACAATGCCTTCTCCTGCCACAGGTGCATGTGGGATGCGTAAGACACGTGGCATGTAGCATCAGTAGACCTGCATTGACCATGGCGTATACACTTACATGTCAAAATATGCTATCATGATCTAATATCATGTAAAAATTTCATCTATAATAAAATTTTCTTGTGAATATTGAGAATTCTCTTTAAATATTCACTTCATTAAATAATGATATAATATTTTTTTTATTAATTATCATTTCAATTTGAACCATCTAAATTGGATGAATTTGACTAGATTAGGCTTGATTGCTTATCGACTTTTGCGCCTCCTTCTGTTGCGATAAGGCAGGACATGTTTACTTTGGATGTTCTCGACTGTCAGCAAAGGTCAAGGTCAGGTTGAGTGTGGGACGATGAGGGTCATATTGTCACCAACCGTTAGACCCTTGAGTTCTAATACTAGAGAATGGCTATTATAAGCCGTACCTTGAGTGGTAGTAGAGCACAGCATGCACTTAAGGGCACACAAGCAAAAGGTATTGGGACAAAATTGCAGATTCATGTGAGGGTAAAGATAGAGGTGGTCATGCTAGTGTGCGCAATGAGCAAGATTGAGTCACTTGATCTTGGTGGGATGATCGAAGAGTGACCACGTGGTTTCATGGTCACGAGCGGGCTGTACCTGTATGGGTGGTGATGATATCCACGAGCAAAGCACAATGCTACGCTTAAGGATGCCCAATGAACAAGGTACTTGATTGAGCAAGGGCACTTGAGAAATGCATGACTTGCTCGTTACTACTCAATATGCATTGCGGATACTAAGGAGCACCCAATCAATGCTCAACATTTAGCAAATGCAATTACTTGTGAAGATCGACTAAGCCCCTAACCATGCTTGAACACCTTTGGACATTGCAATCCCAATTGGACGGCCGTGCACGAGGGAGGCGATCATGGATGAATGCCCTGAAGTGGAGAGGATTGGATCAACAATGCTAAGTTGGCACGATGTCATTGTTATCTAATCAAGCAAACAATTTGATGCAGAACTCAAACCAACTTCCATGGATCATATTCAAGTTTCGATTGGGCCAATTACGAGGGTACAGGCTAAGAAGTTCAAGGAGGCACTCAACGGGTTAGTTCAAGAGCTTATGGCACAAAAGCATATATTGGAGCCCATTGAAGGAAATTCCTATGAGCTGCATAATCATATCAACTTGATTCAAATCCAAGAGAAGTTTTAGAAGCTTACTAGCAGTTATAACTATTTTAGGATGCTTTCAAATTTAGAAAGATTTATTTAGTCTCATAATATATTATTTAGATATATGAATATATCATAGAATATATTTACAATATCTCATAATATCTTCAAATATCTTCTAATATTTTAGGATAGCTATTTTTAGGATATCTTTAGGGTATCTTTTGGATTTATTTAGTATATTTGATTTCCTCTTTATGTTGACACTATAAATACCCTTGAGGTATTCAGATTATAGACGAATTTGATACACTCTAGTGAGGAATATATATTGCTCTTCTTGGTTTTTGAGAAAACTTAGAACTTTTCAAGTTATCTTGTCGCGTTCTATAATCAGACTTATTACTTTGATTCTTTAGTTCGTGGGATTCTTGGTGTGGCATTCTCCTTAATTTGTAACTTTGGTTCTTGCCTCATTAGGTAACAAATCAAAGTTCATTATTTCAAACTTATTTTTTTGCAGTTCTTGGAGTTCTTTTCCACGTTTGGTGTTGGGTCTTATTGCAAGTTGGTGGTGTTCTTATCATATTTGATATTAGGTTTCACCACGGGTCGGTAAGGATCACATCACAATCAAAGAAAGATTCTCCTAGAATTTGGCAAATTAGTCTGTTATGGAAAGAATCCCTAAGATTGCAAATTAGTGATTGAGATCTAACGGATCAACCTTTGATTAAGAGAATCATGATTGATGGTTGATTTTATGGAATTGGTTGACTTATTTATTTGCCAGGCTTCACTATATAAAGGGTCACTTATCCTCATTCTCATTCATAGAGAGACGAGAGAGTGAGAGCAAGCAATCTTATGTTCTTGAGGGAATGCACAAGTTGAATGGGGAGTGTAAGCAGTGAGAAGATGTGAGGCATATACTTGGATGATTGCATGTAAGCACTCCACTATAAATGGGATTTTTGTGTTTACTTGTGATATAAGTGTAAATATAAGTTATATTTTTCCTCTAAATGTACTCTTATGTTACTTTGTGTTGTTTTTACTATTTTGTGATGGAACAACCTCGACTATACTGTGGTGTGTGGCTAGTCAACAAGTGGAGTGTCGACACCAACGGGTAGTGAAAAATTCGACTTCCAAATCAGTCCCATGACACCAACTATCTATCATATGATCCTGGACGCCTCTAATCTCATGTTGGTTCACTTTTCTTTTCTTCTTGTTTAGTTTTCTCTAGTGGTTTTTATGAGTGTGTTTAGTTGGTTAAGGATATGGTAATGATATGGTATTATAGAGGGAAATGTGGAATGGATGAAACTGGCCTTTGGGATTGATCTTGTGTGCTGAGATATAGACAGTAATCTCATCACTCAAGCAGCTTTAGTGAATGAACTAGTGTAGCTAGCTCTAGTCATTAGGTAAGTTGGCAGTTTCTTGATGTGGCCTAGTAATTGTGTGCAAAGTCACTCTTCGACCAGTCAACCTGCAATGTCAAAGTGGTTGGATTTGATGAAGATAAGAATGTTGTTGTACTACATGTTAATGCACCTAAAAACGAGTTGAGACTGATCCCTAGTATTGTGCATACAGATTTGCTTGTTGGTCAGAAGGTTTATGCTATTGGGAACCCGGTGAGTATGTAATCATTCCTCCATAGTTGTTCCCCTTCTTAGGCATTTACAGGAGTCGGCGGATGCTCCCTTTCCTATTGATACTGTAAGCGATAACATTCATCCTCTTCTCCATCTTTTCTTTATTTAAGGTTTGATGGGGCTCTCTCTAAAGATTTTGCATGTTTTTTTTACTGTCTTTGCCAAATTTAGGTAAGTGGCATGGTTGATCAGCGGCTGAATTTTCAGTATCACTGAGTTAAGTAAATGGCAAAAGATAGGCATCAAGAGGCAATGCATTCATCATATCAACTCGCGTGATTCAATCTAAAGGATCTCTGTTTATCATAAGTGCAGAACTGTGTAAAATACAATTTCATTCTGGCCTTTCGAGTTACGATGCAGTCGCAATATCCTAACTTGATTGTTTAATAGTGTGAGAGAATAGAAAATTGAAGGAAGTAATAGTGACACTGGTGAAGGTATCCAGGGAAACAATCTGACAGATCAAACAACCTCATGCATTTTTATTTCTTCTCTTTTTCTTTCTTTTTAAACCTTTCTTAGAATAGTTAATGCCTTCAGTTGCCTATGTTACTGATTTTATCAGACAAGCCTCCACTGAAAGCAGGGAGTGAGTCGATATCCCAAAGTGGAAGGTCGATCTTATATATTTTTCCCGTCAGCTCTTAAGGTAAAGGAGACCTGCTGATTAGTGAAGTACTACCTGCTGTTGCTGATACAGCCTTGCCCCAGTTGTAGAAACTCAAAGGCATGAAGCCTCAAGGAGCCACTGAGTCCCGAGATGTTAAAGAATATATCAAGACTGAAAAGGAATGAGTTTATAGAGCTCTTGAGGTCATTAATTTACTTTTCATGCGTCAAGAGATAAATGTTGACCCAGATTTGGTTGATTTCTGCTAGTAAAGGGCCTCTGCTTTTCTATTCATTGTTTGCCCTGTGTTGATTATGCAAAATTACACGTTTTTTAAGTACTATTCAAGCCTTGATTATCAACTGGACAGGGGTGACGCCCCAATAAGAGGAAAGCATCTTTCTTGAACTTGAAACGGAGGACTATGAGATAACACCAAACTTACGGATCCTCTGAGGACAAAATATATGAGCGCGAAACAGAAACTGATAAATTTAAAGCAAATAAGTACAAAAGCCAGAAATTTGTTATGGACCTTCCTGATCAACCCAGTTGTCTCGTCCTGTTCTTGGAGCTTTTTCCCATCAGCACAGTCAACAGCAGATCAGATGACGGGACAGGTTGCTTGACATCTTTCTTTCTTCCTCTAGGCATTCAGACAAGTTCCTCGTCTCTGGGTAAATTGAAGGTTTGCCAACACAAAAATGGAAAAATGCCAATGGTCTTGTGGTGGCCGCAGGACTGGAACTATCAGATTAGTGGTCCAGGTTCATCTCAACCTTATAGAGAGACATTAAAAAAAAAATCAGGTCCCTACAAAAGATATGCTCCAGCATGCAGAAAATTAAAATTCTCAGCGGGAAATGAAAATGGAAAATTCAACATAGAGATGTGGACTCCGCCAACCCTATACAGAAACAAGGAATTCAGTGACTCAACATTACAGCTATGCTTCCATTATCCTTAGACCACCTAAATCACTTTGGCCGATGCTGCCATGCGCTAGTAATTTGCTCTTTGAGCTACGAGAATTTTCTAAGAGCTCACTGCATCAGGCAACCATATTCACGAATCTAAAAAAAATCACAGACCATCTGAAAAATGAAACGTTGCGGCTTTGAAAACTGAGTCTCCCATAGACTGCAGTGGAAAAGAAAAGGGAAGCACGCAAATCTCCAGCTTTGAAAATCATTCAACCAATGCAGAGGGGAAACTATTCACCAGTTAAGCCAGAAACCCATAAAGAAGCACACAAAAAATCCTAAGAAGAGGCGGCACCCCTTTCACCTCAGTAAGTGGGAATGGCTGAGCGGCTGTGAAGTAAGACGAAGCCGAGATCGTCGAGGCCAAGAAGAGGCGGTTGGAAGTGCAGGATTGGGATGAGCGGCAAAGAAGAGCAGCACGGAACGTATTACAGCGGGACGAGGAGACCGGGGAGAGTGATTGAAGATCCTGAGAGAGATATGATAGATGAAGCGGAGAACTGGAGAAGAGCGGAGAGCCATTTGAATTTCCGCCTCTCTTCCTCCCTCTCGCATCGCTGGCTCTCTCTCTCTCTATCTCTCTCTGCTCACTCAATTGGGGCCCGTGCATTTCCTAAGAAGACTTTGCCTAAGATCAGAGAAGAAGAAGAGCCATTGGCATCATACAAGAAGCAACGGTTGTGAAGGTACATTCCCAACATGGGCCTTGTGGGGGCCTTACGTCTTCGGTCTCTCTCTGAGCTCTACTTAATCTTCCCAAACTGCAGTTGGGATGTTCTTCCTTCACTGGTAACAAGCAGCAATCCACCATTCCAATTTAGAAAAAGAAAAATCATAATTTGGAACGACTTCACCATCGCTGTTAGAAGATTGAGAGATTCAAGAGGGCCCCATGATCCTCCAACGCATCAAGCTCTCACGCAACAGATGAAATAGCCGAAGAAACTCCTCCTTGACTGCATACACATGACAAGCAATTCGATAACAGGAACCGAATACTGTAATGGACAGAATTTGTAGGCTTTATGATTCTGTCCAATGATGACATGTAACAATGCATGATAGACATTAGTTGCTCGATAGAGACAAGAAATAGTCCGACATCTCTGCGGAACCCATCAACGATCCCCTGCCATTAAGGCACAAGAAAAACCCACCCAATTGGCCCAAGCTGTGCTTTTGTTTGGTTCAGCTATAAATGCCGCGTAATCCCTTTGTTTCCTTTTGCCACGAAGGTCCAACTGCATGAGCAAAATCATAACATCCACACAATCGGATCGGCAAATCTTTGTTAAGTGGCATTTACTCAAGGGAACCAACCTCCATTAATCTGAATCACTTATTTACTGGCTTAGATTGAAGAAAATCCATGACCAGCTCAACCTTGTCTTCTTTCTATTTTTAACCATCAAATAATGCTGCAAATAGTGTAAGTATTACTTGTCTTCATCGGAATAACCCGACTTACTAAAATATTCTACCAATCATGAACTCCAACTAGTTGTACTTTCACATAAAATCAGGAAATGATATTATGATGCAGCGAAAAAAATACGGGTATTGAGTTTTGCCTAGCTCCCAATTTTGTTCATGTTCATTAGCTGGGTGTGTTTACCAGAAAATAGGGAAAAAAAAGTAGTTGGCATCTGCCATGGAAAGCAACCTTCTTCAGCATACGCCACGTTAAATAACAACAAAACCCACCCACCACATGAATGCACAATCACATGAACTGATATATTAGATCATTGTCTTTATTCAGCTACGGCATCGAGCACTGATTATAAAGTAGCTGATCCAGAGACACGTGTATATGATCTAAAAGGGGGGCGCCTCAAATAAAGAAACCAAATAGATGCATGGAATCTTACAGTGGGTGAGTGGCCATGACGGTGGCTCTGATGGTAATCATCACGGTGTTCATTATGGACAGTTGCCCTGTTTGATTTAGCCGTATCTGGGGCAATAATCTCTTCCTCGTTTCCCATACTGGCTCTGAAGACATCCCTCTTGTTCTGCTCCCTCGTTTCCCTTATTTTCGAGAAGTTAAGAGAGTAATCCGGGATCTCTCCCATCATTTCCCAATCTCCGAACTGGGGCACTGATAGCCATGGACCATTGTTCTTCTGCATAATTGAAGCCCAACATTCTTGCCACATTCATCCCACTTAAGTCGTCATGAATCCATTGCCAAAAACCAATAGTTAGAATGTAATATGAAGGTTACAGGCATATTTGTTCCTCAAACGTTTACTAGTTCAATATCTGGGTTTTCCCTCGGACCTTAGCCTATGTCCATAGTTCCACTAGTTGGCATGTTGCCTCCAGGAGCAAGACTTGGAAGATCAAAGTCCGATATTGACCACAAATTCTTCTAAAAAACTGGAAGATATTACATTAAGTCTAATACTGTATGAACATGAAATCATATTGTTTGACTGGCCACCCAACCCGATGATGCTTCACTATTTTTCTTTGTTTCTTTCTGTCTAGTATAGATATAGCCCCACGTAATTCCAGGAACATTTACTTACCGAGATGGTCAATAGCCAGATAAGATTTAATCAAAGCCTCTTATTACGACTATTCTAAGTTTGAAAAGAACTGACATGATTGCAGTGGAAAAGAGCTGTTAGAAGATTCATCATCTTGACCAAGAGAATGATGATTACTGAAGCGGACGACAGCTCTAACTACTCTTTTGTTTTGTTTTGTTTTTTTTAAGATAGCGTACTTGTTCTGCTTTTCTACAAGTAGCGTACTGAATAGCTCAACCTGCCTCCCATCATAAACCAAATTCATCTCGAGCAGAAATAGGTTCATCGGGGCTTCTCTTCCTCCTCCTGGCTGCGACCACTTGGATCCTACTTCCACGTTAGGGTGGTCCTCCCGAAATCCCTTATCAGGTCTCTCTCTATCTGCGTTCTTTGTTAGTTTATATCGTAATCTGGTAACTTTATCGGTTGCAGCTTATTGCTTATTGCGCTATCGATCTCAGCGCCCTGTAAATTTTATGCCTTTGAGCTATTCAGTCCGATTGTTTTGGACGGGATGCCCCTCGGTTTGGTTCGTCTTTTTATTATTCTTCTTACATTTTTTTCTGCCGAGTTCTGTTACGTAAGAGAGTCTTGACTGTGGAGCCCTTTTTTCGGATGAATTGCTCCGTTTGTGCGCGTGTGTGTTTGACCATGCGGGTTGGTCCTGAAGAGTGGCGGGTTTCTCTGCGATAGGATGACGATTGACTTGGACCAAGGATTGGATATCGTGCAGAAGGGCATCTCCAAGCTGTGGAACTTCCTAGAAGGGTCGCCCGAGCCCCATTTGAGCGCTGCGGACTACGTGATGCTCTACGCGTATGCCTCTTTGTTTGCCCATGTTCAATTTTCTCATTACGGGAACATATTACTTTTGCCCAGACAAAGTGAGATTTGAGACCCCAGATAAAACTAAAATTTGTGCATAGCACCCTGCCGTTGGTGCTTTTAGTCTCTATTTGATCATGAGGAAGCTTCCTGGTCATTTTGAGTATCCTTGGTTTCATCTATACTGCTGTTCACTTTTTGATTGGTTTCTATTTTGCAGCACTGTATATGAAATGTGCACCCGGAAGCGGCCTCATGATTATTCTCAACAACTCTATGACAAATACAAAGAGTCTTTTGAAGAGTATATCAATACCACGGTTTGAGACAACTTTCTGAGCATCCCTTTAGTTGTATTATTTGCTAACTCTGTGAAATTGCCTCTACGAATTATTTTAGGGGATGCATTACTTATTACCTTACATGTCTACTAATTTCTATGCTAATAGGGAATTATGAACGTGTTCTAGTTTTTTATGCTTCTAAAACGTTAACAAAATTTGAATGCTTAACATGATCTGCATGTGTTTTAGGTCTTGCCTTCGCTGAGAGAGAAACATGATGAGTCCATGCTGAGAGAGCTTGTCAAGAGGTGGGAAAACCATAAAGTTATGGTTGGGAAGCTCTCCTGTATCTTTCATTATCTGGATCGACACTTCATCGCTCGGAGGTCACTTCCTCCACTGAAAGAAGTTGGGCTTACCTGCTTCCACAACCTGGTACATGTTCATATACCATTCTATTAGTCTGTTGGATCTCTTTTTGAAAATTTCTTGTCTAGTGTTTCTATGAGTTCTAGCAACTGCAAGAAAGACTCTAGTTGAGCTTGACATGGCACCCTTATTTTGGATATGATAGTGTGCTGATAAAGCTCACATTTGTGGTCCCTTATTATCTATTTCAGGTATATGAGGAGCTCTATGCCAAAGTTAGGGATTCCGTGATCATTTTGGTATGTTTACTTGGATACTACTATTCTACACGTCTACCTGAGAGCTGACCAATTGATTAGTTCTGTTTGATTGTGCTTAGATTGATCAAGAACGTGAGGATAAGCAAATTGACCGAACTCTTTTAAAGAATGTTCTAGAAATATTTGTTGAGATTGGGATGGGGTGGATGGAACGTTTTCAGCATGATTGTGAGGATGCTATGCTTAAAGATACATCTGCTTATTATTCCAGAAAGGCTTCCGACTGAATCCCAAAATGCTCTTGTCTAGAAGATTACATGTTGAAGGTTATTTGCGCTTATCATTATATTTTATTGCACTAAATTAGTCATATTGAGATACTTATAGGTCTTACAGGTAGTTGGGTTTTACAGGTTGAAGAGTGTCTAAAACGAGAGAGGGATAGGGTGTCTCATTATCTGCACTCAAGTAGTGTACCAAAGTTACTTGAGGTTTGTCCTGAAATGGGTTTTTCTTTTTCTGTTTTTTTTTTCAAATTGCAGTTCTTGTGTGAAGGTTGACTGCTTACACTAATTTAACTTTGATTATCAGAATTGATTTGTTTTCTCATTTAGGTTAAATTTGCTTTTGTCTTTGCTATTGATTGAACGATGCTTTGTTTTGCAGAAAGTTCAACATGAGCTTTTGGCTGTTAATCCAAATCAACTTCTTGAAAAGCAGCTCTCGAGCTGCCATGCATTGCTTAGAGATGATATGGTGCTTGGTCTACGTTTTGTTTGGATCTGATTGCTTTCAGGAACCATAATCACTAAATTCAATATGTGCCCTTTTTAGGTGAAGGACCTGCCTAGGATGTTCCGTCCTCTTTTGAAGATACCGTGGGCTCTAGTTCGTTTTGCAAATATTTTTAAACAGGTTCTTTACTGGTTAAACTGTGCTAAATCTTATTGAGCTGATTATTCATTAGTGATTGTTCACTCTTTGCGTAATTGTTGCAGCATGTTACTGCTAAAGGCACTGCCTTGGTCAAACCACCTGAAGATGTCGCAGCCCACAAAAAGGTTGGTTCATGAACTTAAAAGACATTGTCTTCCATTTCATATACCTTCCCTTTATTCCTTTTTTCTGGTTCCATTCTTTCTTTGACCAGCTTGAAGCTTGAAATCATCTGTCATAATTCTCTGTCTTCTTGTACAAAAAATACATGATAAATTCCTTATTCTATGATTTTCTTTAACTTCTAGAAAAAGACACTTCATCCATACTGCATTTTAGTACCTATTGCCTTCATTTTAGCTGCATGCATAATGCTTTACATTACAGGCTGACAAGAAGGATGTCATCGGTCCACAGGAACAGGTAATCATTAGCTATGATACTTAGATTTAGGTACTGCATTTGTGGTAAAGTTGGAGGCTTTTGATTGGGTCTTTACTTGCAGGTTTTCGTGAGAAAGGCAATTGAGTTGCATGATAAGTATCTCAAATATGTCAACGAGTGTTTTGAAAACCACTCTCTTTTCCACAAGGTTTTTCCCTGCATTTTTCTGGATTTTCTGAATTTGCTTTCTTTTATCCTCATTAATGAAATATCTTTTCCCACTTATAGGCACTCAAGGAAGCCTTTGAAGTCTTTTGCAACAAGGGAGTCGCTGGAAGCTCCAATGCAGAATTGCTAGCAACCTTTTGTGACAACATACTTAAGAAGGGTGGCAGTGAAGAATTGAGTGATGAAGCCATTGAAGAAACACTTGAAAAGGTACCAGCTTGTACTTGATTCTCAATTCGTGAAAGTGTGGATCATAAAAACTCGAACTTTTCTCATTGGTTTGTATTTTCGGGTGTAGGTGGTAAAGCTGATTGCCTACATTAGTGATAAGGATCTATTTGCTGAGTTCTATCGGTTAGTCTTCTTTCACATATATCATGTTGCTTAAGTTTTTGAGTGGAAAAGCTAGCTGATACGTTGCCATCTCAATTTTCAATTATTGTGACAGGAAAAAACTTGCTAGGCGCCTTATCTTTGACAAGAGTGCTAATGATGATCACGAAAGGAGTATCTTGACCAAGCTAAAGCAGCAATGTGGTGGTCAGTTCACCTCGAAGATGGAGACGATGGTTAGTGGGATGAATTCTCACTGTAAACTTTTGATTATTTCATCTCTTATCAACTACTCTCCCTGCATTTATGACATTTTTTTGCTGAATGTTCTTCTCTATGTTCAGGTCACTGATTTGACCTTGGCAAGAGAGAATCAGACAAGCTTTGAAGAGTACCTTAGCAGCAACCCTAATCTGAATCCTGGGCTTGACTTGACAGTGACTGTTCTTACAACCAGCGCTTGGCCAAGTTACAAGTCCTTTGATTTGAACCTTCCAGCAGAGATGGTCAGCCCTCAAGTTTGCCCTTATCTGTGTAAATCTTGATCTCTTTTCTCTATCTGTTATCTTATAAGACTGCTGATTCTCTCAGGTGAGGTGTGTGGAGATTTTTAAGGAATTCTATCTAACAAAAACAAAGCACAGGAAACTCACATGGATATATTCACTGGGTACCTGTAACCTCATTGGCAAATTTGACCAGAAACCTGTGGAGCTGATAGTTACAGCATATCAGGTCTTTCATTGTGGCTTTACTCTCATTCTTTATAGACCTTGTCTTTTCCCCCAGTTTTCTGCGTCGTTTCAGGCTGGAGATGCATGAGGTGAGAGATTTAACACGAGAACAACAGAAAGATTTGAGCTTGACTATTTATTTTCTCATGATAGGCTGCTGCATTGCTGCTGTTCAACTCTTCAGACCGATTGAGGTGCTCTGAGATCATGGAGCAGTTAAATCTCAGTGACGACAATGTCACGAGGCTTCTTCACTCCTTGTCATGTGCCAAGTATAAGATCCTCAATAAGGAGCCAAATACAAAGACACTAGCTTCTACTGACTATTTTGAATTTAACTCCAAATTTACCGACAAAATGAGGAGGATCAAAGTATGATACTTTCAGTAGACACTGTTGCACACCCTCTTTTTTCCTGTTATCTCCTGTATGGTATCGTGATTCTTTCACCTTGCAGATTCCTCTCCCTCCACTAGATGAGAAGAAGAAAGTAATTGAAGACGTGGACAGAGACAGAAGGTATGCAATTGATGCCTCAATTGTGCGCATCATGAAGAGTAGGAAAGTTTTAGGTCACCAGCAGCTGGTCTCGGAGTGCGTTGAGCAGTTGGGTCGCATGTTTAAGGTTCGCCCATTTCTCTCTCCTCTTCTCTCTCTCTCACACACTGCCCACGGTGAAGGAGTTGTCTTTGATCTGGGGATTTTGGATCCTGCATTTTTCTGTAGCCTGACTTGAAAGCTATCAAGAAAAGGATTGAGGATCTAATCACCCGCGACTATCTCGAGCGGGACAAGGACAACCCCAACTTGTTCCGGTACCTAGCATGAGATCTCCAGGGCAGATTTTTGCCTAGGCAAATTGGCTGCTGCCTCCTGTGGCTGGATGGGTTCGCGGGATAAATGTCAGATTGGGGAACCGTTTGTAATGTACTTCTTTCTGTGCTTCATCATAGTGATTCGCCTCTGGAACCGTAGGTTTGTCACGAAAAGCTGTGTGTATTTTTGGCTCCTTTTCGGAATTCTACACCATATCTCTATCGTTTTTGCCAATGGTTCCATGGTGGTCCATTACATGAATCAGATTCATCATATATCATATTTGCTGGTCTCTGTGAGCCACCCCGGAATTTATTTTACCCCACCTGAACGTTTTCTTTGTTTTCCTGCTTAGAACCACGGCTGCGATCCTAGCATGTTTGGTTTCTCTTGTTGACTACACGGTTTTGACGAGTGTTTCTTTGTAGTGGGCTGTTCTGTTGCCTCATCGAGCCGTCATGGACTCGGAGGTGGCCCCTGGAGGGACCGGTGCTTCGGGTGAACGGCGAAGTGGGTTACAGAACATAAGCCAGTCCAAGCTCAGCATTACGAAATCGACGGTTGTCAAGAAATCTGGGGAAGTCGAAGCGAGGGAATCCGATGATGGTAGGTGCGTTGACGTCACAAATTCAGTGGACTAAGGACTTTGCTCTTAGCTAAGGATCGTGCACTTAAGGAGGAATTCAGCCATGAGGTACCGTCACATTCTATCCACTCGAACTGACCTGACCTGACCTGACCGTCAGCACTGGAGTGGCCAGGTCGTGGGAAATGAGAAGGACAACTAGAACAGCGGATGGCAATGCTCTCAATCGATAAATGTCTCCGGCGAGAACTAGGTAGGGGTGGCAAAATTCAGTGCTCAGGCCAGAGCACGGCCTCAAAAATAATCGCGTCGTCATGAAATTATAAAAATAAATTTATAATAATTAATAATTAATTATATAGGTATAATTATATTTTAATAATAAATTTAATATTCCATTTAAATTAATATAAAATTTAAATTAATTGATAAATTATATTATAAAAGATTATTTTAAAAAGATAATTATTTATGTAATTAGTACCGGTTCCGAGCCATTAAAATATGAAATATTCATGCCCATATCAGCATTTTTAGACGATCCAATGTGGTGGGTCATTTTTAGACAATACCCAATAGTAAATTCATGTGGCACGGGTCCGAATTGGCAGTGGATATTAAGGAAGAAACCTTGATAGGAAAAGATTGAATGACAATGTCGGGGAGGGTACCCATGTCCTTGCCCTAGGGCCTTGATGTGTAACGGCGTGTCATTTTCACCGTGTGCGTAGGCTAACACCCGGGCATCTATCTACAGTCTCGTGCGCCAGGCGATCTCTCTCGAGCCTCGATGAATAAATAAATAAATAAATATTGCACACGTAACTCGAACCAAAAGGGAGCACCGACCCAACGAGCCTCGGAACGCAGTCATCCGGGCGTTCACACGGAGCTCGGAGAAGAAAATCACGCCCCGGCCTCCGGGCTGGTTGTATCGGCCTTTTTGCCGGTGCAACTCGAAGACGATATAGGAAGGCATGTCGATAGAAGGAGCGCTCCTGAATATCGACGGCAGGTCGATATCGGGGTTGATTCTCGGCGACGGTATCTCCCAGTAACATGATGTCGTAAAGACGTTCCGCCACGTTGCCGACGCAGCACTTTGCTGGCTAAAAATGCAATTATCCATGTTGTCCTAGGCATTCTTGGGACTGAAATATGCAAGGATGCGCCGAGAAGACCGCCGGGACTGTCCCGGGTGCCACTCACTCCTCCGGGTCCGCGACGAGCATGCCGGTGAGGACCACCTGGGAAGAAATTTTGTTGTCAGGGATGACGATAGGTTTCCTTCATCTCAGGGATAATTGTCGCACACATGCACGCCAAGTAGACAACTGCAAGTTGAAGAACCATTCTCCGGTTCAACTCGCAGACCTGAAGGATCAAGAATAATGAACACGTCGAAGGAGACAGCACTCGGATCAGCTTCAGATGTTCGGAACTGACGCATTTTATTTCGAGAGCTGTCTGTACAATAACCAAAAAAAAAACCAACCAACCAACCAAAGAAACAAATTTTTGCAGCTCTCCTCGAATCAATACTGCTGCTGCTGCTCCATCGAATTTGTCAAGAGGAAACAAGCTTACACCCTTAGGCAGATGAAAGATCAAAGACTTTAGCGCAATGTGGCATTAGACCGAATCTTGTGTACCCTCAGGGATAGTCAAAATCCGAATGAGCTGTCTCCCGCCCAACTCATTCTCCTCTTGTGTTGTGATTGCGACCATAAAATTTGTTGTCACAGCAATGCTTGTGTGATGAACATCGAATCCATCCCGAGTTTGCCGAGCCCTCTAATCCAAACAGAACCAAAGTGGAGCCGAAGACCTGATGATCATTAACTTTTCCCTCATTGAGCTGTTGAGCTATACGACCACGACAGCTAAACTTCAACCAACTGCCCAAGACTTTCATCTGCCTCGGATCTTCAAAATTTACCTTCAGGGTTCAGTCTCTCTTCCTCGGCATAGAGAAATGGGTATTGAGAACTTTCAGGACTAGCTCCAAAAACTGCAAACAGATAATTATATAAAATTAATATATTTTTACAAAAATACACCCCCCCCCACCTCTCTCTCCGTCCACCCACCCCACCACCGCTCCTTCCCCACTCTCTCTCTCTCTCTCTTCAGGGAGAGGTGTTAGAACTTAGAGGTGAGCCCATCTCTCTAATTGAAGAATTCCACATCTCCAAGCCGCAAAGTCATTAAAGGAATCAAGAGCTGGTCCAGTAATTTTTCTTGGTCCAGGAAACACAATTACAGCCCACACTTTTATCCAAACAATGAAAAGAGGCCGTAAAGTCATCCAATTCCATGGAATTGAGCCTGATTACAGCCAATTGTGGCGACAAATATCAGATCACAAACTATTCATAATCTTTGCTAAATTAGCAGCCAGAGGATTGCAACTTGACAGTACAGTTGTCATATAGTTGAAAATTGCCAGTAAAAAACTTCCTCACTTGCGTACTATCAGCCTGTTCAGGTTTCCTATTTGAATTCAAATTTAGTATGCCTTTAAAAAGTTGGACTAACTCATAGACTATTGTATTTAAAGTAGAGTTTCCGAGGACAGAACATATTAACCAGCCACAAAACTTTGGCAATAAGCACTTTCACATTTATCTTAGAATTTCAGTTTAGCTCGTCTCTACATTTTTTTAAAGTAATTTAGCTAATTGCTTTAGATTTAACTTAGTTTAATTGTAAACTAATATCATTATCTGAGTTATCTTATGCTTCTGTTCCTATCCTAGTACCTAGACATATAACTGAGAGAGGTACATAAGGGCACTGTCTAGATAAAACCTTTCCATAAGGGTAGAATATGGCACATTAATTGGACCACATAAGGAGTCAGTTTCAGTTGATGTCACATCCAAATCAAAATATGACTACTTTTATCCCAAATTTTTGCATGCGGTTTTGATATGTGATAATCAGATCTCCACTCCATAAAATAATATCCGTACCTCTTTGTATTGTGGCAAATATTTTCATTTTTTGTATAACAAATATTTTCTAGTTTACTTATAACTATCGTGAATATGTTTTGACATGTTACAAAACAGCTGTTTTCTATTAAGAGAAGATTTCCATTCACACCAAACCCCCAAAAAGAAAAGAGACCAGGAAACAGAAGCACCCAGTAAATTTGACTCAAGTGTTAAAATTGATTCTCCAGGAAGTGGTAAAAGTAGGGTGTACCTCAAGCCCTTCACTTTTCGTGGACCCAAAGTAACAATAAGCTCTGCCAATAACAACAAACAGAGGAGAAGAATATCACAACATATACAATATCAATGAAGTTTTGTGAATGCATAGAACGATTTCTGCAAGTAGAAATACTGGAAGTGTTACCTCCCCACAGGTTGAGTGACCGGAAAAGCCGGCAAGGTCATCCAAGACCAAAGCTCAAGAACATCCTCGGTATTTACAGAGGATCATTTCCAGTACCTTAATCATCCACTTAGGACGGTTTGTCCATGAAAAGAACAGAATGGCAAATTATCCACCAGCCTTCACTATAGTATTACGGCCAAAATTGTTCACCATATAAGCAGTCAACCACTTGAAAACGGTTGCCCTAATGGTTCTGATCCCCAAATGATGTTCACTTCCATTCTCATTTTACTAGAGAATTAAAAAATAATAATACAAAACTGTACTACAAGATAAACTCCTATATGTGCCTCCAAAACAACCAATTAAACCCAGCCTGTGTCTTAACCCATGGAAACTTCACGGTGAGAGATACCCACATCAAAAAATAGAAGCCAATGACCTTCTTAGGTACATACTGGCGGATGCTATTTATATTCCCTCTTCTTATCATTTTCTCACAGGGAGGTGATAAATCAGAGAAAATGATTTATACAGAGGCTTAATCTTTAGTGCTGCCTAAACCAGATATAGTTATCGCACTTCTTGCAAGCAGTACACTATGTACTAGTCCATCTATGTCTTGGAAGCTGAAATCAGTAACCCTTTTTAAGGAGGTTATAATATGCTCCTTGTTTTGGGACTCTTTCATGCTCCCATTAGCGGCCAAGAAAGCAACCTGAGACTTCTGTGAGGCTTCCATCGCAAGATTAACATCCTGTGTCTGCAAATACCAAGGGACCAACAAGTTCAAAACCACATGCCAGCACAAATGAACCGATGGTCTATCTCTGATAAATCTAACTCTTTTAAAGAACAAAATGGGCAAATTTTAACAAGATAATTAAGGACCACAATTTTTATTCCTACAATAATATGTGCTTTTAATTCTTAAAAAAAACCCTAGATACAATTAGGCCTGCCTTATATCAAATTATAATCCTCATTATCATGGTAATATAGTTCATACATTCAAAGATTCATCCTAACTGCTTTGAGCAAGAACATAGGGGGGAAACTAGGTTCAGTAGACTTACAAAGTCAAGAAGCCGTACAAAGCTCGGGAAATTTCGAGCAACAACTATATGATTTCCAACAGCATGAGAGGCAGCCCCTTTTGATAGATTACACCTATCTGCAACTGCTTGATTATTTAAGTTATCAATATCTGATGCTGAAGAAGATGGCGATTCACCTAGAGAAAAATATCAATGGAAAATAATTTGCTCATGCCCAAAAAAAAGGGAAAAAGAAGACCCATATTACCTTTTTACAATAGAAAATAAATTTTTAAAAAATAAAGCGTCAGATCCAGATCAAGATCTAGATTCTCCTCCCAGAACAATACAACTGCTATATATATGTGTATTCACTTTTGAGGTATATATATTAAAATAGTTACTTCATTGCCAATATGCTTAGAGATTTTGCAAGTACCATCATGGTAACACAGCTTGAATACCTTGCTGTAGAGTTGCTTGCAACTCATGCCAATCTCTGCTAAGACTAACATGTTTGCAATTCACTACCCTCATGTAAGCAACCTCCATGCATTTGTAGGCCAAGGCTGCTGCAGCCAGTTCTTGGCACCTTTCAAATTCAGCGGCACAGGATCTGTGGAATTGAGAGATTCAGCAGCATATTAATGAAAACTAAACCAATCCAAAGATATCCTATGGTGCTGTCTCAATCTAAAAAGGGAAGCACTTATCAGCCCCAGTTTCTGTATTCAAAGACAATGAGTATTATAAAAGGTCAGTAAGTTGATATACCAGATTCAGAAAAGCAAAGATAGTCCACTAGTTTTGAACACTAATATAATCGCAGAAGCAACATAAATTGGAAAAGCATTACAAAAAGAAATTTATTCCGCAATTTAATGTACATTTTTTTTTCACAAAGATATCACTACTTACTCAAAGAGTTTTGCTGCTGTATTGTAGACCTGTAGTGGAGTCACCTCCCTGTGTCTGCTACTCTCACCATGGCCACTTTCTAGAAGTGAAGCTCCCTCAAGGAACTTCAGGGCAGCTTCAAAATATGACTCATTACCTTCAAAGCCAAAATTGGTCCCCTGCAGATATAATGATAAAAAACATTCTATAAGTGGTGACACCCTTAAAACTGATAACAGATCATTTCTAAAATCAGCAAACCTTTAGCACCTTCAGACGATCTGCAAGGTCTCTGAGTTTTTCTGCTTCTTTCAGAACAGCACAAGCTGTCTGAACAGATTGACAAGCTCTTGATGGACTAGATGAGAGAACATCTTTGACATCAATTTTGGATGTAAGACGTTCCATCTTGGAAGTGCCATTCTTTTTGCTCCTTAACAATGCCTTTGATAGGTCACTAGTGCCTGCAGTATCCCCAGGGAGTCCATTGCATATATTCCTCTGTCCTACAAGCTGAGAATCCTGACTTGGTGCCCCTTTACCCTCCTCCCCAAGATGCAAGGACAACATCTCCTTACTACTCATGGATTCTGCTGACATCTGAGCAGCTTCCACTCTGCAATTAGAATCAGGACAAGTATTCTCACTAGGAGATTCAAGGCCGTAATCACTATAGAGAGTGTTTATTCTCCCATCTGACTGAGCATGCTTATTTTGCTTTGAAAAATCCCTCCTTGCGTGATTCTTCACTTTCTTCTCAGCATGGTCAGGATTCATATGATTCTGAACTTTATCAAACGGTGGGGTATTGCTCCCTTTCACCAGAGATTCATGTCCTTTGGCCCTGTATAGATGCTCTGAGAAATTTTCAACAGCTGCTTCAAAAGTCCTTACATTGTCTTTATCGGAATCAGATTCAGAGTTTCTTCTCTTAACATTAGATTTTAAAGAAGAAAGGTTCCCATTTTTCTGCAGACATACAGCATCCCCAGAATTCACATATGCACCATTCTCATGAAAATTGTGATCCACAGGAAACTCACCATGTTGTGCATAATCATTAGTTCTATCAAGATTATGGCCATTCCTAAACACAGAAAATCGCTTAGCATCTTTCTGTAAAGTTCCAGATTCAAGGGATCCCAAATGGAAGCCATGGGATTCTTTCTCCACAACAATCCCAGACTGCTTGCCCCCAATTTTCTCACCAGAGCCTTCACCTACATTATCCATAACAGGCAGAACTCCATTTGGTGCCTCCCCTCTAGTCAGAACATCATGGCCCACAGATGATAACTTGACTAAATTAGTGACCCTCAAGGGAAAGGAGGAGACAGATTCCACAGGTGAACCGTGCACCTCATAATTCACTCTTGACTTTTGAGAGCTTGATACCTTTGAAGAAGTTGAAGTAGCCTGTATAGGGGCCAATTGTTTCCTGTCTTTGCTAGGATGCTTGTCCCCTTCCACAGCATCAGTAAAATGCTTTTTAATCTCAGATGATAAATTTTTTATCGCCTTACCTTCTTTCTTGGGTCTGCTATTGCCATCTCTGCTACTTGTATCCCTTAACAGAGTGTCTGAAAACCTAGACTTCTTTCCTTTCCTTAACATACATTGATCAGTCTCCTCTGCCATTAGCTTGCTGTCCTGCATAGAATGATGATGTAGCTCGCCATCAATTTGATTGTCTTCAGATCCTTTCAGCTTCCTTTTCTTCAAAAACCCACTTTCTTTCAAATCCATTGAAGTGCAATCTGTTGAGACCTTAGATTGTTTGCTGAGATTCTTTACTGAGACTGTTAGTCTGCCCCCAAAATGCTTTACTTCCTTAGCAGAATTGCATTCAATGGAATGACCATTATTGATATCCTTGCAGCTACCTTCAATGCCAGAGTTTCCAAGTTTAGCACCATTATTAACATCATCTCTCTTAGTTCTTTTAGAGGCCTCAAATTCAAGTTGATTGGATTTCCTCTTAATCTTCTCTTTGCTCAGCTTTTTATCGCCTGGGAACATTTCAAAATTAGTCAGCAGTATTCCAATCCATACACATAGTTGAAGGAAAATAAAACTGTAATTTTCAGATAAATACCTTTATTCAGGTTCTTGCTCTGCTTCACTATGTTTTCACCCAAAGCCACGTCCTGGAATTTGCTTTTCTGCATATTACACCTCCTCAATGAATTGCATCCAGCAGAAGATGGACTCATGTTATTCAAACTTCTGCTTTTGACATGTATTCCCTTATTTTTCTTTAGCATTTCCTTTTGGCCCAGCTTACTCTTCCCTCGACCATCTGTAGCAACAGTACTAACATCTGAAGGATTTTTCCCTAGATGCTGAATAGAAGAAGTGACTCCAATTGTAGATCCATTAGCATGACCCAGACCTTCAAAACCTGGGTATGGAATAAGACCGCGCATTATCCCTGTAGTCACATCTTCATGAATGTCACAACTGATCATTCCAGGCCTGTGACAATAATAAAACTAATATCAATACAGCAGCAAAGTCCAAGTGATTAAACACAATTTTGACATTCTACAAAGCAATCCAAGAAATGTGGACAGAACTTACAGCCAATCTAGCATGCTACACGTCCACCTTTTAGGAAGGTCCTCAGGTTTTATACCATTCGGTAGAAGCCGCCATTTCTCACACAAATCACAACAAACCCAATTTTCCAAAAGTGAAGCTGCAGTAGGAACTGTCTTGGAGGTGCCACCACCAGCAGCAGCAGCATCTACAGCACATTTCACATGCGCCTCAGAAAATGAGCCACTAATCACTCCACTAGCATTTATTTCCCTTGCATTAGCCAAAACAGAATCATTCTCTACCACGTGAAAGGTGAAGCCAGCATCCCTCTGCCTTCCAGCTGAAGGTGCCTCAAGATGCTTCCATCCCCCATTTGAGCAATCTGATGCATCTAAACTGTTACCAAGCCCAGCTATATCCTTCCCAGACATCGGATCCAGCACCTTCTCTTTTGACTGGGGGATCTCATGACTAGACATCTTTTTAACTTTCCCTCCAACACCTGCAAGAGACCTCAATCGATCTTTTCCTGGGATACTGGCTTTATCATCTGACTGGCTGCCCTTTGGTTTCTTTTTCACTCCTACCAGAGGCTTTTCATTTCGAAAAGGAAAATTAGCATCACATGGAGCTTCATGGGTGACCTTCAATTTCAAACAATTCACTTCCCCAGTCACAAATTCGTCCTTGTTTTTGGCTACATGACATCTATCTTTTGGGAGCACACAAACATTGTCATCTTTCCCTATTCCATTTTCCCCTGAATCAAATGGAGCAGCAACCTTTGAGGTTGCAACTCCATGTTCTCCAGACTTCACAATTGTAATCTTCTGCCTCCTTTTCACCTCTGTATCATAATCAGGGCCAGATACTGGCCTCAATCGTGTCTCCTTAACAGAATTAGAGCTAGTCTTCCTTCTCACCTTAATATTATTGGCCTCCCCAACGACTTCAGATGCTTTAGCAGCATTGTTTCTGGGCTCCCCACAAATATTTCCTGTGCTAGAAAAAGATGCTTTTTCTGAGTTATAATGCAGGCTAGCCTCATCATCCAACATCTCTTTTTTTATTTTTTGCTTCACTGGAATTGTCAATTTGTTATCCATCATCGTACTCCCATTTTTCACCTCTACTGGACTTTTGTTTCCATTGTCTGGTTTTATTCTCTTCAACTTCGATAGCATTGCATCTCCCTGAACAGTGACTAACTGATCCACTGAGATGGAACTCTTTCCAGAACAAACTTTCACATTTTCTGCAGGGTCAATGTCCTTGGGAAGTACTACTTCTTTTATCAAGGAAAGGAGACTATCACTAAGAGGAGATACAAGATCAGAACATGGAACTGGGAGGGATGTCATAACCTGTTTCAGAGCACCAACAAGATCAATTAATGTAACCAGATCATATTGCAACCCAAGAGGGAGAAAGACCAAAATATATAGAAGATGAGATGACATTCACCAGACGAATATAAGCAGGAGATTCATGAGTGGTTTCCACAGGCAATGGTGGAAACCCACCACATTCCTGAGAACTGCTACTCCACGATGTGGATGGGGAACCTTCAAGACCCAATCCACTATAAAGAGCGGTATTCGTCTTTGTGTTGTTATCAGAGCCCATTTTGATGCGAACCTTCAGCGGTCTTTGATCGGCTCCCTTTCCTGATTTAATCAGAGATCCACCTCTTGTAGGATTCTTAGCAATTGGACCAGAACAGAAGTGTGGGTCTTGATTCACTTGTTTGATCAAAACATCCCCACTTGGAAACTTTACATTATGCAATTTATCTGCATTGCACTGGGCAGCTCTGACCCTTGAAGAAGGTAGTGAAGTTGCAGGTGCTTCCAAATTCTGTGGCACACCCTGCACATAAAACTAATCATGTCCTCCAACTACTTACTCAGAAAATTTTCTCTAACATATTTCATCCAATCATGATGGAGAATGTAGAAATAAGTAACCACGTACTCCAGCAGATAAATTGTTGTTTTGAGATTTAGCCAAGATGCTACTTCTTTCAGGGCTCTTTTGGTGAGGCAAACTAGAAGGTGATCGTTCATAGGTAGGTAAAAATGAACCGTACCCACCAAATTTAGCACCTGTAAAAATATAAAAATAAATTTAACTCTCATAACATCACTTATCAGTCACAAATGCTGACATCTATGCTTCCAATCCTCGGAATTTCCATCATAACTCACCCAAATTTTCTGCAGTGACTCCACCTTCAAAATCTTTCTGGAAATGACCCAGATAATTTTGGATCTTCTCATCCTTGAACAACAAATAGCCATCATAATGAGTGCCGCAACATACTAAAACAACCGATCACACTAATGGAACCATCCAATGCACTAATCGTGAAACTTTTAGATCTACTCCATACCTTGAGGCATACAATTAAAGCCTTCTTTAGAATCACCTAGTAGTTATATTATATCTTCAGGAGATGTAGAATTTCCAATCTAATGAACCAATGATATTTTCCAGGAACTCAACCCTGATACCTACTATTTCCCAGAATTGGCAACAAAACCCTCCAGAAGTACTAGCTAATGGGTTAATTTGAGTTTGATAATTTCAACGCTAGAGATACTTAATTGAACCCATGGATGGTATGAAGCACAAGCTAAAACTTTGACCAACTAAAAGAAGCAAAAATGCGCCATATGGACCAGTTACTCCCAATATCAGAATTTCCATTTAATTGTTATGGCAAACCAGTTAATTCTACCAGGTCTATGCTTTTGAGAGATGAGAATTACGACAACTATTATGTTTCTCCTCGCACTTTCTCTCTGATCAAACAGATATGAGCTCCCAATTAAGCCGGGATGACGATCAAACACTATCTGGAGACTAAACTGACAGCAAACTAAATGACCAATCTAACTTCATTAGGGCCCTCTCCTCCCAAGTTAAGCCTAACCTCATACCAAAGACTCCAACCTCATAATAAGCAGGAGCACAGGTCAAGCCCTTACAAGGTAAGAGAGGGCAATGTCAGGGTCAATGTTGTTGTCGCCACCTCCTTCCCCCGTGTAATAGCATGCCTCGCCTTCTTCAAGCTCGGTGCTATTAATCTCCTCCATGCCCGTAACAACTACGAACAACCCTAGAGACCAGAGTGACCCCTAACCCTCACAAAACCCTAACCCTAATCCACCTTCCCTGAAATCCAACATCACTCCGGCGACTTTCACATTGCCCTAATTGATCAGCGCTCAGTAACTCACCCGAGACCACCGCCAACCCTCCCAACCGACCAACTCCCAATAAACGGTTCCTCACATAACCCTAACAAAATCCAGTCCGATTAACCCAAAAAAAAAAAAAAGCAGTCCTCCCCCCACAACCGCCGGCGCGATCGATGCCGACTCCGATCAACTCGGGCGAGTTCTGTTGCTAGTCGGGATTGGTTCCGATTTTCCCACTTGTTCTCACTCACACACACACGGATACTCACTCTTCCCCCGGGCTATTCCAATGTGAACAGCAGACACGGAGCTGTCCCCTTTCCCTCTGTCTGTGGTCTTCTCAGTTCAATATCTAGAAAGGCCAGCGGGCCCTTAACAATTGAATGGAGAATGTAAGGATCAGTCTGTCAAAAAACTAAAATTTTTATTTTTCTTTATTTATTTATAACATATTATATTGACGATATTTTTCCTATTCCCATTTTAAGTATGGAATTGAATTGCTGTATGTATTTTGGGAATTTTGTTTTTTTAAAAATAAAAAGAAAAGGATGATGATGATGATGATATTAAATAATAATAATAATAATGTGCACAGCGGGCGGACGCTCCAGCTTCGGAAGGGAACTGTAGCTTCCCAAATTGGTGGTCGGTCGCTGCACTCGCGGTTGGAGACGACGCGTGAAAGCAACGCGCTTGCGGTGGGGAGTGGAGATGTGTGACAGCTGACAAGTCTGCTGTTACCGGGGCGCCTGATTCTTGGGGTGGCTGTCGCGTGACGGCGTCGTTTTGGGTCCTGTTGGAAGGCTGTCGCGCAGCCTGGCACCGGCTCATCCGCCGCGGATCTTTTATTATTCGGACGGCCCAATGGGACTTTTGTCGGCCGAAGCGGAAGGTCGGTGGGGAAGTTCGAATTTTTGGAATAATTATGCAAAAATTTTATATGTTTGATTTTTAAAATACTTCTTTTTAATCTCTTATATTTAATTTTATAATATTTAAATCCTAATTTTAATACTTTATTAACATAATAGTTGTTCAATGGCATGTTATATTAATATGGCTAGAAGTGATTGACTATTATACTTATATTAGCAAAATTTATTAACATGCCATGATAACATGGTGTGGAAAAGTAAGGTGCAAACATTGTCATACAAGCATATAATCGTCATATGAGGATATTATATTACATGTGAATAAATTATTAAAATTATGATTTGTGAAATAAATAATTTTAAATATGTAGTATTATATTATAAAAAAACAAATATATAAAATTCTCGCGAGAGTAGGACTCTATGTCCAATTTTAATACTGTTTGTGTGTATTATTTCCGTGTGAATTTAGGCCCATTTGACTCTATTAGACTAATTTGATGATCATGCTCAACTGCTTTTTAGGTGGAATTCTTAAGATGCAGGGAGCTTTACCTTTAACAAGACCATGAAATTTAATTTGATGTATATTTTTTTTAAGCACACCTTAATACTAATATGTGATTAAGTTATGATTTTTGAGAAAATTTTCATTGATCATCTCAACATGGAATTCGATTTTTAAATCACATATTTAGAGGTATAATAAGAGAACTATTTATTCGATTCAAAGTTGGTAAAATTATTTATCCTTTTTGTTCTTTTTTTTTTGGTACTTCTTCATTGAGAGGAAATCCTGATGAGAAACCCTCTTCAACTTCCACCGCTCCATAATGCGCCATATCTTCTTCTTCTTCTTCTTCTTCTTCTTCTTGTGCATAATCATTGAGATCAGAATGGATGAATGGGACCAGCAGAGCACAACTTGGAAGGGTTCTTTAAAGATGATAAGTCGCCTCTTGACCCATTGTCCGCACCCTGTCGGCGGGTTTCGGTCTCTTCTTCCTTTCCTTCGCTTCATCCCTTGGGACTTCTCAACCGACCATGTCTCCTCGTCGATGCTCCCCCCTGCCTATTTATTTCTGATGTGGGCTTCACGCTCGGGCCCAAGCCCAGCTCGACAGACCGACTGACCGACCCAACTTAGTCCCACCGAGACCTTTCATGGGGTCGGTCACGGCTGCCAGAGCCATCTGACTCGCGCCCTCCGCGTTACTCTGGATATCTTGCCTGCCCCTAACGTTGCACCTGGGAGACAAGACACATTAGCTTATTATGCCTAGACACATTCGAGGTCTAGGGAACCTTCTTCTCCTCTCTTTACATACTTAGCTCCTATATACCATGATATGGAGTGACCATCTCGAACACCATAGCCCAGTCTTGTCTTCTTGCAGGTTCCATGGAGCCATAAGGCGACCACCACCACCACCTCCAGGTCCCCCCATGCCTGATTTTCTAGCCATCCGAAATCCATAACCCGTGAGATGACCCAAAAAAACCCATCAATATCTATAATTTTTTTTAAGACTAAATCGAGATTTCTTTTGAATATCAATAATAAAAAATTTTAATAATATCAAACTTGATGTGCAAAAGGCTGAACATGTTGTTTTTGTTAGGAACACAATTGTTTATATTATATCAACATGTTAGAATTTTTTCCTAGTACATGTATTTACAAGCTAATTAAATATAATTCATTCACATTCAAATGAAATTGACACATTGAGAGAAACTATCATCGGCATCTAGTGGTCAACAACGAGACCCCGATCTCGAATTGGAATTGTTGGTAGAATCCATCTGGTTTAGATCAGACCCATTCACCTGATCCATCTATCAAATCAACCTGAGACAAGTTGGTCTTATTGATAAGCTGTGAGGGTGAGTAATTAAGGATATAAAATGTCGAAATTGAAGATGGTAGGAGCAGCAGCAGTCGAGGCCCCGCCGCCCTCGAACTCACCCGGTCTATTTTAGGCCAAATTAATTGATTTGAGAAAAACCGATATTTTAGGGCACAATTCAGTCATTATAATTTACTTTAGATTGAATTGATTTTTGAGATATAAATTGTTTCAACTGGAGGGTGGTGGACTAGAATTGAGGCCCCCAACGCTCCTAACTTGTCCGGTTTTATTTCTCGTATCGATAGGAGATTAATTGGTTAAATCAAGCGCAGTGGAGTTCAGGATCAAGAATAATTTATCTAATTTTCTCAATCGCACGATGGGTTTTAAGTTGGAGAAATTATCTCATACAACAATTATATGCATCAACAAAATGTTATTATTATTTTTATTTAATAATTATTTTTTAACTTATTAACTATTTTTAAGGATTTATTTTATTTTTTAAAAACTTTTTAATAGTTTAAAATTAATATTTTATTAAACAAATATACCTTATATTATATAATACGTAATATAATCATGATATGAGACGCTAGTTTCACTCACCATAACTTTTGGTCGAAAACAAAAAAGAAAATTAGGGGTATAATAGTTTTTTTCTGTATTTTTATTTTATTTTTGCTGATTAAGGCTTGATTATATGATTTCTCGGATTCGATCGTAATCTCCCCTGCCCGTCCATCGATCCTCCTATGGCACCCTCCCAATTCTAGCCCCGGCCTCCCTCTTCCCCGACCGGCTGATTCCACTCGCATTTCAGCTGGAGCCTTCAGCTCCCGTTGAGTACCTCACTGCTCCTCTTCTTGCCAGGGTGAGTTCCTCCTCCCAGCTGGGGTCCTGCTCCGATGTCCGTGCGATTGCCTCTTCGGCAAATGCATCTTGCGTCTTGCCTGGGGGTTGGAGCTGCTGGGCCTTCGAGTAGATGGTTCTTACTTCTTTTTTATGGGTCTCTATTCCCTGCAGCTAAACTGGCAGGAATGTCGGAAAATTTTCTCTGCTCTCGGTGAATTCAATAGATTTTTTCGGGTCCTCCTCTTCTGATCTTTGGCTTTTCTTTTCTTGAACTTGGTCTGCGGTGCAGTAACGGTATCAGGAGACCCCATGCCAGTAGTTGTTTCCTGGGTTATGCTGATTGAGAATAGGTTGCGGAATCGGGAGTAAGGTCGGGTCCGGTCATGGATTCTGCTAGGGAATACAGTGGAGCTGGGAGCTTGATACAAGTTCCTAAGCGCTTTGTGTGGCCTTATGGTGGTAGAAGTGTGTTTCTGTTGGGTTCCTTCAACAGGTGAAGCTTTAGTCTTTGCTAGTAGATCCTATCATTACGTATTTTCTGCAGAATTTAACTTTCCTTGTCCATCTTCCCTTCTTGCGAAGATGGTCTGAGCCTCAACCGATGACTCCAGTTGAGGGTTGCCCTACCGTATTTCAAGTGATCTGCAGCATTCCACCTGGATACCATCAGGTTAGATTGCATTAACCTAGGTAATGGCCTATGTTAGCCGCATTCTAATGTCAAATATTAAAAAATGGAAATATATCTGCTGGTATGGCAAGAATGAGAAATATCATCAGGTGTACGAGGCATGAGAAACGTCCTTGAAGCACTTGGGCATGCCATAAAATTGTCCTTCAAGGTGATCAGTAGTGAGGACTTATTGATCCTACCTGACTTGCAGTACAAGTTCTACGTCGATGGAGAATGGAAACACGATGAACACCAGCCTTATGAAATGAGTGAATATGGCATTGTGAACACTGTCTTCTGGGCAACAGAGCCTAATTGTGTCCCACGGTCCCCAGCAGGATCCCATCCACCACTGCCATTGTCTAACATGGATATAGATAATGAGGTCTTCCAGCGGCTGGTAAGAGTTGGAGCTTTATAGTATGTTCTTGCTTTGCTTGTATAACGAATGTTTTCATGTTCAATTCTAATGTATCCGGAATATATTTACCAATCTGTGTATAGATATTCCTAAATAGTGGGATTTAGGAACTTCTCATAGGAGTATTGACTCGGTTGCACTATGTTTTTATTATTGAGCTCGTTGTTGCCTCTATGTGGCTCAAGTATTTTTCACTTGAGTTATGGAACTGTTGTCTGTTCCCTGTAAACATGAACCATTTGTATAATGTCCGCTATAAAGCTCTTTATTATCTTACCCTGTTTTCCTATGAAATCTGCAGGTTCGGATATCAGATGGTACACTGACTGAGACAGTTTCAAGGATATCAGATGCTGATCTACTTCTCTCTCGTCACCGTGTTTCTGCATTCTTGTCTTCCCATGCTGCTTATGAGTTACTGCCTGAATCAGGCAAGGTCAGGATGCTTTACCACTGGCCTAACAAAGGGGGTTCATTGCCCTTGTCTTTGAAACAAAAAGTCAAATTTCACCCAATTTTGATCATGTGTAACAACAGGTTGTTGCACTGGACATTGATTTGCCGGTAAAGCAAGCATTCCACATTCTGTCCGAACAGGTAATTCCTATTTACCCTTGTTTAACAGATTTGGCATCAGATTAAGCTACCATCTCAATCGGTATGGTTGGACGATATACGTGCTGCACCTCTACTCACTACTTGCTATTGAGTGGCTTAAAGAAATTTTTTTTTCCATACTGATGAGTATAACTTGATGACCTTTTGGAAATTCTGTTCTCACCTTATGTAAAAGTTGTATTAATTGTTTTCTCCTATTGACACATTAGTGGAGGCAATAATGATCTTGTAGATAAATTGGCTGTTTAATGGTTGGTTAATTTAACTATACTATGCTATTGATTATCCACTGATCACCAACTTGGAATTTTTGTCTTTACGGAACTGATTTTTCCAGGGAATTCCTACAGCTCCTCTCTGGGATTTTCACGAGGGGCAGTTTGTTGGAGTTTTAAGTGCAATGGATTTCATTCTAATCCTTAAAGAGGTAACATAATCTGCCAAATTTAATATCTGCTTCTTTAGGGGAATTTCTCCAAGGCTTATACCTACAATTATATAGGTTATCCACCCTTTTGGTGTTGATCATAGAATATCGAAAAAATCAGTGGGATAAATTCCTCTCTTTTCCCTTTTAAAATTCAATGTATAGTTTTACAGTTAAGGCGAACTAACTTGAGAAATATTTTCTCTGTTTTTTATTATGGAATGGAATTATAATAGCTCATGTTTTGTTTTTTCAATTGAATGTAATTCTCATTGCTCACTTTAATGGTTCATATATAGAACTTTACAGAGTAATTTTACAGAAACCCCCGAATTCCTGACCTCTGTGCAGTTCATGCTTTGTTTTTTCTTATGTGACTTGCATTTTTTGTTGCTTAGCTGATTGCTTCTACCCTGAATACTAGTAATGATCTGGGCAGCACTGTTTTATGCATAGAAATCTTAGTGCCATATGATTCCCTTCTGCAGCTTGGGAATCATGGATCCAATCTGACTGAAGAGGAGCTTGAAATGCACACAATAGCTGCATGGAAAGAGGGTAAAGCATATATGAACAGGCAGATTGATGGGCATGGGAAAGCATTTTCAAGGCCTCTTGTTCATGTGAGTTCATGCGCATGCCTTAATTTTGTTTCTGAATTACTGGGTTTTGTCCATTCAGCCTCAGTTTTATTGCCTTGGTGTATCAATTCATCTGTTACTCGGTCCAAACTGTTGCCATAGTCAGGTAAGTGTCATGCCTTCCTGAATTCGTTTTTCAAGAAATCTCTCTTGAATTTGCAGCTTGAACTTCAGTGATATATAATTGGAAATTTTTGAATTATTTACTGTACCTTACTTTTACCATTGTTAAAGAATACAGTTGTTTCCTTCTTGCTCAGCTCTATATCCTATGTTTTAAGTTGAAAGGATTGTGAAATGGCATATTCTTCTTTGCTGAGTTATGCAATTTTCAATATATTTGCAGGCTGGACCATATGATAACTTGAAAGATATCACACTAAAGATTTTGGAAAACAATGTTGCAACAGTTCCAATTATCCACTCAGTTTCAGAAGATGGTTCCTTCCCGCAGCTGTTACATATGGCTTCACTCTCTGGAATTCTAAGATGTAAACAGTATCATTTTTCTAAATATATTAATTTATATATAGTTATGTTCTTCTATCATACTTTAAGTGACCAGGATTTGCCACTCTCTTTCAGGCATTTGCAGGTATTTTAGACACTGCTCTAGTTCGTTGCCTGTGCTTCAGCAACCAATCTATGCAATTCAGATTGGAACTTGGGTTCCCAAAATCGGGGAATCTAACAAACGGCCATTAGCCACTCTAAGACCTAGTGCTTCACTTAGTGCAGCATTGAATTTACTGATTCAAGGTTTGTATTTTTTCTACTCTATATTCTGGTGTCCCATAATTATTTATAATCTTTTGCTGTCTGCTGACAGGTCAGCCTCATAGTTCCATTTTGGCATTTTTATTCCTTGAGTAGTGTTTTTAGTTTTATGTGATAATTAGAAATGTAGTACCTTCTCAAGCCATGAGGTTTAGTAGAGAATTTTTTTTATTTGTTTTGATATGACTTAGTTCGTAAACTCAATCAGAACTCTGCTGATGTCTTCTCTTCTATTTCTATATTTTTTTCATTGGCAGGGATCTGCTTAACTTATATCTTACTGATAGTTTTGTATTCAATTTATTGTTGACAGCACAAGTTAGTTCAATACCAATAGTCGATGACAATGACTCCCTATTGGATGTGTACTGTCGGAGGTATAACTTGTTATTCCCACCCTTACTGCTCAAACTATTTCATGATAGTAGCGGAATTTATATTCTACTGCTTCCTTTTCCCTTTTTTGCTCGAAGATGATGAGAATATTTTCCAGTTGTCGCATGACCATACAGTTACTTATTTGTGGCAGTGATATAACAGTTCTAGCAAAGGACAAGGCTTATACGGACATCAATCTCAATGAAATGACTGTACATCAGGTTAGTAGGATAAGATATATGTTAGTTTATGTTTTCTGATTGCTTAGAAAGAGTTAATAGTTTGAAAACTGAGACTATAAATCCATATAGTCTGATAAGAAAAACCAAATTCAGTTTCTTGATTATCTATGAGCAGGCTTTGCAGCTAGGTCAAGACCCTCATTCACTTTACGGGCTGAGAAGTCAGAGATGTCAGATGTGTCTCCCTTCTGATTCTCTGCATAAAGTGATGGAGCGATTGGCAATCCCAGGTAGTGGATCTCTTCAGTTTCCATTACTTTTTATTGGATCACAGAGTTAATATTGTCTACTGAGCCAAATCCATACTGTTTGAACCTGCTATCCAGTTCCTTGTTCCATTAGCCTGAAAAGGCAAAGAATATTATTTTTCCTGATCATGTTCTAATCATGGAATATTGTTTATTCTCACCAATATACTGGCTAAATCATATGTGTAGGGACACCAGATATCCTGATTTTCAGTCGAGTACAAGAAAGATTTGAACCCACCCCTATTCTTATACATTTCCGAACTTGCCCTCAACATCATCCGATCAAATTCTGTCCATGCCATGGTGATTACTCCTTGGTCTCATCGATTCACTTCTTGGTTTCATGAAACCAAATAACCTTACCACAAATGGCACAGCTATTCATGTTTGAGGCTCCTGTTGACCTGTTCGGTTTAGGTCTTAGGTTCACAGTTGAGGTGTGTGGTTAAGTGTGAGGGTGCTTTTAAAATGTATGAGATGTTATCTGGTGTTTCTTGATTTCCATCTTGGCCAATTTATTTTCATGGTTATGGAGAACACATTGTCGGACAGCTAAAGCAATAGAAGGTGAACTGTCTAAGAAGGAAATTTGAGGGAATTGTCCCTACCCTGCATATAAATGGGTCACTGTTGAGTTCACCTAATTCAAAATTTTGGCATCTACTAAACCCTCAACTTCAAATCTCTGCCGAGAGCTCTTTCTGATGTTGTTTTGCCTTCTTCAGGTGTCAGACGAGTCATCATTGTGGAGGCTGGTAGTAAGCGAGTGGAAGGTATTGTTTCTATGAGCGACATTTTCAGGTTCTTGCTCGGTTAGACAACAGAAAACTATGGCAAAGAAAACAACGGAGGCATCACCACTTGAGTGAGACCAAAGTTGCCAAAGGAAGCGATGTAAGGCCGCTTATTGCTGGGGCTACTTCAAGTATTACCACGTCTGACTCGGTGTGCGTGTCAAGTGCCCTGATTGGATCAGCCTCTTCTCTAACCCGCCATTTTTCTCTTTCAAATTATTTGACTGAAGATTGGGTGGGGAAGGAAGCCAACACCATTTCAGGTGAAATAAAATCTCTCCTCTTGGCACTGTAGTTTGTTGGGTCGGTAGCAGGGTAAGGGTAAAGACAGTTGATAGTTCTGTCAGGTTTGTAGAGAAGAAGAGTATGGGGGAGTGGACATTGAATCGTTACAAATGATCATACTCTGTCGATTCTATACTCTTCGATTTGTGATGATGGGTTTTGTGTCGGGTGTTGCTGATGTTTCCTCCGTTCCTCTTGCCGGTGAGAACGCTCTTGTTTTCCGACCAATGATGAGAGACTTGTGTCAGTTGATATTGATACGGCAGCCTCAAGATAGATAAGATAATAGGGTATACTACTACATGAACATCATCATTTGACGCAGTTTTACCTGATTTTACTAGACCGTCGTAGGTCTATGAACACACGGCTGTGGATTGCCTCGAGAGGCAAATGGATCCGGGAAATTTATTCAGAGGGGTTGAAACTTCAAGGCAAGGGCAAAACTGAGAAGTTAAAAGGGGCCAAAATGAAATAGTCTAATAAGAAATCGATAAAATTAAATAAGATCTCTATGGCATTTAACATATTGTCGAGGGTGATTTTGGACCGTCCACCTTGAAGTCCAACCCTGATTGCCCGTAAAAATTGTAGTTAAAATTGTAGTACGAGTCAATATAATATATATATATATGAGATTAAAAATATTATTTAAAAATATATGATATTTAAATATAAAAAATACAACAAATTTCTACTGTAATTACTCTCAAATAAATGCATTTGAGAGTTCTCCTGCATTCCTAACCTACCTATTTAAGTTCAGCCGACTCATTTTTGCTGGTGCCCACGACTGCAGCGCCTTCCTTCACCTAATTAGTGCTCACCCGACCTCAGGACGAAGCCCTGCTTAAGGCCACGCTTTTTGCCTCTCTTAAAGTAAGCAATAGCCATCACAAGCCCTAAAACAGTTAACGAAGAAACCCATTTTAGTGTTCCTTCCTCCTCTTCCCATTTCTGCGTACCCCCTAAATACGCAAAGAAATCTGCATGGTTGATGGCCTCTCTTCTTTCTTTAACATCCCGGTATTCCCCAAAGCAAGAAAATGCAAGAGTTCTGAAAAATTTATCCGTCGTGCATGGCTAGCTAAGCCCATTGGGTTTGGGTCTCTCCATCAGCTCTCTTTGTCGAGTTCAAGCTCGCAAGACTCAGGTACATATTCCTTGTAGGTTTCGTGTGGAACGGATGGAGCTTAGGCCAAGACGTGAGGTGGATTTGTTGTTTGCTTGTCATATCATGGGTTTTGGAGATGATGTAATGATGGAAATGCCATATGATCCTTACGTTTGTTCTGTGTCCATCAATCTCGGGGACCCATTTCATGCCCAACACTCGGGCGTTGAGAGACAATGGTGTCCCAGAGAGTTCCGTTGCAAACTTGGTTCGCTACTAGCCCCGCACGCTGCTAACTAAGTCGACCAGTTTCCAGCAAGCCGCCGACCGGGTGCAAGGGCTCGGCATCGACCCTGCTGACTTGAAATTCTGTGAGGCGCTTAGGGTGATGATGCAAACCAGCGAATCGACATGGGAGGGACAAGTCAGGGCCTTTCAGCGGTGGGGTTGGTCGGAGGAAACTACCATCCAGGCCTTCTGGAAGAACCCTTTTTGCTTAGCAGTTTCTGAGGATATAAGATCGCGGGGATAATGGACAGCTGCATCAATGAGATGGGGGCAGAGTCCTTGTTGATTGCAGAGCATCCTTACCTTCTCACGCAGAGCATGGAACGGTGAATCGCTCCTGGGTGAAGAAGTACAGCTGAAAGTGCTAGTGTGACTGCTGATATTGATCACTCAATGCTCGATCATTCGAGTAACTCCACTGATCGATGTGAAGCGTTCCTCATAATTCACATGGTTTTCGATCTAAAACATGACGTTTCATAGATGATGGGGCACTTCTCTGCTGCCTTCTCTTCTTCCCCAACAGATTGTTCCTCCCAAGTTCTGATTGCTTACAGGTTCACCCTGCTGGTATGATAGCTCAATCCCATGCTACGATTCCAATGAATCGTGTAGAAGGTGCCAGTTTTTGAACTAAAAATCTGCACTTTCAAGATTCCATTAGCTTAAGTGTGCTGGAGCTAAGAATCTGGACTTGTAAATTTCCAGGTCAGTGGTTGTATGAACTGAGAATCCGGAAGGTCTTATCCGTGGATAAATTTATAATTAAAAAATATATATATATAGCAATATTATTTTTAATTTAATAATTAAACAGTCATAAATTTAATTTTCATAAAAAAAAATACACTATAACGAGTATTAATATGAAAGATTTAATAATTATTTTATTTAATTTCGATTAGACTAATCAATTTAATTTTCTTTCTTAAAAAGTCTCTAAAAAAACCGCCTGTGACTTAATGTGCGATCCACGAGACAGGGAAATCCTGCACTGAGTACTGTGACTCGATGACGCCCGCTGTACTTCTCTTGCTTTGAAGAGCTGTGCCGTGTCGTCCCACCCACCCCCACAAGATCACCAGAGAGGAATACGCAATCTTACAATCTCTCTCTCTCTCTCTCCTCCTCCTCCTCCGCCATGTACAGTGGCTCCAGCGACGGTGAGGGCCACGATGCCTCTCAGAGGAAGATCCCGTCCGCCTCCTCCATGCTCTGGGTCCGCAACCTCCGCCGCTTCATCGGATCGGGCACTGGGCTCGGATCCGAAACCCTCATGGGTCTGTTTCACCTCTCCCTGCCCACTCTAAGCCCTGATTTTTCTTCCTCTTGCATGCATTGGTTTATCTAGACGTTGGTAATGTGACCTAGCTGCATTTTGCTTCCATTTTGAGCCTTGATATCATTTTGCATGTTCCGACATCGAGAAATTTAGTGTTTTTTTTAATAATGAATGAGAAATACATCGGGATATTCAAGATTGCAGCTGAGGGGAGACATTTCTTTCTGGCTTTGGTTACTTCATCTTCGGCATTTATGTTTTCCTTGTTACTTCTGCTGCAACTATGGTTTCTATCCCCGTGCTTTAGTAGGTTTTGAATTTCAATTTATAAATGTCAACACGATGCGGGCTTAATCCTGAAAGCTGTTGTGTTGTTTGGGAAATACGTACTTCGGGTAGGACTGTATGTTGCTTTTGCTTCAATTGAGAGACACTATTCAAATGGATGAACTTAGGACAAGTCCGATTTGGATTTTCAATGATCCATCTGTTTATAAATTGTTAAGAACTAAGAAGTACCTCTAGCTCCCCGTTTATCAGCCAAAAAGAAAAAGTAGCTCTGGCTTCCAATTTGCTCCAGGGATTTTGAGAAAAGGCTTCCCTAGAAAGTTGTTGTCTTGTAATCTAATAATGTTCATCATGCTTCCTCTAGCATCACCTTAGAATTACTTCCTGGAGAACTTAACAAACTTTAAAGGACTTGTTTTAAGCTTGCAAAACTTGTTATATATTTGTGGAGTGGGTTTTTCAGGGTAATTCCTTTCTGTTAATTAGGTGGCTGTTGGATTGTGCTTCTATACGATATAGGGTTACTCTTGAGTTGGAGCTTATTGCTTTTTGTGAGCCTAGTTTTTTTATAATTTGTATACCCCAATCATGATTCCTTCAATCCCCACTTCATATATAAAATTTAACCAGTTAAACAGAAGTTTCTTATTTTGGTTATTCAATCTAACCCTTCCTGTTTTGTCTCTTTCCTTTGTAGAGCTTGAAACGAAAAGAATTTTGCTTGACATATTCAAAGAAAAGCAACAGAAAAGTGCTGAAGCTGGTTCAATTCCAAGTTTCTATAAGAAGGCAAGTGTTGCAATTATCTAATTGGTCATTTGACTTACAATGCTCAATTTCTTGCTGGTGCAATGTACAACCTTTTCTTCATTGTCCCATGTCGTCTGGCCAGTTCTTTTGAGGACAGCAATTTTATTTTAGCTGGTTAAAATATAAAGGCAATATTGGTGAGATAATTATTTCCTTAGTTTGACCCATTTTGGTGCTTTCTCCAAATTCAGAAGCCAGAAGAGGGATCCATCAGTCACAGGGTTCATAGGCTGGCAAAGTATCGGTTTTTGAAGGTATCTCTTGGTTTATCTTGTTTTATCAATGAGCTTATTTTTATTTAATATCTGTAGCATCTTATCATCTACTTGCTTCTGAGATTCTCACGTACATATCATTTATGCAGAAACAATCGGATCTTTTGTTGAATGCTGATGATTTGGATGCAATGTGGGTTTGCTTAAGAGAAAATTGCGTCATTGATGATGCAACTGGTGCAGAAAAGGTCTTTTATCATATTCATTGTTATGAGATTTCTGAGATATTGTCAATTTTGTCTATGATCAACAGCTATGGTGTATGTACCTAGATTTTGCTTTTTGATCCTTTTGAGTGCTTTCTATTAGGTATTAAATGTATATAAGTGATTAGATTTTAGGTTGTCATCTGGATTGTTGTGCTTCAGGAAGTAGCAGTTTTCGTGAATCATGATTGCTTGAAATGATATTCCAATTGGGAAAAGGAAGATAGGGAGTAAGAAACATTTAATAATTTTTTTTTGGGGAGGGGGGGGGAATGTGGTAGAGTTGTTAATGTATTACACCCTTTAAGCATGCAAGATAAGTTTGTCATACTATTAAAGAATCATATCATTTTTCCATCTTGCAGATGAATTATGAAGATTTTTGCCACATTGCATCTGTTTGTACAGAGCAGATAGGCCCCAAGTGCCGACGGTTTTTCAGCCCTTCAAATTTTATGAAGTTTGAGAAGGATGATCAAGGAAGAATTGCCATTCTGCCCTTCTACCTTTACGTAATGCGCACGGTGCGTACGAATATTACTGATGTATATCTGGCTTGGAATTTCAGTACAATGATTATTTTATATGAAAATGGATATAGATGGCATGATTTCTATCCTGTCCCTTAATCCTTATGTCCACAAGAAAGTTTTATAGATACTTAAGTGCTGTGAGGGGGACAATGCATAACTACTATATCTTGTGTTTCAGGTTTCATTAACTCAGGCAAGAATTGATATGAGTGAGCTTGATGAAGACTCTGATGGTTTCCTTCAGTCTGATGTAAGTGAATGGAATGCCAGCTTTTCATTCTTCTAACTTAAATTGTTACCTCTTTTGCAAATCTTTTGTCCCAAAAAAATTGGAAGAGGATATCTGCAGTTAGAGATTAGAATGAATGATCGGTCCAGCAAAAATTTGTTTCCACTATCTCCCTTTTGACTCACTACTATCTATATTCTCAATGAAAGGTTGTTCTTTTGCCGTTTTCCTCCCCAGGAAATGGAGATTTACATAAAGGGTCTTATCCCTAATTTGGCCCAACTACGAGATATGCCTGCGGCATTTATTCAGATGTACTGCCGCATAGCTGCCCGGAAATTTTTCTTCTTTTGTGATCCTCATAGACGTGGTATGTATTGAACAACTTCATCTTGGCAAATTTTCTTCTTCATGCATTAGTAGGTTGTATCCCATGTTCTGTTTCTTCTTCATTGCTACTGTACTAGCTGCTAATAAATTTTCATTTTTCTGTTTTCGATTTTCTGGAACACTTTGAAGGAGAGAAATAGAAGGGCCTTCGAAGAGATTGGATTAGAAGGGAAAAAAAAATATAGTGGACTGATGGTTTCGGGAGTTGTATATTTGGCATACACAATTGTACAGGAGGGGGAATCAATTTATGGTGAACATGATTGATATTTTGTTGTGTTCAAGATGTTGAGCTTAGGCCCTTATTTTGGTATATGATTTTGCGCTGTCTTGGTGAACACTAATAAAATTGTTTATTTTCAAAAAGAAAATGTTTTTTTTCCCTTTCACTTTTTCTTTGAACTTTTATTCTGCTAACTTATTATTTGTTGCCCTTCTAAACCTCATCTATGGAGTAGCCAATGTACAGGAATAGTTTATTAACTGCAAAGGAATTCCTGTTTGCAACCAATCAGAAAATAAACTAGATGTGTATTTTCTTATGGTGGTTAAGACATTATATTTTATGTTCTTGATGTGTTTCTGCGTGTCTTTATAGTTAACATTTGGGATGATTTCAGGAAAAGCTTGCATAAAAAAGGTGCTGCTTAGCAACTGCCTTCAAGAACTGATGGAATTGCACCAGGTTACTAACAAATACTCATTGCTTGCATCTGCTTTGTGAGTGAATAAATCTAAGTTGGCAATTCAATTTCTCCTTGCATTGTTAAAGGGTGTTATGGCAGATGAAGTTGCAAATGATTTTTTCAAAATATGATTTGTATCACTTTTAGGGAAGATTCATGCAAAAATTTTATCATAGGCATTGGTGTGATTTCAAGCTGATCGTATCTTACACAATATCTATCTATTTCAGGAAAGTGAGGAAGAAGTTACAGATACTGAGCAAGCAGAGAATTGGTTTTCGTTGACATCTGCACAGAGAATATGCGGTCAGTGTGCTGGATCTTCTAAGCCAATGTATAGACATGTTCATGGCGCTCAATAAAGATATGAAGTGATTGAATTTTATATCTTCCTGCAGATATGTTCCTGGCACTCGATAAAGATATGAATGGGTCCCTGAGCAAGCAGGAACTTCGTGAATATGCTGATGGTACTCTAACAGAAATTTTCATTGAAAGAGGTAGCCAAAGGATACTCTTCTTTTTATTCTTTTAAGTCTGGTAGCCCTTAAAATGTTATTATGGCTCCATTTATCTGATTATGATCATGCAATTGCAAGTGTTTGATGAGCATGTACGCCAAGGCAAAAGTGGAGGAAATGCCAGGGAAATGAACTTTGAAAGCTTTCTTGATTTTGTATTGGCTCTGGAAAATAAAGACACTCCTGAAGGATTGACATATTTGTTCCGTTGTCTTGACCTTAATGGAAGAGGATATCTTACAACAGCTGACATTCATTCACTTTTCAGGTCAGTTTTCTTCTCTCTTTGCTTGTTCAACTAGAACCGTGGGACAAAGTATCGCTGAACGGACAATGTTCTCATCTGCCCCCTCTCTAGATGGCTGTCCATTCTTAAGAGTTCTGTTCACAAAGTGCACTGAACGCATGATCTGTATTTGTCCCTTTGAGAAAAATGAATTTACCACATTGCATTACTTTAGTTGTTGTTTTTAAAGTGGACGATGCTGTTTGAAATTGGGGATTAGACTATAATTGGGGATCTCTTGTTTGGGAAGTCTTGCATGGAAGAGAAGAAGGGGAACATCCATGAGCTGAGATGTTTACCTGATGCAATCTTCCTACAGGGAAAGAAACTCTGGATTTCCTGCTTGCAGGGCTAGAGTGAGTCGTGCAAGTCTCAGAATTCCAGAGACAAATGTTAACGTTCACATTCTGCAATTTGGAACCCCAAAAGGAAAAAGGATAATATCTGCTTCTAAATACATCAATATTATTTCATTCTCATAACCCGGTGGACTAAAATTCTATTCCTTGAACTGTCTGTGAACAGAGATGTCCACCAGAAATGGATCGAGGGTGGTAACTATGAGCTATGCATTGATGATGTGAGGGATGAGATATGGGATATGGTGAAGCCCGCAGACCCGCTGAGAATTACACTGGCTGATCTTCTCAACTGCAAGCAAGGAGGGACTGTTGCCAGCATGCTGATCGATGTGCGTGGCTTCTGGGCCCACGATAACAGAGAGAACCTTCTCCAAGAAGAGGAAGAGCCCGAAGAGGAACAGTGATACTCATCGCAGTCTCCTGCTTACGGACACAAGATGTGGACTGGTGTGTCTTCTGATGCTTTTATGTTTCTGAGTAATTTAGTGATAGGCTTGAGTGTAATTGAGATTCTGAATAGAATGAAGTTCATCCGATATCTCAAAAACAACTCATGCACTTAGCCAAGAAGGCATTGCATCGGTATAACATCGGCAGATGCCTAGCATGTTGCCGAACCGTGATCCATTAATGCACTGAGTTGAAGCAAACTATGTCTTCATGTGAGAGAATCCGTGGCTGTGCAGTTTCTCTGTCATTCGAATTTGTTCTAAACTGACCTCTCTTGGGGTATTTCTCCGATGGGGGAAATAGTTGTACAGAGAGATTCAGAGAGGAACTCTTGCTTGATCGGTCCATAGTGGGTAAGATTCTCCCCCATAATGAATTCCCTGCTCTATAACACGACCCAAGACTTCATTCAAGAGGAAAAGGGGCAATTCTCCCCCTTCAGCAATCCTGTGGTGGCTCCTAGACAGTCTCTTTGGTTGTTCTTGGAGCAATTGATCTCTGGTCATTCACCTCAATAACATGATTGTCAGGACATAAATTTAACTCCTGTTAAGATTTCAAGAAGGCCCGTTAAATTTTCTTTTCCTGTATTCAATTTGCTATGAAGTCGATCAACCAGACGCAAGATTCACATAGAACCACCAAGAATCTTTTGTCTTGTTGGGTCCACATATGCAACTCTCCGGGTTATGTGTCATGTCAACCACGAATAATGTACATGATGAAGAAGAGTCGAAAGAAACGAAGAATGCCAAGGGCAGCCTAAAAACAGTAAATATTGCCCAACCCCTGAACAGTAATATCAAGTTGCAGGTGTTTGATTAGTGGCAACGTATTTACACCGTCAGAGTTGCAAGATACAAGTGGAAACACGAGACAAAGGCAAACGTAAACCTGAATTTCAGCTTTCCATGTTTTCACCAAATCCAATGATGCTATGTTACACATGAAAGGGCTTCCTCGGTGTGGGAGCGTGACTCTCCATAGATTGCAGTCTCTGTTTGAGGTGGAATACCTCAACCTGCAGTGTGAAGTAATGAAAGGAAGATCAAAGAGATGCAAACACTAACAGAAAAGAGGAAGGCACCTAACTAAAGGAACAGAGTGTGAACTCGATAGAATTTCTAAGACTATTCTGTCAGGGCAAGTCTCAGTGAAACCTGATGCTTGGATAAGGTCCAAATTGGAAACATAGTATGAAACCACACCTGTAGCTGGAAAGTTCTTGTCCTTTCACCAGTGAGGACCCCCCTGGTTGAAAGCAGCTCCTACAAATAGCAAACTACCTCATTTAACAAGGTATCTAAATAATATATATACTCTTTAGTGTAGAATGACCTCATCAGATTTGATTGAAATTGCACCTTCTGAGTATCATCCAAGACTGCCTTGAGGAAAGCAACATCATGCTCAAGCCTCACATTGTTGGAGTGGACGATATTGGACAGGCCGTTGGCCTCTTCCTGTGCGAGCTCAAGACCTGCAAGCCTCTCTTTAAGCAGTTCCATCTCCTTCATTGTCTCGCTCAACTTCTTCTCCATCTCTAGCCCGCTCTTAACAGCAGAGGACAGCTTCTTCTCTGCAGCTTCTTGACTGGCAAGTGCTCCAGCCAGCTGCCCTTCTAGAATACCATTCTTCTTAATTAGGTCAGTGATTTTAGTCTCATAGAACTGGTACTTGGTCGAAGAAGCCGATGGTGGCAGTCCTGACTTAGAATTGGTTCCACGGAATTCCACCACATCATCAACTGAAAGGCCCTCAGTCCCAGTCTTGTGGGGACCAACATTTTCAGATTCATATGCAAAAGATATCTCTTCCCCATGAGTTTTGTCTTCAACACTGTTGACATGAGTCGCAACATCAGATAGGTTACTCCTGTGTCCTGGTGCCTGGAGTCAAAAAAGATATTCCCTAAATATCATTGTTGTAGAAAAAAGACCGCCAGGCACAATTAACAAAATGTAAAGGAGGCGAAACTTCCAACTGACTGACTCATGTCACTTTGGTCCATCATCCAAGATGCTTATTTAAATTATACAACATATGCTTTAAGAAACCCTAGAAAACTACATAACAAAATATATTGTCCCATTCAAGTCCGATTCACAGAGTAATAAACCTGCTCTCAAGGAAACTGGCTGGTCTTCTCCTTTTTAGGTCAGGTTGGAGGTTTTATTGCTATAACTGCACAGAGGAACAGAGACCACTAACCTGTGACAATGAACTTTCCTCTTCAAGACACTTTGCCATCTTAAGAGTCCTTTTATGTTCTTCCTCATTATTGAACTGCTTGCGAAGAGAGACGTTACCAGAAGGACTGGGATCTGATAAGGCGGCTTCTGACAATGATTTCCTACCCGAACCATGTTGCTCAATAACTGAAGCTAGATTTTGTCTTCCAGCAGAATCAACTAAACGCTGAGAAGTGCCACCACTAAGCTGAGTAGCCAGTTTTGAGGACAAACGTTTCCCCAACAGCGATCCTGGACCTTTACTATCGTTAGGCCTTCGACCCACTGAGGATTCATTTTTATCCACAATTAGTACTTCAACCTGACAAAAAAGACAAAATTATGACAAAAGGAAGCCCACGACCAACAGACTATTGACATATGTGCAGATTTCTATAATAAGTTTTTACACAAGAGACAAAGAATCACTGCAGACCTGGTTTGCAGGCTCCTTTTTAGATCCTCCAAATGCAACAAGAAAATCCTTTTCCCTATGATTTACAAGAACAAGGCTGAACCCCTGAAAGAATAGGAAAAAGTCATGAATCTCCTGTTTGTTCAGATGATATTATATATTCAATTCTGCAAGCAAATATGAATCAGAATGGAGATTCCAAAAGAAACCGTGTATTCGAAGTAGATCACCTTGTTGAAGGCAACAGAAGATGGAGGTGAGGAAACAGCTATAGACCACTCAACTTTTAGAATATCAAAAATCAATGTCTCTGCATGTCCTGGAAAAATGTCAGACAGTATCAGTACAGAAGACTATTGAGCAAGCAACACCAAAACAGAGCATACGGTCATAGTCACCTCCAGAAGTGAAAGAGAGTAGAATCATATTTGCAACTCATCTTTCAAAGATGCAAGATTTTTTTACATGGCAACATATACCAAAAACCTCAAGTTAAAGAATTGAGAATACTTGAATCAGGGGGCCAACTGTAAGGATTCCCTAATATTGACTGTTATAAGTTTTCTTTCTGAGACAAATCAAAGATAGAAATTGACACTGAACGTGCTACATCCTCAGCAACTTTGTCAAAGACTCAAGCAATCGTGGGTATGAAATTGCAATATATGGAATGATAAGATAGCTTCTAAAGCCATACGTTTCTTCCTGCTCCCACCCCCAGCAATGTACCATTTTGTTCCACAGAGAACTCCACAGCAACCGGACCTTGGCGATGGATGATAACCTCGTATCTTGATTCTTGACCATATCATCTAAACATGAAATGTATTCCATTTCAAAAACATTGATAAATATGGATAGGAATGAAATGATCGATTTCAACTAAGGAGGCATTGCTGCAGGGAATTCACATAGAGTAAGCAAATACCGTTTCAAAGTCTAATGAGTACAAATCATTCAGTGTTCTTGATTTTGACGCTCCTCCAAATACAAAAAGAATTTTATCATCATAAAGAGTAGCAACATGATTGGATCTTGGAGATGGTCCAGCACCACTGTTGACAAACATCACAGTGGTCACAACATGCAAATTTCATCAATAATCTTGTTCAGATAAACAATTAACTTACGTGCAATGAAGGGGAAGCCACATCAAGGATTTTAGGTCAAACATATGCAGATCGTTCAATTTTCTCCTTTTAGCATCTTCGCCCCCAAAGACAATTAAAACGGTGTTTGACTTAACCACAGAGTGACCACTACGAGCAACCTGAAGTACAAATTATCTCCAATGAGGCAATGCATTCAGCAGCTTCAGTAAGCAATGGAAGAGCATTTGGATGTATGACTGCTCTTATAAACTAATCGATAGCCTTCTTAAATGACTAGCCATAACTACCACCATCCTTCCTACAGACCGATTCATTCGTATTGCTTGAACTTAGAAACTTTCCCCCAGAGTGACAACATAGTTTCACCGGGAGGATGAAAAGCAACAGCATAGAATAAACCCTAAAATATTTTATTACAGTTGAGGAATCCGATCCACAAAAGACTTGGGGCACCTCTAGGTCATACAAATAAATTTATCTTTTCAATGATGAAAAGATGGACAGATACAGACATCAGTCTACATGCATTGCTATTAAGTGACATGCCTACCGGAATGTCTCCTTTTGCTTCCATCAGTGACCAGCATTCAGTTTCAGTGTCAAACACCCACACTACAAATGTTAAGTCACATAACAAATTATTAGTACTGCATTCATCAGAAGAAACTTCACATAATAATAGCAGGACAATTACCTGCAATCCTATCGCCCCCTGGTTCAGTCTTTCCTCCAATCAGGAGCACCTTTTTCCCCCAAGAAACCTAGTTATGGGAAAGAATTTTAAATTTAACACTGTTACTTGTAGATCTTCCATTCACAGCATTAAATTTAAGTTTAACCTGAGAAGTGTTTTTTTTTTTTAAGTTTTTCCTCATACCAGCGAATGACCCTTGCACGCAGGGATCTTTAAGGGAAGACTACTTGGAGATAAGTAAAGTTTGGATGAAGCTGTGCTCCAACTAAATCGGTCAAAATTAAGCACCTGAAGAGTTAGACAGACATTAGCTATCCATTGGCAACATAAATAGAGGCACTCGTGCTCGTGAAAACGTCCAAATTCATCAACCCAAAGCCAAACCAGAAATAACCATATTGTTGATGTTTATACCTGAACATCGTCTAGCAAACCATTTCCAGATTCGCCACCCACCACTATCATCTTGTTTCCAACAACAGTTGCGGCATGCTACCCGTGGAAAAGAAATGATATCACCTCAAATGCCCACAAAATTAGAAAAATGGGGAAGAGAGAGAGAGAGAGCTTTTACTCAAGCTAATGTCGGGAGTTAACAAAGAGATCTCACATTGAAACGAGGAGCAGGCTTGTCCCCGGAGATTGACAACACCATCCAGTTCTCAGAACTTGCTGGAGCGCAGCCGTTAATTTCAGGCGCTGTAGGGCTCTGGCAATCACTGGTATGATCAGTCGCATGTTCCGCACCTCCGTTCTGTAAAAACAGTCAAGCTCGAATATCAAACACCCTACACCCACAGCCAAAGAAGATAACCCAGAAAACCAAGCGAAAAGCCGTACATTTTGATTGTTACTTCGTTTCAAGTGCCTAATAGGACTCCGAGTACCCTGTGCAGCATCTGAGAGCTGCACTTTCTTGACCCTGAAACAGCAAAATGCACCTCCTCTCACAACATATTCCATAAGAAATGAACCAAAACACCGACTGTTCTCAGAAAATCAGCCAAAGCGTAGAACATCCCTCGCAGTAAACGAGAACCCTCAACAGCATTCTATGTGAAGCCAAAGAACCAACAAACACAATCAGAGGCTAAACTTCTCGACCTGCCGAGTTTCATACGCCGACGGGAGATCCCGAACATCTTCTCCTTCCCTCGGAGCTTAACCACCGGAAGACTTCGAGAGAATCACACAGCAGACCCTACGAAATACAAGGCAGACCCTCATTATCGCCACGGCAAGAGCACTCCATGGGCTCCCCATTAAAGAGTGCAAGAACAGAAGAAGCCGACCGAGTGCCGAGTGGAGATGAGCTTCACTGACCTGCGAGATGAGAGCAGAGGAAGATAGAGAGCCGAGGGGAGCGGAAAACGACGCTGTCTCCGGAGCTCAGCCGGACCGGAGGAGACGATATCGGCTCAGTGATGGAAGATGGGAAACAGTGGACAGGTGCTGTACTGTACTGAAGATGTGCTGATGAGATGAGAGAGATAATGTGTCTTCGTTGTTGGACTCTGAGCTGACGGTGACGGACGACAAGGGGAAGAGACGGATGCGCACGTTAGCACCCCGCAGGCCCCCCATCCTCTCTCTCTCTCTCTCTCTTATATTCCGTGTACACAATGCAGGTATACCTGTGACAATAACGACGAAAGAGAGAAATCCAGATGCTCCATGCTGACTAACGTACGCCGTTGGGTGACAGGATAGGGGAAAAATGATGTGACCGTTGGTTGTAGGAAGGAGACACTCGACGGCCGAGGCGGAGCAGAAGGGAAGGAAAAAGGCAACACACAAGTCACTGACATTGCATTTATTTCGTGCGAATGCGAGGGTGACTGGTTTCATGCTCTCGGTGCACATGCACCCAGGCAGAGGACACTGGCTTCTTTGTAGCTTGGGTCACATGCACCGGGACTGGGGGGGAATTCCTGTAATGGCCTTTTTGGGCTTTTGTCGGCCTTTTTGGTATTGGGACTTGTGGATCCGATCCGATCGCAGGCCCGAAATCCGGTCGGATCTTCCCCGTGTGTGCCTTCCTGCCACGCGCCTATGCGCGTGTTAGGATGACCGGTTGAAGGAGAATTTATATATAATCGTCACAACATAATAATATATGTTTTCCAATAATTCATTAAAATCTTTCCACACTTATTTAATATTTTTAAATTCGAATAACAAACAAATTAATATTTATCAAATTTTCTTTATTAAACCATCACTATTTTTTATGTAACGTGGCAGGTATTAATTAATAATAAACTCTAAGGCTTTATCAATTATAAATTTTCATGTGACGATGGTGTCATATTTCCATTATCTCCGTTGATCAGTTTCATATGTAACAAGAAAAAGACACACAAGTCGATGGCTGCAAAAGTCGACGTTACTTACGGTCGGCCATATGTCAAGAGATCAGCCCTCGTTTGGATTAGGCACACGTACGAGGATAACATTTTTATCGCATCGCAAACAAACTTCATCTAGCCGAACCCAGGGCTACAAGAACCTTGAAGCTCACGACGCTAGACCAAGTCACTGTACAATATAAGTAATGCAGGCTCACCCGGTAAACCCTAACTGATTGGTCCCAAAATCTTTATGCGTATGATTCATAAAAATACGCGTACACTTATTGCTAGCGGGGGATATGTTATACATGTGTGTAGTTGAGGTCGTCTCAAGTTAAACCCACATGGCACCGACTCCCATCAGCAAGGGGATCAGGGAGCGGCTGAGGTGGAGGCTCATGACTTCGCTGACCCCGCCAACCAGCTCACCACCGATGAAAACCGCCGGCACGGGGGGGCTGCAGCCGAGCCTCGACAGGGCCTGCTCGATCTCCCGGCCCCTGGGGATCACGTCCAGCTCGTGGACAGCAGGGTGGACCCCAAAGTCGGCGAACAGGGCCTTCACGGTGGTGCACATGCCGCACGAGGTCTTGCTGAATATCACCACCGGCCTCTCCGACACCATCCTCGTCACCCTCTCCATTCTTCTGTACGCGCAGGTATCAGCTCCAGAAGGGTTTCTCTACGGAGGCTTAAGTTCGGGAAACTTCGCCGGAAGATGCGTAGCTCAGAGCGAGAGGGGCGGAGTGAGAGGGCACTGTTTAGGGAAGATCTTGGTCGCGAAGACGAGTGAGTCGATGGGTTTAGGTCTGAGAAAACACGGCCGTGCGAGTGCTTATTTATAATGGATAGATACGTTTTGTTCTTATAACGAACCTGTGGGATTGGCATTAGGGATGGGTCGGGGATGGAAGAAGATCAAGAAAGGGATTTGACGGTGAAAAAGGAGGAATCGGAATGTTGTTTTCAGACATTTGAGTCGGTTTCCAATTTACGCTGTGAGAAGAACGATCCCCGAGCTCTCCTCCCACGACAGGAAAGTGGAAAATTCTCCTCCCTCCAATTTTCACATGGACACCAGTCGGATATGCCAAGAAACAACTCATGGCGCTCGCTTTATCGAGCTCAAGTGATCAAATCAGTGCACGAATTGATGAAACTATTCCAACCATTGATTTTTCTTCATTCATAGTATTTGATCTCGAAAAAAGATGGTTGAATTCCCCTCGATCAACTCACCTAATTAATCTTTTAACACCTTATTCACTTATAATTCCTATAGATGATTTTGTTATCTTCCAATGCATGGCTAGTTAGGTCATCATCAAGCTCTCGACCCCCCCTTGATTGTGTCAGGGGTGAGATGTCATCTGATTCCTTCCTATCAGCTCGAGTTCGTCCATATCATCTAAAGTCCAGAGACCCGAGAGAATTCTTCCGGTGACATGGACAAAAGACAGATATATAGCGCGGATTGCACGAAACGTACGCACAAACAATCTTATTAGCACTCGAAACGATCCAAGTCGTGAATGAGTACGGTAAGAATGTATGATCGATGCCATGTCATAAGCGCTACTTAAACCATCCCTGATACGTACACACCGACATCCCCTAAAACGAGGCAGAAGCGATATGCCCCTCTCCCCGATCGAGAATTGAAAGTAGAATTATCTCTAAGTATCACGAGTCGTAATCGATATATTCCTCTAACCAAACTTCCTTTCCCATGAACACATTTTATTAGTTGCGTGAATCTATCGCGAGAGGGCATCTGTTTCGTTAGAGAACAGCCAATTGGATCTCATCCGCTGCATTGGGGACCTCTTCCCCCCTCCTTTTTCATAATATGCAATATGGATAGATTCCCCATTCTTCTTGTGTGAGAGGGATGGTTGTCCCTTGATGACACATGCATACACCTCTACTTCCATACGGGGAATCTAGACCTGGCAAAATACGGCCCGACGCAATAACTCCGTGCATGGGCCGGGGCTTATCTTGCCAGTACGATAGTGTGCTTAGGAATACTAAAAAAAGAAAACAAAAGTCTAACAGACCATCAAACACTATTGAATGATAGAAGAAATCCCATTTGTGAGCTCACCTGTACTTGCAGACAAGTCACGATCAAGGGGGATTATCGTGTTATCGGGCTGTGTCATGATCGCCCCAATCTTATCGTGCCATGCCGGCTGGGCCCTATATCCTAAAGGGCCTTATCGTTATCGTGCTGACCCAGCCTAATAAGATCAGGCCAGCACATTTGCCACCTCTAGGGGAATCCATCCTGGTACATCCGTCAGATTTTCTCCCCCGTCATATTTGGATTCTGTGTGTTTTATAAGTGATGTTTTATGTGGTTCCATTTCAACTTGGTTGCATGCATTATGTAATTTACATATATATATATATATTATAGATTAAAGGTTAGGCGCAATTCTTTCTTAGGGTATATAACCTTATATTTAGAAATTCAATGAATTCACACGTCGTAATTGAGCACATATCATCTAAGTTTTCTTCTCGTTTTGACCGAATGTCAACGGGCATGAGGGGAGATCAGAGGTCGATACCGTCCCAACTCGATTATGGATGGGGGAAGGTAAGTTCATCTGTAACCCTTTGCCACCCCCACAATTTATAACACGTGTGCATGTATGTATGTATATATGTACATATGTGTCTGCTCCTCTCTTCTTGAATTGGCCATTTATCAATCTGGCATAGTCGGAGATCCATCTATATACGTCATGAGGTCCCGGATATTATCCTTCACTTTGTTAGTTTCTTTTTTACTTTCTATATATATATATAAATGCTACACACACCTACCACCTACAAGTTTAATAAGCTCCCCTCACCATCTACTTAAATTTGAGTCGGATTCATCTATTATTAAAAGATGAAACTATTTTAAATAATAACTTTTTTCTATTCATCAAACTTGACATGAGAACACGTGTACTAGACATTTTAAGGCAAAAATTACGAATTTGACGAGTAATTTTTAATGAGAAAAGACCATTTAAATATGAATTTTATTTATTAGAAAAACTTAAATATAATATTTTAATTAAACAAATGATGCACGGAACTATTTTAGTCCTCCCATATTAGCTGCGGCAACGTGTGATCGTATTAGGGTTATGCGCACATATAATACATATGTGTGTGTGTATATATATATATATGTGCACATGTATTATATGCTGCAAAGTTCTGTAGAAAGCTCCGGGCATAAAGGGAGGAAAGAAAGAAGGAAGAAGATGAAGAGGCAAAAGGCCGATTCCCTTTTCTGTTCAACCTTTTTTTTTCTGTCTTCTTTCGGGTTGATTTCGTCATATCCATTTATCGAATCCTTTGACATTTGGCTACACATGTCAATTCGGGCCGACCCGAATTGTGCCAGCACAGCATTCCATCTTGAACTGCCCAAAGATTCCGGCCCGGCACGAATATTTCGGGGAACTGGACCAACACGAATTACACGAGTAAATTTCTTTTAAAAATAATTTTAAATAATTTATACTTATAGTAGAATTGGCGGATTAATTTAAATAAAATATTAAAATAACTATTAAAATATAATTATATTAGTATAATTAATTAATCTTTTAAGAAAATTTCTCATAACTTTCTTACTTTTAGGATATGGTCTCTCGGACAACCCAAAAACACTGTTCCATACACATTTTTTCTTGTTGTACCCAAACCGTGCTAAATTTTTCCTCCTCTACATTTGGCCATATGATCATATATATATATAATATATCAAGTGCTTGACTTTGACAGGCGCAAAAAAGTTAATACTACAAGAATTTAATTTTTGAATAAAATAACCTAATCACTCTAAATTACTCAAAATATACGAATTTCTAAAGTTTTTTACGAGTGCCAAAACAAGGGGAAGAGAGAGAGAGAGAGAGAGAGACGACGACGACGACGACGAAGGCGACCCCCTTTTTTCAGATGCAAAGTAATAGGATAAAGGGGGAAGGGACAGCGCGATGGATCGATGACGGATCGTGGCATCGATCACCAAAGATTATATTGTTCGATCAACGACGTGTATATAATATTCCATTCCGTACATGTCCCACTTGGACAAGTTGCTCTCTTCCTCCTATCTTATATTCTACCATATATATATGTATGTATAGCTTATAGATATTTTTTGAATTATACAAGATGATGCATATTGGGTATAATTACTATCATATGTTATGGCTAGGCCGGACCGATTTACCCACAGGCTATCTATCGTCGGAGCTATCACGAGCGAGCCCACGCGTAAGGGTGAATAAATACAGAATTCAAGGAATCCTTTGATGCAGTATCTGAGTCCATGAATTCATCGACATTTCTCGGATCAAGAAGGCCCTCGAGATGGAGAATCGGCATGCATACTTCTCGGACGCTGCTTGGAAACCCTAGAGGACGTGCACCTCTGGGGTGGCATCGGTATACGGGCAAGGTCAAGGGCTTATGATTAGATCAAGAAGGGTCGCGCTCAGTAGTGCTCATCTGCACGAGCTGAAACGGCCGGCGTTTTTCTGAGGAATCCAGAGCAACAAGGAATGTGGACCAATCCTCCGTTGTTTTCTGTGCTTATTCCTGAGGGATTATCGATGTCGTAGCGAGGGAAAAGCATTGCCTGCCAGGGGCTGTAGTCATGTTTTGGGTGATGAGTTCTTTTGGTCCTGTCGCCGGCTCTTTAGAGTGCTGGTCCTGTGTGTGTATCAATCTCTGGGGACCCTAATTTTCACTTCCATCATCTGCGCAAATGATGGGGTGAAAGTGCAGAGGGACATGAATGAACTTTCGTACATTTTGGACCTCACACCTCTTCTAGTATCAATGAACGGCTCTATCCATTAAAAAAAAAAGGAAATTGATTAATTAATCTAAATACTGTATTAATTTATATATATATATAAGTCTAAAAGAAAATCTTAATGTGGAAACCTAATCTGTGGTCATTCCCCACACCCGCCAGGGCCCACGATTAACACGTGCGTGAGAATCTACCTTCTACATCTTTGTCGTATTTTCGTCTCCGGCTGAGTAATGGCCGGTTGGTCCACCTTCCATTCCTGGCTGAATACCACCGACCCGATAATGGTGGCCACGAATATCATGAGTTAATTTGACACGGCTCGAAAATACGATATGAAAAAATTGTGTCTAAACTTATAAGGTGTTTGAAAGATCAGAATGTATCGACTTAAAGTATTAAAATAAATTTTACAATAAAATATTATCATAAAAATTAAAAAAATAAGTAATTATATTTTAATATTTATTTAAATTAATATAAAATTTAGATTAATTACTCACTATAATATAAAAATATTTTAAAATATAAATTATTTAATTTATTTTTAAAAAATAATTATTCATATTATTTATATTTAAACGGTTCAAAATATGAAATATTCATCACATTACTAGAATTTTCAAAATGTAGGAGATAGTAAGCCATGCTAATACTTCTCAAAAACTCCATTTTAGACCCAATTGCCAACTCTACCCCTCTCTATATATGTGTGTATATATATATATATATATATACACTCTCTCTCGACAACACGTTTATTAACTGTTAGACATCAAGACAACAGGTACTCGGCCCGTACAAATCCCCTCGTCGCTTTCAGCGGCGTGAAGCTTGGAATCCACATGTCGACAGTCGATCCTCCGGACAAGGGGGAAGGAGGACGAAATTAAAAGTCCGCGGGCAGAAGCCCCACGGGCTAAGAGAGGTAGCTAGCTAGGTAGGTTTCTCGGTTACCTCGATAAGCAGGGCAGAAGCGACTGAGGCCACGGCGGGGACGGTCAGGCCAGAGTAAATGGGATCGGGTGACACTCGTCGGGAAGGTTGCACGCCGCACGTGCCAATAGTCTCGAGGTCGGGCCGGTGGAATAGTGACGGGGGAGACATTTTCAGCAGAGCCACCTCCTAATCCATTCACATTCCAGCTGTCGGTCAATTAAGGATAGAACTCCTTTTCCGATGGCATACTAGCATCCAGCATGGGACGTGATTCTGCCTAACATCCCACTGGCTGGTCTTTTTTTTCTAAATATATAACATCTCATTAATATGGCTCGACTGGTTGCTAGATAAATCAAAATCTCGAGATGCTTCAGATCTGAAGAAGGAAGTTTCTGTTCCAGAAGAAGGGGGACCCACCGCCCGTGTTGCAGCCAAGACACTCACTTTTCGAGGGCTTGCTGCTGCCACAAAGAACTTCCGACCCGAATGTCTACTGGGCGAAGGGGGAGGATTTGGCTCGTGCATTCAAGGGCCGTTTGGAGACCACTGGACGGGTTACTTATCACACAAGAGACCGTACTCTAATCCACGGTATCATATCTTCTGGCAGCCAAGTTTTGTGTCACCCGATGTAAAAGGAGGACAATTTAGGGTTTTATGGGAGGCTATGGGTTCCTCGTTGGGCAATCATCATAAAATCCAAATGGCCGAAGACCTCTTCTGCCGAACACTTTGCTCCATTTTTATTATGACACTCAAAAAGAATTCACTGAAAATGGACATGCAAAGCTGGGCCCCGTGGGTGACGAGACCCATGTTGCCGCCCGGGTTATGGGGACACACGGGTACTGTGATCCAGAAAATGCCATGACAGGTCAGCTGACCCTTAAGTCTGATGTGTACAGCTTTGGGGTCGGCCTTTTGGAGCTGATAACCAGGCGCAAGGCGATTGATAACACAAGGGCCCCTGAAGAAGATAATCTCATTGCGTGGGTATGTGTTTCTGGGTTTTTATGCTCTCTCTCTCTCTCTCTCTCTCTTTCTAGATAACTGACCTAGATCTTCAAATACCCATCAGTACGTATGTCAGACCATGCTGGTCCAGACCAGCCAGATCAATTGGTTGGGTTGGTTGGGGAACAGCAAGCCTGTCAGGTCCGTTGAAACCTTAGAAACAATGTGGGTAAAAACCAGAACGACTGTTACCACCAGGTCATTTGCCTTGAATAGATGGCAATTCTTTCTTTACAAAAGATTTCTATCTCTATGGATCCCCATTAAGTTAAAATTTGAGAGTATCGACAACATTCAGAACATCAGGGCGCCGTATCTGGGACTGCGTAAGTTGGGTTTTTGAATACTGCAGCAACATATCATAGTTTGGGAGTTGGGAATTCGGGAACTTGATAAACTCTTGGATGCAAAATCGAAAATGGATTAGAATTAGAAATCTGGTAAGTCCGAACCTTCTCATAAAGCGTCTAGGCATGGTGCACGACTCACCAAGGTTGTATATGATGAAGGGGCTGGGAAGTTGAGTCTGATTTCGTGTCAATGCCCCACCTGCTTCATGCATTCATATGAACAATCTTCACGGCCCTCATGTGAACAGATCAAATGAGAATTAAGAAACATCTGTTACTCTTTATGGTTCATCTTGTGCTTACTGACATGATTCTCTACACTGTCTTTAAAGACTTGAGGAAGTTCCCGAAAATGGCGGATCTGTTACTGCAGGGAAGGTACCCAATGAGAGGACTCTACCACGCTCTTGCTGTTGCAGCAATGTGCTAGCTAACAGGAGCAGGCTGCCACAAGGCCTTTGATCGGAGACGTCTTGACCTGCTCTCACATACCTCTCGCATCACAAACTTACGACCCCGTTGGAGATGCAGCCCAGAATAACAGGGTGAGCTCACTGACTCCGAGGCCCAGAGATGCCTGGGTAAGCCTGATGGATGGTGGGCTTGAAAGCCTAGAAAGTGGAACACATCATGGGTCACCCTCGACTCAATAGGAACTCACCACACCGCTCGCCCGCCCCCACCAATGAGACTTTCGCCATGCCTTGGATTCAATTAAGAATTTATCTCCACTCCATAATGAGAATGCAACAGATGTACCGATTCGGTTACTCTGTTAATAATAGATAGCATCATAGCCGTAATCAGTATACAAGATATAATGTGATCCACTGCCGTACATTATCGGGATCAATAATAGCATCTCTGAATCGGGAAGTAGATAGCATTAGAGTCAAATTGGCCACGCTAATACGAATGAGCAATAACTAATTGCTCAATTCTCCAAGGCGTGCCGCCACGCTCCCATTACTTCCTCTTCTTGCCCTGTGGAAATGAAAAGATGCCAGCGCCAAATTACACAACGAAAATCTTCTTGTAAAATGCTCTGTGAGAAGGTGAACAGTGGGCAATAAAGAAATGGGTAAGTACCGAGCTAAGATAGTCATCCATTGAAGATTGCCGGCGCTTCTTAACGGAACTGGGGCTCTCGGTAGAGCGTTTCGATGGATTGGTCGTGCTCTGAGAAACAAGGCCCAAAACAACAACACGATTAGAAGAGACCTGAACAAGAAGAAGATTAAAGCTACCCCGCATCACACATACATCCATGTTATTTCGTCAAAAAACTTCACATAAGAGAAACAGGCAATGTACCTTGGCAAGCTTTTTCTCCTTCCGAGCCTGTCTCTCCCTCTCATCATATTCTTGGTTTTCCTTCTCCACCAGTCGAATGAGCGTGTCACACCTCCTTGCAAGCTCTTGAGTGGTTCGGGATTTTACAAACCAATCGAAACGGAAAAGCGGTGATGTCCGAAAAGCTGCCTTGAGCTCGTCCCAGTTTCCATATCCGAGCTTGTGGACCATGCAGATCTGTTATGGGTTCAATGGTTAATGAAGGATGTTATGTTATCATTGACACATTCTTCAGCAGTTTACATAATGTTCCTTCAATGAGCACAATAGCAGTCTCACCATGAATCTGTCGCATTCTTCATTGTACAGCTTCCCTTTGTTCTGACCATACTGGATCTTCAGCTCAAGCCATGGGTTCTTGTAGCGATCCAACTTCTTCCCAATAGCTTTCATTATCTCATCTTTACGGGAAATTCTGGCTTCACCCCTCTCAATATTCTTAATAATCCGATCATAGTCTGGCAATAATGAATAAACAGGTGGAACAATTAAGTCTCCAATTGGAGAACAAAATATGCAGTCTCTTACTATAAGCAAAGTGAAAATTGCAACGTCAACCAGGAAGAAAGGTTTCTAAAGAAGGCTGACCATCTAGAATGATTAATGTCAGTAAAATTGGGATAAGCAGAGAAAAACCGGAGCTGAGATAACGATGTCACCAATTTTTTAGGAGCTGCAATATGTCACTGAAGAAAACAGCATCAACTCAGATGACTCACCACTTAATTCTTTGTATCTATCCTTGAAAACCTTCGCATATCTTTCTACTTCCTCCACCGTCTTGCCTTCCATCTCACAAGCTATACTTCTTATGTCATTCCGACCATACTTCTCACAAGCCCTGATGAAGGTATTGAAATCTCTTCTGCTCCACGAGGAAAACCCCTGATAATGGATCAGTTTTTTTTTTAAGAACAAAAAGGTCAAAAACGAAACCTCAGCAACATAATCAAAAATACTGAACTTTTAATTCAGCAAGAAAAATAGAATAAACACCTCTTCTAATAATCGCTCCTTCTCTTCCAGCTCCTCAGCAGTAAGTGGATCTCCCACATCTATCAAAAATCAGTAACCATTAGAACATCAAATCAAAATTTTCAGCAGACAGAGATCACTAAGTGTGAACTGATACCTTCAGGTTCATCCACTTCTATGGAGTCCTTCATTTGCTGATTCTTCTGATGAGTTTGCTGCAATAGAAAATAGATCAATGTACTTAGAAATTGGACATTATTCTATGAACCAATTGATGAACATGTAACGAAGAATAAAGAATCAAACACCCACCATGAGGTAGCGCACTTCTTTTTCATACAACTCACTAAGCCTTTGCGTGTTGAAGAACTGGAAATCATGCCTGCAGGTAAAAGACAGACATAAGAATAGTTCACCAATCAAGGGGAAATTGCAAGTCTTAAAAAATTCATACAGCTGAGGCATGCGAGGAATCCGAGGCTCCTTAGGTCTTGCAGGACCCCCTTGCCGCAATGTCTGCTTGAAGTATTCAGATTCCGAATAACTAGTTGCAGAACCAGAATAATTACATCACATTCTCCCTCTAGAGAAAGAACAATGATACTACCAAAACCTCAAATGGGAAAGCATGATGTAAAATACATACTTGCGCTTCCGCTCTCTTCTCGGTGGTTCAATCCAGTTTTCACTAACAATTTTCTTGAAATCAAACTTATTCTCATCCTATAATGAACAGAGAGCAAAGCATAGATTACCAGCTTCTCAACACACATAAAGCAAAACACATGAACAGGTAAAACAATATACCTTCTCATCATCAAAATCATAAAGTTCAGCAGCTGCACATGGAGGGGGAAGAAAAGAAACAATATTAGGAAGTATTGCAATCCAAGGATGATAAAACTACTAATCATGGCATTACATACTCTCATCCATCTTGAATTTAATAGCATCTTCAGTGAACTTCTTCATCTTGGCATCAAGTTCAGCAGTAGCCTCTTCTCCTTTAGCAATGATCCTGTCTATGTCCTCATCTGTGATAGTGCTGTCCTTGGAACTGAAAACCATTTCAGCACCAAATCTAACCATCTGAAGGAGCTCATCTTTGTTGACAGCTGCGAGCAACAAAATGCAAAATGTTTGTTGTCAACTTGGATAGTGTACATTTCTGTCAGATACATAAATGAACATTTTGCTTACTTTTCTGCTCTGCCAATCGACCTTGCTGAATAACCAAGGCATCGAGAGCAAGCTTTTTATAGGCTCTTTCAATAACTTTTTCCTCGATGGTGTACTGTTAAAAACAGTTGCCAAAGAACATGTCACAGCAAGCACACACATTAGAGCTGGCTATTCGGGCCAGCACGGCCCACCATCTCTGGTGGCCCAAAAATGCCAGCCCAGGCACTAAATTTCCGTGCTTTGCTGGCCTAAGCCCGACACGAATTGTACAAATAATTACTTTCTTAAAACAATTTAAAATAATTTATATTTCAAAATAAATTTTTATCATATAATTAACTGATTAATCTAAATTTTATACTAATTTAAATAAAATACTTAAAATAATTATTAAAATATAATTATATTTAATTAATCACTTTTTAAAATTTTCTCATAATTTTTTATTATAAAAATTATTTTCGTACTTTTAGGTTGGCACAAATTTTTTTTGGCCGTGTCAGGCTGCCCAAAAACACCAACCCAAGCAGAGTCTTTTCGTGCCATGCCCGGACCGTGCCAATTTTTGCCACCTCTAGCACACATCATGGCCTTCAGTTAAAAACTAATTACAGATACAAACCTCAGTACAGAATCTGAAGACTTGGACTTCCTTCTTCTGACCAATTCTATGTGCACGATCCTGTGCTTGTAAATCAACTTGAGGATTCCTGAAACAAATCATGCACCACATCAAGCACAGGAGAAAAGTGACATAGACAACCATTAAAAAAAAATTAAAGGACATTTTACCAGTCACTGTCATACAGAATGACAACATCTGCAGTAGCCAGATTAATACCAAGGCCACCAGCTCTTGTTGACAATAAGAAAACAAATTTCTCACTTCCAGGCTTATTGAAAGCTTCAATGGAGGCATCTCGATCTTCTCCACCAGTGTTGCCATCAATACGGCAGTACAGGTATCCACGGAACATCAAATAATCTTCAAGAATGTCCAGTAGCCTGGTCATCTAACATCAAAATGCAAGTCTCAGCAACACGTATCCCATACATCACAAACAAAAAAAATGGGCAAGTGTACAAAGTTTATAAGAGAAAATTTTAAAAGCAGGAAACCGCCTAAGACATGCCATTATGAGGTAAAAGATCCATTAAGACACCAACCTGTGAAAATATGAGGACCCTGGAGTCACGTTCTTTCAGTTTTTGAAGCAGCTTATCCAAGAGAACCATCTTACCTGCAGAGATAGAATATACAGGGCCATATGAAGGGAAATATTCATGAGCATACTAAAAAGGGGTCAATCGGTGCCACATTAGAAAGAGTACAGACAGACCGGCATTAGTGATAAGATGCTCTCCAGTAGTGTAAGGTGGGCCAGGTTCTGCTCCTTGGAAAAGGTATGGGTGATTGCAGCATTTGCGCAGCTGCATCGCTATGTTCAGAAGGCGCTTGCGTTCTCCACCAGCATTAACAACTTCTAAATCTTTCTGCAATAAAGCTCTGTAGTAATGTTTTTGCATCTGGGACATACCCACTTTTAAAATTGTTTCTTTCTTTGGTGGCAACCCCTTCTCAACATCCGACTTTAACCTCCGAAGAAGAAATGGTCGAAGCACCTAATCAATAGCAAAGCATCTTGAGTAATTAATAAATTACCTTATTGCAGCTAACATGAGAAAGTTCAACACCCACCTTGTGAAGTTGTTGTACAACTTCCTGCTGATCATTATCACCAGAGATTTGAAACCATTCATCGAAAGTCTCAGCAGAACTAAATATTTCTGGCAACAGAAAGTTGAGAAGAGACCACAGCTCATGTAGATTGTTCTGCATACAAAGATTTGCAGCAAACAAATTCACTGAGAGAACTTCCATTGGCAGATGTAAATATGAGCAAGCAAAAGAACATCAAACTATTCATGAGAAACTCAGATCAATTAAAAGGACTGTCAAAGTTTTGATGATTAAACACAGACAATTATCTTAAAACTAAAAAAGTTAGCACCTCAGAAAACCTCAGCAAGGAGGAAGTAAACTCAAATTGAGAGAAACGTACAGGAAAGAGCAGCAAATATACCCACCACAGCAAACAGACAGCAAGGTTAAGTTGCAAGAAACAAAAAGACATCATTTAAGAACACCATGGAAACAAAATAACTTTTTTATTATATCTACGTAATAACTTATGAATCTCCACCTATACACTTCATGCATAAATAACAGAAAGACACACAAATCACCCAAAAGTCCCCCCAAAAAAACAAATCGCAGTTAATGCATATACCTGAAGGGGAGTACCAGTAATAAGAAGGCGGTAATTTGTATTATAAAGCCTCATCGTTTTAGAGAGCAGAGAATTTTCGTTCTTAATGCGGTGGGCTTCATCAATGATGATATATCTCCAACTAAAACGGCGCAAGGCAGACTTCTCTTTGATTGCCATCTCAAAACTTGTGACACATACATCAAACTTCCCAGCAACCAACAATTCCTCTCTTATGTACCTCTGCATAAACCAAAAAATGGAAATAATTGAGTGTGACTGGCATCTCTACAGCATAACGCATAACACATAACATAAACCTGTAGAATTCATAAGAACTTACCCTTTCTTCAGGATTTCCAAGAAACTTGACAGCACGCAAAACTGGACAAAATCGATTAATTTCATTCATCCAATTGCCCAAAGTTGATTTTGGAGCGACTACCATGTGGGGGCCAGTGATTCCCCTGAACTCATGTAGATAACCCAATAAAGAGATTGTTTGCAGCGTTTTACCAAGCCCCTGACCAACAAAAGTTATCCGTAAATGATAAATGTAACAATGAACACATCATCTAGCATCTGCTGCACTGTGCAGCTTTCACTTTTGAATGATCCCATCATATTTGATTCTTAGAAATTGCACAAAACTGGAAAAGCCTCCTCATAGCTAAGGAACAGTAATCTTGTAGAAATTTGAAGCAAAAAAAATATAGTCTATATGTGATTGAGCAACTGCAAAACTTGACAACTATTACAGCCAATACAAAGAAAACAATAGCTTAGAAAGAACATTGCAATTGTCCTCAAAGTGACAAGGAAAATGGTCTAATCTCTTAACTTCATGTATGAATGATTAAGTTTAAGTACAGACCTTCCCATTAGATTATCTAAGCATGTATAGCATGCATCTGTTGATCAGTTTACCCAATTACAGATAATCAACATATCTCCCCACGATGTCAGTCAGGAAAGTATTATGAGTTTCAGGAGCTATAATGAGATTGAACAAATCACAAAATTTTCCCAATCGTAACAAATAAACTGAAAAGAATAGGAAGGCACCAGTTTAACCATACCATTTCATCTGCCAATATTCCATTTATACCATTCTCATACAGTCTAATCAGCCAATTCAACCCTGCTAGCTGGTAGTCCCTCATTTTCCCCTGGATACCTATAACAAATTATCAAAAGGCACATCAGTTACAAAAATGCAAGCAATAAGACAATAACTATTAACCAATGCTTTCTTATTCTTGTTCCCTTTTGTTTTTCAGAATGTCTGAAGGCGCTGAAATTGCATCTACGTGTAGGAATTACAAAAAGCAATCCTCCATAATGCATACTGATTGCTAGAGCTCAGGCTACAACATGATAAGTAATAAGCACTCATTTCCTTTGCAGAAGCATCAGAGGCTTAGTCAACACCATATTTGAAATATTACAGAAGAGCACCTCTAAACAGTGTCCAAGCAGCATCCTAAAAACCTTGAGCTGCTAAGATAATTCTTTTGTATGAAAATGTTCAGCTAGAATAAGCTATGCTGAAAGGACCAACAACCTACATAGAAAAGGGCACTCATAATGATAGGACGAACAATTAACAGGGACAAAGGACAATATTCTCCCCAATTCCAAATAAATTACAGCAAGTCCTAAAGGTTTCCTTGCTAAATATATCCTTACCAAATTCCAGAAGGAATATCTGATCATCCATTAGCAATATGTGCAGTTAGAAAAATGCAGAACCAAAGTCCTTAAATCAAGTGATTGTGATTGTCATTCATGCACATAAGAAAAGAGAGGCAGAGAGAATTTACAAGAGGGTTGCGCCACCAGCCGTGTGTTCCCTGTACCGGACAAGCCATCTTCCTCCTCCTTCAGGCATTCTTCATCTTCTTCCTCTTCAGTCATCTTAGATGCATGACGACCTCTGCATTTTTTAAGCAAAGCTAATCACCAACTACTTCAAATATATGGTTTCTAAGATACAGTCCATTCTGCCAGGTAATGCCTACACTCAAAAGTACAGAAAATTGTACCTCCCTCTTATCTTCAGAGTAGCAGCTTGATTGCCTTTGGCAAAATGAGCAAATATCTCTGTCTGCTCCAAGAGATACTTCAACCGACCCTTCCCCCTATTGTTCTGCCATTACAATTAAACCCCCAAAAAAGAAAACTCAGTATTGAGAAGATTAAGCTTGGTAGCTTTGAAGAAATGGAAGTTCTAGAATTTAACGGCACCATGTCTGCATCTATTTTAGCATTCTGTGCATCCAGTATTTCCTGAATCTTTTGTTTCTTCAGCTTCTGCATTTCCTTGAGTCTGGCCTTCTCACGCTTACTAATTTCCGTTTCCTCCTTTTCATCCTGCATTGAAGGGGTAAACAGGAATTTTAAGCTTCACCAAATCATACTTCTTTTGAACAAGTGCACAATTTAGCCATTCAGAACAATAAGATGCTTAAGTTAAATAATCCAGCATACCAGACGAATTCTAAATTATCATTTTGATAAAATCCCACTTCATTCAGCTCAAATTACTAGATACAACTCGCGCACGAATTGCAGTTCTCACTGCGATGTGAGAGCTACCGGTCTAACCTATATCCTCAGCTACAAATAGACCCCACCGGAGCTCCAATCTGGAGACATTCTCTCACCAAGAGGGTAATACGAGCCCTTACAGACCCAGCCGTGTAAAACCCTAGCAAGCACGCCTAGATCCACGTCCATAACATCAGAGATACAACAAAATCGAGTGGCAGCACGGTAAACCCGCACCTCATCATCCCCGCCGTCATCACCGCCGTCTCCCGCAGCAGCAGCAGCAGTGGGCTCATCCTCGTCATCGGCAGAGCTGGCGGATCGGGCGACGGCCTCGAGCTCCTCCTCATCGACCTCCTCATCGGCGGCCTGCCCCAGCCCCCCGTCGTTGACCAGCTCCTCGTCGGAAGGGTCGGAGCCATCCGATAGGGCCTCATAGGACGATGACTGGCGCTTCGACGGCCTCCCCATCCCCAGGGCTCGCGATCGGAGTCGCGGAGTTCGCTTTCTTCTTCGTATCCGACAGAGTGCTGTAGAGAGACAGAGAGAGAGAGAGTCTTTCAGAGGAGACGGGAGGATCCAGTGAGCCTCAGCGGTTTATGTTTATACAAGGCCCCCAGACGGCGTCGTATAACAAGGACGTGCTCTAGTTGACCCATACAAAGATTAGAAAGACTCGACTCTTGAGAGGAGGCGGCGGCGGGAAGCAGAGGGAGAGTTTCCATTTTCCCGCCAATTGAACGGAAAATTGGGCTCTCCCTTTCCAGCCCTCCCGGCGGATCGCCCTCTTTCAACCGTCGATCGCCAGGGCGCGGCCCGAGTGGCCCGGACAATTGGTTAAACATTGGGTTTAGAATTAGAGAATATTACACGGTCAAAAATCATACTTTCCTAAGAACACCACGAGCTGCTCGGAGAAGGGGCGAAGTGGTTGAACAGGAGCTCGTGTAGCACGTGCCGGATCGGTCATATTTTGGGTCGGAGCGATGAAACTAATTGTTTTGACTTGGCCCGATTAGTACCCGAGATTTGATTGATGATACCATGTAAATTACCATAAACATGTTAAGTGTCCTCGAGCGCAAGGGCGGAGGGAAGCCTGACTGAGACAGCGAGTGGACCAAGCAAAAAATGATACTGTCCGGAATCACGGCAGGAAAAAAAAAAAAAGAAGATTTTTTAGTAACTTAATTGTATCGATTGAAAGTATCGAAAATATTTTAAATTTTTTAAAAAATGAAAATATTGGCTAATTATGAATCTATTTTAATGTTTTACTGATATTAATTTTTTAAAAAAATTAGACTGATTAATCCAACATAATGCTTAAAAATTCAACCTCCTGTCCAAATTTACTTATATATATTTGTAAATGATTACTTTTTCTAGTTCAGATTGGGCCCAACGGCCCAAAACTCAATCTAATCCGTGCTTGGGCTGATCATTTCAGTCCGCCTGGGATGTCGGGTAACACAACCTGATAATAGATTCCCAAAAAGGAAAATCGTGCCATCCGAATCGGCAAGCCAAACTTTGAGGTTGATTAAGATTCGCATTACTTGGGAAACCCAGAGGTGGGTGATTGACTAGTGAAATTCTCTTGATCTTTTTTTCTTTTCATCCTTTTAAGTTATAATTCTAGATTCTTATTAGGGAACAATAAGTCATCATAACTAATCAGTTGCCAGTTACAAATTTTCTAGTATATATATGAAGTATTCAAGGATTTATAAGCCTAATTCACGAGCCATGATCGCACCGCCCCTTACTGCCCATAATTCCGCCACGAGGCTTGTCAGCCCCGTTCCCAAGAAAGCGTGCGGACCCCCTCGTCCGGCTGCGACGCTCGCCTCCTCCTGCTCCCCCCGCAGGCCGCTCTCCCAGGACACCCCACTAGCAGGCCGCCCCGTCAGTGTTTAATTTTATCCCTTCTGGACGGAGGCGGTTCCCCGTCGTACCAGTCGCTTCATCCGCCCCGTTCCTCGGTTCTACCCGTGCTTTGGAGTGAACCAGTCGTCTGCATTCGTGTTCACCGGTGGAAGATCACCGTCCTGTCTTGTGGACTGCCACTCTCTCTCTCTCTCTCTCTGGCTTTAGTCAGTGCTGACTGACATCCTTGTTGGGGGTGGGTCATCTGTCTAGCTTGTTAAGGTTCCATTACCTCGTCCGGTGTCGGATCATGCCTTGTCCCCAGGCCCTCTCTCCTTCCATTGCGTTAGCTGTCCTATTTTGTCCTCTATCCATTTCTAAAATTCTAAGTCACAATTTCACTTGAAAAATCACAAACCATCATAATTAACTTACTATTGGTCACGTGACATTGGCATTTTTCTATTACTATTACCATTATTATTATTATTACTACTTGAAAGTTAAATCTTCAAAAGCAGTAAGATCATAATACACACATGGGTCATATTACATTTTTTGCTTGATCAATAAAATGGAGGAAACGGGAGATCGGAGACGTTAATCGGACCTATATTTGGTTAGTGCGGCCCATTTAGCAGAGTCACGAGCTAATATATTCAACTGAACTCGAACTCGGCCATTATTGACCTGTTGGTGATCCAGAACACGGTCTAGAATTAACATCGCATAAATCTTTAATTTTTTATATATTAAATTATGAGAAATTAAAAATTTTAGAATAATTAGGGAGTCAAATAAAATAATAATAATTTTTATCATCCATTCCGATGCATCCCTTAAAATCATTTCGATTCCATTCACACTTAACAAACATACGTAGTGGTGGGGCCGGGTCAAAGGAGCTCGTAGGAAAACGTTGCTGTCGGACGGACTGTTAGATAATTGGAGAGATTTTTGGACCGGGCTGAATGCGACCTGGAGGCTATTTTCGTACTCTCACGTCTCTCCCCATGAGATTATCTTAGAATTTGACGGTCCACAGCCACGGGCGAGGATAAGATGCAATGCGACAACGTTTTTCTTTTTCTTTTCTCAGTTTTCCACTAATTCATCTAATGTACCAAAGAGCTCGATTAGCCCCGGCGGCTGCACGTCCCATCAAAGTCGCATCATTATCATTTTAAAATATCCTAATTAAAATCACATTTAAATTATTTATAAATTTATAATTTTTTTTATTTTTTTTAATGTAAATTTATATATTTTAACACGTATTTTTAATGTATACATAAAATCGCTCCGAGGAAATCAACGGATTGAATAAGGCGGCCTTTGGCTTGAGGATTGGCATGAGATGTTGTAGTCTCGATCGTATATCTCTAATGGACCTTCGGGGTCACAGCAAATGGAACGTTTAAAATGACTCCTCGTGCACGCTTGCGACCCTCTTGATTCGCACCCGTCCATCACGAACGTTCTTCGGTATTTCCGGTCTCCGGTGAAGCGTACACTTCGTGCCTACGTTGACGACTCCGAGCAGTCGACCTCGCGGGTCCTCCTCTAGTTATTTAATTTCCTCTACATCGGAAGTAGGATGTGCTCACAACACGTGGTCGTAGGCCAGATCGATCAATCAACGTACTGTCCCGCCCGACAGATTAACGGTCGATCGGGTGCTAGAAGCCAGGGGACTCGGGACCACCCAACTTGAGCGCACGCATATAGACAATCTTCGGCTCCAGAATTTTGGAATCAGCCCTGCGTATGACGTAAGGCTCGAGTATCGCATTAAGATATTTGGTATCGGGACTCGGTCACTCCTAATGCTAACCCGAAGTATGACTATCAGTTGTGAAACCGGACGATTTGCCTCTCGATGATCGTCCGCTGCTACTGATCACAAACAAGTCACGATTGAAAATCATGAATTATTAAATTTGTACGCATTCGGATATTTGATTATATGTTTGCTTGCCGTGTCTGCAACAATTTAAAATTACTTGATATCTAAATCCCCGTCTTCTTCTAGGCTTCCAGGATCTATATATATGGACAGTTCTCACCATCCTCGTTCATGATCATATTCATCTCTTCTCCCCCTCACCAGGACTAACTAATTCGTTCGGCGCGCGGCATATGGCGTACGACGAGAAAGCGGCCAATCTCGAGATGGCCAAGGCGGTGGAGGAGCCGCCTCCGCCACCGCCACCGCCACAGCCAGCTCCGCCTCCGGGGTTGCTCCTGGGCTGGTGCACGACGTTGGACGTGGGGCTGAGGGTGGTGCTGTTCGCCTCCACGCTGACGGCGCTGCTGGTGATGGTCACGAGCAAGCAGACGGAGCTCGCCCGGATCAACGGCTTGCCCCTTGCCTTCCCCGTCGAGGCCAAGTTCAATCACTCGCCGGCCTTCATGTAAGTCAGTCTGGCATCCTACCGTATCCGTTTCCAAAAGCTTCCCGGATAGAAACGAGCTGCGCGCGGATGTAATTTCCTTCAAGGAGGGAGCCGAAGAGATCGGTAACTATAGAACTTAGGGGGATAGCTTGTGCGATCGATAGTCGGATGATAGCTTGGTCTGTGCGCATGAACGACACAACTCGATTATCGATATCGATGATCGAGTAACTGAAAAACATGTGTGGATGGATCCACTCGTATGCTCGAGGGCCAAAAATGATAGTTCGCTCTTCATCTTAATGAAGAAAAGAAATAATAAAAAAGGATTACAAGGGCGAGAAGTAAAAAGGAAGAGAAGTTCAACTTGATATAATTGTATTATTTTTATTTAATAATTAATATATTATATATTTAATTTTTATTATATATATTTATTTTTATATTCTCTGGTTGTAATAGAGAAAGAGAAATATCTTTGATTTTGTTAGGAAGAGGACAAGTGAGAGTTCCCCCTTCCCACCTGGCAACTATATTATTTTCTTATATTTATTTATTTATGACATATTGAAATAATTATTATTAAAATAATTATTTAAAAAGATAAAAAATTATAATTATTATATCAAATAAAAATTTATTGAGTTTGGAATATTATACACTTAAAATAATGTGTATCATTCACGTGTACTTGATTTTGTGGCGCTGACTCGGAAGACTTTCGGGGTTCTGATCATTTGTGCAGATACTTTGCAGCAGCAATGTCAGTGGCCTGCCTCTACAGCATCATCACAACGCTGGCTTCCATCTCAGTGATGCTGAAGCCAGCTTTCACCACCGGTTTCCTCCTCTTCTCTGTCATCTGGGATGTGGTAAAGACAACACACCCCCTTCCTCAACTATTTCTGCCCCCCCCCCCCCCCCCCCCCCGCCCACCTGATCTTCTGTGTTTAGGCATCTCGGTAGTTAGTGCAAATTATTCCTCCGGGCTTAACAGACCGGGAAGGATTGCCGGAAAGAAAGCTGGCTATCTGCCTCACTGGGCTCACTTTCAGAACTTTGTCATTCTGGTGGTCTTACAAACTTTCATTCAGGAGGTGTTCATTAGCCCTGACAATGTGCTACGCTGTGTTGTGCACCAGGTGATGCTGGGGCTGGTGGCCTCGGCAACAGGAACAGCAGGGGGAGTGGCATACATCGGACTGAAGGGTAACAGCCACACGGGATGGATGAAGGTCTGCAATGTCTACGATAAGTTCTGTCGGCACCTGGCGGGCTCCATTGCCGTCGCCCTCTTCGCCTCCTTTGTGCTCGTCTTCCTCATCATCCTCTCCGTCTTCTCCCTCCACAGGAAGATCCCCAAGTAGAGAAAAAGGAATGCCTGCAGATTCTGGTGTTCGCTCCGATTAAGCTCTGCGTTCGGTCTCTGTGTTCCGTACAATGTATATAACTGGAAAGTAGCCATTTGCGTCTGTTGGAATGCCTGTTTCGTTTGTGTAAAGAAGTAAAACTGTTGTAGCTTTACTCTCAGACCATTCATTGTGGTAATCTAATGTGTTCAGTTCTGTGGAATCCTCGACATCAAGTGACAGATACCGAGTAGTTCATTATGCAATCAAGCGGGAGCAATAATCCACTTCTCTCAGATATGCAAAAGCAGAAAGGTTACGTAGTTTTCATCTTGAGACTCAAATCTCAAGCAAAGAAGAAAACTCGGTATGCATATTCCAGTTCTTGGTATAAGAAACTATCCGCTATTGTGGCAGAAAAGAAAGGAATTGCAAAGAAAGCATACGGATTATTATTGAACGGTGAAGAGAGCTTGAGAAATTTTTTCTCAGGAAACACATTATTCAGCAAATGACAGACAACGAAGCATGATTTTGGGCAGCTATAGGAAAGTTTCATGAGGAAGAGAAAGAATCAATCAGGCATTTTCCAAAGAGAAATAGACAATTCTCCCGTGCCCAATTACCATAATCATAACTCTACTGGTTCTACAGACTCCAGATTAAGGGTCTCAATCATTTTCTGACTTGCCAATTTTCATTGGGGCAAATCACTATCTTCAAGACATCAGACAGCATGCTGAATAGCAAACCATGTAACTTTTCTTGCTAAAATGACATGTGACAGTAGATATGTAAACATTCTTTATCTCCTCTGGATTAAGCACACGCAGCAGAACAGAAAGTGATAGTAAGGAAGATCTGAGATCAACTCATTAATATATTTTTCATTATGATCAGTCAACATCTCTACAAACATACCTCATTTCAATCACCATGCGACTGCTGGAAAGCTCCATCCAGTTTACAGCAATGATATTCAGACTCCCGAAAATTCTACCTATCAGAAAATTGTTTGCTCCTCATCCCTTCCCTGATCACCCGCTCGGAGAACTCCTCCAGCCTGTCCTTTCCATAGATTGGTGTCTTCTCGGCACCATATTCACCAGTCTCCAGATCCAATATCAGCATACACTCTCAGCAGCGTAAGATCTCCCAATCTTCTCGAACTCCACCCCATCCTGCATTGATGGAAATATCTTGACCAAGAAATGAAGAACCCCAATCTGCGAAATCAGTGATCTCAATCGGAACTTTCAAGATCTTGGGCTCCTTCCCCAATAGTCTGAACAGCATTTCCCCTTGCTCAAGCGCGGTCAGGGCTTTCCCAGGCCCACCAATCGGCAAGATATCGTTGATCTTATCTTCGCTCAGAACGCAATCAGCAATGAAAGAAGCCAAGTCGGGCTCGCTTATCAGCTTACAAGCACAGAGGTTTGCGTCCCCAAACATCACATAAGGCTTACCGCCCTTCACCAGTTCGACCTGTCCTCCCAGGCTCTTCAAGAACGCCGACGGCCTCACGATAATATACGTGAACCCTATATGTTTCTCCGTTTCGTCCAATAATTCTGCCTCGAACTTCAGCTTCGCTCGCTGAAATTCGAGAAGGGGCTTCTGAACTCAAATGACAGAGAGCACTACAAAGTGCAAGGCCCCATGATTCCTACCTGCCACGGGACTGTCCTTAGTCGCCTCATAGTCGATTTTTCCAAGGATACCCCGCCTAATCTGCCCGCAAGGCAACACACCACGACATAGAGTTGGGTTGGGACCCAAGGCTCTCCACAGACTTCCCCAAAAGATCCAAGCTCATCACATTCAAGAAGCAGATGTTGGCCCCCTTCAACTCATTCAATGTCTCCTCCTTGCCGTTCCTGCCCCTAACGCCACTCCTCTCCCGAGCAACAGCTATGAAATTGAAACCCCTCTTGACCAACTCCCTGACCACGAATTTCCCGATGGACCCGGTGCAGCCCGCCACTAGAACGTTAATGTCTCTCGGGTTCTTGGTCCTGAAAGGGGCAGTGGTGGTCTCAGCCACAATATCGATGAAGCCTCGACAGGGTTGAGCCTTTCTCGTCTGAACTTGAATAAAGTAGTCAACTTTACATTTGAAATGCGGACCACATCGAGGGATGAGCTCAGCTGAAGAGGCTGATTGATGAACTGGGAGCAAAGATGAGTTCTCAATTTCTTCTCCTTCTCCTTCTTCTTCTTTTTTTCCTTGCATAAGTATTGACCCAAGGCCCGGAACTCCTTTTGTTATGGATCGTTTTCCTGGTAGGCCATGTAAGGCCCCGGCCCCCGAAGCTGATCTATAAAGGGGAAGATACTGCTATGGATGCTGTGACCAAGAACATGGCCTTTGCTGCTAGGGTCCTTGGATTTCTCGGCTGTAATCTCCCTGTAGATCAGTTTAAAATGGACTCTACCATTCATGGACATCCAACATTAACACTCAAAAAAGATGCTGGCAATCGTAATTGACGGAAGTGATTGGATTCCGACTAGCGATTCCCATTCGAATAGTGATACGCCGTTCCTCCAACCCACAGTTAGGAGAAAGATGTTGCTTGTTGACAGAAAAAAGCATATTAAACTGTTATAACACTCCATCCGAGCGATTATAAACTAATATTAGATTAATCAAGGTTGAACATGGATTAGCCGGAATTAATAATAATAATAAAAATAAAATATCAACTCTTCACTTAATCGTATCCGACTCGGAGCTGACGTGATCCAATTAAAGGATCCACTGCCGTGAACTTTTCAACATCCCCGACGCGTCTCCATGCCCACATGGGCAAAGGCTGTTCATCTGTATCTCGCGGTAGCAGGCGGTTGATTTTTCTCTCGTAAAAAGGGGGAGAAATGACACAGGAGGCAGATGATCTCTGGAGCTCTCTCCCAGAAGATGTTGCCCTCAAGATAGCCACCAACCTGCAACAGGTTCAGTAAGCCCTTTCAGTTACCTCAGTCTTCTGGGTTTTCTTTTTCTCTCTCTGCTGAATTGAATTTCTTTCATGGATTCTGTATTTTCTTCGTGATCAGGTCGCCGATGTCTGTAATCTCGGTAGCTGCTCCCGGTTCTGGAGGCAGCTGTGCAAGTCGGATTTTCTCTGGGAATGTTTGGCCCGAGAAAGATGGCCTCTTCTATTGGGTCTCCGCGGAAATTCTTCATCTTCTTCCGCTTCATCTTCTTCAGTTGTCGGTGGGGTCGAAAGAACTGGCCTTGCTGAGACGAAAGAGCCCTCTCATATGGTTGTGCTTCTTCCCTTTTCACCTCTGATATTCTTCTGGGCGTTGCTTACTCATCTTGGTCATTGAATTATTTGGATTGATCAAAGTGCATTTGCTTGTTTGCATAATTTTGAGGAAGAACTTGAAAGTTTGTGTCTTTGGATGGAAGTTGTGCCTTTTTCCTTCATCTTTTTTTAATCTTGGAATTGGAGAATAAGAAAAGATGAGAGTAGAGAAACGTTTAATCTTGGCCCATGTTAGGAAATAGCTAACGAAACTGCACGGATTGAGGCCGCCACGTAGCTGGAACAGTATTATATGTTGATAAGTCTGAAAGGTGGACTATGTGGGGAAATTTGAGATCAGACAGCAGTGAAGCCGTTCCGCTTCTGTTACAGATAACTGATGGAAATTGTGGTTAGTATATGATGACATTATAATATAAAAGTTGACCTTTCTACAACTAGAGAAGCTATTTTAAGCCTTGAATTGCTGCTACTCTGTTCAAAGAGTCATGTGGGTTTTGTTTGCAGCATCATCCGTGGCAGAGTCGAAATGAATTCGACTTGTGAAAGTCCTCTCAGTTATTCCTTTGTTGTCTGTTATCTGCACTAGGGGTGGAAGTGCTTCTACACAGAGTGGCACAAAGAGATGGCCCGGAGAGCTGTATCTGTGGTTCGGCATATTGAGCAGTGCTCGTCTGGTGTCTCTCTTGAGATCAGGGACTACCTCAAAGCAATGGAAGACCTGAAAACCATGCAGCTCGGGTTCAGAGACATCCAGATGTTCTTCTTCACACCCAAAGTCAGTGTGCTGCTGAACTTGGTGGGCTTGCACTTCTGCATCAGTTGGCTCGGTGTGCCCGTAAGTTAACCCTCTTCTCGTTGCTCCAGATTTGTCTCTGCAATTCTGAACCACCATTGACAACTCAGCCATCTGGAGTAGTGTTTGGACTCCCGTTGCCTTCATCCCGTTTTGCTGACTGATCGAGTGGAACATTGTCAAGCTAGTCTTGTAGAAACTTATCCTCTCCATTGTGAGTACATATTTTCTTCATGAAGCTGAAGCCTCTGTCTTGAAACTGACAGGCCGAGGACGTAATGGAGGCGCTCGAGAATCACAAGATCTCGCAGAGGCAGGTTTGCGTGAAATGGTGGAAGGTTGGGAGATGGCTCTATGGGTTCCGAATGAGAGACGAGTCCCATTCCCGAGAGGTCTCCCTTGGGGACCTCTCCGCTTCCCCAGAGGAGAAGAAACACGAGGTCCTCGGGGTCCTCCATCGGGGTGCAGTCCATGAAGTCCTGCGCGTTCAGATAACTTTGGCAACTCCATCTTACACCTCCTGGTCTCACCAGATCAGCTAATTAAGTTGGTGATATGTAAATTTGTATATCCGATGAGTGCATATGACTTTCTGTAAAATGGACATCTGGATCGTGTGAAGTTCGAGTGAATATTTGTGTATGGTGGTGACATTGTTCTTCACCTGCAATAGAAGTGATTGTGTTCATCGGATCCAATGCATGCTGTCCTTTTGTTTCTCGTGTTAATGGCGAAAGCCCATCCTCGGGGATGGGAAATAGGAGAGACCACAAAGAATTTTGAAGACTCGAGTACTGATTTGACTGCGCAACCCAACGTTAAAGAATATCTTCATGGAGAGATTTCAGGCGCCTCCTAAACTCTCTGATAAACACCTAAATCTATCGGCAGGATCCAACCAAAAGAGGGATTCTGTTTTTCAGGATCTCCAAATCCCTCGTCCAAGTGTGAAAGCATCCCGAAGACGTTCAGAGCTACTTCATCAGACATAGTTACGAACCGTCAACTAACATGCCCAACTTCCAACTAATTACAGTCACTCAGCTAATCCAACCAACGCAAGGCTGGCAAAAGAGAAGAAGCTGTGATCAGTACAATGCAACGAAAGAAACACATTGGATCAAACCTCTGAACTCAAATGAACCCTCTAAGTGTCTCAGTCCTATCAAAAGCAGAAGACTGCACAAGGGGGAGAAAGTGGTCATTCAGATAATCCAAGGAACTCCGAGAAGCTTGAGTACTTTGGCTGCCATCCGATCTCCTCACGAGTTTTCAAGTTGTTCAATCTCTTCCCCAGAGGACCATCAGTGCCTAGAAAATGAGATGCGTGAAAGCATTGAGTTTCTGTTTATTGCAGAGTAGCAGCAGTAAATGCATAGTCATGTGCCACTTGCAGCTCGTATTTCAACCCATCGATAAGAAGCTGACCTGTGAAACCTTCAAACTTTTGATTGAATTTCCCACTTTTAGCAATAATGTCCATCACTTCTTGTCTGCATTTGGAGGCAAATTGAAAAAATTGAAATCGTTTACCATATGGACATGAACAGCTTACGGCAGAGTCCTTGCAGAGAACACTCCAGTGAGAATCCAGGAGATACTATTTAACTGGTCAGCATAGAATACAAAAAGGTCAAAATACAACTGACCGTGTCACTGGATGATTATCACATCCTAAGAATATCCTGCTTTGGAGTTTCTTCTTCAGGATAGTAATGGACAGAGAAGCAGCATCCTATTGCAGACAAAAACAAATGAGATGCATATGTATCATAGTGAATGAGTATACCAATGGAGTAGTATATATTATACTTGTGACAAATTATGTTACCTCGTAGTGTATCAGATTAAGAAAATGATCTGGGCGTGTTTCAACACTTCCTTTCTTTAACCAGTAAGTATGTGCACCTCTATCGATTTTGTAACAAGGCTGTTAAGGCTCCATTTTCGTGAAAATGCCTTTCCACTATAAACCAAAAATTATTTTTATTCCAATGGGAAAAATGTAGTTTTCAGGAGAACTTTCCTAAAGGATATATATAGCCCTGCCAATCTAAGAACACAGCCACCAGAGTCTAGCACAACTTTTTCTGCATTCAGAAGAACATCTGTTTTAGGGCTCCTACCCAGTGGAACGACTGGAGTGTCCTGCAGAACGCTGAAGAACAGAATTAACAGAGCACATTAATATTATCAAATCAACACACACAACTACACAAGGACCCAGAGACAGCAATGGTATAATCACTAATATATAAGTTTTGTTGTGGCCATTGGCCAAAAATAAGGAAAAGAAGAAAAGACTTAAATCAGTTAATGAAATTTAAGAAATGGGTGTTCTTTCTCTTTTCTTTCTCTTTTTTTTTTTTTTTGGATAACGAGAAGTTTATTCTCCACGGGTCCATGAACACTTTAGAAATGGCTTTCCCCTTTCTGCTTAAATATTGAAGTAAGACCATCCAAATCCAATAATATTGACTTCAGATGAAATTTATACATTCACTTGAGCCCTATAACAGCATTGGCTATTATGTAATATGCCAACAAGCAAATATTTGTGCTATGGCTAAAAAGAACAATTAAGAAAATTTTCCAGCAAAATGACTTTGGATATAACACCTCATCACATGGTCCATTGTCAGTGCAATCATAGAGAGCAGAGCTTGATGTAAATAAGAAAGCGCCTTCACCATTCCAGTTCGATGCTGCAATTCTGCTTGACCAACAAAACCAACAAGACAAATTAAGACATGAGAATACTTCATGATTTACAAGTTTAATCTCCTTCCTCCTATTTAAAAAACAGTTCTCTATTCGGACAGAATTGTACAATTGAAATTGACAACAACCATCAAGAAACTAATAAGAGGGCATGGACCAGATTATATGAACACCGTATCTGTTATAACAGATGGTAAAAATCAGCCGCTCTTTACCATCTATAAAGCATGATGTAACTAGATCTTGTGTGTATTTTTCTAACATGAAAAAATTCATCTTTCCAAATTAGCAGATAAATATTTTGTATAAGAAAGTAGGCCGAATATACATATGATCATAGGAATTATAGAAATATCACTCTTTCTTTTCTTTTCTTTTTTTGGCTGGAAGAAGTATCATTCCTTGAAGATTACCGCAAATCACCAGGGTAGTCCGAAGATTGAGAAGGTGGAGCACAAAAAATGACATAGGGGACATTATAATCAGTTTCACTTCCCTTCAGCAAAGGATTAATCCCAATTTTGATCAACTCATCGTGATGATTTGTAGTTGCTGTCCGCCCATATATTTGGCTGCTTGGGTATTCCTGCTCAACAATCATCAGTAGCCACACTTTGAGTCACAATGACAAACTAATAAATGTAAGCGACCTACCCATTCCCGCACACCCCTCCAGATTAGAAATAAAGAATCCTGACAACTACTTCGACCAAACAAGGCATAACTACCTATTGTACGCAATTGGCCAAGATAACAAGGGTCACTCAGTCCATAAAACTGTACCTTTCGCCACTCCTCAGCCACTAGACGGCCAAGTACACCTGGTCCCACGATCAGGAGATCAGAGTCACCAACCAAACGAGGTGAAGAAGTTTCCTTGGCAACTTTCGCACCTTCCACCAACCAAATTCACATCATTTTCCCGAAAACGTAATAAGATAAGCTATTGCTGAACTTTTACTGCAAAAACCAATCACAGGAACAAATGCAGAAGACATCCCGCCTCATCCCTTCACATTCACTCATTCTGCTACCGCAACAGTAAAAGTAAATCAACGATCAGCCTCAATGGACTCGAGCGAATTTCAAGCTTTAATCCCCACTGGACAAGCCAATTAGGCGATGCACCACAGAAACCGAAGCGCACTTCATAATTTCTTCCATTTCTCGTGCAATTTCTCAGCAAAGGAAGCATGTATTGCGGGTATGCAACGGAAAATCATGAGGGCCATGCTCGGAAAGGACCAGTACTCGAGAAACTGCGAACGTGGAGGCGCGTCGACGGTGAATGGGCGGGTACGGCGCTGAGGGTAAGGCTTCCGTCATGGAAGGGGAGCCGGATTGGGCGTCCCGAGATGAGGCGTACGGAGGAGGAGGCGCCGGGCCTCGGCGGACGTGCAAAGAAAGTTGGGTGACCGGTCGTACAGATACGAGCTGAGATTGACTCCATCGCTGACCCAGGGGGCAAGGTGGCACAGCGTAACGAACAGTGGCGGCGAGTAATTACTGACGGGGAGGGCGCGGTCCGGAACGATGATCGATAGTCAGATCACACAGCCGAGATGGCTTTCCGCGGCCGGGATGAATTTACGGGAGTTTCCAGTCAATTATTATTAGATTAAGGAAAATTAAATTAAAATAATTTAATATATAAATAAATGTTTTATAAGTTTTTCAAGGGACGACCGACCAATGAGGTAATGACACATGTAAATTTATTAAAGGTTGTTTCTTTATTTTTAAAATTTTTTAGAATTTTAAAAAATTATGTATATCAACCCCTAAATAATTTTCATAGAGCGAACTTGTTGCGTTAGACGCATTGAATAATTACTACCGTTACAGTTGTTAAAACAGGTGCCAGGCCGCTTCAAACTTAGTTTAGAATTATTTAGCCTAATTACAGTTTGACTCATTTGTTGAATTGACTGATCCGATTATGAATTATAATTCATAAATATGTGAATCGACCCAGAACTATTTCTAAAAAGGTCTATTTATGATTTGATCAGTTTAGCTGATGAATAGCTCTTTTTTAATTATTTAATTTTTTTTATTAATATAAGAAAATTTAACTATTAATTTGTAGAATTTTAGCCATCATAACCAATACATACCAGTTTTGCAACGATTCCAAGTCGAGTCCGAGTGGGTTCAACAAGAAAAAGTGCATTATCAGTTTTGGTTTCTAATCAACGAACCTATTTTTAGGATTCGACCCGTAATTATTTCTTAAGTCAATAGGAGCTCTATGAGGCCTAATTAATTGCAATTTTGCATGGTATCTGTTCTTATGATCATGCACGTCACTTCCCCAACAAGGCAATTATTGTAAGACGATGAACATCATCATTGTGGCCTCCTCCTCTCACGGTCTCCTTCTCTGACCAATTGGTTGGCACTCTGAATCGTCAATGACTCCACGATGGCTTCTTCCTGAATTCTACGAACTCGAAGACAAAGTCATACATACATATATATTTCCCAAATTTAATAAATCATTTTCAAATTTTAATAAATCATTCCCATTTTATCTTCCGTATTTCCCTTAAAAATTAATCTACGCTCTCTTTCTTCCATGTGCATATTCTTATCACCCATAAATTAAAAGCCGTATGGAATGTTGTCCAGATGCCTCATCGAAAATTAGATTATTCTATACTCATCTTTTTTTTTTCCTTTTCCTTAGTTTCTCTTTTTATGAAAAGGAAAAAAGAACAAGTATTGCATGTTTTTGGGTCCAAGCTATTTGCTATCCAAAAGTCTATTAGATACTAATCGATCCCTTATTAGAATCAAATTATTTTATTTATAAAATAAAACTCTTTTAATATAAATTTTTCTCAAATTGTAATATTATAATTTTTAGACTCAGCGTAAAATATGCATCAATATATTTGACCCAAGTTTTGCCTTGTTGAAATCCATTCCTACGCTGATTCTATAATCCGTACTTTAATTTAAGAAAATAATATTTAGAAATATAATTGTCTGGCCTCCTATGGGTCAACTCTAATAAGGTAACAATATACATTAAGTTGGATCGATGATTTAAAACTCTTAATGGTGGATATCCGGGAATTAAATATGGATATTAAACTATATAATATATCATTTAGTTAATTAGTTGATCATTATAGTATCCAATACTACTAATATAAATATATCCAACACTACTAATATAAATATATATATCATAACTGTCTGGGCATGTGTTAACAAGAAAGAGAGAGGGGGAGTGAGAGAAGACGAAGGAACATTATAGTCCCAAAAACAGATTTTGTTTTAGACCATCCATTATCAAATCCCACTAATCCATGTCCCCATCCTCCCTTACTCGGAACCTTTTGTCGGTCAAGCCGAGCGTAACGTCTACATTTGTCGGGCCGAGCAATTCTTATGTGGGCTGTCTAGATTGCGACCGTACACACGGCCGAGCATGCGTGTGATCGATATCGTCTTGTAACTCTCGTCGGTGCCCGGGGTGACAGTCAGCCAGAGGAATCTTATAAATCAAATGAGCCAATGAGATCATCGAACCACGGGAGCACAACCCCGCTCGAATTAATAGCTCGATGAATCTTCACGTTGCAGCAGCGACTAATTGACAGGATTGGAAAGCCGCTGCGAAGACAGAATCTGAATGTTTTCAACTTATTTCGAGATTTTGAATTTAGGATCTCTAATCATTTCAACCAATTATAGTTCGGGAAGATTTTTCGGTGATTTTGTCTTCTCGCATGGCACAAAGAAATACCCAAAAGAACTGTGATAAGCAGCGGATTAAATGTTAATCGTCATTATTATCCAAATGTCTATTATTAATCAAATTAATGTGACTTAATTCTTTCTCACCGTATCATTATGTGATATAATCATTCGAAAATTTCCTCCCTCAGCGTATAGAAAGGAAAATGTTGGATTTGGTCCTCAATCTTTTACACAATGTTCATCTTTACCCAACATCTCTCTTTTTTTGGTTGAATATAGTCCTTAACCTTAGGAATATGATTCAGATTTGGTCCTCCGCATTAAAATATAAATAATTAGAAGTTATCGTTTTTAATAATAAAAAAATATTTTGAAAACAAGGGGGGGAAAAAAAAGGAAGAAAACAAAGAGAGCTGATCGAAAGACGGAAGGGGGAAATGGAAAGGGCGCGGGGAGGGCGGTGGAGGCTCGATTTCGATCACGACGGCTTCGGAAGAGGCCGTTGACGACATGGATAGGATTGATGATGGCCAGCCAAAATCGAGCAACCACTATCTCCTTCACCCGCTCCGTTCGTTCGAGTAATCCAATTTTGAGACAGAATCGGGATGGTGGAGGTTCGACTTCAGCCACCATCACCGCATTGAGAACCGGCGGCCTTGGCTGGGGAGGGCGGTGATGGCTGAAACGGATCCGATTTTATGCTGAAATTGAAGAAATGGAATGGAATCCCCTCCCCTCTTCCTCTCTTCTTCGTCAGCTCTGTTTCTTTTTTCTTTTTAATTTTACTTTCAAAAGATTTTTTAAATTTTAAATATATTTTTTATTATCTAAACTGCCACGTCACACTAATTATATTATATTTTAAATTAGATTACCAGATCTGAATTGTATTCCCAAGCTTAAGGACTATATTCAACCAAAGAAAAAGTTTAGGACAAAGATAAATACTGCATAAAAAGTTGAGGACCAAATCCAACATTTTTTCTAGATACCATCTTATTAACTTTATTTTTTTTATTTATAATATTAAAATTAAATATTTTATTTTTGAGAGAAACCTATGGTATTGGTTACCGTTTTGTCTAGCAAGTGTCTTATCCAGGCTGTCCATCCATTCATGATACGTATTTGTCACACCAGCCCGAGAAAATTACAAAAATTCATTAATATATTATTTCATAAAGCAAAGAATATATATTCAATTATATTTGATATTTATATATTTAATAGATTTTAAGTGATTCAAATTTGAATAAAGTGAACTTATTAAAATATAAAATATTTTTAATATAAAGAATTTAACATTTTAATTTAGGAAAATAGAAGATGAAACATACATGATAAAAATATTCAATTATTATTGAAATAAAAAGTGGCAAACGTAAATCAAGACTAATAATTGTGCCTTTGGACTGTCTCGTGTAACGTACAGCTCATTTGCGAGGAAAAGGATGGGATTAAGAACAATAATGATAATGATACGGCTCTTAATACGAGATTAAGCTTAAGGCAACATCACTCCCATCTAACTATACAAATTAAAGATCCAACTGCTTATATTAATCCTTTATTTCCTAAAAGCAGAGGAGTATGTGTACACGTGGAATCCTTAATTACTATTTATAATTAAGTTTTTGTTTGAAAAATTATCTACCATCTCACCGAATGTGTTATGAAAATTTTTTTATGGTTTTGCGAACCGATGAAATAGTAAAAATTGCCAAATGTTTTTCATAAAAAATGTCACAACCTTTACCCGTCAATTTATTTTCATTAAACACTGACGTGACATACTAACATAGATATCGTGCCACCATGTCATGCTTGCATAGGAACTCTAATGAGCATCTACGAGGCATAAAAATGACACGTCATGCCATTGCTTAATGGAAGATTTAATATAATAATAACTCATGGTATTTTTGAGAAAAATTTGAAGAGTTTGTGATAATTTTTACAATTTATTTAATCATAACAACATTATAAGGAATTTCGCAGTATAGACGTTGGTATACAAAACTATTTTTCCTTTATCAATTATAACTTCTAAGTTATCTCATTTGGACCATTTTCATGTGTTTCACTATTCATCTTACTCCTCTTGAGTTGAATTGTTCTTCCACCATTCAATATACTATCCTAATTCAAATATAAATTAATTAAATATTATTAGATTTATGTATTTATTAAAAACTAAATTTTAAAATGGAGTAAGATTCTTAATTTTTAAAAAGAGACATTAAATTATGACCAAAAAATAAAAAAAAATACCCAAGATAAATTAAATTATTGAATGTGATGCTTTATTATTACATAATTTTGCTTTGCCCCAAATTCACCAAACTCCTCGTGCCGCCGAGAACTGGACATTTTGGGTTGATATCGCTATATCTTTCGAGTTTTTAAGCCAAGATTTGGTCAATTTTTTCAATTTTCTGAATTTTCATTTACACCCCTACCTTCGAGGCACGAGATGTAATGTTACGACCAGTCCCTTTTGACTCGAAATCATCATAATTACATCTTTATTTCTCACTTATTTTCTTACCCTATTCCACTCTAGCACATTTCTTACCCAAAAAAAGTTGATTTTTTATTACATAGATAAAAGTCTACCGATATAAATACTTTCAATTTAAGAAAAGAGATCTCGAATAATTTCAATCAAATTATATTTGTAAGAAGGCGGATATTTTATCGGCTCACAGTTTTGACAGGGAATTACTCTTCGTGAAATTGTGGAACGGATGCTAAACCATCTCGGTTCGAGTCGGTACGTACTGGGCAAAATTAAAGAAAACCTTGGCTCCCAATCTTGTGTTGTTGAGAAACTTCGCTGACCATATTAAATCCAGTAAGTCTACATCCAATGCCGACTAGAGGGGGAAACAAAAAACGTAGAAGGCAAATTGGCTCTCCATGCAACCAAGATTAAAAAAAAATTATCCCAATCCCCATGAAAAATAGTTAATTTCAATTAGGTCCACATGTTTCGTGCACATGGTCGAAAAAAAAATCTTTAACGGTCGTAATTGAATTTTAATTATCTATAATTATAAAAATTATTGGGAAAATTAATAGTAATTTTTCGATTAGCCGAAAATAATAATATGCTATTTTGTTTCCTTTTTTTTTTTTTTCACTTCATCTTCCCCTTCTTTGCCTTTGTGGGCTATTAAGCTCTGGGAGTTCCCTTTTTTTGACTGTGCTTCCATGGCCATCTCCGAATCATTGCTCTCCCTTTCTCTTGTCTCTCAAAAGCTCCCAAGCTCCAATTGAAAAGCTAAAGAGATCCACTCCACCCCTGCGGATTTCTCGCTAGGGTTTTTGTCCAAGGGCTGTGGTTCCGGCCCTTGAGTTGCGGAGCCAATGAGATGAGTCAATGAGGGTTTCTGTGAACGAGCCATGGGCTGCGTGTTCGGGAAAGAGGCACCGTCGAGGAAGCCGGTAGAGAGGCGGTGGGAGAGGGAGGGGGAGAGAGACGACAGGAGCGCGGAGGAGGAGGTTAGTGCTGCTAAGGCGGAGGTTGCTGCAGCCGATGGGAGGAATGGCGGGGGTGATGATCGCCGGAGGAAGGAAGGCCGAGAGGAAGGGAATGTGCGGCCCAGGAGGCGTTCCACGAGGCCGAGAAACATCCCCAAGCACGTCCATGGAGAGCAGGTTGCCGCCGGGTGGCCGTCGTGGCTGTCGGAAGTGGCCGGCGAGGCCATCAGTGGCTGGACCCCGCGGAGAGCTGATAGCTTTGAGAAGATCGATAAGGTAATGTTTCACAGTACACGATCTGAGCGTGTCCGAGCTTCCTGAGCTCGATGTTCTCTACTTCGTGCCTGACTAGCTTAGTGATGCATGTATGTTCTTTTTGGTACTGTTTGACTACTCCGATGAGCTACACTGCTGTCGGTATGTATACTTGATGGTTTTGCGAGAAGCTTTACTGAGCAAGTCTCCTTCTCTTTTTGTTATTTGTAATGTTTTTATGGCATCCCTTGATACCAGATTGGACAGGGTACATACAGCAACGTGTACAAAGCTAGAGATACTTTAACGGGAAAAATTGTTGCACTGAAGAAAGTGCGATTTGATAATTTAGAGCCCGAGAGTGTAAAGTTCATGGCTCGAGAAATTTTGATCTTACGCCGCTTGGATCACCTCAATGTTGTGAAATTGGAAGGTTTGGTGACGTCAAGGATGTCCTGTAGTTTGTATCTCGTTTTTCAATACATGGAGCATGACTTAGCTGGACTTGCAGCGAGCCCTGGGATCAAATTCACGGAGCCTCAGGTGAGATTAATTCTTTTATGGCCATTTCTGGCTGGAGAACTGAACTTACACATCACTCAAGCTGCCTCCATGAGATAACCTTCTTAACATTCTGTAAATGATTTCTGAATGAATTAGACATTTCTGTTGCAGGTCAAGTGTTACATGCACCAGCTTTTATCTGGGCTGGAACATTGTCACAATCGGAATGTCTTGCATCGGGACATCAAAGGGTCAAATCTTCTGATTGACAATGATGGAATCCTTAAGATTGCCGATTTTGGCTTGGCTTCTTTCTTTGATCCCAATCAGAAGCAGCCCTTGACTAGTAGAGTGGTAACTCTATGGTACCGGCCCCCAGAGCTGCTTCTGGGGGCAACTGATTATAGTGTCGGTGTCGACCTCTGGAGTGCTGGTTGCATTCTTGCAGAGTTACTGGCTGGGAAGCCCATAATGCCTGGCCGTACTGAGGTAATTTTCAGCTCTGTGTCTTATTCTCCAAATTAACAAATGGTGCTAATGAAACTTCTTGCTATTATTGGAAACAGTCTGTTTGTATTTTACTTCTCCCTGCCTATGTGTATTGCCTTGTAGGTTGAGCAGCTGCATAAAATATTTAAGTTGTGTGGTTCTCCTTCAGAAGAATATTGGAAGAAATCAAAGTTACCCCATGCAACGATATTTAAACCCCAGCAGTCGTATAAAAGATGCATAAGAGAGACGTTCAAGGACTTTCCACCATCATCAATGCCTCTAATAGATGCCCTTCTAGCAATTGACCCATCTGACCGTCAAACTGCAACTGATGCCCTGAGAAGCGAAGTGAGTCTGTTTTCTTCTTGTGCTATGCTTCTTTATCTCAAACTTTTGCCGGATGTCTCTCTGAAGCTTGAATACTCACTATGCATTATCAAATGGTCCTATAGATTTGCTCATCCTATAATATTATCTTAATTTTTTATTTACAAAGCCAGGTAACTATTTTGTATCAGCATAGTCATAATTCTGGTCCTCTACAAGTTCCTTTTTCTCAGCAATAAAGAAAACTATGTTGAATTCTATGGGTTTTTTACTTTGCATTATTTCAACCCTTGTTAATTGCATACATTTCAGTAACTTGTAGCTGCAGATTCCTTTGGCCAGCTAAGGTTGATTAATTTTATTTTAAAACCATAATATCAAAGTGAATTACCTGGCCTAAGCTCTTGGATTGCAACTCCAGGAAGGCTGAACTCTTACTAATAATTTTTTCTGAGCAACTGAGCCTGACCTGCTTTTCTAGCCTGCATGGCATATGACATGCTTTCAGCTTTATACAATCAAATGTTTGTAGATTCTTCTGTGGGTGCTTGCTTAAATTTCAATGAGACATAAATATTTATATATATTATATATGTTCGGAATTTGACCAGTTTTCCTTTCGTGATCTAATCTAAGGCAACTGAACGGTGGTCTTGAGTTGATTATACTTAACCTTATTGGGTTGGAGTTCCATTTTCTGGATATTTACTCACCTTTTTCCCATCGTTTAAGCAATAGGACATGTAGGAACTAGGAATTAAGCTGCATTTACTTGATTCAAGAATGACATGATTAGGAGGATTACATAGAAAGTAACATTGCTTTCTGTTGTGCAGTTCTTCAGTACAAAGCCTTATGCCTGTGATCCTTCCAGCCTACCCAAATATCCTCCCAGTAAGGAGATGGATGCTAAACTGCGGGATGAAGAAGCTAGAAGGTGGAATCTATACTATATTTCTTTTGAGGGTCAGAGTTATTATTTCTAGGGAAAGTGGATATGAACTATGACTAGTCATTTTTTCCAACCATTAATGCCTGATATCTTTATCATAGTTATATTTCTTTGGGTAAATCTGTTAGATCTATTCCATCCCTAATTAGTTTCATCTCTTCGTGCTTGAGGTTGCATAATCTTATAATTGAATTGGATATTGTAATTTCAACAACATTGCACTCCTTTATGCTGTCTTTTTTACAACTAAACCTAAGTTTCATGAGTCAGACTGAGAGCTGCTGCCAAAGGCCATGTGGATGGAGTGAAGAAGACAAGGCGTGATCGAGTTGCCAGGGCTATTCCTGCTCCTGAAGCCAATGCAGAACTTCAGAGCAACCTTGATGTATGTCAGATGAGCTGCCCCTTTGCTAGCATTTATATGCTTTGAGCTTCTAGTTTTACTTGGTAGTCATTCCCATTGTGATTTGTAATATTCTGCTAAAAGTTTTACATTTTCTGTTTGCAAAACAGAGGGGCTAAGATGCAAAAGAAAATTTTCACCCAGGAAGGAGAAAAGCAAAAGCAAAAGAAATATGGTTGTATTAGATGGACTTTCAATATTGATGAATATCGGATACCTATCAGTGAAGCTATGATTTTGCTAACCAATGAGATGCACCTAGTTGAGATGCCTAATGATAGACTTTTATCTTGTTTCTAAGGACATGTTTGGGACTGAATAGATGGAATGCAAATGGATTTGGTCATAAAACATTGCTAACATTTTATATCTCAATTGCTGTCCTGACAGTGAACATTTTTTGTGGCCAATGTGGCATAGCATGATCATCCGATCTGCACAGTGCTGTAACAGAATTCATAACGTATTCATAAGGAGAACCATGTTTATATCCTAACTCTAATGTTTTGTCTATTCTTTGCCTCAGAGACGGCGACTGATAACACATGCTAATGCAAAGAGCAAGAGTGAGAAATTCCCTCCTCCACACCAAGATGGGACTCTTGGATACCCTGTGGGTTCTTCACAGCACAACGACCCAGTTTTCGACCCGCCCGATGTCCCATTCACTTCCATGAACTTCTCAATACCCAAAGCTCCTATTCAGACTTGGTCAGGCCCACTGATGGACCCAGGTGCTGTGGGCGCTCCCCGTAAAAAGAAATACCCGGGTGATGGGCTCTCTCAGTTAAACTCGAGGAAGGAAAGCTCGAGAGATCAAGGTTCTTCTCGGAACAAGGGCTAGAGATTTGCCTGCGTTCAAGATCTCATGTGTTTTAGGAGGATATTCACAGGGCTGCGGAGGCTTCTTTTGAATTGAGCAAAATTGCTTTGAGGGGGGTAAAACTACTATCCTTTTGTTCTTTTCATTCTATTACTCCACTGCTATATATGTTTTCAATCACGTAAAGAGCTCTTCGCCAGTGTATATTTTTGTCGATCTTCGCTCACTTGTCTTGGATGAACGGGTCGGTTATTTAGAATGTTCAATAAAATTTTCTTTCTGAGGAATTTTTTTCTGGGTTGAGATATCCTTCAATACTCTATATGATTAAATCATCAATCAGCTCAGTTCCCAGGTCATGTTTGCAGCAGACTGTTCTAGGTGGCATCTGCTGAAGGGATCACAGAATGTTTGGTACAACAACAGAACAGAATGGGTCCATCCTTGCGTATGGCAATTCCGTTCCACTCCCTCTGCACTGAATCGTACCGAGGGTGATCCGTGACTGTTTGGCTTAAAAGTGGAGTGCCCGTTTTAAAATTCGATGCCAAATGAAGAAGGAAGACTGCAATCCGCAATAGGAAGATATGTGTGGTCTTTTTGGTTGGTCCGTGAAAATGAGAGTAAAAAAGTGGACCTGGGTTGACTCGGTTTGAACCGGATTAACATGGATGTGAAGTGCCTATGCTCTATCTTCAGTTTCAAGCTAACAACGAAGTTACCCCACCACTCAAAAGAATATTTAAGGTGGATCAACTTGCTAGAGGCAATTGTTTGTTTATCAGCGGACCCGATCTACACACTCGTTGTATTCGATGATCTCGGGCTGGCAAGTCAGACCATTCAGATTAACCAACGGTCCGGTACATCTCCGGCATGCGATTCCGCCTTGTAACATGAGTCATGATGGCCGTTGCGTTGCCTCAAACCGACACGCTGTCAGTGCCCTTGGAGCCCGACATGATTGTTCTAGTTCTACTTTTGTACGGGAGAGCTAGGTTTTGATTAACTTTCAAGTCCCACCGAAGAGATGCCATTTGCCCGAAGAAGATTATGTCCTTAGAAATCGTATCTCGCCATGCAGTACGATGACATACATTGATCGACACTATGAGCAATGGGCAGTCCGAACCGGTTCAAAATAGGACCGGGATTGTTTAACCCTGATTACGGTTCGGTCCATTAAGAATAATGGGCTGATCTAGTTACGAGTCATAATTCAGGAAATCATGAAGTTCGGGCAGGTTTAAATTTAAAAATTATTTAAAATGAATGATATTTTAAAACTTTAAATTAAACCAACAAATAATTAACCATTAATTGCAAATTTTGGCAGTTCAGGTTGGTTTCCAAAACGGTTCCGAGGCAGTTCAATGAGAAAATGCGTTAGACCGATTTCAATTTAACGGACCTATTTCTTAAGCTTGATCCATAACCGCCCATTAACCCAATAAGAATAGTTACATGCTGGTTTAAGTACAGTGCATGCTGGTTTTGAGTTTTCACGGACCTGTTCCGAGACAAACTGGTCCGTTTAACATCTCTAACTATGAGTGTTTATAGATCAAATGACTACAGTAACTTTTATCTGTGAAAGTAATCTCGCTGATTCTCTGTCACTACCGTGAGGTAAGATCGTCCAGTGTTTCGTCTCATCGGACATTGGGGGAATGATCGCTGCGGTGCTCTAAGCGCTCTAATAACTGGACATCTGTAAAGTCATGCAAACTAAGCAGACATGTCGTACGGAGGATGTCTTAGGGAACAGAAACACAGCTTGATACGTCCCCCACAACCCGATTTCAGAGCCTGCAATCCAATCCTGTGGCGCTGTTCTTTCGGACAAGAGGGCAGAATCACAGCATCGGGATTTTACCGTGTTGTCTTCACTTCGCCCTTCGCCGAGGTACTGAACTGGCACAGATTGTAGCAAAATGGGGACACGAGACCAGTCCGGAGGTATCGGCAATAGATGTTGGGATTTAAAGTCAGCAGCCTGTAAAACCCGGGGAAACTAGCTAGAGCATCATTACAATAAAGTTCAGCACTGTTACATTTAACTTATAGCCGAAAGGAGTCGGGCAAAATGCACAACCGAACATATGACGGATGCCATCGACTCTCTCAAAGGTAAAAAGAATTATTTACAGACAAACGGCAGCACGAGGTACGCAGAGGATGCTAGAGAACTGATCTCAAGACTCCAAACGACCTTCCAGTTCCAAAAGCTAGATTATCTCGAGCTGTCTATTCAGCTCCGGAAAGACTTGAATCCCGAAAACACAACGAGCATTTACATATGGCACTTGGGAGAGCAGCAGCTTAGTAAAAAAAAAAATGACCTTCAAACCTTACCTGAAGATAAGAGAGAGATGTAAGGAAACCCGGATCAGTCATCGCCGTTAATATGGAATTTATCTGCATTTCCCTTCCCAAACTACTATTGAAATACCTTACTCACAGGCAATTTTGGTGTCAAAGCTACTGAGACAGATTGCAAATGCCTGGAAAGCTGAGATAGGGTAACAATAATCCATCGTGAAGAGGTCCTTCCCCACCTTCCCGAACTGGAGGATAACCTTGTCATCCTGTGGGCCTGCAGATCCATTCTCAGGGGAAGCGACCAGCTGAAAATTTTTTACTGAGGCTACAGTCACTCTCCCGTGAAAGTTAAGGCACCAGCACTGGAGCTGCTCATGCCACCGAGGAGCTTTGTTTCTCAACACCAGAGCTCCATCCCTGTGACTGAGCAGCGGCCCTGACAGAAGACTCTCGGCATTGTTTGATTTTGTTCTGAAGAATGGAAGTGATGGGAAAGAGTCTACGTTGCTGAGAGAGATCTCGGTTGGGGTCGGGGCAACCCCACCAGGTTCGATTGCTGATGCGGGAACTGAATCAATAACACACTGCATTCTCCTTGGTCCCCTGCTTATTTCATTACATATGATCAAATATCCTCCAGGATAAGCAAGCAAAGATATCTTGTATGTCTTCAATAAGGAAGTGAAATGTATGCGGCTCTGCTAAGTACCTGGTGCCCAAAACATTTAACTCGTACGAGACATGGGCTACAGGAAAGTTGCCTGCAGGGACTTTGGGAGAGACTTGTTTCAAATTCACGAGCCTGGTGGAACGACTCTTCGTCATGCGCGACCCAGCATGAGGCGGTTGAGCATCGAAGACAGTGAACTTGGTCCCAAAAAAATTAGACCTTCGCAAGATTGAATTCACAGAATGTTTCACACTCTCAGATTGACTGCTCAAATAGAAATACAAGCTGATTGTATCATGGAAGTGGCAAAATACTGACCTCAATTTCCCAACAAAGGAGCAGCTGCCCTTAGTCATATCATCGGCATGGAATGAGATTATGTAGTCTGTGCAAGTAGGGCGTCTGCACTTGTGAGCGGCCAGAAGGAACTTCCCAGCATCAGTTAGTGCTGCCACGGTATCAGACAAAGGGAAATATGTTATAGAAAGTTTTTTGAGTTCACCATTTCATGTTTCTCATCATGAATACGGTTGATTTACAATGTAAAATCCTAATTTCACACAAGCTATTATACTGTTTGCTTGCAAGCTTGAAATAACATGAGACTAGAAGAGTTCAATTTTTAGTTTTACAATGTGATTAACAATGTTTTTATGTCCGAAACATGTGAAAATCATTAATTATAACTAACTTTATGATCATTTTAGCTATACTAACAATTTTTACAACCAACTTTATATTTTTCCAAATGCTTATCAACACAGCAACCTAATATTTCGACCTATAAGTGGGAAAAAAAGATTTTACCACTACTGAAATATTCATCATAATTCTAACATTCCCCACAGTCCAACAATTCTTAAACCAAAACTCCCATATTCAATATTTTGCATAGTTTGATCCCAATTCTCTTACTCTTCTGCATTTTGTCATTTATAACAAGAGAAAATTGGTAAAGTCAGAAAATGTCTCCCAGTTTTCCAAGAGCAAGGAGACCTGGTTAAGGCATGAAAAAAATGAAGGAAATGCTTCTCATTTGTAGGAAAAATTAAAATCATAGAAAAGGAGATTTTAGCACAAACTCACTATAGAGAAGAGGGTGTGAATGGCAAATGAAATTGTTAAGATATTTTTTTTTTTCTGATCGATCGCAACAATTAATGCTCACCACTCGTTAGACCAAGGTAGAGATAGTATGATTGATTGGACCGGTTCCTTCGGATGAAGCACTGCATAAGAGAATCTCTTGGCCCCGGCTGCAAATGACAAATACCAAAGTTGGAAAGTGAGAGGAAGGTTCTAACACCAAGAAATTATTGTATGGTTCCAAAACCAGTACAAAAGCAAACACCCATTGGTAGAACGCAAAAGGACATAATATGATAATAAAATCCTCAATAATGGTGATGCATCTCAAGGTCGATACTGCCCATCAGCCAAAGGACTATGATGGAAGAGGGAATTGTATCATGAACTTGTGCACTCCATAAAAGTAGAAGCAAACAGTCCCTCTTAATGGTCCTCTACTTGATAGCTCAGTGGCGGTCCATGATGGACCCCCATTGCCCCCTAACAGTTTCCAGGATAAGCTCAAGCAACAGCTCATCACAACTGGAAGATGAATCAACTAATTGCAAGAGGGCAATAATCAACAACCTGAGTTGCACACCAATAACTGACTAAAAATATATATTCCTGGATCCTAAAACAAACTTGATGATAAGTAAAGGGAGGTCAAATTGCTTCCGGTCAAACATAGAGCCCTTTTAGACTGGTAGTAAAATAAGGCCTAGAAAATTCTCGCCCAAGTTTGTGGATAGATGTAGAAGGTAAGACTCTTACTGCAACTGCCTAAATTAAGACCAAAAGGGGCCAACAGCATTCACAGTGAAATTGACCGCGGACATCTATATATTTGCACATTCTGGGCATCTTAGAATTGACCAATTAAACGCAAATAAAACATTTCTCGGTGAATATTATCTAGAAGCTCGCTGCTGCTTATGTAGATTCAAGTCAGCTCGACCCAATGAGGTTAAAGCTCTATAAGCATAAATTTTATCGATTGACAGCACAATAACGCCTAAGAGGGATCACGTCACTCAGCCAACCCATGTTGGTAAACGCAAATCAAACTTCAATGCCATTAATGTCCCCAGTACTACTTTCGGCTTTCCTGTAAAAGACCGTTTTCAGTTTTTCAGACAAGCCGTTCTCCTAATTTCGGACATAGAAAATTCTTGCCACGACGTGTCAAAATGGGATTAATCTCATAATTCACTGATTTCCGGATTTAAAATTAGCGGAAATTCTCGAGATTATTCCCAAAAAAAAGAAAAAAGAAAAATCTTCACGGTAAAACCGAAGGGTCACCTGTTTAACTGAAATAGGGAACGTTAACTTCCCCGAAATCTCCAGGGTCTTCACGATCTCCTTCATGAGCAATCTCCAGCTTCGGCAGACTCCAGCACAGGCCACGACGCTCTTCCGCGGCGGCCACTCGGTCTCCGATGCCTCGATCCTGACCAGAACCTCCCTCAAGAGCTCCTGCGGCATGTGGGCCCAGCAACTCTGGCTCATCCCGTTAGCCGCCGCCGCCGCCGCCGAGGAGGAGCCGTCCTGCACCACCCGGTTCGACCGCGACCTCATTTCCTGTATCATGCTCCTTATTGTCATGTGTCCGCTGAGGGGATTCTCTCGACCGGACAAGGCTTCCACTAAAGATCGAAACTTTCGAAGGTATTTGAGCTCAACAACAAGACTCCTCCAGAATCATCCGCTGATATCACATAGAGAAGGAGAGTATACTACAACTTGCCCAAGGTACACGGCTGAGTAGAAATTTATGATAGAGAGAGAGAGAGAGAGAGAAGGCGCTATCATTTGTTCCATTTCATTGACAGAAAGGAAAGCACTCTTTTATTATTATTATTATTATTACTTTTTGCTTTTTCTTCCTCCCATGAGATATTATTGGATTTAAATATTTATATATTTTTGTAAAAATACTAAGATTATGGTAAATCTTTAATTAAATTTATGGAAAATACAAATTTGATTACGAAATTCTGGTAAGTATACGTGCGACGGCAGTAAAAATCAATGGTAGATGATGACATAAATCGGTTATGATGGTCTGATATGCATTCCCCACAAGTAAGAAAATAATTCATGCTCATTAGAGTTTTATTTTTATCTTGTTGAACTAGTTTGAAATGGTTTGACCTGGGTCGATGAATTCTAAATACCAATTAGTTTATAAAAAAATAATAATTATATTTACTATAGTTTAAATAGAAGAACTCTAATTTGTTATGTAATCCGGATCGATTGACCCACCCCTCTAAAATATTAACATGGCTTTAATTCTTTTGGAATCATTCCATGAATATCATGAAATCCAATGCAAATATTTTCCTAATTTTTCGATTAAAATGGATTACATGATTTCATGGATCAATTTAAAAATACCTTTTATACATATATATATAGTACATATACATGTTTATGGTCCTTATGCGTGCCCATGACCGAAACAGAAACTAAAGATTGGCCCTCCAGCAAGCCTAATTAGGATCTCAGTTGGCAGCATTTTAGGTAATTGATGGCAATTATCTATTGAATAACAAGAAAAATTCGAGGAACTCGTATTCACATTAAGTCACCACCCCCAAAATATAATTTTTTTTGTCATTATCGAGCAATCGCTTAATGCTCATTGGTACAACTACATAATTTCTCGAATCAAGATCACGATAAGACAATACAAGGTACTATGATCCCCGTGAACATGACTTGCAAGATGATGAGTAGTCATTCGGAGTCGGTCTGAGTCTGTGGGTGGATGGATGGCACAATGAGTCGGATTAAAACGTTATTCTCATTTTGAATCGTGAATATATTTTATTTATATTGACAGTTTACTAACGAAATAACTCGTTTAAATAGATATAATTTTTTGTTATCTACTTTCACATCTTTATATATATAATATCCTTTTTTTTGTCCATAGGATATTGTAAATTTATTTATTGCAACCATACTTTCTTTTTAATAAATCGTCTGACTTTATTCATTTTTAGAGAAAAAAATGATATATTATATAAATTTCAATAATTTTACTTACTTTTATTGGATTATATTATTTCACTCCCATAAATATCTTACTGGCTAAGGGTCGAAGAATATCTTATGCCTAGTAATGTAATGACAGAACGTAACAACTTTGAACAAGTATGTGAATTAGAAATATAATATTTTTTGTATTGTATAGTCTGTAATTAGGGTTCGAGATAAAATCTCATGCCTGAATTATATGGTGGATTCGAAATTTCATGTCCGAATATCTTGTTATACTCATCTTAGGACACCTGCTAGAAATCATAGCTCTTCTGGCCTGATAAAATCGGTACTAATTCCGATTGTCCAATTTATTTGATATATTTATAGTTACACATAAAAAAAAGGAAACTAATGCTTTTTCGGGATGAATCCTGTTGTAGCCCAAACGACAACTCATGCCAACCGTAATTTTGTCGCAAAGGAATGGTCTTGTGTCAGCAATACACCCCCAATAGCTCATATTATCATAATAATTAGTGCACATCAATGACTTAATTAAAATATCCTAGGCATCATATAAATTGGGGCCTTGGTGCGGTGGCACTTATTTCAGTCTGACAATTAATATGTTATAAGTTTGATTCTCGTTATAAAATTTTTCATATCAATTTATTTTTATATTCTTTTATTATATTTTAAATTTATACAAATAAATCATATATAGTATTCGCAGTGATAAATTAAATCTTGTATTTTACCATTTTAAAATTGTAAAACTCTCCATGCCCTTCCATCTCATGATCACAACCCTTGAATGTTAATTAGTCGAGATTCAGCCTACCACACTCTTTCGATTACATCGACCGCTCTACGGTCCAATTCCCGCCATGAACAGGAGCTTCTCTTCTCCTCCTCTCGTATTTACGGGTTTCGTTATCGAACGGACATCAATTTATCGTTTGTCCCGGTAGTCCCAAGTAGGCAATCTGGCAGGGATTTCATCCCTAGCTACACTCGATGTATGGCATGTTGTCTTTATTCATTCCCCCGCAATCCGAAATCCGTCGGTCCCACTTGACTTGACCGACAAGTTGTGAGTCAGGCAGTCTAAACCGTGGTGACCGTCGTAGACGAAACCGGCCCAACCATGCTCGAGATATTAATTCAAGGACAGTTTTTCATCTTGGGTTAAGGCCCGGCCCATTTCCTGAAATTTGGGATCCCACCAGCCTTGTCGGTTTGGATCTTTAATCGATTCATTGGGTTCCGGAAACAGCAGCCGAACCAGGAGGCAATCTACTATTTTTGTTATTTTTAAAAAAGGAATTTAAAACATAGTTTTTAAAACTGAATCATACCGAGAACTGGTATAGGTAGGAGTTTATGGGTCGAACCAGGGCTCAATAAATTGAACCGTATATTTAATAAATAATATTAATAATAAATTTATATAATATCATAATTTGAATATGATTTATAACAAAAATTATTAATATAACAATTATATTAAATAAAAGTTTAACATATAATATAAATATAATTATACTAAAATAAAATAAGTACATTATAATATATTTTTATTTTTTTAATTTTAAAGTTGACCGATTTTTTCATTGGTTCAATTGGTTCACTTTTCGGACAGAGACCGGTCAGTTTAACCGGAGTTGACCTATTGAAAGTGTAATTGGGTCCTTTATAGGAACCGGACCGAATGAGTGGCCGGTTCCCTATTGAACCGGCTGGCCGGTTTGATTTTTTAAAAACTATGATTTAAGGTGAGAAAATATTTTTAAAGTAATAATTCGGTTTCTTCCTCCTGCGACACACTATTCGATTAGGAGTTGGGAGTGCAAGGGAGCGGAAAGGGCAGAAAAATCGAAGAATCGAGAACTGGGAAATTCGAATCAAGACTGACAGAGAAGTATGGTTTTTGATGCTCCATGTAAAATTCGGTGTGGTTTTCTAGACAAGTCGGGACCGGACCCGAGTTCCAGGATTATAATTAGAATTTTGTTTTATTAATTATAATTATGTGCATACTATTCAACTTTTTATGGTTCAACTCCCTAGTTATGCACTCAATCCTTACATTGATTAATCCTTTAATATGGATTTAGGATAATTTATTTTAAGTTACTTCGTCATTGCTCATAATTAATTTGGCTACTCAGTTAATTTAAATAACGACATGTTAATGGTGTTTTTCAATTAAAAATCTTGACCCGGAAAACGTAGATGGAGCGGGTGGTTTTTCACGACTCCAAATGGTTCTTGGTGTGATCTTCTTAGTATAAAAAATCGATCCAAAAGAAGTCGGGACCCGACTCTTTATGAGGAAACAAAACTCACCCAACCCATACCACTTTCGCTCTTGGAAGTTATTAAGATATACGATCGCACATCAATTAAATAAAAAAAAATTGTGAGCTTATAAGAAAATTGAGCACTGTCACATATCAGCTTAAACTTTTAAGTGGGAACGAATCCGATCTCTTATAAACTCACAACAAATTTAACTAGCTTCTCATCCACGAAGCGATTTATTCATAGTTTTTAAAATTGGACCGGACCGGAAACCGGCATAGGCATGAGTTCATGGGTTAGACTGAGGGTTTAATTGATCGAACAACATATTTAATAAATAATATTAATAATATAATATTATCGATAAATTTACATAATATTATAATTTGAATATGATTTATAATAAGAATTATTAATATAACTATTATATTAGTTCAAAATTTAACATAAAATATAAATATAAGTAAAATAAAATAAAATAAGTATATTATAATGAATTTTTTTAATTTTTTTTTAAATTAACCGGTTTTCTACTGGTTCAATTGGGTTCACCAGTTCGACAGAAAATCGGCCAATTCAATAGAAGCTGAACTCATTTAAAGTGCAATTGGGTTTTTTCTAGGAACTGAATTAGGTGAATGGTCATTCCTGGTTGAACCGGTCGGTCCGGTCCGATTTTTAAAACTATGGGATTTACTGGCCATGAGTTGGACTCCGGTTTGGTCTTACGTGGGTAATTTACCCTCTACTTCTCGGTCGATTGGTCAAGTGTAGGATTTTTACTATCGGGCGATGAAAAATCAATGCTTTCATAGCAATATCGAATTTTTTCGGAGCATCAATTTAGTTTTTCAAGCATAAATAAATTCAGACCCCAATTCTTCGATCATTCAAAAAAAAATCAAAGTAGGCCAGCGTGGAATTTCCATGTGGATGGTCGAGGAAAAAAAGGGCTAATTAGACGAAGTTATTAACTAATTAGACGTGTAACATAGGTAACACGAAGGATTTTTTTTTTCTTTTTTTTTTGGTACGGATATTGAGAAAGCTATCGGATCTGAATTAAGTTTGAGTCGGATCGGGTCGGGTCGGGTCACGCGAGATCCGAAATGAGACTATAATAAATAAAAATTAAATGAAAAAGGTGGGAGGGAAGCTCCGTCAGTTGGCGCCACGTGAGGCTCGTTCTCGAGGGCCACGCCTCGATTGGTTCACAATTTTAATTTTTTTTAATATAAATTAGGTACGTGTGCCAACAAAAGACACGGTTTTTACTAATAAAATCTAAATTTATAATATCATAATTTAGGCGGCTAAAGCAAATTACTATTTCTCATAAAATTATTATTATTTTAATCTTTTTAATTTTTGATAGGACGAGAATAGTCAAAGAGACCGGAGTGTGTTGGTCAAGCTACAATTTGCCGTGGGCCCCGCGTGCATGTCGCAGTGCCTCAATCAATCTTTTCGGCGTAGAGCCCATTAATCCGCCCACACTCCACGTTTTTCCTTTCCCTTTTTTTTTTGGGTGTCGTAGTAAATGTACGATGTTGCCGCCACTTGAATAATTTAAAAAATAGATTGATATATTAATTAATTACAAAATTTTATAAATTTTAGTATGAAAATTTATCCTGTATCTTGATTCGGCATCAATTATATACTGTTTGGCGGGTATAACACGAGGTTCATTTTTTTGTCGACTTGTCATTTGTGGCACTATGCCACTCAAGCCATGCCACATGAGATACCGTTATCAGTCTCAATAGAATTAACATGCCACGTGGGAAGTTTTGTCGGAAAATGAATGCCGTGCTAAAACTGAGAAACAAAGCACGGTTGATACACGATGGGGATGTGCAAAAAAGAGCTCATGCTAATTCCGGAAATAGTGATAAAAATTTATGTTTAATTAGGATATTTATGTGGTGAAAAAATATGTGGTGAAACATATTTTATATAATACAATAATGAGCTCATACAGAAGTAGAAATAATTAACACAATAAGAATAAGTGCACACACGCTAATAAAATTAGGGAACCCATTAAACAAAAGTTAACACATCTCTTATTTTTTTGATATTAGTATTATTTAGTATCATAATAATCGATTAATTTATTAAGCAGTATATTATACAACCTGGAATCAGCTAATTAAATCCAAGATATCAACTCTCGAGAATTTTAAATTCTGAACCTAGATTATATATGTTGTCAATTTATTAATTGGAAGAGAGAAACAAAAATATCTTTTATTTTTTTTCTTTTTAAGTATTAAAAAGTGAGAAAATAACCAGGCAACACGTGGCAATACCTAGATCAAGCACAGTGCCGTTGTCGCTTTGAGACTTGAGTTGGGGAGTTCTCAGTTCCGTTCAGAAATAAGTAGAAATTTGATAGGTAAAACAAATTGACAAATATACCGTAACAAGATTACCATTTACACTTGCCAAACCAGTACTTGAGCTCATCTTTATGATTTTCCTCGAACCTCATAATCTAAAGGGTAGATGATTGCTCCCCCAGCTGTCTCTGTCCTCAGCATCCTTCAGCTCGATTCGGACAGCGGTCTGTCGTAGAAAATGTTGCCAAGGTAGGCGGAAAAAGCACCCTCCTTTTCTGGGGAGGAGGAGTTCAAAGGAGATATGATTGAATAGGACCGAACCGAATCATAGGCAGACACCTCGCCCATTTCGAGCTCCTTCTTGTCTCCCTTCCTTCCTCGTCAGCTGGCTTCCAAAACCCAGGAAAGTAGAGTCCGCCCTTCACCTTGAATGCCCTGAGCTCGACAGGGAGAGAGGGAGAGAGCCTGCCGAGTATCAAACAGTTTTCTTCTCAGATCTCCAATCAACGGTCAACCATCCTTCAGTCCATCCCACCTGTCTCTTCCTCATCTGGAGTTTTCTTTTTATTTTGCGTAAGTCAATAAAAGAGGCAACACTTTCTCCTGTCTGGCTCGTCTCTCCCCGTGTCCCTCTCTGATTCCATACGTAGATTTGATCAGCCAGTGATTGTGTGAGTCGGGCAATTGTCTTGCTTGCTATAGAGAAGTGACTCGAGCTTCTGGAACTTTCCAGTCGGTTCTTGGACTTCACCACTGTTACTGATTCAGTCAAGAAAGATTACGATTATGAAGATTTGATTTTTGAGTTTATTTGGTGTTGATGTGCATCTTTATGTTTGTCACCCTCCTTAAATGAGTGCACTTGTTTACGGCTGTCAGATGTCAAAATCTCATTTTCCAGATGTTCTAACTGAGGGGTCATCAGAAAGAGAATAAATTGGGATCCATATATCCAATCTGGGGAATCATTGTCCAGTGAATTTGGGACTGCCGGGTTTCGTTGATCGAGGGATCTGTTCTGCCAGGCGGGTTATTTACTTCCTTTGAAACTATGGTAATCGGTGCAGTTTCTCATATGTTTACCAAGCTGGGTGTGGTGTCAACGTCTGACCACACATCAATAGTGTCCATGAACCTCTTCGTTGCCCTCCTGTGCGCATGCATTGTGATTGGCCATTTATTGGAGGAGAATCGGTGGATGAATGAGTCCATTACTGCCCTTGCAATAGTGAGTTCGTACTGATGGTTCTTCAATTCGTAAACATATGATGCAATTGCATTACATTAGATAAACCCGAGTTTGGCTGCAGGGTCTGTGCACGGGAGTGGTTATCTTGCTTACGACCAAAGGAGCAAGCTCGCATCTTTTAGTGTTCAGTGAAGATCTCTTTTTCATCTATCTTCTTCCACCAATAATATTTAATGCAGGGTGAGATAGGATTTTATGCTCCATTTTCCTCGTATGCATCTATCTTATATTTGGTAATACAGTTATGACCTATTCAATGATATAAGCTGTGATCTGATTTAGACTGTGATGCTTGTGATCTATTGATTTGTAGTTGTGTAGTTTCTGTTGCTCCAGTTACTGATATCTTGAAGTTTTAGGCGTGAGAAATCTGCTTCATGTATTCTTAGCATTAATTTGTTGTTATTACGAGCTTGAATGAGCATGAATAACTTGTTAGTTCATTTACTTGAAATGCAGATTACATTTTGCTGAACATTCATATGCTTAAGATATGTTCCGTACTGTGGATAACTATAAACTTGAGATTTAATATGATCAGTATATTATAACCACCGCTAGTAGCTTTGAAAAAGGGCAATAGTTGAGATGTTGATCAGTATGTACGGGAACCGATCTGAGCACTGATAAATGAAATAAATTTCCTCTGATCGAGTAGATGTAATAGATTATATTGCATTAGATTATGTTGATAGGTCTTAAAGTTCACTGAATCAGTGAGACTGTTCAATTTGTTGCATCGGCGTGGAGCACCATGTTAAGAACCGGATTTCGAAAAACACGAGATTTGGTTAATGTATGTAGATTTAAACTGTTAGTTTGGCTGTTTTGTTAAGGTCAATCAATGATCATGGTCTGAGATATCTATTTCCAGGTTTCAAGTGAAGAAAAAGCAGTTCTTCCGCAATTTCATTACCATCATGCTCTTTGGTGCAGTCGGTACTCTAATATCCTTCTTCATCATATCATTAGGTAACATGCTCTAGAACTGTTCTGTTGAATGCATTTGAATCATTTGCATGTTCAGGAAAATATAGGAACGTTGCAGTGCAAACCTGATCAATTAATTTTCCCTCTTTTTTCTTACTGGAGAATCCCATTATCTCATTATACAATTGAAAAGCAATCATTGATCTTGTACTTAACCCAGGTGCCATGTACATCTTCAACAAACTGATGAACATTGGTTCCCTTGAGATTGGCCTGGGAGATTATCTGGGTACATTTTATATAACCTTTTTGTCTCATTTTATCTGTTTTCCATTGATAAGCAATTTCTTTGTTGCTTCTGCTCATGCCATTCTCTTTATTGCAGCAATTGGGGCAATATTTTCTGCGACAGATTCTGTCTGCACGTTGCAAGTACAAACTAAAATCTTTCTACATTATCCTTTCCTATTCAATACTTGCTGGTGGCTACATTTGGGTTCAAATTTAATGTTTGAACTCATCTGCAGGTTCTTAATCAGGATGAGACGCCATTATTATACAGCCTCGTCTTTGGGGAAGGAGTTGTCAATGATGCTACTTCTGTTGTGCTCTTCAATGCTATTCAGAGCTTTGATCTTTCCAATATCAACTCAAAAACGGCTTTTCAGTTCATTGGCAATTTCTTGTACTTGTTTCTCTCAAGCACCTTGCTTGGAGTATTGGTACTTTGACTTTTCTCCCCACACTTTCACATCTGCATGTAGAAATTCTGTTTCTTGATTGAATTGTTGTCTTACAAAATACGTGTGTTTTACAAAACTGCAGGCAGGACTGCTCAGTGCCTACATTATCAAGAAGCTCTACTTTGGCAGGTCTGTACAGTCAGGATCAGTGACGTTATGTTCAATCCTTTCTCCAAAGAAATGTTGGATTTTGACTAGATGCTGAGTTCACAGCATTCTAGTTCTTTGGAGTTCTGATCTTGTAAATTGTTTGTTTTTGACATAGGCACTCCACGGATCGTGAAGTTGCTCTTATGATGCTTATGGCTTATTTTTCTTATATGCTCGCTGAAGTAAGAGTTTCTCCTACAACTTTTGGTTCTTTGTTGCTGTGGAGGATGGTTGAATCTATTTCTTTTTCACTTTGATCCATTATGATGAAAAAGAGAACTTCCATTTATGGGTTATGAAAAATATTAAATTTGGTTCTGCAGCTCTGCAATTTAAGTGCCATTCTCACGGTGTTCTTCTGTGGGATTGTCATGTCTCACTATACCTGGCACAATGTCACCGAGAGTTCGAGAGTGACAACCAAGTATGTGAAATCTCACCATAAAATTATCATAATCTTATTTTCTCCTCTTTCACCTGAAAAGAATAAGTTGAATTTCTATTAACAATAAACATTCGCTTCTTTGTCATGAAATGCAGGCACACCTTTGCGACTTTATCATTTGTAGCTGAGATTTTTATCTTCCTTTATGTTGGGATGGATGCCTTGGACATCGAGCGATGGAGAATTGTTAGTGATAGGTCAGCACAGAACTCCATTTTTATCAGTTCCTTTGAGATTAAGCAGTTGAATACTACGTGAAAAATGTGCATCTTTACTCCTTTCAATTTCAGTCCAGCAAAATCAGTCAAGCTGAGCTCAATACTGTTAGGACTGGTCCTAGTTGGGAGGGCAGCCTTCGTTTTTCCTTTGTCATTCTTGTCAAACTTGACTAAGAAGTCCAGGTACGATAGAGTCAACTTAAAACAACAGGTAGGATCAATCTCTCTCCCTCTCCCCCTCTCTTCTCTTGTGCTCTCCTTTCAGCGGTTACTCAGGGAAGTCATTCCCTTATGTTCGAATTGATATTTCTCTGCTACAGATTGTAATTTGGTGGGCTGGCCTCATGCGCGGAGCTGTTTCCATGGCACTTGCTTACAATAAGGTAAGCACGGAAAACCAGAAATGGACATATGGAATAGATTCAGGATGTTAGAGTAGTCCTGTTTGATAAGATTGATTTTGATTCCAGGCATTTGATTTGTTAATACTATAACTGCAGTTTAGTCAGTCCGATGCGAAACTCCGCAAGAATGCATTCATGATCACGAGTACCATTACAGTTGTTCTATTCAGCACTGTGGTAAGACCCTTTAGCCTCCAGGCTGACCAGGAAATGATTCAAAGTTGGAACAAAATCTCTTCTAGATTCAGATTATCCAACTGTTGGTTTATTTCATATATAATTCGATCAGCATTATGTGTGTCGCACTCCCCGTTTAATCCATTTCACTTTGCGATGCAGGTTTTCGGGCTGATGACAAAGCCTCTGATTCGGTACCTGCTCCCTCTGTCAAAACCCTTCACGAGCATGACTTCCTCTGAGCCATCCTCTCCAAAATCATTTATCATCGAGCATCTTCTCAGCAACGGGCAGGGCTCAGAATCCAATGGCCATAATCTTCCGGGTCTATCCAGCCTCCAAATGCTCTTGACCAGGCCGAGTCGGAGCGTACACCACTACTGGCGGAGGTTCGACAACTCCTTCATGCGCCCTGTCTTTGGAGGACGGGGCTTTGTCCCTTTCATCCCAGGCTCGCCAACTGAGCGCGAGAACACCCAGTGGCAGTAGATGTCATTAGACAGAGAATGTAGAGCAGTCACTCAGATCAACACTTTGTTGCTTGTATGAAATTATGAATCACGACTCAAATGTGAACCTGGGCTCTCATCTCTTACAGAAGAGGTTTCTCGGTAAGAATGGTATTGCCCTCATGCCCTGCTCGCTGCTCTGGTTTTACTAGACAAATGCGTGCCTGTGTTCATATACTATGTTTTGTTTGTTGATATAATTGTGTATCGGTAATGTCCTCCTTATGATCATGAAACAAATTTTTGTCGGGGTAAGATTGTTATATAAATATCTTACTCATCTGATTCAAAAGAAACCGAGTTTCATTTGAATCAGCTTTACTGCAATGTGAACTTACTATGCCGAATGATCTTTGTGCTTGCACCATGTAACCATCATCACAATTACCCGTAAAGCGAAATTAGCAGAAATATGCTCCTTCCGTGGAATCCATCGCCATTGACATGGTAATGCAAGGTTCTGTCTACAGAGGAACAACATGTAAGGCTGAACACACCATGGCAATGAAAATGTTCTCAGTTTGAGCAGTAGAGCAGAAAAAGCTCTTCTCTTAGGTATGTGCTATGTATCCGATGACCGTGCTGATCATAGCGACCGTGCATACATAGAGCAGAGGAAAACCCACCTGCACTTTCTTTGCCCCACTCTTCCGTAACAACTCCTGCCATTGGGAAAGAAACAGCAATCATCAACTGAGATGGACCCGGATTTTAAGAAATATATCTGAACAAGCATGATAGAATGCTGACTACTGAAGCAGGGTTAATGAGACTTAGTTACCAAGTCGCATTCGAGTTTGTCTTTCTCCCGGTTTGTTGCTCTTCCCTCTTCTGTTAGCTTCTGAATCATAAGTTCCGCCTGCAAAAATTCCGTGACACGTTGCACTTAGTATCTCGTTTGAACTTGATGGCGCAGAATTGATCAAAAGCTGAACAAACAGACCTCTTTTAGCTTTGAATCCATCACTCGAAGCTTTCGTTTCAGCTCTTCTAAGTCCTCGCCCTCAGGTACATTTGGGTTCTCTTTATCCTGATAAGTTTTCGGCTCATCCCCATTTTTGGGGTGCCTCGACTCAGTCTCATTTGGTTCTTTCAGAAGGCCTGCTGAGAACTTTCCTGCATCTAATCCCCCCATATCCTCAGGAACCTGCCATCGCAGATAATATTTTTAGAGAGTTTTAAATGTTCAAGAAGCTGAACACACTGTCCAGTCGATTCTACAGTTGCCCTTTCTTGAGAAACATAAAAAGGGTATGGCCTGATTGCCCTTAAGATGTCTCAGCAAAAAGAATGTCCTCTTAAAAACCACAGAACAGATAAAATTAAGCGTGTTTTCAGGCCAGAAAACAGAAAAACCGGCCAACACGTTTTCTCTTACTGGGTGAGTTGGAGGAATATTTTCAACTCCAATAGGGACTCTATCCTTCCGAACCAACATTTCCGGACGAGATTCTTGCTTCTGTCCTCCATTTGTAGGCAACAAAACTGGGGATTGGACTGGGCTAATGAGCGACACTCTTATCTTCGACTCTTCTACGTACTTTCCACTTTCTTTGACAAACTGAAAACAGAAGATCGGGTTAATTCTAATCTACCTATGAATAAGCTGATAATATAACCACTACTGGAAGCTCTTCTCACCATGTCAGAAGTTATTTTCTCTTCACTAGTCCCAAAGGGAACAACAGTGCTCTGAACCAAGAATTTGTCTTTGCACTGCATATCAGGAGGAGCTACTCCCTGAGCTTGCATTGTTACTGCAGCAGAATAATCTATGGTCAAACAAAACCCCATTTTCTGGAAGCATTATCATGATTTAAAACTCATCATCTAAAGTTTATACAGATCATCCTGCAAATCAGATCGTACTAAAGCAGAAACATTGTATCAGCACAATTGAATATACCTGTGAAATCACACGATGATTTTGGTGTGATGACACCGCTGTTGGGCTGTACACAGTATTTCTTCGGTGACGTGGTCTTCACCTGTATTGAAGGGTTCCCATGAAACCAACCAAGCATCAGTAATGAAAGACAGAGCTACTTAAGATATTAGCCAAAATCTTTTCCATTCCATAGCAATGAATAGAACATTAATCAAAATGTTACCACATAGAGCATAAGCAAAAAGAATGTATCGGTGATAAGAAGACTTGCCTTGAAAGCTACATACTGTTCTGTCTTGTTGGCAAGTATAATTGAGCATGAACTCCGTTTCTTCAACTCAACTATAGTAAGCAGACAGAGAAAAAGGCGTCTTTACTATAGATCTTTTAAGAAGTTCTTATTGTACAGGACAAAAACTTCACTAATTGATCTTTATGGTGATTTCTTTATCAATTAGATCATTTATCTATAGAATAAAGTACATTCATATATAAAATCTTTTCAGCTAAATCAAGATTTATATATGGAGAGAATAGCATGACCAGCTCTGAAAGTGTAGATCTGCAAAATTTGAATTTCTTGAATTATTAATACTCAATAGCGGATGCACCAGCATAGCTTACATAAGAACTTGAGCTCGCGAGGTTGAATGTCCAAGAGCTCGGTGGTCATGACTTATATCTAGAAGTGACAAGAAACCTGCAGCAGATACAGAGTTGATTACTTATCTATAAGAAGAATTCACCCCCGAACAAAAGAACTAATTCTTACAGTACAATCTTGGTATCTCCATTTAACATATGTAAGAAAAAGTTGATGAGATGGAATTAAAGGTTCGTCTTTTGCTTATGAACAGGAATAGCAATGAGCAGCTATAAAGTCGATGACACACTAAGACCAGTCATTATAAGCAAGGCGTTTGAGCCCTAATCATCAACACTTTTTAAACTGCAAATAATTTCTAGGGGCGACAAACCTCCAAACGATTTGACAACTTCGGCACAGTTAAATCAAACTTCACCAGGATCAAAAACTGCAAGCCTTCCGAGACCTTTAGCATTACATCCAAAATTTGTCCTAACTGGTCATGAATCTTGGGTATGGCCAAACTAAAAAAAAAAAAAAAAATGCATGACTATGCAGCAACCTCCTTGATTTCTTCATGAATATAGTATCCACCCTCAGACTCAATTCAAATAAAACCGTGAACAGAGTGTGCAGAGGAGAAGTAGAAGATCCATGGAAAATAAAATTCGCTAAGTCAAGAAGCTAAAAGCTTTCCCATATTACACGGCAATGCATTACATCCGCCGCCAAAGCTTCAAACTTTTTGCAGATACTCAGAAAGCAAAACAAACAGAGAGACCTGTCAATAAGGCTGGAAGAACTTACAGCAAATACCGAGGAGGATCAGGAGGTAGAAGGGGGAGGAGAACCCAGCAGCAAGAAATCTAACTAACGGACTGCAAATGTATCTTTTGGAGGTCAGAAGTGGATAGAGGAGACCGATAGGCACATAAAATAGGAATGAGGGTATGATGCAACTTCAAGCAAAAGAGTTTGGTGATCCGATTAATCCTTTTTCAGGGAGAGAGAGAGAGAGAGAGAGGGGGGGAAAGCGCAGAAAGAAGGAAAAAAGTTGAAGCTTTTTGTTGCAGGCAGCGGTTGCACCCGCTGATTGGCTCCACTACCTTTCCCCGCCGTCCCAAGTAACGGCTTCTTCCTTCCCCCGGGATCCGGCCCGGCCCGCTCAAACGCTTTCTGTTTTCTTCGAGGGGAAGGTAGAAATGCCATGATACGTTTTCCTGATTAAAGGAATGGATTTAAGGGGTGAGAGAGGCGTGCAACCGACTTCGCTTATCACAAATGGAAAATTAGGATCATGTAACTGTCGTGTTGGACTGCAAGACTCAAAAAAAAAAAAAAACGCATTCAGTTATCAAATTTTTAATTTTTTAAAATCATTTTGGTCATAAGCCTTATTTTGATACAGATTTAATTATGAGCAAGTCCGTTTTAGTGCATTTTTAGTCATTTATATCTCATATTTATGATAAATATAAAAATTTTCACCCGATTTAAGAGCGATTTATGCATATTTAATCTAAAAGTTAAAAGTTTTTTTTGTATAGAGTCCACCTAACAGAGTTATACTATAAAAATAATAAAATATGAAAATTTAAAGATGAAAAAGAAAGAAAGGACTGGTGGAGACCGAGGGGACGGAGGGAGGTTGTCTCCGGTGGCCACTCCTCCTCCCCTCTCCGGCGTTGCTCGTCTCCTCCAGTGCTGTCGGGCTTGGGATTACTGCCTGGTGTCCGAAGGTGCACCCAAGCGTCGACACTCACCAGCAAATTCTCCTCGAAGAAGAAGAAGGAGAAGGAGATGCAAGTAGATGAGGTATGAATTACTTAAGAGGAAAGAAAGGGGAAGGCGACAGTGGTGTCCTCCACCTGATGTCTTAGCGCTGCTCATCAATGCTAGCTAGTGTTGCAAAGTTAGGCCAGCTCATGAACCGGCCAGGATGGTCTTGGTCGATCCGACCCGCAAATGGGCAGGGCCATGGTTTAGGATTGGAATCCTGTGAACTGCACCAGGACCGGGCCTAGTGTGGACCACCTAATTAGGGGCTGAATCGCCGGTTCACGGTTCTGCCCGTGAACCCTTTTACTTTAAATTTTATATTATTATAATTTAGTTTCATATTTAAATTTACACCACAATTTGGGGCTGGTGGCTGGTGCAGTTCACGCCACGGATCCACGCCAGGTCGCCTTGGAAACGGTACAATCCAGCCGCTGTTCAACGGGCCGTTTTCGCATGAGCTGCAATGGAACCACCCCTTAACCGCATTGCTCCGGTCCGGGCCGGTTATGGTTTCGCACTGGCCTGTTCCGGTCCGAACCGGCCCAATTTACAACTTTAAATGTTTATTTAACCGTCATCCTTTTTCTTTCTTTCTTTTTTTCTTTCTAAACTGATAGGTATATATATATATATATAATGGGAAGGTAATTGTCAAAAGAAGATTTTGAGGGTGGGAAATGACCTCCCACGATGAATGTGGATCCGATATTGATTGCAATCGCAACCACCGATTGCGGTTGATGGCCAAAACCACGACATAGCTTCCTCCATATGTGTAATTCTTCTATGTCACGGACGGCAAGGAGGCAGAGTGGGTAAAATTGGTTGGGACTAATAAATGAATGTATGCATGACCGCATTAAAATCCGAGTCCTTACTTAGATGGGCCGTCCGCATCCTACATCGAGTGCGACACTTAGGATCACACCGATCTCCCACCTCTATCATATATCGTCAACTGCAAATCCTTGTGGATTGAGTTGAGGAAGACACTCGAGTTCAATGAGATGAACGCGGATTTCCTTCTTTGATACTTAAATGGAATAATGAATTAAGAGAGAAGAAGAGGAAGGTGAAGTCCTTTTTCTGCATAGTTTTTTGTCACGTTTTCATGATCCCATGTCCTCCCTCCATTATGCAAAGGAGGAGGTCTTAAGTGTGCCAGAGAAGCCTGTGATTTTAAGAGGAATTCAAATTATCCCATGTCCTCAATGATGGGTTGCGGTGTCACAGGACGTATTTCAGAGCTAATTCCGATCCACAACTATAGAGAATCATGGGCAGCTTATGCGGGGTGCCCACGAGCCAGGATCGATGGAGAACAATTTGGATCATGGTTCTGGTGCAAGGATTATCAAACTTACGCTTCAGAATGGTAAATCTACAGTGTTACTAAGAATATAAAATATGGCTGTCGACAACTAATTAGCCTTCCCACATCAAGCTGGATCGAATCTATTATTCAAGTCCTTATCAATAGGCAGAGCCAGATGGAAGATGTTTCGAGCAAGCAAGGCAGGGTGCTTGTACCTCAAGAAACGTCCATCTGTTTTCAGACGGAAAATGGGAATCGATTGAGGGAGTATCTTGCCCATCGGAAATAGTTCGGAGGACTATCTTGTAATAATTAAGAGTTCGGGGCCTGATAACTTTGGGGGTTGTTGGAATTGCTAAATGTTTTCTCCTCCCCTTCTTCCACGAAAAGACAAAACGCCGCCACTGTCTCGTAATCGGAATTGGTAAAGTTTAGCGCTCTTTCAGTCTTCCTCCAGGACGCATTTTTCGTTTCTCTCTTCCTCTTCTCAGAATCTCCCTCAGCCTTGAAACCTTCCCAGGCATTCCCCAGATGGCCTCTGTGACCGGGACCTCCGTTCGATTGGGCTCCGTCTCATGCAGTCTGAAGCAGACCCAGGTGAGCTCTCACCGTAAATGTCGTCGGTCTTTGCTGTGTTCTCTTTAATTTGATTTGATTTGCTTTTACTCTGTGACCCTTTTCTTCGATCTTGATCTTTTTGTTCGTCGTCCCTTCTCGTTGATTTCTTCAAATGTGATCTGACTTTCTGACTTAGCTCAATTTCTGTTGCTGTTTGAGGCGTAATGGACGGATCACTTCCGACTTGTCTGCTTCTGACGTTCCCATTCACGTGTCAATATACGATGAAATGATTTGTGCCTTTTCCATTGAAGGAAATTGGTGTAATTCATCGGCGCTAAAATGAGTGATCTAATTGTATGAGTCCATGAAAAGAAAATCGAATTTTTAGGAAGTCTGTGCCGACGTCAGGTGGGCAAGAGGCTCGGGTTGCTCCATTGTTTGAGTGTGAAATCATGAAATTGTCCTGCTGAAAGTCATAATGCCATTTTCTGGTGAATGGAAATGGAATAGAATAAAGTAATGCTGCAGGATTTGTGTGGCATTATATTTTGGCGATTCCTTTCTGTCGAGTTTCCATTCCTCGTGCCAAATGCAACCAGGAAGACCTACGTCCTTTGCCCTACAAGATCTGTCTTGGTTTCCAAACCAGTATTTGTATCAATTCATCTGATTCCAATTCGGTGGGTTCCTTGAACTGGGCATCACTGTAATTCTTTCAGAAGCATGTGAGAAACAGCATAAGACTATGGCTTATTAATGAAGATTGATCTTTTAGTCAGTTAGTGGTCTTTGAGAATTCTTCGATCGAGTATAAACTGTTTGGCACGTGTAAAGTAGTATACGCCTTGATCAAGCCACTCACTGCCTTCACTTTGTCATTCATAAATGATGAGACATATTCAATGATTATGATTCTCTTCACCTGCCACCTTAACCATAGACTAACCAAAATCCCTTATGGGTAGTGGCTTCTTTTGTTATCAGAGATATCTATAGTTGCTGTGAGGGGAAGGTTTTTTATGCACTTTGAAATTGTGTTAATTGTTGTGTTTCATATCCTTGGGCAGGTGATTGGTGCCAGATTGTTCGGCTCCACATCAGCTGTCTTTCCTGTTAAGAGAAGGAGGTTTCCCTCTCTTAAATCACATCGCTTCCAGGTTTCGTGCGCGGTATGAATTCATCTTCACCGTGTCTTGCATTATGAGGCACTTCAACTAGCATGACTTCGCGAATTGTTGTTCGCTCATCCTATTTTGCTTCATCTTCCTTTTTCTAAAGCATTCACATCTTAGTTGATCTTGTGTCCGTGTCGTTCTGAACGGTCTGATGAGAATGTTCCTCGCACTTACATGTGTTCGTGGGCAGGCCAAACCTGAGACAGTGACCAAGGTCTGCGAGATAGTGAGGAAGCAGCTGGCTCTTCCTGATGATTCTGCTGTGACTGGAGAGTCGAAGTTTGCTGCACTTGGAGCTGACTCTCTTGACACTGTACTTCCTATATACATTCACGCTATATGATGCCCTCTTTGGATACTGGAATGAATGCATATCCCATTTCCACTTCATTCCACTTTCATGCTTCTGCTCCCATACCGTACCCTTACAATTCTCCTGAAATTACTTGAATATTCTTGGGTGCCTTTACTATGACTTTCACGTAGGATCTCAGTGGTGCGAACCAAGATGTGCCACCGTTGCCCTGTTTTTAGCTTGATTTTCATTCCTCCCTTGCTATATCTCAGGTTGAGATCGTGATGGGGCTCGAAGAGGAATTTGGGATCAGCGTGGAGGAAGAGAGCGCTCAGAGCATCACCACAGTCCAGGAAGCTGCTGACATGATCGAGAAGCTGATGGAGAAGAGCGCTTAGGAAGCCATTCTCTCTCTCTCTTTCTTGCAGCCGCTTGAAGTTTTTGCAGACCTTCTGCCTGGGACCAGTCTTTAAAATTTCAAAACTTCAGCTATCGCGTTTCATCAATTGAGCATCTGAAATTTAGTGTGAATCGATCTTCCATTCTTCTCGCCGTCAAGTCTACAGGTCTCTCATGTCATCATCTTGAAATTCAGGTGACGACGCTGGTAGTTCCCAAGTGGTTTTGTTCTACCCAGCCCATAAAATCCCCACAATCCCATTGATTTTGGTTAAGTGATCTCACTTCGGGCTACACCAAATCTGTGAATAGTTTAATTAAGCCGTGTGAGATTCGTACCTACAATCCCATAATAAACTCCTGCAGCTCATCTCATGTCCTGTTAGTTGGTTCAAAAGTCAAATTTTCAAAGAGCAAATGTGTCCATTTCGGCTCGTTAGCCCAAATCTCTCTTTTCTCACCACTGTAAACTATGCTGGCGGTTTCAATTTAGGCACATGAATGAAAGTACTAAACATTTAGTGACTTAATAAAATCCAAGTGGTAGAGGCCCGAAGATCTTCCACTGCTGCTCTCAGGAGACATCAAAGGCAACACAAAAAGGAGTGTCAAGAACAAAAGAATGTGCAAATCACTTTTCACTATTTGCAGCATCTTTTTCTTTATCCTCTTCTAATGGACTTCACTTTAGCATCGTGTGTTTAACGTGCGAGTTTTCTGACCTCAACATTTAACCACTATCTGCAGCTCTATGCCGACATTTTCAGTCGAAAATAGGGGCGTATGTTCTAAGAGCAGTTAACATTTCCGATGGTTGTTAGGTTGATTGTGATTCAAGAATTTCATTTATCAATAATATTGCCATAAATTATACAATCAAACACTAACATAAGATGTAGAGTTGATTGGATTGCAATGCAACTTAATTTTAAAACAAACAGAACCCGATTATGAGGCTAAAAGTTTGTAACTGGGCTCAATGGTCCGCTTTATAATCCCAATGATTCCTCTGCATCCATAACTGATCTTTCTGACAAAATCTGAATATAAGACGTGGAATTGGCTTTGACAAGGTGGATTCTCTATGAGGATCGACATCTCCATGGAACATGGAATTGAAGTACAAGTTACATTTATGGATTGTACAAACCTGGGCAAATATAAGCGATGAGAATTCGCTCTACATGGTGCTCAAGCACATGTAGGTTAAGCTTCAGGCCAATTCCAGAATTCAGAATCCTTCCTACAAGAAACGTTCAAGAGGGATATCAGTAGCCTAGCACGTGGAAAATGAACCTGTAAAAACTTTAGTGAGAGGATTCATGAGCCATACTGGTTCTAGCAAATTTAACTGTGATGAGGAAGCCGTTGTAGCATTGAAGCAGTGTGTTTAGCTGCACTAGCCAAAGCAGAGTTGCTAGAACTCTTCATCTCTGAAACAGCGTACTCAATCTTGGTGACCTCTGTTACGGAAACTGACAGGATCATCCCATGCATCAGATATTGCTTGCAAGAATAGCTTAAAGCTTGCAGTATTCTCTGCAATGTGACAAGAGAGATGCCCTTGTTCCAGAACTCGAGGATTGCACTAACCTTGGAAAGGTTAGTGAGGAGCCCTGCTGTCCCTTCTCTTGGAGCTGCCTTTAACAGCAGGACCAGACATTCAGAAGCTATTCCTGATATATTTCGTTCACGAGCCCGACTTAACTCCAGGAAAACACCTGCATTGCTGCTGAAATCGACTATGTCCTTTACTGCCTGCTGCCGCTGATCAGCCCCACCATTTGCATCTGACAAAATGTCACCAATGGTGCATCCCACTGAACGTCGGAGGAAGGCCCGGCAGAGGTCAAGGGTGGGTTCAATAAAATCCTCCATATCCTTTATGTGCACATATTCCAGGAGATTCCCAATCCTTCTTACTACATTCAGCTGAGAGAGCAGCTTGGGCTCCATCTCAGGAGATGATGCCAATGCAAGACAGAGCTTGACATCATTTACATTTGCTGTGGAGAGATCACCCCGCAAGAAATCAAAGCACTTAGAGACTGTCTTTGGCTGCAGGATATCGGGGATTGTAATGTAGTTGAACTCAATAAACATCAGAAGGAGCTTCTGTGCATACATGGGAATGAGATCCTCATCCTCAATCATCATCGGATAGAGAGGGAGGAAATGCTTGTTAGAGATGGACTTCAGATCATCTAATCTTTGGTCTAAATCAGGGGATTCATTTAAGAAAGTGACCGTCACATCGAAGAGGATTTTGAGGCAGAGGAATCTGGCATCAGCATCCTTGTTGCCTTTGTATAGATTGGCCAAACTAGGAAGAATTCCATGAATGAAAACATCAGAGCTTTGAAGAATCCAAGCAGACTCTTCTGTCATGGCCTCAATGACTCGAAGAAGAGACAGCTGGAACTCATCCCTCCCCTGGAAGTTCATAGTAAACAATAACATTCATTAATAGGAAGCCATTTATTAGTCTTATTTTTCTTGCATTTCTATAATCAAATGCCCGATAGCTGTCTAAGTATTTGTAGTTATGTCATTTATCAAACAAATACAGGTATATATGAAAAGGAAAAAAGAAAAAATATAAAAAAGAGATAGTTATTTCAGGGGAAGCCATCATTTTGAGAAGTTTCCATACTGATGACAAAAAAAAAGGTTTTAACCAACTGAATTCCACTCTCATCCAGCCTATCATCCAACACTTCATGGTGGTGCATCCTTCAGCAATTACCTTAAAGGCTGATGCATGCTCTGAGGGTTTCTATAAATGTTAAAGCTCCCTATCTGTCATGTAAATTCTCATTTTTATTTTTCTTGAGGAACAATATAAGGCAACACAACTCAGATATGCATCTCTTCAATGAAAGAGAGAAACTTGTCAAATTACAGATCATTAAGGGAAAATGGTATGCGAATTTTATCTTTTGAAATGAAAACATATTGAAACTCATATCCAACGAAATAGATTAGCTTACCTGGAATGGGTTCTCAATCAACTTTATTATCTTAGCCAACTGCTGCTGAACCTGACAGTTGGCCAACCTGTGTTTGAAAGAAGGGCTCCCCAAAAGGTTAAGAATAACAGGAAATAAATGGATGTTCGTCTTTGGTACAGTTCGACTGTTGAGGGGAGACATACCATGCCTTCTTCCTCCCATCATCTGTTGGATATCTCCAGCTGCATTCTCAAGCAAAGTAGGCACTGTGGAGGACACAACATAAATGGATGCAGCCAGACATTGCTGGAGATAGTTATCCTTCTCTTTTGCCACTCTTTCCACTGCAGAAATTAGTCTTGCACTGCAGAAGAAGTGTGAAAGCCATCTCTTGCCATTCTTACAGAGGAGTGCTATGAGCAGGAGTGTTTTTCCCCTTAGAACTTCAGTTCCTTGTTCAATCAGAGAGACAAGACAAGCTACAAGATTCTTCTCTTCCAGCAACTGCAAAAGATGCCGTCCTATGTTTGTGAACATGTGGCTTCCAAGCATGGCCATGTTTAGGAGATTTAGACTGATCTGCTGCTCACGAGGACTGCCCTTAACCAGGGATGACGTGATGTCTTTAAAAGAGAGTTTCTCCATTACCCATTGAATACTTGGAGGACTAAAACGAACAAGGCGGACCAAACAAGAACCTGCCGTATGCCTTACACTCTCCTGCTTCCCCGGGGCTCTGTATATATAGCACAGATTACTGATCACATCTTGGCTGGTGAAACGATTTGCCCAATACACTCCCTGGCTGCAGATATTCTCGATTGTCCTCAATGCATAAAGTTGGGTCAGATCATCCTCTCCTTTCCGAAGAACAGATGATACCAGAGAAATCAACGAATTTGGGACCTGCATAAGAGAAAAAACATCTAAATATTCAAAGAAAGAAATTTAAAAACAGGCATAAATTATCCGAATCTGACTCAGCAGCAAGATGCTTCTGAAAATCTCTCTTCTTCTAGTCCTACCGTCAAATATTGAAACTGTGAATTGGTGTAGAATGAAGACTTAGTTTAACCTGCCATGTAGAAGCACAGCGACTATCCTTGGCAGGAGATTCTGCAGGACTATCTTTGTTTTGCTCATTCTGTGTGGAAATGTAGAAGAGCAACTCGCCCAATGCGGCCATAGAAAACCTCCTTACTTTTTCTTGGCCATCTCTTACAGCTTCTGTAAGTGAACTGATAATTCCAGAATGGGATAAATCCTCATCTATGAAGGTAGAGTGCCGAATCAACAAGCCAATAAGTGATGCAAATTGAACACGCAGAGCATGAGCCTTTGACTGCCGAAGCAATTTAACAAGGACAAGCATTACAGGTCCGTTGGTCAAGATATTTGCTGCATCGGGATTGCTACTTAACATTTCCAGATATCTAACAACATTCTGTTTCTCTCCACTGCTTGTATTTCCTGTTAAAATAGTTACAATTCTATTGCCGAACGCATCCAACTGCTTCTTTGACATCCTCACAAAATCAGATGCTTGCAAGGCCTCAAAGGGCAGTGACGGAAACATCCCAGCTGCTTTATCTGCTTTTCTAGAAGGCATTACAGGTCTGACTGAGAGATCGGATGGGTGCCATAGAATTTGAGAGAGGTTGTTGGGCAATTCTGAAGAGTCATATTCATGACCGGAGGCCGAACTTTCCTTTGTTTTTTGATTATTAATCTGGGAACTACTGCTTGGGGTATTAGTAGAAACCACATTGATATCAGAAGGAGATTCATGATCAAGTGCTTTTGCTTCATCTGAACTAGGCACTTTAGAAGCAGGAGAAGTGTCAATTTGCATATCTACTTCCATATCTTCCTCTGTTCCTTGATTCTGATATTCACTCGAGGGTTTGTCAATGTGGTTAGAATCAGGGATATCAGAGCCATCCTGTTCTTCATGCACTTCATCTTCAGCATTCTCATTAAAATCAAGTTCCATATCAGTGTTCTCTATCTTGACTTCAGAATCATTCTCTGGACCACTAGGCAGAGGCCTTCGGTAGTTTTCCTTCTCATTCTCCCTTTGCAAGTTCAGTTTTGCTATTCTTGAGAGTCTCAAAAGATTCATGGCTCTTGTTGCTTTTGAAGAATCTTTATGTTGTTCCTGCTCTCCTCTTTCAAAAGCCTTTGGTTGTGCTTTTCGAGAATTTGATGCAGGTTTCGTAGGTGTCACATAACCTCTTGCTCCGACAACAGAATTCTCATCCTGCTTTGAATGCCCTCTGGCATCTTTTTCACGATGCTTTGGAGGAGTCTTGTTTTTCACAGATCTTTCCCCGTTACAATCTGAGAGGCATGGTTTAGCACGGAATTCTACCATATTATCAAAAGCAGGTTGAGGAGGCAGAGGCAGTGGACTGAACTTAGTTCTCCAAAAAGCATGCCCACAAAGTTCTGGCCATTTTATTCTTTCAGCAGGATCTTTTATTAACAGTGAATTTATCAAATTGACAAAAGCACGGCTTGAAGTTCCTGGCAGAGATGGAGTTGGATCTGAAAGGATGGAGTTCACTAGCTGAGTAAATTCTTTTCCCACAAAGGGTGGCCTCCCTGTGTAGCACTCATAAAGGACACAGCCAAGGGCCCAGAAATCAGAAGCATAAGAATGAGCGCCATCCTCAAACAACTCAGGAGCCATGTAACTTGGTGTTCCACGTTTTGAGTGCGGCAGCTTAATTAAGGGAAAAAAAGTTTCAGTCACAAAAACTAATGCAATTACAGAAAATCCCAAAGCTTTTGCCCCCAATATTTCATTAGCCAAAATGTACAAGTGCTCCAGAAGAATGGGAACATACCGAGGAAGAAGGAACATTGGATATGTCAGCCGTTTTCCGGGCCAACCCAAAATCACACAGCTGCCAGGGTAGAGAAGTTAAGTTTGGAGAGATTCAAAATAAAAAGAAACTGGAGGGTTACTAGCTAAATCCAGTACCTTTGCACGTCCATTTTCATCCAATAGGATATTTGAGGGTTTTAGATCACAGTAAATGACACCTTGAGAATGTATATACCTGATCATGGTGACCATGGAAGCAGGAAAAGTCCAAAATTAGGTATATTATTTCATTCTTCACGGGGCAAAAAAAGTATCACAAGTTATTAGTATATATTACTGCAAAGCTTTGACAATATCATAGGCGAGCTTGTAAACTGATTCTTCAGGTAGCTGTCCATCCTGAGAGAATAAGGTAATTTTGTTAATCTGCATACAATTGTCACCCCAATCCAAGATGCATGCCAGCAAAACAAGTCTGCCTATTATCTTTGCTGACAGCCTACCTGTCGTAGTAAACTCATTAGATCCCCTCCAACGCAGTATTCCAAAACCAACCACAGGTGAGCAGAGGATTCGCACCTAACAAATCCAGAGGTATGAAATATGAAATTAAAGTAGAAAAAGGGGGGGAGGGGGGGTGTGCACGCGCAAATTGTTATGAACAAAGCTAGCTAAAGTACTCCTGAAGCTCCCTTATTGCCAATTGTTAGAAGCCTTACCATGAGTAGAACTTCAGTACATTTGGATGATCAAGAGAGTGAAGAATCTTAACCTGCAAAGCATAATACTAGTTTAGCATCCAAATCATATCCACTTCAATGCAAGGACTTCATCTTTTGGAAAAAACGAGCGAGGGGCTGATTTTCAAGCACCCTAAAACATCACATTGGTCATGCAATCAGTATGTCCTACAGAAATATGCACTCTTTTTTAAATCGTCCGCAGAACGGATATTCAGAATTTGTCATTGCTGGGCAATTAGGAGACATTTTTTCTGACAGGGAAAATCACAGCAGATAACTTCATGAACTATTAAACTATTCACTCGTAATTGAGGTATGTAATACCATGTTTTTAGGGGTTTCCTCTAAAATCATAACTTACTTTTCTATCTTATGAACTCCTTCAGCCAAATGAAACAATCTTGATTCCACTTACAGAAATAAAAGATAATCGCATCACTGAATCAAGATCAGATTAGATAAGACTGTAGTTAAGTGTATTTAAGTAACTCTAATCCTCCATGCAGGCAATGCCAGTTGCCTAAGTCCCAATGGACACTGAACAAGCGCAAGTGAGCAAGCAGGAAACCACTAAAAGCGGTAACAACCAATTTCAACCCCATGCAGAGCGAAGACCTCAGCAGAAGCTGCGACAATCAAAGCTGGCCACCATGACATCGGACGAAACAAACAACCAACCAATCAAGCAACTGAAAACCCACCTCCTGAAGAATCTTGCTCTTCTGAGACTTGTCCACACTCTTAATCGCGAAATACTCGATCGTCTTCTTTTTTCTCCCCTTGTATACCGTCTGCAGTCAAACGGAAGGACCAGATCCGTGAATCTGAAGGCTGAGAGTAAAATCAAAGAAGACATGGAGGGAGGGAGGGAATCGAGCAGGGCGTTACCGAGTGCTTGCCGTGGCCGATCGCCTGGTAGACGTGAAACTTATTCATCGGAACTGGCGGAAAGTCAGCCGAGGATCGCTTTCGAGGGTTCCGATCTGACGACAGAGAGAGGATAGAGTTTTTCCTTTTCGAAATGAAACGACGAATTGGAATGGCTTTTCTGGATAGACAGAAGGGAGAGAAGAGAGAGAGAGAGAGAGAGAGAGAGAGCGTGTGTGTGTGGGGTGTTTTTTAGGAGGGAAATTGAAAATCAAACTTGAAAATGGGGGAAAACGGCAGGGAATCGGAATTCCCCTTCCCTGCAGCCAAACAGGGTATCCATGGTTCGTCCACTCGGTTCGGAAAAACCGTCTCAAGCTGAATCAAACCGGACTAAATATCCGGCCCAATTCGGTTCATGATATCAAGTTCGAATTGTATTCATTCCAACTTCAAATTATCACATATATATATATATATATGTTCTTCTGATTTGGATTTGCTGTGTCTTTGGAGCTTACGCTTGTTCGATTTGGTGCCACAAGGCATAGAGTCGAGAAAGAAAGCCAAGATAGTTCATGGGTCAATATCTTTCCGAAACAAGAGAGACCACAATGCTTAAAACTCAACCGATTGACGACTTTTCCATGAAACATACATAATTCGATCATTATCAAATTGCTCCCCAGAGATACTGTGTGTCCCTCCATTTTTTTAAATCTGTAAATTTAGTGTTGCCTGTAGTGTTTATCTAGAGTTCTGTTGTATACCATGAGAATGATGGGAAATATGCAGACCTGTTGCTTGAGAACAGTTACCCTTTTTACAAAGATTATGCGCAGGTTTGTTGCATTGTCTCTAGGTATCCAAATACATTCAGAGGAATCAAAAAGTGGACAGATGACCACATATATTAAGCATCATAGTCTTACAATCCCAGGGGAGGTGATCAGAGCAAAATGGCATGGATGATATGCTGGGCATCGGAGAGCAGAGATATCTTCTTCCATTCCATTGTCTTGGCGATTTGAGTTGCCAGACAGATTGCTTTTGCTTCAGCTTCCTCTGGGTAAGCAGCTATCCCATTTTCAAACCGAGACAGTATCATTTTTCCTTGGAAATATGCAACACCAGATGCACAAGATGGATGGTTTTTCCCATGGTGCATCTGTGAACACAATGACGTCCTCTCCTTGATTATTATTTATTTATTTGTTCTACTAGAGAAGGGAAATCCCTCACCTCTAAATTGTATACTGTGGCCTCTAGATTGAGATCTTTCTGTGCATGGTTGTTCAAGTGTTCTACATAGGATTCATTCAAATCTTCCAAGAAGAAAAACAGGTCACAAATGACATATATTTTCCACTGTGCAAGACCATGGGAGAGAATTCGTGGCAACTCCCCACTTATGCATCTGTAGTCTCTCACGAAGTTTTTGAGACTGGATGACCTTCAAGAAAGCCTGTTTACCTTTATGAAAGCGCCACCGCTGATCTCGATGATTAATAGAAGGATTTGACTGAGAAATTCCCGCCCTCGGTGGGGAGTCCATACCACCCCATCTGCCATAAGAGAAGAGGGAGAGATTTTGTAAGACATTTGCAATTGTAGATGTATCAAATAATGTGGACAGTAAGGCACTATCCCACCAGACAGCAGTGTGCGGCAAAAGTAAATCCTTAACTCTCAGTGCAGTGCCAATGACTGCATTTTGAGTTGGGATAGGTTTAAACTCCGGGTTCTCTGGGATCCATGGGTCAAGCCATGCCTTTGTATTGACTCCATTTCCAATGAGATTACATGTGCTTCTTTTTATGGTTTCATTTGTTGTAAGCAATCCCCTCCACATACTGGAGCATGATTTAGCCAATCTTTGTAAATGCTTTAGAGGGGCGCCATATTCTAATCCGATAGCTCTTGATGCCAAACCATAATTTGCAGTTGCCAAGAAGTTTTCGCCAACATGGCTATGTTGAGAATAGATGCCCCCCCTGAAGCCCAATCCTCCATTTTCTTTTGGGCTGGCAGATATTTGTCCAGCTTGTTGGGGTGTAGCATCTGTTCCTTTCAGGCCTTTTTCCCCACCAGAGATTCATCGTAATTCGGCCTATCCTTTTTACAGGTGGATGTTGGTAATTTGAAGGCTGCCATTGCATATGATGGTATGCTATTTATTGCTGGTTTGATCGTGGTGGCACGGCCAGCCCACGAGAGAGTGCTCCGTTTCCAAGAAGCAAGTTGAAAGATTCACCTTTGTTCCTCTAGAGGAAAAAGGGATTGCCCAAGCAATTACAATCTTTGTGTGATTTCTCAAGTCCTAGGGTTTGTATTATATAATTCTTTTGGTATTATCAAATAATTAATTGAATCTCTAATACTGACATGGAAATTGTGTTACCGTAAAACCGGTTTAAACCGTTCGATTATTTCTTGGTTTGATTCGGTTCGGCTTATTGTTTTCGTCAAGGAGGATCCTATCCTCCTACTGCCAACCGGTTGGAACGAGGGGTTGCGGCGGGAAAGAGAGCTTAGTCGATAAATGGCATCTCAACCAAGAAATGTTGTACCGAAACAACTTCTGTGACGCAGCATACCGTCCAGTTCATGGGGCACCGAGGTTGCCTTCGACGATGGAGTGAAGCAGATGGCATATCCTCATATCGGAAGAGAATCAAATTGAACTGAAGTTTGCTGGTTGGGATTTATATGAGCTTGAATTTGTTCAGCACCACCTCTAGGATCGCCTACCTTGGGAGATCGGGCCGCATCTCATGCGCCCGCAAGTTGTTTGACGAAATGCCGCACAGGGACTCCGTCGCTTGGAATGCCATGATCACCGCCTATTCCCAGCTGGGTCTTCACCGAGAATCCCTCTCCTTGTTTGCCCGCATGAGAACCAACGATGCTCTGCCCGATCACTTCACCATGACGGCAGCTCTTGCTGCTTGCACGGGGTCCGGCCAACTCCTTTATGGGACCAAAATACATGCGTTGGTTTATGTGTTTGGGTACCAACACCATACTGCAGTCAACAACTCTCTGATCGACCTGTATGGGAAGTGCTTAAGCCCTTCCTCTGCTAATAAAATTTTTGAAGAGATGAGTGTTAAGAATGAAGTGAGCTGGTGCTCGCTCTTGTTTGCCAATGTAAACTGCAACCAATTTGATGCTGCGAATGAAGTGTTTAATATAATGCCTGAACGAGTCGTGGTTGCTTGGAATACATTAATGGCAGGTTATGCAAAGCAAGGGGAGGTCGAATCATGCCTGGGACTGTTCAAAGAGATGAAAGCAAGTTCATTTGAGCCTGATCAGTGGACTCTGAGTTCTTTAATGAATTCCTGCTCAGAATCTTTGGAATTCCAGTACGGGTCTATGGTGCAAGCTTATATCATTAAGAGTGGCTGGGAATCAGCAGCAGAGTCAAAGAACTCTATCCTGAGCTTTTATGCTAAGCTTTGCCAGGACAATGCCATGAAGATGCTTGAATCTTTTGGGACACTGACCTCTGTCTCGTGGAATGCAATCATTGATGCCTATATGAAGTCAGGAGACACTATGAAAGCCCTTTTGGCCTTTGAAAAAGCTCCTGAGAAGAACATCATCTCATGGACAACAATGATTTCCGGGTTTGCTAGAAATGGTCATGGAGAGCAAGCACTTACTTATTTTGTCAATATGGTTAGAACTTATACTTGTCCTGATGACCTGTCATTGGGAACTGCCCTCCATGCATGCTCCTCTTTGGCTGCGGTAGGTTATGGTGAAATGATACACAGTTGTGTGATTAACCATGGCTTTCAAGCTTATGTCTATGTAGGCAATGGGTTGGTGAACATGTACGCCAAGTGTGGGGATATAGAAAGGTCGAGGCGTGCATTTGCTGAAATTACCAGCAAGGACTTGGTCTCTTGGAATGCCATGCTGTTTGGTCTTGGGATGCATGGGCGGGCCAGTGAGGCCTTTGAGCTTTTTGAGGAAATGGTAGCGTGTCGAGCAAAGCCTGATAAGGTGACCTTCATTGGCCTATTAATGACTTGCAGCCACTTAGGTCTTCTGGAGAAGGCTCAAGTCCTGTTTAAGTCAATGTTAACAAATTATGGGCTGAGATATGAAAAGGATCACTTGTCATGCATGATTGACATGCTAGGACGAGGTGGGTACTTGCTGGAAGCAAAAGAGCTGGTTGATGAGATTGCAGGAACAAGTGCATTGGAGGCTCTCTTAGGAGCTTGTTCTGTTCATGATGAAGCTGAAATGGGGATGACTAGTGGAGAAAGTTTGAAGAGTTTGGAACCAACGAAGGAGATGGGATATGTGATGCTATCAAACATGTACTGTGCGAGCGGGAAGTGGAATGAAGCGGAGATGGTGAGAAAGGCAATGATAGTTAATGGCGTGAAAAAGGTGCCGGGTTGTAGCTGGGTTGAGGTGAGGAACTCAGTAATGGCCTTTCTAGCTGGGAATAATTCACATTTCGAAGTGGCAGGTCTTTATAAGGTATTAAACATTCTGAATCTTGAAATGAAGCATCCTTGGACATCAAATGGAGAATTTGACTAAGGGGCTAAAACCGATTACAGGACTCTATTACTGGTTTGGTTTTCGAGAAGCTATATGCAATCTCATAGTAGGACCAAAATAGGAGAAAGCGGCACTTGCTCTTTAGATGAACATTGGAATATAGAAAAAGAAGGGTTCTTCTCAACGGCAGAGAGGTAATATTCTTCTCACTTGAGGACGATATTAATCTCCTGAGAGCACGTGCAAGCCATTCTATCCACATGAGTTATCGTCAGGTGGCTCAAATGGAAAGCAAGTGCAAATCATTCTATCTGGGTATTGTTATCATCAGGTAGCTCAAGTTTTTTGGTATGATCATTGCCTGTTCATGTCAAAGCACCTCATTGTGAAGTACAGCTTTACAGTTTCCCCACGGGCAATGTCCTCTTGTTACCCCTGAATTGCAGGACTAGAATCAGAGAAAGAAACAATGAGATGAATGAAGAGACAAAGATTTCACTTTCTACCAGAACATCAGGGTGCGGAGAATTTCCTCAAAAAAGTTGGAAGCTGAGGCAACTAACAGGGTACTCGAGCCTTGTCGTTCCATTGACCAAATCTGTTTGGATTGTAAGAAGGAAAGATTCATTTTTTAGGTGAAATGTGCAGAAGGAAATTTTAATTAACTTATAGTTATGTGCCAATACTTTACACTAATTCAATTATTCAAGTCCTCTTAACATATATTTATGCAATGATAAGAGTCTCGGTTTTACAACGAGTTGATGACTTCAATTCAGTCTTTTTTAAGTGTCAGCAACGAGGAAAGCTTGAGGGTCAGCTAGAGTCGAGATTCTGAAGTTCTCCCATCAGGGACCCCCCATCCAATTGGCATGGCAGTCTCCGAGGGCGTCAGGAGCTCAACCCTGCAGCCTTACCTGCTCATTTTTTTGGGTCGAAGTGAAGTTGGCGTTCAATGGGACACTGACCCTTCTTGTCCAGGCCTGTCACTTGCGTTCATGACTAGTTTGGAGACGGTAAGGAGCTGGAATTCTTTCTGTTCCGAGTTATCTGCTCAGGAAGCTCGCCAGTAGCTGCAAGCAGGAGGTTCATTCTCGAGCTAGAGATTGATATTCAAACCACATCTTTCATGGCCCCAGCCGAAGAAATGCTTAGGAAAGAGGATTTAAGAAGCCAGACCAAAATGACAAGATCATCAAAAAGATCAGATTCGAGGACAACACAGAAAGTGTCATGTAATTTATGACAGTTTTAGTCGCCATTCTCCCCAAAGACAGCAGATATATATATACAAGTTCATGAATGAGCCATCACAAGCCGTTTGAACTTTACCGACTTCTTCTGTCCAAACTCATCATGCTGGACTAGTTGTGGTTTGAGAGACTCGAACTCGCCATGCATATATTTGAATGTATAATGAATTGAGGCTCATAGCCATTCCAAAACCCAATACCGATGCTATTAATAGCGCATACACTGCCTTCAGATGAAGCTGCACATTGCAATCAAAGAAGCCTCTCATCAAAAGCAGCAACATGGAGATAATCCCAAACGAGATTTTGAAGCCATCTGAATGTGAATAAGCATGCTTTTCTTTTTTAAAAAAATCACTACATCCTAAATCCCCAAAATGATCCTATAAATACTTTGCATGCGTACAGAGCAGGTATGATCTTATGTGGACTCGGTACTCACGAAAGAATAGAGTAGGTGTACGATGAGGGCCACCAATGCAAACTCCAGAGCCGCATAGGTCCATATGTACTCCCTGATTGCTGCAAAATTCCATGGAAGAAATTAACCAATACTTTCTCCAGAGAGTCTCTGTCATGGGATGGAGTTAGATGTAGTTCGTAAACAGGAAATTATACCTTGAACAACTGCAAAAACCGATGCTAAAACACCCAGTGTAAGAGAAAACGGGGCCGCTAATATAACTGCTTGAGATTTCATATCGTGAAGCTACAGAGAAGCAAGAGGTTGATAATTAGTGAATGATGGTAACAACCTCAGGAGGGGCCTAAAGGGTGCTGAGAACATTTTGGTTTTACTACGATCTCTGTTGTGCCGAGTAGAAGAATATTTGATATCTCGAAATTGTCCCATATGTTGGTTATAAGAGCCAAGAGAGTTAAGGGAACAAAGATTCCTGTTTCACAAGCTAGGGGTCGAGGTAATAAAAGACATACCAAGAGCTGCTCGAGAAAGAAGAAATAGCATATTGTGCTGATCAAGGCAAGGACCACAAAATCCTGCCATGCACTGCAGAATATCAAACACAAAATGTCACCCCCTTGATAGGGATTCTCATGTCCATCTAAATAAGCGATAGGCATTTCTATGGAGGCTTAAATGAGCTCAGAAGTAAAGTAATGTGCCAATAAAACAACCTTAACGATTGTGAAGTCAGGCTTTGTTGATTCTGGTCCCGTCTGGCATCTCTTTGAGCAGAGCCCTCAATCCGAAGCAAGGTTACGGGCAAGTTTGAAACTTCTTGGCCACAAACATCACAGATCTTGTTGCCTTTCATGCTGAACCACCTTATTGCACATTCTTCATGGAGAAGACGGAGAGCTCCCTTACAACTGCATTCCATCTTCAGAGTATTTCCTTCCTGGCATACATCTAGGCAAATCCTGCAGACTGCCTCCTCTTCAGGGATCTCCTCGTCCTCGTCTTCCAATTGAACGGGAACAATTTGATCTAATCATCCAAAAAAAAATTTGACCATCAACTTTTAAGTGATTAAATCTGAAACTGATGAATACACTTCAATACTGATGATCATTCAAAGATATCCTTTTAAACTCAGTATTAATGTAATTCTGAGAGGCCAGATCCATCATGCAGATTAATATATCATTATGCCTCTTATACCTTAAGAAAAATTATGAGAGAATTAAGACTAGAATCATGTGGAAAATGACAAGGCCATGAGGGTAGATGGGGGCAAAGCAATCACATTCTGTAACTTCCCATTTCCAGTAAAGTCTAATATGAACCTTGATCCTTCCTCAAGTTTTAATTGATCTTGCACAAATAAAAATTCCCCAGTAACATTTGAGAGATATGTAAAGTTTCAAGAGCACAAACCGAGGAATATTTTGGTGGAACGAAAATACTTTTAACCAACATTGGGTGGAAAACACAAACAAACAGTTAAGTACTTTGAAAATGCCTACTCAAATTTGAGTAACAATTGCAGTGAAATTGAATTAATGCTGAGAGCTGATGTAGTTCGCACACAGTGAGAGTGGACAGCATACCATCTGCAGACTCGGCTGCAGAATGTTCTTTATGGGCAGCAAAGGAGACTGATCGCACAATAACCATATTTCTTCCAGGCACGGAGAGGGATCTTGAGACTGAAGCATTAGCAGAACCTTTCTGCAAAGATTTTACCCCCAACCACATCAAGCTTCATTCATAATAGTGCTACATGGTAAGGCTCCAACCCAGAAACGAGTATAAAGAATCAAAATAGACTCATGAAAAAGGAAACCATGTAAACATATAAATGGATACTTTTATAGGCATCTGTCATGTATAGGTCCTAAAGTGGTTGGATTCAGTTGATATCAATTTAATCCTATTATCTTGTTTTCGGGATTTCTATAGGAATTGACTATAAGATACATAAATTCTATAGAAATTTAAGTCAGGCCTGTAATTAATTTAGCTCTGAATCCAATAATTCTATTGCAATAGAAGCTGTCAGTTACCAATTTGTACTTGAAAACAATACAACCTTTTCAATATTTATTCTGTTAGGCTCATTAGTAATCCAAACAAGTCTGTTTCATTTGCAAGTGTACCAATTACTCCATATAAATGTTGAGACAAATTTACTTATTTGAGGGGATTTATTCCAGACAGACAGATCATGAAACTTTTAAAAGGAGCAAAAGGATCCAATAGACTGACAGAAGGTTTATGCCTTTCGCCGGGCATTCTTGCTGAAATAGGTGTAGAAACTGAAGGAGACAAGTATGATGCTGGTGAAACAGGGAGTGAGGTGCATCTCTTCCAAGAAAGTGCAGACATAATATTAGCCACAGAAGGGCTTCCATGGACCGTTGTCTTAAGGTCTGAACTGAGGAGACTGCTTTTTTCACCCTCAGGTGTTGGGACAGTTTTCCTCTTGAAACTCAAACCTCTCAAGAACCCACCTGGTGATAAGCTACTTTTAGCAGAACTTTGCAATGCCTTACTGCTACGAGGACCAGAAATATGGGGCCAAGGAGGGATTTGAAGAGAGAGATCGTGCCTCCTTCCACTGGGCCCAGGAACCAAAATGTCTGATTTTGTGGGTTCCATAGGTTGAGAATCTAACTGCATGTTAAAAACATTGAAGTTCTGAGTGATGAAATAGCTTTTCTATTGACCATTGTGTTAGTTTAGCAGTACGTGTGTCATGAGAAATCACAAACAGAAGTTGAACTCATGGAACCTCTCGAACCCACAATCTTTTCTCACTCTCTGTATCCTCTACTCCTCCTCTTCTTCCCATTATTAGTCCGCTCTCTGGTTCTCTTCTCTACTTCTCCACCTCTATCCTAATCTAGATCTCTTCTAATTTCTCCATATAGTCTCCATTATCCCTCAAGGACATAACACTTGAGCATGCAAAGTCGAAGAACACAGTATACCAGACAAGAAAATCCAATTATAAGTAAAAAAAAAAAAAAAGAGTAGCTTTAGCCTGCATAGGAATCTAATCGAAACTAGAAATCTAATCGATCAGCAATAACATATGATGTTTTAAACTAGAAATGCAATACATCTGCAAGCTAGCAGCGGAAGCAAATAAACCCAGGAAGATTATTTTGCATACCACCATTTATGTTGAGAATTTCTTTCCACATTAGATCACATGAAACTCCAGCATCTGAAATGCGGCGTCACTAAATAGCTACAATATGAAGGAATTTTCACGCTGAAATGAAGTAAACCTTTACCCAACTTAAGAAAAAGAATCACCATGACAACCTCAAGGTAGATCCAAGAAATGTTTCTGAAAGCCAATCCAACTGTCCATGCCTCTATAGGCCATGACCCATAAAAACTCAAGCAAGAAATCACCAGAGACCGCCAGGCTCTCATCGGAACAGAAAAGCAGAACCGCAGAACCCACCAAGAAAGATACTGTGATTATTTCTCTTTTAGGGGCTTGGAAAAAAAAAATGGGAATCAAGATTCAATACAGGAAAGGATGAGTTGATCCAGAGCACCTGAGGAGAAGCATCTGCAGCTCCACTCGACGAAGCTCGAGTCTCCTGCTGCATGCTGGAAGATCAGATCACAAAGAATGTAGTGCCGAGGAGATAGAGGGACAGGAAAAGTGAGTTCCAACTTGCTCAGTGGGTGTAGTGTGTTTTTCTTGATAATATAAAGTATATCCTCTGCTTTCATTATTCTATGATGAAAGATATTTATTTTATGTTAATTTTAGGGAAGTCATTTTTCCAAGGCGAGGAAGACGGACAACCTGAACCCCTGTACACGGTGCAGCAGTAAACGGTTCCCAAATTCCCAAACCCTAGTCATCCAAGAGGCTCCCACCCCCTAACACTATATCCGAGAAGCTCTCCGGTCTTCACCTTCCTTTTGGTTTCCAGTAATTAGCCAAATACACTTGCTGCTCGGCTGATCGGCGACAGCCCGGACTCCATTTCCGTCCGGTGGTCGTGCAAGCTCAACCGAATCGCGTCGCAGTTGCAGTCGACGATGAAGTTTCTCGATTGGTACGTGAAGATTGCTGCCGTCTCAGCCCTCATCGGAGGTTCCATGGAGCTTTTCATGATCAAAACTGGCTTCTGTGTGAGGATTCTCCAATTTTCTGCCAATGGCCATTCTTAGCTCTGTTCATTTTCAGCATAGCACTCTGATCTCAGTTTTTTCCCACCTGCTCGAATTTGAAATACTTTCGAAAGATTCATAAATAACGTTTCTCGTCAGTTCCAATTATTGGAAACTAAAATGTTGCGGTACACGACTGATTGATAGCAATGAATCTTCTCCACTCAGTCTTCTCATAATTCGATTATTGCTGAGGATTTTTGTGTCCAGTTTGATTCGCATATAGCCAATTAAATCAGCGATAGATTTCCTTCGTATCTGGCTACTCGGCTCCAAAGGAAGGACTTTGCTGAAATTTCTCTATATTTGTCTGCCAGACGACAAGGTGACGGTGCTGGAGTCAGAGAAGCGGGCATGGGAGAATTCGCCAGAAGCTCAAGCTGTTAGGGAGGCTCTTGATCCTTGGAGAAATCGTGACTCTGAAGTGAAGAAGAATTCATGATGCTACGCTTGCTCGGAGGTAATTGGTCAAGTGGCATTCTGAACTGGGCAATCTTGTCACTGGAAATGTTAACCTAAATTGAGATGCTTCCGTTTTATCCTGTATGTTGATTTCTCATGGTACAGTTGACAGTTTTACTCCTAAGCTTTCCAAGCTTCCAAGCTAAATTTGATTCTTCATGTTGGTCTAATATTCAATCTTTAGAACTCTGCCCCTTTTAATTATCTAATAGAATTCTTGAATGCCTATATTGCGACCAAAAGCGCACAGAAAATATAAAAGAATGGAACATGTGAGCTTTCAGATGGAGGGTGAGGGGACCTGAAGAGCTAGCTCGTCTGAATACTGTGTCGGAAATTTCTGAACTTCCGTGAAACCTTTTCTGTCTTGCTGATGAATATTTATTGTGCTTATCCACATGTGGTTGAAGAGATATTTGACAGAGTGAAGTGACAGAGCAGATGCTAGCTGTTTTATTCACAGTTAGATTTCTTAGAGAGGAGACTGTACAAATAAGTGAAGATTGGAAGGATCCTGCCCTACTGCTGTTTTTAGGCGTGATCACTGATTGGGATAGGCACGTTGGTGTGGATAGAGAGAATGCTCATTATGGTATGACGTAGCTTTTAGATTAATTATGTTTATAGCAGTCATGGTTCTGGGCTATATAATCTCCCAATTTTTGATCCGTGTTGTGGAGATGAATGGTAAAAGCTAAGCAGATTTCTGAGGGCATTCTGTTAGGATCTTTCATCCAACCATTTTCCCACAGAGTACGCTCGGTACCATAATAACATTGAAGGCTAGACGGGATTTTGCTAACCGTGCTGCATTTGGGGTAGTGGACGGGATGCTAGACTAAGCCGTGCAGAAGGTTTGATAAGATTCTTGAGGGGGAGTTTTGTTACTGTTGGCCCAGTCTCATGTTCTTTGTCCTTCTACACGTAAGAGAATGCCCCTCTGGAAAACCTCTTTTGCGCTATTCGGGCTCTGGGTGTCCTCTCCCTGGCTGGCAGTCCATTCAGTTCAGTCTGGCATCTGGAGGTCCCATTTCATGCTCTTGATTTAGATCAGTTGGTCGATCTCCTTAAAGCTATGGTTGTATGTGCATTCTTTTGTCCAACTCTCCTCAAAGAGATTGGAAGCCATGGATGTCGATCTTCTGAAGTGATTGGCATCCTATGTGCATCTCAGGCAGAGGTCAGCCTCCAACTTCCAAGGGACTAATAGGTTGTGATCTTCAGGGCCAACCTGAGCATCTTTGCAGAGGGTCGCCCTCTACCCCAAGTAGATTCTGACTAATGATGGATTCGGCATGGATCAAAGTTAAGCTAATGTGTAATTATCGTATTCCCCCGGATAATCGACAAAGCTACTTAAAGTGTGTCTCAGTGATCGTGTCGATGAAGCTAGTTAAAACATGCCATTGATGTGAGTTGTCGTTTTGAACACAGATAGAAATTCACACGTACTATGTGCAACACTGAGGCATTGGGTCTTCATACCAACATCATCATCATCATCGATGATGGCTCGTAAGATCAATGCAAATCAGACCCATTTCTCCAAATGGGAGATTTGGTTATCTTTGTTGTGCAGATGACATGTAAACCATGCGGCTGCTGTGATTTTCCAGAGACAAATTGAGACTGTATGCTGTCATTATTGATCAATCTCCCAGCTAGTAATTGGTTGCCACAGCACCTCATTCTTGATTGTATGATTGGTAATTTTTTATTTATAATATTAATATTTTTTCCAATAATTTGAAAGTTTTTCTGTAATTTGAAACCCCGTAGCTCGACTGACATGAGCTGGCTACTCATGCCAGCTGCTAGTATTGCTTCTCTTCAGAAAGGCAGGATGGAAGGGCTAGATGGAACAGTAGAGCCCTGTGGCTAGTTGGCTTCATCTGCAAATGGACTTCGTAGATAATGGCATCGATGCGTCCGAGCTCTCCCTCTTATGGAGCGCAGTGCAGACTCAGAGAACGGCTATATATGTCGGCGAGGACCTCTCCAAGTTGTCGGAGCTCCTTTACGGCCTTGCAGATGGCAATGCCGAGTCGTGTGTGTCCGAGGACAGCCTTGGCTTGGAAGGCTTGGAAGGCGGGGAGCTGGATGTTTGCATGGGATCGGATTGTATCATTGTGACATTCTGACAATCATTCACTCTCTTACGCTTCTATTCAGATTCAAGTGAGATTAATTTACTCGAGAAAAAGTAAAATTATTTTATTATTAATATATAAATCTTTTTGCTTACAATATTGAGAAGAGAGCTTAGCTTGGCTAGGCCAATAGTATGATTCTGCGTCTACTGTTCTACAGCCGTGCTTGTACGCTTGATCGACAATTACGGGTTGATCGACAACTGTCCGTCCGTACTTCCATCTCCGCCGAAACAGACCATGGACGTTGTCTAATGGGCCAGAGTAGGCCCAAGACGGGTTTCTAGCTCACTGATTACTGGCCTCCTCGCTGCGTCAATGGCCCATTTCACTTCTAGGAGCTGTGGCGATTCATCGGTAGTAGTGAGTCTGTTCGCGATGGAATACCAAGGTTTCGATGTAGTGCAGTGAGTGGTTGAATTGTCATTGCTGTTCGTCTACCAGACGCACACAGAGTATACGATATTTCTTGAATGAACGAGTCTTCTTCTTACGTCGCAGACTGTGGATCCATCGCATCGAGGCCATCCCATCCAATTCCGACCGCAGAGCCCCCCCACCCCACGCCTAACTAGTCGCCAAGATTGTCTTTGTTTGAATCGTGTCCACACGCGTGGTACCAGGTTACTCTTTTGCTAGCTAAATGATCATCATCATCATCATCTTATCCCTAGTCAGAAGATGGGGTTACCGAGGAGAAGCTGACTGGTCTTGACCCACAAAATACAGCTCATCAGGAGAGTAAGTTGATTCCACACGGGGCCATAGAATTTAAGTCTCTTCATGGTACCAAGCTACTCTAAGCCCCGACTTGTAGATGCCTGAAGTTGCTGTACGTAGAGCCTTGTTCTTGCGCGTGCAGCTGGGATCGATCCAAGACGTTCTTTCAAGTAATGTAAGATTAAGTGTGCAAATTTAATATGGTATACAAATTCAAGTAAAATTTATATAAATGTTTAAATGTCTTTCAAATTTACCAGAATTCTTGAAAGTTATTCGGACGGAAAGCTATTATATAATAATAATATCCCTAACCCCTCTTTTGGGAACCTTTTGTGAGTATGACATTTACCAAACTGCCTTCTCGAATCAAAATGCCACACCGAAATGTCCACAGTGAGTGAATGTCTCTTTCCAGTTAATGTGAACTGATTCAGTGGCGCAATGTATCTCTCCATGCAAAAACCAATATCATTCATGTATGTGTAAGCACGTGTCCGAATGGCCGGCCTCACCGACGATCATATGACCTTGTGAAGAAGTCATGAAGCGTAAGCGTGTCTTATCCATTCGAACCGATACCAGGATTAGTGATTTTCGATAATCCTTGTGACGGCATCGTGTAATTCAATAATTAAAAATGTATGCTTTGTGAGAATTAGGAAAAGGGTTAAAGGTTTCATCTTTCTCCACCGCCCCACATTCTCTTCGCCCGAATGGAGTGACGTGTTTCTCACCTTATTCATGTCCCCCCGCGCTGGTGGAAAACTGATGAGACCACACCAATCGATTCCTTGTGCTATGTTGGCCACTGGTAAATCATGGGGTCGCATCAGAACGATTGACGAGAGAGGCACAGAAACGTCGCTTTGCAATATTAGTGGCCTCCGGGGTCGGGGTCGGTGCCGGTGTTGAAGACGTGTGGAAACACCGTCGCCCCTCTTCTGGGTCGTTGAGAATTTTAGTGATCTCGGTGTTCTTGATGACAGTAGATACAGGGCAAGATCATCAAGTGAACGAACTGATAGTGAAGGATCTGCATCGATCATTTGACCATTCTCAACTGTTACACATGGGCGAGCGCTTGCTGTTTAAAGTGGAGTAGACCGAGTGATCGATGAATTTTCAGCTTAAGCTCACCTCTAGCTGAACCGATATTAGGAGGAGGAATACGCTAGCTGAGGCAAGTTCTCTGTATATTGACCGCACTATGGAAGACATCATTATCTCTCTCTTTGTACAGAGGGTTGAGGATAAGGATGGCAGAAACGAACAAAAAACGAGGCTGGGCCTTCAGGAAGTTTCACTATATGACATGATTTCGAGGGCTTCCCTCGCTTTTCCTAGTACGTTGAATACTGTAGCCGCGATATGAGCTGGAGTTAGACCGGCTTCAGCTAACTGGTCCGCTGGCGAGCCGTGGTCAATGTACCGGTCAGGGAGAACGAGCGGTCTCCACTGCAAAGGGAGGAAACGAGGATTATCAAGCAACACCACAACCGTAGCAAGCTGAAGAAAATTTTGAGATAATATAAAATGCAATTCTGCATTTTTACTTTTGAGAATGTTACCTTGACTTGGCTGTCCAGAAGACCATCGAGAGCCATGAACTGGGCAACGTGGGACCCGAATCCTCCGATCGAACCTTCTTCCACAGTAATCAAGACTTCGTGAGATTTAGCAAGACTCCTGATCAGGGCATGGTCCAGAGGTTTGCAGAAGCGGGCATCTGCAACTGTGATCTTTAAACCATGCGTGCTTAACAAGGATGCCCCTGCCAAACAGCTCTGGACAGCGGTTCCATAGCCAAGGAGGGCTACTCTTTCCCCTTCCATCAGTATTCTTCCCTTCCCAATCTGTTGAGGAAAACTTCGAGCATCAGCTGCAGTGTCATATGGCCCAAAATGCTCTTCATTTCATTAATTATTTTTTGGTTCCCTTCCCAGAAATCTCAACATCTACACACATATTCACTGTGGAGTTTATCATTTGTTACCTCAAGGGGAATGCCTTTATTTCCTGCAGGGAGTTGAACACCGACTCCATTTCCTCTTGGATACCGGAAACAGCTAGGGCGGTCATCAATGGCAGTGGCTGTAGCCACCATGTGGAAGAGCTCTGCCTCATCGGAGGGAGCCATCACCACCATATTCGGAAGGCACGCCATGAAGGTGACATCAAAGGCCCCACAATGTGTGGGCCCATCTGCCCCCACCAGCCCTGCTCGGTCCATTGCAAATCTCACCGCCAACTTTTGCAAGTCCACATCGTGCACCACCTGGAAAATAAGAGAGCAAATCTCTACTAAACACCAGAGACAAACTAAATAACGATCTTTTTTTAAGTTTTGAAGTTAGAAAAAATTCCAGGCTTGCCTGATCGTAGGCTCTCTGCATGAAAGAAGAGTAGATTGCACAGAAGGGCTTGAGGCCTTCACAGGCAAGACCAGCAGCAAAAGTGACAGCATGTTGTTCCGCAATCCCGACATCAAAGCATCTCTCAGGGAAACGCTTATGGAAAAGATTCAATCCTGTTCCGCCTCCCATCGCTGCGTGTATAGCAATGATATCTTTGTCTGCCTCCGCCTCAGCAATCAGAGCCTCAGCAAAGTATGTCGTGTAGGATTGGGCGGCTCCACTGGCCTTGAATTGCTTCCCCGTCGCAGGATCAAACTTAGTTACACCTGCAAAAAACATCATGAAGAGTTATTGAACAATCATGGTTAACTATTTGTCGAGCGGTCAAATGGTAGCCTGAGATGTGGCAATGCGTCTTATTCCCTTGCCCCACAATTCTGAATTTTCTTGTGATTAAATCTAGAAGTTTATATATATATATATATATAAAGAATCCCGTCGTGGATTGGTTTACGCTTCAATTCTAAGATTCAACACTAAGCACTTTGCTTCAGGACCATTTTCATGGGGTCCATGAGCTTGTCAATGTTGGTGCGCACAACTGCCGCTTCATACCGAGTCCCCCGTGTTTGAAAAAGAAACTCTAAAACTATATAATACAAAGAGAAATGCATCTGCATATTACCATGGTACTTATCAGCAGCCTTCTCAGCATAAGGGTAGCCCCGGCCTTTCTCAGTGACGACATGGATAAGGACAGGACCCGTTGTTTTGGTGCTCTTAACCTCTTTCAGAATTGCCACTAGGTCATCTATGTTGTGACCATCGACAGGACCAATGTAATATAGTCCCAGCTCTTCAAATAGGGTTGAGCCAGAACCACTGATCATCCCGCGAGCATATTCATCAACTTTAGCAGCCAATTCATGCATCGGTCCACCAATTTGCTTGGTGACCCCCTATAATGTCCCATTAGCAATAAAGTAAGCGATTACTCATACTCTTCAATGAATTTCAAAAGTAGAACAGTTCCTTAAATGGATCCTGAACTTCAGGATTATACCTTGTTAAAATTTGGAAAATCATGGTTTTTACTCTCGCTTTCAGAAAAACAAAGGAACAAAAACAAAAGGCAAAAGAAAAATGCACTGGACCGAACTTTAAAAGATATTCTGGATCATAAATTGCAAACTGCAGCCCAACTTTGTTCATTAATGTTCTTTGTTTCTTTTTACTTCAAGAAGAGAAGATTAAGCAAATGTAGAACTCCTCCTGGTTTCTTAGAAAGCAGACAATCTTAGAATCTTATTTACCTTGGCAACTTCTCTTAGTTCCCTGAGAGGCCTATTTGACTGTAGCCTGCTAAGAGCACTGCTCAGGGCGCCAACAGGAGCAATCGGCCCATCAAGAGAGGCGGTAGGAAGAGAAACCTGTTTGTTGTCATTAAGAATGACGATCATGTCAGAGTCCAAGTAGCCCGCATTGTTCATTGCCTCATAAGCTTGCCCTGCTGTCATGGCACCATCGCCAATGACTGCAACCACATTATTCTTCCTTCCCTTTAGGTCCCTGCCCACTGCCATTCCTGTTGCACCAAAAAATATTCTCAATTATTGGGACGCTAAAAGATCTCACTCGGTAAAACAACTTTATCTGCAGTTAGGGTCGAGAGAATATCATGCGAATCTAATTGGTGGGGATACTATGATTTTCCCCCCAAAAGATGATTCCACTTTGGTTTTGGACAGCTATTCCCAAAAAGCATAGGCTAATTCTCGCACTTTTAAGGGAGCAAACTTCTCCGAGCAATTCGATAGTCATTTCCAAGAAACTGAATATGGAAATAGTTGCCCAGAAAAAGGAGACCATCTAGGAGCCACTTTTCCGTAAATAATACAGATCAAATATAGATTTGAAGTTGGAACGTAGTACAGCACAAAATTCCCCCTAGATCAGTATTAGCACTCAAATAAAGTGAAATGGGAAATTACCTAATCCAGCTGATATGGTCGTCGAGCTATGACCAGTCCCGAAGCAGTCATACTCGCTTTCAGACCGCTTCGTGAATCCTGCCAGACCATTTGTCTGCCTAATGGTATGCATCTTATCTCTTCTACCAGTGAGGATTTTGTGAGGATAAGACTGAAAAACAATAGGGAAAAGGAGGAGAAAACTGGGAACTTAGAGAATTTGCAGTCCTCAGACAGAACATGGAAAAGAATCATATCCCGCACCAAATATATCACAGTCCTTTGGTGGTGGAACATGATAGAACATTTATATTTGCCCTCCATGTAAAACTTGAAAGGAATCTCCATTCATTAAGTAGAAAAGATCAAGATTTTGTGAGAGATGTACTAAACTTATGCCAAAAAGTAAGAATTTAAAGTGGGAAGGTAGAATCATAAGAAGCCCTTATAGCCCTGTTAAGCGTCGGGACTGCATGACATAAAGTTCATGGAAGAAAATATTGAAAGAGAAAGATTCTTAGTAGAATTGGAACCTGATGACCAACATCCCACAGAATCCGGTCCTGAGGAGCATTAAAGACAAAGTGAAGAGCCACAGTCAGCTCAACCACCCCGAGGCTTGAACCCAGGTGGCCGCCCGTCTTCGAGACATTAAATATTACGTCAGAGCGAAGCTCGTCTGCAAGTTGTTTCAGTTCCTGTGAAGAAAGACAGCGAGTTTGTGCCCATACTGATGGTGCAAAGAATTCTCCTTTCCCCAGTTCAGAAAACCGTAAATGTTTTATATAAGGATCACCCAATGGAGCAGATTCACGACTGTTCGCGCCCCCATTTCTGCCTAAGAAAATGTGCTTCCTGTCCACTGATGAATATAACAGAACAAATAAAAGGTTTGACACTTTTACCTTTGTGGAGAGGTTTTTCATGTGGATTGGGTAGTTAATGGTGTCCAAGAGAGGCGTTGGAGGTCTCCTTGAGTGGTATCTTCCCTTCTCTGACAGCGAGGCATGAACCCCACAACGGCTCTTCCTCCACCGCAACAAAGACTGTAATTCGAAACAACGTTCCTGAACTTTACTAAAACCCAAGGCACAAAGAGGGACTCGAGGAGTGACTCATTATAAAATTAAAAAAAAACTTGGAACTTTGACGGACATGATGCTGCCTTCGATGGTTCCGGGCAGTCAGATTTGTACCACACATGGAGGATGGACTGACAGAGCCGTTAACCGTTTGGCACTTCTCAACAGCTGAACAGCTCGGCTGACCCGGGAATGAGAATGAACAGAGAGCCATTTCCCAGGATCCCTCAGACTCCGAGAACAAAGAGACCCAAAAATAGCTTAAGCGTCCAGAAATTTCCTTATTCCTCCAAAAGAACACAACACTAGAGTGAATGTTGTGATCTCCAAGAAATGCAGCCCGACAGTGAGATGAATAACTGGTCAAATGGAAAATGTCGACCCAGAGAGAGAGAGAGAGAGAGAGAGAGAGAGAGAGAGAGAGAGAGAGTTGGGTTAATGGACAATGATGGCGTTTCGTGGCTGCGCTCTTGAGGACTATATCGTAATGGAGGACGAAAGGAGTCCGGCCTGTGCTCCCATTGCATCCACAATTTTTTGTCTTGAAAAGCGCAGACACTGTCTGAGGATTTTGGAGAGAGGGTCATTTCCATTGGGCCACGTCGGCACAAATCACTAACGGATAGATTTCGATAGATATACATAGTTGGAAAAAAATGACAAAGAAAATGGTAACCAATTTAATTTGAAATATCTTCCATGCATTAAGAAAAAAAAGAAGGTATGATATAAGTTTGATATCTCACCTTTTAATAAATTGATTTAACAGTCGTATTAATTAAATTTGTTGAATTTTTAGGTATAAGATAATGCATATCCTCACGGACCTAATGTCTGGATCGATCTTATATATCAAAAAAAATCATAATCGTAAGAATTTTTATTTTTAATAATCTATAAATAGCTCTCTCATACTCGAAATGTTATTAATTATGATTTGCTAAGTTTCTGGGTATGAGTTGCACGCGTTGGAGGATGTCTCTTTTTAAGACGAAGTTGCTTGGTGATCTTCTTTATCCGAGCCCCCTTTTAGTGTTAAATGCAACGTCTGTCTGTCGTGCAAGGGAAACATAATCTTAACAGAGCCATTTCGGCTGGCCCAACTCGAAATCAAAATATTCTAAGTTGAATTCTCGCATTGCAAAGTAATGTGCGTCAGGTATTATCGCTGGAGTTGGCAATTTCTGCCCTGAGCTAACCAGGAGCCTGAATATTAATTTTTTTTATATCTTAAGAAACTAATTATATTAAGACAAAAGCAACACTCTTAAACTATGTTCAATATATTTTCGCTATATTAATGGAATTTAGAGGGTAAAAAGATTAAAAAAATGTGTTAATTAACTTGAATTGAGTTCATCACAATTATTTTTTAAAAATATTTAATTCGTAGTGAAAGTTTTTCAGTGGGCCGGGTCGGGTGATGTAATGTTGTTATGTATCCAAGAATGACTACACACCCTCCTAACTTAGTAGATTGCTGTGTCAAAGAGGATGTATTGCTCCGATTAGCTTAAATTACAGTACACCAGACATATTGTTATCGTTCATGATTCGATATATTGCTGTCCGATCGAAAGCTCTCTCATAAGCCACTATCCAGAGGAAAATTTTCTGATATAATCACTAAATGGTTCCACGTTTAGTTGTTACCGAGCTTTTCTTTTTGTTTGTATTGCTGATTATAAAATGTTTGATTAAACTGTTGAACGGCCCAACGACCGGACCGAAGAGGATTCCCCGCATAACAAGTTTGGTCAGGTCAGCAAACAGTTAGATGTTTTTCTTCCATATGTAGATATAATAATCACAAGTTTCTCTCAAACCTCATCAACGTATGTCTACGGGTTGAGCATTCACAGCCGGCGGCCAAACAACGGGCCTTAGGAATGGGCCGGAGGAATGTTAGAGGCAGGCCCATGAAATGATGTGTGTGGGAATGGGATGGGCCATTTTTAATCTCGGCCCAGTTCCCTTTTTTATTTTTAATAATAATTATTCTTATGTAAATCAAAAATAAAATCTGGAAGGAAAAAATTTTTTTTTGAACACGAGATTTGGAGAGGAATCAACCCGTACCACGCAGGATGGTTGAGAGGGTTGAGTGTGTCTCCTTGTCGTGTATGGTTCTGAGCTCAGATTTAGTACATAGAGAAATTTCATTTTTTAAAGAATTCTAAGTCCTTTTTTTTAAAATAAATGTTTAGAAATCATTGAATTCTAACTAAATTTTATTGAAATAAGAAATTTCAACCTATATTATTGAAATATTAGATATCCAATTAAGAGAGAATGCACACAAAAATAAAGATCTTAAAATGCACTTGTAAGCATAGTATTTGTTCAATCTAAAACTGATGAAATTATATATATGATATAATAGATTTCAGACGATACTTAAATAAAATAGGGTAGGATATAGATATAAATACGAAGTGCCAAGAACTAGTACTAAATCGAATATATATAAATTATTTCATGCAATTAATGTACAATAATCCATTTAAAATTTTGATTGTGGCACTAATTGTATGATTATATTATTGATTTAACATGTGTACCTTTATTTTATAATTTTTGAAAGAAATGTTGAACTTTCAACAATAAATATATCAGACGAACTAAATAATCAGTTGTTATTTATGTTCGGATCAATGTAGGTGCAAGTGCTTTTTAGGTATGCGTGGTAGAGGGGATTTCCATAGAATCTTGAATTTACCAAATAATGTGAGACTGAATTTTTAACTAATAAACTATTATTTATTTGTAATTAAATGTATCCGCTTTATATTCAAAGAAGTTATCATATCAAATATATTCTACCAGGCTAAAGGTCAATAAAAAAATCCAACATAGTCAAAATCAACTTAAAATTAAGTAAAATATATTGTATTATGGCATAATAATTGTATTAAATAAAATAACAAAAAAATATAAGAAATTAAATATATACAAATATATCGAGCTCAACAAGTTAGCACACACTCGTGGAAAAAATGTTCTTAATAGAACTTGGTTTCTATATTCAGCACGTGGAAATTAGAACGCCAGGAGCGAGCAGCCCATCCGGGACTTTCACTGTGTAAAGACAGATATGCCCTTTCCCCGAACTGTTTATTACGATTTGGTCTTCTGCCTCGTTTTCTCGTCTTAGGATTACAGTGCCCTAGCAGGACAAAGATTTCCTCTTCAGCAGGATCTTTCGCAAGGAACTCAACCGACACCCAAGGTAAGCGTTCTTCAGCTACCTTCGCGTCTGTCTGAGAATCGCGATCTTCTGTCTGTAGGCTGATCAATCGGTTGGTTCAGTCACCATGAATTGCAATTAGCTGAGCACTGTGGAATTTCTGTTCATTTTTCGAACCAATTATTGACATTTTCGAAGACCGTTTTGGTAGAGGTCTTGCGTTATGATTTGTAATATTGTCAATGTAACTGATTTGTGGTGTATCGCAGAGATGGCGGGTTACGTGGACGCATCTGGAGAGCCAGTTCCGACGTCGTCGATGCTTATGGCGTCGTCGAAGCACATTGGGATGAGGTGCCATTCCGAGAATGTGGACTTCCTCAAGTGCAAGAAGAAGGATCCGAATCCCGAGAAATGTCTGGACAAGGGTCGAGAAGTCACTCGTTGCGTGCTTGGATTGTAAGCATATTCTGTCATTCTTCCTTTCCCTCCCTTGGAATTGTCTCAGTTGTGCATCTATTCGTTGTTTATTTGATTAGAAGATTCTGGGAGAAATGAGGAACTTATTGATGATCTGTGATTGCTGTTTAGTGGAGTGAAGTTTGCTCTTTGTATACAGAAAGTAGTCGCACGTCATATTGCGATGCAAAGTTTTCTTTGACAGATGAAAAATGGATAGAGAATCGTACAAAAGAATTCACCCATGGATGTGCTTGAAGAACTGAAACCTTTCCTCTAAGCCAGATGGCACTTTATTCCTTCTTCCCTGAGATTCTCAAAACAAGTTTCTTCTTTATTTGGGTTGCATTTGGGGAGAGCCAAGTTCTTAAAACAAGCTCTGTTATGAGAACTGGTGTCTTTTTAATAGAGACGAACATTAGTATCGGAATGTATATGGATTTAAACATATCCAAACTCTAGTTTTTTCACTTGGATAATCATAGACTACTCTTGAGTTATGAAATCTAAGAGGGTCTTTAGCTTTTTCCATTTTCATTGGTTGACAATATATGAATGGGATTGATTTCAAGCAATATGATGTTTGATACATGGGAGTAATTTGATTTGTTTTTGTCAAGTACAAATAAGTGAATCTTAGGAATCGTGTGATTCAGTCTTCTCAATATTCAGAACATACCAGATCTCTTAGCTACTTTAATGTCATTTGTTAAAAACAGTTTGTCAAATACTTGAAGTTAATGGAGTGGAATATCAATATGGTTCCTATAACAGCAGCTCTGGCCACAGGGGAAGCATGGTTTCTTTGCTTAAGGACTTGATTAGTTGCTTATGTATAGGTTTTCTGTGTTAGGACTGCTTGCGCAGATGCTTCTGGAAGAACATGTTTTAAATCAGTTATATGTCTTATTGTGTATTATGATGGACATCTAGTACCTGAGCAAGACAGCCATAGAGGTAACATTTGCATGAGGGTCAGTATCCTAGTACTGTAACTCATGAAAGTAATGTAGGGAGTATTGCATGTTGTTTTTAACTAGTAAATTTCACAATATCACATGTAGACCATTCAAAAGTTCTGTAATGTATAGAAAGGTCATATTTTGTAGTACTCTCTGTGCAGGAAGGATGTGCCTGCTGAAATGGAAGCTGGGTGTTAGTGCCCTCATTATTTCCCTGCCCTTTCTGAGCCAAAATTTTGATAGTTAAAATATAGCTTAGCTGATTGTTGACTGATAAAGTTATTTGTCGGATCATTATTTTGATACATTAACTTTCTCTGCCATAGTTTTTGCTGAAAGACACACTTTCTGTCTCGGAATGCTTAAGGGCATGGCTCCTTTTTGTTGTTTTTAAAGCAAATAACGGGTCATCTGATCTGTTTCTGTTGACAACAGCTTTATTTAGCATTGGGCTTGCCAGAGTTATCTACATTATAACATTAGCATCTTTTCTAATAAGACAACTTTATTTATGTTCTTTAATCATGTCTTGATTTTTTGGTTCTGGTGGAATTTTTTAAACTTACAATTTCTTAGTACGTACAATATGCTATCTAGCATACAGAAAAAAGCTCAGAGATTATTTTCTTGGAATCAATTAACTCCGTTTCTTCCCTCCCAATTTCCCATAGCTATCATCAGTTGCACAAAAGTTCATCTTTTCAATGATCATTTCCATGAAAGTTAGCCTTTACGATACTTTCTGCTATTATTGTCTGTAGAGATGAATATGAAATGCAATTGAACTCTTCTGCCAAACTATTTTTCTAGTTTAAATCCTGTCTGCTTCTTCTACCAATTTTTACCTTTTGTTCAGCTTTTCTGTTGTATTTGTTCAATGTGCGACATGTCTCTTGCTGGATTATATCACTTCCTGCCCCTGGTCTCAACAGTACTGTGGTTGATCATATGGACATTTTGAATAAGTCCGTTCTTTCACGGATCCATGGGCTTTCTCCTCAGCCTGGAGCTGATTCCTTGAGGAGCTCGTCCTCACAACATATCTATGCCTTTGCATGAACTCCTATTTGCTATATGCACGATTGAATTAAGCATTATGTATGCACCTATGCAAGTATTATTCCAAGCCATTAGCATAGAGATTGCTCTCATGACAGGAGAGTATCTTCACAGCACAAAATCGCTAATTTATTTTTAAACAAGGCTCTGCTTTACTAACCTACCCTTTTTCCTTTTACATATGACTGATTAGGCTGAAAGATCTTCACCAGAGATGCACCAAGCAGATGGATGATTACGTGGGTTGCATGTACTACTACACAAATGAGTTTGACATGTGCCGCAAAGAGCAGGAAGCATTTGAGAAAACTTGTCCATTGGAATGATTCTGCGGTGGGATCTTTACCCGGCAATCGTTTAATAAATCTGGGCTGGTTTCGAAGGCCATGTGCCTCAAAATCTCTGAGAAATTACAGTTTTCTTTACTGAGTTTTATTGCTCTCATGTATGGTTCTGATTTCTGAATCAAGATTGGATTGCCCCTATGAAATGCTCCAAGGCAGAGAGACATTGCCCTCTTTTGGTGAATGGGTTTCAGTATCCATTGAACATTGGTTGTTCGGTAACTCTTTTCTGCATTTTACGGCTTAGTCTGTTGGACTCCGATCAAACAGTTAAAAGAAACAATATATTTGATTTAGCAAAAATCAGAATACAAATGGTGACTTTTATCTCGAAAATTTCCTTTATTTTTTATTTTATTTGATAATTATCTATAAAATGGATTATCTACTTAATTACATCAAGTGATCAATTTGAATTTTTTTCTCTATAGGATACAACGAATCAGTAGAGAACAGGTTCGGACGCTTCAATTTTTTGGTTGGATCTGGTCTGGTGGCGGCTCAGGTCCGGTTTTGGGGTTCAGCACAGCACCGTGAGGGCCTTCCTGCGCCCGGTCTATGCACCTCACTGCCCCACGACTTCACTATGGTCATCCACGTCACCGACACCTATGATCTGGCCAGAGAGACGAAGAGGGAAGAGAGGGAGGAGGAAATCTTTTACTAAGAAGCTCTCAGTAATGGCGTCCCAAGCAGCTAGGGCTTCGTTCCGCATAGTGGTGGCAGTCCTCGTGGTCCTCGTCCTCTTCTACGTCGGCCGCCCACTCTACTGGAAGATCTCCGCCACCGTCCACGACATCCGCCGCAACAAGCAGACCGTGAAGCAAGGTAAAGAGAGACCTACGCTGCTGACGCTCGGATCGGAGCGCTACTAATGCTCCGATCCCTTGACAAAGTCCTTCCCGCTGACCGGCAATTTCTGACGCATTTCGGTGATTCAATGGCGTTTCAGGTCTGTCGCAAATCGTGTACGAGGCGCAGAAGTCGGTCGGCTGGTTCCACGACGAGTCGGACTCTGGGATCGTAGATGACAAAAAGGTCCATGGCGCGGCAGCAGCTGCTCGGAGGCTCCTTCACGAGGTTAATCCTTGAGAAGACGCATCCTTTGATGATTGATATCATTAGATGTGTTGTCAATGAGCCGAAAAGGTAAACTGCATTGGTTTGAGTTGAATGTGAGCGGATGTTTCGTTCAACTGGATTCGGATTCGAGGCAGACTCTGTATGAACAGGCAATCCAGTGGCAGTAGGTCCATTCCGTAGATCAGTGCAGTAGGATATGATGGGGTCTGCAGTGTCGATATAATTGGTGTTTTGAGTGTAATGGATGACGTGGATGCTGAGTGTTTTTTTTTTTTTTTTGGGTTTCTTGTTGAAATGCGGCATTTCTACTCTGTCTTGCAATCGCCAAGATGAGCTTCAAGTTTGGGTCCATGAAAACAGAGAAACTTCGATGTGACAGAATCAGAAATGAAAGGGACGAAATCATGAAGCAGCATGGTCTACCTTTGCACTTGTATCGTTCCAAGTTGGTCCTGTTTCTTAATACTGATCATGTGGCAGGGATCGGCCGATACTGTATTGTTGCAGCTAATTCGACCGAAGGACATGTTTTAGAGCAGTGGTGGGTGGGGCTTATGAGTCTTGGCATCATTTTCCACCTTGAAACTGCAGATGCTGAGTAGCCCCGATTCTGGGATCACAGTTTGTCGAGAGTAATGACCGCTGAAGAGTAAAGCCATGTGACTGCTGTTGCATTCCCTTCCTTTTTAGGTCCCCAAGAGGTCGAAATCTGCCCGTGCTCTGTGTTTTGCAGCTGGGATTGCACACAGCATTCAGGGAGATATCCAGTTTGCCTTCCCTGAGGATGGTGCCCATGTTCAAGCAGTAAAAGGGAGAAGTTGGGGAGTACGCAGACTCTGCTGCAGGATCTCTGCACCTTAGAATGCAGACATTTCAGAGCCGGAAGAACAAATTTAGGCAAGGAAAGCTCGAGTTGATAGACTACGCAATTCAGGTTCTGAACTGGTAAGGACACTGCACTACCGGTGTCAGATCGAGAGCTCAGGACTACGCAAGTCTATGTGACTTTGATCTTAGTTGGTGTCCGAAATGATTAGGATGAGGAGGAGATATGGAAGGTTCGGAGATCAGTGGTGACATTTTGATTTCTCGAATTGGCAACTGCAAGATGACTGACTCGAGCGGGTGATCTTGGGACAGGAAATGATCGCAGTGAGTGGCAATGTTGCTGTCGGAAAGTAATAAGAGATGTTGGACACCGGAAATTGCCTGTACGAGGTTGAGGACAGGTAACTGAATGGAGCGGGGGTCAACGGCTAGTTTCCCCCACACGGTTTCGATTGCAAACGTATTTCTGAGAGAGTTGAGTGAGGTGAACTCCCAGAGAATGAAAAACATAGTCTAGACTCTGTTTTGCAGTTTTCCAAATGTCCGGAAAACGCATCATTTATCATTGTCTCACCAGATTATCGAAAAATACACCAATGAATATTGAATTACTGATTTCCTTAAGAAAGGGGAAAACACTTCCTCTTAAGATTGAATTAATTCCCCTTTTCGCAGGAGACTCTCTCTCCTGTAGGACAGAAAAATGAAAACTAATGCAATTCTCTGGGCCCGTTGCTCCGAGGTGATTTCAAGGCCCAGCTCAAAATCGAGAGCTTGATAGGCCCGGCCCAATAGGTAACCGAAGAGCCGTTGGGAGCTCTTCGTTTCTTGGCATCTAAGCAAGCTCCCGAATCATACAGTGAGTGACCAACAGGCAAGAAGAGAACAACACTCGCAACCATGGAAATTATCAGAGCAGCAGTATCATCAAACATGCACGAGACAGATGAAAGCCAGCTGAATTTACCGATCTTATTATTGTCGAGTGGCGTGTACAATTCTGGAAATCAAGAAGAATGCTACAAAATCTAAAGCCCGGTCAACTATGAACCCAAAATGCCCTCTTTTTTATTTTGGGGGGTGGGGGGGCTCAAAAGAAAAACTGAGTTAACTCTCCAAAATATGCATTATGAGAGGTTCATAATGAAACCTACAGATCAACTATCGCGGACCCAACAGAGCCTGAACTAATATCCTCGAAATATCAGGCTCGTGGAAGAATATTAGATGAAAATCTAAGTGAAGAAGACTGTACAATTCCCAGGGACCCAGATGGAGCGCGGGTCAGTGGGAGGAGTCGGGCTTCACTGGGCGAGGATGCTTGAGGGACAAGACGGACTGCATCATGAGTCGGCTACGAAGACAGCCTTCACGATCGCGAACCCGACTTTTCCATCGGTCCTGAAAGACCATATCTGAATCGGGCCGTCTACTTCCAGTCCGTTGTTCTTGTTACGAGCCAAGGCGTTCCACCCGGTGGTCAGCACGTAGACGGGCCTCGTCGACATCTTCCACCTCTTCAGGGCCAGATTCGAGACACCAAGGCAGGGCTCGACGACAGGAACGGTGATGATCCCTCCGCTCTCCAGCCACTGGCACTCCTCCTGGTCGAGGAAATCGGTGAGAACATGGCTCTGCGGGATGGAGAACCGGCCCAGGTTTTTGCTCAGGTCGCTCGCAGTCAGCGTCTTCTCCAAGATCAACTTCACATCAGTGCCGCCCAAGTTCCCTATCGCAGAATTGACCTCCGCCGAAAGTTCCTTCTTTGTAGCGCTAGAAGTAACGGGGGCTGTTTTCCTCTTCTCGGGACGCGTCTTGCGCTTCCTTTGCTTTCCAATTAATGAAGGCGGAGCGATCATCAGAACCTCTTTCTTGAAAATTCTGTTTGTCCTGAGCGATCTCTTCCTTCTGGTGATCTGCACGCTGAAGCGTGCGTTCAGCCTCTGAATTTCGACCTCCAGAGGAGAACCCAGAAGCGCGGGCTGAACGATCACAATTTCGGCAACTTCAGCCAAGAGAAGAAGATCGTCTGAAGGGGGCACCATCACTGAAGTCCCGAGCCCTCTAAAGAAGAAAGAACTCGAGCAGTTGATCGTACTATTAGAAAGAGACCGAGATGAGGATCGCAGTCACGGAGCCAGAGCAGTGAGTATGTCGGTGTTAGAAAGAAACAGGAAAGTAATCTGAGATCAAAACCGTAAATTTATTATGTAAGAGCTTATGTAAGACTAAGTGGCAGTTGCGGGCGTCAACGGCTAATTTGCCGGGCGCGGTTTCGGGGCAAATTTGTTCAGGACACGTAGTGATTCCGGTGAGCAGCTCAACGGCAGAAATTTGGAGCAATTTCCCAATCTAAGTGCATGGGCATGCGTGTTGCCTCATGAACGAAGATATCGAACACGATTACCAAGATTCGGTTGAGATGGATGGCTCAAAGTCTCTTTCATTTAATTTAATACTAAAAGCTCAGCTCGCATTAGTCAAAAAATTAAATTGTGGGTCGTGGTGTAAATACAGAAATCAGACATATACATCAGGTGAAGACAAAACAGAACCAAAATAGATGATGAAATTGGTTCCCCTAGGAGACCACCTTCACTATGATGTCCAAGTTAATGTGAACAAACTGCACATACACGATCAGCAAAATCAGAAGTACTCCTCTCTGTATGATGCATCTACTTGTTCGAGCATCTTCACGAGGTTAGTCCCTGAGAAGATGCATCCATTGAAGATTGATACCATTAGATGTGTTGCGAGTGAGCCAAAAAGGTGACTGCACTGGTGTGAGTTGAACCTGAATGGATGTTTAGTTCAATCAGATTTGAAGCAGGTTCTGTATGATCAGGCAATCCTGTTGTGGGTCCAAACTTTGTGATACTCCGTGAACTGGCCAAGCGGCCGTGACGATCCCACTCCACAAACGGAAAGAAAAAGGGGGAAAATATACTGAATCGTCTCATGAATATGTACCGATTGCATAGGTTTTCTGACTACAGCGAAAGCTGGGCGCCACCCTAGCATCTATGTCGAACCGTTTGCCTAGATCTACCAGCGCCGTCTCGGGTCATAGTGGGAGGAATCTATGAGGACCCGACTTTGCGGGATGGAGAAGCAGTAGAAGACCGGGGTACGGTCTTCCTGTTCTTGAGACCCAACTTGCGCTTCTGCTTCTTGCCAGTCAGTCCCTGAAGGCCGTGCGATCGTCGGACCCTCTTCCTCGACTTCCCTGGAAAACTTGTTTGACCCGAGTGATCGCTTCCGTTCGGTGATCTCCACGCCAAAACATGCTGGGAGACTCTGACTTTGGACCCCCAGTGGAGAACCGAACAATGCGGGTCGAAGTCGAGCAATCACGATTTCAGCCTCGTCGTCCAAGGGAAGGTCGTCTGAGAGGGACGCCGTCACGACCCTGAACCCTCGGAAGAAGAAAGAACTCGAGCAGCTTATATTTAGTATATACAGAGAAACTGGGATGACCGCAGTCACAGAGGAGCGGTGAGGGTGGGTATGGTGTCGGAAGGTAATGAGATTAGAACCGGGTGCGGCTTGTACGAGGTTATGCACGGCTAGCTGACTGGAGCGGGTGTTAACGGCTAGTTTTTCCCGCACGGTTTCAGTTGCAAAAGTTTTCCTTGAGAGTCGAGTGAGGTGAACTCCTCCTAGAGAACGAAAAACAGAGAGGCTCTCTGTTTTGCAGCTCTCCAAATTCCCGGAAAACATATCCTTAATGATTGATTCCCTTCTTCACGCGAGCCCTATGATTGAAACCATAGAAATAAGCCAGCGAAGATGGATCGATTTCCCCACATCTCTTGCATGCGTGGGATCAAATTTTCCACAGAGAACACTCTCCCTTTATTAAGTGAGATATTTTAGGACTGGAGAACGAAAACTGACGCAATTTTCGGTGCCCGTTGCTACCAGGCACTTCCAGTACCCAGCCCAAATTCAAGTTTTTGAGAGGCCCAGGCTCAATAGGCGACTGCAGCCGCCGCTGGGACTTCCGACTGAACCTCATGTCTAGTCTTCGCACCTAAGCAAAGCTCCGCGAACCACACAATCACACACGAGGAAAGAGGTCAGAACCATGGAAATTATTAGCACAGTGCTGTCACAGCGTATGAAAAGGACAGATGGGAGCCGGTTGCATCAACCACTGATTTTCTCATTATTAAGTGGCAACATGCAATTCTGAAAATTAAGAAACATGTTATAAAATCTATAATCCGGTCTATTTCCCAAAGTATGCATTATGAGAGGTTCCCCCCCGATCAATCCTCATGGACCCGACAAAACCCGAACCTAGGAGTAATATCTGTGTTGAAGAATGTACCGGATAGGAGTGCTGGTCAGCAGGAGCACTCAGGCTTCATGGGTGAGGAGGATGCTCGAGGGACGAGATGGAGTCGGCTACAACCACAGCCTTCACGATCGCAAACCCGACTCTCCCATCGGTCCTGAAAGACCATATCTGAATCGGGCCGTCTACTTCCAGTCCGTTGTTCTTGTTACGAGCTAAGGTGTTCCACCCGGTGGTCAGCACGTAGACGGGCCTCGTCGACATCTTCCACCTCTTCAGGGCCAGATTCGAGAAACCAAGGCAGGGCTCGACGACAGGAACGGTGATGATCCCTCCGCTCTCCAGCCGCTGGCACTCCTCCTGGTTGAGGAAATCGGTGAGAACATGGCTCTGCGGGATGGAGAACCGGCCCAGGTTTTTGCTCAGGTCGCTCGCAGTCAGCGCCTTCTCCAAGATCAACTTCACATCAGTGCCGCCCAACCTCCCTATCGCAGATTTGACCTCCGCCGAAAGTTCCTTCTTTGTAGAGCTAGCAGACCTGGTGACTTGCTTCCTCTTCTCAGGAACCGTCATTAGCTTCCGTTCCCTTCCGATTCCTGGGGGCCGAGCGATCATCGGGCCTGCTTTCTCAAAAATTCTGTTTGCCAAAGCTGATCGCTTCCTTTTGGTGACCCCCACACCGAGATTCGCATTGAGCCTCAGGATTTCGACTTCCGAAGGAGAACCCAGAAGTGCAGGTCGACCAATCACGATTTCAGCGACTTCAGCCAAGAGAAGGAGGCGGTTGTCCGAGAGGGGCGCCATCGTCGAACTCCCGAACCCTCTAAAGAAGAAGGAACTCGGGCTGTTGATCTTAACTTTTTACAGAGAGACCGAGATGATCGCAGTCACAGAACCAGAGGAGCAGTGGTGAGCATGTCTGTGTTAGAAAGTAACAACACAAAGTGATCAGAGATTAAATATGGAAGCTGGTGTCCGAGGATATGTCCAACGAACTGATTTTTTGCGGCGGTCAACGGCGAAACCTCTTACGTTTAGTTAAAGTAATGGGAAAATCCGCTCAGCTGGGATTAGTTAAGCCAATGTCTTGGGAGTGAATCTCGAAGAAGATGCGGGTCATGGTATCACTACAGATACGGAAATCAGATTATCAGACAGATATATATATTAATATTAATAGTGTCTACCGTGGTAATATCCGATTAACCATCGAACGATGTATTATACAGTTTAAGACTTATCATTAATTCCCAGCTACTGACCCTATCCAGAATTTTGAATATTCAACTTGACTTACTGTATATTGCCAGCTTACTAGCAGATTATCATTCTCGAAGTTAATCAAACATATACATTAGCTGAAAAATAAAATGGAACCAAAGTAGATGATCAAATTGATTTCCCTTGGAGACCGCCTTCACAGTGAAGTCCAAGTTAATGTGAACAAACTGCACATACAAGACTAGGAGAATCAAAAGTAACTCTTCTACGGATGTAGTTTGGAGGCTCCTCCTCGATCTTCTTCCCGCTCAAACAGTTCATTCTTCGATTTGAAAACAGGGTAGGTGCTAGGTGCGTTACTCTTCGACCTTTTTGGCACTTGGACAGCATACTTCATCAACTGCATTGGGACCAGTAGCACCATCCCCAGGCTCGTGAGTGTCATTGGACCGACCCAGAATGACCTGCATGTACCGGTCCAAGTCGCTCAGATACTTTGTCGCATTGTACTCACCAGCCGAGTAGAGCTCTTCGGAGTATGTTCTTCGAAGAGAAGGTGTCTGGTTCTGCCTTGCCAGCTCCAGAGCCTCTTCATCGCCTTTCAAGATCCAAACGACCTGCCACAACAACATCCAGAGATCTTTAAGGATGAAAATCTGCAACTGCAAACATTTCTGTACCCTCTATACATCATCGGGTTGGAGTATGAGCACCTGCTAAATACTCACACCCCTGTCTACAGTAAGGAAAACGTCTCAAACAGTTCCACAAAAAGGGCAATAAAGGCTTCCTCCAAAATAGGCTGTCTTAGCATTATTTGAGACCACTACACCAGGTGTTTGACAGCTTAGAGCACAGATTCTTTGAGCACTTACAAACAGGGAGTGTTCTACTATGTAGAAGTATCTCTTCAGTTTCCACTTCTCTTGAAAGGACTCCCAAATACAGTTCCATGTTGTCGGTCTTAGAATTTCTTGAAACACATCTTTCATCAACTCCTGTCTGGGTTTTGAAAACCGAGAAACAGTTTGTTTTCTCAGTTTGCTTGAAAAATACTTTCTCCAAATCCAAATGGCGTTTAACAGAGTTTCCACAGTACAAAGTATCGTCCACTTTTAGCTGTAAAACTATTTATGCAGGGCAACTTTTGTCAAGCATGTGGTGATTTGAAAGAACATGCCTGACTCATATCAGGTCGATGGATGGAAGATTGGTGAATGCACAATGAAGCCATCAGGACCACACGCTCCATCTGATCCAGGTCATAAGAACCATGGAGACACGGATCCACCAGCTCCTCAATGCTATCCTTGATAAGCAAAGGCTTAGCCTGCCAGAAAAGATCCCATTCAGAATCTCAATTATGATTATGAATTTGATTAATGCACTGGAGGTTGACAGTCCATCAAACGTACCCACATGACAAGACTCTGCTGTGAACTATCCAAGGCCTTGCGTCCTGTGATGAGCTCCAAAAGCAGCACCCCGTAAGCATAGACATCAGTCTTTTCATCGACAATCCCATGCATGAAGTACTCAGGAGGAAGATATCTATTGTTAAAATGAAAGGGTTACAAGGTATAGAGCAATTGACGATACAACTTCATGAGAGTGATATGGCTAATGGTGACAGACCCAAATGTCCCTTCAATCTCTGAGACAATGTGATGACTCCACTGCTCTGGAAGCCACTTAGCAAGCCCAAAATCAGAAATCTACAGAGTCACGGTAGGATGAAAGATGAGGCTACACAAAAGTCATACTATACTTGTAAATGGAGTGGAACTAATACTTAGCAAGATGAAGCGGCTACCTGAGGCTCAAAGTCCTGTGAGAGCAAAATATTAGCAGCCTTGACATCTTTATGGATGATTCTCCTCTGGCAATCCTCATGAAGGTACATAAGTCCCTCAGCTGTCCCAAGGGCAACCTTGTACCTGATTCCCCAGTCCAGCTTCTCCCCCGAATCTAGAAAAAGGAAGAGACAGGAAAAATGTTGTTCATGAAAACCATAGTCAAGCTTAGTTGAATTAGAGATCTTTTCCATTGGTCAAACAGAACTGTATAGCAGAGATGCTAGGCTTCCATGCGGAGACAAGTGGAGAATAATATGCATCCCCCCTTCGACTCCATATCCAATAAGCTTGGCAATGTTTGGGTGGTTGATGTGAACAATAATCCCAAGCTCAGACAGGAAGCCTGCTGTCATCTCCTCAGTTGTTCCTCTCGTGAGCCGTTTGACAGCAACTAAGTCCCCATCTGGCAATTTCCCCTTGTACACTTCGGAACAGCCGCCTTCACCGATCAGATTGTCTTCAAAACCAAGAGGATTCCAAGTTAAACCCAGAACTAAATCAGATCTTGATTCAACAAAAACAAAGAAAATGTGGTGGGTGATTTGCAATGAACTGTGACTGATGAGAACTTCATTTTACTAAAGAAGTGCTCAAAAACCAGGGCTTTGAAACAATTTCTTTTACATAATATTTTTGGAAGCAGAAAATTTTTTCCACAAATTGGTGCTGCCCACAGGATTTTGATCACTGGCTTCCTATCACAATCACTGATACCTCTCCTTAGATCTGGATCTGTGCACGGATGTTGGTTTCCAAAAACTATTCTGAGAATGCTTGAGACAATGCAGTATGAGGGTCAAAAGTTGCATGAAATGATTTCAGCAATTTATTCAGGAAAGACGAGTTTTTCTATACCATGGCTGAAGTTGTTAGTGGCATCTTGGAGCTCCTCGAGTGTGAAGTTTTTCCATGAGGGCCGGAAGTAGCAGAGCTCTGTCTCAAGGTCAGCATTCAAGCCTGGGATTAAGTCGTCTGTTATCCTCCTGCTTTTCCTTCGGGTCAGCTTCGGGACACTCTTTAGTGGGAATGTGTAGAACCGCATGTTGGGCCCCTTCTTCAGAGACTTGAGGAAACCCCGCCAGCGGCCAGAGCTTTTCATGCATGAATGACACTCAGAATTAGATGTGCTTGTGTTGGAAGAAGTGCTTTCTGATCCAGCACAGATCGAACAGTCATCGAAGACTCCACTTGGAGGGGGCTCATACACTTGATGCTCATCATCTAAGGAACCCAAGTCTATGCCACAAGACAAATATGAACATAGTCTAGATTAAGCCATACGAGAAGGCAGTAAGGGGTCAAAACAAAAGGGTGCTCATTTTTAGTTACCATGGGAAGAAATGGAGTCAGAGAAACCGCCACGCATCTTTCGGCCTTGAGTCGGGAGGCTGCTGTCTTGGCTCTCTTGTTCGGTGCCATTGCTGGTGAAATTTAAGGTTGAACCAGAATAGTCAATAATGTAAACTTTATGATGCGACAACCAGTGCAACAGTGGAAAACCAAGAGAACATATGTTAAAGAATTTCAGACAGCTCATGGTGATAACAAGTTTCCAACTAACTTGTTACCCTAAGAGGAAGGAAAAGGAAGGGAAGAGACAAAGCTGTTGGTTGCTGAAATACCTCAGTACAGCAACAATCATTCGTCGGAAAGATCCCTGACATGCTGTTCCACAAGTTAAACATGGAAAACGAGCAAGCGTAGTAGGGAGGGAATGCCAAGAGTTGGAAACATTTACCGGGACAACAAACCGAAAGCAGATAATTATCGAAGTACTGCATTGAAGCCTTAGCATTGCCATTTAACAAAGAGAGAAAAAAAATGGAATAAAACCACATATTTTATAGGTTTTCCAGGTCAGTTCGGTCCCCATTTGACCATTTCGACGATATCCCTAAAGAAACGTCACAGGAGCCAGGATTCCATACGACAACATTGCTTGAAATCTGAGGAAGACCCAGAACTACATGATTGGCAATGGCAGAAGAATCGGGGTCGATACCTTCGAGAGGAAGAAGATGAAGGTGGCTCCCCTGCATCTTCCATGAATCACAGAGGTGCGGCCCTCACAGAACCGGAGACTGGGAAACCCAAACGCCAAGAAACCCACAGGGATCGACAGAGGCAGAGCCAGGGAGAGAGAGGGAAAATAATGGTCGTGATGCTTTCGCTCTCCTCCTCCCCACTTCCTCTAATACAGCCCAATAATAGCTCTTCTCCTTTCATCTTCCAACTCATCAGCAGAAAACAACAGGAGAGAACAGAGCTCTGTCCCTCAACATTCGGCCTCATCACCATTTCCATTTCCTTCCCTGAATCCCTCCCCCACCACCGCCCCTTCTCTCTCTCTCTCTCTCTCTCTCTCTCTCTGTGTTATCAGAAATAGCAAATACTGCAGAACCAGGGTCATCATTTAGCTAGCAAATTCCCCTACACACCGTCTCAAATCACAATAATGACAGTGTTGATTTACTAGATTAATTCATGGGAAGTCAAACCCAGAGGTCTTATTAAGGAAAAATACTGAATTAGCTCAAACCATGACCACTTTGATTTCCACACGTGCTGTCAAAAGAAAACAACAGAATTCCTTAAACGAAAGTTGGAGCGAATGGATGACGATGAGAAGGAGAAGTTCGGTTGAGCTGTCGCGTAAGAATGCAAACGTAGGAAGCTGTCTTTCTTTCACGTTTCAAACATTCGGTGACTGAACAGGACAGCTATTCTTGAAAGTTCGCAGCAAACCCATCTCGATGACGACAGGAACAAAATCAAGAAGCTGGTGGTGCCTGGGACCATTCTGGTTGGGATCGGCATCGTCCCGACTTCATATCAGAGAAGATGTTGGAGACTCTGAAATTAGATTACAGAGCAGTGGAACAATTGTTCTATTCCAAATTCTAAACGATGCTCAGATTTGCAGTTGTTACAATGACCTCTCGTAAACATTTGATGTACACTACATAAACAAGAGAAAACAATCAAATGGAGATCTGATGTAATAACTATGAACTTCATGAATTCCATGGTCCAGCTTAGCGATCTTGATGACCATTACGAGTCAATAGTCCCATGAATATATCGTAAAGGTCCTGGTTCTCTGTACCAAGGACCTCTGCAGCCTTTCCAAGAGTCTCCTGTATTGAGCCGAAAGACATTATGAAAAGAAAACTTAGAAAAGAAATTAGTCCGCCATAAAAGTTTGCCAGGGAATAAAGGAAAAACACGCACACAAACCCACATACACACACATATGTAGATATTTCTGTTGGCAGGTAGAAGGGAGAGAGAGTTGCATACTTCTTTGTTTCGTGTTTGAGCATTGAAATCCTTGACAATTGCTAGAAATTCGCCAAATTGTTTATAGGATAGACGCATCCTGTAATGCAAAATGACTGGGTTATCTAGGAGAACTTGGACAATCCAGATGTTCAAAGAGTTTAATGTCTCAGCTATTTGGGTTCAGAAGCATATTAGAAAGAACAAGCAGGATAATAGAGCCCCTCCAATCCCAGTCGATACTACTGTAAGTAAGCTCTCTTGAGATACAATACGACATTCACTAATTTCAGTGTCAAGTGACTGAGAATGATTTGATGTTCCAACCTGGCTTTCCTCAAGAATTCTCTTCCATCAACTGGACTTCTTCCTTGAACAAGTAAAATGAGGGCAATTAGCAGGTTGGAAGCAAATAAGCAACAAGTAGGAAAACATGCTAATTTTCTTTGAGGCGGGCTAAAATATTCAATATAACATGTACGTCTGCTGTTACGCTGTATAACGCCATTTGTTGTCAGTTCGGATGAGCCAACAAGATTTGAGGATAAGAGTACCTGTCTGAGACCGTGCCTCCATGCCTGACAAGGAACCACGAGTGCTAGACAAGGAGTGCACAGAAGACCGATCATCAAATAAGCTTCCTGAGTTTGAAAAGGGCATTATGTGCCGCCTCGAGAACACTAGCTTGGAAGAACGTGATGGGAACATGGAGGCATAAAATTTTGGAGAGGAATCCAGAGGAGTGAGCTCAGGGCTGCTTCTTTCTGATAGAACGCCATGTAATATACTTGGGGTTGGCACTGCCATGGAAAATAAAAATTTAATGGGACATTGGATGTAATTATAACAGAGGACTAGATTCATAGCAACTTTTATCTGTGCGTTCTACTAGAACATAATAGAAGTTGAGGTAGAGTTGATATTGACCCCAACATAAAAGGGCGAATAGAGAGAAAAACAGTGACATCTGGATTCAAGAAGGCAAGAACAAACATATTCAACACGTTCTGTCCATTCATTTTGCTTATATAACCAAAATTTGATCATGCACTTCCCAATAAAAGGAAAAGATTTCTTCCTCGTGAAGACAGAAACAGTAGCGTACCTTCTCTTTCTCGATCTCCAGCCGATCGGTTCCCCATCTCAGATAATTCACTCTGGACAGAGGAAGACCTTGAAGGAGGCCTGCTATCATCGTCTGTAAGAGAACAGATGAGCTCTAAATCAATTGTGATATAACAGAATAGTACAGTTCTAATGGGTCTATGGCACTAAATTTTCCAACTAAAAGGAAGCTGGATAACTTTGCCACTTGAGCATTAATCAATTATGTCTCTGCGTAGACATCTAATAAAATTGGAACGATATAGAGCTTTAATTGAATAAGACAATCAATAGAACTGACACAAATGTCAATAAGATTGATCATTATTAACCTGAAAATCTGATATTCCAGCGGGCAAAAGTGCAAGCAAATACTTCAATTATTAATAGGACAGCAACATCAGCAAAATGCTCAACTCATTATACTTGAGCAATCTTTAAAAAAAAAAAGAGAGAGAGAAACTTGCACAAAATGCTGGAGGCAATGGCTATCCATGATGATTAATGAGATTCATTCATACCGCTTGGTGTTGGCTTGGCAATGATCTGTGGGGTTCCTTCCTGTGAACAGGATTCACTTTATAAATACGTAGTTTTGAATGCAAATTAGAAGAATAAATTAAAAGCTATTAACTGCTATAAGATTGACAAACTCTCAGACAAAAAACAATCAAAGACAAGGAGAGGAAGGGGAGCGAGCGAGCGAGCGAACGCCAGACAGAGAGAGAGAGATGACTTACAAATCTCGTTTCATCTTCATGGAGTGACTGTACAAGCGACTTTTTGAAGAACTCCAACTGAACATTCAACAAAACAAATTAAAAGAAGCTCCCCATATAAAAACCACCATTCTTAAGCAACACAAAGCAAGATAATGCCGCACATCATCTTCCAGTGAACGGATGGCTTGAATCCATTATAACAATCCACTAACTCAAGGCATATAATTCAAAAACACTTAATCAGCCATTTGTCCCATTTCCTCTTGATTAAATGGCACATCAACCAACTAATCAACCCACATGTCTTACCATGTAAAGTGACTCCAAGGTTGTATCATATCTTCCTTTTTGGACAGAAGAAGATTACATCATATCAGACATCACTATTTCTAACTTCAGTTATATGTTTTTTAACCTTTTTTTGGTCAATTAATGAACTGTGGTCTAGGAAATACCTTCTTAGCAAGGCATGGAGCTTTTTTTTGTGGTAATTATGGCATGGTGCATGCAGTAAGTATCAAATTAAAAAGGGTTTCATTTAATATAACCAATCCAGAAGAATTTGTCAAATGCTAACCGTAAAGGTACTCAGATTTTAACTTCTCAGTTGAAAAAAGGGACTCCACTTTCTCGAAGAAATTGGAGAACATTTCAGAAAAAAAGGCAGTGAATTAAAAGAATTTGACCCAAAAATGTGGAAAATCTCCAGGAACTTAATGAAGAAGATTAAACCAAGGAAACATGTCATTTACCCTCTCGACATATCTGCTGAGCTCCTGCACCGTATAATACAGCGATTGCTTCTGCTTCAACAGGTTTTCCTACAACAAAATGGATAACTAAAATAAATAAATATATGAGAAAATCCAAGCATTGATAAACCCAGCTTGAACTTCACCACATTAGACTTTGGGTTACAATGCATGAATAAATAGAAAATTTCCGGAGTCCAAATTTAATGCCAAGAAATCACACCGATAACTTCCTTTCATGCGAAAAGTTTTACCGATCCTACCAGGCCACACGGGTGAGAAAGGAAAATTTAAATTATAGCAAATGAATAAATGAGTATTAATAAATGGAGAAGTTACCATAAGTAGTGCTAATTTGAGAAATTTTTATTGATCCGCTAAATAACTTATTAAATTACAGCGTTTAAAATTAGTATGAATAAGAGAACTATGTGGAAGTGTAAAAGTAGAAACAATAATGGAATGGAGTTTGGCAGCCATAATTGCTTTGGGGGGGGGGAGGGGGGGGGTTGGTACGGGAGGACAAAGTCCATCCAAGTTGCTTAAAGCATGATGAGGATCGTCATGGAAGTTTGCATCAACACAGTCACAGCGGGACGTCGCTGAGATTTCGATAAAGTTCAGGTGCCTGAAGTGCAAAAGAGGATATATTTATGGTGACGAACCTTCTCGATATCAGCGGCGGCAAGACGATCGTCCGCGGCGGCCAGGGATGCGTCCAGGGAGTGGACCCGGGAGCGGAGCTCGGAGATAAGGGCGTCCCTCTCGGCGAGCTCGGCGCGGAGAGCGGACGACTGGGATTCGAGCTCGGAGACACGTGTCGAGAGGGCCAGCGAGGTGATCTTGCAGCCCACCTCTAGCTGGTCGTACGGATCGGACGGCAGGGCTTTGAGAATCCCCTCGGGGATCCCAAAATCCAACGCTTCTGATTCTCCAGTTGATGGCATTCCCTCTCCCCTTGTATTTCTGTCCTCGATGGCTTGGGAACTGCGCTTATAAGTTATGCCTGTATATAAATACAACATATAAATATAACTAAATCATAATTATTAAAATCATTTCTCTAAATTATTTGATATATTTTTATCTTAACAAATTCTCGAATCCGAATTAAATAGGGTGAAATTTTATATTCGGACAAGTTTTACAATTTATGATATTAATTACTCTTGAACACGGGGTCTCCGGCGAGGTACAAACAGTTGAATATGGTTCTTTCAATTTTGTCGACTAAATAATAGGCTTAAACTAGGGGTACCACAGCCGGGAGGGTCAAGCACACAGAGAACTTAATTTGACAAATACCAAATTGCAAAAGGAATAATGATGATGTCATGCATTACGTCACAAAATTTATTTCCCCACCCGTGCTAGAATAGCTCTCCGCCGCTATACCTCTCAATTTATTTTATATAATATTATAAAAAATTAGATGGATTCGATTAACTATATATATTTTTTATTTTTAAAATGGTTGAATATGTTTTAATTATTTGAATAAATGTATTAATTAAGTGTGTTTAAGTGTATATAAAACTTATTAATCTATTCAACATATTAAAGTACGTATATACCATATTAATTGTGTTAATAGTGTATCGTGTAAATAACATATTTAACTTATATGAGTTAAATATATTGTACTGTGCTAACATATAATTAAAAAAAATTGTGTTAATATGACACATTTTTTATCAACTTAATAAAAAATTATATATAAATTAAAGAGTTTCTCATACTATTTTATTTAAATATAATATAATATGAATTATGGGGTGTATGTGTGGCAGAATTTATGGATAATGGATTGAATTCATTGTTCAAAAGATTAAGGTAGTTTTTTATTCCATAAAATAATAAAATAATTTATAAAAGTATTGCATGTATTATTAAATAAGTTACATGATGCGTAAACAACTTCAAAATATTTTTTTGATGAATTAAAGAATTTTCAATCTCAGAAAGCGTAAGAAATTATATTAAGATTAAAAAAAAGGAAAATTTTAAAAAGCTCCATTCAACGCATAACTAATTAATAACACGGAGGAGAAGCGGGCAGAGGGGACACAGGCGGCGTTAGCGGTTAGTTGTCAGTACAAATGGGTTCGGTACACTCCTCTTCTCCGTAGTTAGTATTTACATTTAGTGGTGATTGGATATAAGTACATGTATTTTTTTTATAATTTTTTATTTATAAAATTTAAATTTAAGATTTTAATTAAAAAATAGATATCAAATAATTTTAACCAACTATTTAGATATTATCCTCAATTCAATCTTTATATGCCAATAGCAAGTAATTAATTATCATATAAGATCAAGAGTTGATTCAACTAATTAATTTAAAACTTTGGATATGGAATATACCCCTAATTCAACTTTCATATGTAATCAATTTCTTGCTATTCTATAAAAATAATTAATTACTTATTATCAGATATAATGGAGATAGTGTAGGTAAATTTGTGTAAAATAATAACGAAAAAAATCTGAAGTAATTTTGAAATCCAAACTATTCAAAGCTCACACAATCGGGGTTTCAAGATTTAGTTTTCAAGTTCTTTAAGAATTCAATTTTTAGAAATCTTTTTATGGTTTCTGGAAATTTTACGGGTTTTTTTTAATAAAAGAATTTACAATATATTTTAAAATTTTATATTTTTTAAGGATAATTTACCTTTTTGCGGATTTAAGGGTTGCGAATATTTCAACTGCATATAATTTCTTCATGACTCAATTTATAATATTTGTATTCATACTATGTGTGGGGGAATTCATTTCTAAAATTAAATAATAGGATTTTCGTTATCAAAAATAAATTATTTATTCACCATCGACATTTCAAGATATATGGTACGTAATTGTCTTAAGATTGAGTATGATTGGACTAACCCACCCTTATGTAGATTAACTATATATATATTATATATATATATAAACCTTTTGTAGATAAACAAGATAAATGAAAATTTTTCTAATGATGTCAAATATAGTGTCTTTTAATTATTAGATAAAAAAATAGTGTCACAATATCAAATTTATTTTTAATCATAGAAAATTATAAGAATTTTAAAAATAAGATTTTAAATAATTGGAATCGAGATTGTAACTGCCCTAGATGTTTAATTTGAAATATGATTAAATTATAAACTCTAATTTGATCTAGTAAATTATTTATTCGACTAGGGGCACTTTCGCTGGGACTACTTATTCTACCAGGCGTATTTCTCGATTTTAGTCTGTTATACGTATAATCTGGTATAAGTCCCTTAAATATTTCAGTTTTTTTAATTATAAATATCGCTCTCAATTAAAAGAAAAGGGGGAAAATGATATTATTGCTGACCAATAAGAACGGTGGAAAACACTCGAAATAGTACGTCGAGCGGAGACGACGACGTGTAATTAGCTTTCACGCGTCGAGACCAGCGAAGCTCCTGTGGAGCTCCCGCCCTTGAACCGAACCCATTCAAATTGACTTCACCCCTATACCTCTCACGGCTCTCACCATAAAACCAAAACTAGTTCCACCCCGTCACCTCCATTGCCAGGACTCAACTGCACATTCCTCCGCCGCAGAGACCCTCTGCCCTCCTTTCAGCAGTTCCCAGTGGTGAAACCTTGAAATCGGAAGCTCTCTCTCTCTTTCTCTCTCTCTCTCTCTGTGAGATAAGTCGAAGGAATATGGGGACGGAGATCTTACAGCCTCAGGACTGCCTAGATGGCAGGATCAGAAAATCGCCGGCGCTCTTCCCCCGCAGGAGGGCCTGTAACTACGATGACTCCTACTGTAACAAACGAACCATCCCTAACCCTAGGCCAAACCCCAGGGCCATCAGGAAGCAGCAGCAGCATCCATCGGTGCGTTCCGAGAAACCGGACCACAAGAGGCGGCCGGGCCAGCCTGTGCATTCGGACTCCAAGAGACTGGGCTACAATGGCGGCAAAGCGGGGAGAATCGGCCTCGTGATGGAGAAGGTCACAATCCTCCGCCGAGGCACTTCGCTCGACTCGAAGATCAAGAGCGGGCCGTCCTTGAAGAAGAAGGAAGGAGGCCATCCGGCGGCGAAGCAGGTACAGTCGTTGGACCTCCGGTCCTCGATGGTGACGGAACGTGACGTGTACGCCGGATCCCTTTTTATGATCTCGCCGGAGCCAACCTCGCTCCCTCTGCCGTCCTTCTCGCAGAAGACCCGATCCGGTTGCTGTTGACGTCCCGTCTCATTAACCTCTTCTCTTGATATTTCCTATGTTCGGGCCATTCCATGAGTTTTTTGAAAATGGAGGGCCGATCTGGAAATAGGAGAAATTGTCGAGGCGTCTTGTCGATAATTATTTCCTTTCCTTTTCTTTCTTTCTTTTTTTGCCAAGTTATTTCTGTTGTCATTTGAGTAGTTGTGAGTGTGATTAGTCCTTGATGAAAGTCTGGGGGGTTGATTGCAATATGGGGAAGTAGCTTTAGTTAGTGGGTTTAGACGTTTCTAGCCTTATTCGTCGTCCTTTTTCTAATTTTTTTTTTTTTGCTGAGTCTCTTGCGAGTCTCCCATGCATAGCGTTTGTTATGTGAAGAAGATGGAATTGAGGGACTATTCTGTTATTTCTCATGTTTTTCTTCTCCGGGGCAGAAATGAAGTATGCCCGGCCAACGTTTGACCCCATCTGATCATCCATCCAATGCTCCCTAATTCCGAGTCTGGGCCCACTCTTTTTGAGGAATGGGGTTTCCGTTCCGTGTGATCATCTTCAAACCGAATTCACGCAAGATTCTAAGTTCAACAATAATAAATTCAGGGGTGGATTTAGGGTGCATCGTTTCAGTAAATTTGGGTTGCGTTTTATTGGATTCTAGATTGCATTGTACTTTATATTACATATTACGGTAGCTAATTCATTATAGTATTTGTTAAAATTTTATGGAGTAATTGTTAATTTTATCTGATTTTTTAAACATCATTACTAAAATTATCAAAGGGTTTTTCCAGTTATGAAATTTAAATTGTAATAAAAAAGGATGAATTTAAAAATATAAAATTAAGTTTAACAAAATCTAAAATTTAAAATGTAAAAAAGGGGGTGGCGGGCCGAACCGTGAACTGGCAGTTGAGCCCGTGATCCGACCTGCACAGGCCCGGTCCCGGTGCGGTTCACAAGATCTCAACCCCCTAAAACCATGGGCCGGACCGGCACATTTGTTACATCCAGCCGGGTTCATGAACTGCTCGAGCTGGCCTAGACCGGCCCAACTTGCAACACTACGTGTTACATTTTGTCCATGTAGCTCCCTCTCTCTCTCTCTCTCTCTCTCTCGTGCCAAGCATTAGAGTTTCTTTTGCTTGACATTTTTCCCAAGCACACACATACTTGCAAGCTAGTTATTGGAATCTGAGGTATAATCGAACATGACCTTAATCTACCTAATCAGCTTCCAACTATTATTGTATAATAACTTGTAAACATATCAAAAACGGATTGGAAGGCAGTAATGGTGGGGCTCCATTCTTGCACATTTTAATGCCTAAACGTTGAGATCACCTGTCACAGCTCACCGTCACATCCTCCCCTCTACCTAGGAGTGGAAGCAAAACCGTTCTCCCGGTCACAGCTCCATGACTTCATTCTCTCTCCCTTAGAAGACTTCATTCTCTTTCCTTAGAAGCAATGGTTTTTTCCTTTTTCTCTTTGTTTTTACTAGAAGAGAGTAATTGCATCAATGATACAAAACATTTTGTCAATATTTCAGTTGGGTACAAGATGATTTTTTTTTTTTTTTGCGTCTTATTGGTACAATTTGTCTTTGAAATATCCGTCTTTCCTCGACAACTATTATATATACGTACCCCCACAGAAGCCCTACAATCCACCATCATCAGCATCTGCAGCTTCAATCGCATCTCGTCCCTCCCACTCGAGCTCTTCGATATCATCTCCTAGTTAGCTCCCTGACTGTTTAGTTCGAGAAATGGCATACGAGACAACCTTAAAGGACGCAAACCCGCGGAGCAACGTTAAGGACAAGACCTTCTCGGGGCTAGGCAACCTCGTCAGGCTCCTCCCGACCGGAACCGTCTTCATTTTCCAGTTCCTGAACCCAGTCCTGACCAACAACGGCCACTGCCACACGATCAACAAGTATCTCAGCGGGGCGCTTATCGGTCTCTGCGGCCTCTCCTGCTTCTTCTCGTCCTTCACCGACAGCTACGTGGCCCCCGACGGCTCGGTCCACTACGGGGTCGTCACCCGCACGGGCCTCTGGCCGAGCGGCGACGGCTCGGTGGACCTGTCCAAGTACTGTCTCCGGGCTGGGGACTTCGTCCATGCTCTACTCTCGCTTGTGGTGTTTGCTGTTTTGTCCCTCCTGGACCCCAACACCGTGGAGTGCTTCTATCCTTCCTTCGAGAGCAACGAGAAGCTCCTCCTCATGGTTCTGCCTCCTGTAATCGGCGCGGTGTCGGGGATCATTTTCATGATGTTCCCCAACAAGCGCCACGGAATCGGGTACCCTTCCGACAATGACAATGCACAGGATGCTCATGAAAGTTCTTGAAGTGTCCAGGAGGGCTAATTACTATAGCCCGAGAAATCGGGCTAACTTCTCGGTATTGTATATCGATGGCATTGCAAGCTTGCAGCTGTCCCGAATAAGGATCTTCTTTTCCTTTGGCTTTGTGATTGGATGTGCAACTGGTGGGAAGCAAATTTGCTTATTATGTATACATAAGTTGTTGAAAGGATTTGGTCTTATTTCGAGCTTCGTATGTTACAATCAGCAATTCCAAACATTTCATCAGCTGGGATCCAATCCTGTCGAACCCAAGTTTCGTGAACTAAGTGAAAACGTGATTCCGACAGTTCTTGATAGAAAGATAGCTAGGAAGACTGCATGACCGATGCTTACTGCTTCGGGATTGCGCCGTGCCCAAGTTATTATATCTTGTAGCTGATGGGAAATCCATTTGAGTGTCACCATCACTTATTGGTAGCAGGCCGGAAGCTGAGGTGTAGACGGAAAGATTGGCACATAAGTCGTGGTGAAGTATATGACGCATGAAGAAGGATGATATTGTCAGATTATGGCAAACTTAGAATTACATGGTAAATGTGAATAAAAAAGTTCAGTAAAATCTAGTTGTAAAATTGGACACAATTTAAGAATTTCATGCCCAATATTATTGGACGTAAAAAAATCTTACCGACAAGACCTTAATTGGGCCTGAATTGTGGAAAGTCCAGGAATCTAGAAATTGGGCTTGAATTGTGGCCCATGTGAGCCCAAAATAACATGGGAATTGAAACACGACCGACTTGCTACCGCGGTCGCTCCCTCCCATTCCAACGGATCCTCCTCCTATTTCTTGATCTCCTCCGGTTGCCGGAGCTCAGAACCCGACTGGCTCGGAGCAAATCGGAGGGGGAGACGGAAGAACCCCGTGTAACGGTCAGTGGGGAAGAGGGTCTAGGTAATTGCGAACAAAGCGAACGAGCAAGGGAAAACCCTCCCGCAGACACTTCATTTATCCTCTTCCTCTTCCTCGTCGCCGATCTTTGTATCGATGCGTGAGTAGCAGAGGAGCTCACCGGAAGAAAGGAACGCATAGCGAAGGATATGTCGTATTATGGGTTTGGGGGGCACTCGGGCCCCACGGCTCCGCCTAGAGCAAGTACTGCATTCGGCCAGTCCCCTCGCCCGCCTTCTCCTTCACCGCCGCAGCTGCTCCAATCACTCGCCCAAGTTCCTAACTTTACTCGTCCTGTCCCCGTTCGATCTCCTCCGAAGTATGCTTCCTTATCTGCGTTTTGCTGTTTTCAGTTCTACTGTTCTTGTGGCTCTCTGGCTGTTGAAAGAATCTGGGGTTCTTGTTTTTCGGGTTGTTCTAGTTGATTTGACTAATCGGTGGGAGTTCTTGATTGTCTGCACTTTTCTTTATTTCTTCTTGTACCTCTGCTTTGAGGTGGTGGGATCATTATTAATTGGAATGGTTCCTTTTTTTGATAAGCTCAGTTCTCTGGAAGCTGGAGCCGTGGACCCCTTCTTGATATCGTCTTGAAATAATTTGCAATTGAACGATCTTCATTAATTTATCGTGAAGGAATTGCATCTGTTTTAGTAGTTGCTTTAGCTGTAATTGGGGGTACCTATATGGTACCAAACTTCACTGAGTCTCGTGGTCTTTGCTGATGGAATTTTCTTTTATTTTTTACTATTGGATTAGTTTTATGGTTAAAAGGACTACTAGAACCTGCTTTGTTCTTCATGTATGCTTGTACGATATTGAGTACTGTTCTCAACCTCAACACTTTCTCCGTAGATTTGAGAGGTTCCCAAACTATAAAGATGAAATTGATATACGTCAGAGGCTGCCTGTCACTGTTCATAGTACTTCTATTAGCCATGTGACTACTTGTAGATGGATTGACTATGTCGTGCGATTCTTTTATTTTCTGAAACTAATATAATTTGACACTAATGACAGACCCGAAGGTCTAGACAGAGCAAAGTCTCCACTTTTCTTCCCTCAAAGCAACTTTTCTGCATCTTCTGCTCCTTTCTCAGCTCCAGCTGTCCAGAGGTACTGATTTGTGAAAACGAAAATACCTGTCTAGTTTCTCTCCTTTTTCATAGGCTAGTTACTTATCCCTCTCTTCTGTGAGGACTTTAAATGCTATTACTGATCTTGTTGAGTTAAGGAGATCAATAATTTATGCCAGACAGAGGAACTATTATCACTGTTGTGCCAGAGTTAGAAACTTGATGAGATAGAGCTTTGAAAGAGTGTGTCAATACCTGTTTGCAATGAAATTCTGCACTTTTAATCCATGCTTTCTTTAGATGTAGATTCTTTGACTATTATTTTTCTGTTTCCAGTTCTTTCTACTTAAAATCCGAAAACAGTGCCATTTTACTCTTTCATCATGTGAGTATTTGAAAGCTTCTTTATCTTTCTCTAGGTTCAATGTGTCTTTCCAAGGGGCAGTGGAGGGGCAAAAACCTCCCTATAAAGATAAGGTTCCGCAAGCTAATCAAAGGTCTCCCAGTACCACTTCATTGGTTGCAACCCGCAATTCTGGCACTAGTGTTACTGCAAAGATTGCTAGATTGCCAGACCCTAGAAGCAATTTGCCTTTACTATCTATGCAAAGAGACAGCACCAGGCAAGTTCCCACTACGAATATGTGTCTTACAAACTTATAAGCTATTTTTAAGAGCACATGGATTCCGTAGTGTTATGTCTGTATCCCCTGAGACTATTGTGTTATGATGGGATCACAGCCTGATTCTTATGCCTGCAATTGCAGCCATTTTGCTCCACAACCAAGGTCTCCTTTATCTTATGAAGATATATATGATTCCAAGGAACCCTATAAATCTCCAGTTGAAGCCCAAGGGTAGGATTTCAACTTTTTAATCTTTCTCTATCTCTAGTTGTTTAGAATTAATTCTTCACTTAGCTGAATTATGTTCTTGTTATTCATACTGGATGCTTGGTTATTTAACAATCCTGGATACAGCAGTACCTCCATTCCACGGCCAGTTCGTTCACCTCCTTTGGCTTTGAGGAGCAACTATTCACCCCAGGAATTTCCTTATTCTGGAAAAGCCCAAAGGTAGTAAGATCTTGACAATTTATTCTTTTTTTTGGAAAAAAAATTGATTTCTCTTGCTTCACAAGTAAAGTATTACTTCTCCTAGACGAAGAGAAGCTTGAAACAATTGACTTGGAATAGAAATTCTGTTTAATCCATGATAAAGGTTTTCAAGGGTAATATCACAAATGTGTTTGATATGTCTTGTCTTTTTCTTTACTGGAAAGTGGCAGCAGATGAACATTTACCATTTATCACCTTCTATTCTGGGGTTATCAGAGACTGTCCTGGAGCATGAACATTGAACTGTGGAATCTGCACCTTAGACACATAAATATCAAGCATAGTTGTTAAACCAGATTAGGCAGGCTGGTTTTACATGTTCAATTCAAAACACAAGATGTCTTTGGTGATTATTGAATTGCAAACCCACATGCAGAAGAACTGGTATGAACTGTGATGAACTGGATGGTTCACTTTTAGGTCTATTCTGAACTGGCCTGTTCTGGACAGTGAACTGGGAAAAAAAAAACATTTTTTACATTGTAATGTGATTTTGATTTTTTTTCCTATGTAAAATAAGTGATTGCACCTAATAATGCTGTTAGTTGGACCCATGAATCTAGGACCATATCTCAACCAGCTTTGTACAGGTATCTATCCATTATATTGAGACTAAGATTTTCACTGCTCCTGCTTGTGCAGGCCCACTGCAATTTCTGCCTCAGGGAGCAGTCGTACCATGTCACAAGGCAACTATACCTACTCTGCAGCTCATCACGTCATGTCCCCAAGCCCACCTTATATCAGGCCATATGATTCTCGGAGAGGTCCTGGAAATGTGCACCTGGATGTTGGAGTATCCAGCAGAATCAGGTCCCCTGTTTTGCCATCAACTAGTGAATTGTCACCTGAGAGTTTGCAGTTTGGACAGTTTGATCCTGAGAGGTAAACTATAAGGGAATTTAAATACCTTTTTCTTCTCTCTCTCTCTCTCTCTGGAGACTGTAGATTAAACTCTTAAAAAATATTTTTATCACCAAGATGATAACTTATTTGCTTGCTTCATCTTCTTGTGTGCTGATAATGTTTCTAGGTCTATATCATCTCCTTTGTCATCAAGTGCCAAGCTAGAAAGTCGGCCTCAACCTAGTATTTCCAATAAGGCCATGTCGTCCCTCCCAAATGTTGTCCCTAAGGCTCCTGAAGCTAATTCTAATAGCTTTCTTGCTCCCAAAAGAATGAGACCATCATCTCCACTTTCATCAGATCAAGATTATCAGAGTCACCAGATTGGTTCTCCATCTTTCCTGAGCGGCGCTGCTGAAGCTCCTGCAACTAACCCTATCAGTTCTCCTATTTCCAAAAGAACCAGGTCGCCTTCTTCGCCCCTCACTGGTCAAGAGTTACAGCAGCACTCCCAATCTTCTCATGATGAAACCGAACGGTGGAATCCTCAAACTGACACTATCAATTTTTTATGAAGATATTTTTTTTTTTACATATTTACATCTTACAATCAGTTTTTGCAGAGAGATGCAGGCAAAGGCTAAGCGACTGGCACGCTTCAAGGTTGAGTTGATTGAATCTCCTCAGAGTGGCTCCGAGTTTCCAGATGCAAAGCTGTCTTCTGTGAGACGCAGTCTTTCTGCTGCAGGAATGGATAATCTCTCTGGGAGAGCTCCTACAGAAGTTACAGAGGATTACCCATCAAGTGACCCTTTAGAAAATTATGATGCCTCGGAACCATCAAGTATCATTATTGGGTTTTGCCCAGATATGTGCCCCGGTATAGTAACTTGTGCTTTCATCCTTATTATCCTGTGCTTTCAGTTTTAGATTGGAGAGCCAGATCAGATATAGAATTGGCAAGGCCTGAGGTTCATGATTTCAGCTAAAGTGGTGAGCCCAACCAGATTTAGAAAATATTATATGGAAGAGCCTTAACACATATTAGCTTTATAGAGTAATTAAAAATAAATTACTATGTCTAGCAAGTGCGAGGAAAATAAGGTCTGTATAAGTGAGATCTGGCTTCTTTCCTAGGTTCATTTGCATCTCCAATTCATATTAATAGCCAGTCAAAGACGTTATTATTCCTACCAGCCAATCCATTATGCCCTCTAAAAATATGCCTTCAACAAGTTTTACTTTTCTGCCATTTTGAAAGGAATAAAAAGGATGGCATAGTCTGGATTTTCAAAGTTAATGATTGTAATTTTCATTTTTCCAGAGTCTGAAAGGGCAGAACGTGAGCGGAAAGGAGATTTGGACCAGTATGAACGGGTGGATGGAGATAGAAATCAAACGAGCGAATTTCTTGCTGTGAAGAAGGTACACCTGATTTAGCTTTCTATATACTGCTTGTAATTCTGGAGTAGTGCAAGAATGTTATATATTTCTGACCCTACTTCTATGCAGTACAACAGGACAGCAGAGAGGGAGGCAAACTTGATACGGCCCATGCCAGTCCTGCAGAGGACAACTAATTATTTGCTAGGTCTTCTTGATCAGCCTTATGATGATCGATTTATTGGCATATACAACTTCCTCTGGGATAGGATGAGGGCCATCCGCATGGACCTAAGGATGCAGCACATTTTTAACCTTGAATCAGTGAAAATGCTTGAACAAATGGTTTGTCTGCATCTACTGTTTATTTTCTCCATACATTGTCCAAGTTCATGACCATTATTTGTAGAGATGGAGTTCCATTTTTTTTTATTGGATTGTCTCATTCTCAATAATTTTAGAGAACTGATTTGAATATGTTAAGATGTTCTAGTTATTAAGTTTGAAAATCTTGTGGTTTATTAGAGCTTTGTTAGTTTGACCTGATTAACGGAACAACTAAAAAACCCTTCTGGGTAAGTAAATTTTGATAATATAGGTGGCTTAAATCTAAAAAAGAACTAGCTGGTTTGATGGCTTCCTCTCTGGTGAATGAGGATCTAGGGTTTCATTTTTTGGTTCAAATGTCAGTCTGGTCCAGTTTTTGAAGACTATCCTAATGGTGTAAAAGTGTGTTGTGGTTGCTTTGTCAGATCAGACTTCACATAATTGCCATGCATGAACTGTGCGAATATGAGAAGGGGGAGGGCTTTTCGGAGGGATTTGATGCACACCTCAACATAGAACAAATGAACAAAACATCGGCTGAGTTATTCCAACTGTATGATGATCACCGGAGGAAAGGAATAAATGTGGCCACTGAAAGGGAATTCAGAGGATATTATGCACTTCTCAAACTGGACAGGCATCCTGGGTATAAAGTAAGTGATTGTTTGTCAATGCTCTCCATGAAGGATTTAAGATGATGTATGTAAAATATTAAGCTAGTGCCATCAGGTTGAACCTGCAGAGCTTTCACTTGATCTTGCGAAGATGACTCCAGAGATAAGGCAAACATCTGAGATCCGATTCGCGCAAGATGTAGCAAGGTTTTTGCAATCCTTGGTTAACTTCATTTGCTGTAGGTCGACTTTGACTTTGAATTGATTGTATGACAGGGTGCTTCTCTCTCCTTTGTTTTGTATTTTTTGGTTTCATCAGGGCGTGTAGGACTGGGAACTTCATTAGTTTCTTCCGACTTGCAAGAAAAGCAAGTTACCTTCAAGCTTGCCTGATGCATGCCCATTTTGCTAAGGTCTGAGTTTGTTTCCTGGAAGTTTTAGGATCTACATTTTCAATTGTCTCTGCAGATCATTATCTTTTCATGGCAATCCTATGGTGTTGAGGGTTATTAGTGAGATATGCTCCACCACCCCCACCCACAGCACAACACCACCACACACCGCTCCCTGCCCTCTCTCCCTCTCTCATCTCTTCCCCCCACTATCAACTTCTCATCAGATGATTTGTTAGGTTGTGCTGCTCTGAAGGTGTGGCACCTACTTATGATTAATGCCCCCTTATCAATAAGCATGCTTTGCACCTATTTACTGGCTATTGCTTCTCACACAGCATACCCAGTGGATAAGAACAGAGATTTTCAAAGATCTGAAAATCAAGATTAAGCTTCAGCATTGGTCTCTTCTAGACTGATGTGCTATAAATGCACACTGTATTTTCGCAAAATTTTGAAGGCTTAAATTTAAACTCTTCTTTTAGTCCTGTTTTGCTGCTTTTTGTTCATCTATGAGAAAGTAGTGGACTTACACTTCTGCTGTTTTAATCAGTTACGATCTCAAGCACTTGCTTCCCTGCACTCTAGTCTGCAAAACAACCAAGGTCTCCCTGTTTCTGTTATTGCCAGCTGGCTTGCAATGGAGGTATGCTTTTCTAACACAATATCTATCTTAATATTTCCTGGCTTCTGTAGAATTCTGCTGATTTGATGTTTCTGCAATTGAACTAGGAAGAAGACATTGAGAGTGTCTTGCATTACCATGGGTTCCTCATAAAGGAGTTTGAAGAGCCATACATGGTGAAGGAAGGCCCTTTCCTCAACAGTGACAAGGATTATCACACTAAATGTTCAGACCTTGTTCACCTGAAGAAGTCTTCTAGGATAGTGGATGATGTTCTCTCTTTACGATCCCTATCCTCGCCTTTCAAGAAAGAGACTGAGGTTCAGTTGGTTAGAAATTCCAGTGTTCAGAGTAAGAGGGTTCTACCTTCAAGAAAAAGAAGTCAAATGGAAGAAGATGAAAATTTTGATGGTTCTGAAGCAATCCAGTTATCGAAGCTGAGCGACCAGGATTATTTACCTTTCAAATCCCCTGCAATGAGTCAAGAAAAGGGAAGTGGCCGTACAATGGCCTTATCTGGAGATTCATCCTGGAATTTCCCTATGACTCCTATCTCGCCTAAAGTTCTGCCAGTTAATTTTGTGCGAAAATTTGAGACTAATGATAATTTGAGATATTCTATAAATTTCCCAACAACTCCCAGCTTGCCTAAAGCTCCTCCATTTGACTTAATGGAAAAATTCAGCAGTGATACAAGTTCACCTGATAAAAGTATTCCCTCTGCAATGGAAGTGATGCTGCCTCCAGTTGCTCCAGCTATGGTCTCACAAGATGGGTCCCCTACTGTATTTAACAACCCTTTTGAAAATTCCTTGGCAAAAGTTGAAGCTATAAGTCAATTGGAAAATGAAGAGCCTCACACATATCAAGATAGTGAGGCTGACCTAGAAATGTATCAAGAAGATGCACCAGAAGAAGATGTCCTGGACAATGAAGACAAAGAAGTGGCTGAAGCAAAACTGAAGCTGATTCTGAGGTTTATATGCTCCTCTTGTTATGTTCTTTCAAATTAAAGGTATTTTCTTGCCCTCTTCACAACTTTTCCTGCATCTTCATTTCCTTCTCAGAGCGTGGAAGCGACGATCTTCCAAGAGGAGAGAACTGCGTGAGCAGCGGCAGTTAGTGGCAGCTGATGCATTAAATTCATTAACATTAGGGCCACCCATCCAATGGAAAAACGATGTAAGCTTCAATTCTTTTGTCATCACTAGCAGCAACCTATGTCAAGCAATGATTTTTCCAATTTCAGTCTGTGGTTATGTATGTTAATGCTGGTCTTCTACATTGACATTTTTTTTTGGGTTATTGTGGAAATGGTCACATTGAAAGGGTTATACAATATAGATATTGACATATTAACTTGCTTGATCTTTGTTTGTTTTAGTTGGTTTCTGTGCTAAGCTCATTCTTCATTATATCTTTTTACAAAACAGAAATTATTGGGGTATATATTTGTGTTCTTTGATGCTATAAAACTAAATTAGTTACTGATGCTATCCTTGCTTTTCTTTGGAAAAAATGTTTTTTTCCCTCATGGAGGTTAACTTGTTACCTATCAATTTATATTTGATGATTTCTTGTTCTTTGTCCTTCATGCAGCGTGGAGGCAGTTTTGGCAATTTTGATATTGACCGCATCACAGTGGAGAGATTTGGAAAACACGAGCAGTCATGGTCGAGGTTGAACATTGCTGATGTGACAGCAGCGACACTCATAGAAAGAAACCCAAAAGCTAAATGCCTCTGCTGGAAAATTATTTTACTCTCCCCCATGCATGGTCCAGATAGTGAGACAAACAATCTGACTGGCCTGGGAACCCACTTAACAGCATCCGATTGGCTGAGAGCTAAGCTTATGCCCTGCAAAGATGAGGATTATCATGATGAATTAATCCTCTCGCATCCTGGTCTTTCTATATGGAAGAAATGGCTAGGGCCCAGATCTAGAATGCATTTTACCTGCTGTCTCTCTGTTGTTAAGGAAATAAGTTGTGGGAATGACCTAGACGATCTCTGGGGAGCAAGTGCTGTTCTTTTCCTTCTATCTGAGGGCATCCCTTTGGAACATCAGAAGATCAGACTCCAGAATCTTCTGAATGCATTGCCTCCCGGTTCCCAGTTACCTCTTTTAATATTATCAGACGCATCCTCTAGAGAGGCTCCTTCAGCAATTATTAGCAGCTTAGGCCTCCATGAAATTGAACCATCGAGAGCAGGAAATTTTAGAGTGGTCTTTCTAACAGTTGATGAACAGGTGGAGCTCTTGGATGGGTTTTTTAGTGACCGCGCGCTCAGGGAAGGATTGCAATGGCTAGCCAGGGAATCACCACCTCAGCCTGTTCTTCTCAATGTGCAAACACGTGGTCTTGTTCAGAGCCACCTCAGTTCGTCATTAGACAAACTTGGCCAAAGTGGTGCTGCGATGGACCTGATCCAGTATGTCACTGCCTTTAATGAAGCTGTGGATCAGTCAATCAGTAAGGTCATGACTGCTGCCAGTTTCAATTCTTCAGGTTGGCCTTGCCCGGAAATTCTTTTGCTGACTGAGTTTTGTGATGAGGGGAGATTTGCTGAGCAGTACTTACCCACTATTAGATGGAGCTCGGACTCAAATGTTAAGCCTTTATTATCAGCTCTTGGAGACTGTAAGCTTCCCAACTTTGCAGATGATATTTTGTGGTTGAAAAGAGGTTGTTATATTGGCGAGGAGATCGAGAGGCAGAAATTGCTACTTCAGAACCTCTTAGTAAGATACCTCACAGAATCAACAAATATAATGGGGATTTCACTTGCAAGACACGAGGCTTCTGTAATGGTGCAAAGGAATGTCCGACTTGAGCTCAGAGGCTCGGCCTACTTTATCATTCCCGCTTGGGAACTAATATTTCGGAGGATATTCAATTGGCGATTAATGAATTTATCTCGCCAGGAGTTGTCCACATGTTACATCCTTGAGCAGGATGCTGTATGTCTTCAACCCTTGGATGTTTCTAAACTGGCAGATGGAGAAGGCATACCTTTGGATCATAGTTTAGAAAGTCCGTCTTTAGATGAAATGCTTCAAGTCAGTCGCATTCTTCAATCTTCGGTGGAATACGATGTACGGCCCAAGGTTTTAGAGCCCGGCAATAGGTCCACTTCTTCCACTTCTTATGGAGTCCAACTCAGGGAAGATAATATTGAGATTGATGGACACGTGCAGAACAATGAAATGGCTCCGAGGATTGAAAGCATTGATTATACAAGTGGTGATGATGCATTGAGAAGTAGAAGCAGCTCCCTAGCAGTTTCGGCTGAGGTGACCAAGCAAACAGATAAGTTGAGTAGTTTACTGCAGAAGTGTAACATATTGCAGGATGTGATAGATCAGAAACTGTCCGTCTATTTTTGATTGATAAGAGCTGTGACCTGAATGGTGTGGTAGCGGTGGAAGAGCACTCTCTTGTTTTTTCGTTTTCATTGAGTACAGATGTTATTCTTCCACCTTATTCGGCTCTTGAGTATTGTATGAGCATTGTTGTATGTGATCTCTTTGTTCCATAAAGGTAAAAAGTTCAGTCTCACACTTTGTCATGGTTCCTACTGAGGCAATTCTAAGCTTTATGCCTGAAGCATCTGTTTCTCGCTTCATCTTGAATCATTGATCTTTTGGGGCATCCGTTTCGGAAATTACTAGGTATTGGATTACGAGAAAGTATGAAGATTGTACTCGAAAGGCTTTTCAAGTATGGATCATTAGTTGAAATATGAGATTATTGTATTTCTTAAGGACAATGTATTGATTAGAATTTGAACCCGTATAGCTATAACAAATTTAACTTACTTAAAAAAATTCATCACCTAAGAATTCTTCTAGTGTTCTCTTAGGCCTTCCATTAACTCATCGTCGTTTTAGCTTATCCAGCCAAGAAATAAACCGCATCAATGTATTTGGCTTAATCAGTATATAATGAGAAGCAGCGAGCCTTCGGCAATTGACAATGGATGGAAATGAGATCTCAAACACATTCAATTGAGAGGGCTTGCAATGTCTACCTTAAAGGGTTAAGTTTAACTACCCGGGAACTTCCTGAATTCAGCACCGAAGTGAATGTACACAGTCAAGTTGGGGACTGATCGTCTCGCAAAGCCCCCTTTGACTCTCTCGAGACCAACCGAGTTGGAATTCTGTTCTTCTATCTCTCTATCCTCTCCGTCCTTTACAATTACAGAATTTGCAATACAACAGATGAGCAGTAAGTCCTCCGAAAGTAGTCATCAGAGGCAGAAACCGCAGCCTTGCCAAAAGGAACCGATTGGTACTCTCTCATGCACCAGCCCAATGCCTCTTTAGCCCCCATCCTGCCCAACCAGACATTCAACATATGAAAGATATGTTCCTAAGTATAAATTTTAAAAGGCTAACCACTTCTTCGTTCTTCAAGTACTCGCTTCATGCCTAGAAGAACAGTCAGCTGTAACTCAGAAGAGGGCTACACACAGTAAATTAGGGCCTCATCCATTTACTTACCAACTGCAAGACCTGATGGTGTGTAGGTGATGGGACAACAATTTTTGGGCTTCGATTCATCGAGATGCTGCACTGGCAAGAATGTAAATCTGATCCATCACTGCTCCTGATGGATCTAAATATCTCAGATCCAGATGTAATGGAGGAACCAAAGCTGCTCTTTGCTGCGTTCAAAATGGTTGGCCTCACGGTGACTCTCCTCATTCCATCTGTCAGGTGGGCACCTGCCTAATATTGATTGCACAGAAAATTTAGATTGACATGACCTCAGAATCATAAGGCACAACAATCAGGTATGGTATCAAAGATAACCATCACTCATGCAATGAAATAGACAATGCAAGATACCAAATCAAACTGCCATTACATGAGACAAGTCCTTGATATGGACAATAATGATAGTTATGTCATCTGTCCGATTCTCGTTGCCCAACCATAATTTATATGACTCCCCAGTAATAGCAGCACATGCATCCCGAGGATCTGAGTAGCCTGAAACCTGCACAAAGAAATGATATACACACTGTTCAGAAGAAAGCAGCCAAAGTAACAACTTGCAAAACAACAGTTACATGATTTGCTTCGAAATTTCCAGTGGGAAAGCCCAAAAAAAAGATGCATACACCAATCCATCCAAAAAAAAAAAAGATGAATTACGACCAAATTTGGGAGATAACTCAACCTAGAGGATGAAGGATAATTCATACGTCACCTAGGAGCAAATGCAAAGCATGACAGAGTATAAGATAGTTGCTCAACACACACAAGGTATAGATAGTAGAACAAAAAACTCCAACTTTTCATAAGATGGTGTATGATAACAACTAGATCACAAGACAACAGCTAAATCATTTCTTAATACATACAAAAGAAATTACCATGTCCACAACAACTTGGCTCGAGAGGAACTCGAAGACCCCATCACTGGCAACAACAAAGAACAAGTGATCCGATCTGAGATGAACCACAGACACCTCAGGATCAGCAACCACGCCAATGTTCTCAGCTATACTGTCCCCTATACTCCTTGTAAATGCCGTCCCAGGATACATATCGTTCTGGACCCACAGCCTTGGGGGATCATTACCTTGACTCTCCTCATCCCCCCATGATTGTATAGTGGGGTCCTTGAGCCCCTCAACCTGATCCACACTCAGCACTCTAGCTCCACAAGCCTTCACCCTTTCATACTCGTCCCTCCTAAATGGAGTCTGATCGCAGGAAAGATCCTCAGCTAGGACCTCGTCCCCAACTTGAACTGCAATAACCGCGCGAGAGTCGCCAACATTTGCCACGAAAATCTTATCCTCGATTACAAGGACTGTAATTGCAGTTGTCCCACTCATCGTATCGTCTATTCCGCTATCATGTAGCTCTTGATTGGTTCTTAGGAAAGCTGATTTATACGCTTTAGTGGGGTCATCCAACAAGGAAGGCTCCTCTAATAAGGCTTCAACCAGCCTATCCCTAACAAAGTTTGAACATTGCGTTCCAAAATGGCCGTGCCCATCGAACACACCGAAGAAATGGATGTTCGGGTTACCTCGGAGATGTGTCTTGATGCAGAAGCTGTCCTGGTTTTCTTTATCGGGAGAGTCGGGGTAGTAACCTCGCTGAGTCAGAACAGAGTACTCCAAACGGAAGTTGTGGGAGGGAACCGAGACACATTCGATTGATCTCTCGGTGAGCACGCGCTTGCCGGAGGGATCCACCTTGCGGAGTTCCCCCGGATCCCGACTGGAAGGCTTCGGGTGCCGGGCACAGCATTTGCCGTGGACGCAGCCCATGCACTTCGGCGACTTTAATGTTCAGATCACCCGCCCGACTAAATGCCTGACGAAAGAAAACAAAGCAGGCTGATTTCGGGAAATCGCCGGCAGGGGTTGCAATCTCAGAGGGAAATGATGAAAACAGGCAAGATCGGAAATCAGAACCGAGGCCCCATTTGAGGGGATAAGGTGATGGGAGAAACCGGAAGAAAACCCATTAGAAAGAAAGAAAGAAAGAAAATAACTTTCACAGGGCAGGAGCCGTGGGAGACCATAGGTCAGAGAAGAAAAGGGGAAAAGGGGGAAGATTTTGGATTGTTCTGACCGGGCGGGCAGCAATAAGGGGTTCCCTTGTTTCTGAAAACGTGTCCATGGGTTTTACCGAGGAAACTGTCGCTGGTCGGTTACCTCCGTCAAAAATGATCTCGGAGCTCCAGAAGAAGGGAATGAAAAATGGAACAGTAGAAGCAAGGTATCTCCCTCTGAAGGAGGAGGAGAATCGTAGGACAGGGAGGTCATGAGCTTGCGGTTATGGCGACGGGCGTAAATGCGCTGTGAGAAGAGGGCAGGCGAGGAAGCCAGGAAAGAGAGAGAAAAGGTTGGATTCTAGAGAGAGAGAGAGAGAGAGAGGGGAGGTATCTATTTTTTTATATAAATTTTATCTAAATTCGTAATTAACTATTAATCCACTAAATAATTTATTATACTTTTTAAAATTCATCAATTAAATTTTAAATATTAACTTTTAAAAGTATTATCAATTTGAGATATCATCATGAAAAATTAGAGATGAGGTAATGGAAATTTTTTTTCTTTTTATTTTATTTTTCATAAAAATCTTCTCCTTGAGAGAAAAAATTAATGATAGTAGGAGTTTTTTTTTCATAAGACATATATTCATTAATAAATTTACCTAATTTAAGTTTAAATTAATTAAAGCATCCTAAATTTTCAAATAATATGTGGCACACAGTGAAGAAAGCATCCAAATCCAGCTCCACTCGGACTATTGACCTCAAACGCAGTCCAAATCCAGCTCCACTTGGACTATTGACCTCAAACGCAGTCCAAATCCAATTCCACTCGCACTATTGACCTCAAATGCAGTCGCTCTATATACACATATGTCTGGGATGGAATCACCATTGAACTACCCATTCAGGTGAGTTTATGTGCAAGCAGATATGAACAGGAGGCAGATTAGGTTGTTGCTTGGAGCTTTTGGGCTCTGCATTGTCATCTGCCTCGGAAGTTTCTCCTCAACCGGTGTTGAGGACATGGCGACACCTCTCGCACCTCGAAAAGGACCGGCAAAAGTGACACGGTGGGGGTGAGTGAACAGAGACATGTCAGCCGGAGGCGTTGTTTTCCTCGGGAAACTTACAGGCACAAAGCGCAATGGGTAAGTAAAAGGCACTTTTGGGATCGCATCGCCTTACCATCCCAAGGATTTTGCTCGATCGGTACCCTCATGGACCACACGTGCGCAAGGCGAAAATGTCGATGATATGGGTGAAAAGTTCGCGGAGATGATGATGAATTACTCTTCATCGAATTCGTCCGTAAAAACGCATGTGAATTGTTGGTGAGCGAGTCGGTTTTACAGTACTTCAAGGAGTAGTAAGTACTTCATAGGGAAATCTCCATTAGGGTTATTGCAAACCCTCTTTCACACTTGTGAGCAAACCCTTCTCAGCTTGGAAACAGCGTCTAACTCCTCGTGCAATCCAATAAATAAAACTCGAACCGGATCCCTCCACAGTGAGAACGCCTGCGGAGGATATCGATTAGGTATCAATCACCCTCTCTTTATCACACGTGTCATTGTTCTGTGATGACACTCTATTCCGTAGATCAAAAGTGAGACCTCTAACATGTCTTAAAAGCAAGCTTTAATCATGTGCATCCGCCGTACTTAAGATCCGATTAATTATAATTAATCCAGATTCATGTCGGACCGACCCACTAAAGGATAAATCTCACAGTCTATGGATTTCATCCATTCATAGGACACGAACCTTGGGATCCACTATGTTTCATTGTTATTAAATCTTAAACACATGCGTAATGTCCATGCGTGGTACAGGAGAAGAGATCGAATCCATGAACCTCTTTATGCTTACCCTGATTCTCTTTCGGTGAGTGGTCGATTCACGAGGTTGATTACTGTGAAGTCGAGGCAAGCTGAGCCGGAGAAATGGGAAGATTTGGAATCTGAAGTGTCGAGTAGTCTCGTAGATGGAAGAGAATTGCTTATTGAAGAATCCATACCAGCCGCTCGGTCGCTAGCTAATGGGTCGAAGAGGGACCTCAGCTAATGTGTGCTAGTACGTAGTCCTCTCGCTCGATCACGAAGGTGGTTCTGGACCGAGTTGATATAGGAATTTCGAAACCCCGCTTTTTCCTCACTGTTCCCGTCACAACTTTAGTGTCAACAATTACGATCTAATATCTGTTTTCCTTAAATAAAAATTTAAACTCGAGTTTTAAGAATTGAAAATTTTACAATTGAAAGAGTTTCACTCGTAATAGATCATCGATTTAGTAGAAATCTTATCGCTCGACCACTTATACGAGCCAGGTGTAATTGCAGGATGAGTGCAAGAGCTCCAACCCATAAGAGGCCAGATGTAATGTGAAGATTGAATCACTTAACCACACTAATAATTACCCACTGAACCAAATGGGAAGGCCAGATGCTCAGCTGCGAGGGACTCCATGCCTAAATCTAGGATCTTCACCAAACCCTAAACAGGGACCCAACTTATCAATCACCTCAGCCCCTTCATGCATTAACAAGCTCATCCAACAACTGAGAGCTCATATGATGAGTCTTCTCTTCTAACTTGGAGCTACCTCTTTCTGCATCGGTTGGTTTTGGTTTGTCCTTCAAGAATCGAAAGGTGAGCTCGAAAGCCCTCCATCGTACCGTCGTTTCCCGTGAAATATCACTGTCATTTTCATTGTTTCCCCGGAGTAATGACCACCTTTGTACTGCTGCTTCAGGGTCCATGGACTTATAATCATGTCGGTCATACTCGTAAGGTTCGTGATTTTTACCTACATATATTAGTGGGGTGGTGCGATATCCTTTTCGCTTAAATGTTTGTTATAAAATCTAGAAAATCTTTATTGGGAGAGTGCTACATGTAGCAGATTTAAATTGGTCAAATCTAAAATGGTCAAGATATACTTAGGTTTCTAATTCCCAGGTAATCCATGTCAAGAGAGAACCATTCGAAATCTCCTAGATGGCTTGTAAGAAGCCACCCAATGACCAAACCGAGTTGAGAATGGGCCCTATAGGGCTCCTTTGAGGTAACAGTGTGGGCCGAATTTGGTCTTATGGTACTTTTATGGTTGCATTTAGGCAAAATTTCACCAACAATAAACACCACAACTGTACAACCGACCCCCTTCGTTTTTTTTTAACCGAATTTTGTCATTAATGAATGATTCGGTAACCGTAGAGGCATAAACTTTTTCTATCTAATACATCATTTTCTTCTTTCATCAGCAAGGAAGCCATATAGCCAGATTAATAACCATTTCGTCCAAGTAGCACATAGCCTTTCCTTCATATCAACGAATTGGACCATGACTAATACAATTTAACCCGAGTCGGTTCATTTAAGAGAAAGAGCTCTCCTAACGTAAATTCTTTTGAGGAAAAAAGATGTGGAATAATTTTAACTAGTAATCTGAATTCAAATATTTTTTTTTCTGGTTAATATGCCTTGTCTCGAGACATTGAGATTTGATGAAAATTAGTATTGAGCTAGTGGGTGCCTTCATATGATGGGAAGTTACCGGCACAGTGAGACCGTATTGCAATTTGGCATTAAAAATTTTCGGGACGGGGACCCGATTGCGTGGAATGCAACACAATTATGGTCACGTGCTAATTGGTGCTCCCATCCGTCCATCCATCCATCCATATGCAAAAGAGACAAAATTTCAAATACAGTTCTTCCAAGGGTATTAAATAATCATCATATTAAATATTTGATAGCGGTTTGGTTTGGTATAATGATATATTTTTTATATGTAATTAGGAGATTATGAGTTGATTATTTTGTATATGTGATTTCATAATAGTAAATGGATCTAAACTTTTACGGAAAAAAAAGTTTCTTTACCTTGAAAGAGTAATAAAAATAGTACCAATGGAGTGCTGCTTCCGGTAAAGGAGAAAATATCATGTAGCATGCGTTATGTTGATGTCAAATAACTGTCAAATAAAAAGTTACTTAAGTGTTACCTTTTAATTATTTTAAAAATTAAAAATACATTAATAGATCTAAAGGATTTTGACGAACTCTAAAAAAAAAAATTAATTATTAGATAAAAGAGGAAAATGAAGATATGTTGAGATAAGATAACAACTATATAAAATACTCTCTATTATGAGAGATATCGGATAAAATTGGAAGGATATGAGTTGAATTTTTATAATTAATTTATCTATTATCATATTCGAAAGTCGGAGGGCACCTCATTGTCATAGGTATCACATAAGTGGCAGACCCTCGAACATGAGTGGTAAAACTTTTACGTTCAGGGCATGTAGTGCTCTTATGCAACAACTGAAATTAAATTTAATTACGGTCACTAAACTTTATAATAAAATTGTATCACATTTTGATATATAATTCAAGAAAAATCTTATTGGACTTTCTTCTCAACTCAAGTGTAATATTCACTCATATAATCTCAAAATATTCAAATCACCTAAATTAACCAGAGGAGAAGAAACGATAAAATAAAAATTATAATTATTATTTTTTTAAATTTATTTAGATAAAATAAGAAGTCAATCATTATGATTTAAATTATATCGACAATATTCGATATGATAAAATTTGTATTTGAGTAAGGTGTGACACCGCGACCTTAGATGCCTTATTGGAATGCAAGTTCCGTCAGCCATGCTGCCATCGCGGCATGTATGACGACGAGCCACACCCGGAAAAAGGAAAATTGAGGGGAAAAAAAAAAGAAAGGAAAAGAAAAGGGAGAGAACTGTCAAGTTCATACAGTGAAATCTCAACTCAGAAAAAAGAAAAAAAAAACATCATCCACTTTCCCACTACACATTGAACCTCAAAAATCTCATTTATAGGCGTGACAAACCTAAGTGGGGTGCATTATCATTATGATCCCTCCTTTTCTGGCTACTTCCACATCATCATCCTCTCTTTTCTCATCATTCAAATTGGCTCCCCAAATTTTTGATTTCGATCACATCACCCCCCGTCTTCCAAGAAATAGTATTTCGTACCCCCAATATTAACCAATATTTTGACATTGACCCCCTTCCTAAAATTTAATCTTTCTACTAATGGAACCCTACTCCTCTCTCGCGCTCTTTCTACTCCCCTTCCTCGCCTCCTCTCTGTCTTCTTTTTCTGCCCCCCCACCGAGTATCTACCGCCGGTCTGGTCCTATTTCCAGCGAGCCGCCGTGAACGTTTGGAAGACGACCGTCCCGGCTTCCGGGAACTCGTCTGCGTCACAGCTCCGGCGCTTCATACCCAGTGGCTCCAGGGCTCCGGCGACCCATGCCCACGAATCGCTGCCGGGACTCGTGATCGACACTGACATGGTTCCAGGGCGGAAGATCTGGCCGACCTTCCTCAGGACCCTGATGATGTCGTCCCCATCGTCGTACACCGAGCCGACGCACTCGTAGCTCGCGTAGCTAAACCCGTCCTCCGGCGTGACGTGGATGGTGGAGTAACGGTCGCCGTCAATGCCATTCATCGAGTAGCCGCAAGGGTCGAATGCGAAGTCGCAGATGAGGGCGTCGGGGTTGATCTGATCAATGCCCGTGAGCGCAGTCATGGCTTTTCCGGCGGAGTCTCCGGTGAACTTCCCGGCCCGCCCGGGATTCTGGAAGAACTTACGGGCATGGGCTCGGTCGAGCTCCGTCATGCAAACCTCGACCGTGAACAAGTCATCGGACTCGGGCCGGACTGCCGCCGGGGAAGTGGCGTTGCAGGCAGTGAAGACATGCCAAGAATGGGAGCCCACCTTTGAGTGCATGATTGAAGCTTTCCTGAAGCAGAGGCTGGCGGGCAAGCTGTCTTCCAGGTAGACGATCTCCTCCCTGAAGCTTGTGTGAGGGAAGGGCTGCGCTTCTGGGAAGATGAAGCTCCCTCGGGTGTACCGGCATGATCGCAACGAGAGGCCGAGGTTGTGGGCGAGGGCGATCAGCGGGCGGACCGATTTGAGGAGCTGGGTGGTGCCGCACGTCTTGATGATGACCTTAGTCGGGTAAATGAATAAGCTCGATTCTGACAGCACATAAGAGTCGAAGAACCGGTTGCCCACGGCTGACACTATGGTGCACTGGACCGCGCTGAGCACCTTCTCAAGCGAGCTCGAGTCGATCAGCCTGAGGCCGTGGGACAGGCCCGAGGCAGGATCGTCCCCGAAGAAGTGGAGTTCCAGGCGCTTCTCGAAGCCCTCGAAGCCAGAAACGGCCATTGCAGGATTCCGATACTGATCAAAGAGAACAGGGAAGAGCAAGAACAAGAACGAGCTGTCTCTGTTCGAAGAAGAGACTAGGCTGTAAAACTGATTGCTCTGGAGAGATGGAGAGAGCGAGCGAGTGGCTACGATTAGTGAGAGAGAGAACAGGGGATTGCGGAGTACTTATAGTGGAGTAACAGGGAGGGGGAGATAGGGCCAGAGAGGGGAAGAGGGGGCATGCGGTTGAGGCGACCAAGAACAATGATTGCGAGCATTATGATACGAATGAAGATGATGTCTGCCTCTGCTTGTGCCTCCTCTATTTGTGTGTTGTGCTTTATTCCGTGAAGATCTTTGATGCAGTGGAACAGAGCAGAGTGTGGCTGGCTCCGGAAACAGAGCACAGCACGAAATTCTCGAAATCTGACCCACGCGTTAAATATCAGCCAAATTTTAGTTCTTTGTCGTGCGTCCTCAGGGCTCTTCATCGTAGGTCCAAGAGAAGAAAGAGAAACATTTTTTTTTTCCATATCAATTTGGATTATCAAACGCTCCATCTGAAACATTTAGAAAGGGCGTAGTCGTTGAACTTAATGCAGTAGTCCAAGAGAAAACGGAAGAAAAAAAATCGAAAGATTAATTTTAATTGGGTAGTCCGGAGATTCAGAATAAGAAGGCCTTTTTTCTTGATCTTCATTCAATTCTCTGTGGAGATGTGGTGAAAATGGCCGTCGGCAAGAGGGAATTAACAGAGCCCACTTAATAATGGTGCTGGGGAGCTCATTGAGAGGAGACCGCGAGACACGAAGACAGCCATCTTAATGTCAAATGCTTCACCCTCATCATTCCCCCCGATACGCAAGCAGGGGGATGATGGGTGGCTTCCGTTGAAGCTTTTGAATGTTTAGGCATTATGTAGCCAGAGCCACTGCTCCTCCTGCTTTTCTTAATTCAAGTGGATAGGATAATCGTGTTATTTATGAGTAATTTATGGACTTAGATGGGAGAAAAACCATAATGTTGCATTATTTACATGGAAGGATGGTGGTGCCTTTCTTTATGGTAAGAAATCTTCATCGTTCACAGTGAAACTGGATGAGTTAATTCAAGGGACATGACATACAATTACAAGGTTTATGTCCCTCTTAACGTGAGCAACGTGCATGTCAGCAATAATTAGAGTCTGCCATCAGAAGCTAATCTTCAAACTGCAGGTGCTCTCGGTTGCCCTAACGGGCCTAAGGCATTTCAGATCTATAAAAAGCATTAAGAAGTCAACATCAATTGACGGAACTAGTTGGACGTAATAAAGTTTCGAACTTTGGTTTAAATTCGTTGTTCATATAAATTATTCTGCTCAATATTGCGTCAGACAAACCTCATCTCAATTTAGAGTGGTCTTGCTCTTATTTTCTTTTCTTTTTCTTTTTGGTACGGCAATTTTGGTTATTGCCGGGGTGTAATACTTGATAATGGGAACGCTTAGCATTTAATCGCAAGTTAATATTTGCAGTTTGATATCATATGAGTTTTAAAAGAATTTGCAGATGTCGGATCACATTAATCTTGTGATATAATTTATGAGTGTTTTGCCATTATGCAAAAAAAAAAATTTATATAATTTAACGATACTCGAACCAAACAAACAGTCGAACTTGTAGTTGCTCTTATAGATATGGATTATTCACATTACGAATAGTTTATTTTAAACTCGTATTAGAATTAATTAGACGATGAAAATTCTGATAAATTAAGTTATTTATAATTATAGTAATATTTCAAGTGGTATGATGATAATTAAAATCATAGTTTTAGACATCGGACCGGGCCGGCCGGTTCAACTGAAAACTGGCCACTCCCTTGGTCCGGTTTCCAAAATTAACCCATTTACAATTAAAATACGATCAACTTTGATTGAACTAACTAATTCTCATTCGAACCGATATACCCAATTGAACCAATAAAAAAAAGGTCAACTTAAACTCAACGTTGGGGGGGGGGGGCAAGAGCAAGGAAAATTGATGGGCATGGACAGTTTTGTCCTGTTCTTTAGGGGCAGCTCGATGAGGAAAAGGGAGGACGTGCCCGATAATATTATCGCAATTTCAAGCCCAAAAGAGGCAAATAATAATAATAATTTCCCTTTTCTTCTGTTCTCTTCCCGTGAGAAAGAAAAAGAAGAATAGGAGGGACCAAATTTTTAAAACCATATTAGACCGGCTGGTCGGACTGGTTTAATCTAAAATCATATAATCACATGGTCGGATTTATTTAATTAATCTAAATACAATTTAAACCTGGTCAAATTCATCTAAATGTGTCGGTTTCCGGTTCGACCACTAAATCCAACTGAACTGACAGACAAATTGGGTGAATTAAAGATTATTTAAAAAAGAAAAAAGCTCCATTAATCCCGGCATCTATTTAAAAAGGAATATTAACACTAAATTTTTTTTTATTAGATTTACTTTTTTTTGTCTAATCTTATAGATATTTTAAATCTTGAAATTGTAATTTTGTATTTAGTATATGATATTTTAATTTATAATCATTAATTATATACTATTATCATTATTTATTAAATGTATGGTTATACCGATGAGCCCGTACCTTGATCGATTCCGATCTAATCCGGTTTTAGAAAGTATGGGAGGAAGGGAATCAACAGGGCGTGGCAGGTGGCAGCTAATTGAGCTAAAGGATGGAGCTTCTGTCCCTGAATTGGGGAGGCGAAGTACATGAAATCGAGAGGAAGAAATTCACCACTTTGAATTTATTTCATTTTCGCCGGCAAAAATTCCAATCTCGCTCGAAGGTTGTCGTTCGCTCTGGTTGCCATCATTGTTTTCACTGTCGTCTGTCCTCTTTTCTTCCCCCCACCAACACGATTTCCTTTCAATTCATTGAGCTGAGACAACCCCCAAAATTTCAAATCTCGTCGGTCTAACGGAATAAAATCTAATAAAATTGAGGGTTGATAATGAATTTTTATATTTCGATACATGATTTAGGAAAAAAAATCTCGAAATCTCGTCATTTTTCCAATCATACCTCAACTTTCAAATTCGATTAGGATAATCGACGAACTTTAATTTGTTTCTTCACTTCTACCATGTTCACAAATCTGCGTTAAAAAAATCCTTACGGAAGTAAAAATCTCCACCTAAAAGTGATGACGCCTTGCTTTTTTAAGGAAGATGTGAATTGCTGGACGTGGAGAAAAATGGTAAAGTCGAATTTCAAAATTCGTGGTAAAATTCGACAAAGCAGTAAAAATGTTCGTGGCTTTTCATAATATTTTCCCTGCAATGATTACTCGTGAATTTTTTTTAAAAAATATTATTCTATTAATTTTAATTAAAAAAGTTTTTTATAACCGAAAATAATATCAATTTTTTATTATAATACAACCATAAAATAATATGCTAAGAAATAGTAAAAAAAAAAAAAAAAACGGCGGTTCCAATAAATTGCATCCTCTTCGTGTCTACCCAAGGCTTCGTAGATGGGATAAAACAGAATGATTTTGTATATTATAGTTAAGACTGAAGCTAATTACGCATGTAATCCTATTCTTGGGCACCATGCGCATAGAACCAGAGCATCTCAGTTCTTAAATTTATTTTATCCGCACCATAGTTTTTAAAACCGGACGGGGGTGGTCGGTTCGATTGGGAACTAGCCCATTCACCGGGTCCGGTTTCTAAAATTAATCCAACTACATTGTAAATATTGTTAGCTCTAATTGAATCGACCGGTGAATTCAATTGAACCAGTAAAAAAATTTATAGACATACAATTTTGAAAAATAAAAATATATTATAATATTTTATTTTATTTTATTAGACTAATATTTATATTTTATGTTAAGTTTAAAGTTAATATGATGGTTATATTAAAATAAATTTGTTATAAATCAGTACTGAATTATAATATTATTTATTAAATATATAGTTTAACTCATTAAACCTTCGATTTAACTTATAAACCATAAATCAATGAACTCATGTATTAATCAATTTTCGATCTAATCTGATTTTAAAAACTATGATAATACCACTCAAATTAAATTTGCTATAATCTGTACAAAGGCCTACGCAAAGAGTAGGTTCTGTCAATTCAGGCTGGCCCGAAGCACGAAGTTCGTGCTCGGGTCACCCGCCACAGCCCGAATCAAGCATATTAATTATTTTAAAGAAAAAGATGACATTGATTTTATTTTTAAATAATGTGTGCACTGGAAGGGTACCTGAGCAACAGCGAAACAGAGAGGTACGCTGGATGCATTGACCAGAACTGGACCTTGGACCGCTTGGTCCCGAACTCGGTGGTGATGCCATCTGCACAAAGTCCCGCTTTCCACCCCGGTCTGTGAATCCTTTTCTTATTACATCTAGGTCACTTCACTTGGTATTCTATATGATCAATGCCCTTGACTCTTAAAATCAGTCAACTCACTCCCTATCTCTTTAGACATGAGCTTCTTCTCCTCCATCGGATCGGCCGCTTGCAACTTCGGACAGATGTCCAGACGAGCATCGAACTCGGTGAGCAACGAACACCTGATTTAATATACGTGATTTCGGACGACGATGATCCATACTTCATAGGTTGTGGAGACTGAGACAGTAATCTCACTATTGTGCAGAGTATACGAGATAATCAACCTCTTACAATAGTACCATTTCTTTAACCTCGAACTGCTCTCTTATACAAAGACTCGAGTGCATGTCCTATATTTTAGGATAGCACATAAACCAAAAGAATATCTTGATTACAAGGAATCCCACCTAATAGGAAAATAATAAAATATTTTAAAATATTTGAGATATTCTTTTTCCGGTAAAGTATCATGGCACAGGGTAAGGTTGTCGTGACGCTACGTACACTCATTGGCTTTTGGCCGAGCATGCGCCTGGCGTCCGGTGTCATGTCACTGGATCACCAATGTCGTGACATTCGACCATATTAATTGCACTCTACCATCTAGTACCACAACACTCCACACAATTATGTTCCATTCAACTTGAACTTCTTACAGAAGCAAATGGTGGTTCTTCACCTCATCCATCCATCGGATCGAGAACCCGACAAATGTGAGCCAAACCTCGACATCTTCTTCTTCTACTTTTTAATCGGTCAATAGGCATTATCTCAGCTATAGATTTTCTTCCCCTCATCGGCAGCTTTCTTTTTTTTTTTTTTCCCTTTTTTCGCTGAATTCATTAGTAGCTAGCTAAGCAAGTCTTCACAGACGTCATGCATAAGGAATGGTCATTCATACTGATATGGACTTCACGGTCGGATCCCAATCCGACCCGACTTAGCAGGGCCTACGCCCGACTACACCCAAGCTCGACACGAGTAAGAAAGGCTGACTCCAAGTCACTTGAGCGATCCCTCCTGGACCCCTCCACTCCTCCCCCTCAACGCTGACTCACAGAGCTATCTGACGTGTGCCCTCCATACCTTTACAAGTGTCTTGCTCCCTAAGATTACACTCGGTGGACAAGTTTCATCGCTTTGTACACGGTCATGTTAGATTATATTGGATTATGTCTATAAATATCCCTCTTAGGGGTCCAAATAAACTCTTTGAACTATCTACACACCCTTCACCCTCCAGCTCTCATACATACTCTCAATACTCTCTTTCACCTCTGGTGTCGGAGTTCTAGACAGTCCTAATCAACTTCCGGTGGGTCATCCTTGGAGAACCCATCACATTCCTTTAAGTCGAGGAACCTTAAACGAAACATAGAGGTTGGACCAGGCGGTAAAGGCGATCTTGTGAGCTCCTCCCTGTGATCTCGACCGGGCTCAAATCTCGTCAGAAGTTGATCGGAAATGTTTCCTCGAATGTGCTATGCCACGCATGGAGGCGACCCGCTTGGGCTGGTCGAGGAATTGGAGGGGGCATAGCTTTAGGTGATAGAAAAGAGAAGCAGCCTCAGCAGCAATGGCAGTCGGCAATATGCATTCGTGATCTCCTAAATTTTACTTTTTCGACATCTTACCGAGCTTTCCTTATACCCAAAATTATAAAAGAAACCTTATAGGAGCGGGCAACAAAGGGGCTGGTCTGTATTCCTCGACTATAATCCCTCCACCCTCCAGTGCGGACAACTAATTGAAAAAATGTCAAGTAGAACGAAGTCGAAGTTGGTTTCTATCAAAAGTTGAAGGACTCAATTGGAAACAATTAAATAGGAAGGGAGTCGAACGAAAATGATTCAAAGTTCTCGAACTATTTACGCGTTTGGCCATAGATCATACGATTACCAACATAAGATAGAATAAACAAAAAAAAAATCACGAGGATAAAATGGAGTAAAAATATAAACTGTACTAATAAGAATTAAATTAACAATTCTTTTAATAGTATCATGAATGCTTTTATCTGTACATATATTTCCTCAGTGTTTTACTGCATGAACCGACAGATATGTACGCGGCGTGCATTGGTATCGATCACTTGACTCTAATTATGTACAGCCAGTCGATTTTCCCAAAAGAAATATCGATTGACTTTTAAATTTAGTACATATGCGATGTCCCCTTGGATACATTTGTATGTGGACCAACAAATATATATATATATACATATAGTCGACGGATATAATGATTTTTCAGCCACTCGAAATGATGAATACGCTTCGACTTCACGATGCGCATGCCATGGATGCAGTAAGCGCTGCGGCTGAAATAAGCGAAGGCCGAGCGGGTGAGATTGACCTATACGACTGTGACGACGATTTATCCGATCGGTCTTCTCTCCATCTCGGGACAAGATCGAACCGCCCAGTGGGTACGTAAGGAGACCTCTGTACAATAATGTCTGCATTTATCCGATTCGGAAACCCGACTTCGATCCATGCTATTAATCGAAAAGGGGAAATAAATAAATAATTTTTTTTAAAAGAAAAGGCAATATTATCTTTGGGTGGCTTCGCTTGGCTTTGGGGGCAAACAACCCACTAATAAAAGGTCTCATGCATCCACGCTAGCCGGCTAACTTGGAAATTCTTAACACACATGAAAAGTAATGACATGTGATGATTTCTTTTATTGATTTTGGCGGAAATGGAAGCGCATAGAGATGTAGCGCATGTACTCTCGGGTTGGAAGAGGAAGAAGAAGAAGAAGAAGTTTTTATCTCGATTTTCATCGGTGAAACTCTATTGAACCATAATATTTCTCTTTCAACATTTACATCATACTCACAAGCCGGGAACGATCTAAGAACATATATATGTTCTTAGTACTTGGAAAAAGACACAGAAAAGGGCACGTGCTGTTACTATGACCATGGAACTTTTATAGCGTGCACTATTCCTAATTAGTAGTGAGAGGTCAAGAAACATGCGGATCGGTACACCGAGACCGTTCTTAATCTATAACTAAGAGGTAATCAATCGATCCTCTCGATATGGGCTCCTTATATACCCTTTATTTTCTATCCCCTTTTATTCTTTTTTCGATATAAACCATTTGATATCTAGAAGTTCATTGTACTATAACTAGTTCACATTCTGTCAAGTACTCCCCTAAGTGTGAAAAAAAAAAGTATGGTAAGAAGGCCAAAAACTATATTTTTGTTGGGGTAAGAAAACCCTAAAACTAGAAAATGGAAGAAAAGGAGAGGGAGAGACCAATAAAAAGAAATCCACCATACATGTGATACAATAATCCATATTAGAAGCCCGTGAAGTTATCTGTACAGAGACCGACGGCACGCGCATGATCCACATATCCACCAAACTCCATCACTAATCGACAGCAAAAGCTAATGAGACTTGCTGCAGCACACCATATGTGAACCGCCAATGCCATTCATTATTCACACGCATTATATCCACAAACTTAACCCCGATCCATCAACCCACCCACCCACCCGACGACGATGATGATAATAATAATAATAGTGACCATACAAAAGCTAGTTTCTTCCCTCAATCATGCTGTGTCTAGTTTGGGTAGTGTCTACTTTTGATATGTCCGTCCCGATATGGCAGTTCTGTTTGGTGGGCATCACTAGAGATCAGTAGACAGCTCGATATGCGAATTGTAATTAAAGGAGAGAATGACAATCTCCATGAGATATTCCTGTACTAAAAGGCATATCACATTCATAACATTATTTTTTTAATTAAAAAAGAGATTTACAAGTTTATAATATACATACATATACATATATATATGTATATGTGAGGGATAGAAAGAGAATTGGGTAAAAGCGGTTTTACCGACAGTAGCCTAAATCAAGATGTCTCCTTGCAACCATTTATGGGCTTACAAAAAAAAATTATATAAAATTCTTTTATATATTTATTTTATTTACACTCGGATGTTATATATTTTAAAATATTTTTTTAATTATATATATTTAATTTCATAATACATTAGAGTATTAATTTTAACAATACGCTGACATATAATTTAACGTTACCACCTGATAGTTATCTGTTTACGTTGTGTGCTGATGTGACATGCCATGTTAGCAGCCTTTCTATCATGTTATTATGCCATATCGTCAAGTTTTACCATGTCATTATGCTATGTTAGCTAGTAATTATTATATCAGGAAGTTGTTAAAATTAAAACTTAAGTGTATTATACAATTGAATATATATATATAACTAAAAGAAATATTTTAAAATATATATGATTGGAATACAAAGAAAATGATACACATATAAAAATTTATACTATAATTATCCCGTTACAGATATATAAGCCAGACATAATTGGCTTTTCATAGTGGAAAAGAATATCCATATGTCCCCTACCAACTCCAACTTTTCAAATTAGTAAAACTAGAAATCTTCCTTGGAACCCCCCACTTCCAACCACACTCAAGAAACAAAATCTTGCCTTTTTTTTTCCCTCCCCCATAAAAAAGAAGCCACCAAGATTGTTCTTTCCTTGTTTCCTTGGAACTAATGCATCACCCCATGCATGATGAGTAAAAGGGAACTTGCAAAAAGAGGGAGGGACTAAAAGTCCCTCGAAGCCTGACCATATATAAATCGATCTTGATTTTGTACCCCACTAGCTAGCTGCATAGGGACCCTTTTTGCCTACTAAATTGAGCCCCACTTCTTACTTATAAATAAATGTCATTCCCAAGCAAGCTCTATCCCCCAACTGAATGATAATAGTAATAAGTGATGCCTAACATGATGGCACACGTCTCTAGTTGGTGTATTGGTATCACCTTGTATCGACTTGGTAAAAAAGGAACTGGACCGACCCAAGCATTTATCCGATTGCTTCTCAAGAAATCATGTCCAATACAAAAAATTCGAATTTTTTTTCTAATGATATGGTACGATTCCCTTTCACACGCAGTATGAACGTAAAAATAAGAAGTAAGGTGCATGGATTTGCACTTGGCCACATATGATCTTGATTCTCATCTACATAAAAGAATTTCAACTGTGACGATATGATACAGTAATATTATTATCGACTTTAAATTACTAGTAAGCTCTCGATCTAATTCTTCTATCCATACAACTCTCCTAACTGTTCATCTCCCCCAATTTTCTTTTACCCTTCTAAGCTGTGTGGGATGGACATCCAAACTCAATGTAAATATTATACGTTTGAGAGTGCTCCCCGACAAATGAACAACAATGGGGACCCACGTAGGCCAGACATCATCCACATCATGTGCCCCAACTCCATGGCAGAAAAGGGAAAGGAATGTCCATCTGTGGTCTCCTTCCTCCTCCCCACCAGTATAGCTTAGTGTAGGGCTCGGGGGTTGACCTTTTCATTGGAGCTTGCTGGAGAAGGCGACAAGACAACGGCTCCTTTAGCCGCCACATATATATATATATATATATATATGTGTGTGTGTGTGTAAAACCTCTGCACGCGCACTATATATATGTATATATATTCATATTCTAAGCTAATTGCACATATGTCGAAATTCGACATCTTCAATGTATTCTGTCGTCGAGCATGAGTGGACATATATTCTTATCATAATTAATTTCATTTTTTGCACAGCATATATATATGAGTGTGTGGTATTTATATTCAAAAATCAATCTCTTATTAATCCAAGTTTTAATTGGACCAAATTATTAAAATAAAACACAGTTTTCGTAGCAAGTTTAGAATTTGAATGCCTGATAGGATGGTTCTAATTTATTTAACAATAATTTATACATTCAAATTGGTTATATTATTTTTGTGTCAACAATATATAAGATATATATATATGTACGGCTATGTGTAGTTGACAATTTATATGTAATTTAATTTAATTATTGGGTTACCTTTGTGGCATTTTTCCTGAGTGGTACTGTGCCATGCGCACACCGTACTGAGAAAATAGGGTTGATAGTGGTCCACCAATTAACATATTGTTGGACATAATTTAGAGTTGCCAACCTAGAAAAGTTAGTGCCCTTGCAAGCATGACAAGTTCGATTCATCCTCTCACAATATCCCCATAATTTTATTTATCCAAAAAAGAATTAGTCAGTTGAAAAAACATGATAGAACTCATAACCTCTTATCCCATCTCATGCTACGACTAATGACAATTTGTATTAGAAGTTTTTGCACGATATAATTATCTAAAATAAATTATTCGTACGAGTCACAGGTGATAAATTATCCAATCGTACAGCTCAGTGGGTGCAGCAGCATACACAGGCGGGCCAAGTTCGGCACGTAATTATCTGCCACCGTCTCGATGATTATGCTAAGAGATGGACACGAATTTGCATAAAAGAGGATAGAAAGGGGGAGAAGAGAGAAAAGATATGGGAATAAAAAGGAAGAAAATCATGGCAAAGGGAGGAATCACTGGATGGCTCCCACAGCACAGAGAATCATTCCTCTCAGAGCCTATTGAGAGATCGAGCGAGCAGAAGGAGGAAACAGAACAACTGCATGGATACTTACCCAACATTTATATAAAAAAAGAAAAGAAAAGACAATTGGACAGACACAATCTTATGAGGGTGGCCACATGGAGTCTCGAAAGCAGAGGACAAGCCCAACTCACCAAAATAATGCAATATTCCTCTCTCCCTCTCGAGCCCCCAACACTGTTCAGAGATCTACACATGTAAGCACAGTGAAAACTATCATAGAATCTTCTTATATATATATATATATATATATGTACGTACGTACGTATGTATGTATTTTCTCGGGTTCGGACCATCATGTGTCCAGAAGATCCAAATTCCGATGGAACATGACCGGTTTGAATTTGTGTATATGATTCATTGGCTCTCATGGGAATAAACCTCTTCTTTTCATGGGTTTATCTCATTTATAAGATTCATTGTAAGAACCGAGTTTAAGGAGAAAGAGATATTAAACCGTATCGGTCGATTCCCGTGCGCATACATACATACATATCTATATATATGTGTATGGATAGATAGAGAGATGTATCTCGATTGCTGCATCATGTTATCAAGAGCACTCGGCCGCTTTTCTTCCTTTTTGCATGCATCGATCCCACCCATATCATTCCTCGTGCTCTCTCTCTCTCTGGTTCTTCCTTCCCCGTCACCCCTCTTGCTTGTTAATTTCCCATCCAACACCTATCCTTTACGTTTGGGACAAATCGAGATATCTTCAGGATCTTCCCGGCCCCCTCTTCCGACTAAAATTATACGATAGGATTAGAGCTCTCTCAGTATCTGCTCTGGGGCACTCTACCGTGAATATGATCATACGCTTACCTGTGCATGCCTGGAAATCGGCCTTCAACAACTGGCCGTCTCCATCTCCCTTGTACTTGGGGCGATGAGGACAACTGACCTCGTTCATTAGTAGTTCAAGAACAGGCGATCGGTCATCCGCTGGCGAGGGAGTGAGGAACAGACTCAGAAATCTCTTACCAGGATCAAGCGAGGTGGGTGATTTCTTGGACGTGGGCAGTCATCTCTCTTTTCCCTGGAAAGCACCAGGGAGGCCTTTACGCTACTGTGCTATTCGATCGGCTTCACTCTCCCGTACATTTCAAGTATCATGACATTACCTTTTCTTTTAGGGGGGGCTTGCGTCGACCTATCCATTCCATACATAACCCCCCCAGGATGCAAAACATCAGTGTTTTTTTTTAAATGAATTTACCTTTCATTTGTAGGACATAAATAAATAAAAAAGACAGTCAAATATAGCAAAATCTACTCGAACATAATCAAGATATACTGTGTTGTTTTAACTAAAATATTATAAAAATCAATACAAAAGATTGTGTTAAACTCGACTATTTGGCAGTAAAATTTCGGGGGAGTCTCTACATTAAATAGGGTATGACCCAGATGCAAAATTTGGGAAAATCGGTCGTGTGGGAAATGATAGATGGAGATGTGCAACAAAAATAACATGGTGTAGTCTCGACATTTGGTGGTGGGGATGGATTTGAGATGAGGTGGTGATGACATAAACATGACATGAGTCACCCTCTAATGCTACTACCACTTGGAGAGAGAGAGAGAGAGAGATATGTGTGTGTGTATGGGCCACTCCAGTTGGGAGAGGGAGCAATATAGCTCTCTCTCTCGAGAGAGAGAGAGAGAGAGAGAGAGACGTGGTGGTGGCGATGAAGTTGAAGAGATGAGAACTGAGAAGGGCATTTGAGGATGTCAGCAGAGAGGCTCAGGCATGCAACGGATTTCGATGATCGAACCCTCCAAAATTGATGCCCATGGGCTGGGGCCTAGAGATGATGGAGTTTGGGCTGGGCTCGATCAAGGACCTGATTTATGGGCCTGAACAGAGGCCTATCAGTCCATACCGGCACGGGCCTCGGAGGCCTAAATGTTTGACGCGAGGCCCATATAACTTATAATATTAACTCGTCGAGAGGAGTAATTGCAGAAAATAGCACTAGTTGGCATGTACGATAGATGCATTGCAAAGAGACGGCGAAATCGTTTGCACATGTCGATTGCAGTTTGCGATTCAGAAGAACCGTGAGAGGAGGAGCCATCTACCATTACTCATGAGACTGACTCGGGTCTGAAGATGACAAACTGACTGGAAGATGACCCAGCGTCGAACAGAATCTGCTTGTAACACGAGCACGAAGGGATTCGATCGAAATGATCAACATGCCTCCGCGTTGATCAAGCTAAAAAATTTCTTCAAGAACAATCAAAGATAGAAAGTAAAAGCAAAAAACATTCATTTTATTAAAGAAAGAATGGCTCCAGCCCTTCCATACATATGATAAGATGGCACTTGCAATCTATAGAATGCAGATGAACATGTTTGTATTCACATGTTAAGAAGGAAAACCCTGAGAATCAATGTACTGCGACCTCAAAAGAAATAAGCAGCAATTTAGCCGTATCGCGGTGGGAGAGACCCTTAAAGAGTATGCAAAGCCAATTCTACACGTTGGGATGAATGCAATGAGAGAAACGGCCCTTCATTGAGCTTTAGGAGGTTCATCATCTTCCTCAACATCCCAACTGAAGTCTTCCTCTTCTTCCGCAGCAGTAAGCCTCTTCCTTAGGTCAACTCTGCTCGTGCTGCTGGAGGCACCATTCCCTCTGCTCTCATCGTTGCTCACAATGTCCTCAATCTCATCCCACCCAAGATCTTCCTCCGGGATCGAGGGTTGGCTTGAGACAATGGAAACATCGCTGTCTTTACATGACTCAGCGCTCTCTACCTTTTCTTTCTCTCCAATCTCTCCTTCCAACTTATTGTCAATATGTTCTTCAAGAGCTTCCTCCTCTGCTTCGAATGAATCCTTTGTCTCAGCCCCACTATTCTGTTCTTTCTCCTTGCTGACAACCCGACTGGATCCCTCCATCGCCGATCCAAATTTTACATTCTCGGGGTTTGATGCTAAGCCTTCTCCTTCCTCTTCCTCATCATCATCGAAATCCCACCTCAAGTCCTCATCTTCTTCCCCGGAAATTGCTAGCTTCACGAGTCTTGCCCTAGCATCCTCAGTTTGCTTGAGCTTGTGCACTCTGTAGAAGTATCTTCCCCAGAAAGTCTCGTGATCGACTGTGCCGGGCACAACCTTGCCATATATCTCCCCAACAACTCCATTCTCTTGGATCAAGTTCTCAATCTCTACATTCTTCTCCTCCAAGAGAAATCCTGATCTCCACTCCCCGTAGTCCTCCTTATCCCCCGGCTCATCACAGTAGGTGCCAGCATCACACTGAATTGCCCGCATCTGAGCATCGAACCTGCTGTACTTCTTAGGTTCTAAGCCCTGAGAGCTATAGCCATGCAACTGAGAGCCGCTATTGTTATTGTTCGCACTGCTCCCATAATCGGCAGAATCCGAATCGAGATCTAACAAGACTTCCTTACTGTGAGTAATGATCTCCGCAGTGGATTTCCAGACGGTGGCGCCGATATCGTCGATGGCCTGGCCAACAGACTCGAGCGACTCCTGGGCGACCGAGGCGCCAACCTCGAGCGATGCCGGCAGGTCCTTGACGGTGCGGGAGGCGGCCTCGCGGATCACCTCGGTCTCCTTCCTCAGACCGGACCCGAACTCCTCGAGGTCGCGGCTGTAGTTCTGGATCATGGACTCCGATTTGGTGGCAAGGGTTTTCATCAGGCCGCCGAAGCTCCAAGAGCCGCCGCTTGAGACGGTATCCGGGGAGAGAGCATCTGCCGGCAGTCCCCGCGACTCCATCCGATCGGAGGACTCGTGATCGGACGGCGGTGGGCCGTCGGAGAAGACGGATTTGAAGAAATCCATCGAAAGGGATTTTGCGAACGCAAACAGAAAAATGCGGATTTTAGTGACTCCTGTTGACAACAGTTGGACGACAAGCGAGGGGAGGGAGAATCGGTCGGGAATGAAAGGGGGAATATTATTTATTTATTTGTTGATTTAAATGCTTATTAAAAAAAATCACATACCCATCCTCTGATTACATATAAAAAGGTTGACAGTATTTCATTTATTTAGACCTAATTGTGATCGATCTCCGTCCCATTTTGGTAGAAAAAGATTTGGATTGAATAGAAACCATTATCTCATTTCCAATTCAATTTCCTCTACTTCTATAAATATTTGAAGTTAAAGATATCAATTGCCCAACTTTTTTTTCTTAAATTGTTCCTATAATCATCGTACTTATTACTAATTACACTAAAGCAATTAAATGTTTTTCTTATATCAATATTATATAATATCATAATAATCAACTAATCCATCGATTAATACATATTATATATTTTAAAACACATAATTAAATTCCCATACACCCACTTAAAAGTTTAGCAGAAGTTTTTTAGTATATAAGAAGATGTCAGATCATTAAGATTTTCTCTCAACTTGATAGTTATCTTGATATGAGATCCCATCATACGAGCAAACATGATACTTAAATCAATACATTAACATTCGTATCCTCTCTAATGAGAACCCTTAAGATCTGAGAGATGCATAAACAAACCATTTCAAAGAATCGGAATAAGTTTTACCAGTGAGAGCCCACCCTCTCTCTTTTTTTTTTAAATTTTAGGCCCCATCTCAATATCATTTTATTTATTTATTCATTTATCGGCTATTTTTCTATCAAAGCTGTGTATAGAGCAAAGGAAATTAAGGGTTAGAAAGAGCATCCCAACAACATAGATAAACTTCCCACACCACATAATTTGGAACCGGTGAGGTACTTAATCACAGAAGACAGGCCGATTAATATCCACCGAGCACCATTCACTGTATTCGGTATTCACAGCAACAGTCAGAGCACTTTCAGTTGATCATTCTTATGTAGTTCACTACCTGATAACGCAGCAAGAAACATGTTACTGCGCACACAGCTGAAATGCTTCCACCCTCAATTGTTTCCATGCCTCATCATCCGCAGGATGGTGAGGAAGAGGTTGAGAATGTCCAGGTAAAGAGTGACGGAAGCCCATATGTACTCATCGTAGGTGAACCGCTTGATCAGATTGTCTGTGTCGTAGATGATGTATCCTGAGAAGATAATTGCGCCAATGCCTCCATAGACAGCAACTGATGTTGATCCCAGTGGGAAGAACATCTGCAAATTTTTTTTTCAGACTGTTAATTTGAGTTTTGAGTCTCTTCTCATAATATCATGCTACGGGATCGAAGGAGAGAGTCTAGACCTGGAGGAAGCTAGTCATGATTAGAACGACTAGGCTGGTGAATAGAATTGGGCCAAGGAAGCTGAAGTCTTTGCCCTTCTTAGAGGCCCAGAATGTATACCCAGTTAGGGCAGATACAACTGCTGAGGTTAAGACTAGAGCTTCGAGCACAATCCTTCCTGCAAATATGACCACGTGTAGGACATCCATAATTTCAATAATGAGAGGATGAAATTTCTTTGCTACCATAAAAGTTGATGTTTTTCTATGAACATCTATTGAGGAAGAAATACATACCATCAGTGTTTGCGCAGCTCACTCCAACAGTGAAGCTCAGTGACAAGGTGAAGAGGCCCAGGAAGACAAAGTTCAACGGGTGCTTCTGCTGATAAACATGGAGAGGCCACAACACTGTATCCATGGAAATTTCATCACAATATTAGATAAAAGCAAATAATTAAAAGCATGAGGATCCTCCCACCAAATGCAAGCACAAACATAAACAAAGCTACAATAGTACCATATATTGGTATTTAAGAATATATTGACTTATTTTACACCAAGAATAAGCAAGGCTGCTACTAAGTGAGAAGTTTGCCAAACCAATATGACAGCATAAGCACAAACTCGTGATAAATTTCTTCTCACATATGACAGTAATTCCTCACCATGCTGGTTTTTAAAGAGAAAAACATGCATTTTAAGCAGGTCCCTTATGTGGGCATTTTCACACATAGGCTACATGGATGGAATGTGGATTCACTTCACTGACATAAGTAATATATCAATAGAGCAGAACCAAAGAACCAGGCATGATACAAGGGTATCATTAACTAAACCTCTGACAACAACCCTAAAGACAGTCTCAGTGACTATTTTGAGGCCTTTGGCGCCAGACAATATAATGGTTAATTTTAGGCACACAGATCGCTAGGCCAAGCATCAATACAGTAGGAGCCTCTACCTTTTTAAAATTTTTACCTGATAAATATGTTATTCCCTACCAGTTACTTCGATTCTCAAATGTATACATGAATTTAACAAGAGCTAGATCATTGTCTATTGTTGAATGAAGCAGACAACTAAAGATACAAGCATGATCAGAGCATGGATCCCTTGGATGTCCATCATGCTTCCTACACAACAACATGCACAAGTTATGGAAATTAATAGCACAGGACAGTGTCATCCATGAGCAAAACACTATCAACATTCAATTCCACTGCATATACACACAGCCAGTCGATTACAAACATGGCGTGGATGAATCAATCCGAAATTGACCCGATGGTACTCATAATTAATTCAAAAGCGAGTTATAGTTTTCTGAAGAATCCGTACTCGTATCAAAAATGGCACGACTTAAAAGGTTAAGTACAAGAAATTAACCAGATCGCTAAAGATTTACTCGGCTCAAGCAAGATCCAGCAAACAGGTTATAGAAATTGTGCAGTTTGGAGTATATGAGCACCGGTATTCGGAGATCAAGGGTTTTTATAACTTACAGATGAAGGGAAGGAACAAGAGAAAAAGCAGGAGGCCGGAGTTTCCCCTGAGGAGCTCGTTGACGGGGGTATAGAGGACGGTAACGGCGGAGACGACGGTGGTCATCAGGATCTGCGCCGCGAGAATCCCGTAGACCTTGCGGATGAAGCCCCATCGGAGCTGGTTCTCCCCGTGGCTGAGGCCCGGGTAGAGCGTCTCCCCCGACTCTAGATCCTTCTCGCCCTTACTCACGGTGGAGTATTCGAACGTAGCACTCTCCATGATCGTCTTCCTCGCTGATCGGAGATCCCCCTGCAAATTAAGCTTTGGTTTCTCAGGGAAAAAATGGAGACGAAACAAAAGGGAGACAAGATATGTTGTAGAGGAAGACGAATCTGCGCGGTTGGATCCAGTTGGAGGAGACTAATATGTACCGTTGGATCTGACGGAGACAAGGGTTAGTGGGACCCACATCATTGACGTCAATGGTGACATTTACCTGCAAACTACCAAGGCAACCCCATCTATTGATCGAAGGGTTGACCTCGGTCAACCTGAGTGGGATTGCTTGCGCACAGAAGACATCATTCTATGAAATAATTAAAAACTCAAATTTATATGTGATTGAGAAACCAAGTTTAACTTCCCAAGAAAATCTCTCTATCTACCAATTTGATGCTGCAAATGTAATGTTGGATAGAGTCGCAGCTCCCTCATCAGATGCTTCGGAAGTCATCTTTTTCCTCAGCTCTCGAGGATGGCTCCTGGAAGTACCGTCTCGTAGTGTGGATGCATCGATCTGATGGCCCGCATCGAGTCATCAACCATCTGGGAGCTTGCGGGAGGAAGTGAGTTGCAATGGACTTTTGAGTAAGCAGATGACCTGCTCCGGTCGAGAGTTGATGTAGTCTGATAGTGGTTCTCACAGGGGGAGGCATTGCACCAGCAGGAGGTTGCTCCCAGTCCCGGTGTCCAACCTGTGGAGCTGGAGAGTCCCCGAGGGAGAAGTTGACGAAGAGCATCGGAAACAGAAGGAAGAGACTGGAGCAGATATCTTTCTCAACATCAAGCTAGGGATGATTTTGTCTGAAACTATAGGATGAACGCGGCAGATGAAATCTCAAGGAGCCATCTTCTATGATCGTTGACAGCGTTTTTCAAGTTTAAGGACCGAGTCTCGATGAATGAGATTCATGATGACCCGTTAGAATTCAACTTAGAGTCATATCAGATAAAAATGGCCATTGTAGTCAAATGAAGATTGTCCTCACGGTCCATCCATCAAAGATGCAACTTAAAAAAGCAAAGGCAAGAAGAGAAAGAAGGTCACGCATACAGACTCCCGAAGAAGAGAACGTCCACACACATTCATATCTATATATGTATACACACATACATGCACCTGGTCTTCGGTGGTCACGGAATTGCGATCTATTCGCTTCGCAGCTGTTATCCCTGGGGCCTAGTACACATCGATGAACTGTGAAACCCCAGTGTGAATTGCACCGGTGCAGAAGAGTTGCGACAAGGTCACGATTATTGTTATCACCTCCAGAGTCCGCTGCAGAAGAATTTACAATATTGATCCATGAACAGTGCTCATCGACAAATTTTATTTAGTTCCCTTGTATGAATGACAGATGCACGTGCGTACTCAACGACTCCTCCTAGCCTAAATCATCGTGTTGGTTAAAACCCCGTTATTCTGAACTGCGGTGGAAGGCATAGTGTAGCTTACCAGGTTAGAATCCGTCCAGCCGATGCTGATCTCTTTGCACGCAAATCTGCGATAATGAGGCAGAACTGTTAACAGTGACACATAAGGAAAGCTTTCGCGTTGTTTCCTTGCAGAACAAGCCTTATTCGATGTAAATATGAGAACCCATTTTAGTTCCGGTTTAGTTTGAGAAAAGGGGGCGAAAAATCGCAACATGTTTTCTGAGAAGACTGGAAAATTGGAAAATATTTTCTCTGCATCTGCAGTTTTCAGCAAATGGATGAACTATGATTATGAAGTACCCCATAGCTAGGAGGGTGAGGAAGAATGTGACAAGAGAGGAGGCAGCCGCCATGTGGAACGATGCGGCCGTACCACGGGCAACTTCCTGGATGCCCGTGGCTGAGGTTGTCATCCCAACGACGCCCACGAGAAGGGTCAACAGGATGAAGTGACCGGTGGCCATGTTCCCCATCGGGAAGAATATCGGGAATATCCGAGCAGGTATTGGCAGAACCGAGGCTATGTATCTCACATTGTAAAGCATATATGTCAGAGAGGAATATAGAGATATATATCAGTTTCGGGAATGAAGTTCACGAGATGGAACTTGCCAGTTTCACGAGTTCTGTCGATCGCGTGCTTCGTGGCCCAGGCAGCAGTGACGGTGATGATGAAGTAAAGCAGGAGATTGACGAACAGCAGGATGAATGCTGTTGATTTGGCTGCTCCTGAGGCCATGATTTGTACTGAAGGCTTCTGCAATGAGAAAGACTCGAAGCAAATTCAATCTCTCCTCCGCATACATAAACACATAACCACACGCATATATATATATATATATATAATTTAGTGCAAAATTTGCAGTGTCTTGGGTACAAAGAAATGGCTCTTATTCCTTAACCCCTTGGTGAGTATGCTTCAGGCAAGAGCAAGGAATTTCATTTGAGGACATACTCATTTGCCGATTAACAGCTGCAAGATTTAGAATTTGAGTTCTTCACACGTAACGGAGCGGATATTGAGCACGGCCGGAGCTTTTGTCCAGCTGGGCATTTACCGGGTCATGTGATTTTCATTCTCAGTAAGAGATAAAGATGATGACATCCACGATACATCGGTCTCACCACGACTTCTGTGCCGAGCAGCTGAGGAACATGTACTTAAAACTTGCCAAAACAGATGCAATTGGGAAACGAAAATTTTTGGAAACAAAATCGATATTTACTCTAAAAGAATTAGTATTGATCTGAGTTTGGAGCTGTGGAAACTGCTTAATTTGTCTAAGTACGAAGACTGCTTAGAAGAGGGAAAAACGGCACTTCGAGATACTGATCATCGTCATCGGAAAACACATTTTCATGTCATGCGGGGAGACGCAGACACGAGAAGTAAGAACATATGAAGTCAGTGTAATGAACCTTTTACATCACTGAATGTGCTGGCAGCTGAAAGCAGCAAGGATATAAGGAAAAGACCTGCAGGATGAACAGTGAACTCCATCGACCCACTGCAAGCAATGCAGAATGAGTAAGTGAAAGTCCACTGAGATTGGTCTACGGTGACCCACCGTGGACGTGGTAGAGTGGTTCAACACTCATCATCCTAATGGGAGGACTCGAGTTCAAGTTCCACCTGCGGCGGAGAGCTCTTAACCCCTTAAATGGGCCGACTCGGGGCGATCCGGATTAATCAGCTGGACAAAGTCCAATTGGATACCGGCGGTTTATACAAAAAAAAAAAGTCTACGGTGGATCGGTTCAGATGGATCAAGGGGGAATATTTCTGCTAAGGACCTTCGGCTTGAATCGTCTACAAGGCATGGGAAGTATATTGACCACTCCGAAATGGAATTAAAAGAGTCATATGTGTAACTTTACACCTCTCGAGGGAAAGAATTCAATGTTAAAAATAGCACTCTATACCTAATCACAATTGATATAATTTTATTTATTTTTATTTATAAAGTAAAATTGATGCATTATTATTTATCATGTACTATTATATTTTATGATGAAACTCATAAGTTATGATAATAATTTTATGATTATTATGAGATCATGTCAGTGAGACATAAAATCTTCAAGCCTTAGTTTAAGATGTTTCTAGTTGTAAAATCACTAAGTAGGGGATTAGTAATCTAATAAGACTAGTACACTTATTACTTGTAAAGAATTATTAATGTAAGAGTGTAGGTACTCATTATGGAATAAGTTTATTAAACTGATCCGCTTAAAAATTAACATAATAAATTTTTAAATAAATGTCAATATATTATTTTTTAGGTGATAACATGCGTAAATAATTCTCATATTTGAGATTACTACAACATTTTATATGAGTTAAATTGTATTTTTGGTTTATTCATTTATACGGTTTTCTGAAGTATATGTAGGGTATTCTGAACCTAATAAAACTCTTGTGGAGATAGTGTGTAATTAATAAATAATTGGTTACATCTTAAAAGAAGAGAATATCATATGTATTCTATTTAGTATTAACTCAAAAAATTTCTCATTAAAGTATGATGAAATATCATAAATGAGTTTATGGTATTTCATTATTAAATCAATTATTAGAGAATTGGAATACATATAGATAATAATTAGGTTCTAACATTTTATCTATATCATAATTTATTCGGGATATTATATAACCGAATAATTTAATTACACGAAAACTTATCATTAAAGGATGTTCGATCATTTGATTGAAATTTTCACTATCCAAGTAATCATGATATGTTGTTAGACATGAACTTAATTGATCAATAGTTAATCGATTATTTTGTTAAAATTGTAATAATATAAATTGATTCACTTCCGATTTAGTGTGAATAGCTCAATGGATCACATACAATACATGTCATTTCTCGTAATCAAAATTTAATTGTTTACATCTTGTGTTTGACAATTAAATTCCGCTAGTACATAATTGTCAATATCACCGCACATCTTATTAAATAATGTTGTTTTATAATTAAATGTAAATTTTGATTTATATAAATATAATAATATTCTCGATTATATACGTGTACTAAATTATCGAATATGATTTGATTAAATATATATATTTCTACGTACATGTGTATTACCATTGTTGTACAAGAATTAATTTGACCAAATTAATATGGCCATTTCATGTAGGCCGACTTTGGTCTATCCTCAGTCCAAAATAAAGAAAATGGCATAACTTATCCCAATCAACGGTGGTCTTTAAATTGGATTAATTGACACATTAAATACACTAACCGTTTTATAGTATTAAATTGTCATCAATGGTTTTTAAGGGAAATTGCCATTTTAATTATAAAAGCCGAAGTTCTTCCTTTCCTTTGATTGACGACGAGGAGAAGAATTTTGTAGATTGAGAAATGGAAAGAGTGTCACCCAAAATTACCACATTGGAAAGTGATCGAAGAGAGTTTTTTCAACTAAGTACTACTAATAAGTCTTTTAAATCCGAAACAAAAAAGTTAACCGATTGTTGAGAACAGTTCCTAACACTTACGAGAAAAACTTAATGTGTATATACGTATGCATCTAGTCAAATGATAAACTCCCAGAACATTTCGTGTAAGCACCGTCGGATACTGCCACATTGAGAATTTAAGTTCAAGGATTGGTAGAGTTTTTGTAAGTATATTTTCTATCAATTTTATGTGTTTAGATTTTAAATTGCAACAAAAGAACATATATTTGAGAATATAATTTCTATAATTCACATCTCTACCGTAGCATTTCGCGGCCTTGTTCGGCATCAATTGATGAGGTTGACTCATCGTAATAGGTCCGTGGTTCAAGATCATTTTTCGTTATGCGTGTGGGATTGCAGGCTGGTACCCGTCCTTTTCCAAGACACCCCGAGACTGTTTTGTACTATTACTGTTCTTGCCATTATTACGAGACATTCATCTAAACTCTATGACGGTCAACCTTAACTAGGAATGAATGCACGAGAAGATCTGAAGAACCGATTTGAGTCACAGATTGAACCGATTATTATATAGTGTGACTTTTGTAAAGGTGATTTAGTATGACTAATTAGTGAGTTCAAACAATTTGATTTATAGATTTGAACTATTGAACTATATTTTTTTAAAAATATGTTTAAATATTATAAATATATTAGAAATATTTTTAAAAAATCTAAAAATAGTTATATATATATATTCTTTTATCTTATATAGTATTTTTTTTTACCAATTTATATTCAATTTCATTCTAAATAGATGAATTGATCTTAATATTGAATGATAAATTTATTTTTAATTAAAAATTCTATTATTTAAATATTTTCATGTATTTTAATATGATATTTATTTGATTTTGATTTATTTTATATTAAATTTGTTAAATTTTTAATATTTTAAAAGAAAAATAATTCCAACAAGTTAACCAAACTATAAGATTGATTCAAAATAATTCAGTTCGATACACGTATAACCGTTATAATTTGGAGGCGATTCATTTTAGTTTGCAACCAACTATGAGTATCCCTAACCTTAACCTGTACGTTGCACCGGCGGCTACTGTGAATTTATGCTCATGTAGAGATTAATGTGATGCACAGATAAACTGCAAAACATTCATGTAACACCAGCCTCAATATTCGAAAATTTAATTTATCTTAGCTAATTTATAGTGAAATTAAATTACTTTAGTGAAAGATAAACTTATGATGTAGATTTACTTTATTTTGAGTATTAGGACTCAAATATAAAATATCAAATCATTTCTAAATAAAATCTTGGATCTGAACTATCTAGTATTTAAAGGTATTTTGAATAATTCCAATTTGAGTCGAATTGATTCATTAAATAATAGGATTATGTAAATATAAGTTTCATTCTTTTATAAAACTTAAATCGAAATCTTATTTAATAATGAGAGATTTTAAATTATACCAATTAATTTATTCTATTCATGAATAATGTTAATTGTTAAGTAATTAGTTAATGTGTCGCGATTGGTGGTTAGGGCAGCATCGAGCCCACAAACCGAAGTGCCATCGCTGAAACCATTTGGAAGTCCCAGAAGCGAACCCCCAATTAATGAAGGCCTTCCCCTACTCCCACGTGCATGACGCCGTCTCCCACTCGCCGGGCGGTTGAGTTCGCACGTGTGAAATTACGATCAGCTCTACATCTGTCCATACATTATTTGGTTATAAAATATCATAATATGAGATTTCAAAATTTAAAATGCTCAGTAATGTAATTGTAATTACCTAATTTTACAACTGATTATATATATATATATATATACATATCAAAGCACCGCAATTCATATTTTGTCCATATATTAAAAAAATATAATTCATGTAGTAATTTGGTATTTATTATAATCTAAAAATGCAAAAAAAATGGGGACAAAAAATCACAAACTTTACATCAATTTAAAGTATTATCACAATCTTTCAACTTTGAATAAAATAATCACGAATTTTTATTTTGATAAACTATTTACTATACATATTTAGTATTCATTCTAAAATATTAACAAATATCATAATAGTTGTTACTTCTATATTAAATTATAGAAATGTCGCATCATTCTTATTCATGTAATGGCTTGTAGGAGTTAATGGAGGTAAAATAAGATATTTGAGAATTATGACACAAAAAATAAGTGATTAATTATAAAAATTTAAATTATAATTGAATATCAAGTTCTTAAAGAACTTTTATAAGTGGTGGACGGAGAGAGGAGAATGTGATTGGAGACCATAGAAAGAGGCCTTTGACTCTGGCCTATGACCCTTCCACACTAGAGCTTTAAATTACTAACATTCGATATCACTTATCTTACTAACAATTTTCTATTCAGTTGAGTAGAATAATTTTATGATATAAATATTTGTCAATCAGTTCCCTTCCAAGCTCTTCAGATGAAAGGAAGAGTATTTTTATGTTTTAACCCCTAACCGCATGGGTATGTAAATTATTTAAATTATTTTTAACGGCCGTTAAACTTTCTGTTTAGGTTTTAGATAAAATATTGAACAATTAATAAATGATTTATCAAAATAAAATTTTATAATTATTTTATTTAAAATTAGAAGTTGGTAATAAGAATTTTAAATTAATAAAAAATTAATAATTTTTTTTGTTAATTATCCCAGATAAATAAACATTAAGAAGGCTCGATTAATACACACAGGCCAAGAGAAAACAGTTTGGTGATGTACGAAGTTCAAATCTCGTCAAAGTAATCTTCGTCGTACTGTGCATAACATGCGAAAAAGAGGAAAAAAAAGTAAAAAAGGAAATAAGAAAATCTGCCGGTTTCTTTTCACCTTCTCCTTCTCGTCTTCTTCCTCGTTTTCTCTGTGTCTCTTCCTTCTAGAAATCGAGGACCGTTGCGGAGGATTCCTCTCGGTTGCTCCATTCGTTTGAGGAGAGAGGGGCAAGGGAGAGGCAGGAGAAAGAGCCAGCCCGGCGGCGAGGTGGGGAGCAGGGATCAGCTGCGGCGTTGGATTGAATAGGATGGAGCAGCTTGTCAACTTCGTTATCCGGCCTCCCAGGTGATCGATCACAGGCCTTCTTAACTGTTCTCATCCCCCGATTTCTGTTGCTCAGTTTCCCGTTCGCTGTTTGCCTCCTCCGTTTGCTCGATCGACGGGGTGTCGCCCCGTGGCAGCTGACTATGCCTGAGCTGGTTTGGCTTTGTTTTCCTTGGCTTCTCAAGCCCTCATCAGAGGATTGGTGTTCGTATGGCCCCTGTCTGCAAGCAAATCTTGTTTCCTTGGGGTATTCCAAAAATCAATATCATGTTCATCTGGTCCGAAGATTAATAAGTGAACACACACACACACACACACACAGAGTCCACAGTAAGAGGGTTTTGTGCATCAGAAAGAGATCGTGAACAATTATCCATGGAGAAATTGTGCCTGTGGTTTTCAAAGCCAACTATCCATTCTAGTTTAACAGCTTAAGAGTTCTAACTCCTCAAAAGGCTTCTGTCTGGATAGGTCTGTTCTCTATGAAGCTAAAATAGGAAACTTTAGTCGAGGATATTCTAGTTCTAGGTTTTGACTGCTTGAAGTCCCTTTCTTTCAAGGGGGCTTAGTTGAGATGTACGCTGGTATCTACATTTTATTGCCTTCAGAACCTTATTAAAAGAAGTGGTGTATTTGAAGTTTGTTACTTCCTGAGAAACAAATTAGGTGAGCCTTTTTCGAGATCTTTAACTTAGACTGCATCTTCTGAGTTTTCACCCTATATTGTTGAATGTCATTTATCAAATTAATGTCTCGTTTAGAAATTCCCTATTGATGGTTATTGCCATTATAGGTTGGATTTGTGGGGGAAGTTTTGTCTTTTACATCATCTTTAGCTTCATATTCAAATGATTGAGATGAGAAAACGCTTGGTTGATCTAAAAAAGGGCCACAAGGACATTATTCATCTCCTTTGACATGTTCATGTCAAGGGCTCTTTTCATGTATTTTTTTTGCAAAATTTTAAGGGGATTGTTTGTATAATAGATGTACCAAAGTCATTACTCTCTCAATGTAGATAAAAGTTCTGTAGGATCACCATGTAAAGGATATTATTATAAATGAGGATAATTTATGCTTTTTATATCATCTTGCAAAAAGTGAATAAATGAATACATTTACGTCACACTTATGTTTGCTGTGATTTGATCCTTTTTGTGAACATTTAAGCATCTGTAATTTGGAGAAATTTTGAGCATTCATTTCTGGACTACAGAGCCGAGTATGATCCAAAAACAGATCTGTTAGATGATGAGTTCATGCTGAAAGGAAAATTGTACCAACGGAAAGATCTGGAGGTAAATTCTATTTTGGATTGTTCCTTTCTCTGAGCAGATTTCTTGTTCGTCTTACTTTGGACCTGAACCTTTTCTTTTGATAAAATGCGAAGCGCTTTTTTTGTCCAATTTGAAGAAGCATTATGTTTTGTTGCCAATATGACCCATCCAATTTGAATGATCTTATTATTTGTTTGGACAAATGGCACTTTGGAGGTTGATTTTATGCTGAAGCTGAAATTGAAATATTTCCCAGTACAGAGTAGTGAAGAATTTTCCACTGCATTTTTTATTGGCCTGTTTCTTCTATTTCAGCTTTTATGAGCTGTAAGTTGACTTGCAATGTAGGACATTAAAGGAAGCATGGATACTTGGAGGAAATTACCTATAGCATCAAAGAAGCATATCTCAAGAGCTTTTAGAAACCCTAAAACATCTAGCCTATTACTGGTCAAAGCTCCCATTACATATTGCCCAACTTGGTGGAGAGCTCTTACTGATAGGGAAGGAATAACCTTACGACTTTTCGTTAACACTAATTGGTGAAATATGAGAGACTGATTTAAGGCACCTGGTTAGCTAAGAACAAATAGAGGGACATAGGATGCATATAAGAACTCTTCAATCTTGCATTTTGAAAGGGAATCGTTAGGGTCTTTTAGCAGAGGTGTCCTAATTATAGGATACTGTATGTATGCTGATATGTGAAATGTAGATGTATGTCCTTCAAGATTAATGCAACTTTATGTCCTTTTGTTCGACCTTGGTCCAGCAGCCTTTTTATTGACATCAACTTCATTGTGGCGGTTTTCCTTATTGGGGCCTCGGGCATTTTACAGGTTAAAAACAGTCGAGGACGTGCCCTTAAATGTAGTCACTATGTGCCTGTCCATGCTCCTGAAGGAAAGCCCTTGCCCTGTGTGATTTATTGCCATGGTAACAGGTTGATTCTCTACTCTACCAGTCACAGTGATTTAAGTAGCTTTCTCTGTTTTAATTATCAGCGACATGCGGCCCTAGCAGCTTCTGCATACTCAGAATCCTTGTATTTCATGTAAAAATGGTACAGAATGGAAATGTTTTCTATAGATTCTCTGGAATCTGGTGGTGAATTTGCAGATTTTAGCAGATTGGAATTTTAACATGAGCAAATTAACTTGCCGACTTGTTCAATTTCCTCTCTTGATCTTTCTATGTATTGTTTGAACCAATGCATCATTTTTCTGCTGGAAATATCTGTAATTTACTGCTAGCTGTGAGGATTATTGTGAGTACAAGCTTTTCACGTATTCGTATCCTCATATCAAGTCACACCTCTGTTGAATGTGAGGAATTTGGCCAAAAGATTGTCTTCTAGTAATCATAATATTCAGCAGTAATGTTGCTCTTCTTTAGTGTATCAGTCTTGATCAAGTCTATGCCTACTAACCATCAGATAATCAATTTTTATTGCATGTTCATGTTGCATCATTCTCTTTTATTGCATTTAGCATTACACTGTTCCAAGTAGTTATTTGACTATAAATGAGTTCTGACTGATCCTTTACATGTCTCTGTCACAGTGGGTGCAGGGTTGATGCCAGTGAAGCTGCCATTATTCTGCTTCCTTCAAACATTACAGTTTTTACACTTGATTTCTCAGGATCAGGACTTTCTGGCGGGGAACATGTCACATTGGGGTGGAATGAAGTAAGTTTCTACTAATTGTATAGAATAATCAGCAAAAATTGTGGGCAATTGGCTAAACACAAGCTATGTGATATCTGCATCATCATTATTCAGATGTTCCATTTACCAAATAGTAATGAATGAGTTGAGACATGAAGATGATTCCTTACATTTGCCACAGGAGACATAAATTGGAATTGGCTGATTATATTGAGTATGTGCATGATCAAACAAATGCTTGTATTTGCATGTATTACATTTCATATGAAAGTGGGAGTGTGATCTGTTCAAGTCATTCTTAGATTCTCGTACTTTTCTTTCAGTTTAATCCTAACCAATATATTTATAGTACTTTTCTCTTTTTCTTAACCAATTTATTCTTTTGCTTTCAGAAAGATGATCTAAAGGCAGTTGTTGATTATTTGCGTGCTGATGGAAATGTATCTTTGATTGGCTTGTGGGGCCGCTCAATGGGTGCCGTTACCAGGTTTTCTTTGAAATCTTGTTTTCCCTAAGCCTTCATGTGTATCGCTTTGATAAATTTTTTCGATTGATTGGCCTATTCACTGCCTATCAGATTTAATGAATCTAAAATTGGCAGTATTAGAATAGCTGGATGGTATTCAGCAGTATAGTCAGTCAATGGAAGCCAAGACTAAGTATAAACTCTGTTTTAAGAGTTTATGATATTCTATTCTATTCTTAGATGTGTGCACAATAAACTGTCTGTACACAGGTTTTAGAACTGATAGAAAGTAGCAACGCTTACCATTACAACACCTGTTTTGGAGAAAGATGTTACCTCTCTGAATTTGTTTGCAATACCTGCTCCGACGATTTTTATTTTTATTTTTTCATTCTATCATCTAGATGTAAATGATCTCTTGTATTTTCACAGCCTTTTGTATGGAGCTGAGGATCCATCAATTGCTGGAATGGTTCTTGATAGTCCGTTTTCTGTTTTGGTTGACTTGATGATGGAATTAGTGGATACCTACAAAGTTCGCTTGCCTAAGTTTACTGTAAGTGGATCCTCTTGCAGAGGCCTTACTCACAAGAGTAGATTAAATAAAATGGTGCAACAAGAAGGTTTTCTTTGTTGGAAACTATTTAGTATTAGATTGAACATCTGCTGCAAAATAATTGGGGCCTATACTGCAATAGTTTTCTTTAGCTAACCTTTAAGGTAAAGGAGCTTACATTTTTTTTTGGGTTTTATTGATAAAAAATATTATCTGTTCTTGGAGTAGTCAGTAAGATGGTAAGATTACACTAATCACATGTGTTTCCTTAGCTCTTTCTTTACAATGAGTGATAAGAAACTTTGTCTAAAGAGCATACTCAAAAAAAGAAACTTTATCTAAAGAGCTAAAAAAAGTTAAATATGAAAAAAGGAAAAGGATAGAGATATCTCTTTTGGGGCAATTATATTGAGATAAATAATTTGAGGCACATTTAAGGAACATGGGTGTTCTTATCCTGCAAGGCTTTTCCCAATGGCTTCAAACTTTGGAGAAGTGGTTGCTTGATTCTGTAGAAGGGTCACCTGATTTCCTTTTTCAATCAGCATGTTACTGTTGGATCTGTTATCTGGCATCTCATCCATTTGTGGGGCTTGTAGGTGAAGTTCGCAATTCAAATAATGCGAAAAGCTATCCAAAAGAAAGCGAAGTTTGACATTGCTGAGCTGAACGCTGTAAAGGTTTCTTTCAATTCCATTCTTTATCTGATTTCTCAATATGTTTAATTTCTTATTTCTTATTTTCATGAACAAAATAATTTTTAGGTCCAAGTTATAGTTTTTCCATATCTTTCTTTTAACTACTAAAACCAGCTTTTTTTATGGTTCATTACTTCCTGCAACATTTCCCAGTTAATTAAATTTGCAAAATAATTCTTATTTAGCTGGGTTGATACGTACTTATTTTTGGCAAAGGCACATTATTACTTTTACTGATACTAATTGTTGATTTTATTTGTATCGAGCAGAGAGAATTTCAGAAAAAAATTCAGTTGGGGTCTGATATCTGTATCCAATTCCAATCAATCAATTAAAGTTTGATTAAAAATGCAAATTTCTGTGCTTGTGTACCTATTGCATCTGAGATAGCTAAAAGGATTTAGCTTTGCGGTGGGCTTGTGGATCAAAAAAACAATCTATGAACTTGTGATACAATAATGACAATATGATAAGATATTTTAAGTATGAAAGGGTACCCCAAATTCAGTTATTGGTTAAAATATGTGGAGTGAGCATATTTGTTGCATTATGTTTTATGTAAGCTATCAAAGTTTTGCCTCATTTCAGGTTGCAAAGACATGCTTTGTTCCTGCACTACTTGGCCATGCCACTGATGATGACTTTATTCGACCTCATCACTCAGATCGCATATTTGAAGTTTATATGGTAATTCCCTATTTGCAGTCTCATATTTGGGTTGTTCTCTGTTTCATGTATAACCATCTGCATCTTATGCAGTGCTCTGGATTTTTGTTAGTATGATATGCCATGGAAAGTAACTTCACCATCTTAACCCAGAAAGTTTTGAATTATTACTTGTATCTATTGTAGTCATATCCAAATAGCTTAATCTTGTTTATGAGAAAATATTCAATGAGCAAGAATTGCAGCATCCCTTTTACTAGAAGTTATTTGAGAAACAGCTGGAACCCTTTCATGTTCGTGGCCATTTTTCCCTAATAAGTTTGATGGCTGCTTTCTTTTCTTTTCTTTTCTTTTGGTTTAATGGCTGTATTCATGAGAATCTCTACATACAATGGTAGCTGAGGTTATTCGTTTCAGCTTAGCTGTTGTCTTTTTTACATATTATGTGAAACAAAACAGTTTCAATGCCTAAAAATGCTAAGTTTGTCATTTTCCTCTAACTGATGCCATTTTATGGGACATGATAATTACAGGGAGATAAGAACATTATCAAATTTGAGGGAGATCACAACTCTCCACGTCCTCAATTTTACTTTGATTCCATAAACATTTTCTTCCATAATGTACTCCAGCCTCCTGAGGATGATGTGGTGGGAACTTTTTTCGATAGTTTTCCCAGATACATTGGTAAGGTAAAGGGAACTTCAATAACCCTTTGCAATTTTTTTGGCAAACACGTCTTTGCTATTGAATCTCCAGTTTTTTGGGTCCATGGTATCTCATTGGTAGTTGATTGATTTGCCTTCAGACTGAATGCGAGCAAGATTTAGGTTATGGCAAAAAATCATCTGCCCTGTCTAAAGGTGAGAACTTCTAGTTCAAGATACATGGTTGATTGCATGACCCAACTAACGATAAAATCGTGTCCTTGGACTTCTCAGAAGGAATGTGATGCAGTTACTGCTTTTTACAAAGTTTTGACTATGGATGGCCTTGCACTGATGGTTCTTCAAAACCTATGTTCCCTAAAAAATATTCATCTTATTAGTGAACAACTCATCTTATGTTATATCAAGATATTAAGCATAGCCTCATTATTTCTTATATGTTAAAAAATAAAAAGCATTTGCTCAAATAGCGAGTCAATTTACTGTAAGAGAAGTAACTATGCTATTTGTTTCTATGTCATTTTTCATTGGAGAAAAGAGATCTTTGCCTAACCTCTTTTCCAAATCCTTTTTATATCAAAATTGGCATGAAAAAGTTCACAAGAATGCATGCTTATGCACAAACAGAATAGTTTTCTAAGCCTTGAATTCAGTTTTTCACTGATAAACTTGAATTTCTGGAAACTCGTTATTGTCTATCATGTTGTTTACACTTTATTTCTCACATTTTGGATCGATCCTGTGTATGATATTACCAGTGAAAAAGAGGAGATGAATTTCCCTAAAATGTTGACCTCAGGATGGTGTGCATGTGGTATATATGTCAAGCCTAGTGTTCACACATTTCTCATATGCTTGCTAAGCTTGGCACATTCAAATAATACTTGGATAGCAAACAGAGGCAGAAAATATAAATATATTGGATTGGTGGTACCACATTAACCTGATCAATTTTCACTAGATTTATAACACCAATAGTGTGTATGAAGCATTGCTTAGAATAATATTAAAGATGTAATGGAGCATGCAGTTTACAGAAAAAAGCATACAGAAAATGTAGGGACCAACATGTATTTTCACTGAATAATTGCACACAGTAACTGTATGCAAAAACAGGCGGTTTTGTGGGGAGAAGGATTCCTTTTCTTTTTCCTTAGTTCATTTCTTGAATTCATTTGCTCTTATAAATATTTTAGGTCTGGCTACCAGCAGCACAGCTGATGCCATTAGGGAATTGCGCTCCAAACAGACTATGAGTCAGACAAAGGTTGGTGGTTTGTTGTCAATTAAAGTTAGTATCTTTTTTAACTGTTACTAATCATTCTATTGCTTTCTTCTGTTATCAGGTCCCTTTTGATCTGCGATCAAAAGACGATCATTCTGAAGCTGAGGTACGTATAAACACATGTTTCTTGTCTCTATTCTCATACAAAAAGTGGCCAAGTCAATGATCATTCACTTTTATGGAAGCTGCTGTCAGAGCTTTTAGACTAAAATGGACCTCTTCCGATTCTTAAAGTACTGTTGCATATGCATCTCCATGTATCTTGTAGTTTTGTAATTGCATTCATTTTGTTAGGCATTAGAGCGTGCTGTGCTTGATTTTTATATGGTCGTTGTCATGGGATGGAAGATGATTCCTGAAGCTTACAAGATTGGTAGGAATTGTATGCATTTGAGCCAGTGTATGGTTAAGAAAACTATTCAGGACAACTTTTCAAGATGTCTGAACCAAATGGTCTGAAATCGATACTCTTGATGAATTCAATAAAATAGATGGCTCCTTTTGTTATCCGGGATTTAACTCTTATTTTTTACTCATTTTTTTCCTTTCCCTCTCCACATTTAATTTGTTTTTTCTCAATGTGAAACTCAAATGGGACATTGATCTAGGACTTATCAATGGATGAAGATTCTTGTACATCCTCTTCCAGAATGATAAACTTCGAGCTGTCCGATGGCCATCCTTTTGGTCCTCATGTTCCCGCTTCAATAGAAGACGAATCATATGTAGAGTATGAACTTGAGGACTTGACAGGTTTCCCCTGCAACGCAGAGGAGGAAGAAAAGGTATCGACATCCTTAATCATGAAAAACCTTTAAAATGTGGGATGTGCTTCAACTTACAGTTTGATCATTTTGCCCTTGGCTGCACAATTGTCCTCAGATGTTGATGGAAGCAGTTATGGCCTCTCTAAAAGACTTGGAGATGAATGTACCCCCCGAAGACTCAACACGTGCCAGTAAAACCGATTCCTTTGGGTCCTCTCATGTAGGCGATCCAGAAACTTCGTCCACCACCATCACTTGTGGGGCCTCGAAAACAGAGTCAACCTCAAGCTCGACAGTCCATGGCCAAGATTTAGCATCAGACCATCCATCTCCAAGGGCAAGCGTATCATCTCCTGTGGCTGTGGCAGAAGTTCCTCCATCAAATAAAAGAAAAGACGAAGAGTCTACCACTCGACCCGAATCTTCAGGAGACGCCCTGATCCAGTCAAATGAAGAAGCAGATGTCTCGGGCAAAACCAAAGCCACCTTGACAGTCGTAAAGAACCCGACGAGTCATATTCTGGATGGCCTGGTCCGCCGGTGGGATCTTAACTGCTTCAGAAGCAGATCGAATTGATAAAGGAACTGCTGTTTTTCTCTTGCATCGGTTTGGATGTGCTGATAATCGCCATGTGAATTTATGTGGGCGCATTGTTCAATTTACCGCGGTGGATGCTGATCTTCATTGCTGTTGTCATAGCATCAGATTGTTTCTAGGGGGGAAAGATTTGGAGAAAGGAAGGTGATGGTGGGTGTAAATGCCTACAGTGGGGGCAAGGCGATGGGCGTCTGCCTTTGGATCGAACCATATACGATCTCAGTCAAATGTTAATTGTCATGATGTGATTGGTACTCCGTCGTTGTCGTCTTTACTAATTAAAAAAAAATGTTTTTGGGGTGAAATTAAGAATGTTTCCTGGGGACCCCTCAGCAACACAGACATCCCTTAAAACTCGAGAAAGTTCGTAAAGTTATATGCCGAATTTTCCGACTTTCAAGTTCTATTTTTACTTAATTTTCATCCTCTTCATAGATTTTCCATATCCGTAGTCATAGGAACAAAATTTACACGTCCAAAAATTAATTGCCATACCCAAGAGGAAATAATCTTTTTATTTTTAAAATGTATATATCGTGGTAAGAAGTGATATTATTTTGTTTTTATTTTATTAATATACTATATTTTTGTTAAATATTTTAATGGTGACGGAGGTAAAACTGAAATTTCAACCGGGAAAATGGTGACGGAGTAGGGCGGGACCCACGCGAAATGAGAATTCCAGGCAACCCCCCTCCCCCTTAAAAGAGCATCTTCCCCATCCGTCCGCCTTATCATGACTCCCTCAATCCAAACATTACCCAAAAATAAATAAATAAATAAATAAATAGTGCAGAGCAGGGCGGGGAGGCCTGGGGGCAGAGCTTTTTGTTGGGATGGCTGCTCCTGTCTGTGGCTTCCCCTCTCGAGCCCAGCTGAAGGAGGGTTTGCTCTAGGGAGGAGATCGCCGGCTTCCGCTCCCGCGGTTGCCCTTCCCTCTCCGGAGACGCCATGCCGCCTCACTCCGCTCTGCCGTATCGCCCTTCATTCCATTCCATTATCTTCCATTTTGCTTTTTGATCGATCCCATGCGTCGATGACGCACTTGCGGCATACGCGTTCGCGCGTAGAGCAGGCACGCATGTTTATATATATATATATGTATCTATATACGTATTGAAGCCGATGTAAGAGCTCCCCCGGCTCGGAGATCGGAGACGCTTGAGGTAAACCAACGGGGCTGTGAAGAGGAAAAAAGGAACGATGGAGAAACTTCAGGCCGATTTTACTGAGAACTGTCCGTATCTTGGCGTGGCGGCTTCGGGGGCTGAGCCGCAGCCATGGCGGGGTTCCTCCTCCGTCCGGCTTTGCCTGAGAACTCCTTTTGCTGATCTGAGCTCTAACCTTTATCTTCATTCCTTTTCCCCAGTTGCGATGAGGCTGGAGATTGCATGAAATCCCCCTGTTACCTTCTCTGCATTTAGGCACGAGATTCAGATCTGCATGATCTGTTCTTCGCCTGTTCGTTTTGTTGCTGGGAAAAGATAGGGATAATCTGCCCCTTGAAAACGCAGAATCATAAAACTTTTGTTTCCTCTCTGTGGTTGTCTTGGTTATGCTAAAGTTGGAACTTTTGCTGTTCGTCATAGTGCAGTTGGGTCAAGGATGCGGCTTTGCTCCTAGAGAAGCAGGTGGCCTTTTGGATCCAGCTATTTGCGCATCTCTGGTTGCCAGTGAAGCCTATACTGATTAATATTTCTAGAGAACTGTCCGTATCTTGGTGCGGCAGCTGAGACGGCTCAGTGCAGCCATGGCGGGGTTCCTCCATCCATTTTGCTTGAGATTCTCTGTCAGCTATCAGAGTCCTTGCCTTGTCTGAGATCGAGATCTGCATGATCTGTTGCTGTCTAATTCCTGGCTGGAACCTGAGAAGTGAAAGGATGATGGGATTCATAATCAAACCCATAAAAACTTGCATGGGATGCCACAGAGGGGAGATCTTTTTCAAAAATTAAAAATCTTGAGTATTTTGATAGTGAAAATGACTTTAAATTTAGCTGTAGAGGAAAGTGGAGTAATTACCTCCTGCTTACCTATTCAGTCGCAATACTTTTTTTTGGTATAAACTGCCAGTATCCCGATGGAATTTGTCCAGCTGACTAATCCGGATCGCCCCGGGTCGGCCCATTTAAGGGGTTAAGAGCTTCCCGTCGCAGGTGGGACTCGAGCTCGAGTCCTCTCATTGGGATGATGAGTGCCGAACCACTCTACCATGCCCATGGTGGGTAGTCGCAATACTTTATGTAATGGCGATGATGATGATGATGATGATAATAATAATAATAATAATGAGTTTGATGCCTTGAACTCATCAAATGGTTACTGCCTTCTCACTCTGCTTTATTGGACCATGGATTTGGCTGAGGTCATTGGTTTCTGTCAGAGTTGGAGCTGCTACCCTTTATGAGGCAACGCAGCTTTTCTCTTGAGGATTCCCTTTCTCCATGACAGATTGGGGAGGATCCTATTCATCTCTCCTTATGTGAGTCTATTTGCCTTGCTCTCTGTCTCTCTCAATCTCTCTCTGGAGAACTGTTTGGTACTTTTTTTTATGGATAGTGGAAGCGGGGAGGGGATAAAGGGGCATGGGGAGTATCACGATGAGAATCGAACCCACAACTTTTTGGTTGTTAGGTTGAGGGCGGTGTCACTACACCAACTCCTCTTTCTCAGTTTGGTACTATTTGTGATCTGCTATGATCTCTTGTACTTGATTAATGAATGATAGGAACCCTTTGATTTAGTCTCTCTGAGAGAATTGTTGTTGTTCATTTAACTGATTAGTTTAGGCACAATATTCTCGGCATGGTGGCATTGGTGTGTTGCAGTTATGGTGCTGTTTAAAGGTCTCTTCCTTTTGTTTGCCTAAGGGGGGAAAAAAGCCATGCTGTATCTAAGAGACTTATGTTGGCTAGTCAATCCAAGTTTTCATCCCATTAAAGGGCAAAGCACTCCAAGTCTGGAATTTTTTTTATTTCACAAAGAATCAAATCATGACCTTGCTTAATGGGAAAATACACTAAACCATAGCCCCATCGATGATTTTGCTTAAGTTCTAGACTGGAAATATAAGTAGGGGAACTGGCCTTTCTTGAAACCTAGATCATTATGGTCATATTGCATAGGCAGCATTTATTTTTTTCAGTAGGCCTCAAATGCTATGGGCATATTGGATCTCAGTAAGATTTGCCATCCCTCTGTGTGAACACCATTTCTCCACCCCTTCTAGCTGGTGATTTTTCTATATTGGTTGGTTCTTCAAAAAGCTTCACAAGTTTTTTTCTGTCAGCAAAGAGAACAGCTGCGGCAGCTGTGAGCAGGAAGTGATAAACTGATTCTTGATTTAAGATTTGCGTTGACATGCAAAATGTGACCAAATGCTTCTCGGCAATATTTATTGTCAATATGAGCATCATCACCGGTTTAGCTGCATTTGGAAGTTCAGCAAGAGGCTCTGTGGTATTTTTGTTGTGCTTTCCGATTGAAACCGTTTTTTTTAATGATTTCATGATTATGCTTTTACTTTATTTTTGTGGATGCATACTTGATTTTCTTAAGTTGTTTGGCATGTGGTTATGATATATGCTTCCTAAAATATAAGATCTGAAGTATCAAATGAGTCATTCTCCTTTATCAATTTTTGGCAGATTATATTAGCATCTTTGAAGCATGTGAATATTGTTTAGCAGTTTTGTACTTCTCCATGTGTAACAACACTCCCAAACCAAGCTTTATCAGGGAAAAGATAAGAATTGTGAAGTGGCAACGAGGATTTGGAAAATTTAATCTGTTAGAAAGAGCCTATGGCTTGGCGTGGTTGCTTTGAGAAGCTGCAGCCAGTGTGGGTTTCTCCTAAGAGCTGATGACAGTTGGAAATCTGAGCCTCGGTAAACTATTGAAGGATCAGATCTATGGATTCTTTAAAATGTGTTCTATCTAAATCTTAAATTTTCAAAACTTCACCAGACTTACTTGGTAAACGAAATGAATGCAAACAGAAAATGAAATATCGGCAACCATACTATCATGTGGAGGAGCAGAACTTTGCTTGAGTGAATTTTCTGTCTGAGCTTTTCAGTGTGGCTTCCACTCAAAGCTGAGTTGGAGGAGGTTCATCCTTGGAGTGGGCTCACTGGTTGCACTCTAATGATAACCCTTCCCTCTCCGATGATGCCCTGTTGTTTTACTCTCTGCTGTGTCCCTATTTTCTTTTCTTGCCTTTCTTTGTGTTACTAATTGATGGGAATTTACACTGGTGACACGTGACAGAGGTAGACAATTTTCATTTCGGATTTTTGTAGCTTGTAGGCTTCTGACGTACTGGGTGAGTGGAATGCTTTGCAATTGTTGCATGATGGTCCAAGCTGGAGAAAATACTTGCTATTCTTCCAATTTGGTAGCATGGGCTGCTGATTTTTCACACACACACATATTTAGTTTTTTTTGTTTTTATTTTGGAGTAAACCTCAATGTGGATCTTGCAAATCGGCCACCCCCCTGTGCAAGCAACTTTGTGCTGCAGTTTGTCCTTGCTAGCTGATGGTTATTCAAAATTAATTGTTTCTTCAAAAAAGCTTCATGAGATTTTCTTTGTTATCAAAGAGAGTGGCAGTGGCATCCATAAGCAGAAAGTAAAGAAGCTGATTCTTGTTTTTAAATATATATAACACAATGCTTCTCTGTAACAATTATTGCCAATGAGAGCATCGTTAATAGCTTTATGTGTGTTTGGAAGTTCAGGGAGAGGCTCCATAGTATTTTTTATAATGCTTTATGATGAAAACCAATTTTAGTCAATGATTTTAGAGCTCTGCTTTTATTTTAGTTATGCAGTTGCGTGCTTGATTTTCTCTGGCTGGTTAGCAGGTGATAACTGATTATGAAGTATCAATCAGTATCACCTATTAAATTTTGACAGATCAAATTAGTGTCTTTAAAGCACTCCAATATTTTGTGCGATTGTCTTGGTCTTTTTCCTTGGGCAACAACACTCCCAAACCAATATCTGCCAGAAAACATTAACTGGAAGTTGATGCTTCTGGAAAAAGATAAAAATTGTTAAGGGGCTATGAGGATCTCTTGGAGAAGAAAAGTTGGAAAATCTAAGCTGTCACAATGAACCTATTGCTTGGCGTGGTCGCATTTAGAAGCTGCAGCCAGCGCAAGGTTTCTCTAAAGAGCTGATGACAGTTGCAAATCTGAGCCTACTATTTAAAAATCGGATTTATGAATTCTTCAAAATGTGTTGTCTAAATGTTGATTTTTCAAAACTCCACCAGACTCATCTGGTAAGCAAAAGGAATGGAAACTGCGAATGGAATGACTGGCAACATGCAATTGTACTATGCTAAAAAAAAAAAGAACCTGCAACCTTACAGACATGCTGTGTGCCAGAGCTTTGCTTGGGTGAATGTTTGTTTCTTTCACTCGAGCTGAGTTGGAGGAGGTTTGTCCTCGAGTGGGCTTGTTGGTTTGCACTCTGATGATCGCCATTCCCTCTCTGAAGATGCCCTGTGGTTTTTCCCTCTGTTGTGTCCCTTTTGGTCCTCTGGTATTGGTGACACACATTTACCAATTTGAAACTTTTGCAAAATGTTTTGTATTATTTGTGCAATTAACCCTACCATCATCACGGCGTTATAACGATTTTGACAGTTTCTATTAATGGTGGACATGCTTGTAACATTTTGTTCCAACGGATCACAAAAAATACATTTTGTACTCTATTGGAACTTTTCCAAAGCCTTTTGTACCTATTGTGCAATTTACCCGGAAAATATGTATATACCCAGAGCTGTGTACATACATTTTTGTTTTTTGAGAAGGAATATGTACATACACACATATATGCATTGATGCTACTGAGACAATGGAGCTTCCCCGCCTCAGAGATTGGAAGCATGTGAGGTAAGCAAATGGGGCTATGAGGAAAAAGAAATGTGGGAAATGTCAGGCTAATATACAGAGAACTGTTTGCATCTTGGCATGGCAGCTCCGGGGGCTGAGCTGCAGCCATGGCGGGTTCCTCCATCCCAATATGCCTGAAAAATGCTGACCTATCTGAGCCCTTAACTTCTGAGTTTTTACGTCTGAGATTGTGGCCTGCATGATCTGGATGATTTTTGTTTGATTCTCATAAATGAGGCTTTTCATGCCCTTTTTTCTAACTTTTTGAGACTCAGATCAATTTTCCTCTGCTCTACGGGCTGATAGTTATGTTACTTTTTGGTGCTATCATTATCATCATTATAATCAACCTTTTGGATTTTTTTTTTGGGTGCAATTCTACACAAGAACTTCATTGGCTGCACAGCAGAGCTTGTTATCATCTTTACTACCCTACAGGAACTAACAGTTATTGCTTCAGCAAAAGATTTTAAATATAAGGGGCAATGAGGCTTTGTGGAAAAGGGTAAAGGTGAGAAAAAAAAACTTACCTGCACATAAAAATGTCTAATCTGGCATGGCAGCCCTTTTAGGCTGCGGCCACATCCTGTTCACTGCTCAATAGAGGGGGGAATAATGACAATTAAAATTGAGATTGCTTTGCTTTCAGATATGGAGAATTATTGCTTTCCAGCATAAATGTGGCTGCCGACTGCAGCATATTGCAGTACAACCAGGTTGGAAGCCACTGATAATAGTTAAAAGCCAGTCAAAACATACTATGTGCTTCATCTCACACTGCTGCGGTCTGTGAACAAAAGCTAAAGAGATTGATGATTTCTGGACATGTGGACATGCAATGCAGTCAGAAAGTGCGGCTCCTGGCCTGCATGGCGTTGCCTTAATTAGCAGCAGCTACAGCCTTATCCTTGGTATTTGGAGATCATTGTTGTTTGGCATGGAGGATCAGCGCATTAAGAATTACTGAAGTGCTTCCTTGGGGCTTTCTGACTGTTTCTTCAACCTGTCAATTTAAGAATTCAGGCAAAAAAAAAAGAAAGAGGAAAAAAATATCAATTTGAGCATGAGGTGACATCTTGCAGGTGAAAATTCTTTGTATGCTTAGAGAGCTGACTGTCTGTTGGGGCTGCAGCACAGTAAAGCTGCTGCCTTGATTGGCCTAGTAAGACGAATCTGAGCTGATGAGTTTCATAACTGCTCTCTGTTCTGCCTACATTTGTCTTTAGGTGTTGCTGGTTTATTGGTTTTGGAATTAATTTGTCTAGGAACAATTTGTTGTTCTGCAGCTGTTATATGCTTTTCTAATAAATTCTAGTAGATGTCTTCTTTGAATGTTTTATATGGATCTTGTCAGACTGAGGTCATTCCAGAGTCTGGACATGGACTGGCTGAACCTGGGTTGGATATGGCCTGGACTGAGCAGCCCAAATTGCTATATTTTAGGGCTTGCTTCTGTTCCCAGTCCTCCCGGTCCCTAAGGTATACAGTTACTCACTACGCTCATTGTTTCTTGATAGGTGCTGAACCAAGTCTTGACTGCTGCTTCTGCTTCAGCTTCCGCCTCTTTTCTTTCTTATTTTAGTGATCTCTGGTTAAGTGGCTTCTTCCCAGGTGAGGTGAAAGAAATTACAATTTTTGTTTTTAGGTTATATAAATAGTAGACTCCTGGCCTAATTAGTGGACTTCAGGCAAAGTGGCCATCCCTATGCGTGGTGGCTTTGTATGCTGATATACACTGGGTAAGTGTGTGCTGTGAATTTGAGAACAAGGCTTTGCTCTTGCATGGGCAGCAGTCTTGGCTGGTCGAGACTGGAGCTCATGATTTCCTGTAGGTTTGGTTTTTTAAGACCCAGTTACTTTGCCTGGTAATCCAAAGAGCAGCACTTGTAGCTGGATAGGAGCTGTAAATGTCTCAATTGGTTGTGTACTGCCCAACAGTAAATAAATGCTGATGCTTCAGGTGTAAATTAAAGGAGCAAGCAAGATTTTTTGAGGGGATATGTGTTAGAAAACTATGGATAAGTGTAGCGGCTTCAAGATGGTGCAGGTTCTTGTAGATTTCTGATGGCCAATTGCAAAATTTAAGCCTCAGTAAACTGTTGAAATTTAGAGCCATAAGAACTTGTACTTGTAATGCTTTCTCACCCATCAGTTGTGTTCTTTCGTTAGGCGTCATCATTGTCTTCTCCTTGTCACTCATCATAGCTATTGGTCAGGGTTGGTGGCAGCTAGACATAAAAAGCGAGGATGGGAACGGGGCTATTATGAAAGATAACTTAGAATGTCAGGCAAATGCAGAAACTGTCTGTGTCCTGGTGTGGGGAGGCAAGGACGGACTGCCTTAATCTCCATTATTGATATTAGGGCTGAGTTTGTCAACAGGAATCCGAACAGACATAGATTGCCAAAAGTACATTGCTAGGGACATAAATAGTACAAAGTCCGAGACCATGGTCGTAGTCACATCAGCTATTGCTCTTAGACACATAAACCAGTCCATAAATCTTCCCTTATTTTAGTACTTGAGGCTTTTCTTTCACTTGACATGCTTCTGGAACCAATCCAACATGTCCTGATGAGCCTCTTCGGCGCTCTTGACAGCTGATTCATCTTCAAGATTGTATCTCACTGACCATCCATGCGATACCCCCGGAAAAATCTTGACGTAACTCTCAAACTGCAATCAAAGCTCCCAGGAATTAGAATCCTTTATTAAAGGATTTAAGGATTTTGAGGATGACTCTGACTATTCACGAGCCGAGGACCAAGCGAGGAAGCCGTGGTGAGAAGAATGGCTTTTGTCCTACCTCGGCTTTCGCAGACAAAGCCTCCCCAAACCTTTTCAGATCTTCTTGGGGAGAAGCATGATCGATCTCTGCTCCGAGAAAAGCAATCGGGATCTTGACAGCTGGAGAGCAGACCAGGACATACCAAGAGTTACTTGGAATCTTAAGAAAAGAAAATTCAAGGTTTCATTAGTACGTGCTTGGTCTGAGAATAGATGCCCCTTGAGAATTTACCATTGCCCCAACTCTCCTGTTCAGTAGATACCTTCAAAGTTGTTGGGGCTTACCTGATCGGTTTTGTATATAAATCTTCACAAGCAATAAGGGACATGGGTTTACCCTCAATTTCATCTTCTGTAATCTTTCCAGGATGCAAAATGACCGCTGCTCGAATGTCATCAGAACTTGCCAATTTCACCAGCACCTTCCCTGAGACAAGAAGCCAAATGAGAACCTCATTGCCTGAGCTAACAGCGGCTCTGAACCAACGGATGGTACTTTTCCGCCGTTTTCCAAGAATCCGGCTGAAGTCTTTGAAGATAAGGTTCAGAGATCTTGGCTGCTACCTCCCCAGCAGAAGCCGGCAGCGCCCATTGCACGTACACCTTTAGTTATCAAAGCAGCAATCACTAGCTTCGCATCTTCATATCCTTTGTCCTGAAATAAGCAGACAGACAAGGAACAAGATACTAGAGAATAAATTCGATATTTTAAACTCCATCTGCAAGGACGTGATGTCTAAAGCCATAGGCTTCGGCAAAACTCAATGCTCACCTGGAACGTCTCAGCATATCTTCCTCATAAAATCAACTAAGATCTCTGCATGTGAGGTAAAGAGACTTACGGTGCTGTGCAGTTTCCGCCATGCTTCCCGATCAAAGTTCGGTTTGCTCAGGTCGACAGGGTCTCCGTACAAGAAATCGGGAACCACAACTAAGAATCCAGCTGCTGCAACTTTATCTGCAAGTTTCCTTTTTCAACAAAAGCAGCTTCAGTTACAACTAACCGCAAGAACATCCATCCAGCAGGAAAAAAAAGAGCTGAGGAGGATTATGTCGTATTAAGGAGGGCTATGAAAGCTTCCAAGAAAAACCCTAAAATGTCCATGACCCTCTTCAAAACACCATGATCTTACAATATAAACCTCCGTCCAGAAAAGGCGTCCTTTCAAGCAATCAATTGCGAGTAGAACCTTTCTTTTGCAGGTATCATACGCTAGCTACAATAATCGTACCTCAGATTTGGCGCTTCATAACCTGCACGAAGTTTGAGACAGACAAAGTGAAAATCAACGAGCAGAGTGAGATACAGTGAGGTCTCGAGCCATCCAAAGAACCGCCGAAATAGAAGAAGATCGAGGATTCGGTAATCCCTCCCGACTAACCGAACACATCGGAAATGAGGAGGATAGCGAGCTCGGACTCGGAAGGGCCAGTGATGTAAGCCTTGAGCCCCGCGAGTTCTTCGACCGTCCCGGCTCCAGCTCCAGCAGCCGGGATGCTCGGCGGGTTCTCAAAGCACTGAGGCCCTGACATTCTCGCCGGATTCGATCGACGGATCGGTAGTGACCGATCGATAACAATGGAACGAACGGTGTCAACTGATCTCCACTGGCACTTGGTGCTGATTTTGATTTCCCGCTTGAGAGGGAACGGAAGGCGAGTATACATAGTGGGCGAGAAATTTTCCATCACGGAGTACGGACGGTCCGGACGTGGCGTCACCACATGCGTCACCTCACATGCCTTTGGACCACATGTGAAATTGACCAAGATTTGTATGGCTCTCGATGTAAATCCAATAGATTTTTTGTCTCATAATTTAATAAGCAAATTGATATTATGTAAATTTTGGTTCGAATTTTACCAATAAAAAAATTACATATATAAATATTATTGAATTCAATTTTTATTAATGTGATTTTTTATTTGTATTAATATAAAAATATAAATTGGTAAGTGATGAATTTTCTTATAAACATATTACTTTTATATTTTTCAGTATATGATCATATTTTCGACCCTTACCCCGACGTCACATGGTTTCATGATTTACTATTAAATACTTGCTTTCAATAATTATACTTAAATTAATATTTTTCTTTCTTATTTGGATGAAGAGACAACTAAATCGGACATTCTCTTTTATATTTGGACCTATAACAAGTTGAGCAGTCTATTTCATACTGGACTTCAACAAGTTTGCCTTCCAGACTCGAACTTAACAAAGTGCAAGTTTACTGACTTGAATTCTATATTTAATAAGGATACTGATAATTATTTATTATCTTTTTAAAAAAAATTAAAATCTAAGAACCGAGCAGGAATCGTGTTTCGGATGAAATACAACAACACGGGTACTATACTACTATGGCAGAAATCCGGTACCCGGCTTATCAGCTATGCCTGCCTCTTAAATAGATAAAGCAGTCCATATCACATGAGAGTCGTCGCTGGTTAATGTTTGAAGTGGTGCATTGCGGCTCTCATTCACTTAACGTGCTTCAGGAACCAATCCAACATGTCTCGGTGGGCCTCTTCGGCACTCCTGACGGCCGACTCGTCCTCTGGACTGTACCTCACCGACCACCCGTGCGATACCCCCGGGAAGATCTTGACGTAGCTCTCGAACTGCGGTGGTAAAATGTTTCCCATTAAGGAACAAACTTGCTCGAAGGACCAATGCAGGAGTTTTTCAGTAGAGCAAGAACTTCAAAACTACCTCAGACTTCTTAGCAGCCAAGATCTCCACAAACTTTTTCAGCTCTCCCGAGGGGAAGATCCGGTCATTCTCCGCTCCAAGGATTGCAGTCGGTGTCTTAACAGCTGAAAAACAGACCACCCCCCAAAAAAGAAAGAACGCAGTGAAAGTTGCTTCTGCTAGGATGAAGTATACGGTCTCGTGATCTGAGTTCATAACAATGCCTTGGCTACTGTTAGACTTGTAGGATATTCAGCAGAGACCGGACTTGGCTTACCCTTGATTTCATCTTCGGTGATTTCTCCGGGATGCAAGATGACTGCTGCTTGGATGTCATTCGAACCTGCCAGTTTCGCCAAGACCATTCCTGAAACAAGAAGCCAATTGGGAACCGTATTGTGACTCAACCGAGTAACAACTTCTGAGGCAGAATGCTTCCATTTCCTGCCATTTTTTTCTTCTGCGAATTAAGCCGAAGCATTTTTGAGGATGAATGAGATCAGAATCTAATTAACCGTTACCTCCCCAACAAAACCCAGCAGCACCGATCGCACGGACACCTTTAGCTCTCAGAGCTGCAATCACAAGCTTCGCATCTTCGCATCCCTTTTCCTGAGGAAAGGACGTCAAAGGTCTCCCAGACATGCCAGAATTTGTTAAAGAACCAACTGGCAAATTTAACCTATGAGTTATGTCAAAACTACATCGGATCGGGATCGAGAGAATATTGAAGTCCCATAGGTGCGTAACAGCATGTTAGATCATGCATGCACCCATTAAACTCGTAGTCAAATTCTTCTTGTCTCTGGGTTGATGTCTTTCTAAACCGACAAGCTCTTGTTTTCTGAGTTTGCATTCTCACACGTTTCTTCTCGAAAAATCAACTGAGGTTTCCGTCAGGGAGTAGCAAAACGACTTACCGGGGGATGCGATTTCAGCCACGCATCTCTACTGAAGTTAGGATCACTCGGGTTGGCAGGAACCCCGTACAGGAAATCGGGAACCACGACTAGGAATCCATCTGCTGCCACTTTATCTGCAAGTTTCCTTTTACGCCAAGAGAGCTTCAGATACATAGTACATATAACATATATGCTCAAATCTAACAATGATATGAACCAGTTGCATGGAACTTCACGGATCGAGAAGCTCCTCCATCGTCAAGAAGATGATGCAATAGTAATTACTAATTAGCTCCTGATATAGTCGGTTCGGGAAGTTCAACAACAGTTTGCATATACTCTTTAAGGACCGGGTATATGATATGAAAAGAATAGAGGGATTCAGAATGACAGAGAAATTGAACAATTGTAGACTCCTTTCCTTGCACGAATCACATCACCATCATACCTCAGGTTTGGCGGTTCGTAACCTGCAAAAAGCATCAGAGGAAGGCAAGAGAAGACGGATCAACTCGCGGAAAAGAGCTCAGAGTCGCGAAAGGAGAAGAAGATACATAGATGGCGGGCAATCCTCCCGACTCACCGAAAGCATCGCATATGAAGAGGATTGCTAGCTCGGAGTCAGGAGGGCCGGTGATGTACGTCTTAAACCCCGCGAGTTCTTCAACCCTCCCTGCCCCGGCTCCAGCACTCGGGATGCTCGGCGGGTTCTCGAAGCACTGAGGCCCTGACATTCACGCCGGAGGTAAGTTGATCGAGAATGGATCAGAGTGTGCTGACTGGAGTTCTTTGCAGTCTCCTTTACTGAAATTCTTTTGGTTTTCGGACCGAGAGGGACCCATCTTGGACTTCCTGACGTAGCTTCGTCACTGCATGCGTCAAGGGGGCGGCTCTTCTCGACGAGCTTGTCTCTCGTGCCAAATTCAATAAAGTATTGATAACTTTATTTGCGATAATTTTGTAGATAAACCTCATTTATGTAAAAGAAAACGTCTCACTTTATAGGAAAGAATAACCCAATATAGTGACATTCGCCAACTTCAAATCAGGAGGATCCAATATGTGACTTTGTCGATGAGGTGTTTGGTACCTAATTACTTCTCTAGTCCTTAGATCCATAGACTTTTCTATAATAATAATAATAATAAATTAGGCATTGATATATGTACTCCACACCCAATATGGCTGACTGATTCGACCACCCAGTTGGCCGCCTCCACAAGTCGTCCTCACCGGGACAACCATGAAGTCCAGGCAAGGACGACCACCGAGACAATCACCTCCATAGGCCGTCCTCCTGGGGACCTCTGAAAGTCGGTCATGCCCCCAAAGCCATCTGAGCCACGTCCTCCATAATGTCTTGGACATCTTGTCCCCCAAGGTTGTACTTGAGGACAAGCCATGCAAACCCGTACTCTGCTACCTCAGCCAATGTTTAATCATGTTATGCCCATACCAGCTAAGACTCTTCTCTCTTCCCCTCACTCATACTCACTCTGGCTCGGGCATTAAGGAGGGCCACTCTGAGCACCACTGCTCGGTCTCGGCTTCTGTGCAGGTCTCTGGAAGTTACCCCCGTCTCTTGAAGCTCCCAGGCAAACCACCTGCTCTTCTAGGCCCATATGTGCCCGAGCTCCAGCCACATGAAGTCCACAACCGAAGAACCCATCAAGCATGATCATAATTCTCGAATTCGAATTGTTGTGACCTCGACTGTGCGGTGGTGATCACCACCCCTAAACTGTTCTCGTCTCGCTCCTTTAATTATTTATAGATTTTTTTAAAACATAAAAATTTCAGATTGTTTGCAATTTCTTGGACCAATTCAATTGGGCGTTTCCCTTGTAAAAGAGAGCGGCTCTGGGCTTTAACTATTGAGTATTGAGCTAGACCGTTTACGTGCCATGCCTACTGAATGCCTTCCGAGCTGAGCTTTTTTCCTTTTCTTTCTGGCATTCTTTTTCGCTGATAAAACTCTCCAAATAATGATTATCTAGGGTTTGGAGATGGAAATCATTCTTATTAAAAAGAGTCGTTAAGTCATCTGAACCGACCCCATACCGGTCAGCACTATAGCCCCATCGGTAATGGGTCCTCCTCGGGCATCCATCGGCATCGATGCTAATCCCTCGAGGCCCGGATCGGGGGATCGAAAACCATGAAGTTAGTTTGCCCATCGAAATAGCCATCTGGGAAGATAGATCCTAGGAAATAAGGTATCCAACATGATAATATTATTAATTTGGAATAATATATCATAGGTTGAATTTTTATACGTAGGATTTTCATACCCTCTCTTCTTTCTTCTCAACCATTTTTAAATTACCGATCTCTCTTCTAATTAAAAAATTAAAATTCGTGTTTAATAAAGTGTGTACCAGACAAGAGGATGTCAATGAAGACACAACTTACGCGGTTGTGACTCATAATGAGGATGATAAATTATTAGGAAGGAACTCTCTATAGGAGTCGATGCATAATTACTGACAATGGATTGATAATCATACGAGTTGGGTTGAAAAATAGGGCCACTGCGACCCCCCAATAATGACATCGTTGAAATGGCGGCCTGTGTTAGGCTCATCATTTGAATCGAAATCATGCGATTGCGGGCGGGCGGGCGGGCCAGCGGTCGGATTTCAACACGTCCAATCCTCAGTAGCCCACATCTTGAAGTTGGTAAGACACCATCGAGAATTGTCATAGGGACATGACCGGTGCAGCAGTTCAGATCAACCTCCCCCTCTCCCTCTCCCTTTAACAATCATGCCCCGTTAGGCTCATCAAAGTTCTTGATCTGAGCCATATCTCACATATGATGGATAATTCTGCTAGGAAAATTTTGAATTACGACACACATATTCATACAATGAAGAGGAAAAAGAAAGAAAGGGTTCATTTTCAACGTATTATGACGGTGGGTGAAAATTTTCACCTCCCATGCACCGAATCTTCTCGGGATACATAAGTCTTTCTTTGACACTACAATTTCAAGGAATGAATGGTCAAGTGGGCACCCAGGTGAGTGAGCTGTCTTAATTCTCCAAAATAGTCCAATCTTATTTTCCGGTTTACAATGAACGAACGCACATAATCGACCGAGAGAATAAAATGTATATGTCGAGTAATCGATAATAATCTAATAAAAAAATGTCTTAATTTTTTAATCAAAGAATAATATTTTATTTATAAAACCTCGTTCTTACCTAGGATCTAGAGCGATGCTTGCTTACGTATGCTCGACCAACTTATTCATTGACAATGCAAGTAGAAATATATACGTGCGATCATCAAACTCGAAGCTCATTTTTATAATTCTCCAGTCTTTTTCTCCGTATATAAACTAATTATATCTCGCCGTCTCTAATACCTAATATATATATATATATGCACAAATATGTATGTGGGTAATGTGTAATAAATTATCTCTTCATTGGGCATGTCCCGTCCTACTTTGTGTTTATCGCTGACGTCTGTGGCCTGTCCCTCTCACGAAAGCAGTCCCTTTGTCGAGTAATACTAATTGGGCTGTGTCCAGGTGGGACGACGTCTCAGTTCTCATCATCCTCTCACCGTTTCCACATCTTTAGGTTGGCTTTCTTCAACGATCAAAACGACAAAGAAAACAGCTCGATTTGACAGACGGTGTTAGGGTGTCACTAGTACCCATGGATCGGAGTACTGTCATAGGTGGAAATAATTTATACCGTATGCTACCTTTGAGTGGGTTAATTTTGTTCAAATTAAATTAATAAGAGATAGATAATTTTTAGGTACCAGTTAATTTATAAAAATGATTAAAAAGGCAGGATGTGTTTGAAAAACTTTGAAAAAGTGAAATCAGATAGTTGGTAAAATTCAATTCTCATAAATATATAAAATTAATAATCAATAGAATTTTACCATTCACCAATTGACCGTAAATCGGCCGGGACCGGTCTGTCGCTTCTGATAGGATTTGATGTTGAATAGAGACGGAAGAAGAAAAAAGTGAACGCAATACACATGCAGTATCTTAAAAGATTTCATATTGAATTATATGTTCAATGTATACATAATCTTATCTCCACAAGAACATGGCTTGAGAATCCAAATCTGATTCCTGCCTGACTCATCTCGTGCCTTACGGTCCACATCCAATCAAATCTTTACTCGATTGTTCGAGATCTATGATTTCAATGGATATATTGAGAGAGGAAATTAAAGTCACTTCGCATTATCTATGCTTATGATTGATTATATATATATATGTATGTATGTATCTAATTTCAGAATAAATTTGGGAGATTCCACGATTCTTCCATCGTCAAAACTTTTAATAATAATAATAATAATTAAGATTAATTCGTTTCTTCACGAATACCAATTTATGTTAATTTTCTTCATTAAGTCCGTGTTTAGTTGATTCTCATTCACGATTTCTTTTTTTCACACAACTTCAATTTCTCCTCATCCTTGAAGGTAAATTACATGAAAAATCATAACGTGATCTTTAATATTTACCTAAATAAATATGAGATTTACCTGTCTTCTCATTCATTAATAGTATTAACTTTTTCCATGAATAGCTGACATAGATCATATCCATGTGCCTTTTACACGTGGGAGCTTATATATGAAAATTGTGTTATATCATAATTATTATGTTAGCAACTAAGGGAATTTTTAACGACCATTAACTTACGAATTATTTTGTGAGCAAACTATCAAACAAAGACCGATATTGAATGCTATATATAGTTTAGAGAATTTCAGAAAAAAATATCATTATTTTTTTTAGGTAATTTACTAAAAAGTACTATACAATGTACTTTTCTTTTCCCCTTTTTAATCACATACTAAGATTGGAAGCCTGTACATCACAACAACCCCACATTCCCTCGAAGGTATATTAATTTCCAGATGCTATTTGCTTTGGATCAGAACAGCATCTCCATTAGGATGTTTGCATCTTAATTTATGATTTTTTAGGACAAACATTATATCATATATTAAGAAAAATATTCAAAATTACCCAAAAGGGCACAGAATCCACTAAAGAAAAGAAGAAGAAGAAGAAGAAGAAGAAGAAGAAGAAGAAGAAGAAATCTGTGTATCAATCAAATAATCCATGTTAGTGCCATCGTGGGGAACGAAGTGTGGATTCAGTGTCATTAACGGCCCTATGTTTGGATGATTTTGCAAATTTTTAATAGATAAGATCTTGTATTAAATCATGTACATTAAGGAAACGTATGATCAGAAGAACAATCGTAATCCATTATACTCTTAATTATCATTTGCTGCAAACTAAGCTTATAGATCCGTCTTTATATGTGATGTAATTAACGCTGTAGTCCCTATTGATTCTTTTTACCACAATAATGAGTCAAATATTCAATCAATGACCATCAATTTAGTCAATAGGTGAAATTTTTTCACAAGGTATTTTGACGTGCCTAATGACACACATCAGTAATTATATATGATTTTTTTTAATGAAAAAAACCAATGTAATGGTAAAATAGTAAGTATTTAGATCAAATTGGTGGCACTAGAGAAAACATTAGAGGCCCAAGAAGCAGTTGGGTAAGAAGAAATTATAAATTTACCCTTTTTATACTATTCTTTCTTCCCGAAAGTAAAAGCCATTAAAGAGCTTCCATGTCGATCTCAAAGTTCATGTCACCTACCGCGATTTCCCGAGGATTCTGGCAGATCCAGCGATGGGCATCTCCTGTACAATTTACTAGTCCACATGCTATCACTTACAATTTATTCTATTATGTTATGATCCTGGCCCGGTAGCTCGAGCCGTACGCAACCACATATCAGATATATCGGATTCTATATAGAAATCAATCCTACCATGGCTCGTTGCCCCTCGATGATGCACCTCGCCGGAATTCGCTGCATTGTACATGTGCTTTGCAAGTGCCGATGTGGTCCCGTGAAGGTAGGTGAGAGGCCGTAATCCGAAAAAGAAAGAAAAGAAGAAGGTAGGTGAGATCAGTTCGTTGTTTTTCCTTTTCCGTCGACAGAATCTTTGCACATAAGTGCTTTGTTGCGCGAACATTCATATACGTTTCTACATTGGAGTTGATCGATGTTATCCACCTGTGGACCTTAATTTAATTGCCCTCTTCACCCTGTACTACGAACTGATCACGTGGGAAAAAAGACCGGCTGGCTGTTGATAAGACACGCTAGAGATGGATGCCGTCTCGGGCCCTCCTTGCTCCGGGCGTCCCGATTCCATACTAAGACTCTCTCGTCCACGAACGACGCCAAGACAGTAGTCTGGGCGTCGGGTGTAACAGATAATTTATAGAGGTAACGCAAAAAGTGTCAACCCTGAGATCGTTAGGCAGGCTGAGGTCGAGACGTGGCACGAGGAGCACATCCGCCGTCGGGGTGAAAGACGAATATGCCCTTGCTGCATCAATTCCTTGTCACTGACCGATAAATGAGTAGATCAAAGCAACCATATACAAATATACCATTTTCAGGAAAAAGAAAAGAGAGGAAAAAGAGGACAGAGGTGATCAATTGAGACTTCTTATGCCCATTATTCTATTGTTGATAAGGTGGGCGGTTGAACCACCAACACCAATGTGGTTGTTGGGGGCTGAAAATCGAAGAGGACAGAAGATGGTTCCATCACCCCCAACCGACCGAGAAAACCCTAACCCTAACCCTAACGGACGCAGTACCCCACGACCCCCCCGCCCGCCACATTCCACCTACTGGCTAAGCTTTGATGTCAGTGCCCTCACCCACCGAAGGGGAATAATTTCCTTCTCGGGATGCTCCACAGTGGTCCTCCACGAAATTCACCCGTATCTTGTGGTTAATAATGCAAATAAGAATAGGAGAATCCGAATGTGTATGCATGAATCTTCTCCTTCCTCCTTCTAACCGATCAATAACAGAATTTTATCTTCGTACACAAATGAAAGATAATCAATTCAAGTGATAAAATTCTCATTTATGGTGACGTATTGTATATCTACACTATTGTTATTGGATAAAGTTAGTTGATAAGAGGGTTATCATGGATCCCTTGCATATGGACAAAATCTATCTAAAAATGTATGTAACATGGTCGTGAGATTGGGTGTTTTCACGGGGTTTCAGGTTGTCTGGTGCTCGATCTTAGGAAGAGATACAAGAGAGAAAGAGGTGTTACACTAATCATCAAAATGGAGTTTGGACCTCCACAAACACTGTACTGGGATGTTCTCTCTGTCAGCGTCTCTACCTAACCTAACCACTCGGAGATTTTCTTTTCTTTTTTTTCATTTTTTGAGAGGAATTATCGGCATCCACTTTTTGCCTTCCAATTTTTCATTTAAAAAATAAATATTTTCAATGGCCAATAGAAAAGGATTTAAAGGTAATTTTCTTCTTCCTATTTTTAATTTTATTTTTTAAAATCAGGAAGTGGATAAGCCGAATTGAGCACAGTTGGGGGGGGATGATGGTGGCCGGTCGGGGTTGTCCTCTCGATTTTTTTAATGTCAATTTGGGGTGGGTGGGGCCCATCGGCTTGGCTGTCTCGTTTCCGGCACCCACTTCATATATATAAAAATAAACATGCATATTTTAAAATTTTGATAAATTCAAAAATGATTGAATAAATATTTATTTATTTTATTCTGTCAATAATGAATATGACAATGTTAAACTCTATTTACATCTCATTCATATATATATATATATAACACATATATTAATATGTAGTTAAAATTTAATATTATCATATCATTATTTACATTTCAGTTATAATAAGTAATATAATATATTTTAATATGTAATAAAGTTAAATATATAAAACTTATTTGGATGCTCTAAAACATATATGATTTATTTGTTACATCTTGAGAGGTGTATGCCGTGGGTGGAATCCTCATCGAACCAATTAAGCACACCGTGGTAATATGTTAGTGGTTCATATTACTTATTTCCTAATATCATTTTTCCCCCTTGTGTAGGCGACTGTTGTGCGTGCAAGACAGTAAATCTTAATTAATTGGGATGCGACAAGAATTTATTCATGAATTAATATAGTACTCTAAGTCATAAGTCTTCCCTATTGCATGACTTGAGTGCAATATATAGTAAGAGTGTCAAATTGTACTGATTAAATCGCATTGAGTTGTTAAATATTGCCAGTGTAGGGAAAAAAAGAGCGGATAAAATGTATCAGGTAAGATGAGGTGATTTCGATATTTTATATTCAAATATCCGATTCGATGCAATATTGGAAGGTAGAATGTAGCTTGCACCTTGCGGGCTTGCCCTCCCCACACTCAAGAGGACTAAACAAATGGGAATGACAAGAGCGCAAGGCTGGAAGAGTAAATAAATATAATATAATATGAAAATAATAATAATCCTCTTAATAATAATACTAATACTACTACTATTACTACTATGAGTACTAATAAAAATAAAAATAAAAATAATCTATTTGCATTTTTAATAAAGTTACAATTATTTAAAATAATTGAATCCCACTTCTGCCCTTCTGCCATGTTTGACTTCGTCCATCGCGTAGCTCCCCAGTTAATATTCCCAAAAATTATTAAGAAAAAAACTCATCGAAACTCGAAACCACAAGCATAGGCTGGAAGCCAAAACCAAACAGCCTCCGAAGGGACAAAAGGACCCGACCACTTTGCAGGCATTCCTTGCTACCGGAAAACCCGGCCGATCTGGCTCCGACATGGCGGCTCTTACGGCGTTGGCATCGGCGGAGGTGCGGGGGGGCGTGTGGGACTGCGTACTGGACATGACGAAGGTGGCCCAGGAGAAGGGGTGCGATCCCCTGCTCTGGGCTGTGCAGCTGACTTCCAGCTTGAACAGGGCCGGCATCAGCCTCCCCTCGCCGGAGCTCGCTGACTTCCTGGTTTCTTACATTTGCTGGGACAACAACGTTCCCATCCTGTGGAAGTTCTTGGATAGAGCTCTGGTGGTGAACATCGTGCCGCCTCTGCTTGTGATTTCTCTGCTCTCCACGAGGTTGGTTGATCTTCGTCGGACCCATTATCCTTCCACCTCACCGTTCGGCCTTAAACATCACCGAGAGTGGTCCTTCCAGTGCCGAATATCTTTGTTGGGAGAGTTTGTTTTGCAGGTCTTTTAACATACATGGGACTTGTTCCACGGGCAATTTTTTTTTTCGATAAATACCATAGGCAATTTTTTTTCGTCGTATCCTTGTTTCCGATCTGTTATCGTTCTCACCCTGTGCTTCTTTTTTCGTTCACCCAGCAAAAAAAGGAAATTTTTTGCTTGCATATTTATAACCCGAAATTCTTTAGCATTTTCATATGTTTTTCATGGAATTGTCAAGTTTCTTTCACTTTTCAATTTTGGGAATCTCTGGTTACATCTGAAGATAATTGGTGTTTGGCAACTCGCGTAGTTGACTGGCGAGTTGAAGCGGTAGGGAGATGAAAGGCTGTTGTGTGTGTCAGTTATGCGTCTCCGAGCAGTGAATTAGTCAACTGAGCAAAATCATTGACTGTTTCTATGGTTTCTGAAATTTTTGTTGGATTTTTTGGGAAAAGTTAAATTTGTTTCTGCTTTCTTGTCTGAATTGTGCAGCCATTAATCCAGATGTAAAAGAACGGGAAAGGATCTCAGATTAGCCAAAAAGTGTGTTTACTTTGTTCAGTTCAAACAGCCCTTTTGTCCCCTTTCTTTGAAACAGTGGACGTTACATAAAATTTTTTAAGTTTTGGATGAACATGAATTGACAGTGCCTGTTCTGAGTCTAAAACTTGATAAATTGCCAGTGACTTTCTGGGTTGTTTATTTCTGTAAATTGACAGAGTGAGTCGTTGAAGTGTTGCAGAGAAAAAGGAGTGTTGCATTCTCATTGTTGTGTATTTTGTTATACTCCCAAATTTTCTCTTTGCAGGGTTATTCCAACCAGGCAATCACGACCAGCAGCGTATAGACTCTATATGGAACTCCTAAAAAGACACGCTTTTGCTCTTAAATCCCAGATAGATGGATTGAACTATCACAAGTGAGTGATACGTTATTTCATCATGGTCCTTATCTTCAATTTTGGGTTGTGCCAATTACTTTGCCTCCTGTGCTGCTCATAATTGGGAATTTCTAAGTAGTTTTTATTGGTATGACTAGTCTTTGCTGATGGATATCCATGTGTTTATATATCCATCCACTTGAAGTTAATTGCGTGCAGCTGTTTTATCTGAAACAGCTAAGATTATGAATTCCTCTTTTTAAGGGCCTCTAAAAGCATAAGTTTTGATTAATGCAGGGTTATGGAATCAATAGATGCTGTTCTTCAGCTTTCTGAAATATTCAGTTTAGCTGAAGCAGATGCTGGGACTGTTGTGGTGGAGTTCATCTTCTCCATCGTGTGGCAGTTACTTGATGCTTCATTAGATGATGAAGGATTGTTGGAGCTAACACCAGAGAAGAACTCCATGTGGGGGGTCAAACCTCACGACATGGAAATTGACAGTTATGAAGGTTTTGAAGAAAAATGGAATGAAAAACAAGGGAGATTACAAAGCGCAAATACTAAGATGGCGATTGAATTGATTGGACGATTTTTACAGAATAAAGTAACTTCCAGAATTCTTTACTTGGCACGCCAAAACTTGTATGTACTTGGCTTTTTTAACTGTCATTCTTTATATCATTTGTTAGTCTGCTGATATAATTCATTAGGCTGCTAATTACTTAGGTAAAGGACATTTAGCTGGGTTATTTAGTATGATCTCATAGATTACCTGATACCATTTTTTTATATAATTTATTTATCTGCTGATTTAATTTGTTAGTCTTCTGTTTACCTATTAAAAAAAGTTAGCTAGGGCAATTTACTAGAATTTTAATTGATTTTTCATAGGAAGTCAGTTAAAGTCTTGTCAGATGTTAGTTATTAAATGCCATTTTTAATCCACCAATTAGATATAATTTGCCATTTCACTACTTGGTGCTGTTTACCCATAATTATACATCTGAAGATGAATCTTTACTAAAATTACTAACTTTGGACTTCCCTCGGGTTTCTATGAATAATTCTATAATTACTTGTGCATTTACTTATTAAAAACTGTGCAAGTTGCTAAATAATGAATTATCACATTATCAGGCCCTCCCACTGGATAGCTTTCACTCAGAGACTGAAGCTGCTTGGGACAAACTCTGCAGCAGCTAGAAGTTCAAAAGTCATTTCTCATGAGGCACTACAGCAGTTAACTTCAGATATTCGAGTAGTCTTGACTCGAGGAATGAAAACGAGTTTGTGCCAGAAGTTTCATGCAGTTATGGCCTTTGGAGCTCTCCCTTCTGCCACTTGTTCAGATCTTTGGCTCCCTCTTGATATTGTATTGGAAGATTTAATGGATGGATATCAAGTTAATGCTACTAGTGCTATTGAAATTGTTACCGGTAAACATTGAATTTTATTTCCTTTCCAGGTTGAAGGTCTTTCTGCCTGATTTTCTCAGCAATATCAGTACTGATAAGTGCAAGGTCTTATCTTATGCAATCATGTCCAGGGATGATTAAGACGCTTCAAGCAATTAATGGGACTACATGGCATGGCACCTTCTTGAATCTTTGGATTTCAGCTCTTCGCCTTGTTCAGAGGGTCAGCATTTATTATTATCTAACACAAGTGATTCATTTTATTGTGAAATAAATTCCACGCTTCAGATAATTGTGAGACATGGCTTCATGAATACATTTATCTGTCTTATCCATAAAAGGAGTTCATCAGTTCTTGATTACCAAATCTTTATTCCTGGCCTTTATTGCCGTTGATCAAAATCTTATTTACCATGTCGATAGCCTTCTGATGCATGTTCTTCACAAGGAAAAGTGTGAATTTCATTACACATCCATTGGAAATGGATAAGAGTCCAAACAGAAATGTGATCTGGATAAAATTACCACAGTTTTCTGCATAACTGTTGGCTATGCCTGCAACGAAGCATTTCAACCCACTCATTGCCTTTTCCCAATTGTTATTTCATAGGAGAGAGATCCTATTGAGGGTCCGATGCCTCGCCTGGATACCCGTTTATGCATGTTGTTCTCCATCACGCCTCTTGTGATCGCTGATCTTGTCGAGGAAGAGGAAAGTGCCTTATCTGAAGCAGCTGCCCATGGGTTCCCCAACCATATAGGAGAAAACACTGCTGAAGGAAATCGCCGTAATGATCTCGTCTCAAGTTTGCAGATGTTGGCTGATTTCCAGGGACTTCTTACTCCACCTCGGTCCATTGTTTCTGCGGCCAATCAGGCTGCTGCTAAGGCTATGCTGTTTCTTTCGGGCATAAGTGTCGGGAGTTCATATTTTGAATGTGTCAGCGTGAAAGATATGCCCTTAGATTGTTGTAAGTGAATAACCTTCATTGTCTGTCAGTTCTTGATTATTATGTGGAAAATTTGATATTTCCTTCTAATTGCTCCTCATTGTACCTAATTAGTTAAATAGAAAAAAAGTCTTCGGATATTCTTGAGGTTACACTTTTGCCATCATAAGTATTTGGAATATATGCACAGTACTATAATACAGTATGCTACTTATATCTAAGATTTGAGACCTAGAAAATGTCACTAGAAATGTTTTGGTCGTGAGAGTTCTAGAGCATGATGATGTACTAACTCTTTCTTTTCCTAAAGCTATGTGGAAATCTTCAATGTGTACTGGGAGAGGGAGAATTTTTAAATTAAGGGAAAATGTATTGTAGCTTAAAAGAATTAGAGACTCAGCTTGAAATGTATATATGAGCTGAACCTGCAAAACTTGAGCTGGATTTCTTGGGTTAAACTTTTTTTCCATTCTCATGCAGCTGGAAACATGCGACACCTGATTGTCGAAGCTTGCATTGCAAGAAATCTTCTTGACACCTCAGCGTACTTCTGGCCTGGATATGTGAATGGGCACGTTAATAAAATGCTTCCTAACCTTCCTACACAAGTGCCCAGTTGGTCTTCCTTCATGAAAGGGGCCCCACTTACTCCAGCATTGTTAAATGCTTTGGTTTCAACTCCAGCGTCAAGGTAAACTAACAATGACATTCCTCCAGAGATAATGGCAATATTTACCTATAACCAAAGGTTTGTTTTTGTAGCTTTGTCACTTCAAAGTTTCTTATGTTTGGTTCATCATACTACTATTGTCTCTATTTGCTGTAGGTGTTTCTTAGAGAACTGGTGGATCTCTTTTGGATAATCATCTATGATTTGCATTTGGACTGTAAACAGTTAAATGATCTACATTTTCTCCCGACTGATTCATCCTCTTAAGTATGTGAAAAAGATGGGATGGAGGACATGATTTTATGATGTTGACAATAAGAACACTCTTCTTAATCTCAATTATTTTATTAAACCTCTACATTCTCTCTTCATCGCAGCATCAGAAGAGGATTTTAGTCAATCCACAAAATGACTACATTGACTACTAGAAGGTTTTAGGCAATGTTATTACTAGCTTAGCTCTTCTGAAAAGTCGGTCATTTGATATGGCATAAGCGCTGAGATGGAGTCTTGGCAATTATTAGATATTGGATGAGTTACCCATCCCGTAGATGAGTTGCACCCAATCAAAATTGATTTGATAGGGATGTATAGGGCCACAACTGGTCCAATTTCCCACTTAAATCATTTTTAATTGGGTGTTGGTCTTCCTTAGTAGATGAGGGATGCCCAATATATGCTTCCAGGCAATCCCCTTTTTAAGTTATTACTGTTCTGCTTTTGTCCTTTGATGTTTTATATTCTCTAACGTGTATGTCTATACTGACTTGCTTATGAATGAAGTGCTAAAACCAAGCTGTTTACACTACCTGCGCAACTTGCTGCTAGTACAAGCCATTTAAGAAGATCAATAAATTCATGCAAGCCAGAAGAAAATTATTGCCTCATCTATCTTCATACGATCCAAATGCACTTTTGCCTACATTATAGCTCTCTGTCATATTGAAAAATACCAGTACAGGGTTTTATTTTTCTACTTTTCTTGTGTCATCATTTTCTCTTACCTGAAGTCTGGGAATCACAAAGGGATATTGCACTTTTTGCTAAAATTAAGAAGTATGGTAAAATCACTGAACTGAAGCTCATGTATTTATGGAAGTTTAGCAGAGCTTGAGAAAGTATTCGAGCTTGCAATAAAAGGATCCGAGGAGGAGAAGGTGTCAGCTGCTACAATTTTTTGTGGAGCTTCCCTACTTCAGGGTTGGAATGTACAGGTCAGCTTTAATTGATGATTCATATTTTGCGCACAATCCCAAAACAAATCTGCAATATCTCGTGTTATTTTTATTCCCAATGTTTAATTCCTATATTTGTATCACTTCCCTTTACTAAAAAAGAATCCTTTACTGAATTCCTTCTTTTATGCAGGAACACACTGTTGATTTTATTACAAGATTGCTCTCTCCTCCCATTCCAGCTGATTATTCTGGGGATGATAGCCATTTGATTGCGTATGCTCCAGTGCTTAATGTACTGATCGTTGGAATAGGATTGGTTGATTGCATTCAGGTTTTCTCATTGCATGGTTTGGTAAGTTAGCAACTTTAAGTAAGATACATGTGTAGTGTGCAAGTGAATTGCAACCAAGAGATATGGCCCCCTGTAGGTCCCACAAATTGATTATTGAGATTCTTATGGTGGCAACACTTCTCAGACATTAATCACCTCATCCTTGTTTAATATACTGCGACCTCCTAGATGGGCTTTCTGCAGTTGAAAAGGTGTTTAGTGACCTGCTAACTCCTAAATGAGTTCATTGTCAAAAGGGGAAAATAATATTTTCTCACAATTCATGTCATTCTCTACTTGGAAAAATTATTTCTAACTCAAACTTCATTTCCTATGACCAGGTTCCTCAACTAGCATGCTCATTAATGCCCATTTGTGAGGTTTTTGGGTCTTGCATACCCAATAGCTTGTGGACTCTCCCAACAGGAGAAGAAATCTCTGCACATGCTGTCTTCTCTAATGCATTTACACTCCTCCTAAAGCTTTGGAGATTCAACCACCCTCCTCTTGAACATGGAGTCGGAGATGTCCCAACTGTTGGCTCCCGACTAACTCCTGAATACCTTCTCTTGGTTCGAAATTCCCACCTCATGTCTTTGGGGATTGCTCATAGAGACCAAAACAAGCGGAGACTAACGTCAGTTGCTTCCTCATCATCTCAGAATCCTGTGTTTGTCGATTCATTCCCAAAGCTGACAGTATGGTATCGACAGCATCTGGCCTGTATAGCTTCCACGCTTTCTGGTCTTGTTCCAGGATCACCAGTCCATGAGATCGTTGACAAGCTCTTGACTATGATGTTTCGTAAAATCAATGAAGGGGGACAGTCTTTGACTTCAGTAAATTCAGGGAGCAGTACCTCATCGGGAACTCGGAATGAGGATTCAACTCTGAGACCTGAATTATCAGCGTGGGATATATTGGAGGCTGTGCCTTATGTGGTTGATGCTGCTTTAACCGCTTGTGCTCATGGGTGTCTTTCTCCTCGTGAATTGGCCACTGGTGAGTCTGATGAAAATTATATTAATATGTTAGTATTTAGTAGTCATACATGGGGCTAAATGTTGCCATGCCATCAGCATTCTGCAAAACTGATGTGCTGTTACATGGGATAGATTCTGTCATCCTATGTTATACGGGATGGATTTATAGCTTGCCATTTTATTTATCTGCTGTAAGTGATCTTCTGTAGATATGCCTTCGAGTTTTTATTGTTTGCCCCATAAATGCATTCATTCAAACTGATGCAAACAGAGATTTTTATTTATCTTTCAGGGCTCAAAGATTTGGCCGATTTTCTTCCAGCGTGTCTGGCAACTATTGTGAGCTATTTCTCAGCCGAGGTGAGCCGCAGCATATGGAAGCCAGTTTTTATGAATGGAACAGACTGGCCTAGCCCTGCAGCAAATCTTGCCAACGTTGAGGAACAAATTAAGAAAATTCTTGCTGCCACTGGAGTCAATGTGCCAAGCCTGTCTGCAGGTTATTTTCTGTGTAGTTGTCAAACTCTTAAAACCTATACTTAAGAAAACAACAGGTGTCTCTTCAGTCCAAGACGTGGGTATGTCTTGTGGAAAACTTATCAGATTGCACCTCCTAAACTGATGCTTTACCTGGACACATCCTGTGAAGTTTGATTTACATTTTTCTCTTTGCTTCCTCATTGCATAAGAAAAAAGAGAGATTAGATCCGTGAAACTTGAGGAACTGAATTTCTGCCAATTCATGCAGGGGAAATTTCACCAGCCACCCTCCCACTGCCTCTGGCAGCGTTTGTAAGCCTCACTATAACCTACAAGATCGACAAGGCCTCACAGCGGTTCCTTAATTTGGCTGGGCCAGCCCTGGAGTCCCTGGCTGCAGGCTGCCCATGGCCCTGCATGCCGATTGTGGCCTCTCTGTGGACCCAGAAGGCCAAGCGTTGGAGTGACTTCCTTGTCTTCTCTGCATCCCGCACGGTCTTTCTCCACGATAGTGATGCCATTGTCCAGCTCCTCAAGAGCTGCTTCACCTCCACCCTTGGCCTCACTTCTGCTCCCCTGTCGAGCAGTGGTGGGGTTGGGGCCCTTCTGGGGCATGGATTTGGTTCACATTTCTGTGGTGGGATGACCCCTGTTGCCCCTGGGATCCTCTACTTGCGGGCCTACAGATCAATTCGGGATATCATGTTCATCACCGAGGAGATTGTCTCCCTCCTGATGCACTCTGTAAGGGAGATATCAAGGATCGACCTTGCTAGAGAGAAGAAGGCAACCGAGATGATGAAGAGGTATGGGAGAGTTTCTCTCAGTGGAGTGATGACTCGAGTCAAACTCGCAGCCTCTCTTGCAGCCTCACTGGTGTGGCTCTCGGGCGGCTTGTGCCTTGTGCAGTCTCTGATAAAAGAAACTCTTCCCTCGTGGTTCATCTCTGTCCACTGGTCAGAGAAAGACAAAGGGTCATCAGAAGGAATGGTAGCAATGCTTGGCGGCTATGCTCTGGCTTACTTCACGGTACTGTGCGGGGCCTTTGCTTGGGGGGTGGACTCATCCTCGTCAGCTTCAAGGCGGCGGGTTAAGATTCTCGGGACCCACATGGAGTTTCTTGCCAGTGTGCTCGACGGGAAGATATCCTTGGGGTGCAACTGGGTCATGTGGCGAGCCTACGTGTCTGGGTTTGTGAGCCTGATGGTAGGCTGCACTCCTAACTGGGTATTGGATGTCAATGTTGACGTGCTAAAGAGGTTGAGTAGAGGGCTCAGGCAGTGGAATGAGGACGAGCTTGCCCTCGCTCTGCTGGGGGTGGGCGGATCCAGGACAATGGGAGCAGCCTCGGAGTTGATAGTGCAGGACGAGTTTTAGATGCTCCTTTTTCCTTGTATTCAAGCTTGTTTTCTCTGCAATTTGGGGCGCTGATTAGATGGGTGTAGTTATAGTTGTAAGTTGTAGTTCTGACGTAGAGAAGCTGTGGAAGAATAAAAAGGCTTTTGCATTTAGGTCCTCAATTTTCCCATTGAGCAAGTGTTCCATAGATTAGTCTGTTCAAGAATATTGTTGCTGTGTAAAAGAAGCCATGACATGATACAGAAAAGATGGACATCCATGAAGCACGCCTGGTTCTCCAGTTTTATCTTGGTTTCTGCTCGTGTGGTCACAGGAGTGGATCGTGAGGCTTGAAGGGGAACCTCAAGAAATGGTAAGATGTATGAACTTGTTATTGTACAAGCCGACCGTCTATATCAGGCATGATGTATTTATTCATTAAATCTGCAATATATGGACTCAGATGACCTCACCTGAAACTGCCCGGATCATCCGAGCAGCATAGTCTCATATTAGATATCAGACAGTGTCTCTTTCTCCAACCGAAAACATTATCTTCTGGAAATAAAGAACACTTGCACATGGGGCTTAATTTTGCATTAGTCCCGATGATTCGACATCCCGGTCTGGGGCCATCCTTAGCACGTTCCCCCCGACTTTCGACTAGATAGATAATCCACCTCAATTATTGGTCTTTCGGAAAGGTGAAATGTTGAATATTGTGAGCGTGATTGTGATTGTGATTGTGATTGTGGTGTCTCAGTTGGTCACATCCTCGTTCCCACCTCTCACCTACACAGCACACAAATGCGTACTTTGAAAGAGTCGGACAGGATGCCACCAAAAGAGGACTCCACGGAAGCTGTCATCAATTCGCCAATACCTTCTCGCTTATGATCCCTTCTCCTCATCTCCACCAAATTCTTGTTCAATAACTCTTCTTTTTAAATAAAATATTGGGTATATATTATATGAATGAAGGAAATAAAAGTTGAAAGAACTTATATCTAAGTGAACAGATATTATCCGAATATGAATTAATTAGGATCTATTGGATTCATGAATATTAATTGTTGCAATCTTTTGAAAAAAGGCAAAAACCTGCATAAAACACTGAGGCCCACAAAATTCTATCTGGCATGTATCGATCAATGTCAGCCATAAAGCATATGAATTTGAATCAATATACCATTGTTATCATGGGGTTAATATCATTCCATGCAAGTTTGTGACATTGCTGCCTCATCTCTTAGAAGCATTAAATCTGAATGCGCCCTCGGGTTTATTATTTATTATACCTGACAGATATATCCAATAAGATCTTGATTCATTTATGCTACAGAATTACGAGTAGTGGTGTCATGATGGATACTGAATTTAGACAATGTGCTCTCGACAGAAATTTCTTTAGCGACTAGGATTTTGTTCTTTGAGCTTTGCTTCCTACTCTTTATATCCCTTTACAGAGAAGGATTGCTCAATGCAATGAGTTGAGCATCCAATTCTGTTGGCGGCGTTTTCTCCACCTCTCTCACTCAACAGCAGTAATCGTGGAACACGAGAAAACTATAAGGACGGAGATATACTTCGATTCTAATAATCCCGACACCTAGCATCATGTCTGGAACAAGATTTCATATTTTTTTTCCCAACTTGGCTTTTGCAGATATGTATTACTTTATACCAGCTGTGTCCCATGTCAGTATGATTTGTGAAGGCCCTTAAGACCTTGGTAGCCCTAGGGGGAGCCGAAAAACCTGTGAGCCACGCATCCAAATAGTTGGGTCCCTAAAATAGCTGGAGATCGGCATATCTTGGCATGAAAAGGTTCACGCGTATTGTTCCTATATATCTCAATTTTTTATTGATACTTCTGTCGATGTAAAGGGATTGAGATAAGGTTTTGAGGGGCCTTCTGATCACTGTCATTCTTTGAGATGGCAAGGCTGGGACACTGATTGGAAATGTGAGGATAGGAGGATCTTTGAGGACTCACTATCTGATATATCTTTTATGCTTTGGCAGTTCCACAATGAATGTGGGATTGGCCAAGTAGAGACTAGAGTCGATACCGCACCTATAAAGTACTTTCCAGTCAAGGCATTGTACATACCGAAGTCAGAATTCATCGAGGGTTGTAAGATGGATGGATGATGATGAAGTTTATAGTTGTTGTTGTTAAGAATCTGTATCAATCATCCTTCTCCTCACACGACCATACGATTCCATCCATTGGAAAGTAGATATTGCCGTTTACTGAATTCAATACTTACATTTGGTTACAAGAAAAGGAATTTAGACGTACCGAACTGAATGGTATTGAATCTTGTCTTATCTAGGTAATAAGCCAAGTTTTAGTAGACAAAAACCTGTTGGTGTATCCCTGCTAAATCCAGAGCCAAATGGGATCCTCTAAGGGAGGCAAAGAGCTTCTGTCCAGAAAAAGAAGGAAATATAATGTGGGGTTCGAAATTGAAAGAAGATAAGGGTACCTGGGTCCTTAGCCCTTAAATGTTCCAAAAAGAATTTGCAGGCAAAAATTAAATATCAACTCATCAGAACTGATGATGTACGGGTTGAATTGAATCGGGATGTGCACGTGACATTGCGTGGATGATCCTGTTGGGAAGGCCACATGCAACATAGACCCACCATGGAAAGCTTGACAAAAGGGTCTCCTCCCTCCCACTCTCTCTAGGGCTCACTCCAGTGGTTATGTGTGTGTCTGTGTGTCCAAGAGATCTTCAATAAATGTGGGCATGCATGCATTGGTTTTTGTTCATCAGAGGAAGAGAGGCCTTCCAAGGGTTTTCATTAGGGCAGGCAAAGGAGCTAGGGTTTGGTGAGGTGTATAAATGAAGATAAGAGGCATCAAAATGGGCAAGAGAGGTGGGAAGTGGAGCAGAATGGTGAGGCAGCGGAGAGGGAAGCTCTACATCATGAAGATGTGTGTCTCTATGCTTCTCTGCTTGCACAAGTATTCTTAGTCCTTTGTTTCATAGGCTTCCTTTCCCTTCTGTCTTTCTTCTAGACCCCTTCTCAAGAACTAATTGGTTGGTCAAACTAGAGCTTTTGTTCTATTTGATGCTTTTAGCTTGACTCTTTATAACCTAGAACAGATGTAATATAAGCTTCAACTCCCTCTCCATCTCTCTCTCTCTCTCTCTCTCAGGGAAGGCATAGTGAATTCCACTACTGGGAACCGAACCTAGGACCTCCTGGCCCAGAGCTGAGCATGGTGCGATACATGCAGAACATACTCACATACACCGCGTATATGTTTTAACTTCTTGCATGCATGTCTATGTTTCTTGCTTCTGTGTTTCTTCTGTTATATGAAAGCAATATCACCAAAAATAATTTTAATTTAATATTCCATGCTTGTACCAGTAGACAAAATATCGTTACTCCACGTTGAGGGGATTGATTTCGTCCGAACTCGTTAAGGGTTTTGTCTTCACTTTTGTGAGAAAAAAACAAGGCCGACGGGTTAGGTACGAATACATACACTTTGCCGGTGCATATCAATGTTATTGGATATGTGCGTGTCTGAAGTCTGCTGATCACTGAGCGAGCTCCTCGCTAATCGTATTATATTAAAGTAAATCATACATGAAGGTAAGGAGAAAACAACGTAGATGAATGTTTGTAGGATAAGAATTGACTGAGCCTATCACTTCCCCCTTTTTGAGATCGGGACTACGATCTCCGAATTGCCTTGAAGCAAGAATTTTTTAATCCCTGTGTCGAGGACATTATCATAGCATTGATCCTGTCTCAGTATTCAACCTTCATTATTTCCTCCACAGCTGGGTAATTCTCACCGCCGTTCTCTCCTATACCATGCGCGCGATTTCACTGAAACAAGGTGCTGGTACCGTTTGCCAGCTTCTCGAGCAATCGGGGGGATGTGGTGTAGTTGACAAGAACTTTACGACATCAACTGATCCACTGAAAAAATATATTCGACCATGAGTCCATGCTTCTTGAAAAGTCCGGATGCCCGTGTTGATCTCCTTACGTTTTAGGAAAAATACATTAAAAATGAAATTCGTGAGCTTCGCATCTTCAAAGAGGTCAAAGAAATTGGGCAGCTCTTCACAGCCCGCAGGTGCAACCCGAGCTGATTGAGCAAACGTGCCCGGTGCAAACATATTATGACATTGTCGACCTCTGCACCGTATAATCTCATCAAAGGCCATCCCTTTCCGAGGGAAAGTGATTGAGGCGGGCGGCGGAATCATAGGCTCTACATTTGTGGAGCAAAACAGAAAGCTTAAAGGTCGGATAATATGTGGTTGTCAACTAATAGAGAGAAAAATCTAGCCAGTTCTCCTTGGTGGTGCTGCTGAAGGGCAAGGTACATCAAAATGTATCATCCAGTTAGTCCACGAATAATTTTGTTTCTTGCACGCTCACGGATCATGGAACAATCGGGTCAGGAATCGCTTCCAGCGAAGAACGACCATTCTCCTTGAATCTGATCGTCAAATTGGATATGGACAAGGGATTCCTCTTACTCTGCATATTATTGCAGCACGAAGCACAACAAAGACAAGCAGACGCAGACTGCCTCGGCCGGATCTCCCTTCAGATGGGGCCAACTGCTGCCAGCCGCTGAGGGGTCGACAACTGTCATCGAGGCCCATCGCGTTGTTTCCCTAAGAATCGTGCAGTATTTGCTTCATCCCCCCTCCGTCTCCCTTTCCCTACATATACGCAACTGCAGCATGCGGGCATTCACCGGATAGCAAGGAACAAAGAGAGTATTCTCTTTGCTCCCAGCACTGACAGTTCTCGGTCGTCGTGGTGAGACTGTTCGAGAAGGGACGTTTTATTATATCTCTTGTTTGATCATTTCAACTAAACGTCGGGCAAGAAACTGATTCTCTCTCTCTCACACACACACACACGCTCTCTCTGTTATGTCGAGCAGATCTTTTTCACTTCTGTCAACTCTAAATGATAGAGAAGAAAGGGCCCTATAAAAGAGAACTAGCATCCATGCAGTAACTGAATGCTACGGTTACCATTCGAAAGAGCCATCAATGCTAAACAGTGAAACAAAAATCTTTTTTCTCTGATATTTCTTTATACCGAAGGCAGTATCTTTTCTTGAACTCCAGCTTTCCTTTACATACAAACTCAGTAAACCTTGATCATAAATTTGGCTTGTCTTTAGAGTGTCACAGTCTAGGATGTATTCTTCACGTTAATGTGAAAGTTGGTATCACCAAAACTCTTAGCCATGATTTCTTCAAAGTTCACCATACTTTCAAAACTAGCGCTCCTTGACCGCCTTATTCACCTTCTCTACAACAAGGAGCTCAAACTTCTTCCTTATAGTCTGAGTCAATAGATATAGAGTTACCTGGGTCCTCTCATCAACTGTTGGCCGCAAGAAGATTCCCTTGAGCTTTTGCAGAGTTCAGATCCTCCTCGGTAGATTTCCGTGGGGTTGCCCCCAGCTTATTCTGAGCTCCCTAGAGAATTTGAAGTACAATAAATTTATAAACAGCTATACAGATCCAGTAATTTTACAAATTACTGCAGATGTTTCAGACTTTTCTTCGTAAAATTTGATCTCCAGCTAGCCGATTTTCAGATAACTGTCAGAATTCAGAACACCAAGGTAACTTATATTTGGGACAAAATGGAGATCAATGCTGATTCAGTAAGATTCTACAAAAAATCTAACAGAGAGGACAATAAATATGAAAGGAAACTTACAGTTCCTTTGTTCACATTTAGCCTCCGAGATGATGGAGCCCTTGCCACTGATGAAGCTGCAGTTGCTGCAGCCACTCGAATCCTGAATAAAAGGGACAGGAGAAACCAAAATAGTTTAAGTACTGAATTCCTTTCAGTCAAGCAAATGACACAGACAGAAACCTCTGGTCCACGAAATTCTCTGTACCTTTTATGCACATCAACATACTCATCAGTCTCATCTACAATTTCTTCCTGCACAAATGAAATGAACAATGACAACAATCTATTAGAGAGATATGGGCATATTCATAGTGGAATCAAGATGAAAAATTACCTGTAAGAGTTCTTCAAACACATCTTCAAGAGTAATGATTCCTATCACCTCACCGTCTTCAATATCCTCTGATAAAGTTGGGAACCCATTCGTGACTGAATCATTGACTTGGGCCCGGTTTATGGTGGCAGGCTTCAAGTTCTTGTCAATGTCAAGAACAACAGACTCCGGCTTCTCATTTTGCTTAGAGAGCAAAGGAGCAGTTAACTGGGAATCTGCATCATTAGGCTTAGTTTCGGCAGATTTCTCTACAAAGATTGATGGTGGAGTTTTGATCTTTCCTTTTCCCCGAACTACTGCTGCCATATGACTACTGCCCTTTTGAAACTCATTTAGTATGTCGTAAAGAGGCATATCTGCTGGAACCCTGAGGAGAAGTCCCTTAGATGAATATGGATATTTACTGGAAATAGATTGACTAAGAAAGGATTTGGGAAAATATATGAAAGAGATGAAACAACCTTGGAATTCTTCGGATAGAAACTGCACTAACGGGTGTCTCCGTTTCAGGTCGTACAGTGAGAAGGCTTTTCACCAATAGAAGACCGATAATATTTTTTGGATTGCCAGAAAATACAGGCACTCGACTATGACCTCGAGCAAGAATTTTCCCCATCGCTTCCCTGAAGAAGAATATTAAGTATGCTCAATAACTTCAGCTTCAGATTGGTGGTGTTTTGGGATCGACTAGGACCACTGTATAGAGATTTCGTGCTCAGATGAAATTAAAGGGGCCAATTTAAAACCTCACTAAGACCAAGACTAACCAGTCCAATTTTGAGTTTACTTCTAATGAGAAGGTTGACTCAATCGGGGTCATAGCCTCCTCAGCTGTCTGTCAGATAACAGAGCATAAAACAGTGAGAGATGTTCACTCCAATCATCTGAGAGATTTTTTGATAGTTCAGATTAGGTTGAAAACAGCAGCAAAGTATGCAGTTCCTTACTGTCCACCACAAAAACAGGCAAATGCTGTGAAGCAGTCAAAACAGAGTGCAAATTTACTGCTATGCAGCCTGATAGTGAAGTTTAACAGATACTTGAATAACAGGATTGGGAACTTTTGGACGGCCACACACTTTGACAGGTGATTGCTCCAAAAGCCAAGAAGATGTATGGATTCAGAAAGATCTTATGATGGGATATTTTTGAGGAAATACCTACCTTCTCAGTTAAATCAAGTGCTCCACTGATAATTGTTGTCTCATCATGTGTGAGTTCACCTCCCTTGCCAGCCTAGTAAAGATATAACTTGTTAAATAAACCTTCTTTAAGAGAGTTAAATCAAATTAAACCAAGAGATAGTAGAAAATCATATGCTATGTCTGTTCATCAAATAACCGCAAGATAGATTTATGTACAGTATTTTCATATACCTCCTTGCCGTGGATAGAGACAAGAGCTTTCAACTGTGCACGCCTAAACAGTGCCTCATTATGACCTAGCACCCAGTCAAGAACCTGAAAAGAGAGTTAAATTTTTTTTCCTAAAAAAACAAAGAAAACAACAACTAATAGGATGAAATAGCCACTTTGTAATTCAAGTGCCTACCCTTCCTATTGGGTATGCTATAGGATAGCAAATAAGCATTAGAATTCTCACAAGCCCCACAAAATTGGCACCTACAGCAAGCCCGTATCGAGTACAAATTGCTTGTGGAATAACCTTGAGAACAGAAAGAAGAGGATCATATTGAGGTGAAGATCATTTGACTAAAGAAGATCATTTTGAGGTGAAACTGAAATACTGAAATATTAAATGGCGTAAAGCTGTTACCTCTCCAAAAGCTAAGACAAAGGTCACCGACAGAATAATAGCCACATACTGATTAAACATCTTGTCAAGATATATTGGGAGGGCCTGAAGATTGCACATTTGACGCCACAGAAGTTAAAGGCTGAGAGTTTAAGTATCAAAAGAAGCTTAATTTGAAGAAGCATCAATCAAGTATTCTCAGGGTCGACTCGTTTCCTTAGTACTAGTCCTTTTTATGTTCTATTATGACCTTTTGTTCCTTCTCCTTTTATGTATCTTTACTTTTCACATTTGGTTATCTATGCTTCCAAGCTGCACGATCTATCTTCATGCGCCCTATAAGTGCACTCATATATTAACTTTTACAAATCAAAAAGCTAAATATTCTTGAGGCCATTACTCAAGCTCAGCAACAATGCTCCAAATTTAGCCTGAAGAGAAAACAGGCTAGCCTGTTACTGCTGCAATAGATCATATCATATTAGCAGGTCCATTCTTTTAGTGGTGGCTGTTCCCTAATGGAACTGAAGTTTGTAAATGCTTGAGAGGTTTAGAGTGTGAACCTCCAGGATATAGTGATCCCTATGGCTTTCTGAACAACAGGATGATGAGGGAGTAAAATGAAACAAGATAACTATTAAAATCTTATTTTTCTTTGGGTATGCAATCTCACTCTTATATATATCAAGAGTCGAGGTGTTTTACAATGCAATTGCCATGAAAAAGGATTACAATCAGATACCACTACTTTAAGTCCCACATGCTGCTCAATACAATTATCCCACATTACATAAGATGATCGCACTATCGGCTTCTGATCGAATACAATGGGTAATTATGTTGCACTAGAAAATTTAGCTAAGTAAAGCATAGATGTGGTAAAAGTCAGACTGGACTTAAAAAGAAACAACAGGTTTTGTAAGATTCATGCGTATCTTAACAATATAAATTTCAGTTGGACTTGGGTATTTCCGAAAATGTTATCAACTCTATATGAGATGCATCATACGATTTAGAGGGCTAGATGCCCACTTGTTGAATTATGAGGAATCTTGTATGGGAAAAAATTGAACATGAACTAAAGCACGTGTACTTAGCAATCCAGTGGTAGAAAGAATCACCTCCATTGCAGCAGCATTGCAGAGAAGCAACGTGACCAGAAGCTGATGTTGCTTCTGCACCACCGGAAGAATTGCAGCTACCAAAAAGAAGAGCGAATATTATAATCAGAAAAGCAATCGGATCCCATTTCCTCTAAAACAATTCCGGGGGATATACAAACAACTGGGCTTCAGTTTTGACATGCCAGATCAATTTCATTAATCAAACTTCTGAACTTTTTGATGAATCGGCAATTTAAGTTTTGACATCTTAAGCTAAAAAACATTCAAAAAATGAAAAAGCAGGAAAACTAACACAACGCATTCAAACAACCAGCTTCGGAAACGGAAAGATCACGAAATTGAAAGGACAGTGTAGCTACCAGCTTGTTTTTTCTCGACAGGGGTGCCGCTACGTTGGAGGATTTCGAGATCGACAAGGCCCAGGGACATGAGGCCGAGCGTCAGCCCCGACATAATGCCGGCGAACAGGACGAGGAAACACGAGATCCCTGCGTAAGCGAACCACTCTATCGACCCGAACGGTATCGACTCCGCCCCAAGCTCCCGGCCCACCATCCGGGCCGCCATAAACACATTCAGCGGATGCATGCCTCTTCCAAAATTACAGGTTCCCAACTCTTCCAATTCGGTTCAAGAATCGATCTTTTTCTTGGGTTTGCTTCAGGTCATGGTCGCCACCACTTCCACCATCACTGTCATCGTCGTCGTCGAAGTCACCGTCGTGATCGGAGGAGGAGAAGTGAAGGAAAAGAGAGATTATTATTTTCCCCCTCAGTTTGGGTGTTCTGCGGTTAACGCTCTTGGAGTGGGGTTCGTTTTTTTCCCCCAACAATTTGATATATTTGGGGTGATGAGATCTGCAGACGTGGCGACGCCGGGGTGGGGCTTATGTGGGGCCCAGTCCAAGGAGAGCCGCTTCCCTATCGTCCAATCAATGCACACAAGGACAAAACCAAAGTACACCGAAGAAATTATCAAATCTAAAATTATTATTAAAATTTTATTGCCAAGAAAGGATGCACTCACTATACGGTGGAAATTAGGATTATCCTAACCTAAGGATTTCAATTCAATTACTGCTATAATAGCCTCCTCGCGCGTGACCATGGATGAAACTAATCATCATGTATTTACGTATGAATTTGCTTAGATTCATGAGTTTAAGGGGGGAGAAAGCTCGTCATTATAAAAAATAATATTATTATATTGATAATTATCTAGGTGAATAGTGCACATCTACCTAATCATGTAGAGAGCCGTCTTTGAAAACGACCATATCATCAACGTCGGCCCACCATAGACCACTATGAACAATGACAGAGCCGCGGGCCTCAACAAGGAAATATGAGCACGTTTTACCAGCTTCATCCCCCGGTGACGGATCTTAGAATTTGAGGCTACAAGAAAACTTAAATATTATTTCATAGCATTTGATGAATCTACATCCGCACCGAACCGATTTCAGAATCGTTACCCAGTTCAGCATCTCAGGTCTATACTACTTGCAACGCAGGAATTTGAAATTCAGCAGAGATTTCTCATGATCAATAATAAGCTGGTGCTCGAGCAGGCACTAGTTATAGCAGATAGGCCAAGTAGAGTTTGTGGGCTCGACCAACAAATTGAAAAGAGAAATCAGGAAATATAGGAGGAAACCAAGGGCTCGGCAAACAAGGATTTGAGACATGTAGAGAGAGGATAATTGAGTATAAATTCACAGAAAATAACGGAAAACACATTGAGATTTGGACTAAGAAAAGGAACAGAAAATATAAAATGGAAAACTCCTCCCAACCACTTGGGCCTAATTAATATATTTATTCAAGTATACTTATGTTTTTGGATATCGCAACAACCATCAATAATGTGAAAGTTCATCAGCCCATGATTCCTTCTAGCATATAAAAAGGAACATGAGGTGAAGTACCTTCCTCTCTTCAGCAATACCGCCATACCAGACTACTGACTACGGGGGAAAACACGTCAGACAATTCTTGAGCACCCTACACAGAAACGCTGCCATAATTTGAGACCAAGATTTACGGTTTGCATCACCGATAACAGCCCTTGAAGGTTTCAAAAATGCAGCTCGAGCTTTCGAGTGTTAGAACCTGTAAGGCTTGGTCCTTTCTTGTCTCCGAGGAAGTTTAGGTTTAGCTTCTGTGACAAGTATAAACCTGCCATGGAATAACTAAAAATCCTGCAAGTGAGAGACTTGTACAAAGGCACTCTGTAATTCTTATGCACCTTCTTAAGGAAGAAAAGAAAATGAAAGTTTGCTGTGGCGAATCTAATACCTTGCCATTCATTTCCCTCACAGCCAAATCTGCAGACTCCCTGCTAGCAAACCAGATAAATCCATATCCTAGAGACTCCTCAGATTCTTTATCCCTAACAATTTGAACTGCACTACCATGTGGAAGAGCTCAGAAAGAAAACAGAGAAAGGAGAACAAGCATTTCTAATGCTTCAGATGATGAGAAATTCAAAAGATAGCGTCCATGTTAACTTAGATAAAGGTACTGAAAACACCTAACAAATATGCTGAAACATCTGCATACAGAATTAAGAAGCAAATATTGCACTTCCCTGAAGAATCTGTTACCCACTAGATCTTCCCTTTATATAAAAAAATGAGCTCGTTTTCTTTTGCAACAGTATAATGACAAAGCCCTTACGGTTAATGAGGTCAGCCATAGCATTTCTTAAAGGACATATTACTTAGAGGCAGAAACAACAACAAAACCTGACCTTCCCCGCCCCGCACCCCCCAACAAAAAATAAAATAAAAACCCACATACTAGATGGGGTCAGATAAATAATTTCTTAAAGATATAATACTAAGACATGGAAACAACGATAGAGTCAAGAGGATAAATGAGGCTAGCTGTAGCATTTTTCAGAGACACAATATTTAGAGGCAGAAATAACTCTTCGATATGCACATGCAAAATCCTGCTAAATTCACACGAATAACAAAAAAATTTGCAAAAGGAACTCCACAGCTACACGAGGCAAAACTAATCAACTGCAAGAAGAAAATTTTCTATGACCATCAAAACTGCATCGTGAAAGGATAGGAATTAGGGCTTTATTAACCTCGGGTAACTTGTCCAAACTCCAAGAATGCCTTCCTCAGCTGACCCTCAGTTGTCGACCGTGACATTCCTGCATCAACCATTTCTCTGCAGTGTCGTAATGGGAAAGGCATCAAAGCAAGAATGCCTATGTAGACATCTTCTAAACATGTAGGATCGGTGACTTGAATGCAGAGGACATGCTCTACTAACAAACTCAAACAACTAATTTCAGATATTTGATCGTGCTGCAGCCTTCCGTTTGTAAAGCCCAAAAGATAACCTACCATGTACAACTAATCCGACGAGTGGACTATGAAAGCAACTTACCCTCCATGCAAGAAATTGAATTAAACGGTGGGCGAGTGAAGAATCGAAGAACTGATCATTGGATGATAAAAATGCTCAACCTTCAAAGGCCACCCAACAAACCCAACAGGAAGTTTCAGCCAAATGAATTTTCCATTTCACTTTCTTTAAACCAGGAACAGCATATAAGAGCTTGTGCAACAGCAGAACAGAAAATCATGCAGAAAAAGCTAATGGATAAAAAAATACAAGTTTGCATTGATTAATTCAACCGATAATCTTTACCTTTTATGAATATCACTGGTGAAGTTGACTCGTCTTGCTCCACCGAGGAACTTGAGGTGGCGCAACAATTAATCGTCCTGACGCATGAGCGATGGTTGCTTCGAAACGAAAATTCTGGCGACCGATGGAGTGCATTTGTGGATTTTCGAGTTAAAATTAGGGCAATTGAAATTGAGGGGCTCGCAGTTGCTGTGGCGTCAGTTGATTGAGGCAATGCGATTGACGGAGCAGACGACCACGACCACGAGAGCGCCATCCGTAAGCGAAAGTGAAACCCTAATCAGTGTGATTGGGGAACAATGATTTTGCCGGGAAACGGAAGGGGGAAGATAAAATACATGTAAATCAAACCAAAAAAAAAAGGGAAAACGAAATGAAAGAAAGAGTTAATTGCAAAATGATCCCCACAATTTTAGTAAAGGTGCAAAGAGGTCCAAACAACTTTCGGTTCGCCCATGGCAGTTTAGCCAAGTTGCAAGTTAGTGACTCCTAAAGTTTGAAGTTTTGCGATGACCCTTTAGTGTGGTGTTCTATGTGCGTGAACAGGTATGGAGTAGAATATAATGGAATCGAATGTAATTTCACATTTCATTCTATACTTTCTATGTGATCGTACCATTCGCAATTATTAGCATTCCATGTTTATTTTCTTCTAAAACTGGAAATTTTGAATCTAATTTCATTTTTCAGGAGAAAAAATATACGATTAAAAAAAACTAATACTATGGTAAATAATTGATATTTAAGTTAAATTTGTTGCAAAAAATATCATATACTAAACTATTGCCCATATAAAATATGAAATATAAAATTGTAGGTTTACTTTTAATAGAATCACAACAGATAAGATAATGATGTGTTACTTATACGGATTATTAACTTTACTCATATAGTTCATTGCACGGATGCAAACTACACAGTCCAAAGTTACGTGGTTTTGAGGGGACTATCCATCTTGCTTCCTTCATCATTGGTTCGTTCGTGCCCATTTTGAATGGGCTGTTAATCATTGATGATATAGGGTGGAGAAATGGGGCCTTCTTCACGAATTTCCTGAGAGAGTGTGATGCAGATACTCGTAATCACTTAATTATACTTCTGCCTCACTCCCATAAATCTTTGATCGATGATTCCGTCAAACTTGCAAGATTATTACTCTTGGTCTAGTGTTGGGGCATTTCAACATAGATTAGAGACTCTCTTGTTGTAATACAAGCTTCTGCTTCTCTTGAAGATGAGGTTAGCTAGCTTCACTGCCAGGATTAGCAGCCAAACTAGCTAGCTAGATTTCCTTCCCTACATTGAGTTCATTCCAGCTAGTCATATTCGCTTCGCAAGCATTGCCTAGTCCTTTGGCATGGACATTATAGCATATATGCAAGTCGAGTTAGGGTTGTTGCCTATTGGTTGCAGATCTGTATATGATGCCTTCCTTCTTGATGGACATCGCAACTGGACTGAGGGGAGGAGAGACTTCAAACAGGCGCTTGGGGGTTGGCTCAATATTCAGCCAATGCACCGGATAGGTCTATTTTGAACCAAATTACAGTTAACTGGTCACTATCTGGTTATGGCGTTGTCCTTTGAAATATGTGAACACTGAGAAAAGGAACTCAAGCTGGGAGTGACAATCCAATTTAACCCTTGAACACTCAAACTAGTAACCGGGAAGAGAAATAAAAGACACATAATAAAAAATGTAAAAGAGTGGAAATAATGAGTAAAATTACCTCAAAACTATTTATAATAAAACTGAGTGGCAACATTGTAAATACCCCATGCACGCTTGAGGGGTGCCATGTCAAATAGATAAGGGCCAAGATTGGACTTGTATATACATGTGTATGTATAATGAGAGGATTACTTACGCAGAGAATACCGATCTGTCCTTATACCAATTTATTCCCTATCACTTCCCATAAATTAGTGATTGATTCTTCTTGTCTTCTTAAGGTGTTCTAGGGAATTTTTTTTAATATTATTTGTGTAAAATAAAAAAAGAAGCAATTATGGTGGAGAGATGAGCCTATTCCCCATAGTTTTAAAAATAAATTGTCCTAGTGGGACTTTACTATTAGCATTCACTTGCTCATGCTTCCAAATATATATATATATATACACATATATATAAGTTTTTTTCTAATTATAAAGGAGGTATATAAATTTAAAAAAAAAATAAAAAATGGTAATAAAAAGAAACATGTAATTTAACGATGAGAATAAAAGTTATAACATATTATTTATTAAGTCGAGAATAGTATTATTACACTAAAATTCTATTCTCTTGTATATATGAGCTTTTCTTTGGCTGAATTCTTGTACATATGAGCTTTGATTAGTTCTTTTGCCAACCGACACATCCCAGCCCCCAAACTGGCATTGTTGCTAAATTAACTCAAATTGGCGTGTGGCTCAGTGGTGCGAGTTGTGCACCAACATTTGATGTAGCTAGCACCAAGCAACTCGGGGAAAACTAAGGAATATGATTGTAGGTTGCATGCAAGAGCAGCAAAGCTTGTGAGAAATCGATCCGTGCGACAGATGCCCAGAATATGACGAGATCGGAGGTCTCTGCTATCTTGTATTCATGTTCCCGAGCAAGAATGCCTAGCAGTCAACATTCAGTAGTTTAACTACTTTGCTCTCTTCACAAATTGCATTGCATGTGTAACTTCTATTTTGTGAGTTCAATTCATATTAGTAAAAACATGGAAAAGCCGAGAGTGATATCGAATTCCATTGCCTCGAGGCCACCTTCAAATTGGCTATGGCCATTTGATTGGTGTCTATTTAAGAATCTTTGATCCAACGGACGTAAAAGAGTACGACCGAGAATCTCCGAGAAAGGAGACACTACGTGGTATTATTCTAGCTACGGCAAAAGGTGGGAAGAAGAAGTAGGCCGCCGGTGGGCAGTCTCTGGAGAAAATGATTGTCTCCCCGACAATTTTACCCTTGGTCTTTGTGGGATGCAAAGTAGTCGAAGCTTTTTTTTTTTCTCCTTAAATTCCTCAAATGTATCATTTGGTACGAATAAGGTTAATCAGCCATGATTAATCTGAATTTGACTAAATTCAGCTCATAAAATAGTAAATTTCTCATAAACAACGGCATGAAATTTCTTTAATTATAAAACTCAAACCAACAACAAGGGCAAGAAATACCAAACTATTTCAAGATAATGTGGCTAAGGAAAAGCTGATCTTGATGGCTCGCTTAGACATATTCTTATTCAATGAATCTCATATCAAAAACAAAATGGCACATTATCACCCACTACTCTGCCTCCATTGCCAAGATTCTGTCCAGCCCAAAACTCCATACACGTTCATATATCCAAAATCTATCGATGTTCAAGAACCAAAAGTTTGATCTATGACTATTTCTGTCAAATTTTACATAAGGCGAAGGAGGAGAAGTAAAGAGAAGGGAAGGAATCCTAGTGGCTTGAAGGCCGAATACAGGGGAGTCAAATACACATACTTTATTCAATGACTGGATGAATTATATAAGCGAACTCGGCTACTTACAAACGCAAAAACTCATTACAATGTTTACATGGGACTCAACTGTTTTATTTGCAGAGCATCAATCGTCGACAGTGTCATTCATCAACTTAGTGTAAAACTGTACCTTCCATTCGGATTTCTTTTCCATCCGTCACGTACACAACAATTTCGCTTACGTTCTTCGTATTCAATAACAACTCGATGTCTCCACAAGGGCCAAAACCACCGCTCCGTGCAATTTCCATCAATACCTTGAAGCCCAAGAAAAGCTGGCTCGAGTTATAGATTAGGTCGTGTTCGACCATGTACTAGTGAGTTGCGGTGGCCATCGGGATAGATACAGCTGCAGCCGTGATTACGCCCGCACTTGGGTTGTCAACTGGCTTTACTGCCCTGACAATCGGGTCTTCATCGAACAGGAACTTGTATATTATCATGGTACTGGGTCCGGCGACAGCCCTCTCCCACGCTTCGAGCGCTTCCTCTCCTTTCTTCACGAACACCTCTGTGGCGTCAAGCCGGTGCATTCTCCGACCCCAGATGTCGTTTAGCCAGTGAATCTTCTGCAGCTGCCGCAAAGCGAGCGCACACGTGTTTTCCTTGATCTCTTCTATGGCCGAGCTGAGGACATTGGCCTTTGTTTCAGTATCAAAGGCAGCAGAAGCTTCGATGCTCAAGTATTCGTGCATTTCAGTGACCCCAATCGCCCGTCGGATTCCCCTTGAATTATCAGCTTTCGGGTAAAAAATGTTCCTCACTTCGCTTACCAACCCTAACTCCACCATCTTGTCCACTCTTTCTGATACGAAAGACTGCAAGACAGGCATCGACACATCCACCCAGAGGAAGCAGCACTCGTACTTCAACTGGAAGTCGGGGCTTCCGTTCACGAGTGCATGGATGAAGGAGTTTGAGCCGCCCGCAATTATCGGCATCCGGCCTCGGCCCAGGATCGACTCTAGAGCCATCAGCGCATGGGAGCAGAAATCGTCGGCACTGAAATCAGAGTCGGGATCAACAACTCCGAGCAAGTGGTGGGGTACTCCCTGGCATTCCTCCTCGGTCACCTTATTCGTGAGGATGTCAAGGCCCCGGTGGACCTGGATCTTGTCGGAATTTATTATCTCCGCAGCAAAGTGGGTTGCGAGGTCAATGGCCAGCCTCGATTTTCCAGTTCCGGTCGCTCCCATAACGAACACAACCTTGTCCTTCCGACCATAGAAAGGATTCGAGGGGAATCCTTGTTGGAAATTCAACAGGGCGGTCGGCACTCGCTGCCAAGCAGCTAACATGGAAAGGCTCATGGAAACTGAAAGATGAAAGCACCAGTACATCACGAATCAGACGACAGTAGCGGATTTTTGTGGCCATGCAATAGAGATAACGAACATGATATCGATGTTACTAGCTAGTTAATAATTCACTTAGTTATGCCACCAAGCCTGCAAGTGCATATGAAAAGTATTTACTGGACAATATTGCAGTTACTCCTTGCCCGAACAAAGCGTTCAAGATATTACATCAACCGGAAGTCGTAACAATTAGAAACGGGCGGTGAACCAACGTGACGACAACACTACCATTTTGGCTTATTCCCGATTCTCTATAAGCTACCTTGAGCTTGAATCTCTCGGTTAGTGCCCCCGCACAGTGTGTTCATGGACCATGATCACTCGTTTTTATTGACGAATCATCGGAGAGCGAGCAAGAGACGGAAAAAGGACGTTCTCGTAATCTGGTGACAGCATTTTTACATCTGCGTCGACGAAAGAAAATTCACTTACGAATCTAAGAGAGTTGCTGTCTGCTGGCTTTCCCCTCTGGAGTCCGATGTATGTGAAAGCTCAGCTCTGCACAAACAGCGTAGTTTGGGAACACTTCAACTACGTATAGCGCCACGGGAAGAAGACATGCTTTCCTCCAGCTTCTTTATCGCCTGGTACTAACGGGAGACAAGACCCCGAGCAAAGCCTCTCTGTCCTTTAATTTTTATTTATATCCGTTTAGTATGAAATTATGAGAATTAATAAATCTAAATATCGTAAATTCATTTTATTTGCGATAATCAAATACAAAATCTCAACTAAAGAAGAGTAATATCATACCATCGTGATTAATCCGAATCTTTTTTTTTTCTTTATTTCTTTCGACAGACGAGAGGCCGCCCCTACGACAGCCTTGGAGCGGGGCCACATTAGCCCATCGTATTTCCCCCCCTTTTTTTAATTTCTACTTTATATCTTCTGTTTCGATAATACAATAAATTCCACAGACCATGGGCGGCCACTTAATTTAATTACGGTTGACCTCTAATCCATAATGGCATAAATATATATATACACATATAAAGTTGTCCCATCAAAGAAGTAAAACATATAAAACTGGCTAGCTGGGCACAAGAAGGAATTTTATATTTCCTTAAGAAATTTAATCTGACGTATAAACAGGCCCACAAATATAGGACGAAATAGGAGAAAAGGGGAACAAATGATCACGAAAAATCTTATAATAATGGTTGAACCTATAATTTTTTAGTTATTTGGTTGAACATAATTACATTAAACCCTTATTTTCATATTATGACAAGCCTTTAAACACACATAATCGATAAGGGAGCCTGGATTTCCTGTTGCCGTGACTCCAGTAAGGACTCGTAAGGCCGGCTAGCTAAGTGCAATATAAAACTTTAGCGTTACATACATCATTCAATATTTTCTCGTAAAATATAAGATTATAATCTAAATTATCAACACTCAATTTTGTATCATTTGGAGATAAAGATATCATAAGAAAGTGTGGTCAGATACTAATTAACCCCCCCCCCCCACCAAAAAAAGACAAACATTTGGAATCTGTATGGCGGAAATCAGTTGGTGATTGAATTGGGCACGTAGAAATGGCAAATACTGAGTAATCTTCACGACCGGTTTTTTGTATGAACAATCCGACTCATATGGGACAGGAAATTCAACTATGTTATACGGTTGATTCACCGACTTGGGTCGGTTGAGATTTTCAATCTCTAGGAAATCTGAATATTAATAGAATTCTTTCATAATACATACTAAACAACTCTTGAGATATTCCGTCGTTAATTGCATGCAAATTGTGCGTGGAAAACATACGATATTCATTTTGCTTGAGCCTTCTGAGGCTAATCAAGATCTTGTCCACGTATATATAGTTAGCCAGCCACAGAAACGATGTTTCGTAGCCAATATGTACATGCAGCGAGAAGTTCTCGATGACCATTTTATAATACGGTCCATAGATATGATAAAGTAGGTCCTAAAAAAGGCCTCGTGGATGTTATAAGGTCGAAATTTTTTATGAGACCCGAAAACTTCATGATAAGCCGATCGATCCATAGAAGAGTCCATACACAAGAAGCTAATTAGCCGCATGCAAGAGGGCTTTTTTCTGGATACACTGTCCACAGTTTTGGGCTTATCAAAAACATGATTAATGTCGGTCTTACGTACATACATACATACATACATATATATATGGATTTATAAGAGATATATATGGATTTATCTCTCTTATAAGTTTTACATAGTAACAACTTGCTTGGACACAATGACCATTAATTAATTAATATAGATAGAATAGCACAAAAGCCATGTAAGTATCAAACTATTGTCACCGACAAACCTAAGTATATTCTTTCCTTTGGTTTTGTGTTGTTTTTGGATGTCATCAATTACCTAAGTATTCTGTTTTGATGTGGGGCTTCCATGTAAGGCTGCAAGACATTGGGCAGCACTTGAGCGTCTCTTTTGAGGTAGATTTCGGCCTCGTGCAAATCATATCGGGAGCCCAGCCCACTCAGCCATATACAGTTACGTGAAGGTCGAATTAGTGAATGAATGGATATGGAAAATTTCGTTCGCTAGAATATAACCCGGGACCTGTTGGTCGTCTTACGCGAACGGGTTTTATAATGAACTCTGGAATGTCGATGATTCATTGTCAATTGTTTGTTTTTTTTCCCCCCAGCATTTAGTGGGGGTGACGAGATTGTGCCATGGATGGTAGGCTGTTCGTTTCTTCCCCTGTGTGCATAAACTGGTATCAAGAGAAATTGACATCAACAGGTCGACCGGAAATGCGGAGGATGAAATGCATTGATATCTTTCGGGACGGATGGATCGCACCGCAAGATGCACTCACTGGTTTCCTACTTTCTCTCTTCTTATTTTCCTGGAAAACTTGTGAAAACATAAATCTCTGTCGGATTTTCAATTTCATCTTGAAGGATTGGAATGAAACACATTAGGAAACACGTCTGTTTCGACATCAAAAATCGGCGGGTTGGTGTCGGCATTGATCTAGGTCATCCTCACTTGATGACAGCTTGGCTGCCGGGGTGGGGGATGGCCCCGCCTCCAAAAGCCACCGTCGCCGGAGCAGTGGGGAATCTCTTGGGGTGCTGGCTGTGAGGGATGACCGTGGGCATTACGAACGAGCGGCTGTTGTGCCGCTATGCCGAAGTTCCTGCTGCTGTTGCAAGTTGAGTAGTTCTGGAAATTGGTCAGGTACACAGATGACAGGAAACCAAGCCACCGCCGTCCACCTCCGGCAACGTACGGTGGAAATTACGGGTGGCACTCACTTGCAGCGCATTTGAGCGACTCCGGGTTGCCTTCCTCGCCGGCAGGCATAGACTCTCCGCAACCGTCAGGGATATGAGCCCCAGCTGCTGTCCCGTGGTTCCGGAGGCACTCTGTGTATCTACCCAACGACCTGGAAGGCAACGGATGGGAGCGGCGGGTTTGGGTGACTTGGTGGCAGGATTGACGTCCGACGACGGGTCTGCTGCAAAGTTATCGTGAGACAAGCTTTAGGGTTTCATGATCCCATGATTGTTGGGAGGGAGATTGTAGACCAAGGAGAAAGAATTAGGAATGCTGCCCAGTGTTTGCTTCTGAGCTGGTTCTTGCCCTCTCATCAGCTGAGCTCCCCGTGTGCAGTTTTCTAAATGATCATATGCTGACGGATGTTAAAGTGTAAGAGGGGAACAATTAGAGGTTTACGGCGTCCCATCCTCCTCGGATGCCACTGTTCTGACAAAGAAAGGTTTAAGGTGCTTTCAGAGGAAGGCTAATTACTTAGGCTCTTTAGTCTTTGCCACCTTTTTCTATGGCGAATGAGTAATTGTTGCAGGGCCTTGGTCCTTGTCCATAGAGATTCCCCTTATTCTTCTTCTTGCCCCTCTTCACTTTTGCTCTTTTCTTGGATAGAGGGTTTGAGGTGGTTTTCACATTGCAATTGAAATCATTCCCCCCACATCCCAGTTTAATCTGGTACTTGGGAAAAGCAAAAGTTGCTGTCTAATTCCCAACAAAATCCCTAGATGGGGGAGATGGACGGGGACACGACGAACTTCATCACTCATATGTACCCTTTGGCCTTTCTTTTAAGGGACACAAGAAACATAACCAAAATCAAGTATCATGTCATATTTGAGTTACACCAGTAGGAGAAATTCATAAAATTGAAAGTATTAGATTGCAATGAGCCGACCTTTTCTTTTATCCCTAATGAAACGGCTTGATCAAATCAGTATGCATTAATTGAATTTATAAATATCAACATTCTTTTTTAATTTTGAGAAGCATTATAGTTTTAACCACTCAGAAATAATCTAAATTTTATACTCTTTTATACGATAGTTAGACCGTTAGGGTTACATTTGAAGGGGATTCTACGCATGAACGAAGAAGGTAAGACTGAACTAGTTCAATCCTCTTGATCTTGGTTAACAATTGCATTGTATTAAGCCATTTTCCTCTTATGCTTTTAATTAATTAGAATAATTAAAATGACAAAGACGTTACTTTAAAATAGAGATATAGTTGCAATGGGTGAATAAAAATAGAGATTTAGTATGATAATATTGTGCTCATAATGAGATTAAGACATCACAAACTTGATTTTCACGAATGTAATTTTTCGTACCATTTTATTTATTATCCCACCATTATTATTATCTTCTAAGTCGTTTTCCATTATACATAATTCATTTTAATTAAAACGAAGAGCAAATTAAATTGTGGGCATGCTCTAGGACAAGACATTCCGGACGAAAATCGAACTAAATACTGTTAGATAGCAGAAATTCTTAAAGAAAAATAAAAGCTGGAAAAAGGAGAGTAGATCAAGCTGGTTGACGTGCAGATGCGTAGTGTACCGATTTAGCCAGACAGGATAGTTATCTTCTTGATGACATCCAATTTTTATGGTCCGGTCAAAGTCAATCGCTTGAGATTGGAGAAACCCTTTTTTTCCCCCCTCTTTTCAAAAAGAGAGAGAAACCTAAACCCCACAAATCGACATCGAAATCGAAATAGGGGAGAGATGGAGAGATTCCATTTTTTTTTCTCCGGTGAAATTCGTTGTTTTATGAGTAAATATTCAGTGTGTAATATATAATAAAATTTTTGCGTAAAAATTAATATAAAAAATTCACCGGGAAAGGAGCACGGTATGAAGAGTGCCATGATACCTCATGTGCAGCACTTTGGCCCTAGAGGACGAGATGTCATTGGAGTATTGTAACGCCGTGACACTCACAGCCAGCGTCACAACTTTGCCGACTAGAATGCATCGAGAGTGCGGAATGTTGTGGTGCTTACCCCAACGCGGCGACAATGAGTAAGATATCAATATTGCGATATTTTAGAATATTTGGTTTATTCCTTATAATAATATATTTTGAAGATTATTACTGTATCATAATATATGAAATTATATATCAAGATTATAAGTAGATAGAGTTGTTAGAATATATTATATCGAGGTATTAAATGATAAAAGTGATCTGGCGAGATCCTTCTAATAAACCTATTAACATTGTGAGAGCAAGAGAACTTAAGTATAAGATTTGGGATTTTTTTTATGTAGATTGTAAATAGGGTTCGAGAACGGGATCTGGACATCTATAAAAATTGTAATATTATTTTTGATAAAATAGATTGATTGCTCCAGGTTGTGGCACATTTTCCTCGTAAGAGTTTTATCATGTGATCTTGATGCTCGCATCTCTCCTCTTACTTTTACCAGGTTTCTTTCAATGTTATCGTGATCGAATTTGGACCATGTGTGCTCTTGAGTAGTGGAAGAGGCTCATAATCTTATGCATTATTATATAGTAGTGATCATTAATTATTGTACTTATTCTTTTTTTTGTGACTATTTTTCAGGGCGAGCACCATAAGATCTAGCTAGAAACCTAGTGGATTACAAATCTTTTTAATTTGAATTAGGTCAACTTCTCAATTATCATAATTTTTTTTATTTACAAAATTTGGCCGATGAAAGTTGACATAAGAAAGTGTTTACTGTAATTATGCGACCCTGACCATCGTCCTCCTTCTGGGATATGTTAATTAATAGAGGCATCCGCATGCATGCAAATCGAAGGGACATCCGTGCCTAAATGGTGTCCACGCGGCACTGATCGGTTGGCAGCGGATTGATCAATTACTAGATTAGCGAGGGACGGTGGATCCCAACAGATGCGACGAGCCACGTAACAACACCATGATCGCTATTGTTAATCATGCGGTCGTGCCCGTGTCGTCTTGGATAATCATTGAAGGTTCAAACTGAACGGTGTTAGATCAAAACAAAAAAAAAAAATCAACAACACGACAATTCTAATTCGGATTCGAATGACCAAGTCGTCGTGCTCGATTAAGATCAATTCTGCGAACCAATTTCCTTTCTTCTCTTTTCTTTTTTCCTACTCCGCAATCATTCCCGCCCCGTGAACGACATATCTCCAGAGGGAGAACAGAATCTACAAGTGACACACTGAGACAGAGCCTGATGAGTTTTCTTGGAACTTGACAAGGGCTTTTGGATTTTCTTTGGGCATATCAAATGTGATGTACAGAGCGCATACCAATCAATCATCACACCACGAGCACGTACGGACGCATACACACACACACAAATATGTACGCAGACGCTAGTTGTCAGGACGGACAAGCGGGGAGGATACGACAGAGTAAAAACAAGAAGTGCACGCCCAACGTGAGCATGTGAAATCGAAGAGACGGCGCCTATGATAATAATATCAATAATAATTAGGGTTTTTTTTTCCATCCTCTCGGATAGTATCTAATGGGTTCTCGCAAGTGTAAATTAAGTCAAATTAATCTTATCAAACCCATAATTTGAAACTTAAAAGGAGTGTTGAATGGAACGAATTAATCTAGGGTTTTGGAATGAGAGAGTCCAAAAAAATACGAGGGGCAGGGGAGAGCATCTTTTGGGAAGCGGTGGTCGTCCCGTTTGTCGAACTACATATACGAACTCACCAATCTCAAGGCGATCTGATTCTCTCTGGCCTCCCCTTTTCTCTGCCACCACTCTCTCTCTCTCTCTCTCTCTCTCTCTGCTTCATGTTTTTTTGAATCTTTTGAATTGATCGAATATCGATACTCCAGAGAGGCGTTTTTGTTTGTTCCGAGGGGGTCCTATCTGGCCTTCTGGGCCATGATTGCCTTTTGTGGGGTCACCCATCACGTATTATAATTAAATAGTTATCGGATCTTCGGAAAAATCCTCTCGTCATCTACTCCTGAGGAAGTAGACGCCTTGTATCGATAACTACTAGATGGACATAGAACGGCGCTGGCTTTACTGTGAACTGACGGATAGATAAGAAGTGAGCTCTGCAGTTCGATGCCGAACCAGGTTTCCTGTACTTTAAGCATAGGATAGATACATGGATGAAGATTGGTTCTATGGAAGCAGGAGATGTCGCTATATATTCTCGCTTTTGATCTTTTTATCGAAGATCTGTTTACACGCAGTTGTTATTAATTCTAGGGATAGGGATATATATTGCCTTTTCTGCTTTTTTGTAGTTTGTTTGACTAAGAGGTTCCTCTCTGAACAAGCCAAGGAGGAGGAAAACACACCAAACAAAAAAACATAGAGACGTTTGTTGCTTTTGACGATCACATAGTATCCTATTTGGAAATCTTCTCACCATAACGCTGGCCGCGTCATAATCTTGCACCTGTTCAGGGCAACAACGTAAGTCCCAGTAATGCCAATTCCAGTTGCCATTCTGGTGACGTTTTGCACGTTCATGTCATGAGTCAAACAGACACTCGAACTCTCTCTTTTTGCTGTTCAAACTCCCTTTCTCAAACCTCTCATGAGTGCACTGTACAGATTTTGAGCAGCTTACCTCCTGATATACATCTGCGTACTGAAAAGGAAATATACATATACATAGAAGTATGAGCGTAAGAATGGCATCACCCAAGCAAGTGGCGTGCAAATGGGCCCCACTCTCATCCCCCAGCCCCACACCCCCACTACCTTTTACACTACCCATCTCGTATCACATTACACGACCAAAGTCGACTGTCCCAGCTGACCGGTCTTCTCTTCCCTCGTCTCCCCTCGTATATAGAAACCCCGGGCATCCCTCTCGCTATCAATCAGTCGCTCTCTCTGAATCAAAACCACATTCAAACTCCCTATTATTAGTCCCACCATCCCTTCTCTCTGGTCTCGTGCTATCCATTATTTTAGAGTCGCACTGTGTATAACCAGCCAGCAAGACCTCTGATCTCCTCATCTTTGATATCTCAATCAGTTTTGTTTTGGTCTGATATATCAATAGATCAAGGGGTTTCGTTGTACAGCCGCGAGAGACACATATGCATCAGTACGGGAGCTCGAATGACATGATGGGGCCTGGCTCGCGCTCGGGCTCATTCTCCGCATTCTTCCCGGAACCTTACTCGTACCCAAACCACCCATACCAGTACTCGTACTCCTCGGCTTCGGCGCCGTCCTCCTCCGTTGACTGCACTCTCTCGCTTGGGACGCCTTCCACCCGGCTCAGCGAGGATGCCGACAACCTCGGCAGGAGTGCTCACGGCACCGGCCATGAGCGGCGATCATCGACTTCTACCTTCTGCTGGGACATAGTCCGGGCCACCAAGCATGCTCCGCCGCCTTCCGCTGCTGCTAACAAGCCTGCTGGGCGCGGCGGCGGGGATCCGCTCGTCGCCCGCCGATGCGCCAACTGCGACACCACTTCTACCCCGCTCTGGAGGAATGGTCCTCGTGGTCCCAAGGTATTATATAATATCAATTATATATATATAACCCTTTCAGAAACGTGTGTATATATAAATTAAATGCATATTTCTTCGAATACGCTAATTAGTACATACATTTGATTTGATTCGCAGTGAAGTTATAAATTCGTTTCTTTTTCCTAATTTCCTCTTTCTTGGGGGTAAATACGTAACCTTTTTTTCGTGAATCATCTTCTTTGTTATTTTTTTGAAGTTGAATTTATAAGAGTTAAATTTAAAATGTCTTAATGCGGATTGAAGAACAATAATACCAGTATCCATTGGTCAAATTATTTCATTAAGTTCCATCAGGAAGGGGATTGACGAAGGGAGAAGGAACTGAAATTGACAGCTTGAATGGGTCTCTTGAATGCACATTGATTTTCATTTGAAAACCTCCTAGGGAATATAAGGCAAGAGTTTAAATTTGATGATGGGGACGCTTGATCCATCTTCGAAATATTTCTGTTGAGTTAATAGTTATTCCGATTTCACTTACTCTCTCATTAAGATTCATGTTACAAACCCCATAATTAATACAATAATGTACCGGTCAATCCATTGATGGTATAAGTGTTAAGAATATAATCTTATATCGACCAAATAAAAAAAAGAAATTATAAAATTATAAGAGAATATATATCATAATTTATTATTTTATAATTTTATGTGAAAATTTTTTATGAACCTACTAATGAATTTCATACAGTATTAAAATATGGTGAAGAAAAACTTTCAAAGAAAATTGGAGATCAATACTTTTGGTCGGTCCAATGAAACATTATATGTGATATTCAGTAAAAGAGATGCACAAGATTCTAATATATATACACAGCTAGTTCATGTGAGTTAGATTCTCTGCTTCATTCTTCAGTGCGCAGTGCGCACTTCAATGAGAAATGATAATGATAAAGCTCTTACACTTTCCCAATCTCTTTATTGTATAATATATGATTGTCACTATCCATTCACCAGTTTGCTGTGAAGTGCATATAGCTTGAAATCTTTGATTTGGAATTGAGCTTTACTTACTAATGGCTGCGTCTTTCGCTTCCACCAGTCTCTCTGCAATGCGTGCGGAATCCGGTTCAAGAAAGAGGAGCGGAGGGCCACAGCCGCAGCAGCCAGGGCCACGGCATCCGCCGGCGGCATAATGGATGCGCAGCCCATGTTCAGCCACGGCCAGCATGGCTCGTGGGCTGCTGCACCATCCGCTCGGTCCCACCACCAGAAGCTCCCTTGCTTTGGCACCGAGTTCAGGCTCGTCACGGACGAAGCCCTAGACCACTCTGACAATGGGATCTCCCTCCTCTCTTGGCGTCTCAACGTTGCCGACCGGGCCAGCGGTCTCATCCACAACTTCACAAGATAAGCAACGAGAGATTGAAATGGAAACTAAATACGAACCGTCATAAATGCTAGAATTATAATTAAGATGCCGAACTGATCATCAAGAAACCAGATGAGTTACCATGATGGTGATAGTTATGGCGGTCTAAAGTCAAATTCATTTTTCATCTTTTTTTTCTTTTTTCTTTTTTAATTTTATCTGCTAGCTTCAATCTATAGCACAGGATGGATATGAAAAAGAGACAATTCTATGATTTGATTACCCGCTTTAACTTTTCTTCCACTTATGTAAGCCTCACCTTTGCTGCATAGGAGCCACAACTTATAAATCATTTGCTATACAGAAATTCATTAGATTATGAGTAATCCAATTCAATCCGAATTAATTTATCAATAAGTAAAACTCTCCAAATATAATTTTTTATATACATATATATATATATAGTGACGAGTCAAAGTTAACGTGTTATATATACACATGCTTAAATACATAAACACATCTAAATTATCTTTTTCAATCTAATTCTTTTAACTTTTTATTTTTCTGTCAGTAATTTTTTATTCTCCTATTTCTCTTATTAATTCCCTTTTAAATTTACCAACCTTGTGTATGGTCAAGTATATTATTGTACATATATGCATGCAAGTTGCCTAGACAAGCTGGCTTGTGATGTGATGAGATAAACAAAATGAATGCATGTGTGCAAAAAAAAAATCTGGTCCACGTTCCGGCTGGGACTGGTCTCTCTCAGTCAACAGGTGATTTCATATGTTATCCAGATATTATATGACGACACATGTATCAGTTGGGGATAGATGCGTAGATTGACTTGGCTTATATATGGAGTACTGTGTATTATTTTTGTGTACGTATAGTTTCACTGAAACCCACAACCGGGGGCTTGATGTTGAAAGTTCAATGCGCCCCCCATGGAGTTCTGATGCGGGCGCAGATTGATCGTCCTGTTGAGCATCGCTAATCAGAAATTGTTCCTTCACTCTGATGTGTGGTGAGCAGTACACTCTGCTTTTGAAGTGCATGGAAAAATGAGTGAGCTCTTCCCTTGTCCTTAGTCTGTTCCATCTGACTCGGTCAGACTCAGACAGACATGGAGACACCCAAACTCTCTCTGGCCCAGAGGCCAGAAGTTCTGATCATTGAAAGTAACCCAATTCTCGAGACGACAGAATATCGGCTTTTGGTTAATTTAACCCCCAATCGGCAATCATGGATAACTTAGTGAACTAACTTCGTTTACTTTCATCAACTTGGAATCAATTCTGACTGCTTCCAGTACAGCACGTATTTAGGTTATGGAATGCGACATATGTTGAGACTGAATCTGGTGGACTGATCGCATCGCCTAGCCTTATTTCTCAGCAAAAGGATCAGGAAGCATGTCGTGTACGTTTCAGTTTATTTTCTAGTGTGGGAGGCATCTTAGCCCAGTAATACTTCATCAGTATGGAGTTTAACACGACCATCTGCTGGCGGCGTAAGGGAAGGGTTTCTGCTACCAGGCGGAAGGGACGTTAAATCTTTTGATAGTCGCTGACTTGCTGGGATTTCAGCCGCCCGACCAAGACAAGTACCATCAAGAATTCCATTGATTGCAAAGAAGACGCTCAGAGCTGCAAAGTTCGTGTTACCCCGAAAAGATTTTTTGAGTATAAGCCTTTTAATGGAAGCTATCTTCATTGTAGAATTAGCAAACTATAATTAGCATAGGTGCTTGCTACACAAAACCCCCTCCCTAAAGTCACAACCATCTATAGGTGTTAGTACGGCATAATTTTGTTCTTGCTTAGCCCTGAAATGCAAGCCCTTCTTTATTATCTGACTTCACAACTCTTTGGTAGGATGGAAGAGATTGATTCGGCTTGTCAAGATACCGTGAATGGAATACCGTCAAGAAGACCAATTATCAAGATGACAATGCCTTCTGTTCTGGATAAGACCATATCTCCACCAGGTACTCGATAGTCTTGCCGATCCTTCATAGGCAACCATGTAATCAACCTGTTCATTCAGTACACACCCTGTGACCCATCCGATGGCAGCTGGAAAGGTCCTTCCTGCAGAGTGAGCAAAAGGCTTCCCTCCTCTGCCTAATTTTCTTGTCAGTCCACAACTTACAAATAGTTCTACCTTTAGGATGATTATTATAATTTGTTCTCTGAATATTGATCCTTTCTTTTCTTAGGAATCATTTGCACAGAGATGTTTTTCCTTCATAGATGAGCATGCTCCGGGCTTCAGCTCATCCGTTACTAGCTATGATCTGCTGACTCCACCAGATCTTGAAAGGCAAATTGGTCTGACAGGTAACGCTTTCGACAGAGGTTGCAGAATTTATAAAATTTATCATTATATTAATGCCGACTTTTCCAGTTGCTTCTTCTAACAAAACAATTAGTTATCATGTCAGTAACTCTGTTTAAGTACAAGAGGAGATAAAGAATTGCAGCCTCCCATCATGAGAAGCCTATGTTCTGTCCTTTGTGGAAATTCCTCTCCTCATTTTGGTTATTAGTAATTCCTGATAGATGATGCATCGACTAGGATTGCTTTCATAAAGCAGCAAGTGCATGTATATGGCAACATCATTTGTTTATCTGATCGCAGCAATGTTCATCCTCTTATTCCTCATGCTAGATGTTCTTTGATCTGAGCAAATCCATAAATAGAGATCAAATGGTGGGAATCATTGCCACCCAGATCAGAGATCCTTCTTCGGAGAGCTGATAATTATCGTAGTCATCTTACTACTGCCGCTCTTAATTTTCCCTCCCTTCTGGCAGGTGGGAATATCTTGCATGGTGCCATGGGTTTGGATTCTCTATTCTTGATGCGAACAATTAAGGGATGGTCTGATACCACAGAATCTATGCTCTCATAAACCCATTTTTCCCCTTTCATGCTATGTTATCTATATATGGTGATGGACAATTGAATACATACCTTCATACCCATGGTAAGGATCTTGGTTTTCTATCTGACAAATGGCCATTCATATCCTGATATGGTATTGGAGTCTGAGTTTGAATTCATTTATGAAATGTAATTGTAACTTCATTCATATGAACAGACTCTAACGAAAACTGGCTCACCCCCCTTTTCTGCCCAAGCTTGGGAGCTGTGGCTTCCTTAAGCCTAACTAAAGACTCTCAAGTTCCTCTTGCCATCTTCCTCTGCTCCTGAGTTTGAATTACAGTGCTCAATTTCTGGCTATTTTATTCACTTTCCAAGCACTAAATAGACAGACTTGTACTAGCTTCTTGACGTCAACTTCGTATAGCTAATGTTTATAGTTATTCTTTCAAGTGACTCGTTACATATATTCTACTTTCGGGCATTCATTCAGGTCGGATTACAGGACCCCAGTTCGAGGTCTATACTTGTGTGGAAGTGGAGCCCAGCCTGGGGAAGGCGTGCAGCGGGACGCAATGCAGCGCACATGGTCCTTCGAGACTTTCAGGAAAGACTCTAAATGAATTTCCTGCGAAAAAGAATAGAAGCGAAAACACAACCGGAGTTTTCTGCCTTACCCGGAAAAAAAAAAAAAGAAAAGAAAAAAGGCACGGCCTAAAAGCACAGTTCGAGCACAAAAACCGTATTTGGGCCAAGGTTTTCGGGCTCAAAATATATCGGGCCACGATGACACGACTTGACAATTTTCCTGCCCGTACAAAAATGTTTTTAAAATAAAATGGAAATTATAAGAAAATCAATTTTTTTATTTAATTATATCGAATATAATTATGCACTAATATTTATTTCGATATTTTCTTAAAATTAACATAAAAATTGGATTAATCGGCAGATAATAACATTTAAAAGTTCGATCTAAAGTCCAAAATTACTTAAACTTATTTTTACAAACGATTATTTTCCTTAGTTTATGGGCCGCCTGAAGCACGAATGAATCATGCATGGGCTGAGCCTTTTCTGGGCCGTCCGGGATGTCGGGCCAGCCCTAATTATCAGGCCTAGGAACAGCTGGCCGGCCAGGAGATCTGATGTGAAGATGCCCAAAAGAGCACGATGAATCATGCAATAGATTCTGCAACAATCCTCATAACTCTGTGTAGTTCATAATCCAACAGAAACAATAGATCCAAGAATATTGATGAGGGGGTCAACGAAGAAGAAGTTCTTCGGTGGTGCAAACATTGTTGACATGCTTTTCTTTAGGGCCGGTGGCAGAGGCTCTCGAATCCCATGTACTCCTGGTTCGCCATCTTCTTGACCATGTTCAAGATCCCGACCCCACCTGCAAGGACATCGAGCACGATTAGCAGGAAGAGCCAGGAGAGAAAGGCGGCATCGTGTCTCGGGAAGGATCAGGACTAGGATGCGGCTCGTACCAAGACCGATCGCGCTAACAAAGATGGTCAGAGCGAGTATGAAGATGACGATCGAAGCCCTGCCAAGTAGCACGATGATTCGTCTCACCACATGCTGCCCCACAAAGGCCGCGATTGTTGCAACCAAGACGAAGTAAGCAGCTGCATCAGAAGCTCAGAAGTTAATTTCTACCAGCCCATTCTCCCGGTTTTTTTCCCTTAAAAAATCCAAACAGTTGGATGTACCGAATGGGACGGGAAACCGCTTGAGGAGGTAGTACTGGACAACCGACATCGAAGATGAGAATGCCATGGAAAAGGTCGATGTTGCACTTGCCACCTGCCAGGGACGAAGATGCCTCAATCATATTTAAGGAGAATCGTGGTGGTGCGAAGTAGCTGCTAAGAGCTGCGAAGTTTGTGTTACCTGAGGAGGGATTCCCAGTTCGAGGAAGAGTGGCCCGAGGATGAAACCGCCTCCGAGGCCGAGCAGCCCACCCACCATGCCCGCAATTATCCCGCAGGAGCAGTAGAGAAAGATCATGTGGAGCTTCCAGTTCGTGATCTCCTTTCCCTTAGATGCAATCACCCGGGTTCCCTTACACAGGCATATCGCTTCGTACATTGTAACGGAGACGGCAATCGGCACCTCCAGAACAGATAACAAGATCAACTATCACGTCAAAACTCTGCAAATCACTGGAGGCTAATGTTTTAGCTGTAAAATTAGAGGTTACTTGCGGTGCAAGTTATTTGCAGACTTGTTCACTTATGTATCATGTCTCTAATTTTTGATCTTCCACTAGATGTCGATGTGGTCAGGCCTTTTATCCATTAGGTAGTCATATGGCAGTGCGACAACATGATCCACGAATTTTACCTGTAATGAATTGAGAATCCAATACTCGACAGAGCAGTTCCGTGTGTATTTCTGCATGGAGTATCAGATAGAACAAGGAACATCAGTCTTCTTTGCTCTAAAAATTAATCTGAGTTTTTCCACTCCGTATTTCCTCCACCGCTCGCAAGTTAAAATAATCAAGTGTCGAGGACGTTTTCTTGGGAATCTATGGCTGTCAAAATGGTTTACCTTGACAATCTGAACAGCAAGAAATCCCATCCAGACATAAACAAGCAGTCCCAGCTCTTTCCAGTGGATGTTCTGAAGTAATGGAACCTGGTACATGATGAAGATCGAGGTAAAATCAAGGCGGAAATTTGTTTTCCGGTATCTTTGATAATAAAATGAGAAATTCAAACTGACTTCGTCATCGTGTAACACTGATGCAGGGCCCCTAGGCAGTAGCTTGTAGTTGTACTCTTCTTTCGAGCCACCTGCAACTTAACATGATGGAATTAGTACCTTTAAGACAATTCGGTTTTACATTGGGGACCATGATCAGTAAAGTTTGCGGTGTGTGCATGATTTCGGCCTTTTCCTTTTCGGTTCTGTGCATCCGTCTATAAGTTATTCATAATAGGATAAATAGTCGAAAGTCTGGGATGAGTAGCACATTGAGATATGGATATTCTGTCTAATTACTCACCTTCAGGGTTTGATTCCGATTCTATCAGCTTGGCTGCTTCCTGCAAGTTCATGGACTAGAAACTAAGCATTTTGGTCATGGAATCGAGAAACTCAATCCAAGAAGAACCAGCAAGAACCGATAACGAGCTTACCTTTTTCATCAATGTCTCTTTCTTCCATGTATCTATGCCTTTGAATAATGCTTTAGTAGATGTTCCTGACATTCACTAACACAACCAAGCTCGTTATTCGGTTCTAATCACCAGAACACACGACCACAATACTGCACCAAAATGTTGAACCTCTGAGTTCAATACATCAGAGCAATCTTTGAAAAATCTCCTTCTGCATTAGTTTTTAGCTGGACTAAAGGATCTTGAGAAAATGTTCGTACCCAATGAGCTTAACTGCTTTTAAGGCATATTTATGTCGAGTTCAATAAATTCAGTGATTGGTATGACAGTGAGATGGACACTACTTCACTAATTTAATTACCTAAGAAGAGGATGATGAGCAAAACAGTAACCATCCAATCAGCGAACATGACGTTGAAGGCGACACCGATGCTGATGCCAAGCATCAGCATCGGCTGGAAGAGCATCGCCAAGTCGTAGTCGATCAGGGGCATGTCCGATGTCGGGTGCCTCAGCCTCAGGTTATAGTACACCGTGGAGCTTGCCACTCCCATAATCATGCCTGCCACGAAACACACCAGAGAAAATCTCAATCAGGAGCCGAGAAGAAAATGTTAAATCAGCATCTCTGTTTGACAGATAACCAAGATTTAACGAGTCGAACAGGTGCATGAAGTTGTGTGAGTATATGACATATAGACATGGGGGACTTAAAATGGAGAGCAAACTACAAGGCGAAGCGAGGATTGATCTACTGACACTTGGAGATGGCTGTGGATGACTTGGGATCGAAGCCAATGATCAGGGTGAGCATCGGAACAAATATCCCGCCACCTCCGACCCCTCCGACACTCCCCAGGGCTGCCCCAAAGAACCCTACTATGGATCCCACCACCAGTCTCCACCCAAACTCCATCTCCTGCATCAGAACACATTCCACCACGCATAGATATGCAAAGGAGAGGGATGTTACTTGAAACAAGATGACTGGATATATGAAAGTGAGGAAATCTGAACACTCACGGGCCAAACGGGCTTGTATGACGACTTCCCGCTCTGCCAGAACAAACTGATGACTCTTCCCGGGAGCCCTTGCCCATCCATCTTCTTCTGATCCATGGTAAGCTCGGGCTCTTTGCCCATCAGTGGCCTCTCAGCAGCGGCAACGTCACTCATGGTGATGAGAACCAGCACCAATGCCATCAACGTAAAAGCTGATACTGCAACAGCTCTTCTGTTGATGTCCGCCTTCAGGGCCATCTCTCTCTCAGCTCGGTTTCGTGATTTCGAACTGAAAGAGGATTGTCGATACGTCTCACTGTCGACTGGAGGTCTTGTTATAAACTGTATACCCGAGAAGTTGTGTTGTTGCTTGGCAGTGAATAGTGATGGCCCCTCCTTCGCAGATTCTTATAATCTACAACTTTGAGGATAGGTGAGTAGGTCAGAGAGGAAGCTGCATGAAGAAAGACAAGAAGGGTGCACACTTAATATAGCTTCCTTTCTTCCAACTCGGAGGATCTATATGGCCCTTCATTTTTGCCCTCATTCATTCACATAGGATTTTAGGTAAGTTTATATGCAAGTACTAATCATGACTATGTACGCACTGCAAGAATCTGACCGTGAACTGCTTGTGTTTCTCATTCTTGTTTCATTTCTTACTGCTCCATGCTCCTCAAATGGCGCATGAAACACACGAACTGGTCGAGAGTTTGACAAGAGGTAATAGTTTGTATAACGTGTATGTCTTCTTAAGGTTACATGACAGGCGTATCTATGCAGCATCTTAGAATGAAATTGCCGTGCATGATATGGTATTTCTTTCCCAATTCCTGATACCGAATGTGCCGTGTTTTAATGTGAAAATGTCATATTCTCGTAATTCCATTATGCGGGTACCGTAATACATTTCACGGGGCAAACTTAATAACCTACATGGAAAGCTGAATCCAATTGCCTTCTAGTGTCTACATCTTTCTGTAAGAAGTTTGAAATCCAGGGCAATTTCTTCCAAGAAGGAAGCTTCCTAAGTTGCTCTTTGCGGTTCTGTTCGTACACTACGATGTGCTACACATGCTGACGACTGAAATTGACATCTTATGTTGGTATCTCCACCAAGAATTGATGGAGTTTAGTGTCCAGAGCTTACTTAGGAGGCTGGTAGAGCTATTTTCCACTCGGATGCACACTTCTTACAAGAGTAATCCGACGGTCCCACTCCCAGTCACCCCTGACCAGTAGACTGAACCTAGGCCGAGCATTCATGCCAAAGACACATAGTCCCCGAGAATCCCAAGGCTGAAAACAACAGGAGCCTTAGCCATCAGGTGCACCCATCGGGAACTCACATTGTCAAATGGTTGAGCTTCATCACTTCGTCGGGACAGAACAAGGCAAGGGTTCATTCACAAACTCACTCAGATGGATCCAGTTATTATCCCGTGCTGTAGTTGATATGGAATCTCCGAGTAAAAGGCAACTAGCGAATGAATGATATCCAAGAGAGCTTACAACAACAAAAGCCAAAGTGCTGCATTTTGTTGGCAGCACTTGCTATTAACAGAGCTCTACATTAGAAGAAACCCAAGTAGTTTCCTCGGCATAACATACCAACACAAAAAGATCAAACCATCGGAAAGAGACAAACGTCATAGGAAATTTCCAGGAAGCAGCAGAACGTTGGCCGTTGAACCTCTTTCAAACAACGAGAGAGAGAGAGAGAGAGAGAGAGAGAGCTGCTTCTTGCTTGCAAGAGTTAACACGATGCTCTCGCAGGCAGGCCCGTGAAGCTTCTTCACTTGTTTCCTTCCTCCCCTGTAAATATTTTCGTCTTCAGAATCTTACCGGATGAGCAGTGCTCTCTCTATTATGTCTCCACCGGAATCTCGGCTCGTGCTAGTGCCTGTTTTCCACGTGATGGTGTCGACTTAGTCTTCGTTGCAAACAAAATCGTAGATTATCTTCCTGTACAATACCAAGAAATGGACGTCTTCAGAAGTATGGCACGGTCGATTCTGTTAAGTAAATCTGGTGTATATATCCAAATGAATTTAATCACCTATTTCGTGTCATATGAGGATGTAACATGACATTGCCCAGCATGTTCCGAGAGTCGAGGATTTGGACCATAAAAAAGCAGCCATACTTGCCACAAGCCCAACCGCAAACTAATTAAGTCATACTCGAACAGCGAACTCCTTACATAATGTCCATCATCGAACATGGCAATTTAGATACTACAAAGCAAGTTAAAACTTAACCCCAAAATATCAAGAGATTCTTCAGACACTGGCAAATGTTTGGACACAAAGGTTCCGTTCAGCCATAAAGAAACATGGACAGAACTCAAAAACACAGACATTGAGCACTTGAGGTTCATCATGTTGAGGTTTTCATCAAACCCACAGAGCCGAGCAAAACTTACCTCAGCATGCATCACTAGCAAGTGCAACCAGTCTGAATTCACGACCAACCGAGGTCTCTGCTCATCATCAGTCATACTGGTAATCGTCTCCCCCCATTTGATCATAGCGATGAGATTGGCCAGGGTAGTGATCATCATCGTTTGGGTCAACATACCTTCCTCTCTCCCTATGATGCTCGTATTTGCCGTAGTGGCCATAATCATGATCAGTCCCTACCTGTCCATACCCACGATCATCGTCTGCCTCCACCTGATTGTTGCCCCGGTCTCGCCGTTCCTGCTCATACTTCTTGTTGACTCTGCCGTACTTAGATTCTCGATCATGAGAGCGCCCGTAATCCCTGTCTCGATCACCAGATTCATAATCCTTCTCCCTGTCTCTGGGGCGGCGGTCATGTTCACGATCTCGATCCCTGTCCCAATCATGACGGTCTCGGATGCGGTCACGGTCATGCCCACGATCACGACCACGGTCTCTGTCACGGTCACGGTGGAGGCGGTCATCCCTGTGATCACGATCCCGTGGCCTGTCATGAGACCTTTCATGGGACTTCTCACGCTCCCTGTCCCTGTCCATTCCCCTTTCACGGGACTTCTCCCTATCCCTAGACATAGTTTCAGTAACAACATAAACACACATAAGACAATGATCAGTCGAATCAGCAGTCAGTGAAGGTTGTACTTGGTGTAGCTTAATACCATAGAAAATAATAAAGATTCCCACCGTGAGAGAGAGAGAGAGAGAGAGAGAGAGAGTTCAAATATAAACTTTGGCTCAATCAGAGGTCAGAGTGTATCAACAGAATAGGAAAGATAGAATTTTGACCTGTCAGAGCGGTCCTCTCTTGCTCTTGGCTCTTCAGACCTAGAAGGTCCTCCAGATTGCACCTGCTCCCTGATTAATGTCATGGACAGAAGTTCAAGATCATCATGTCTATCATTCACCAAAAGTAATAATCATGGAAAAGGATAGTTGGGGTCCCAATGTAATAGGTTCAAGAAGAAAATCAAGAGATGGACAGATCATTGCATAAGATGATTTGCTAGCAGAAACCAGGCATTATACCTCCCAGGATGCCTCTGACTGGCATCTACACCTCCAACACGACTTGTCCCAAGTCCACCCCCAAGTCTGCGAGGCCTCCAGTTTGGAACAGTTCTACCACGTTCTACATCCACCAGAACCCTTCTACCATCAATCTTCCTTCCATCAGCTTGTTTATATGCAGCTGCATGATGCACTTATGATATTACGAGAAGAACAAATATGAGCATGCCAAGACATTAAACACCAATAAGAAAGTTTGTCATGTTCAAGCCAAAACCTTTCATGTCCCTAGTATGCAAGTACTCAACAAATGCGTAGCCCCTGGGTTTTTGAGATACCACATCATGGACAGTGCAAACCTGAGAATCTCAAACATCAGCAATTACGGCAGCAGAATTTCACCACTCTGAAAATACACTGGAACCATATCATCCAAAAATCTACTCCCATACGAAAATTCTTAAGTTAGCATAGTATATCCTAATTGCACGGCAGACAGGTATTATGTCCCATAGGCCGTGCTCACCTTTAATTCACAGAGCTTCCATCGCCATGTGCATCACCACCCAAGTTGCAGAAAAACCAAATGCATGTGCCAAACTTAATGTTGAATAGACTAACTTCCCCTTACCAGGGAATAAAATTTTCTAGGAAGAATGTAATTCTAAGTAAATACCAGGGCTTACTTCCACTTGCTGAACACTTTCATAGCCTTAAAAATCAGGAGTAAAATTTTGATTAGCAAAAAATTTTCCAGGATTAGAAATCTAAGTGAGAGAGAAGATAAAGCTACTGCCACTATCTTTTACCAATTGCAGTGAAAGGACAGTTGTCAATCACCTCTGGTTGCTCACAGAAAATAAAGACCAAATGGCTCAATGCATCAGATTTCTGATCAACTTAATGTAGCAGCTTCGCCATATAGGATGGGGCAAAATTCGAATTGGAAGTGTGGAATTGGGAGGTGAAGATTTTGCATTTGTAGGCAAACTATATGAGTCATATCGTCTTCCAAAATCCGATCCCAACAGATAGACTGCTTACCAAGATATTTCTTGAGAGAATGACTGGCTAGTCTAAAAATTAGTACTAAATATTTCTTGAGAGGATAAACAATTAGACTAGAAGATTAAAAAACGCTGGTTAAACAAGTTTGTTCTTCATCTGGAAATATTCTACCAAAAAGTACCGGAGATCCAGCAAGATAAGCTACAATTATAGATGTCAACTAATATTTGTCATCTTTCTTCATAAACGCCTTACTCCTGCTAAGGGCTATCAATTACCAGAATCGAAGACTCTTCCCAAAATCATGTTGCTCCAAAATGAGTGGTAGATATTATCACTTTCACAATTTACGATCCAGATAAATGACAGCATAAAAGGGTGAAATCAGAACTACCTATCAAGTAAGGAATATCTGCAACTTACAGGCAGTCAAGCAATCAAGTAGACTGAAGAAAATGTTTATAAAATAATGAATGTGGTAGAAGCATATTCTACTTCAGAAAAGCCTTCTGCATGAGCAGAACTTTGAATCGGCTGATATATACACAGTAAAATGTTATAACAAAAGGATTTCCTTTTCACATTCACGTCCAAATATTTTGCAACAATAGAATCAAAACTGAATATGATAAATGGAGTTTAAGCTTTTAGATGGAACTTCACATTCTTAAAACCAGATACATGAAGCAGAAACAACCTGATCCTCTTACCAAACCCACATGGGGATTCTCAAGAATACCTACCCGCTTTATTGGCCCGTAGGACTCAAACTCTCTTTTAAGCCTACTCTCTGAAGTTTCATAACTCTGCAGAAGATATAAGACACATCAGATACAGGAACCATTCCTACAAGCCTGATAAAGAATATAAAGGAGAAATTTTATTTGAATGAATAGTTTAAAAAAATGAACATTAATGTGAGATTGCCAATTGGATTACAATTTTAGCAACAAAGAGTGTCTTGTAAGGATCTCCTGAGATATTGGGGTCGCTATTAGGATCATCTGCAGGGAGAAAAGCACATTATAAGTTTTGTTTGATAATAGCTCTACCCAAGTTACCCAGGTGTAACAGTGAGAAAGAAGCTGGTACGTTTCTTAAGCTCCTCAGCAGCCTTTTCTGCGCCCTTTTCTAACCGGAGTTCATGGATTCTTGCCCGCCTTTGTGCCTGCAACGACTCAAAAAATAAAAACAGTGAGACCAAAATACAGTGTACAACAGCAATGACAAGATCTGTCATTATCATAATAAGATGTGGATGAATTATGCCAAAAATTAATGCTATTCTTCATTCATGAAGGAGAGTGAAGAGACTCAATATCTGGACTTTAAAGGCAGGATTACCAATACAGTGACACAAAACTGATAATCAAAGGTTATCTTATCACAGCCTACGCTTAAAAAAATTTCAAGGATGCATCATACTCCAAACTAATCTTACAGGGTGACCAAAGGGATACAAATAAAATATATTAGACTAATTCACACGTGAACAGGCAGAAGAAAAGCACAAGCCAATCTTACATCATTTGGCTATGAGAGCATACAGCTATACTGAACTGGAATTCCAGATATAAGAATTGACGGGGCATAAAAATAAAATACTGCATTTCAACCTTTAACCATTTTCACCATAGACTAAAACCATAAGCTCCGGAAATTATATAGCTTGCAGAAAACCACATAACCAATAAAAGGAAGTTTTCCCTCTAGCACAACTGACTAAGACAAGGCACTGTTACTTACAGGAGTCTCAGCCTTCTGAACAGGAGGAGCATGCTCAGGATCACCTGGCTCTGCAAACTGGCTAACAAACTGTGCCATTCCTAGAAAACAAGAAGAAACAGTAAATTAGCGCACACTTCAAATCATATAATACTAAACAGGGGGAAAAAAGCACATATATCAAGATTGAATATACCAGTGTACGGTGGACATTTTCTTTTCTCAAGAGGAGGCTTGAATTCCAACGGAGGCCGAGGTTCAAAGAGCTTCAGTAGATTAGCGGTCAGACCAGTTGGATGGCTTTGGCCAATCTGCAATATCAAAATGCATTAGGTATTCAAGTTCATCCCAACATTTTGCATAAACAGTGAACGTTAAGCAAGAAAAGTATATCAGTAGGCCCTGGAAAGGAGTTCAATAGAGCAAATTATGAGTCCGTTGGTAGCACATAAACTCAACAAGGGTTCTCGTAGTTAAATCCAGGGGGGGGGGGGGGCGCGTAATTAAACGCTGTCCCTCTGCTGAAGCTGAATGGATTCATATGAGATTTCAACGGAAAATGTAGCTCTTCAGTTGTGAAGCGGACGATTGGAATATATACTTCACATGCAAAAACAGATTTTTTTTTTCCACGATTAAAATCACTCGCAGGGTGGTCCCTAGGGGCAAAATCACAGATCGAGCAAAAACCACAGCGATCAGCTCGCAGAACGAGCTAAATTGAACCCTGAGTTCGGGAGCACGAATGAATTAAGGAGGAAAAACAAACCACTTTGAGCTGGAGAACATTTGCGCGGTTCTGCGCCTTCGTGCGGGCCTGCACGGCAGCGTTCTGGTTGCGCATGAAGGGGTCCTTGTAGTCTCCCATGGCGGAAGCAATCCTAGGGTTTTACCGACCAGACTAGAGGCGATTTCAATCAGGAGATGAGAGCGGCAATCATGAACCGGTCTCCAGATGCCGAGGGAAGAAAGCTGCACCGAAGAAAACCCAGAGAGAGGATGCGGTTTCGGGACGGCATTTATACTTGGGCCGAGCACTTTGGTCGGTCAATCGTAGGGACAACAACTCGTGCCGTGCCGCAACATCGGGCCAGACCGGATCGGACCCATGATGAGTTTAGCAGCTGGCTCAGCACGGCCTACTAACAAAGTCGGTCCGCTACGGGCCAACCTGACTTGGGGCTAAACTCCTCGAGTCGCACGATGATAAATTTTATGCGCTTTTCCGAGCTGGCAGCATCATTATCGAAATCCAAAATCCTATAATACTCGGATTCAAGTCTGCTCAATGTTGAAAATAAACAGTAGGAAATGAAATAAGGAAATTTGACTGTCATGCTCCTACGACATCATTTCTAGTAAAACTTGCTAGGCACTTGCTTAAGTTGTGCGAGATGGGCATCGGCGGTCTGTGTCGGGTTCATGCAATCCCAGTAAAAGAAAGGGTCACGGTCGATGCAGAGCAATATGTGCTCGTCGCAGTTTACGCCGGACACCGAATGCTCCGTAGTGAAACCGTGCATAAGGTTTTACCGTATCGTGGGCCGTTGTCGATCATGTCCCTCATCGGGATATATATATGTCCACGTACTTGATGGTAAATATCGGGCATTTGCAGACTTATTCTCGACACGAGCTCTTGCAGATCCTTACCGTTGAGTAACCCTTTGCATCTCCGTTGAGACTCGGTATGCAGTCGTCTGCAGAAGAGGCTCCCACAGGCAGGCACACAAATTAGATTGACAAATTAATTATAATGCTCATAATTCAACTTCACGCCCAAAATTATTTAGATTTATATTTTAAAATATTTATTCTCCTAGTTTGGGTCGGATCAAACTGCCCAAAACCCGAACCGTTTTTCAGGCTGCAATGGCGTCACGGTAGGGCTGACAATTTTTGTGTCATGTATAAGTGATTTATGTCGGAAAGCCCTCAACCCATGCCTGAGCCGTTTAGCCGGCATAAATTTAAATATGTTGATTATACATTTAACATGATAATAATAAAAATTCTATTAAAATATTTATAATATAATTATACTAATAAAATTATCAATATAAATTTTAATAAATAATATTTAGCATACTCAATATCATAAATTAAATTAATAATATACACATTTAAATATAATAAATATGTTCATATGTCTAATTCATATTTAAATATATTAAATTAAATTAAATTAATCATATATTATCAAGTTATACAAATTTATTAAAATTTAATTCAAACTCATCAAATTTTGTTTTAGGTCAAATTATTATATTGTATGAAAAATTGTCAGTAGTAAAATACGGTGCAAGTCTGTCGGGTGCTGAATCCCACTTCCCCTTTCCTCTAGTTCTCATCTTCTTCCTTCCTTTCTCTCGGTGTTTTAGGGATTATATTAAGACAATGAGGCTAAATTTGTCAGTTTCAACTTAATAAAACGGCGGTCAACCCTTCCGTTAATGGTTTTAATGGGAAAAAGTCCAGAATGGTAAATGTGGAGTCAAAATTAAAGCGGAGAGTTTACAACATGACTAGGACCCACACAGACTCTATATTACCGAGTAATTAATCACCAATTAATTAGCCAAGAGCCCCTTGATTTTATTCCATTAATTATTTAATTATACTTAACCTCTTTATTACTAATTATAGCACCATCTACCATCATGGTAAATGGGCTTGAATGATTGAAATAATTTGATGTCATTTTTTAAATTTTAAATCTCAAGTTTAAATTTTACAAATAAAAAAAAGATTATAATTATGAGAATTTCATTCGTAATAAAATAATTTAGTTTTGAACATAATTTTATTTATTGCCCAGTATAATTTTTTTGTCTAATAGGTTATATAGAGTGAAAAAATTCGAACTTTACCATGATCTAATGACCCTTTGGCAGGAGTCTAAATCTTCATTTGACAAAGAGAAAAAAAAGGTTCCAAATGCAGTAGTTTCTTATAAGTAACAATTTCATGAAACTATTAACAACTCAAAATTATCGTCCCCACAATTGTTATGTTTGGTGGGAACAAAATGTAAAGAAATAAGTTTTATATAATTAAGTTAAAAATATATAGTGAAAAGTTATAATTTTCATTCCATTCCATTTCCCTCAATTTCATCATACTAAATATAACATATGGAAATTAGTATTAACTAAGAAAATACTCGAGATATGTATACATATTTGTGAATATTTGAGATCTTTTAATAAGAATATGATGATATAACTGATTTTATATTAGAAATAATATTATTGTATTTAATAATAATAATCATTATCCTATTTTCTCTTCTGTAGATGCCCCTATCCTTTTTATAATAGAGCAATTAGATGGAAGGTAAGATGATCAATTTATGTAATAATTATTGATTATCATATTATATCTTTTTTATTATAAAATATATTAATAAGTTTAGATGTTTATAGGAGAAAAATAAAGATAGAGGATAGTATCCTACTGGCAAGACCACAACTATCGCTCTAGTCTGCACCTTTGCCGCTCAAGTTTGCACCCGTCGGATGTCAGAAGAGATCAAACGGCGAGAAACATCGGATCTTCCACACCAAATGCCCAACCACGACCACCCCCCCCCCCCAAACAACACCCAAAATAAGTTTGAAATTACCAAAAAACCGAAACTCGAAAGGAAAACTTCGGGTTGTGCCCCAAAAAGGAAGAAGCTCAGTCAACTTGAGACCGTAGACGGCGGGAGAGGTGATCGCAATATGATCCGAAAAAAAGGTTCGCTGTTACGCTTGCTAAGCTATGCTAGCTATGGCGCACCTCGTCACCATCTCCATCCTCTCCCTTCGCTGTCACCTGAGCCACCGTCCGGGGACTTCTAGTTGGCGTAGCCGAAATGTCCGGCAGCTCGGGCACCTTCACCGGCGACCCATCCGGGCCTGTGAGGGGGAAGAACCAGTTCTGCGGTTTGCTCTTCAAGTACGGGCCTAAGCCAATTCAGGTCCCGCACTCATCTGTCACTCACTTAGCTTAGCCGACGCAGAAAGAAAGAAGGAGATAAATTATAATATAACCGATGATAATTGGAGCCGGAATCATCCACTACATTACATTTCAAACCCTGATGTTCCCAATATGCTACGATGGATTACATTTCATAGATTCAATTGGTTCACGATTTCATTTTGGAGGATCAAATTACCTTTTTGGTGTGCGGGGTGAATGGCTTACGATTGCTTTGTTGACTCTGCGATGGAGGGGGTTAGTGAGTACGATGAAAGTCTCAGAGGCCTCTCTTCAGTGAGATAAGAGGTAGAGGGAGCTGCTGAATGGAATTTGCTAGGATCTTAACACGGAAGAAGATTCTGTTTCTTCTGCTGGGAAATGAATGCACAAGCGTTATTGGTTGCTTGCATGTCAAGATATCTTGTGGCATTCTATAGTGTCTGTCCACCGTCTGCTATCTTGGTTCCATCAATAAAAAATTTAAGTAGGAAAACTGTTTATTTTATTCTGTGAAAACTGTGACTTGGTGTTGCTGCTACCACCAGGAGAACAAGTTCTTATTTGAACAAGGCACAAGACCTGTCATTTGGTCACACATTTTGGTGTCGATGCAAATATCTTCCTGTTTATGTCCTCGAAAAGATGTCTGCACTGTGATCTTTTGACGTCTTTGCAGGTTGCTCTGAAAACAGGTGATTACAAGAGGCAAGTTATTTTCATTGGTGGGCTAAGCGAGGGCTTTCTAGCAACCGAGTAGGTCTTGGATTTTACACGAGTTAGCAAGCACATTATCTGTAGAGCTCCTGATTATCTTTTGCAAAATCATGTCTAGATACTTGGAACCTCTTGCGATTGCTTTAAACAAAGAGAGATGGTCACTTGTTCAAATGCTGCTGTCCTCTTCATATACCGGATACGGTACCTCCAGCTTGCAACAAGTATATTATTTCCTCATCAAAAGTTAAACTTACACCCATGCAATTGTTTTGCTATAGACTTTATAGTTTAATGTATCATAGTAGACAATTGCTGCAAGAAGCCAGGTTAATGTTCTAGTTTATTTCTTTATTCCAAACCGAAAAGTGGCTGATGTATAATACTACAATATGCATAGAACTTTTTTGCCGGCTTCAGTATTGTTATTAATTCAAACCTCATGTATAGTATAATTTTTCTTGACCCCTAGCAATTTCATATCAGATACATCATTGGATATTTTTATCGAGCAAAATCTTTTACTAAATTTCCTCTGGGTCTAATGATACTGGAAGCTGTCTCATCCTTTTGTTACGTCAGTAGGTTTGATTGGTGTAAAGTATTTAAAATTGTGCTGAAATTCAGAGGCAGCAATGCAGTTTGATACCTGGAAAAAAAAAAAGCTGACTTTAGAATTTTAAGATTAGATATTGAAGTTAGATTTTCAATGGGTTATAGATCACAGGGCAATTGACCATTTTGGTGATTTTCATATTCAACTAAAGGTGACGAATACATGGTTTGAGGTTACATTTAATCCTGTCCATTTTATTAATTCATTCATATGTTCCTTAGAATGCTTATTTTAGAGATTCTAATTTCTTCATTTGTGAAATTCTCGGTTTTTATCATAAAGGATGCTGTGGAAATTGATGACCTGATCTGTTATTTAATCGACAAGGATGAATCTGAGGGGGCTGTGCTGCTTGGACACAGTACGGGTTGTCAGGTAGTAAGAACTCGTATTGTTTTTGCAGCAAGTTTTCTATCTGTTCATTGTCTTTCGAATTTTTTAACAAAGTCCATCCATATATCCGGCATTGATATAGGATGTTGTGCATTACATGCGTGCAAATGTTAAATGTTCCCGAGCAGTTCGTGCAGCCATTTTACAGGTAAAAGAGCTCTTTCCTACTATTTGATCTGCTTCTTTAGCCATGAAATTCATAATACCCCTAAGCATTCCTTGAATTCTTGCAAACTTGTTTCCTTCTGGTACTTTAGTTGTCAGGGTTCGTATCTAGAATCTGAAATTTCTTTTTGTCTCCTAACGAATGAAAGCCTTTCCGATCATGTTTCCCAAAATTTCCTACTGAAATGACAAGTGAACTTGCATGGATGATCTGGTTGGGTTTATTGAGATCCTAATTATGGTAAACATTCTTTGGCTGGAAAAGCTCTTGAATTTAGTTTTCCATGGCTCTCCTATGCCATGTGGACTTCCCTTTTTATTGAGGTAGTACACGTCTTTTCATGCATATCCATGCATGCTATTTCCGTGAAAACTGTGCTCCTGTTTGCAGTTTCAGTAAGTCTTTTGACTCGATGATCTTCCAGGCTCCAGTAAGTGATCGAGAGCGATTAGCAATGAATCCACAAACAGCTGCTCTCACCGGCTTAGCTTCCACAATGATAAAGGAAGGGAGGGGCTCGGAGCTAATGCCAGTGGAAGTGGATCCCAGCGCCCCTATAACAGCTTACAGGTGTGACACGCTAGCTAATTTTGCACCTGGCACACTCTCTTCTCCAGAAAAGGAAAAATGGCGATCTTTGCTCAAGTTGAAATAAAGGCAATAGTCATAACGGTTATTTGAAGACTTAAAGATGAATGTAGCTTTTGCAGGTACCACTCCCTCTGTGAATATATGGGAGATGATGACATGTTCAGTTCAGATCTTAGCGATGAACAGCTGAAGTTGAGGCTGGGCCACATGCGCCACACGCCTTGTCAGGTACTCTCGAATGTCCGCTTTCTTTCTTTTCCCCTTTCCCAGAAAGGTCAGTCTCATTACCACCTGGAACCGTGGAAGCTGAAAGAGATTCTCATGAATCTCGACAATGCCATTGCTGGGATGGTTCTTTCATGAGTTGAGATATTTTAACGAGAAGGAAAGGGCGCGTACTTTATGAATTCTAATGCAGTTCGTCTAAACAGGTTATCTTTTCAATGGATGATGAGTACGTGCCACAGCAGGTCGACAAGAAATCATTGGTCGAAAGGTCTAGAAACATTTTCAGTCCCTAGAAGCAGCTCAGTATGGCCTTTGCTCTGGATTCTCAACACGGTATGCTTATGGGTGTTTTGCGGTGCAGATTATGTAAGGCACTGGGCGGGGCGGAGAAGACCGAAATAGAACACGGGAATCACTCGCTGTCTAATAGAGTCGAGGAAGCTGTCGAGGCCATCATGGACTTTGTGAGGAGGGAGGGTCCCCAAGGCTGGGATGACCCTTGGAGCTAGCCAAGAATTAGTCAGCTTTGTTAGACTCCCACTCCTCTCAGAATCGCACCCTTCTTCTCTAGCGCTCTTAGTGCTCTTAGTGTTCAGTTTAGTTATTGAACTGCTACTTGCCCTCTTTCCTCGACCCGGCGTCCAGAACAGGGCAAGGTACCGAGTTAGCAATCGAACCGTGGAATTCCCGAGGAACGCGAGACGGTGGTTGGACTTTCATATGCTGTGGGCGCTTCACTGCCCTTTCTTCTGCTCATTTGTATACTATTTCCACGTCGAGCTTGTCCGAGGACTAGCATGTGATCATCTGCATAGTATATACCTCTAATGGTTTTTCTCTCGCACGGGGAACGTGTCTCCCCGTCACACGTTGTCTTCATTGAGCACCGACTCGATACTCAGATTTCCTGAAATCGAAGATGATCGGTAATTTTATGGAGAAAAAATTTTGGATTTTGGCACTTAAAATCTACTGCTTAAAATTCCAAAATTTTATGATATGTAAATAATATGAGCATATTTTCCCATAAAAAATAAAATATTAAATATGGATGACTTTTAATACATTGGCATGATTCTGGATTAAATATGAATTAATTAACATTTATTATATTTATAAATATATATTAATATACACAAAAAGAAAAGACGTTGATGACAAGATAAATTATATTTCTCCTTATCCTCATCCTTTTATTTATTTATTTTTATATCAATAATATCTAATACGTAATAATCGACTAATTTATTAGATGATATAATATATAATTAATCTTTAAATACTAATCCTAAGAGTTTTAAATCTTAAATTTAACATAGTGTATATTATTTGCTAGCCATCAGGCTGCCTGCTTGAAGGGCTGTTTTTTTTTTCTTCATGTCATAAACAAGTTTGAGACCCAATCAGCTTATTAATAAATTTAAGACGTACAGATTAAATCAACAGAAAATTGCCATCCATGTCGTCATCAAATATAAACACGTGGACGTTTTATGTCGCCTTTGATAGTATTGACTGCCCATGAACATGCTTAAGTAGGTGGGTTTGTCGGTGTTCGATATACTTCAATTTTATCTACATTTTCGAATTTGGGATGATTGATCCAGCAGCAAATATAGGTTCGTGGTTATCGATGACTCCGTCAATCCCTCGTCACACATTAATTTCATCATAAATTGAATGAAAAATACACAAATTAGCTAAATATGTTCCGTTATGAATTATTTGATTAAAATATGGCTTGCTAGTCCATGGCATTGTTGGGACAGAAGAATTCCTCGGTCAATGACAAATGATTGGATCCATTAACTGCATAATTACCCTTGTCGATTAATCTTCCATCTAGCAGCCAGCTAGGTCTACCCTTCAATTAGTATCACAGTCTCATGTGAGGTCAAACATCCCGTGAGAAAAGTCAAATGTTGATTCTGTACGGCAGCTTATGCAACTTGGCTCGATCCGAGGGTACTGTTGCCGATGGACAATGGTGGAAAAACCAAAGGGTCGGAAAATATTATTAGTTCCAATGTAAGTGATAATCCCTTGAGAGCTGGTGAATGCAAAATTGATATGCTTAGCATTTAAGTAGAAGCCGTTTCTATAATCACTCGCGAAAAAATCTGTTTTTCTTAATGATAACGGCATGGATGGCCACATCAAGTTCACTCCCCCAATCTAGACTAGGCAAAAAAATAGCAGTCTGGGCATGGTATGGTAAACTGTGCTTGGACCAAGGTTTTCGGCCGTTTTAGCATAGACCAACAACTTTCGTGGGGGTTCGAGGGATGAAAAATATTTTTTTTAAAAATTATAAGAAATATTAGTTAATTGTATCTTATATGAACTATACTTTGTTTTTTGTTTTAACATCTCCTTTAAATTAACATAAAATTGAGATTAATTTATTAATTATAGCATCTAAAAATTGATCATAAGTTTAAAATTATCTTTTAAAAGTAATTATTTTCCCTAGTTCGGGCCGGGCCGGGCCGTGTTTGGACTAAAATTTTTGTGCCACCTAGCACTGCTTGAAAACAGTCTCGAGCCATATCAGCACACTCCGACGAAGTCGGGTTGGCCCGAATTACCGGGCCTACCTTGATCCTTTTGTTTGGAATGAGCATCATGGCGGATAATGGAGAGACAGGAATATCAGAATTGACGTATGAAATGCAGACAGAGAGATAAATAGACCAGAGATAGAGAGAGGTGTTGAAGTAATCTCCTGTGGCTGAGCTCTGCAATCTCCATATGCCTTTTTTGGCCTGCAGAGGAGACGAGAAGAAACCTAGTTGGAGCTTGGCATTGCAGCATCGGATCCAATCCATCACAGGCCAGGAAGTCGCCGCTGCCTAATAATCTTCCTGTAATTCCTCCTCGACATTTGCGATCAAAATTCTTGCTTCTGACAGAAGGAAAGAGCAGCGGTCTTCTTTAGCTACTGTAATTATCTCGGTGACCATTTTTCTTTTGGGAGGCATCCAGAGTTAGTAGTAGTACTTGTCGCGGTGTTTTCTGTTGTCTGCTCCGACGGCGTGTCCCGATGTCGGAGAAAAAGGCAGCCTTGCCACCGCCGCCTCCGCATCAGCAGAGCTCCTGGCTCTTCTCCACCTTGCAGTGGCGGTTGTGGACGCTGGCAACGTTTGTCTTACTGGGCTTGTTCGTAGCTTGGAGCATCGACGACTGCAGGGTCAAGAGCTTCACCGATACATGGAGGCCCAAACAGGGCTCTGCCGCTGCGGAGGTCGTCAGTTCGGCTGATCTTGATGTCACTCAGCAGAACCGGACCACAATCCATCCCGGGTGGCCTTTGAACGCGACCCAGATTCCAGTTAATTCAACGAACAAGAAGGTTAATTCGACTCGGGATTTTACAGCGCCGGGTGTTGCTGGAGTGGTTTCTTGGATTTCGGCCGAGCTGCAGCCCAACTTCTCATTGAGCCTCCTCACCCGGTGGCTTGCTCCAAGGGGAGAGCCCTGCCGGGAAGCCAAGACCGAGCAGATCACAATCCCGGGACTCGACCATCAGGATTTCATCGAGCTGCCGGCCGGGGAAGTTCACGAGTTCCCTTTCACGGCGCTAGACTCTCTGGGTAACCCCTGCTGCCTCGGGGGCGACTTTTATGAGACGGATCTCTCGGGGGAGTCTTGGAAGTCGAGGCCGCCCGTGAAGGACTTAGGCAACGGCTCCTACTCCATCTCCCTCCAAGTCCATCCCGACTTCGCTGGGGATTACAACCTCACGATCATCTTGCTCTTCCGCCGCTTCGAAGGGCTCAAGTTCTCCCCTTCTCGGGATGTATTTGATCGACAGCTTAGGATCATTGGTATCAAGTTTTATCGATCCCAGGCGATACTTCCCGAGCTAAACTACTGTGAATCCAAGGACTTCTCCAGGGATGTCTGGGTCGGGAGGTGGACTCGCCACGGGAAGAACGAGGACTGCAACATCAGCCACGACGGACGGTATCGGTGCCTGGAGCCGGACTTCCCCTGCCAAACACCATGGTGCAATGGCTCTTTAGGTGCATTGGAGAGCAATGGCTGGGTTTACTCGGCACACTGTTCTTGCCGGCTATTCTCTTCCGATTCTGCGTGGGATTGCTTGAGGAACCGGTGGATCTTCTTCTGGGGCGACTCGAACCATGTCGACACGATCAGGAACATGCTCAACTTCATCCTTGGCCGTCCCGAGATCCCTGCAGTCCCACGGAGGTTCGATTGGAACTTCACAAACCCTCAGGACTCATCTCAGTCGGTAAGGATCACGAGCATATTCAACGGTCACTCCAACGAGACAATGAACTACGAGGGCTTGGATTCTCTTAAAGACGAAGGATTCCGCAACCTCCTGAGGAATTACTTCTCGGAAGATACGGTTCCTGACACGATCATCATGAACTCAGGTCTCCACGACGGTGTCCATTGGCATAACATTAGGGGTTTCACCGGCGGAGCCAAGTATGCGGCATCATTTTGGGCGGGTGTGATGGAGTCGGTCAGACGGCGGGGGCTGAGGGCGCCGAGGATTTTCTACCGGACGACAGTGGCCACAGGTGGATATGCCCGAAGCCTAGCTTTCAACCCGAGCAAGATGGAGGCCTTCAATGGGATTGCGCTCGATCAGTTCAGGAAGGCAGGGCTAGTCTCGGGTGTGATCGATAACTTCGACCTGACCTTCCCTTGGCACTTCGACAATCGGTGTAACGATGGGGTCCACTACGGGCGAGCCCCAGCAAAGAAGAGGTGGCGGGATGGGGAGATCGGGCACCAGTACTTTGTGGACCTCATGCTGGCCCATGTGCTGCTCAATGCACTGTGTTCAAGCTAGCAAGACGAGGCTCGTTATGGTATCCACGATTCGGCCACAGGATATGAAGATCTAAGATCGGGCATAGTGACCGACAGAGTCCTATTCATCACGATGCTGTATAGGATCAGCAATGGTCCATATGTTCTTTATCAGTTTTTTGCAATTATTTGTTTACCATTTTCTTTGGTTGCAGAGAGAATCACAAGAATAAAAAGAATAAGGGAAATAATGAAATAAATAATTATAAAAGTAGTATTATAAAATATTAAATTTATAATATTTTAATCAAAGAGTAAAGGGTAATATGTGGTGTAATTTATTTGTTTGTGTATGTATATTTGTGTAATATATGTGAGTTGTCATATGGGACCAATGGAACATTCTCATCCCATGGAGACGACTCAATCAAAATTTCATGCTTATTGTCCAAATCCATGCTCGCAAGGGAGAAGGAAGACGAGACGTCACCCACCATGGGTGTGGTAGAGTGGTTCGATACTCATCATCTCAATGGGAGAACTTGAGTTCGAGTCCTACCTGCGGTGGGGAGCTCTTAACCCCTTAAATAGGCTAACTCGGGACGATTCGGATTAGTCAGCTGGATACCAGTGGTTTATACAAAAAAAAAGGAAGACGAGATGCCGATGGTCCATGACTAATCTCGGACAATTGAGGATCAGATAGTTCGCCCATAGTTGATCAAGGCGGCCCATGTCTACAGCATCTCCGGCATAACCGAGAACGAGTGGCGCATCAAGGTTCAAGGTGTCAGGGCACCTGCAATCGTACTTTTTTTTCTCGAACGACCGTACAAAAAACGAGCGAACTCGAGCTTTTCGTGCAAAGTTGCCATTAGAGCTGACATTGGAGTTTAACCTTCTAAATGTTGATTTAGAGGGTTTGTTACCAACTTGATAGTAGATTAGTAGTTCCCATACTAAATCTCTAAATTGATAATTTAAAAATTAAAATTTAGACTAATCTTAATGTACTTTTTAATTAATTTAAAAATATTGAGTTATAAAAAAAAGAGTTATCCAAGATTGGAATACCACAAGCCAGCTGCCTTCTTGTTACTTCTGCACTGATGGGCTCGACGGTGACTAGATTTCATTTCAATCAGCCAGCTCCCTCAACTTATTTTTGCACGTGGGTGAAAGGGCGGTACCTTAAGTGCCTTCACTTGGAGCCTTCACAAATTTATTTGGGAGGAAAATTTTATGGACGGTGGGAATTCTTTTCTTTAATATATATTTTTAATTATATGCGATTGGTATTACTATAAATTTGATGAAATAGTTCAATACCTCTTTTTTTTAAAATAAAATTTTATATTCAAATTTATAAATATTAATAATTTATATTGAGATCTTATTCATTAAATGAATCCACAAGTACACTCGAATGCTAATGGGAAAGAAAGTTGACTTGGAATGAAGTGTTGGTCGAAAGAGGATAAAAAAACAGTTTTAGTTGTTAATCATTTAGTACTTTGGTTCTAAATCTTTATTTTTATTTTATTTTTATTTTTAACATTCTCAATTTTTGTCACTTTAATCCTATCGTTAGATTTTCGGTTAGTGTTGTTGATATGGCATTTTAAAATTTAAAATATTCCCAAAAAAACTTAAATAATTAAAGATAAAAGAATTTTGGATCAATTAAAAATTAAAGAATTTCTTAATAAAAAAATATAATTAAAAAGATTATAAAAAACTCAGGACACAGATGTTCTGTAGAGCCTCGGTGGGCTCCGAAATGGAAACTTGCATATGAGAGCCGCTTTTTCTTCCTTTCTTTTGTTTTGTGTTTTCATTTTTTAATCTTTTTTCACATTATTTACTCATTCAGTATTTTTTAAATAATTTTAATTTTTTAAAATCTCACCTCAGTAGATATAATGAGAAATTTCATGGCAGTACTAAGGTAATAAAAATTAAGAATAAGAAATAAATATTTAGAATTGAAGTAATAAAATTATAAAATATTAAGGATTAAAAGTATTATTTTCTCTTAAAAAATAATTTTAAACTTAGTGATAATTACCCAGTCGTCGATTATTATAGCATAAAATTTTCTCAGGAATGTTTGGAGACGCGTGCACCCAATTGGCTGAGTGTGGGAGAGAGAGAGAGAGAGAGAGAGAGAGAGAGAGAGAGAGAGAGAGAGGGAGGGAGGGAGAGGGGAAACGGGAGGGGGAAAGAAATTGGATTGGCTATGCCCTGTATTGGATTTTCCCTTCTGCGGGAAGCAGGAAATTCTGTCTATTTAAGAAAGATGCTTTCACAATCCTTGTACTGAATCTTAGAAGGGAAGGAGGGGAAGAAGAAGACGACAAGAGGAAGAAGGGAAGGAACAGGGCGGGGACAGGAAGGAGAAGCTACCGTTAAATCTGGCAAACTTCGGAGGATTGAGGGCTCGCTTGTCCCTTAAGCTTGAAGAAGTAGAACCAGAAGGAGGAGACGACAAATCTCGAGCCACAGGGGTCGACGTTGAGGGGTGCAGGCCTTGGAGCCACTGCATTTCGATGGCATTGACATGGGGATCCGCCCTCAGGATCGCCCTCCTCCTCGTCCTCGTAGCCGCAGTCACCGTCGCCTGCTTCACTCTCCCCATCGAAAAGGTTCGATTTTGTTTTCTGGGTCTGCCTCTTTTTCCGCTTTTAGACTCCATCGATCGCTTCACACGCTCTGCTCTTCTTTCGCATCGATTACTTGTTGAATTCCGGATTATGCATTTCCGTGGTCTGCTGCTGGTGAATTTTTTTCGACCCTAACATTACAGGCAAGCGCCATTTTCAGTTTATACTTGTTTAACCATCTGTTGAAATTTATTTTACAGCTATTTGTTCAATCAGCAATTCCGGTATTTTAAGTGATTCTCATGTCTTTGGATTATTCTCCATCCCTTATCTTAATTGTTTTAGCTTTCCTATTCATCATTGTCAAGTAAAATTTTTAACAATCAGTAGAATTTCTAGCAAAATCTTATGGAGGATTATGCTGGCTTATTAAGAACTTCCTGTTTTCCACACCCTTTACTTATGTTTGAATTCACTAGAATTCAACCGGGTCTTATACGTACCATTCGTTTGCCAATTGTGCTATAGAGATGACAAGAAATCAGTTTTTGAACTGGAAGGCTGAAAGCTACTGCAAGATGAGTTCACTTTCCATAGGAGCGAGTTTTGGGATGAGATATAAAATTCTTGATTTCCATTTGCCAAGTTTCATGCAGTTTTGAAATTATATGTTAATACTACAGGGAGAATGACTGCGTCAGATTACATCTCCATTTGTAATATTAATCTTATGTGATATCATCATGGATATTTGCTATACAGCATTCATGTATCTCCCATGTTACTGTCCTCTTACTCAAAATTCTTTGGTAAAGTGAAGTGATGCTTCTGCACATATGTATGGATCCTTGATCCCATTCTTCTTAAGAAAATGGAGCATCTCCTTCTTGTGCGCTTTTGTCTTGTTCTGTCAAATTCTAGGGAAGTACTATTTTGATTTGAAGTGCTTCCTACAGATTTTGAAGGACTTCTTGTTGTGGGTTGAGGAAGATCTTGGCCCTTGGGGTCCATTGGTGCTGTAAGTAAACTGCCACTTTTCTAAATTTTCTTCTTCAGTGGCCTGTCAGGTGGGAAATCCTTTGATTTCCACTGTTGCTAGAACCAAAATGCTTTTAAGTGGATTAAATCATGTTAGCAAGTTTGAAAATTAGATGAATTCTATTGCTATCTTACTGTATGCAGTTCATCTCACATGCATAATTTCTTACGTCAAACATTGCCAACTTGTGAGGGAAAAAAAACCTGCATTCACATGGTTGGGCATTTCAGAAGACTCTTTAGGGTTTAATGAACAAAGTTCTCAAGCTTCTCAGTTTTCACTTAATAACATTTTGGTTTATGCAGGGCTATTGCATACATTCCTCTAACGATTTTAGCGGTCCCCGCTTCAGTGCTTACCGTGAGTGTTAATTTCTCGTGTTGACTGGAAAATCTTGTTAAGAGTAGAAAACCGGTGCCAAAATATTTATTCATCATAGCCTTGTTGTTTCTCCAGAGTAGCATTTTGAGTTGAACATTAATTAAAGAGTGTATATACCTTAACATCATGTGGAGAGAATTCAGCTTTTTGACTATTTGATATATGCTAGGTAATATATAGATATGACAGAGTACTTAATCCTACATTGGGAGGCCCAGTCTTTTATAGGAAAAGATAGTTGAAATATATAATTGGAAATTAATGTTCTTCACTTTGGAGACATGCACATTTGTGACTTAAAATTTAACATAAATATGATGTTGCTATGGTTTGTCCATCTCTCCAGCTAGGTGGTGGTTACTTATTTGGCTTGCCCATTGGCTTCGTTGCTGATTCAATTGGGGCTACAGTTGGTGCTGGGGCAGCATTTATTCTTGGGAGAACAGTGAGTTTTCAGCTTTCTTTTTGCTCACTCTTTTAATTTCAGAAGAAAATAAGAGTGAATAATAGTTTGCACCATAATCACCTGTTTGTGGTAATTGGATGCACAACAATACAATAAAATTTTAATCGATCATTTAGTAATAACTAATTGATGTTTTATCACCCTTGTTGCAAGAGGATGCTGCCTTATTTTCATGTGGTTTCCTGGGCAGATTGCAAAGCCATTTGTAGTTTCCAAGTTGCAGGATTACCCAAAATTCCAGTCAGTGGCCCTTGCAATTCATCGATCTGGGTTCAAGGTTCATAAACTAAAATCTGTGACTTATATGTGGCAAATCTTGTTATAGATACTACTAGGTTGAAATCTGTTGGTGCTCTGTTTTGTTTTCTGACAGATTGTTTTGCTGCTTCGACTGGTTCCATTGCTTCCCTTCAATATGTTGAATTATCTCCTTTCTGTGACCCCTGTTTCAATTGGAGAGTACATGCTTGCTTCATGGTTGGGGATGATGGTACATTCTTTTCTTCCCTTCTTAAACTTTCCTATGCTTCCATCTGTCACAGGCTTTTGGTGGCCATTCTCACTTCAGTCTATTTCTTGCTTCTCCCAAAAAAGAGAGGGACAAAAAAATGATGTTCTAAATTCAGCACTGTTTTTGGTAAACTAGTGAAATTCATTAACTTCATGCATTATTGTTTTATTTGAATAAAAAAAAGTGTCTTCACTTATTTGCCATATTTTGTCCCACTGTGACTGGTGCAGCCCATAACACTCGCTCTGGTTTATGTGGGGACAACCTTGAAGGATCTTTCTGATGTTACCCATGGATGGAATGAATTTTCACCTCGTCGTTGGGTAAGAAACCATTTTTTTTTATTCGCTGGATAGGTTAAAAAAAAATCTTAATATGCTTGGCTGTTGCATCTTTTTGGGAACTTGCTGAGGTCACTAATGCATTCTTTCGCCCTGTTTTGCCCTGAGAATCTCTGCTTTCCCTTTGAGAAGGAGAAACTGAAACTTTGCCGCGAATAAAACCCAGTTACTAAAGAAATAGTTTGCAATGTTGGGGAGTAGAGTAGCAAATGAATTGTTGCACTCAAGAGCATGGGATGATAGAAACTAGTGTACTAGATCCTACACTTTCATTTCTAAATTTTTTGAAACACCATTGCGCACAGATATCCAATGTCACACGCGCACATCAGTTACATGTAATTTTTGAGTTCTGTGTACTTACATAAAATGAATGTTAGTAGTCTTATTTCCTTTTTTCTCCCTTTATGTTTAAGTCGAGATCAACCTTCAATGTGATATTGATGTGCATTCATGCCTGGCATCTGTCAAGATAACTGTTCTCAAGATGCAAATGGAATACCACATATGCTTTTTATATGTATTATTTGCTCGGCTATTACGGTGTTTAGAGATGAAATTCGTTTTGTTTTCAATTTCTCTCTCTGTTCATCGTCAAATCATCCTTTATTCTCTCTGTAGGTATTCTTGATACTGGGCCTTGTTGCATCAGGTAAGTCGCCTTTATGATAAAAAATCTATGCCAGCCTGTTTTGCAAGTTTCCTTGACATATCGAGCCTTGCTTCAATTCCTGTGTTATTTCTTCTTCGTGTAAGAGTCATTCTACTGCGAAATTCTAAGTCAACAACCAGAGCATGCCATGTAACAGAACTGCACCACTGCGGCCAGATAAGAGTGCACAGGAGATTTTCCTGAAGCCAGTACCTTAGATCTTAACATAGAGACTACTATAAGCGCCCATTGCTTTAGAAAATGTTATATGACAATCCCCTTTCGGGTTCCTTAAATGGTATCTTCGACTGTGGCCTACTTCCTCACTGGGTTATCCAGGACAACGATCAAGCTGCACTGAGACTGTTTTTGTTGGCAGTGATTCTGATGTATATCGTGACGAGAGTTGCAAAGAAAGCTCTGGAGAAAGCACTGGCCGAGAACGAGGACATCGATGGCATTTTAGCCTCTCCGGAGCTGCCAGTTGTGGCCGAATCAACCACCGATCTCTCTCAGCCTCTGATCATTAAGATTGATACATCGGAACCCAGCCACGAACAATGACATCTATGATGTTGTGATGTAGAAATTGTATTCCATTTTTGGTTCATAGAAAGATATTTTCCCCGAAAATTTGGGTATAATTCATCTTTCGTGTACAGGGCCCGAAGTTTTAGAATGATACGACTTGTTCTGAGATGTGCGCATCTCTCTTACGCCAATCCATGTTGGGTAATAGGAACAGATCGCATCTAGTTTGAGTTCGATTCAAATTGAACCCTAGCGGATCTGATTGACCAGGTCCATGGCCGTACATCATCATGTAATTCTTCCTCGAATTCAACTGTACAGTGTTTGTAGTGATTTAACGCGGTGCTGTCGGATGATCAACCCAGAAATTATAAGTTTTTTTTTTTAATTTATAAGAATTAAAAAACTGAAATTTTATTTATAGAAAGTCACATGATCAATCTATGTCCGTGAGATGCAAGAGCTTCCATCGCCTTACTTTACTTTCTTCAGCCTCATAATAATTGCGGCAATAATAGCGGAGGGGGGGGTGAGTGTGTGAGACAGAGACAGACAGGACGATTATCAGTCGTTGCATCTTGGCTTCTTCTCCCTTTGCGCGATACCAATCTCTTCTCCTGGTGCGCTTCTTCTTTGGAAGCCATTGAAATGGGCATCTCATGGAGCAACAACAGGAGAAGAACCTACACTCATTACCCCCCACAGTATGCCCTACCACACTACCCACACCCTCCACCCTATTACTACTCCACCGACCTCCACCCTCACCCTCCTCCTCCTCCTCCTCCCAACGGCCAATTCCACCACAATCCGCCGCCTCCGGCACTCCCTGCCTACTGTTCCCACCCGCCTGTGGGTTATGCTTCATGTAGTTTTCCGGCGAACCCGTTGATCGGTCGGGCGCACCAGCAGCAGCAGCATCACCAGCCTTACTTTGTGAATCAGCAGGGCGGGTGGCCAGTCATCCGGCCCGCCGTGGCCCAGCCTCCACCGCCGTACGTGGAGCACCAGAGTGCTAAGAAGGTGAAGAATGTGGTGAACGTGCATAAGGATACTGTGCGGATCCGGGCAGATGAGCTGAACCCAGATCAGCAGTTGGTGTCCTTTGTCTTCGACGCGTTACACGATGGGAGGTTAGTGGTTTGTCTCTTCCACAGTTAAGCTCCTGTTTTTTTTTTTTCGTTGTTGAAATATTCACTTCTTTTTCGAGTGTATGTAAATCTCGCAATGCTGGTAATTGTCTGAGCTATAAGGACAACAAAAGGAAAGCAAAATGAAGTCCTTTATCACGATAATGTGATAATGTCCAGCTCTCGGACTGACCTTGGCATTTACAAGAAAGTACTTGCCCATATAGCCTGGACCTTTATGCGTCATCATTCTTATATCTTGTTCTTAATTTGGAGTCAATTCAGATATCATAGCGGGAGTAGCTGCTGGACAATTAGATCACCTAGATCCCATGGCAGTAAGCATGGGAGAGTGGCCGTAAAGCTTGTTGGTTTGTGATTGTGGTTAATTGTTAAGGGCTGCAGATGCTCCTCTGGATTCCCGAATTATTCTTCAAGGGAATTCAGTATGAGCATTTGTTGTCGTTTTTCCCAGATTTTCCTGCAGTTTCTCTCTACTTGAAAAAGCACAACAGAACTCTGTCTTGATCATGGACCACCAAATCTTTGCTTTGGTGCTTGCTGCTGGACATAGCTTGGCCAGGGAAACATTCCCTAAATTGTTTGCGTTTCTCTTATAACTTTCTGCTCTTCTCCAGTCCTCAAAGACACGTGCCACTTGAATAAAGTTGATTCAATTAGAACTTTTGCTAGTTTTATGTGATTCAGATATCAAACAGTGGAGTATTGATGTGTTGTCGATATGTTTGGATTTGTTCACGAGAACATTGTTATTTTAGCTGATGAAGAACATGTCTGAGGGTATATGGTCCCTGTGAGACGAAATTATGTGTATTATGGTCTTCAGCCAATTGAATTACTCGACATATATGATCATGGGATTGACATACTGTGTAGTCTTGGGCATAAAATGTAAACAAATCTTCTGCTTATGCATGTGATTGACAAAATAAAAGAAGCTAGAAGCAGTCCTTTGCGGTGCATCTTTGCAATATGATGCCAAGAAATGTTCACGGTTCATTTATGCAAGATTTCTTTAATATCAAATCCCAACTGAATTTGAAGCATGTTGTCTGATTCATGTGGAGTGAGCACTTTGTGTGAATGGTTCTATTAACTTTCTGGTATCTGAAGAAACAATAATGCATGGTCTGATTTCAGTGATTTTCATCTAAAAAACTAGATTGGATTTTTAAGCTAAAGAATTGCCAGGAAAAATCAAAATTTAATAGTGTTAAATTTGGGATTCTCAAGCATATGAAGATTTCAGAATCTCTCAGGAAATTTTAATTCTGATAATTGCTTTATTCAGCCGAACTAAAATTGCTTGAGCAATGTGATCAGAGTCAAAATGAGTGCAATTTTTTATTAGTCTGCTTTGATTAATGATAAAGGTGATTCAAAGGATCGATGCGGTGATTTCCCAGCATTGATTGTTGGTTCTGACCGTGTTTTCTTGGTTGACAGCATTACGATATTGTACTTTGCAAAGGAAGAGTCCAGCTGCAGGTTCATCCCAACACTTCCTGAAGCCTTTACACCAGTGAAGTTCCCCTTCCAGAAGGGGCTTAGACAGGAGTTTTCTCAACCGTCAAGCACAGGCATAGACTTGGGCTTCTTTGAACTAGATGATCTCTCAAAACCCTCTCCTGACGAAGATGTATTTCCACTTGTAATAGCTTTAGAAACATATCCACAACCTGTTTCAGAAGATGACTGCACTGGTTCTCGTTCCTCTCACATGCAAATAACTCAAGCCATTCTAGAGAAGGATGGCAATGACTCTTTTGAAGTGAAGGTGGTCAAGCAGATATTGCTGGTTGATGGAGTTCGGTATGAGCTGAAGGAGATATATGGACTGGGAAGCACATCAGGTGAGAGCTATGCTAATGAGGGTGTTACAGGAAAGGAATGCGTGATTTGCATGACTGAACCAAAGGATACCGCTGTCTTACCTTGCCGACATATGGTGAGTCCGCTATGCCCAATATTCTCTTGCTAGATTTTTTGTTTGTATGCCCATGATACTGCACATGAAAGTCATATCCTAAACATTATGTGAAGGTTGTTTAAACATGGTTGCCATGAGTCTGCTGTTGGCTGTCAATAATTTTGCTTCATTTTCCTGCCAGTGATGAGTGTGGGTATTCTTGAGTGGTCCATATCCTTTTTGTGGTTTACCATTAATACCTGTTGTTGCTCTAATCATCTATTGATGAACTTGGCTGGCATTAATATATGAAGAATTGGTGCAACAGAAAATTGCTCCATTCTATAGTAAAAATCAAAAGACATTACCGAGATCCTCCTAGATAAAGCATTGCATACAGAAAAATAGACAAACATACAAGTAAATGAAACCGGATTATACAACCAGCTGCCTCAGTATGCATGTGATCATAGCTCCTGAACTCTATCTTAACCCTCCTCTGGATTCCTGGGAGGACTGAGAAGTTGGGCTATTGCTACATTAAGTCTATTCAGAACTTAATCTTCTAATGTGAGCACTCAATCAGGGTTTTATGTATGTTGGTGTATTAGAATCGGTTGCATGTTGATAAATATAAGGTGAAGGAATATTTGAACTTGTCCCTTTCATTCTACGAATCAACCTTAATGTCGTTTTTCTTAGAGCACCTTTCCATTTGCTTATCAAGTTCTATGAACTAAGTATATGCATGTCCTGCCTGCAGTGCATGTGCATCGAGTGTGCAAAAATGTTGAGGCTTCAGTCAAACAAATGCCCTATATGCCGTCAGCCCATAGAGGAACTAATTGAGATCAAGATCAATAGTGGCCATTCATGAGAAATCCTTCTCTGCTTCCAGGACTGAGTTAATATGGTACGCTTATATTTGTTTGAGCTGGTTTCTTGGTCCTTTAGATGTACAGATCCTGTAATTAAAGTTCACAAGCACTAGTAATGACCGCTCAGAGTTTTCAACCAAACTCAAATTCTTCACTCGTTGAGTGTTTGCAGATCGTAGTTGATTCTGCATTCAATGAATATTATCTACTGTGAGATCTGCTTTCTTCCTTAAACATGTGTTTTCCAGAAGTTTAACTATCAAATGTATGTTGCTTGATGGTGCTCTGGTCATGGTAGCTCTGAGTAAGCACTACAATGACAATAGCCTCGTCTGTTTCTTTCATGTCTCCAACTTTTATTCCTTCTCCCATCCTTTCAGCTTTTGATCTATAACACACAATGAAAGCAGAATGGGCCCAAAATATTTCTGGTAGATGTGAGGAAGTGTGAATCAAATAGCAGCAAATGGGTGTATGTGTGTTAATCATCCGAGTAGTTACCATAATTACTGCTAATTGGAGCAATTCTATAAGTGGTTACTCACTATGTCATTGTGCATAGGTAGGAGCATTCATCACAGTAAATTGATGAGCCCTAGAATTTGAATATTCTCATCCTCCTCTTCTTCTTCTTCTTCTTCTATCCTATTGTCACTATCAGAACTGCCATGTGGGGTCCGGGCTCATGTGAAGATCTGATCAAGCTCAACAAAAATGGGGAGCAATGGCAGTTTGTGGTTTTATGAGGCTGCCACAAGGCATTCCTTTAATGGGTCCGGCCATTTAAAGCCATCTATCTACACATCAAACCCTTCTACTCTGCACCATAAAAATTACGTAGTTGAACTTACTTGGATATATGACGGAGGTTCACTGGAGGTCTGTGGTATGTCCTGGGAAGCTAAAGAGGTTGGGTTCTGTGTGAAGATGATCGGAGAACATCATGAGCAATTATCCCTGCACTCTCCCATGTCATTTTTCTTATTGCTGGGGATAAGAGCTATGAACCGACAACCGGCCGGTGCAGGTAGATGATCAATATTATCCATTGTTCGATGGACGCATTCGCATTATACAGCTGCTGTGCATGTATATTTGCTCCACTGGACAATAATGCCTCTTGTCTCTTTGTCCAAGTGAGGAGGAGGAAGGCCACCCTGTGTTCAGCTCCTCTGTCACCATTCTCAGCATCCTTCCTCCACCCATCTTTACAGGTAGAGTGAGCCCTTTCAGAGGGAATTAAATAAAAGGAGAAATTAAAATTAAAAAACTCAAAAACAAGAATTGGAAGGACACAAAAAGGGCAAGACGGATTCATGAAGGGGGTTAGGCTTTTAAGGAGGGAACATCAATAATTCTTGCTTAGAGAAGAATAAAGAAGGGAGAAAAATAGGATTAAAAAGATTAACGTGTTGATATGACATCTTCCTGTTAAATAGGGTATCGGATTTAAATTCGAATGATGAAATGTTCTTGCTTAAAAGGAATTATGTTCCTGCCAGCAAATCGATTCCTTTTCTAAACCAGAGGAATTGGTCAAGATCCATTAAATTTTATGGATATCGAGTTATCTAGTATAAGAAAGAGTGGTGTTGGATTCTATTTTTCCTGTCTATCTATGGATGGAGGCTATTCCTCTTGAGGTAGGCCTTTCACCTAAAAACATGGCTTAAAGTGTCTCAAGGACACAAAAATCAGACCAAAGCGTGCTTTGTTAGTTGCATTATTTGACCTCCTCATATCAATGCTGCCGTTCACCTTTTTCCCTCAAAAGAGAGGAGCTAAATTTGCACATCTCGCACCCCACTCCTCCTCCTCCTCACGACTCACGACAAGACATTTCAAGCATCGAGCACATGGTCGCGAAGCTGTACCAGCCCGTAGCTGCAGTCACACCCTCTGATCTCCTTCCCTCGACAGCCATATCAAAAGCTCACGATCAACTTCAAAAACGATAATTTATCAGTTTTTTCCTTTCCAAAATAAGATGACAGAAAGCCATACAAGAGAAAAAAATGAAAAAAAAAAGGAGCACCCATTTGCTCGGGGGCTCTCTATCGGCCGTTCCTGCTGCTCGGATCGAGCTGGACGTGTCCCGAAATTCGGGTACGACTAAGTCGGAGTAACAAGTAGTACACATACAGAAGAAGTGATTATCTGTCGAGTACAGTCATGTGAGGTTTTCTTAATTTTGGCGCTTATCTTTTTTCTCATACAGAAGGGAGAGGAGAGAGAGAGGAGACAATATTAATTGTATATGAAGTTAATGTTCTTCCCACAGAGGCAACGCATAGACATAGCAAAGCTTTTTAGGCGAGGGGCTGATTTAGCCTTTTCCCATAAATAATCTGACAGTGGGAATTTTCTAATTTTGCAGAAATTAAAAGAGTTTAAAAAAAGTGATAAATAGTTAAAAAAACAGTTTACTTAATATAAATCAATATATATATATCTTATTCGTTAATAAGCTGATAATACAGTATAATGAGTTTAGAGTTTAAAATTTTTGGAAGTCAATATCTTGAGTTTAATTAACAAGTTCAAACTGTATAATATATTATATAATAAATTAATTGATTATTATGACATATAACCTATCAATATAAAAAATATATATATAGATATATATGTACACGAAATCCTCACTCAGTTTTTTGCTTTATGAGTTTTTGACTTTGAAGATATTTTCTTTTATTTGTACTTCTTGCCCTTTTATCCAAAGTCAGATAATTTCTAATTTTATGTAAAGAAAAGAACTAAAAAAGGGAAAATAAAAGTGACAATTAAGATAGAATTGATTTCCCAAAAGGAAATCAATTCTTGATATTTCACATCGACGAGGACCAACAGCCTTGAATTTCACTAAAAAGGAAAGGATTTTATTATTATTATTCACAATATTGCTGGGGATTAGAGGGAAATAGTAAAGGCAGGGAAATAATAATGAATTGAAAATAATTACAAATCAAAGCCTTCCCAGCTTGCGAGAGACATATGCTGTCATGTGGTAGGGAATGAAATCATGGAGTCTTTCATGAGAAGTGATAATTATTTCCTTTTTCTTCCCCCCACTCTTTTATTAGGATAATCACAAGAGAGGGGCCAAAAAAAGAAGAAGAAATTATATATTTAAAAAAAAACATAGGAAATGCAGAGTTTACAACTACATAATATGCAAATGGCTTCTCCGCGTCAAACGCCGCGATCACAATGTGATATCGGACTGCGGATGGTCGAGACTCGTGACCGGCCGTTACCCGCGAAATGCATCCACCCGCATGGGAAACGACGCAGACGCGGCCGTAAAGATCCATCTTCTATCCTTTCCTTTTATCATCGTGCCTCAGTGACTTAATCTGCAGGCTTCATGTTTTGTGTTTGGAGTTCTTCTGAAGAAAGGAATGTTGGTTTCTTCGCACTGTGAAAGGTGGAAAAGATACAAGAAATCAGTTGGAATGACAGGCAGGGGGAGGGAAAATTTAAGAAAGGCAGACAGAAACATTAACGATTGCAAAAAGGAAAGAAAAAAAAACCAACCATTTTCCGGTCGGACCGGCCGGTTTGGCCGATGTTACTTCACGGCACGTCAATTGTGGTCCAATTACGGTTGTAAGATTATCAGAGACGTAAGTATAATGCTTCTCTCTCTCTCTCTCTCTTTTTCTTTTTTTTTAATTTTTAATTTTGAGGTAGACAAGCAGAGAAGGTGTGGATAAAAATTTGTACCTTGTTCACAGCATCAATACAATGATAAATCATCATTAAAAAGGACCGCAATTTTCTTGGAACTTTTAAGGCAAGGCACATGAATAAGGACTTCTTCTGGATGAACACGTCTAGTAGTCGGGAGTAGGGCAGTAGACCACGGTAAGCTCGAACCCCGAGTCATTTCGATCCATTGCGGGTAAAGCTCTGCAAATCATGGAATTTTTTTTTCTAATTATAGAACTTGAATCGGACGTCTTAATTGAGAGGAATACCGTCTAAATTCCATCCCACCGATCCATATTTGCAGTCCTCCGGATGTGCACCACCTTATGTCTGGTGGGTCTTGACTGAGCACGAATCTCCTAACATGGGATGGATATTATGTACCACTCTTAGGTGCGAGGGAGCAAACCCTAGATCGGGAGCCATTTTTCTCGTTCTCCTGCGAAAGAGCAGAGAGGCCGTAAAGGTCCCATTCTTACTTTGCACCATTTTTCTGGGCTGCCATCTTTGGAAGATGCAAGGGCACATGAACTCATACGATCTTCCCCGTACGACTCCCGTGAAACTTCCGTAGCGCCGGGCTTGTCAAACAGTACTTACGGGTCGTCGAGCTAAGAGAGCTCGTGTGCGCACGTGACACTGTCCTGTCATTGTTTCTAATCGAATCGATGGCATCGAGTCTTCCATTCTTTGTTGTCACTCAAACAAGTAGGAAGCATACGCCTACGCAGACAGATTCATCAAGGTCCATGCATCAGCCTCAGTGCATCTGCGCATCTCCGGGATGGCATCGGGTGAGGTATGGTGCCTTGGGCTCAGGGATTTTACCTTGCCATTATTATTCTGAAACCCTGTGAGTATTTTAGAGGTGAGTGGTGAGAGGAAAAAAGCATTTTAAAAAAAAATATATATTTCTTTTTGTTCCCCGAAACAAAAAAAAAAGAGAGAGAGGTAGGAAATCTCAGAGGGAAACCCCAATAAATAAAGGCTCAAAAGACGAGAGTTATGGCTGCTTTGGAGCTGATCACCCTGTGTGCGCGTCTCCTCCTTCGCTCCTCCTCCCTCTCTCTCTCTCTCTCTCTCTCTCTCTCGTCTCTCTCAACTCTCTCTCTCTCTCTCTCTGCCCCCTGAAATGGAGGAAATACAGTCTGCACTCTGCAGGCACTCAGATCAAGTTTAATGTCCGCACAGCTCGCTCGCTCGCTCCCTCGCTCTCTTTCGGACACTCTGTGACTCTCTCTCTCTCTCTCCACCTCAGTGATTGAAGAGTGAACCTCTGTTGCATCTCAGCATTATGTGCTCAGCAGTTGACCCATCAGAGAGCATCTGCTTGCTCCCTCATTTTCTGTGATCTCTCTCTTAGCTGCAAAAGGAGCGCAGGAAGGAGGCCCTCTTCCTCCACCTCCCCCTGTTTTAGAGTTCCTGCAATCAAGAAACTTGCGTTCTGCTTTCTTAGCTGCTTCTCTTTGTCGGATCTATTTAGACCCCATTTCGCCTTTTCCTCCTCCATTCACTGTGTCCCCTCTGTTTAAACGTCTTTCCATTTAAGTGGAGGGTTCTCAATGAGCAAAGAGGAGTTCTTGAAGATCCAGGTACCTGCTCTGCTCTCCATCCTAGCTAGCACTCACTGTGTCCTCCCCATTCGGACTCCGTTTTTCCTCCCCTCCTCATGGGCATTATCGTGTTTTGTTCTTCTGATGTCTTGAGTAGCAAATCTCAGTTTTTTTTTTTATTTTTTAACAAACTAATTGTTTGCTTTGCTTCCTGTGTTCTCTGCTGTTGCTTTCCTGTGCATGCAGACTTGTGTCCTTAAAGTGAACATTCACTGTGATGGATGCAAGCAGAAAGTGAAGAAAATCTTGCAGAAGATTGATGGTATCCCTTCATTTTTCCCTTCTTAATAATCCTCGTCTCTCTATTGAAATTATAGAAAAGTTTATACAACCTTTACAGAAGTTAAACTTCCATTTAAAAATTTCCTTCAGAATTTTCTCTCCATCTGACACTCACAGTGAAACAAGATCTTTTGACTTTTTTACCGCTTACAAGCGAGTCCTTGAGATTATAAGATAATAGAAGATGGGAAATAAAAGGGCCGAACAGAAACTAGTGGTGCTGTTAGTCCGAGATCTTGGATTTCACTTGAACAAAATCTCATATTTTCACCGAGATGTTTAATTTTTCTGCTTTGCTGATTTAGGAGACTTGAGAATGCTCAGTTTCAATGTAAATCCAAGAGGGTGAAAAGGACATATTTCTCCTTTATTTAGTACTTTAACCAGCAGTAAACCATGTGGCTCTGAAGTACGATTGGTTGTGTTTTTTTTTTTGGTCTGATCTTATCAGGAGTGTTCACAACTAAGATCGACTCCGAGATCGGCAAGGTGACGGTGTCCGGGAACGTACACCCGGCGATACTCATCAAGAAGCTTGCAAAAGCTGGCAAACGTGCGGAGCTGTGGGGTGCTCCCAAGGCCAACAACAACAACAATCATAACCTCAACAACCAATTTAAGAACCTGCAAATCGACAACCATGGCAAAGGTGGAGGAAACAACAACAAAGGGCAGAACCAAAAGGGGGCTGGTGGTGGTGGTAACTATCAACCTAAAGGTGGGGGCCCCCAGGGTCCAAATCACAACCAGCAACTTCAACAGATCAAGGGTTTTCAAGATCTGAATCTGCCTCAATTCAAGGGCCTGAAGCTGCCCTCCAATGGCCAGAACTATCCAAACAACAACCAGAAGAACGCAAAGTTCTTGCCTGAGGACGTTGATGACTTCAGTGATGATGACTTTGATGACGATGAGTTTGATTATGACGACGAGTTCGATGATGAGGATTTCGAAGATGACATGGATGAGCCGATGGGCAAGCCACTGCCGCCTAACAACAAGATGAAGCCTCCAATGGGGAATGGCCCGGGCCAGGGCGGCATGCCTAACATGATGGTGAATGGCATGATGGGTGGTAACCATCAGCAACTCTTAAATGCTATGAAGGCTGGGAATGCCGGCGGTTACAATAATGGCAAGAAGGGAAGTGGAGGTGGACAGTTACCGATTCAGGGCGGTGGAGGCAGTGGCGCAAATGGGAGCAGTGGGGGGAAAAAGGGCGGTGGAGGAAATGGTGGTGGCAAGGGTGGTGGTACCGGCAGCTTGCCCTTCGATCCCAGAATCGCAAACGCTGCCATGGCTAATAACAAAATGGGTGGGGGTGGGGGTGGTGGTGCCCCAAACGCCAATGGCGGCAAGAAGGGCGGTGGAGGAGGCGGCGGAGCTCCATCAATGGGCGGTGGTATGCCCGGCATGGGCAAGCCAAACGGTATGATGAGTGGTGGAATGGGTGGCATGAACATCCCGATGGGCAAGATGGGTGGCCTTCCTGCAGGTCAGATGGGTAACTTCGCGGCCGTACAGGGGCTGCCAGCCGCTAGCATGGGCGGTGGCGGCGGCCAAGGGTACTTCCAGGGGGCAGGCCCGGAAGCCATGCCCGGGAATCCTTACCATCAGCAGCAGCAGCAGCAGCAGCAGCAGCAGCAGCAACAGCAGCAGTACCTAGCAGCCGTTATGAACCAGCAACGGGCAATGGGCAACGAGCGGTTCCAGCCTCTGATGTATGCCCGGCCGCCTCCAGCAGTCAACTACATGCCTCCGCACCCGAACCCAGTCCCCTACCCATACCCATACCCCTACCCCTACCCGTATCCTCCGCCTCATGGTGAACCGTACACCGACTACTTCAGCGACGAGAACACGTCGAGTTGCAATGTGATGTGACCCCAAAAAAAAAAAAAGGCAGAGAGAATTACTATAGTGAAGATGCTTATTATGGGGGCAAAAATGATATGGTTTGCTGAGTGTTACAGTTTAAAGCACGCTCTGCTCTGTTACATTATACTTGGAATGATCTTCCTCTTCTCTTCTTCACCATCATCTTTATCCTGGGTTGGATCAGTGTTTGTTCATAGCGACTCGCTTGCCATAATTATATAAAACCTTTTGAAGCTATTTAGGTGGGGAGAAGTGGGTTCTTTTACTTTCTTTTTTTATTATTATTAAATAAATAATTATAATGTTAATATATTTTATGCTTTATTGTATTTTGCCAACAAAATAAGATATATTTCCAACCTCTAAATTTCTCCAATCATATAATTTTTTTGCGGTTAAAATAGATGTACGAATAGTGAGTGTGTAAATGAATAAGTGAAAAAAATGGAGGGGTTCAAGTGCAATTAATAAGACAAAGGGGGCGTTCGCGGGAGTAGGGTCCACGTGGTGGCGGGGTCCACTCTGCGTGATAAAAGCGAGCAATGAGGACATGGGACATTATTATTATTTATTTATTGGAGTATGCTACTTAATGCCTTTTAATATACATATATATATATATAACGCTCCCCCACTCAGCCAGCATCACTGTCTTCACTGGTCAGACAGAGTGCACATATTTTGAAATATATATATATAATAGTATATTAGTCTAAAATCTCAATGTTTTACGGATAATAATGCAGTATTTTGCTCAAATAAAAAATTATGTAATTAAAATATTGAATTAATCATTTATTATAAATTGAACGGAACGGTTCTGGTAATTGAGATTTTTTATTTTTTATTTTATTTTTGCATACGCACACAAATCGGGAGGTGGGAGGAGTATTTGGCTAGGAAGGATAGGCAAACAGACAGCAGCTTTTTCTTTTTTATCACGAAAATCTAACGGCGTTGACACTTTGACACGAATTCGAGTAAGCGTGTTGTCCAATCAATGAAAAGCGCATCGAAGCGACACAGAGATAGAGAGAGAGAGAGAGATCCAATCCAGTGCGGTCACGTGAACGATTCACGGGATGAAAGGTTGCGATTCCACGGTGCACCCCACAACCCAAAACTCGATCTCCTCCGTCCAATCACGGGAAGGGATAGAACAGACTGTTGGCATGGGTCCGGTCCCTCAACCAATAATTCATTTTAATATTATCGGATTATGTAAAGGGTGAATTGTGTGTAAAAAAATATTTTAAATTTGAAAATAAATAAGCATGAGATTTTCTTATTTATTTTTAAAAAAGTCAAATATTTTACATTTGAAGAATAAAAGTACAAAATTTCAAATTATTCCTAAATCAAGCTAATTTTTTAATTTTATACTCAGTTACTTAAGTGACATATTCTATACGGTAATTTTTTAAAAGTATGATTTAGAAAATAAAAAAAGAAAATATGGTAGAAATAATTTTAAAAATCACCGAAAAAAATAAGGAACATGAAATTACTTCTTTCTACTTGACTGTAACATCTTCTTTATTATCATAGTTGCATTTCGATTTTTAGCTTAACTCGTAGTTCTCCAATGTTATAGTAAAAGAAAGACACAAAATAAGATAAAAAAGAAGTATTCCTCTTTTGATATTATGATTTTCGTATTGTTCTATTTTTGCTAACCATTTTGATTATATGGTTTCATGTGGGTACAATTGTTTGTTTCTAGATATTTTATAAGTTTTTTAATATATTTTTTTCTTTTTTATTTTCCCAATCCTATTTCAAAAAATTGCCACATATGAAATACCAATTAATCAATTAAGAATAGAGTATAGAAATTGGTTTAATTTAAAAATAATATGAAACTACGTGTCTTTATATTTTAAATTTAAAACATTTTACTTAAAAGAAGAAGAAGAAGAAGTAGGTAAACCTTATGCTTTTATATGCCATTTACCCTCACGTAAAAAATGTAAAAATATATATATACATAGAGAGTATATATATATGTATTGTCGGGCTGTTAGGGAAGGGAGTTTGGCTTTGGCAGGAAATGAGCTATACTCCGGGATGGGGGTTGTCCGGAAACCGGCCAGGGGATAGCCGGCCACTAGGAGGTGGCCGACCAGTCAAACGGTCAAGCCTCTGATGACGTGTAGACCTCATTGGCTGCCGCGTGGCATGGCAAGGAGAGGTCAAGGCCTAGGTGAGTGCTGAGGCGTCACATGGGATCTGGGAAGGCTCATGGGGATGAGGGCCTTTTTAGTCTTTTAATATTGTGGGGGATATGCTTGGCTTCGTATGTGTACCAACAGCAACGTACCAAATTATACACACGAATACACATACGGGGCTATATTTAATGTACTTATAGAGTAGGAATAATGGAGAGAATGGGAGAGGCACAATGTGAAGGACATGTCTTAATATTATATGGGTTGCATTTCTTGGGCATCATCACCCAAATTTTCTATTAATATTTTTTGAGATTCAGCAAGGTAATGGAAGCAATATCATAATATACTATTTCTGTTCTATGGAGATGAAATATATATATATGTGTATGTATGAACTTATTTTTACATTTTCTATTATGATTGTAAAATGTTCCTACATTTTCGAGTGAAAATAAGCATTTACAGCAAAATGGGACAAAGAATGTTCAAATTCAAATGAGAATACCCGAGTGCCAAATGAAAGTTCTTGGTCAGTAAGTATAAAGGCACAATCCGATATAAAATTTAGTACAGTAAAATCGTTATTGACTTAAAAACAGAAGGTCTTAAACTCAATTATTTTTGCTAGTAGAATGCAGCATGCTTCTTTACTCCCTTCCTTTTCCTATTTCGATATACACTGCATGATGTCCAGAAATCGGTGGACTCTAACTGATCCAGGTTTTAGTCGAGTCTCTGAACATAAAATTCTACTCGATCCATCTACAAGTACTATCTAAATGGAAGGAATATAGAGCTGTTTTAATCACCGGAGGCTGATATTAACTTATTTCTTTTAAATTCCCTTAAAAAAATTTTAATTTTGTCGTTATCTAACCAAATCAAGTCGCTTTAAAGGCAGAAAATTCAAGGAAACTGCGGGGGGAAGCGAAGATGATTAGCTAAAGGGAGCGTGGGGGCAGAAAGGGGGATGAATGAAGCGAGTTACTGCCCCCTCTTGACACAATCATGATGAAGCCGACAGAGGATAGGAATGTGTGTGACTTTTCCTTTGTTTTTTCCTTTTCCTTCCATCATTCTCCTCTTTTTCTCTTTTGACTCATGGGAAATTCAATTCCAAGCCTTTGAATTTTGGCACGGTTCTCCCGTTAAGTCGTTCGGAATTTTATGATTTTAAATAAAGTTTTGCAATTAATTCTTATAAATAAAAAAATTATAATGGTAAGAATTTATCTATATAATAGGGTAATAAATTTGAATATAAAATAATTATATATTAATGAATTTCTAGATATTGAGTGCTACAACTAAAAAAAAGAGGAAGTCACATGGGCCCCTCCTTGTATTACAATGATTGTTCGGCGGGTTAGCTTCTCCTCTCACATATTCAAGAAAATTAAAAAAAAAAAAGGACAATTTTTCAGTCATTTATAAAGTAGTGCTTCAATTTTTTAAAATAAAAAACATAATCTGTGTATAAAATGTACACCAATTATCAGTATAGCTGATAAAAGAGAGCTTGAATCTGCCATATGCTCTACACTTCCAATATAATTCACTTTTCGTACTTGGTTTTCATATTAGTAAGCTTGTGGTCAAGGCCGAACCGGTGCTCGAGCTGGAATGAGACTCAGCCGGCAGGCCGAGAGTATCTCGAGCCTCACATAAAGGAAGAAAAAAAAAGGTGGGGGCAGAACTCATGAGATTCTTGTCATGTCGCAGGAGCCTGAATCTTGAAGCAAGCATCTTCATGCCTCACAGGCTTTTATGATTCTGGCAAATAATTAAGTAGTTTGGATCCAATTTCATGCATATGTGCAACTTTTTGTGATATCACTTTAATTTTTTTTTATATAGAGATGTTATTGATCGAGTTTTTGTTTAAAAAACAAACAGACCCTGTACTTTACTCTAGACAAACTCATTCCATCCCTTCCAGAGAGAATGATTCCACTGTGCCAAGAATTTCAATCACAGCAATGAGCTTCTTTGGTGAAGGGTTTCATTATCTTCCACCCACTACTGCCGTATAAGTGATATTTAAGAGTCCGATGATGAATTCTGATGAATTTTATTTGAACTGAATCAACCCAGTGACATAGAGTGGAAAGGCTGTCTCTTGAAGGCGCTGTTGTGTCTGGTGGCGATCCCCGTGTCTGGGAGGACAGCGTGGAAACTTCTTGAAGGGTTTTGGAAGCTAGAGACCTCATTAGATTTTCCTCCATCCCTTTTCTCTAGAAGCACATGAAGAACAAAATTGAAGAGGGAAAAATCAGTAGAGGGCCTCATCCAACCCCTTTTATTTATCAAATTTGTATGTCACCATGAAGATTTTATACTATCACATAATAATAAATTGACATAAAATTAAAGTATTGAGGATGTTGATGAAAATCATATTTAAAATCTTTTAATTTCATATAAAATGAGCACTGTATCGTTGCACCAATTGGTCATTTCCTTGCCTGCCCTGCAAGGCTGTTCATAGTTCTAATGCATAATGGTGAGTTAAAAATAAAAATGGCATGTGAAAATTTTCGGATTAAAAAAATATCAAATTTAGCCAATTATGTGGAATGGTATGAACTATAGAATTACAATCATATGATCAACATCGATTAACATTTCTAAGTTGCTGTGTGTAAGTTATGAACATTATCTTTCAAGTGGACCCATCATTTATATCAACAAAATTCGACTAATCAATGCAGATATTGATTAATTAAACCGACTCGTGAACTTTGTTCTTTTAAACAGAAATCTTGTTTCCAATTAGGTCCGTAGGAAAATCCATGGGTACTGAGTTGGAATTATAATTAGTGGAATCCATTGGATATATTTATATTATGTGATAATACACAGAAAATTTATAAATAATCTTTTGGATAAATGGAAAAGACATGTGGATTAATTTAATCATGGTAATATTTCACCTTCTTTTTTTTTTTGGCGAGTGAAAAAACTTCGGTACTGAGCTCGACGTTCCGCTCCGGCCCCGCCGAGCTGGGTCACCCGGCTGAATGGGCCGGGGGTGAAATTACGAGATTGCCACAAACGGACGGCAGGAGGCAAACGGCCGTTAGGAGCGCAATAATTAGTTGTGGTGGGGTGCTATGAAAAAGCAAAAGGGTAGTGAGTTCATCGTGACGAATCGACGACGCGGCTCTCCGTACCATCGAACGATGAGAAACAGATCAATCACTCCCCCGACGCACCGGCCGGCCATCGGACGTCGGAAAGGCGCTGATGTCCTCCGTTCACGAGCAAAAACACCGCTTCTGGAGTGCCTTAATAGCTTGATCTCAACCAGTCTCCGCTCCAAAGGGAAACGTAACTTGCGTGTTTCTTCGTGTCAACGGTCCTCCGCGCTTAGCCTTCACACCAATGACGAGTGCCCGGGCTCTGCTCTTTGAACGACACCTAGGGTTAATTTTATTAATGCGAGACACAATTGGTCAGAGCTTTGGGATCCCGCCGCTCAATTTGCACACTCTCCGGCAATCTACACTGATCATAATGAAACCCACTCATTAATTCTCTGTCACGTCGGGATCCACGCTGCAACAATATGTCCAACATGCAAATTATTAAAATGCATGCAAGTCGCAACCCTAAGTTGTAAACTCACGAGATCTTTCGTCCAATTATTAACCACTTCATTCGAGTCAACGCAAAGTAGACCCTCGAACTCAACAAATACATTCTTTAGTTAAATGAAGCTGATAATTAAGATAAACAGCGCATGACTGAAAGTTTTGTCGATTATCATGTAGCAGGTAGGACTCGTGATTATATATCGAAGATTATGCAGATTACTGGCTACCTAAGAGTCTGCCGTCGACAAGCTCAGTCTCCGCACGTGCATATATATGTATGCGCATGATCGATCTAATGGACAAAGTTGCGTGTAAATTAATGGTGCGGTGTTGGTGTGCGCGCTATCCACAAGGACAGCATAGTTTATGGTTGGAATTCCATCTTGAGATACGTAATCTATCATATATGTTCAATTAGTGGGTGAGGTTTCCACAAGTTGACCTTGGAATAGTAGATATCACTAAGCGCCTTAGGTGGAATCGTGTGTGTAAACTTAGCACCTACTATCGATCAATTATAAATGAAAATCACGAGATTCAAACGGGGCGTGAAAAAGAGAGTAAGGGAAAGGGTCGAGAAGGCCGGTCTCCATATCATGATCGGATCGTGAATTTCTTAGTACCGTGCTCGTGATTATTAATATCGATTGGCTACATGCATGAGAGCTGAAACGCCTTAAATGTCGCCCGCCATTTAGGCAGCGAGACGAGTCCTGCCCATTACATCGAGTAAAAGGACAATTTTCTCTACGCCTTAGATCTCACATATAGAGCTCATATTAATTAGCTCTTTTTTTTCTCTCAATTATACGTATGAAGAAGTAAAAAAATAGAAGGATACAACAAATTTTATAATAAAAATTGAGTATATATTTATTAAATTATTAAATTAAAAATAGTATTATTACACAAATTTTGATTTCTTTATGCATACCTTGGGTAGTCTATCGATACCTGCTAGCGTACTGTACTCGTGCCTCATCTGGCTATGGGTTCTATGCTGCTCACGGGAGTTGCGTAAAAGAAAACTCACAAAAACATAAATGTCTAATTATTATATTTTATTAGTTTATACTTTTTTAAATGGAGAGTGTGTCTAATATATCGATAGAAAAATTTACAATTTGATAAGTTAATCTCAGTTATAGTATATATATATATATATCTTCGAGAGGATAGCCGAAGCTAAGTGAACGTCGACCTCGATGTCCTTATTTGACACAAGATAAGGGGAGCAGGGGAAGTGGAAGTGGTTGCTGCCGCCATTTGAGTTGACATGTTTAGGTATAGATAGATTTTGACATGTGTCGATCTCGAGGGAGGATGCGCATGGGTCCAATTTTGATCTCGAGTCATGATCAATCCATATGATAAGGATCCATAAACTTATGGCTAATTATATTTATTGTATATTAAATTGTAATGTTAGAAAATTTTAGAAATTATTGCAACCTTGTCGTACTTGAGAGTTTAGTAGGATCTTTCATGTGAGAAATGCGGCTCGATGTGAGCACATGTGTACGGACCCGGTCGAAATAAAGAAAATTTGGAATCAACCTTCTCATATTGTTTTATCCTCCTAAATCAAGGCCACAATCTACGGTTACATTCAAATAAAAAAAAGCATGTAGTAATGTATGCTGTAACTTTTCTTCTAAGTTAATGGTCAATATGAATCTGGTAGTAAGATGTAAAGTTATATCCAATTGATTAGACTAAGCAAGATATACTAAATAAAGAGTGGGCCATTCGACCTGAAATTAAGAGATTTTATATTCCCGTACCTTTTTTTTTACCCATTTTGTTCTCTTTTATTACTGGTAAGGCTAATAACAACGCCCGTTTGTTAATTTGATCCAGTGAGCAGGATAGATGGATTGCAGGTGGAGACGTAAAATACATATCAATTTGAATTCGAATATGGATTGATCAACGAATCTCGATGTGATGCGACAGATTACCAATCAGATGATATGTTCTCCAATTCAGACACGACAAGTTCCCATCTGAGATGTGCTTGAAAACGGGACATCGCCTCTATCCTATGGCAAAAGTGACCACCCCCACGTCTATCCAATTTCTTTACTTAGAATTCCAAAGTTAGGCAGCTATAGCAATGAATGCACCCAGCCGTTTTAATTACATCTCTAGTTTGCTCCTTCTCCTAAGAGTTCTATCAATAAAAATAATAATAACTTAGCGCACGATCCCCTAACTTTGAATAACAAGTTTGTGAATCAGGTTCTAACAATCCAAGCGAAAACAAATCCGATTCAAGGCCCCTTCTAATTGTAAACTAGACCAGATCAAATAAAATAAGTGCTAAACTTTGACATCAAATTTAGAGTATGAGATTGGATGCCTGGGACACTCTGTGATCATCATCCCAAAAGAAATGAACCCCGAAGGACCCAACATTGATCAACCCGGGCTATTTATTGGCCCCCTAAGGGTCCAGGAGGACCCATTAACCAGAAATCATTTTGGTATCGAATCGCTCATCTGGCTCTGCCCCTCTCACAAACCCAACATATGATATACGAGCTCTGCAAGGACAATCACTGGGGTCATTGATTATCTATAAACAAATCCCACTAAAACTTTCAAAACATAAAAATTCATTCATTTACCATTCTTGAATACAATATTTTATTTGAAAAAAAAAAAGGTGTCACATGATATACTAGAATTTAGCTTTTTATATATTTCCGGCAAGGGCTAACCAGTAACTCAAGTTCCATTCCAGTCTCCAGTCTGGAGTCAATTAAGATTCAGATTATCCTCTGTTTCCGAATTACTCAACTGTGTCTTAATCAGTCGCCAATGTCAAACTTACCTAACATGGGCAATCTTTTCCCTTTTCACCCATCTAAACCTCAATCCTTCCCACAGTTAATAACTAAGAGGTTGGGAAGACGGTACTACGTATAAATGCGACTTTTGACTCATATTGGTATGTCACCTCCATAATTGATGGAGAAAATGGCTGTTGTCAGTACTATAGATATTTTGTCAAAAAAAGGTAAACATCATCTACTTATTTTAACTAGCAGATCCTTCAAGCAAACATGTAAGAGGGGATTTGAACACGTTATATCATGTTCGCTATGAGTCAGCCGCACACGAATGAATTTTGAGCCATTAGACCGTGGCATCCGGTGATTATTCCATGTTTCTTGCCGAGTGCTGTATCATTTTAATCACTTTTTGACAAAAATGCTTGCTCGATTCCCTCCGTAACAATTCAACTCGCAGAGAATCAAATCAGAAAGACAATTCAATCCGACAGGCAGATGTTTTCAGATGTAACGGCTAGGCTCCTTTTTGCTAAATCACAACCTAATTATTCTCTCTCCGATCCGTCCAAGCATGCCAAACTAACGTCATACGCAGCCAATTAATGCATCCACGAAAACGAGGGAAAAAATATTTATCCTACATATAGATATATATAATATATATATAACATCATACATTAATAACTTATTGTTCGATAATTTTTTAGATTGGAACTATGGTTCATAATTTATGTTATTTAGTATTTCTAATTTATTGTGATCAACTTGGGGGGGGGGGGGGGGCGGCTCGCGGCGGGGCGGTGGGTTCAGAGGAACCATAAGAAAAACTGCGCTCTCAGCAGTTGATTTAGGTCTTAGCTGGGGGTGGCACGGCACGGCGCGGTGCTAGCCGGGCTCCAAAATCCAAACAGGAGCTGGTGCTGGTATTCATTATGGGAGACTGTCTGTGCCGACACATCCTGCAGTCGTTTGCTTCCCCCAACAGTTGGTGGAGAATACAGTGACTTGTCCATAATAATAGTGCTTTTATCTCAACATGCGAAGAAATTCTTGAAAATGAATAAAATTTGAGCATTTCAAATATATGGAAAATTAACATTATTGTTTACAAAAATACAATATATGGACAAGAGGCCCAAAAAAAAAAACAAATGAATTTGTTCAATAATGTTATTTGTTTTTATATGATGCTCATTAATGATGTCAGCTGGTCAGAAGAAATTTATGAGGGAGGAGAACAGGGACAAGTGGGAAGAAATGGACAGGAATTTTTCAGGCAATATTAGCCTTGTCAATTTGGCTGCAAGCCTGCCCATAAAATATTATTCCCACAGTTTCCTAATTGAAAATTGAAGAAATTTGAACCCATTCACTAATATCTTGTCCAAATTTCAGAGACCAAATCTTTGTTGAGCACCCAATTATTGAGAAGGAACTACGTATATATTAGAAATCAAATTACAACAAGGCTAACAATTCCATCCTCTACCTTCGAACTCCCCCTTGTCATATATCTATATATGTAATTTTATTGGTCTTATGAATTAAATAAAATCACCACTAATTCATATCAAGTTTGTCAGTCCAATGAATAAAGTAAAACTATATTAACTATTATATATCTTCACTTGCAGTGCTCAAACATGAGATTTTCCTCGTTGACTTCAATCAACTCATGTCGGTTTGATTAATCCAAGCTTCAATAATCTACGAGCTAAGATATATTATTCAATTTGTTCAGAATTTCTCTCTCAAATAAGAGTTTGGATTTTGGGAATTTTATCTCTTAATGTAAGGTAATTTGACTATATTAAAATAAGGCAAGATCTACTATTAAACAAGATTACGAGAGAATATGTTCTTCGCTCATGATACTGTCACTAGAAATTTGACAAGAAATGAGATGTCTAATTACAGGTAATCCGACCTGCACGCATGCCAGTTGCAAGACCCAAAACACCATCTGATGTATTGCTTTTAAGTCAGGTTTGACCGACTCGTACGTGGGTCCAGTGGCACTCGGATCTTATGTTGACCTGACGTAACCTTCCTTCCTGGCGCCGTTATCGTTTGTATTTAGAAAAATATTATTTGGATAGTAATATTATTTTATTTAACTAAATAACGTATATAGATTTTTATTTAACAAATTATAATTTTAATAGTTTATATATATATATATAGAGAATTAACATAAAATACTGATCTTAATATATATTAAGATCATTATTAGGACTAATATCTTCTTTAAAATAATTATATTATTTACACTTAGAAAAGATATTTACGACCTTACGAAATAATAGAAGTAATATGAAAATAAAATGATACAGTCTTACGAGAACTCTCGGTCGAAGTCTGATTTTCACAAACATATACAATTAGTAATATAGATTAGACATTAATCAGGATCAAAAAGAGTTCAAGGCCTACTATTTTTTCTGAAAACGCTTCTACGTTCTTTTTTTTTTTTTAAATGTGCACTGGTCCTCGATCGGCTCCTCCAGTGTACGGATCGTGGACCATTTTCGATCGGGAAGGGCCTGCCTAGCCAATTCTCGGGGACTCATTCGCGTTCAGTGTGGCTCCTTTGACATGTTCTGTCATATAAACATCAGAACGAGGGGTTCACATGGACATTGAACGTACACTTGAGGTCCAAATACAGTACGGGCTTTTCTTCTTCTTAGATGAGGTGCTAAAAACAGCCATTATCATTCGTACCCACAAAAATGACCTTATCCTTGTGTGGATGTTCAGTGTCGCAAATCCTCTTCTGATGCTCATAGCAAATGGCAACTGTGAGCACGGGAGGTTGGATAGCCATTTTTTATACGACATGGAAATTGATGAATTTGAATTAAATCATGATAAATTCAAATATATATTAAATATATTAACATAATTTACTTATTTAATTATATATATTATTAATTTAATTTATTATATAATGTATATTAAAATTTATTTATTTTATTTTATTTAATAATCTTATTTTAATCAAATTTTTATTATTATAATATTAAATGTATTAATTATGTGCATGTGTATTTAATACGTTTGACTACGTACAGCTAGAAGGTATAAAGTGGGGGGAAAAAAAGGCGAAAAGGGGGTCATAAAAGTTGACGGAACATAATTAACGGCGAGAGTTGCGCGTCTGCCCGCCCGGGAGGCAGCATTCTGCAGATGAAGAGGCGGAATCTTTTACCACTTTGGTGGACCCACGTCAGTCGGCTACCCCCTGAACTTTCTCATTATGACTCGTCCTCCGGCACAAGAAGCCCCCCCTGCCGTATACTGCACGCGCGGTCACTAGGTGACCGACAGCGGAGATATAAAAAATAAACAAAGGTGGGAAAAAAAGGATTTTTACAAAATTTTAATGGGCCCTCTCTATCTCGTGCACTCTGACATCACATTATTACTTGATTCAAAAAAAATAAAGGATCAACCTCCTGCATGAGTGTGTCACCGGTCATGTTTTGTATAGAGATAGTAAAAAAGTGGCATGAAATAGGTGCGATGTGAAAATTTTGATTATCTATTTTTTGGGCAATGTCCGCGTGGCTTAACAAATTTATATCAATTAAAAGTGTGAAAATATATTTTATAATAAAAAATATTATAAAAATTTTAAAATAAATTTATTATATACATATAATTATATTTTAATAATTATTTAAATATTTTATTTAAATTAATATAAAATTTAGATTAATCTATTAATTACATAATAATTTTTAAAAATATAAATTATTTAAATTTATTTTAAAAATAATTATTTGTACCATTTGTATAGAGCTCCTACTATTCGAGGCACAAAAATTTTGTGTCCATGTCAGCATTCCTGGACTGCATGATTTTTCGTGCTAGCACAGCCTGAAAATCCCGTACCGACCCGAATTACCCGCTCTAGTCTTGTCTTTATGTGCTCATTGATCATTTTCTGGGTAAATCGTATTTTGTTAAGAATTTTTTTTGGAGAGGAGTAGATATGTTAAAAGCATTTGTCTTCATGGATACGCTGCTAACTTTATGAGAATTGCTAGACTAGATTGTTCTTCGACTCATACTCCAGGGCGAACTGAATCATGCCAAGTTTATTAACTTAAATAGTGAAACTTCACTAAGATAATATAGGGTGGATTTTTTCTTATTATTTTATGAGGAAAAAAGAGTGCCTTTAGTCTTTAAAAATGGTGCGTGAGGCTTCTTAACATCGGTCAAGCATCGGAAACAGCTAAATTTTCTCTGTGCGAGTTATTAATTCGCAAAAAAGGTTGGGACACAAACGTCTTGTTCGATACACGGTATATCAACGAAAAATGGCATAATATTCTACCCAGAAGTTAGGTGAACCCACCCACCGACCTATACGTGTGGCCAGTCTTGGCCACTGATCCTCTCCTCCTTGTGAGAAGATTTGGCATTCGTTCTCAACTCGCAGCGAGAGAGAGGTGTCGCCATGGTCAAGCAAACCCCACCACGACTTGATATGTACGTATAACTAACTCCCTCGACATGACATTGCAATGAGTGCATGTAGTTCCTTTGTCCAATTCATTGCTCTCGGTTGCTTTTGAGACCTGGAATTCTATCAAATATATGTATGTATATATATATATATGTAAGGAAGGAACCGAATATCATCATTCATCCCATATTAGAGTTATAATTTCCCATGCAAACCGACTCCTCCAGCTACAAGCCAGGACGGTGGGTCAGAAAGAGCCCGCTCCCATTGCGGTTGCCTTTGACACCGAAAATCCACCAAAAGTCAACCCGACAACAGGAGCTGCTCCACTCATTCCCCACTTACCCTTTTTCTTTCCTATTATTGCTCCTAAAGTGGACTAAATATGCCGCGTACACTGTACGACAATTTTACTGTGTAAAAATTCATCAACCCGAAATTACCCGTCCGCTTTTAGGGTTTTTTTTCCTTGTACTTTTCATATATATATTATTTTTACATGTCTCAACCTATAGTTTTTAAAACATTATCGTACCAGCCTATGAGACCGGTTCAACTGAGAATTGAATAGCTATTCGATCAAGTTTATTTAATTAATCTAAATGCATTCTAGATCCAGTTAAATCCATGTAAACTAACCGATTTCAGGTTCGACCACTTAATTCAATTAAATTGACAGTTGAATTAAGTGGACAAGAAATCATTAAAAGAATATTATCAACCCCAATATCCATTTTAAAAAAAGTGCAATGATATTACATCTTATTTTTATTAAACTTAAATATATATTTGTTACCGAACTGATTATATTACGATGAATCCTTTAAACTTTTAAATTATAAATATACAGTTCAATTAATTGAACCATTGATTCAACTAGTGAACACGTACTTGCCTTGGCTCGTTGCCGGCCCGGTCCGATTTCAAAAACCACCGCATTTACTATTTTCGAGATGAATTAATTTTTACGGCAGGTTTTTTATACTTTTACACACCGTTCGAATATCACACGGTGTGAGGCGTGATTTCCGTGGAGAAACCCAATCGAGACACCTTTCCCGCCGGAGCAATGTACAGAAAATCACGGAATCTCTACACACGCAACTCGTTGATCGCGATTTCATTCGAGTCGTGGTCCCTTCTTTGAATCCTGGGCCGTGTGGACACCATACGAGCACGGGCATCGAAGTCGACGGACGCGTGCGTGGCTTAAATGGTTCTCTGGTGAATCCCGAAACAGTAAGGACTGTGGGCATCGGACTCGCCTAACTCTAGACAAAAAAAAAAAAATGTTCACCCAGGTTATATAATTTATACGAGATTCTGAAATTGTTAGGCACACGTCTTTCTCAAATTTAACAAATTGATAATTGTCGGGGAAAGGGATTATTATTATTATTTTAACATAATTAACAATAGACTAACTTATTATGGTAGAAATTATGACAATATGAATAGCAACTAAGAAAGTTATAATTTTTTTTATCATTTCACCTAATTCTATTATATTTTTGATATCACAATTTACTATTTCAAATAATATATTATATAATTAAAAATTATATATTAATCTCCAAATATTAATTCGAGGATTGATATTAGGCATAGTCCATCCTTGAACTTCGGATTATAAGGTTTTGTGCTTAATATTTTTAACGAGTCTGATTTCATATATTCACTTATTTTCTTGTTAATTTTCCCCCTGTCAAGATCTAATTATTGATAGCATTCAGTTGCCAGACATTTTTTTTATAAGAAATTGAAAATTTCATGTTTCACGTGGAGATTTTTTCTGGCGGGACTGAAATTTGAGGGTTGAAGATATTTTTTTTTCAAAAAAATATCTTCTAATCATTGCGCGCAATAATTTTGCATGTGGGTGGGGCTGGGTGGAGGGGCCGCGGGGGCAAACGCAAAAGTTCCCTGTACAGCTAAGCTAGAAAGAAGAACAGAATTTAACAAATTGTGATGATACTGGTGGCAACATGGAAAAACAGACATCTTTTGCTTTCTAATTCATTTTTCCATACCCATCTGTCCAATATTGGCAACATGGAATTTGCCTTTGGATCCAAATAATCTATAGTGTGTATTCTCTATTTACAACTTTCTAATATGAGATCTCAATTTAAAATCATTAGAAAGGAGATAATTCTTAATTGATGGTAAAAGAAAAAAAAAACCCAAAATTTAGCCATCCAACCCTTTACATGATTGCATAGTTTTGGATCTCCGGCTAGCTTTTGGGCAAACAACCTTTCGCTTTATCCGCCAAGGTTCGTACTTTCTACCTAATTAATGTACGTAATCCCCTGAACATCCCAGTGAATGATTTAGCTACGGGGAGGGTCTGTACTGTCCTTCGACGGGAACGCAGTAACGCACGCTGCCATTCGGTGTCAGTGATTTAATTCGTCGCCCAACTGATGGAATGCGGTTTTGGGCATTGTTCGTTTGACAAGAATGCCGAGTTCTCTCTTGAAAATGCGCGTACGCATCGGGCCATAGCTCCTCTGTGAAGGTAGATTAGATCGACTAACTGTAAGGCTGAACAGTAATGAAAAACAACCCGTTTGATTTCAATTATAGTGCAATGAAATTCCGGGGGGGGATTATATATTGACGGGTTAGAAGGCACAGGGGGCCCGAAATAATTTCGATTTTGGACCGGATAGATCTCGAGACTGGCCTGGTGAGAGGTGGCTGATGAAATCGTCAGATGATTCGTATTCACTGAAACTCCATGATATCTGAACTGGCTAGTTTGGAATCAATCGTAGCGTGCAGACTAGTCCCATAATCCTCAAACAGATTCAGCCCATCAACGTGAGCAGCCCCAGGAACAGAATTATGCATCTGCAGATCATGGGCTTTTCATGGATATCAATACACAGGATGCTGCTTTGCGAGAAATCAGCCCGGGCAATTTCTAACGCGTTCTTGTGTGGGTGCTAGCCCGTGCTTTGTGTGGAGGCAGACTCGCCTTTGAACCTTATCGCTGTTCAATGAAATTGTTACAGTGATGACCACAAGGCATTGAGCTATTTAATTCGAACATGGTAAAGTGACTAATCTATCTATCCATGTTTTGACGAGCAGCTTGGGGTGTCTGAATGATCCAGGCATGCCAGAAACTGTAGCTGCTGTGACCCTAGAGACTTCTGGAAATCTTGGAGTTGTTGAATGAAGCCAATGTTGGGATATGCTTGGGGACGCCTCTTCTTCACGTGGTCGAGAGCCTGTGAGAGGCTCATCCCCCGAGTCTTCATCAGGTATGCAACAATCACAGTCACACTGCACAAAAAGCAGGTGCTTAAAATGAAATCTAGCAAGCCTTCTCAGGGAAAAAAAAAAAACCCAAATATCTTTTGCCCTTTAACATGTTAGGGCACCGGACTCTTGGTCAGCAACTGGTTTGGGCATGTAATAAAATCAGGATCCAATTGTTTACCATCACTTACAAGAGTCTAAGTTCAACTACCTCTACCAGGAATAGGAAAAGACAATTCTATACTGGTCAATCTTATCAAGAATGTTGAAGGTATTGCCGTAAAAATAGCAGGCATGCTCCGCTCCATATGGACATACTAGGCTAGAGTCCAGACAATTAAAAGCCTGACAAAAAATTATATATAGTCCCAAAGGATGACAACTAGAGCTAGCTGAATAATAAAATGTCGATAATGATTTCTAAGTTTGATATACCCCATATAGACGCAAAATTATTTTCACTTGCAATAATCTGAAGCAGAATGTCTGACGTAGGGCGTGAACATCAAGTAAATTACCTCCTGGAGATGCCCATGAAACAATGAACCAGCACGCTTCCCCCCTGCCTTCTACCTTCATCAATGAACTCAAAGCAATCGTCAAAATGGTCTTTTATAGATGTGTCTGGTGTGTCCATCACTGCTCAATCAACCAGAAAACATTATCATTGCTCAGCCTCCAACTCATAAGTTCCAAGGCATTCACAGGAACAAAATGCTTATTACAGATATAACAAAGTGAGACAGATTTAGACCATCCAGTGAAAACCATATGAAAAGTCTACCAATACCGCGCTATTGAAAGAAAAAAGATGCATTGCATTTTAGAGACCACACGTGTCAAATATGGTGCAGCATCACTAGCAACTTCTATTTTCAAATAACATACCATCAATAACTTTGCAAACAAATTCATTGGGATATGTAGGCCGCAGATTAGCCACCGACAACACGTGTGTGATATTTGAACACTTCAATCTTTCCTTATCACATGCATCGCAATAAGCCCCCAGAAAAAGACCCTGTGTGATCAAAAGGATGCTGGGGAGTGAGCCGGTGAAACAAACAACAAAAATGATAGTGTAATCAAATCGAGTAGAGAATCATACTCCAACAAGGTAAATAATCAGATTCCGACAAGCTACATATTGAATATATGACCTTTTCAATTTCGCACATGTTGTTTCTACGAGAGAGCATATCAGCCATAATCATTGAGATTGAGTGGAAAAGCCCGCACTTCCTTCTCTGGGCTCCTACAGAACAGGAAGTATAATGCTAATCAGTTCCTGTTCTTTATAAAGCGTTAGTCTGACACATTTGGATTCTTATTCGCACATAGCAGCAATGCATCTCAACTATCTATCCATAAACAGCTAAGGCTCAATAATCAATTCCATCTTTCAAGGAGTTTTTCTTTTCATTCTCCTTAAACACTACAATCAGAGATAAAAATCACTATCATAACTATAATGCATACATATGTAACCATAACTCGATTCTCCTTTTCAAGCATTAAAACTATATCAACAAAGCTTCTCAACATATTAGTGACATCCCCAAGGACTGAATCATCCTATAAATTGCTTCCTACACATCAAATTCCAGCTCAGTCTGGTGACTTTGATGACTGATCTAGCATGAGTGAAATTAAGTTGGATTCAGGTCCAGTCTGTAACGCACTATTCTACCAATCTTTGATGCTAACTTCGAGATGAATATGGCAAGCCATGGCGGTGATCATGATGAAGAACATCAATTGAACACTAGGTCGTTGCTAGCAGGTATTTGTTAATGCCTTATGACTCAAATTGGTTGCATCAACAAAAAGCAGAGCAATTCACCAGCTCATACACTAGCATACACAGATAGTCGGAACCAGGGATGGATTCAAGAATTGAGTTTAAGCAGTGCAAAACCAGTGTAAGAGCAGAACAACGGGGTAGTTTGGCAAGGTAATGGATAAAATCGAAAATTTCCCGGTTCAACACAGGTTGACCGCGCCCCTCGCCCCCAAGATCCATCCCCAGCTGGGACAGATGCCGGTGTCGGAAAAATTAAAACTTCCCCTTCAAACTCGTAGGAAAACCATCTGGGCAGCTGCTGAATGTCTCGAACAGGGAGAAGCTTACAAGTTACAGGCAAATCAACACTATAGGGTGAACTAATCGGTGAAGAACTTGATCGAGACAGAAGCCATCATCCGAGATGTAACAAACGTCTGAGGAAGCTTTGCCCCGAAAGAAGGACGACGATACCTGATTGGTGGGTTACCTTTACGTTGACCGAGGAGCACTGAGCTTGATGCATGCAATCGGGAGAATCAGTCGGTAGACATAGAGAAACGTCTGATCAGGCTTTGCCCCGAAAGGAGGACGACGATACTTGATTGGTGGGTTCCCTTTACGTTGACCGAGGAGCACTGAGCTTGAAGGAGCGCCACTCATGGGTTGTGGATAGACCTGGCAAATTTTGGCACGGCACGATAGCCCGGAACGGGCCCGGCACGATAACACCGTGCTGGGCCAGTGCTTATCGTGCCGGAAGCTTTATCGAGCCGTGCCAGCACGATAGCCCGATTAGGGCTATTTAAAAAAATTATTAGATAATTAGACAATATTGAATGATAAAAAAATCTCATTTGTGAGTTTATTTGTAGTTTTAAATATTACGATCAAAACGAAAATTTTTATCGGGCTATCGGGCCGGGCTAAGGCCGCCCATGTCTTATCGTGCCGTGCCGGACCGGAACGATAAGGCCGGGCCGGCACGATTTGCCACCTCTAGTTGTGGAGGCAATAATCCTAGAACAAAGCCCATACAAACGTCGCTTGCCTCAAAGAAGCAACTCCAGACCCACTGCCCATAATTCTGAAATTATTTCTTTTGTTTTATTCTTCTTCAAATGTATATTATATTCTTACTATGATCGATTCTACCCGTGATATTGGCATGTTTCCCGTAACAATGCTCGAGCTGGTAGCTTCATTGTTTCAATGTTCTGCCTATGTTTACATTGCTTTGTCTGCAGGAACATGCAATCGGAACATCCGCCACTTTCGGGCCCAATCTCGACCAATCATCTTAATCCTAAACTAGGCCCAGCCCAATTTTTATTTTTTTTTTATTTTTGTTTTAAAATTTCCCCTTCCGGGGGTCTCCCTTCACTGGTTCTCTTCTTTTCCCTCAAAAGATGGAGGCCACTGGGCCTCCAAGCACGGGTGAAGAAAATTGGAAAATGAAATGACATAAGAAGTTTCGGTCGATAATGATATGATCTTATGGTTAATGATCAGAGATGTTGGGACAAGTTGGGTGAAGTAATGACTTGATCTCTCAGCTTAAGAATTAGGGGATGATACACCTCACTTCAGTTTACTTATAGAGATTTCATCATAATAAACATATTGGAAATTTTCCTTAAACTAGATGAGTCGGTCTACATGCTCGACACACTGTTTATATATAAAATACTTATATATATTACCACCAAAAGCATTTCAGCTGATTTTAAATCCTACCTATTTGAATCTATTTTTAAATATTGTATGATACAGGTGAAAAGAAAAAGGAAACAGCACAAAACCTTAGCTTGCTTCCAACCATGGAGATTCGAAGAACCAAACCCCTCCTACTCCAATATTAATATGAGCTATTATACTCTTTACTTTGATCTATATAAATGATTATGAAGCATTGAATAAGATGCTAATTAAATGGTTCAATAACTGGGGGTTTGAAATTTCCTAAAACAGCTAGCCTTTAGAAGGGTTGCCAATAGGTCGGCCGTCGGGAGAAGGACTTCCCGTGCGGTGAGGCTGGGATCCGGCCCACTCGTCTTTCCCATGTGGAAAGACGACGCGTCCCGACTCTCCTCTACCTCGATCAGGGTCGGGAATCCCGCAACTTCCTTTAACGCGGTCTTGGACCTGGCTGGCCAGTGGACGTGGTTCGACTGCGTGAGGACCCCCGCTACAACTCGTCAGCCCACCAGCCCATCGCTGGTGGGTCAAGCGAGTGCGATCGGGTTGGCAGGGTGGGTTGCTTGGGATGCAACTGGGGCGAACCGATGCCGGGATGCACGAACGACACCTGCACGATTTTTCCCGACAGCCCGTTTAAGGATTCCACCCCGATTGAGGGACTGGGAACGGACATCGTCCTTGTACGCCCGACCGATGGCATGAAGCGCACCGGACGTCTCAAGCAAGGGATTTCTCTCCATGACGAGGGCAACCACGTCATTTCCCTTGGCTAACTCGACTGGTCTCGGGTTCCCCCACAAGTTCGCGCTTTGCCTCCCATCATCGTCCTTGGCCGAAGGGCACGGGGATGTGTGCGTTGGTGGCGGGCCTTACTATCGGCCTCACGGCATACGGGACCGGTCAAAGTCGTTGCTCGTTACTGGGCTCCTAGTGAACCATCCGTACACTTCCGGGTCAGTCCACTCGGAGGGCGATCCATCCGTGGAGTACTTCGTGGACGTGAGATCAATGAAGGTCGGCTACACGGCGGTATCTTTCAAAGCCTCATCGCTAGACATCGACAAGAAGGGAATCGGCGGCACCAAGATCAGCACCCTGAAGCCGTACACCATCCCCGACTCATCCATTTACAAGCCTCAAGAGTTCGTGAAAGCAGCGTCAAGGAAGAAGATCCGTGACGTGGCAGCTGTGAAGCCATTCGGGGCATGCTTCAGGGCGAAAACGATAGGTCACACTAAGGCAGGACCAGACATGCCCACGATCGTTCTGGTGCTTCAGGGCGACGTGCACTGGGAGATTCACGGAGCAAACTCGATTGTACTGCGTCGGATTCATCGATGGAGGATCCAAGCCGGGGACTTCCATCGTCATAGGGGTGCATCAGCTCGAGGACAATCTCGTGGAGCTTGACGTGGCATCCTCGACTTTCGGGTTCAGCAATTCGCTCCGGCTGCACAATAGGAGCTGGCTCCAGTTTTGGTGTTTGACTAGAGTTTATTGTAGTAGCTGTTATAATGGACTCTCCACTTGGGTGTGGACCTTTTCTGGATGACGTCCTGCGTTTCTTTTCCAGTGCTCTATAGGCCTTCACAAGCCCAACCGAAATGGGGCCTATCAAATGGCAAAATATTCGATTAATTTCTCGAAGCAACCTTCTCACGACCTTTTCTTGTGGTTAATACCAATGTATATCCATGATTCTAGTAGGGTGGAGAGATGGGCACAGAAAGTCTTGCGACGAATATCTAACCTACACCTTTTCAGGGTAAAATGCCGCCATCTCTCTTCTCGGTTCAAGAAACTACGGTTCCTTCAAATTTTATTTTTTCTGTGACCGAAAATATCATGTAAAAATATAATTTCATTGGAGCATTGATTGATTTTTGTTGTGGATCGATCTTTGAGGCGGTTCATGCATCCTCTTCTCTGTCGAAAGAACATACTGTGAATTTTTTGGTCTCTCAATGTTCGTGGATCACGGCTGTCACAGATTATAAAGGGACTCAGATAACATGTCTCGGAGCAACCCTCTATCAACATTCCGACTACTAACTGTTTGTCACAGATCTATCAGCTGAATCTCATCCTCTCAAATTGCATTTACAACGAATGGGACAGCTGCTGAAGTTGTTGCAGCAACAAGCCAACAGCTGTGAACATGTCATGTGCGTCTCACACGTAGAACTACTGCTGTGATATTGACGGAGCTGATCGTTGGCATGCAACTGAGAACCTTTTTTATGGTCGGCAAACGCAGTTCCTTTGCAAGCGTAGACTATAGTGACTCTATACCATAGATTTATGACAGTTCAAATCATCGTAGTATGTCTCTTTAAGAATCTCGACGCTATGCGAGACCTAGAAATTCAGCTATTCTGCTTCGTCGAGCACGATCATTTTGGACATGCTACCGGCCTACCGAGGAGAAGGGCATCGATGAAATAATTCAAAGTGAAGATGCCCAGTTGCATGTGGTCGTGGTCTTGGATATAATCAAAGAAAATTTGTTGTCCGATAGATTCAAGACTTACTCAGGTACATCGGGAAAAAGAATGCACACAAACACTACTTATAGTCTCTTTCCTTGTCATGTGAACTGAAAGCATCGATTAAATTGTCGACAAGAATGTGGGGTCCAAACTTTGCTGTCCCAGTCACGCCCAGCCCATTAGTTTCTATCTATGGATCAAGACCAATTGTCCACATGGTCCATCACGATGAGAATTGATTAATGTAACTTATGGCATATTTCTTCTAATATTAAAAGAAGAGAAAATATATTAGTGGTAGGGTTTTACTCTGTCACAAGTCAATGTTATTCAAGTCTAAATTAGTGATATTTCATTAATTTCAAAGTATCAAATATAGCACACTTTTGATATTTGGTTTAGATTTTTTTTTCCATTTTGACTAATTTAATAAATTATTTTTTTACCTGATAAATCATTAATTAAATAATTGAACAAAATGGCAGACAGACAAGAGTTGGAGACAATTTCCTTGCTCTCTCCTTGCATCGCGGGATTACTGCAGGAAACCTAATCCGTTGATTTTCTTCTGTTTGTCTTGCTGGGTAGCAAGTCTGAAAACCTCAGCAGTTTTTGTCATCCGCATGATCTCCTGTTACAGAACTGAAAAGGCCTCTGAGGGGATCGATTTGTACCTCTCAGCATTTCGTCGAGGTGGCTTGAATTTACAGGGATATTTCAATGAAAAATGTTCGTGTCTCGACCGTGCCTTCAAATGCTGTCCAACTAAACAGTCGATCCGAATGCAATTACACGCAGACTTGTTCGGACTCCATACTGATAAAACCGGTCAACTTTAAGGACGAAAAGATAGTCGTGATGGAGCTACCGCGACCACCATTTTCATTCTCGCCATTCTTTACCGAGATGACATTCGGTTGGATCCAACATTTCTCATCTCGAATGTCCTTGCAGTGAGATGAAAAGAAGTCCAGCATGGGCTTCCATCGATTCTCAAACTATAACAATACATGATGTATCTAATTCTTTAAGTAATATTATTTTGATTTCAAATCTTATAAATAGAGAAAATTTATAATAAAAAACTTCCTTCCATCTCACCTCCAACTTAGTCTAATAATGTCTGATGAAATCTTTACCTGTCACATGGTAGACACCGAAATCTCAGTTTTGCGTTACTGTGGAAGAAATCCACTTATCCAGCTCAGGAAAAATAAAGGAAGAACCAACGAATGGAGGGGCTGCTTACTTCATTTGATGTAGAATGTCAGCCAATAGAATGGCGGGTGATGTAGCCATAATTCCAAGGTCAATGGGCCATGCATGTGAAGGACTTTGCAGCTAAGCCACCTTTGCTTCCAAGTTGTTTGTGGTTTGGAAGGTAACCAAATGGTCAAACGGAAAACCATTAGATTACGTGTATCCTTTTAAGCACCGTAGTCATGGGTAGTGTTGTTAAAAGTACGGTCTGGGCCGGTTCAAAATGGGCCTGAAACTGTTTGACCCGATTACGGTTTAGCTCATTTCCTTAACAGGCCGATTCGGATACGAGTCATGGTTTAGGCAAATATGAACTACCTGGAACCGTTTATAAACGTGCCAGTTAACGGTCCGGGTCGGTTTGACCTATGAACCGTCTATCTTTTTAATTTTTTTAAATTTTAAATCGACCCGATAAAATTTGACCGTTGATTCGCATTTTTTTGGCGGTCCGGGCCGGTTTTCAACGGTTCCAAGCCGGTTCAGCAGAGTAATGGTCCGTGCCGGTTACAGTTTAACGGGTCCATATTTCGGAACCGGCCTGTAGCCACCCCAAACTCACTAAGAACGATTATGGGTCAGGTTAGGAGCAGTCCGGGCCGGTCCGAGTTTGGACGGTTAGATTATGGGCCAGACCGGCCTGTTTAATATCTGTAGTCATGGGTAATCCAAGTCCAGGTCAGTTACCTTATTAAGCGAAAAAATCTTCTTGATTATAAATGAAACAGTTATCCCTCCTGTCAACATCCATGTTGCCATCATTCTGAGCCCATCTGTTCTTCCAATAATAATAAATGTCAAAATCAAGTACTGCCCTATTCATCATCTCCATCAAGGCCCAGCACTATCTTTGGTTGGACCTTGGGGTCATGCCTGATTCTTAATTACTGGATTCTCAAGAGCAACATGATTCGAAGTTTCACACAGCGGATGCTCCGATGGATCCCCTTCGATCCGGCACACTTGGAGAGGTATAGACACAGTGCCTCACACAGACATCACAGCTGGGTTCTCTCTCCCTAAGTCGAAGTATCTTCACGTTCGTGCTCGAAATGGCAATGGGCCGGGGCGGGTGGGTATTTGAAGTCCCTGACCCGCCCCGCATCCTCGGCCTGCCGACCTGCGCCCGCCCTGTGAACATTCACTGGTCCATTAAAGATGACCAGTGTGCTGTGCCCCAACCCCGTATAGGGCGGGTCAGACCCGCCCGACACATTTTGACCTAAATTATTAAAAAACAATTAAATTACATTAAATATGATACATATAGCACATTATATAATATATTATCATGGAGCGGGGCAGGGCGGGGCGGGGCGGGTCGGGTTGGAGGTATGGCGTAGATCCGCCTGCCCCATGCACTGGTCAGGGCATGACCTGCCCTGTTCTCGCAAGGGTCGGGTCCAACCGCGCCCCAACGCAGGTCTGGCCAATTTTGTCATCCCTAGTTCGTGCACGTTTCATGGAATTAGAATTAAAAACATTAGAAATAGGTTTATTAGGGCATCAATATCTCATACGAATGGAATTAAGGAATCCACATTGAATTTTTGTTAATAAAACTGTATAATGCTTTATTCTTTTTTTTCCTCTTCCTCCTGTCTAGTTATGATCAAGTAATGGAAAAAATTGTCAGTAAGAAGGTAGCCCAGCTGAAAAGTTGCTTATTTCCTAAACTTATTCCCTTTTCTCAACTAAATCACGAACTGCAGGAGCTTGATCCTTTCCGGTTCCTGACTTGCTAAAGCAGCAACATCGGTTAATGTCCCACCTGACGACAGCAACAACTCAAGTTGCTAATTTCTGTGTTCTTATTGGTATTTTCTCGCATCAGATTACGGTGTAAGAACGCAGAAAAATTGATCGTAACAACACGGAGAAGAAGACGAAGATCAAAACTTTGGGCAGGATCAAGGGCAAGCGTTTGATGGGAACTGTCAAAGATCGAGTGCAATGGAAGTGCGAGTGCAAGATAAGCCAAATGGGGGCGGAAGCACCATATAGAAATTCCTCCGAGACAAGTGGACAAAACCGTGGGCCAGACACAGAAAACCAGTGGGCGTCACAGTCGCCGGTGTCGTAACCCAGATAGAATACCCTTGGATACTTGCTTTAATTAATTAGGCACTTACTTATTTATTCATATTAAATTTCGTTGGTGTGACTTTTAATTAGATTTGATAAAAAAAAAAGGCCCAACTTCCACCACCTGGACAAGTCAGTCTCCCCTCGTTAGGGTGAGCAGACGCGATCAATTTTTGAGGGTTCTCCTTCTTCTTGTCCTAATTTTTTTCGGAAGGTTATAACTTGAGAGTGAAATATCGAAAAAAATAGAAATAAAGAGACTTAGAATACTCATGATTAACAAGGTTGTTGGAGCTTACGATGGGAGCTCACATTGAGAAAATATCGGCGCACCGAATCATTTCTCTCTCTCTTTTTTTCTAATTTTTAAGTTATTTTCTTGGGAAAACATTTTTTACCATATTTCATGACAAAAACAGATTGGTTTCCCAAAACTTTAATAAGAGAAATTGATGTTTAGTGCAACAATTTTAACATCAATTTTATTTTTAATTTAATAATTAGAATATATTAAATTTAATTATTATTATAAAATTTTTTATTTATTTATTTACATTATTATTCTAAATCTATAAATTTTACATATAATCCAAAACAATTCACACTATCTATTTTAAAATGATTTTAACGTCCGTTAATTTTACCATTAACTTTTACTATTAATGATTTTTGCGGCACAGACGAAGACCTCGAAGGTAATTTACTTATATTAATATTTATTTATTTTTATTATGCTAAATCTATAAATTCTACATATAATCCAAAATAATTCACACTATCTATTTTAAAATGATTTTAACGTCCGTTAATTTTACCATTAACTTTTACTGTTAATGATTTTTGCGGCACAGACGAAGACCTCAAAGGTAATTTACTTCATATTAATAATTTTTTAATCAATTGTGGTTATTCTTGATGAGTAATGAACACTGATAGTTACCAATGCAACCATACTGCCCGCTCAGATCACGAATCGACAGGGAACGACGAGGATATAGGGCGAAATCGGGTCCGAAGCTGGACTGCTCTAATAAAATGACATTTTATTAAATCTTATCCCCTTCAATTTCTCATAATAAAATATATCAGAGATAAAAAGATATTAATACAGATAATATTGTTATCAATTCGAAATTAGAAAATATTGAGCTCGTTTCTCTTCTACCGATTTCATGTACCCTTCAATTGTCGGTCTTTCTTCTATCTCGATAATCTATTCCTTTACCACCAACCAACGTTCTCATCCAATGCTCCAAAATTTCTAACGTGATATTTGTAGGCGAGAGAGCATCACCAAGTAGAGATTGTCCTTCACTGAATCTCGTGTTTGGCACCATGACCCCACGCCATCGAATCTACTTGTCATCGGTGTAGGTTGCACGATGCGACCACAGACTTCTAGAATGGACAATGTATATCTGCATATATATAGTATTATTCCTTACACTATTTCATTTCTTGCCTTTAAATTTCAACAAGAAATGGTCTAAACTTCACCTATTCGACCGACCGATAAGCGTTATCATAATCTCTTCTACAATGGGTATCTTCCAAAATTCGTTTTTTAATCCCTAGTAGTGTAGAATCCGAGATTGCTCACGCAGGTGTATCTTTCCTCCATATGATTATAATATTATATATATATATATATAGAAATTCATACGGAAAATTGTTGGAAACCTGTGGCATGTGCCTGTACGTTGTCGAATCATCTTTTTTAAAGTTATAAAGATTCTCACTACAAAAGGTTAATCCAACAATGCGACCACAGTAAGTAACTCCATCGACAAGTGTCACTGCACATAGTGAATTATGTTCCCCCCTTTAATTTTGTAGGCCTCTTAAACTGGTCATATAGTCAATCGTACTCGAAACAATATGAAACAGGGCGGTTGTGCATACATGGCGAACCGAACATGCACTATCATAGATCGGTAGATTTCGAAATTGTCATAAACTGAAAACAAATAATCTTATTAGATAAGGTTATGATTTGCTGTTTGTTAAATACTAGTGCTACACGTGCAACAGCGCTCGTGCAGAAGAATGCGACGCATGTGAATGACCAGGCCACGCAAATAAATTAAGTTACATTTTGGGATAAATTTTTCAGTTCATTATTTTATAAAATGGAGTGAAATTCTTGGTCATATTCTTATAATATCGATTCTTTGCTAAATAAATTATCGTGAAATATGTATAAAATGAAGGTTAAGATCTATAAAAATAATACCGGAAGTCCTACGAATCTTGTTATAATATTAGATTGTACATATCTCATATCATACTAAGTTCTAAAACTTCAGTTGTGTCAAATAATCTAATTTATTTCCCAAAGGGTCCTTAATCCGTGATAGTGTGGCAGTTGGTGATATATCACTTGAACATGGCAAATTGAATACGTGAACTTCAATTAAGAATTAGAAAAAGAAATTAGTAGGAGTTGTGACTATATCCTCCTCAGTGGTCGGGGCTTGTTTAGAGGGGGAGGTCAGTGGGAGAGACGCTCTCGTCGGTCCCCTTACTTGAGCAAACCACCGGGTACATTCCCCTTCGAGCAGGGTCACCGAAACCGTTAATGGCCGCCGATGACTTGGCTGGGGGTCGGCAAGGGTCGCTCGACCGGCCCCCTCTCAGTTCTCTCTTTTGAAGAGAGGATAGAGAGGTGGGAGCCAGTGGCCCCATGTCGACCAACCCCATTATGAAGGAGGTCGATGGCCACAATAGCAGTCATCGCCGGGACGCCCACTTCCGAACGGGCCAGGTCGGCCGGTGAGACACCACCTTTCAACTCTTCCTTATATATATATATATATATATATTTGTAGTTTTTAGTTTAAAAGAAAAAAAACATAAAACTTGGGGCCATCTAAACCGATCCACGTGTAAATTGACATGGTACGAGAGGTAAGCATCGCCACCATAGACCAAGATAAAAATAGGACAATAATACATGATTAAAGGTGAATAGCTAATGCTTTTCTCAAGGGTGGGACTAGTAAAAGCTCTAAGCAAAATGCGCGGACTATATATATATATAATTCCCAACAATAAGAATCTGGAGCTCTGCCAATATGGTTTTTCCTTTTCCTATAATAATAATCCATGTCTTGATTTCTCATTATTGTATGACCAAATTGTTGTCACAGGACACTGGAAATTCTCGCCCCGACCACAGTTTTGGGACATTAGAAGCTCGGACACGTCTGCTCATAGATTTTTCCATGTTATTATATTATTTAGCCATGATTTTATAACTAGGATATGCATATATAAAATCGAGTTTAATGTCAGGATTGACTAGATTTTTGAAAACACTGAAAGATAAACATGTGAATCGGGATGAAATTATACCGTCTTAAAATAAATAATAAATTAATATGATTAAGTATTTGCCCTCTTTCCTAAAATCGAGTCTTGTGAATATCGAAGAAAAGAGCCGAAACACGCCTCAAGACTACTCTGCGGTCGGATCGGGATTTCAGTGAAAATTCCCGTCGACCATTCTAATCTAAGATTCGATCACTAGATCACCAATTTGGAATTCTAATAAGGGAATTACTAGTTTAATTTTAAGTTAGTAAGTATAAGCTGCAATTAATCAAAAGAAAACAAACACCACAACACCATGCCACAAGGAGCTAAGATTCGAGAAAGAAAGAGCGCAGGAAACGTAGAAGATGTAAAGGGTCGATTTGTGTAACTGTCACATTGTCATTAAATCAGATTCAAGCACTCATAAATGTACTTGAGGTCACACGGATGTCTACCTCCCGTTGAATTCTGCAACCCTCTTTCTTCTCTCCTATGCTCTCTTCCAATTGTTTAAGCTTGCTCCTCCCATGTATGCTCACACGCATAACAAAATGCATACCTACATAATAGACGCAAGGACAGGGAAGCAGCCATCCGAGGATCAACCCCACGCTTTGGACTGGTGGCTAGCTGGAAACTGGTCACCGACACAGTGATTGAGCTCATAATTGACAGCCCTCAATTGAGCAAGACTATACATTCACTCTCGAGCCAAAATCCACATTTTATTTCGAAGTGGCACGTATTCGCCAATGGAGACGACCATCATGACCGCAACTGTATGTTCATTTTTCTAATGTACGGGCTTATCATGTAAAATTTAATGATAGAATTTAATGCACAAACTTATTGTGTTACCTATTAATTTAGATTACTCAATATACATAAATATAATGATCCCATAAGTTCACTTTAAAATTTAACATATTTGACTTATTTGCACTAATGGGGAGAGAGTTATTCTTGAAAATTCATTTCTTTCTTTTGAAAAAATAACTCTATTATAAAAAAAAATTGAGTACTTAAAAATATTTTTTTAATTTAAAATAATAAAAATACAGGAATTTGATATTTATCAATAAAATTTTCTATATCTCTGTTTCAAATTATTTTTATCACCTAATAAATTATGAGTCTTATTTTTAAACGAATAAAATTGGATTTTTTATAAGTGTAAAATTGAATCAATCAAACGCAAGCTCCAATATTTGCTTAAAATGAAGGGGAAAGGCATCAACGATGAGTAAAGTCAAGGTGGCGGTGACATTGTCCGCATCGGATTCCTCTCCCACGGGGCCACGTGGCAAAGCAACGCAATCGCGATTGCTGACAAGTTAGCAGTTTGACATCATCATCCATTAGATTAATGGGATTCCGCAGTTAGGGTTAATTGACGTATTCTTTTAAAAAAATAAAACGTTATATTTAATATTTATAAGTGGAGAAAAATATAATAGAATTATTGGACTATTTGGATTTTAAATTTAAATTAATTATCATTTATCTAATTTATAAATATTTCATGTAAAATACTACTAAAAAAATATTCCGAGAGGGACGTACAATAATTTAATATATGTTTATATATTCTTAAATGTGGTTAGAGAAATGGTCTTTGAATTGTACTCCTTTACACTGAAAAACGCTTAACTAATAATACATTTTCGTTACTATCAAACTTAACCTACGAATGTAGATGATAATTTCGACGCTATCCACGATCACCTACCCTAGCATGACACATTTTGACCACGTCTAACGGGGCATGAGAGAGAGCTCGAGCTAGGTTTGGATTATTATTTCATATAGATTGAAATTATAATTTATGAATTAATTATTTCAATGAGTTATATTTCGTAACTGGGTCAGATTTTCTGATGCCCTTCCCTATCATGACTCACAGATGTGGATCCATGAATTCCATCTAAGAGGGTGAAACTTATGAAGGACAAAAACGAGTCGATTGTTAGGGACGATCGGGTCCCCCAGATGACTCATTGTCACACACACTTGTAAATATCACTCACTATCAATTAGGTAAGGATTTGGTGATTTTTTTAGTGCTCCATAAAAAAATTCATCATTTTTATAATTGTATAGTGAAATTTTTATAGTGCTTTGTATTTTTCCCAAATCTAAGAGGTGCAATTGTATTGTGTATATTTTTCAGTATAAATCATTTTATATTAAAAAATTTATTATAGTGTGTGCCTTTCATGTACGTCCATGCTCGTAAGATTTGTCCTTTTCTTTTCTTTTTTTTTTTATTGTGAAGCTGTACATACCTAAAATGAAATGATACACATACAAATAAAGGGAAATAATAGTCCTAGAAATAAAAATTAATCTCTTGGCCTCATTAGAAAGCAATATGACCACACACCCCTCCTTGCAGTATGTGAAGTCTACCTTCAATCCCAGAACATTTGAACAAAATTATTATTATTATTGCATGCATTTTTTCATAATATACAATTTAATGAGGTATAATTAATTCATAATCTACTAACATAAAATTTTTAATTATTATAAAAATTAATATTTTATTTAAAAAAATTTTAAATATATAACCGATACACTTTTCGTTGATATTTAGAGGGAATATTTTTTGTAATGAATATTGACAAGTTGGCATAAAAAGGAAAAAAGCTAATTGGGTGGGCCCACCGTTCCCACACGTCCTAAATCTTGCTATCTGCACCGGAATCATCGCCCGCCACATGGTTCCATGAGAAAATTACCATCCACCCCTTCATAATTACCATAATGCCCTCTCCCCTTCCCCGCTATTTAACCGAGCCCGACCCACGCCTTTCCAATTCTTATCCCGTGTTGGGTGACTGAATTCACTGCTCATCAACGCCACTTAATTCTGTCTTCTCTGTTAGGTTGGAGAAATTTATAGAGAGAGAGAGAGAGAGGATGTTGGGAGTGTTCAGCAGCTCGATCGTCTCTCCTCCGGACGAGCTGGTGGCAGCTGGCTGCCGGACCCCTTCGCCGAAGACGACCGCGGATGCGCTGGTGGGACGGTTCTCCGCGGCCCACGCTTCCGCCGTGTGCGTACATGTGGGGGATCACGTGCAGCTGGCCTACACCCACCACAACGAGTCTCCGCTGAAGCCCAGGTAATGAAATCGGCCCGATCAGCTGTTGCTGATCCATGATGATACGGCAATCTTTCAGTCAGATCAAGGAAAAAATGAGCTCGGACGGTTCTTGAGTGGTCCTTGATGAAGCATTGACCGCGCCTGAGGCTGAAACAACTCACTGAACATTGGAAAAATGTTTTACTAATTGGAAAAATCGGCTTATGCACCCCCACCCACCCCCCTAATTTAATGGAAAAATGTTCCAGTTATTAATCATCAGAGAACTCGGCAAGCTTATCGACGGTGAACCGTGATCTTGCCGGGGCTCAGCAATCGGCATCAGCCTACTCATCAGTGACAGAATCTAATATCTTTTTTTTCCAACTAATTCTCTCAAAACTTTTGTTCTTGCCGAGCAACAAAGACGTCGTTTTTTCCCCCGTCGGAGAATATCCGAGAGGGTAGCCACTCCATTTTCCGACTGGATTGATTTTTCAATTTTGGTAAGAGAGGGCGAGATTTTATCTCACTCTCGGTGCTTGATGAGCCCCAGCCTTCGGGGAGCCGACAGCGCAAGGCCTGTTCTTGGTAATTTTCCTCGGATGTAAACCAGATCTCGGCTTCAGAAAATAAGAAATCCGATAGAGACACTGAGGAAAGTTTCGGTATGGAACTTAGAACCTGTTACTGTGCCTTCTTTTGTTTTGTGCACCGCCCTTGTGTCAAAAGAGCTTTAATTTTGGAATAACGCAATCCTTAGTGTTCTCGTTCATGGTACTCGACGATGATTCTATTTTCTCCAGTCCGACATCTCTAGGTGTAGCTACATGGGCTGGTGGTTCACCAGATCTGTGGAGTCAATTGTTGACCATTTAGACATGGATGACACATCCTGACCGTGGAATTCGGGCCCCGCTTACCCAGGTGGATGGCGGGTAACCGTGCCGTATTTCTTCTCGTTTTCATGGCGAAATCATTTTCTTTTACTTCTATACCACCTTAAAAAAAATTGCTAATCTTGGTGAACCTAACTCATGGTATGGCCTGACCCTCCTGAACAGGTTAATTCCTGTTTTCTGATTATACCTACATTCCTTATACATATATGAAATATATTTGGAATTAATATAAGTGAATTGGGATAATTTTATATTTATTTTTAGATCTTAATTCTATTTTTTATGTATGAAGAAAATCCTTGGATTCTACTGCTATTGATACATGCGGCTCAAGTATTCGTAGGTGACATCTGGATACAGTTATAAAAATGCCCAGAAAAGGAAACTCTAAGAGCGTCGCTTTTCATAGTACTTTCTCACCTTCATTTGTTTTAGTCGATCCCAACGGGGGTTAAAGTCCAGAGTGAATCATGGGTCTCTTCGATTTTGAGGAGGAAATTATTGGCAAATAATTTTGTTCTTAAGTTTCTCTTTGATATGCCTTTCCGTTTAGTTGGAAAATCAGGTGTTTCTAACGATTCCTTGAACTGTACAATAATGTTCAGGATATTTGCCGTCAAGGATGAGGTGTTTTGCCTGTTCGAGGGGACGCTCGACAACCTGGGAAGCCTGAGGCAGCAGTACGGGCTCGCCAAGTCTGCAAACGAGGCTATTCTCGTGATCGAGGCCTACAAGGCTCTGCGTGATCGAGCCCCTTACCCGCCAAACCACGTGGTGGGTCATCTCAGCGGGAACTTTGCCTTCATCGTCTTCGACAAGTCGACTTCAACCCTGTTTGTGGCCTCCGTAAGTCCCCATGATCAGTTTTCCCGCTGCAGAAAATTCCGAATAAGGTGAATTTATTAGACAGTTGATAATTGATGAAGTGTTCGTGACAGGACCAATATGGGAAGGTTCCTCTTTATTGGGGAATAACTGCTGATGGGTATGTTGCTTTTGCTGATGATGCTGAGCTGCTCAAAGGTGCTTGTGGCAAGTCACTTGCTTCTTTCCCTCTAGGTGGGAATCCTCCTTACTCGATGTAATTCGAAATTTTATTACTTTTAGGAACAAATCGTAGCTTTATTGATAATAATGAAAGAAGAATCTAAAGAGCTAAATTCTCTGTTCCGGTTTGCAGGTTGTTTCTACTCGACTTCAGCCGGGGGACTGAGGTGCTACAAGAATCCAAAGAACAAGATCACAGCCGTGCCAGCGAAGGAAGAGGAGATCTGGGGGGCAACCTTCAAGGTAAAATGCTATTCATGTGCTGTGATTTTTTTTCTGGTATTCCCAAACAAAAGATTGATTTTGATTGCTATTTACAAAACAATACTCAACAGTCGCTCTCAATGGATAAGATATCTCGTGTAATTGTAGCCAGCACATGACAGCTGACTTGTGGTGTCACCGACCCCTGAGTGTCAAACTATCCAAAATAAAAGCAGATTCTTTCGGCCCAAAATCGTCTGATACTTCGACTGTTGATAGAGACTTGGCCCATAATTGGAGGAAACTCACTCTATCCACAAATATCTCCATATCTTTCGGTCTAATGCTTTTTTGGTGGGTTTTGTGGAATCGCAGGTAGAAGGCCCGGCAGTTTTTGCAGCCACAAAGTAGAAACTCGCTCTCCTGTGCTGCGATGCCTATGTTGACGTCTCTCATGACCCTCCAATCTATCCACCTTTCAGGAATGGACGAAGAGGAGTTTCGTGTGGCTGTGGAAGGAAATGCAATGGATGAAGTGGCCCATGTAGATAGACGGACTGAGGGAGTGAAGAGCTGATGACTCGGTGGTAGGACTCTCTGTTTGTGTAATAGTAGGGATTGATTAGCTTGTGGTATGTTGGTGGGGCTTTGTTAATTAAGCAGTCGCTCAATGGGGTCAAGCTCGTGTTCATAAACCAACGCACAGCCATGTTTCTCCTCGTGTAATAAAGGGTCGTGATTTGCGCTCTAGTAAAGTCCTGGGTCTTGCTCTAACTCCATCGCTAGTAGGAATCGAATCTGAGTTAAACAGCTAAAGCAGGTTGCTGGAAAGTTTTTCTACTATCATTGAACTGAACAATGAGCATGTTGGGACAAAACACACTCATGAGTAATGAATAACTAAGGAATAAGGAAGGATAAGAATATTGAGTGTGAGTGAGTGGTAAAATTCTCTCGATCAAGGGAAAATGTGCAGTTGAAACAAGAGTAAGTAATTCACTAGATTGAAGCTGAGAACTACAGCCACTTGATGAAGCATAGACAAGATTGCATTAAGCTAAGAAATGGTTGTAAATCACTTAGCTAAATCCTCTAATAATCAACAACGTCGATAGCAGCTACCTCGGCGGCTAAATTCATCCACCGGCACTCCCTTCTAATAAATTGACCAGGTTGGATTAGTGAATAATGCTCAGAGAGATGGCGTGAGGAAGACAGGGATCAGACGTCAATTAAGGTATCCGAGTTTGGTTGTTGGGTGTGACGAGCTGAAAAGCTCGGACGTTTTCCCCATGGTGGAATTGTCGATTCCCCCACTAAACAGGAGTTCATTTCAATCTCAGTGGGAGCATGTCAATAGATTTTTAATCGCTATCACGATTCCTCTCCCTCCCGCTTCGGCCGGTTGATTGATCGGCCCTTTTCCTCACTTTCTCCAATTCTGCTCAGCCTAACTCAGCTGTCGCAAAAAAGGGGTCGATCTTTCTCTTCCACTTTGGTTGGCTTTGGCTTGTTCAAGAAGATATAAAACCGTGTTTTTAAAGTGGTGAGCTGTGCGTGTGTTATATATTTATCAAAATTTGCAATTGATTAAATATCAATATGATTATCAAACACTACAATTTTGCATTCGACCAAAAATTTCACCATAATTTTAACACATTTCATAAGTTAAGCAAACTCGAGGAATTTTAGTTGAAATTTTGACTAGAGATGTTAAACGAACTTGTTTGGCCTAAGATCGGCTTGTCAAAGTCAGGAACCGACAAGGACTGCCCTAAACTAGCACACGTTAGCTCTTATTGGGTTGCGGGATTGTTATGAGCTGAATCTAAGAAATAGACATATTGAACCGGACCGGCCCAACAAATTTTTCCATTGAATTGGTCTAGAGTCATTACAAAACTAGACTAAATCAAGTTAGACCGCCAAAAATCCTCAATCAAATTCAGTTTCGCAATGACCATAAATATGACTATTGAAATTTTTTTCACCCCAACTTTTTTATTTTATTTTCTCCGTAGCTCTCAAATTCTATAAATATCTCATCTTCTCACAATTCCAATTCTGACAAAATCTCTTCACTTATCCAATTCATTTTCAAATCTCTCCAACAATTCTATTAAATAATATATATTGCAATGACTTTAATTTTACAAGAATATCATCGATGTCTAAGTGTTAATGATATTAATAATTAATTAACAAATTATTTTACATATTTAGTAATGAACAGTATACAATTAATAAGACAATTAGAGTTTCCATAAGTAAAATACAAAAATATAAGTTATTTATTTTAAATAATTTAAATAATAAAAAAAAAAGAATCATGGTTCATCGTTCGGACTGATCCGAACTGTAAACCGGCCTACTAAGCCTTATTATGAGTGATTCATGAATTCATAAACCATGACCTTGTAACGGATAATGAGCCATAATCAGGACAAAATGTTTCAGACTAACCTTAAACCGGTCCGAACCGTCCATTTTATATCTCTAGGTTTGACGTTAGTGCTCCTGAGCAGGAGAGCTCACTGGCTGCAAGAAGAGTGGGAGGCATCATCGGACTCCAGCAATGAACCAGACAGCGAAGATGAATGCGATTAGGTCGGGGATAGTGGTGATCGGTGCGTTGGCCTTCGGCTACCTCTCCCTTCAGATCGGCTTCAAGCCCTTCCTCGAGAGGGCTGAAGCCGCTTCGGAACCCACCTGCCCTTCTCAGCCTCCTCCACCATCCCAATCGGACGATGGCTCATCGATCCGTCGTGAATATTGACCTGTAAACGGCATACTCTCTGGTTACTCAATTTCTGCGTAGTGATGTCCATTTGACACTTGACTGAATGCTGTGAATCTTTTAGCAATTTGAGCTGTTGGTTTTTTTTTATTAAAAAAATGTCCATTTGTTGTTTTAGCTTGATTTCTTCAAGTTTTTTTATTTTATTAATGAAGGAATTGAGTATGAATGACTCGCTATTCACTCGGTTGATGAGGCATAATCATTATGGAGGAGAGATGGCCGAGTGGTTCAAGGCGTAGCATATAATCAATTAGTCAGCTGATTTTGCAGTTCCTTGTTCCGTCTTTTGATGTCCGTGAACTCTCTGCCATATTGCCTTAGAGAAATGACTAAGCGAATCTTTGAGCCGATCTTTATCTTTGCTATGGTGAATTCAGGTTTCTCGTGTTATTATGCATTGCAGAAGGTGACTGCTTATGTGATATGTGTAAACCATTCCCAATTATTAAGTCAAGAACGCGACTACGATGCCTTTCCTCTCCATCTCTGAGTTAAAGAAGTGCCTTTGGCATGTGAATGGTACTTTGAGCATGCCTTTTTGGGTGATCTGCAAAAATGTTAGAACTTTCTGTTTTCTTCCCTGTGGATTTATGTTTCCTGTTTAGATTACTAGTCTAAGAAATCATTCGGACAATGATGCTATGGCTATCAATATCATGTTAGGTGATAGTTTCCATCCACAGTGTCACTGCAAGAGGGCTTTCTTGGCAATATTTGAAAAATGAATGTTTTTCCCCCTTTCTGAAGCTTTTACCTTGGAATGTTGCAACTAATTTGCCTTTCACCTAGTCATTCTACTTGTACTTTCGGCAATACCACTTATCGTCTTCAGTCTGATTATCGCCTGTCAGTTTGGTTTGGACATGCTTCACTTTATTTTTCTGCAACCGTCATTTGGGTGTCTTTGCTCATGGTTTGTGTGGAACATGATCTAGTCTTGATAGCTTGGGTTCCCGATTATCCAAAATAATGTTTGTCAGGGTCCTCTTTTCTTTTTCAAGACCAGCCTGATCTGGAGTCTGCAAATCGAAGATGCTGTCATTCAGGACTTTCAAGCTATCCATCAATTAAGGAAGAACTAGACCTTTGTTCGTAGCTCTCAGCAAATTAAAGGGCTCCTGCTACATCTGAATGGTAGATGTGAGCGGGCTTAAACATGTGCACTAGTTTTGTTCATTCCTTTTATATTATTCTGTCTCATATCTTTTAGGAACGCATTTGTATAATTTAGGAAAAGGAATTCCGGCGGACCCTCAAAGTCAGCAAATAGAATGAACTTGTAAGATTTTCATTTTTCTGTTTGCAGATAAATTTGTGGAGGCTTCAGGAGCCAGATGAGTCGGAGCTCATCCAAATTCTGAACTTAGGCTGGAGCATAAACTTGCAGAGCACTTCCATTCAGCAATTCCAGAGGGCTGGCAGAGTTTTTATTTATTTATTTTTATTTTAAACTTTGCCTACAAGACGGTCACACCCGATGATAATATACTGGAACTAAGATTGATTTTATTTTCCGTTACTGAGTGATGTTAATCTGTTCTCATACCATGCACGCAGCAGAACAAACTTCATAGTCCAGTAACCCGTGCACCACTCTGATCTTCGAGTATGAATTATCTTCATGGATGATATCGCGTAGGAATACTGTGCAGCACGACGGTCTCGACCGTTAGGCCTGGGCCAAACCCCAAGAGGACGCCCCACTCGAGCCCTTGTCCGGTGGTGCTCATCTTCTCTTCCCTTGACCTCTTCCTGATCTCGTCGAGAATGAATAGAACACAAACGCTGGACAGATTCCCGTACTCCCCTAGAACTTGCCTAGAAGCCATGAACTTGTCCTTGCCCAGCCCCAGCTTTGCTTCCATCTGGTCGAGTATTTTGAGGCCGCCGGGGTGGGGCGCCCAGAAAATTGAGTTCCAATCACTTATTCCCATCGCACTGAAGGCCTCTACCCGGATCCTCTCGATGTTGTCTGATATCAGGTAGGGTACTCTCTACGACAACTGAAACATGAGTCGGACATCGAGCAGCTGCGCTGCGATGCAGTCATCCGAGTCCGGTAGGATCCTCTCGTCAGTGATCGCTATCTGGAATGTGGTTAACTCGGCTGCTTCTCTGGGGTCGGAGCCGATGATTGCTGACGATGCCCCATCCCCAATTATAGCCTGCCCCACGAGCGAGCCCAGGCTTCTCTCTGACGGACCTCGGAAGATCATCGCCGTGCTCTGTGAGCAGACCACCAGCACCCGCGCATTGGCGTTGTTCTCAGCTAGATCCTTGGCTATTCGGAGGACACTCCCGCCCGCAAAGCAACCTTGTTGGAATGTTCAAAGACACAACGCAAAGATTAGATATGATTCTCTAGGAATCATTGAAGAAAATGTAAAACTAGTCACGCACATTGGTATTGAGGACTTGTGGTAGGATCGACCGAACAAATTGCATTTCGGATAAAGACAGGACTCTATTTTCGTGACAAGAAGCAAAATTATGAAAACATCAATAAGAAATAGCAAGTCTCTCTTCCATCCATTGATTTAAGTGACTTGATATATCTTTTTATTAAATAAAATCACAAATTAAAATATAGTTAATAAAACAAATGTATAATTGGAACAGTTCTGCTCTCTGTATTTTCTAAGAAGGCGAATTCATTTACGATTAATTGTGTGTGTGTGTGTGTGTGTATTATGCATGGCAGATGCAGCTAATTCAAAATATATGAAAGTATTTTTGCTTTTTTTTTTGGTTCCTACATAGTGGTATAGACTATTAAATTACCAGATAATGAGAATTTGAGGGGGAAAACACATATTTCATGCATCTTGTGTTCGTCAAGATATATAACGTCAAATCTGACAGTAGTGATTGTGGCTTAAGGATTTTGACATGTCGCATATTTATTCCACTATAGAATTGTACCCGAAGACATCGGCCCAGAGATTATGTAATCGAGCTAGAGATGAACGAACCCTGCTGATAAAGCATGACCCTTTTGACGGCCGGGTCGAGCCCGAGCAGCTTAATGAGCTTATGGTCGGCCCCGGGCATCTCTGCGGCGACCGTGGTGCAGAAGATGACGTGGGTGATCTCCGACTTCGGCTGCCCCCACTCTTCGATGGCCCTCGATGCTGCCCTCGCCCCCAGGCTCGGCAGCTGGTCCATCATGACGTCCATCCTGACGTTCAGAGACGGAGCACCGTGGGAGCATCTGTCCATAGGGTTTTCCTTGAGGAGCTCTTCCGCGAGGACGAAGTGCCGTTTCCTTATCATCGTCTTCTCACCTGCCAATTCCACGGTGAAAGAGCGATAGAAGTTGAAAAACGCTGGCGTCTTCAGCAGAGGGTAGAGCTAGCAGCCTTCATGAGGAAGTTCGACGACGGCTTACAGATGCGAGTGAACTTCTCCTTGAGTCTGGCCATGTGGTCGCTGCTGGTGAGCCGAAAGTAGTAATCGGGGTAATCCGCCTGGTAGACGTAGTGATCGGGAACCGTGGTCCCGATGGAGAAAATGCAGGCGGGGCCTCTCGCCCGCTGGCTCTCCCTCATTTCCTCGACGGTTATGCCCGTTATCGCTTTTCCTTTCTCTCTGGCTCTTGATCGATGTGCTGCCCTCCGCAGCGCTACGCCTTTATATAAGCACAAGGACAATTCATAATAATTTATTTTTAAATTCTGCTCATTGAATAATATAATGAATTTACTTATATATTGAAATAAATATAATCAAATATATGATAATATCCAAATATGATATTAGAATACTCTATTAATTAACATGAATTGTGAATACGACCTTATTCTGGAATACTGCATTTACTATAGTATAGTAGATAAGATGGTATACCTTAAAGCAGTACTGCTTTTGTTTTTCACATCAACACATAGGGTTAGGCGACTGAGCTTTTATTTTTTAATGCAAAGTCATCGTTGCACCAAGAATGAATGAGTAATCAACTAGTACGAAACTCACCTCTATGCAATTTAGTAATTTTGATATTTCATGTTCAGATTCCATGTGCTCGGATTTAGCGATCGTTTTCACATTTATTTTTCGCCAGCTTCTTCTTTCAGGTCTGGGTCCGCCATGCAGACATAAGTGTTAGGGGCTGCACTTAATTAACCCAACAACTTACCTACTTCAGATGGAATATCTTCTAGTTTTTTGGTACTTTTGCATTAGTTTTTAATACCATGCATTTTCCTAATTAAGAATCAACTTTTATTTTCAGTAAATAAATTGTTAGGAAATCCAAGTGAATTTTAGAAAATGCAACTATCAAATGAAAACAAAATTTCGATGAGAAGTTACTATTTGACAAAAAAAAATATCGATATTTTGTCGTGCAATAGTATCACCGCATGCCAATGCTGCCCACTTGACTACACCGTCGCTCCCCCAGTTGCCTCTCCTCTGACGAGCCAAGGTCCCCATCCTCTCTCTTTCTTGAAAATGGAAATTAAAAGAAAAATTGGCTATGTGGAGGCGCAACTAGAGCTTTGTGGTCGAGGAAGATGAAGATATAATAGAAAGTTATTTTAAATATTAAATTATGAAAGACACAGGCAAAAAAAAATCCTTAACATAATAGTTGGATGAAGCTAGTTTATGTGGGAGGTGGGTTCAAATCCATTTGGGATTTTTTTTTCAAAAGAATTTAATTATTTTAATGAGAAAAGGTAAAAGTAAATTAAGTGTACAGGAAAAGATTCAAACACTTCACTTCTTACTTAAAAAGAAACTCTTATAATGACGGCACTAAATGTGATATATAAAATATGTTTTTGTTTTATATTTATTATGCTTGTTTTCCCTTTTATCTTTCCTACTCCCCCAAACCCTAGGACTAGCAGCTGCCTTTATGAGTGGGAAATCGATCAGGCTCCCGACAGCTCTCTCTCTCTCTCCGATGAAGGCTACCGACGGCCAAGCGACTTTCGGGCGACCTAGCTGGTGTTGCTGATATATATTGATGGATATGATTTAGTATATCATATCATTAAATAATATCTTGAGTCTGAGTTTTGTGAGTAAAAATAATTTATATTTTAAAGATTTTATTTATTAATAAGATAATTCGATTTAAATTTAAGTTAATGAAGATCCGTCAAATTTCTATATATCAAATAATTTTTTATAAAAGATAATATTATAAATATCACATAACATATATTTTCAATTGTATTCCCAACTTTCTCACACTTAACCATTAACCCTATGATGTACGATAGTGACATTCTTTAGCGGGCTTCAAGTTCCAAGTACATCTGAATCTCGATCTTTAGTCATTCCAAATATCGAAATGAACATTTTTAGGGGCTTTAAATTTCGTTATTTTTCTTATCTCCAAATGGGTCCGGGATTGTCCCGTCCCGTGTGGGGGCATTTGGAGGCTGATTAAATGCGCCGGTCATGTCGGCCCCATGCCAGCGTCACTCGGCCGGGAGTCCGTACCTAACCTTCAATTTCTGGCCGAACATTTGGTCAATTGGACGATAATGGGCTAAAGGAAATTCTGCCAGCCTCGATCCTTGTGAAAGCCGAAAATTCTCCGTGTCATGCGAGCACGGAACGATAACGGAATGGCTCGGTAATACAACGGTCCAGCACGGTGTTATTGGGCCGGGCCTGGGCTCGGCTTTGGTTTTGCGGCTCGGGCTAGGCTATCGTTTTTGCCGAGGCCCAAGTACCACAGGGAAATTGGCAACAACTTTTTGTACGTGGACTAAATTAAATGAAAAATAAAATGAAGGGACTAATTAGCAATTTACACCCTCATCTTACAACCCGTCCCTTCCTCACTGTTATTATCTGGTTCCCTGACTCTCAGTGAGCTCAGCAATGGCTTCTATTCCGGCTGTTCGGTTCACCTCTCCCCTGTATACCACCTCTCCTGCAAGAGTAAGACGCAGTCCCTCGACAACCTTCTTCCAGCTTTGGAACACTAACACAATACTCTCAAGCTTCATCGCTCCTTGGCCGAGTCGGCTTCTCGGCTCAGTGTCCCTTCCCGAGCCTCCAAGGGCGGCCGTTGACACCCTCTCCTCTGCCACAAGCGAAGATGATGTCAGGGAAGACGAGTACTCGCTTCGAAGTATTTGCGCAGGGCATGTTCCAGATCATATTTTGCAAAGGCAAGTTCTACGTTTCTCGAGGAGCATAAACGATTGAGAGTGTATTAGGTGCAGTGGTTGGCAGTTTGATTGAAGCTTGCTTCTTTTGCCTTATGTTTGTGATCCTCTGATCAATCACTCGGATGTTTGACGCTTTCGCAAGATAATGGGTTATTTTTGTTGATGAATTTATCGAAGGTTGTTTGGCATGGGGAGTTTCCCTGTGCCCTTATGAATTGAGTAAATGGAGAGGCTGCTAAAGTGAGCTAAAAATTTGACAGATAGAAGTTTGTGATGTATGAAGAAAATGTAAAGTTGTTTTTTTTTTCTTTTTCAATGTTGAAAAACTGTTTTGTGATCAAACATACTGAACGCCATCGTCCTCTCTTGATTGAGATGATATGGGCATGAAGTCCTTATGAAATGATAATCTTTGCAGAATGGAAGAAGTTGGGTATAGTTTTCCGACAGATGTGCAGAGGCAAGCTTTGCCTCATTTGTTCTCCGGACGGGATTGTATTCTCCATGCTCAGGTTCATCTGTCACTGCTGTTTTTTCATTTTTATGTTCCTTTTAAAAATCAATTCACTGGAAGACTTGGAAGAAAAGATAAGGAGACAATGTTGAGGGAAATGGACAGAATTATGTTTAGGGAACATGATATAATTAAATGAATTATACTATGATTTAAGTTAGAGGACTTTGCCTTTGTTTGACTGGCAAGATAAAATTTGCTTTTCTGTACTTTTTTTTGAAAACTGTCATCTTATCTGATATTTCCTCCTGCCAGCATTTTGTATCACTTATCTTCTGAGGAATGTCCTACTGAAATTTGCGGTGATAGTCAGCTCTGGTTGATTGTGATGGTTCTGCTCTAGAGAAGACCAGTCAGCCTCAATTCCCGAATCTGCTGGAAATTTTATTTTATTAACTAATTTCCTTTGTTGCCAATTGAAGATTAAATGCACAAGTAAACATTGCTACCTTGATATTATTGAGTGAAAAAGCTCTCAAAATTGTATATCACGGAGATTATGTATGTAGATCAATTGATTCAGGACGCTTTTAACCATACTATTAGCAATTGACTTGGAAGGAGGATGAAACTCTCTTATAATAAGCCTGTGGTACTCTTGTTTGTCTCTCTAGACAGGTTCTGGGAAGACTCTCACATACCTGTTGCTGATATTTTCAGTTATAAACACCCAAAGATCTGCCGTGCAAGCACTGATAATTGTGCCCACACGAGAACTTGGTATTCAAGTGAGTCTTTTTGTTATATCTATTTTTCTTCAAAAACACACATTGAGATTCTTGCTTGCCTGCTCAGAGGACACCATATCGATTTAGAGAATGCGAAGCCTAAGAGAGACCAAATATTTATAAATATCATGATTTTTCTTGAATAAGAAATATCATAAGTTCAGATATGTATCTTTTTTTTCATTTGTTGTCATAAGGTAACAAAGGTTGCACGCTTATTAGCTGTGAAACCTACGGGAGTGGAAATGGGGCAGAAGTCGTGTACAGTCATGGCTCTTTTGGATGGAGGCATGTTAAAACGACATAAGAGTTGGCTAAAGGTTCTCTCTCTCTCTCTCTCTCCCTCTCTCTAGGCCATTATTTCCTGGCCATGGATGCCTTACTATTTTACATGACTTCAATAGTATTATCTTCAATTTTGCAAGCTGAACTCAACATAGTGGCAGTTGCAGATGCAGTCTCATTTTGCTTATTTGATTATCAGGCAGAGCCTCCGGCAATAGTTGTGGCAACCATTGGGAGTTTGTGCCAAATGCTGGAAAAGCAGTTTCTTAAGCTTGAATCTCTGCAAGTTCTGGTAATTGATGAGGTAAAGGTCAAATAATGTGAAAAAAATAAAGAAATGTATAAGTTATTAGTCCCCTCATTTTTCATCTGCAGTACAATAATATGTGCTGCTTGATAAATCTGGAGATGCTTCTTTAAGGGTATTTAATTTTGTAGGCATTCACTTTTTCGTGTTTATTATCACCTGTAGGTTGATTTCATGTTCAATTCATCAAAACAAGTAAGTGCTCTCCGGAAGCTTCTAACCTTGTATTCGTCAAGTAATTACCGGCAGACGATCCTAGCGAGTGCATCCATCCCTCAACATAGACGATTCCTGCATGACTGTGTCCAGCAGAAATGGACTAAGGTTTTCTACTTGTAATCATGCCAATGTATGCTTGGCAAAATATTTTTATATAATTTCAACCTCATGTTCAAGATTGCTTTCAATCTTACAGGCTGATGTACTTCATATTCATGTCAATCCAGTTGAACCAATGTCTTCCTATCTGATTCACAGATTCACCGTAAGAGTTATCGTAGAGTTGACTTGGACAAATCCTCTTTTATGATGAGCCTTGAACTCCAATTATATGTATCTTAATACCTTTACCTTCTTCTCAGATATGTCAAAAGAGCAAGAGACATGAAACCATGCTATCCTTACTAAAACTTGATGCCCCAGAATTCGGTATTATTTTTGTTGGTGAGCAGGTATTCTCTTGTTGTTTGGCTTTTCTAAACTTTCTTGCAGTGTTTTTTGTAGCATGGTTGGAATTGAGTTGGAAAGGAGTTAGGAAAATGGATTTTTTAAGGTTGTGTAGTTACATGAAATGGTCAATGGTGAGTTGAACTAAAGACTAAAGGACCCTTGTCATATAAATGAAAAGAATAAAATAATCTTCTATGCATGGAAAGTCCAGTGGTAAAATGGGAGCTCTACCACACTGGACAATTGAGACTGCAGGGCCCTCAACCGATGTCATTTGGCAGCTCTTCTCAAGTTCTAGGCGCTATCAGTTGATGCTGTTTTCTTCTTGTCCTAGGACTTGACTGAGGTGTGGGTGGCTGCTTATCTGACTTGGTGGCACATTTATTTACTTGATTGATACCCTTGTGGCATCAGATTTAGGTGAATATATTAGTAACTCTGCCTCAGAACCATGCCTGAGGTGGCATTAAATGACCTAGATGGCACAGAAAGTGTGGCTTGTTTGAGGAGAACGGGCTCTTTTTGAGATTAAGGTGCTTTCATGGCATGAAAGGCTCAACAGGGACCAGGTCTACACTTGGAGAAGCCAAATTTACAGTACTTGTGGTTGCTGAAGAGTCATAGGTGGCTTTTGCTGGCACAACAAAATTGTATATTTTCTGATTTTTCAGTTAACAGGAATACAGATAGAATACTTGTGCATAAATTCAGGAAAGAGTCCTTATCCTTTGTATTGTATCCGTAAATTGGCAGTCAAATCATTATGAAAGTGTCCTTAAGTGGACTAACTAGCACTATCATTTGCACTGTTTTTTTAACAGTCTAAGAATGCATTCTGAAGACGGTTCATTGCATCAGCTAGATTAGATTCATAATCATGTGTCAAAAGACTATTAATGACTTTCTTTTCATGTTTCTTTTCTTTTCTTTTTTATGCTGATGCTTGCAGTCTGAGAAGTCAAAAAAGGCTGGAAACGCACCACCAACAACTCTCTTGTTGGAATTTTTGAGGAGCTCATATCGATATTCCTCAAATATAATCCTTCTGGAAGAAGACATGAACTTCAACTTGCGAGCAGCTTCATTGTTGGTAACCACACTTTTCTCCCACTAGGTCTATATATCTGTAAGAGTTTGATACTTTTTATTATTGACACTAGGTGAAGCATTGAGAATTTGTATAATTTTTTCCTCAAGAAAGTTGATAGTACCAGTCATTTTTCCAGTGACGTGTGACCAAGTAAAGGAGATATTTTATTGGTCTAAAGGTCTTTCTTGATTCCAGGAAATAAGACAGAAAGGAGCCTATCTTCTCGTGGCAACAGATATAGCTGCCCGGGGAATTGACCTTCCAGAAACAACCCACATATACAACTTCAATCTGCCGGGGACTGCTGTTGATTATCTCCATCGGGCTGGAAGAACAGGAAGGAAACCGTTTTCAGATGAGAAATGCTTGGTCACAAGTATTATTACATCGGAAGAGAGGTTTGCTTTGCAGAGATACGAGAATGAGTTGATGTTTGACTGCGAGGAGATTGTCCCTTAGGGTTTTGGCTCCAATCCCTGCCATGGTGCCATAGCAACTGATTGTCTTGCTCTAGTTTAATTGATCTGTGAAACGAATAGAATGGGAAAGATCTAGGAGAGATTATATTCCCTGAATGCGATTACCCGCGCCACATAGCCGAAAGAGACGGTTAGATGAGCATAGTAGTTAAGTTCTTGTAATAATCGGGTCTAAGAGTCTTTATCACTGCTTTCTCTACCTCTGTTGGACGATGGAGATGCCTTTTCCACATGCGACATCAATCCCGAGTATGAGATGGTATGCTATTCACGCTCTTAAATTTGACTGTCCAGTTTACATCTCATCGTATGTACACCGTAGCCTGATATTCTCTCCCAGAATCAGCCCTGTTTCTCAGCGACCTAATGGAACACAAACACAATTAACCAGAGGAAGTACAGCACGGAAGAGGATGGCGGCGCCGTGGACATGAAGACGGCAAAGAAAAGGGAGCTGTCTGCTTCTTTTACTGGTTTTGACTCTGAAAGCTTTGGTTTTTTTTGTTCCAGTGTCTGTCCGCCGGCTCTCCAAGAGGAAGGCCGCCTCATCATGTAACTTTGGCAATTTCCTCCAAGTGGTAAGACTATCATAAAAGCAAGGTTAAAGGAGACGGTGCTTTATCGTGTGTTAGTGTCAATGGTACAGGGGAAAACCTCTGGTGAGCTGCTTGATTCCTCTGTTGGATCCTCGATGGAGTTCACGTATTTTTCATGAGATATGAGTCGAAATCTGTAGTGGTTGCTGCATTCGGTAAAATGATACATCAATCCCTTCCCCGAAGAGTGGCTGAAACCCAAGCGTGGAACTCTGATTCGGATACAAGAGCTTCAACACGGAGGCGTTGGGCAAGAAAAGACGATGACTTCGGATGGAAGCTTGTAGTTGTGGGTAGGCAGATAGCACAGCAGTGAGCAGACACCCACAAAAGAGGAGGTCGTGGACCGTGGGAGGATGGAGGCGGGCGATAAGGGAATGACCGGGGGAGCACAGGGACTAAGAGTGAAAGGGATGCTTAGCAAGTGCGAGTTGGTCTTCTGTAGATTGTCGATGACTAACAAAACCAGATTGAGAAGCGAGCCTGTCACAATAATATCACTCTCAGCTTGATTAAGGGTTTTAAAATTCGATTCTTAGTAATAATTTATTGTGCCTGTTCACGTCCCTTTTGGAGCCTAAAGCAGTTCTTGCAAAACGAAAAAAAGGGGAAAAAATGCAACAAATATCAAATCGTATGATATGTATATTGCAAAGGACTAAGATCAATCCAAGGATGAGTTCCCTCTCGTTTTAAGGTGAAGGCGTCTTATTCAACGATTATATATATCACGTTACATATGGACGTGAAGCACCTATTTTAATAAAAATTGAAAAAAATTAGTAAACTCTTAAAAATATAAATATATATAATTATTAGATTTTAAAAAAGAAAAAGAAAAAATAATGTTTTACCTACCGGATGTAACTTGGGTAAAATATTTTCCCCGCTCCTAAGGCCTGGCCCAAGCTGTCCTGATGTTTCCTTCGGCATGCGTTGCTTAGGTAAGTATCGCAGTCGCGTAAGATCAGAGCAATGAAATTCACCCGATGATGTTCCCTCCGACCACATCAATTTTGTCAAGGCAACCTTATCGGGTAAATGTGGGTCCCACGCCCAATCACGTAATACATTTGGAAATATTTTCCCCCCCTTCCCTTCCTTTACTTTTATCTTTTGAATTTTAATTTGCATATGGAGAAAATTCATCATTTAATATATATATATATATAAAGAATTGTTCAGGCAAGGAAAGCGTAGAATTTTCCCATGGCGAGCTCGGGCCAGTAGGAGGCTAGATTATAATTTACGTTTGAATATTCAATGACAAGAATCGCCTCAACTCAAGGGCATGCACCACTAGATTCTCTATATCAATGACAAAGACAACGTTGGGATAAATTGAATCGATCAAGAATAAAAGCCTCTCGTTTCTCTTAGCGTGAAAGACCAAATTTCTTGGAAAACGACATCCATGATGCACCGAGTAAATGACATCACTCACTGAATTATAAGATAACATAAGGAAGAGATAAATAAATGGGTATATAAAAACATATATCCAATTTAAAATCTCATAATTTCACGTACAGAATGACACCCTCTCATAGTAATCCCTCCGTTTCACCTTGAATTACCTGTCTTACCTGTTGAAGTATTCATGATCTTGCTTTCATGGCTGAGAATAGGTGAGTGTACAGGAATCGAAAGGTACATGTGAGTCCCGCAAAGAATTTCCACGGGAAATTGAGATGCATCGTACGTGAGCAAAGGATTGCACCAGCATCCGATCAGTGTTCTGTGTGTACGGACGAAGAACGTATGTGTTTGATGTGATATCTCTATGGCAATGTGATCCTTTAGTGCGATTGAATGCGCAGTCATATCAGCACTCATAACTCGGGGGAGAAAGGAGAGGGAAGAGGAGAGATTCAGACCACGATTCCCATGAATATTCTCTTCGAAAGTATGGCAAGTTGGTTGGCTTTTGGAAAAGTTAATGGGTCTGTCCCCAGTTTCTATATAAATGACAAAGACAATCCGTATTATGGGCTGCCTTACCGCATCCAAGTGGATTTTCTTCTCCTTCTTTTGACTGATATGAAGTTACATATTCTACCTAAGCAGTATGGGGTAATTACATCTCATATATCGAAGTTGACATGCCCTTTTGTGCAGCAAAAGAGAGGAAATCAATGTTAGTTAGTTGGGATCGGTTCTCGCCTTCGGATGGAAGAGTGTTCATACTCAAACGTCCATCTCATTACCTAATGATGGTGAACGAGTCCAAAGCGATCAGTTGACCACGAATCGATATGTCCAAATTGGACATGTAAAACATTGGAGTGTATTACTACTAATCGTTTAATTAGTTTGCAACTCAAAGGAAAAATGAAGAAAAAAAAAAGAAGGGGGTGAAGTTCGCAAAGTCGACATAATAAGGAAAAAAAATTCCAAAATTAATTCTTGATTATACTCTAATGATTAGCTCTCAAGAAGTAGCCACACTAAGGGGCTCCCAGTTTCAACATGTTGTTCTGGTGATGGTGATGCTCTCCCTCTTTGCACCCTACCCTGGCAACTGGCCTCCGGCGCCCAGGCTCTCCTTCGTAACTTCTCCGTCTTGATCTCGAGGATCGTCCTCTCCTCGGAGCAAGAATGATTCCATACTCACGGATGAGTGCTCTTCTTCTCCGGTTCCATCTCGGAGTCCTTGGTCGGTCAGTTGATGTTCACATTCTGAGTCAAGAATGCTGTTACGGGGGCCAGCGGCCCCATTGAGGCTGAGCCGGAGCCGGCCATCGATCCGCTCGGCCCGGAAACTGGGGCGCCTCGGCGCTGACCGAACGGCATTGATGACGAGACGGCCTTTCTCCCGGTGGGCCCTAACCAGGAAGGTCCCCGCTCCCCTCAGCGTGGTCAAAGGTGGAGGGATCTCCCGGGGCCGATTTGCCTTCCTACCCGAGGAAGGCTGACGTGGGAAAGATGTTGTCGGGGACCTTCCGGGAAACTCGGAAATCCTCACGTGGGACAAAATGCCGTCCCCGTCGATGACTTCGGTGCCCGTCTCACTCCCGAGATTCTCAGTGCACAGTTGCAAGCTCCTGTGGCTGAGCTTGGGCGGAGGCCGCCTCACCGGGGAAAGGGCATAAGCGTCTTTTTCTCCCACAGCCGCTGACGATTCTTGGGGACAGTTGTTGGAGCTGAGGGAGCGCTGGAGGAAGCCCCAGCCGGCCGGGTCGGCCGATTCCGGCAGAGACAGTCTGAGCCGCAGGCTCGCCGGCGGGGGCGCCAGCCCTTCTACCTTCTGCAGCGGATCAGTAAACGATGAGTGCAGGCCCAGGCACACAGCCGCCGCCATGACTCGAAGGTTTGGGGCTTGTTGGGCTTCCGACTCTTGCTTATGAAACGATCAACGACCGGCAAGAACCACTGAGGAGGTAGACAGGATGTGTCGATGTACGGCAAGGACGGAGTGAATCAACACGAGCGGGGGAACTCTCGTTTCTTTCTCGGGAGAGCGGGAGAGAGGAGGCGAGTGGGGGAGGGAATGCGAGGGACGTGTGGGCGAGGAAAGAGAGGGATGATGGATGAGTGAATTTATAGGGTCCAAAAAAAAGCGACACTGCAGGACGTGCAGGCTGCCCTGTGCGCAGAGGTGTTTTTGTGACTGGCATTAGCTTTTCTGTTGACAGATCCCACCTGAAACTCTAAGAACCATTTTTCTTTTTATTTTCTTTTTTTAAAAAATTACTACAAAGAAATTTTAATTCCTTACTTTGCTCCGTTCGAGTTTAACCCAAAATTGGAGATCGATGAACTATGATTAGAACTTGGGTGGGAGATGATTCGGTACATTCGTATGATCTCGACATCATATCGACAATTTCATACTTGATTTTCAACTGTAAAATTTTATGTCCATGGTTGTTTCTTTTCCTCTAGTTTTTCCCGTGCCTGTGGGTCCGTTTGCAAATTTTTTTTTATAAAAAAATTTTTAAGTTTAAGAGGATAACCTAGAAACGGTAATTTTAAAAATCAGATTAGGTTGGTCAGTTCAACCGACTATTCACTCGGTTCGACTCCTATAAAAGACTTAATTATATTTTTAAAGATGTCAACTTCGGTTAAACTGGTTAGTTTCCGATCCAACTGGTGAACCCAATTGAATCAATGAGAAAATCAGCAGACTTAAAATTTAAAAAAAATAGTAAAAATATATTATAATATAACTATTTTATTTTATTAGACATATATTTATATTTTATGTTAAACTTTTATTTAATATAATGGTTATATTAATAATTTTTATTATAAATAATATTTAAATTATAATATTATGTAAATATATTAGTAATATTATTTATTAAATATACGGTTCAACCTATTGAATTTCCAGTCCGACTCATAAACTCATGCCTACACCAGTTTCCAATCCGGTCCGATTTTAAAAATTATGATAAAAATACGAACTCTCGTGCGATTTCGAGATGAGAGATTCAAGTTTGGCAGGAAAATTTTCTCTTTTTTTAATGCATTCACCCCAAAAATTCAACAGTGATTAAAAAAAACTTTTCCTTCAAGCTTACCGACCAAAAGTTTAACGAATAATTTGTCGGGAAAAAAATGTAATATTTGATAATGTTGGAAATAATATATTTAATATCGAATGACAACCGAAAATAGCTTAGGCAAACGGAGAAGAAATTCCGGACGCAAAAGTCAATGCAACAAAATTTCAAACTACAATGATAATCACAGTATGTTGTTTTTTTTTTAAAAGACAACTACATGTGAAATTGCCATTTCTCACTGGGGACAACTCTCTAAGTATCAACTATCCGAGTTTACATTCTCCCGTTCATGTGAAATTGCCATTTCTCACATCCCTACATGGGTTCATAAGGGTTTTAATATTATGGGTTCTTAAAAGTCATAACTACAACTGACTTAATATTTATGTAAGTTGTGAAAGAGAGTTTGATACAGTGGTATCGCCCTTAGTTTAACAGTCAAGGGATTATAGGCTCAATTCTCGTCGTGAGACTTTCATATTTCTTTATCCATTATCCGCTTCTACTATCTCATTTTAAACTTATAAAACTCCTATGTAATTGAAAAAAAATTTATGTAAGCCTATATTTATTGAATATGAATTTATAATCCATACAATTTTCTCCAAATTTTTATGATAAATGATTCTTCATCCACCCAAATTATTTCCCATTTTCCTACCAATAAAATAATAGTACTAACATTTAAAAAATAAAACATTAATATCTTCTTACCGTGTAAAATAATAGCAGTATTAATTACAACGAGATTAATATCGTATTTTTTTCAATTTTGGTATGATTTATTCGTATATTTTGATCATATACTAATTATTTATTGTTTACTACTTCATTAATTTCTCAATTCACGAATTTTGGTGGCATGATAATTTTATTGATGTAGCAAAGCCACATGGACGGCAACTGAAATTATAGGACTGAAAGAGTGGGAAAAAAATTAACAAAATTCAAATGCATCCGCCATAATTTTCTCTAAAATAAACGCAAAGTATATTAGTGCCACCGGCATACGTGATTCATGTCTCCCGATCGAGTCAAACTCCCGGGGGGGGGCCCTCTTCTGTCCCGTCCATGTCTCTCAAAATTCACGAACTGCGAGAATTTTCGCAGAAAATGCATATCACGACGTGCAATCGACACAAGGCATCTGTTATACCATGTTTGACCAAATCTGAGGTTCCCCAACAACGTTAATACTAACTTAGTCGGACCAGCTAATGTCAACTCATGTTTCCTGTTCAGCAGCGCGTGCACATGCAGCAGCTTCATGCATCGATTGTCACTTGCGTGTTTCACATCCTCTAGATCTTCTTAGTTACATGATGATCTACGGATTGAAGTTTGAATCATGTTGGTCGGCTCGTAGTATAAAATTCAAATAATTCTAGATGTTCTAGCCAAGTTGGCTAGAACTCCGATCCAACTCCTTGTAAAAATCTTAATACAAACATACTATAAATGAAAGAAAATTATGATAGAGTAATACGGTAAGAAGACTGATATAAATTTTTAAATATCAAATAATATATATGAAAAATACACTAACGGTTGACCAAGAAGTTAAATCAATTGATTTATGGGCGCAGCTATTTAGCCTAATCGTAAAAGTTGCTCCCGTGCCCGTGTGGGTGCTATTATTCAACGAGCTGTGCGTGTAATGTGTGGCGGGTGGAAAATCTGGCCGGCGATGGCCGGAGATCATGCGGGGGATGTCAGAGGGAGCAACGACATGGCCCAACAGTTTGCATCGTGTTCCCGACCAAGACGGCATGGCATATTCGAGTCCTATCATCCTTCGTTGCTTCTCCTCTCTTTCCATTTTTATTTTCAAGAGGCCATGGCCATGTAAGGCCGATAAGATGAATATGAAAATAGGGGGATACATGGGTATCTAGCTGCCGGTAAATTTTAGACTCGCGGTGTCTTAATTCCGTAATAATATCGAGAATCACTATAACTGTACTAATAAATTCTGTTTCTCGGTTTTGTTGGGCTTGACAAAGTAGGAGATGTTTGATTCATGCGTGCATGCAGAAATAAGGAGATGCATGCATTGTTTTGCCCTAGCTGGGGAAGAAAAGAGCGCTTGGTGATGTAAGATTTGTATTAAATTTGTTGTGAGCTCATAGGGGATTAGATACATTTTCACTTAAAAATTTAAGCTGATAGATGACAGTACCCAACCTTCTTATAAACTTACAATTTTTTCTTCATTTAATCGATGTGGGATCGTATATTTCAACAGCTTGGACCTCAAGAATGCATGATCAACACAACAAGTTCATGCACTCGGATGAATTATTGTTTACTATGATCACTAATCTGATCATCCAAAAATTCAAAGGATTTTATTTAATACAGGGTCGATTCTGATTGACCCATCTCATGCATATGATTATCTGGATACATGGAACTCTTGCTCCTCTCCTTATGTAGTGTAAGGTTTTCTGCAATGAGAATTAAACTAAGAATCTATCATTGATAGAGTACGGACTGAGCCGTTATATTTCTATTCATCTGCGTGTGGTTGCTCGCGTCCAAAGATAGATTTTTTTTATACTATTGAGAAATTCAATAATTTTGACTAATTCATATTCAAATTAGTTTTAAAATTTTACTTCCGTAAACTATTTAAGTCCTAATTTTGACGATTGATTATAGCACCATTGATATGACATTAACCGTGCCAAGAGATGCTGACATGTCACTATTGACGCTCAATTGGCCCTATCACATGTCACCACCGCTTATGTATCTTTTTATGGGTCTCATAATAAGTTGATAAGAATCTTATAACTTTTGACATTGGATATTTTCACGGATTAATGTAGTTCGCATCATCTATGGTATCCTATTTCTATTGTTTAGGTTGTTGCATCATATTTTTGTTATGTAAATTATTTCTGTTGGGTAAAAAGGCTAAACAGAATCAAGAAACGTTAGAACAACTTGACTTGTCTAAATTCGTGACATGGAGGGACTCATATCAAATCGATTGGGTCAAGAAGCGGGGACAGGTTGAGACTTTGAATTTTCATAGATTCACCCCTACTCGATCCGTTACCATCTCGATTGCCTTAGTACAATTTTTCAGAATGTAGTTAATCATGTCAACTTAGTGCTCGATTACTTAGCTGTTAGCCCCCTTAATTATGAGACAAGGAGTACCAATGTCAAGAGCTTCTTTGTCAATCCATCTTGATGATCATAATTATGCGCTCCAGCTAGCAAAAGATCTCCTTTATTATGCTCAAGCCAGAAAGCAAATACACCTTTTTAATTGGTTTGACAGGTTAACTATTAACCCTCATTGCCTTTTGACAGTTTCACACACACACACACACACACACACATATGTATATATTGATGAATATACAAAAATTATGTAAATGAAGGTTCGCTATGCACTCTAATAACTATACTTCCTTATATGACGGACAGGACTAATTACGTATAGAGAGGTGTTAAAAAGCCCCAAAAAAGCGAAGAATAAAATAAAAATAATCAAGTTGTTCAAACCGGTTCTTTAGTAATGAGGTTTTTCTTTCTTTTGTATGTGTGTGAAGAAGATGCCGAATCATTTTTGACAGATCCTGACCAATTTTTTTTAAATGTTCATTAAACAAAATAAAAATGAATTCTTAAAGTTGTGAGAATTTTTTTCTACTGTTTGGTTTAGTTGATTTCGAGCAGGATTGAACTAATACATATAATTGATCAAATAACAGATATCTAAAATATATATATATATATATTAAGTGGTTATTTGAACCTAAAAATCAAACATATATTATTTGGATATTTTGAGGAGTTCGTTATTTCTGTGTACTCGAGTTGTACATATGCTCTATCTATTTGAGTATTTTTCTTTTACTCATAACTATCAATTTGAGTGAACCCTTACCCTGTGTTTAGATCGAGGGATTTGGAGGAAAGAGGAGGGCAGGGTTAATTTTAATTTCTGTTTTAATACCACGTGAAAATTTTAAATTTATTTATTTTAATAATTATGTGTTCTACGGTGTTTACATCCTTAAACAACAACCTAATTTACGGCTTTAATGACGCAAAGGCAAATATACACAATAGAGTTTGTCATAGGATAAGGCTGCGTTATTACTTGCTATATATGTACATCACATGTTATTAATGATGAGTAATTACATTTTTAATACCAATAATGCCTTACTTATAATTTAGCATCAAATTTTAAGAATTAATATGAATAATATACATATATATATATGTAGAATTTAGAGCATAAATATCATCTTTAATTTGAAATTAATCCTTTATTTGGATTGAGTGTTGAAGGAGGGAAAGGGACTAGAGGCGAAAATTTATCTTTTCTTCTATGTAATGTTGTTAAAAGTGTGGTCTGAGTTGGTTCAAAATGGGCATTGAACTATTTGACCCGGTTACGGCTCAACCTGTTTGTTTAACGGACCGGTCCAGTTATGGGTCACTGTTCAAGCAAATATGAACCGACCTGAAATCATTTATAAACGAGCTATTTTGGCTTGTGAACCGTTCATCTTTTTATTTTTTTTAAATTTTAAATTGACTAGACAAAATTTGATCGCTGATTTATATGATTTTGGCGGTCCAGGCTAGTTTTCAACAGTTATGGGCCGGTTGAAATTCAACAGGTCCATTTTCAGAACTAGCTCGTAACTGCTCCAAATCCACTTAGAATGGTTACGTGTTGAGTTAGGAGTGGTTCGGACCGGTTCCGGATTTGGACGATCTGGTTCTGATCTAGTTACAGGCGAGCACAATTCGTTTAACATCTCTACTTGTATCTACAAGGGGAGGGGAAGTATATAAGTTATTTAATTATATTGTACTATTATATGAATTTTTAACCGAAAAAATAAGACTAGCTTTGATATTCAAACATTTAACCTCTAAATAAACCTTAATTTTGGGTTTAAAAAGTGGGATTTAACAACTTACATGAATTTTTAACCCAAAAAAAAAATGCTGACTTAGATATTCGAACATTTTACCTCTAAATAAATCATGATTTTGGGTTAAAAAATTTTATCTTTCTTCTCCTCTGCCCTTCCACTCTAATTCACCTCCTTTCACCCCAAACCAAACGAGCCTGAGATATTCTTAAATCAACATTTATGGTCATTTTTCTTATCACTTTCTGCCTATACCCGCGTGGGCCATAAATGAGGCCTTGAATCAGTTAGACTTCATGACTATTTAATTTATTATTATTTTAAAATTTTGGACCCTACCACAATTAATTAACTAATTAATTCTGAGACAATAAAAATCAAGCTCATGGCTTAACACAAGCAAGTAGAGGACAGAACAGAACAGAAAAAAAAAAGAACCAAATCTTATTAAAGGGAAGGACACCGTCCCCTTTGCTCGCCTCGACCTCCATCTCGAACAGAGCAGGTTACCTCACTGATATCCATGGAGGTATGAATTATTATTATTCTCAGATTAAAGCTATGGAGGTATGAATTATTATTATTATTATTATTATTCTCAGATTAAAGCTATTATCCTGAAAGTAGCAATTAAAATGGGGTTTTTTTAAAAATATCCTATGCCATGAATCGTTATTGCTAACCTGCATATGGAAAGCAACGGCCATTTATAGATTGAGTTTTTCAATATCCAATTTGTCCTCCGTCGAATTCTTGGATAATTCACATTTAATCGATTACGAATTGCATGCGAAATGCATATTTAATCTATACATTAAAACACAAATAGTTAAAATTCAAAATTATTGCACAAATTAAATAATAGGATTTTAAGATTCTCATAATTTAGCTTTTTTTTTAGTTCAGGGTTGGTTATGATCTTTTTTAAAGGTTTTTTTTAATAGTTTTCAGGATTTTTAAGTTTTTAAAATTTTTTAAGTTTTTTATTATTTGAATTTTAAAGGATTTTTAGTGATTTAAGATATTCGTTTCTAGAAATTTCTGATATTGGATTTTGTTTGGTGATTTTGGATTCTACTTTCATGATTTTCTATTGTTTTATATATTTTTTTAACGTTAAAAAATAGGATAATTACAATTTTTTTCCATAGCATTTAAGAAGGTTGAATTTTTTATGTTCACCTTAATTCTTAGAGTTGGTATGGTAATGGATTTTGTATAATAAAATGAAATAACATCTTATGGTTAATTTATTGGTAAATTGATGATATACAGTATGCTATATTTATGATTTGAAGATATTAATATCAGTATTTAAGGATTAATAATGATGTCATAATATATTATATGTTATATAATAAATTAATTAATTTATATAAATTCAAACGCCATCTATATAAAAAATATATTAAAATAAATTTATAAAAATTAATGGTAAACTGTTTACTCATTAATATCAAGAAGTGGTAAATAATAGAGACAAATAAAAGCGTTAATGAGGGGGAAAAAAGAACGAATTGGGTTAGGGAAAAGGGGTGAAATTGGGATGCGACCATTTCAAAGCGACGTTCTCGCAAATCCGCCCCCAATAATCAGTTCCCAGAGAGAGAGAGAGAGAGATGACGATGGCGGTGATGACAGGGGGGAGCATTGAGCTTGGTTCGGGTGATGGTGGTCTTGCCGATGGTGTCGCTGTTGGTAGTACTGCAGGTGTTATAGGCATAGGCGTAGCTCTGCTCGTCATGCTCCTCTTCATCCTCCTCCTCATCTTCCTCGCCTGCAAGCCATGGCGCTTCCTCTCCGGCTTTCGCTCCCTCCCCCACCGCTCTTCCCTCAAGGTCCCTGCCCCACTCCACTCTATCTCCGACTCTATTACATTTCAGCCTTTTTCTCTGATCAGAATGGCACCATTTGGATTGCTGATTGATGGATCATTAGCTCCAGCCAGCGCTGATGCGCTGGATTGGTCCGGGTTTTGGAGCTAGATCTCTTGGGGAGGAGACGTTAGGGTTTTTTGAGCTGCTGTCGCAATGCTTTCTCCGATCTTTGCTTAAAATGCATGCGATTTCGAGGTCCGGGCGTATCATGTAGGAAGACGATCGGTTCAGGATTTCGACGTCGGGTTGATTTTCTGCTTGATGTCGAGCTGGGGAATGTGATCTTGCGATCCACAGACACTTGTTAGGTGTCTCGCATTGTCGCTTTTTGTTTGGTCGCACTGTTTCATTTGATCATCTGACTTGATGATTGTGAATACATATGTGTACGTCAAGGGTTTCTACTCCTTTCAGTTTGAATTATTAAGTGAATGTAAACGCTGTTATATGATACTTGCTACCAATGCGTGTTACCCATGTAAAACCATTCAGCATTGCTGATTAGAGTCTGATTTGGGTCAGCTGAAGGTGCTTTGATCCTTTTTTGTCAACTAGGCCATAATTTACTCCAAGGTTCTAGTCCATTAGTTGCACCTTGTCCAAAACTAGGTGAATCTTTAAGATCTTTCTCATTTGGCTCTAATCGTCTGGCCTAAATCTTAGGAAGAAGGGTGAGGTTGCTTATTGAGTATTGGCCGGTGATCGTGAAAACTTTTGTTGTAATGAATGCAGCTGCTTGTTTAGGCAGACGTTAAATGGCAAGTGAAGCTTTTCTTGGAATGTTTAAGTCGGGCTCTTTCTTTCTGTAGTACATCTATCTGGCCATCATAAACTTATTGAAGTTTCAGGCCTAAGTTTGTAAGATGAACTTTTTCAGAAAACTTTTGATTTCATGCATAAAATGGATATTCCAGCTTAGAATACTAACATAACATATTATTGTTCTGGTGAGTTATTTCTCATGTATTGTTTCTGCTGACTGATTGAAGTCATTGATGAGTATCTTTTTTCATGTTAACATGGCATCATCTTTGAATTAAGCTGGGCACTGTATATTTTTCGAGAGCATGTTACAGAATGTAATAGGTGCTTGATGCATGATAAATATCTATGCCATTCACCCTATTTGATTTTCTTCTATAGGCCGAAGACCTAGAGAGACCACTTGTTTCAGATCATGCAAACCTGGTCCAAGAACAAGGAAATGAATCCGCTAGAAATTATGAACTGGAAGGATTACGTCTTCAACCTGAAGAATATTTGAGCTCCCCTAGACTGGAGGGACTTGTTTATAAACAAAGGGTTCCCTCTTTATCAACGCATGTTAACCAAGGTGTGCTAGTGTATTTTCGGCATTTTGCCTGCACGTCTGCTCATTTAGTACAAGGCTTTATGCTACAGTTCCTAAAATTTTACTTTTATACTGCATATATCTCAGGTGATAGCGTGGTTCTGGATGTTGTACATGATGTACCAGAAGATGCTTCACTTGGTCAGACCCTTAAGCGTCCATTCGTGACACATTCACCTGAAGTACAAAAATGTGATACTACTGCAAATCTAAGTCTATATAGTAATTCTGGCTCTGATGGCGATGTTCTTCAACATATTTTCCCAAAGGATATTGGAGATCAAAGTAATTGTTTTTTCTGAAAATAAAGGTTCACATGTTGATTTTGATTTATGAGGCTGAAAGTATTGAGCATGTAATCATATTTCTCTGTTACAAGTGCAGGAAGCTGCCTTACTTTGGAGGTTGTATCTGGTCCTTCTTGTGGAATGTCTTGCTCAATCAGATCAAGTGATATCAAAAGGCTTCCGCTGACCCTTGGAAGGGTGCCTCCAAGTGATATGCAATTGAAGGATTCTGAGGTTTCAGGGAAGCATGCAATGATCAACTGGAATTTAAATGTATAGTAACTTATTATTATGTGTCTCTCATTCCACTGTCAGCTATTTGTCTTGCTTATCTTGAACTGAGTATTCTTACTAATCTTTGTCTCAGAAGCTTAAATGGGAGCTGCTTGACATGGGTAGCTTAAATGGCACTCTGTTGAATTCTCAGCCGGTTAACCATCCTGATACTGAGGCTAGACAGTGGGGTGTTCCAGTGGAACTCACTAATGGTGATTTAATAACCCTTGGTACAACATCTAATATATCTGTAAGTTGCTGTGTTTAAACTTAATAATTATTTTAGTCACTGTGTTGGCATGAGAAACTGTTTTCTTGGGAAGTTATCAGATAATTAATAATATCACAAATGAGAAGTTAGTGAACATTTCTAAAAGTGGGTATTGATACTTTGTGAGGCATGTCATTTTTCTTTGTATTAAATGTGTCTATGGATGCCTACGTTTTGTCATTTAAGAATATAAAGTTTTTATGGAAGACTGGAAGTTTAAATAAATATTATGAACTTACTTCTATCTGTAGAGACAAGAATTCTCTTTTGTTAGCTAAGTTTTGCATCATGGGGCAGTAGCAGTAATAATCAAGTGCTAGCTGCACCTTTTTTTCTCACCGGAAAAAAAATTCTGATGATGATTTTTGCAATCTATTTACTGTACTTTACCATGCAGGTCCATATTACATCTCAGACAGAGTGCCATTTCCCTTTTGGAGTTGGTATGGCATCTGATCCCATGGCTTTGCGACGCGGAGGTAAGAAGCTTCCTATGGAGGATGCCTGCTTTTACGAGTGGCCACTTCCTGGACAAGATCAGGTTTGTGAATCATCATAAGTAATCTTATGTGATGTCACTGATATGCTGAATCCCTGAGTTTTGGGAAATGGTCAATATGCAGTTTGGCGTTTTTGGAATTTGCGATGGACATGGTGGAGCTGCTGCTGCCAAATCTGCTAGCAAGTCGGTTATTCTCATCCGACTTAATTTTCCTATTTTGCTTTGTGCACTGCACCATGATTTCTTAACCAAATATTACCATTTTAGTTGCCTTTGTTGCAATTTGATTTGTTTTTTTCAATGTTTATATATAAAAGAATGTTACAAATTCATAAAAACAATTTCTTGTCCCCTATCCTTTAGCAGGCAAAAGGCCATTGCCTGCTTTTCCTCTTTGTGATGCTAAAGGCTGTTACTCTTTTTCAGGATTATTCCTGAGATGATTGGTACTTTATTGTCAGATTCGTTGAACCGAGAGAAGGTCTTGTCACTATGTAATGCTTCACATATTCTTCGGGATGCATTTTACCAGACAGAAACATGCATGGAGCACTATTATGAGGTTTTCATCTCATGCAGTTCTTCATCCTCTTCTTTCACAGGCTTTAGGATTAACATTTTGTGGTGCTAAGAATTTCGGGCAAGTGCACAGTGCACTTATAACTCCATATGAACTCTTTATTTCACTATAAAGAATTTATGTGTAATACAGGTCAGATTCAGTTGAGTTAACCAGCCTTAAGTGAATTCTAGATAAATAGGTTGTGTGATTTCATGTATTTAATATTCTCAAACTCATCCCAAGTTTAGGCTTCTGGGATGGTTCAGCTCGATCACTGTACGAGATCCTACTACTTAACAGAGCAATTTCTAGGATCCTATTATTTTGAGTAAGGCTAGAATAATATATGGTTGTGCACATTGTTGTGAATTTCAAGATGAATACTAGGTCATGTCGTTATGAACTCAAAACATTTTTGAAAACCTAAGCACTGGAAGAGGAAATTCCTGGTGCTAAAAGTATGTAAGGAAGGGCCTCCATTTGATCCACGTTAAATGCCACAGGGAAATTCCTGGTGTTAAGATGCTTAAGCTTGTATTCATGGAAATTCTAGGTTTTATATCCATGATTTCTACATATTGCATGAGGAAATGTTTATTATGCTCAGCAAGCTACACATTCTTGCATTCCTAATAATATGTTTTTTTCCCCAGGGTTGTACTGCAACTGTCCTGCTCATCTGGGCTGATGGCAGTAAAAATTTTTTTGCTCAATGTGCAAATGTTGGAGATTCTGCATGTATATTGAAGTATGTGCTCAGATTATTGTACACTGTCTGGTGGCTCATAGCTTGATGATTACATTCAACTTGAGCTTTTCCTATTGTGTAGTTCCATTACATGTCATACGATTGTATATTTTCGTAATGCTGGATGCATTTGGATGGAAGTTCTCTTCTCAAAATGACAACACCTTTACTTTTCAAAGTCCTGTTGTCATATTTCTACAGCTTAAGTCATTTGAATTTTTCAGCGTTGATGAGAAGCTGATTAAGATGACGGAAGACCACAGAGTCAGTAGCCAATCTGAAAGACTCCGTATGAGGGAAATGGGAGAACCATTAAGAGATGGGGAAACACGTCTATGTGGTAATGGAAAATTTTTTTTCCATCTAATCTTTTGTGTTTTATATCCTTTGACGTCTGTTTGTCTTGCAGTAAAACCTAGTTAAAAGAAATTTTAAAAATTTTCAGGAAAAAGAAAGAGAGAATTTTAAAAGAAATGGAATACTGTTAATGGACAGTTCACTGGCTCAGGTCTGAATCTTGCTCGGATGCTTGGAGACAAGTTTATTAAAGAGCAGGATAAAAGATTCTCTTCAGAACCTTATATAAGTCAAGTTGTGCATGTTGATCGGACAAGCAGGTCTTTTGCTCTAATGGCAAGGTTTGCTTCAAATTTACAATTTTTGTTCCCCAAAATTTCCATTTTGAGTTGTCTGAAGTATCATTGCGTGTTGTTCTGAGAAATTCACGAATGGGTAGGAGAAAGATATTTACTTATTGATGCGTATTGTTTTCTGAATTTTGACTTTGGCTACTTCAAAACAAAAACGCAGTGATGGCTTATGGGATGTGATTAGCGTTAAGAAGGCAACTCAGTTAGTCCTCCAGGTAACATGTTCTCATTGAATTGCTCTCCCCACCATAAATAAGGACAAAAAAGGCGGGTTGGGGGGGGGTGTGGGGTGGGTGTGGTGGGAATGTTCCCAAGAGTTTCTTAATCCCAGGCTTTGCAGATGAAGGAGAAACATACTGTCAGTGGGGAGAACTCAGCAGAGAAGATTGCTGGATTATTGCTGAATGAGGCCCGAAACTCACGGACGAAGGACAACACTTCCATAGTTTTCTTGGACTTCAGCACCACCGCCCCCTCTTGTATAGTGGAGCCTTAGTTAGTGTCCACCCCACCGAGGCTTGACTTCACAGGTGTGTATTTTATTTCCTGCAAGCTCTACTTCGAACTGTTCCATTTATTGGATCAACTCTCTAGACTAAGCAGCACTGGGCATCGCAGTCTTGGTTCGTGTCCCATCCTTGGAGATAGGGGAGTTTTTCCTTTGCACCCGATGATGAGAAGATCAAATACTGGGCCTGAGTGAGAGGAGACAAAGTTGTATGTCCTTGGAGTTACAGTGTTGCAGTTTTCACCATTCTTTTTCTCCAAGCCGAAGAAAGAGATGCCTGCTGGTTGATGCGGGATTTTACCTTTGTAGAGGCACCATAGTTTAAAAAAAGAAAAAGAAAAAAAAAGTACAGATAATATACTGAGGGTGTAGTCTGACTTTTCCATCTTTTTTCATTACCTTTTCTCTTGGTTTTTTGTTCCCTTTTCTTGTAAGATTAGGAAGATATAGAAGATTTAACTTTTATGCTGATGTATATAATCAACAAAACCTTTCAAATTCTGTGGTCTTTGCTGTAGCTAGTTTACATTACCATTTAAAAGAGTTGACTTATCAAGAGGAGAGGTCTTTGTGTTGTGGGACTGGCCTACAAGCTCCAGAAGAGTAAGATTTAAGTAAGAAATTGTTCATGCTATATGTATAGATCTCGGGTGTCGTCATACATACGGGTATAGAAATGTTTAGGGTTACTCAATTGAATATCTGCTCAGCCACTTTCTCATGGGACTATCACTGGACGTGTCCTGTGGACTACAAGACAATTCAAACCTAGCCCTTAATCCGCTGCCGGCCGGCTCAATTCTCGAGGCAAACCATGCCTTGAACCGTAGAGGATTGGCTCAACCTAATTTGAATTAAAAGGAATAAAAATATAATTTAAAATTTAATAGGTTAGTAATAGCGTACTCAAAATATAGGTAACAAAAAACTCATACAATTCTAATAACATAAAACAAATACCATCTAACAAATGAGAATTAATTCTACAATATATAAATTACATGATATATGTATATACACATTACAGTTGGATAGGATGAATGGGTTGGGTCAGGTTGGAAGGTAAACCGGTACCCAACTTGGCTCGTCGATAGGCCGACGAATTAGCACTCACGATCTAGAGTGTCCTCCCTTCCAATTAGAATGCGCTCTGGATAATACCCCCCCTGATTGAATTTTTCTCTATTCAGAAAACTCACCGCGAGACTAAATCGTGATAAATATATATATATATATATGTCGGACAACTTTCAATTCTCATTTCCAGTTCGTTCATGATGGGCATCGCAGGAACAACTCGTCAATGGTGCCTTCTTGTCAGGCGAATTGTCAAAAGCTGTGACATCCATTCAGCTTAGTGAAATGTCAGCCCGGGCTTCGGTGGTCTAGGCTATCAATAAGCTAAGGCTAAGACCAAGGATACAACTGAGAGCATGCTAATCGCTGGCAATTTGAGCAGAACATATCTAATAAAGACTACATTTGAGAACAAAGCCAGTCATAGAAATCCTAATCAGAGCAGAGTGATTTAATGTTCAGAGGAATTAGAGGCTGGTAGCCTACCTTGTCCAGACAATAGCAAATATTTTGCTGGCGGCTTCTACCCCAAATACCGATCCCACAGGGGGTGCGCCAGAGAGCACTAGATTCGATAAAGCCTTCAATCAAAAGCACAGCCACACAACCTAACAATGACAACAGGTTCTATAGCATACCCTGGGTACCACAACTCTAAAATAAACGACCATCAGGGCCAGGGGGCAATATTAATCATCTTGGCCCACATCAAGATTCTTCAGCTTCGACTCCAACTCGTCCCCGTCGTCTCCATTTTGCCCGTCCTCTTCGTCATCCTCGTCCCCTCCATCAGGGTCATTCTCATCCAAGGACGCAAGCATCTCAGGGCATTTCTTGAAGATATTCTTGACCTCATCGAGACCATCCTCAGAAATAAAGTTACTGTTGATGTTCAGCAGTTTGAACTCGGGTCTTTGTACCACAACTTGGGCCAGGCACCGAGCTCCAGCTCTTCTGATTGAGTTTGTATTGAAATCCACTTCCTCTAACTTGTCATGCCCTTCTTCCAGAGCCTTGGCTACACGAATCGTCCCTTCATCCTTCAGTTCATTCTCAGACAAGTTCAACTTGGCAAGGGACTCCTTGGAAGCCACACAAGCAGCCAAAGATGGAGCACCTTCTGCAGTTATATCATTCCCTGCCATCTCCAGCACTTTAAGTGAAGGAGCTCTTTCTTTGAGAACATTAGCTACAGCAATCGCCCCCTCATCTTCCAAATTCAAATAGCTCAAGTACACCTCTTTGAGATCAGAATGCTTGGAGAGAGCTTTACTCAGTGCGACTCCACCATCTACACCAAACATGTTGTCCCTCAAGTCGAGTTTCTTCAAGTGGACACAGTATCCTAGAGCTTCAGCCAACGCAACTCCACCATCAGAGCCGATCCTTGTGGATGAGCAACGAAAATCCTCCAGCATAGGAGACCGCTTGACAACTTCAGCAATAGCTAGAGCCCCTTCATCTCCGGTCATATTATTGTGAAAATGCAGGACTTTAAGCTTCTCTGTAGAAGGAATCAGCTCAGATACTGCACGGGCAGCTTCCTCAGATATGCCATCATTCATCAAATAAAGCTCCTCCAGTTGGCTCTGCGATTTGAGAAGTGAACCAAATGCCCTAACTCCTTTCTCTCCCAGTGCATTATTTGAAAGGTTCAAAGACTTCAAGACACATCCCTGCAAGGCAGATGAGAAAATCTTCATCACTTCAAGAGCTTCTGCTTCGGGCCTTCCGGCAATAAAATCTGATAGGTCCACCTGCTTCAGCTGGTCTTTCAAGGAAAGCAGAATGGGTTCCACAACACGAGCAGCTCCTAAACCAAAGCTTCGATTGCTGAAGCATATCTTGGTGTAGGTATTTGGTAGATCTTTCAATGGTTTTAGAAGCTCCTCTGCCTCCTCTGCCTCAATAAAAGCTCGCTGACCTTTAGAAATATCAAATAATGTCTCATGAGCAACATGATGGCCATTTTCTGCGGGTAGAGTTGCCTCCTTGCACTTTGGGCCTTCTTTAAGAACATCAACTACAAGCTTACTGCATTCCTTGGCATAAAGTTGAACAGCTGAACCACCATCACCATCAGGCTCCTTTTCATAATGCTGACTGGCAGTAGCAAAAGCTTCATCCTCAATCCGTTTAGCACTCTCCTCTGCCTCTTCCTGGCTTAACCTTCCATATTTATTGGTAAATATGGACTCACTAGTTAGATTCTTTGTTATTCGCTCCACAAGCATTAACCTAGTGTTTTTACTTGGGGGCCATAATTTAACTGAGAATGGTCGTCGTTGAGAAGTCAATGATGTGGCATCCATTGCAAAACAGCCTGCAAAGTTTGAACATTCAAGTGGTCAAAGTTCATGAAATCACATGATTAGAATCACTAAGGATTACAAATATTAACAACCAAGAACTACAAATATTAACAATAGTCTGCTCGTCTTTGTTTGGTAATGACAAAATATGTAACATGGAAACAGAACATGATACATCCAACATCAACATTATGTTTTTTTATGAATAACATCCATTCTATGTTGCTACTGTAATAGCAAATCTTTGTGGTCTCAAGATGTCAAATATAAAGTGCAAATTAGCAAAGTCATCAAACTACCAAAATTTATAAAGAATGCTATCAGAAGAACCTCAAGAAACTAGAAAACATGGATTAAGAGTAGCTCTACAATGCTATTTTCACAAGATTTCTATGAAAAGAACAACTTCATGCCATACAGAGGAAGAAGCTCGAGAAAGATAAATCAATGCTCAAAATCCTCATGAGCAGCCACTTTCAAGTAAGGATACATAAAAAAGCAAATGGAAATCAACCGCCCAAATATTCACTAAAGCCACCTCACAGGAATTCTTCAAGGACAAGAAACTTCATACAATACAGAAGAACAGGTGCAGAACATGAAGCAACTACCCAAGCCTAAACATAGAGCGCTGCAAAATGAAAAGCATAAAAGAAAAGAGGAGAATACAAGAGAGAAGACAAATGGAGACAGAATAAAAGCTTTTCTCAGAACAAGATTCTAGAATAGGAATAAATGTTCGAGCATAAACCAGTGAAATACTGCAATAAATAAAAACAATATTCTGGGGTCAAGCATGAAGAAAGCTGAGATATGCATCGCATCCTCACTATGTATAGGAATAAAGGGTATGTAAATACTTGTAATAAATTGACTTAGTTTTCTTGCAGAAGCACTTGCTGTCACTTTATAAGAGCACAATAAGAACGAAAGAACCAGGCGGAGGCTCCCACATGATTGTCTCAAGTTAATTCAGTAAAAAAAAAAAAAAATCCAACAATAAATCTAAGATGTTAGTTTCAATCCATAAAAAATATATATATATGTTAGTTCCAAAAAATGTCCCTCTTATCCATCAATGAAGTGAAGAAGAACATATGCCTTCTTTATCATGCTATAGAAACACTATAACCATCGAACTTAATGCATCTAGAGAAGCCCCACCACATAGACATTGGTAAAAGCACAGCGGCTACTGCTAAATTTCAGCATTGCGATGCAAAAAGGCCAAGCTCTTCAGTAATTTTACTACGAAAAATGGAAACAAAATTGAAGCGTTCGTTCGAAGCATAATAATGCATCCGCAGCACCATCATCATAGAGAACGGGAAATGAGAGTTTAAAGCCCTAAAAACTGAATGGAACTTGAACCAGACGTATCAGATCTGGAACTTCCAGAGGATACCATCACAAAAACCGCATCTTTCAGCGACCGAAACAGGTAACACGGAAAAAAATGGAAATGGAAGTCGTAGTCGGATGTAAGGAGATGAACCCCAGAAAGGCAAATCAAGAGGAGGGTAATGAGAGACCCACCTCCGCTCCAAGCCGCGATAAAACTCCTGCTGCTGCTTCAATCTGGTGACACCGCAGCCGGAGGTTCAACTTCTTCTCAACGAAACAGAGCGAGAGAGACGTAGACTGGAGTGTACAGAGCACTCAAACTGAAGGGGCTCATTTTTCTTTCCGTCAGATAGAGGGAAAGAAAGAGCGGAAAAAGGCACGGATTACGAGGGCTCCGACATATGGGCCAGGCCCATTATATATTGGGCTCAAATCCAGGCCCAAAAAACGTCTGGGCTTTCCATATCTACGAAGGGAAGATTGTTTACGAGGCCCAGCCAAGTTCAATCGCAATTTTTTTTTCCTTCCAAATTCACCATATCTTATATGTTTTTTCTTATAATTAAAAATAAGGGTAGCAAGTGGCGACCCAGCAACCGACGCTAATAACATCCGACTTTCATATTCAGCTACAAATATAACAGACGAATAGAAGATGTTCTCCAAGACGTAGATATAAAGAGCACACTTCCAACATATGCTCTGGCATACATGCAAAAAGGTAGTCCGCTTTATCTTATATCACATTTTTTTTATTATATAGGAGATTCATGAGTGTAAAATAAGATAATAAAAGTTGGGAAAGAATAAAGAGGTACGAAAAGTTTTACAATAAGAATTGAACTCATAATCACAATCTAATAATTATTCGGATGAGAGAAATATCATTGCACTAAATCCATTTTCTTTATAATACCCATTTTTTAAGCAGAGAAATGGTCATTAGATAACTTACCACTATTATTATTTTCCGTTCATTTCCCCTTAAATAAACTGAAAATTAGCAAAATCTATATTTATCATAGTTTTTATCTCATATTGCACTAACTTAATTCTAATTTAAATGAGTGAGAATCCATTACAATTATGGATAGCATTTCATACAAAAGAAAAAGAAAAATGATAATACAATTAATTGCGAGCATCCATCGGCTTCGGATATTGAATGCACCCGTCACTTCTGGGACCGTTGAGTTTAATGAAAGACACACTCCAATATTCTCCCGGTATGATATATGCATTCAGTCAACTTGCACAACGATATAACTCACCCCTCACCAACCTACCTACCTACCTACCAGATTCAGCTAGGACCATCCATACGTCAGCTCGAGGCCACGAATCGCACCCATCAATATTGGGACCACGGTTTCGATGGACGACATCTCGACAGGTCTCTGCCTCAGGACTCAGGATGAAGCCCTGTACTGACTTAACTGGGTATACGTGGTACTATCTCGCACGACTCGAGGGAGAGTTACGGATTGGCAACCGCATGCGGTTATATCGTCGAACTGTGATTGATAACTTTCAACGCAGGTCGTATAATTATGCACGTGACGTTAGCCTCTCCTCCTCCGTCGGATCATTTGCCGTCTCGATTCATTCTAACGAAATTATTCCATATTGATATTAGGAGAAGGCTTGAGTGGAAGAAGAGCTTCCCATATTATGGTTACATAGCGAACATTCCACCGGCCAGTGGGAATGCTTTCTTGGATTGATTGATCACATTGGCGATGCCAGCGAGGGCTTACTAGCCGAAAGTGAACTACCCTTTGACCTTTTGGTCTACATTATCTTATCTTCCACCCAAATTTATGGAGTGAGTTTTCCCTGTCTTTCCTAATTGTTTTGGTAAATCTTCAGCATTTGCCGATCAGTAGACCGTTGAATTGTTTTCAATAACCTTCCGGTTCCGGTATGTCACTAATTTTCTCAATTCTCCGAATGACTTTTGGCTGGAATTGCTGGCTTAATGTATCATTACCGATTTCATGGACACCCACCACGGCTTGGTAGTACGGAGCATACTGATTCGACCAAAAAAAAAAGGGCTCAGAAACCGAAGCGCGACATAGAACCAGAAATGTTAGAGAAATGCAGACTAAGTTCCAATTCCATATCCATTATATAGGCAAGCATCTTATGAAACACAAGGGGATACAATATTCCTTCTGAGGGAAGGTCTAACAAAGCAGTGATGGGCTAGCTGTTGTAGGCTATAAGGGCCGGAACTTACAGTAATTGATCGGTTCCATTAATGTGAAGACGGTTTTTGGGGATCTCGGATCGTTATCTCATCACTTGCGAAGGAACTCGGCCAAGCGTCTGATCATTTTGTTAGCATTCTCCGTCTCATACTTGAGAATGTGGAAGGCATGGCCTTCACCTTCCACTTGGACCAGCTCGACCTCGCCTTCCCAGCCGCTCTCCTTTACGGCATTGTAGAAGAAGACTCCTCTGCTCACTAGCTGGTCTTCGCTTGCAACCGAGACCAGGAGCCGCCTGCAGCCGAGCAAAGACAGGCACGGGCCGTTGGGGGCTAGCGGGTTGATCAACGGGTTGTCAATGCCACCAGGGACGTTCGGGTACAAGGCGTTCCACACTGAGTGTGGAAGCGTGTTGAGTTGCTCCTCTTCTTTCTCCGAGCCGATGGCCTTTGACCCCCAGAAGTAAGGATGGGTTAGGAAGGCCCCCAAGATCTTCACTCCTCCTGATATTGTACATAACAGCAAATCCTCAGTAAGCTTCGAGAAAAGAAGCCTCATGAACTGCTTGTTGGTATGAACGTAACTGAAGCACCTAATAATTTCTCGGTTCCAGCCTTCATGACTACATTGTAAGCGATGTTAGCCCCAGCGCTATCGCCGCCGATAAACAACCGATTAAAATCAGCATGGTTGGTGATCCAAGGGTCGGCCTCTACGCTCAGCTTCTTTTCACCAGAAACGGAATGCGAGGTGGCCCACTGGAGCCCTTCCCAGCAATCCTCGTATGCCAAGGGGAGAGGGTACTCTGGAGCGAGCCGGTACTCGATCGAGACAGCCAAGATCCTAGCCTCGGCCACAAGTGACTGGAGAAACTGGTGCTCAACCAGCGAGAAGGCCGACTCGACACAGAAGCCGCCCCCATGGTAGTACACCAGCACGGACAACTTCTCAGGCGCCTTGTCAATGGCTTGTGATCGATCATCCAGCACCAGCTTTGGGATGTGGAGCCTTGCTTGGATCAAGGGGTTGTGGGAGATGGTGATGTCCTTGGAGGAGACACCAGTCTTCGGGTCGTTGAGCGAAGGTGCAACAAAAGGGGTGCCGGTGAGCCGCTCCACCGAGCCGTCCTTGTAGACCCTTATCAATGGGAAGAGATCGATCTCTACCTCACTCAAGATTGAACCCATAACTAAGTTTCTGAATGTGTATACTCCAAGGGGAACAGCACAGTGTGCTGAGTTCGTATTTGAGATTGTGTGGCTGATGTTGGATTCAATTCCATCTCGTCGTGTATTTATAGGAAAACTCCGGGCAACTTAAATTTAAAATTACTATAATAAATAATCTCTCATAATTATGAATGTTTATCAATCACAAATTTTAATTTTCAAAATCTTAGTGGAGGGAAAAATGTATGAAATCAACTCAAATAATTATTGGAAAAATCCCTCCTATATGAAGAATAGGATACTTGTCGGATTTGGTGGCAATCAAATTTTGGAAACAAAATATATTTGGATATTATGGAAGAGGAATTAGAGGTAAGGAGAGCTCTAATTCAAATCTAAACCCTAGGTCATCTATGAGTTTAAATACCCGAATAGAATTATTGATGATCTCGACTCTCGAAGATAAGTGAATATCCAAGAGAATCCTCATGACGTGGGATCCAACAAAACCTTGAGGATGGGAAGCCTCTCATAACGAGTACCTTGAGGTATGATGGGAGATCCACAAGTCGGATAGTCGTGGTGAAAAGCCTTTTACGTTAAGGGAAGATAGGAAATCCATGGGAGTATAGCTGTGAGGAGACAAGACAACCTCTCATAAGGAACTGTAAGGGAACACAGAGAACCACAGGAAGACTTGTGATGGAGGAGCCTCTGATAATGAGAATCATGAGAGAAGATATCAGACAACTGCGAGATAGAATCGCAAAGGAAGGCGGCTAATCACGGCAGCAAGCCATGGGCGGAAGTGCTGATCTTTGGCTGGGAAAACAGTGGAGAGATAGAGGACTCACTACATACAAAATGCAGCAGCAACAGGGAATAGAATAGAGGAATAACAAAGCAGTCCCAACGAGTTTGAGATCAAACCTCAACCACAAAGTGAGATGAATTCCGATCGAGATGAAATTTTGACGGCAAATTTTTGAAGCTAAATTCTGAACAATGGAGATAGATCTGAATTGGTTTTCTGTTATGTTTGTGAATCACTTGTGTGGATGATGAATATAGGTAATCCAAAAGAAGTGTCATGTTCTTCCGTTGGGCTATTGGTGTAATCTCCATAGAATAGTATAAACTTGATTCTATACTCGATAGCTTTTCCCCAAATTGAGTTTTTCACTTAAAAATCTTGTGTGCCCTTTTTTTTAATTATTACATTTTATTCGATTATCCTGATTGAACTAAAACAAAAATTTATTCATTGTATTGTTAATTTATCGAGCTCACGCTTTTTCAACTATAATTATATTACTTAATTCTTCAAAAAATTTTATCATAAATAGTATCCATTCCACAGATTGAGGACAATCATTTTAAAAAAGCATTGAAATCACAAAATTAGTGTTTTAGGGAAAAAAAAGAAGAAGACAAATTTGGAGAATTTCGGACGCTTCAGCAATTTGTCCTATACGAAGTGGTTGACCAGCCCTTACCGGCCATTCTTTATTGAAAATTTGTCGCGAGAAAACGTCACCTAAAGTTCTTCCACTTACATGCTTGGTCGTGGCTGCTGTTGGTAAGTTACCTTATTTTTGGTATGAAAGATGCACATCATCCCGCAAGCCGAATCTGGCTGGCTCGACATACCAACATGATTGATGGTGGCACTGCGCTGGGCCCGAGCTGCCCGTGTCTCGAACAGTCTCATCAAGAGATGCAAGCCCATAGAGAAGTCTGGCCTACGAGGCCCTGTCACTGACAGCAAAAATGAGAAGTCCCCTTCTTTATTTTCTTTCTTTTTTCCTTCCATTTTCATTTTTTAGCAAAATGTTTTTTTCTTTTTTCTTTTTTCTTTTTTAACTATGAACTAGCTAGCATTTTCGTTTGATGGTGATGGTGCAGTCCTGAGGAAAGAACCCAAGCCTTTTGATCACAATCTTAGCTAGCATTCTCCATCTCGAGGTGAAGGACATGGAAGCCGTTGTGAAGAGGTTCATTGCAGCCGCTCTTGCTACTGTCTGAATGGGACGCCACCCGTTCGAGGGCTTCCCAGCAGTCCTCATAAGCCGGTACTCGATGGAGACCCTGATGATCTCAGCCTCGGACACCAGTCTATTGAGGTAATGGTGGTCGAGGAAGGAGATGGCCTACTCGATGCAGAAGGCTACGCCATGGAATTAGTAGACAAGTATCGGAAACTTCGTCCTTGGGAGTGTCTGTGTGTGTGTCCCGGCCAAGCTCTTTGGTAGGGTAGATCCGGGCGGCAATCTTAGGGTCTTCGGAGACGACCACGTCCTTGGACGTGATGGGAGCCTCACGGTCGCCGTTGGAGGAAGGCGGGGGACGATGGGGGAGCCGTAGCAGACGTTACGTTTCACGGTGCCATCGGTGTAGACTCTGATGAGGCCTCAGATCTCATGGGCCGCCACTTGCCTGTTGCCTTCGTCCACCATGTAGCCTTCGAAATTGGAAAGAATTTACCTTTGAGGAGGGCAAGGTAAGATAATGCCGATGTTCATGAAGATTGTTGGAGGTACTCCTTTTTTGTCATTGACCTGCGATACGAGAGCTACCTACCTTAAAATGAAAATCAGCGTAAACCCGATCCTCGTATAACAATCAAGAATTCAATGAGTGTAAACCAAGATAACATACACGTGACAAAACAAACTAACTTCTAAATCACCTCCCAATCTGAACCCGCAGCAGCAAATTGTACCCGTAGCGGCCCGTTGCTTCCCTCTGACTCTAATGAAGGCATGTATAAGGGGGCATTATCCAGACGAATCCAAACCATTCGTCCAAGAGATGCAAAATAATATAAGAGTATGCAAGTAACTTTAGAGGAACATATTGAGATAATTAAATAAAATATAAAAAAATTCAAATAAAATTTATACAACATTTAAGTTGTCCAATTCATTAACTTTTTTTTTTCCTTTTTGCGGTCAGTTGAGGCTTAGCCTTCTAGTTTACTAAAGCATAGGCTTAAAACTGTTAAAAGTGGTTTAATTCAATTCGAGCACTATCCTTTTTTGAATTATAACCATTACATAACTACCGAAATGAATTATTTTGAACAAGTTCTATAATTTGGTTAATTAGTTCGAACAGTATTTATGGTTCAATTAACTGGTTTGAACTATTTTTTTTTAAATAATAAAAAATTAACAGATTGAATGTAAATATGAACTAAAACCAAACAAAAACTATATCGAAATACAAGAAAATGAAAAAAAATAAAGGCAACAAAAAGAAAATTATTAAAATTATAAAATTTTCAATTAATGACACAAGATTAAGACTATTGAATTTATTTAGAATGGAATTTAGCATGAAGTGATAAAAATACACTATATAATGATAAAATAACTTATATCTAATTATTTTTTAAAAATATTTCCAATATATTTATATTTTAGTTTGAATATATTTATGATATTTAAAATATTTTAAAATACATATGGTTTAACGACTCCAACTAGTTAACCAAAACCATCTAAATTTAGTAACTAATTATATTACTTCATCTTAAAAAATCGTACTATATAAGAACTGATTTGTCATGAACTAATTTTTTAATTTCAATATGTTCAGTTCATTGCTCGATTCGGTTCTTTAGTTCTCCATGTACTACCCTACCAAAACAAGTCGTCCCAAGTTCAAGCAAATCACACGTGAGGAATTCACAAGTATTAGCTCAAGTGTGTCATTAAGATAGAGATTCATATGCCCAATGAGTAGAAGAGATGAAGAGTGGTGATTGTTAACAAGGCAAGCATTCCAAGCCCTCTTCATCCCTGTACTGCTTCAAGTAACACGAACCTTTCACAGCACCGGTTGATGGAGGTTTTAGCCCAATACGATATGATTAATTATGTATATTTAAATATATATTGAACATGTTAATATACTTAAATTTCTATATTGTTAAATTAATTTATTAATATAAAATATGTTAGAATTTATTTATTAAATTTTATTGAGATAATCTTACAATTATAATATTTTTATTATAATCATATTTAATATGTTATATTATGTACATAAATAATCAATATTAAGCATATTGCCACAGTACAAATTGCCAGCCGTAGTAACAGATTACTTGATACCAGTGACCACCCCAAATCCCCAACTGCCGCCCTCTGACCGGGGCCGTTTGGCCGAGTCTTCCCGCGTTTGCTCTCTCAGCACGCAGCACACAGACCTATTTAACTATTATTATTCCTGTCGTATTCTCTCCTCCTACTCCTCCACCATCTCTCTCTCTCTCTCTCTCTCTCTCTGAGTATCGTATTCTTTACTTGCATACCTCTCCAACAGTGACCGGTTCAACTCCACAACTGCACCTCCACTCCCACCACCATTAATCTCAATCCTCTGTTATTCATCCCATGTCAAACTATCCTCCTCCTTCTCCTCCTCCTGCAAATCTTCACTGCCATCCCAAGTGGTTGTCGACCATGGCACCTCGCCATCACTTCCTCATCTTCCTCCTCTTTCCTCTAGCTCTCCTCTCCCCCTCCCTCTCTCAACATCAACCTCCCGAAGGTAACTGCTCGACCCTCCTTGCCTGGAACTTTTGGTTGTCCAAAAAATCGAATGTTGTCGGGTCAAGAAGGATTCTTGAAAAGTTCGATCGGCACGACCCGGGTGGGTCGGCGTAGATAGGAAGTCTTAGGACAGGGGAAGTTGGAGTGTCTTCGAACAAATCGGAGTAGGAAACATTTCAGCTCCGAGGATTAGGTGTGGAAGAACCGATCACGATTTGCTGCAACTTCCGTCTAACTAATTTTCTTGGGGTTATTGCAGGGACTCTGATCGACTGCGGCGCCACATCAGCGTCCCTTATAGACGGCCGCGAATGGTTGCCCGATGTGGGTTTCACCTCCTTGGGTGTCTCGAGGAACGTGATGGATAACACCGCCCTGAAGATTCTCTCCACCGTCCGCTCGTTCCCCCTCCGGAACAATCTCCACCGCAAGTTCTGCTACACTGTCAGGACAATCCGTGGGGCCAAGTATATGATCAGGTCAACCTATTTCTACGGCGGGGTCAATGATGGCCGACCTAATCCGCCGGTCTTCGATCAGATGGTGGATGGGACTCTGTGGAGCGTGGTCAACACCACAGAGGATTATGCCCGTGGCAATCTCTCTTATTATGAGGGAGTCTTCCTGGCACAGGGAAAGACCATGAGCTTCTGCCTTGGTGCTAATTCGTATACCAATTCGGACCCGTTTATATCAGCTCTGGAGTTCATCGAGCTAGGGGATTCCTTATACAATTCAACTGCTTTTCGGAATTACTCGCTGAGTCTGGTTGCGAGGCACGGTTTTGGGTCCCGCCAGATGATTAGGTATGCAGTTCAGTTAGTTTAGTGATTCGAGTGCATCTGTTGCTAATTCGATGATGGATTTCTTTCGTGAAAATAGTTTTCTTCTGCTAATGCGTTGAAAAGCTGCAAATTTAGTTTCTGATGAAGCGAAATGTTTGCTCTACACTGTCATCTTGAGTTTCTGCTCTAAGCCTTTTTGCTGGATTGGATTTTGATATATTCACAGGTCACGTTTGTTTTCAAATTCGTGTGATCCCTATTTTATACACCTTAGCAGTGGCAAATTTACATCAATCTGGGACCCATAGTTCAGGTTCCACGGCACTTGGGATTTCCTTGATGGTTTTCCAACTTTTTCAGATGAACATTCATACCTGGGTACATTGATAAAGGATTTCTTTGCATAGAAAGTACTCAGCCACAAGTTGATTGTAATGCGAGAAACACAGATCAGCTATTTAGTTTACCAGATGTAATTCTCTTCATATAGGGCTTAAGTAGGAATGCCCCCTTATTCGAGTTGTTCCGCCGATTCATCTTATGTATCATTCTTTGCCTGATCATTTCCCTGTTCTTTTCCCAAAATCTTCAGATATCCAGATGATCAGTTTGACCGGTTTTGGCATCCCTTCGGGCAAGAGTACTCCACCCCTACATACAACAACAAAGTATTGGTTTCTGGGATCTGGAACCTTCCCCCGCTGGCTGTCTTCAAGACACAGCTATCAACACCTCCGAACAAACCAATGGAGTTCCAATGGCCACCCTTTTCCCTTCAAAATGCAACATATTACGTTGCCCTTTATTTTGCAGACGACTTGGAGCCATCTTCAGATGGAGGGCCGAGAAGAGTTATTGACATCGCCATAAATGACGTGCACTATTATGGCAACATGAATGTTACTTCTGCTGGTGTTGTTGTATTTACAACTCAGTGGCCTCTGAATGGCTTTACAAAACTGAGAATCGCACCTGCTAAGGGTTCGGTTCTTGGGCCTCTGATCAATGCAGGGGAGATTTTCCAGGTGCTGCAACTTGGAAGGAGAACTCACACCAGAGATGGTATGCTACTTGATTATCACTTATTACAGACTGCAATTAAAACTACCTTGCTGCTATGCTGGCACCGAGAGCTTTAAAGAAGCGGATAGATTGAATCAATTGAGCCTGATGGGCAACCAACATTACCCGATTGATTCACCATTTTTATTCTTAAGGTGGTTTATGTAAATGACCGAAAGATGAACCTTTAAATATCGATGGCTTTTAAGGTATCTGCCAGGGTATTTCTTGGTTCTGATCCAACAACATTCAGCACGGTCTTTCTCATCACCATTTTACCAACATACTTTGACCCGAAAAGCTGCTTCTCCACTCACTTTCTGTTAAGATATATCTGTACGTTGCCATTTGCAGTGATTACTCTGGAAAGGATCAAGAGCAGCTTCCAAAACCCACCCCAAGATTGGACCGGCGATCCTTGCATGCCTCGGAACTATCCTTGGACAGGAGTTACTTGCTACGAAGGCAGCCGTATTCGCGTTGTTGCTCTGTGAGTTCAAGACAGACCAAACCTTTCTTGTAATGTCATGCGATTTGTCTCAAGTTAACCTTTCTGGACTGACTTCTCTCTTTTACTTGCCTATCTCTCAGTAACCTGACTGGTATGGGTCTCTCAGGCTCGCTATCCCCTTCACTCACCAATTTAACTGCATTAACTAGCATGTGAGTCAGTTGGCATGACTGAAACACCCACCAAGATAATGAATCTTGGTCATACAAAGATTTTGATTTGAAGTTTTCTGTTATGTTTACAGTGCACTCGGAAACAACCGTCTATCAGGTATCATCCCCGATCTCAGTCCATTGACACAACTGCAAATATTGTAAGTAGTTTTCTCCTTTCTCCACTGATATGTTTCATTCCATGAGTATTACTGCAAATTCTGAGATGTAACCAACTTCTCTTCTTTTGTATGAAGGCATTTAAACGACAATCATTTGACTGGAGAGATTCCCTCATCTCTTGGAGCCATCAGCAAGTTGCGTGAACTGTAAGTCCCCCCGGTGCCCTCATAGCTTCATTTGTCCATTTTTATCCTGTTCCATTCAATTTACTAGTCATAGTGAAAAAAAATGAAATTTACAGCATAATCTTATTCCTCATGTTGTCCAAGTCTCTCTAAGTCTTGTCTATCACTAAAGATAGCAAACAGATTGAACACACGGCTGAATCAAAGTAAACATCAGTGAATATGCATTTGACTCTAAAGTTATGGGCAAGAAAACTTGAATCTGTACATATCCTTCATCTGTAACATGCCTTGGCTTTTTTTGTCATTGTATTGCAGATTCTTGCAAAACAATTATTTGACTGGTCCCATACCGAATACCCTTCTTGGGAGGCCCGGATTGAACCTCAAGTAAGTTTCTCATCTCCCCACGAGCATTTTATTTTCTGCATATATTGAATGGTACTTCAGCTTAATCTTCATTCTTGACTTCAGGTATTACGGGAATAATGTCACTGCTCCTCCACCTTCGCAATGAGATAACAGTAGCATCTAAGTGGCAGAGCTTCTGTATATCAGATTTTACTGGAAGATCATTTGGCTGGATTTCTCGGAGGTTTTGATTGTTCCGGCTAGAGCGTTGCAGTCCCTGGAGCATTTTGGAGTTTAAATTCTTCCCCGGTCACCTGAATAAGTTATACTATACTTCTCAATTGATCTCTTTGTACATTCATCTGTTCTGTAAAATGTGTCATATATTCTTCCCCCCTTCTTTTCTGTGCAATAACAACATGCGTTTCTGTGATTTAACATGTAACTGAAGGGTTTCTCTAGAGAACTTTCCAGTATCCAAATGCTGTGTCTCTGGAAAGTCGCGGAATATGTCTTCCATGACTCGATACCATGAAACAAAAGCATTCTCATGGGCCTAAATATGACAGAAGAACAGTAGATGTTATTGAAGATGAAAGCATAACAGCTTTTCTGCACAAGAAAATGGTCCCATAAACCCCGCAAGGATTCCATACACACATCATTGATTCTTCTTTGAGTCCTACTTCCAAGGCTCGGTTGGATGGATTGGACTACCTCGAGCCACAACTACTTTCCAGGATTGGTATACCCCATGGCTCGGTGTACTCGAAATTTAAGACACAAAGATCGAGATTTCTTCTCCATGGACCAAAAGTCACTAACAACAACGGAAAACCGTTGTTCCTCTAGAGAACTGCATAAAACTGCAGAGGATCCATTACGATAAGAGTTTAGGCTGAGAATGATAAGATCTTCAAGAGATCTCAGCTGAATCACAGTTGAAGAGGGAAATAAAATGAATCAAGATGATGGATAAAAAGGTGTTAACATTTCTACGCAAATTTATTTTGACTGATGACTTCTTGTCAACATTTTCCCTTCAAACTCCATTCACCTAAGAATTTCCCATGCTCTATCTCTCTAGTCTCCCTTTCTTTGTACGAAACAAGGGAGGATGCAGCGCATAGTTATTACTCCCCTTCACAGTACTGCAGATCGGCACGTTGATCATCGGCCGAATCCGAAGTGACCCTGACCTCGTCCTCTCCAGCCCCTTCTTCGCCCTCTTATTCAAGTCCTTGTCTCGGTCGACGGCTCCGGCCGAGGCGGCCTCCTTCTTTTCGTGGCTCGGGCCCACCACGTCGGCGGGGATCGGACGGTTCCTCAGCCTGAGCAGCTCCTTCCACAGGACGGTGCACTTCGGGGGCCGCGGTGACAAGTCGTCATCCATGAACCACCCGGGTCCGGCGCGCCCCGGCCCGTGTTCCTCCGCAGCTCGTCCCGCGGCCCGTTCCTGTCCTTCTCCCTCCCCCTGGCTCTCCTCCACCTCGTCCCCTTCCTCCCCCTCAGGCCCGGGCCTCGTACTGGCGGCGGCCGTGGCGCAGGTGGGCCGGTTCTCGGAGTGGTGGGCCTGCCAGAAAGGGAGGAGCTTCCCCTCGGAGAAGAGCTCGTCCGCGGTGAGGATGTTCGAGTCGAGGCTGGAGTTGGCCGAGAGGAACTCGAACTCGGGCTTCTCGGTGCCGGGCCATTCCGATGCCACCCTGTCGAGGTTTCTGAGCGCGCCCAGCTTCGGGGCTATGGAGATGAAGGCGGCGGTGGAGTTGCTATCGCCGTGGTCGGCTGAGAATGATATCCTTGGAGTTGCACCGGCGGAGTCGATGGACCTGGAAGCTGATTGGATGGCCTCCAGTGACACCATTTTTCCGGTGCGTTAATAACGAGAGAGGAAGAACGAGAGAGAGAGAGAGAGAGAGAGGGAGAGAGAGAACGGATTTTGAGTGAGCAGTAGTGTAGATGTTGAGAGAGAGAGAGAGGTGCATGAGAGTCCGTGAAGTTATAAGGAGAATGAGGAAACGCTTTTATGGTTGGTGCGCTCTCATCCTCCCCGCCGGAGACGAGAGAATCCGGAAACGGAAGATGTGGGGGGGAAAATCCCACTGATGAAAACACAATCTCGAAATAAGAAATTGGAGGGGATACATACCACTGCAATAATTCTGTCCCTGTTCTTAAATTACGTACGTACACATGTCTCGCCATTGTCGGTAAATAAATGGAGGAGACAGGACCACGAGGTGGCTTTCAATTAAATGATTCAGGAGGCCAGTAATATTCATGGATCAATAAGCATATTGACTTTGAAGAAGAAGTAAAGCGGATATAGGTTGGTTGAATCGGTTCGATACATATTTCGCTTGAGCACTACATCATATTCGAGTTGATAGTTGGATCACATACTTAATATATCCGTTGAACTGTGAATTGTGGATTAAAAAAAAGGTCAAACAAAATAGATAAATGTCTCAATTCGGTGGGCCAATCTTTCCTTCTACGTCTCTCTCATTCCGCTCAGAACCCTAATGAAATCTACTTATCAACCCACTAATTAGGAGTAACTATTTTATTCCAACCCGAACTATTATTGACAGAGGGAAAATGCACCGCACCATCTCGTCAAACTTATGTCGACACTTTATCGGTAAGATTGATACATATTGTTAAGAATTATGTTTTATATTCTCTAAATAGAGAAGTTTAAAGGAGAAAATTATTTAAATGAAATTAAGATGTTTGTGAGACTATATTTAAATGAAATTATTTAATGGCCCTCCCCTGTACCGGTGGAGACATGCCTCTTCCTCGTGAACAATATAGAGGTTAATTGAGACACGTGTTCCCTATTTTATAAAAGTGGGGCCTATGGTAATGATTTTTTTTCCCCCGAAAAAAGGGTCGTTGAGGGTAAATATTTCATCCATCATACGATAAAAATATTACTGTTATCACAATAAACTTTAAGGTTAAAATCTGTAATATATAAATACCGTTTTAAATCGAGGGTAGCATTATCGTATAAAATATGGTTTATAAAAATAATAATTTTAGAGTGACTTATTGTCGAATAAGCAAGAGAGAATGCCTCGCATAATAGTATAGGGCTAATTATGTCCTTTTAATACGTAGACGAGTGTTATTCCTTCACGGTAAAAAATTATTCATATCATGACTCCACTTATCCTGCCTTCTCAATAACGCACAAGGTGGATTTACTCATTAATTGCTAAGGTTCAACAGTGGTCTTATGAGAGAAAAGGGGAATGCCCAGAAATTCAACCCAATGGTAGTGGTGTTTACAGTAATATTCTCCAGCACTCTCATGTTAAATTCCTCTTAGGCTCATATGATATTATGCTTATGCATCCAACAAAAAAATATTTATAAGATGATGGTTAGTGGAGTACATCCATCGTATATTCTTAAAATTTGTGATATTCTTTTTGATATCAATGTTTTTTTTAATTAGATAACTTAAAATTATATTTCCGATTTCATCCTAGTTGAATTTAGAGTGATGATCCTTCCTTGCAAGATGGGAAAACATCCCCCTCTCTCTTTTCATTTCTTATCAAAAAAGAAGCCCTCAAATTACTCTATCTAGATATCGATATTTAACTAATAATTATATTTATATTGTTGACTTTGTTCTTGACCTAAAATTAAAATTGAGATTTTAGTATTAATTAGAGCTTGTATGTAATCATAAGTCTTTTTGAATTTAGAAGTACTCAAATTCTTAGGAGAAGTATCATAGTGGGCATGTCCTAAGCAAAATCATTGAGAGGAGAGTTGCTTTGACCATTTGGATCGGAGGATGAATTGTAGGAGACACATATGGGGCATGTGCTCGCATGAGATTTAATTTCATGCCATGTGAAGGCCAGCCAAAGACAAGTGGCAAAAAGTATAATGACCAGGTTACCCTTCGCCTCAGCTGGGTCATGGCTGTGGTCAATAGGCGGCACAATCTTGATATCTGAACTAAAAAGACTACCACCTTCCTCAGTGCCATGTTCTTTTCTCAATTCACACAGTTTACGATCAAAATGCTCTCTCAATTTTTATCCGTAAAATTCAAATCTAAAATTATATTAAATAAAAGAAGATATTAAGATATCTTAACAACCTATATCACAATGCCTCTTCCTTAATTTATATAAAAAGAGAAAATATACCGTTTGAGTTCATCTATATTAGGAATTTAATGGGTAGCTACAAATTTATAGTTAACACCAATTAATCAATTAAAATATTTACAAATATAATTTTTATTTATAATATTTAAATTCAAAATTATAATTAAAAAGAAAAAGTTATCGAATCATTGTCACACTCCATTTAGTGCCCAAAGAATCACAAACATAAGTTAGAGTATGATGAGTTAGACTACTTATATTTGCATGGGATGTGTCTATGTCAGCGAAAGTGAGTTGTCTTAACTTAATGAGGCTTTTAATTCATGTGTAATCTTGGTCGAGGGTGGAGGAGACACTAAAGTTGGAGATCTAAGATGCTGATTATACAGAGAGACTAAACGCAGGTGAGACATAATGAGAGTGTCGATGCATAGTGGGGGCATGCATGCTGTTGATGTGTGTTCACAAGCCTTACAAGCAAGCTATCGTCATTCTTCTTCTTTTTTCCACTAGGAATATCTCCAAATCAGTCGAAACACACCTCAAGATTAGTCTGCGATCGGATCAGGGTGTTTGGGAAAATTCTCGTCGACCCTCCTAACCTAATATTCGATTTTTGGATCACCCAAATGGGGGTTTAGTAAAAAATTCACTATTATTATTATTATTATTATCTAAATTATACACCCTACATTTATTATAAATTCACTTTAGGCATTAAAAAAGTTACCTTATATGCAATGTATCACATGATGGCATTCGAAATAATTACAGTCTACATGTATTTTATAGAACAAAATCTGCAAATTAAATATGTAACAATTGTATATGTATAGGTTGATACGAACTCCATATTAATTAATCGATTCTGAATCTACTACTTTAACCCAGAGTGAATTTTAAAATGTGTGTGTTTACCAATAATTTGTCAAATAAAATAATAACGAGGAAAAACCAATGAAGCCCCCCCGAAGATGGTTACTTTAAACAAATCATGCATGCTACTTGAAGAACCCAACTAATAAAATCCAAAATTTCAACAAATTTATTTTCTTCTCCACTGAGACTTCAAAGAGAAGTCGGACATTTTTAATACCCATGTTCTTGTTCTTAAAAAGGCAATTAAATATGTTGTTGGGGACGTGTTTGATACGATGAAAAAGATGAAATTTGTCTATATTATCTGCTCTGTCAAGAATCGGTGAAGAGAGGTTAGATCCAGACACGTCTCCCCCCCCCCCTCTTTACAAGCAATAAAATGGACATATGAAGGTCACCATAATTAAGAGGACACCTTCCATAGTTTCCAAGGTAATCTCTCTCTCCAATGGCACCTGACACGTCTACTTGTCTTCGAAAGGCTTTGACCAAATTCACAACCTCGCTGTAACCTTTCTAATTTATCCCTACTGAAACCTCATAAAGAAACCGTGTCAGTTACCACCCTTCTGCGATTGCTATTTTCTTCGGTCAGGGGTGGCCACGGTTCTAGTAGAGTTAAGGAAGGGAAGAAGATGAGATTAAAGCGATACTCGGAACTTTACCCATAAAATTCAATCCAAATTTGCAGTATTCCTTTCATCTGCCTTCTCCTTCTTCTTCTTCCCTTCTTCGGTTCGCATATGTACGCTATTATAGGTTCAATGGACTCTGCTGACCAACTAAAAGTGCAACTAACGTTCCTTTTTGGTAACAACGGAAGACGATTTGTGTCTGAGAAAGAGACCGAGGAAACCGTAATGAAGGAACACGTGGAATTCACGATGATAAAAATTGATTCAGAGTCTCTAAAATTCAAATGGAAAATGGAACTGCTACATGTGTTACCCCCTTTATCTACCTACCTTTCTTTACTTTGCCAACCTTTCATTCAAGCCTTTCGACTTGTTTCCTACTTACTTCCCCCTTCTTGTAAGACCAATATGTAGTCATATGTGTTACATATGACAGTCCCCTTCATATCTATCATATGGCCTGTCTCACCTCTCTCAAAACTTGGATACTCAATCTACCCCTTTGTTAATTTTTCTTTCGCTTACGTAACCTACGAATGATCCCAAGCTTGAACCGGCCTAGGGATGAGCTACAGGTCGAACTTAAGCCGCCCACAAAAGACATATATCCATCGAACCAAAAGTATAGCTCTGGATCGAATCACATGGATGAAGAAATCTACTCTTGAGCTTTGCCCCGTGGTTAGATCGGTTCTATCTATCCCTTTGGTCCACGCGACAAAACCCCCTACTCGAGCTTGGTCATTGGATATCCTAATAACAGGTAGTGCAAACCGGAAAATCGGTGACCATATCTGTCCGAATTCCAGAAGATTGTCCTGGCCGATAGCATCAACTACCAGATGCTTTGCCATGGTCAGATTTTTGGTGGACTGGTTCAAAGAGTCAGTAGCCAGTTTCACATGATGATCGGTAACGGAATTGAGACATCAAGAATCTAGCGGGCCCTTAGCCGTGACCCCACTACCCCCACCCCCCCCCCACACAACACACACACAGAGTTCTGAAACCCTGAGAAGCTCTGCGAAATATAATGTCGCCATGGGACCTCCTCATTGAAGCCATGCAAAGTAGCACCATTCCCACACCCTCGTCAGTAGTCTCACGGCAAAAATATATAGATCTCGACCCTGTGTCTTATAAAGCGATCCCCGCCCCCAGTTAATCAGACCTCTCTCCCGGACCCCGTCACGTGAAATGCGCTCGGAAATCTCGCTAGTGCAATGGACGATAGTAAGGCACGGGATTCCTGTTCGTGTCTGACCAGGATAGCGACGGAAGGAGACGAACCGGTACTGCTATAAATGTTTCAGGGTGTGGGACCGATTGCATTATTATACGTTACCGATCAGTTTCGATAAATAGTAGTTTTCTGTGTCGATAACAGTACGAGTTTGGCCGGAGATGTAAATGGAAAGGGTCCAGGTTTCCATGCAAAGAAGCTTAGCTGTAGAAAGTACATAACATGGCATTGTAATGCATGCATGCAAAGCTAGGGCGCTCCCCCTTTACTCTACTTTCCTCTTCTTCTATCGCTCTTCTTTTCCGATCTAACACTCCGGTATTCAAAATTTTCAGTTAGATACCAACTTGTATTTCAATTCGATCAGTCGCCAGATCGTTCCTGCTTTCATATAAACTCAAACCGAATGCTAAACATTGGTACGTAATTCGGGATGTATCAAATATCAAAATCATCTCGAATTTCCATCTTGCTGCTCTGTGTCATGGTCGTATAACTGTCCTCTTTATTTACATTTGATTTTATTCTATTTATTTGTATAAATCATATCACTTGCTGTTTGTTTCTGGCCTGAGACTGTAAGTACGAAAAGGGTCAGAATGCGCTTTGAATTAAGTTGCAAGGGAATGTTGCATCTAGGAAATTAAAGGAGGCTACATGCCCGACAAACTGATATCCACTGTTTATCATTCCATTTATATTTTTGTGATTATTCCTTTTACAAGAATGATATGCAATTAATTATTTCTCTGTCGTCATTCTCCGGATAGATCGGCTTGATGATTAGATGTATTAAGGGTCAAATAACTTACATTTACGGTGAATCTAAATTTTTGGTTGACTCTCTTTTTCTTATTTGTTGCGTCGGGGATGAATATGTGGTTGACATACTCTTCATGATTAGACATGATAGATTTTTTTTTTTTGGTATTAAAAATCGCGGTACTCAGTGGATTTAGTCAACTAGATTAGATTCCGAATCGCCTCGAGATTGGCCCATTATTAAGGAATTAAAAGCTTTCACGTCCGGATACAGATGGGGTCTCGAACGAATCTTCCCATTTGGAGCTGATGAGTTGCCGGAACCTCTTATAGTACATCCAAAATGAGACATGATAGATTTAGATTCAAAGTAATAAACCCCTTCTTTAACATAAATTCCTTTCCCATTTCAATCCGGCTCAAGAAACTACCATCGAAGTCTTTCTCTAACAAAGTTATCGTTTACCGTATCAAGCCGTTCCCTTCCACTTGCCCTGTTAACGTTCTTCACTCTAAAACTGGTGGGCCCTTAAGAGTACTTAAAACTTGATCGGCCATCGACCATGTCTTCCTTCATAGAACCCAGAGATGCGGACTCTTCGCTGGCAAAGGTGCAGGACCGAGAGCAGGCGTTCGTCAACCGAATCCACGGAATCTTCCGAGCTTTAATGTTACAAACCGACTAATCGTGATAGTCATGGAAAGAGACTGGGAGAGCGTAGAAATTGTCCATCTCATTGCATCATTGTATGTCATCTCACTAAGAATCCTCGAACTCAGCCCACATCGTGTCCTCGACCCGAGACTATAAATGCGATCCGGATCTACGAGCGGCCCTAGCCTACCTACTTGGTGATACTCTAGAGGTGGCCTAGATCGCTAGGTACCTTGAGATTCGGAAGGTGTGGTCGTGTTTTCTTCCCTTCCTCTTGTCGCGAATAACCCATTATTCCATAATAGAGTTAATGTCCACAATGATTTCATTTTTCCTTGTGCATGATATTGTCATCGACTTGATATGGAGTTCTTACTAGCGATATCTTTTCATCCTTTTAATCACCTATATATATCTGCTTCAGCTTACCCGAATCCAATAGCCTTCTTTTTATAAATAAATATAGTATATATATCAATTCACCAACCTACGGTAAATAAAATAGTATGGAAGATCAACTCTATTTGTTTAAGCAATGAAAAGCTGATCTCCATTGAATGGCTTGCACATGGATGCTCCCTGAACTAGCTTCCGTAATCTCGCTAGAGTTGTGTGGCAATATTATTAATACATCTCTCATTATCCAGGATGTAGATTTAATGTGGGACGTAGGATGGATCGTCCCTCGGACAAGACTCCTGGGATCCATACCCACTATATTTATAACTTGTTGGATCAGATATCGGGTCATCAATATCTCAGACAGAGAACGAAGAAAGTGGCCACCATTGCCAGAATTACAGTACGTTCTTTATTCGAAAAGTCATGGATGGGAAAGGATCGGGATTCCAACAATCTATGAGAGATAGAATCTCGGCGCCATCCAAATCATCTTTATTCTAAATACTACAAGGAACGAAGCGGCCACATCGTAGTCTCAAAGAATGATCAGCTCGTCTAGCCAGCCAAGCAGAACTCAGCCATCGAGCTGCTGACAGAATCGTGCGACAATGGGGCGGAGTTCCACGATAGATATTCATTCAGTATGATGCCAAGCAGGGTCTTCATCAATATCCCCAATGCCATACTCCGCTTTGGACTGTAGATGCTCTTGATTTCTGATATTAAATTCTGCTTGCTTGGCCAGTTGATTCTTAGTGTCACTCTTCAATGGGTATCGCCGGGAGGTGGATTAATGTGTCCTAGCTCAATACTCATTCTGTTAACGCGGTAGCTGCACGAAGTTCCACGGACCTGTGCTTCTTCGGAGGGGGGTAATTCATGATCGTCCTTTCAGCCCCCTTGAATGAATATTTTACATTTGCTGAATATATAAATATGAAATAACGTCGGTAGTCTCATTGGAAAAGTAAAGAAGGTGAAGTCAAACGTTCAGAACCTTTCCTCATCTCGTTCTATCAGGAACGAAAACGAGAAGAAGACACAGATACAGTACCCAGAGAAAGAGAGTAAGGAGAAAGGGAAATCTCTTCAACTTCTCCGATTTCCTCGCAACCCCAATAGATTCGCCAGGCACTGGTTCCTAGACGCAGGCATCCACATGCTTTTCAATCTCCTCCGCGTCGATTTCAATCCCCCCACACAGACGAATTCAAAACATGAAAGTACGGAGGTGAGACGGACAAGGCAGGAGGGGAAAGCTAGATCAGCAGTTTAATCACAGTAATTCAGATCCGGAATACTACTGAGCCCTAGTTCCCTGTGCATATGCGTTACCTGCGTGGCTGGCGGCCTCATCGAGTTCTGCAGTGCGCTATGCGCGTTGTATTGCGCTCCGTGGGTCAGCTCCTCCATGGACGACGCCGTGCCTGTCTGGCCGTGAAGTATAAAGCAGGCTCCGCCGGATCACGTCCGTTGCGGGCCTGGGGTACCCGTCGCGGCCGCGGCAAGATCGTTGCCGGAGTGGCTCGAGGAGCCCGCATCGATCGACGGGCAGCTGGGAGCAGCGCAGTGTCAGTATGGGTTCTCTTGTGGCCCGATCATCGGTACCGGAGGATAACTACCTGAAATGAAGTAAAGTTTGAAAGGACGGCTGCCGACCGCTGACCTCGCGCTCCTGCGGGCAAGGCCGCTTGCCTGGGGCTGGCCAGCCTGAACGCTTCGTTACAGATGTGTGGCGAGAATCCAACGCATGGTAATTCGTGGCCAGCTTCGAGGGTGCAGAGGCTGCTATCGGTCGCGCTGCTGCAGCAGCTGCTTCGCGGACAGCTGTTCGTACCAGCGGGCTAAACCCTTTTTCATAATCTACTAATTGCGGATCAATTAATATGCATATTGCGAAGCCAACAAACACACGCAGAAATTGGTATTTGTCTACTCACTGCGGCCCAAGAATAGGAATTTGAGTGCTTAGGTATACTTTCGTGAATCAAAGTCACACAAAGAATTCAATCTTCACCAATAGCTGCCTTTAATCCGTTCGGCCCAGTTTTACCGTTTCGAACTTCAAAGGCCAAGGGACGTCTTTCTCACCGGGACAAACACAAAGCATATCAAACCCTTTGAAAATATAAGATGGACCCAACTCTGGTGCTCTAAAATCGATATTCAAGGCGGCCAAGGATCCCAGAGATGTGGTTCGCTAATTTGGATCGTTAACGAACTAGATGGGCAACTTCTTGTGTTTCTTACGGTGATAAAGTGGCAAGTATGAAACTACTTAGTAATTTTTTCTAATTTCTCTGCAGTATTTTCTGAAAATTTTGTGTGAAAAATTCATATATAAGAGAGAGAGAGAGGAGACGAGAGAGAGAGGAGGAGAGAGAGAACCAAAACAATGACGATCACCTCCTTCGCTAGCGACGACGATGTGCCGGTCTGAGCGGAGGGAAAGCTTGTGGCTTTTGTTAGCCGGTGTCTTTCCTTTTTCCGGAAGATCGAGGAGAGCTGGGGATGAGAGAGTATTTGTTTGGGACGATCGATGTCTTGCTTGCCCCTGACTTGTGGGCATGCCGGTACGAGTTGGGCTATTGTGACGGCGTGTGAAGTTCTGGAGCGGCCTTGAGCTTAGAGTCGTCGTGGGCGTAGGGGTCGGCGCCGCGGGAGCGTTGGGCGGGAGGATGTCGCGCAGGAGGCGAAGAAGTCGGAGGAAGCTTCCGAGGGTTGCGCGGTAAGAAGTGCCGCGTTGGGCGGACCCGATGAGGGGAGGAGAGGAGGAGGAGTGCGGAACCATGAAGAAGAGCGGGGCGAGAGCTGCAGGGTGAGGAGCTGGCTTGGCCCTTGCTAGAAGATCTCGTCGGCGGGGCAAGAGGAAGCGGAGGACTTGCTGGGAGGAAATCGCAGAACGAGAACTACGAAGTTCGGAGTGAGGGACGAGGAGAGGGAGTGGGTCAGGAGGACGACGGAGGGAGAGGGTCTGGTGACGAACCTGCCCCTGTGGCTCGATCTCGAAGTACCTTGCCATTCCCGTATTGCGATCCGCTTGCTCGAGCTCGCTCGCAGTGGCTGTCGCTACATCATCAAACGGCAGACGTAGACAGATAAGAGCGAGAGAGAGAGAGAGATATCGATAGGAGATGGAGACATGACGAAGGAGGACAGCTGATGGCTTAGATGGTAAGATGGGGACGTCTTCGTGATCTGACAATTCATTAATTGCGTTGCAGAAAGGGTCGACCTGCGAATTTACCACACTCACACCCCTGTGGCCGGCGCGCCTAATGATATAGCGCGCGCCGAGTAGCCGCTCGTGATGCCGCTGTGGCATGGATCCACAATCTCGTCGTCCCTCGCGATAAGATCTAACGTTGATGGATTCTTGATAGATGAAGCCTCGAGAGCCAACAGGAGCTTGCTCTATCTCGACAATGTCTTACAGGATCCCGTCGTTTCATAAAAATTTGAGATGGCATGGATACAGACTACAGGTACTCAATACCAACACGGGCACGGCAAGCGAACAATCTCGCATAGACTTTTCAAATTGACGTGCCATTATGAATCAGTAAATCATCGGCACATTAAACTACGGAAAAACTCGATGCTGATGAGTTGAGCTGTCACGGCGGACCATGCTTGGAGGGTTCCCCCCCGGGGGGGTGAGTGGCCACGTCATGTGTGGACCTGAGAGCGTGCTTATCAGCAGAGCGAGTTCACATGTAGAGTCGGTGAGACATCTCTCCATGCCCTCCAAATTTCCATCAATTATTAAATTCTGTATGTACGCATATGTTGCCCCCATCTACAACATGCAGCCGCGAGCGCCGAGTCACGTGCCCGGAACGTGAAATGCGAGAGGCGCTTAAGGGTCACGGGGCTGACCGTAAACGGAGTTTATTTTAATTAAATGAATCGAGGGGGTCCGATGTTTATCTTCGGCACTTAATCAAAATAAATCTTAAATTTAAGTTTGGGAAAATAATAATTTCGTTCTTAAATTGGGGATTTTTGTAATTTGTTTCTTTTTTTTTTTAATTATTTGGGTCAAAGAATTAGGTGAGACTATCCCCTGGGATTTCGACGAAATCGAGAGACCATTTCGTGCATAATTAATTGGGTATTATGCGGGAAAGTGGGATTATTATTACGAGGTGATGAATAGAGGAGAAAAATCACAGTATGGGAATAAGATCCTTCGCATTTATTTCGCTCGATGTGGAAATTCCCTTTTGCCGTATTTATCTCATTTATCTATAATTGATTATTATAATTTCAATGCTGAAGTTACCATTTCTTTTTAATTTTAGAAACAAATTCCCACTATATTGGAGATAAGAATTCCCAATTATAAAAAATATATGAATTCTAAATTTTAAAAATAAAAAGGTAAAAACCTTAAATCTAAAGACTTTTTTTTTTAAAAAATCCTAAAAACTTATATTGTGAATCATAAAAAACAAAAAAAATCATTAGTTCTAAAGATCTAAAATATTATAGATAATTATGAACCTAAAAATTAAATTGCAATAAAAAAATCTATAAAACTCTACTCTTATGGACTCTTTCCATAATTAGTATTTTAAAGTTATTTGAATTTTCTTGTTCTATGGATATGTTAATTTTCGTATTCAGTAAGAGAGAGTTAATTATATGCAGATTATTTCTAAAATTAAGCTAAAGGCATATTAGACATTCTAAAAATCAAGATTAGTTGTTAATGGTCATTGAATAAATAACCGTTTCTAATATAATATAAATCATTAAATTTCAGTTTAACATCTCAATTTTTGCTGACCTTATATTATATATGATATGAAAAATCTGCATATTAAAACTGTCGATTGTTTTCTTTGCCTTTTTTTATTTTAAGTAATTGGAATTTTACGGCCTAGACATTGTTTTCATAAGCAGAAAATATCACCGACTGACTTATTTTATAAAATATTTTATATAAAAATAACATATATATTTATAAGAAAAATTAAATATAGTTGTTCGTCTTTTGTAAAATTTATATATAATAATACTAACTTTTTTTTATATAAATCACCTTATATCTACAAGTATATCAAGTGCCAATTAATGTGATTTCGAACCTGGTAATCCTACTAAGAATGTAAGACATGCACGATATAAATTATATTTATTTAAAAGATTCGAATCGAGATTTTAACAGAATGAAAAAGACATCGAAATATCCTAACTGACTTATGCTAGTTAATCAATGCTGCTTTTGGATGAATTTTCACAGTACAATCTAAAAAATTATTCCGTAATGTCCATCCAGAAATTCAATTATTTTTTAGGTTGGATTTAAAAAAAAACAGTGTAATTGCCCAGCAGATCGGCGAAGATCTATGGACCCAGTTTAAAAGATTATCATTTTCTCTGCCACCGATTCTGAGTCTTACACGGTGAACAGCTGGAATCGAGCTTCATTGCTTTTTAATTGACCATTTTGGATCCAGCTGACGGCCAAGATTTGGCCAGCCTAATTAATTTTTATATATTGAATTCATGGTAATTAATTATTACAACATGATTCCCTATATTATTTTATCTACATCTTCTATATTATTTAAGCAAAGAGGAGTGGTAGCTGATTAGATATGTTAAATGCGTCGGGGTTGGCTTCAAACCGGCCTATAACCACTCTTATTGGTTTAAAGGGCAGTTACGGACCGAGTCCAAGAAATAGGCCCATTAAACTTAAACCAGAACAACACATTTTTTTCATTGAACTGGTCTAAAATTGTTTAGTAATTAGTTGAGAACTATTATCAATGCTTAATTATTTGTTGGTTTAATTTAAAAAATTAAATGATTATTCATTTTAAATAATTTTAAAAAAGTAAAAAGGAAAGGTTGTGGTTAACAAATCAAACCGGCTGCTTAAGCCTGATTTCAAGCCGGTTCATGATTTTTTAAACTGTGTCTTCTAACTGAACCGGCCCATTATACTTAATGGGCTGATTGTAATGGGCCAAACGATTCTAAACCTGAACTGTCGCATTTAACATATTTAGTAATTGACATCATTTTGAGATGTCCGACGATATCCTTACCTAATATAAATTAAATTAATGAAAAATAATAAATAGGGATTAAGTTGTAAAATCATCTTTTAAAACCATAACTGCATCTGACTGCATCTGACTATAGAACAATGCCAACTACCACTAAAAAAATAAATTATTCCCATTTTTAAGTTACATTTTTATTTATTTTTAAACTCTAATAAGCGCTAAAAATCAATCAAATTATACAATAATTTTATTTAATTCCAATTTAAAACAAATAATTGATGATACAAAATTAAATTTATTGTAATATAAGAGTTGCACGTATTTTATGCTAAAAGCTTTACCTCGCAGAAAAATTTTATCATTTAACAATATAACAGAAAAATGGAATTTATATAAACATGGAGTTATTATTTTTTAAAAAATTGGTTGACTATATTAATGGTAGAAAAAAAATAATTTCAACAGCAAAAGGTAGCTGTTTATTTTGATTTTGAACATGATTCTCAATGTTTACTAATAGGATGAAATTCTGGAATTTGGATTCCTCTCATTCGAGGGAAACGGAATCGAATTTTCCCTTACCTAACGCCATCAAGCGGAGTCGGAACATTCCGATTTCGTTTCCGGGGTAATACTAATCCGAAGCAAATGCATGGGTCCGCGTGGCTTGAGTGCGTGACTTGTTCGGCGAAGCTTCAGCGAGGGGGCAAAAAGGGGATTACACTCTCCGCTCTTTTCTGTCTTGGGCTGGAAAAGTCAAGCCCTTCTCCCGCGTCCAGGACCGGTCCACCGGACGGCTGACCCACCGGGCCCGTGGGCGGCGGGCCATTGTATTCAAAACTCATTGACTCAATATTCAAGGTTTCAATATGTCAATTTCGCACGCATATCATCAAAATAATATTTCTTCAAGAACCCCCAGAAAAAGAAAGGTGAAAAAAAAGAAAATTTTTATTAAGAAAAAAATAGAAAAGTGAAAAAAAAGGATAATTGAAAGGGTGAATTTCGTTGCCTTGCTTGCCCGACACATAAAGGAAACAAATATATATATATATAATAAATGTAATTCAATAGGAGTTTTTTTGGTATAAAGTACTTGATATTTATAAATCTATTTAATTTAAATAATTTAAAGTTAAACTAAATTAGAACATTTAATAGATAAACTTCTAAACATAAATTTTTCTCATTTATAAAACTTGATAATAAGCGGATGGTTCACGTAAGAACAACTCAGGTTGGTTGCTAGGGCCCACTTTGGTGAGAATTGAATGCTGCATGTGTATTACCCAATCTATGTAGGTGGAAATCATTGTATAAACTAATCCTTAATAAAAGGTCCCACCGGCCCAAATTTTCGTTAAGATTAATACTAATAGAAGAATTGCTATTATTTATAGTGAATAATCGATATTGAATCCTTAAGTTATGTGAAATATTGATTTAATTTGCTTTCTTTAATCTTATTTATATTTAATTAAAAGTTTTTATCAAATACAAAAGTTACCATTATCAATTTATTGGAAACTGAAATTTTGACACTTCAAATGCTTGATTATAGAAATGTTACAATAATTATTTTTATGGTCTATCTTTTAGGGTTGACTAAAATTTTTAGAGCTTAATTTTTTTGAATTTAAGATTTTTCAGGGTTGATTTTTAAGAATTTTAGATTTTTAGAATATGAAATTTAGAGTTTATGCTATCTTAGATTTTATAGACTTAGAAATACAATGTTAGTATATTTTTATAATTAAAATTTATTAATATTTATATATAAATAATTTTTTTAAAATTAGAATAAAAAGGTATTTTTAGTATTATAATTACAGTGATTGATTAATTAATAATAATTGATATAAAAAAAAGATATAATTGTTCATCATATGCCATTTGCACAGATAATAAAATAGAAAAAATCTGTATATCTTTTTAAAAAATAAATGAAATAATAAGCACTAAAATTAAATATATGAGGGGAAAATTTGGAAAACTGTATATATACTTTATATATATATATGTCAAACAGAACCATAGTATTACAATTTCAATAATAATAAAAAAAACAAGAATCATAGTATTGCAAAATTATCTCCTCTTCACTTTTCTTGGGGTCGTCTCCATCTTCTCTCTCCTCGAAGCCCGGCGTCTGGTTTCTTTCGTTCCCTACAATCTCATCTCCTCGATTTCGATCATCTCCTCTCGACCAAATCCCGTGTCGTCCACAGGGCTTCCTACGCCTCCGCTAAGGTGAATTTTACTTTGGTGTTTTTCGTTTTAAGGCCGTTTGCTTCTTCTCCGATCTGATGGCTGCTATGCGATGATCTGGTTGCAATTGGCTGGAAATCGTAGCTTATATGGACTGTTAAGGACGGGTTTTTGGTGATTTTGATGAAGTAGCTCTCTAGGTTATGTGTTTTCGCCTTTTATTGTAAAAATTAGCTTGCTTTTTGTGAGATTCTGGAGTTTTACTATGAATTTCTTGATAGTGACGGGTTGTGTAAAATTCTTTCGGATCTTTCTCAAACGTGATGATTAAATAAATAGTGGAGGATTTGTAGATGGTTATTCTGAAATCAATCCGGCTCTTGAGATATAGGGACTTGCAGGTTATTGGGACTAGAAATATTTCGTTTTCTGGAAGATTTCGACCTTATAGAGAAAAGAATTGGACTTTCGCAGTTGAACTGTTTGAGAATTAATTCTTAAGGTAATTAGCATTCGTTGCTGCAAAAGTGCTTGATTGTCATTGAAGTTGAGTTGCTGGCAGCGTTCTTCAGTCCTCTCAACCGTTATTATTTTATCTGCAGGTATAATGACCTCTTATACGAGGAATTACCACCACAGAGGGGGCATTTATAGCAATGACTACTGGTCATTATCCAATAGAAGTGGCTTCAACAACACCACTTATCGGAATCGGTATAATAACCATTTGAGGAGCCATAACAATTACCATGGAGGGTCCAGTCATGTTACTGAATTTATCAACTACTCTAACTTTGAAGACATGAAGCCTGAAGGAGCTCCATCTATGAAAAGAAGAAGATACACAGCCTCAACTTGGGGAGACTGTAGAAGTTATCTGCCACCTACTACATACGATAACGCCTCTTTTGCTTGCAACAGTATAATGCCTCTCCCTTCAAGGACAATTGCTAATGCCTCGACGTCCACTAATTGTAAACGTGATCGATCCCAACTGGATGATGATGAAGTGGTTTTTATGTCGAGGGATGAGATCGAAAGACTCTCCCCATCAAGAAAAGATGGAATTGGTTTACTACGTGAAAACCAACTGCGGTACTCGTACTGCGAGTTCCTTCAGAATCTTGGACTGCGCCTTGAGCTGTAAGTTCTTTGTTCTCGTATATATGAAATATATGCTGCACGATGATTTGAAAGTGGTGGCTTTGCCACTTTACCAGATGTTTTGAACTTGCACTTTATATTTGGCATCACGTCATAAGCTTATGGAGGTGATTGGCGGTGAACCTGGATGTTATATTCTTGGGATGGTATATTCACATATTATGCTAAGCGATTCTGTTTTGTACTGTGCAGGCCCCAAACCACCATTGGAACTTCCATGGTTCTCTGCCACCGATTTTTTGTACGGCGATCTCATGCTTGCCACAATAGATACGTGAGTTTAAAGTCCGTGAGGCATCCTTTTGGGTCTAGACTTTTACTTCAGGGTAATAATTTATTCTTATGACCCATGTTATTGCAGCTGATTGCTACAGCTGCTCTCTTCCTTGCTGCAAAATCTGAGGAGACTGCACGCCCTTTGAACAATGTCTTGCGAGCATCTTGTGAAATTTATCACAAGCAAGACATGTCTTACCTGTCCTATGTTATCTCTCCTGTATGTATCTATATCTGTAGATTTCTCCATTCTTTTATATTTGTTTTCTTGCAAATATTCTTCAGACCTCCCTTGGTCCCTATATTGATGGTATTAACTTCTCTTGAAAATGAGAGAATATTGATCTTCTGCAACTCTTAATTTATGTACTGCTTGCTGGTGCAAGTAATTGTGGAGTGCTGACGTAGGTTATCATGTACAGGACTGGTTTGAGCAATATCGTGAGCAGGTTATTGAGGCTGAACAACTGATTTTGACCACACTAAATTTTGAGTTAAATGTCCAGCATCCATATGGCCCCCTTACAGTTGTTCTCAGCAAACTGGGTCTTTCACATACCGATCTGCTGAGCATGGCCTTAAATTTGATTAGTCAAGGGTAAGTTATTACATATTTTATCTTGCTGCATTACATTCAGTCTCTTCATATGCTTCCTGTATTGATTGTTTCTTGCATGTGGCAAATTCAAATGCATCTCTTATTGTAATGAATCTTTTATTGGATTTCATATTTCTGATGGAATTCATTTGATTCTGTGCTGAATCAATTCAATTGATGTAATGTAGTTGTAAGTGGTTGTATAGTTACAATGATGTTATGGCGTTGGAAATGCATTGCGGACTGGTAGAAGTTTGAGGGGTTTATTGCTCAAGAGGGGAGTATGCTAGATTTCCTTTTCTTTTAGATTCCAACATGATTTCTCATTGACATTCCTTTTTAAGTATTGGAATATTGATTTATTTGGTCTGGCATATAATTGCAGGGTATACACAAGATTAGGGTGCTCGTCTGTGTGATATTCTTAGCTGGCGGTTGATGTGCTGTTCATGGAATTTTGTTTTTCATCTGAAGTGCTGATAACTATGGATGCTTTTGTGACTGACAAATTTCCACTTTCAGTCATAACAATGACCCCAACAACCCTTCATGAAATGGTTTTCCTATTAAACATTTCATTTTAGACTAGTTCCTCAATAATTATTTTACAGGCTTCTCTTCTTACTTGAAACCATTTTAGACTCATAAAATAAAAAAAGGATAAAAAATTCCTATTTTCTTTCATTTTATTTGAAATGCTGGCTGAAGCCTCCTTTTATGTGTTTGTTCTTTGTCTAATGTCCATCTTCAGAAGGATCTATTAAATGCCTGAGTTGATGCTAGGACTCTTTCTTATCTTCTCTTCTCCTTCCATCTCTCGCTCATTACCTTAGGAAGGATCAAAGAACTTTTCCAAGTGCCGATGCGCTTTCCTTTTTCTCATGTGGCACTTATTATAGTCTGGCAATTATTGACCTTCTAAAAGATGAGATTTGTCTTGGTCATGACAGTTACAGGTCTAAGCTTAGAACTCTGCCTCTCCTTTCTGAAATTAGCCAGCTTTGTCTATCTACATTTGATCCTACTTGGGTAAAGCAGATTATCTGTCTAACTATTAATGACTTTTATCTGGTTTTATTGGACAAGAAAATTACCACCACTAAGTGCAAGTTTTTTCTTTATCATAGCAAAAATTTGGAAGCTGCAAAGCAGATTGACTGACAGACTGATGTCTCACCTTGCTTATCAAAATAATTGAATAAACAGGAAAGGTAAAAATAATCAAAACAGGGTGAGGGAAGATCTTTTGGCACGTGATATCTGGTTGAATGCTGTTGCATGATGGTGGATTGAGAAAATTGAGTGGGGCACAAAAATGGGATAGAGATTTTGAATGTGAATTGAATTGTTTTGGTGATTTCAGGGATGATATTAAATATATTATTCATTAGCATATTTCTATTTTTTCTGCTAAATATCTGCTTACTCAGTGAGTGATCCTTCCAATCATCGTCTGTGTAGTCTAAATGTCATCACACTGGTGGATTTTGGAGATTTGGCAGGAAAATGATAAATCTTATATGATTTTGAGCAGATGGAGTGTTGTCTCTTATTTATTGTTGATGGTGGGCCTGTCTATATGGCCAATATTTAGATGAGAGTATATTATGAAGTTGTCTGATGTTTCTTCTGCAAGTAGCACCAGAATTAATCAATCATTATTCCTATACTTTTATTTAGGAATAATAATTGAGGTCAGTACTGTCGTTGCCATATTTATATTGACTGACCTGCTGTCTGCAAGGAGGAGTGTAGTTTGCTTAATCACTTACTGGGTAGCCTGTGGAGTGGAAGCCACTATGGGCCTGTGCGAGCTAGTAGTGTGCTTATCTTAATCCTTTTTGCCTTCCTTCAATCTAGTAAAATCTTCAGTGGGTCTGTATGAATGAGTCACACTCCTTTCACATGTTGGTTTATTTTCCATCCATTTGAGTTTCCTCTCATCCTCAACGCATTCCTTGAGATTTCTGCTTCAAACTCTTGAGATGTTGTCAATATTACCACTCCCCTACAGTATGATGCCATCTTCTTGCAAAAGTAGCATCTGCTGACTTCTCTGCATGGTGTATTACGGAGTTTCCCAGCCAAGCGTTTCTTCTAGTCATGCTAAGATTCCTCCTCATTGTATCCAGTCCTCTTCTCTAAGTAGCAATGGGATTGAAGGAGGAGGAAATAAATGAAAAGATACAAAAAATCTAGAAACATATAGGGGAAGAGGAAAATCTGTTATTGTTTGGCTTAATGATACTCTCGGGGAGAGGCTCCAAGTCTAAATGGTAACCAGGTCAATTATACACTCATTAAACTTAATAAAGGGACCTTAGAATCTTCATTTTCTATTGCTAAGATTCTGCAAGCTGCAGGTCAAATAGGTTATTTGAAGGTTTGATATGTAGCTGGCCAAAGAAAAAAAAAGATTCAATATGTAGAAATGTAACTGGAGCATAAATTACTAGAATGAGGGGTAAAGGCTTTTAGGGATAAAATTTGTGCAATTTTGATCTGATCAAGGATCTTGGGCGGCCATGATTTAAAAAGACCCATATGCAATCATCTCCAACACTTGGATTGTCGGGCAGAAGGATGTCTTGTCTTCTCTTGAGAAGTGTAGACTTATACATGATGCAGAATGCTCCATGTTGCCCTTTCTCCTTGATGAATTGAATGTATTCCTGGAGTCAAAAGAGAGCCACTGCTGCAGTCTTTGGTGTCGGAGTGCATGTCATCTTATGCTATTAATGTGTTCTATATAATGGTACTCTTATCATCAATCCATGCAAGAATCTTGGAATAATTTCTACAAGGGTTGGCGCTTTATTATTGGTAAGAGAAGTAATTATCGCTCTCCTCTTTTTTCGTACCTAATGCATTTTTTTGTCTAAAATCTCAATAGATGCTGTGTAACGTGTTTGTGCTTCTGAAGCTGATGCTTTCTGGTTTGCTTGTTCAACACTCTCATTAATTTGATCGAATGAAGATTTGTTATTTTATTTGTTCTAAATGTGATTTTTATCTTGTATAGGCTTCGGAGCTCACTTTGGCTTCAATTTAGAGCCGATCAGATTGCTGCAGGAGCTGTTTATGTTGCTGCTCGGACCCTCAAGATGGATCTATCACGTTATCATAACATCTGGCAGGAATTCCAAGCGACCCCATCTGTTATACAAGGTAATTGAGTGATATTGAGACAACATTGAAGTGATGACAACTAAGAAAGTTGAGAGTCAGCTCGGTGAAACTTGAAGCTAGGCAGTTAAAAGTTGGTTTAGCATTTTTAAGATTGTATTCTAAGTGTCTATGTGTCAGGTAGGAATTAGTCCAGGAAAATGCACCTGGAAAGGCAACGATAGGAGAGGACAAGGGCTAACATAGCAAATTGATTTGAAGTTGTGTTAGGCGATTGATATAAATTATAAAGGGTAATATAGTTCTTGTCTCATAGATGTCAAAATAGTATATACTTGTGTTTGTTTACTGGTGTATTCTTTGTTTTATGACTATCCCTTCTAGTTAATCCGAGCTTCTATATATTGCAGATATTGCCTATCAGTTGACGGAGCTGTGTCTGGGATACTAAATGTGTTGGGCTGGCTTCTTCGTGGTGTGTATGCAATCCTCCTCCGGAAACAGTAGTTGTATCAGCCTCTTTAAAGCCTGCATGTTAGATGAGACACTGGTGATTAGGTATTTGCTTAAATCCGAGTGGAGGGGCTGAGCAGAGGCATGGGATACATACACACACACACACGCACACGCACACGTTGGTCGGAACTCTGTCCTGTGGTTCCGCCTGGAAGTGGAGTAGTGTGCAAGAATTTCCACTGTGTGCCTTCTCTTTTTCATGGAAATACTAGTGAAGATAGTTCTGTTCAATCTCGACGACTCAAAGAGTGCCTCGCAAGTTTGCTCATGAACCCGATCGAGAAAGACCTGCCCGGCCTTTGAAGATTGCTTTGTGAGCAACTAGTCCAGATCTGTAATTTGCGGTCAGAGATGCCGGCTTGTAGCTCTTCATCGGGTCGGGCATGGCCTATTAATTCCCCTTCTCCAAAGGAGAATATGCTGTCCGTCCTGACACTGGGTCAATTCACTATTAAAAGGAAAAATGCTTGAACATCTGATCTTGAGTGTCAATTGATTCGAGAGAATAATTTTCTCGCTATAAGAAATATGCTATAAGCATGCCTTTTAACTATATACATTATTTTATTAATAAGCTTTAAGTAAGACTGTTATTCAACTAAAATAAGTATCGAATTTCCTTTATGGACTTGGACTTTGATCGAGGCTGCTAGGGCTAAAAGTCAACTTTGTCCACCGGACTCAGTATCATGTACTTTCAACTAAACGCGCTAACCTCATGAAAATCCACACTGCATTCGGTTTGACCAGGGGTATAACTGGGTCCTTGAACCGGCTTCAACGAATTACCCAGATCAAATCTTCGTACTTAATGTAGCAAGCACTATTCAAGGTTTGACGCATTAAAGTTGGAGGAGCGAGAAGGAGGTGCCGTCTCATCCATACGTTGAGAATGAATAAAATTTATAGATTTGACAACTTTATCCTCATACTTCAAATTTAAATTAGTTGTCATCTATTCACCGTCATCATTGTGATATACTACAGCAAGGCGATGCTCTTGCTCAAATCTATCCGTCTATCATTTCCTCTATCTCTGTCGGCAGAGCACCCCCACAAAAAAGAGGCAGCCAATCAGTCCACAGACCACGTCGCCTTTTCCTGTCTATTCCGTTTTCGACATTTATCACTTAGTAGTACTCTTGAAAAATAAAAAAATTCACATTCCCCTTACTATTTTAAATATGATCCAAATTATTATTCTAAAATTGACCTAATTTAACAATCTACCTCATATACATATTTGTACATTTTCACATGTGTACAAGTGGGTTGTGTCGTGTGTGTATTAAGTTAATTTCGATGATAGTTTGGCAACCTTTCTTCTCAATGTACAGTGGTGGGACCACACCTAAAAAGGCAGAATAATTAATCATTTTCATACGTTGAGGTTGAGCGCTTTAAAATTGATTTTCTCCATGCGAGGTTTTTTTGTGAGGCACGTGAAGTTTGGAAGGCTGGTGTGAGATAAGGTTTTCTTTTTTTCTTTTTTTCCTTTCTCGTAAAATGTCGGGGAGGATGTAATAAACTATATTATTTGGTCGAATATTGAAATGCATAAAATAATTTATATATTGACAAAATTATCCTCTCAGTGTGCCTCCTTTTATCCTCTCAGTAATAAAAAATAATTATAAAAAAAATTCAACTTTGTTAAAAATGATGTTATTATTATTATTATTTCTTAAAAATTACATGTATTTAGGTGCTAGGATTGCAATTTGCAGAACATCATCGTCATCGTCACCGATCCGCCATTGAAGAGCGTGCCCAGATTTTTGTGTTTAGCGTTTCCGCCCACACTTCTCAATTATTTTCGGGGAGCTCACAGCCAGTGTTGCCCTGAAGAAAAGTCCTTAGCCAGGCACGAGCAAAATGTCCACTACCAATACCATGGATGACGCGCTGCGGGCTAACCGCCGCCTCAAGGCAATCACCTCCCACCTAGCTGTCGCCGCCGGTTCCGATTCTCAGCTCCGGCCGGACCCCACCGCTGGCGAGTTTGTCTTAGGTACGTGACGTCGTGACCTGTATAAGCACGCGAACCGGCACACGCACGCACACACACGCGTGCGCGCGCACAGAGTAATCAATCGATGAACTGAAAGGTTAGCGAATGCGGCGTGGAAGATGAGAATGAGGATTTAAGCCCTCTAGAAAAAGTGACGAAGCTTTGTGCGACGCCTTGATTTTGCAGACTCTTGTAGTGCCGAAATTCTAAGTTGAAACTGGTGTTATTATCCGATACTGTCTGTCCTAAGCAATCTTGATAATAAAACATAATTATTTATAGAAGGTGCACTTGATGTTCCTGCGATTCGTTAATTCCCATTTGTTTGTGTTTGTGATTCTTGTCGGGCCCGTATAAGCAAACGCTTGTAAAGGTGTCCCTTTTTCTCTGTAATTGCATTCCTATTTGGTGGGTACTTTTCTTTTTGGTTCTCTGGTAAAGGTCAGTTCCTTCCAACGTGTGATCCCGCATTTAAGATTCCGATTATGCATGCAAGGTTCTACTTTTGTTTTCGGAAACTTTCTTCTTCTGTAATAGTGAGGTGTTCGTGGAGATTTGATTGGCTCCACCAACTGCAATATGCCTAAGAGCACCCACTAAGCGTACAGCAACTGGTTGGTTTTTTTTCCCCCCATTGCCAAGTGCATTTTATGATTGGTACCCATTGACCGATAAATTCTTTTTTGAATAACAAGCCCTTTTCTTTTAGGTTGTGTGTGAGAAGGGTTTTATTCTGCCATATTGAAGTGAATAAATTGCTCTGGTACCCGTGGACCAATAAATTCTTCTTTGAATAACTAGCACTCTTCTTCAAGATTGTGTTTCCAAAGGGTTTAATTCTGCCATAATGAAGTGAATGAATTGCTCTATGGGCCTTTCTTTCTATTAGTGGACAAAGGTGAGGTGGTTTTCTCGGTGTTCTGTCCTGTATCATCAGAATCATATCAGAATAATTGTGAAGTGGCAACCTATTGGAAGACACAGGATTAGGACACCAGACACTTAATGATTCCAAGTCCTGGTTGCCTGTTGGGGGATCTGGAGGATTGACACCGTTGTTTCACAATCTCTCTTTGCTAAGTGTCAGTTTTCTCTTAACAAATAATCTAAGATTCTAAAGTAGCCTGTATGGCTGTCCCTGCCCATATTGCTTTATTCCATTTGTTTGTTATGGTGGAGTTATTATGGCTTATGGTTTGACTTGAAAAGCTACCACTTTGACTGCATCTCCTGTATTTTCTTAATGTTGGAGGATAATTGGGATGTTTAGGCTTTATGTCCTTGATAGTTATTATACTTGTGCTATAGATTTATCCTGAAATGGACTTGTAAGAGATCCAAATCATGGTGAACTTGGTTGCTTCTTGATCATATGAGCAAGTTGCAACCTCGTGACCTTTTATCAAGCATCAGAGAATTGTATGCTTCTCAGCTTCTTAGCTGAGAGATTATTCTGGAATAACTTGTAGGGAGATGCTGTTTTAACAGATTTTGATGGCATTACAACTAAAAAGAGAGACTGATTTGTTTAATACTTTGTTATGTGCAGACCGGGGATATAGTGTTGTGCTTCCAGAGAAATTGCAGACCGGGAAATGGAATGTGTACAGGTTGTATATATAATTTCATTATTATCAATGGCTTCATTGCTCCCTGATGTGATCTCCTATCATGGCAGATCTGCACGCTCCCCTCTGAAGCTATTGAGTAGATTTCCAGACCACCCTGATATTGGTACATTGCACGATAATTTTGTGTGAGTGTTTCCCTTTTACTTGGCTAGATCTTAATAATCTTCCCTTTGTACCATAAAATTGAGCTGTTACTCCATTTTTTTTTTCTTCTCCTCTATTGCATGGCACTGGCTTTTTTATCCTTTTTTTAAATACGAATATCATCTGTGATCCTTTCTATCTCTTTATCAAGATAGGCGAGCTGTTGACACATTTCGGGATTACAAATATCTGGGTACACGGGTTCGGATTGATGGAACAGTTGGAGAGTGAGTATTTTACTGGTTCCTCCCATCTTTGGAAGTCTTGAACAAACTTGTTTCTTTGTTTAAATATTGTTTGTTGAATGCATCTGGTTCTGTGCTGTAAGTTACAAATGGATGACATATGGAGAGGCTGGCACTGCTCGAGCTGCTGTTGGTTCAGGGCTAGTTTCTCATGGAATACCAAAGGTAATATGAACTGTTACCACGTAGAGATGTGCAATTTGTTTCTGGGACTTTAAAGGAAAATTTCTTTTGTTTTTTATGGCCTAAGTTGCTTGAGACTCAATTTACAGGGATCTTGCATTGGGCTATATTTCATCAATAGACCAGAATGGCTCATTGTTGATCATGCTTGCTCTGCATATTCTTACATATCTGTTCCTTTATACGATACCCTTGGTACGCCATTGCTATTATGATACAACATAGTTGCATTTTTTTGCTGATTCTGGCTTGCTTCCAGCTTCATGGGTACTGCTTCTTTGCAGGTCCAGATGCTGTCAAGTATATTGTGAATCATGCCGCTGTACAAGCTATATTTTGTGTTCACGAAACATTGAACCTTGTGAGTCCCTTATAAGTTTCTTCTGTTAAGAAGTATTATTGTTATGAATTATATCAAAGGATTTAATTTCCCTTGTTCCTTCTAGAAAGCAAATGCTCAGGCAAACATAAATCATTTCACTGGTCTACTCTCTCATGTTCCCACTAGCTATTGGTGCTTGAAAGAAAGAATAAGCTCTCCAGAGTACATGCATGCTTATTGTGATGATATTCATGTCTGGGTCTATGAAATCATGAGAAAACATATTTTGAGTCTCAAATAGTGATTCCCTTAATTAGGAATATATTTTAGATAATATTCCTGGTCGTTGGCAATGTCCACATTTTTCTTCTCCATCCCCCCCCCCCCCCCCACCCCAACAACAGCCACAATCCCTGTTTTAATCTTTATCAACTCAATGCAGTTACTGAGCTTTTTATCAGAGATTCCAACCGTCCGTCTTATTGTGGTAAGAATACAGTACAAATTCGCATACTTCAGCATCGACAACCAAGTGGAAAATTTTTAGCAGACTAAATGTTTGAAAATGTTATATCTACATCTTTTTATTCTTAGGTGGTTGGAGGCATCGATGAGCAAGTGCCATCACTTCCTTCAGCTGCTGGAGTTAAAGTCTTGACATATTCCAAGTTACTTTCTCAGGTAATGGTAAAAACTTAGTTTCCTTTTTGATCTTGTTGGATTACATATGGCAATTGTTTAGATGTAAGCAATTATGTGAGTTGAATGAAGTGATCGAATGATTAATTCAAGGGAATTTGTATGGCATCTTTCCCTAGGGTCACTACCTAGGACAATCTTCTATCTTTCTTTTTTTTTTTTCTTGTAACTAGAAGATATAGCAAAGGGGAGAGCTGCAAGGAATTTCTTGCCAAAGCTCTATTGTCTTTCAAGCCAATATGCTGGTAGAAGTTATTGTAGAAATGAAGTTGCCGAATGATGTGGAATTGGATCCATTCATTATATGCTCCAGTCAAGAAGGATGGAAGATTTTCTCCAGATTTAATCCATTACTGTTATGATGCATTGTGAATACTTGTTGCATCTCCATGTTCACAAAGCTTTTAATGGCTTCTAGACATTGTTGCAGGCCTCTTCCAAACTGGCTTTTGAGTTAGGAGTAGTGGACTTAGGTAATAAATAATGTGTTGAGGGTCCACAACAGTGGCAACAGATCTAAAATTTGGCTATCAAATGATGAAAGAATCCCAAAGGGAAAAAAATATTATTAAGAATTGATGGTCAACTTGGTTAAACAATTCTAGGTGCAATTGTTAAGTAAGTAGTACAAGGGTCTCTCTCTCTTCCTAAATGTGTAAAGGCTTCTCATGGTAATGTACTTGTAATTTTCTTTCTACTCATCACTCCCCACTATAGCTGTTCAATCCTACCCTTTTTAGAACTCTCAGATATGCTCTTACCGTATCTTAAGGATTAAGTGATTAACCTTTTCTAGTGTGATATTGGAACAATTTTTTTTTCTCAGCTATTGAGAAGAAATGCTTTTTGCCTCTTCAAACAGTTTGATTGTGAATCAGTAGTGGGAAAGTTATGTTCTTTATAATGTGAAGACTTGCTTTTCAGGGCCAAAGCAACCTTCAACCCTTTTATCCTCCTAAACCTGATGATATTGCTATGATCTGCTACACGAGTGGTACAACTGGCACTCCAAAGGTAATTTTTGGTCATAAGCATCTTTTATTATTATTATTATTTTTTATGTGAAGTTTTTTAGCTCCATATTTGCAATTGGTGCACATTATGGAAGTATAAGAACTTTTTCAAGCAAACTGTTAGGGAGCTGTGCTAACGCATGGAAACTTGATAGCAAATGTTGCTGGTTCCACTTTCAGCGTCAAATTCTATTCTTCAGATGTGTGAGTGAAGTTTTTGTCTACCGGGTTCTCATCTATTATTGGGAACACCATGGCTTTTCGGTTACTTTTCCATTAAAATTCTTTTCTTTAATTAGCTATTCTTTTGGACAGCTACATATCATATCTTCCTCTGGCACATATATATGAAAGAGCAAACCAGGTTTTGGTTGTTTACTTTGGTGTTGCCGTAGGATTCTACCAAGGGGTATGTTGTCTTCCTATCTCTACCTTACCTTGTAACCGTTGTTAAATTTATGTACATACATTGCCTGAAATTTGCTGCTCAGTTTTGCCAATGCTAATGTTGAACTAGATATGCTACGGTCTCTTCAAGAGATATATCACCTCTGCAGTCTCTATTGAAAAATATGGAGGCTATATTCTCCATCTGAATTTTTGAGATCTACCCATTCTCAATTTTTTTTGGGATTTGCTGGGTATAACAAGTTATGCATTATGTTCTACCTGTTAATAGGAAAAGCTACAGAAAACTATACTCAAAACTTTTAGAAGTCTTGCTGACTTTGAAATAGATATAGTCACATGTTCTTTGCAAATGCTTGGCTTTTCATTTGGAGTAGGAGATTTGATGGACCAGGAACTGCATTTTAGTAAGTTAAATCTGAAGAGCAGTTATACAATGCTGCACATTTCTACTAAGAATCTCAGTTTATAGAAGTGGAAGTGCATTGCACTGATGGTTTATCTTCTCATCCATCCTTTCACATCTCTTTGTGGTTACTATGTCACAAAGTTGTGGTTTGCAGTACCTCAGTCATTATGCTTCAGATTTTGGGGTAAAATGTAATGGTTTTCAATTAATCCGGGGTAGTCAAATGCATGCATAGTTGCAGCCTCTGATGTTTTATGCATCTTCTTTATCTATGCTCTTCTTTTATGATACGAGTTCTATCATAATCTGGTGGTATTTTCCTGGTAGCAAAAAGCAGCAGCTGCTATATGCCAAATATTATAATTATCCATTTTATAGACTTGGATTGAGCTTGTCTCACTTTTAGGGATTAATTTACTTGCCTTTTAATGAAATATTTTGTGCGGTGTAGGATAATCTGAAACTGATGGATGATATGGCTGCGCTTAGACCAACTATCTTTAGCAGTGTTCCTCGGTTATACAACAGGATATATGATGGGTGAGATATCAAGTAAACTGCCTAATTAACTATTTACTGAATACTTGTATATTGGACTGAGGTTTTCAGCTGTGCAGGATCATGAATGCCGTGAAACAATCAGGTGGACTAAGGGAGAGGCTGTTTAATGCTGCCTACAATGCAAAGAAGCAAGCAATGTTAAATGGTGAAGAGACTTTGATCTTTCACTTCTCCACCTATAACATCAATTTAATATTATTTGCTAAAAAAGCATGGCTTACTATTATGATCTGTTGTGAAATAGAAATTTCAAATGAAGAAATTCCATTTCCTATAGAATATATTTTAAGTATCATCATTAATATTGCAAACTTCTGAATGTTAACTCTAGGCAGTGGATTTATAAAGTGGTTGACTTCTAATTTGGCTTTTCAAGGTTAAAACCTTGAAAGAAAAGGGCTGTAGTAGAGTGGCGTACTCTTGTTGTAGCAGAAGTGCATATATTTGGACTTCAAAATCAAGAATTCTTTTAGCTTGCCCATATTATGTCCGGAAATGTTTTGAAAAAAGGTAGAGTTTAGAAACTGAACTAATGGACCGAATCTAGCATTGGGCTCAAAAATCCAATGACCAGTTGTGTTGGTAAGCAGTACCTGCAGGGGCTGATTGTGATTGCTGTTGTTTTTGTGAAGCTAAAGTTTTGTTTGTGATATCCAGATATTGCTTTGTAATCTCTGTTCGCATAATTCATCTGCAATTTTGAAAGTTGTCTGCTTTTGGAAGTAAACTGGTGCCTGAGTTTTGAAACTACTTAGATGAGATATGGTGTTTGCACTGAGAAGTTCGCCAATAATTATCTGAATTAATTGCATTCTACTGAAACCTTTGATTCTAGACACAGAATTTCCTTGAATGTTGGCTGTACCTATTTTCATCTTGCAGCAATAGCCAAAACTGTAGATTCATTCTAGATGATATTATACAATAGAACTGTTAGAATTATTGACCTTTCTCTGCAATGTACCAGTTTTGCTCCTCTTTTTTCTCCTTTTTCTTTTTCTTTTTTTATACGGATTACTAGTGCTACAATTCTCACAATTGTGCAGGTAAGAATCCATCTCCCATGTGGGACCGCTTGGTTTTCAATAAGATCCGGGACAAGCTTGGAGGAAGAGTACGATTCATAACATCAGGTGCCTCGCCCTTATCTCCTGATGTGATGGAGTTTCTGAAGATGTAAGATCATGTCTTTTCCCCGCTTAATTATACTCTTTTTGGCATAGAGACACACCAAGTTCATGACAGGATTCACTCTGTTCAATAATAATTTATGGGAATTTCTCTCAGCTGCTTTGGTGGTCGGGTGACAGAAGGATATGGAATGACCGAGACATCTTGTGTTATAAGTGCAATGGATGAAGGTGACAACCTAACAGGTCATGTCGGCTCCCCTAGTCCTGCATGCGGTGAGTTAAGTTGTGGAAATCCAAGGGGCTTGCTTGCTTACAAAAGTTTTGGTATCTTTGAAAGAACACCTGACAAGATAAACTTTATTCCATCGGAAACAGTTCGAAGAATTACTTTGTTGGAAGCCTAATGTTATATAAATAATATTTTCTACCATTTTCCTTCAAATTTGAGCAGCAACTGATGGAATGCCTTTTACGTTCATCTAATTCTTTAATCAAATTATTGAAAGAATGGTGATTATTGAAAAGTCGGTGAAAGAAACTTTTTATTAGCAGAAACTTTTAAAAGCTCTGTACTTCAGAAAATTATCATACAATTCCAGACAAAAAGTATATTCCCTGTTACTTTCCAATAAAGGGAATTTGTAGCCGAAAATAAAACAGTGAAAACAACGAAGAATAAGATCTCTTCTATGAACTATGCATATTCTAGTCTAGTTTCTCCTGGTAATGCTGCTTGTGGCATTAATGTTGCTTAGATAGATTAACCCCCTTCTAATTCTGGTTGAAAGATAAAAATGGGCTTATATTGATAGATTATTGAATAAATTAGAAGCGAAGGCACATCCTTTAGTGGTTATTATTGTGTTAAATTGTAGGGAAAACTCATATTTCTGCTAAAGTTAGTGTGCCACGCTATATTAGTGGCTGTTTGTGGCATAAACTTAATTAGATGAAACCTTATGAATGAAATGTTCTTGGAAAATATATTTTGTTGTCTCCTTTTATATTGCACTTGAGTTGATTGTTTGGTGGTCTTTGGTGTTTCAGAAATAAAACTTGTGGATGTTCCAGAGATGAACTACACATCCGAGGATCAACCTTATCCCCGTGGTGAAATATGTGTTAGGGGCCCCATTGTGTTTTGCGGCTATCACAAAGATGAAGTTCAAACGTGTGTTTCCTTGTTTCTGATAATATGGTTGGTTATTTGAGAGCTCAATAGCTCATCCTGAAAGCTTGCAAAATTGTTACAGAAAAGAAGTAATTGATGAAGATGGGTGGCTTCATACTGGTGATATAGGATTGTGGTTACCTGGAGGTCGTCTAAAGATTATTGATAGGTCAGACTCAATTCTTTGTTTATCCTCTGATGGGTGATGGCTCTACCATAATATTTGCACAAAGATAAAAATTTACAGGCTACGATTCTTCAATGTTGCTGGCTTGCAAGAGTCAAGTTTGCCATTGCCTATATTTTCAAAACCTGGATGAACTGGCTGGTTGTACCTGGTTTTCAACTGAGTGGAATACCCGGATTTGTAAATAAACCCATTGAGCTAGCTGTTTATCGTGTTGGTCCAGCTTCATTTTTTCATAAGGTGATTGTGTTTCTGTTTTAAAGGTATTTATATTCTATTGCTGCAAATCTGTTAGGACTGATTATACTTCCAGTTGAACTAATAAACCTGTATCTTTCAAAAAAAAAACATGTATGCTTTGTGGGTCAGTGTTCTGTTTGGTTCTGAAAAAGTATGCCTTCAGCACATAAGAACAAGAGGGTGTTGTTCATCTAGTTGCCAGCAAGTATGGGTTGACTGTTTATACTATTGTGTCTCATTGGTATTTTGGGTCAAGGGGTATGGGAAAGACTGTTGGGCTCAGCTAGAATGATAACATTTCCAGCAACATTGCTTGCTTAATTAAGCTTGACTCATGTACAGTTTATGCAAAATTATTTACTTTAAAATGTGCTTGTTTATGCAGGAAGAAGAATATCTTCAAATTGGCCCAAGGAGAGTACATAGCACCAGAGAAGATTGAGAATGCATATGCGAAGTGCAAGTTTGTTTCTCAATGCTTTGTTTATGGTGAGTGGTAGAATCTCTCTCTCTCTCTCTCTCTCTCTCTCTTTCTGTGGGTATGTGGATGTGTTTCTGCTCACTTGTGACCTTGTCTTCTGATAGGTGACAGCTTCAACTCGTCTTTGGTGGCTATTGTTTCGGTTGACCATGATGCTCTGAAAGCATGGGCTGCTTCTGAGGGCATGAAGGTATTTCCTTCACTTGTATCCCAGCCTTTCTAAAAGGGACTTTTGCCCTCCGCTAGTGACATTTGTGAATCGCTTATCTGTTTATATGAAGTCTCATTTTGGAACTTGATACTTGCATATGAATGAAATAGATCATAGGGAAATCTTGCTGTAAACAGTGGGCGTTTGTCTGTTCATGAACGCCACCATTTAATTTGCTTTATTCAGCCCATGGCTTTTGAGATTGATAATCTTATGTTGATTATGGAATGAGATGCGTAATCTTTCATCTCGAATGCCTGTGTTAATTGTATGTAGTTCACTGAATGTGAAATTGCAGAATGAAGATTTGATGCCACTGTGCAATGATCCCAAAGTTAAGGCTGCTGTTCTTGCCGACATGGATGCAGTCGGAAGAGAAGCTCAGGTCATTTCTCTTCACTTTTGCCTTTTCAATCCTCTCACTCTTTCATTTTCTTTGTTGTCAACTGCATGATCTAACTATCCAAATGAATTTGGCGACCACAGCTTCGAGGTTTTGAGTTTGCAAAGGCCGTGACCCTGGTGCTCGAGCCGTTCACCATGGAGAGCGGTCTCCTCACTCCAACATTCAAGGCAAGTAATCATTAACGAATAAAAGATTTCTCATAAAGAAAATGGAACCTCCCCCCAATCCTGGAAGTCTGCTGGAAGTATTTTGGCATCTGTCTTGTAAAATGTTCTTTGTCCCAATGCTCGATAACCCGAATGGGGTTTATAATTTACTTAATAACAAAGCATCTTATTACTGCATTTTTTGAATTTCTAGGTCAAGAGGCCTCAAATGAAGGAGTACTATGCAAAAGCCATAAGCAACATGTACACAGAGCTTTCCGCATCAGATCCCTCCCAGAAGATGTAGTGAAGCAAAAAAGGAATCAAAGTGAAGCCTCTGTCCCCTATGATAGTGAATATTGGAAAAAATGAAAATAAACATCAGAATCTGTTCGATCCTGGTTCTTTTTTTTTTCTTTCTTTCTTTTAGTCTCTTTTCCCGGATGAAATTCGGTATGAATTTGTTAAATGGCTTCAGCATATGATATAAATAAATGCGATTGATGATGATGATGAAGGAAAGCCTTACATTTCACACCTTTGCACCTAAACCCTGATGTTTCTGGAGAATATTGATGTTGCCGAGCCTTAGAGATCGGTGTAAATCGAACGAACTGTTTCTCAGAAGATTTTTAGACAGGTTGGTTCACTATTGTCGGCTTGGACGGATGACATTTCACTGTCTGAGGAGGTATACGTATGCCCATCGGAATCGGATCCAGGTGAAATGTAACGTATTTTTCAGCTTACTGGGTCACTCGGGAAACGTGCGATTATAGATCTTAAAGGATTTTACCCAATCAAAGCCCCTAGTACTTCTCAATCTCTTACAGCCAAAGCGTAGAAACTGGATATCTCTATTTGCCATAATTCTTGACTCCGATCCACGGAGTTTTACAGAGAGGTTATCCCAGATTCTGACAACCTGGCCTCAAGGCTCGGGGGCTTCAACTTTCACAGCGGTGAAAGCACCTCCCCAAAGTCCAAACCGTGCATGACGAGATATTTACATATATATATATATATATTGAATTGGTATTGTACCATTCTCAACTTGCAGAAATATGGAATCTCGTACACGAAAAGTTGGCCTGTGGGCAGTTCGATCTTCAATCTAAAAAGAATACTTTTCCAAATCGACACAACCCAATTGAAGAATTTTAGCGCCCGCCCGTTTCATATGAATCTCAATGAATAGAGAAAAGTTGTGATTTGAATGGTTTTTCACCTTAGTGTACCAATCAAACCTAAATCTGGATTGATAGAGATCCGTCGTCCTTAGTGTAGCAAAAATGAAAAAAAAAAAAATCTCCTTGTCTCCTTAGCCAGCAAATCAAAATACAAAAGATAGAGATTACAAAAAAAAAAAAAAAACAATTAACCCATTGGGAGCGATCGATTGATTCCACACTTACAACTGAGATGCAGGATCGAACCCATTGGCGGGGCCAATCTTGTTCAATCCATTCCCGTTGACCTTCTTCTCGTCGTAATACTCATCGTCATCGTCGTCCACGAACCTCTTCCAGTACCAGTGCTTCCTCCACACCCTCTCAGTCATCTCCTCGATCGGGACGTTCTTCGTCTCGGGGAGGAGGAACAGCACGAACGCCGACATCACGAGCACCCACCCCGAGAAGAAGAGGAATATCCCGTACTTGAAGTGGCAGAGCATCGAGAGGAATGCCTGAGCGATGGCGAACGTGAAGAGGAAGTTGAAGCACACCGTCACGCTCTGCCCCGCCGACCGGGTCTCCAGGGGGAAGGTCTCGGACGGGACGAGCCAGCCGAGCGGGCCCCATGACCACGCGAACCCCGACACAAACGTGCACACCATGATGACCACGAAGATCGACAACCCGTGGCTCAGGTTCTCGGAGTGGTCCTTGACCTTGAACGCGAGGACAACGGCGATGGTCACCTGGGAGAGGAACATTTGGACGCCGGCCTCCAGGAGGAGGACTCGGCGGCCGACTTTGTCCACCGAGTAGATGGACACGACGGTGGACACCACATTGACTGCTCCGATTATGACGGCGGAGTACAGAGATGCATCGCCCCCGAATCCGACAGTCTTGAAGAGGACTGGAGCATAGAACATGATCGCGTTGATGCCGGTGCACTGCTGGAAGATCTGTTGTTCAAAGAAAGTTATTAGTCCCAAGTCGACTAACACTTGCTCGGTTTTATAAGGGCAGAATGACATTCTGGAAAAATGGAGGCAAGAGATTGAATGTAGCAGCATGCAACCATCGCCAATTGTATATACTACACTAGGATGCAACTGAACCTGAGTACTGCCTAGCTCGATCTAGATCAAGATCAATTTAAGATCAGCTCAAAGATTGCCTCAACGCAATTTACTTTGTGGTATGGTTCCAAAAATGAGTACGAGCTCAATCCTACGATCTGGCTTCTATCGAGAGCTTCAGTCGTGGTAGCTCGTCTCGAGTTTCAAAAGAAGCTTGATCAAACCTCTTGAAACTGAAGCACGATTAGACTGACTGAGAGCTTGACTCGAGGTCAGTTAAAGCTACGTTCTGAGTCAAATGCTCAGGAAGTTGAGATTGCAAATAGATTTACTTAATTTGCTGCACAGATGGGAAAGCAGAACATTGTAAGTTTCGAAAAGCAACGGACCTGCATAGCAATTGCAATGACCAATTGAGGGCGGTTCCTCCTCTTCATGAGGTTTCTAAATGGGTGCTTCACTTCTTGAGCTATACGACTTGCCTCAACGAGCTCTAGGAACTCTGGTTCGATGTTGTCAGTACCTCGGATCTTTCTTAGCACGGCTTTTCCTTCCTCATGGCGACCCCTTTCGATGAGACTGTTGGGGGTCTCCACCACAAAGAGTGCCCCCAAAGTCAGGAGAACTGCAGGAATTCCGGCAAGCCCCAGTGACAACCTCCATCCCCAGCCTCCCTTAATCCTGTTTTTACAAGGAAAAAATAATTTTCACATTAGAAACTCTTCAAATTTGATGTTTTCTTCTTCTCCACACCAAGCGACAATAAATGCTAGCTAGAGAAGTTGACGTACTTGGCAGTTCCATAATTGACAAGGTTGGCGAAAAGTATTCCGATGGTAACATTGAGCTGAAATAGAATGTTCAGACCTCCTCGTATTCTTGTGGGTGCTATCTCTGAGAGGAACAGCGGGACCGCCTGCATCCATTATTTACTTATATGTCAAACAGATGACATTCGGATCAATATCCTCCCAAGCAGAAAATATAATTATAACTGAAGCAGAGCAAGTTGTCCCTGAAGTCAAGTCAAGCTATGTCGTATCCACTTTCTTCCAAGAAAGGAAATGGCTGTTTCCACTTCACTAGGTAGGGTCCAAACGTCGTCTTAAATAGGCGATTGAAAATTCAGATCATGACATAAGGAGTTGGAAAATTCACTGATCTCTTAAGCTTGGACCAAAAAGATGGGGATGAGAAAGAAGCTAGAGTATCACGTTATTCAACATGAAAAGGCAAAACTCTTCGAAAAGAATGGTCTTGAGAAAGCGAGGGTGAAGATTCAAAGAAATAGAGATATCCCTATCATGTGATGATTGTTAAGATCAGTAGAAAGGACAAAAATCACATGGAAAGAAGCAACAATTGCTTTATTTCCGCTCGTGCGAAAGGAGCCTTGGGACATTTTGCATCAAAATATTGTATAGAAGAAATTGAATTTCGTTCTTATCCAATCATCACCCAGAATATTCAGACAGCATACGGTGATTTGCCGCAAATGTCATTCGACATATCAAAACTGACACTAGTCTCTTGGTACCAGTTACATGTCCATTTATTATCCTTATCTAAGCCACGACTCTTTGTCAACAAAATAGTAATTGATGGTGGACGTGTCATCGAATTTGTACGTAGATATATTACACACCTGATTGGCGAAACCGACTCCACAACCCAGTAATATCCTTCCAATGATGAGCATTGCGAGGTCCTGAGCAGCTGTGTTCAGAACCACACCGACTATGAAGAAGATTCCCGCAATGAGCATGGTTGGCTTCCTGCCGAGTCTTCGGGTAGTATATGATGCGAAGAAAGTCGCGATTAAACCAGCAAGGTAGAGGGACGATGTGAACAGCTGCAGGCCTTGGTTATCATATTTGCAGTAATTACTGTCGATTGTGGGATCCAGAGATTTACGGTAGACGACAGGGAAGAACTTCTTCAAGAAATGGGACATAGAGGTGACTCCCCCTGTTCATGCCAAGATAAATTAAATTAAGCTCTGCTCTGTGTCTCAATATACAAACAGTTGATGAGTGGCTGGTTATAGATGTAATCAGATAAGCCATTGCAAGTTCACGATGAGCTAAGTTGCTCTGATCGTGTATGCAGCTTAAAAGCCAAAAAACTTGAGTTCTTCGTTAAGTGAATGATTCCTGTAACTGACTTTCTGCTTGCCTGTATCATTAAAACAGAAACGAACACTAGAAAAGTAGTTTCATGAATTGAAAAAGTAAAGTATTGAAACCTATCAGAGAAGCCAGTAGGAAATTCAAACATTTCTTTGAAAACAAGTAGCTCATTGTCAAGGTCAGGGAAAGACTGCACATCCAATTTATTATCAGCTACCTCCAACCAATTCATGAAGAAAACCTAAAGTTCTTCATATTGAAATTCGCCTCACGGCCAAGCTTATGAATATTGACGAGATGTTATTTGTTCTACTTCAGGACAATGTCCAATCAATCGAAATAATAAACGGGAAGATACACATCACATCTACAAGCTTCTTCCTAAAAATTATCCAAAGAAACATCCAAGCAAAAAAGGAGGACAGCTTTAAGGATCAGATCATTCAACTGCAGAGCAGTGGAGAGTCAGGACAACCATCACTACCATCACTGTATAACAGAAACTACGAAGGAAGACCTCAGATACGTACCGGAAACGCCGACGTCGTAGCCGAACATGAGGCCACCGGTGGCTGCCATTATGCAGGAGATGACCACGATGGGCGTGATCTTAGCCTCGAACTCGCTCCCCGAGGGAGCCACCGCGAAACCTCCCGCCGGCATCTTCAGAAGCTCCAACACCAGAGGCTAAACACTTCAACAACTGAAGCTTAAAAGCTGTGGGTTCTAGCTCCTCCTTATCTCTCTGTCTTCGATGCAGAACACTCTCCGTCACAAGTGTTGTAGAAGGAGGAGGAGAGAGAGACCGTTATGGTTTGTTTGTATTTCGAATCGTTTCGGAGCGAAGGGGTGGGTTTTATATAGAGGCGGGGGCTGATGGCGGGGAGCGGGGACCACCACCATCAGGATCTCGCCACGTGGCGTATCTGGGGGGATAAGGAGGAGTCCTGGCTCTGGATTTTTAGTCCTACGCGACGGCTGGTAAGTCAAAGAACGGATCTTTCAGATATTTGGATAATTTCGAACAGTTGTCGGCCTCAAATGTGAACCCGACTTTCTGCACGAAAAAGGATACCATTTTCGATCCTCCATTTCTAACAACAGCACAAAGAATGCTCTCAGAAAATAACCATCGGGAAAACTATTCAAAATGCAAGATATAACTTAAATATCTCATAAAAATGAAGGTTATTTTAAAAAATGACTATGAGGGCAAAACAGGTATATTCTCCGCTTAAATATTGTAAACACACACGTGTATATGTATGTATCTTTTTCCCATAAATTACGGGTGAGAATTTATGTGATAAAAGAAAATACGGATAAAATGGGATTGGTATAGGAAAAAAAAAAGAAAGAAATTCAAAACACACGTGCGATTTTGTCCCTGTGGCGAATGCCACGCGGTCCCTGGGACGATGGTTGAGACTAATGTGGTCTTCTCGACTTTGACACACGTGGATACAAAAATAAAAAAAAAATAATGTTTGAGAAGTATAGCCCAATAAATATTTTCTTCGTGGTCCACCAACCGACAATTGGGCCAACTCATGACTTTTTTTTTTCACGAGGGTGATTACTGCAATCTTCCCGGTACAATTTGAGTCCGGAGTATTATATGAATTATTAAAATTTCAAATATGCACTATAAGATTTATGGTGACATAATATAATCAAATTATATTGATTTCATACAATCTCCTTATCAACTTTCATATACTTACCGTTTTCAAATAATCGAATTTTACATTTTGAGATTTGACACTAAAAAATATGTATATTTTTTAAATTCCACGTAATTTTGATATTTTCCTACTAATAATACTTCAACTGAACGCAATTCTAGCCACCTGCGTGATGATTTTTACACGGGGACAGGAGCAAGACAAAATGGGCACACGGCAATGACGGCCACTGGGGATCGGTATAGCTCTCTCGAAGCGACTACTCCCCTTGACCGCTAGAGGAAAACAGTGACCAAACGACCTCGGTAAGAACGACAGATAAATGTATGGATACGGCTTTTGTAATTTCCCTGTCGTGCGCTTCGAAAACTAGCGTGCGTGCGTACGTAGAGCAGAGCCGATGCCAAACGTGCACACTTAAGATTTTGCGAATTCCGTTGGCGATGTAAGCACATCTCATCGGCTGTTCGTGTCAAATAAGTCGCTCCATCTACTTGGAGGCACCGAAGTTGACCTTCATTCAATGGGGGTGCCTAAAACCGTGCAAGCAAGTTGGGTCGGTCGATCCGCGCCAACATAAAAGGAAGGAAGACAAATCGGCTGGGAAAAAGGACGCTTGCACATCCATCTGAAGGTTGTCGTCTTTGATTTTTCCTCTTCATATTCATGCACAAAGTCGTAACATTAAACCCGTTTTCTTTTTTCCCTTAATTTCTTCCTATTTGTGCCGACACACACGCAAGTAATCCGCGCTCGATACAAACGAATTGTAATTAATTGCATCGTAGAGGTCATGATATCCAATTAACAGCATGCCCAGTACGAGAGTTAACCTCAGGTAATTGGTGAAAAAACATCCATGAGGTTCTTTCAATCGATCACTGTTCACGGGAATTTCTTCGTAATTAACTATACAGTTCACTCTTTCGTGCGGGTCGGCGCCTATAGAACAATAATTGTTCCCGTCCAGCCCATCGAGGAACAACAGTTCGGGCCCAGGAATCTCGGCCTTATTGGTGGGCCTCGACTCGAGTTGTCGGCTCATATTACGACATGTGCGACGGTACAACATAACTCGACCGACAGTTGTTGCCCTGCTGGGTTTTCTTACCCCCCCGATGAATCATTGTGGCACTTGGCCTACATGGAAGGCATATTACGACAATGCTTGATTTGAGAACTTCCAATGTATCTCCTTCTTCTTGGTAAAATTTTTGATTTCGAGTTTATATAAAAAGTAGGATTTTATACTTTAATATACTCGTCCTACTTATTTGTGGATCTATTATTAGGATCCGTTAGATTTATCGATATCAAATATCATATACCGAAAAAATATATTAAATGTTTGCGACCATGAGTATCTCATGTTATTACTAACCACAAATCTGAGAATTTTCTGTAATTTCATTGCAGTAGTGTTTTCTTTTTTGTTTTTTTGTCTGGATAGAATGATGAGTAAGTATTTCCGGACTAAGCGCTAAGGATACAACCCATGTGTTTTAACGATTGCCATCTCAGATATCAAAGGTGTCGTCCATTAGCCACTCAGTAATGTCAAATCTGAGATGACATTGTGTCTCATCCTTTTCCCTACATCTCTGATTGTCCGTTCTCTGGCATGTCCTGCCCAACATTACTCTCAGATCTGCTCGTGCCTTTGCATTACAGTTTATACTCCTTCTAAGTTACCTGGAAAACTTACTATTATAGTTGTGACGGAACCTAGCCAGTGGATAGGGCTCGATTTGCTTCAGTTTTCGAGTGTAGGTAGGAAGTCAATTTCACTTTCGGTTTTGCAAACTAGATCCGGGTTTGATATTCTCACTACCACCACAAAATAAAAGCATCCAACGGATCCAGCCACCTCACGAAAGTCATAGGCCGCGTCGTATTTCTCTGTAAATTGCATATCCACATCCTCGACTCACCGTACGAGTTGAAGGATTATTAAATCCACGTATATTTACCGTCCATCTCATTTATAAATTCTAATTTTAATAACTCACTAATATAATATAATCGTATTACAATAAGTCATTAAACATGTCATCATCGCCATGGCATCAGTCCACCATATATTATACATAATATATATATATATGATGATAAGGGATTGTGTGACTCGGCCAGCCCCTTCACCTTCTTCCAGCACCATGATTTTTTTCATTTCATTCAGGAGATTTCATATGTACGTGGAGGAATTAATTTTTTTTTTAAAAATTGTCTTACACCCATGAGGAGTTGCGACTCATGTGTGCATTTAGAAAATTTAAAATTCGAATAAACTCACCTTGTATATTCATATAATTTTTTAAATTAATTTTCTAACATGAAATTCACATATTTCAATTAAAAAAAAGAGAGAGAATACAGTGCTGTTATAATTAGAATTTTTTTTTCTCCCACATGTTATTCACGTTTGGGGAGGACGACAGCAGCGGCACGTTTTTTGTTTTTTGTTTTTTTCTCTTTTCCTTTCTTTTTTTTTATGATAATCAATTCGGAGAAATTCGCAGCCACGGGTAGTCACCGCCTTAGCTAATGGCCAAGTTCATCCTTTGTCTCATTTCTGGGAATCCACTCCCTGTCTGGTGCAATGGATCTGGCCGAGAGCAAGGCATGCCTATGCAATTCACACGGCAGAGGAAATTGCCCCTGTTCCTCTTGAGCGAGGAAAAGATGGATTCCACCATTCCTTCTCGCCACTCCGGGCTGGCTAGTTAGTTACCTTTCCATGCTGCACCGATCAACCATTGACGGTGACCTAGCCTGCAAAGTTTTTAAGATCTGTATCTGTCGTGGGTGTCATGCCGTGCATGCGTATGCTTCCTCGGACCTCACCAGCGATGGATACGCATCGATTGGGAACCGTTTGCTTGCATTAATTCCAGGTATGCAGGCTTGTCCGAATTATCCCCGTAAAAATTCCATGTAGACTTGGTAATTCACAACGGACCACGACGGGGCTTCCTACAGCAGAGAACCATAGATAAGCCCACGAATTATATACATGCACCCCCCCAGCCTCCTCTCTCTTTCTCTCTTTTGTTTCTTCCTCGAAGCAAAATCTCCGATCACATCTTTTTAAGGTGAAACTCTCATACCACATGGAAGTTCATTTCTAGACCCAGTTGGCCCTAAAAAATAAATTAAAAAAAAAAAAAGAAATTAGACACGTGAGAATTAACATAGATGGAAGAAATCATTGATAATTCGGACAGAATGAAGCATCAGGTAGGTAACCTTTGACAATTATTGAATACCGGAGCCATAATTCAATGCATGACAATTACATGTATATACATATACATATATATTAACGATAAAGGAAATAGTTAGAACGATATATATTCTTTTTTTAATATATTTTTTTCAGAGTGAGCTTCTCGAGAGGAGCTCGAGGAAATTTGTGAGGAAAGAAAAGAGTTCTACTGAAATTTCATGGGATTTGCGACGAAACTCCGTCTCCCCTTCGAAACTACCGAAGGACCCTCGCAGCCTGCTACTATTCCCTGCGAGAAACATCATTGCGAGGTTCGTTTGTTCCTCGAAACTCGACCCATCATGAATTGAAGGCTGGAGGGCGAGAACGAAAAAGGTACTTCACCGACTCCGAAGCATACCCGCATGTAACGTGTGGTTGATTCGATTCCCCACTTAGTTACTCCCTAAATTATCGTTGCTCCGACCAATTGGGGTTGTTTACTTCAAGTCATTCACTGTGATTACGAACTTGAAAGTAACCCTTCCAAGCCAACCAGAGTGCCGATTACAGCTAGCTCACATCTAGACTCGACTTGGACATGGTCAAGCCTCTACCACATGGACACATCGATTGTGGGGAAGAAAGTCCGCCAACGGAAAGGGCATATGGGGAAAAAAAGTGAGAGAGAGAGAGAGAGAGAGAGAGAGAGAGAGATTCGAATAGCCGCGAAGATGGTAATATTGTACTCTTTCGAAAAAGGAGAAATACTGAAAATCATCACAAAACCGTGTTTATTGAAATTAGTAGGTACACTCTGACGACAAATGTGTCATCAACCCGCGAGGCACGAATTCCCGTTTGAGGGCAGTCTGAACTCTTTCATCGACAAACGCGTAGTCAATTTACTCTACCGCGTGAGTGAGCACCTTTTTGCAATGGGAATCCAACACCATGAAACTATAAAAAGTATAATTTTTAAAATGAAATCTGAGAATTGGTACAAGTACTAACTCATCAGCTTATGAATTTAATGAATAATATTAATAATATAATATTACTAATAAATTTACGTAATATTATAATTTATAATAAAATTATTAATATAGTCGTTACATTAAATAAAAATTTACACATAAAATATAAATATAAATATAGTAAAATCAAATAGTTATATTATAATAGATATTTATTTTTTAAATTTTAAGTTGGTAGATTTTCTCACCGATTCAATTAGGTTCATTGATCAAATTAGAAACAAGTCAATTCAACCAGACTTAACCTCATTGAAAGTACAATTGGATCTTTTATACAGCCGAATGGGGTGAATGACCGGTTCTCAGTTGAACTGGTCAGATTGACATGCTCAACTAATTTTTAAAACTATAATAAAAAATTATTTAAATTAGGCAATTAAAAATTCTTTTAAGGGAAAAAATCACGGACAACTTGCCATTATTTTCATTATTGTCTATTTGCTTATGGAATCAATCGAAAATCGCGTTGGCCTCAGTGAGAATTAACTCAGATGGATCGCACATAATATATACGTACATTCAATAAATAACTTGCGAGCATTTAGATTTAATTTATCTAAATCGATAAAAGGCATTCAAGACAAGGAAAGCATAATTCACGTTCTATATAAAAAAATTGGGGAAAAAGGGGAAAAACAAAACTGCGCCGACGCGTTGGTTGAGACCGTCAACGTCCCGTCTTCAAACCACGATTTTGCCCCCACCGACCCGAAGTTATATAATTTATTTTATCATATTTTAATTATGTTAATTTTATCCCCAAAAAAAAAGCTGCACCCATTTGTCCACGTTATAATAATCAGATACGAGCTATATATATATATATATATATGTCCATATGCACACACGTTTAAGCTATATAGCTCTCATATAAAAATCTTGCAAAACTTATAATCTCATTACATTAGACAGAGTCCCATGGATTGCCAAATTTAGACTTCTGTTCATGGTTATTAATTTTTATTTAATAATAATAATTATTATTATTATTATTTAGCTGTCAACGAGGACAGAGGGGACCACATGGACGCGGATAACTATAATGAATAAATGATAGATGAGGTGTGTTTGTAATTATGTTATTTTTAATTTAATAATTAAGTGATTGTATACATGATTATTATTATAAAATTTTTTATATTTTTTTATTTCATACTTATTCTACCATATACTAAATTCACGAAGTTTTTATATAATTAAAAAAACAGCCCTCTAAAGCGAGAGAAAGGCGTGGGAAAGGGAAGAAAACACTATATATATATATATATATCTTAACATTAATATGTATATTATATTATATTATATTTTTGAATAATTTTGTGATTGTTTTTTTTAGGGTTGATTTTTTTTAGGATTCTTTAAGATTTTTTTAAAATATTAAAAATTTAAACATAGGACATTAAAAAAAACAAATGATGCCACCTGGGCAACGGACGCTCGTACCAATGACTCATTCCGACGTGAACCTCAGAACGCTGTTTCTACCGCACGATGACGCACGAGATGGTGACTTAATCAGCTGCACATGTGTCCTATTTCTGTGTGCGGTTCCTACATATACTACGTCGTCTTGACATGTAATCATTGACTACTCTTCTCTCACGTCTCTCTGAGTAGTGTCCGTTAGAATATCATTTCTTCCCGACAGGGAGAATAAAAAAAAAATAGTGAGCGCACTTCATTCACATCGAGGTAATTTATTACATTCTTTAAATTAAATTTCCAAGCTTAAATCTCTCGTAAAATGAAAAAAAAAATCTTCATCGTGGGAAGTTTAATGTTTAATGAGTAGATTCAACTTAAGCATCGATTAGTCTAATTTCACCTAGTTCTGAGTATTGCGTTGCACAGATGAGATGAGGGACTAACTTGGACTCTGCATTGGGTGGATGAGTTAACCGTAGTTGATCGGAATAGCTTCTAATTAGGCTAATCTACATGGAATATGGTGCTTTATGGCTATTATTCCAATAATAAAGCGTGTGTAAAGGATGAAATTCCTTTATTATTATTATTATGATGTTTGTGGGTAAGAAATTTTCCATCTTCAAGAACCCATGTTGCAGCAGCACGGGTCTCTTTCCTTCACCAAACGTTCCATTTTGGCTCTCACAAATAGAAAAAAAAAAAAGTTCATATTGAGATAATTTTTATTTTTCAATCGTTCATCTAATTATAATTAATTATAATTTATTAAATTTTTAGATCTAATGACAAGTGTTTGAAAAAAAAAGGACCGGCAACAATCAATCGTCTCCTTCCGAGGAAGATGGCCCCACGGTCCATGTCAAGTTGCCACGGAGAACCTGCAACTTTCCATATAAGAGAGCTTCATGCTCCTCAAAGAGCACAGAGTCCTCCGCCTCCCCATCAGTCAGAGAACCAAGAAACTCAGTCCCAAGAGGAAAAAAAACACGTCCCTCACCCTGTATTATCCCTTCCCTCAACCAAGAGTACCTTCGGGTTTTTCGATTTTCCTGAAATCAGATTCGGGGTCGGGCGGACGGTTTCACAGCATGGCGGGGGTGTGCTGTGTGAGCTGTAAGAGCGAGAAGAAGGGAGTCGAGCACGCCGGTGCCAACGGGAGGAAGAAAAGGATCAAGGGGACGGTGAAGCTGATGAAGAAGAACGTCCTCGACCTGAACGACATGAAGGCCTCGATCTTCGACCGGATAAACGAGCTGCTGGGCAAAGGGGTTACCTTGCAGCTTATCAGTTCCGATCGTGCCGATCCAGGTCAGTCTTTCTGTGCTACACAATTGATCCTATGATTGGAATGCTTTTCCACCATCCTTTCGCTGTCGCTCAATGAGTCCCCACACTGAAAGATCGATTGGCTGAACCCATACTCACTTAAGAACGGAGGGAAAATGGACGAATGATCTTTTTCTCCCCATAGAAAAATGGCACCTTCCTTGCCTATATAGATGGAAAATTATCGCTTGACGTGTAAATTGACTAGCAGAAATTGACGAGAGAACAATGTCATAACTTCGAGAGGAAGGGGAACCACGAGGACTTGATAAGATCGTTTCATATGTAAATTCTTGCTCAATACTCTCCCAGAAATTGTCCCTTTCATTTCAACTTCACCACCTCTCCGCTAACCCCCAAAAGGCCAAAAACAAAAACAAAAACGAAGAGAGAGAGAGTGGCATGTGACTTTTTTGTCCGAACCAGCGTTGGTTTAAACTGAATGGAATATCAGCTTTTATACTTTTTCTGGTTAAATGTAAAAAGAAGAAGAAGAAGAATATATCCATTCCTTTATGTCGAAGTAATAGGAGTAATACTCGCATAAATTTTAGAATCTGAAAACTTAGTGGATCCCGAATAGTCCATCAATGGGCCGTACCTTGAGGGAATTCTTCTATTTCGAGGGGCGAAATGTAGATTTTTACCTTTAGGATTTGCTCGTGTTTACATTATGATCACATGGGATGATTTATGATTATGACAAGTACATGATCACTTTTAGTAAGATAATTATACCAAAACTCAAAAAGTTACGTGATTCAGTCATGGAATAGTTCACTAGATTGGGAAAGTTCATACGAGTCTCCCGATTATCTTATTTTGCATATATTGTTGGTAACCGCCTTTAGATATAAATTTGTTAGGGTAAATGTTTAATTATTTATTCACATCAATTAATTGAGATGATTAGATATATTTTCCTATTGGTATATTGAATTCGAATATTATGAATGAAAAAAAATTAATAATTGAAGAGTTTTAACGGTTAATGGGTCGACCAAATTCAAAATTTGATGAGTTAGTGCGAATTAAACTTATATCAGCCAATGCATACCGAAAATATGTTTTACTATGATAGCAAAGTGTTTTAACTGAAGATTGGATTGTTCCCCTTGTCAATGAACCAGCCAATGGGATGAGAGGGAAGCTAGGGAAAGAAGCGCACCTGGAGAAGTGGGTCACCAAGATCACTTCGCTCACGGCAGGAGAGTGCGAATTTGGCATCACTTTCGACTGGGATGAGTCGATGGGCGTCCCGGGAGCTTTCATAATCAGGAACCACCACCACAGCCAACTCTTCCTCGGGTCGGTCACCTTGGAGGACGTCCCGGGCCACGAGGGTCCCATCAAGTTTGTCTGCAACTCCTGGGTCTACCCGACCCGCCGGTACAAGTACAACCGCGTATTCTTCTCGAACAAGGTAAGGTCGACAAGAAAATGTGGGTTATTATCCAGTCAGATGGTAGAATTATTATTACATGTTCGACTTTAAACAAGTCATTATCATTTCGTGGTTGATTGATAGAATTAGGGGGACCGACTTAACGTGCCTGCCCCGACAATTGCCTTTGTGATCACTATCACACCATAGTAATCAATGGAAGTTAATTTATGTGAGAAATCGAATAGTTTGATGAACATGTCATCGTGTTTGTAAAGTCAAAATATAGATGCATGTGTGATCATTTGTAACTTATCAGTACCTTCGGTTGTAAGTATGGAAGTTTGACCTCTTTTACCAGTCCTATCTTCCACAACAAACGCCGGAGCCGCTACGTCCATACCGGGAGGAGGAACTCATCAATCTACGGGGAAACGGATCCGGGGAGCTCAAAGAGTGGGACCGGGTTTATGACTATGCCTACTACAACGACCTCGGGAGCCCAGACAAGGGGCCCGATTACGCGAGACCTGTCCTGGGTGGATCCCAGGATTACCCGTATCCTCGGAGAGGGAGGACCGGCCGGAAACCAACACGAACTGGTCAGCGGTTCATCTAAGCTCGAGTTTTTGCTATGCTGCAGGCTGAAACTATGGGGATCTTTTCTTTTCTTCTTCCTGACTGACTATGTTTTTCTGTACAGATCCACATTCAGAGAGCAGGCTGCCACTACTGAGTTTGAACATTTATGTTCCACGAGACGAGCGGTTCAGCCATATAAAGTTCTCTGACTTTCTCGCCTACGCTCTCAAGTCGCTGGGCCAGGTTCTGATCCCTGAGATATCGTCTCTTGTCGATAAGACGTTCAATGAGTTCGACACCTTTGATGATGTGCTCAGCCTCTACGAAGGAAGCATCAAGCTCCCCAACGGATTGAAAGTCAGGAAGCTCAAGGCGAGAATCCCCTGGGAGATGCTCAAGGAGCTTGTCCGCGATGATGGCGAACGGTTCCTCAAGTTCCCAACACCCGATGTGATCAAAGGTAGACACGATTCTTTGCCCGCTTTGGGTATAGAAAATCGGGAAAGTTTCTTTCAGTTTCCGAGTAGAACTACTTTCTGGGTTCTCCATAAGATGAAGTTGTAAGTTGGACCGGATAACTTGTTCTGAATAGTGTCATGCATAAATGAGTGCAGCGGATAAATCTGCATGGAGGACCGACGAAGAGTTCGCCCGAGAAATGCTCGCGGGAGTGAACCCGGTCGTCATCAGCCGTGTTCAGGTAAAAGCGAATCTCGAATCGATATAGATCGATGCAGAATATTCTGTGGCAATCGTGTCTTTAATACATAACAATGAATATGCAGGAGTTTCCACTGAAAAGCAGGTTAGATCCGAAGGAGTACGGTGACCAGAACAGTTTGATAAGGGCCGAGCACATCGAAATGAACATGAACGGCCTCACCATAGATCAGGTAATCCCAGTTTCCCACGCCTGAACAAGAAGAATTCTACAGCTTAGCAAATAAAGGCTTTTGATTTGATTCCCGTATTTTCTGATTGCAGGCGATTCAATGCAATAAAATGTTCATTCTAGACCACCACGATGCAATAATGCCATACCTGAGGCGGATCAACTCAACGAAGACGAAGATGTATGCGACCCGAACAATCCTTCTTCTGCAGGATGATGGCACGCTGAGACCACTGGCTATCGAGCTGAGCCTTCCACACCCACAGGGTGACCGCCACGGCGCTGTCAGCAAGGTCTTCACTCCCGTCGAACAGGGAATTGAGGGCTTAGTGTGGCAGCTTGCAAAGGCTTATGTCAGTGTGAACGATTCCGGTTATCACCAGCTTATCAGCCACTGGTAAAATGTTTCGACCAAACTACGTTACCAGCGTTAAAGAGGTCGATTGAGTGTTAATCAGGTCTCGGGATTTTAATTTTGGTATCAGGTTGAACACTCACGCCGTTATAGAGCCATTCGTGATTGCGACAAACCGACATTTCAGCGTTCTCCACCCGATATACAAGCTCCTCCATCCCCATTTCCGTGATACAATGAACATCAACGCATTGGCGAGGCAGATTCTGATCAACGCAGGAGGAGTGCTCGAAAACACAGTCTTCCCAGCCAAGTTCTCCATGGAAATGTCATCCGTCGTCTACAAGAACTGGGTCTTCACTGAGCAGGCTCTTCCTGCTGATCTTCGCAAGAGGTGACATCGGAAGCCCTTCTGTGATAATTTGTGTTTCTGTTTAACGAGGGAAATCATGCAGAACTAAGGTATCGTATCTTCTGCTCTTTTTGGTTATTTCCAGGGGAATGGCGATTCCCGACTCGAGCTCTCGGCACGGGCTCAGGCTTGTGATTGAGGACTATCCATATGCAGTTGACGGGCTCGAGATATGGTCAGCCATCGAGACCTGGGTCCAGGACTACTGTTCCTTCTACTACAGCACCGATGATTCGGTCCGTGGCGACTGGGAGCTCCAGTCATGGTGGAACGAGATCCGGAACGTTGGCCATGGTGACAAGAAGAACGAGCCGTGGTGGCCCGAGATGCATACACGGGCCAAGCTCACCCAGACTTGCACAACCATCATTTGGGTTGCTTCGGCCCTCCACGCGGCGGTCAACTTCGGCCAGTACCCTTATGCCGGGTACCTCCCGAACCGGCCGACAATAAGCCGCCGGTTCATGCCCGAGCCAGGGACCCCGGAGTACGCTGAGCTCGAGTCCGAACCAGACAGGGCATTCCTGAAAACGATCACGGCTCAGTTCCAGACGCTCCTCGGTGTGTCCCTGATCGAGATCCTCTCACGGCACTCCACCGACGAGTTCTATCTCGGGCAGAGGGATGATGATTCCCAAGATTGGACTTCGGACCATGAGCCGAAGGAGGCGTTCCGGAGGTTCGGGAAGAGGCTAATGGAGATCGAGAACCGGATTGTGGAAATGAACCAGGATGATAGGTGGAAGAACCGGGTCGGACCCGTGAAGGTGCCGTACACGCTGCTCTACCCGAACACGTCGGACTACTCCAGGGTCGGAGGGCTCACCGGCAAGGGAATTCCGAATAGCGTATCAATATAGATCATTGGAGTCTTAGATACCTACCTTCCTCAATTCCGAAACGTCTAGTCCTTGAAGCAGAATCCTCCAGTTAGGTGTAATTGTATCAATTAAATATTTTCTTTCAACCAATAAGAAAAATATCAATTGAATTTGGTTCAGATAATAAGTTGAGAATAAAATTATTATAATAATTTTTTTCCTTAGTATGACATCATGTTATCCAAGTTGCAATTGGGCTTGGCAGTGGAGGGCCCAAATGTTTCTTGAGCCTAAAAGATTAGCATGCGTAAGACAACGTATCAAAAACTCAATTTCCAATTGGTCCCAACCCGTATCACCTTATCCACTCTCACATCCTCCTCTCAACTTCTCTACCACACAAGCGTTCCCTTCTCGCTTTTATCATTACAACCAAAACACTATCCTTACCTTTCGACGGTATCAGATCGCACACAATCAATCCTCAGACCACCACCATGGTGGCCATGGCGACCCAAGCCTCCCTCTTCATCCCCGACCTGAAGTCGGGCGAACGCGTGGCCGTCCCGTGGAAGCAGCCTTCCTCTCTTGTGGCCTTCACTGGCTCCTCCAGCTCCAGGACCCTCAAGTACTCCAGGGCGTCCATAAGGGCCGCTGCTGCCGAGGGTGCCGAGGCTCCGGCCAAGGAAGAGGCGCCTGTTGGCTTCACCCCGCCTGAGCTGGACCCCAACGCCCCGTCCCCGATCTTCGGAGGCAGCACCGGAGGCCTCCTGCGAAAGGCTCAGGTTAGTTGGTTGTGATATTTGCAGTTAAGTAAGTAGCTTATTGTAGTCGAGTAAAGCCGGTGTATGTTTCACTCCGACCGAAAGAAGTTGAGAAATCGTGCCATCGGGCCATCGTCAACTAATCAGTCACAACTCGCCTTAGGTGGAGGAGTTCTACGTGATCACGTGGGATTCGCCGAAGGAGCAGATCTTCGAGATGCCCACCGGCGGAGCGGCCATCATGAGGGAGGGGCCGAACTTGCTGAAGCTCGCGAGGAAGGAGCAGTGCTTGGCTCTCGGGACCCGGCTCCGGTCCAAGTACAAGATCAAGTACCAGTTCTACCGGGTGTTCCCGAACGGGGAGGTTCAGTACCTCCACCCGAAGGACGGGGTCTACCCGGAGAAGGTGAACCCGGGCCGCCAAGGAGTCGGCCAGAACATGAGGTCGATCGGGAAGAACGTCAGCCCCATCGAGGTCAAGTTCACCGGCAAGCAAGTCTACGACTTGTAAGTTGTGAGCTGAATGGAGGGGAGGGAAGAATTCGTGATCCGATTCCGAGGTTGTGCTGTATGTACGTTCCATGACTAAATTGTGAACTTCTATGTACTTGAAATTAATTCACGTTTTCATCGATTTGGAAGTGAATTTGCTTGGTCATGAACAGGTACGCAATGATTCAGATGCTAGACCATATAATTTCCCGGATTGCAACTGGGATCGTTCCTTCAGTACCATATTGCTTAGAATCCTTCTGCTGGGACAGTGCCACTCGCGATTTAACAAGGCTAAACTGAGGCAACTTAGGACCCGGAATTAGTAATGTAGATCTGTTACAAGGAAAAATCCATGATAGAGACTAGAGAGCCATGCATCATTAAATGCTTGTTAAGATAATCCACGTTGAATTGCTGGAAAAGTGTGCCCGGATTGATTCCAATCTAAAATCAACTCTTAACTGTATTAATGGAGCTATACTCTCTCTCATCCATTGAAATCAACCCCAGCTCAAGAAAGACTCGGATCAAGACACGAGAATTCATCACCCAAAAAGGTATTTTCAAAACCTGGTGGAGAATCGTGCTCAGGTATCTCCAACCACGATCCTGATGGTCGCAAAGGTAGATTAGTCTGCATTGGTGGAGTTAATAAAATTTCTTTAATAATTATATAAGAGATATTTTAAATTTAAAAATAAAAATAAATGATATAAAAAATTATATAATAATAATAATCAAATTTCATAACCTTTTAATTGATAAATGAGAAAGGGCAATATCCAAAATCTACATTATTTGAAAGTTTAACATAATTAGCAATGCCTGCCAGTAATTTCCAGCATGATTCCGTGCTTTTCATACATTCTTACCTTTATCAAAGCATTGAAATTAAAATTATTTTATAAATTTAATTTTTAGTATAAAATTTATATATTTTAGGTTTAATAGTTCTTATATTATAAAAAAATTATTTTAGGAAACAACAAAACAATCAAGTAAAAAAGAGAGAGAGAGAGAGAGAGAGAGAGAGGAGGATACAGGACTGGTTTGATGTGAAAGCCGAGAAATATCGAAGTTAATTAGTACGGCAAGGGCAATTGAAAATGACGTCAAGTGAAGATGTGACTGATTGGCAATTTAAAAAAAAAAGAAAAAGCTGGAATTTTTTTTTTGTTGATCTGTGACCTCAGTCTCGGTGTAACTTAGGATCGATTCGTTGGACAATTGCTCATTTTATGGAGAGAAAGAACTTGACGGGCATCGTCGTCATCGACCCAACCACCACATATTTCTCTCCTCTTCTGACTGCAGATTGCCCCCACGACACCCGGCGACGTACTGATGCATTACGATCCTTATTGTTTATGGGGGGTTATCAGAAAATTAGGGAAAAAAAAGTTTATAATGAGTCTTGGTTATACGTATATATTGAATCTTGAGAATTTTCAAATGCAAATGGGGCAACGGTTTCCTCATCTTCCCTCCGAAAGTTCTTGAAGAGACACAGATCAAATCGTCCACGCTAGACCTTATTTTATAGAGGTGCGCCATTGACAACGAAGACAGCACAGTCTTTGAGCATCATTTTCCTTATTCTATTATGAACATATACCGACGACGACGTCTTTGGTGGGATCAATATTCACACGGAGTTACGCCCATCGATACCAACACCCACACAGACACAGACACACACACACACACACAAACGTTATGTTATATGCACAAGATCACGGTTGAGGTCCGATCCACCCACAAGCGTCCCCCGCTTTCCCACGGACTCGGATCGACTGCAGCGGGGATCAGGCACCGACCGTGGTGGGCGTCGGCATGGAATCGATTTTGCTTCTCGTTCGGATGAGAGCTTGGTGGTCTTCGCCTTCGGTCGGAGCCGCTGCCCAGATTTCCGGGATCGCTTTAGGCAGGTCACGGACGGCTTCCAACGCGTAATCCGCTTCCTTTGTCTTCGACGATTTCCGGACCTACGAGGCCGATAGGGTAAGGAAACACTCATGATCTAAGCTGAAATGTCGGGAAAATGTAATACTAGTGCAAGAGTGTGAAGATGGAGAATTACCAAAACCGTTTTAAGTCCTACGGTTTTGCCGGCGGCCACATTCCGGACGTTATCGTCAAGAAACAACTGCGGAGTAAAGTAAACCAAAACGATGGGTTTTGTTAATCGTTAACGAATCTATGGGTGCAGTGAAATGGCAGAGCAAGACGCGGCTAGTCTTTACCGTGCGTCGGGGATCGATATTGGCCGCCCGGAGTGCGATTTCCATCGCCTCCAGGGACGGCTTCAGGATGACGGGGAACTCGTCGGGACGGTTGGAGTTGGGGAGGTTTGGGTTCATCGTCTCGAAACAGATGATCTGATCGAAGCAGCCCTCCAGTTCCAGCCGCTTCAGAACCCTGATGGCGTGGGCTCTGTCGGAGTTCGTGAAGATCTGCAAAACACACACACACACACACATAGCGATCGATCTAAGTATGAGCTTTATTCGATACTTTAAATTTAGCAGTTTTTAAGGAAATTTGCTTCTGGTGTCGGAGACTAACGATTTTTCTCTGCGGAATGGTCAGCAAGAGGTTTCTGAGCTGAGGGTCAGGCTTGATCAAGTGGTACGGCAACCTTCCGTGTACGTAACTGCTCGTTCAGAGAAGAAAGATATCGTCAATGGAAGATCGGGGAAGCTTCAACAAGCTAATTAGGACCAAACAAGTAACGCTTTCATATGTAAACACACATATATACCCGTGGTAATCATCGGCATCGATGTCGTAGCCCAATGCCTGCAATGAACAGACGGAGATCAGTGAAATCGACCATCGCTAGAGAGGAAGGGATAGAGATTCATTACCCGCAGACCAGCAAGAGAGCTTCCGTAACTTCTGAACAGCTCGACGCGGAGGTTTGAAGCTTTGCTGGCTGCAAAACCGCATTTCTCGACGAGATAGTCTGTGTTGCAGAAACGACGAAATCAGCATAAATAGGGAATTCCAGTTGACCGATAGTTGGGTTGAGTTCCTGCGACTTCTGGTGAACTTACCATCGATGTTCTTCCTTAGAGCATCTGCGATTCCGGTCTTCGAGGAGTACAGGGTGTCGTCCAAATCTTCGCCGGTGAAAGGAATCAGTCAAAACAGAAAATCAGGGTCGCTGGCGGAGACGATGGAGAGAATAAGAACGCAAAGAACACGGGAAAACAAATGCAAATTACCGAAGACGAGGCAAGTGAAGGGGAATCCGACTTGCTGCGAGAGTCCATGGCTGCAGTTGGGACGAAAAAGGAGAGCAATGGAGCGCAGAGGGAGGGAGTTCTTGGAAGTCTGGTTGATGATCAAGAACAGGGGGAGGGAGAGACTCTATAATGGCGGACCAGGAGGTTTATTTATAGGAGGCATCCACCGTGGGAAGGAAGGCGTGGACAGATAAGGACAGCGCGCGTCTGAATCAGACTTTCAGAATAGGGGGAAACGAGTTGCGAACCGAGTCGACATGGGGCCCACGACAAGACGACAAGCGTGCTGGACGGAGCTCTCGTAACGAAATGACGAGAATACCCCTTTCTCGCCTCGCAAAGGACTGAAATCACAGGCCTGCATTCGGAAAAACGTAGATTCAACGGCATCTCGTTTGCATTCGATTTTTCCCCTTTATTTTTTCATGGGAAGTGAGAAATTTTATGATTAAAAAAATATTAATATACTCTTTCTATTAAATAATATTTGAATATTTGATACTGAAACAACAAGGACGGGAGAAAGAGAGCTCTTCTTATGAAGTCGAATGTGGTTAATGAGTGTTTAAATGTCATTTTTGCGTCTTGAACAAATCACGTTCAAATTTCAATGGGTGCATTTTGTGTTTTACCGAACACACATATTCATTTTAATTTATACATGAGATGCAAATTATAGAAATTAACTTGTGTATAAATAAAATTCGTGCAATTTCGAGACCTCCTTCAAATATATTTGCTAATGTAATTTTCATCCATGTAGAATAAAACTAGAAAAATGTCGATCATATAAATAATGGAGTTGAGAATTTGTCTTCATCTTATCTGTAACAAAAGCTGTCATCACAGTGAAATAATTAATACAAAATCCATAAACTTAATTAATAATGTTTTATCCTTGGAATATAAAAATAGATAATGTGGTGTGTGACCATTGGTTCACCCTGGTAGATGTTGACGATGATGATGATGATGATGATGCAACCCCCCGACCCACCACTGGAAGACTCCAAAATACCACAATAATTGCTCTTCAAATCACTATGATTTATTATTGGATTCCATTGATATATGGGAAGGTAAACTATTTTCAGTAATAAATTTTACTTATTAATAATATCTAAGTTTAGTGTAATAATAATATTATTAGTTTAATAATTAAAAAATTATAAATTTAATTATTATTATAAAATTTTTTTATGACTCTTTATTTATTTTAAATTTATTTAAAATTTATAAATATACTATATAATCCAAAAAAATAAAGGAGGAAAAACACTGTGACAACCCAAGTCTAGTTAATAAGTAGAACAAAAGCAACAGTGTGGTCGAAAGGACAAGGGAGCAGAAACCCAAAGTTTGTGTGTGGGGTGTTCCATATGCCCAGCAAAACGTGAAACCCGCAGCTGTACCCCCACACCCAGAACTTATTCCCCACGTGAAACTTGTATGTGCTTTTACCGCAAATTATACCCATATATATTTAATATTAATATTATTTGATGTTATAATAATTAATTAATTTATTAAAAATAGATTATGTTATTTATAATTCATTATTAGTTTTCCTAACATATTATCATCCGACCAAGTACCCTAGAGGCAATTATATACGTAAGATATATATTTATCGAGTATATGATTCTATCTCGATGTGGCCTCCCCTTGAATCCGATTCCGGTGTGACTGATCATTTTGCAAGAATTATGAATCTATTGCCCAAAAATAATTACGTTTGTGGCGCCACTTGGATACTCGATATCTACGAAACTGTGCGCTCTTAGATCGGTGGAATGCGTGTAAAGAGTTCTCGTGTGCTATGCGGGTCTTAGAGAAGCCGTATTGGGTTTCCCTTAGTGACATATCCAAATCCAAGAAATGAAGAGGACGAGCCGGATCGAGGGACCGAGTTTCCAAAGGGCCCGATCCGTGCGATGCCTTGACCCTCCGAGTATGATCTTAGTTGAATTATGCGATTCCTAAAGCTCCACAATTCGGTGGGTAAGGCTCGAATATGACCTAAGGGGAATTTACTAAATTTCTAGATCGGATAGCTAGCGGAGCAGAAAGGGAGCATCAATCATATCTGCGGATGAAGGGGGAGAGTGTAATGATATTTGTCATTAATTGTTTTTTCTATTTATATTTTCAAAGATGGCACGAAAATGCTGGTTTTCAGCACTCTAGCAACACATTAACATAAGATGCAAAGTACCTTATCATTTGAGAATTTAAAAAAAAAAATATATATATATATAGAGGAAAGATGAATTTTTAATATTAAACTAAGATATTTTACGTCTAATTTTAATTTTTATATATTTTTCTTCTATTATTATTTCTTTTTATACCTATTAACATGCTTTTTAATATTAAAAAAAAAAAAGAAAAGAAGGAGGAGGAGGAGAAAATATCTGGAGGAGGAATAAATTCCCTCAAGTTTCATGCGGGGAATATGTTCTTAAAGTGGGACCAAGTTATTTTTATTAATGTGGGGGCAGCTCCATAGTGCGAATTCTACCTTGTTGGGGCTCTTCACTGAACTAAATTCCAGTGGAGTTAACGGTATTTTCGATTCTGAATTTATTGCTCCAAAGTAATATAGTTGAGATTTCAACTTGATATGTTTAACCCTAGTCACGATGGATTTCTAGTGGCTTTCGATCCAACGAATTTCATTAAAAAAAAAGATCTTGCACCAAGCGAGGTAATTTTATCAACTATAATATATTTTTACACTCGAAGCATGTAGACTCTTATTAATGGAAGAACCTCTAGAGGGGCAAGCATCTGAGGTCCCTCAAGGAACCATCAGAGTAGCTAGTGATCGTGGTGGAGCGGAGTGTAGTGGGCACGTGAAGATTCGGACCTACTGTGTCCCTTCGGCCTGACGATCCAACCTGATTTATGATCTGCTGTGAGCCGGCTCGAGCTAGGAATGGCAATGGGGGTGCACCAGAGCGGTATCTGAGGATCCATGCCCTTGGGCCGTTGACCTGACGTAGTCCTTGACTCGCCACGGCCAGCTTGAGCCGATCCACGCCCTGACTCTTGCAGGTCGGGTCCAACACAACCCATCCCGTTTAAATTTTAGAAAGTAATATAATATTTACATATTTACAATAACATTATTAAAGAAAGTCAATATGATTAAAATTCACACACTTTTGATATAATAAAATAAATACTATCCAGTTTATTAAGATAGAGGCCTTAAAAATCAAGTAAATATATAATAAAATAAACCGATCGGGTCGGTCAAAATAGGTTAGAAGGCAGCCCGGAATAGCAAGTGATGAGTCCAACCGAGTCACAATTGACAGACAAAAGTCAGTGGATGAAGAAGGCTCATTAGTCAACGCCGGCGTCAGTCGGGTCACTGATCCTCAGCCTCTCTCACCCTAATATAGTTCGTCTTTGCTGCCCAGCTCCGTGCCATCAGACTCGTTCAATAGGATGTGGATGATCGCTCGCCTGTTTCCGCGTGTCGGCATTGAAGATGTCACCGTCGATGCTACCTTGGGGTATGTCATTGGTTGGATAATTCATATGGCCAAGTTTAGTTGCATTAAAGTTAGATTATAATGTACAAATCCTCTGATCAAGTTACTTTCTCGTAGCTGAAACAGGATGTCTGTCCGAATTATCACAGTGGATAACCGGGAGACATTACGTCTCTTGAAACATTGCATATTTAATTTTCACAACATGCTTTAAGAGATAATATAGATCAAGACACCCCACCGGAGTCAATACCTTGAACATTCCCAAGCAGAAGTTTAGTTTAGGTAGAGGGCCATGGTCAGAGAAGGCAAGCACAGAAGGATCAAAGCTCAGTTCAACCGAACAATAAAAGGGGGAAAAAAAAAGAGGCAAAACAAGAGGACTGTATTTCATTTGCAGTTTTAGTGTCTCTGTTCTTGTAAAGGGGGCTCCTTTCGTCTTGGTCATCCACCACTTCCCTCAGTCTTGGCCATGCCTGTTGGCACTTCCATAACCATAGATGAACCGGGCTGCCCCCTCGGTGTAAACATGAGTCTCGTTATCCAGTCTATCAAGACACACGAGCCGAGATGAGTAAATGCTTATACTAACAGAAGGCTTGAAGATGGAAAAGTGGACTAGGAAAAATGCGGCGCTTACGATTGTCTAACAGCTTTGCTTAAGGTGGAGGCTGATGTGAACGTTTTGCCATCAAAATATCTGTTCTCTCCTTTGATCCTCTGTTTTGTTCTGAGGTCAAGCTCCTCAGCAGTAAGGGAGAATGGTGAATCTGATGCCTGCAGTTTATGATCAATTTTTAGATGGGGACCTGTCTTGCTAAAACAAATATATATGTATATATATATATATGTTTGTGGGAAAGAATGCATACCATGACCCATCCCCAAGTATCAGCAAATGATGGAATATGAGCTGAGTAGGGAACAACATCTGCATTTCACAGTTACAATGAGGATCAGCCATCACATTTTTCATGAGGACCTCTTATCTCTTCCTTCTCTACAGCTCGGATTATGGAAAAAGGAGAGGAACGCGGAAGAAGGTATCAGCAATATGAAAGGACTTTACTGAGGTTCCTTACATTTGAAGATTTGTTTCAGAGTGTTGTAAATGCAAGAAAACACTTCAGTGTGGCTGAAAATTCCAGCTGGTCCTGCCTGCAGGAGTTAACACATATTACCAGTCTGATCAACTCTCTATGCATCAAATTCCCCTTTACCTCTCCCCCCTGAATTTGAACATGAAGAACACAAACCTGTGTGACAAATATGCCACCTTGAGAGAGCCTAGGCTTCACGATGCACTCATAGAAGGATTTTGTGTAGAGTTTATAGCAGGGGCCGCCTTCTATTGGGTCTGCAAGGTCACCTATGATCACATCAAAGCACTCATTCCGGCTTTCTAGCTCAGCCCTGCATAGGTGTGCAACAAAAATGCAGCTCATATTAAGTCTCTAATTTATTTGGATACCGGAATCAGGTGAACTATAGAAGTTTATCTCCCTTGCTAAGTTTTCAAAGTTCATACCTTGCATCATTGATGATAAGCTCTAGTCTCGGGTCACAAAATGCCTCCCTGTTCACTACTAAATGTGACTTGCAGAACTCCACCACTTCCTGCTTCAAATATAATGAACCATCCTTAATATACAGGTGCTTTCTCTAAGAATATCAGTATTTGGTGGCTACACAGCGTCTTACGGCTCTATTTGGTGGCTGTGACCAACTCGGTTTATCAGTCTCGATATATTAACTCTCCATCCCTTGTTTATTTTAAATTTCTTTAAACAAGTCCCCAAAGTCTCATTGCTAGTTCCTCTTAACACAAATATATTGGAAGGAACAGTGGAAGGTCTTACCTCATCGATATCACACATAGACACCTTCTCCACTGTCTTGTGCCTGAGAATCTCTCTTGCCGTGGAGCCTTCACCACCTCCCATGATGAACACTGTCTTTGGGCTGCTCAGAGAATCATTCATAAGCCTCAGCTTAGAAGAAGATCTTATACTGAAACTGACAGAGTCTTGACTGCCATGTCAGGAAAGGACAGGGAGAAAACTGGAGAACAGGTCAGGTTACCTTGGATGAAAGAGAAGTGATGGGTGAACAAGACACTCGTGGTAGATGAACTCATCAGTCTCTGCACTTTGGAGCTTTCCATCAATCACTAGAGCCTGCCGAGGAAATCGTTGCAGTCTCGAGATCATATCATAGTGGATTGGCAGCAACTGAGATCAGGGAAACTAGTATTTCGAATCTATGTACCTTCCCAAAGGGTTTTGTGTCCAATAGTGCAATGTCCTGGTATGGGGTAGCTCCTGTATGCAGTATACTACAGAGCAAAAGAGAATGTGGATCAATCAATGAAAGCCATATTGGAGAGAGAGTTAGCAGGCATTTCAAGTGGTTTTGGAGAAAGGAGACTTAGCAAGTATCTCAACTTGATTACATGAAGAATAGTTAAAGGAATATATATCCTCACTCTCTCTCTCTCTCTCTCTCTCTCTCTGTGTTGATTCAGCAAGACTGTCCTCCTGTGATGCTGAATTGTTTTGTCTGTTGGGAAAAAGTGTTTTGCACTGCGAAGGACATGGCAGCTATGTGTCTTTTACTTTGTGTTCAGGTGAATACATTCATTTAAGAGTGCTTTCGTAAATCTGCATGATGGGTGGGAAAGAGATGCCCCCATGAAAACAATGTCTAGAAGGGATGCATCCCTTCAAGGGACTGCAGAGAACAGGTTCTTACATATGCAAACACCTCAGCACCATGCACAGAAGTGAAATGGTCAAAAAACTGTCGAAAACATTTTTCATGGTTTGTTTCCATGGAAGAGTAAGAGAAGAGAGGAGCCGATGGGATAGAGACCTATTGAGAGCAAAGCACCACCGCAGGTTCTCTTCAATCTCCTCTTCATACCAGCAGCTCTTCCTATACCCGCTGAGGGGAGAGTGGATTTTCCCATTGCCATTAGAAACAGAGATATCACCCATTGCTCTATATCGCACAGCTATGTCACTCCCAGTCGGCACTCAGAGGGTTGGGGAAAAAGGTTATGAGGCAGGTGATGGTGAGCAATGCAAATGGTGGAGTGGATAAATATAAGAAGAGATGGGGAGAGAGTGTGGGCCTGAGAATTTCGGAGAAGTACTAATGATTTGGTCTGTTTCGGGGTCAGTAACTTGGGACATTGTTTTTCAAATCTTTCGAGATGTGTGTGTTTTTCTCGGAGGAAACTACGGAAATAACCAAATCCTCCTAGGCTTTTGCAACCGGTCAAAAACAAGAAAACTGGGTAGGGAAAAGTACTAATTATAGGTTTAAATTCATTATCATTTATGGAACTCCCTTAATACCTTTCCATGCCTTCTTTCTATCTATCTGGCCTCGAGGGAGCTTCGGAGATATCAATACTTCCACATGCCATAATCAAAATCTACATCAAGATGATGGCATTTTGCGATAAGGGATACTTTGTGGGTTCTAATACTCAGCTCATGGCACTTTGTTCGAGTTTGGGAGTATATCATTCTCTTTATTTATTCCCACCCCAATGATCTCTCCCCAGTGTTGCATGTGCAGAGCGCGAGCGAGAGGAAGAGGTGTGCCCTCCATGAATGGACTTGGGAATTGAGCAACTCCATGGATCTCCTCCCTTTTGTTTCTCGAAAAATATATAGAGGTTGGATTCTCTAGTGATCTTGAGGGCCTTTATTGGCTCAACGTTCCATCCACGTGATTTAGGATGAATTAAGCACTTTTAGTATTGTGATATCGTTAACCATTTTATATCAAGAGATTCTAAACTCAATTATCTTTCATCCCTTTATTCTCTCTTCATCCTTTCCCCTCTCAAATCCGTTGATATATATTCCTTGTAACCGAAAGATCCAAAATCAATCTTGCCATGCATAATGTTATAAATAAGCCGAGTCAAAATAAATGAATTCTATGAACCGCTCAAGATAGATATAATACGACAAATTCTGATGGACCGGTGTATGAGGAAGGACTGGATGCATGGACTGTCTTCATCTCACATACTCACGAGAGGCTGCCCAGACATGCTAGCCAAACTTTACCTCATCCATCTGCCTCGATCTTGTCGGTGCTTTCTCACGTAATCCCTACATGGTGGAAGGGTTTCATGAAAGGGGAAACCAGACAAAGGATGGAGATCATTAAAACTTGTGGGCATGCTCTTTTTTTTTTTTTCCTCCACCTTTTTGGGTTTGATTTTTGGGGCCAAAAAAAAAAGAAAAAGAAAAACAGAGGGAATGGGAAGAAGGAAGGGAGGCGTGCGATGGAGATAATGATGCCATATTCTCCTGTTAGCTCAAAAAGACGGACTGTGGATGGAAGGCGTGCTATGCCTTTGCCCACTCATCATCACTATCACCATGGACCATCATCTAACCTAATTAAAGAGAAAAATAATAATAATTAGATAAAATCAATTCTTTAGAGCATTGTATTATTTACCGGGTTGACCCGAATTGATCTTGAATAGTTGATGTCGATCGTGACATACAACAGTTAGAAATTTAAGATGAGCAAAACACCTCATTTACGCAATCATGAATTCGGGATTTTTACTAACAAAAATCATGAATAACTGGATCGAGTAATTGCAGGATTAGTAGCAATAACAAAAATTTTGCATGCATTACAACGAAAGGGTTTTACCAATGTAATTACTGTAAATTGAATTGCAACATACTTAAAGATCCCACCGAATATCATCTTGATTCGAGTTAGTTTTATATCCTCATTTTAAATGAGACACCTTACTTATGTAATTAATCCAAATTTGGTGTCCGTTAGGTCGTGCTCGATGAAGCGGATCGGTTTTTAGATGCGTGCACAGAAGTAGGGTTCGATAGACCCGGCTGCATGCGGGTGATATCGGCTATATGTTATTTTATGTGATTTGCACCGCATAATAATGCTAGATTCAGCAACTTGACATAGGGAAAGGATGCAAGAACTCCCCAAACCCACACTAGTGCTGCAAACCGGATCTAGTGGAGGACCAATCCATGTATTTGTTTTTTTTATAAAAATGAAATTAGATCAACAATCTTGTGAATTATTCATAAATACATTTCATTTCATGGTACGCGTGTTCGGAATGATTATTTTTAGCCCCAGAAAAGGGCTGAAAATCAAACGAACATTGTGGGCAATCCTATGACATCTCTTTTGAGCGATGGGGACGCGGTGGCGGAGGCGCTGTCTTCCCTTTCCTGCCGGAAGGCGTCTTGGGGTGGGATTTGTGGGGGTGGACAGAGGGGAAGAAGAGCTTGACTTGTCCTCCTAGCATGCGGACGCCGACGTGTCACGACATGATAAGCTGATGCGTTGCCAAGCGGGACCCACACGCCAATTTCGAGCCCATTACGGTGTCCTCGTCAGAATGACGCACGCAATGTCAGCTCTCCAGACGGCGACTGGGCCCCGCAGTCGAGATGGTGTCGGGCGGTAACGCGACCGTAAAGGATCTAGCAAATCGAGCGTATCTCCGTCCCCAAATAAAAAGCATGTAAATATTTGTAGCAAATAGTATCAGTTCAGCACATTCGTTTTGTTGGATCACTTTGCAGTTGTTACAAAATTGACTCCGAACAGACCGGATTATTAACAAATTCTTTAAATTAGTAGTTAAATTTTGTTAATTTAATTTAAAATTTAAAAAATATTAATTTTAAATAATTAAAAATAATTAGAAAAAAATGAATTGGTCACCATTTATGGTTTAAATCATATCAAACTGTGAATCGGTCCACTTAATAATATTTATAACATGATTTATGTTTTCATGAACCGTGACTCGCAATCGAATTAGCTTGTTATGCATAATAGGCCGATTCGTAATCGAACCAAATTTATTCTAGGCTCATTTGAATTTGACTGGACCACCCATTTAACATCTCTAGTTAAGTTGTTTTGAATTTATCTTAATTATATTGTTCTTATTTATGTAACTGTGTCAGCCACTTCATTGTACACGCGTCTATAAATATAATAAACGCAAATATACGGTTTAAAAGTATCTTTGTCTAGGTCAACTCGTATCTTGGTTTGACTTGAGATGCCTTAGGCTTTTTTTTTAAATTAATACATCAGGCTATCGGCCATACTGGGCCTACTTGAATAACATTTTTCCAGCACCGGGCCAGCGGGGCCCAATAAGGTTCAAACCAATAAACCGGGCATAAAGTACGGTCTTATCCTATTGAGCTTGGGCTGGACCATTGGACCGGGCTAGAGATTGCCGTGATGCCATCTCTACCTGCAGCCGATAAATATGAAGTATTTTATTCAGTTTTGTTGAATTTTTGCTAGATTTTATAATTTATTTAAATTTGGATAAGATATCGAAAGAGAAAAAAGATATTAAAAAAAATTCTGGAGCGTTGTGAATTTGTCTTTAGTTAAAGTTTATTTATTTATTTTAATATTATTCACATTTGAGAAATTCATAGATTATTTTTTGAAATATTGAGAATTTTTTAATAATGCAATTATTACTATTTTAAAAAAAGCTTTCAGTAAATTAAAGGTAAAAATACATAAATTTATTATTTTACAGATAGATTTTCATTTTTTAAAAATAAATTTAAGACCTCTCTGAATATTTTAATTCATTTTCAATATCTTTGGGGATTTTTTGTTTTTATTTTCTATATTTTTTAAAAAAATTCTTATCGGTATCGCAATGCGTGATGTTATGTGCATAATTCTCACTTTTTAAAATTTCCGTTTCCTTTTTTTGTCTACGAAAATCTCAACTATTTTTTTGCTAATTTTTCTAGTTTCTCAAACTTTTCCTTATTTATATTTCTTAATTTCTTATTGGATTTTTCTTTAAAAAATTTTCATCTATTATTAAGTTGTAAAATTAGATTTTAGGATAAATAAAATTTCTGCTTCTTCGCAATTTGTCCTTGACCCCAAACCAATAATAATAATAATAATAATAATAATAATAATAATAGAACCGACTAGATTGTCAGGGCCCTTTCTCGGGAACTCTAGAACTCGGCACACTCCAAAGCAACCTCCTTTGTATTGCTTCCTCCAGCACTCTGAAGATCCAAACAGCAGAAGATCCGAAAATCTCTCTCACTGTCTCCAGCAGCTTCTCTCCATTACCCCATCTCACAGTTCTCTCTCTCTCTCTCTCTCTCTCTCTCTCTCTGTTCTGACATCTCCTTCTTCGGTCGGTATCACAGGTAAGTCTGCATTTCCCTTCCACGTTCTCCTTCCGCAATTTGTTTTCTTCTGTTAAGGATTGCTGTCCAACTGATCTTAAGCTGATAGTTTAGCTCTCTTATTCCCACTTAAGCATTACGTCATTTGCTGCCATCCCTGTGGTTCCTTCTTTTCTGATCTTTAGACAGGAAGTACGTTCTTTTTATACTGGATGATCAGGTCTGGTAGTGTCATGGTCATGCTTTGAAGTTGTTTGTTGTTTGGTTTAAATGAAGTTTTGCTCATCATAGGGTGTTCCGTTCTGAAGTTGCTGTATGCCTTACAAATTGATAGTAACTGTCTCTGTAAGCTGTTGAGAGGTTCATGTCATTGTCAATGAATGATCTTAAAAGGGGCCTTTTTGTTAGCTTCCGTGCCCTGTGGTTTACCTTCTGCATGGTGACTGATGTTTCTTGGCTTGAGTTCGTGGAAGACGCTTGTCCTATTTGTTTCTCGACAGAGAAACTCAATCGTTGTCCTGAATGACGAAGCATGGATTTGCCAACTGCAAGTGTACATGAAAGAATTTTTATTTTGGGCAACATGGGTTGGGCGGAAAGGATCGATAGCATAAAAAATAATAGATAAGGAGAGAACTGCTTTTATCTGTTAATATCATCAGGTTGTAGAGTATTACTGGATCTTTAAATCTCTCACAGTTCATAGAGATTTAGAAATTATCACTGAAAAGAGATCCATCAGTTCCTGAAGGGCCACTAGCTGGTGGCAGATTGCCTTATTAACTTACGTATAATGAATTGATCTGAGTTTTGCGCTAGTTCAAAGTCTCAATTAAAGGTTGTTTGCACATTTCCTTATTGATTTTAAATCTCACATATGCCAGTTGGATATGAATGCTGTATGAGATTTCTGATACTTGTGATGCCGAACTTGTGTTATCATCTGCAAGCACTTCTCAAAGACCTCTAAGCAATGCATTTCTTCTTTCCACTTCGTGTGTGCAAGGATGGCGGACCCCACATACACTGTGGCATCAGACAGTGAAACCACTGGTGATGAAAAGGCCTCATCTCCCTTCCCAGAGCTTGCGATTGGAATTGACATTGGCACCTCACAGTGCAGTGTGGCCTTTTGGAATGGTTCCCAGGTTGAGCTCCTCAGGAACACAAGGAACCAAAAGCTTATGCGATCCTATGTCACTTTCAAGGATGAGAGCCTTGCAGGTGGGGTTAGCAACCAACTTTCTCATGAGCATGAGATGCTATCAGGAGCAGCAGTCTTCAACATGAAGCGTCTGATCGGCAGGGTTGACACTGACCCGATTGTCCATGCGAGCAAGAACCTGCCGTTTCTTGTGCAGACCCTAGACATTGGAGTTCGTCCCTTCATTGCATCCCTGGTAAACAATGTTTGGAGGTCCACAACTCCTGAGGAAGCTCTTGCAATATTCATGGTGGAGTTGAAGGCAATGGCAGAAATTCAACTGAAGAGACCAATAAGAAATGTCGTTTTAACTGTTCCAGCCGCATTCAGTCGTTTCCAGTTGACTCGGATTGAACGAGTCTGTGCAATGGCAGGCCTCCATATCCTCAGGTTGATGCCTGAGCCTACTGCTGTTGCATTGCTGTATGCTCAACAGCAACAACAGAATGCTCATGAGAACATGGGAAGCGGGAGCGAGAAGATCGCCTTGATCTTTAACATGGGGGCAGGGTATTGTGATGTGGCAGTGACTGCCACAGCAGGTGGCATCTCACAGATAAAGGCTTTAGCAGGAATCACTCTAGGAGGCGAAGACTTGCTCTCTAACACAATGCATCATCTCTTGCCTGAGTCTGAGAATCTCTTCTCTAGGGGTCGTGGGATTGATGAAATACGCCCGATGGGAATACTTCGAGTGGCAACCCAGGATGCAATTCATAGACTTTCCTCCCAGATGAGTGTTCAGGTTGATGTGGACTTAGGAAATGGGGTCAAAGTATGCAAGATATTGGACCGGAAGGAGTTTGAGGAGGTGAACTGCAAGGTGTTTGAGAAATGCGAGAACCTCATAAGGCAATGCCTGCACGATGCCAAGGTTGAGGTAGAGGACGTGACTGATGTTGTACTTGTTGGCGGGTGTTCATACATCCCAAGGATAAGAAGTCTTTTGGTGGGCACTTGTAGAAGACAGGAGATCTACTCAGGGATGAACCCATTGGAGGCAGCTGTCTGCGGAGCAGCTCTGGAAGGGGCGGTAGCTTCAGGAATAAGCGACCCCTTCGGGAGTTTGGATCTTCTGACAATTCAGGCAACTCCACTTGGCATTGGGATTCGAGCAGAAGGAGACAGCTTTATTCCTATCATTCCCAAGAACACGACAATTCCTGCTCGGAGGGAGCTGGCCTTCACCACTGTTCATGATAATCAAACTGAAGCACTGATTGTAGTTTATGAGGGTGAAGGGAAGAAGGTGGGAGAGAACCACCTCCTGGGGTGCTTTAAGATGATCGGGATCCCCTCGGCTCCCAAGGGAGTTCCGGAGATCAACATTTGCATGGACATTGATGCCTCGAATGTGTTGAGGGTTCTGGCTGGAGCTAGGATGCCTGACGTGCAACAGCCTGTGGGTCCTCTAATGGAGGTCCGGATGCCCACAGTTGATGATGGACATGGTTGGTGTGGAGAAGCTCTGAACAGGACTTATGGGTCGAGTCTTGACTTGGTCACCTTGCAGAAGAAAATCCACAAGTGAGCGTATCTACTTGTCTAGGTATTGTACGTTGCATGCACCTACATGAACCTCTTTCGATAAGCGTATGTATACTTGTGATGAGTTAAAAGCTGTGCAGCCCGTGGAACCGGAGTGCCCAAGGATTAATGTAACTAAATAAATAATGTTGATGTCTGCTGTATGAGTGATGTGCAGCGAAAGAGAGATTACGAAAGTAGAATATCTCTGTCAAACAGAACGTCAATGTGAAGTTCTGTAATCGACTAAGAAAAATCATGCAACTACACTTCGGCTGCATAGTGACCGAGATGGACGTATACCCATCAAAGTAGTAGTCGCCGGCCTGGCGGGGCTGAGCTGAGCTCGATGGCCAGATCAAGTCTGTATTCGGCCTTATAAGGTCAGAGTCTCAGTCAAGTGGAGCTAGAAGTTAATTACAATTAATAGTAAATAAAATCTAGTGAAAACCAGGATAAATTATTAATAAATATATTAGCGAATTGTGGTTAATTTCCCCCCCCCCCCCCTTCATTTATTTAACTTAATAAGTCGCATTTAACGTCATAGACCGACTTACATTAATTAAGATTTATCGATCTCGTGAGCACGAGTTAGCGGTGGAAGGAAGAATTTTTAAGTAATTGATCATTGCACATCACACTGAGAAATGTCAACTCGACTCCATTGTCCCTGCCCTTCACCACAGTGCATGAGAGGCAGAGCCTTAAACTCGGATGGAACCAAGCAACAGAACTCCAAGCCGGTGGCAGCCCTTTCAGGGGCAGACCGTTCACGTTCGTCATCTTCGAAACTCCATTGGAGCAATGCTCCGAAGCTCTGAGAGGTAATAGAAATCGACGGGGTGTGAGGAATTAACATGTAGGAGGAAAGGCATTGCAGACAGGATGGATCGATCGCACGGACGGAGAATGATCCGAGCCGAGCACAGGACGATTGAACCCCTTCGAGGAACCAAAAGAAAGCCGTCCCTCGATTTGCCTCCACGCAGACACTCTGACACACCAGAAAATGTGAATTTTATGAGATAATTAGTTGTTCTTATCTCTTACCTAGTATGGTGTGAGTTGATTGATTTTGATATATATAAATTTATACATGAATCGTTCTTATATACATATTTAAATAAATTTAATCATGTTCAAATAATTTCAAATGGGCCGCCTTGATTTAAAAGTAGTGACATATCAAGCACATGGTGATCATTTTTTCCCCACTTATTTCTGCCCCCAGTGAACTCATTGACTCAATCCCAACTACGACAAGCAAACATTACAAGAGGAACAATTTCAAACTCAGGGGTCATGGCCATCAACTTTTTCCACAATTCCCACGACAACACGAAGAAAGTTGAAGCAAATCGATTCAACAAAGTCCAAGATTCCTTTCGCGATTCCAGATCCCACACGTCGACCCCACGAAATAACAGATATAGCATCCTCCACGGATACTTTCAACACACACCACCACCCTACCCATTCAAGACACATGTCGAGATTTAGCTGAGATGAATGCCTAATAACAGGATCAGGATGGCTCGTGGTTTCAATGCTTTCCATTCACGTATCTTTGGAGGGAAACGTCTGGTTTGAATTACCATATCTGAAAGCAGAATCTTGTATAGGAAAAAAAAAAAAAAAGATCCTGAAAATACAAAAGAGCTAAACATGAGAATGACCATATGATAAGTTTCGGTAAAAATTTAATGTGATATTATATCAGTTTGTCATACATTCTTACATTATACTAGCCTGCATTTGAAAACTCGTCACTTATCTTCCTTGTTCAAGTACATGCACGGAAAGAAATAACTAGGTTCGCGGTGAATAGTTGAGAATGGGCGTTCAAAAGAGATGGTAAATATATATCATGTGGTTGGACAAAGATAAATATGAAACTAAAATTTATTATAAAAAAAAAGAAAAAAATTCTTTAAAATATAAGTGTATCAGCATAATCATTTATTGATTTAAATTTTATTCATACACATGCCAACTAGGTTATTCACAAACCGATCCCAGCTTATTAATTCTTAGATTTAATACTATGTATATTTTAAACATACAATACAATAATATGACACCCCACTTCGCACGTCGTCTCTTCGACTGTTGACCTTGACAATTCAACGCACAGTCGAGGGCAGTTCTGAATCCTTTCCATTAAAAAAAACTTTGTTTTAAATTCGTAAGTGGAAATTTAATATGAAAAAATTTCATGTCTAAATGAAACCCTAATTAAACTTGAATAATTAGTACAGTGGGTTTCGAAACTGGGAAGATAATCAATACTGGAAAAAGATCCCAATATTGAGCAAAATTAATAGGGTCCACAAATCAATCATTGCAAGAGAATGGCAATCATCAAGGTAAACTGATTTGTTGACTGATTGATTTTCATATTCTTTTCTCAGCCTGGTCCTTTCCGGTAAATATGTACTCTAATGGATCTCCCTTCTCCGGCCTCAGGTCGCATTGTTCATCAGAATCTTTGCGATACCGACATGTGGCGGCGCTTGAGGTGTGGGGAGACGATCGAGATAAGGCCGCCGAGCGGGGGCTTCATCCTGGACCGGTAGATCATCTCGTCGTATGGTCTCTGGTAGAACTTGACGAACGGGGCGAATGACTCCCGGGATCTCGCTGGCCTTCCGACGTGGCACTCCTGCTTGCGGAGGAAGAACGTGGCCGGCGACTGGAGGAACGAGGGCCGCGGGGTCCGTCTCGCGGCCGTTGCCCCGGCTGGCTCGACCCCGCCGGTCCGCCGTGGGAGCGGGGTCGAGGGGAACAGCGACTTGTGGGTGGTGTAGCAGTATCCGCCGGGGCCACGTGGCATCCTGGCCCCGGGGGACGCGAAGGAGAAGGACCGGGCATTGAGGGGTGAGATCATGGCGGAGCCCAGAGTGCAAGAAGAGCCCGCGGAGCCCACCTTGGACGGCGACGAGTCGGTCAACGTGAGGTACCAGGGTTTGTTGAGGGAGTCGTAGTGGTGGGATACGGTGAAGGCGAAGCGGGAGGAGGCGCTGGAAGCGATCTTGGCTGTGGACTTCTTGGCCAACTCCATCTCGGGCCGGAGGGATGATGCTCGCCGGTTCGGCATGAAGCCGTTGAACTCGAGTGGCTCGTCAGAGTCTAGGGACGAGACCACGTCGGTCTTTGCCGATAGCTCAAAAAACGGCCGCAATCCCTACGAAATCAAGATTTCGGTAAGACACGAGTATGAAAATCAACATAATGATAATGAGAAATAATCATTTACAAACTCCTCTACCAACAGTTAGAGAATTAACTTGATGTCTAAATTTAAATAATTTAATCCATTAATAAGTATAAAATATATATTTTTTATAATTATTTTGAGTCATTTGACTTAACCTACATGACCTACCTCTGACTAGAACTACAAAAATGACTTCATGCAAATTTCGGATTTTGATTCGATTTTTGTTTTTTCATTTTACCTTCCAAAGGTAAGAGAAGAGAGAAGGTGGGTCGACGACAAAAGCCTTATGGAGCCTGCCGGGGTAGTAATCAGCCACTATCCTCAGTGATGGCAGCAATAAATTCATGAAAGCCGATGCTGATCTGAAAAGGCCTGCATTTAATTTACCCAAAAATAAATAAATAAAAGATGAGTCAAATTAATTATTTTACATAAATGCCCATAATCAATCGAGCTAAGATTAATTAATTGGAATAACCTCTACTAAAAAATTGGGCGGTGGCTATTATGTTATTCATTCACTCTTAATGATTACAATAATATCAAATTGTAATAAAACCTTACCATCCGTCCCAACAATTAAATAATTATAAATTCAACTTTCTTTATAAAACTTTATATTCCCTTTTATTCTCTTCTCCCTATCCTTTATTAAATCTATGAATATTTTATATAACTGATAAAATTAAAATAAAATCATAAGATTATACGAATTATGATATGAAAAATTGATACGGTAAATAATTACATATTTTTATAATATCTGACTGAATTAAAAGTTGAGGATAATGTCCAGAGGTTCAGAGCATGTCGAAGAATCTTGTACACTCAACAACTAATTAATGGTAAAGGACAGGTTGCCCACCACTGAGGTTTCAAAATACAGTGTCACTTTAACCACTAGAGTTTAGAGTTTAGGTCTGTTTCACTTCGGACACTCAAGTTTTCAGAAGAGCGTTACATAGGCCACCCGAACTAACGGCCCCCATTAAATTGGGATGGAATTACCCCAGAGTCAAGTCTCATAATCATTCAAAAGAGGTAAATAACACTTTCCTCCTCTCCTCGCTCGTATCCATGATCTTATAATTATACATAATTTCTTAAACATTTTATTGATCTATTAAGTAGCAAAGATTACTGACAGAATTCGCACCCGACATGCGAGACACTCCGACAAAACTTAACGAGGTCAGGTCATTTAGTGTCAGTGACCAACAACACTCGGTTAAAAAACTTGAGTGGATGAACGTCTAGTAAAAAAAAAAACTGTCAAAGAGGTGGAAAAGATCGAGGAAGACAGAATTGGCACCCGGCACGTGCGAAGCTCTGACAAAACTTGCCAGGGCCATTAGCATCGTTGACCAAATGACACTTCTTTGAAGAACTTGACTGGCCAAGTTGACGCAGGAGTAAACCCTAATGGCTAGAGTGACATTATTCTAAAACTCCAATGGGCAGCTTCGTCGAAGTTTTTGCCGTCCCCACAACGACAAATTAATTCAAACTTCGATCAGTGATGGTTTCTTTTTTTTTTTTGTGTGTGTGTGGGTTAAAGTGCTACGATTAGTATAATAAATGCCCAATAGCAGTCTGAGCATGACAGACAGATACCACTCAGAACTGGCAAAGGGCAGAGGGATAAGAGTAAGGAAGTATTTTACCAGTGACATCGACCCATCCTAAGACTTCATGGGTATTTACATTTCCCAAAATACCCCGCTGATTCCCCGACTAAGCTAAGTGCTTGGAAAGCGAAATCTCAGGGATTTTCTGGTACAAATCCTAAGAAGAATTAAATTATTATTGACCAAGCAGGGTTGATAATTGCTCTACTGATCTATGCACTAAGAAGTCCTGCATTTATTTCTTAACTAGAAAATTGAGAAAAAAATAAGGAAATGAAGAGAATTTCAATTTACGTAGCGGACGAATCCTTTCAAGCCTACATCTTAATAATTGTTTGTTGTCGTCTCTTTACTCCCCCATGGTGTGTGTTGTGTCTCGTGAATGAATACTTGGGCGTGGTTTCTAGTTTGCTTTAACAACAGCACGCGCAGACAAAAAGGGCACTTTTGGTCCTAAATTCAGGCTATATATATCATATATCAGATTTCCGAGGGCACATCAAACCGAGGAATGAGGAGAAATTTGTATTAACTCTCGCGAATAAATATTTATTTTTTTGAAAAAAAAAGTAAAAAAAAGCCATCATGATAATCGAATCTGGATTATGCATTAATTTGAAAATTTTTTTGCAGAGACTCACTTGCGTCGAAGAGGAGGACAAACTGGTCGGCGTTTCTCTGCATGGTCCCAATGGCGACTTCCAAGGTGAAGACGAAGAGACGGGTGAACCTACAGGCAAAATGATCAATACAATATTATGTGAAGATGTGATATAAATTAATAAAAAAATTTGTATCGATTAGTGAATTAAATTAAAATTATTATGATCTTAAGAAGAAGAAGAAGAAGAAGAAGAGGGAAGTGTTTAGATTAGTTATGGTGACTCACAGTCTCTGCGCATGGAACTTCTGATAGTCCTGCTTGATCCGAAAGATCTGCAAAAAGGAAAAGTAACCATTAAGCTAATGCCCAGTTCGAGAGAAAGAGATTCGGTTGTATTAGCACAGTCCTTCGGACTTTGGGCCGAGAATATCCCGAGTCCGATTCCTCTCGGTGAACGTTTTCATGTCCTACTCATTTCATGCAATTGAGGGTCAGGTATTCGTGGGGGGCAATGAATTTGTCACCATCACAGGTCGGGATTCCTCATCCTGGCCGGCAACATAAGCGACTCCCTCCGCGAGTTCAGCCGAGAACTCGTCTGCTATCAAGTGGTCTGTGTGGTTGAACAAAAGAAATAAGAATTTTAACACAGAGAATAGAGAAGGAAAAGGAGAGAAAAAAAAAAAAAAGAGTGCGGCTGTTGAGGAAACATGTGTGGAAGACAAACTCAAACTAAATCACTTTCTTTAAGACTTTTCTGAGGGAATTTTGCTTTAATCGTGACAAGATCCCTTCACTTTAACGCTTAATTCAAAGTTAGGGGGAATAAAGAAGACAAGAAAAGCAGCAAAAGATTCCTATTCTCAAACTAATTATTGCTAAAAAAAATTCGAAAGTAAATCAACTCTGATACGAGAACAGTACGCATTTGATTTAATTTTAATTAGTGGTATTTCCTATACTCCCTTAATTCATCCTAATCGTGCTAATTAATTAAGCTTATAAATCTCTTCTGCGATCAAAGAAAGTACGTAAGAATATGATGCTGATGCAAAGATAGCGAAAAAGGATATGAGTATGTTATGTATTCACGATCCATGCACACTAACGAGTATCGTAATGGAAAGCTCCTCGGGAAAATGGTTGCACCCTCCAGTTAGTTAGCTTGATCACGGGTCAGATTCGATCACATTGATATGAAAGAAGTAGAAGGTATGCATGCGTACGAAATGAGATTCTTCATTATACTGTGTTGTTCAGTCATCCATCCTCAAGGAAATGGAAAAGAAGTTGGAGGAAAACTCTCGTTTTTTCGATTTCCAGGAGATCAAAGTATATTCCGAGGCAGGATCAGGAGCAGGAGCAAAAAGCATACCGATGCCGATGGTGTCTCGCCAAGATAGGCAGGCTCTCAGGTGCTTCGTGGCCTTCTTCACGTTGTCGCCCTTCGCCTTCAGGAACCGGTCCACGCAGGCATGGGTGCAGAACTTCTCCTGCAGCAAAATTGACCGTCAATGGCTCGAGGGAGTAAAGTAAGGGAAATTTTGATGGAGTGGACTGAAGGATGAGCCTTCGGAAAGATGGCGGACCTGCTTGACGGATAGCGGCGCCTGCTTGCGGAGGAGGTCGAGGACGGCGTCGACCTTTGTCGTCGTGATTTCTTTCTTCCTCTGCTGGTCTGATGATTTCTTGCCCATCTCTAGCCGTCACACAGAGAGGCACAGTCTAAGAATGATCCCGACGACGTTAACAGGTTGTTGATGGGGGGTGAGTGTTCCTTTGTCCCTGTCGTCTGAAAAGCTTCTGCTTCACGCAACCATTGTGAAATTACACTCGGAACTGTAAGTTCGCTCTCTGAGAGAGAGAGAGAGAGAGAGAGAGGATGTTGAAAGTTGAAATGAGCTCCGAGAGAGAACAGGCGTCGAATACAAGTGTGGGAGGGACAAGGGGAAGAGGGGATGGATACTTATAGCAAACGACGGGCAATGACGCCGTTTTGACGTAGGCATGGACGTTTCAACCGATTCGTTTCAAGCAGTGGCCCGACATCACCACTTGGCCCCCTCTTTTTTTTTGGGGTTATTATAAAGAAGATGTATGAATTTCAAAGAAGTAAAAGAAAGGGGAAATTAAATGTGGACGAAAAAACTCAGAATCAAAACAAAAATTCTTAATTTGAAATCGAAAATATAATATTATTGTATTAAATTCTATTTTATTTATCATAATTATCTATTACATATGCTCTTAGGGGCCATGAATATTATACTAATTTTTAAACTCACTTATTCACAGTTGATAAACATATATATAGTAGTTTTTTTTATTTGTACCACGTAATATCTTTGAATCAGTCAAAACATATATTGAAACTAGCCTACAGTCGGACCGGGATCATTGGGAAAATCCCCGTCAACTCTCCCAATTTAGGATTTAATTCTTAGATTACTCATTTAAGATTATAGTAAAGAACTACTAATTCACTACCAAATTAGTAATGTATATACAGTAGTTACTCCTTACTACTAACTAATCAATCTAACTCAGCTTGTCATGCAAAGGGCATTTGTGTTAACCAACTTTTTTTTTAGGTGATCATGTTTATTCTTTTTAAAATATAATCTTTTTATTTAAATCTTATAAATAAATAAAATTTTATAATATAGATAATTTTATTTTTTAACTAATCTATCTGCTTATACGTTCTGAATATATCATAAAATTTACGGGTGTATATTGAAAAAGATTTCTTTTTTTTTTAAAGTATAATCAAACTATGAGACATGTCTCTGCTCATGTTTTCTTTCTCCCTTTCATTCCTTTTTCGATGAAATAAGCCCACAGAATGTGGGTGCAGCTATGAGGTTGTCTTTTTTTTTTCTTCCCTTTTTTAATTTTACATCTTTTAGTGTTGGCAGGCAGGCATGTGGTTCACCTTCCATGAGATGTGGTCATTATTGCGTATGTCTGTCTGTATGTTTTATTTTGATGTGACTTTAACCGCACTTGGTATATGATCTAAGTTTTCAAATATTTTTATACTATTTTGGTCTTTTTTCACACGAATCAACATATTTTTCATTTTCATTTTTTTCTCGATGGTGCACTCTGTACATCGTACGAAATCCATGTGCTAGTATACTGTATACATATATGAATCTTATAAGAAATTAATTGAGCAAACAACAGGAAAAAAAAAAGGGGGGGTGGGGGTTAAGTGCAAGCTGAAAATTGAAAATAATAAGAAAAAGCAAACCAACATGGCAAATTTGACCAATATTGCCTTACCCATGGCTACTAGTATCATACCTTCAAATTGCGTGCTAATGTGAACATCATCAGTGGACAGTTTTATCACAGTGGAGGGGAGAAGACAGTCGGTTAATTTCTATGATAGTTACTGTTCTCTGTCCTCGCTTTTCCTGCCCATCATTCTCAACAGGACCCATCTGTTCCCCTCTGAGGACAAAAGCATTCATAGCCCTTCCATTTTCTCTTGTACGTGGGAGGAAGTAATGATCAGCCTTTTACGATACGAAACGGCCAGCAAATTCCACTAATTGTGGGGAGAAGCGAGAGAGTTGACTCTATCAATCAAATGAAATTGAACAGTGCAGGTAGAGTGTGTTGAGTAGTCCGGTCCGGTTAGGGCATGGGCCCTGGAACCCGTTCAGTGTTGAATGGGGTGCGAGACCGGGTCCTGGGTATGAGGGATTTCAGTAGCCATTCATCCCTTGCACTGATTCCAGGACCCGACTCTGACCCCCCAACTTTGGGTTACTCCACTTCTTAGATGTCTAATAGTATTCATCATCTCATATACCAAAAATTCAATAAGCTCAAACTGATATGATGCATAGTTGGCTTCTTTTAATTACGAATCTTATTCGTCCGCTAAACTCCAATCCAATCTACCGAAGCGCCCCTATGAATCCATAATGAAGATGCCATCGTCTTGTACACTCCCCATTGTACTTTAATAATGAAACATGTCACTCATTCTTTTCGTTGTGGATACATAGATGGCACTTTGCAGCTATCCTAAACCACCTACATGGTGTACGAAGTTCTCCTCCTCTTTATCTTCATTGTCCGTGTGATATACACATAGACATATATATATCCTAACAAATTGGTGCCAGAGAGCAAAGACTAGGGACTATAAAGGTACATATTACACTCGTGAGTAATGAAGACATCATCAAGTCTTCTATTGGTAATGAAGGTATATATTGCACTCGAACTACATGTATAGATCCTCTGCTCAGTTCTTCTTGCTTATCACCCCGCTGTCGGCACTATCCAATCTCTTCTCTTGCAATTTCACTTAATAACTACTACTTGCCTTCCTCCTAATTAGGGAAGAAAAAGAAGACCTCTGCTAGTGCAGTACTACTGGGGTTCGCTCGACGCCCCACGCCCCCATAGAGCGGTTCGGCCGTGCCGAGTAGATAGAGAGCACAGCCTCTTTTCGCAAAATGGGAGTCATATGATTGTAGATCTTGACCTCGTTGATGTGGATAATGGTAATGATGACAGACAGCACTGCACCATGCATGGGTCCCCGCTCCGACAATTATTTTGAATGACAATTAATCCAAAGTATGCTAAATTGTCCCTATACCCACGTACAAACTGCAGCTCGATCGACGTCCCCTCGGCTTTGATCTGTGCCGATGCAATGTCTCGTCATGATCATATATATATATATACATACATATATGGGGGAACACGATGCGGATCAGTCGCATGAGGACCCACTTCTCCTAGCTAGTTTTAATTGAAATCCATAAGACATATGATAAAAAGAGTTTACTACCACAATGTTTTTATTTTAAATTTAATAATTAAGAAATTATAATTTTAATTTTTATTATAGGACTTAATGTACCATTTCATTTATCTATTTTTCTATACAATTGACATTCAGAAGTTAATGGCCCACGACGGACTAATCCGTGTCGAACTAATATGAAATTTCTTTTAATATAAAAATTTTAATTTATAACACCTAAATTTAATATTTTATATTAAAAAAATAATAAATTATCTCAGATATTTTATATTAATAATTATGTGGTGATAGAACTGTCGTTCTCATCTCTCACTCTCTTAGAGTAAAAAGTACAGTGAGTTTCCTGTCTTCCTCGTACAATTTACACGTTTGGGTAAATGCTTGTGTGGTCTTCTCTTTACGTTACATCCTTGAAGAAAGGAGGGCTAGCTGTTCATCTCTAGGGGTCTATTTTGTAAAAGGCAACTGTAGGTAGTACGTACGTGAAATAATTGATCGTTTAATAACTAGCGACCGGAAAAAACTTTTAAGCACTGTGTCCACGACAAGGCACATGTGCACATGATAATGATCTGGTCGAATTGAGCCCAGTGGACGGCAGGAGGTTTCCCACATTGACATTGATGACACAATGCTACTAGCCTTTGGAATCTAAAACCCACATGGCCCAGAGGTGTACCTAAAAGCAATGTTCATCCTCAATCACGAAAACGATCAGTGGGTAGATTTCAAAATTTGAAACATAACCCTCCCCCTCTATTACATGTCACGCCCACAAAACCCATTAACAATGATTATCAATCATCATTGTGGAGTCCATACATATATTTACATGCATCACATATATGTATTCTAGTTTTGATGGATCGATCACCTTTAGTTTGGACATGAAATCATAGCCCTTTTTCAAATGGAATTCAAACACAACAATGCTAATTGCTAACCCAATCCTTGGCACACCTGTGACCTTTGGTAGAACATTGATACTCTCTGTAAATCCAACATCTTCATTCAGCCTTTGTGTACTCAACGAAACTGATCTCTTGAGCAAGAAGTAGAAAGTCAATAATCAATTCTCTTTCAGAATCCATTTCATATATGTATTACTCATAACTCATTTGATATATGAATATCAAATTATATTAATAAAAAAAGAAATAAAATATGTATTGCCTAGTGCGATGTGATAACCAGAGTCCTGGCCGATAACCCTAAATTGTCTTTAATGCCATGGATTCTGAGCAACATTAGATGCTTATATAGATATGCTATAACATCTACCGTAGGGTTAAGTATACAGATTCTGTTGCATGGAATACACGGACGATGATATCAATTTTGGGTCGGATCAGACGGATGTCATGTGCGATTCTGAAGGGCTTCTGGAATAGACAAGGAGCAGCAAGGCGATCCCGTCTGAGGATCATCCTTCAATGTCATGAGAAAGCTAACAGCTCAGATTCTCAGAATACCCAGCAAGGCAAAGGGATTTCATGATAGATGTTCATCAAATCAGTGTGCATCATTGCATGTAACAGTCTTATTGCTATTTGGTGGACCAAATTTCAGTGCCAAAGGCCAAACTCGACTCTCCTTTTTTTTTCCCCCCGAAATTGGGAAAACTTTTTAAAAAGAATAAAAATAAATTTACTTTCTTTATACATGACTATGTTAATATATTGAAGGAATTCAGATATTTATTCTGTTTTTTCCCCCTAATCTAATACTCGTGAGAAGTTAGCTTTAAAATGATGTTTAAAAAGGTGAAGATAATGAATCATGTAATCGATAATTTTACGTGGATCCATCGTGGTTGAACCACCATGTAGAGATTTTCTTCAGACAAATTCTAATTTCATACCTAGCACACGATACTTTTCTGTCATTTGGAAGCAGAAGGTGTAGAGAAACAGAAAGGTAAAAAAGGGAGTCTTCCAAGTAAAAATCGAATTCGGACAACCCCTAAGTTTGACTAGAAAATGACTCGTGCTATTAAATCTCGTCCCCTTATATTTCCCAAGTGCTGCCGCGCATGGTCTCGTAAATTGCAAGAAAATCGGGGCAATAATTGTGAAAGCCTAGAGAGGGGCAATATAAGATGCTGTCATGTCTGTGTGCATTCTGTCGAATGCAATAGTAGAGGATCTAAGAGGTGGCCCGCATAAACAGGTTCCTAGATTTGATTGGCTTATTCTGGATTTTAATATATATAGCATATGCAAAATTCAAACCAACTTGGATGGATTGATCGAGACAATTGGGTAATCCACCTCTTTTTCTCAAGTAAGATTTTGGATTCGAAACTTGTGAATAAAGATAATCGTCATCATGAGAAGTTTACCCCTTAATCTGTCAACTCGAATCGAATCCGACTGGTTGGTGAATTTACTCGAGGGGATGAAATGCCAGATCATTCCTAGGGATGCCATGAATAGCTCTATGTATAGCTCTATGTCTTTACGACAGGAAAAATGTTACACTACACCAAAATCAAAACTCTCTCGGAATGAAATACCAAGCCACTGCAAGCGATGCAGTGAATATTATCTTCTGGTTCTTGCGACAGAGAAAGTACATTGCTCCGAAGTCAAAATTCTGTTAGAATAACTAGTTTTCCATCAACGTAATTAGGCCGCACTGGATGTACAACGCTGAACCTACATTCCTCGATTGAGGGACATGCATGCATTGGAATTGGTGCGAGTTAACCTTCCCAACTCCAGAAATTACTAGTGGCGACGGCCGACTGTGCATGTCAGTGGAGGTAAATTTTTATTGTCTAGTTATCGGATCCGGTTTTAGTAAATAGTATAAGATGATGAATTTTAATTTTTTTAAAATATATATATGTATAATATATCATAAACCTTGTGATTATGTTATTCAACGGTCCAGCTGTAGGGCCGCCTTCTAGTTTTCACCGTGCAGTCCAGTACCAATTCAGGAAAAAAAAAAAAAGTGTAGTCACATACCATGTCTGACTCCACCCACGGTTGTGCCGGACAGTACCCTCCATTTGCTGATGAAAATATTTTCGGAACTTTTTTATTCAGAGCCAATAGTGTCTCTTGGCAATAACAGTCGATGCTGTGTTCTGCCAACGTCATTGGTGACAATGTGATGAATTAGAAGAAACCGTCTTTTTGAACGATTTGGATTATGATCTAAGTTGTATTTGAGTCAGATCATTGTATAGATAGCTAAGCTCTATCTTTTCCATTTAGGAGATGGGTACTTGAAATTTTAACTAAGATGGATTCTTACATAATGCTCAAGAATCATCCCGACCCTCCTAATTGGAAATGATCCATCTGCATTTTTTTAGTACTAAATCTAGTAAAACCAACAGAATTCTCTATCCATTGTGGGCCAGCTAATGGGCCGGTTTGAGTCCTGCTCTGTTTGGGAAAAAACCAGAGAATGATCCCCAACGGAGATGGTAAGAGCTTGACGTTCTCTTAAGTCAAAAGTCTCAAGCTAATAAATGTAGCATCGATTCTCTTGTATTTCTAGAATTATCTTTTAATGTATGCATACCTTGCCGAATGCCCTTATGCACTCAGGCAAAATACTGTCTCGTAGGAAACTTTTACTTCAGTGCTATGATGATGAGAGAAACAGCTATAACGTAAGACGGACTTTTCCCTCCTGACTCAAATTTAATGACCACGAGAAAAGATACTCTGACTTGATGAGCTGTGAGGATAACCTACTTAAATTTCCGCTACGCGTGCAAGTGATTGAGTCATCTATGGCCTAAAGCTTAAAATAATATTCCTTTTTTGCTCAGAAGTACTGAACATGGATACATATTTGGCTTAAAGCTTAAAACAATATTCATATATATATATGAACATGGATGAAGCATCCACCATCACCTAGTAGGATCCATGCAGGAGAATCTATTGTCAGACTAACCAAGAGAAGAAGCATATAGCCACATATACTGTCATAAGACCCAGGTTGGATAAGTCCCATCCGATTTTAAATCCCGAACAAAACCATAGCGGCACAGTGAATGAGATCCAATGGAATATCATGCTACGAACTTCATGGAGAACAGATACAAAATGTATGATAAGCCGTTCAAATGTTGCGGAAATTGGAATTCTACTAATGTGCCGAAATTCTGCTTTCCAGATTTATTTACGTGATGTGCTGAAACTCTGGTTTCCAGATTTATTTACTTGCCTTAAAAACGATATCACGCTGCCTTCCATCATTCCCTGAGCAGAATGAACTCAACTTTAGCCGATTAAAGCTGGTACTAGTCCTGCACGGTTACAAGAAGAGTTCAGGATGTAAAAGAGGTATATCACATTATGATAGATACCATGATGGTCATAGTCATTGTAATACAAGCATTTTGAAATAAATGATTGTAAGCAGTAACAACGAGTTTCATAAGAGAATGGAAAACGAATGCACGGAATTGCCATAAAGAGCCGAAGATATTCCTCAGTCCCCATTATGATGTCTCCCCACAAGAAGTACCTAGAAGGCTTTTAAATATATGGAAACCATGCTGTGGAGCGATACTCACAGGTGGAATGTTCTAGCATTGTAGGGTGGATGATGGGCATGCTGTCACACATGGAAGCCAATCTTGCACGAAAGCCTGGAAATCTGCTGCTCCAGGGGAGAGGGCACCAAGAGGAGTGACAGTAATCTGGGAAAAGGACACCGAATAGCCAAAAATCATTGACAAATTATTCATGAGTTTCAGGGAATGGTTAAATAAAAACTAGTTATAGTAGCACAGCAAGTTTCATACATATCCTTCCTTCAGAAGTGGGTGGTCAGTAGCTTCATCATAGACTTGGGCTCCCCGTAACTAAATTTGAATGAGAGCACCAGAGCATCAATCACTGGTTCCAGAACAACTACTAAAATTATTCCGGGGTCATAAATAAATTTACCAACCATGTAATAGACCAAAAACCTTAGTCAATAGTTTACAGTAGGAAAAAAATAATCACTTTAATTTTTCAACTGCTTATGTATCCACTTATTACAACATCGAGATTGAAGCACCTTGCCAGCTATTATAATCTAAATATAAACCTGTCAAGATTCAATGGATGGTAAGAAATAACAAGAAACACTCAGCTAAAGGGTATACAAATGCATATATGAACATAAGAGACACAAAAGCAGCAGACTCTGATGATATATATAATAACCGCACTCTAAGTATAGGGTGCGCCTCATCTAAACTAAATAAGGCCACAGTCTTCTAGTTAGTGGAAACCACACTGTCATTGCCTATGAACTGCAAGATATTCACCTATAAGGATAATTCAACTAATGGCAAACGAACATGAAATTAAGATTTTGTAGTCACAAAGAAAAGCTGAAAATCATGTGCATGTGACTGAAACTAGGGAAATAATGAAGAACATATATTGGCAAATTTCATGAATAGAAGGAGCAGAGGGAAAAGGAAACCTACTTCTCTCTCGAATAAAAGATGCTCCTGTGACGGAGTTGGCAAGTCTGCTTCTGTCCAAACCTGTGAATTTGTATCCATTGTCATTGTGGACAGCATTTTCCCTCCTTGCACATCAGAATTTACTTGCCTCCAACCCATCAGGGCCATACTCCTGCCCTGCTTAGTCATCTTATAACCCTGTAATGGGAAAAACCAAGGTAGAAGATTAGCCAACTGCAGAGAACTATGTATTTAAGTTGCTAGTACTCCCATAACAACATAGCAAAAAAAATAGTACTCCCATAACAAAATTTGAGATATAATTCTGACCAAATATGGTACATACTGGCCGCTGCAAAGCTTTGACTCTAGATCAATTATCAAGAAAGGGGGAAAAAAACTTGAGGTGCAGTCACACTTGGAGGCCATATGAAAATCATTTCAACGATTTATAGGCCTAAAAAATGGAAAGACTTCTTCAACGGAGAAAAGATGATTAATGACTGAACATAATGAAGAGCATAACCTACACTTTAAAGAACTTACATAAATGCATTAAGAAAAAATTATGTGTCCTTCATGCATGTGTACTTTCAGGTTTACCTTGTGGTTAGAAACATCTGTTGGCACATCTATATTCAAGAAGGAACTTTTGGGATAGTTATTCCTCTTGATCTCAGCTAGTACAGCAACAACAATTGGCAAGCAGGCTTCAGCAGCAAGTGTGAAGTCCTGGATATTGCTCTTGCCTCCAACCCTACAACAAGTCCAATTACCAGAATTAGGAACGTCCATGCAAATTTGCAATATAATGAGAGATGTTCTTGAAGATTTGCCATTATCAGGTTCCAATAAGTCATACTGCCATTGCAAACTAACCATCTTACCAATCATATGATAATGAGATGGAAGGTACCCCATTCAGAAAGGCTTCACGAGCACCAGCCACTGTGCCAGAGTAAACACTGCAATACCTCGCAGTCAACAATAAAATCAACTGCATTTGCATGGCAAACTAAAAATGCAGAAATAGCTTCAAACTTCAATTATCTTGACAGGAGACAGTCAAGCTGCCTAACAATAAATGATTCATGATGCGCTAACCATATGCATCTCCGATGGAAACTCTTCCCCCAAATAATCATTTTTATTCCAATTCATTTTAAATAACATTCATAAAATGTCAGCTCTTATTGAACTAAGAAATTTCACTTTCTAAAATTCCTATACGCACCAAATCGAACTAAAAAAATGGCAATATCGTTTAGCAGGTTGAGAGGGTTAAAGAATTTCTTTGTCAAAACAGGTCAGTCTAGATCATTAATATAAAGCCAAAAAAAAAAATCAGAAGATTACTTAAAAGATAATGCAGGAAAACTGTTACAGACATGTGATATCCACAATTGCTACCCATATTGATGCCACTAACCACCTGTTGACAGAATTAGAGCATTCATGAGCAAGTCATTGTAAAACCAAATCATAAAGCAAATATCTCTGTACAAGGATGTAAAGTGTTTATTCCAGCAAAGGATCACTTCTTAATTTGGATTATTAAACGAAATAGGAATTCTTAATAATATACAATAGCTGCCATGTTATTGCAAGTCTAGGTCCAAACTCGGAGAAAGATTCTTGAAAATAGCCAAATTGTATAAAAAAGACTGTAAATTTTTCAGGCTTTAAAATGAGTATGCTTATTGGCAGGGTACAGAATGATGAGCTAAGAGCATTAAATTCTATAGGAAAATCCCTACAGGCAAGTATTAAGACCTTATCCCTACTCATAAGATTGGAAAAATACCAAATCCGCAATAGTTGGAAAAAGCGCTTTGGAGACTCCCAAAGAAGAGCAATCGGCCGGAGTTCCTGCAGAGAAAAAGTGAGGAGACAGCTTTTTATGGTCTGCTAAAAAGGATCACAACTGAGACTACATTCTTATGAAGTCCATCATATAGAGAGACTATCGAAAGAAAGTAATGACAAACCAGAGGCTGCAAATGCAGTTGCTCCATCAATATGCACTCGTTTGACTGCAAGAGGGTGACGCCATGTGATACAATGACTAACAGCTGACTTTTCCCTGTAAAATGGAAATTATGCAAGTTAAAAAAAAGATAAGTATACTCCTGTGCATCTTCAAAAAACATGGCAAATAACAACTAACGATCAGAAGTCCTAATAAGTTAATACGCAAACGGAAGGGAAGGAAAAACATTAAGAAAATCAATGAAATGAACAATAATTTCTTCATGAGCAAGACAGTCAACGGTGAGGAACCAGATATGCGAATCCACAACACCGGTTCGGATATATATGCAAACTAACTATATCTTATTTAACATAAACACAGAGAATGGCACGATGAATTTCAGCTGCAAAGCCTGGTTATACGATGGAGTGGACGTTACGTGCACATCATATCTACTGTGAAGCACTGAAATGAGAGCAGTCAGACACTATTTCACCCTCAATACTCAGTGTTGTCAATCAAATAGGGGCTTCAAAATTCAGATGTCAGCTGTGAAATGAGAGTAACGCGGTCGTCATTCACAGGACCATGCACTGGTCAGTGATCATGAGCAACTCAAAATCGGAATCCACAATACCGGTCGACTCGAACGTAACAGAAAGAATCCTGAGAGAGAACACGTACGAATCTGGAGCACAGACTTGGACATTGAAGAGATTGGCGGAGACGAGGACGCGGACGAGAGCTTGGAGGCCGGGGGCGTCGATGCCGTCGTCGTTGGTCACCATGATCGTCGGCCGGTCGGCTGAGCTGGAGTCAAAGAGGTCCATTCTGCCGGCGGAGACGAGAGGAGCTGGGATGGCAAGGTTCCACGAGGAAGTGGTGGAGGGAATTTATGTCAGCAGCTGCGAGTCTCCTTTTCCCCATTTTTATATTGACGGGTCGATCGGCGAGCAGATTTCTTAAGTGAATAATGCGTTGCGGCCGTGGCCCGCTTTCGGCTTCTATCTGCTTTATATTTTCAATTCAGTTTTGTAAGTTAATGAGCCATCTTCACGGATGGCAATTGGCCGGCTCGAAATGGTTGTTACAAGAGACGGTTCAGGGGCGCAAAAATAAAGCTTCCCGCGCTTCCCCATCGAGTCTTCTGTCGAGATCCAGGGGTTGGGCCGAGGACAGTAACCACATAGGCCTGAGGTCCATCGTGGAGAGCTCAGCCCACTAAGATAAATATTCGAGTATCTGCGTTGGCCCGTGGACTCCTAGCCCCCCGTACACTCATTTCTCCCCATTGACTGATTGTCAGTTTACGCTTTTACCCTCTTGCCCTTCTTCTGAGGTTATGTCGAGGTGGAACGAAATTTTCAATTACAGATGAGTGTTCGTGAAGATAAAAGCTTTACTTATGAGAGTTGAATCCACGGCTTATTAATCAAGGGTTTATAGTGATGTTTATGTAAGAAACTCTTTCTCTACATAATTAACGTAATTTTAAGGTACTGACTAAACGAAAATCAAAATAATTCGTAACCACATTTCAAATTTTTTTTTATAATTTTCAAGAGGGAACGTGTGCCATTGCACCTTACAATTATTCTTATTTTTCTAATTAAGAAAGGATATTTCTAGTTTGATGTCTCTTCAAAGCTTCTTCTTTGTTTTTTTCTCCAACTAAAATTTCAAACACGAGCACAGATCTCTTTTGATTCCTGAGGAATAAACGAATAATAAAATAATAAGGGAGATTGCGATGCCTCCGAAAATTCAAGTCAACGACCTTTTGGATCGTTGGAAGAACAACGGATCATCCAATCCAGATTTTGTTCCCATTCCAATGGCAGACGACGACCACCAAAATTACGGTCAAATAACTTGATTCAGGTCGCTTGCAACCTTACATGCTGTGATCGAGATCGTAACCCTCTCAAAAAAATATTGTAACATCATCATATTAGGAAGTTGTCATTTCTTTCTACTTGACCATACAACTGCTGGACAGTAAAAGGTTAGAGCGCTAGATGAGATGGGAGAGAAATGAAGAATAAAATGACGAGAAAAGTTCAAGGCATTTGTTCAAACTTCCCCCACACACGAAAACAAAATGGCAGTGTGAAACCGAAGACCGTAGGACGCAACGCACAGCCGTGTGCTCCGGGGACACATTTTACAACTACTACATGAGCAATTAAAATCCACACGATATTATTAAAAATAACGATTTAATAAATTAAAATTTACTTATGTGATTTTAATAAATCCAAATATGAAAACCTGAATATAGTATACTGGGTTGGTTACATATCACTACTTTTTTTTCATTGATCAAAAGGTGAGATAGGTCTTGGACTTTATTTCTCAGCTACCTTATGTTGACCGAACAATATCGAGGTCGACTTATTGCCCGTATGTTCGAATTTATCATTTAATTGTTTAGCAAACCGAAGTTTGTATGGCATAAGGAAATAATTGGGCGCAAAGAAGTTATGCACGAGTCGGTCCGAGTTTGGTATGTCCTATTGCTTTCTCGGGTCCAACATAAGATCAAGCCATCAAAAGTTGAAGTTGGCATTCACATTTCATAGAAGTTTCTCTATGCAATCAATATGAAAATATACATTTTCCTTGGAGTATATCAGTTGATATGAAATTTGTCAAGAAAGGGGTAAATTGCCTTAAAAAAACATTAGCTTAATAATTTATTTTCTAAACTATCATAATATTTGATAATAATCGAAAACAGATACGCGTTTATTATTATCTTTTGTTCGGTCATAGGCTTTATGGTCGTTTATTTTCTCTGTTAAATGATGACTTGACGGATCTGTGTGACACCGTGACACGTGGTCGCATATGTGGAATCATGTCATCAAATCACTGAAAGGTCAAAAGCAGAATAAATGAAGGAAGAATAGGAAAAAAGAAAAAGTATATGATGATAATTTTTCAAATTAAATCAAGTTGATCGACTTAATTAGTTTAATTATTGAGAATCAAATAATTATGAGTTATAATTTATTTAATTAATTTAAATATATTTTAAAATTAATTAAATCTATCTAAATTATTTAATTTACGATTTAACGTTTAAATCTAATTAAATTAATAGTGAATTGAGTTAATTAAAAATTATTTGAAAAAAAAGTTATCAACCCTAGTATTCAAAAAAAGAATATTAATTTTATTTTTATTAAATTTAAATTTATATTTTTTATTAAACTTAAATATTTGGATGAATATTTATAAATTATAAATTATAAATAGTATTCAATATATAGTATGTTATTTTAAAATAATTAATTATATATTATCAGCCAAATTTATTAAAAATATAGTTTGATTCATTAAATTTATTGTTTGACCCATAAACTCATGATCCCATATATTGATTGATTCTTAGTTCGGTTTGATTTTAAAAATTATAATATGAATAATATAAAATATGGAGAATTTTTTAATATATGTAAATTTTCAAAAATAAAAATAAATTAATTTAAAATTATAAAACCAAAGATGGATGAAAGTTGAAGATAGAAATTAAAGATATAAAGTTACGAAAATTGCAATAATTACAAATAGAATTTAAAATTTTATTATAATTACTATATATTAAATTTTTTATGCGCCAATAAAAAATTGAGTTATTTTTAATTAAAATATAAATTAATATGTGACGATACCTTATTTTTCTATAAATTCATAATTTTTTATTAGATATGGGATCATATTACCTACATCAACACTCATTCATTCTCAATAATTGTCTATAAACTGAGTATTCTTCTATTAATCTCGAATAAATGATAATAATAAAATCACAAGTCAGACAATTTTTTTTTGCATTTGAATTTATATCAAATGATCATAAGTTGGGTTTCTAAACTTGATACAAGTCAACTAACTATTCTACCATATTAAATTTATTATGAATGAATTATATATAAAAATCTAAGTTAATAAGTTATTGTATTAGATTTTTCTGATAAGTTTATAATTTTTTTTTGGTTAACTAACAATATTATTTATAATAACTATTGTGCAATCTCGAGTGGGGACAATGACCACACGATTTTTCTTTGCGTGGGATAAGACTTCAAGCATTTAAAGCTCTCTTTCTCCGTGGGTTAAGTGCGCTAACTGACTAATTAAGAAGCTATTGTAATAATAACGCCAAGGCGTACGTACATGCCTCATGCGCACATTTTGTCAACGTGCAACGTTCTACGTTTTCCAACCATATCTGTAGAACCCTAATCTACTTATCCCTGCCATTACCTGCTTCGGTAGAGCCACTTGGCAAAAACTAATATTAAATTTTGGTTGGTCTGTTTTCAGCTAGCTAGCCGTTTCTCTTCAATTCCTTCTAGAGAGAGAGACGTCTGTCGTGTGTACGTTCGTCACTAACTATCAAAATTATTCTTCTAACTTTTGACCGCCACTATTTTAGTTTTCAAATTTTTTTAGCCACAATTTTGATCAAACATTTACCAAATCCCCATCAAAATACTTCAGCCATTAATGGTGTTACTTTTCCGTTCACGAAAATGTGATATGACCACATTAAAAGTGTGGTTTGAGTCGGTTCAAAATAGGCCTGGAACAGTTTGGCCCAGTTATGGTTTGGCCTATTAAGAAAATGGGTCGGTTCGGTTACGGATCATTATTCAAGTAAATATGAACCGGGTTAAAACCGTTTATAAACGGATTAGTTAACGGTTCATGCTAGTTTGGCCTATGAACTGTTTTTTTTTTTAAATCTTAAATTGACATGACAAAATCTCATAGTTAATTTGCAGGATTTTGGAGGTTCGAACTGGTTTTCAAAGATTCCAGGCCAGTTTAGCAGGGGTAATGGTTTGTGCTGATTATGGTTCAATTGATCCATTTTTTTGAACCAACCTATAATTGCCCCCAACTCAATAAGAGCGGTTTCATGCCAATTTGCAAATGATCCGGGTCGGTTTCGGGTTTGGACGGTCTAATTACGGGCCATCCTGGCCCATTTAACATTTCTAATTTGAGGTGAGGTGGAAATCAATAGTAAGAAGCAATTTCTTTTTATCTCTTGTGACCATTTTATTTGACACGTATAAATAAATAATATTTTTATTGTCATGTAAAATAACATCTAGCCATATAAATGGCCATATCATATTTTCATAAAGCGACATATAACGTCGTTGATGGCCAGACCATTTTGATGAGGATTTGGCAAACATTAGATTAAAATAGTGCTTAGAAAAATTGAAGGACTAACATAGTAACTGGTCAAAAAATGAATGGCTATTTTAACAACTTTCTCTAATTTTACAGGTCGCCATGAGATGGAAAGCGTGAAGGGCCAAAGCCAAGACAAAAAGGCAGGGATAGCCCTTCTTATTGGCTCCTAACCCCCACTGTCTCGGCTCAGAAGTCGCCCCATTTGAAGTGTCGGTTTAATTATTGTTAAATTATGACAAAATTTAAGATTAAGGGAAAAATTTAAATTAGCGTATTCTTTATTTAGATTATAATCAATTTTATCTATATTATATTACTTATCTAATCTTAAAATTTATTACAATATCTTAAAAAGGCTTAAATTCCATAATTTAGTTAAAAAGTGTTCTTATTGATATCACATTAAATTATTATATAATATCTAACATTGCAATCATTCTATTATCATTACTGCACTTTTCAATCTGCTTTATTTTCATTTCAAATACAATAATCCCATATTTTAATTAATAACCCAATAAATTTTAATGTGTTAAAGCTGTTTTTTAATATTAACACTTTATATTATTTTTTAATATTCGAACTAAACATCCATTTCTAGGGAAATTTTCTTGGGTTACAGGTCAGTGCGAGATAGTAGTGCTCCAAAAAATAAAAATAAAGATAAATTGTGAAATTTAGTGAAATTATTATATAAATAATGCATTTAATTTATACGGGTCGAATAGTATTTTTACACTTTTAATAAACAAGTTGTGTATGGGATCAAGTATTTTTGGATACAAACATGTTTAAACGCGCACGCATTGCCGAATTTAGAACAAATGCGAGAAGCAATTTGAAGGCGAAGGTGTTACTAGCACCCGCCGTTTGTGTAATAGAATCTTCTTTGTCACACCCAGGTAAAAATGTAAACTCTTAAGGGCAAATTTTGGAAAAATCAACTTAATTTCCTTTTTTAAATATAACCAAAGAAAATAGAGGTTATAAGAAATTCAAATATGAAATTTCTAAAAATTTTATCTTATAACCAAATCTAACTTCTTCCAAGTTTTTTTTAAAATTTATCTATTTAAAATTTTATAAAATAAGAATAATATTAAAATCGAGAATTAAAAAAATGTAGAAATGGGATAGTGGTGGAGGTGGTGCACGGTGGACGCTTGCTACTGTCGGTCCCAACCGACAAGACGTTATCCGCTCGTCAGAGATCATTGATAAACCGATGCATTGGGTGTTCGATGCTGATCGCTCCGGTCTCAAACAAGTTCACGGACAGTTGGATTATTGGTTCAAATATTATTAGATTATTTAAAATATTAAACTCTAATAAAAGTTTAAATTACATATACTATCTCCTCTAATTATATGTTGAAATGTCATATTATATTGTTGGAAGAGATATGAAATTAGCCTTATACTTAAAATAATTATAAGGATTAGTAATAGAATTATTTAATATAAGACTGCCGTATATCTTAAACGCAAACTTTCCAAGAAAAATTGCAATCTACATAGTATAAAATGCATCGTATTATTATGAGTTTACACCAGACTACATTGAACGGCAGGGAGAGGACTCATCCCTGTAGACCTAGGAGAGCGGAGCGAACGAGCCGACTGAGTCAATAAGCCACCGACTCAGTGGTAGGGAGGGGTATCTAATATCTATTATGGCCACAGGCGAGGGAGAGGTGGAGGCCACTAGCCAAGTCACGAGTGGACAGCGGCCGACGAACCCTAGTTGTAACCTGTGGGAACTGGTCAAAACCCAGCCAAATCAGAGATTCAGACATACTAGTTTGCATGGGCGGTATCGTTGTCTGGTTTTCTCGGCGTTCGTGGAGGTATTGTAAGATAAGCTCAAGAAATTCTTTTATTTGACCCTTATAGAGAGATTTGATTCGAATACTTTGTGTGGGATGACTGAAACTAAGAATCCACTCCTTCGATGGGTCCTCGATCGACGGAACGCCGTTAGCATTAGAAATTCAGTGATAAATGGCTCTCGACAAGCCATATATGTGGTTATTTGGTTTATTTTTATATATTTTAAAGCATTTTACAGTGTTGCTAATTAATTCCGAGGGAAAAAGACACTACCTATGCCTTCTCTTATCCTCGTTTTGGATTTTGATTTTTCTATTTTATTTATTCAGCTGCTTTTGTTATTGAAAATTAAAAGAAAATTCAATGGAAGACTGATAAGCAAAAAAAAAAAAACATAATGAAAATAGTAAAAAAAAACTTAAAATTTGCCATGAACACATAAATTTCTCTTAATTTTCGCTCTTAGCTATATTAAGGAAATAAATTAAAATTTGTGCCCTTTTAATTAATCCAAATTATATTAAATTGTAATAAATATAATATTATGTACATTTCTTTTTTTTATTGATAATATTCCATCAAATAACAATCGAATAATTTATTGAATAATATTTTATATAGTATAAAATTTATAATTAATTCTAAGATATTAATTATAAGAGTTTCAAATTCTACAACTATAATATTATCCTTCCGTGCCTATGCATTTTCCATGTATTGATTAATACTAATTTCTCTTTCCTGTGTATACCTGATGGTCGTAGGTCTCCAACTCCTGTGCAATATACATAAAGTTTTGGGACTATACAGCGCAAATTTCCACTCTAATATATGTATATATAGTGTAGCATGTAGTTGTCCGTTGTCGTGTCTCTCTGTAGATGTCTGATAAGCTGGCCATTGTGATGATCTAACCGAGGACCGAGGTCTCTCTCTCTCTCTCTCTCTCTCTCCAGTCTCTTTCTGTTTCTCTCTGCTCCTCCATCACAGAAATGCTTCAAATTTGTTCCATCTCCTTCGTTCGTTTTGTGGGCATTACCACTCCACAAAGTACATGAGCTCTCCCTCACGCTCCTTTCTCAGTCCCTCTCTCTCTCTCTCTAGCTCGGTAGTTGCCGTGCAGATTGCAGTCTAAGACCCACAAGAAAATCACTGTGCACTCCGATTTTTCAAAGGCGAGTACAGTAATGAATGGCGTTTCAGACCACTCCGAGTTTGTGGAAGTCGATCCTACTGGCAGATATGGAAGAGTAACTCTCTGTCTATCTCTCTCTTTCTCTCTCCCTACCAGTGTGTTTCTTGGGTTCTCTGAGTTGCTATTCCAGCTTCCATTTCCTGATGCATTTACCATTCCGTGGTTTTATGATTCCTGCGCAGTACGATGAAGTTCTCGGCAGAGGGGCTTCTAAGACAGTGTACGAGGGTTTGCTCTCTAATTTTGCTGACTGTACACTTTGAATTTTTTGCTTACCATTAATCAGGCGCTTATTAGAAGATACAAACTTTATTGGTGCATTGGCTTAATCGATCAGACTTTTGAAGCAACCGATTTTTGGCTAGGAAGTTTTATTGTAAGTTTAGGTAGGGAAATGAAAAGAAAATTGGTTTTGATTTCTGGGGGCAGCATAGTTTTATATGAAAATTAATGCAAATTCGGAAAGTTCGGAGGCTCATGTGCCAGTATGAGAAGCACAAACCTCCCTTGATGAACTTTGCTCCAGTCGAGTGTGAATCATATTACCAGCCCAGCTCGGACTGATAAAAGTAACAATTTTTTGACAGTAGTGATGTTTTTGAGGGGAAGTTGATTGATTGAGCGAGTAGTTATTTTGAACTTTTTCGGGTTGCAGATACAGAGCCTTTGATGAGTATGAGGGGATTGAAGTAGCATGGAATAAGGTGAAGCTTCATGATTTCCTGCAGAGCCCCGAGGAACTTGAGAGGCTCTACTGTGAGATTCACCTTCTCAAGACCTTGAAACACGCCAACATAATGAAGTTCTATACTTCTTGGGTTGACACTACCTACAGGAACATCAACTTTGTCACCGAGATGTTCACCTCTGGCACCCTCAGACAGTAGGTTTTGCTTATTTAGCAATGATTCTTGCCTCGATGTTTGCTTTACATCTTGTCTTAATAGTTGGGATGAATTTAATTGATCGGTAGATGATTCAAATCCCTGGGACAGGTATAGATTAAAACACAGGAGAGTCAACATCCGGGCGGTGAAGCGTTGGTGCAGGCAGATTCTGAAAGGGTTGGTATATCTCCATAGCCGTAACCCCCCTGTGATCCACAGGGACCTCAAGTGTGACAACATCTTCATCAATGGTAATCAAGGGCAGGTCAAAAATTGGGGATCTCGGGCTTGCTGCTATCCTCCGGAAATCCCATGCAGTCCGTTGTGTAGGTAAATTAGTTTGTTATTATCTTGTCATGCAGTTCGTCCAAGAAAACCTTAAATGATCCTGTCTCATCACTGTATGGTGAGCAAGAACTAACAGGATTGCTTCTATGGACAACAATTATGACAATTAGGTGACATTAACACCCATTCCCTTGTTCGATCCATTTAATTGGTAATCATCAAAATGTTTATCTGTGGATATCTTTTGCTATTATTGGAACTTACCTTTTTTTACCCCATCAGCTCTGAGACTCAGTAAAACTCTCGAATTTCTCCTTGACATACGAGAGAACAGAGGATAAAGATGTCCCCAGTTTACATTGATTAGACATGTTGGAGTAAAATATCTTGTTGAATGCATAGGGCCATGATACATTCGTACAGCCAATACATTTTCCTGCACAATCTAAGTGAAAGTATAAACATGGGATAAAATTTCTAATTCTCCAAATCTCAAATGAAAAAAAACCTTGTCATTATCTTTGGTGTCTAATGTTGATTGAAGGGATCTTTCTCATTGACTGATTAATTATCTTCCCTCAATGGTCTTGGTATGTTCAGGAACTCCAGAGTTCATGGCCCCCGAGGTTTATGAGGAGGAGTACAATGAACTTGTTGACATTTACTCTTTTGGGATGTGCGTATTGGAGATGGTTACATTTGAATATCCTTACAGCGAGTGCAATCACCCTGCTCAGATCTATAAGAAAGTTGTTTCTGTAGGAACTGACTCTCAACCTTGAGCTCTTACATCATGTTTGATTTGGCAGAGGAAAGAAAACTGAATGGAATCACCCTTGATTTGGGATCATTTATTAGATTGTTTAGATACCATTCCATTCCTTTGCTCTTAACTTGGTTCCTGATTTCAATTAAGTCCTTATCTTCCCCACTCTTCTTCTGACTTCAAGTTTTTTCTAGGGTGAAAAACCAGAAGCTCTCTACAAGGTTGAAGACCCTGAGGTGAGACAGTTTGTTGAGAAATGCCTAGCAACTGTCTCTGTTAGGTTACCTGCAAAGGAACTTTTGAAGGATCCTTTTCTCCAAATCAATGAATTTGAGTCTGATAAATATCCATTTGAGGAATTTGGTGAAGTGGGCTCTCTTGTACGACTCCCCTACCATGGAAATCATCACAATGATGGATCATTGGTCAATTGCTGCTCTCCTTATTATCTTGACGATGCTCAATCCGAGAGTGAGAGGGGCTATCATGTGGTTGAGTTTGAAGGGGATGAAATCAATCTTTGCACTTATCAGGAAGATGAACATTTGGGAGATATCGGCATTACCATCAAGGGAAGGAGAGAAGATGATGGAATCTTCTTAAGACTCAGGATTGCAGATAGGGAAGGTCAGATATTTCGCTTCTTGGCTGCTTCTTCTTGGATCTCGTATTTTTGACTTAATTTTCCTGAAGTGCAGGTTAAGGAATTAAGATTTACAAATCTTTCCATATCCACAAGGGTAAGAAAAGAATGCAAATTATACAACTATCTGAGGAGCCTGAAGTTTAAGCGGCTATTGTTATTTTGATGAGAAATAGGCAACATGCCTTGATCTGAGTCATCTGATAAGTTCAAACTTAAATTTATGACACAACTTTCGTCTATTAACAAGCTGTTTTTTTTTTTTTACATTGGAGAAAAAAGAGCTGCCTTCTGGTCCTCAAATCTGCAGTTAATTGAACTATTTCTCTGCAGAAACTGCATTGAACGTGTAATTCTGATTATGGTTCTTTAATTTTCAGGTCAAATCCGGAACATCTACTTCCCTTTCAATATCCAGTTGGACACTCCCCTGAGTGTTGTGACAGAAATGGTGGCAGAGCTCGATATCAAGGACCAGGATGTGAATGAGATAGCAGAGATGATTGATAGTGAGATTGCCTCTTTGGTACCAGAGTGGAAGGCAATGCTTAGGGTAGAGGACGATTCTTATCATGATGCCAAGAACATTTATCATGCCTGTTCATCAACCGGATCAATCTTAGATTATGCGAGTTCTTTGAACACCAATAATCTTCAAGTCCTCGAGGGCTCAGATCATGGTTGTGCCGCGGTGCATGGTCGTTTTGAAGAGATCAAGTACCGTGACAGTCGTATCTCACCGAGCCAAATGGATGGTGCACTTTACACTGATATTCGGGCCCAACGTGAATCTTCCAATTCAAAAATTATCTACTGTGATGACACCCACAAGTTGTTGGAGAAACTAACATTCGAGGATGATGATGAGAGGATCATTAGGGTGGATGATAAGAACAAGTCAAACTATTGCGGCAGGAAGTCCTACTCTGTGAACCCTCAGTCACTGGTTTTGGAAGATTATGAGAACGAGATCAGGCAGGAGCTGAGGTGGCTGAAGGCGAAATATCAGATGCGGCCGAGTGAGATGAGAGACCAACAACTAGGAGTTCCATCATCATCAGCACAATCACCGCAATCAAATCAAACAGCCAACAATGAGGGGCTGATCTCGAAGACTATTAGCTTCAGTAAGCATTTGAGTTTGAATGTCATCCCCAATGCCAGGTGTGCAAATGCTGTGGCTAATGGGTCCTTTAGTTCCGAGCGAATGGTCACTGCCAAGCGTTTCCATACCAACACCCTGCTTCCTCAGCCTCTTCACCGGGCAACTTCTCTTCCAGTCAATGCCGTCGACTCCTGAAACACTTGTCTTGGGATGAGGAAATAACAAAAGAATGTTTACAGTTCAGTGGTGCATGAATATCGTAGTGAGCGTGTTAAGGGTACTTGCTGGGAGAGGCGGAACTGATTGTCGTACATTATTACTTACTGATCTCACAATACGTCGAAATGCAATACCGAGCTGTACTAAGTTTTCTTCCTTCTGACAATGGTATGAAATTGCAACACATAACGATGGCGTTTGACATGGCGGATGTATTCAATTTGCTTTGCGTTCCGGTTCGGCCACACAACACATGGCCTCACTGCTATTGGCCAAATGATGAAATCGTGCCACACCGGTTGATCGAATACTAAGAGAGTGATGTTTCCTTTGTTGATTTTGTTTTTGTTTCACTTTTTTGCCTTCCTCTGCACAAGAATCTCCAACCATTTCATATGACCTTGTGGTGTCACTTACGTACAAGATACTCCACTCCTTGGAGTCGTAAAGGTAACGTTGGATCAAATTGACCCAAGAGGGAAGGTTGCTTACTCAAAGCTAATTCTAAATCCCGAGTGCAAGGTGACCATTATGGGTGGATCCGACCGTTATTCTTTTAAACAATAAAATCTTATATTAGAAAAATAGATTCTAATAGTATAGTATTATTTTACAAGTTTAGACTTTGATTATATTTAAATATATTATTTTTATAAATCCGGTAAAAAAAATTAATATGATTGTGTGAGCTGATAAGTACGACGTATTCAAAGGGTTGATGGGTTCAGTCAACCTTTTTCCATTTCATGGAGCTAACATTCATCCTAGTGATCCATCATTACATCTCTCTCATTCTTTTCCTTTTACAGTATCACGAGCATACGGGTAAAAGGTCTCCACTTATTCATAGATAGCTAAAGCACAGGCTCGCCTCTGAGGCCTGATGGCTGACAGTACATAAAAGCACAAAATGAATTTAGTATGATAATATCATTTTTAGAATGAGGTCGAGATATCATCGATTCAACATTTATAGTGAACTGATGGAGTTTCTCTGACCTTCTGTTCATGTTGTACCAATCAGGATTTACAAGCCTCCTTTGTAGGTCGGGGATAAAATAAAAATAAAAGAAAACATGATAAGCCATTGATTTTGAGTTTCAGGGGATACAGGCAGATAGAATCGAAAAGGGAGAGAGCAGCATGTGATTTTCTGCTCAGCTCTAGGCTACTTCCCAAGTTGCCCAACTTGGGTTCAGATATTTCTCCAGAACAATAACATAGATGTATTTATTACTCATGGCAGAGTCTGTTAAGTTAATTTGCATGTGATCTCATCTGTTTCTGGTTGCGGAGTCATCAATTTCCGAATGTTCGCTAGGATTCGTAACTAGGCTGTTGAATGCATCCTTTTCTCCAGTAATATTGCTCTATATAGATAGCCACAGTGCTCATCCAAGAGTCACATTTACATTATGTTCTTCAAACTTGCAGTCGATATTTCGAAATCCAGATCCTTTCAATGAGCGTACTGCAGCAAACGCACGATTTGTACTAAAGTCTAAGGGATCCACCGCTCCCACCAACCCATCTTGGTCAATGAATGGTCCGATTTTCTTGAAGATCATGAATTCACCGTGCGATGTCACCGTTTCCAGTTACCATTTTCGCCGGCACAGAAGAATACCTTACACTGCTCGGACCCATAATTCTCGAGCCTGACGTTCACGATCCAAGTGGGGCGGAAGGTTCATGGGCTAAGTTAAGACGAGGAGACCGCGGCAGCTCAGTGACCGAGCTAACTACTCGTAGATCGTCGACTTCTCTGTGCGCAGAAGCTCTCCCCTCGATATTGACCCGTGAATCACACCTTTCCCCACTTTCCCCCACTCTCGATGTCTTAATGCTGCGTGATGAATTGTAGCTTTCATCTTTTGAGCAGCTCATGTTAGCCTCACATGCTGCTGACACATGCACACCCACAATTGTTGTGTCCCGGACGTAATTCGACTCCTAACTTATATAAACTTCTTATAATAAAGATTTCTTCCATTTATAATACTCAACTTTGAGTATATTAGAGGGATACAGACTATGAACTACCACAGCATCTAACCTAGATCGGTACAAATATAAGTATTTGAATATGCTAAATTATCGTTTGATACATGCAAGGGGAGGAGACCACCGTACAGAACCTTTCTAGCTCGATGTCGACGTCAGAATGACAGAGAGCAGATGGCAACACCAAAAAAGCAGTGGCGGTGGGGTGGAAAGGACATCCGGTACGAACAAGGCAGTGGGAAAGCGAACGGACCCGTGCCCAACTCTGACTGAACTTCTTCTTTTCCTTACCCCCACCTTTTTACTTTTTTTTTTTTTCTCGTTTCTAATGCTTAACTAAACGGCAATTGAATGAAATCATACGCCAGCCCCGTTGATGGCAAGTGCAGAATCACGTTGTTGCTTGGTAGCTTAGAATTACGCAATGTCGAGGGGTGAACCGGGTCAGAGGTCGGTCCTCGAATTGTTTTCCATGCAGTATTGATCTTCTTACAATGAGTTACTCGTATTTTCCTTTAATTTGACTGCTCGGGGTCTGTTAGGTTGAGAGCGCACAGTCGGTATAGTTGCCAAATAAGACTCGATGATCAATTACCGTGGTAGGCCTTGGGTGGGCCTTTTTATTAATGGGCTCAGCAATAAATTTAGGCCTAGTTACTGGGCCGGGCCTCATGAAAGCCGAATGGATTTATGGGGTCGTGGTATTACGAGGATAAACAGTAAAATATTGTATAATTTTAATCCGTTTCACCTATCATTTTTTTTTTTACTAAATTATATTATCTCATTTTCTAACCTCTTGACCCAGGCTCAATGAAGTAAATATCATGTGAGATAGCACCTTGTCACTGTCAAATTGCGATTTTAGTCCAATTCTCGGTATGTCTTGCTAAATATAAAAGGAAGATAACAATAATGATGATCTAACCATCTCATTATATTATATTTATATTTTTACATTCAATCGCAAATATGTCAGATAAATTAAATTACTAAAACAGATGCTTCACACAAGTGCGAGAAGAGAATTGTGTGAGTTTTCAATCACCATCTTATTGTTGGGGGTGGGTGTGGTTGGTTATTTGAATATAAATATTCTACAAACCACCAATGATGGTGGTCTAGTGGCCTTAGCAAAGACTATGTGCTTCAGGAATTAATTAAATTCATAAGGTTGTGAACTACTCATAAGTTGTACGCACGCTTTATCCACTTGAACTAATGATCCGAATGATTCTATTATATTACTTTTTACCGTTAAAAAAAGGATAGATAATTTGCAAGGTTACTTCTCATATGCATTATATTATATGCTCAACTCGGGAAATTTCTGCCAAAGTAAAACAAAAAATTAGCGAGGAGCTTCTGAATAAGTACTAGAATTTTACATTTTGTTTGTATCCTAATTTATAATTTCGGCCAACATTTGTGGTGAATGTGTAATAAGCCATATAATATGGGGCAAAACGAATTAACCATAAGATTTTCTGACGTGCGGAATTTGCAAAGATCCACCGAGCTGCTGGGCTCTGTGTTCACTTCTGTTAACCGATCCATTCCTGCGGCCTTTGTTCCTTCTCAGCCGCGCACACGAATGGAGCTTTCAGTCCCGTCTCGGTCTGTGGGGATCTCCTCAGCCTCCGCTAAGCTCCCAAAATCCACCATTAGGGTTTCTCTCGGAAATCTCCTCCCCCAGACTCACCCCCTTAGATCCTCCACTTCCCGCCTCTCCTCTAACAGAATGGGGTCCCACTCCCAAAAACCGATGCTTTGCTCCTCTTCCGTCCCGAATAACGGGTCTCCGGCGACAGCAACGACTTCACCGGTCAGCTCGTGTGAGTTGAAACTCCTGTTGATAGCCAACTATTTCGATTTTTGGTGGTTGTCATTTTTGGGCAATAATGAGCTGGTAACTCAGTGGGCAGAATCGGAGAGGTTAAGAGGGTAACCAAGGAGACGGACGTGGCGGTCAGGATCAATCTTGACGGTACTGGGCTTGCTGATAGCAGCACGGGGATCCCGTTTCTCGATCACATGTTAGATGTAAGGACTTGAAGCAAGCTTGCACTCTCATTTATAGCTGTTTCTTATGGAGTAACCAAGCATTTTCGCAATTGGCTTAGCAGAATCACATGTTAAACTTTAAAGTTTCTGTTTGACAGTGCCATTTAGATTAATTTTCTGAATGGCTTAATGTTCTTTGTCGATTCAGCTTGCTGTTGGGAAGTTAAAATCCTGTAAACGACAGGAAGTTTAGTGTTGGGGACAATATAGATTATTTGCTAGTAGCTGTATTTCCTACGACAGTCAATTTCTGAGTTCTACTTGTTATATATTCTCTTTGACTTATATTCATGCCTTTCTGATCATATTAGCAACTTGCTTCGCATGGGCTGTTTGATGTGCATGTAAGGGCCACTGGTGACATTCACATTGATGATCATCATACGAATGAGGATGTTGCTCTTGCTATTGGAACAGTGAGTACCCTTGCTAAGCATAAATAACTTTCTTGTAGCCTCTTATGGGTTAGAGATGGTCTGTATGGGGAGTAAATGATCATTTGCTCTCTGTTTGTTTGCAATGATATCAGTTTGATTCTAGCTCTGCACTTCATTACAACTCTGAAAGTTATTTTGCTACAATGAATTTGGGATTTTGCTAAAAAATGAACATGAAACTGTCATGGCATGTAGAAAATGAAATTGAATTATTGGTTCTTGGGAAAAGTGGGACCATGGTGCTTGGTCTGCTGGTGTTTGGTTTAATTTAACATAAGTTTTGCATGGCTGGACAGGTTTTATTACAGGCACTTGGAGATAGGAAAGGGATCAACCGCTTCGGTGATTTCTCGGCTCCACTTGATGAAGCACTCGTGCATGTTGCACTGGCATGTTTTAGATCTTCTACTCTTTCAAGTGTGCTTTTTTCTCACAAGATTCATTCTTTAGGTTATAAGGTGATGCTAACTAGAAAAGAAAAATGTGACATGATGATAGTTATGCAACTGATGATGATTGGCTGAAGAACTGGTTAAGCTTAGTGGAGCACTGTAGTTTCTGCTAGAATAGGATGGTAAGAAAAGAATAGTAGCTATTTAAGCCACTTCTTTCATAAGGTCGATACCATGATTAGATATATGTCAATGAGCCGTTAGAAGAGCAACTTTGAGGAGACTTTTCAACGTGCTGTAATATTCTCACAGTTTTGTTTAGATGGCTGCTTCTCTTTGTATCTTAGTTTATTAGTGATGAAAAATAGAGGAACTGGTTGAATCCCTCTAAGGCTTGTGGAGTATTCTGTGGACTAGAGAAGAGAACTGCCTGGGCTTCCTCTTACGTGGAACCATATGGTTTTGAAAGTTGAGATAGTTGGTTAATCCATTACTTACAAAGCAAAAAGGAGATAATATTCTGTTCTTTCAGGATTTATCTGGGAGGCCACATTTAAGTTTTGATCTACAGATACCGACAGAGAGGGTTGGGACATATGATACTCAGGTATTCTTCCTCATTTATCTCCTTATGAAGAACGCATTAGCTTGAAATAGTTGACTCTAGAGGCCTAAAGGAAGATTTAGATTACATGCGACGTAGTATCTCCAATATCTGTATTGCTCATTAACTATTAGAAATCACTTTTTTTCCCCTCCTTGAACATGAGAGATCTTATAAGAACTCTTGTATTTCTAGTTGGTCGAGCACTTTTTCCAATCCCTGGTCAATACCTCGGGTATGACACTTCATGTGAGACAGGTAAACTATTTTTTATTTCTTGTTTTGAGCTCTAACTTTCAAAACTTTGTTAAGATTTTTAATATGAAAAATTTTTCATGCTTTGACTACTATAATTCTATGCCTATTACTTGCAGCTGGCTGGAAAAAATTCGCACCATATCATTGAGGCAACTTTTAAAGCTTTTGCTAGAGCTCTTCGACAAGCTACTGAGTATGATCCAAGGCGCCTTGGGACAGTTCCTAGGTTTGTAACCTGTCTTTTGCATTGGATGTTCTTAAATCACATATATATGATGTTGAAAAATCACTGGACCCTAGCACTTATTCTCTGTGTGATTCAATTTTTGCAGCTCAAAAGGGGTCCTGTCACGATCTTGATGAGGAATAATAATAATTCATACAATTCCCACATTTATGCCATGTCATTCTCTTTGAGATCTATGACTCTGTCGGATGGGTTTGTTGTATCACCATTCACCTAGAGATAGATATGAATCACCACAGGGATGAAGCAGGCAGGGGAAAACAGTAGCTTATGTTCGATGATCCATAAATTACAAAAAGAGACTGGTTCTATTATAATTATTTGCTGCACGAAGTGTCTGCTCATGGTGGTGTCAAGATAGGACAGGTCAACAAGATCTGGACTTTACCAAGAGTTTCTGGTTTAGGCTTGCTTCTGATTTTCTCCAGGAAGACACCTATTAGTGTGTGATATGGGTGTCGGGGAGCCCTTTGTTCATAAAGTTATGGTTCAAGTTACTCGAAATACCAAGGTTAAATCCGCGTCATAGCTTGTGTACCAGAAATATTATGCGAGTACTAAGTACTCCGAGTTATGAGTCCCTAATGTCAATATATATCTGTTTAGTTGGGTGCCTACTAAGCTGTCCTCGTATCCTTTATTGGGTTTGCGATGATGAATGCCGGACAGATGCATAATCAGAAATTAGCTGACAAATTTTAATATGCTATGGGTATGCTAGATCGACCGTCTCTTATACGTATATGACATAGTCACGTGTCTTAATAGTCCTTACAAGTTAAGGCTACGAGTCCAGAGAATAAAATATGCAATTTCGTTTTGCTTTATCATGATAACTAATGAGGCAAAATGATCCCGAAACGAGCATTCTTATGCCGATTACTTCCAGTTCTAGTGTGGGTCTCGGGCTTGGAAATCGCATTTAACATATAACAACGTTATAAGCTGTTTTCTCGCACTATTTGCGCCCCCCCACTCTCTCTCTCTCTCTCTCTGTGACTGCGTTTCTGCTCCAACCTTCCGTGCACCCACTTATGGTTCTTCACCCTAGGTGTTCACCTCAGCCGTTGTTGTTCCGGTCTGTTCAGGTCCTGTTCATTTGTGGGATTTGCGCGAACCCAATTACACCACGCACACCACATGCTCGATAGTTTGCCCCAAACAACAACTTTTTCATAATTTGTTGTGTTCAGCTACCTCGTAAGAACCCAGACAAATACCATGGCATTAACCTATCCAAAGCGAGCCGTTCCACTTGTAAGGATAGTGGAATCATGGCTCTGTCAAAGCTTTTGTTCGAGGTCTTCAATCTTTCCACCTGGGGAAATTGGAAAGTCGGAACCTGGGTCGGCCTGCGACGGACCAAGGAAGGGGGCACAATCTTCCGTGGGGACTCGTGTGACTCTTTCTCCATTGTTCCTGGGTACTCATCCTCCGCAAGGTGGCTACTTGATCGAAGTTGTGGATGATGAGACTTGGCGGGTGTCCGCTGGACTGGCTCACGCGTGGCATGGGAATCCTGGAAATTCAAACAAAGGAAAATTTGCTCAGTCGGTGGATGAGCCTGAAAGGAATAATGATCCCTTGTCCATTGAAGACTGTGATCTTGAGCCCGACTTCGATGAGATTGACAATATGAGGATCCATGGGAGCCTCTTCTACAAACTGGATAGGACATCAAAGGAGTTTGAGGAGTACAATTTCAACTTCCACAGGAAGAAGTCCCCAAGGCGCAAAGAAGATCCCAAGGAAGTGAAGGAGAAGGAGAAGGAGAACCCAAGTCGGAACTCTCCCTCCAAAGATGAGAAGCTTCATAAAGTGAAGAATAAGTTGACAAGAAGAGAAGAGAGTCATGCATATTTGCTCTGTGAATCCAATGAGCTGGATGGTGCAAAGGAAGAGGAGGAGAAGAAGTCACGGGTTCCGACGTTCAATGAACTCACTGGTCCATACCACGAGCCATTCTGCCTCGACATCTTCATCTCGAAGGCCTCTGTGAGAGCCTGCATCGTCCACAGGGTGACAAGCAAAGTTGTTGTTGTGGCCCATTCAATTTCGAAGGACATGAAGTTCGATCTCACTTCAACAAGGAATGCCCGGGCCTGTGAGGCAGTTGGGGAAGTACTGGCTCAGAGGGCTTTGGCTGATGATATACACGATGTCGTGTACACTCCAAGGAGAGGGGAGGTGTTGGGGGGGAAGCTTGGGATTGTGGTTCAAGCTATCATAAAGAATGGTGTCAACGTGAAGTTGAAGCTCAAGCAGACCAGGCAAAAGGGACAGAAACGCTCTCATCCTAGTCTCTGTGGTGCAGAGTAATCGGCAGAAGTCCAAGGGCAGAGGCTTGTGATCATACAGAAGAGAGGAATTCCAATGACTCTGAACGTTGTTACATCGCTAGTGCAGAATATTCCAAACATTCTGTTTGTAGGCTTTGGTCTTGATCAATATAAATGATTTATTTATAAGGAGATAACCTACCCTGACCTTAGCTTCTAATGAGATACTATGGAGATATCAAGAAATTAAGGTAACAACACAATTGAACTGATATCCACATATATGAGAGAAGAGGTTCAAATCGCATGTGTCACAAATCAGAGAACGAGGGCAGAGCAGACATCCTAAGCTAGAAAAGCGTAAGCATATATCTGTTCAGCAGGACCAAGGTAAACGAGGGGGATACTGTAATTGAAATGACATTAGCATGTCTCATTTGTTTTCAGAATTATTGGACCTTGATCCTTTGAGATATGGAGTCACTGGATCTCTGATGCCTTTGAAGAGCCTACCATCATCAGATGTAACGTTCTTTCAAACTTTGATAGATCTGAGATTACTCTCAACGATGGGCAACCAGCGACAGTAATCTCCTCTAAGAACTTCATATTTTCGAGCCCTCGAATTGCTGTCAAGTCTTTGCATTCAATAATTGTCAGGTGCTGCAACAGCTCTAGTCCCGATAAATCAAGGAATGGTTGAGGAAGACCGCACTGGTTTATTATTTAATGTCTTCAGATTTCCTGGTATGGGAAGGTCGTTGACGTGCATGCTACCGCGCAGCAACAGGTCCTCTAGTAACCGCAGGTCTGATAGGTTAGGGAGTTTCCAAGGTGATTTAGAACTAACTAACACGCAGGGTGATCAAACTCGAGGGAAGGTTTGGCAATACTTGAATTCGATCACAACCTTCAAGAAGAAGACGCCGAAGCAGAGGCAGTTTGTCAATTGTTGATGGTAGCTGACAAATCTCAGAGTATGACAGGTCGAGGATTCTCAATTTGTGCAACCTCTCAACGTCTTCTGGAGTATGCTTCAACGTACCATTTGCGGCATTCAGCTCCTCGAGATTCTCAAGGTCGCCAATGGAACTGGGCAATTCATCACCTATAAAGGAGAATAACTTAGTTTCATCACCCTCAAGTTCTTGAGATTTCCAATGGAATTGGGCATCTCTCTGAAGCATATAGCCGAAATTTCATCACCCTCAGCTCTACCACCGACCTCAAGCTTGCCACTGTTTCTGGAAATTTCGTCCACCCCTCAATTTGATCCAGTTCCTCCTCCAATCGTCTGGATATACGTATGGTGACTTGCTGTCTAAAAGCTTCAAGACCTTGATGTTTTTTTCCAATCTGCAAAAACCCTAGGAAGAGATACTTACGCGACGGAAGATCTGCCAAAATCCAACTGTTTGATCGAGAACTCAATTGGCCTCTACCTATATCAAGCTAATCATGGATTTATAATATCTTACAGAATCATAAAAAAACAGTGAGGTTTCTGGTCCAAGTTGCTTCATACAATGTTGACATGCGTACGCCTATGGGATAACTAAAAAAAACACTTTAAAATTATTCTTAACATGTTTTAAATGCTACATAATAAAATTTTAAAAATATATATAAAAAATGTTAAATAACATTACTTAATTAACATTGGGGGGGGGGGGGGGGGAATCGGCATTCATTTTTATCATGGGGTTTACCTATTCCCTTAAAAAAAAATTTAATGAGCTTGTGAATAATTTATATTTTATCGTAATGTGTTCTAAGATCAAGCTAGACATGTGGACACTAGAAAGGAGAGCATGAAACAACTTTCAATGTTGTTATTAGAATGTACCTTCCTCCTCGATAGGCCACGCTCAACTTCTTGGTGCGACCACAATCTGCTGCGTTTTTCGGGGTGTCCGAGATTTTCTTGGATAACAATTTCTCTTGCCAAGATCCCGAAGCGAGTCATGCACCCAAAGGGTATTATTATCTTCGGAGATTTTGACCAAAGACTTGGGTAGAAGGTGCTCGAGTCCCTCGTCAGGGCGAAAATGCTTCCCACATATATATGGCATCGGTTTTTTGATGCCCGTGAAGAAAGCAAGCTATATCTAGGAAGATTTCTTTTGTCCGAGGATCCAAGGTCTTGAAGCTGATCATGAGCTTATCTTGGACATCTTTATGCAAAGTTATCATCTCTATCTTGGATTCCCAGTGCTCCTTGTCTATATGGTGAAGATATGAACCGAAGACTTCGAGAGCCAGAGGAAGTCGTCCACACGCAACAATGACCCTTTTTCGAGATACGGAGGTAGTCAGTAGGAGTCGACTCCATTTTAAATGCATGTCTGCGGAACAATTGCAGGGCATGGTCAAGACTCATTTCAGACATGCTGTAGTCCCGGACTGTAGGAAGCTTGGCAACACATCTTGGATCCCTAGTCGTCATGATTATTCTACTTCCTGAATCAAACCAGGCAAAATCTCGGCCTGCCAAGCTATCGAATTGATTACGCTGGTCTAAGTCATCGAGAATAATCAGAACCTTCTTGTTCTTTACGACGTCTCTGATTGCCTTGATCCCCGACTCACTATCGGAGATCTCCTCAGTTCTTGGGCTGAGCTCTCCCAAGAGCTTCCTCTGCAAATGCACGATGCTGTGATGGTTAATTTGCTGTTTCACGCACGTTATCAAGAAAGCAGCAGCGATGGAAGCCTCCATGACTGTCAGAGTTGGTTGATAATAACCTGGGCAAGAGTGGTCTTGCCGACACCTCCAACTCAATAAATCGCAACGAATCGTACATCAGGAGACCGGTACCTAACAGCTTCCGCACAGCTTCGACATGATCATGGATTCCAATGAGTGGACCCTCAAATATCTTATGTTTCACCTCTAACTTGCTTACAACCGCTTTGCAGAGTTCCCCATAACTGCAACAGATAAACCGCCATCCTCTCAGCGAGATAAATATTTGATTATTTGATAATACCATTGAGAAATATAAGTTACGTATCATTATATATATATATATATATCTATAGAAGAAAAAAATCAGAAATCAAAGACAAATCAGAATTGACTTATATATTATATTTTATTATATATAACACTAGAAAAGTAATGCTAGTATACTAAAGCTTAAAATGATTTAGATGGTAAAATAAATGAGAAGTATTTCCACAGAATTTATTGTTTTCATCGAAGATATCTCCTAATTATCTAATTTACCAAGAGCATATGCTTTAATATTCTTTCATTTTTGATGATTTTACTACAATAATTATATTTTCTATATTATTCCTACATATTATTGTTCGACACATTATGTCGTAAAGGTTACATATAGAAGATAAAAATATCATAATGTAAATATCATCATTAAGTGAATCTCGGTCCGTCATGTTTAGTTAAGCGGCAATAATTCAACGATTATAATTTGTGATTGATTCCTAATAAGCCCTTCTAAAGCTATAAATACAGTGAAGTGAATGTAAATCATTGAGATAATTATGCATTTGACGATATTCAAAATGACTTCAGAGTCATTTATTTTACCTCCCCGATTCCCTTTTCCACTTTAACTAGTAAGTCTCACACCCTACCCTTCCTACTCTTTTATATCGTCAAATGACTCTGCTCCGTCTGTCCCCTTCCACTTTAACTGGTACGTCTCATACTCTATCCCTCCTAAGTAGCGGTCCATCATTCGTTGGGAGTTGGGACATGATCAGTTACATAAATATTTTTAAATTTACCGACTTCCTTAAGGGCCCCCCTCCAACTGTGAAGCGTCAAGGACACCGCCCACCTCTTTGAGGGCTCTTTCCCACTCTACTCCGTCGACATCATGCTTCTTCCCGAGCTTGCTTAGGTGATCGACGTGTAGATCCGTCTTAAGCTTGACGTCATCATCTTTAACCTTGTAGAAGATCGGCACGATGTCCTCGTCTTAAGCCTGACCATCTCGACGAGTTCAAGCAGGCACCATTTACTGTTGGCGTAGTTTTCGGAGGGGATTGGTATGCGGACTAAGGGTATGTTGATCGCTGTCAAAACCTCCTCGATCTTATCGCCCGGGCAGACCCTCTTCACCGTCCCGAAAGACACGAACTCCGGCATCTGTTAAAAAATGGTAGAGACAGTCCGTGTGTCACGACCCGAAAATCCGACAGAGTTTCCCCTGTATTTAGGACTAACCAGAAACGCAAAACCTGTTAGAACCCAACTCAACACGCCAAATCCAGCCTCATCCATCCACAACCATTTCCAAAACAATAGTTTTCAACCACCAGATATTCAGGTCGTGATATGAAATCACACTATACAAGACTTCTATACGTACCCTATCAAAATAAACTTATCCTAGTTGATCCCCGGGCCTATTTGGGCGGCTCCATACGACTGAGTGTCCTCCCTATCTGTAGAAAAACAATTTGCAGAGAGTGTGAGCTGCAACTCAGTGAATACAAAATTCCATAGTGGAATAACATGTGGCTCACCTATATCCTTACACGACCGTATCAACTCATACGATTTATCTACTATGGACATGGGGTCGTTGGCAACTTGGCCAACTTCACACGACCCACTTAATGCAATGCATGTAACAAGCATGTCAAACAATAACCATGGGGTCGCATTACCTCTGCGACAGAGTTATGGCGGTACCGTTACTCCAGCTCTCCCCAAAACAGTACCGCGACCCCGCACCTCAATCATTTCCTAGCATTCTACTTCCCGTGCCCCTTCCCTTCGCACGCACGCGGGGGGCCGCCTATTAACCTCTGGCGGTAAGAGTGGACCCGTCATCCTCAAGTCTTTCTCTTTTTCTTTCCTCTCCTCTCTGGTTTTTGTTTTTCATGACAGGGTCCGTGGGGAGTCAACTCACCTTTTCCACTGGGGTCACAGAGCCAGTGTCACTCATGTCCCATGCTTATATCCCGCCGGGAACCCGCGGCAGATCAGTAAGGCCCATTTCTATTCCGCCGGCTTAGCGGTCACCATGGTTATACACAATCACAAGCAATATGCACAATGAATGAATGAATGCATGCCCACTACCGGTATCACACAGATATCTACCAGCTACTCAATTCTCGATCATAACTGCTATAAACCAAAACACGAACAGATCATTCCAAAATGGAAGAATGTACTCACTACCCCTGAGTCGATCAATCACAAGGCAGAATCCTCTAGGTGTTGATCCCGGTTCTCTTCAGCACCTATCATATCACTCGCAAGGAGATCAATATATATAACCACGTCAGTAATCTATCTTCACCCACCATATTCAGGTCAAAAGGTATTCTAGCAAGTTAAGGAAAACTTCTAAGGATTTGAGAGGGTTTAGGGCTGTTCCACCGACTGATCTAAGGAGATGAGTCCCTCCTCGGCATCCCTCACTACTGTTATCCCTTTTTCTCTTCACCAGCAGTTACTCCCGGCCACACAGAGGAACAGAAAACCCTTCAGCAGAACCGAACGACCACACTAGCAGCACACACTGCACTTCTCAGCCGGCCTCAACTCGAACCCTAACAGTTATAAAAACGTAACTCCCAGCAGCAATAACACCTAGATCTCAGCCATAGCGATTCCCGGACACCAAATCAGCCATAACCCAAGGAGGGTTCGGGTATCCGAGAGCCTTACCTCAATGCCCGAAGTCGACAGCAGGACAATGGAGCCTAGAATCACGTTCTGGTCTGCAGCAGGCCCTCTCTTCCGAGCTCGATTTGCTCCCACAGCGGCAAATGAAGTGGAGACGGATTGAGAAGGCTGGAACCCTAATTTAGCCCTAAATCGCTCTTCTCTCTCTCTCGCGCAGCAGCAGGGGGGAAAAAGCTGAAATGAAGACGACGCAAGGGGGAGGGGAGGGGAAAGAGAAGTGAACGGGCTGATGGGCCAGCTAATTGGGCGGGCTCTCCTCGGGCCCGAGCCCGTGGGCTCACACCGTGACACCTTGTCGAGTGTCGCATCCTCTGAAACTCAGGAACACCTGATAATAATCACTCTGTACGTAGTTTCTCTGCAGTGTTTGCGTCTCTTGCCATGGATGGCGAAAACCTTTCAGAACGAGATGGAACAAGATATGGTTTTTTCCCCCCTAATCGTGTAAGTTGCACTGCCCTTCTCAAACGAATGATTTCACTATTTACAAGCCCCGTCACCCCTATATGATGCCTTGCTTGTGAGGGAGAAATTCACACATGAACAGGTATCGATTAGAATTTAAGAAATGAATCTTAATTGGTCAAACGATTACCCAAAACTATTAATTAATATCCATTAAAGCTAATTTCTAAAGAATTTCAAGCAGAGAATGGTTATGACATGCATATGAAGCAAGGAATTAGTTCTCAGTTTGAGGGGTATTCTTGACTTAATTAGTATGCGAATGAAGGAATCACTTGTGGTCAAGCGTTCTTTCTTCTCAGCGGTGTTACGTGGATCCAATTATATAGAATATCTTGAAGCCTTTTTTTTTCCCTTAAAAAGAACGACAATCCTTGTAGAATATAGGAAGAAGCGAATGAATAAGGGAAATCATAGTGATGAGGATCCAATCATGATCCTCTTAATCAAGGGTCAAAGGTGAAGTAATTATACCAATCATAATCCTTTCTCAAACCGGTTTCTCAAAAATACTAGTAAATAAAATAAAAAAATTAATATGAAAGGTTCAAATTTCATAATTTATTTGCTTTTCAAATTCAAATGATCTAGTCCATCCGGTTAATTTTAAACCGAATCAAACCATTTACATTTTACTAATTATATTTATTTGAATATAAAATGGTTTACCAGTCCATCAAATCGCAAAAACCGATTATATATTATTAGGTTATTTGAGGTAAAATGGTTGTAGTTAATATTAGAGATAATATTTATTATATGAGGAAATTAAATATTTGAAAATAAAATAATATATACTATTTATATTAGTTGATATATTATTATTTGATAATATTTTATTGAAATAAATTTAGATATTTTGTCTATGTCAATTTTCTATTTAGTTGATTTTTTGAGCATTTAAATATATGGGTAATCATACGTATTTCTTGAATCCAAATATCATAATAATACTTCCGTGGTTTTAGTCTTTTAACCATTACGTATTCATATTATCTCCATTATCTTCCTCTTGTTATATTTTAGTTTTTCATGTGGTATCATAGCAAATCAATTGGGTCAATGATATGATGATGGAGACAGAATTAGAATACTCAAGTCAATTCTAGCTTCTGAAGCAAAAAAGAGAATACGGTTCAAGTCGATCTATTAGACCTCTAAAGGCAGAAGTCTTAAATCAATATTATCTTTCGACCATTGAAGTCAAGATATTTAACTCGAATTTTCTCTTATCATCGAGCCAATAAACCACTACTCAACTTCGAATATGAAAATGCAAGATGTGCATTTCACAGTGAATTGCACATCTTAAGGGAGAGTATTAGAGATAATATTTATCATATTAGGAAATTAAACATTTGAGAATAAGATAATACATGCTATTTATATTAGTTGATATATTATGATTTGATATTATTTGATTGGAATAAATTTAGATACTTTAAATATGTCAAATTTCCTATTTAGTTAATTTTTTCAGCATATAAATAGATGAATTATTTCATATGCATTTTTTGTGTCCGAATATTATAATAATACTCCTGTAGTTTTGAATTTTTTTTACTACTATGTATTCGTGTTATTTTCACTCTCTTTCTCTTGTTATATTTTAGTTTTTCATAGTTAAGACTTATCATCTCAGATTGAATATGATTAAGTTTGGTTTAAGATAGTTCTCTGAACAGATTGAATCATGACTACCATTAGTTATGAATTTATAAGATAATTAGATATAATCAAAATATAGAGTGTTGCTTTGAAGGTCGAGGGTTAGAATCAAAGGACCGTTGCATCTTCTCCATCCTACTTGTCTGGTGTGCTTGCTAAAGGCTCAACATTTGTGGAACACAATCTGGAGTTGGATATCAAGAAATCACTCAACCCGATAAGGTGGAAGAAGACAAAAGGACTAACAAATTACTTTAGGGCAGGTCTAGCAATTCGATACCCTATAGACAAGATTCTAATCCCTCTTATCGAGGGGCATTGTTGTCTTTTAACGTTGCACAACCTCGAGATGCAAAATCAACCTGCAGTTTGATAACCTCTGTCCTTCCCTCATTCAGCAACCAATAATTTATCGATAATTGCTTTCTCGAGAATGTGAAGTCAATAGTCTAACAAAGAATATATACTCCGCATGCTTTAGTGTCCCTTTTCGTGTCTATAGTTGTAAAATGAAAGTTTATCCATGGGGACAAAACCCGTTGTATTTCCCGATAAAAACGTATGAAGAGAGCCGATGATCGATGTCGGGGTGGACACCCATTCGACGACCAGAGAAGCAGACATAGTCGGGTCGGCGAGAAGACACCGAAAGGATGAGAAATGAGTGCGATCAATCGGAGCCTGTAGGATGCGCTTGTTGAAGCTCGCTTTTAGAGGTCCTGAACCAGGTGGCCTCCTTGAAACATCGAAGCAGTTGGATATCGAGATAAACAAGCTTCCAGATACAAGTAATCTTTCTCCCTATGATGATCACGGTGAGATAGTGGTGGTGATAACGTGATTATGCAATTGAATATATGATTGTTTCCCGTCAATTATGGATGTGCAGTAACCAGACGAGTGGAAAGTGGGAATTGGCGGTCCGGCAGTAACTCCAGGCCAATTCCCTACTTTCTACTCGTCTGATCGGATGTTACACATTCGATCTGAATAAAAAAAAAATACCCATATTGAATTGGATCAGTAATTCCGATCATGTTAAAGGAGCAAGGATGAAGCGCTTTAAGTTGATGCCTTGATTGATGCAAGTATGGTGTATGACTAATAACAGAGACATGCGCATCCTTAGTCAATTGGCAGGAATAAGCTGAAGTCCCAAAAAAATGAGGACCTTCTTGTTGGATCCATCTCCGAACAACATCACCGGAGTCGAGAAAAGCGTCCGTCATGTCGCTTGTTAGGCCAGAGCTTTGGCCATAATAAGATATTTGTTTCAATGTGCACCACTCGATATTCAGAATCTAATATATCTGATTAATTTATATCTAAATAACTTTTCATTCCCGTAATATAGATAAATCATCAGTCAGTCTCACTTAAGATCATGGGGTGAGCACTTCTCTATGATTAATTTCGCTTGGATTTGCAAATATATGATGGACCCACTTCTAGATTATGTCTCCATAATATGGAAAACTATATGAGGAAATTATGCGATAAGATAATCTAAATATATGGATGGCTGCTGCTAGACACACATACATATTTTCCAATAACATAATGGGTCCAGTGATTTAAATTGTGTCAGTTTGAGAAAATGACAAATGATTCCTCCATACGTAATCCTGTAAGTTTCAATAGAAATATTTTAATAAGCAGCGAAAATGTTTTTTTAAAAAAGAAAAAAGGAAAATCTTTTGTAAAGTTGACAATGATTTTCTCTGAAAATATAAATTTTGGATTATTAAATCAGAAAAAAAAGCAATAATACGCCCGGGCTGTCGCCGTCAGTATACAATCAAATAAATACTTTCTCACACAGTGAGATAGGATTACTAAAATAGTTTCCCATTAATTACATTTATGACGTAACAAAAGTTAACTCTGGACATGTGCTAGAGGATGAAATGTATGTCGATAACTTCACCCGACCGACCTGTCTCAATGGGGCAATTACACGTGTTTCTTCCAATTTTAATCGGTCAATGCCATGCCCAACTCTTATTTGGGATTTTTTTTTCTTTTAGTGTGATTGTGAAAATTTCTCAATTTTATCTGTTAAGATGGATCTCCATTTTCTACTAAGAACACGAGAGACTTCTAGATTCCAAGATGTTGCGATAAAAAAGCCCGTGGCATCGTGAACGTTGGAAGGAATCAATTGAATTCGCTGGGGATTCATCAAGTGAAGAATAAATTGATCAAATAGACTATAATAATTTGCATCGTCTATTCATTGGTCCGGATCTAGAATATTTATCCAAGAGGGCGGAACTTCATGTAAGAGCATGTGAGCAAATTTTAGGGGACGAAATTGAGAAAATTTGATAAAATTTATATAATATTTTATAAGTTTTTTTTAAGTCTAAGAAGGAAGATCACTCTCTCAAATTCATTCCTATAAATTTAGTAGAAATTTACTAAATTAGACTATCATACCGATTCACCACTGAATTAGCCTGAATGAGGGTTCCTTACATTTTTTTATTACAAGGCTAGTGCGTATCATACATATCTTTGTGAAATCTTCCACTACCGAGAAAGAAAACCGGTGCAAAATTGGAATAATTATCGATGAGATCAAGAGATCTTTATAATGGGAGTGATAAATATTTATGTTTATATTTTCTAATGATCTTCTTAAGCATAGAAACCCTCTTATAATGATAAAATTATACATTTATAATTTAATTAATAAAAATTTAGTACAGATCCTCTTAATTTTAAATTACAAATAATACCATACTTTAAAACTTCTTTCTCAATTTGTTTTTTTTTTTTTTGGAGATTGAAAAAATAACTCGATAGTCGAGGGGGATTATAATGGCCCAATCATGGACTTGCCGAAGAATATATTATATTTGAACACACAATGTCCAATTAAGGTGGCAATGTCCCACCCAGCAGTCCCTGCTCCCTATAATTGTACTGTCCCCATGTCACAACTCAGCTTCCCCATGGGTTTGCTCGCTCGACTACCCCGCAGCATTATTTTTATACACTGAATATTAACAATTATAATAATTCAAGAAAAAGAGAGAAAAAAAATACCCATAGGGAAAATGAAAAAAAAAAAGTGTAGGAATAACATCATATATGTAGCACTTCTTACTCTTTTTCCGTAGTACAATATTGTCAAAAAAATCTATTTTTTGGGAATAAGAAAATGTCATGATAATTTTTAAGTGATTACCATTTATTCGTCGTCCTAAATAATTAGGATTATATCAAGATTGATTTAAATAACCCGTATGTTGTTTATATATATATATATTCGATTAATTATATTCACCTAAAATTTTTAGATAAAAAAGAGGTAGACAAATTCAAAAAAAATACGAACAATAAAGAGATAAAAGGTTTAAATAAATCAACCTGTTAAACTTTTAATCATATTGTATAATATTTCACTATTTCATATTTGCCTAATAGCTTATCCAAATTAAAACGTGAAATATACTAAATATTGTATTTCCAACGCTTTTATTTATTTATTGCAATATAAGAAACCCGTGGCATAATTCATCGGGACATTTACATTGATCGAAACAAGCCCACGCTTCACTTGTTTCATAATTTTACCTTTTATACTAAAATTTCTTTCTTTCGTCGGATACAAAGCATCCCTCTATTATTATTCAATGTCCAAAAAAGAAATGAAAAAAAAGGAGGAAAAATCCGTGAAAGAAGAAAAATAAGCATTGGCCAAATTATTTCAAGGTCTCTTTCATCGCCTTCTTCTATCATTCTTCACATGAATCATGCCCGCTAGACTGATTTGCTACTCGAAAAAAAAGATTGACACATTACAATTAGATGATTATATTCAATTACAACAATGGGCACGGTGGATCGGCTGCTTGTTGCCGCGAGCCTCCACGCTTCCGAGACTTAATGGGCTGAGCCGATGGCTCCCGTGGCAGCGGCTGAGACATCAGATGGATGACGATATCGGTGAATGCCCCAATTATGAACTTGTGTGTCTCCTTAGGGTTAAGTGCCAGGTAACACAAGAGCAACTCATGCAAATACTCCCAATTATCATTCCTTAGATCCTGCATATCCCTAGCCTCGATCATCTCCTGCATTGATCCCCGGAAATCCCTGTAAAGATCGGCCGAATACTTCTCCACAGTGAACCCTCCCATGCTAGCAACTGGCGGCAGCGGCTCAGCCAGCTGATCAGACGGTGGGGGCTGCGGAGGGGAGCCGTGGGAGTCAACGATGGAGTTGGAACGGCCAGGGGAGGAGAAAAAGAAGCGCTGGGAGGCATACACGGAGGCGAGGTCGGGCGGGGAGGCAGCAGCAGCAAAGTTGGAGTCTTCAGATGAGGACGAAAACAGAGTGCCGTCAGATGTATGCAGTGTGAGGGAGGTGGAGTAGCTGGCGGTAGTGGTGGTGGAGTTCTCAGAGGAGGCGACGTCGTAAAGGGTGTTGAAGTTCTTGATGAGGACCGGGGTCGGAGTGACGGCAAAGGGGTATTCCTCCAGTGGTGGTGGATGGCGGCCTTGGTGATGGTGTTCGGAGGGTTGTGGCGGTGATGGCGGGGAAGGGAGTGGCGGTGGGAGGCACTTGAGTTTGGAGAAGCAAAGGTGGAAGTTCTTCCAGAGGATGTTGGACATTTTCTGTGTGTGTGAGAGACAGTCGTCAGAGAAAGTGAGAGTGAAGAGAAGGCTTAGCTGTTTCGGATCTGTTAATAATTGAGTGGTGAAGGGATGAAGATGGAGGAGGAGGAGGTTAGGGCAAGGGAGAAATGTGTCAATGGCTCTTTATTGTGTTGACTAAATAATGAGAAATATTGGAGGGGACATACACAGATATATATATATATATTTGGTGTATGTGAAATTTAAGTCAAGGGTCCCTTCACCGGTCATTTCTTATGATATATATATATATATTTGTTGTGTGTTGCCTTACATACTCTCTTAAATTTGGAACTATTGGTAAAATATATATAATATTTTATTTTTCCCCCGAGATTAGAGCAAAGGACGACCACACGCAGCAATATCCCCATGAATTCATTGATAACCGAGAATGAGGGGTTTCTAACTTTATGTCATAATTAGTACGGAGCTATTTATAAGGTTTGAAAAAAAAATTTTAAGTGAAAAAATATATAAATATGATTAAAAGATTATTTTTTTGATATAAATCAATGAAAATCTAGAATCTATTGGATTATAACTGATCTAACTCGAATCGGGTCGACTTATTTAAAGGATATGATTCTCTTAATATAAATTATCTATATTCATATTATTTAAATTTAAAATATTATTTAAGATAAAAATATATCAAATTATACAACTCATTTATGTATGCAATCAACGTGTTGTTTGGTTTCTTATGGGCTGACTGTGCTCGTCTAAATTAGCAAATTTCTAATAAATTTGTGGTATATAGAAGGAAATTAAAATGTATGATTGGCAACACACCGGAGTTGTCTCTAAGTTCAACTCTGCCTGCCACTGTACTTGCAGAAATAAAAACCCTGTTCTTGCCGCAACCAACCTATATGTGTACTTTTGTAACGAGGCCTGGACTCCCCAGTAGCAATAATATTTCGACCGATTGGTTTTTTTATATTTTTCTACCCTTTTCTGGCATAGTAGTACAACGGTATAACTCTTTTTGAGACATGGGAAAGTATAGAAATCCACTTACTCTCACCAATTAATGTTTAAATAGACTCAAGTTAAAAGATAAAATTTTAATAATTATAATTTTTTTTACTTATAATATATTATCACGAGACTGGCTGGAGTAGAAGAGGCAGCAAGCTATTTTAAACTACAGATACTGACTTACCAATATAAACTAATTAATACAAATTTGAGTAGCAACATCAGATATATACCGTGCTGGACTTCGATTTTGTCCTGGTGCGAGTACATATGGGTTTAATTAATAAGGAAAATCTCTTGTCCTATGTGATGGCAACAACTGTTAAAATTTGATTGGCACTGCTGGTGAAGGTTCAGCCTCCAATGTCCCTTTTTTTCTCTTTTTTCTTTTGGAAAATGGCGAAGAACTGTTGAATACTGGAAAACAATTCTCACACCGATGAATATTAAATGTAAAATCTTCAATTTCATTATTGAAAATAATAAAACTACACTAAACTATATTATGTTAAACGCGATTCTTTGCATATATAAGATAATTAGTGGCCCGTTCAAGCAGATTATGCCGTATGTTGTTTTTCGTGGTGCACTCAACATCTAATTTACACAAACCTTTGTCCCTAGATTGGCGTGGTGGATTCTCTCGGGACATACGGCTAGGTTGTCCTGACCCAGGTGGCGTCCGAGTTTCTCGAATTTCAAAAGTGTCCAACACCTCATGTCTATCATTTTGAAAATCTTTTTAAATCATTTGATAGATAAATATCAACTAGATACACTGAACGTGATACATCTTCACCACCAATTTTGCCTTCAAAAAGACATCCTACTGTACGTTGTGCAACCGGGAGGAAACATGGTTCCACTTGGAAACTGCCCATTTGTACTATTAAGATTAAACATGATCTTGTCTTTAGGTTCGCCAAGTTGCTAGTGATACATCCTTTCAAAATTTTAAATTCGCACGTTTTAAGACAATGATCATGATGAGTCATATGAAGCGCTAATTATAACATTGGTTTGAGATTGATCATCAGCAACGACCAACCCTCAAACGAACAGACTAACAATTACTCATGGATGTGGGCTGGCCAATCGACTAAGATTGTATTCGTCATTACTAGAATTCGGTTTGTTTATGGCACCAGATCTATAAATTTGAGATATGGGAGAGACTTTGTTCGATTTTACATGTTATACATACGAGAAAAGACCCAAGAACTAGCGGGAGATCCATCCCTTATTCGAATCGAAGTTCAGAACTTGGATACAACCACCTTAGATTTATCCGGCGCTTCTGAAACGGAAACTGAAGATTGTCCCCTGGGGACCTAAAGGCAATTCTTAAAACTTTCATTTCTATACAAAAGTAGTTTAGGGTTTCCCTTTTCCCAGGTTGTCCTTGTACGTTATTTATATTACGTGATCTTACAATACAATAATATAATAATACGGTGCCTAACAATTTTTAGTAAACGCTTTGAAAATTTATAAAAAAATCTCCCCAAAAGGAAAATATAAACTCTAAAGAATTTGTTTAAGATCCTAAAATTTCGTTGATTGATATTAAAAATAGTGCTTGTGTGATTATTGGGTGCAACAACCTGTGATAATCTGATAAACTCGTTACATACAAGATTTTTTCTAAGATATGAGAGCGGTTTCAAATTTGGGAGCGATTTCAAGATTGGCCGTCATTTTGTTGGAGATGAGGATTGAATCACCATGGTTACAAAAGCCTGCCCGTTTTGCAACATTACTGGAGACTCATCCTGTCATTACTATTGAAAGTTCGTACTTATAATATATATGTATGTATATATATACATATATTCAAAGTTCATGTCGTCAACTGACTTTGAATGTCTTCAATTCATATGGAAAATTACAAGAACAAGGGAGGGAAGAATATGAGCGGTGGAAATGTAGAGGAAGAAATCTGCTTAACTATATACGATATTATACATGTCGTCTGCGAAGCTACTGGGTCGTCCCTGTGCAAGCCCTCGACTTCAGTGATTCGGATAGGATTAGTCCGACTTTAGACCTTTACCTTCTCAATTTCAAGGGTTTAACTGCCTCGTATGAGGGTCGCCATTATCGTCTCGATGGCCCCAAAAGCACCTATGTTTCTGAACCAGACGTCCACAAACATGACTGTCCCTTACACGCAGCCTGTGCCCGAGATGATACGAGGTACAAATGTGCTATAAACAATAAAAGCAAAGAACAAGGTTGCCTCCCTCACATCTCCATCAATTCATCTTCTTGGTGAAAATGTAACAGTGCGATAGTGGAACCCCCCACGGCTCGACCGGCCAGACTTTGGTCAAAAAAGCTCTGTACTTTCTATCAGAAAAAGTGGTTCTGAAGAATCGCGAGGAATGACCAAAGAGAGGGAAAATCGGTCCACAAATAGCTTGATGTACATCCTCTGTTCCATGATTTCGATTACACTATCCCTACATAATCATCTCAAACCTGACTTGGCCGAGATTCACTGGAAAAACACATTCCCCATTTAAGTTTTATCAAGACTTCAAAAGAAAATTCTTCAAGGAACATACATCATAACGTGGCGTATAACAACGAAGACTCAAATTGTTATGCCGTTTCTCTAAAATGCAATTAATAAAACATTTCATAACGTGATGTGTATATGTGAGTGATTATGAAGTTCTTTTAGAGACGTAATATAGTTACATATTGAATTGCTTTTAGGCCATTATAACTTGAAAAAAATCACTTAAACATATATATGGTAAACAATCATACAATAATATTGCGTCAATCATAATATGCCCGGTAAACGATTCATAATAATTCCATATGGGAGAAAAAGAACAGAAAAGACTTGGGAAAGCAACTGTTTTAGGATCAAAATTTGGAGTTATCCACGTGACAGTCAGTTTGGGGAATCATTAAATGTGTGAAAAATCGATTGAAAATTTACCTATAAATCAAGTGTGAGCATTGATGGAGATGCATAAGGTAAGGGGGGGCTTGATATTTGCTCAGTTTTTAAAATTAATAAAATATTGAACCCATCAAAATAAAAAGAAAGAGGAAAATAATTCGCCGAGTTCAGTTATGTCTGATTCTGAGAAAAATTATTGTCCTTCCACACAGTAGTAAAAGGAGGTTTTTCATCTGCCACTGCAACTGCAACTGCAAGAGGGTCCTGGCAAATTTGAATACTCCAGCTAGAGTGCATATCGGTGGCCCTCAACGGTGTAATAACCTATTAATCCACCAAATATATATTGTATAATTCGGGACCCGCCAAACCGAAACTATTAACCACTTACGTATAATGTATACATAAAAGAGGCTAAATGGCACATGAATGAAAAAGAAAGAATAAAGGAGTCCAAGATTAGTGACAATTAAATCTAAAATTTCTCGAGTAGGTAAATGTATCGGTCCACTACAAACTATATCGTACGTTCTTCGTCTTGTGATATCAAACCATAGCATATACTAATAGTGTGTTCTTCCTCTTTGATCGAAACTTGTCTTTTAAGAGATTTATCTTGGTCACGGTTTTGTTTATGGATGACGAATAGTTTGTGGCCCGTGTGAAGCAGCCGTGGGCAGATGAGGCCCGACAGCGTGCCGCTTATAGTGGGTCAGGCCTGGATCAATGGGCTCATACAAGCCTAACCAAAGTAATTCCAATGAATTCTAGAAACAGAGGACATGGGAATCCCATCAATAAATATCAAATATATATTCTTTCTGAATGAGAAGCGATACAGTTGTACTATATTTGCATTCTTGATATGTCTCTTTGTCTTTGTTATGCTGAATGTGCTATCCCCAGTGAGACAAGGGAGTGGGTTCGTGCAGATTGTGTCATACGGTCTATTTCATGGTAGGCCCAACATTTAACTTACCCAAACCTTTGTCCCTAGATTGGCTGTGGATTCTCGGACACACACCTAGCTAGGTTGTCCGGACCCATACTGTGTGCCAGTACTCGAATTTCATAAGGGTCGAATACCATCGAATTGGTCATTTTGAAATTTCTTTTTATCATTTGGTACTTAATATCGGGGAGATCTACTCGAGCCTGATGCACCTTCATGACAAATTGTGCTGTTAGAAAAGGCATCCTTCTCAACGAGATGTACTCCACTTATGTTGTAATACATCACATAACTCTATTATTCATACCTGCCCGTTATTGGAGCTCATCTACACCATACTTGAAACCCATACCCGATGTGTTCCCAATTTGACTGTCTTCAATTTCCTCTCCTCTTTCTAGTTGCAAGCCTCCTCCGGCCCATCCAGCTCATGCTCATCCTGTTTCTTGGCGCCTTGGAAGAATGGATCGCCCCTATTTCCACGATTGAGACCAAGCATTCTTGAATCTTAAGTAACCTGTCACTACTCCAGTTGCCTTCACTGTCCTCGCCTTGGCTCTCTGCAAGCAGGTTAGGATCAATTATTTGCACAACTTCCTCCGAGAAAGCTGCTTTAGCAAAGTAATGGAGACTGAAGCCATCACTGAACAAGTCATCCGTCGGCCTCTCCCCTGTGAAAATCTCCAGTATGAGGATCCCATAGCTGTACACATCCCCGTCCGTTGACACAGTGGCTCCCATTCCATACACTGCCAAAAAAGATATACTTTAATATGATCCAACTGCTCAGTTTTGCTCCCAGCCCATATATAATGAACTTTCGTTGGCATATGTCTATCCTAATGCAAGCGAAATAATTTTCTTGCATTCTATTTGTACTACTATAGCTCATGACTGGATCATAAAACGCAGAGATGAATGGGGGAATGGAAAGAAATATGATTAGCTAAGAGTTTGGATGATTACCCAGCACGATATAGCCGGCAGATCCTTTGACTCCTAGAGGGTTTGTTTGATTAGGAATTAGCTCCCTTGTGGCCTCTGTCATGAACTTGGTCAACCCAAAATCACCTAAATGCCCAATCATTTCAGCATCAATAAGGACATTGCTCGGCTTTAGATCACAGTGTACTATGGATGTTTCACACTGATGATGGAGATACTCTAGAGCACAAGCAACATCTACAGCAACATTCACTCTTTGGAGAAGTCCTAATTGCCTTTGTATGACCTCTCTCCCTCCAATGGTCCTAACTAGTGGATATAGCCACTCATCTAAGCTCCCACTGATCATGAACTCACAAACCAAGGCCTTGAAATCATTGCCCTGGTTATCAGAGCCTGAACATGCAGTGATCAGCTTAACAAGATTCCGGTGCCTGATGTTTCTCAAGTCCTTGCATTCTGCAATAAAGCTCTTCGATGCTCCGTGACAATTGAGATCAAGAACTTTCACTGCCACGGTTGTCAGGTTCATAGCAAGTACCCCTCTATAAACAGATCCAGAACTACCAGTCCCAATTAGATTGGCAGAAGAGAACCCATCAGTAGGTCTTGATACGAAACCTTCAGAAACCAATCATTTGAGGAAGTGGAAGCAGTTGCTTTCCTCTCCTTCCAATTCCGGAGGACATAAAGTGACGAGAAAAGTACCTGACACCATGTAGATAGAGATATCTCTCACTCTACCATTTGTTGGTCTGCTTGGCTTACATTTAGAGAGTCGATATTTAGGAAGACCCCCACAAAGTTCTCATTTCCCTGAACTGAGGTTGCACTTGTATTAGCGAAAACGCCTTCCATCAGCAAATTGCCCTCAATTGAAAGACAGATCTAAACTTGTAAGTTGAAGGTCCTTCAAGAACTCAGGAATTTGGCCGGTGAACCAGTTATGGGAAAGTTTCAATTCTTCAATCCCTCTCAGGGAACTTAGAGTTAAGGGATAGGACGCATGAACATGTTTCCCTGCAGATACAAATTCTGCACTGACGTACAGCTGCCCAGACTATCTGAAATTTCTCCGGACAACTTGTTCCTGGAGAGGTCTAACTGAGCAAGATTTTTCAGATTCACAATCTCCACGGGAAGCTCTCCAGCCAAATTGTTGTATGAGAAGTCTGCTTATATCAATAGAGATATGAGGCTCATAATCTCAGAAGGTATGGCACTGGTGAGTTTGTTATCAGCAGGATCTAGTGATAACAAGCTTTTACACTTAGAGAGGCCGGTATGGTGCCCCGTAGACTATTTCCCCGAAGGGACAGGTGATTCAACACCATCAAATTTCCAAGGAAGTGTGGGATCTCTCCGGTGAGATTTCCAACTGCTTCATCATTTTGAGATTTCCAATTTCGTGAGGAATCACACCAGATATTTTGTTCCCCCGGATTGACAAAGCCTCTAGATTTATGAGATAAGCAATACTAGTTGGCAAGGTTCCAGATAAAGCATTGTTGTTCAACCTGAGCTGTTCGAGAGTGACGGACAGATTACCGATGGATTTGGGCACTGCCCCTCCGAAATTGTTCCGAGCTACATGAAACTCCTCGAGATTTGTGGAGTTTGTCAATGAGCAGAGGAAGTTGAGGTAATTTGATTGCCCACTTCCCAGCGGGAGTGTATGGATCAGAGAAAGGAAGGCAATCAATGGGATTTCGGAAAAGGACCAACACGAAATTATTGGTAGCTAGGCACGCTCAAATATGAATGAATTCAGTTTCTTTTACCAAAGGAAGATCTGCAACTGTCCATAAGTCAATTCCCAAGGCATCAACTGCATAATTAAGCTATCAGATATTATCAGTAAATCAACATTTAGTGAGCCACAAACGACATAATGAAAGTACTACTGTAAATTTTTTGGGATTACTATAAAAGTAAGAAAATAAAATTATCAGAAAAAACATGGTAGGCGATAACCGATTAATTTTTTTGTTAATTAGGTAGATTTATAATATAATAATTCAGACAAGCAAAGTGATTTGCAGCACGTGCCAAGTCACGTCATATTAATTCTCATGCAATAATTCTCCTTGTATGAGTTCCATCTAGTTGTTTAAAAAGAAAGAGGAAGATAGATGTGCGGGGTAGCCTCACTGTCTTTATTTTCATTTATGGTTCCAAGTTAAATATTGAAGGATTTTTTTTTCGCTGCCTTCAACAGTCTTGACTTGAAGAAGAGTCCTCTTTGACTGCCGTGGAATAATGATGGATAGTTTTTAAAACCGGATTGAATCTGGCCTAAGTACAAGTCCACAGGTTGATGGGTTGAACCAGGACTTTGATGGGTTCAAACTAAAGCTGCAGAGTAATAAGATGTCGCAATAGGCGACCATTTCAGGAAGGTGCACATTCTATGAGAAAGAAACGTAATATCGGGGGAGAAAGAGAAGCAGATGCAACGGTGCCATTGGAGCAAACCATGTAATTCTATAGCAGAGTTCGTAGAAGTACGAAATTAAAGGAACTTGCATATCCAAAGCCAGAATGTCACTCCTGACCAAAAACATTGGTCAAACAAGGTGAAACTTCACTTATTTAGATGAACATACAAAGACAAAGAGAGCCCTTGTTCCCCCCGACTATGGGAGCTCATCTACTTGAATTTCCTCAGAATCGAAGCAGCTTCGTCCTGATTGCCTGCAGAGCAGCAACAACGTCGCCCATGCTCATCCTGTCTTTTGGCACTTCAGAAGAACAAACCACTCCAATTTCCAAGATCGAGCCCAGACATTCTTGAATCTTAAGGAACCTTTCGCAACTCCTACGAGTTCTCCTGATGTCCTGACCGCCCTCCTCATCTTGGCTTCCCTCAAGTAGGATAGGATCAATTACCTGCAAAACTCGATCGGGAAGAGCTGCCTCAGCAAAGGAGTGAAGGTTCAGCCCATCCGTGAACATGAGATCAGTGGGCCTCTTCCCTGTGAACATCTCTAATATGAGTGTCCCGTAGCTGTACACGTCTCCAGGGGTGGACGCTTCACCTCCTGCCCCATACTCTGCGTTAATGATATAAATTAGTGGAGTTTTTATCTCGTAAACTATGCTTGTTGTGAATATGCATCTACTTCGCTGAATCTATGAAATGTACGCCTCTATTTCTGAGGGGGGAAAATCATTTTCATGGATGCTTGATCCTGCTACAATGCAGATTCTGATCATCAAAGATAAGAGACATATAAAAAAATGGAAAGGCGTAAGGTAGCTGCAGTTTGGATGAGTACCTGGTGGGATATAACCGATAGACCCTTTGACTCCGATAGAGCTTGATTGATCAGAGATTAGCTCTCGGGTGACTTCTGGTATGAACCTGACCAACCCGAAGTCACCAACATGCCCAGTCATTTCACCGTCAAGAAGGACATTGCTGGGCTTTAGATCACAGTGAACTATTGGTGTTTCACATTCATGATGGAGATAATCTAGAGCAAAAGCAACATCTGCGGCTATATTCACTCTCTGAAGAAGACCTAGTTGCCTTGATGTGTCTTCTGTCTCTCCATTCATCCCGACTTGTGGATGTAGCCACTCTTCTAAGCTCCCATTGACCATAAATTCATAAACCAGGGCCTTGAAGTCATTTCCTTGGTAGTCAGAGCCTGAACATGCAGTGAGTACCTTAACAAGATTCCGATGCCTGATATTTCTCAAGGCCTCGCACTCCGCAATGAAACTCTTCGATGCTCCATGACGGTCAAGATTAAGCACTTTCACCGCAATGGTTGATTGATTGAAAGAAAGAACACCTTTAAACACCGATCCAAAACTACCGTTTCCAATTAGATTGTCAGAGGAGAATCCTTCAGTAGCTTTCAGTAGGTCTTGATAAGAAACCTTTAGAAGCCCATCATTTAAGGGGCTGGAAGCGGCTGTTTTCCTTCTCTCGCTCCTTCGCCAAATGACATAAAGAAACCAGAAAACCAAACCTGTTGCCAAAATCCCTGACGCCATATAGATAGAAACATCTCTTATTCTACCATGATTTGACCTAGTCATCTTACATTTAGGCAGCCGATATTCTGGTAGACCCCCACAAAGCTTCTCATTTCCCAGAACTGTGGTTGAGCTTGAATTCAAAAAAATTCCTCCTATCGGCATATTGCCCTCAAAATTATTGAAAGATAGATCTAAACTTGTAAGATGAAGGTCCTTCAAGAACTCGGGAATCTGGCCGGAGAACCTGTTGTGGGAGAGGTTCAATTTTTGAATCGCTTTCAAAGAACTCAGTGTTGAGGGGATGTGACCTGTAAACATGTTTTCCTGTATGTACAAGTACTCCAACGATGTGCAGCTACCCAAACTACTTGGAATTTCTCCTGACAACTTGTTCCTATAGAGACGAAGCTCACCAAGATTTTTCAGATTCCCGATTTCCATAGGAAGCTCTCCCGTTAGATTGTTGCTGGAAAAGTCGGCATAGATTGACAGAGATCGGAGGCTCATAATCTCTGGGGGTATGGCACCGGTGAGTTTGTTATTTCCAAGATGCAGTACCAACAATCTCTGACATTCGCTCAGAGTGGAAGGTATGGTGCCCTGAAGACGATTTCCCCCCAGCAAGAGCCTAGTCAACTTCGTCAAATTCCCAAGAGAGTGCGGGATCTCTCCGGTGAAGTCACAATAACCGAGATTCAGTACATCCATCTTTCTAAGATTTCCAATTTCAGGAGGAATCTTACCTGAAACGTAGTTGCTAAATAGTGACAATATCTCCAGATTTATGAGATTCGTGATACTAGTAGGCAAGGTTCCAGACAAAGCATTGAAGTGCAACAAGAGCGTATCAAGAGTGATGGAGAGGTTACCAACGCATTCAGGGATCGTCCCCTCAAAGTTGTTTGGACCTATTTCCACATGTGTGAGATTTGTCAAATTTGTCAATGAGCAGAGGAAGTTGAGGTCGTTGGCTTGCCCACTTCCCAGATGATTGCCACCAACGTTTAACCAGAGGAGGTGACTCATCTTTCTGAATGATGGAACATCCCCAGTGAAATTACTCTCTGCAATTTGCAAGGTATTCATATCGGACATATTGGATAACGATCTAGGGATAGGTCCAGTGAATCGGTTATAGCTTACTGAGAGAAATTGAAGTCTCGGAAGAGTGATGCCTAAGTCCCATGGTAAGATACCCCCTAACTGGTTTTTACCCAAATCAAGCAGTTCCATGGAAGAAATGTTAGTGACGGATGAGGGAAGATTGCCAACTAAATTATTCACCGCAAGAGCAAGAACCTTTAAGTTCCTCATGTTACCTACCGTATGTGGAATCCTACCCTCAAGATTATTCATCGACAATGAAAGATACTCTAGAGATGATAAGTTTCCAACTGAAAGAGGGATCCATCTGTTCAGATTGTTCTCCGCTAGCTCAAGCCATTGGAGCTTGGACAAAGAGCCCAGATCTATGGGTAAGTGCCCCTCAAGCATGTTCCCCCTGAGCATGATGTAGATGAGGTTGGAGCAATTGTACAGGCTTGGAGGAATCTGTCCACTGAGTGAGTTTTTATTGAGGAGCAAAAACTGCAACCTTGGCAGAGAACCCACTTCAGTGGGAATCCTCGAGTAGAAACTGTTGTTTCGAAGATCAAGCACCCTCAGGAAGCTCAGATTCCCCATATGCGGGGATATAGTCCCCGACAGGTCTTGGGTCCTCAGGTCTAAGATGGTGACTCGCCGGTGCCTTCGCCCACAAGTAACTCCATACCACTGACAGAAATGGTGGGTGGAGTTCCACGAGCTTAAGAATCCGTGCGGATCGACGATGTTGGCCTTGAATTCCAACAGAGCAATTTGATCGGTCTCATTCCCGCGTGTTCCTTCTGCACCGGACATGGGGAAGAAGACGAGGGCAATGGCGGTGATGCAGTGAAGAAGCCAAAATGTTGCAGCAGCGCTCCTTCCATGGGAAAGCTGGGACTCCATCATATCGTGGGTACGTACAGGAGGAGGAGATTTTGCCTTTCTGGGGTTTAGTTTGGTGCTTGCTTGTTCGTGGATTACACAAACTGCAATATTTTACATATGTATATGTGTATGTGTATGTATGCAGAAGAAGAGAAGCAGAGCTCTTGATTATGACTTATGAGTGTTCGTGGAAAGGACGGGCAGTTACAGTGAGTACTGCATGGGAGTCCCAGGGGTCAGGGGTCCCTCCCTCTTTCTCTTGACTTGGCCCGAGCTCTATCGATAGTCAATTCCACGGCAGAGACTTCTTGAGCTACTAAGTTCTGAGACTAATCAATTGTTAATTGAATTGGTTCTCCTAAAATAAAATGTTTCATAATCGCTTATGGGAAAAAAAATCATAATTAATTACTAAATTAATTGATATCCCATGTTGCACGGTAGTTTTTCGTCAATTTATGTATAAATTTGAAAATTGATAATTAACACGGGAATACATGAAGAAAGTACAGATAATTGTGGCAAATCAATTGGCAGTTTAGGGGAAAATACTCCAAGACTCATCACACAGTAGTGTACCCTATCCAACATTGCACACGAACGCGAATTTGGTTTGAATTCAGTCAAGAGTGCATGACACATCGTCCTACTCTTTGATGTGATAATGTCTCCACTATCTATCTTATGGGAAATCCAAACTTTCATAAAAACACATTAAAATCGATCATCGCTTTGTTCCTTAACCGAGTTATCCATGGCTGCCTGGGGTACAATTCTTTCACACTACCAATACCAATCACCAAGTGCACGGAATCTTTACTGAGGGTCTCTCCAATGCCCGCTTTACTATCCTGCGATCCAAACTCAATGTTTGGGACCTTCCATCGCTTTGGTTTGCTATGGTAGTAATTCCGTGTGAAACACGGTCCGACATCCATTCTATACGAAAGCGCGTCCATGGCAGGCAGTCGCATCCATCAAAAGTCTTTCAAAACTCTACGAATCTGCCGGTGAATATCAAAATTATGCACATTTCGTGCATTAATTTACTCGTTACACCATCCCAACATGTCGACATAATGCACCCTTTACGTATAAGACTTCTCGGCGGCCGCTTGGTAGTAATTCCAGCTGTTCCCAAGCCCAGTCAACTTCCCGCTCGGTTTTGACCAAGAGCAGTCCTCAGACAGGATGTACTTGTGAGCAATTGTCCAAGTTCTTGCACCCCTTGGAAGTGCATCAAACTAATTTCCTGGTCTTCCACCCACAAAAAAGTCGATTGGACAGTCAACTAACTTGCAAAAGTACAGTGATGAACGATTTTCCTTGCTTTTCACTTGGACCGGACATCGGATAGACGTAACTTGACGTGTTGAAACACACGCAAGATACCGCCCACTTAATTAACCTAGAACAATCGACGGTACTTTCTAGCTCTTAAGCTACGGGGTCCAGCAGCTCAGACGTGGGAGCTGGCACATGGGCAGCAACTAATACTGTCCATGGTGAACTGTGCACTAGTGTATTTCGACAGATCTTATTTCGAAAGTATATCCCCCCACATTATTCAATTAGTGGGAATAATAGAATCTATAGTCTATTGTACAGAGAAATCAGATCAATGCTCCTGCCATGCCCTATTGGTCCACCACGAGCCATATTGCATGCCAGTTTTTTAACGCGGTTGTTGTGGATGACGATAACTTGTAGCCCATGCAAGGTAGCCATGGGCCGATGAGGCCCAACGTGGCGCAGCTTATAATGGGTCAACCCTGGATCAATAGGCTGAATCAGATGAAGTTGCTGACCCGCTCCGTCTCGTCCTTTGCCAGTACTCAGGTGACAGGTGGAGGAATTCGAACGTTATCTTCCACTCTATCGTGATAAGACAGGGAAACGGGGCACTCTGTACTTACTTGAAATCAATTAGAAAACATTCCATTGAAGCCCATGATTCCCTTGAGTAAGCTTTTCTGCGAACTCCCAGATTTCTCGTTTGATGAGTCCTTTTTGAGCTCGCTAGGACGTATCCAACTTCTCATTTTTCGCAGGTCGAGCTCAGGTTCCCCACCAAAAACAATTTCGAGGCTGAGCTCATGCAGTTAACGGATCTTACCTTTTGGCATACTTACCGAACCGTCCAGGTAATCGCTTCACACCAGGGCAACGTTGTCCCCAAATCTGCTCCTCTTTCTAGAAAACCAGACGTAGGCTAGGACTGCTTTGCCATCGATCCCAGAATTACCAGACAGATGTCCACTACATAACATCCAGGAGCCGCATGTGGATTTATTCAGGAAAAACAGCAAGTAGATATGATCCATGGTGCAATAGCGACATAACAGATGACTTTGACAGGCAAGAACAATGGCAGTAATAATGGTCCACCAACTAACTCATCATGGATAGAAAAAGACCTCTGGACATCTGGTTGCAGGTTTCTATCTTCTAAACATTATAATTATACATTAGATAGATATATGCTAACGACACTTGAAGGTGAAAGTGCAACCTAGAGGATATCTAGGACTCTTCTCTGCTTGCAACCTCCAGCCCATTGCCTGCAAGTCACAAAACTTATGGGTTAAATACACGGCACACCTCCATGATTGTGTTTAAGTGTCAGTAAAGAGTAAATTCCAGTAAATCACACACTCAGCTATTCTAACATGCCCAGAGTATGTGTACAGAAAACATCAGGAAACTCAAAGAAATGTTGGGGATTTTGTCAGAAAGGAATACCATCAGGATCAAAGAAGAAGATTTGCCTCACTTTCCCATCAGGTAAAGCCCTCTGAAATGTCTCGATTCCTTTTTCCTGCATAGTTTCTCGCATTCAGTGGCATAACAAATAGAAGGCATTTACACAAATCCAAATAAAGCACGGTGCTCTTGAACTCCAGCCATGTCCACCATTACGAACAGTGAAAATAGAGGAAGAGAAAACATAAGACTCCTTTAAAGCCTCCCTTTCCATTAGATAACAAACTGAAAATCACCACTGACCCTTTAAGGACGAAATACTATTGTAGCGTGTTTAGATTGGCATAAAATGAGATTACAAAAACCATGAATTACAACACAACATCTGGCTGCAAAATTTTATAATATAAGATAAAATGAGTTAAAAGTTTTTATAGTCAAAACACAGCAAGTTCTTGAATTATGACCATCTTTACAACTACTTCTTTGTCTACGTGTATTAAATCAACCCAATACAATTACCAAACATAACAATATCATATTTTGACCAATAACTCATCACAATTTTAGCGTTGTAAACTCAACATTTCTCATAATCTAACCATACTTGAACTAAATGCCTCCTCAAAACAACATTCTCCAAGTTATTTTTCCCTCGATCTCTCTTTTCCAGTTAAAGAGGCAGTTAAGAAATAAAAATCTAACGTGCTTAACCTTAGTTAAGACTCAATTAGGAAACAGAAATGGAGAAGAAGATCAGAAGATTAAACAAATAGAAGCTTATTCCAACGAATTATTATAGGTGATTTTGTCTCTCTCTAATCCTTTCTAGCTCGCTCGACTAACTTCAACAGAAAACAAGATGATCTTCAAATATGCAAAAATTGAGCTCCAGGAAGAAGAAAAACAAACTATTTATCTGACGTCACAAGGAAGGAATTATGTATTCATTGAAAATTTCACAAAACTACAGGCTCAAATTCAACTAACTGGACAGATTTAGCCAATTTCAATTTTTGCTTAGTTTCTAATCGTCCCATGTCGTAACTATGTGCTTAAGCAATTTTTGATGAATTGCTTCTTCTTATAGCTGTATAGATTAAGGAGGTCAACAAAGTTCAAGCATTTTAATGGAAAAACAAAAGGGCAGTCCACAAGATAAGATTTTGGGGAATGGTATGGCTTAAACCTTGAGAGTCTGGACGAAAGCGTCGAAATTGGAGACAGAGAAGCAGAGATGGTGGCCCCTTGGGAGGTACTTAGGGTCCTTTGTGGTTGGTGAGGTGGCGCTGTAGGGGCCTTCAGGGAGCTTGCACTCCGGCAGCCTCTCGATGAGGTGGATGGCAACCCCCACCGACGGCAGACTCAGCCATATCACCTTGAACTCCCCGAAGTCCGGGCTCTGTATCTGCTCGAAACCCAAAATCTGCCGACGGATCCCAGATTCCAGGACATCCAATAAATCAGAGAAACGAAAGCTTCAAATTCGCATAATCCCTCATTTTTCCCTTGTGGATTTCAGTACTGACAGATAATGGAGCTTGCTTGTCAGGAGAAAGGCGGTACCTCTTTGTAGAACTGGGCGAGGCGGTCTATGTCGGAGGATTCCCTGGAGATGTGGTTGAGGGAAGCTCCCATTGCCGCCATAGCTGGTTCCTTGGAGTTCGACGAAGGGACTGGGCTTCTCTTGTCCACTGACCGTCGCTCAAGTCAGTTCCGCCTAGGCTTTCTCTTCGGAGCTTCCCAATCCCAGCTATTTCGTCTTGGCTTTATGAAAGTTCAGTGCATATAGAATACGACAAATTTTACACAACAGAATCTTTTTTTTTAACTATCCAAGTTTCGGACCTTCAAGCCTTGAGAAAACGCCACATCTAGTGCCAGGCGCCTGCTGTCTTCGTTCCTGTATCAGTTGAATGCGCTTAACATTCTTAATTCATCAGTGAACTTTCAAATGATCCAACAGACAAGTGAGCTAGTGAAGCATTAAGCATAGAATATTCCATGTGACACGACACACGAACCAAATCCTATGCTTGATATATACTGTTTGTAGTTGGAATTCGATCACTACTAGTCGATGGAAAGACACATAATCATCCTTGCCCTAACAGAGGAAAAGCCAGTCGAGATCTCGAAACCGAATTCTGGCAACCACCTGCAGGTCCTTGAGAATGGTAGCTTGGGCTTATATACTCTTACAACTATGAGTCTCTGACTTTGGAAGTTTAGATGATCGGAGAAGAACAGAGACAGCTTACCAACAAAATGAAAGCGAGAAAGGTAGCAGCTGAGATCATTCTCGTCGACTTCATAATTGTGGAGTATATGTGATCTTAATATCTACGATAGGCAATCCATTATCACTAGAAATCTTTCCTGGGGCTCTACCCATCATCGCAGAAGTAACGAGCCCGATCATTGTCTCTCATGGGCAATTTCTCTTCTACTAATATAGAGAGGATCGACTAGAATTATAACAGCATTTCAGCACTTGCAGATTCAGAGATTTTCCATTGCAATGATCTCTTCTTTCGGTCTTAAGTCTGAGAACCTTGTTTACTACAGAAACCCAACTACATAGAATCATCGATCTGCATACATAAGAACCATCCAGGCCTCTAATTCGATACATACTTCTCTCATCGAACTGGAGATCTCCATGGCAAGCTTCGCTTCCCCTGCCAGATTCCAGCTGATAACAGGCACATGGAATTTGCAACATTCTTCCCTACACGTTACAACACCTTTTCCAGACTTGTATGCTTAGATGTGAATATGAGAAAGAGAGGTACAAAAAGCTTACGAAATCCTACCGGCCCAGCCGAGGTCCCGCTAGCTTTACCTTTAGTTGTGTGCATAACTCATTTCGTGCTTGTCCTTGTTGCTTGCTTAATTCTTGCGAATTCTCGCAGGTGGCTGAGCAACTGACGATTTTGTTCGACGAATGCATGCCAGTCCCTCACTGTTACGAACCAAAAGAAATTATCTAAATCTACATATGGCCGTCGATAATTGATTAGCAAGAAAGTAATTGATTACGACAACCCCGGCCACGGCTTGTTGATGAATTAATTTTATAGGAAATTGATTTACTGTCTATGCTATTAAATAAGAGGGATGAAATCGTATAGATAAGCCAGTCCCGACTGCATGGCTGCGTAAATCCCATGTCCAGGGATAGAAGCTATCGCATCTATCCTAACTACCTAAATACGATCTAGCAATATTGGAAGTTGTCCAAGTTTAGCAAATGTGTCATGATATTTCATTTTACTCTCCCTCACTGTGTCTCACATTGGAAAAAGGTGATCCCTCACTGCGTCTCAAGGTGTTAGACCCTTAAGCTCTAGCCCCAGAAAATGCGTACCACAAGCCGTACCTCGGGGTAGTGGTAGCGCATAGCACGCACGCGAGGATGCGTGGGCAGTCAGGTGCGATGTGTTGGGATGAATTGCAAGTCCATAAGCGGGCAAGTATGGAGATGGTCACACAAGCGTGTGCGGAGGCACCAGTGAAGGGAACGACCAATCAAGGCTCGGCAGTGTGCTGAGGGACCAGATTGTGGCTAGGAAGTGTCACAATGCACAAGTAGGCGAATGCGCGGGTGGGCAATGAAGATGCCCACGAGCAAGGCACGGTGCGACGCTCAAGGAGGTTCGGTGAACTTGATACAACCGCGCAAAGGCACTCTAGGAGTGCGCACGACTCAACAAGCACGGCAGACGCTAAGGGAGGCTCAACACTTAGCGGCTGGGGAGTTGACTAATTGTGGAGATCGGATAAGTCCTTGACCATGCTCGAGAACCGTTGGATGCAGCAATCCCAATCGGACAGCTGTGATCGTAGGAGACGATCATGGACGTGGGCCCCGGAGGAGAGTGGATTGGATCAACAATGTTGAGTCAGCGCCAAGTCATCCATACCTAGTCAAGCAGACAATCGGGGAAAGATTCTCCTGGGATATGACAAATCAATCTGTTATGGAAACAATCTTGGAGATTGTAGATCAACGGCCGATATTGAACAGATCGAGATCTGATTGAGAGAATCAAGGGATTCAAATCTATCAGTTGTCATATCAGATTTGCTCGGCTCCTCTATATAAGGGGGATCAGTCTCATTCTGTAGAAGCAACCAAGAAGCGAGAGACACCAGACACCAAGCAAAGACGAGGAGAAAACCAGGAGCGACTAGACCAGTCGAGAGACACAAAGAGCCCGAGATTCCAAGGGAGTGGAAGTCGAGTTGGGCAGCAGTCCGGTGTTCTTGAGAGAAGACACAAGACGAGTAGAGAGTGCAAGCAGTAAGAGACTGCGAGGCATAGGCTCGTGAGACTGCGTGTAAGTGTTCTGATATGGGATTGGGTTTTTCGTGCGCTTGTAGTAGATGTGAATACGAGTTACGTTTTCCCAATTGTGTTATTGTGTCCCTTGGTGTTGCTTCTTCAGTTCGGTAATCGTTTGGCTTTGACGGTACGTCAGGTGTGTGTGTGTGGCTGGTCGACAAGCGGAGTGTCAACGCCTAGCAAGGTGTGGAAAATTTTGTGGTCCGCATTGACCCCGTGACACCCTCACTGTGTCTCACATTGGAAAAAGGTGATCCCAAGCTCCAAGTTCTCAAGCAAAATGTTGGGTAGATGTATGGGAGGGAAAAAGCAACACTTACTCACTAATCTAATTCAAATGAACTTTTTTTTTATTTGCACCCCAAGTTGGTCTATTCCAATGAATATTAATAAATATGAAATTATCACAATCAAATATATGTAATTTTTTGGTTTAGGATTATTGAATCCTCTGTAGCCCTTTTCATTTAATTGATGAAACAATATAAGTTCATGGTCAGGCATACGGCCTTTTCTTTAGTGGGAAACATGACTGTGTCGTCACGGGCAATATCTATGGGCGTCGGGCACGCTCTGTCACGGCCGAAAGCAACACCATGATCTGTCCACCCTACGAGCTCTCATCTGCTTCTCTCTCACAGCTCTCAAGACCCCAGCAAAGGGACATAGGGAGGTAGATCTTCTTCTGTTCTGCTCATCCCGGGCCTCGGCTCTTCTGCCTCCTCTCCGAACTTTGTATTGGCCTCTGTCTCCCATCTGCTGTTTCCCAAGCCCTGAGTTATTGTCCGACCGAATTGGAAACATAAAGGTGCAAGCTTCAGCTCTAGGGTTTTATGACATGTTGGGTCTCTGTCTTTCGCGTAGCTGCTAAATGCGATCGGTTGGCAATTGTTGTTTAATCGCCCTAGCAGGAAACAAGATTCCTGTTGATTCTGTCGATGTCAAGGGGTTTACTGGATGATGTTTGAAGCGAATACTGTCGGCAATCTTAGGGGCGAAAAAAAATGCATCCGAGGAAAAATGGATTCGAGTAGTTTCCGGTACCAAATAATCAGCATGATTTGATCCACTGGATATCTCTTTAGCAGTTGCTCATATTTAACCGGTACTGTTGGTGATTGCATGGTCTAGTTCTCGAATTTGGTAGTGTACATATTGCATTATTGTCATTATCATCTTCTGCGGAGAAGAATGTGAATCCTTTTACGGTCTACTAATTGTATTCCTAAAGGATTTGAGGTGTTTTTGTTGGCATAAATATGGAATTTCTTTTTTTTTTTCCCCTCCAAGTTCTGTAGCTAACCCTCTAGCATTTTGCTTTAATATTTTCTCTTTTTATTTTTACGTTACTTTCAAAACGAAGGTCCTGAAATCTCAGTAAGGTTTTCGTTTTGTCGTATTTCTTGTTTCCGTAGGACATTAATTGTTTTATCTGTCAATGGATTTATTACTTATTTTCATAGGTCATTGACTGTTTTTGTGTCAATGGATTTATTAGGTACTTTGTAAAGTTGATCCTTTTCTGACACTCAGGGCATGACATGAAAATCGATGGACCCTGATGCCCCCAGCGAAGGGAGAGAAAACAGCGGAAATGACTCCCCAGTGAATGAAAATGGTCATCTCCAGCCAGTTTTACCAGAGACTTCTGGTGAGGGTTTTCCCTATGCTCCCGAGAACTTTCCTAACCACGGAGACAATTGGAGATGGAGGGTGGGGAAAAGAGTGGCCATTACAGGCTACTTTCGTGATCGATACATCTATGCTCCGATGCGCCTAAAGCATCTCTTTAAGGAGAAGCACGGTGTAAAATATGGGTTTGCAAGCAAGCTTTCAGTTGAACAGTTCATTAAGGCTGAATTCCCTGATACTGATATCAACGCATTCTTTGAATCTTTCAGCTGGAAGATCCCCTCAAAGAAGCTCTGTTTAGCAAATGGTGAGCCTTGAACAAACAATTCTTATTATTTTTTGGTCTTTCAATGGGACCTGTGATTTGATTTAATAGATAGCACGAAGGAATAGTCTTCTCCTTGATTTTACTTAATCTGGAAGCTTCCACCATTAATGGAGTAAGGATTTGATATCTGTAGAGAAATAGTTATTTTCTGAGAGGACATCAATGTGTTTTGTTTGCACGAGCATTATTGGTAATGTAAGCATTACTCAAATATGGTAGTATTAGAAACTGAATTGACACTGGTTATTGAACCAGTTTTTTCTCCATGTTTCCTATGAAATTCTCAAATTCCTACATCATTTTTAATTTGTGTACTTCATCAAGTTGTTATCATTTTGAAAAATTAATGACGTTTTATTACAGCTCAGGAACATAATTTCTCTTCTTTTCCTTAAATTGGCCTGTGCCATTTCAATTCTTTCAGATGTCTATGGACTATAATATACTGCATGACTTCAATGCTGTCTCCAGTTCATAACACTTGAAGGATAGCAAGAGTTGGAACAATTTCAAATATTGCCCCTCTTTTCCTTGACGTCTATCGTGAAATTGAACTTCTTGTCATCGAACTCTTCTTCTGATTTGGCAGGTATTCCTAATCGGCATACTTTCTTCAATGCATCTCATGCAGAGAGCCCTCAACCTTTCTCATCAGATCCTGGCTCTGCAGGTTGTAAAGCCCGTAATAGAACATGTGTCAGCTTAATCTCTAGATTGGACGAACCAGCTTTATCATCAATGCCCTGTGATATATGCTGTTCTGAACCCGGTTTTTGCCGAGACTGCTGCTGCATACTCTGTTCCAAGACTGTAGATTTCTCCCGTGGAGGATATAGTTTCATCAGGTGTGAGGCCTTGATTGGTGAGGAAGGTTCCATGTGTGGTCATCTGGCCCACCTCAATTGTGGGCTCCGCTGTTACATGGCAGGAACAGTTGGTGGAAGTATTGGGTTGGATGCAGAGTATTACTGTCGGCGCTGTGATTCAAGAACAGAACTAGTTTCCCATGTCACGAAGTTGTTGGAGACATGCAAGTCCATAGATTCACCAGATGAGGTTGATGAGGTCTTGAGCATGGGAGTCTCTCTGCTTCATGGTTCACGGAAGTCTAGCGCCAAGTTGCTTCTAGGCAGTATATATTCCGCTCTGTCAAAGGTAATAAGATGGATTTATACTTTTCTTTCTTTTCTGGGGAAGCAGATTATGTACCTTTGCAACTGCCCCAAATGACCCTTAGATATGATGTTTGGCATCAGCTCAAGCGCTGCAATTCTCTTGAAGAAATATGGAGAGAAGATGGCAGCTTAGGTACTTCTCAGAACTTTGCCATGTATATCCTGTTCCTTTTTTTCTTTATCTCCATTTTTCTATTTTGGATGGCTTATGCTTTTTTTCATTTTACAATATTTTTTTATTGGTTCATAACATAGCTAAGAAATTTAGCTGCCATGGCTCTCAATACATGAAATTGCTCAATGGGAAAAATAGGTCACACCCACTTTGTTGAAATATGCTCTCAGGTTCAAGGAGATTTAATGCGAAAAGATTTGGATAACTAACATAAAATTGATGTTCTCCCTTTTGTCATAAAAATTGTTTTCCAAGGTCAATTACAATTTCAATGATTGAAAGATTTGTAGCTGAAAATTTTGTTTGGGTAGATTCTATTAGGTATTGGCTGCAAAAGGAAAGCATCTTTCTGTTTCATTATTCAGTATCTTTTTCCTCTAAGGAAATAACACTCTGCAAGATCCGATATGCTCTCTCTCGCATGCACACACACACACAATTTGTTAATAGCCACAGCTTTGAGATCTGAGGTGTTTTTGTCCTTTCCACATGGTTCACTGTACAATATTCATTCCTTTCACTGTATTTGGGTGCAGCTAGTCCCATTTTGAGCAATGGTGAGACTCCTGGGACGCAGATAAATAATGAATGTACCTATCTGGAAGTTTCGGAAAAGAAGAATCCATCAGATGCTATCATAGAGAAAGCAAACCCATCAAATGAGTCTGAACCTTGTAGTAGTCAAATCCATCACCAGAAGCTCGAAACTGAGATCAATCGGGTCCTCCTGGCAATGAGACAGGCACAGGATTCTGAGTACAAAATGGCAGAGGAGCGGCTCCATGCTCAGAAGAAATACCTGTGTAACTTGTATGAGCAGCTTGAGCATGAGATCTCTGAGCTGAGGGATCAAGGACTATCCAGTGACTCCAGTGACTTGGTGAACTGTGTCTCAAAAAGAAAGGATCAGATAAAGCGAGAGTATGAGAAACTCTTGAAGATGAAGGAAGTGGCAAAAGGATTTGGAAGGACTTCAAAAGAGATATTAAAGGAGCATTTCGGTTTGGAAATGGAATAGAACCAAGCAGAAGTAATGGCTTTCTTTGGAAAATAAAATGTATGATTCAAGCTCAGTGTGAATTCATCCTTCCTGTGGATTCCTAGTGCTCGTTGAAGAGATTAGAATACAAGCTATGTTATGCTGTATTGAGAATTCCCCTATTCCACCAGTCTTGGATAAGATCGAGTTGTAGACTGATCATGCTGTTATAAGCTAAGGACAGAAATAAAATTAGAGGGAGATGGAATGGTGTTTGGTCTAGAAAATATGTTATTCTGCGTCCTGTTTTTAGCTTTCCCCTACAATGAAGATGTTGTGCAAATATTACTATTAGGCAAGGGCATGAGGATGTTCTGCCGCATACTAGGAACTGACGGATAGGAGTTAGAGGTGACAGTTTTGCTTTATTTACTAGATCGCACCTCTTGTTTGTGTAAGCAGTGTTCATGCAATTTTTGCAATAGTGAGAAAAGCTTGTGTATGTGTAGTTTATCCTTTGAGTACCAGTCATCTGTTGTCCCTTGTAGTCCAGGATCATAGGACTATTCTGCTGACGAAATTTCCATCCGACCAATGTCTGCATGACAAGGTGGTTGATGAGAGTGAATGATTATCACCCTTAATCTGAGATTAAAATGTCTTGTGTTTTGAATCTTATCATGGCTATTCCCCTGACTCTCTAATTCCCTTAGTTCATCTATTCTACACAATGACTTACCTTGTAAATGGAGAGAAAAAAATTAAGTGCGCAAACCCAAATCAAGCAAGGTAGCTTGCTTAAAATACGAGGTCCCAGAAGAATATGTTCTAGGGTCAAGAATGTTTTTCCGACTTTTGATGGCAATATATATGCATCGTCATATTGCAAATTAATTAACAATACAAAGTAAATAATTTCAATTAGGTGTCGAAATCTAGTCAATGTCACGGGAAGACGACAGCAACGAATAACATTTTTGTCACAGACGGAGAGACTGGTACAAGAGGGAATCAGAATGAGAATTCAACGAGAAAAAGGTGAAAGTGATATCAAGGATATCTGATAAGCATCATTATTGTCCTCGAGGGAAGACATTGAAACCCGGCCACTACCCAGCATTTACGTGCATTGACCGAATTGCATAAAAGAAATGCACTTAGTTTAGATTCCTGTAAACCGGGACCAGAGTCAACATTATCACGGTTCAGTACAAGACATGAAGCTTCTGTTTTCGCACCAGTTTGAAGTTCGATCCACGTGTTCTTGCAGAAGTGGTAATGGAAGCAAAACAAAGAATATCTGACAACTTCTATGGAAGGGAGAGGAGGCAACATCAAGCAAAATCTAATTTTGTACTCAGGGTAATCACTCAGAAGGTAAACAAGGGGAAAGAGAATCCGTCTGAAGAGGAAACTGCAGAGGTCTCTGGCCGTCGAATTTTGTCTCTTTAGTCAAGGACTTTAGCTGTACAAAATTCTAGGCATGGAAATGGGAAACATGACTAGGGGAAATAAGCTCTCCTTGATAGGAAATGAAACGGATTGAACTGAGAACAAAAGATTAAGTAGGTAGACCATTCAAAGACATGCTAAAGCCTTTACCTACAATGAGGCTTGTGATTGCTTCAATGCTCTCAATCATCCCAAAGTCGATCCTGACCAACCCCTGACCATCTGGTTATCCCTCAAGATCAGGAGGACTAAACATTTGAATAAAACTCCAAGGATCATCAACCAGAATATAGCAAGCAGACCATCCCGATTCAAGAAAGAATGTACAGAATCCAGTGGAATAAAGCATGGACAAGATCGAAGAACAGCGCATCTTATAATCATTCATATCAAATGAAGCGCCAAGCACTGACTTGTCCAAAAGCAAAAAATCTAGCTTGCATACGAAATGCTCTCCAAATAACTTAGCCGGAGCAAAAGGCTTGACCATTACAAAAGATAAACGTAACTTATGATTATTAATGTACAAGTCTATTTCCATTACCTCCTCCCCACAGCTCGCTTTCACCATCTTCCATTTCCTCTGCCTCCCCCTTTGGCACTGTCACAATCAACTCCCCATCAACACAGACTGCACTGGCAAGCTCAGGGCGAGTTGACTGAGGCAGGCGGAACCGCCACATATCTAGCTCCAGCTGGTCCAGGGGCAGCAGTTGCAGTGATCCATTTGGCCTCACCACAACCTGCAGGAAGCCCCCACTTTCGTTATTTGCCATTAAAAGAACGAATCCACATAACGCTGTCCGCCAACTAATCCACAATTATCAGTTGCATCTAGTGGAATTGAAAAGTCAAGCATACATACACTGAACTATTACAAATCTAGAGCCAAAGACCACGTAAGCACCACCACAATTTCCCGGAGGGATCTTTAGTATCAATTAAAACCTTCACCTTGGTGACTCCAGGGTGGATCTCGACGGTGTGGGCACGTACATCCCCGCCAATCCCGTCGGTCTCTGCCACGAAGCGGAAGAAGCCGGGGCCCTCCTCAACCTCAACGTCAGCATCCGAACGAAAGGGTAGCTCCAGGACGCGGCTGAAGATGTGGGGCAGCCTCCTGAGCTTCTTGCAGTGGTGGGTGCCGATGGAGGAAGCATTCCGCGCGGAATTCACGTCGTATTGGACCGTGATGTTCCTCTTCTTGGTGGGGACGGGGTGGACCTTCATGGCGGTTCTTGAACAAATGGGTCGGTCTTCCTCGCTCTCCACGATCGATAAAGAGAGGGATGGGGGGGTGAGAATATAGAATCAGAGGGAAAGCGAGAGATGCCCACTTGAGATTGGACGGCGGATTCTCGTGGGTGGGAATCAAAATCTTGACTTGATTGTGGAGTGGAAAAGGAACAATCATCAAATAATCCAAGAACTCAAGAAAACAACTAAGATTGACTGAAACCCTAGGAAGTTCGACGGTGGAGGAGGAGGAGGAGGAGACAAAGCAGCAAATATTTTTGGTATATATGATTTGGGGTTTCTCAGGTTGTCTTGTGCCTCAGACTGTGTTCGAATGAAGATTGTCTGATTGCTTTACTCCAAAAATAAAATTTAGGTAAGGGAAAGCCGTTCTTGAAATCTTGCTTTTTGGATGAGCAGAGAGAGAGAGAGAGAGAGAGAGAGAGAGAGAGAGAGAGAGAGAGGGAGGGAGGGAGAATGATAAACAACAGTGGTTGGTTGAGCTCCTTCCCCATCTCCTATTGTCCTTTTATGAATAGAATATTTACATTCCAAGAATTTTATCAAAATACTCTTAATAATTCTCAATCTACTCGTAATAAAACTTTGACTGACATTTTAATAAATCTGAATATTATGACAATTATTAGATGCCTTTCAGGACAATTTAATATTTCTGTAAATATAACAAAATAATATAGCATCCATCACGTACGAATTTTACCATCTTTTCCATGAATATAGAATCTAATAAATTGAAAACGCTACATTCCACAGAGCATTGGTGAGGCTTCAGGTGAGAGTGGGAATGACGAAGGGGAACAGCACATCTGCAGGAGCGAAAGCTCCAGTTAGTAGTAAGCAGGAGCCATATGGGGTCTCGGGAAGACACCAGATAACTTGGACTTTTCACTTGCCTGATCTTGCCATGATTCTCTCTCTCTCTCTCTCGTGGTTCATTTATAATTATGAAGTGTTGGAATTGTAGAAATGTCCAAGGTTGAGGTTTGCGGTAGGAGTAAGCTGCTACCCTTTTCAGAGGATCATGGAGATTGCAGTATGTAAAATTCCCAGAGTTGATCTGCTCGCTCCAGAGTAGAATTGGGCATTGAAGAATCAGCAGTAGTCTTATTCTACTGGCAATATCCTGTCTTCCGACACTATCATGATTTTTACTTTGATTTACACCATATCTGGATCGGTTCTAAAAAGATCATGCGCATCCAACATACCAAATTTTATGGTACTGCTACCGCTAGTATGATGATCGTGCCCTGTGAAGGCAAGTTTATGCAGGAGCTAAGCTGAGGTGAGTTCTATTAACCAGAACGATGAAATGCTGAAGACACAGTCTGACTCAGTTGTGTGCCATGGTGAAGATGATGTGGATGGCTTCATCTTTTCCAGGCACAGTGATCTGGTGGCAGTTGTTGCGCAATGTCGTTATAACTTTGTCTTATCAGAAGCTGAAACATCGGAAACCTCCTCTAAAAAGAAATATTGAGATATCAGCTGCAATTTCTCAGGACTATCCTGGTATTCGTTCACATGTACTGCAGTAGAGTGACAACACGACACTTGAATCCATAATATGTAATACAGTGTGACAGAAAAGTCCAAGAAAGACTGTACCACAAGTAGCTCTGACATGATATTCACAAGCTACTGAGCACTAAAGGATCCAAACATGTAATATAAATGAAAGAAAATTGTGAATAATTCAGTAGGGAACTAAAGATTGGACATAGAAGCTTGCTGATTCCCTCACATTTTACTACCTCAAGGGAGATGTATGTGATCAGAATATGAATCGGGTAACTTGCTGAATTTCCATGACCCCATGAATGCAGCAGCTCCTCCAATGGACAGTGAATGGACATCAGAAACGTAGTTGATGATCAAGATACGCATAAATGGCCCATTTAACTCTCTATCTTTATCAGATCAAGTGCTTCACAGTTATTTACAATTTATTAGATACTGAATATGAATGAGAGAAAGGAAGGTTGAAGGAAGCCGAAGAGATTTCTAAGAAGACATTGATTTATGAAGATGAGCCCAAAGACTCACATATACAAGACATGGGGATCAGGGAAGATGAAATTTCTCTTACCTCCCGAAAGCTTGATTATATTTGACCTGGTGGTTAACCTCTCCCTGCAGCTGTAGAAACATCTGCAGATTAGATGAGAACAAGAGAGAGAGAGAGAGAGAGAGAGATCATACCAATCACTTCATTAGTTCTGTTTGAAATTCAGGTATATCTTAAAATCAGAAGGAAAGACCGATGTTGCAAGAGACTAAAGGATTAAGTAAAATCACATTATTGCTATCAGTTCATCTATCTCTTCAGTGAAAGCTATTGATGAGAATTTGAGGTCTGCTTTTCAAGTGCTTCATACATAGAGAAAAAGAAAACTGAATAATCAAATTCATGCCATTTTTCCCTGACCCAACAAGCTCCTCTGTAAATATGTATGCAACAAATACTTGTATAGATATTTACCGTTGACAACTTTTACGAGACCAGCAGAGCACAAAATTTTCCAGCTCAATGTTTACATCAAGATATGACATTAATTAGAATTCCCCTGCACTGATGATGAGAGACAGCATCAGATTTATTTCTGCACAAATGTGTGAGAGCGGTTCTTTGGAAACTAAGTTACCAAGGGAAGACGAAACATGCCCGAGGTTCAGAGCCAGTGCTTCCGATGAAACCTTGCCTCACGGATCCTTTTCGATTTGCCAACAAGACCAAGCAAAGAGAAGCATTTCCTCATCTTCTCAATGTAAATGAAGCTTAACTTCGCAAATACTGAAGCCTCTACAAGAACGTGAGACTTGGTTTTATAAACCACGAGAGGAACAGAGCTGAGACCAAAATCCTTGTTTCACTTTCTTACATGCCAACAAAATGTTTGCTCATTGGGTTTGTCGGCCCATGATTAGAAAACAGCCGAATGGGTTTCTGCTGGAACTTCCGTTTACAACAACACGCATGGCTTACTCATGCTTACATCACGTACGAGCTCTAAAATTGCACCTATCAAAGCAGCTAAAAAGTATTGTCTAAATCGGTTCAAATGGAATGGGGAAAAAAATCAGTTGATAAATGAATTCCAATTTGTTGACTATTACTTATCAAATCTTGCTCTGTAATCTGATCTGATTTTCTCGTCCAAATAATCCGATAGTAAAACATATCTGGAATAGTACTAGTTAGTGAAATAAAAATACCTGTACAAAGCAAGTGATCGGGACCGACTCCCATCAACCGGCCCAACCACCGACTCCTCCAGGCCGACTCGGGGAGTAGCCAGTCCAACATGCCAACTGGATCGGTCAACCTGCTGGCCTCCCTCATGTGAAGGCCGTGTGAGCACCCCACCCCAGCCACTCACTTATAAACACCCGCGCCACACCGGGGCAAGGTAAGAAATTAGATACCCTCAGATTCTCTCCCTCCTCTCACCCACTCTATTCACTCTCTTTACCAATTCTAAATTAAGCCTCGGAGAACCGATCCGAGCAAAACTCAACAAGCTTGGGTTCTTTGCAAGATCCAAGACGACCAGAGGACCAAACCGGCGGCCAGACCTGCTCATGAACAAGCCGTGGACACATCACCAACTAAGCAATCCCATCACCAACAGTCCAAAGGTTCAAATGTTTGTGATATTCTGAACCATACATGAACATTACAGCAAATATAATTAAAACATTTATAGCTCCCACGTACATAACGAGCTGTGCGGCCACCACAAAATGGGAGTTCGATGGAATTTGGTGCCGTGATTTCGACCATGCAATAGGATCCCGACCCTCTTGCAACACAATTTAACATGGGACTTCGGCTATTGCTATTTCTTTCTTAAATTCTAGTTTCCTTGCTGGACTTTACAGTCAAAGTCAATGAATGACCAGGAACTCTTTTACTCTGTCAGTCTCATACTAAGGTATCAGCATCCCCACTTCTAACATGATGGACCGATTTAGACTCATTTTGAGAATGACAGTGGGGAATATTCTGCTTACAATTGACTTTGGCATATTGAAAATCAAGATAAACATGGACAGAACAATCAGAGTGTCAGTCATCATGAGAAACATTTGTTCTTGTCCCAAGAAAGCTGTCATCTAATGCGTATGAGGACCTCATCTGTTTAGTTTTTGCAGGATACAAGCTACCATTAAGAAAAAAAAGGAAAAAAAAAGAGTGTTTCGTATATGATTTTAAAATTGAACCGGATCAAAATGAGTCAAGATAGAGGTTTATGGGTTCATGAATCAAATTATACACTTAATAAATAATACTATTTTTAAATTTTAAGCTAACCGATTTTTTTGCCCATTCAATTAAGTTAGCAAGTTTGAATAAAAACCAACCGGTTCAATCGAAACTTGCCACATTTACAATGTAATTAAATTAATTCTAGAAACTAGATTTGGTGAATGGCTGGTTCCCGATCAAATTAGCCGACCTGGTCTGATTTTAAAAACTATGGTTTTGTATCATTTTTCCCCCAAAGGCAAATTGCTTTCTATAAACTCTTTATCAAAAGCTTGGAGAATAATAAAAGCGAACAATTCGCTCCATGATAACCAAAGTGGGGAAATTGGCTACGTTGGGATACCCTCATGTTCCCCTCCATCCAACCACATTATGTGTAACAACGTAAACGCTAGCCTGAAGATGATAGATTATGTACTCCTTACCCTTCCTTTTTGCTAGAGGTGAACGCGAGCTCCTCAAAAGCAAGTCTACAATGGTCTCCTGTACAAAGAGCTAGTCCGAAATGCCTTGCAACCCGAGCTCCATTTTGGCGACCCATCATCTGGTGTCTGGGCTGACCTGAATTTTTATAGAGAAATGAATTTAGATAAGGTGAAAAAGGATGGAAACGAAGATTAATTAGAGATTATTTCTTTTTCCTCTTGGAAGTTAACAGATCCTTAAAGCTCTCTTCTCTTCCACACTTACCTGACTTAGACCTTAGGGCCCAAGCAGATGATTCCCTCCATCCACTTCGGTTGATGATGTGAATTCATACGGAATTTCATCTGTTTGAAGTGTCACTGAATGGACATGAGCCAGTGCAGATGCGGAAGATGCTTCGAATACAGACTGATAACCTAATCCAGGGAATTCTTCTTCCATATATCGATTGTTTCAATCGGTCAATTCTGACTTCCATGGAGTGATCAACAAGAATTGATCAAATAACAATCCCTCTCTATCAACTCCACGAGGGATAAGAGAAAACATGCAAAGAAGATAGTTTCGACCTTATTGTGTGTATCAGCCGATGCCTCAGTACGTTATTTATATTCATATTGAAGATTTTCCTACTGAGGTCTAGTACCATTTCTCATCTACTGATGACAATGCCATGCACCGACAAGAAGGTAGAGGTTCAATGGACATCTCAAGTTGTCACCTCGGATAGGAGAAAAAACCCTCCCAGGTATCATACAGGTGCACTTTTTTATATTATAATATATAAAAATGAAAAAAATTAATATAAATGTGTTGTCAGTCATTATTCCTCCTCCACTAAAATAAGGGGCAGAGCTATCACATTAAACAATCAGATTCAAATCTTACATCACTATGTGCTTTAAAAAGTACACAAAACTCAAGGTTGCATTATTTTAGGGACACGGGAGGGCTCCACAAAGTGGGTGAAATGAGCAGAAGAAAAGAAGAGGGCAGAAGAGTACACAGACCAAACAGAAGAAAGGAATCTACCCAATGAGGTCATTGGCCCCACTTGTATGTGCATAGTCATTATTTTATTAAGCATTAGCATAGATATGCACACCAATAATGCAGTGTTGTTGTCGTGAATCATCAGTATGACATCCACTACGCAAGCCAAAAGCAGCAGTACACATGGATGTCAAGTGACTGATTCAGCTAAAGGATTTTGGCTTGGGCAGAATTTCGAATGGCAATGATCTGAAACAGAACAATTAGTTATGTACAAATTAAGGGCTGTCATAATTCGCACTGAACCGGTGCTCTACTTTGATACCATGTTAAGCCGATGGATTGGTGATAATCGCTATGCAGACAAAAGTTGCTACTCCAGATAAAATGCCAACAGCAAATCTCCTATTTAACAATCTACCATAGTCAAATTATACAAAGCATTCTTCAGTCTCTTCCGAGTCACTGTATATCTTAAAGGCAAAAAAGGAGAAAAGAGGGACTATTGAAAGAGTCAAAACAACTGAGGAAACTTGACAGCCCTGTGTCTCTCTCAGAACAGGTCTGCCAGTATCCTTCTGAGACTATGATCACGCGATACAAGACAGACCAGGAGCTTATTCTATGTCTGATATGAAAAATGACTCGGTGCTACAAGGAAGCAGCTCCACCCCAACCTGATTCAGTTTTATCCTTGCCCTCCTCGAGCAGCATCTCCTGGTCCCGGCACTCACTGCTGCAGAAGGATTTCTCTCCCCTACAAGAGCGAGAGACAATTAGAGTTGATCCTTTCATAGGCATAAATGCAAGTGTCGAGTGGCCTAAAGGCAACTCAGGATTCAGAAATCTAAGCGCCCAAAATGATATGAGTCAACAAATACATCCGACAAACATACCTAGAATGGAGTAAGCAATTCGATTTACCAAAAATCAGTAGCTCGTGTGCTTCAAATACGGGAGGCAAAACTGCCTAAGATATGGACATGGAAATGAGCTTAAGTTATCTAAGAAATGTGAGGATAGGAAACTGAACTAGCCTGTACATGTAGATGTCCTTCCCCTGATCAAGATTCTTTTTGCAAGTGTGACAGGAGCTAAGGAAACTCTGAGAAGGGTAATGGTTAACGGTAAACTTCTCTGCTGAAAACCTGGCTTGTTTCTCCAAGGCAGAGAGTTCAACAGCACTAGAGCAGCTTTCCACTATGCGGTTGTCGAATATGTGAGTGGTTCTTGGGACTGGCCCGTGAGAAATCACACAGGTATAGTCCTCGGACATCTCCATCTCACTCATAGAGAGGCAACCTGTTATGACGCCTGGTGAGCCAATTGGCTCAAAAACAGATCTCTTTGCTGCAGGAGATTGACAGATGCCTAGCTGGGAACTCCTGTTCTTGATCCCAAATTCCATTGTAGTCTTCGGGGAGTCCGTCATTGAAAGGGACGAGGAAGGGAGGGGAGGGATCTGGATCCTAAGATGGGAACCAAATAGAACCACAGGGTTTTCAGGTCCTCGAGAATTCTGGTTGGGGTTGCCGACTGAGAGGGCATCGGCAATTCCTCGGGTATCCAACTTCGTTTCCCAGGCACGGCGGTGCTCGGCTTCGTGGCCTCGAGGTGAATCCTGGAAAGAGCTCCTCAGACTGGAAAAGGGCTTTGTATCAAGAATTGAAGTTGGGCTCATCACAGCAACATCAGCTTCAGATGGCTCCTTGGGATTGTTAGTGATGGTAGCAAACAGTCTCGGGGAACTGAAAAGAGAAGATGAAGTGGGTCTCTTGTATCCCTCAAAGTCAGCCATTAGAGTTTGCTTATTGGTAGCTCTAGCTCTAGATCTCTGCCTCAGCATTAGATCTCTGCCTCAGCATATATGAAAAGGAACCAACACAACCTATTAAGAGGAATGGAAAGATGACTGAACCGCAAAAGTAGAGAAATGCCTCCCACCAAAGAAAGGATTTTGGGGGTTTCTCCAAGTTCTCACCCACAGGCAGCAAAAATCAGAACCAACCTTTTTGCTCCACTATACAGCAGAAAGTTTTCTTCTTTCACTCTCTCTCTCTCTTTCTTTTCTTGTCCTCGGAGAAATTTTCCCTCTGCTAGAGAATGGACAAGAAGAGTTTGCAGCACCAATACAGTCAAAAGAAGCCCCGTATACAAAGAGCCCGGAATCGAAACCCCTGAAATGACCCCATAGCCTAAAACACACAGACTCTCTCTCTCTCTCTAGTATATGTGTCTCCCTCTTACCCTATCATACTAGAGCTGCATGACCAACTCCATTTCTACAAGCCGCAACTTTCAGAGAGAAAAGGCACAAGAAATTTTTAAATTTGTAGAAGAGAAAATGGCCAAAGAGAAGCAGCAAGCAGAGTGTGACCCTCAGGAGTAATCATCAAACAGACCAGACGTGCATGCAACAGACATAAAACAAAAAAGTTTGTACTTTTTTCGTATCCTTTATCTGGGGCTCTTCTTTGTCCTTTTTATTAGGGGATCGTCTTCGTCCTATTAAGCTACAGCTCTTAGCTTCCTTCGGCTAAAACCATTTGATTGTACTGCCACCAATCGAGCAGAAAAGGATGAAGCTCTGAGGTGAAGGCAAAACCCCACCATAAATCACACCAAACAAAAATGACCGCACCAGAAATTATGAGAGTGACAGAGAGAGAGAAGAGGTTCACTAGAAACCAAAAGGGGTCGGGAAAGAAGGAGAAATAAGATTACTGCATTCTTCATTTTTACTCTTGTTTTCTTTTCTAATAGTGGGTCGGGTTATTTTTGAATGCGCTGCTTTTGGGCTCTGAAGTCATCGTCATCAATGAGAGGTCTGAGGAAAGAACGGCCATGGAATTGCAGGAAAAGTGTCGAGAGTGGGAGAGGGGATGGTGGTAGGGAGAGTTGGGGCGTGGCATTGAAGTGAGAAAGCTACAACGACGCGTGGACATGGATCTTGATGGTGGTGGTGAAAACCACTTTGGCTGAAAGTGGAAAATGTTTTTCATTTTTCTCTTCCGTAGGGAAATTGTTCTTCTCTTTTCTCTCTTTTTTTTTTCCTTTTGCACAAAAGAAATAAAAAAAACTGTTCCTCAGTTTCCCTCATTCTCTCGTCATTGGCGGGTGACTGGATCTGCATGAACAACTTGTGACGGAGAAAAATAATCGATATGGTCCATCTACTTTTACCTTTCTTCTAAGCAAATGGATTTCTATTGTTTAATAATTCACAATCACTTGTACTCCGATTATAATAAAAAAAATTCCTCAGACACTGTTATTACTTCTTACCTCCACACGGCATTGCTCCATCAAACTTTCCCCCATTGCGGTGAATTTCCACAGCTTAATCGAGTATTTACCCATTATGAAAATTTAACTTTTCCTCTAATAATTTCCTCCTCCCGAGCTTCCCCCCCCCCTCCCCCTTTTCTATTTTCTGTTTTTTCCCAATTTTTTATTTTCTTAATTTTTGAATTTTCAATGACACTCGAATAATTAAAAATATATAGTTTTATTGAGAAAATAAAAACTGAAGGACTCAAGACGACATTGCCCGTTGATGATTAAAAATTTTAAATTAAGTGGTAAGCTTTTACCTCACCAACTAGCTAATCGGGCACGGGCGGATTCCTCCTTTTTAGATCCTCAGCGTGCGGGGCGTTAGCAGCCGCTCCCAGCTGTCGGTGAGCCAACGATCGAAGCTCCAGTGAACGGTGGCCATAGCTATATGAGTCCTCAGCCCTTAATAATTTGAACTTTTCTTTGTTGCTAGTAATAACTTAATCCTTTACCTACACTTATAGTGGGCGTGATAAAGTGATTCGGCACTCATCATTACAATGGAAAGACTCGAGTTCGAGTCTTACTTGCCGTAGGGAGCTCTTGACCCCTTAAATGGACCAATCCGGGCGATCTGAATTAGTCAGTTTGACAAAATCCAATCGGATATCGACGGTTTATACAAAAAAAACTTAATCCTTCAAATAAGTTTTCCAATATAAACTAACCGATATTTAAAAATTATTGAATTCCAATTAATCCAACTTGTTATAAATTATTTTCTTAAAATCTAATCTGGAAAGATAAAATAAGATCAAGCATCAAATCCACATTTTTTTACTTTTTCCCTTAAAAAAATGGGGAAAAGGGGCACGAGCACATGAAGAGATCGAAGAAAACTACAAAGGCCACTGGAATTACACGAGGCATCTAATTTTGCTCCTTTCCTTTTTTTTTTTTTACTAACACCGATGCACGAGGCATCTTGATAAACGAAAATGACGACATGATGCCAGATTCTCTTTATAACTTAATCAAAAGTAACGATCTGGGTATTTTTATATTTTATATTTTCAATAAAATATTAATTTAAATCTTATAAATATACCAAATTTATATCATAATAATTCTTTTTTCTAGGATTTGTAGTTGCTCTAATTTAGATTAACGAGGCTCGGTTAGACTTCTGCCTGAGCAGTAATGCCGCCGAACGGAACAAGAAAAAAAAAGGAAGCAATAAACATGTTACTGCTACAAATTTAATACGTGACCAGTAGGGAATGCGGAGTTTCATCCAAAGTAAAAGCACAGAATTTTTTTTAATTCATAATTGGTAAGCAGGGAAGTTAGTGGCCTACGTTCGATCCTTGGCTGCAATGTGCCTCATGGGCATTGTCTTGCTCACAGTTTTAAAAACCGAATCGGGCTGGCCGATTCCTCCGGTTCAACCAAGATGCAATTTTAAAAGACCCAATTGCATTTTTAAAGATATCAATTTCGGTTGAATTGGTCAGTAAACCCAATTGAATCAATGGGAAAATTGATTTACTTAAATTTTAAAAAATAAAAATATATTATTATATATTTTTTATTTTATTATATTTATATTTTATGTTAAATTTTTATTTAATATAATTATTATATTAATATTTTTATTATAAATAATATTAAAATTATAATATTACATAAAATTATTAATAATATTATATTATTAATATCACTTATTAAATATACAATTTAACTTATTAAACTTATAATTCGATAAATAACTCATACACATGTACCTATACTAATTTTCACTCGGATTCATTTTAAAAAGTATTGACGAGGGCACATAAAAAAAGAAAACATAAATTATATGTCCCGCAATTGTCCCATCAGCTTCCCAGTCTCCGGATTAGGGGTAAACCCGTAAATTTAGCCGCATGATCCACCATTTCCACTGACTCAGAAGTTTCTGTACATGTATGAATATTTAGTGTTATCTGATGACTTTAATTAAATGAAATAATTAGTTTTAAAAATAAATTTAAATAATTTTTATTTTAAATTTAGGTTCTTATGTAATATAATATAAGAGTAATGTAAATTTTGTATTAATTCAAATAAAATATTAAAAGAATGATTAAAATATAATTATTATATACAATTATTATTTTTCAAATTCTATCATAATTTTCTTTTAATTTTAAATATTTTTCATAATTTTCAACTCCATTCATTTCCATCATAGTTTTTAAAACCGGACCGGGCCGGCCGGTTCGACCGGGAACCGGCCACTCACCCAGTCCGGTTCTCACAAAAAATCCAATTATTATTTAAATGAGATCAAATCTAATTGAACCGGCCGGTTCTCACTTAAACCAATAAATTTAATTGAATCGATGAGAAAACCGACTAATTTAAAAATAAAAAATAAAAATAAAAACATATTATAATATACTTATTTTATTTTACTAAACTTATATTTATATTTTATGTTGAATTTGGGAATAATATTATAACTATATTAATAATTTTAATTATAAATCATAATTAAATTATAATATTATATTAATTTATTAAAATATTATATTATTAATATTATTTATTAAACATACAGTCAACCCATCGAACCCCCGGTCCAACCCATGAATCCATACCTTGACCGGTTCCCAGCCCGGTCCGATTTTAAAAACTATTATTTCCATACCTTGCTAGTGGAGTCCAAAAACTCTAGTTCAAGCTTTTTTTTTTCATTCCATGGAGCAAATTTCAACAGGTCTAATTACGGGTGACAGTGTAATGGACTGGTTAGATTTGACTCCAGGTCCTGATCTTGAACCCCTACAAATTAGTGGACTCTCGACCTGTGGCCCGGATCAACGTTACGTGGGGTGCTTGCCTCCTGCACAGGACATTGTCTGTGCAGGTGCGGACGAAGCGTGTACAGCGTGTGTCAGGAATTATATGGGATATGGAGACATCACATTTCAAACAAACTGTCAATATCATACCAGACCATTATAATTAAAAGTTTTGTTATGCTAAAGAAATATGCCTTTTAGCTTTTAAATCGAATTAATGCATGTGCTTTACACGGGAATTTTTGCCTTTTAATTTAAAAAGCCACATTATACACATTTTAAAATTAACGCATCCCGAGAAGGTATTAAAACATGGGTAACACTTATTTTTGGATAGATTCTGATTTCTATGTCCAAAAGCAGAATTATATGGAGAAACTTTGAAATCAATCCCACATAAATTAGGATTCAAATGCCATAAAAAAACATAGGGCAACCCATCCATACTTAGAACAACTGACGACGAAAGTTATCTCCACTTCAAATTGAAGGAGGTAAGGGTACGCGTCGCATTTAATTGCCTCCATACAATACAATTTTAGAAGTCGAAAATGACTCAGTGCCCCCCTCCTCTTTTTTATTTCCGTTCTTTGAGGAAAATTTTAATAGTAATTTACCAAATTTATAGCTTCAAATTTTCCCCTCTCTTTTTTTAATATTCAATACAGTGGTTATTACTTAAAATTTTAATAAATTTTAATTAATTTATATTCAAACCGGTGAATTCATCCGGATGCAATACGGTTTTTTATTTTCATTTGACTTTTTAGCTCTGTCTTTGGTAAACGTCTCTCTAATTCTACGCAGTTTCGTGGAATTGAGGTTGGAGCCCAGCCCCAAGTGAATCATACCCTGCACAAACAGGCCTTCTTCGACGAGAACAATCCTTATAACCCCCAATTCATCAGATCTCATTGAACAGAAATCACTCTCCCAAGTTCTAATACCCATCACCAATGGAAGCAGCAGAACCTGTGACGACTCGAGAATCAGGGGCAGACGGGCAGTCTGTCTCGCCCTCCGACGTTAGCCTCCGGCTGTTGACGCTCGACGACGTCGATGACTTCATGGTGTGGAGAAGTGACGCCGAGGTTGCCCGCTTCTGCAATTTGGAACCGCGCCGATCCCGGGAGGATGCTATGAGCTACATCACGGACGTGGTGATGCTCCACCCATGGTTCCGGGCCATCTGCCTTCGGGGGAAACCGATCGGGGAGATCTCAGTGACGGCAAACACGGGCGGCGACCTTTGCCGGGGGGAGATGGGATACGTGCTGGCGTCCCGGTACTGGGGCAACGGGATCGCTACGGTGGCTGTGAAGACGGCAGCGGCAGCGGTCTTCTGGGAGCGGCCGGAGCTGGAGAGGTTGGAGGCGTTGGTGGATGTGGAAAACGTGGGCTCGCAGAGGGTGCTGGAGAAGGTCGGGTTCACCCGGGAGGCAACACTGAGGAAGTACTACGTGCTCAACGGGAGGACCCGGGACATGGTGATGTTCAGCCTCCTGTCGTCTGATTGATCCATTGCGCCAATAATTCTGCCTTTTTTTTCTTCTTGTGCGTCTTATTTACGGTTATTATGTTCTGGTGTGTGTGACACTAAGAACCCTACAAAGCCTCCAGGGTGGGGCTTCTTGTACGGGGCCGCTTCACTTTATGTGTGCCAATAATAATTTGAAGCTTATTTGAGTCAAAATAATTTACTAAAATAATAATATTTTTAAATTTTATTTAAATTTAAATTAATCAAAATTTATTAGATTTACCGTTCAAATGAATGCAAAAAAACTGGTGGTTTAGGTAGGGAAGATAACTGTATTTGTACGTAAAGGCTGTCGTGATGCTGCAAAGGTGACTTGTACAGGATTTACATATGCACGTGCTAACGCAGCGTGTGTATCAGGATACTACAGGATCGAGATATGAGATTACACACGAAGTGTCAAATTTACACCAAACTATTATATATTAAAATCCCATTATATCAAAGAAATACGCCTTTTTTATTTTTTGTAAATCAGATGAGTACATTTTCATGGGAATTTACACGCTCGACATTTTTCCCTAACTAGAAATAGTAAAAGTTGATGCGGGGGGTGGCGTGGCGTGGGGTGGTGGTCGGTCAAAGTCAATCAACGGCGGCACTCCGACGTCCCGATCTTGCTCCCCACTCCCAAGTCTCCCAACGTGGCCCCTGTGCTTTTGGCCCAAGAAAACTGCACTCTTTTATTTTAGAAGCCATATATAATATTATATTTAAAAATAACTATACTAAATTAATAAAAATTATGAAAATACACACTAAAATTATTAGTCCCCACGAAAAAATAAAATATTAAAAAAAGGAAATATAATGAACAAATTACAATAGAAAATCAAAACTGTTCTAGTATAATACAAATTTTTCTTACATCGAATACGGTTGAATTTATATTCAAAAAATTTGAAATTAATCATATACAATTTAGGATCCAAATATCATAGAAAATATAAGGTAACCAAACTTCTATTATTTTCATTCTTTAAAGAAATTTTTAATAACAATTTACAAATTTTATAGTTTCACCTTTTCCTTCATTTTTTAAAATAGAATCTTTAACATTTAAAAATTCAATAAATTCTTATAATTCATATTTAAATAGGTCATTTTATCTTAATGTAATACAATTTTTTCATTTACGGTTCTTGAACATGATAATCATATTTACAAAGAAAAGATATCAAATAATATAAATTAGTTAAAATAATTTAAAACCACTCTTTTAAAAAAAATAATATTTAATATCTAAATTTATAAATAAAAATAATTTACGTCATAAAAGTTTTACTCATAATTGATCGACTTTTAACTTTTGACTCCCTCTTTCATCGGTAAGTGCCTCTCTACTTCTAGGCAATTTCGTGGAATTAACGTCGGAGCCAGCCCAACTGAACCAGACCCTGTATAAACAGGCCTTCTTCGACGAGAACAATCCTTATAACCCGTAATTCATCAAAACTCATTGAAGAGAATTCACTCTCCAAGTTCTCAGACCAATCACCGATGGAAACGGCAGAACCCGGGACGACTCAAGACCCAGCGGCAGATGGGCTGCCCGTCTCGCTGTCTGACGTGACACTCAGGCCGTTAACGCTCGACGATGTCGATGACTTCATGATGTGGGCAACCGATGCCAAGGTCGCGCAGTTCTGCACATGGGAACCATACCGCTCCCGGGACGACGTAGTGAGCTTCATCACGAGCATGGTGCTGCCCCACCCGTGGTTCCGGGCCATCTGCCTGCGAGGGAGGCCAATCGGGGCGATCTCGGTGACGGAAAACAGGGGCGGCGACCGCTGCCGGGGGGAGATGGGATACGTGCTGGCGTCCAGTTACTGGGGCAGGGGGATCGCCACGGTGGCCGTTAAGGCGGCGACGGCGGCAGTCTTCCGGGAGCGGCCGGAGCTGGAGAGGGTGGAGGCGCTGGTGGACGTAGACAACGTGGCCTCGCAGAGGGTGCTGGAGAAGGCCGGGTTCACCCGGGAAGGCACGCTGAGGAAGTACTTCGTGCTCAAAGGGAGGACCCGGGACATGGTGATGTTCAGCCTCCTGTCGACTGATCCATTGCAGCAATAATTCTGCCTTTGTTTTTTTTTTCTTTTTTCTTTTTGTGTTATTTACTGTTAATTTGTTCTGGCGTGACATTAAGAGCCCTAAATATCAGATTTAACGGCTCAATTGTGGGGATTATCGCTCAGGGCCGCTTCATTCACTTGATGTGTTTTCAGCTGGTAGTTTACGTAGATGGCATGCTTGATCCCCGTTATAAGGTCAGAGAAAGTAATTATATGGAAAGAATGATGTGACACCGAAAAATATGATTAAGTATATGATATTCTCTAACACGGACTGATAAAGTCATACTGATCAGCTGTGAAGGGGTGGTTGGAAATCAGCATTATGAATGAGCAGGATAAGAAGGGCTATGAACTACGAAGTAGAATGGGTTATGTGGTTTATGGAGGAGTTTTTCGGGCATCCATAATCTTTGCTTGCATATATAACTAATAAGTATATCCATAACTCTGTACAGCTTTCATAACCATCCAAATTGCCGAGATGAAGAATTGAATAATTCTGTGTGACCCTTCATCCATGATCCTGAACATCTCCGTTCAATCCAAACAATTACACTATAGAAAGCCCAAAATAGGCCCATAAAGAAGCAAATTCGTAATTTAGTATGGGCCCAAGTAGGCCAATAATGTAAGCCCAATGCCACTTATGAGGCATCGGCCCATAATGAAGCCCAATAACAAAATCGTTCAGTCGGTGCCAGGTCTCCTGCGTTTCTCCGCTCACTTTCCCGGGGCCCTTTTTCTGGCAGAGAGCTCTCCGCCGCCGTAGTCATCCGGTGCAGCACCAGCCTACGTGATGGACCCTCTCTCTGCCCTTCGTGACTTCACGATCCGTGGCGAACTCGACAGGATCGTCCGGGTGGGTGATGAGTTCCGCTTCGGCTCCGATTACACCTTCCCCTGCACGGCGGAGACCGCCTACCGCTCCAAGCAAGGGAACCTCTACACGCTCGAAACCCTCGTCTTCTACGTCAAACACCACCAACTTAAGCACACCGAGTACATTCAGATCGCCCGAACTCAGCAGATTCCCACCGTCACATTCATTGACCGTAAGCCGCTGCTCGAGTACCTCCAAGGCAAGATCGCCTCCACGGATGCCATCGAGCTCTTCCCATCTGCCCCTACTGCTGCCGATGATGTGTCCGTGCTTGAAGTTCCTGCTGATTCCAGGTACCTCTTTTGAGCTGGAGTGTTGCCTCGAGCTTCGACCTAGCCCATTAATCATTGGGCGTTCATTGATCCTAGTTCTACAATCTTGAGTTTCAGCTTGTATGTGGTCCGAGTACATAGCCCAAGTTATTTCTGCTGTTCTTTGGTTATTTTCTTTTCCTTATTCTTAGGATCAGTGTGTCTCTTTGTTTCAAAGAACTGTTTTATGACGGAGAAGTATGTTGCTCACAAAATTATGGTGATATCTTGTTTCTAGTTTTTGTACACTATCTCGTTTTGTTGACTGACAAATTGTCGGAAGATGTGGAGATGCTTCTTCCATGAGATATGAAGTTGGAGCATGATCGATAAATAATCCCATTGAGACAAGCTCATTCTAATCCAATCTCGTTTCCAGGGTTGTTGATGAGCCCCCAGTTGTTGATTTCATGTCCATGGTTAGAGCAGTAGAGAGACCACTCAAGGATCGTGAAGCAATTCTGGAGTGTAGGAATAGGGATTTCTATAGCGTTCTTGTTAATGCTACGAAGCGCGAAGAGGAGAGACAAAGATTGGAATCACAGCAGAGGAAAGACGGTTTGGTGGCAAAGAGTCGCTTGATGGGTGCAGAAGAGAGGGGACTAGGGTATGGAGATGACCTCAGGTTCAATGACTCAGCCATGAAACCGAACTTGAACTTAAAGGGCGGTAAAATCGGCGAAGGAGTGCCTATAATTCTAGTCCCCAGTGCATTTCAGACTTTAATTACGATATATAATGTGAAAGAGTTCTTGGAAGATGGGGTCTTTATTCCAACAGATGTGAAGGTAAAGCAGATGAAGGGGCCAAAGCCTGAATGCGTGACGGTGCAGAAGAAGTTCAGTAGGGATCGGGTGGTGGCAGCTTACGAGGTGAGAGATAAGCCCTCTGCATTGAAGCCTGAAGACTGGGATCGCGTTGTGGCTGTTTTTGTGCTGGGAAAGGAGTGGCAGTTCAAGGATTGGCCTTTTAAGGACCATGTTGAGATTTTCAATAAGAGTTAGTTGATCTTTCCCTCTTCTTTGGTTTTGTTCGTGCCTCTGTTTAGTTTATTTTCAAGTGTCAGGTTGTTTTGTGAAGGCACGCTCCAAATATTGAATCTGCTGTATTGCTATATTAATTCTGGATTTATCCCTGGAAAATAAACATATATTTTATGTGAGTTTGTAGCTTTCTTTCTAATACATGATATATTTGTCATCTTCTTTTGGGCAGTTATTGGCTTTTACATACGGTTTGAAGACGACAGTGTGGAGTCAGCAAAAACTGTAAAGCAGTGGAACGTAAAAATTATCTCGGTCCGTAATGGTTTTTCCCCTTATCTCTTTCCTTTATATAACTTTACTTGGTGGGTTTCTTCCTAAGGGTAATGCTACTATTCAAGGTCTTCACTTCTTATACCTTGGTGTCAATATCTGTTAAGTGCCCTGATAATAACTTTGAATGGGATCCACAGATAAGCAAGAACAAGAGACATCAGGACAGGGCTGCTGCACTTGAGGTGTGGGACCGGCTCGAACAGTTTATGCAGTCAAGATCGCATGTTTGATGTGCCATAAACTTTTCTAAGGAGTTAGTCTTGCAATGTGTTAGAAGTACCTCAGATGGTCCTGCTTGCAGCAAACTAATTCAGTAAATCGTTTTGTTATAAAATATAATTACTCTCCAGACTTGTTTATTCTTTGCTAGCATTTCAACCTAGTTTCATATTCTTTATGTGCCTCACAGTCACGGTTTTGGTCTTAAGAGGTATGGTTCTTGCTGTACCATTCACAGCCAATATGATAATTATTGTTGCTTGAAGACTTAAACTAAGCTACGGATATTCTATTACAGTAAAATTTTACCATGCATATTCAAAATACTTTAAGTTATCAATTTATCGTCTTGCTATATCCTGAAGAAGGTCTGTCTCTGAAAACTTTAACCGGAGGCTTGAACAACATTCTTGATTTTTTATTTAGTCTTTTCTGATGAAGATTTATTTTGACAATGGTCTTAACACTTGACACACGGTTAGAAGATTGCCTGAGCACGATAATGATTGAGATGGGTTGTGTCTGAGGCCAAGTTTAAATTTGGTAGTTAATGAAAGGATCCTATGATTTCTGGATCATTTACGTGAAGAAAACTCTCAAGCATATTATTAGGCGATCACTGTAATTGTTAATTTGAGTCAATTAGCTAGTCCAATGTTGCTGGCCATTTCACTTTTTAAAATTGGGAAGAATGTGTCTTTATTCTTGCAGTTGTTTCCTATTGATGACCGATCTCTGTATATTCTCTGCCTCAGACTTTTGTATAGAACTGATATTGCACAATGTGTATTCAAAACCCATAATGTACTTTTATTAAGCAATGTGAAGAAATAAAGATTCTCTTAAGCGATACAATAAAGTCTGTATATCAACCGTCAAAGATCTCCCCAAAAATTGTACAAGTATTCTAGTTACTATCTTAAAAAGATTCAAAACTCAAACCAACAATATATAAAGAGTACATAAACATAATCTGTATAAATGTAAGTCTATGGATCCTTAGTAGATCGACCAGGTGGAGCCATATGAAGTTGCAAAGAGGAGGATGAAGATTGGAAGAGAGAGCTTAATGGAGGTTCCGTCCGATGAGCCGTCTCCCACTGTTGATGGTACAGTATTTGATCCACTTCCTACAATTATTAGGGACGCTGTGATTAGTGATTGAAGCTATGTAGTTGCTCTCCTAGGTTAAAATCACTATGGATAATTTACAAGATTTTATCCAGTAGTATTGAAGAGTGTGGGAACAGTGAGAACAGATGTATGTTACCTGAAGTAACAGTCGGAGGGGTTCCAGTTGGAGAACCTGCTGGAGAGGCAGCTGTTGATTCAAAAACACCACCTTAGTCAGAGAGCAGGAAAGGTACAAGGAACAGTTCATGATATGATATAACATTAGCCATTGCATGTGTTTAATTTATATAATGATAATGTTATGTAGATTCCATAGTTCTAAGATGCACAGAGCAGAGTGGGGCGCGAGGTAGCCTCCTGCGAGCTCAAATTCGAACCTTTTTCCCCTCAGTAAATTTACTCACCATTGCAGAGGCCGACAGGTGGAGTCTGAACATTGCAGGCGCCAGGAAGGGCCATGCCTGGTCTGGTTAATGCTGATCCCGAGGGAGGAGCCACCCCCGTTCAGGACCTGACAGAGACACTGCGGCTGGGAACGGACGATGCTTGCAAGCTGCGAGCAGCAGCTGGAGGACGGGGTCGACGAGTTCCCACTGATGTAGTTGAGGCACGGAGACAGGCTGATGAGCACATTAGTACAGCCTGAGGTCGACTGCGCTGCTGCACCAGCCCACAGGGTCACCACCACGACCAGGGCTGCAACGAGGCCATCTCAGCTCTCTTTCTGGCCATGTCGGGGGGGTGTAGAGTTCTAATATTAGCGTAACCGATATCGAGCAGAGTGTTTGGACGCGAACTTGTTTATATTCCTGCAAGCTTGGAGGAGGGTGGGGAGAGAGAGCAGGGGGATTCGGGCTTTAAAGTAAAGCGAACGGTGGAAGAAGAGAAGAGACAAAGGTTACAACACGTTGGTGACCAAACTTCTGCCGAGAGGGTTTATGCAGGTGAGCTACTTCTGAAATGTATATATAAAGTCTCTAAAGTAGAAGAGGTTCTTTCTTTGGTCATAAAAGGGGGTCTTCAGGACTAGGAGTTGATAGGAGGAATGGAATGGGGAACATAGAGCCATGTAAATAGCATCAAAATCCCTTTTCACATTTACGAATGGGTCCTCCTCCTCCTCCTCCTTTTTTTCTCTGGTTGGACCGGTTTTACCATAAACCGAAAATCCACCCGCTTCTCATCATCGGTGAGTGGACGGGACCCATTTGCGCGTTGAGCTCAACTGGATCCATAAGATCAGATCCGGCAAGTTTTTTGAAAAAATCCATCCGAACCCAATAGTGTGTTTATCCGATTTACGATGGCTGAACAGATTTAGCCTATGTGCCAAAATGCCCAAGTGGCGCCAGTTCACGTCCACATGTGTATACCAACATATATATATGTATATATGTATAAAGTTTTCAATTCCATCTCGCGACGTTTTACGCGTGTAGCATACTGGAAACTCGCGCAAGGAATCCCTAAATAATTTGAATTCTTTACGTGACAATTAGAAATAATAGAAGCGCTTTCGCTATTCCTTCCTGAAATCCTACTAACGATAAGTCATATTTCCCATTCTCATTGTATATTCAACGACAATTCATTGAATGTGAATACGAGATGACCAGTGGATTCAATTTTACGAGGGTTTTTAGTATTTTAATTTCTAATCAAGAATTTCACTGTTATATTAGATCTAGGCCAGAAATATTATTGATAACCATCAATAGTTTAAAAAAATAATATTAGCCATTAGGGAATTACTTAATTACACACACACACTCTCTCTCTCTCTCTATGTATACTTAAATTTCCCTCTTCCTATGCATCTTTTTCCCTAATTATCATCATCTTAAATTCAAATCAGAATGATCCATTGAGGTGTATTACGCTCGCATTCATTCATCTTCTTCTGCCATATGACTCGGAGAGGAGATATTGTCACGTTTCCCATACTTCCTTTGCTGCATCTTATCATCATACATAAGAAGACTCTGGGTGTAGTCTTAGACTAACGATTCTTCTACCACGGGAGATAAATTTATAGAGTCACCATCCTGGGGATCTACGATCACCTCTCTATGCGTAGGTATTCGAGGCTCCATATACAGCAAATACCCTTCGTGTGTTTCGATCGGGAGGTCTAACTCAGCTGACGAGCTCGGAACCCCAGTGGGTCACTGTAAAGAAGAAGGCAGTCAGTCGGCCTAGGTTTTGTTCATGTATGCTGTGTGGGCTTACATATATCTATCATAGGGCAAAAATAAGCAAGAAGAGACGTCAATTGCTTCCACAAGCAATCAACACATTTCGAACGCGCGCGCGCGCGCACACACACACGCAAATGTATAACTTAACGATGCGGACACGATTTCACATGGTATGTATCAGTTGCAGTGAACCAACGGGCTCAAATTAGAAGGCTCGAAGACCTGACACGATCGAGGCCATGAACTGCATGCATCAGAGGGGATAATGAGCCGAACCGTGGTTGCCACGGAGCGAGTTCGCCTTTGAACTTGAAGGGTTCGTAGCTTTAGGTCCCCGCTGCAAATTGGCAAGACGAATGAACTTTGTCTTTTGCTTAAATACAGATGGTTTGGGCATCTAGACAGGCACACGAAAATCGACTGACAGACGCCCGTGCACTACGCACATATGATACATCCGTGCAATTTTATTTTAGAAAATAATTCTGATTATTTATTATGCATGAATCCAGGTTTCTAAAAACTTTTTTGTGAAGAGAGATAAGATTTGATGTAACCAGTCAGCATTATCTGCACGTTCTAAGTGATTCAATTTTTGTAAATAACATCTCGATATATATGATGAATTTATGGAGGATGAGGGAGGATTGAAGGCTCATTAAATTTCAGGTAATTTATCTTTTTATTTGGTTATCTTATTATAATTTTTGAATTTATCATTTCATACTTTGTCCGACTTCTCTTTTTAAGTTTCGCTCCCTTAACCAGATCCCCCTAAGGTCGCCCCCACTTCCCGATTCTTCCTCTTATTTCCTTATAATCGAAAAAATATATATATATATAGTTATGGGGGAATCTGACGCAAGAAGGTTTTGTTCTTGAAACTACTGAGGAGGGCGCAAACCTGAGGCAGATGAGGCGGAGGGACTGACATCGTTCCCAGGCAAAGCTTGAGGAGAGGGAGAGGCCGCTGGAGCCATTGCAGGACCAGCCGCACCACCGGCTATCATTAACCACGTGAGCATCAATACAGCCTCACACACCTCTCATGCAACAATAATAATAATAATAATAAATTCAGATCCCATATAACCCTTCATCGTCGAGTATTTTTCTATTTTTGGGTGCCGATCTTAAAAACACGAGTTCGGCACAAGTGCGTTCTTTACCGTTGCACGCGCTGACAGGTGGAGTCTCCGCGTCACATGCGCCGGGGAGCGCAAGGGCCTGAGTTTCGGTTTATCGCCAAGCCTAAGGAAGCTCCGCCACCAATGAGGACCAAGCAGAGGCACCGGGGCTGAGACTGGACCACGCGGGCGAGCTGTGAGCAGCACGAGGAGGACGGGCAGCGGAGGAGCTCCCCGTCACGAAGTTGAGGCACGGGGCCAGGCCGAATGAAGCCCCTCATGCAGCCCGGCTGGGTATGTATAAGAATCTATTCGCTTGGAGTGTGAGCATATGGAGTAGAGACGTGGGAATGAACCCACCGTGGACGTGGTCAAGTGGTTCAGACACTCATCATCATCCAATGGAGGACTTCGAGTTCGAGTCCCACCTGCGGCGGGAAGCTCTTAACCCCTTAAATGAGCCGACTCAGGGCGATTCGGATTAGTCAGCTGGACAAAGTTCAACTGGATACCGGCGGTTTATACCAAAAAAGAGACGTAGGAATGAATGACATACAGTCTTACCAAAAGAAAAAAAGAGAGAGAGAGAGGATGATTAGGTAATTGTGGTGGTTTGATGCTATTTTATTCTTAAATTACATCTAGATTTTGAGTTTTCTATATGAAAAAAATTTATACAAAAATAATTTTATTCATTAATAATAGGTTGACCGATTAAAAAATGAATTAGTCAAACTACTTATTAGATTTCTGAATGAGAGTGTGAATATCAAAAGAGTAATTAAGGTTAATAATATGCTTTGTTTTCGGTGAACTAATGAATGATACATGGGGTCGTATACGTAATCGGTTTGTTTATGACGTAAGGAATTTAAAGGAAAAACAGTAACGTGATGAACTCAATAATGTAAGAAGGCGACCTACCAATGTTCTATGTGGAGGCACTGGGCGGTTTAACGTAAATTGGGTGATAATGTTCGAGCCGGTCTGGTCAATATTAATTGTTGAGAATAATCTTGCTCGGCTCATGTCGTGTTACACCAGGTGAAAGAGACAGTCTTGTTTCTAGGAAATTGCCGAGTCCAATCGTCCCTCTCCTTCAACAGACACCTTTTTTCCCTGCAAATATTATGAAAACCATGCCGGCTGTGACCAGAAAAGAGAAATCAGCTTTCTGGGATGCCTTTTCCCTACATGACAAACTACTCTTTGCAACCTGTCGAGGAAGAAATCTAGAGAGCAAATCAGTTTCCACCAATAGCCATAACTTGAGAAGAAGGTCGAATCTCATACACCATCAATGCAGAGTTACTCATCAGAACCTGGTAAATGCGCGCAAATGCAAATACTACTGTTTGCAATTAGCATTGTCAAACACGAAAGCGGCTGTTGGGTTCACCAGTATAATTCTAAGAAACGCAGGGCCGCCTTAGCTTAGAGTAATGAACCTTATGTTCCTTTATGCTTACTTAAAGGCGCTCACAAAGTTGGTAATATAGCAAAAACAGATCAAGAAGTGGAGATAAAACCTAGATGTATGACTTGCAGCCCCTCTGATACAAAGGTGAATAAGAATCACTTCCACCCGTCTGACCATTCATCTTCATTAGTACCAGGCAGAGGAGTCCCTGTTTGTGTAGTGCACTGGCCCCAATCATTTCCCCCGTGAAAACTGGAGTTCTTCCATCCACTGGACCATTCATCTTTGTTATTACCCAGTGGAGTCGTCTCTGTCTTCCTGGAACACTGGCCCCGACTGTTTTCCCCATGAAAACGAGAAAGATCATTTCCCATAGAATACATGCCATGAACGGGCTCAGGAATAGCAAGCTCGGTTTTCTCGGGGAGAGCACATCCCAGATAGGATTCATTCTCCACACAGTACCACAAGAGCTGGTTCCAGTATGGGTCCTGTCATATTGCAGAAGACACTGTCAGTCTTTCTTTCTTTATATAACGGGTACATATAAATTGATCAAATCAATTATTGGATATCCAGAGTCCTGGTTATTTAGGTGGCAGAATAAATTGCTACAGACCTCAATCCTGTCTACCGCCCTGGATCTTTATTTAGCTCTAATACCATACAGTTAATCAAATACGAGATTGCTAGCATAAGAATTCATCAAAGATAAATTCCTGAATTTGGGGATACAAAGTTCAAGAAACAATGAAAGATAGATAGGTCAGTATCACAGGCAATATTGGAAGGAGTTCCAAGGACAAAGTTTACTGATTTTAAAAAATATAGGAAAGAAAACAACAGATTAAGTTGCTAAGCATATATGCATATAGAGAGAGAACGTTGCACCACAATAATGCAAAATGGAACTTTTATGAATGTAATGAGATATGCAATATGAACCATTAGCAAAAAGTAACGCGATAAGAGCAATTTCATATGAAGACAGTAGCACATGATAGAATAAATTGGATAGAAATAGATTCTATCTCATTCAGTCTCCAAGAGAAAATGTTACAAATTTTTAACTCAGAAAAGGCAAGCAAGTGAAGATAAGGATACCTTGCAGATAATATGTGGATTCCCAACAACAATAAGAAGAGATATGGCACGAGTCATGGCCACATTAAACCTTTTTGGGTTGCTCAAGAACCCTAAGCAGTGCACACGATCAAACTCATTGTGTCTCACTGTCGAGCGAACAGTAGAAACCACAATAACTTGTCGTTCCTGCCCCTGAAATTGCTCGACACTTCCAACCTTGATATCAAACATTTCTAAAATCTCAAGAGCTTTCCTCAGCTTCAGCACTTGCTGTCGATAGGGGGTGATAATTCCTATGTCTTCTTGGGACAGCTTCCCACTTTTCATTAGTTTCTCAATGACTTCACCAACCTTGCTTGCCTCAATTCGGTTGAACCACGAGGGGTTGTTCCCTTCCCTCTCATCACAACCTTGTATACCGATAAAAAGAATTGGGAAATCATTGTTAAGCAGTAAGTCTGCTGGAGATTTTAGGAACCTTGACTCATCCTTGCATGCGATCAACTCGCCATCATAGAATAGTGTAGAAGGAAGATGCAAAATCTCTGGGCGGCACCGGTAATTCCTGACAAGCTTTGTCACATAGTTTTTATTTCCACTGGAGTAGGGTTCGCTGTTAGAGAGCCTCTCAAGGTATGATTTCTCCATTCCATAACACTTTGCCCTTTTGGAGTACACAATGGGGCCCAATTGCATTGGGTCACCTGCAAGTACAACCACAGTATGTCTTTGGCAGAAGCTTGACACTGGCACCAATGTCTCAGGCTCTGAGGCCTGCCCTGCCTCATCCAAGAAGATGTGGGAGAATTGGCCTCGATCAATCCCTTCTGCAAAGAGGTTCACAGCACTCATGTATGTTGAGATAAGGATTCGGTATCTCATTAGTAATCTAAGTGGAGGGATTCTGAAAATATGTTCAACTTCATCAAAGCAGCAGAAGGGAAGAAGATCAGGGTTGATGTCCTCATAGGGACGACTAGAGGCATTTAGCCTGAATATTTCATCTTCTATAAGTTTAGCAGCTTTTTCCTTGAGGAGCTTCTGTAATATATGGTCAGCAGCACTATTTGAAGGTGTGCACACAAGTATTCGAGCATTTCTACGACTTGTGTACAGCTGAAGGATCGCTTCTGCTATTATCATAGTCTTTCCAGTTCCAGGTGGCCCGTGAATGACATAAGGTGAGACTCCCCGACAACCAAGGATCATTTGGACGGCAAATATCTGCTCCTCATTGAGGACCCTAGTTATAGGAACAAAGCGAATTGTCTGGATCTGCCTCCTGTTAGGATTCAAGGAAGGGAAAAGAATTGTCGTTTCTAAGTTCATGGCCTCATCGACAGCCCAATACAACCTCCTCATGTTGATTCGATTGTAGGTAAACTGAATGTTGTAGAGATGTTCATCCCAATGGTATTGGTGGAACTCTTGAGAAAACTTCAAACAGACTTCATCAGCTTCAACCCGGTGGATAACACCCTGCATTTGAAGGAGCAGCCAGGAGCTCATTTCATGTGATATTTGCTTCACTGGTTATGAGGAGACAAGGAGATTCAGATTTCAGAACGTAATTTTCTGTACAAACTAGATGACTTTTTAATGGAGCACATTCAACAGTCAATTTCTTATTTCTTGGCAATAATGGCCTGCTCAACTTGGGAAAAGTAGTTCAACAACTTGAACAAGAAATTATATGCATTTGCAAACCTCGTATACTTTGTTTGTGCAATCTACATCTTCTGAAGCCATCTTTGCAAAGATAGAGTCTCCAGCGACGAGAGAAGGGCGCCTCTCAGCAAGTCCAGGTATCTTGAGGGTCACAAACTGAGATCCTTTCCTCCTCAATGAGACACACTCCATGTTGAAAGCTTTGATGTCCTCCTATTCGCAACAAAGAAATCATGGAAGTCGATGAAGGGACAGAAAACATATGATTTAATGAGCTAACTGCCCATACTTTGGGGAATTAAGCGACGAACTTTACCTCCAGCTGTAATTCTTCCAAGTTCAGTAAAGCCTTGAAGAAAGCAGCATAGTTTTCTCTTGTCAGACCTTCTCTGATTGAATCAGGAACCTGCCTCATCTCCACCATCTCTCGGACTTCATTGGGGATAGGATATGCAGGGAGCCTCCACTTCCTAGAGTGCCCACCAACCTTCCCAGTCAGCCTCGCAGAGGCAGGTCGACACCCCCTCACATAATTACTGTTCATTTCAAAATTCTTCTTCTTGTTGGACTCTCTTGAATAGGGCTTGCTAGATGCCAGGGCCTGCGAGATCTTGTCATCAGCCATCACAAAGGCAAGTCTCTCTATTACCTTGCTCCCAACATCAAAATGGACAGCTGTAGTGTACTTCCCGATTCTTGTAGGCTTACAGAATACCCAAATAGTCAATTCCTGCCCAGGCTGTAGAGTCCGCTCCTCCAAGCATGTGGTCTCACGGAAACCTTTGGCAGTATCTTCTCCTGCTTTTGGCTTAGGAGGCTCCACTACAGAGAGCTTGAATGAGTCCTCAGGATCAGAACCATAGATGTTTATGCTCCAGACGTCAATCGGTTCGCTTGTGTTGTTCTTGACTGTGATGGAGTCAGAAGCAGTTTCCCCTACCGTGACAGATCGTGGCTGTCCATTCACGAAGGGAAATGGAACAGAAACCACAACAGGGTCACCATCACTGGGGTTGTAGCTAATTATTGACTGGTCCTCCTGATGATCAATGAACTTTATTTCTCCCCTATCAGCAATCGCAGAACGCTCCTCATCATCAGACCAACCAGCCACCGACCCCATTAGAGCTATAAGAACTAACGGAACCAATTCCTGACAGAAATATATGTGAAAATCAATGAATGGAAAGATAAAGAAGATGAATGAAATAGTGGAATTCCTGAATTGGAAAGGAAGTTAACAAGATTGCGGTGTACTATGATTAGCAGAGCGTCTGAGAAATGCCAGCATTCAATAAAATTTATAGATAATGATGGGCACCGCATTGACAGAGAGAGCCATTGTCTGAAAAGGAATAAGAAATGTAAAAGGAAAGCAAAAACCCTCACGGCATTACACAGCTCAAGAATTGCTGTGATTTTTTATCTGGAGATAGACAAGATTTGCCAAAAATATCATCCTACCTCACAATGATAGGGTGAGAAATAAAAAATAGGATTGCTTCAATAATAATTCTTAGGGAAATTATTTGAGGGATAAGACTCATTTCTTAGTCTAATGCAATTTAATTGGTGCTTCCCCACGACTCTTATAAGGTATAATCACCAAAGAATCTCTATTTTTGGCAGCAGAGTTGAATTGCTTCCCCACTTAATGAACAAACTCCTGCCAAAATATTTGATATTCAAACAACGAATATGATTGCTTCAATAAATAATTGTTAAGGTAATTATTTGAGTGATCAATGCTCATTCATAGTTTGAATCAATCTAATCAGTGCTTCCTCAAGTCATTATGATGAGTTTTAGGATCACTAAAGAATTTCTCTACTTTTGCATTAGAGTTGAGTTGTTTCTCCACTAAGTGAACAAACTCAAGCTTAAATAACAAATTTGAATACTTATTAGGGTAACTATTTGAGTGATTAACAGCTTATTTCCTAGTCTGATGCATTCTAATTGATGCTTCCTCACACCATTTTGACGAGTTAGAATCATGGAAGAATTTCTCTATTTTTGCAGTAGAGATAGTTGTTTCCCCCCCACAATTAACAAACCCATGCTTATAAGCTTGATGCTAAAATGACAAACATGACTGCTTCATTGAATAATTGTTAAGACAATCATTTGAGTAATCAATAGTCATTCCCCAGTTAATGAAGTCCAATTAGTGCATCACTACGATTAACTGAGAACTTTTCTGTTTTTGTGGTAGAGTTCCATCGGTTCCCCAGTTAATGAACAAACTCCTGTTTATACATTTGTCTCATCCGTTTCTTCAGTATCTTAACTAACTACAAACTTCACGGAACAAGAGATTGATTGCAGGATTCTCACAAAAACTACCCACACTCCCAGCCAAATTCACTCCTCATTTCCTTTTCTTATATTTGTAAATGCATCTTCCAGAAAATCCCCTTGATTTCTAGGTTTATTCCATCAAAGCCAATATCTTTTTTTGGCCGACATAAAGCTAATATCTCATTGCTCCAGTCATGGGGATTTTGGGAGCTCGTGAGTGTGAGATCATGCAGTCCCACGAAGAGGATTGTTTTTTTTTTCTTGGTTGTTTGGGGGGGGGGGGGGGCGGTGGTGGGGTTGTGAAAGAAGTTGCAGACAGAATCGATAAGCAGCTTCTAGTTCCCGACATAATCCTTAATCGAACAAAAGAAAGAAGGAAAGAAAAAGAATCAATTTCAATGCAAAATCGATAAAGTTCCGAACTGGCCAGAGACAAGATCCAACAAAACAATGTGGAGACAGAAATCACCCTCACAGCGATATGGAGTTCAACGGCAGAACGAAATAGAGGAAAAGCAGATACAGAGTAAAATACTGGTAATGAAACAGCCTGGGCACACCGGCAATCGTCAAATGCGGGAGAGACAGAAGGAGAACTGGTTGGAGGAATGGTCCACCGTCTTGGAGGGATTAGGCTGTGGGTTCACGATCGCAGGGAATGGGAAGTTGATTCCACTTTGCTCTCGACACGCTTTCGGCAGCGTTGCCTCGCTACGTCAGGTTCTGTTTCATTTTGAGCTAAAGAAGCTACTTAGCGTGCAGGAAGGATGTGACGTTGACAGGAAGAGCGCATGATGATACAGCAGAAACTTAAAGTAGACTAAAAATACTCCCTCCGAATGCTTCGGTACAGTTGACTGTATCCTTGACTGTCATATTGATTTTTTATTTTTATTCTTTTCATATAAAACCACCCACAAATCTAATAATATATTTGAGTAAGTCAGCAAATTTTGGCCCAGCCCGGAAGGGTTACTGGGGCAAGTGCTTAATGTGCCGTGCCGGGCCAAAATATGTCGGGCCGTGTTAGTCGGACCCCCACCATTAAATCTAGTTACATGAAAGAAAAAGAAATGGCCTTTGACAGTACTTAATGGAAATGGGCTTTATCCATGGGTTTGAAAGAGTAGGAAAAAGAAAAGTGTAACAATGGAATTGATCTAGGCTTTTGATAATAATGTAAATTTCCTTTTTTAATTGTAATTTAAAATTTTGTCTTAGTGGGCCAGGCAGGGCGGCCCAATAAGTGCAAGTGCCGTGCTCGGACCCAACCTTATTAGTTTCGCATCTTATTGAGGCCAGCCCCACACGGCCCAATAATATTAACTTGCAAGCCCGAATTGCCAGCTCTAAATTTGAGTCAACAACACACTGAACAATATTCACCGATTCATTTTAGTTATTGACTTTTATATTTCTATGGTCGTATTACCTTAAAATTTTTGAAGTCAGTTTATTTTGATGTAATTTGCATTAAACTTTACATTAAGAATTACAGTATTTGTTATAATGTTTATTATAATATGATATCATATGAAGATAAACTTTGTGTGATCAGTGAATCATGTCCAACATACACGAAACTAGTGCTGGCAAATTGGACCGGCCCAATAAATTATTGACCCAATAATAGTAGGTTCGAGAATGGGCCGAATATTTATCGGGCCAACCGGCCCGGCCCGGCCCACTAAAACTTTCATTATGAAATATTTTTAAAAAATAATTATAAAAAACTCAACTCAAGTTGATTAACAATTTTTTTTCTTTTTCTATGCTCTAATCCTATTGATATATCCAAAATATATTAGATGTAGTCATAGTTTTAAAAACCGGACCGGGCTGGCCGGTTCGACAAGGAACCGGCCACTCACCCGGTCCGGTTCCTTCAAAAAATCCAATTGCACATTAAAAGAGAAAAACTCTGATTGAAACAGCCGGTTCCCGGTCCGACCGGTGAACCCAATTGAACCCGTGAGAAAATCAGCTGACTTAAAATTAAAAAAAAACAAAAACCTATTGTAATGTAACTATTTTACTAAATTTTTATTTATATTTTATATTAAAATTTTATTTAATATAATAGTTATATGAATAATTTTTATTATAAATCATATTCAAATTATGATATTATGTAAATTTATTAGTAATATTATATTATTAATATTATTTATTAAACATGCGGTTCAACTCATTGAACTCCTGGTCCGACTCATGAATCCATGAACTCATGCCTATACCGGTTCCCGGCCCGGTCCGGTTTTAAAAACTATGGATGTAGTTTAAGAGTGTCATTTTTGTTTTTAATATAAATAGTTTAAAAAATATTCAGGCTATCAGGCCAATCGGCCTGGTAAGCTTCGGCCCAGGCCCGGGCCGGGCGAGAAATTGCCAGCTTCACATGAAACCCTTGGATTATAACCAAATTCGTAAATTATGACCACATTTATAATTATTTTACTTATCAGATTTATGACCATATATATATATATTTATAATGATACAACCACCTAAATAAATTTTATTGTATTTTAAATCTCCCCGTAATCTTGATAATTCAGGTACCAAAGTATTATTAAGTCCGGAAATGTCAACAAACAATTATATATTACGTTTGCATTTACTCAAAACTATTTTCTCTTGTTTCGAAAATTTATTAGATGAAAACATGACACAACACAAGAAATACTAATTAAATTGTAATAAATAAATATGTGGATGTTAAACACTTAATTAATCACAAATACATGTCACTATTTATGTATGTGAGATATCCGACCATACAGGTTAGTTGAAGAAATCCAAAATTTTGGGTCTAAATAAATCTTTGGGTGATTTTCAGTACATAAAAACTGAGGCACAAAAGTTGACCCACACCCAAGAATAAATAAAAGGGATAAGAGGTTTGAACTAAAAGGGGATAAGAGACTCGAACGTAATCAAAAATTATTTTCTCCATTATACTATCATCTTAATCATACAACTTATTTTTCAGATTTAATACAATTTTTTTTACGAATCATGTTCAAACACAAGTCATATGTTCTTTTTCAAGTTTAACATATTCATTTTTTAATTAAGTCATTCTATATAATAGTGTGTCATATCAGTGTCACGTGAATAAAATTAACATACTATATATGGCGAAATGAAGCTCATGTCAAGATTGGAATGTGAAAAAAAAGAGTTCAGTAAAGCGGCAAAAAATGGCGTTTAATTTGTATGTTAACTCTCACAAAAGTTACAGCGTAAATCTTATTTTCTTCGTCCACAGCAGCCGGTCCTTTCGGTCAGCGGGCTCAGTGTTCGGTCCCCATTCGAGTCACGGACCGTTCAGGAGAGCCTTGACAGTGATCGGAGAAACATTATTACGCGAGGGAATTCTTCTCCTTCTATGACAAACCATACCTTCATCCCCAGAAACTCTTTGCGCAAGCGATATGCAGGGAAACATCGATTTTCAATTATCGCTTGCTGGGTCGTTAATTTCACGATTTTAAAACTCAAATTCTTTAAGTCTTAACATGATAGTTTAGCTAAAATAATTGCAAAAATATTTATCAATTTATATTCTATATGCATGACTGACCTTTTCTAGGATGACAGAAGATAAAAAGTAGGAAAAACGAGAATCAGACTACCAAGAACAGGCCTTCCATGTACTTCCTACGTTTTTCTTCTTCTTTTTTTGGCCAAACTTCCTATTCGTATCCGCGAGTAAAGTTGGCTATTGACTATTGTTACCTTGTTCGTGCGGGTCATGGTAAGCATACCAAACCCAGTTCGAATTCATAATCTAAACCAAGACAAGCAGGATTAGAAATGGATTGCCAAATTCTTGGCATTGCTTACCCTCTTTTTTTTTTTTAATCAGAATCGAAAATGAATAAATTGTATGAAGAACCTGGTGAATTGATCTGATATTACAGAGGTGGGGATTGACGACTCAAGAATTAATTATTTGAAAGCGAGTAACATTGTCAACTATCCTGTAAACTAGAACAGCCTCGGATCCTTGTTTATTAAGAAATAGATGACTATTTCTGTCAAGCCAAACAATGTAAACATATACCGAAGCCACAATATCCTAAAAATGACCGAATCCAGTGAGCGGTGAGCAGCCCTTATGAGATAAAAATCGGGAAGCCTCACCGTTCCAGCCACCAACGATCCCACCTACCTTGCCCTTCAGCAAGATACACTCTCGGATGATTATGGTACCTAGGCATGTGAAAAACAAATACATTTCACGAGTTTCGGAAAACAGAGGCAATCGATCCTAAACCATCCAAAATCCTTTTATTTACTTTTGTTTGGCTGCATAAAGCATCAATATTATCAACGAAACTTGAGAGAAGCGTGTAACAAGAGCAATTTTTGGAGAGGATCCTAGAAGCTGCAGGCTAAAGAAAGGTCTCACCTGCTGAAGTTCAATCTAAAATCTGCAATGAACAGCTGGAATTTGAAAATCCCACGTGAATATGAGAATACAGAGAATTTCAAAAGTTTGAACACTGACGTCAAATTTTTCAATACAAATATCTAGCCAGGTTATGCCCATCGCCCAAAGGAGTAGACAAACGAGCAATCTAAAGTAAATCTACCTAAATCTCAAGCAGAAATGACACTTGCATCCTTGATAGATTCACGCCATGCATACTCACGGGCCCCGTCCTTGTCCACGATCTTGATCACAAAGTTAGGCGGGGCCACAACCAATCTTGACCTGATCTCGAGAATGCACTTATCAACCAAAGCAACCGCTTCTTCCAGGGACATCCCACCGTGGTAATGCCTATCCATCGTGGAGAGAGAGAAGTAGGACCCATAGCCAAACGCACCCTTATCAACTTTGTGAAGGGTGGCAATGTAATCGATGTAGTGGAGAGAAGGGCCGGTCTCCTTGTCATAACCAGCAAGAAGAATGTTCACAAAATATGGGTTCTGAAACAAGAATCATAGTTAGGTATAAATGTCATTTCCAACTCTTGATTGGTAAATTAGAAATGCAAATGTGGAACTTTTCAGTTCATTTAGATGCTACAAAGAAAAGAATTCACTATTGTGGAAGAAAGGATGGAGATAAACAACTTATTCCTCCAGATTGTTTCAGCATCTATCTGACATCAGTTATCTCAGCTAATATCCGACAACTAAAGAGCTGGCTGTAATACTGAAATCCTTAACTTGTGCAGAATCGAGGTGCAAATAGCTACTGACTGCTTGTACTGGGATACAACTTGGACTCATGTCCATCAGTATCCAACTGTTTATAAAACTTCTGACTTCTAATGCAGAATGTTTTAGATTTGATACCTAATGTTTATAACCACATTCATATTTGATGCAATGTTGCAGCACCCATTTATAATGTCTTTCACATTATAACCAAAAGAACTAATCAATTTGTGCTTCCATTTTCGTTTTTATCCCGCATCTTCATTGTTTGCACTTAAATAATTTGAGATCTAAAAGGTCCGACTATGCATAACTCCAAAAGGGTAATGCTTTCTCTGCCATAAGGACGGGCTGAAATTTAGCCGAAGCTTCGGAGGAAATAGCAGGGTCACCCAAAAGACTGCCTAGGTTGAGGGTTATCACTCCACCAATAACAATATTCAAGCATGACGCTACAATTCATCTGCATCAGGAACCAAAAACCAAATCCTACAGAGAAAATAACACAAGCAAGCAACTCATCCAAAAACCATACCTTTCTCAGAGCAGTGGCGAGCTCGCCTCGAGTGAAGTTGGCAACTGCAGCGGTGGTCAACGGAATCCCATTGCGGAACTGGTAAAGCGCCACATTCTTCTGTATATACTCCGTGAATTGAACCCTATAGCAATCCAAGAACCAAAACAGAATAAATTAATATACAGAGGAACGCAGGGAGATGAAGTGCAGCAAAATTCTAAGGATCACCGGTCGCCAGGTTCGCCACTGGCGGCGATCAGCTTGTGGGAGTCGAGGACCATGATCTTGTCCTCGTTGGACTTGTGGAGGAGTATGCTGTGGACGGCAGACGTATCGGCGGCGACGATGGCGAAGCCATCGCCTACTAACCCGAACACGCACTCCATCTTCGATTCGGATCTCTGCTTCAATTGGGTATGGGTTGCGATTCGGCTTTATATTGTTCGCATCGTGCTTGAGAAACAAGCCAAGTTCGCTATCTTTGGGCTTGACCTTCCGAGCAGAGGAAGGAGAAGGACAGGAATGAAAATATATGAGGAGATGAAGGGTAAATTGGTCAAATAAAGTATAAGTGGGTGTTTCCTGTACGGGCCCAGCTCCATATAGGCCCGGGAACAGGGAGGTCCAATCAGGCGCAGAGAAAAAGCCCAATTCTCGTTCTGCCGGGAGAACTTATTTTCCCGTTACAACTTAGAAGAGAGATATACAAGCCGAGCTCGCATAGCCCACAAATACAAGAACATGTCAGAAATCTGTACACCGTCAATCTTGTTTGGTCCTTGGAGATCACAACCGGGTCAAATGGAACAGCCGCAAAATTAGCACAGACAGCAAGAGAATGCCAAAGCCTATAAGCCACAGATTCCCTCCCTTTATGGTCAGTCCTTTCATTGCATCATCCTCTCCCCCTATAAATAACGACTCTTCCTTCCCCATCTCCCTGACAAGAACCAAGAACAAAAGCAACAAAGCAATTTGAAAGCTCAAAAAAAAAAATCCAAAAAGAAGAAGAAGAAGAAAGTAGAATCAACAATGGCAAGCAGAATGGCTGTTGTGCTGGTGCTGTGCATTGTGTTTGCTACGGCAGTTCAGGTGGCTCGATCCCAGACGCTGTTGGATCAGTACAAGCAGTGTTTCAAAGACTGCCACAATACATGCCAGAGCGAGGGCAATGGCAATACTTTTTTGCGAGACGAAGTGCGACGGTGACTGCATGGCCAAGGAAACCGCCGGTACGTATATCTGATATGATGTATGTGCTAATGTGTTTGCATTTGCTTCTTCGATGCCAACGTCATATTGCCGACTTCTTGAAGCAGTCATTGCACTGTAGACATCAGAGTTGGATTCAAGTGTTTACGATGTTAAGATGGATTGTCGAGTTACGTCTGAAACATTGTCCTTTTTCGTGTCTGATATGCAGCCAAGTTGTATAAAGTTAGACAAGACATGGCTGCCGAGCAGCAGAGCGCTCTAAACTCAGGGCAACAGACTGGGGCGTCTGCTCCCCAACCTTGAACGGCTCATTTGAGTCCTATGGAATAAGAACATCACTCCCTAATCTTCGGAGTTTTTCTTGTTCGGTGTTTTCATTTCTGTATTTATCCAATAGAATAAGACGACAGCGTTGTGTCCTGGTCTCCGGGATCAACTGCCTGAGTAGTTTCGGGAGGATTCTTCCTTTCCTTGCTCAATTAGAGAGCGATTGAAATGTGAAGCTGCTAGAACATTCAACCGATCTGTGTCATTCATTCAGTGATTGTTTCTCAAGACTCGTTGACTTCGTAAGGCTACTCTCTTCAAGTTCCCAGCATCAACATCGGATCAACTACAGAACCTCCTAAGCTTTTGCTTTGTAAGCTCCGTTTGGTTTAGCTTACTAAAGGGTCAAGCTGAGAAACGTTGCTCCATTCTCTCTTCCTCAACTTTGGACTCTTCTCTTGTACGCTTATAGTGCCCCAAGTTTACCATCTCAGTCATTGATAGCTTCCAAGGGCGTCTATGAGTCTTCAGAACCGGCCTATTATGGATACAATGTCAACGAATATCTTAATCTTACCATCAGGCTGATGCCAATAAGTCTCAATCCAAGAGAGTACAATCATTTTGCTTCACTCCGAATTATACATATGAAGAAAGTTCAGATCACACACGAGTTTAACATCCTGAACTTCATTCAGAGATCAACTCAACTAGAATGAAAAAAATGGGCCTTTCATGGCTGCAATTACAGCAGATTACTAGACGATGGACATATTTCAGAAAAAATTGAGCTGACAAAATAATATCCGTATTTTTTTTGTCTCCTGCATGGTTATAACAAATAAGATCCTATACCTCTTTTTATCTTCTCCTGTTACTGTCATAGTCTCCCTCACTCTCCTTATCCTTTAGAAAGCCAAGAAATGCGAGAAACCCAAAGAAGAAGAATCCTCCCGACCAGTTTCCTCCTCCACCACCCCCTCCACCTCCCCCATCTCCATCATCTCGGGGTGGGAAACCTGTGCCGCCATCATCCAGCTGTGGTGACTTCTCTTGGACTGAGATTCAAACAAACAAGTTCTCATAAGATAATATCAAATTAACCATATGGTGGGCAACCACACTGACTGATATGGTTACTACCATGATCAACCTAATGACAAAACAATCAATGGCAAATCCATCAGTAAATATGCGCAGAAGATTCTTTTTATTCAGTCTAGGCAAGAATTCTTCCATTCATATGACCAATTACCACTAGCATCTAGAGAGCCAGAGATGGGGGAATGAAGAAAGGTCAAATGTACATCAAAATTTCACCTCGAGGAAGTTCAACAGCGGCCAAAAAAACTCAAGAAAAATCAATTGAGTAGCCAACAACATAAAATGCTTCAAACACCCAAACAAAGCTCTTTGAGCTCTCATCAATTCACAGTCAAACATTTTCACTTTTAGCACTTACTATGTGTAGGGGCTTGGGTGATTGTTGGTGCCTCACGAGTTACAGTTTGAGTTTGCTCTGCACCACATCTTGCATTCTATCAGCGAGGAAACAAAACCAAGAAAGTAAACAATTGGAAACGATACAGAGAAAGGTTGAAGAGGCAGATGCATGCATTCCACCGTGAATATTTAAGTCACTATATTTGCCCAGGTTTACACATACAAGCTATATGGATGACTGTAAATACATTGTTCAGCACAAAGGCATCCAATGATAAAGTTTATATGATACAAATGAAAGCATTTGTCCAATTTAAACAAAAGTTCATGTATTTAAATAGTAGTCTCAAGCATACAATAATATTGCAAGCATCAAAACACACATCATGGATATATTAATCAGCAAAAACCTTGAGAAGGGATGTAAAGGGAACTTTTCTAACAAAACTGTGGCCTAAATAGAAAAAGGAAGCAAATCTCGATCATCAACATGTGTAACAGATCTTCCCACAAGATGAGATCTGCATTTAACCAATCTAAATACTTAATAGGATGAATTTCACTGTGTTAAAAAGGATCGAAGCCCGTCATCAGTTGACAAGCAGATGTTTTACAGACCAAGCACATTGACACAGATGTCATCAGTTAACAAGCAGATGCTTTCTCTAAAATTTTAACTCAGGTTGACTCAGACCAAACTGTTTTTAATATACCAAAGAAAGATAAACAACGAAGCACAACAAGCAGGAAATTACTGCAAAACTCACCAAAGCTGCAGAGCAAACCGTGGAAGATGACCACTTTGCTCTGCTCTTGTCAATTGATTTAATTCCAGCACCAAGCCCTACTGGACCTGATGCAGCAATCTGGAGATGTCCCCTTTTAGCATTAAAAGGCCGCCTTTGGACCCAAAGATTGAGAAAAGAAGATTTAACAAGCTCATGTTGCTCCTTATGTAAAGATGCTGATTTCACTGCAAAAAATATGCAATGACATAATGATAGGTAGAGAAAACATGGCGAATCTACTAGAAGATGGAATTATTGAGCTTAATATTCTCCATGACTGGACACATCCATCTGACTATATTCTGCCTTTTTGAGCTAAACTTTCTTCTATCGTTAAAGCAACCAGCCTCTGAGAGAAAAGAAAAGGCCTGATTCTTTGATGGACAAGCCAGACCTCAAAGAATTGATAAATCTCCCATCAGTTTCATCAAATCCTCAGCTACCATAAAAATAACTTCTAGCCTCAGATGAAAAACCAAATTCAGTTAAAATAGTTTTCTCATTATATGTGCTAAAAATCCAGTATGCACACTTCATTTGGCTTACTGATTTTAAACATGCCCATATGGATACCCAGTGACTGATTCCATTAGTCGCTAAAACAAAACAAACACAAGAAAATTCACGACTACAGTTCACCTTTTCAAGATTTCCCAATAAAAAAAAAAACATAGATGTAATTTACCTATTGGCAAGAGGGGAATGCTGATGATAGAGCTCGAGGCCAGTAGAGGCATCCTGACAGCAATGGAGAAAAACACCCCAAAACGAGACATTTACATCAGTAAAAGTTCAACAACGATGAGAACTTTCAGATACTACATAATACAATTGAGAAAACAAGATAATCAATCCAAAGAGCTGATAACCCAACTCCGAAGCATAGACAAAGGGGGCGATTAAGACCCATTGGGATTTGGGAATACCACAGAATTCCTCCATAGGATGTCTTGTTTATAATAATAACAGTTACCTCCACTAAAATTGAAAGAATAGCATCTATCGATATCTTTATTAGACCATCAGGCGAGAATTGCAGATCAATCCGGTGACTAACTAGGCCACAGTTCAACAAAATCAGAAACCCTAAAAACAACGACCATCACCTGTTCAAGCCAGGGGTATATAGCACGGCGGCAGCAAGAACAGAACGAGAAGCGCTGTAGATCAGAAGTATCGCGGCGGCAGTGAGAAGAGAAAGAGAGGAGTCCGACGCAGCCTAAACTTTTGGATAGGAAACCACCAAGAAGCGGTGGTGGGAGGAAGCTCAGTTCAGCAGATATAAGGCAGAGAGAAGAGTAGACCACAATGTCTGACCATCGGGTACAAGTGCACAATCCGAACCGAACCACAGGGTGAAATGCGCAACTGACATAATTTATGAAAAATGTACCTATTCGGTATAATTATCAACTTTAGGCCAGTGTCGTCGATTATTGCCGGTATGACAGCTGGTACAGGAGTTGAGAGATCGGTCGGAGGACCCCGGAGCGAAGTTCCGATCGGGAAATTCTGTTCGGTCTCCGATTTCAAAATCAAGTCCCATTCCCTCATTCCTCTTATTCTCCCTTTCTATTCTCCTCCGCAATCCCAAATGCTCGATTCTCTCGCCATCTCGTCACACCAAACTACCATGCCATCTCAAGAGCTCTCACACCCGTCATCCTTTATATGCCAGGTGGTCTTCAAATCATCCACCATATCGTGGATCTTCATGAAGTTGAATCCCCGTGCGGTAATTCACATTATCCAAAACTCAAGTTAATAGAGTCATACCATCATTTATATAAATAAAAAAAGTATGAATAAAGAGAAAATTTTTAATAATAGTAAAATATTTGTAAAACTTTACCCAAATTAAAGTTAATATAAACGATAAGCCAAATGGTAAAATGATAATTTCATCTTAATAATTTATTGTCATACTCAATATCAAACCTCATCCAGTCACAGCTGCCGTATCCTCTCGCTCTAGAAATGGAGAGAGATACCAATTTGTACTGCTTGCTGTGGGAGCTGTGCGGTAACGACGAGTGGGATAGGACAGTGAGGAGAGACAATGAAGAGAGAATGAAAGAAAATTAAAGAAGAAAAAAGAAATAAATAGGACAGAATCGAGAGATACAAAATGAAATAAAAATTATAAGATTGTATTATATGTTTTTAACTTATTTATATTTTAAAAATTTACATGCAAATTTCATCGGTCTAAAATTTTTTCATATATTCATGGAATGAAGATTTTTTAAAAAAATTATAAAATACTCATTTCATTATTTTTTTTATAAATTTATTTCTTTATATTTATAAAAAAATATTAAACGATCCCTTAATTTTCTTTATATTTCATTGAATTTTATTATATAAAAAAGCATTACATTCCTAAACATATAAGTTTTTAAAAAAATTGAGAAGCATTTAGTTTGAGTATTATTAGACTCATGTGAAATTTTAAACCATGATAAAATTTTAAGTCGTAATGTGATTTTATATTGTTTAAAAAAATGTAAAGATAATTGTGAAGTTTAGTAAGTATATATAAAATGATTGTAAAGTGGCCGTAATATGGTACGTATTTTAAATATAAAATAATTATTAATTATATTATAAAATTTTAATTAATTTAAAATAACATATAATCTGATATTACATTCCCCTTTATATTATATTATATTATATTATTATTATATGCAAAAAAAAAAGGCCCCTGAAATGTCGTCTATTGAAGGGTTGAAGGCAAAGCAAAATATGGGTCCATATATTGACGCTCGTCACATATTTAAGATCCCATTAAATTCGTTTTTTTCTTTTTATTGATTTACATTCTTTTTTTCCTTAATTTTCTCTCTCCCTTTTTTCTTTACTCCTCCCTCTCATCATTCATTCTCCATTCCATCTCCAGCTTAGCTTATGCTTAGTAATATTTTTAATGAGATAATGGATTTGATACAAAAGAAATTTCTATCAGTTATATCCTAGTATGCAACATATTAATATTTTTGTCACATCTCAAGAATGTCTCTAATCTTTTTATAATTTTTCTAATATCTTGATTTTCCTAATTTCATAATTTTTAAATAATTAAAAAAAAATATGTTTGGAAAACTTTCCTAGAAGTGAAGCACCTGGAAGGAGAGAGCATTCTGAACGGTAACGAGTGGGTTACGACCGAGACGACTCGGACGACGGAGGGTGCCGGACGGGACGGCAGTCCATTATGCCTCTGAGGAAGCCGAGAAGGAACAAGTAACAGCAAGGGAAACCTCGATGGCCGACGAGGCGCCGCGAAGTGGACAGTGAATATTCCGTGAAGCTCGAGTCTGAGCGAGGAGAGGGAAGCGAAGAACCAAGACCGTGAGCGAGCAACCGACCTTCGCTGCTCCGAGGTCGAGAGAGGCGAAGCACTAAGCTTTTTTTAAGAAATTAATTTTGATTCTGAATGGCTGAATCTTACTATTTCTCATTAGTCCTGAATTTGTTTTTTTGAGTTCATTATAATTCTCATATTTAATTATTTATACACCTTCCATTATTAAAATATTTCTTATTAATAAATAATACAATAGTAGCATTTTTTTAATGGAGAAATTTACTTAATTAAGACATGTATATAGAAAAATAATAGTCCTCCAAGTAAATTAGACATAATGACTTTATTTATGTAGCTTCATCCGTCCAAACTGTTATGCTTTACTCAGGCCCGCTACTGGGCATTACAGAACATGTACAGATATCTCATACGTACATCCTCGGACATTTTCGGTTGGCTCTTAGAGAAGTCCAGCTGTGTCGAGGATGGAACCCACCGCTCTTCCTTCAGCGTCAGTTGGTGGCGCTGCCACAAAGTACGACCGGTCTTGACTGTCGAGCACGCGGTCGATCTCCTGTGCTGGGGCACTGAAAGGTAGCTGCTCGGCCTCCTCATCGATCTGGCTCGCCATGTTCCCTCTCCCTGAGAACGGTTGATAAATAGGTTGGAAAAATCTTAATCGCCCCACGCATCACTGAGAGACAGCACCCTAAATAGCGATTATTCCACTACCTGCAAGGCAGTTCCTTTGGTTGTTGAGGGCGTTGATCAAGAACCCCACCATCCGGAGATTCTCGTTCGTTGATGCAACAATGGCGATCGGATGACCTGCTGGAATAACAAAGAAATCGCCAGGAGACAGATACGCAGCAACCCTTCTGTTCTGTCGCGAAGTTTCTTCTTGTTCCTCGGCTTCCTGTCTCGGTCCCCGCCTCTCGCTCACTAGGTGCGGGCTAGCCATCTCGAAGTAGCCGCTGCCGTCCTGGACAAACACCAAGGCGGTGGTCCTAGAATTGTAGTGAGGGAGCATCATCGCCCCCTACAAAATTTCAGTGTGAACATTATAAACCACGAGAGGACTAAGATGCTCGATAAGTTGCAATATTTGTTCATGTTACTTGGTTAACTTCAGCAAAAGTGACGGAGATGCCAAGGTCCTGAAGCTGCTTTGTTTCTTTGGGAGAAGCCTGAAAGAACCGCCCGAATTTGTTGGAGTAAATCGGCTGCTCATTCAGCAGGTTGAAGGGTCCCCTGGACTCATAAGAGGAGCCACTGCTCTTCTTCTTCTTCTTCTTCTTCTGCTTTGATGAATTATCGAGTAGATTCGGACCTTTGAGTTGCTCGTCTCGGTGTCTTATGATGACGCCCTGCCCCTGCTGCCCGAACCGTCTCTTCAGCTGATCTCTTGGTGCCTGAAAAATTGGCTTATTTACTTATCAATTAGATCAGAAATGCATAAAGATATCATGTTTGTCTATTAAGATCATATTTAAAGAACAACTGAGGGACCAAATCTAAACTCACTCGAAAAGCCGTCTCCAGAAGTTCACTGCTGAAAGCCCAGAAATATGATTCTGGTTCTTCGCTCCCAGCCAGGAAATGTGGCTGTCGCACCGTAAGATAAAAATTCAAACAAATCAATAGTGCATTTGAACTATTTGAAGTTGTATGATGTAATTATTTGAGATGTGGGCTTTTCATCACCCAGATCTCAAATTCCACTATTCCATGGAAATTCTAGGCCAGCACTGTATACCGGAATCTGGGACACAGAACGGGTACCTGGAACGAGCCGGGAGTATTAACCGGATGCACTAGCTTGGCAATCTGTATCAGTTTATTCCCGTCGCTTGTCAAATACGACACTGTGCCTGCTGGAACTTTGATCACGTCTCCCCGCTCCAGCTCGTAAGACTCCCTCTTCTCCTGCTGAATGAGACTGATCGTCCCTCTCCCTGTAAGAACCATGAACATGGAACTGATTGTACTCTTATGACAATCGAACCAAGGATCCATGAAAGACCCCACTAACCATTCAGGACGAAGAGCACATAATCAGCATCGGTACGGTGTGGGACCACGACGGTGCGGGGACCAGCCTCCAGCATGGCAAAGCGATAATTTCTGATCCCCTTAAGCAGCTCCGACCTCTTGGAGAAGTTCTCGAGCACCCTCATGTGGCCCAGCTCAGTCCTGAACTGGCTCCGGAACCTCCGGGAATGGAAATAATAAGGGTTCTCTCCGCTGCCCCAGCTCTTCATCTCATCATCTTCTCCCTCATGGTAATTCACCTCTTCTCCTCGCAGCTGCGGCTGGTGGTGGTGGTGGCACCTGAACCTACACAGTTGCCTCTGCTGGCCTCTGGGCTGCCGCTCGCACCGCCTCAGGCAACGCTCCAGCCTCTCTCTAGAGCCCCTTGGACTGGTCCGGTCATCAATAACGAGGATCTCGCGCTCTCTTTCCCAGTCTCGCTTCCGTTCCTGGGCTCTCCGAAGCTCCTCGCACTGGTCCTCACACTGCCGCCGCCACCGCCCCCCTTCCCTGCCTCTGCCGCCAGTTCCCTCGGACTCACATTTCCTGAGGCAGCGCTCATACTCGCTCTCTGGGGCGCGTTCGGGAATCCTCTTGCCACCTCGACGGGGCTGCAAGTAGGCACGAGAAACGAAAATCTAGCATTCAGTGCTTGAAATAACTTTATTTGTGAAACCAGGGAAGACTTCTTCTATAGGCCGACATGGCACTAAGCTGTAAAGATTCGTCGCTTTAGATATTACATATGACGAACTAGAGCTTCTGGACAATCCAATTTCGTGCACATCTTACAGATAAGGAAAAGCTCATGCGTAAGACCCATTGATAGGACGACACAGAGTCACCAAATCAGAAGACAGAACACCCTATGATGAACGACCTGCAATTGAAATCGAGCTGCTCTCTTTCTTCCTCTGACATGAGATGGAGGAGGGAGGGAGGGAGAATTCGAACTAAGGAATAGAAAGTCAAAGAATATGGAGAATTGCAATCCTCGACCTGCCATCGGGGGTCCAGTCTTCTGCGACCATACTGCTGCTCCTCTTCAGCCTGGTGCTCTCCGTGCTTGAGCTCGCAGTCTCTCTGGCACAAGAGGTACTCCCGGATGTCCGTGTTGTCGCATTCGTCTATGCACCCGAGGACCTCATGCTCCAAGCCCTTGCTCCGGGGGCGGTCGGCGAGAGCCGGGGAGAGGGAGAAAGAAAGGATCAGGAGGAGGGAAACGAGACACCCGTCTCTAGACATCATTCTGGGCAACAAGTTGGTAGACGGTGCAAAATGTTGACGGAGTGTAATTCAAGTCTGTGATATATACTTGCCCTTATACAAATATATATATATATATCTTCTCATTTAAATTCTGAATTTAGATATCGAATAAATTTAATCCATTTAAGCTATAATGTATTGTTGATTGAAAGATGGCCTTGTGATGAGAGGGTGATGGAGAGTTTCATTCGAGCAATTTTTGCAATTGAAATGCAAGGAACACCTGTCGTGGGGGATTTGCATGCAAGGCGACGGGTGTTACCTCGCCTGGACAAAAAGAAATGGGTTCCAAAGTTGTTTTTTTTTTTTCCCTTTACTCCCTTGAATTTTAATAAATTCATGTTTAATTGGGTTCGCTAAATAATTTAACTCCATTAACATTAATTTTCTCAATTATCAAATTTTAAGCGAGATATTTTACTTCTGAAAATAGAATATCAAACAAGTGGTTACATATACGCGGAATTAAGAAATTCCGAGTATTAGATTGTTTTTTCTTGAAATAGAACAAAAATATCCAAGCCAAACTTACACTCATCAAATTCCTTATATCAATATTATCATTTAATTCAATGCTCAAAATTTAAGATAAGCTAATTAAATTTGCCACATACAGTTAATGTGCTGTATGTGTTAGTTATAATTGAAACAATATCATAAAGATACATGAAAATTTAAGTGATTGTGAAAATTTACATTTTATTATATCGAAATATATTATTTTATATCAATTAACTAGAGAGTAACTTATTAATTTATAAAAAAAATTGGGTACTATCACTTATCAATGTGAGTTTTTAAGTAAAAACGGATGCTATCCTTTATGAGTTCATAACGAATTCAATATGATATCAGAGTCAGTGAACTTGTATCTCGCCTGACCTAAGTTCAGAAACTCGACTTGTAATCAATTGATATTAAATCCAAGTATAGAAGAAAATTAATTAGCTCCTAACTGGTTATCTTTGATCTGAAACGGAAAGAAGAATATTAACTCATACATAGTTGTTAAGTATTTATATTTAATAGTACGTTACAAAATGGATCACGTTATTACATAAAATATATATTAAGATATATTATTACATATCAATAAAATAAAGATGGTAGATATCAAAATATACCATCATATGTTAATTAAATAAAAAATATAAGTTTACAAAAAAAAATTAAATATTATTATATATAAGCCCATAATAAATTAAATATGCTAGCCATAACTGAAAAATGCAGATACGCTCAGATCCACTCAGACAGGCCTCAAAGATGAAGAAGGAAACACGACGAAGCCATCGTAGAGGTATCGGAACGTTCAACCCAGTGAGGCCGTGCGCCAGTAAAGATTAATGTTACAATTATTGCTTTAACAGGTAGAAGTTGTAAATGGATGACACGTGAAGGGCAAAGTAGGAAGAGAAAAACTTAACAGGTATTTATATGAAGCAACATTACTTTTCATTTCATTCATGAAAGGATTATAAAGCATCTGATTCAAGTTGAAGCTACAAACGTTGCTACAGACAAGAGGACATGCATCCGCTCTCAAGACCTACTGCGAGCTGCTACTACTGCATGTTATTTACAGCAGTCTTGGAGCAGCAGATTTGTGGGAGAGAGCCCTCGATATTGCCCTTACGGTGTTCGGCGTCGTCCGGCAACAGCCTCCAAAGAGAGATGCCCCAGCCTCCCGCCACTTCCCCATGTACGACACGAAATCCACGTCCACTACACCAGTCGAAGGCTGCAACAAAGATACCAAAGCAACAACAAAAAGAACATTTTAAGTTTAATGGCATTGCTCAAAGTATCAACATAATAAGAGTCCAAAAATTAAGCACCCTTTAACGCATTGAGAGGATCAAAAGAGAGGTTCTACTAGGGTCAGTAAAACTGGAAAATAGAGAGGGGGCAAAGTGTTTCACGTATCCATTTTCCTCTTTAGAATTAGTTTTTCAGGTTACAGTCAAGTTTTCCTCCTCTTTCGAAAACAAAAACATTTGAAAAACATGAAATTTTCAATCTGCTGCCTCAACCTCTCTGAAGAATTCGAGATCAAATGATAATGGCAGAATCAAAATTTTCTTTAAAAAGTTTATCATTGCTCGGAAGAAGACAGCATGGTTTGTGATTGAGCTCAGCCTGAGGCAAAAGTATGTGAAGTAAAAAGCTTGACATGTAAGCGACAACTCACCACCCACTCTTTCCGCTCAGGGTCATAGCTCTCACCGCTGTTTGGGTATACAAGAACCGGTTTCGGCGTAACCTGAAAGATTTATAAGCCAAAATTTACACATGGCCGAAGAAAAAGGTCGTAAAAGGGCAGGTTGGCAAGCTGTTACTCATTCAAGAAATATCTAAACACGGATGTTTCAACTTCCAGAAAAATGACAGATTTGTAAAATGGCGGCCAAATCCATCAGAATTCTTTTCTGCGTTGGTCATGTAAGTAACTAGCAAAAGACCAAAAGTACCGGGGATCTGTAAAAGAATTGCAGTCGGAAATAGCTTGTCTTAAAGAAATAGAACCGGTTTATTTTTGGCTTTCCTAAATTAACGAGGGAACTGCATTCTGTAGACTTCTCCCTAAGATATTTCACAAGCAGATGACAAGTAGAGTAGAAATCCTAGTGAATAGTAGGTCGCTGTTGAGGAGGACATGGTCAACTCTTTTACTCAACATTCAGCTGACATTATTTCATCAGTTTACTGCATAAAACCCTGCAATAAAGGTTCTCCTTTTATTAATTATGAGTAGGCCTTTCACGGAGCTAATTTGAAGACCATACCTTCCGAATCAAAGAGATCAGTCCAATTATATACCGAGGAGGAGTACAGTTTATGCCAACAGCTACGACTTGCTTGCACCAGTCTGCAATCAATGCACACTCCGATATAGGGTCACCACTAACCACATTGATTCCATCCTTGGAATTAAAAGAGAACCACGCAGGTATATTTATATTTTCCTCCTCAAGAAGTTCAGCGTAAGCCTGAAATTGGACAGCAAAGCAGAGAGTTTGAATTGTGTTCCTTAATTTGTTGATAAAGGGCAAGAGGATTGTATGTCCAGGAAGAGCTCAACAGTGACTTTCTGTGCACAGCACACTATTGGCACATTATTGATAATGTTAGCTTTGAGAAGATAACTAAATCAATACATATAATGACATCTAAATATGAGAAGGAACAATGAACAGCAGAATTTGATTCTGCAATAATTAAAATAAATTAGTTAAAACCATAAGCCAATAGTTCACAAGCTAAACGGTAAGTAAAGCTGTACCTCAGCTTCTAACTTATTTGGAATAGTTTCAAATGCAAGTAGATCAGCTCCAGCGTCAGCTAGAATCTGTACCCTTCTTCGATGAAATTCTTTTAATGTTCCCAAGGAAACAGCATCTCCATAATTCCCACTGTTTTCAGTCATACAGAGTTATTTTTTTTTTTATATAAAATGATCATAAAATGACGCTGGCATTTCACTAGACAATAACTCCATAATATTATCTCTTAGGCTTGGATTACCTATATTCGGACCCATCAGCCAAATAAGCTCCATAACTTCCAATTGAAGCAGCAACCAAGATAGGACGTCTAGATGCTCTTTCGTTTTCTGAAAAATCCATGGCATCTTTTGTACAGCTCTCACTGTAAATGTCTTTGGCCTCATTTGCAATCTCAACGCTTCTCCGAAGCAAAGCTTCGGATTCTTCCCTAGACAAGCCCTTGGCCTCGAATCCCTGAATTGTGGCCTGTCTCATATGCAAAACAACATAATTAGTTTTTCCATTTTTGCATTTGGAAAGATTACATTTAAGGCAGGGGAAACCAACTATACCTGGTAAGATGCTGTCAGTATAATATTTGCTCCCGCGTCTAGGTAATCCAAGTGAACCTACAATGTTGAGCAAATACATTATTCAATGTTCCAATACATTTTTACGGCCTCGCCTGTCTTCCATATATATGACGAGAAATTTCAGTACCATTATTTACCGGTATGTAATTCTGGATAGGCATTTCTACCAGCTCTTTCAACATTTATAGTAAAGTGCAAGTAAGAAAACACATTTAAGATAAGCCTCCAGTTCCAAATCTTATAATCTGTTTCATCAGAAAAATTCAAATGATAAGGTTTGCTTCATCAATCATAACATGCAATATTCTTTATCAGAACAGTACCCATTCTCATCGAGGCTATTTTTTATAACGAAAAGTTTATTCTACCTAAGTACATGATCTTCTCATCGAGGTTATTAGACCATATGCTTGAAATATCCCGTGTTTATTTAATATGAAATATAAATATAACAAAAGGCAAGGATAATCTATTCTGATGGACAGCATAATCCAATGAAAATCAGGGCCGGATACGCCTTAGCAGCTCCAAAAACTTCTGAAGCATCAGGAATCCTACTTCCCACTAGACAAGATATTTGAGATCCAAAAGCATCAGCATATTCCTCTCTCTCCCCTCCTCTCTAACAGGATTTTCGGCCCAAAAGCTAGTTCTATCTAGGATGTAATATTCAGGACTGTTCCACTTAATTATCTCGCTGACATAGTGGCGTAAACGGAACAGAGACCTGAAGAATAACACAAGATTCTTCAACCGTTAAATATTAATAATTGAGTACCTTTGGCATGAAAATGTTGAGAGCCAACAAAGTTTTGAAAGAATCCATAAATAAGGAGGATGAGTTCGACCAAAACTCCGGTCAGCCATGTCACCTCTGGGAACAGGTTCCCATTACATAAAAAACATAAAAAGACCAGTTCAGACAAATAGCTCAAGTCCACAAGAAGAGACTGTCTGGATCTATGTTCCCCACAAAATAACCTTTATGTACGATATATCAACACAAATATTCGCCTCAAGATAACGCAAGGAAGAGATTACACCGGGGAGCTGGGGTGGTGGGGTGGGTTGGTGAGGTCAGCTATGGCCACACTTATTTTGTGAGCAAAAACTTGAGATAGCGGGCCTGACACGTGCTGGTCCCTTATTAAATAAACAACCAATTGAGTTATTGGCTTAAAGAAGAATCTTTTGCTCCGACACAATAATGTAATGATGATAAGCTATACCCACGTGCGGAAGCAACGACGTCTAACATGCAGCAAGAAGCACGAAATTATGTTTCAGTTTCCCTCTTGTCAGTTAATCTTATTGTGTAGATTTCTATATTTCGTTGGGTCTTACGTTATTGATTTCAGTCTCTAGATGGTTCCTCGTCCTCCAAATGCCAACTACCCAAAAATGCTTCAGATTATATCGAAACGGCTACAGACAGAATCTCTACTGAAAATGACATGTAGATAGAAAGGCAAAAGGACCACCAAAAAAACATCGAGCCAAGAGCTCATTCTCAGAATCGCCTTCGATAATTTTCCAAGATTAATTGGCCCCTTAGTTGCCATGGGACTTTCCGTCCTTTTCTAGTCCAGAACTCCAGGGACTCCTCCCAAAGAAGTCACAGTAGCATATAGCGAAATACATGCTAGAAGGGAGAGAGCTGGCGTAAAGTATCGTGTGCTACGGAAACTGCACACATCACGAGATGGAAGTAAAAGAAACTTCCAACCAAACTAGCGTATTTTAGCAGTAAAATCGTCTCTGTTGGTTCAGGAACAGGGCAGATTGAAACTAGTACAATGGACAGTGCCCATTCATAAAGCATAAATTTGAACGCACAGCTAACAGAACCGACAAGAAGGAATTAAGGGTATCAATCTGGAATACAAAAATCACAAGGAAAGGAAGAACTTTAGGGAGAAAAGGGGTTAGAGAAGAAGAGTACCCTTCTGACGAGCTCAGGAGAGGTCATGAGGCATTTAGCGCTCCAGAGGGGATCGTTGAGGTTAGCGCCGTGGCGCTCTAGCTCGGTGGCGAAGCCCCCGTCTATCACGGCGCAACCGCCGCATTGTTTCAGGAAATCAGTCATGAACGATGGCGACGCTCTGTCTAGAGTGCCAAGTCCCATGTTTGGAGGGGGACCAGCGGGCATCGAACTAGCCTATCCTATCGACCGGGAAATGCCGGAGAAGAAAAAGGAGACAGGGGGAAGAAATGGTCGTGGGGAGAGAAGAGAGAGGCTTGTGGATGACAGCGTTTTTCTTGCACTTGCTATGGCGGAAAACCGGTGAAGTGAATGCGAATATGAACAAACCTGGACATCGCCTTTCGAATTTATAGAGAAATCGAGCGGACACTGAAATTACACCTCTGCCCCTCGCCCTCCCAATTGGGCTCATATATATGTATATGCATGTGTATTGTATATATTGGATTTTTCTAGCGACTCTAATAAAATTAAGCAATAATTACTGATAAAAAGTTTAGCCAATAATTCATTTTCACATATAATTATCAATACACCAATTAAAAATTTTTGAATACCTGATTTTAGCCTCTATTTAATTCTGGAAAAAACTATTATCTAATTGATTTTAATTACAAAATATAAATTCTTCAATACAGAAAAGTCAAATTTTAGATAAGTTTAAAGTCTTAATAATGCGAACGATTTGACTCATTAGAATTTTTATGATCTTTACAGTCTAATTCTTAGGTTCTTTAGAGTTTAAATTTTAAAATTTTGGGGGTTTGGAGCTTTTAAATTTTCTTTATGATTTTTGGATTTTGAAATTTTTGGATTCGTGCTTTATTTAATTTTTTTGTTAAATCATTTTTGCCAAAATTAATATTATGTGACAATACCAAATTATTTAAAAAAAAAAAGTAATTTACTGTATTAAAAATATAGGCACATGTTCATTCATGATCAACTCAAAAACTCATTTGTAGTTGTCAAAACAATAACGAGGAGGAGTTTCGTCACTTGGGCGGGAAAGGGATACACATTCATAGAGGTCAACATCGTATGCATCAGCACGTGATAGTCACGTCGGCCACGCGAGCATTTTCGTGGTCAAACGGCTAGCTAGCTAAAAGAACAGGACCCGAACCCACTTCACGTTTTAAGTTTCTCGTGTCACAGATAGCTCACGAGTCACGTGGGAGACCATTCACATGTGTAAGCGCACATTCCTTGGATTACCATTACTGTTCATCTATGTCCGAAAGTGGAATTCGCGAACAACGAGGTCAGATATGGGAGAGAAAAGCTCCATTTATGATTAGTTGGCTTTTGACTAGGGTATAGAGGAAAATTGCCCACTATTAGCTGAGCACATAGATACTAACATATAGTCTTAATTAATTATAAATTTTAACCATTTTTTTAATCTAACATAAATTGTTTTTCCATCAATCATGATTAGCATCAACTACATGCAATTTATTCATTGAGTTTAATGCAACGTCCTTTTTTATGTTAAGTCATCATATGTGATCTTGTATTATATAAGTCTGTTAGTTATATAAGTAAAATTAACGTGACACATATAATAATTTAATGATAAATAAATATCATTCTAATAAAATTAATAAAAATATATTATTATCACTTAATTAGATTCTACGTATTAATTTGAAAATATTATCAAAATTCATGTTTAGTGGGACACCACCGCCGGATAATATAATGAATTTTATCACTCCGTAGTAAGAGACACAAAGGCCGGTGAAAACTACACCCGAAATCACCAAGTCATTTGAAGATTCGGCTAATAAATGGTCGACATTTTGATAAAAAAAAATGTGTTTCCCCTTTTTTTAAAAAGAAATATGTAATATTTCTTATCGACACGTGAAATAACAAGTAAAATGGCATAGTGAATTTAATTATTTCATCCAATAATTTCTGGGCATGAAGATTTTCAACGTAACCGACGTCGTTTCCTCGCGCCGCCTCCCTTCTCATGCACGGCGCACTGGCGACTGGTGGATCCCCATGCATGGCGACGGGAGTGAAACAAAAAGAAGGAAGATATCTTTATTTAAAATTAAAGAATAAGGACAATTATTTAAATTTATTAAGATATTTCGATTTTTTTTATAAAGAATATCATATCATTTCGTTCGTTGAAAGGAGAATTCTTACATAGATTGGTTTTACTCTTCTCTTGAATCTATATTAATTAATTAATTTTATAAATTATATGATATTTAAAATTGTTGAAAAGGTGAGATGATGTACAGCAAAAGGACAAAAACCCGTGACCAGTGCCTGACTGTCGTCCGAGATTTTGGGTCAGTTTACATGCCCGATGGAACTTGACCGATTCTTTGGGCCCATGTCTAGCACTTGATCGAGGCATGAAAAACGAATCGCAGGATTTGTTATCGCCTACGTCGGAGTGCATCTGTGCCTTATAAAATACCTACGACCGGTTTCAAGAATGTTCTCTGATAGTGCTCCTTTTCTTCTGAAAGAGTTTGTTTTCCTTCTCTTCTTCGATCGGTTTCATTGCCAGCTACACGTTGTATACCGGACACTGACATAAAACAGGCAAATGCACAACATCAAAGTCATGGACGTTCCCCAAGTCCAAAACAGTTTAATGGTACTTTATAGATATTAAATAGGTGGTTCAAACTAGTTCTAAGTAAGTTCAAAACGAGTATAGAATTATTTAGCACGATTACGGTTTAATCTATTAAGTATAATAAGCAGGTCTACTTATGGATTATAGTTCCGGAAATCATTAACTGGCCCTAAGGGTTCTTGTTGGTTCCATAATTCTTTCCTCATTTAATTTTTTTAAATTATTTAAAATTAATAATTTTACTTTTTATATATTTTTAAAATTGAATCGACAAAGAATTAAGTATTGATTACATGATTTTTGGTAGTCAGGCTACTTCATTGAAAAAATGTGGTTGGACCAATTCTAATTCAACCGGCATATTTCTTAAACTTAACTCATATTATCCCACAACCTACCCGATAAGAGCAGTTATGTTCATATTTAGGAGCGGTCCAATCAATTCTAAGTTTTAACGTACCAATCCCAGGTCAAACCAACCTGTTTAGTGTCTCTAGTCGTCTAGGAGCAATGGCACTACAGAATACGATCATGAACGAACACTACCTGACTTTAATGGATCTGGTATAAATTTTGGGTAGTTTTAAACCAACCCAAGAAATTGGGCTCTAAGTCAAGAAATTCGGGCCACGACTTCATAAATTTGAAATCGGGAACCGACCAGTTGTAGAAAGAAACCCAAAAATAAATAAATAAAACTCCACCGGACACGGCCACTTTCGCCTTTCCCCCTAACATCATGTATCCCAATTGAGCAGAGGATCCTGCATGTAATAATATAACCCAAAAAAAAAGAAATTTTTCAACCGAAAACCCAAGTCATGCATTCGTCAAATCCATACTCCCTCCCTAACAATCTGTCCTTCCACTACTCAGATGCTCGAACTGGCTCGCATTCAAATATCATGGGCCACGAGCAGGGCCGAAGCAGAAGCAACCCGGACTCTGGTCTTCAGGAATCATCCCGCCTCCTCTGCTTGTATCGATGGATTCCAGCATCCTAACCACGTCTTCCATCTTGGGCCGTTTCTCCGGTTTTGCGTCCCAGCATTTGCGCATGACTTGGGCCAGTGAACTGGGACAGCACCGGGGAATCTCGGGCCTCACGTTCTGTTCGAGAAAAGCAAGTGGAATGAACTAACTGCCTGGTACATGTGAACCTCAAAGAACACTAATAAGAGCATTTGAAAATAATAATCTTTGTGCTCCTCCAGGATAGCATGAGACTAATGAGTTCAACAGGTCGGAGAGAGCACAAACTTGTGGGAAGAAACTCGTCCCAAGAATGAATCGGCATATATTGCAGATACAGTATTTACATGAAGAGGAAGAGGCCTTTGAACTGGTCAGACAGACTCGGTGAATTCTACCTCTAGATTTCCCTTCTCAGTTTGAAGAGTATTCATTCAGTAACAGTGTTTGACAAGGAGGAAGTCCGTGGACAGACCTGTCTAACGACTGCAGATGACACGTTGGCAAAACTTAGATCTGGGTACGGAAGAGCACAGCAATAGATTTCCCACAAGCATATCCCAAAGCTATACACATCACAGCTTCTGTTGTACGGTTTCCCAACAAGAACCTGCACAAATGCACCATTAGGATTGTGAATGAGCATATAAGAAGTCTAGTGAGTACGATAAGATCGCATTGTTTTTCAACAGAGTACCCTATAGTCACACAGCAGTGACTCACTATAATCACTAGAAATATGGTTTACAGAATGGATAGGTAGGTTTTAAAGATGATGACCACTACGATTAAATGAAATTTAAGTTAACAACTGAAGTGTTTCAATGGTAGAAGATTCTTGTTATCAGGAACAGAAATCCAACAACAGTTTCCTAGAACTTGTTTGACCGTTTTTTCCATTTTCTAGTTTTATTCCACATCATTTGTAGTATACCTTGATGGGTTAAGTTGGCAGTAAAACATAAATGGGGCATAAGACTAGAATGTATGCATACCTCAGGAGCCATGTATCCAAGGGTCCCAGTTTCACCAGTCATGTCACCTGGGTTCTGGGCTTCCACTCGTGCCACCCCGAAATCAGCAATTTTCAGAGTTTGTTTAGTGTCCAGGAGCATGTTTTCTGCCTTGACATCCCGGTGAACAATCCTCTTCAAGTGTAGATAGCTCAGACTGCGTATCAAAATGCATGAGATCCCTTTTTGTTAATAAAACAGATGGTATAAAGAAAAGATAATTCGGTTAAAATGCGTCAATTGGAGCTCACCCTCTGGCAAGATCTAGAGCTAGCTTTATAACAGTCTTGAATGGAAGCTTCTTCCTCCTATTTCTGTAAAGGAAATTCTTCAGGTTCCCTCCAGAAACGAATTCCACGACCACACAGCAAGCTCTAGAAGGAACGTGACTATGCCCATGCCTTAGTGGATTGTTTTCAGGAATTTTCAGGTCGGAAGTTCCCATTGAAGCTCCAATAAACTGCATCAAAGAACAGACCACTTAAAAACTACATATTCTTAAAAGGGAAAAAAAGGTAGTGAATGAGCCAGGTTAAGAAGTAGAAATTTACCAGCTGTTCCGTGTAAGGATAATAGAATTGAGAGCCATTTAATATTGTTAATTTATGAATAAATGTAAAACAAAATGGTGGAGAGATCTGAGTTTATACTTTGGTAACATTAGGGTGGTCCAGCTTGTGCCAGACACCAACTTCTTGCCGGAATGATGCCCGCAAAGCAGCAGTTTCAGCGGCTGTTGTGACACCATCTTCTCCCCAGTCTAACAACTTCACTGCCATGTTTGAAATGACAGCAGCAGTAAGAAAGTGAATGGACACATCAAGGTTCTTCTACATATAAAGACTAAGCTGATAATGAAAGTTGTACCCCAAAAATAATACTAGATAACTTCAGATAGAGCCATATAAATGACTTCTCTCTGAAGCAAGTTGCCATTGTAACCAAGAATCAAACTGACAAGTCCCACAATAATCATCCCGTTGTTTAGTGGCAACTCTGGAGATATTTATATTCAAAAGTCCTACCAGATGTTACAATAAGTAGATGAGTGTAGAGCCTTCGATTAGATTACTGGACCACAGAAATCAAATTGCCCAAATTATAATCTGTTCATGAGCAAACTTCTTCCATGGTTCCTTTCTTCTTTCAGCAATTTATAAGATTCACCACAAATTCTAACTAGTTCCTGTCTTTAATCAAGCCCAAACATATTAATCGTCCATTCAAAATCCTGCTTTCCACGTTATTGCCATTCAGTAACCAATCGAGAGCCAAGAAAACAAAAGCGAAACCCAAAATTCATCGAGAAAAACATGTAAATCAGCATAGAAATCAAACATTAATACTTGTATGGATAAAACTGGTGGAGAGATTACCGGCAACATCTTGGTCATCGTAGGTTCCCCTATAGACAATTCCGTAGGTACCAGTAGCCACGGCATATCGTATGTTAAGCTTGGAAAGGTCAATCTCCCACTCCTCTGCGGGCTTCTGGCTCTCAACGTTTCGGGACCAAACCCGACTCAGGTGCTTCTCAAGCTGAATGTCGAGGCTCTTGATGTCAAACTTGTCAGCTCTGACGTACGAGTCCTTGCTGCAGAGGCTCCCAGCAGAAGCCTTTCCATTTGAGGCCACATCGCTGCGCTGCTTCTCCAGTTTCTTGACCCCATCAATTAAATTCACAGGCTTCTTCAAATCCATTTTTTAATAATTTGTTTTTTCAAGGACGGGAATCAATACAAACGTAGCCCCAAGCCAATCCGAAACAGATCAAAACCCAGATATGACACTTTCAATGGAAGATGCTACAGCTGAAGTTCGGATTTTTCATGATCATCCATGAATTTGAAATCCAACCCCTCAACAGAGCAAGTAGGAAAATTTTGTATTATCTTGTGCTCCTAGAAGCTAAGTTATAAACGAGAAGGGTCAATGAGTTCTGATCAAATAAGGAAGAACTTTATACCAGAAGAATCTCCGATGCCTGTATCATCGCTAATCATACGCCTCAATATATTGAAACGGGCCCAAAGATGAGAGAATAATCAAATTCGTCACTTTATAGGGGAAAAAGGCTGACCTTTTGTGGCTCCAAAATCGCAGAATCAGAGTGGACCAATCAAATGGTGTCTGCTCTCAATTTCGATTAAAATAATGGAGTCAAATCCCTTTTTTTTCCCCCCAAGACCAACGCCAGTGACACAGAATATATCCCGAAGAATTTCAGCGGCGCGGAAGTTTCAAAACCGCGGGGGCAGATGAAAACCCACGGGGAGAGATAAATAGAGGGGCGTGAAATTTGACTTTGAATGCTATGCCAACATGTAGAGTCTGAAAGGGGTCGACGCTTGAGATATTCAGAGCAAAGACCCGACAGACAACACCGTTGTCATCAGCTTGACTCGGCTCCGATCCAACCGACCCAGAGGCATGGGAGGAAGCAGAGGAGAAGGGAGGAGGCTGAAGGGGCGAGTATAAGACACTCGGAGAGGATGGTTCTCAGGGAGTTTAGGCCCGAGAGGGGGAAGACGGAAACAAGTATATTACGTATCGCGTGGATGGGATTTTTCGCTGGGGAGCCCGAGCGGAAAGGAACGGAGTAGAATGTGAAATATTTGGAGCGAGAAACGGAAACATAATTTGCATTTAAGGACAGTATTTTTACCGAACCAGTCCGTCCAAATTAGATTATTTATTTGGATTTATTATGTTTATGGATGATTGATGGTGCTAAAAAAGAATAAAATTCTTGATTCTAATCAGAAAATAAAAATAGAAGATATTATGTTTTTTTTTAAAAGTAATAGAGGGGATTCACATAATCACTTTTTTTCCCCCCAAATCTCGAGTGCCAAAATTGATATAAGCTTGCTTGATAAATGCAAAACATTTGATTTAATAAGTTGTGTCACCGTCCACCATTTTTTCAGTTAGAACGAGGACTCAGTCGGCGAGTGAGTTCAAAGGTAATATTATTCCCGGTACTCCGATTAGCACATATTTGCAATTTAGCCCGTTCGTTCCCAGTGAGGGAGAGATGGAAGATGGATAGATGAATGGGGATACGCTATCGGTGGTCACCATTGCCTTGGCGACATCGGATGTTATCGGCAATCTCACCTGAGTACGATGGTTAAAGCACGATCCATCACCGCCGCCCATATCCCCCTTTCTCTTCAGATAGTGAGAATGAGGGGGATGCTGGACTGTCTCATGGCGATGGCGCCGATTCCCATTCGTGAATCGATTCCATGCGGTCTGAGCGGACATCATGTCAGCATGGTTGGGAATCCACCTATTTGCTGGGGATATGAAATGATCCCTCCTCCTCCTTCTTCTTCCTTTTTTCTTAAAATATATATTTTTTATTTTCCCAAAACATTTCGGTACATAAAATTTTTATAATCTGAGATGATTTGGCCCAAAGTTGTTATTTAAAAATAAACAAAAAAACAAAACTTGTGCCATTAGAATATCAAAGGGCCGAAAATTTTGGGCACCTAAACTTTTTCCTTCAACGGAACAACTTTCACTTTTATATCAAGTATTATTTTTTTTAATTTTGAATTATTAAATGTTATTTTTAAATTTAACTAAATAGGAATTTGAGTGATCTACATGTCCAAATTAATACGGGTACATCATTATATTAAATTATATATTTTTTAAATCAAGTTAATGTGTTTCCCTTAAAAAAAGTCAACTTTTTAATTAGAAAAAAGAACACCTTTAGTCCAAACTTTTTATTATTTTATTATTTTCATTCTAAACTTTTTTTTTAATAATGATGGATTTCGTAGTCAACCTTTTCAAGTTGATATACATTTGATCCTTCCATTAGTAACTCCATCCAAACTTTCTTACTGCAATCTTCCACTAATAGGAACTTGCCACGTGTTTGATGAGTCATTTAAAAATATGACTCGCCAAACTGATAAAAATCAAACCAGTTTTACGTGAACCAAACCAAACCAAACCATATTATTTTAGTAAGCCAAAAGCATCGGTCTTCTTTGCAACTCTTCCGTGTTTGTTCTTTGTTCCACGATCCCCGATGTCCATTTCTCACCGATTTCTTCTTCTCATTTTGTTTCTCTTCATCTGACCTTTCAATTCGGTGAAGCCCACGTCTTGATTTTGGAAGCAAACGTTAGGTTTGCGAAGCTGATGATACTACCGCTCGTTTACAGAGGTAAAAAATTTGGGTCTCCTGGGATTAAAGTGCGGGATTTGCTGCTTTTGCATGAGATTAAGATTCTGTAGTTTTACAAATTATTGGAATGTGATTGAGTTGATTTGGTTGTGATGGGTTTAATCTTGGTATGAAGGGGCTGAGGACGAAGAAAAGAAAGAAAAAGAAGAGCAGGAGCTGGGTGAAAGACACAGGAAGGCATATCTAAGTACATGACAAAGCACAAGCAGTCAAGGAGTTGCTTATCTCTTGTAGCTAGCTAGGAGGACTTGGACAGTCGATGAATTTATTACGTAGGACTCCTGGAAGAGGTAGGTGGGTGGTGATCGATAAGAGCCTCTCTTCTTCGAACCATCCCCTTGAAAGGTTGATTTTGGTAAGTATGATAAATGGCTGAACGATAAACGAGACATCTGCAAACCCCTCTTTAGGTGTCCCTCATGTATGAATGAATATGTTTCTCTCAGTCCATGGATAATTTGACTTCTTGATTTGCTCCTTGTGAATCAAAGACCGGACTTTGGTTCGTGTCTCCTATGATGCCTAGTGTTACTATTATTAATTTGTTCTAGAATAGTCTTTCTATATAGTCTGTATTGGTATTTTCATCGTATGATCATCAGATAATTGTTCTCTCAGTCATGTTTATTTAAGATAGTTTTCAGTTGACTGTTAATTTGTAGGAGCATTTGCTCCCCATGAGTGAAGCTCAACTTTGTAACATCGATTCGTGGTGAAGATGATGAGGTCACCCTAGATCTATTTGTACATATATAGATCAAGCATAATCATGTTGACTATTTTTTGGTTTTAAGTGTTACTATTCGATAATAATTGTTTACAGCAATGCCCAGTAAGTACGCCGAGTTGAAATTAAAGAGTAACACTCGAGGCTAAATGGAAAGATTGATTCACTTTATAGAATGATAAGAAGAAGAAAATCCTGAAGGAAGACATGGATCCTACCCTGCCGATCAAGAGGGTTCACAACACCAAGGAAATAGTCTCCATAAGACAGCCTATTTGATCTTGTGGTTGATCTGTTCAAGCATAATTATACATAAAATATTCATATCGAATAAAGTAATGCTAATTAGGAGATCATAATGGAAGGATAGTTCATCTTTTCAAGAATTTAGGCGAGCGAGAAAATATACCTATTTCCTCTCCTTTAATCTATGAGGTGCTAGGATGGACAACTAATTGATCTTTTAGATTGATGAGAATTGTCAACAAAATCATGTCTTGCATTAAAACGATCCTTCTGAAAGGCCAATCTCTCGGCTCCTCTCATTACTTGATCCACCTCCTCTTGCTCTCCCTACGAAATTGAAGAGGAACAAGATATTAATAGAAATAACAAGTTTATATTTCCTCTATTCTAATATTGGAACCATCCCCACAGTTTCTTCTATACAAGGTCATCGGATGACCTGATCTCGTTCTTAGATGCTTACTGCAGAATTGGCTCATCTTTTATGCATCAGGAAATGGCCAACTCAGTTTATTTCAAAACAATCAAAATTCATAAATTGAGTTAAATGAAGTGTTCCGACTCAAAAGTGTGGAGTGTACCAGCATATTTTAACCCAAAACATTCACTATTTGCACTTAAATTGGTGAACCTATTCCTGTTTAAAAATATCAAATGATCCTATCAAAAACTTCCAAGGTAGTTCCAATATCTTCTATGTTGTCCCATCAAAAAGGAATTGTCAGATCTGTACATCAATCAAATGATCTCCTAAATCTAGCTTCTCTTAAGTATTCCTTGTATCTTTATCAAACTTACGAATATGTAACTCTTACATTCCAAACAAGGTTGTCGGTTTCCATATCACAAAATATGTCACAACCAATTTCTTTCTTGCCTCCACCACAACCCTTAGTCTGATTCAGTCCTCTTAATTGACCCATGCTACTTTGACCTTTGCATTTCGAACCACGCTTGCTTGACCCATCCATTACCTGTAATTGGACATTATAATTACAATAATAATAATTATTACAATTAGAATAAAAGAACATATCATGCTAAAAGCTCATGAACTTACATTTTTACAACTCTTAATGTTATGCCCTATTCCCTTGCAACTACTACATCTCATTGTGATACCAACTCTTGACATCCTCCTTGCTTGTAGTTGCAATTAACCCTCCTCTCCTTTTCATTTTAGCTTAGGTCTACCTGGCATAATTCTTGGAGGAGGAGGAGGAGGAGGACTAATCTTGCCTAAACCAGCCTTAAGCCATAGTAATGGACCTATCACAATATATGTTATAAAATGCATATATCTTAAATAGTAAGAGAATAAGAGCTAAGAATCAAATATAATAAAACTGAAAATAGGGAAAATAGGGACCGACTATTAACAGGTTCTAAAAAGCATGTATAAGCCTTCATGTAAGTTTCTTTCTTGTACCAATGACTTAAATAAGGTTTAGGTTCTTCTTTTCTATGATAAGTGGCACAAAAAGTGTGAGAGCAAGGAACCCCCGAGATATCTCATGCCTTATAAGGATAACTTTTATGACCCACATTCACAACAAACCTATCAATGCCACACCTTACTTCAGATCCATCACTTCCATTCCAATCAATATGACAAAATGCACTTTCTTCTTTTGCCCAATCCAACTTTATGATTATTCTAGGGCAATATTCACCCCCATCTCGAACCTAGTTTATTGTTCTATTCAATTATGATCAGTATTATCTTCATCCTGATCTCATCCAACATATTCATTATTGATCGATGTCTTGCATCAAGAATCCACCCATTAAAGGTTTCTGAGTGACATTATTATCAACCATATTACATTTGGTTTCAGTGCTAAAGTATGCTTTGCACTAATAACAAGGAGGGGTTGGAAGCAAATCTTTAGCTTCTTCTTGTTATTTGCTCCAAATCTTTTAAAGCCTTCTCGAAATGTTGGGTTGTGGTTGATCTTGTACATCGCCACAAATTTTATTTGTTGTGATTTGAGCTTGTGTTTCTTTCGCCAATTAGCATATATATGTCATGTGCACATTCTCTATGCTCAACCAATGGAAGGATGTCATCAATTGCACAAACAAGACCCTGTATGGATTTAAGGAAATAAAGAGAATCAATGAACTGAATCATAAAATTCAATAAAAACAGTTGCAACTTTCAACTAAGAGTAAATGAATTTTCAAGCAGAGAGTACATGCAATTTGGAGGTGGTTCTAACAAATTAAATTTAACTAAATTCAATAAAACTCTTGCACAGGTGTTTATATCAATTTGTTGTGATACAATATATATTAAATGAATAATATTCGCATAAATTACAAGGCTCACAATGTCATACATTTTATTGATTACTCATGATACTCCATCCATATCCATTGCCCATTGTTAGATCTGGCTTTAAATTAGTCACAAACCAAGTCTATGAGTTGGTGGACTCTACCTCTACTACCATCCAAGCAATATGATACATTTGGTTGTCTGCATCCTTTCCAACGGTTGATAGAAGTTCTCCTTTGCATGGCCCTTTCAAAAAACAACCATCTAATCTAATTATTCTTCTGCACACATTTAGGAAACCCTATCTACAATCATCAAGACAAACGTAAAACCTCTTGAATTGAGGAATTTTCATATGCGGACTCCTATGAACATGTACAAAAGTGGGGCTTCCCTTGTTAGACCTCTAAAGTTGTTCAGCATAGTCCCACAACCTATTGTATCCATCCCTGGGTAAATTATACAGTTGGTACAAAACGTTTTGACAATATAACACTTTGGTACAAAATGTTTAAAATGTAACTCGGTGATACATTTTCTTTCAAACATGTAACACTTTAGTACATTCCGTTATTTTTTTATTAACGCCGTTAATTTTTGATGACGTGTACTGTCTACGTGGCATTCCTTGATGACGTGACTTCATATTTTAAATACGTGAATTGCCACGTGGCACATGGTGGGACCCACTATTTTTTTTATTTATTTCTCTCTCCGCACCTCTCTCTCTCTCTCCCTTTCTCTCACTCAGCTCTCTCTCCCGCTCTCTCTCTCGCTCGACTCTCTCTCCCTCTCCCTCTCTCACTCGGCTCTCTCTCCCTCTCTCTCTCTCTCTCAGCTCTCTCTCCCTCTCTCTCGCTCGCACGATCGACTCTCTCTCTTGCTCGGCTCTCTCTCTCTCTTTCTCTGTCTCGGCTCTCTCTCCCTCTTTCTCTCTCTCTCGGTTCTCTCTCTTTCTCTCTCTCTCGGAGAGCCGAGCAACAGAGAAAGAGAGGGAGAGAGAGCCGAGAGAGAGAGAAAGAGGGAGAGATAGAGGGAGAGGGAGAGAGAGCCGAGAGAGAGAAAGAGAGAGAGATTCGAGTGTGCGAGCGAGAGAGAGGGAGAGAGAGGGAGAGGGAGAGGGAAGAGAGTTGAGAGAGAGAGGGAGACGGAGAGAGAGCCGAGAGAGAGAGAAAGAGAGAGAGAGCCGAGAGAAAGAGAGGGAGAGAGAGCCGAGAGAGAGAAAGAGAGCCGAGCAAGAGAGAGAGGGAGAGAGAGTTGAGAGAAGAGAGAGAGGGAGGGAGAGAGAGCCGAGCGAGAGAGGGAGAGGGAGAGAGAGTCGAGCGAGATAGAGAGCGGGAGAGAGAGCCGAGTGAGAGAAAGGGAGAGAGAGAGCCGAGAGAGAGAGAGGTGCGGAGAGAGAAATGAATAAAAAAATAGTGGGTCCCACCATGTGCCACGTGACAATCCACATATTTAAAATATGAAGCCACGTTATCAAGGAATGCCACGTAGACAATACACGTCATCAAAAATTAACGGAATGTACTAAAATGTTACATGTTTGAAAGAAAATGTATCACCGTATTATATTTTAAACATTTTGTACCAAAGTATTACATTGTCAAAACGTTTTGTACCAACTGTGTAATTTACCCATCCATCCCTATATGAACCTTCCATTTGCTCTTTCACTTTGGCCTTTGCCCTTTTGCATTGACTAATTAAAACTTCAACTCGAAGATCGTCTTTTACAAGCTCTTTCAACTCTTCAACTTCATAGACAGTGCAATTTTAATTTTACAATAATAGTATTTTGCAACAAATCCAGAAATCACCAACTTCTTTCAGTTTTCGGCGCTGCCTGTATGTCTTGGCTCATAAGTCTTAACCTGACAATATGACCTACTCTTATGGTAATTTACATTATCTGTACCTAAGAAGCTCCCATAGTCACTCAATTCCCAATATTCTAAACCATCACCATCTACAACAGTTTTGTTACATCCTCCTCATCATGCATTCTCTCAACATGCACCAAGCTTCCTAAACGATTAGCTCCTAATTCTATAGCTTTGTCATCACCTGATCCTAAAATCTCTTCTCTGCTTCTCATTTGAGTTGCTATCAAATCCTTCCCAGCCGCTTGCACTTCCTCATTATCCTCATCACTAGAGATGTTAAATGGGTTGGTTTGGTCAGGAACCGACTTGTCAAAACCGGTAACCAGCCTAGTCCACCCCCAAACTGCTTGTAACCGCTCTTATTGGGTTGAGGAACGATTACGGACCAAGTCCAAGAAATAGGCCCGTTGAACTAGAATGGCCCAGTACGTTTTCTCATTGAACCAGTTTGAAACTGGCCCAAAACCATAACTAGCTCGAAACCATTACAAAATTGGTCTAAACTACCAAAAAACTGCAAATCAACGGTCATATTTTATCGATCCAATTTAAAATTTTAAAAAATAAAAAAATATTCATTTTAAATAATTAGAAGAAAAAAAAGATAAACAGTTCACTTATGAATGGTTCTAAGTCGATTCATGTTTTTTTGAATCGTAGCCCATAACTAGACCAGGTTGCTAATAATAATGGGTTGAACTTTACTCGGGCCAAATAATTTTATGCCCATTTTAAACCAACTAGAACCACTTATTTAACACTTCTACACATCACTCAAATATCCATCGTTTAGTATGCTAACAAATTCTCCGTCATCCTCAAAATCAATGTCACGTGCAACATGTCGTTCAATCCAGTAATGTGTATGTTTTGCTCTTGACTCATTCAAATAATTTCCTTCAATGGTATTCCATTTCACAATGCCTCCCACATGTTTAGCATTCCCATCAATAACTCCATCCCTTATAAGTATAGGTATCATATCTAATATTGTTTGATCATCATAAAGCACCCTAAGATCGCCCAAACGAAGGGGTACCTCTGGTATTCTACACTAAAGTTCACTACTTTTAGGATATCTTAATGACTTTGTTAGTAAGTAAAAAAGAAAGGGAGATACAATCAATATAAAATTCAAACACATAATGAATGGAGCCCACGGCACATGGCAAGTTTGGAGGATTGCCAGTGAAGGCCCCATCGACATGGAGCCTCAGTATTACTTTACTCCCATTACAGCTACAAGGACAATAAAAATAGCATACATGTATTATTATAATGCCACAACAAGAAGAGGTCACCAACACATAAAATAGTGAACGAAAAGACAACATATTTAAATGCAATATAAAGAGAGAGGCTTCCAATATGAACATGACCTGCAGAGCCCATGTGCCCAGAATCCTGGCGCACTCACACTTTGTCACGTACTTAGACACTTGTCTTTCACCCGGTTCTGCTCCTCTTTTTCTTTTCTGACATTCAACCTCAGGCCCTTCATACCAAGATTAGACCCATGACAACAAATCAACTCAATTATATTTCAATCATTTGTAAAAACTACATAATCTTAATTTCATGCACAAATCAGCAAATCCCACACCATAGTCTCAAGAAACCCTAATTTGTTTTACCTCTGCAAACATGTGGTAGGATCGTCAACTTCGTGAACCCAATGTTTGCGTCCAAAATCGGGACGTGGGCTTCATTGACTTCATTGAATTGAAAGGTCAGATGAAGAGAAACAAACCGAGAAGAAGAAATCGGTGAGTAATAGAGACCGGCAATTGTGGAGCAAAAAAACAAGCATGTAAGAGTTACAAGAAAGAACGATGCTTTTGGATTACTAAAATAATATGGTTTAGTTCGATTCATACAAAACCGGTTCAACGTACATGATAAGGTTGTGCATACTTTTTTTTTTTATCAGTAAGCAAAATACTCATTCAAAAACTGCATGGGAGCTCTCAACCCCTCCAAAAAATACAGATTAAAGGTCTCAGTCTTCTTCTCCCATTGGGATAGAGCATGAGCATATAAGTTCTCCCGTCTTGCAATCCGCCCACACGACCAGTATTCAAAAAATACAGAGATATCAAAAAAGACTGACAGTAAATTTCGACAATCTCAGCTTGGTTCGTGTCAACTATTTACAAAGTTTACAACTGAAATGGAATCAGAGTACAATTTAATGCATGCCCATCCTTTGGAGCGAGCTACTTGCATGGTGGTGACCGAGGCTTCAAGCTTAGCTTGCTGGGGTAGTGGGTGTAACACCTCTAATACCAAGATAGGATCCTTTTTCCTTCCACAGTCCCTGCAATAGGTTGTGCATACTTAAACCCTATAAAGGTGCATTCATTTTATCGGAAAGGGGTGCATTCAGATTATGTGCAGAGGCTCTTGTCAGAGACATAGAATTGTGCGCCTTGGTGGCCTTCAGCAGAAACCTTAGAAACATCACTTGCGTAGAGAAGTAACTATATGTGCAAGAAGCCTCCGAGTTGCAACCCGAAGCCTTCACTCCTCGATCAGCAATGTCGTCTTCTTCATCTGCTGTGACGAGGTCTTTCTTTCCGATTCCGGCCTCTGTTTACAGAAGCAGCAGCAGCACCTCCACCTCAACTGGAGCCCTCCTCTCGCATGGCCTCCCGCGGCATGCTGCTTTCTCCTTTCAGTTGCCATTTCCTCGGAGCTTGCAGTCGAGGAGGAAGGCCGGGTTGGCCGTCCGTGCGAAACTCGGCGAGAAGACCCCTTTGGTGTACCGGAAGCTCGGCGACTCCGACCTCGAAATAAGCGAGATTACCTTCGGGACGGTGGGATATAGTCTCTGAAATACCGTCATGGTGTTCCTCTGATGATTCTTAGCTTCTTACGAAAATATGCTGTCGTTCATTATCCATTTCGGTGCTTGGAAGATTCTTGCTGTTGGGTTGAAGTTTGTGTTCAAATTGTTCCGTAGGTTTTTGTCTTGGATGTCTTTATCAATCTTGTGAAACGAAATGTTTTTCGAAAATGGAACCTGACTTCGCATATTCACAGTTGGGTGGTTCTTGCCAATCATGTGTGGTAAAATTGAAGCAAATGATAGTACAGTCTACAAACATAGCATGTCAATAGTGGTTCACAGCTCGCTAAACACAAGAAGATGATTGTTTCTCACCCACCCTGTTGTCTCTCTTGCATAAGGATCATTAGAGATTGTTTCAAGTGTTAGTTGCAAGCCTAATTCAAAATTTGTGCGGTTCTTTCATATTGTTCGTCTGCTTCCTGTAAAAACCAACATAATACAGTAAGTGCACTTAGTCTATCTAGTTAGGATTATGGAAACGGATGGGACTGCTGGTTCTCGTTTCTCATTGCAATATCAGTGCTTGCTTGAGTTTATGGTCAGAATTGTCTATCTTTCAATGAGGCTATCTGTTTTGTTTTTCAGATGACATTTGGACAGCAAAATACAGAAAAAGAAGCCCATGACATGCTTAGTTATGCATTTGAGCGTGGCATAAATATTCTTGACACTGCCGAGGCTGTAAGTATATATCATCAATTACTATACATACCTTCCACCAGAGAATTGTTGCAGTTCCTTGCCCTTAAAAATGGAATCCTGGACAGCATCACTCATGTCATTCTCCATAGAACTAAATCACACTAACTGAATGCAATTTTCCTTACAAGAAATGGAAGAGCATTTATTTAACCATTTTTTGGCTGAAGTTTTCAAAAAGAACACAGAGAAATATTGTAAGAACTACTTCTTAAATCATCAATGTTCGGAACAAGTGGAAACTTTTATGAAACATGGAGGAGGAACCAAATTCAAAAATGAAAATGTTTAACGGCATTTCAAATTACATTAATTCTATATTTCTTCTCCAGTACCCAATTCCTATGAGGAAGGAAACAATGGGAAGAACAAACCTTTATGTGGGCAGCTGGCTTAAATCTCGGCCACGAGATAAGGTACTTGGGTTCAGCTGATAAGCATTTTGCTCTCTTCAGCCTCTGATTATACGCTGTGCATTTATTTCCCTGAACATGTATTCATTGAGAAAAGCATATAAATTAGAAAAAGTGCCACTACTTTCGTACTCAAAATGAAATTTTGCTAGTATAGAATTGCTCTATGCTGTGGAAAGATCATATAAGTTGGCAGTCACTCTATGAACAAGTTATGAACGAAACTTCATATCTGATGCAGCACAAATACTACTCGCTTGAGAATAGGAGCTGAAATCTTTACTGAGAGCTAAATATACAAAATAATATCTTGTTATTCCTTTCAAGAATGTTACAACCACACTGAAGAAAATTTCTTAGTTGGTGACATGAGAAGAGGTTAGGAAAGCAGAAGGTGTTTTAGAGTAACTTTTTAAGCCTTTAATCAATGAAATAATTTATTCTAGTTGTATTTCAGCATCATCAATGGCCAGAAGTACTTGGTTTTTGCTTCTTCATGTTATAGAGCAAAGTGCAAGGTGGATTTGAAAAATTGACATCTTCAGAGGATATAGTAGAATTATACAGACCTTATCATAAATGGATCCTTCAAATTATTCGTCAGTCACATCCTCTGAAAGAATTGTTTTACCTCAAAAACTGCCAACTAATCCAGAAAAGAAATTTAATACCTCATTCTGAATATCTTCCTGTGAAGACTGCAAGCAATTTAATGGCATATCTGATATGCATATTGCTATCAGTTGGGGATATATCAGCATTTGATATGCTGATAATAGGTTGTACTGAAAAAGCAAATGCTTAAAACTTTTGCTTCTAGTTCTCTCATTTGTGACAGTTAAATTTCCTGTTTGTAAAAGAATTTGCGTTATTTGGTTCTTTTATAAATTATAGTGATTTTGTCTTTGAATGTCAATGTCATTGTTGGTTGTTAATTTTGTTATATTCTTGGACTTAAAGATTGCTACCCAAACTGACGTAACTTGAAAGGATAAGCTATAATTTGGTAGATTTTGATATTGGGTCTAGGTCATTGTGGCAACAAAAGTCTGTGGTTATACGGAAGGAAGAAGTTATATGCGTGACAACATCGAAGTCTTGCGTGTTGATGCTCCTAACATCAGGGAGAGTGTAGAAAAGAGCCTTAAGCGCCTCAGAACTGATTATGTAGATTTGCTTCAAATTCATTGGTAATTTTTCTAATCTTCAATCAAGGCAGTAGAAGAACACTCTGCTGGGTTTTTCATTTGTTTTCATCTTTTCCCCTTTTCTCTCTTCCGCACGAGATTGAAGATCCCAATGAAGAACTTTTATACTTCACCTTGTCTATTGCACTGCTGTAGACATCAAAGGCCATCCATGGGGACAACCTAAAATTTAACCTGTGTCTTACCAAACCATGTAATTTCAGGCCAGACCGTTATGTTCCAATTTTTGGTGAATTTTCATATGACTATGCAAAGTGGAGACCAAGCATAACTTTCGTGGAACAGCTGGAAGCCCTTAAAGAAGTTATTGATCAAGGAAAGGTTTGTGAGACCTTCTTTATGGCCTTCTCATGAATCTGTGAGAAAGTTTTTCATGTGGCATATAGCAGCAAGAAAGTTCCATTTATCTTCCTTCTGCAGACGTTCAACTTTCTCTTTCTTTCTTTCTTTTTTCTTTTCTGATAAATAATTTCAACTTTCTTATTTGAAGAACATGAGATATGCTCTTTCAGAATAGTTGTATTTAAGGACAACTTTGTCAGGGATGACATTAAATGCTGTTGAATTCAATGACAGGTACGGTATATTGGTGTTTCCAATGAGACTTCGTATGGAGTTATGGAGTTTGTTCACGCGGCTAACACTCTGGGCCTTCCAAAGATTGTTAGCATACAGAATAGCTACAGTTTGCTTGTTCGATGTCGCTTTGAAGGTATCATTTATCAAAAGATAATTAGATTACAGTACAACTACCGTTTTATCCCTTTTCTGTTCATGGTCGACCTTGAGGGGTATAACTTCTGCTTAGGTTTGCAGCCAGTAGAAATTACGGAATCAATTAGGCACTAGAAAAGATGAAGCTGCATACATGCATTTGAGAACTGAATCAGGCATCGGCCAGCCATTCTATGGTAACAGGTCCAACTGGGGTCTAATGGACTCGAGACTGCAAGTACAGTTCTATCCATAAAATAGTCAATAAGAAAGTAAATTGAGAAAATTTTAGTGAAACCCTGTTGGCTCTCTATTTGCCCATCTGATTCTAGGATAAAAAGAAAAGAAAAAACAGCATGCATGCATGGATCAACTAAAAAGATGTAAATTCATTGTTGTTCATGTTTCGACTACAGCTGATCTTGCCGAGGTTTGCCACCCGAACCATTGCAACGTTGGTCTACTCGCTTATTCTCCACTTGCTGGGGGGGCATTGAGTGGGAAGTACTTGGACGTTAACTCCGAGGCTGCCAAGAAGGGAAGACTGAACCTGTTTCTAGGCTACATGGAGAGATATAACAAGTCATATGCCAAGGTATGTTGGTTTATTATGAAATGGTGGTAAAGACCATTATCTTGTCGAACTGATTGCGTGCAGGACTTGACATTTGCAATGTTCGATCTATAGAGGGTAGGAGCAGCTTTAGCATGTTGCTTCACTGCAATGCACATAAATAATGTGGCCCTGTTGTGCGATGACATGTTGCTCTTATGGTGCTCGATTTGGCGGAAGTTTGTGTGAGATGATTGAACCCTGGAAATGTGAATAGGAGTAATTTGAGAATTATGGTTTAACTCTTCAATCCCGGCCCATTTTTATGGGGCACCCTGTCATCATTTTCTTTGGGATGAAAAGCATTATGAACTAAAAGGAGTGTCCTTTTTACCAGGTGGCTACGTTGAAATATCTTGAGGTAGCCAAGAAACACGGGCTAACCCCCGTTCAGCTTGCACTTGCATTCGCAAGGGACCGGCCATTCATGACGAGTTCCATAATTGGTGCAACTTCCGTCGAGCAATTGAAGGAAGATATTGATGCTTTTCTGACTGTAGAGCGGCCTCTCCCACAAGAAGTTATGACCGATATCGAGGATACCTTCAAGAAATACAGAGACCCAGCTGTCCTCTAAGGATTTTGTCTACCAATATCGATTGATTTCCCCATTTTGTCATTTGAAAATACTTTCCGACATTTTTTCGTGCTCTGGAAAGGCAGCAGTTTGTTCCTCTTAGCATTCCTCCGCTGCATTTATCTTGTTGATGGTAATCTACTGGAAATCTCTCAGGGTCCCTTGAAGAGATTCGTATGGACAACTCCTCTACCACTGAGCAAGTAGCTGAGCTTTAGCGTTGTTTGGGATTTGAGAATTCAAAAAACGTAAACAAGACACACAACCGGATTTGCTGGAATTCCATCGGCAGGTAGACAGAATTATCAATCGATACAGCAGAATTGGAAAAGCGCAGCAGCCATAACTTCTAAGTGTCTGTAAAAGGGCAGACGTAACTGCATTTAACTGACTGTCGAGGAATGGTACTCTATGACCATGACTGGGTCGCACTTTCACGGACAAAGAAAGATCTCTGCTTCTCCCTCCTCCATGGAGAAATCAGAGCCGCTGATCTTGCTGAAGAGGCGGCGTCAAACAGATGATTGGCAGAAGATCTGCTCAGCCTCCGATTCTCTACCAGCCGTTCATGCAATGCAAAAGTCGTTTGGGATACCGACCATTCGTTCTTAGCAGCCGGAAAGTGACGGCTTCTTTTGATGACCGGGAATGCTTTTGGATTTCTAGGGACATTAGTACCTACACACATAGGTTAGGGACTTTTAGCTTGTCTTTGGAGGATTATGATTTGCAAATTTGAAATAACCACTCATAAGTGCTGCTAATGAATCATGTTGAAACATGATCATATTACTAAAGATCCACATTATTCATAGATATAACCCCTCCTGATAAATCAAGTTTGCAGTAAATAAAATTCTCATAATCCTTTGCTGATTTAGTATAATTATTTTACCAGAACTCAGTAGATTTAAATATAAGTTATATTTATCGTACATAATTACCTTATTAAATGAAGGTCTCTCAAGTTAAGAATTCAATGGCATAAAAGACTATCGAACTTAGAAACGGAAAGGATGTCTGAGAAACCAAATCAATCAAAATAAATCTAAATGGATATCAAGTAGTTCATCCATCAACGACCTAATTGTACAAAATTGTCTCCTCTTTTCAGCTCAGCTAAAGCCCATGATCTCTAAATTGTTAATGTTCACGGGAAAAAAAAAATCCTGATAAGCGCTAATGTAAGCAAGAGACGATGGAGAAACCTCGTTACTTTCTAAGCTCCAATAACCTCGGCGGTTCCTTCTGCCATTGTTTCATCAGCAGGTATCTCCACCTTCACACCGACATCTTCGGAATAATCACCATGGACCTGCAGCACATACATAAGTGTAGCTCTAAATCTTTTGTAGTTGTCGACTTTGAGAAGCACCATATGTTGAGGGAATGAAAGGCATACCTCCATCAATTTTCCGAGATCAAACTTGGGAGCTTTCAAATTTTTGACTTTGAGGATGTACACATTCTGGAGGGGGTAGATTCCCAACGTTGCTTTCTCAATTTCCTTGCCAATGGACTCGGGCATGAACTTTCTCACTAATTCCTTCAGGTGACAAGATGTTGCCTGATTCACCATTATCTCCCTCATCTTCCGGCGAATCTGGAACAAATCAAGTGGCATAAATTCATAATGAACATCTAAATCCATCCATATGGAAAAGAACCCGTCAATAAATTTAAGCCAAATAAGACTGGCAGCAATCTGCAGGCAATCCGACCGTTGCTCTTGGAAATCTAGAGGTTTCATTGACCTTAAGTTTCGGAAATGTCAACATCACTATTGGATTCTCAAGGATTCAAAAATTTTCAATAAATTCCAGACTCAGCCATGTGAAACCAAAGATTACCTGTCTAATCTGGCTGGACTGAGCATAACAGGCCCTCTTAACTTACCTAGGACACCTCTTGGTGAAGCCAATGCAGAACATCCTCAGAGTGTAGTTATCTGTTGTCTTCACATCAACATGAGCTTCAATCGATGTTTGCCATGTCCTCACCAGATACCTCAGCATATCAGTAGTAAAATCCATGCCCTGTACATTTACAGACTGCACATGAGTTTATGTTTCCATATCAAAGAAGATCAATTAATGACATGGTCAAATTGAACTTAAATCTTACCCAGAAATTAGTCAGGACATTCCTTCCCTGGACATCTTCAGCTCTCAAGCGGATCTTCCTATATGCATCATCCTCATCTCCCTGTAGGTCAGCTAGGGAAATCTCGAATACTCTGTGCTTACGTCCTTCTGAAGCAATCTATCAGATGGCAGCCCCAACAGATAGGACGGAGAGGAGTGTTAAAAAGCAGACGTTCACATATTCAAAATCCACATTTAATCCATGTCCAGACAAAATAGCATCCGAATGATGCAAAATTAAGGCTTCATCACAATCAACTAGGCCGTGCTCTTGCAAGGACCTAAATTATTTTTTCTGTTATTCATGATTTACTTATTTTATGACAGGAGGTAGTCACTCACCAAATCTTACCATTACAGCAATCAGTATCAATTTTATGCACAGCCACCACAATTTCCTATTATAAAATAAAATCTGTTTATACCAACAGAGAATAAACTCGAACTGCAGCATCAACAGAAACTAGGCAAGACCGTGTATGTTCATTCACTGAAAGATAACAAATCTCTGAGCCTAACTTATTCCAATTTAATATACCCTCCCGGATTTCATATTATCTAGCATCAATAAGCTTCTTCAATCTGCTAAGAACATTTCATAGATCCAAAATGACTGGATTTGTTGAATACCATTTGTCAACGGAGCAGAATGAAACTGGAAAGTACAATACTTATAGTTCGAGAACAACATGAAGGCCACAATCAGCGTTATCCAGTACCTTAGTGCCCTGAGTACGAGTAACTAGGGTTTTCCCAACGTTCTTAACCGTGAACACACTGACGGGCCTTAATATCGTACCAGTGCTTCTTTGCAAATGGATCTGCTCTGCAAAACAAAACACAGACAGTCAAATCGAAGGCCGAAGAAGTTCCTACAGCAAATAAATTGTAATATGCAATTGAAAATGGCTCAATTGAGGGCTTACGCCTTCTTCTTGCCACCCTTCTTCCCCTTCGAAATCCTCTTGTCCTTCCCGCACCAAACACAACGCTCAACAGATCAGCGCACTTTTCAAAGATAAAAAACAGAAGAGTCGCTGATAGCGCCCAAGGGGGAAGTCGGATGTCGGATGTGCGACGGTGAAGGATGGAAGGCGGAAGCAGAAGGATTAGAAAGGGGAGAACTGATTTTTCATTCACCGTCAACGGTAGCAACAGCTCTGTTTCATACAGACGGTCAGCCGGTTATCCGCCTAACGACTTTAACGACCCCATTTATGCTATTTACAAGACAGTGCCGGTTTTATGGCTCTTTACGCCGCTCCCCTTGTATTCTTCCTATTTGTCTCATTATTGTTCCGGGTCAAACCGATCCGTTCAACATCCATGATTCTGTAAATGCAATAGCACTACACAATGTACAATCATGAACAAACACCGCCTGACTTTAATGGATCTGATATAAGTTTTGGGTAGGTTTAAACCGACTCAAGAAATGCGGCTCCAGAGTCCAGAAATTCGGGCCACGACTTCATAAATTTGAAATCGGGAACCGACCAGCTGTAGAAAGAAACCCAAAAATAAATAAATAAATAAATAAATAAAACTCCGCCGGACAAAGCCACTTTCGCCTTTCCCCCCAACGTCATATGTCCTAACTGAACAGAAGATCCTGCATGTAATATTATAACCCAAAAAAAAAAATTCAACCGAAAACTGCAGTCATGCATTCTTCAAATCCATACTCAGATGCTCGAACTGGCTCGCATTCAGATATCATGGGCCACGAGCAGGGCCGAAGCAGAAGCAACCCGGACTCTGGTCTTCAGGAATCATCCCGCCTCCTCTGCTTGTATCGATGGATTCCAGCATCCTGACCACGTCTTCCATCTCGGGCCGTTTCTACGGTCTTGCGTCCCAGCATTTGCGCATGACTTGGGCCAGGGAACTGGGGCAGCACCGGGGAATCTAAGGCCTCAGGTTCTGTTCGAGAAAAGCAAGTGGAATGAACTGACTGCCTGGTACTTGTGGACCTCAAAGAACACTACTAGGAGCATCTGAAAATAATAATCTTTGTAATCTTCCAGGATAGCATAAGACTAATGGGTTCAACAGGTCAGAGAGAGCACAAACTGGTGGGAAGAAACTAGTCCTAAGAATGAATCGGCTAATATTGCAGATACAGTATTTACATGACGAGGAAGAGGCCTTTGAACTGGTCAGACAGACCCGGTGAATTCTACCTCTAGATTTCCCTTCTCAGTTCGATGATCATTTTATTTTTGTAATGGCTACATTTATCTGGTGATAGATCAAATGAAAGTAAATTAATTAAAGAATAGGAAAACAAAAGTATTGACATTTTTAGGCTCTAGCAAAGATGACTATAGTGGAACATTCAGAACAACCGCATTGCTATTATTAGAAACTCAGATTTTAGTCGAACGATATTAAAATTTTATGTGGTCTGCCTATAAAGGAATTGAGTCTTAGCTAGGCTCTTGCAAGTAGGACTGGCATGACATCGTGCCCTAATTAGCTAGTGAAGGGCTATGTTTGGCGGCATGGGGATAATTAGTTTGAAAGGCATGTGATTATGCTTGTCATTTGCGTAGGAGTGATACATATAGAAAAGGATTTGGTATAACAAAATCACTTTCGAGATAAAATTAAGAGTTATTAAATCTGTTTATTCGTATCAAGATTTGTACCCCTTCTTATTGTACATTTTCTTATATCTCTTAAATTCGTGAATTTTCCTTTATAAGATATGTGTGCGTGTGTTAAAACACAGTCACATGAACAACGAATATTTAGTGTTGGTCATGCCAACACATCATGGAAGATCTATTGTGGCACCAGAAGCCGATGCCCTCGGAGATCCAGACCCAAGGAGCATGCTCCCATCATATGTTTTCATACTAGTAGCGCATGAAACTTCAATCTTGCCACATACTTCGTACGAGTTTTGGACCATCACACCGCTGTGCCTGATGGTTATGCTACCACTTAACCTTATAGGCGAATATGACCCCTAACATCATTTTACGGGCCAATAACAATATTAGGTATGCCATTAGTTAGTTCGATAGTCTGCTGTAAGTCTGCGTTAAAAGCATTCAGTCTGGAAGCCTCTTGTAGACACGTGTCATAAGCCAGGACTGTAAATATTTAACATGGTGTCGAAGTCGAGCGCCTTTGATGTCGTACTGTACAACCCAATATGCAATCATCGTCCTGCCGACACGGTACGTGTGGGGTTTGAGGAAGGGAGTTGAAGGTCAATCCCACGTTGATGGGTGACCCCAGCTTGAGGTGCATACAGGAGAAGGCCTGCAAAGGGAAGAACCACTTCATGAAAACTGGGATGCGGGTGCTTCTCAGGGGGCTCTGTGCAACGTAGAAGATGAAACGATGAGAGGAATATGAAGAAGATATGCGCTTCCATGGCCGTCTGAGAATCTCAACCAGAGGGGACTGAGGAGGAATGGGAGCAACTAATGGGGAGACGAAGGTTTCTTACTGGATAAGATGATGGGAAATGACTTCCACTCTTTTATGTGTTCCTAGCAACTGTGAGCAAGAGAAATATAAGTCAAGTTCGATGACATGTATATATGTAACAGAGTTGTGCCATTGTGTACAGAGTGTCAATGGAAGTAGTCATTTCTTGATCACAGTGTTACTCACCAGGCTAGTAATTTTACAGGATGAAGGAGATAAAAGGGTGGTGTTGCTTCTTTTTGCTCAATGTCTCATAGATTATTATCCAAAAACACTCCGAAGAACATCTAACGAGGTTGTCTTTGTCCGAGGGTATACGTGAGAATTAGAGAATTTCGTAATATCAATTTCATAGATCTTCTCAAGTGGGCAGAAACATACATGGCAAGGTTGTGCATACTTAACCATTATAAAGGTGCATTCAGATTATGTGCAGAGACTCTCGTCAGGGACATAATATGGTGCGCCTTGGTGGCCTTAAGCAGAAACCTTGAACATCATGTGCATAGAGAAAAAACTGTATGTGCTGACGGATGGTTCATTTCATTGGCTATTCATTTTCCTTCTGTAATCCAATTTCTTTTTCTTTTTTTGTTCCCCTTGGCCACCCATCTTCAAGCACTACGGTTGCACAAAAAGAACCGAAAAACTAGATCAAACCATGAACCGAATCTAAAAGATCGGTTTAGAATAAATTGGTTCTCATATAATATAATTTTTTTAAGGTGAAGCGTATGATTAATTATTAAATTCGAATGTTTCAATGGATTAGTTCGAACGGTTGAATCATATTTAAAAAAATATATAATAAAATATAAATATATTTAAAAATTTACTACCGTGGGCGTGGTAGAGTGGTTCGGTACTCATCATCCTAATGGGAGGACTCGAGTTCGAGCCCCATCTGCAGCGGGGAACTCTTAGTCCTTAAATGAGCCAACTCGGGACGATCCAGATTAGTCAGCTTGACAAATTCCAACTGGATACCAGCGATTTATACCAAAAAATATATTTAAAAATTAAAAAATAGTTATCAATATATTAGTTTTCTATTATATAACATATTTTTACCACTTCATATTAAAATATATTCTTATTACGTTTACTAATTTTAATTTTATATATTTAATTTATTTTTATAAAATATTCATAATTTTAATTTTTTGTTATTTCATTTTTTTATTTTCAAATGTTTTGATAAATTTTTTTATTTACATTCAATTGGTTATTTTTTATTATTTTTTAAAATGACTTAAACTGAATTATATAATTAGTTTAAAATAATTTAATTCAATAAATATATAATAATTTAAATCCGTATGGCACTTTCAAACCATAAGTAACCCTATTGAGCACGGATCACATATTATCCATATGCATGTATGTGTAACAATTCGAGCGATTAATTTCAATCAAAATTCGATTTTTTGTCTTTCTTTGGTGTAAAACGAACGTTGGATAGATTCATCTGATAGAAAGGCTAAAGTGAAGCAGAGGTCTCCTCCAATCGTAGATTTATAGAGGGGAAAGAAGCCTCCAGTTGGAACCCGAAACCTTACCTCCTCGACTAGCAATGTCGTCTTCCTTGTCTGCTGCGACGAGGTCTATCTTTCCGATTCCGGCCTCTGTTTACAGAAGCAGAAGCAGCAGCAGCACCTCCACCTCAACTGGAGCCTTCCTCTCGCATGGCCTCCCGCGGCATGCTGCTTTCTCCTCTCAGTTGCCATTTCCCCGGAGCTTGCAGTTGAGGAGGAAGGCGGGGTTGGCCGTCCGTGCGAAACTCGGCGAGAAGACCCCTTTGGTGTACAGGAAGCTCGGCGACTCCGACCTCGAAATCAGCGAGATTACCTTCGGGACGGTGGGATATAGTCTCTGAAATACCATCATGGTGTTCCTCTGATGATTCTTAGCTTCGTACGAAAACATGCTGTCGTTCATTATCTATTTCGGTGCTTGGAAGATTCTTGCTGTTGGGTTGAAGCTTTTGTTCAAGTTGTTTCATAAGTTTTTGTTTTGGATGTCTTTATCAATCTTGTGAAACAAAAAGTTTTTCGAAAATGGAACGTGACTTCGCATATTCACAATTGGGTGGTTCTTACCAATCATGTGTGGTAAAATTGAAGCAAATGATAGTACAGTCTACGAACATAGCATGCCAATAGTGGGTTACAGCTCGCTAGACACAAGAAGATGATTGTTTCTCACTCACACTGTTGTCTCTCTTGCACAAGGATCATTCAAGATTGTTTCAAGTGTTAGTTGCAAACCTAACGCAAAATTTGTCCGGTTCTTTCATATTGTTCGTCTGCTTCCTGTAAAACCAATGTAATACAGTAAGAGCAGTTAGTTTGTCTTGTTGGGATTATGGAAACGGATGGGACTGCTGGTTCTGTTTTCTCATGAAGCTCTCTTGCAATATCGGTGCTCGCTTGAGTTTATGGTCGGAATTGTCTGTCTTTCAATAAGGCTATCTGTTTTGTTTTTCAGATGACATTTGGACAGCAAAATACAGAAAAAGAAGCCCATGACATGCTTAGTTATGCATTTGAGCATGGCATAAATATTCTTGACACTGCTGAGGCTGTAAGTATACATCATCATTCTTACTATACATACCTTCCACCAGACAATTGTTGCAGTTCCTTGCCCTTATAAAAGGAATCCTGGACAGGATCACTCATGTCATTCTCCATAGAAAAAAATATCATTGAATCATACTAAACTGAATGCAATTTTCCTTCTAAGAAATGGAAGAGAATTTATTTAACCTTTTCTGGCTGAAATTTTCAAAAAGAACACTTAGAAATATTGTAAGAACTACTTCCTCTTCTATCATCAATGTTTGGAACAAGTGGAAAATTTTCTGACACATGGAGGAGGAACCAAATTCAAAAATGAAAATGTTTAATGGCATTTCAAAATACATTAATTCTATATGTCTTCTTCAGTACCCAATTCCTATGAAGAAGGAGACAATGGGAAGAACGGACCTTTATGTGGGCAGCTGGCTTAAATCTCGGCTACGAGATAAGGTACTTAGGTTCAACTGATAAGCATTTTGTTCTGTTCAGCATCTGATTATATGCTGTGCATTTTTCCTCTAAACATGTATTCATTGAGAAAAGTATATCAATTAGAAAAAGCACCACTACTTTTGTACTAAAAGTGAAAAATTGCTGGTATAGAACTGCTCTATGCTGTGGAAAGATCATATAACTTGGCAGTCACTCTATGAACAAGTTGTGAATGAAACTTTATATCTGATGCAGCACAAATACTACTCGCTTGAGAATGGGAGCTGCATTCTGTACAGAGGGCTAAATTTACAAAATAATATCTTGTTTATTCCATTCAAGAATGTTGCAACCACACCAAAGAAAATTTCTTAGTCGGTGACATGAGAAGAGGCTCGGAAAGAAGAAGGTGTTTTAGAGTAACTTTTTAAGCCTTTAATCAATGAAATAATTTATTCTAATTGTATTTCAGCTTTATCAATGGCCAAAAGTACTTGCTTTTTCATATGAGAGAGCAAAGTGCAAGATGGATTTGAAAATTTGACATCTTCGGAGGATATGGTAGAATTATACAAAGTTCATCATAAATGGGTCCTTGGAATTATTCATCAGTCACATCCTTTGAAAGAATTGTTATACATAAAAAACTGCGAACTTATTCAGAAAAGAAATTTAATGCCTCATTTTGAATATCTTGCTGTGAAAACTGCAAGTAATTTAATGCCATATCTAATATGCATATTGCTGTCAGTTGGGGATATATCTGCAATTGATATGCCGACAGTAGGTTGTACTGAAAAAGCAAATGCTTAGAACTTTTGCTTCTACTTCTCTCATTTGTGACAGTTGCATTTCCTGTTTGTGAAAAAATTTGCACTATTTGGTTTTTTTTTAATTATAGTGATTTTGTCTTTGAATTTCAATGTCATTGTTGGTGATTAATTTTGTTATATATTCGGAGTTAAAGATTGCTACCCAGACCGACTTAACTTGAAAGGATAAGCTATAATTTGGTAGATTTTGTGGTTGGGTACAGGTCATTGTGGCAACAAAAGTTTGTGGTTATACGGAAGGAAGAAGTTATATGCGTGACAACATCAAAGTCTTGCGTGTTGATGCTCCTAACATCAGGGAGAGTGTAGAAAAGAGCCTTAAGCGCCTCGGAACTGATTATGTAGATTTGCTTCAAATTCATTGGTAATTTTTCTAATTTTCCATTGAGGCAGTAGAAGAACACTGCTGGGTTTTTCATTTTTTTTCATCTTTTCCCTTTTTCTCTCTTCTGCAACACGATCTCCATGAAGAACTTTTATATTTCAGCTTGTCCATTGCACTGCTGTAGAGACATAAAAGGCCATCCATAGCAACAACCTAAAAATTAACCAGTCTTACTAAACCATGTAATTTCAGGCCAGACCGTTATGTTCCAATTTTTGGTGAATTTTCATACGACTATGCAAAGTGGAGACCAAGCATACCTTTTGTGGAACAGCTGGAAGCCCTTAAAGAAGTTATTGATCAAGGAAAGGTTGGTGAGACTGTCTTTATGGCCTTCTCATAAATCTGTGAGAAAAATTTTTCATGTGACATATTGCAGCAAGAAAGTTCCATTTATCTTCCTTCTGCAGACGTTCAACTTTCTCCTTCTTTCTTTCTTTTTTCTTTTTTGATAAATAAGTTCAACTTTCTGATTTGAAGAACATGAGATATACTCTTTCAGAATAGTTGCATTTAAGGACAACTTTGTCAGGGATGACATTAAATGCAGTTGAATTGAATAACAGGTACGGTATATTGGTGTTTCCAATGAGACTTCGTATGGAGTTATGGAGTTTGTTCGCGCAGCTAACACCCTGGGCCTTCCAAAGATTGTCAGCATACAGAATAGCTACAGCTTGCTTGTTCGATGTCGCTTTGAAGGTATCATTTATCAGAAAAGATCATTAGCTTACTGTACTACTGTTTTATCCCTTTTTTGTTCATGGTCGACCTTGAGGGGCATAACTTCTGCCCAGGTTTGCAGCCAGTAGAAACTATGGAATCAATTAGGTACTAGAAAAGATGAAGCTGCATACATGCATTTGAGAACTGAATCAGGCATCGGCCAGCCATTCTATGGTAACAGGTTAAATTGGGGTTTAATGGATTCGAGATTGCAAGTATAGTTCTATCCATAAAATAGTCAGTGAGAAAGTAAATTGAGAAAAATTTAATGAAATCATGCATGGATCAACTAAAAAGATGTAAATCTATTGTTGTTCATGTTTCAACTACAGCTGATCTCGCCGAGGTTTGCCACCTGAACCATTGCAATGTCGGTCTACTTGCTTATTCTCCACTTGCTGGTGGAGCATTGAGTGGGAAGTACTTGGACATTAACTCCGAGGTTGCCAAGAAGGGAAGAATGAACCTGTTTCCAGGCTACATGGAGAGATATAACAAGTCATATGCCAAGGTATGTTGGTTTATTATGAAATGGTGGTAAAGACCATTATTTTGACCAACTGATTGTGTGCAGCACTTGAAATTTGCGATGTTTAATCTATAAGGGGTAGGAGCAGCTTTAGCATGTCACTTAATTTTAATGCATGTGATGTGGTCGTGTTGTGCGATGACATCTTGTTCTTACGGTGCTTGATTTGGGGGGGGAGTTTGTATGATGATTGAACTCTGGAAATGTGAATAGGAGTAATTTGAGAATTATGGTTTAACTCTTCAATCCCGGCCCAATTGTATGGGACAACCTATCATCATTTTCTGTGGGATGAAAAGCATTGTGGACTAAAAGGAGTGTCTCTTCTACTGTGTCCTTTTTACCAGGAGGCTACGTTGAAATATCTTGAGGTAGCCAGGAAACACGGGCTAACCCCCGTTCAGCTTGCACTTGCATTCACGAGAGACCGGCCATTTATGACGAGTTCCATAATTGGTGCAACTTCCGTCCAGCAATTGAAGGAAGATATTGACGCTTTTCTGACTGTCGAGCGGCCTCTCCCCCAAGAAGTTATGACCGATATCGAGGTTATGTTCAAGAAATACAGGGACCCAGCTGTCCTCTGAAGAACTCTGTTGATTTTCCCCATTTTGTCATTTGAAAATATTTTTCAAAATTTTTTCCTGCTCTGAAAAGGCAACAATTCGTTCCTCTTAGCATTCTTCCACTGCATTTATCTTATTGATAGTAATCTACTGGAAATCTCTAAGGGTCCCTTGAAGAGATTCGTATGGACAACTCCTCTACCACTGAATAAGTAGCTGAGCTTTAGCGTTGTTTGGGATTTGAGAACTAAAAAAATGTAGAGAAGACAAAACCGGATTTGCTGGAATTCCGTAGGCAAAAGTAGACAGAATCATCAATCGATACATCAGAATTGGAAAGGGTAGCAGCCATAACTTCCAAGTATCTGTAAATGGGCAGACCTCACTGCAGTCAACTGATTGTCGAGAAATGGCACTATGATCATGACTGGGTCGCACTTTCACGGACAAAGAAAGATCTGTGCTTCTCCCTCCTGCAAGCAGAAACTAATGCCACTGATCTTACCAAAGAGGCGGCGTTAAACTGATGATTGGCAGAAGATCTGCTCAGCCTCCGACTCTCGCAATGCAAAAGTCGCTTGGGATACCGGCCATTAGTTCTTAGCTACCGGAAAGTGACGGCTTCATTTGATGACCGGAAATGCTTTTGGATTTCTAGAGACACTAGTACCTACACACATACATTAGACTTTTGGCTTGTCATTGGAGGATTATGATTTGCAAATTTGAAATAACCACTCATAAGTGCTGCTAATGAATCATGTTGAGACATCTTCATTACCAAAGATCGACATTATTCATAGATATAACCCCTCCTGATAAATCAAGTTTGCAGTAAATAAAATTCTCATAATCTTTTGCTGATTTAGTATAATTATTTTACTAGAACTCAGTGGAATTAAATATAAGTTATACTTATCGTACATAATTACCTTATTAAATGAAGGTCCCTCACGTTAAGGATTCAATGGCATAAAAGACTATAGAACTTAGAAACGGAAAGGATGTCTGAGAAACCAAATCAATCAAAATAAAAATCTAAATGGATATCAAGTAGTCCATCCATCAACGACCTAACTGTACAAAATTGTCTCCTCTTTTCAGCTCAGCTAAAGCCCATGATCTCTAAATTGTTAATGTTCACAGGAAAAAAAAATCCTGATAAGCGCTAATGTAAGCAAGAGACAATGGAGAAACCTCGTTACTTTCTAAGCTCCAATGACCTCGGTGGTTCCTTCTGCCATTGTTTCATCAGCAGGTATCTCCACCTTCACACCGACATCTTCGGAGTAATCACCATGGACCTGCAGCACATACATAAATATAGCTCTAAATCTTTTGTAGTTGTCGACTTCGAGGAGCACCATATGTTGAGGGAATGAAAGGCATGCCCCCATCAATTTTCCGAGATCAAACTTGGGAGCTTTCAAAATTTTGACTTTGCGGATGTACACATTCTGAAGGGTGTAGATTCCCAAGGTTGCTTTCTCAATTTCCTTGCGAATGGACTCGGGATTGAACTTTCTCACTAATTCCTTCAGGTCATAAGATGTTGCCCGATTCACCATTATCTCCCTCATCTTCCAGCGAATCTGGAACAAATCAAGTGGCATAAATTCATAATGAACATCTAAATCCATCCATTTGGACAAGAACCCATCAATAAATTTAAGCCAAATAAGACTGGCAGCAATCTGCAGGCAATCCAACCCTTGCTCTTGGAAATCTAGAGGTTTCATTGACCTTAAGCTTTGGAAATGACAACATCACTATCGGATTCTCAAGGATTCAAAAATTTTCAATAAATTCCAGACTCAGCCAAGTGAAACCAAAGATTACCTGTCTAATCTGGCTGGCCTGAGCATAACAGGTCCTCTTAACTTGGTTAGGACGCCTCTTGGTGAAGCCAATGCAGAACATCCTCAGAGTGTAGTTATCAGTTGTCTTCACATCAACATGAGCTTCAATCAATGTTTGCCATTTCCTCACCAGAGACCTCAGCTTATCAGTAGTAAAATCCATGCCCTGTACATTTACAGACCGCACATGAGTTCATGTTTCCATATCAAAGAAGATCAATTAATGACATGGTCAAATTGAACTTAAATCTTACCCAGAAATTAGTCAGGACATTCCTTCCCTGGACATCTTCAGCTCTCAAGCGGATCTTCCTATAAGCATGATCCTCATCTCCCTGTAGGTCAGCTAGGGAAATCTCGCAAACTCTGTGCTTAAGTCTTTCTGAAGCAATCTATGAGATAGCAGCCCAAAGAGATAGGACGGACAGGAGTGTTAAAAAGCAGACATTCACATATTCAAAATCCACATTTAATCCATGTCCAGACAAAATAGCATCAGAATGATGCAAAATTAAGGCTTCATCACAATCAACTAGGCCGTGCTCTTGCAAGGTCCTAAATTATTTTTTTTCTGTTATTAATGATTTACTTATTTTATGATAGGAGGGAGTCACTCACCGAATCTTACCATTACAGCCACCACAATTTCCTATTACAAAATAAAATCTGTTTATACCAACGGAGCATAAACTCGAACTGCAGCATCAACAGAAACTAAGCAGCTGTAGTCGTGTACTGTCACCTCCATCTCTTTAGAAACTTCTATATATACGGCCTTTGGTGTACCGTCTCCGATCCATTCTCCCTTGCGTTGGAGCTATAGCGGAAGAGTCAAAAGACCAAAGCCGAAATGATTTGCGCGGACTGACTGACAGCACCGATCCAACATTTCCCGTGACGTATGGTGACATCGAGCTGAAGATAACAGGTGAGAGCGGCCACCTATTGCTGATAGTTTTCCTTGGTTTCCCAAGCTACCGTTGTTTCAATTTAACAGTGTGCATGTACCTACAAGATCGGTTAGGTTGTGGGCATTCAATGAATTTCCGATAGAATTCATGTAAGAGAACAAAAATAATCAACCAATTTTGAAATATATGAAATGTTGCTACATAATATGCCATAATATGTGATCAGAGGCTATAAAATGTGAATATTAAATGGGTCATTTCGATTGCAAAGAACCATTATTTCTTTCAACTATGACCCTACTCTTACGCGAATTGATCAAATTACTAGATGAGTAAAACTCAGTGCTCTTCATCCATTATCCAAACTCTGGCACTCCCACATTTATCCATTATTGGATTTTACTTCGTTTCAGCCTTTCAATTTTTTCTGGTCAAGTGCAGTTTATAGCTGGACCAGCGGAATATATATACAAAAGAAAAAAAGAATTACAGGATTTTGGTCATTTTTATTCAAGCCAACGAAAACTCGCTCCCACCGCTTATGAATAATCACATGCTACTATTATAAGTGAAAATAATTATATTTTTTTAAGTGTATTAATACGATTAAAAATTTTAATTAATGGTTATTATTAATTTTTTAATATTATATAATACAACATTAAAAAAATATTACCCTTCTTTAATTCTTCTTTCCCGTTCGGCCATTACCATCCTCTCTCTCCTAGGGATGGCCAAACTGACCCGCCCGCTCGATCGACCCGACCCGCAGCAAGGACTGGGCGGGCCTTGCCCCAACCCGCGCACGGGTCAGGGCCGGCCTGGGTATGGGCACCTGACCCGCCACCCCGCCCGCCAAATGCTATAATATAATTATATTTACATGTATTATATAATATATGACATATAACATAAAATAAATATTATCTGAAATATTTTAATTAATCTTTTTATAATTATAGTATAAAATGAATCAGGGCAGACTAGTCCCGCCCCGCACAGGGTCGCCTCAGCCTGACCTCTCGCGGGTTCGGTAGGTCAGACCAGCAGGGGCAGACCTGGGGATTCAGTTACCCGCCCCGACCCATTGCCATCCCTATTCTCCCCCAACAGAAACGTCTTTGTTCACACCCAATCGACCATTGTTAGCCTCAAAATAATCCTCATCTTGCCTTTCCTAGACATCCAAGGAAAGCTGCATTAAACTAGCTCAGCTAATAACTCAAAAACTGCAAGAAAGGAGAGTACCACACTGCAGTATCGTTACGTACAATAAAAAAAAATAAAAAATATATATTTAATTCTTATTATAAAATTTTAAATATTTATTTATTATTTTTATATTCTTATAAATGACATGTATTTTCTCTAATAAAAAACTATATAGAAAGCACACGATTTCGATTTTAGTTAGGGTAATGTTCACTTTTTCAAAATGTTCTAACTAAGTCGTTAGTCCAAAAGTTGGGCATGTCAAGTAATCGAGGCGACACCGGGAAGGTCCGTCGGATATCACTTTCGCACCGACGTTAAGAAGGGCCCAGCTGACGATAAGGACTGTTTTATAATTACACAAGAGTTAGGGGGTGCTTTTGAGATATTCGTTTATTTCAGGCCCTCAGTTTGTTGCTTCGAAGTTATTGTAAATGGCCCCAAAGTATTATTTAATTGCAGTCGGTAAAACTAAGAGGGATTTAGCAAGCAGTTGTCATTCCCCTTCACACATCGGAAGCTTCCCCCTTACGGGTTGGAGAAAGCGCCTTCAGTGCGACCAATTTTTCTCATGGCGCCGGCCACATTACAAAATAAAAAAGGAAAATTTATTTTTAATGAATATTTTTTTTAAATAGAATAATCTATCAGACTGTTAAACAATTATTATCATGCGATACATTATTATACACAATATATTCATTACACGTAAGATTTTCTACGCAGGTCAGTATTGAACCAAATAAATTTTAAAATGGTGAGCTTACTTAGAATTACAACTCCATCAAACTAATTGTGGAAAATGGAGTTTTCGGCACGACATGTCTCTATTATATTATATATGCTCCAGGGTTTCCCACCAAACGGGCAATTTTGTTCCCTCCAGGAACCAATCTAGAAATTTCAATTGAGAGACAAATCTCGTGAATAGTGTAAGTAAGCGTAAAATGTTGGATTTGAAGGGCAGCGGATTGTCATAAATTGAATAAGCATATAGACAAAATTAATGAATTTGGCATATAAAATTAACTAAATTTCTCGAGTTCAAATGGGTTCAAATGGGTGATCATCCTATACGTCCGTCATTTAAATCCATCATTGTTGCTTTGAATTATATTAGCAGTATGTGTATATAAATTTTTCCTTAAAAATCTTGCCGAGAGGTTTTGGGTTCGATTATGACGCCCGGATATGTTTGAGATGGACAAAAGAATTGTCGATTACAATTGACACATGACCAAACCCTCCGTGGAATAAAACAAAGAGGGTGATTCCCATATGGGAAATGCACCCACCATGATTTTCATAATCAAGCCTGAAAGCATGTGGATAACCAACCAGACATTTAAAATCAGAATTTCCTGAGCAGTAATGCAATTTCTTTAAATAACATACCATAAAATATGCCAAGAAAAAAAAAGAAGATTTACTAACATCGTTATTTTAGACTAAATTTATGAAATTCAGTATTTTATCAGTGATATTTTTTATATTATTTTATTTTGTGTTATTCATATTATCCCCTCATAAAGGCATGAGCATTTATGTAACCTTGAAGGACATATCTAGAGACATGTGAATTAATTAACCATCTTAAGTATTCATTTTCACCTGTGTTTTCTGATTTCAGCATATGAATATAATTAATCAGAATCCTAATCATTAGAATGCTAGGTCCTGTTTCCATCAACACGACGGTGGTCATGTCAAATTGCACTACGAGCTTCGAGGGTCACTCTCGAGCTGTTTGGCATGCTGTCACAGCAGCCAATTTTTCTGCCTAGGCCCAACAACGGATGCATTAATTTGCAATAATAAATCTGCTTGATTAGACTTTTTAAGCAACTCAACTTGCACCAACACAGATTAAGTGGATATATATTGGGTTTGGATCTTATACTAAAAAACTTATGATTAAATGAGTTTTATTCTTATCATGGACAGTACAGTTTGAAACATAATTAATCGAATTTAGTGAATTTTTATATTTCGAGTGGTAAGAAAAAAGGTACCACTTGCAATGCAGCAATAAAGATAAAAGAATTGCAAGAGCCGCGTTTCGGGTGGGATCAGAGCGGCCAGTCCACCGTTTCAACCTCCCACAACAAACCCTAGCTGACGAGGTTTATCTATGCATGGCAGCGCATGAACAGAAGAACTACCGCTTATGTATATTGCATAATTATGACATGTAATATATGGTATGCTCGTGAGAAGAAAAAGGAATTATAAACAAGGGCAAATATGTTTTTTTAGTTATTATTAACTATGACAGTCACTTAATGATCCATAATTTAATTTGACTCATCTTTTATTCATTTTTTTGACATCTCTATAAATAGGTCTTCACATAATATTTAGGATTTTTTTTGAAATTCTCTCTCTAATTTTTAATCTTTTTCACTCTTTTCAAATTGTTAACTCGAGTATGGATGGGTTGAATTGAACCGTTGCTCATGATTTGAGGTGCAGCCTGCACGAAATCGATTCAAAAGTTCATCAGCATATTGAGCAGTAGTTGATTTATGACCACGTCACGGTTCCTACTCTTAGCATATTGATAAACACGAATTCAGTAAGATTTGCTAAATGGGCATTCAAAGCTGTAGATAATATAAATTCAAGAGACAACTTGAAATTAGTACATTGAGAGTTAGTTTTCTGGATACAGTACGACATGATGAGGAAGGAACTTGATACAAGAGAGGAACTCCTATGGTCGAAGTTCATAGATTACTTTCTTTAATTGTCCAACTCAGATGATTAATGTAAAACCCATCTGTAATCCAACAACCGATTGCCTCATCTTCTCCCCCCACGAATTTAAAAATGGGGCCAATAAAAGATTGGAGTAAGATATAGTCAATGTCCTTAATCGTTTCAAATATTCTAACATAAAAATGCAAAAATTGAGAAAAATACATTTTCCCCAAATTATTTGGTAATTAGGAGTCTGTAATTTTAACTAATATTAATTTGAATTATCCGTCTATTAAGCGGATCAACTAAATTCTTTCCATTTGAAAAATTATATTTTAAAGAATAAAAGTTAAATGATCTTAACTATCACACTTTCTATACTTTTTATGTCCCATCAATTTTTTTAACTTTTCATTATTTGTTATACCCATAAATTTAATTTATATAAAAAAACATAATTTAACGCGTCACCGTCAATCATCGTTCAAATCCTCACAAGTTTTCCCCATATAAATTCCCACCCCACCGTCTATGAAAATTCATCAGACAGCAAAGAGACCATCTCCCCGATTCAGCAGACGATGAAGAGCATTGGAAACCCTTGTCTAAGGTTTGCCCTCTGGGGCATCCTCTGTGTGCTGTTACTGTCCAAACCTTCTGATCAACAAGCTCCATACTCTCCTTCGTATGATTTCCCGAATCCAAGGCTCGAGAAGGCTTACATAGCCCTCCAGGCATGGAAGCACGCGATTGTCGACGACCCGAAGAACCTCACGGCGAATTGGTGCGGGCCGGAAGTCTGCAACTATACTGGCGTCTTCTGCGCCCCCGCCCCAGACGACCCAAGCATAACAACTGTCGCCGGAATCGACCTGAACCATGGGAACATCTCCGGTTGCCTCGTGGACGACCTGAGTTTGCTGTGCGATGTCTCATTGTTCCATCTGAACTCGAACCGCTTCTTTGGTACCATACCTTACTCGTTCCGCGATCTCAAGCTGCTCTACGAGTTAGACGTCAGCAACAACAAGCTCTCGGGAGGGTTCCCGACGGTCGTTCTCGAGATACCTTCACTCAAGTATCTCGATATTCGGTTCAACCAGTACTCTGGCAACATCCCAACAGAAGTGTTCGTTCTCAAGCTTGATGCGCTCTTCATCAACAACAACAACTTCACCTCGTCCTTGCCCCAGAATTTCGGTAATTAGGATCGAATTAATAGAAGTAAATCAGTGAATGCGACCTCGGTCTTTAGTTATTTGCTAAATGTGGTGACGACAATGTCCTTGGTAGGTAACTCCCCCGTATCGGTAATTGTCCTCGCGAACAACAACTTCAACGGTTGCCTTCCCGCGAGCATATCGAAGATGGGGGCGACATTGAACGAGGTTGTCATCATCAACTCCGGCCTAACCGGGTGCCTGCCGCCGGGGATCGGGGCCTTGACGCAGGTCACGGTCTTCGACGTCAGCAACAACAACCTTGTCGGGAAGTTGCCCTCCACGATCGGCAAGATGAAGAGCCTAGAGCAGCTCAACGTGGCTCAAAACAAATTGTCCGGTGAGATCCCGGAGAGCATTTGCACCTTACCGAAGCTCGAGAACTTTACCTTCTCTGACAACTATTTCTGCACCGAGCCGCCAGTCTGCCTCGAGTTGAAGCACCAGAACGATAAGCGCAACTGCATACCATTCAGGCCAGAGCAGCGGCCGCCGTACGAGTGCGAGGCTTTCTACATGCATCCGGCGGACTGCAGCTCGTACGGCTGCTGGCCCAAGAGTCCGCCACCACCGCCTCGTCCATCTCCTCCGCCACCGGTTCACCACTACCCGTGATCGAGTAACGGGCGTTGTAGGGTCAGAGCTTCCTCGTTTGCCGTCTCTAATTGACTGGTCCCGGGTGTACGGAGAGAATAAAAGTCAGGGTCACGTTTTACACATAATTTTCATTTGTCGTCGTTTTGTTGGAAAGTTTCCTAATCCTAATATGTACACACGAAACGAAATGTGAAATGTCCAGGAAAAATAATAAAAGAACAAGATGAAGTCTTCTAGTCCATGTTTTCTGACACCAATCATGTGTTAATTAGAATTCTAATAGTGTTCAATTCATTTAAATTTGAGTTTAATTCATCTAATAAGAGACAAAATACTTTCGTTCAACCTGAACTAGTTGATGATTGATTTTATGATCAATTTTAGGTATGGCAATGATGTTTGTGTCTAGAAGTTTTTGTGCCATGTGAGACCAATAATTAATCCAGGGGTCCAATTATGCAAACGCCACCGGACACTAATTAATCCGCATACTTGCCTATATACAAGTGCAAATATTAGTAAGCGGGCCAACTTAGAATAAATGCATATTGTCGTTGCCACAGTTTTATTCAAGGCAGCATGTCTGATTCGCACAATTTAAGCACAAGTGGGACCGTACTGCTTGTCACAGAGCATGCATAGACCGATTCAACTGGTTGGTTTGACTTTTTTTAATAAAAAAACTTTCAGTAAATTATATGAAATTCTAGGAATGCTACTAAAATAATATTATATAATATATATTATCAAAAGAATCAGAAACTAAATTTTCAGATAATTATTTAAAATAACTTGTTCAATTTTAATATTATAATTTTTCAATGACCATTCTCTCAGTGGAGAAATGGGATGGGCCCAACTAACTGGGCTAAATGGCCCATCCTCTTTGATTTTCATCCTTATTTTCCATGTCGGGCCCTGGGCCCATAGCCCATTTCATCAGTCAAGTCTTCGGGAGCAAATAGATCAGGCAAGAAGAAGATTAGGCCTCGGCTGATCGGAAACTACAGGAAGACTGGCCTAAGAATATATCTGATAGCATTGGTGGCTACGAACGATGGCGTGGAATTGTGTTTTCGGCGTTTGGAGTAGGGATGTAAATGGTTCGGGCCGGGTGTATTTTTCATCAAATTGTCGGGCCCGATAATTTTTGTCCGGTTTTTTCAAAGGTAAAAAACCGTTCTAAAACTATTTAGGAGAATGAAAAACCACCTACTACCGACTTGGTTTTTTCGGTTGGTTTCTTCTTTCACCCGCTTTGGAGTGGCAAGTCCAGCCCTTTGAGCGTCTTTGGATGTAGCTGGTGGCCAAGAAGCTCTCGCAACTCATACTTGTGCCTATAATGACTGTGATCTCCCAAGAAATCTTAAAGCTGCGAGACTCCACCTGCCCTCTGGTGAGCCCGTCCGCATGAATCCGGGCATCTCTGCAGTCGGACGAGCAGAACGGGCGGGCACGGTACATGAGGACGCTCTTCTTCGTCTCAAATCCCTTCTTGCAGGAGGTGCAGCTCTTCACCAGGTCCCTGAACCCTACCGCTCGTCCGTCATTCTCCGCAGTCTCTTTCTCCGGCGACGTTCCGATGCAAAATATGCTCTTCCTCGGCACTTTCTGTGACGCACCACGTGAAGTGCTGGCGACCTTCTCGGGCTTCGGGGCACCGTTGTTGGCAATCTGCTCCGGCTGCTTATTAGGAGTGTGATTGCGCGACGGTTTTGCGTCAGCCTTGGGTTTGTCGACGGGAAACTTCTAGCGCTACCAGGCTACGAGAGCATCTTCAGGTGACATGGCAACAACGCCGATCTCTCCGCAGCTGGTCGACCGATCCATGTGGAGGCCGTAGCGCTTCGAACTCACACCTCTTCCTCGATCGGAGTAGGTCAGGATGACACTGGAGGGCCAGAGAGCCGGGGTGGTGGGGTGGTCGGTGCTTGCTAGGCAGGGAAAGCTTGTGGGCTGATGAATGATTTGAAGGGATTTCCTGTGGTGTCACATACATAATATACACACATATAATGTAATATACGATTTAGATATTATACTGATGCTTTATAGGATATAAGATATGAGTCAATTTGCTACTTAAAATTTCACCCTCTTTTAGACCTTACTTTTAAGATCCCAATTTACCCTCCTCCTAGAATCCTAATAATTACTTATAATAGATTACCCACTCTTTCATTTAAATAAAATATTAAAATCTCGATTGTGTGAAAGAAAAGATTCACTATGTTATCTTCCCTCCTTTAGGCCCCAATTTATATAACTGTTAGTTATCGGTTTGATATTACTTTTTTTTTCTTATGTAAAATCTTGGACTTAACTTTGAACAGAGAGATAGATCTCATAATAAGAAGATATTTATCATTTAATAATTGGATCTACATTTTAAATATTCAAATTAGTAGGAAGTTATTTAAATTCTTGGTAATCCAAATCGGTTAGTCGGGAACCATTCCCTAGTTTTTTGCTAAAGACCCTCCGGGTGTAAATGGGCAAGCATTTTTTTAATAAAAATAAATATAATATTATCAATAAAATATAAACCGATTCGATCCAATTCAAAAATTAACCAAAGGGAATATATTATTTTACTTTAAAAGTCTCGTTTGTTTTTATTTTTATTTAGTTGCCATTTAGAAAATTCGATTCGGTTCATTTTACTGCAATTAATCGAATCATCATACAAGCAATTAGAGAACCGGTTCGACTGGTTCGATGTTTTATAATTTTTAGCACCTGTGGTTCCTAGATCCGATCCACTCCCGGTTTTTCCATAAAAATCCGCATAAATAGAAAAGGCCGGCAACACTACAGGATTTCCCCGTAAAACCCCCCGAACAAAACTTCCCGGCGGGACACATCCGCTCCGCCTCAGATAGAACAGAAGATCTGAAGAGCAGCTCACTAGCCGCCTTGAAGATGTCTGAGGCAGGGAGCAGATCTGCAGCAGGGCCTTCGGATGGTGGCGGTGGCGGTGGAGGGGATATTTCCCTCAGAGAAAAGGGCAACGAGTTCTTCAAAGGGGGGAACTACCTTAAAGCTGCCGCTCTCTACACTCAGGCGATTAAGCAGGATCCAGACAATCCCACTCTTTACAGGTTTCTTGTTGTCACCCTGTTGGTTGATTATCTAATAAAGCTCGGAGCTTTTCTCAATTCACCTTTGTCCAGAAATGATGGCTGGTCTTTAACTTGGTTGGTTGACCTGTCCGTCGTATCTTACTTTCGTGTTTGGCTCCTAGATTGCATCTGCCATGATGTGAACTTCAATCAGGTTCTGTTGTCGATGATTGTGCTTTTTATTGGGGGCTGAGATGTTCACAAGAGGTGGCTCTTGTTCCCTTTTACAGTAATGCGCACTGTTGCCTGTCAAGTTTGAGACATTTCATGACCCTTTGATGTACGGAGCAGTTTTAACTTCTTGTCTGAGCTTTCATAATGTTTAGTTGTGGAAGAGTGAACATGAATAGATGTTGGAAAGTGGAAGTAAACGTTCTATAGTTTAGACTAGTAATTCAGAGTTTGCCATTTATTCAGTTGTTTGCTCCTTTCCAATACAGTCAGTATCTAAAATAGCATTGTAGAGGCTAATGTTTAGGAAACAAATCCAGTTAAATGTTCTTATTCTCAAGTTTTTGGTCGAAACCTATCATCCTGAGTTCAAATAGCCGTTCTTGTGGGGATTTTGTAGACAGGGACAGCTTTGGGGTGGAGGGGGTGTATCCCCTCATATTCTGGATATGTGGTAAAATGTTATATAAATTTCATTGATTTTATCCATTGTTTGGTTAAATCATATTATTTCACTCTCTTGGTCCTGTCAGCTTACTTTTACTTGGAGTTCTCTCCTAGGTCTGTCCCTGTATGTAAAGGCATATTTGTAGTGCCATAATCAAAACTTGCAAGTACAACATGGATTTTGTATGCTGCATAAATCCCATTATTATGCTTTAGATATTCTTTTTTCATGTTTTGATCCCTTGTGGATCATGTGGCTACTCGCCATGCTTTACCGATACAACATGAACATAATTGGTCAACTACTGCATCCTCATTCAATAATTAGTCAATTTTTTCTCTTAAAGACAATCTTCCCTAGTGTGGGTGTAGAAACATTAGACCATCAATCAATTTGGTCTCTGGTGGCGTCTCCTTGTTCCCTTTCTATAATGGGTTTTTATCTCTATTTCCACATTATATTTGATTTTAGTTGTCAAAAGAAGTTTGCTTCTTGAAATGTCCTCTTTGAAAATTTTTCGACATATCATGTAATTTTCTGGTACCAATTATTTTTCTTTGTGATTACTCTTCATGTTCTATATATGGCAGTAACCGAGCTGCTGCGTTCCTACATTTGGTCAAGCTCAATAAAGCTCTTGCTGATGCCGAGACAACAATCAAATTGAACCCCCAGTGGGAAAAGGTATGAATGGCCAGTGATTCCACATGGGCATTTTTTGGCTTAGAATAACTGCATGAAATATGCACTGTGGCTTTCAAATTTTCGTTTCTTGTTAACAAACAAAGAGATTAGGGGGAAAATATATTATAATGCTTTTCTTATTTGGTATTTTTTGATCCAGCAATTGTTTTCAAGAACTGGAAAAGTGCAAAATATTTCTACTCACTTTGAGAACCAAATAGAGAAGAATTGTTTTGTTTCTAGTCAATTATTCATTCCCTTTCATGCATTATACAGGGTTACTTCAGGAAAGGATGTGTTTTAGAGACCATGGAAAGATATGATGAAGTGAGCCTACTGAACTTCTCTCTTCTTTTGACTCAAGAAAGCAAACTATGTCTGGTATGCAGCTTCAAGGTATATTTCATTGTTTTTATTGATTAATGTTTATAGGCATTGGCTGCTTTTGAAACTTCTTTGCAATACAACCCTCAAAGTTCCGAAGTGTCAAAGAAGATCAAGAGGCTTAGCCAACTGGCAAGAGAAAAGAAGCGAGCCCAGGAAGTTGAGGATTTGAGGTCTAACTTTCAGATGGTGAAGCATTTGGATCCATTCAAAACTGAATTGGTAGATAACTTGCTATTGGTCCTGTTTTCCCTAACCATTTAAGTGGGGATTTTACTTGTATTACATAATATCATAGAATGTAGAAGGTGATTACTGATTGGATTGTTCTAAGATTAATCTCTCTTTCAAGTTCGGAAAATATGGAGCTGAAGAAGGTTTTGAAGCCATTATGTCATTTGTTGTTGAGACAATGGAGACAGCTGTTAAGTTGTGGCATGAGACTTCCAAACTGGATCCTCGAGTCTATTTCCTCTTTGATGCAGAGAAGACTGACACAGAAAAATATGCTCCTGCTGTAAATATTGACAAGGTATTGTAAGTTCTGAAGGAGTTTTTGTACGGACGGCATATCCATGTTCTTGTTTATTGAGAATGCAAGTTTCAAATTTTTGGTAGAATTGCAGAACATGTATCTTCAGAAAAAAGAAAGAGCAAACAGACCTTTTTAATGTCCTGAAATAATCTTTCTGAGGAACTAGTCTAAGATAATGTGGCCTTACTACGAAAATAATGTAACAGAGTCATGTTGTTGTAACCATTATTATTACTGTTATTACAATTTTCATTACTATTATAATTCTTATTGTTATTTAAATCATGGCAGGCATTTGAATCACCCCATACACATGGCAGTTGTTTCACATTTCTTAGGCAGTACACTGAGAATTCTTTTTCCAAAGTGGCTTGCTTAGTGACACCTAAGAGCATCATATCATACCCGCAGGTATCCTAAGTTTTCCCTTTTTTTCCCCTCTCTTTTTGTTTCTTCTTCCCTTTTTCTACGAGCAATTCAAGATAGCCAACATTTACCATAGTCAGTTGTAGTTCAAAATTATGATGGTGTCATGCTCAAAGTCTCAATTCATATATATATATATTTTTTCCTTAGAAAGAGCCTCATTCCACAATGCAAGTTCTAAAAAGACTTTAACTTTTCCCTTGGAGGAGCCAATTGATGTATAGAATGTCAACAGTTAGCTTATCACTGAAATTTTGAAGGCTAAAAAGGATGCAAGGATGGAGCAATGGCAATATAAGAGTGCTTCAATAAAGTACTAGCAGGAAATCAACATTTTGCAGTACACCTCTCTGCTTGCTATCATGCTATCTCCATCTTGCTGACGTTAAACCTCAGTGGACATAGTGAAATATTTGTAATCTAATAATAAGTAAGAAGAAAGTGGGAAATATTTATTGTAGATAACATTTGTCCAAATTGTTCCAAAATTAATGAAGCAAACAGCATTTTGTATCATTATTCACCAGCACACATGAAAATCTCGGGCCATCCTCTTCATACAACAGATACCCTCTATGCAAGATGTCTGATTTGTGGCTGCCTTTATGGACAGGTTTGGAAGGGACAAGGATCAAGAAAGTGGAAGCACGGGCAAAATGATGGCTTCTTTGTGCAATTTGAGTCGCCTTTACTTAGGAAACTGTGGTTTGTTCCAAGTTCAACCGAAAAGGGGAAACCTTTGTGCAGGTCACTTTCTTTTATCCTCCCTGCTACAAATTTGGGATTGGGATCTACATCTGTACTATTGTTGCAATTGAACTGAAAGCTGCTTGGTCTCTAAATGTATTACAGCACCTGACTCTCACTTCTACACTTAATTGGAGGATCCACACTTGTGCACTCAATTCCAAGTGTAGCCTTATGGCACAACCTTTCAGTTCATATTTTCTATATTAACTAAAGGCATCCAGCTAACTTAGTTTCTCCAACATTTCAAATCTTATCCTTGCTGCAATTACAAGACCAAATATCTGCAGATTTAGTATCTTGGTCTTGAAAATGGTTCATGTCTTAACATGCCAGTCTTTAACAGGGAACCGGTGGTACTAGACATTAGTGCCCATGAGCTTCTTCCGCGTCTGTTCAAAGGAAAGCTAGTGACTTCATAGCTGTAAGACCTGTTCAAGCTTAATTGCATCAGAATGCGGTCATTGTATGTGGAAGAATTAGAGAAGCTTGTTGCTGCTGGTAATATTCAATCAATCAATTCATTCCATCTCTACTTTATGTTGTGTTATTCAGGAGGGTTTTGCTACTTCAGTTTGTGATGCCATATTTTCTTGAGGATTTCTTCAAAGTAAGTTTACTGTTTCTGATTTGTTGAGTTCGGTCTTGGCTTTCTCCTGGAGAACGAAAAATCTTACGGAGGCTTTGGTTTTTGTGTAGCCTGTTTGATTGGTTAAAGATGTACCACCTCGTATACGGTTAGAGTAAATGTTTGATTTGATGACCATATGTCATTATGTATATTATTAGTTGTCCACTTCCGAAGTTTATGCCCATATTATGCTTGGATTTGCCTTCATTTCGAATTATTGCTTCCTCTATACAGTTCCATTGATTCTGAACATTTACTGTGATTAAAATAGCCGTACATCACCTCCTGCTGCTGGACTTGTGTGGGAATATTCGTGTTCTGTCAATCCAGTGGCTTCGAGTGCCAAGTTGATTAGGTATTCGGGTGCAATTCTTAGACCATATATTGAGGAAGCCACTGTTGGGATGAACCAGCAAGGTCTCCATCGACTATGCTCTTGATAGCGAAGCGAAGCAACATGGTTGGCCGCTATTTGATGCCTCTAGATAGGACCATTCACAATAACAGTGAATGTGATGAAATGTGATTTTGACAAAACTCGGTGTGGATTCTTGGAAGCGAGTAGTGTTATGAAAATATCGAATGCACCAAATAACGATCTCTCCTTTTTGGCACTGATAGGGGATGTCAGAATTGTAGAACGAGTCTTGCAAAGATCTGCGGATTGCTATTTATGGATTTCTCATGCATCTTATGAGAGGAAGCCTCTCATAGGAATGCGGAACGCTTCGAGTGCTGGATTTCCATTCATAACGATCATATATTTGACATTGCTATAGATGGTAGGGAGCACACATTTCAACAGTCTAGGTAGGGAATTACGTTTCTTGATTTTCTTCTTCCTCCTCCGATCGGATCTCTCTTTCCAACGCTGTTGCGAGAATCGCTCAGACATTGCTGTCTTGTGGGTCGGATTTACATGTGTGCAGCATGAAGTTGCACGCCGCTACAGCCTCCCCGACTGTGAGATAGATCCACTCCTGGCCTAGGGTCTCAATGAACTTGGATTTGTTGAGCTTCTTTATCACCTCGCTTCTCGGGTTCGCCAGCACGAGCTGCACCGATGCAATAACGCCAGCACAGGCGATGTCAATGGAGGCACACGGTATCTCAAAGCACCAAAAAGTTAATTTTCGTACCTTTAAGCCCATCCGATCAGCATTCTTCTTGATCTCATTCAGCATTGTGATCCCACTCGTATCAATGCTTCCTACAGCTGCCAAAAGATGACGGCAACACGATTAGCTTGAGCTCGAATTTAGACACTAATCTGAACTCCTCGTAGAGGAAGGGTAATAATTCGTAGACATACCACTCAGATCCAGTATGACATATTGTAGCGTAGCTTTAAGCTTGGCTTCCATTTCTTCATGGATCCACCTCGAAATCCTGCAGTTGTAATAGCTCGGGTATATTGGTATTTGTAATGTAACATCTGATTCTGCGATCTCCTGCATCTGAAGGTTAACCTGGTTCTCGGGGCCAAGATACCGTACCTCTCTCTCAAGTAGTTTGAATTGGCAAAGTAGATTGGCGCATCGATCTGAAGAACAAGGACTCCGGGGATCTTGGTTGCGTTTGGGTACTGATCGATGCTTCGGTAGATCGTCGAGTTGGGAATGTTGCCCAGTGCAAATGTCCTCGGCCTTGCAATGGAGATGAGCACTCTTAGCAGGGAAAGAGTAACCGCCGTGACTAAGCCGATTTCGATGCTACCAAACACAACACCGATGTATGAGCTGATGCACACGACGAAGTCGAACTTGTCGAGCTTCCAGAGGTGGAAGGCCGCCTCGTAGTCAATGAGGCCGATCATTGCGGTTATTATGATGGACGAGAGCACCACCAGCGGCGTGTAGTGGAAAAGCGGAGTGAGGAACAGCAGCGTTATCATCACCGCCGTAGCCATGACGATGTTCGACACCGCGCTCTTGCATCCTGCATTGAAGTTCACCGCCGTCCTTGAAAATGGCCCTGCATTCATGGCGAAGGAAATCATTAGCGAGACAACCTCGGTCTGTTGGCTGGGTTTTGCTATGGATTCGAAGTACTCCACCCCGATTGTACAGAGTAGACAGCGTGATAAGTTGCGGAGGCTACCTGAGGTTAAGTAGCAGGAAGTGCAAGAGCCCGCGATGTTCATCATCCCGATGGCGATCATCTCCTTGTTACCGTCGATGTGGTAGTTCTTGAACATCGCAAAGCTTCTTCCCACAGCTATCCCTTCCTGCAATTTTCATTTACAATCAGTGCGACGAACAATGGGGCTGGCTTAGAACCATGCAAATGAGCAAATGAAAGTGTCTACGAGTGGATCCGTCCGCCTTACAGCAAGAACAATGATGCCGGTGATTATGCCGGTCTTGATGGTGGTCGTCAGGTGTGGCGATCCGAACACCAGCTCCGTCACAGTCAGCGGGTTCAACCCTTTCTTCAGGTGACCGATCTGCCGATTTTTCAAGAGTGTTAAACCAGCTTAGATCACTTAGTCCAAGCGTAATTTCGATTTTTTGATACTCCTACACTGCGCTTTTCGGGAAGTTCCACCTTTTCGAGCCTCCTTTTTCTGATTATTATAGGCGTAGAATCAAGCATGATAAGAGGGAAGAAGGTACCACTTGGACTCCATGTTTCTCAGCATGGGTTAGGTAGACAAGAACACTCCCCAGAACGACAGATGCGAGAGGAGCCATCGCGTTTATCCAGAAGAAGGCTGGCTTCCTCTTGCTCTGCGAAATTTACACCACAAGCCATGAATAAATTGGCCTTATGACTACTCGCAATTAATCACAGACAGCTTGCTATAGAAACCTATATGTGAAATCATCATCATGGCATCATTTACAGAGACAGAAGTTTGATTCGGAAGTCGAAGAGTTCTGCTATGCCATTCATCGTGTTTCGCCACGAAAAGACTATGCCCATCGACCAAATCAGGATTAATGGAGAATCAATAGACTAAGGGTGTTATTTCGTAATTTCGCTAAAATGATAAGCAGTATCTTAATTTTTCCAAATTTAATTGTAAGCAGATAAAGCCTGCATCAGATTGATACTCTAAACTCCCCTAATTGTTCGGCTTCTTTTTCCGATAGTGAGCACTAAGATTTTGGCCCATTCGTCCCCATATTCCCACTTGCCCTTTCTTTTATAATTTTTTTTTTCAGGAACATTTCTAGGGAAATAAAAAAAAAGGTCGACATTTTTTGTCAAGAAATCTTAGAATTGCAAAATTCAATCAAGTGTTCATTACAATTCGTGCAGGAAACATAATCTTGTCCCAATTAATAAACTTGTCCAGCTTGTTTAATTTCGCTCAAGTTTCTACTACACTCATGTAGCATTGAAAATTTCGCAATTCAAATACATAGTACATCATACTCCATCTAAGTTATATTTAAATTCGATTTCGGATATTTATGAGCAGAAGAAGTTGTATTTATTGGTTCTTATACGCATCTTAGCACATGACATAGATCGATCCCAGCCAGGAATTGTATTACGAAATATAACACAATCCGACCCGAAAAAGCATGCAACCGGGGACTAATTGGAAATTATGACTAATGATGTAGTCTACTTACGAAGTATTTGATGAGCAAGAGGAAGAAGAGGAAGCAGCAACCCAGTAGTCCACTCTCCCATCTCCACTGCAAGACCAAAAGGTCATATCAAGATAATTGAGGGAGATAATTAAAATTAAATCATATTTATTAGATGGGAAAATTCATATGACATTCATATAATAAGTAATCGAGATTTTTTTTTTATTAATTGAATCAGGAAAATATAGTTACCATGTGGAATTGAGTGATGATGGATCGGAGGACAGAAACGAGGTCGGTCTCATGGGTGAAGTGAACAAGTCCAAGGATGCCTTTGAGCTGTTGAAGACACACCACCGTCGCCGCACCGCCCATAAACCCCACTATCGTAGCATGCGACAAGAAGTCCACTATGAACCCTAGCCTGCAATTTAATTTTTTTTCCGTTTATTCTTAATTATTTGTTCATCATATAATACAGGAAAGAAATCCCATTCTTGGAGAATGATTACCCTTGTAGGTGAAATAGATGATTTATGGCTCTATACAAAATAGTAGAAGAGAAAGTGAACGTATGCAATCTTACTGAAAATAGTAAAATCATAATTAACATACCGAAAATGATGTGATTATATCAAAATTTGTTTGCAAGCTGAACAATACTTTCGATGAGGCTATGTTCATTGCTTATGCATCTTATTTTAATTTCTTGTCGGGTGCATACGTATTTCGAGCCCCAGCTTCCCCTGGGAGTGAAACTAAAAGAGGATTTAGCTGTCTACGAGCCTACTTCCAGATATCGGGTTTGGCATGAGTACGATGTGCTCCTAGCTAGTGCGCAAACTGGAATTTCAGATATGGGTAAGTTTGCTCTAATTAGTAAAGAAGTATGGAGTGTTTCTGGTGGTCGAACTTGAATTCCAGATATATGAATAAACTGTTTTAATTAAGCTTTGTTCCTCATGAATCCCTCTACAAGTTTTTTTATCTTTTTAAGTTGAAGCATCGGTTATCATCCTTATCCGAACAAATCATTGGATGAGATGAAAATTAGAGTTAATGCATGCAGTGGCACTCTGCCCAGTGCAAAAAAATGTCGTGATCCAGGTCTGATTCCTATTGCTGAAACTTTGCTCCATCTCTTATTCTTTTATCTCCTACCGTATCCGTTCGATTTTGGGAAAATAAAGAAGTATGAGATCGTGTTGGCTCAGAGTGGTCCTCGAATTAAAAGAGGAGTCCAAAAGATGCAGGAGACAACATTAGTACGTGACGAGCTGCAGTCCCAGATCCATTTCAAGAAGGGATGTTTTTGTGTGCGTGTATAGGTATGTATGTGTATCATATGTGTCTCCAGCGCTCCTCGTCGGGTAATTAATAGCCCTAAATCCTAAGAATGATGTCTTCAAGTCGGTTTTAGCATATGTTGCAGATGTGAGCAGGCCAGATATTTTATACGGTATCTGTATTTTACGTTAGCTAATGATAATATAGGAAAATTTCACGGTTCTCTCGTCTCCTCTACTATCGTTCGACAGGGAGTGAGGTTAGTTGCTGATCAACGATCCCGGGCATGAAACCGAGACGTTATGGAAAGAGGGGAAAACTTAGCATGATTTTCACGGGAGTTGAGCGAAGGAGCAACCGACCTCAAGAAGCCGAGAGCAGCTTGGAAGACCCCAGCGAAGAACGTGGCCGTGAAGACTAGCTGAACATACTGCCGCTGGTGGTCGACCGGGCTGACCTCCTTCCCCAGCATCGATGATATCAGCAGTGACGCCACTGCCACCGTCCCCACCGCCACGTCCCTCGAGCTCCCCAGCATTGCATATATCAGCGGCGGCACAAAGCTCGAATCTGCAGCATTTCAAGTTATCAGCTCGTACGCTAGTTCTAACAGCATAAATATATGCATGGCTAGGAACGCAAGTTTCCATCGGGCAACTCACATAGTCCGATGATAGGCGGCAAGCTAGCAAGGTTGGCGTAGCTGATGCCCTGAGGGACCGCAAGGCTGGCAATCGTGATCCCGGCCACGAGGTCAGCCTTGAAGGAGCTGAAGGTGTAGCGTGGGGCCCACTCTAGGATCGGGACAAAGTACTGGAGGCCAAGCGCGAGCTTCCGCGATGCTGGCTGGCCGTGGAACTGCCGGAACGGGTCATCGGGGAAGAAGGTCTCCTTCATGGTGGAAGCGAGGGATGCGAGGAACGGCTTCGATGGGGGGATGGCAACTCTGTGCGGGCATTGATAGTCCATGTTACCCATGATTCTCACAATAAGGAGTCGAGAATGTCCTCGTAGAAGGTCGATAAGTATCGATTATTTTGTATATTGCTTCCTTAAGTGAACCAGGATACTGTTACCGCCAAGAACCCGAAGGAAGATGGGGAGGGACGCTGCTAATAGCAGGAGTTCTAGGAGCTTGGCCTAGCGAGCGGAGGAATTTGAGGTGTGCCTTGAGAGTATGGCGGGGCATGGGGTATATATAAGGAAAAAGGTGGTGGAGAGGAAGAAGGCATCTTTTTCTCCCACATCATATCTGCCTCATTTGTGCACCATGCGGGACCTATAGATTTCGGTTTTTCAAGGTAAAAAGCTGGTTTATGGACGTGAAACCAAGTGGTGTTTCAAAATTTCACTCGATATTTATCAATTTCATATTGTGTGTGAGATCAATATTATCAAACCTATTTTTCAACTAGATTCAAATTTTATTTTAGAAATGGTATATGTATTGAAACTTGACCGGCATCTATACTGCAGGGTGCGATTTTTCAATCAGAATACGGCAAACGATGTGGTAAATGTCATGTTGGGGTACTAGTCGCATTCAGTATTTTTGCAGATGCAGTAACCCGCACCAAGCAGAGGGCACTTAGTGGATGACTAATTGATCAACTAGATCCTGGAGGACCATATTCATGTAGGATCGTATCTGCATTGCCAGATAATGAACAGGAATTGACAGCTGTTACCGACTTGCATGACTTATTATTATTTAAATTTTGTACATGTATAATTAAGAAATTATAAATTTAATTATATAATTTTTTTTGTACACTTTTATTTTCCTCTTTTTTCCTTAAGAGAGAGAGAGAGGGGAATGAGATATTGTTTATGGAAATGGTGACGGTTGAAATTAAACAATAACAAGGATGTACGTGGCCGTAATTATCTCCAAGTATTAATTAATCATATTAATGATGCGCCACGATTATATTATTTGCAGTAGTACACTATTACTATTACTATTTTTTTTTTTCTCTCCGTGCTGTTATGAATCACGATTCCTGAAACATTAAGCACATATTCGACTCAAGAATTGTAAGTTTACTCATTCAGTCTAGCGTAACCTTTACTTCGACAGTCATGTAAGCTAAAAATGTCGAGAATCCTTAAGTAGGCGATGAGCTGGACACAACCGCGTCTGACATGGCGAGCGCATGTGATGCCACACGTTCAAATGGAGGATGTGGCAAGATAAAATTCATATAGGCGTGCCGTCAATGCGCTCACCACCCCCAGCAAATGGTGATATTTACGGCTCAATAGTAAGTAGAAAACGATAAGCTTCCATGATTTTCCCATATTCTTCTCCGATATTTCTCCTATATATGAATAAGTTAGTTAACTATTGGAATTTTCCTTGTGGAAAAGGGAATACGAACTCATCCATTCAGTGAAAAATATAAATTTTGTCAACCTAAACATGATCACATCCCGCACATAAACGAGGACCCAAACGCAACACATGGAATGTCGTCGACTTCACTTGACCCACGCACCCACTGAATCCCACCAACAGGTAAAACCCAATTAGTTCACGTCTGCTCTATTCATCGGTTTATGCTTAGAACACGCACAACGTGGAGCTAGCTCATGCATGGAACACATTTTCGATAAAGTATTATATAATGATTCTGTTGCATAAGACCCAATTGTGCAACGATTTACATCATTTTCTTTAGATTCTAGAACTTTAAATTTTCACTTACATATCCTTTTATATATATGTATATGTATATATATATATCTAGTAAGAGATTTTGTGGCATGTACACACACGTAGGCCTACCACGGGGAAAAAGGGGTGAGCACTACACGTGGTGGGTTGAGTGCTGATTGTGAATAATTCGAGAAGATGCAGGGTAAATACCACGCACTTTTTGGGCATTATATTATATAACTATTTAGGAATAATAATATTTAAACATCAATTATTGAGCACCTTTTCACTTTCAAGAACTTTAAATTTGAGATAATACTACCATTATTTTAAAATTAGGATATTTAATATTAATATCACATCGTATTAATTTGTCTAATTAATTTTTACTCTGAGAATTTTTCAAAAAGATATATTACGAGATTATCTATGGTATTATAGATCATTTGTATGAGCTTATAAATTGACTGTCAGTCTATATACTACCTTGGATCATTCACAATAACATATCTTTACTATCTAATTTTGGCCATGTAGCCACCACACACATTTATGATATCTTCCTCATGTCATTATGAATTTTTTCCCCGAGAAAATGATACTAATTGAAATTATCATACTTGGCTGATAGGAAACACGAATCCTACTATATAAAATTGTTTCAGATTTTCCCCCCTCTTGTGTGAAACAATTCTTGAAGGTATTAATCATGCAAGGCACGGGAACACTAATAAACCAAAACGTCATGTCATCTCAAAACGTAAATCTCTTCAAGTAATACTTATTCAAGTAAAATCTAAATTAATCACAGTTGATTAGGTTTTGTTGTACAATCGAAATCTTCTAACTAAGAAAAAAAGGCATATTATCGACGAAAGTCTTAGATATTTTAAAACTATAATAAAAAAACTCTATAAATTTTAAAGTAGTAAAATAAATCTTATATATATTTACCTTTGTTACACTTAATGGAAATGCCAATATACACTTAACTCCCTTATCTTTGTCATATTTGATATGACCACTTGCTAAGTTGAACAAAATTTTTATTTGACGTACAATATGAGGGCTTGACATCGACAATAAGACCGTTGTGTGTAAACTATTTTATAAAATGATTGAAACCCTAATTAATTCTTTCATTTTTATTAATGTCACATCATCATCCTATTATTGTTTATTTCAAATAAAAATTTTATCCAACTTAATAAACTTAATAAGTGGCAATGCCAAGTAAAACAAAGATAACGATGTTAATTGCACATTGGCATTTCTGTTTAGTGACGAAACAAACTTCAATGGATAATAGAGGTAAATATAGATGATTGGATCGATCATGCAAAATTTTGTAGAATTTACTTATAGATGTATAAAATATACAGCAACTCTGATGGCATTATCTCAAAAAAAAAAAAAACCTAACTTCCTGTTCATGTTTTAGCCATACATAATATTTTCACTATTGTAGCTACTCAAATAAAATTAAAATATCAACTGAAAAAGAATATCCCTCACTCCCACTACCTGGATAGGGACCAGTGATATACCTATATTGCTGAATGGGAACAGTTCTACATATAATTAATAATATATATGAATAATACGGTAATTATAGCTTAAATCTGTAGAGGTATACGCCAACAATGCGCCTACCCTCTGTGACATTTAAGAGATTGATTGCAACTGAGACTGTGATCTACTCCGAACTGTGGCCACCTAAATTGAGATTCTATAGGGAGACCTTGTGGAGGAAGGAAAAATACACTTTTTCTTCGGCTGCACTATTGCACTTTTCTCCCAAGGTGGTTCCCCAGTTGCATGTACTATCTTATACCTAAAACCGATTGAGCATGGATTCGATTAGATTCAAATACGATCAGTTTGCTGACGAGTAAAAACTTAGTTATATGATTTTTTTTATTCACTTCATGGGATTTTATTTAAGAGAAAATGCGAGTTGAGTCATCTTAATTATTTGATCTGATATGATACTAAATGTATGGCCTTTGATTATAAGTCCCCAGTTGTTACTGGCTAGATAGGAACTTAAACTAACCGAGATTTCATCTTCAATTATTTCTTATATTTAGTTGTATAAGAGGCAATCGGGATGACTATTACATCAAATCACCTGTCCTATAACGAATTTTTTATGTCAAAATATTAATTGCCGACTTTGCTCCGAAGCTTTCGATCAAATCCCAAAATTATTGAAACCTTGAGATTTAGGTTTGTGCCAAGTAACGGGCAGGTCCAAACCAATATGAACATACCCGATACTGTAGCTTGTCCGTAAACTCAAACAGACTTCAAGTAGGATTCACGTATGAAGCTAAATAATTGGTTGAATCCGGTTTTAGTTTTGTTTCCCATTTCAGCAGGTCGAGTAACTCAAACTGGTATCAAAATCGAATATGTTGGAAACTAGTTAGCATAGTTAATTTCAATCATTTACAATTAATTTCAACGAATTACAATATTATCTTATCTTATACTGCTATTAGCTTTTATATAGTTAGATTTATAACTCAGCTCAACTTTTATTATGAGATCCATTTGCCTCAATTTCAAAATTATTTGATCATTTCTTTATTAGTAAAAGAAAGGTTGTAATAATGGCAATCTTATAAGTCCCGTTACCTAATATCTAAACTTTTGTATTTACCTACAAATATATCTAAATTAAACCATTAGTACTGACTCCATCAACGAAACATTACTCAGGATGTCCAAGAAATTATACCCTATAAAACTCAATCTAAAGTGTTGTAAAATATTAAACTCAATAAATTATATAAGAGTAAATTTTAAATTATTAAATCATCATTTTTAGTGGTCAGAATTATATGATTACTCGTAACCTACTAAATGAGTATTAGATTGTTTTGCCAATCAAATGAACTAGTTAGTAACATCCCATGAAATTTCTAAATATTATATAATTTTAAACGTATTAATCATCTCACTATCTTAAACAATTCATTTATTTAACAATTAAGAAGCCTTGCAGAGACACATTTCCAGTATGGAGAAGGACCTCACATGGGCCACCAAAAAATGGGAACACGTTTCTTCGGCTGAGGACAAGACCGTTTGACTGTTAGCAGGATCTAATCGACAAGTTTGACGACTTGCAAAATGGTTGACACGCGTCAAGGCTCTGTCCAGAAATTGCCTCCGAAAAAAATTCTCGGATCTGTCATTAAAAAAAAAATTCCACTGCGGAGATTCTTGAATTTCAGCCAACGAGATGACGGCCGTGGCGCTTCATCCCCGTCGGTCTATTGTACTGTGTCATAGTTGAGGGGATGAACGTTCCCAAGTATTAGTAATTAATAACAAAATTTCTATGCATGTATAGACAACATGATATTTACCTAACATGAAAATACAACTTTTTATATGTCACTATTTAATATTAAAAAATTTAATTAATTATGATCAATTTAAATTTGAATAAATTCGGGTCAGAAATAGAATTTACTAATATTAAAATTTGATAATTCAGTCAAGGAAGAGAGCAGATTTGCTGAGATCTCTTACTCAGTGGGCCGGTGTCCTTGTCGATGATCAATAGCCACGGAATGAGGTTGTCAGCGTCCCCAGAGGTCGCCATCAAACGCTACAGCGATGATGATTGTCAACGAAAACACTGCCTCCGGCAAGCCCTGTGCCCTGCGATTGTGTGGGGATTTGTGTTCTCCTTTTCAAAATTAGACAATTCAACTATTTGTATCATCTTATATGGTGCGTCCGGATCAAGAGTGGGTTAACCAACGATTAAATTTGGGAAATTTTTATGGATGGATATATAACCAACGAATTTTACGGAATATGTCGTAGTGCTTTTTTTTAATATTATAATTCATTAATAAAGTGAGACTGTGCATGAAGTTAGCATATCTACACAATATGATAGATCCCATAACCAAATCGGGTCTTCAATAAGTGAACAACCTTTGTTCGATGGGATAATGAAGGCAAGGGAAGTCGGTATCCATAACCACCGGAAAAGGATTGGCTTTGAGGGCCGGGCATGAGATCCTAATCCCGAACCCATTAATTGTCGGTGGACAGCTATTAAACGAATCGATAACTGAACTGTAACTATTGTCATTTGGTGCCACCACAGTTGTCCCTTACTGTGTACAGATTCTTCCCGAGGGTTTAAGATGAAGCAGTCAATTTACCCAAAAAAACAAAAACAAAAATGAAGTAGTCGGGCCATGAACCTCAATAATGTTGATATTGTGGAGCCAATGCATAAGAGTGTGACGACATTGCCGTGCTTTATGATTGACAAAATTGAACAAGAATGGTAAGTGATGTGAAACCAGCACGCACAACTTTGGAAATAAAAAAAGAATTATTTCAGTGTAATAAAAGTTTATACCGGTAAATTCATTTTATTATAACTCATTTAAGTTTAGGTAATATTGAGCTGTAAATGATGTAAATATCATTTAATCATAATTTTTTTTATTGAGATGACTAAATATGAGATGTTGATTGAAGAGAAGAGACATGTATGATATATGATTCGATTAATTAAACGAGGTTGGTGACAAGATTTAATTTAATATTAACCAAGTGGAGCTAAATCGTTATTTCACCAGTGGCATGATTAAAAAGGGGATTCAAGTAGGACTAGAAGTGATGAAAAATCGACCTTTCTTGGGTGACTTTTCAATCATATCGAGGTTGGAAAAAATAAAAATAAAAATCGCACTAAATAAAGCGATTTGGATAATAAATATTGGATGCACTACAAAGATACGACTCCACGGGTCGAAACACTCCCAGAAAAAGCCTCCCTCCGAAATAGGCACACAATCGCCAATATTAATATAATATAAGCTGACCGTAAAAGATTCAAGCACGTGCATCTTCCTTCTTGGATTGCTGGTTTCAGCAATTCGATCATGCTCCTCACAGGAAGATGTCGGTCACGACCGGCACACAGGGATTGTCCGTTTGTGAGCCGGAATGTGGGATGACGATTTCGGAATAATAAAATAATCTCGATTATTCGTAGTGATTCGAGTTAGACATTTTATATTATTTTTAATATAAAATGTGTTTCATCTACTAAACCTATTCTTCTCCATTGTATGCCATTTCGGTGCACCATGAGGCTCTCTCTCCGGCTGTTTAGATCCGCGAATCAACTTTGTAAGAAGGGTTTGTGTGTATTATCATGTGTTCCTGGTAATTGCTCTAATTTGTAGTGGACATAGGTTGGTTTGGATGGTTCAATGCCTCTTCTCTCTCTCTATAAGGTCTCGATTTAATTCTGATAAATAAGAAAATTCATATTTATAGAATTTTATCATTAAATGAATCGACTTATAAACTCAAATATCATGTATAATTTTATTATATGATGGAACATATGCATTGCTATCTAGTTAATTCTAAATTGTTGATATTGGACGCATAATCTAAAAAATTTACCATCTGATTACATAACCAAAAAAATTACCTAACAACACTGAATTAAATTAGAGGGAAGTTAAATCTTTCCCATGGACTCTTTTTTTTTTAATTTTTTTTTGGGGGTGCTGAATATCGTCCCATGGAATTTATTGCAACACAATTTATCCACCAAATCAGACCCTGTGGAATGATGTAAATTTTCCCCCTAAAAGTTAAATGTCGAATCCAGACACTATCCCAAGGTGTTATGCAGTATGGTAAACTGCGCTTTGGATAATTGAGATAACTGGTTTTTCAGTAAGGGTGTGTCTTGTGTCTGGTTGGTTTTTAATATGGGGTGGTAACGAATTGTTTGTCATAATTTACTTTTTTTATTAATTTTGCAAAGTAAGAAAGTAATTTGAAATTACACTAATTAAGATTTTAATATATGGCTATTTATAAAATTTGGAATTTTTAGATCCTATTTAACTTTGAAACCAATTTTACAACTATTTATCCATATTTATTAAATATTATAATCAACTTTACATTTTTCTAAATACAACAAATTTTTGGGTAAAAAACCAGCGATCTGGCATCTCGGCTTTCAGCCCAATAAAATTTTGCTAAGGTCAAGACTTTCACCATAATAATTTACTCCCCATAATCTAATGTTGCCAAAATCAGGTGCCCCCCTTTTTTTTTTTCAGAATTCACTAGAAACGCTTCCTGAGACTTCGTAAGAAAACCATCCGGTCGTACATGGATGCTTCTAAAATCCAATCATCAACAGCATCGATCGTGTTTCAAACAAATGATACCGTGGTGGTGGAGTTCGGACACGACAACCTCAAGGAAACTGCTGCCGAGTTTCCTGGTATGGCATGCTGCTGCCGACAAAAAATAGGAATGATTTTCTGATTTCTTTCATTGCTTTCATGACATTATCACGATGCAATGGCTGAAAGGGGGGGGTGGGGTGTGATTATCTGGATCCGACGTGTCGGAGCGTGTCGACAGAAACTCCGATATCTACATCTACACCAGAGGAGATCTCCAGAATGTTATTTAAAAGGATATAACAAAACAGAACACAAGGACAACAAAAAAGAGGGTTCCTTTTCCCTGTACACTTCTCCTAGCCATTGAGAGATTATCATCTGGTCGCACCAGGGAAGTAGTGGTTTGCCTTTTCCCCCGTGCGTGCCTCCAATGCTGCGGCCATGATTTCTACTGTCACGGGTCAAAGGAGTGGCCAAGATTCTCTGCAGAGATCAGGGACCGCAACGTATTCGACGCGGAGAAACCCTTCTAATTAATTACGGGTCCTTCGGTTCGAATCCCTAGTTATGGAGCTCCTGAATCGATCCGAGCATTCCGGGTCTCCAAATGAGCTGGTAAAATAGTTCCAACAAGGAAAGTCGAGTGCAGGGTCGGTGCTCGGATCGACTCACCAATGCTTTAAGTCACTGGGGAGACTTGAGGAAAGGGAAAGGAGAGTATAAGAGGCCGGATGGAGGGTTTAATGGTTGCAGACACTCGGACACTCGGGTTCCCAAAGCCAGCCGCCTTAGATTCCTGCACTGGTCGGGCGATATCCACAACACCTTGTAAGATCACTCTAAGCAACGATTACTTGTCTGATATTTCGTGATCAAGCCTGGTAATGTTGCGGTTTCCATCATTCGATGAAGTTCCATGCTTGATTTTGGGATCTTTTTGAAGAGTAACTTAAATGGATTTCCTTCGCGTCCATTCAAATGGTGGGAAGCACTGCTCTGCGCATCATCACCATGTGAAAAATAAAATCAATAGAAAAAACATATCGAGAGGTTTCCCTGTGGCAGCCCCAAGGACGGCAAAATGCTCTTTTGCCAAAAAAAAAAAACAACGATTTATCTGTCGGAAATTTTATCTATAAAATCTCGACAACATAGCAACAAAAATTAAATATCCGAAAATTTCGTGAAGAAATATTTTGTCGATCTCAAATTATAGAAAATACCCATAAAGTTATGACAAATTCCTTTGATAGAAGATTTACCAGATTTGAGAAATTGTTTTTCGGAAATGAAACTACCACATTTTCGAACAAATTTAATAGAGCCGCTAAAATTGTCTGTACCATCTGATGTAGACCCAAAAAAGAGCTGATGCACCAGCACCTTGTTACACAGGCAAAGGAACAACTGGAACATAATCAACCACTCGTGTCAACCTCACTCTACAAAAAAAAAAATTTCTTTCTTAGTCAGATTCTGACCAATTCGAAGAAGGTAAGCAAATCCTGGTAGAGCAACAAAACAATGCGGCCGTTGGATACGATTGATGTAAATTATCATGTAATCGAGAAAAAAGGTTGGCCCTAATATGAAGATCTCCTGGAGGGTTTCAAATTCAAATGGCTTGTTAGGAGACTGTGGGAAGCGTTTTGATGTGAAAGTGCAAATCTCTGCACAGATGATCTGCTGAACCAATCAGATACGGAATTAGGCCGAACTCTAGCTCCGGATGTATACCCCCCCGACTATGTGTTGCCAAAGTAATAGTGGCAAAAAATATGGAGATAATGGGCGATCGGAAGGACCATTCCTAACTACTGGTAAAGGAGAGGCCCGTGCCGAGAAATTGGTCCCGATAAGAGGGACCATTGATGGGTTAAGGAAAAGGGAGCAAAGGACAGGTCCCTTGCGATCACAGAAAACGAAAGACACCGACAAAATACGGACAAATGCAAAAAGGAATGCTTCACATGAAATATTCTTCGTGCTCAGACCATAGCTCTTTGTTTTTTAACCCACCTTTTCAAATCAAGAAGTCCACATGTCTCGAAGAGAACATTAAGAGGGGGGAAAACAGGCGCATGTGGAGTCTTCAATGATGACCCGATCCTCGATACTTCTTGATTTTAGGCTGGGTGCGATTCCAACGTACCGAATTCTTCCTCTGAACCACACCCTTTCTGTCATCGTTTTCAACAGCCGACCATCCACTAATTCTTCCCGTCGTGACATTATTCTTCTCTGCCCAACTCTTCCTCTTATTCTTCTCTTCTTCCTCCCCTTCCAAAACGTCATCAAACATATATTCCTCTTGACCCAGTATCCGACAACAAATAATTCGGTAGCGATGTCCTCCATTGATGATGGAAAGTGTTGAAGGAGCTCGGTTCAGCTTTTGCTTCGCTCAGGCGTGACTGTTATCAGTGTACCACTTCTCATTGATCCATTGAATCAAGCCAAGTGCTATGTAGCTAATCTCGTTTCTTCAAATTCATTACACTACTGGATTGTGTACTAGTGTAGGGCCACTCGATTACGTTGGACGGTCTTAGGAAGAGATTAGCATCCACGCATCAAGAATTCATTTTGAAGGTTTTTTCCTCGATAGACGTGAATGTCGGATTGTGACATATGAATAGTGGTTGCACCAATATGTATAGTACAGAACAAATGACATTATAAGGAGGAAGAGAACACAGTCTCAATATAAATGTTGCACAATGCAGGGACAGCCAGGAAACTTTTCTTCTTCTATTATGGAGGCACATGAGTCGGAAGTTGAATAAAAGTATTGAATTTGTTGTTAGGACTCTAAGAAATTAAATTTATTTTTACTAAAAAGTTTAAACTAAATTTAGGGGATACAAATCATGTCAGGTGTACGTAGGCATGATAAGAACTAGCCTAAGTATGACTCTTAAGATGCTATACTGGCTCGGCATGGTAGCACTATAAGGCATTCACATTTTTATTGCCAGATTAATTACTTTTTTGTCTGAATAATCATTAGTTGCCCCCAATTTAACTTTTCCTTTCTTTGGCAATTAGAGCATCGGAAGGCGAAATTTTTTCTGAGGCTTTGTCTTGTGCTTTCAGTTTTTCCACCTAAGCTAAGCCCAGATAAATAGAGTGAAGGTTCTCCTTTCTTTTCTTTTCTTTTTTTTTTTTGAATTTCCTTATCAAGCTATTGTGCTGGCATGGGGTTAAGCTCCTAGCACCATAATCCCCAACATAGGCACGGTTTTATCATGTTGGGCCCATGCTAGACCAGTTTTTGCCAAATTTACTAATTTATATTAGTATTTAATTTTCTTATAAATCATAATTTTCTAATTTCCTAACATTTTTAATGAAAACAAAATAAAAAAAAGTTTATAATTTTAAATTAAAGATGATATCATTGAACTGATACTTCAGAACAAAACCAATTTTGATACAGTTGGGAGGGAGAATTTGATGACTTCACTGTCAAAATCATTGTTCTCTATTGTCGTTTTGTTTTGTTTTATCGTTTGAATTATGTCTCTGTGGTTGAATTTTGGAAGAAAAATGAGAATAATGAATGCAAACGTCAATAATGAGGCGGAGAAGAGTGGACTCTGCACGAAAAAGAAAGAGGATATGGCGTGTGGAGGGAAGGCCACACTGTGGAAGGTGGGCTTTGGTCCCATAATTATTGAAGGAAGAGAGTGAACTCTCAAATTTTCCGACGACTAGATGAATGCTATGTACTTATTGAAAAGTGATTGGAAAAAAAATGATGAAATAAGTGGTATAAGAAATTTGTTAGTGAGTATTTTATTCGAAATCTTTTAACATTAGGTTGAGAATGATTTGAGCGAGCATAACGCTAATTAAGGCATTTTGAATTCTGGGTTGATGGGCATCCTGTGGCCATCTGAGTGAGTGCAACTGTTCCTCTTCCGTGTTATTGGCTGGCAAAAGGGTGTGGAAAAGGGATTGCCATGGATTCAAACATATTAGGAGTTGTGCACTTAATGTGTCATACGAATGCCCTCGTCTGAACTTCATTCAATTTTGTGATGTGGATTGCATCGGCAACACGAACGATGTATAACTCGAACACCGAAGCCACAGTTAGCTCTGCATTGTCACATCCATGACGAAAAAATCCAAGTTGCAATTGACACGGTTTGATTAAGGTGGTTATACATATCTTTTTACATAAGTTTCGGATTTGAATATTATAAACAAATAGAAAAATCACAATTGTAGGAATTTTATCTCTCATTGAACTGAATCGATTCAAATCAAGATCTGTCGGATTCTTGGGTACGAGACGACAGAAGATCGATCGGAAAATAACCCAAGTGAATGGGGACGCCTGCTCTTGAAGACTTGGGAATAGGCCTCTATCTCGTTCTGAAGATTTGTCACCTCTCTCCACCACTGCAAGTACTTGGTACCCATATTCCTTTCGTATTATACACACACACACACATACATATATGTGTGTGTGTTCATATACCCACAAGTGCAGACGTGCTCATCTACAAACACTGGGGCTATGCCTCGCTAATATTTAGTTAATTATGTTCTTTTGTTGGGTAAAAATTTCTATGGTATGATTACCGAACGATCTAAGAAGTCGGAAAAAATTCAAGTAAATCATTGAATTCCCTTTTCCTAGCATGTATCATCGAGAATCAGATTCTATGAACTTCCCATGTCCATAACTCAGAAGAGATTATTGTAACATAAATTTCAAACTTTACATGAATTTTTCTGATTATATCTCGTGCTTCTTCTAGCACGATGCATCGTGATTCTGGGATCCACCCCGATACGATTGTGTTCGGCGCAGGGGCAGGCACGGATTGGCCGGGGATGTCCTGCTCGAGGCGATTCCGAAAAATTCCAGATGCCATTTACATTATCAAAGCAGTAGAGGACCTCGATCAGGTGAGGCAACGTGTGTTGCTGATGAAATGAAGACTTCCACGGCAGCCTGCAGGGACGGATTCAGGGAACTTCTTAAGGGAGCTAAATTAAAGGAAAAAATTGGATACAATAAAGGATTTAGAGAGATATTAGAATAAGATAATTTAATAATAGTAGGAAAAAATTTAATAAAATTTATGTAAAATGTCGTGTTTTCCCAACTCAATAAGAGCTATATATATATATAGCCTCCAGCCCCCTAAATCTATCCCCGTCCACAGCTTAAAATGCAATCTCAGATATTCTCAGACAATTCCGACAACTATGCCATATCGGGTCCTCATGTACAGTGGATTTTAGGGGACGTAATAGACCAGACGGATCTTTTCAACCTGTTGAAGGTCAACTTGGGTATACAGTCGTAAGAATAGACATCGCATCTCTTTACCTAATGCACCCCCCGAATGAGAGAAAAATCAATTGTCGGGATAGATCTATTTTTGAACTGTTGATATAATTCAAATTTGCATAGTTTAGGTTCTAAATTTCTGATGGTGGGAGCTAGAGGTGACCCAAAGACTTCAACCTCCTATTAAGCTCAGGCTCTTGAATTCGGGAGAACTACAAAATACTCTACAGATTTACATTATTTTTTTCCCATTTTCTAAATTATCTTTATCTCACCGTACAGATTCTAATTCTTGCTTCCCTTACATTTAATTTCTCGAACAGTCTCTATTACTATTCTTGTTCAGCTGCTTTGTTGTGGATAACGCTGTGAGCTGCTGGTCTCGGTGCTTTGCTCCTTATTCCTAGGTAGGTAATGCCTCTTGGGCAACTTCAAGGCACGTTTCACATTCGACAAACAATGCTGTCAGTTGTTGGTAAATTCTATCTACAGTTAATGGGTCTCAAGCACAACGGATGCGTTTGAGAAGGGTGCTCAGTAAAGTCAAATTATCCTCAACATCTTATCAACAGGTTCCCGATCCGCTTTATCCAAAACAATAGGTACCCAATTCAATTCTTGTTCGGTTAGATTATCTTACCCTTTACTTTTCTCTCTCTTTTTCTTATTCCTGTTAAACTCAGTGAATTTCTTTTGGTAAATTGGGAAAATATCAACTGGGATCATTCCATTGACATGGCAAGGGGACAACCGAGCAGAATTTAATCTCCATCAATAAGCTGACAACGCTTCAAAATCTCGGTAAAGAAAAAATTTGCCTATTGGTTGATGAATATGGCCGAAAGGTGGATCCTAAGCCCAAGTCCAAGGCAATTCTATTCTAGCCCTTATGTAGATCGGTTTCGGCTGTCACTTACAACGGATGGTTCTCTGGGCTTCTCCATTCCAACCCAAAAGAGTTGTAAGCATTCAACTCAACATCTGCGTCATGTCTTGGGCGAGATCGCTTGTATCTCCATGCTGTACTTCCACATTCATCCAGATGAACCTATGGTGTCTTACTTGCTCTGCTTTGTCCCTCGTTTTCACTTACAATTAAGGCCCATGAGCTAACAAATGATTAGATGGAGAAGGAGAAGGCGATCGTGACGTGACAGTCATATGTCGATCCTGCAGACATTATTACATATTTTATATGCAAAAGACAGAAATGAAGTTGTCCTGTGAGCCGACACAAGAATTTTGCGTTCAACGGGATTGCCCAGAAACAATACTTGCATGCTCTTTCTACCATCTACAATCTTCAGTCCGGGGAAGCTTTTGTTATCGCTCAAAATACCATCAACCCATAGGCTTATGAAGCTCCAGAGACAACTGCATAGGAAGGAAAAGATTCAAAAATAAGCATATGCTCCTTTCTCTTAGGTCTACAATTCGACTGGAAGGCAATCATTGAAGCTCCTGTCTTCACCGTGGATATCTGCATGCTGTGTAGTGTATGTACTTCTTGTGGTAATGTAGAGCGTATCTCCATTTTTACTTACCCTCTTCTATGTTCCCAACAGGAAGATATCTCAACTGTTATTGGTAGTAGCCCATCCAGTCTTCTTCCAAAACAACTTCAACCTCTTATGGCTTAATTTTTCCTTTCCTATTCCAGTTATAAATTAAACCCATGGAACTTAAGGGAATAGTAGAAAGAAACGACTAAAGGGAACTGAATTGAAATCCGAGTTCGATAAGCCTGCTAAGGGATACTGAATCAACCATTTTAACCAGCTTATTGCTAGTAGACGTAGCCACATTTTCGTCCAGGTCTTTTTACATATGTTAACTTTATTCAGTGTTTAAGGATACCTTCTACATTATTCTTATTCAGACATGCAACAGGTGAAAGGTAAACAACAAAGAAAGCTGCGAAAAGAAGGTAAACTCTCTTCAAGCAACATCATCTCCACACAGGAAACTTTGCACAAACTCCTCAGCTTCTTCTTCATATGTTGTTTCGTCCGATTCCAACTTGTTCGTCGAACAACGAAGCTCAAATATTCTTACTGTTCGTTTAGAGCTCATGAGAACACTGCAACAATAAGTTCTTAGTCAGACCGAGATACATGCGCAGGAAGAAGGTAAGTAATAAGGAGGGGAGGGAAAGGTTTTCCACTTAGGATTCGATTAGTTCTCTGTTACAACCTGCGATCCGGCATTGACTCGATACCAAGCTTCAATATCTTGCACCAACGACACTGTCCTTCCTCGGACCTGCAACATCAAACCCGACGAGCGATCTGCAGCAGTCCGTGCTTGTGAGGAACGTGCAGACTGAATCGCACTCGCTTTCTCTCACGGACATGGCCGACCGGTCCAGTTTGAGAGACCATGGGTCCTGAAAGTTCTGTGCAGCGGCGGTGGAGCTCAGGTTCGAGGAGGACCTCTGCATCCTCACCGCCCTCGGGAGAGAAACACCGCTCCGGCCTTCCACCGAGGGCCTCCTCCGGCTGCTTGGCTGCCTCTCGAAGTGGGGCAACTCAGCGGGCCTCTGCCTAGGAGCGCTCTGGGACCGAGCCTTGGCCCGCGACGACTCGGTGTTGGCCATGTAGTTGGGACACAGCGGATAGTCATAAGAGAAGGGCGACTCGCTGTACTTCGAGCCAGAATCTGGGAAGATCTGGGGGCTGCTCTGCGCTGTGGCTGCTGTTTTGTGGTAGCTGTAGCTGTCGTAATGGCTGCTGAACATCTCTGGGGTGAACTCACTCAAGGTCGACGGAGATGGGAGGCCATCCTGGTCGGACACTAGAGGCCGAGCCGAGGGGTCCGTGTTTCGACTTGTGGTGCTGTTCCTGCTCCCCCTGAATTCGCCGACGTCCATCTCGACGATCTTTACGTTTTCCTCCGAGGACCTATTGTCGCCTCCCTGCGTTGTCGGAGAATCGAGTATTGACTTCGAATGTGCTCGGGGTTAGTTTTCTGCTATTTTGCTCTTGAAAACCCAGACGGATAATATAGGACATCTCATAAGCCCAATTTCTTTTTATGAAAATTTACGGTTCACCCAAGGGCTCTAGCCTCTAGATATGTGAGTTTCGTTTTGGATTCTTTCTCTGATCCTACGAATTGATTGTGGGTTATTTAATTAAATCAATTAATGTTCTATTAAGATATCCCCGGGTTATATTATTTATCTATAAAATTAATTATAATATGATATTATATGAGTTAAAATTGAGAAAGACTTCCTTTTCGACCATGTTGAATTCTTATACTACCACTGATTTTACAATGAAATTTATATTATTACAAATAAAATAATTTAATTTTCAATTAATAACCTAAAAAGCTTTTGTCGTCGTAATTTTAATAATACTCAAGCTAAATGATCTCGAAATGTTTCTGCATGGACGGACAGGGTGTAAATTTTGGAGAAAGGAATTTGGCTAAGGAAAATCAGATTTGTAATTTAAAAAATTAATTTACCTTTTAAACAGTAAAATTTTCCGTCTTATTATATTATTCCATCATCTTATATAATATTGAATAATCCGAATTATGAATTTTCAAGAATTCCAGAAAATTTTCAGATCTCTACGGTTGAAAGTCTCAAGATTAAATCTTAGAAATTGAACTGCGTAAATGTGCCGTACGTACTTCTAAGTAGACAGCACACAGCTTTTTTGGGGGGAGACAGGTCCAGAGGCACTTCGCAAAATAGTTAGAACGCAACTTCAAGCTAGAAGAATCGAGAAGAGAGCTCTTACCTCCATTCCATATCTCACATGATAGATTTGACGGGATCGAGCGTTCGGAGTCGAGCTTCGGCTGTTCAGTGGAGTCGGAATCGTGGGCTGCTTCTGGTCATCAAAGGTCCGCCGCCGGGCGAGAACTTTGGCCTGCAATGTGACCAGCGTCTGCATACACCTGAGGGTGGCCTTCGCCTGCTTCCTCACTAAATGCCCCCTCGCCAGAGCTTGCAACTTCACCAGTCCTCTCAGTGCTTTCAGTGCCTTTCTCGCCTGCAAAACATAAAAAAAACCGTTAAGTCACCTTCGATGCCGGGCGAAGAGAACCTAATCTCATGGTTCCACGACTCTCGGGTGAATTCCGATGGCCTAGGCCCTAGCTAGATATATATACTAGCGACAATAGAACCGAAAACTGAAAGGTGGAAACCAAATGAAGAAGGGAACTTGACCGGTGAATCGGGAGATTTATGTGTACCAGATAAGATCGGAAGACCGACTGGATCTTTATCGCAGCCGCCTCTTCCATTATGTTGGGCGTGGCGGTGGCGGTGGCGGTGGACGCTGTCAGGCGGATGACTGCTGCCGCTGCCGCGTGTGCGGCGTCCGCCGCCGCCGCCGCCGTGGCTGCAGCGACAGCCAGAGCATGCTGCTTCTGCTGATCATCGGAGCCCGATGACTTGGCTTCAAATACTGGTGGCTGCTTCATGCTGGCTGTAACTTGATCAGTGGCATTGGATTCCCTCGGGGCTGTGGCCGAAGACCTCCGGAAGCTCCATCGGCCCTTTTCTTTTGGGTTTGCTGGCTGCGGGATTGAGATCGGAGTGGCCGAGTAATCCTCGTTGGCCGTCGAGGAATCATCTGCGAAAGCAGCGGTTCTGCTCTTCTCCCTGATCTTCTTCTCCTTTGTGTTGTCTTTCTTTCCGGTGAAGAAGTTCTTGAGCCATCTCCCTGTCTTCCCCATACTCTTCTTCGCCTTCGGGTCTTCCTCTTCTCTCTCTTCGTCAAGTGATCAGACAAATAGATCCATCTCAAGATCTGCTTTATGTACATAGAACGTGGACACATGAAACAGACACATGACACGACCATCTTCCCACAAGAAACATGACAAAATAGGTTTCAAATTACATTAAGAGTCTGGGTACGCTCGTTCGAGTCCCACTTGCAGCGGAGAGTTCTTAACCCCTTAAATGGACTGATTCAGAGTAATCCGGATTAATCAGCTGGATAAAATTCAATTGAATACTTGCGATTTATACAAAAAAAATAGTCCAACTGAATACTTGCAGTTTATAAAAAAAAATAGTCTGGTTTGCTCCGCTTCTCATTGACTCCAATTTCGTCTCCTAAATAATGGATTTCCATCTCTTTTTCTTTTTTCTTTACTTTTTTTTATTTTGGCAAGTCACATTAACAGCTATATTTTAAAAAAACGACAAAATTTACATAAAAATCATAAAATTATTCAATTTTTTAAAAATTTTTATTAAATTTATATTATAAATAACGGTTAGATAGATGATACTAATGTAAATATGGTAATGTGATAAAGCAGTTGACATTGACAAGCAGAAAGGCACACTTCGCAGTAATTTTAATGAAAATTGATTTGATGTATCAATGTCACATCAGCCAATATTACTTACGTACGTATAGGTTAACTTAATATCTTGTTAAAATGTAGACTTAAAAGTGAAATTTAAGACTTTTAAAAAATTATTTAAAAATCTTTAGGAATTTAAACTTAAAAATTGAATAATTTTAACACTCCTAACCTATTTTGTCTTAAAAAATAATAATACTAGAATGTAATAGAATTTGATAAATCCTATATATCCACATTTAAATATACAGCTCACCAAATAATTAGAAAGGATCAACATCATGGTTGATCATTTTATCCTTTTTTACAAGCTAACAGTTAGCATATAATAAAACTTATGTGTACATGAGATAACCAAATTCAATAATGAAAATCAAATTTATGATATCTAAATCATGAATTAGGGCTTATATCACTTTGTTAAACCTTACATTGGCTCATTTCATCTAGAATTTCGACAATAACAATATGTCGCTGGTTCATTACTCAAACCTCTAATCCGACAGCCATGCCCATGAGACAACTATTTCGGCCTTCATATCTCTCCCTGTACGATCAAAGCTGACCGTGTCTCCACGTTTTGACTGTTGGACAGAGGGAAGAAACATAAGGCGACAATCGTTTTAACCATATTGTCGCTTTATATGTCGCATTGTAAGCAGAAGACAACTCAACAAGTTTTGTCCGAGGATGCAACACGTTCGTTGGAAGTAATTGTTAGTATTAGTGCCCTAAATCCAATCATATATAATATAATTGGAGTTATTTTATATTCATAAAATATAATTGATGTATTTTATTCATTATATACTGCATATTTTTATGAAACTCATAAATTAGGATAATGGTTTTATGATCATGATGAGATTATACCGGTGAGACCTAAGATCTCAAAAGTTCTAATATAAAATTGTTCATAGTTGTACGATCACTGAGTTGGGAATTGATGATCTGGTGAAATTAGTACACTCGTTATATACTCTATGGTAGAAGGTAACTGACCTCACTGTTACCTGTGAAGAATTACTAATATAAAAGTGTAGATATTTATTGTAGAACAAGTTCACTGAAGTGACTCGCTTGAGTAAAATCTAATGGATACTCGTGTAAATATAAATAGGTAATTCCTTTAGTGATATTAGATGTAAATAGCCCTTAGACCTAAAATTACCATAGTATTTTGTAACTATTAAATTGATGTTTTGGTTTAACACTTAACGTGACTTTTACAGATACATGTAAGGTATTTTGGACCCAAAGATACTCTTATAGAGGTAGTGAGTAATCAACAAAGAATCAGTTACTCTTCACGATATAGGAGAATGTCTTATGTGTTCTACTTAACATTAACTCGAGAAATCTCTTACCAGAGTATGATGAAAATCAGAAAGGAGTTTTCGGTATTTTTCATGATTTAGTATAATACTTGAAAATAGTAATACATATGAATAAATATTAGGGATTGACATTACATCCATATCCTAATTTATTCGAGACATTGTATAACTGAAAGATTTAATTACATGAGAGCTAATCACCAAAGAGTGTTCAATCTTTTGATTGATCCTTACCATTTGCGTGGTCATGATATGTTGTTAGACGTCAATCTTGACTTATAGGTTTAAATGATTAAGGATTAATTGGCTAATCTTATTAAAGAGTTTAATGATATTGAGCCTACTACCGACTTAGTGTGTAGCTCAATTGGCCACACACAATATAAGTAATTTCTCATAATAAAATTTAAATATATTAAATTTTAAATTGAATTTTAGAATTTTGCTAGTATGAATGGAGCTTATAATGGCCACATGTGTTATTGGATAAGAATATTATATGATTAAATATTCAATTAAATTTTTAGAAATCTTACCGATAAATATTTTTTCGGTAATATCTGAAAGATTTTTTGAAATTACGGAAGGTTGATTGAAAATTTATTTTATGTGATTTGATTTTCTAAAATAAATAAAATTAACTCCCTTCGGCCAATGGTGATCGACGAAGAGGTTGACGAGATGAAAGAGAAGAAAAATCAATTAGCCCTCTTTTGTGACAGTGAGAGAAAAAAAAGAAAAAAAAAGTATTTGTTTGGTGATTGTTTGTGAAAATTGATCTGAATCTTTACGATGAAACTTAGTGTGGATATCGTGGAGGGTGTGCACGTGCACACTTAGTCAAATGATCAACTCCAAAAGGTTCGCGATTAATGGATCCGGATTTGTTCAAGTACGATATCAACTTCCGGATTTAAACACAAAGAATGAACACGATTCTTGTTAGATATATATTTTAAACTGATTCTAATTAGAATTTTGAATTATTTCAAATGAATCATTGGATTTATGAATAAATTTTTTAAATTTATATTTTTGCTACGTTATGTATTCTCAATAGTAATATTATGGGCGAGATCCATGGGTCGAACACGGGACGGCGGGGGACTTCGACCAGAACAAGAGACCATCTTAACCTGTATGGTTCAGCTCATCATGGGCTCAGGCGGTTCGACGCATTTCCTCCCGTTGAATGAGGTCTCAACTTTTGAGCCTTGTAAATGGGGAGATTAATTCCATAAATCCAAAAGTCGTATCCCTCAATTTGAGCTGACTTGCCCGAATGTGAACTAGTCAATTTCAGATGAGCTTCGGAGTGCCGGGACAGTGCACACCAAAAGAGATGCATTTTGTACTTGGATGATAGTAAAAACATGAGATGTTCTTGTCTTGTGAGCTAGACATGCATCAGAGATGTAATGTCTCGGAGACTTGGGGGTCAATTACACGTTCTTCTTCTCTTTTAAAACTAGCTAGTTATACTGATTAAGATTCTTGGGGAAGAACGTGCTATTTGATTGAAGATAGTTGGCGATATATATAGCAACTTCATGCTGGCCGCAGGATCTTCTGTACCTGTCTGTAGATCTGTGGTGTGGGTGAGCAAGATAAATACATACATACATACATATATATATAATAAAGGTTAATGCAATTGGATCCATTGGAATGGGATGGTACTATGTTATTATGATGCGAAATAATATTAATTAAATTACAGTAATTATTTTAATTGGTACAATTTTATCGATTTAGTTACACCACTTTTTTTTTTCTTTTTTTTGTGGAAAATTTGATCCTTCACCTCGATGTAATGAGTGGAATCAAATGTTATCTTATTATTACAGCACACTGGTTGCTGCATGAGCTCTAAAGGTAGTGATAGGCAAGTATACCATCTACTGCCAAAATCGGAAGCTCCAACTTTGTCAACTATATATATAAAGATTATGTTATCTAGCTATATCAATTATTGCATCAAGGAGGATGCTGCACGAGTGCAGGAGCGATACGGTGAATAAGGGAATAAAAAAGGTACGTAAAGACTATACTAGCAACGATTGAAGTTGGACTCTCTTAATTATAATTACAAGTTTAAGGAAGCACTCAGGTTGAAGGTTTTGTTTGAATATTTGCCGTGTCAATTCCCATACTTGACTCCCCGAAAGGAGATATTTATACTTCCAAGCCAATGCTACGCCACGCTCGAGCATCATTCACCGGATCCGAGGGAAGAAGTAGAGCCTTCCTTCATAGTGTACTATGTACGAATTTTACAATGAAATATCGCGATCTGATTTAACAAATATATAGATATATATTTGTTATTAATGAACTGTATCGACTTAAATTTAGATTTGAATATGCGGTAATGAATATGAAAAAAATTAATTTTATTAATTTATTTATATGAAGTGATTTGAAGGGAAGAGGAGGAAGATAGATCTGAACTCAGCAGAGAGGCATTAATTTAATATTTGTTAATAAAATAAATTCTAAATGAGAGAGAGAGAGAGAGAGCCACGTGATGCATGATCGAGGATCAATGAATTTGGCCACATCTTGCTCCTCTCCACTTGAATGTTTGTCTTACTATGGCATTGCTCCACCTAAAAATGAAAAACAAGAAATACGAATAACCACATGGAACATGCAGATATGACCATTTTACCAATTTAGAGTTGAACTAATGATTTCCTCATTAATCTCCAAATTAGTAATTTAAGGATCGAATTCCAGGTTAGGAGGGTTGATGGGAATTTTTTCAGGGATCCTAATCCGACCGTAAACTAATTTGGAGGTGCGTTTCGATTAACTTAAAAATACTGCGTGATATAAATAAAAAAAATACTCATAAAGCCGTTTTGACATTTTTTTTCCTACTATGTAATGAGTTCTCGAGTTAGAAATACATGAATGTAGTTATCCATAATTAGGAAAGCCGAAGTTGAATTAGTTAAGTTGTATTGAATTTCTAAATATTAATTCAATCGTCAAAACCGGATGACTAGAAAGAAAATAGCTACAGTTGACATCTATTTCTCTTAAGTAAGGTCTCGTATTCAAGTTCTGTAAATGAAAAGAATTTATATTATGAGATATTTGTAAACCGATCCGGCTCAAATTATATCGATCAAGATCTAATAACTTTAGGATAGAATGGGAATTAAATTTTATTAGAATCAAGGGTATAATTAGATAGCAAATCACATGGCATGTCCCGGTTTCTTTACAGTCAGCTTGTACCCCTGACATCAATGTAACGTGGAGCTGTTGGCATCTGTCACCTGCTTTGTATGTTTCTTCAATCCCCAATCATTCTCTTCTTCTCTACGCCAAACGCACAGCTAATTATTCTCACTCCTCGTGCCGTGCCATCCCTTTCTGCATTCAGAGCCGTTCGTCGTCGCTTCTCATTGTTGTATGGAGAAAGAAAAATACGGATCTCATTCCCAATCCATTGGTGGCGGGTCGATCGAGCAGCGGCAGCTTCATCGAAGCACCGCGCATCTTGAAATCGAGAAAATCGATAAATTCCTCTACAAATTTCGGTGATTTTATTAAGTTATCTTATTCCCTTTCATTATCCTGAATTTTAGTTCATTCAATAAATTTTTCCTACCGGTGACAGCAAGATTCAAGACCTTTGTTAATATTTTTCTGATAATTTTATTTATTATAAAAATTATTTTAATATTTTCGAGCATACATTATTTTTGTAACTGTACTAATAACTCGAAAATTCTAATTTAAACACAATTGTATCCGGACTGTGCCAAACTTTAGGTGGGATGCGAGACGTTGCTTCTCGATACTTGTCAGCCAGAGTCGTCATTTACTTAGTTTTTATCGTTTTATTCTATTTATTTAATTATAAATAAAAACTGGTCGGTCCACGAATTTCGTATCCCTGAGAGAGAGCATGTCGTAGACCTAGCACGTGGTTTTTTGTTTTCTTTTATGAATACCAATGAGGATATATAAATTAAAATACGAAACCTTCGACTCTGCGGGCATTTTCTGGAAATTGTTATTTTGTCGGAAATCATTTATAGTCAATTTTAAGGAGAAAATAAATAAAGTTTTTTTCTATAAAAAAAAAAACGGGGTAAAGTATCAAAGGATTTTTCATGCAGTCCCATCGCCCACTAGCTCGCGATAAAGAGTTCGAAATCTGCTTCTCAGAATGACCAGCTCAAGGGAGATCGAGGAAGAAATCGACAGGAGAATCCCTTCCTCCTGACGACATACATTAATGTGGGCCTGGAGGCCCATGCTCGACTATCTTGTCCGAACAACCAGACAGTCTCCTTGTTCAGAAGAACTCGCAGGTGCGACCCAATTTGCTGTTCAGCCTTCTCCTCCCTCGTCTTTATCGAGCTCCCCATTGTAGTCGATTCCTTCATGGAAGAATTAAGTCAAGGTAGTTGGGTTTCACACTCCACTTTCGTACTTCGCTCGACCGTGAAACGGCCGATCGTCCCGGACCATACAACGCCGTACGTGCGCGTGATCTCTCCCTTTTTTCCCCCTTCCGTCTGCGGCCCATGACTCCTCATCTCTCGAAGTTCGACCGATGCACGGACATCGTCCCTTCCTAAAAGGAAAAAGCCCGAATGGATGGCAGGCATCATCAAGGACCTGAAGGGCGGCGGGCCTCCGATCGTCGCCAGGATATCCTTAGATCCAAGCTCGCATGTAAGGCTGACCGATCAACCACGATGAGTGATGCACTGTGTCCCGAGTAGTGGACGGACTTCAGCTAGGCAAGTGTAGATCCGGCCGATATCCGAGCAGGGACTAGTTAATTAGTATGTACGCGACAACAATGCAGCGGCGCCTCATACACATTATACGACCCAAGAAAAAGCCAGCAACAACGCAGTGCTCGTACGTACATTGGCTGTAAAATCTTGAATGCGGCTCGTGGGATGCTACCACATGCATGCCGCTTTTCCGCTTTCACTTTGTTGAATCTTGCACTCACCGTTCCCTATAAATTCTTCGCTTTTCCAGCCGCGGAGCTGTTCCTTCCTCGATCGTATGAAGGCATACGTGTCGTAAAAAAATATAAGTAAAATTGTGGTCAAATCTCCTCCAAACTAATCGAAATGGTGTGGACGGTAATTAATTATATTCATTTTTAGTAAATATGGGTGTGGAAGAATTTTAATAGACTCCTCTTTATTACCATTGATTTTGAAGGCTTCTTTTTCCATACCTCGAATCTTGATGCGGCAGCGAATATCAGTTTTCACGATTGATCCACTGTCTTTGGAACTTGAACTACCACTCCTGCCTCCTGCTTTTTATTTTTTTATTTTTACTTTAGAGGGAAACCAAGCTGGGAGATCCCACCAGTGGATGTTAAATCGAAACGTTTTAAATTCGAATGCGTACACATATATACACAACCTAGGCGCATCTTGATTAGTTCCTTTGGTACAGAGCAGAGCCTTTGCTTCTCTCTCTGTCTCTTCCTATCCCTTTCTAATTCGTGGCTGCTTGCGACCGCCAGCTGCCAACCACGTCCGTCTCATCTCAGTGTTGTTGGGTCAGTCGTACGACTAGGGTCGAGCGGTCGGAGGCCTTGTTTCTATATTGAGCCTAGCCAGCACAACCACAGCCTCCTTTAGCCGTTCCTCCGCATATTTTCCCTCCATTCTTTCTTCCCAGAGTTCTTCCTTTCTTTCTTCTTCTTTTTTTTTTTTTTTTTTTCTGATGTAGCATGCTGTCAAGCGGCAAGTATCATCCACTAGATTTTGATTTGATTCTGACAAGTGGGTTATGGGGGCAGGTGGATCTTGCTAAATTTTTAGATAAAAAGATATTCTAAATCCAATTATTATTGAAAAAAAAGAAGGAAAAAACTCCACCGATCGTGAGAATTAAGGCAGGGTAAAAGAATCTTTTGCAGGTCACTTCTAAGGATGCATGCAATCCTAAACAATACTCTCTTTTGTCATCCACAAGTGTTCGGTACTGGCAGGCAACCATGCCCAGCTCTGGATGACTCCACCGATCATTAAAATAGGATTCAAGATACCTTTTACTGTTGAGCAAAGACACTCGCACCTTGTTGTACCTCTTTTCTCCTTAGGTGCCCTTTGAATTCGAGGGATAATTTCTGCAAAAGAGAGAGAGCCATATGCTCCAATTATTTTTTGAACAATCTAGTATAATCATCCAACACAATAATTTCATTTCAGCTTAAGACGTGAAACTTAATCATAGTTAATATAACACGATCGCACTGAAAATTCTCTCGGATCGGATAAAAAAAAGTGAGATACTCGGAAATATTTCAAACAAACTAAGAGTAAGGCCATGGATAAAGTGGTGGTAGCATCGATCTCCTTTAATTTCAAAAGGAGAGACATTTCGGCTCCTTTTCCGTTTCTCCCTCCCCCACTTACCATCCACCCTACGACTGATCACCGGATCATCACCACCGCATCTACCCCTCCCTCTCCCCCTGATCCCTATAAAGGCTAACTCCGAGCTGATCCCACTCTCCCCTCCTCACTCAACTCTCCCAGCAGATGATGAAACAAGGCCGAGCCATTATGGACAAGCCAGACACGGAGCCGTGGCGACCCGACCCGGCGGTTTTCGGGCCGCCGGATACCCCGCGTGAGCCCATGGAATTCCTCTCCCGGTCTTGGAGCCTGTCCGCCTTCGAGGTCTCGAGGGCCCTCGTCCCATCCCCTGCCGCTGCACTCCCGGGCGCGGTTGCTGGCGGTGAAGGTGGCCACGTTGCTGTAACGGCGGAATCTCCTGGCGAGATGGAGGAGGGTTCAGCCTTCTCCGGCAACCCGTTCTCGTTTGCTTCCTCGGAGACGTCGCAGATGGTCATGGCAAGGATCATGTCGCAGTCGGTGAGTGCAACAACAGTCACCGAACACGCTTTCCTACCTTGTGAAATTTCCATCTCCACCGCCAAACTTGTTCATTTTTCTAGGGAAAAAATTCCGAACTATTTTCAACTTCATGAGCACCCGCCAAATACACCTCAAAACTAATGCTTGCTCCAGCCTAGAATGTGCAATAATATAATCTCATTATACATGTATGCATAATTAACAAAACTATATTACCTGTCAATATTGGCGTAATGACAAAATGTGTGCTTCAACTTTCTTGCCCTTCATGTCTGTCTGCGCTCGACAATAGACAGCAGCCCCTCTGCAGATTTTTCGACAAAGAGTAACTGCAGGTTTCGACTTCCCCATAGCTGCCCCTCTCTTATGTCTTTGCCTCTGGATCTGTCTACACACATTTTGTTTCAGGAGAAAATGTCTTCTTCTTCTTGTTTTCCCGTTTATCAATCGTGTCCGACTGGAGAAAGGCATCGTTTGTAATCGGTTCATTGTCTGGTAATTTGTCGCAAAATTCAACGGGAATTTCCTTTGCTAACAATATCGTCAAGATCTTTGAATTAATCTGTACTGTGTGTCAAAAAAAGGGTCATTCTACTTGTGATATCAAACACATATGGCGCATCCATTTGCAGATAATTACAACGTCACTTTACATTGTTCCCTTTTACTTCCTGTCTTCATAGAAATAATTGCACCTGCTCCTACTATATTGCCCTCCCCCCCACCCCTACTTTTTCCCACTGTGCTGTCAATTGGCAAAAGTGAAATAGGAATGGTGTATCATCAATAAATACTCTCTCCCATACACAGTTGTCGATTTGTGAAGTGTTGATTACGTTAGTACTGTATAATTCAGCAACTATACCGTAAAAACTTTCCGTGTCGCGGATGTCTTGAAGTTGTTTTCTTGTTTTGCCCCCTACAAGCTGATGACTGCTGCTCTTTTTAGTGACAATTTTAGTTTAACCTCATTTTCATTTAAGTAACTAAAATTAGATGGAATTCATTGGTACACACGAAAGAAAGAAAGAAAAATCACTTTTAGGTCCCCTAATGAATCCCTAATTACACCGATACAATCTTTCAACAATCATGAGAGGACCACTTTTGCTCATCTGGTGGGCCCATTGCTTTGGCAGAGGGAAGTGTCCCCACGCACCTCAGGAAGGCTCTCACACAGCAGCGGGCCCCTCCTGGGCGCCCAGAGCTGTGGCTCTTTGACCGACAGTCCCCCGGAATCTCCCTGCGAGATCGAAGATCTTAAGGTACAATTTGATCAATTTTCACGATACCCACATAACGATTCTTGCTTAATTTCAATATTTTCACTTAACTACCTTAATTTCTAAGCTCTTGCCCAGTCTTTGGTGTGATCCAGGGCTATATCCTTATCCATTTTGTCGGATTATTACTTTGTAATGAAGTGCTATAACATGACGAAAGGACCATCTTCTCACTCGATGACTGATCGTGTAGTTTCCTCGGTATAACTGCCCCCTTCCGAGTCACTTCCAATTTCCTCCGGCCAGTGGAGCCGCCACTCCTGGCGGCGGAGCTGGTGGCGGAAGGACGGTGGGGAGGTGGTTGAAGGACAAGAGAGAGAAGAGGAGGGAGGAGACGAGGGCACAGAACGCCCAGCTTCACGCTGCAGTCTCTGTTGCCGGCGTGGCGGCATCTATTGCTGCGATTGCCTCTGCTGTGGCCGCGTGCGGCGGGGCCGGCAAGGACGAGCAGAGGGCGAAGACCGACACTGCTGTCGCCTCTGCTGCAGCTCTTGTGGCCGCCCAGTGCGTGGAGGCCGCTGAGGCGATGGGAGCCGACCGGGAGCACCTTAACTGTGTCCTTAGCTCCGCCGTCAGAGTTCGGTCTGCTGGGGATATCATGACATTAACCGCTGCAGCCGCAACAGGTCTGAAAGCATCATAGTTCGTGGAATCAAACACGTTGTTTCACATTACGTGACTTTCTTATCATGGCTTTCATCGAACTCGACCCGAAAAACTAGAGATAAAGCTTGTTAGAGTCATTTTTCTTACAACAGACAGTTCTCGGGGACATTTTTTCACTTAACCATCCATGCTTGTGGTGGCATATTTGCGTAGCTCTAAGAGGGGCAGCGACGCTGAAGGCGAGGGCACTGAGGGAAGTGTGGAACATTGCTGCCGTCATCCCGGCAGAACGAGGAGCCGGGCCCAGCGGCAATGGTAGCTCGAGCAGCAGCAGCACCAGTGAAGAGCTTGTCCCTGAGGAAAACAACTTCCTCGGAATCTGCAATAGGGAGTTGCTTGCTAGAGGGACCGAGCTCCTAAAGCGAACCCGGAAAGGTCCAATTTCGATGGTGTTAACCGTATTCACTTAAGTTCAAGATTAGCTCGAGTAGCTTGTTTCTTGAACGGGTTACCGGTCAAGCAGAGATCATCTACATTCTTATGTTCAATTGATGCAGGTGATCTTCACTGGAAGGTCGTTTCTGTCTACATCAACAGATCGAATCAGGTAATCCAATACCGACCCCACTCATTCTATTCTGTCTTCGTTCCTTTATAACTGAAACAAACACGCTAGACGTATACACATAGCCGATAAAAAAGTTTAAAACCAATGAACTGTGACGGCAAACCTCTCCGGGTGAAGCCCAGACCATGTTCAACATGTTCCATTCGATGTTAAAAGTCTCAATCATTGAACTGAATGCTGCCGAGTTAATAACCTCTCAGCATTAGCTGATCTCTTACTCAATAATTGGTGATGAAATATCGGGATGTCGGGTTCAAAAGGGAAGCCGATGGTCTAAAAGAGATGCGTAAAACAAGAGAATAGAAGCAGGGTGTGATCTTTGCTTTTTGCAGAGCTTGGAAGCTGCACAATCTGAACAAGATGAAATCAGATGCCCCCCCTGCTTTCACTTTTCCTTTATCCCTTTAATTGATTCCTTGAAGGAAAGCTTTGGCTCAGAATCAAATCCTTCTTTTTTTTTTTTGTGCCCCTATACACAGGTGATGTTGAAGATGAAGAGCAGACATGTTGCTGGGACCATCACCAAAAAGAAAAAGAGTAAGCTCAATTCCTTTTTTTGGGTTTTGAACAGAAGTTGGATCTGAATCTATTTTTATGTCTTTTTCCATTGGGATCTGCCAAAGCAATCCATTCATGAGTGGAAGACATCAGCACTATCTTTAGCTGAGGGTCCCCTCGTCGAATGGGTCGCTAGATATGCTAAAGTGTTTCAGTCACATGCTGGCATACATTTTAATTCTAAATAAACATCGGATCCTGCAACCGATGTTTACTTTGTCGTTCTCGTTCTGAATTTTTTTCAAGTTCTCAATCTTCTCCAACGAATCAAAATGTTAGCCCTTCTATTATCTTGGCGAAATAACTAAGGATGTCAAAGTTAAGGACCGTCACCAAATCCATATTCTCCCCGAAAATTTTGAATGGTACGAGGAGGGGAAGTTGGTGTAACGACACGAGTTTTTCTCGTTACTTTTTTATTTTCACAGATGTGGTGGTGGAGGTGATTAAGGAAATGCCCGCGTGGGCCGGGCGCCACCTGCTCGAGGGCGGCGAGCACCGGCGGTACTTCGGGCTGAAGACGTTGGTGAGGGGCGTCGTCGAGTTCGAATGCCGGAGCCAGAGAGAGTACGACATATGGACACAGGGAGCGGCGAGGCTCCTCGCTATCGCAGCCGAACGGAAGAAAAACAATCGGCCGTGAATTTGAAAGGGCAGCCTAACCTATATATATATATATATAGCAAACGGGGTGATGTTTTTTCTTCCATTCCACGATCGAAATGAACTATTTGTATACATAACTCTTGTGCGCTTATGGGGTCACTTGAGGCAGCTGTCAATTTCAGGTTTTCAGCTGTTTGACTGGTTCATGTGGTCAATATCATGGTACCTTTTTTTCTCAATGCGTACTCTATTTTTGGAGAGAATTTTATGATGCAGCCGATGGATGATGATGGATACCTCTAACGAGTAAACGGAACAAATCTCATCGCCTCCTTCATCTTCTCTTCGAATGAACCTTTCGCGATCGTCGCCACCTTGACGGCAAGTTCGTCAACGTCTCCAGCTTGACTGCTCTCCGTGGAAGCTACCGAATAAAAGACGGTCTCGCCCGGCTAGCAACTTCGTCTCTCCTCGCACATTAATCGCATGGAATACTGCATGCTGTCTCGATCTTGACTTTCCACCCATTCTTGTTAAGAGAGCTCCGACCGAGAAGCTGGCCGGTTCTTGCCTCAGCTTTAAGTCGTGGTAGTGCTCCTGTTGCCGTCTGTTTAATTTGGCTCGGAGAAACTCGACGCGTCGGTCCTTACAGTCAATCATGGCCACCAGTCTTCCTCGCTGTATCTCCCCGCCAGAGGCCGGTGACAGACTCAGGGTCTCGTGGAGTGATTCTTCGAGGCGATGAATCATGCCCGGCCCGCAACACCCTCCTCTGATCCGCCGCCGATGGCGTGGTAGTAAAAGATTAACAGCACGAGATAAGATCCCTGAAGAAGATCCACGGAGGATGTATCTTTTGCAGGCTAGATGGGGTTGGAGTCGAGGGTTTCACTGACTTCTTTCTGATCGCGTTAATCTCCACGGCTAATCTATGAAACAAGGAAGGGTTAGTATGAATCCCTTCTTCCTTCTCTCTGACGTTGAGATATAAAACTTGAACAATCTCTGTGAGATCTACGAGGATTGTGCATATAGCATTATCTTTATAGATTAACCCTGTGCCACCATTGATTACCTTGACTAATGCGGTCCATAAGTTTGACCCTAAATCCAAAATTAACAAAAGAATTCACCTCGGTTGGACACCGATCGGCTCTCGCACTTAGGATGCTAGGCACTGTCGTGTCCTCCCTCACAATCCCGACCTGAAACTTCGTGCTGTCCGTGCTCCATCTCGGCCAGAGCACCGAATGAGAAATTTTGTCGGGATTGCTCAGAGCTACTGGCCTACATCGTGTGGGCTCCGATAACTCTAATTGAATTTTGGTAAGACCACCAATTTGTACCGTAAAAGATAAAAATTTATGAAGGAGGTGACGTGTGTACGGACGAGTCCTCATGAATATTTTAGGATTTCTGACGTCATAAATCCGGATGTTTACCTCCACTGGACCGTGACAGCAATTGCCTACTGGAGTGCGATGGGTGGCCCGTTGGTCCTCCAAGTGCTGGGCTGTGACGGCCCAACTTATTATTATTTTGTGATTATTAGCGTAAATGAGCACAATTTGGTGGTCTTAAAGGAGTTTTGCTCGAGGAAGTTGTGGGTAGGGCTGTGATTTATTAGATCAAAATCAAACTGTCGGTACATCCGACCGATGCTAATCGACATTTTTTAATGAACTTTCCTTATTTCATGGTAAATATAACTATTCTTATCTCTTTCTTCATCAAAAAATAACTGGATTATCCTATATGAACTTACTCTGCTCGACGGCTGTCCGAGACTCTGGTGCCAATTCCCTCTGTTCTTGGATGCACGATGCGAGAAAGCCCGAGGCCCTCACGCACCGTAGATAGTATTAATCCTCTGAGCTCACTCACTTCCTCAGAGTGGTTGGATCCAATCTTAAGTAGAGTCAAAGGAAGAGGGCGTCACGGGACCGTCGCGGCGCTGTTCCCAAGGACCAGAAAAATCCACAGAGTGAAATTCAACGGGCTCAGAAATTTGTACGTTTCTAAAGTTCACTAAGACTTTCTTAAATCTATCAACCGTGGATAACTTATAAATTGGACCTGGTAAAATTTGTTATCGTGCCGTGTGGGGCCCGAAAATTCCTGAACCGGGCCGGCAGGATAATCCAATTAGTAAAATTAAAAAAAAACTTAATGAACTGAAGGTTAAAAGAAATCTCATCCGTGAGCTCATTTATAATTGCAGGCAAACTATGATCAAGAGAGATTATCGTGCTATTTGACTGAGTTAGCACGATTTGGCACCTCTATTAGAAATTGATTTCACCACCAAAATAATTCTTCAAATTTCATTTTTCCTAATGAGCAATTCCGTTGGTACACAGCATCAACATCATTTTTTCCGCTGAGTAAAATTAACAGATGAGCTATTCGAAAGTTCGTGAACTATTTTGATTGTAAAGCTAATTGTTGGCCGTTAACAAATTTGAGAATCAAAATATTAGTCCACTCAAGATTTCCGCTGTTACTAGTTATATCGATCCTGGTTTTATGTCAAATTAATATGGGTCAGATTTTGTGAGCTCCATATTCTGTTTCCTTACCTCGTTCATTCATCATTGGGTCCATAAGTAGTTAGGCTACCAGACATACTATTAAGGCTTCGATGTTCCACCGCACGAAATGGCCCATCTAACATCCAAATGGATCACTTATAGCAATCAGAACGATAATGACATGACAAAGGCTCAAAATCAAAAGTACAGTCGAAACGAATCCTAGAAATTAAAAAAGTAACTAAATATGTAATTAATGATAAGTTGGTACCAATTAGCCGTGTTCCATGGACGACCGGGGTGTGCAAATTCGGCAACACGTAACCCTTCCATGCCCAGCCGGACCAGTCCATTATTGCATTTAAGATGATAAAATTACTGGAAAATTTTGAATTACGCTAAAAAATGTGAATATGTGTTATTTGAAAAAGTATAAAATTATTCATAAAAATTAATAAGTACAAAATAAAACTGTTATAAAGTGATTTTAATCCGCGATAATATCACGTGTGCGTTGAATATGAACGCTTACGGTCGAGGAAGTCATCAAGACTCTGGAAGCTTAAAATATTTTGATTTAAGAAAATGCACCCCCCCAAAAAAACTCCTTTTCCCTTTCTATGACGTCACGGGTGGCGAGGGCAAGAATGACATTAGCCAAGCGCAGATAGAACAAAAGCAGCGCGGATCCCTATGGAGGATGATAAATAATTGATTGAAGAGAGAATCCACCGTGATGATAGAATTAAAAGCAACGAATTAACTACCCCTAGTGCCCCCTCTGGACATTATAGGGGTTCCCACCAGAGATAAAAAAACTACAATAATTCAGACAGAAGCCTACGTGGCACTCCAGGGTGCATCTCCTTCCTCTTATATGTCGGGCGGGGCATGGCATATTCATCCGCAAAGTAGAAATAACATAAATTAATATATAAGTATTACTTATTTATTATGAGATAATAAATATCATTAATTGATTGATAGAGTATTGTCAAGAGAGAAATGACAAAATTAAATAGGTGAGTATTGCCTGTTCACAGTTAAAAGTGAAGTAAAAGTATTTTTTTATCACTTAAATGAATTCTAATAAATGCTTACTCATATTAAATGGATATATAATATTCATAAAATATGTATTTCACCTTTCCCTTATCCCCTTATCCAGTGTGAATAATTAATGTGAATCTCATCAAATGAATTAAATTTATTTTTATTATATTTAAAATTTTATGCATGCATCATAAATTAAATCTTACAAAATAAATGTTCTTATATTATAATTAATTTAAATTTAAATAAAATTAATTAATTACTAATAAAATTTTTACCATATGGATTGTCCGGTGAATTCAATCAATTATATTGGAACCTATGATAATATTTACGAACTCATTCTCTTACTCTCTCACTCGCACTCTTCCTCGCTCTCCCTCCCGCTCTTCTCTCATCCTGCCACCGCCGGCGGCAAACTCGCTTTCGATGCTCTGTCCTCCGGTGTCACAGTTAATTTAACCGTCTTCTCCTTCTTCCTCTTTTCCGCCGCAGTAGGTCGGCCCCGGCGGTGGAGCACGCGCTGCTCCTTCCTGCTTTTTCCTTCCCGTCCCCACTGGCGGATCTGAGGCAATCGAAGAGTGGCCGCCGCTGACATGACGTCGGTCCGTTCGATCCTCGACAAGCCCCTCTCCCAGCTCACTGAGGACGATATTTCCCAGCTGACCCGCGAGGACTGTCGCAAGTTCCTCAAGGACAAAGGTCAGCCATGATTCCCTTCTCTCTCTCTCTCGTACTCTGCACATCCCACCACACCCCCCGCCACCCCCCACACCGTTTATTTTGGGGTTTTCTCTTTCCCGCGGAATGGGCCTCTGATACGTGGCGAATCAGGGATGCGGCGACCCTCGTGGAACAAGTCCCAGGCGATCCAGCAGGTCATCTGCCTCAAAGCGCTGCTCGAGGGCGGCGACGACGATGACTCCGGCACCAGGGCGACCCTCAGAAAGATTGTGGTCTCCGCAGCCGCGGTAGCAGATGAAAATCCGCCTCGAGTAAGAAAATTTTCCGCCTTCTGGCAGGGGACAGTGACAAGGGTTTCTTATCCAAACTCCTAATTAATTTATTGAAATGCTGCTAGATATCCGCTGCAAACTGAGACTAAAAATATTAAGAAAACGCGAGTTGCTCACTTTCATGAAAGCTGAAGCCAAAAAAAAAAATTGCGATAGCGTTGCTTTTTAGGGGATGACAAACTCTCATCAGTGTTAAGAACCCTCTACCGTAACCTGAAGATTAGCACATTGCTGAAATCATTTTTTTTTCTGGGTCAATTTCTAGTTTTTAAAATGTGCGTTAGTTAGACGACTCGGAAATTGCAGGCGAACTCAAACTCAGGCGACTCAGGAAAGGAGCTCAGTGCAGCTGCCAATATGTCCGAGTCGGCTGAGGAAGTTGTTCCCCACTTGCATAGGGATCCTCCAGAGTCGATGCCACAGGATCCTTCATCACCTGTAGAGATGGACAAGAGGGCTGCTAGTCCCAGGTGCAAAATCTTCTTTATAATTGATTTCTTGAAATACTAGGCAGTTCTTTCAGTTGATCAGTGCAATTTAAGTTTCTTCCTGATTCTGAGGAGTCGGTCATGGAGTGGATGATGTTGGAGTTTGTTGCTTGGCTGTAGTAGTCTAATTTTGGACTCAGACGACCGAACATGCTTTCCTTGGTATTTCCCGTTTTGATTGATTGATTGAGAAAATGAACTTTTGCAGTCAGATCCATGTTTATTGTGCTTTCTATATGTCTTACTTATGGTGGAGAGACTGTTTATTCATTCCATTTACTACTATGTGGCATAATTATTCCATCTAATTAGTTTGAGGACACCACAGGGCGTTTATAAATGTATGAGCTGTTCTATTCCATGTCCAATTAAATGTTTTCACAGTTCATTGCTGACAGTACTTAGGCTTTGTTTGTGTATGGACGAAATCATGAGTGAGTTTTTTATTTTTACTGTTTTATCATAGGAGAGGGAAATGGAGAGCAACTGTTCTCTCTTCATTTCTCTCCAATATGTGCATTTTTTATTATCCAATTGCAGAGAAAGATTCTTAGTAGTAGTTGGAACATCCATTCATTTTTCTTAGCCTACACTGTTCCTTTTCCTCAATTTCCAAATTGAAGATCTTCTTTCCTCTCTAAATCATCCAAACAAACATACCAGTTTCCTATTCGTTCTCCCTTTCCTTCTTATCCTTAGTGAGTAGCATTCCATTAAAGTGTTATAGAGATGAGTTGTACCTTCTTATGGACTCATAATCTTCAATATGCATTTCTTCTCGAAAGGAAATAATGTTAATGATTTCTTATTGGGAGGATCTCATGAGCAATGTTTGATGTGATTGATTGTCTCTTACGAAAAATGACGTGCAAGTCAACTCCTTTTGGTGTTGTGAAGGAGTGACCATTTTATTCTAAGAGGGTTATCATGTAAGAGCTGTGTATACACATATAGTTTTCTAAAAAGGAAAATATGTTTACAGAGAGCATTTTTGAACAAATTGGTTGCAGAATTGGCAGTGCTGCTGAGGAAGCAGGTGGGCAGATGACAATATTCTACTGTGGTCAGGTGAATGTGTATGATGGGGTCTCACTTGATAAGGTAATGAATTTTAAATTTGTTTATGGTATGATGCCTAAAAAATTGGCTTATTTGAGGTGATTATTTCTAATTCCTCTATTTGTCAATTTATAGGCACGGAGTATCATGCAGCTAGCAGCCAGTCCAATCCACTTGCCACAGGACCATATGTTCAACAGGAATTCCCCAGTTTTGTCCTTTCCTTGTCGCATACAGGCCATGAGCGACAAACTTGATTTGCCATCCCCAGTTGTTGCAGTTGCCTCTCATAACACACAAACAGGTATTCTTGCTTACAGTTAGTGAACCCTCATGTCATGCGATTTCTCTTGAACACCATTAATGCAATATGGTAGAATGATCAGTGCATTTTCTCTACATTCAGCTGTGCAGATCAGGCCATAAAGCCTGAAATTTGGGCTGATAATTTACATCAAGAAAAATGTATTGTGTAGCTCAAGATAAGACTAATATCTGTCTGACTATGGAGTTATCGGTTTAATGATTTTGATTTGATTGTTCAGAGAAGATAAGTGAATTTTCACCGCAGTATATGGGGAAAGTCAACATTCCTCGAGATCCAGGTAATATATTGGTCATGTTGTGCGGATCTTCTTTGCTTGTGGATTCAGTATTTTGAGATCATGTTTACATGATTTAGTTGTGTTAGCATGCTCTTTTCTGATCTTGTTTTTGACTATGAATATGAGGGGTTCCTTTTGTATGGAGTTCTTTCTTCAGATACGGAAGGCCAGCTGAACAGAAAAGTCTTGTTGCAGCGGTATCTTGAGAAGCGAAAAGACAGGTAGCAGAAGTGTCTGAGCAATTATTTTTGGAATGATTTTTGGGGTGCATTTTTCTTTCTTTAATAATTATTAATGGTGATAATAATTCATTTCTATCCATGAGTTCTTATCTACTCTGTTTTCTTTTTCTGTGCTTTTACATCTGTCAGGGGCAAATTTAAGGTGAGGAAGGATGTGGGTCCTGTCTCATCCAACCTGGAGATATATGTGAACCACCAAACAAGGACACCTATTCTGACTGGGCAGTTCAGGAGGAGCAGCACTAGAAGTTCTCCGCCACAACCAGGTGTGGCCCATGGGACAAATCTAGTTAGTTTCTCTGTTGATCTTAATGAAGAAGGTATTTTCTTCAACTTGCCAGATGCTTGAACTACCTGTTGTTGAAATGTTTTGATGCTTGGGACATCATAGGAAGAAGCAGAGTAGAACGTGTTTTATTGCAATTCACTGTTTGGACCATTAGAAATGTGGGGAAACAAGAATTGCAAGAACTTTCACTTCTGTTATCCCAATCGGTGCAAGTGTTCTAACATCCCAATCACTTCCATTGTTGGACAAAACAATAAATAAACTTCACACGGGCGAAAGTAAGTTAACTTCAGCTTTTCAAGGAGCTAAAGCCGAAGTTGATAGATTGGATGGATTAGCTGACTCAGACTCTAATATATTTGCCCTTCTCTTTGTATTTCACGAATTTTACAAGTTCTGGGTGAAAACACAGATGTTTGGGAAACCTTTCAAGTCCAGCTCCTTTTCCCACTCTAATATTTGGGCATAATAGTAATTATCCTTCAATATGCTTATGATATGTTCGCCATAAAACAAAATGGCTGGCTTTAGTTTAGTTCTTTAGTAGAACACGTGGTCACATTGATTTATTGTCTGTTCTGTTTCTTTTTTTTTTTTTTTGGTTTCGAAAAGTAGTAATTTCATTAATCAACGTGTGGTCAGCTATACGAAGTATACATGAGAGCTGATCACAGTTCTCGGCTAATGCAATAGAACGAGAAGAGGTGGCTCTTCTAGTTCAATATTCAGGGACTGAACTGGCTTTACAAAATGCCATCTTGACAACTTTTATGACCATTGAAGACCGAGTTTTATGTGTCCATGGGACAAGTTATGTGCACAACATTTACATGGGTTGCCACTGTTTACTGACATGTCCTGCTCCTTTCTCGATTCCTTGGTCTCCCTGCCTGCCTCACATCTACTTCTGCCCGATTGCAGGTGTTTAAGACATGACCATCAAGAGGCCTCATAAGTGGAATGCCTCGTAGAGCTGAGCGATCCTTTTGCTTGCTGAGCAACCGTACCTATTCCTTTATTAAGAGTCCGTAGCGAAGAAAGTCAGGAGAGAGAGAGAGAAGATCTTGGTGTCGGCTCCGGTTTTGAGTGGTTTCCGCCCACTTGTTGGTCGAGAGGGAAGCATTTGAGGAGAGGATCAACTACCCGTGCAGCGAGAAGCCCGACATGCCGGTTTTGTATATTCGGGAAGTTGCTGTTAAAATCTCTCAGGGCTCTGTTCTATCTTGTCATCGATTTGATGAGTTGAATTAATTTAATTCGGCCAACCAAGCTCCTGTTCCCTTTCCTGTTATCTACCGATCAGCTTAGTATCCTAATGTGGCAGAGCAAAAGCTACTTGTAAGAAGTAATCTTTCAGGAAGGCGATTGTTCTTCAAAATTACCGAGAGTCTGTCCCACTGCGGTTCCTATGCGGCGAACCGGAGCTCGATCTGGATGAATCCAATTCAAGTTGGTGTCATATGAGATGGAAAATTCAGTACCGGCGAATTACCTTCCTCATCTGTATCATTCATTGATTATGAATCGTCGGGAAATTGGCATTTTCTAGATTATCGAAAAATGGGATGAGCCGGAAAACGGGAAGACGGGGTAATAAATTAGGGTGACGAGATAGTCCGTCTACGTCCACTACGTCAAACGGAAGAAATGGTATAAGCAAACTAACGGCGCGTCATCTTCTTCCCGTCTTTAAAGCCCAAAATTGCTGACGAAGTTTCCGTTAGAGCTGCCCTCACCCTCTCCCGCCGGTCTCCTCACCTTGAAGCCTTCGCTTCCTCCCTCCCTCTCTCTCTCTGTCTCTATACACACGCAGAAACCTCACCGTCCGCATACCTTCCGGTAGCCGGCGGATCCGATCTCACCTGCATTGTCTCCACCCAATCTGTCGGTAGTGCCATCATTGCCGACACTGTGCCAGTCCGCCGCGGATCCGAGTTGACTCAGCGCGTGTCCCCTCACCGAAGTCCTCATCTTGCGGCTGCAATGGGAGCGGCCCCTTCGACCCCGCGGGATGGCGGTTCCGGGCCGCTGGAGACGGCGGAGCACTTGATTGGCATGTTTGTAGGGGAGAAGTCGTTTCCGCTTGGCTCCGACTTTTGGCAGAAGCTCTTGGAGCTGCCTCAGGATCTCCTGTGGCCGGCTGAGCGAGTCAAAGAAGCCTGTGAGCTTTTCGGTGAGTATGTCCCGCTTATATTTGATCCTTCTTTTGTCATTTTCATTGATCAAGTCTCGCTGTTTTTGACTGATGCATGTACTTTCCACTTGCAATGCGGATTTTCGATTTGCAATTCTAAGATTGGTAATGTTGAGTAAGAGATTCACTTTATATATATTGTGGCATAAAATGGGCTCACATATCTCTGTCTCTCGTACTTAAGCTACAAATACGCAATAATACTGAAGAATTGTTGATCTTCGTGCGACATATTTATGCATCAGTGTATGTAATCACGTGGGTAATGATAGGATCATACTGTTCCGGACATTTTTTAAGAAACTTTCCATACAGAATTACTTCCATGTACCGCGTCCACACCACCTCCACAACCACAACACCACCCCACCCCCACTTCCCCCGCAACTTGTTGGTGGATTTCTGCTCATGCTGGTTGTTCCCCTCTCTTTACAGCGCAAAACAATGGTTCCACGAGGCATTTGTCAAAAGTCTTAATTCACCTTGCCTGGTGCTTGCAAGAGTCTAGATCCACCTCTGGAGCATCAACCTCCCTAACCTTGAGGACTCTCAATGCCTTGTACATTTCATCTGTTTTCTTGAAGCACTTGATTGAAACCACCAAGAATGATGATGTCCGAGAGTTTTATCTTTCACTAGATGAAACTGAGCCTATTCCAGATCATTTAACAAGAGGTATTTCATCTTATCCTAGAACCCTTATCTGCCCTTTTCCCTGCTTGATTGTTAAAATGGTCATTTATGTCCTCTTTGGCCTTTGCTGGGCAAGGAGGGTTCAAGGTTTGCAGATTGCTAGTCCTGAATGTGTCACTTTTGAACTGTTTGGGGCACTAGTGAAGGGCCTCTTTTTTCATTCTCCTGCAGTAAAGTACATAATTGATGACACTCAATGATTGCTTTGACAGATTCAGGTTGCATATATTAAAAATGACTGCATCCTTAAATTTTCTCAAGCAACACCACCTCTGCTTGCTGTGTTGCGTATTTTGACTTAACACTTAGTCTCTGCCAGTTTAATGGAAATATGCATAAATTTTTTGCTCCATATGTCTAGGTAGGTGAAATTTCCTTCAACTTACTAAGTTCAAGGTTGCAAAGAAAAAAGCAGGAACTTGATTCAGCTCATCAATATTTTCACTTGGTTTTGATGACTTATGTCTAATTATTTAGGCTTTTCTTGAATACATCTGGCAAATGGAGTAGTCTTTGGACTTACATTCTCTTATTTATTCTCCTTCTGGAATAGTTTCACACTAACTTAAGATGTCATGAGCAGATCAAACCATTGAGAATCTTGTCATGCAGAGCGTGCTTAGTTTCGTCGGCTTGGTGGACGTGTGTTAATTTCAAAATGCTGAATTTCTGTAAAATTATAGAATTCATTTTTCACTCCATATCTTGATTGTACCCTATATTTTTGGTACAAGTCCCAAAACCTACATCCTGCATCTGGAGCTACTCAACTTCATGCTAATAACAATGTCAACTCAGCTGCTTTCTGGCCCATCTTCAGGACCAAAAGATGTAAACCCATTTCTTGATGCAGCAATGGCACAGGTTACTAACAGAAAATTCTCAGTTATTTTTAGCCTTTACGCCTTCCATCTATATTTGTTTTGTGATATTCATCTAATCTGTAGGAAACTAGTTTGGTGAGTTTGGTGGTTCAGAAACTGCTAGAAAATTATCTTTTGAGGCGTAATATATCCTTTGGTGGAATATCTTATTCCTCGTTTTCTCACGGTGTTTTGCCTGGGGTTCTTCAGAGAGTCAGTTCTACTGCAAGTAGGCTGATGTCTTTAGCACTGACATCAATATCTTGTGACAATTTAGACATTCTATTCCAGGTTCATTAATTTAAATTTTATATATGTAAAATATGGGTGAATATTTTCTGCATTTTCTTGTGAGCTTTGCTTTAAAGGTGTTTTATTTGAAATACATAAATTAGGCATTTAGCAGATGAAATATAGATATGGTCTAACCTGTCAATGAACGGAGTTTTATCCTGAACTGAGATAATTTAGTTAGACTAAGTGAATTCCTTGACTTAGATGAGTTAACTTTGATTATAGCCTCACTGAAGTAAGAATCCCTTATGTTTCTAAGCTTTCATAACCAGCTCTAGAATCACATATAAAATTTTCTCCTCATATGGATTTAACAATTGGAAGTTAGATCTATTTATAGAATTATAATGATGAGTAGATTGATGACATCATCGAATCGATCAGACCATGTCCGTTTAATCTTTTTTATTACTCTACAATAAATCATGTGTATTCTCATAACTCGGTTAACTCAAAAGTAGTTTGAAAGAAAAGTTTTAGGCTTTTTGTATCTGAATTTTTTTTCTTGAAATGGTTGTAGGTTTATTAAAAATGTTTTAGGAATTTTGATAATAAGAAGATGCATTGCTATCCATTATCTTGTACTTTAACTCAATATCACATGTCAACAATAGTTATTTTTATTTTTGAAAAAGGTTGATTTTAAGATGTGGTCTACCATGTAGTTTTTGGATTTTAGTAATATCAGGTGCAGTTCCATGTGATGTCAAGGATCATTTATTTTGTTCATAGTGTGCTTTACTCCTTTTTTGATAGATTATAGTGTTCATGCTGCTTATTCAATTAAATTTTGGGGATACTACTAGAAACTTGGCTCAATCTGATCTTCTTTTGCAGCAAATATTCTTCTATTGCCATTTAACTCTCTGGTGAGTCCAAAGTTGGAAGGTTCTAGGAGTCTATTGACAGAACGCAGTCTACTCGTGTTACTCATACTCACCCGTTACTGCAAGAGCGTTCTTAAAGAAGAGGCTATATCAGAGAAAAGTGATGACTTTGCCACTTCAGATTTGCATTCAAAAGGGAACACATACTTATGTGACAATCCTTACTACAAAGCCTTAGAAAATGCAGGAGATATTGAATGTAAAGCATCTTCTTTTGAGGTTTTCTGTTACAATGATGCATTTCATTCAAGTCAGGTGTAATAGAAAGGCTTTTGCAGTTGACTGTGCGGTAGATGTTGAAGGAAATGCATGCCATGGTCCTCTTGTGAAGTTACCTTTTGCTTCTCTTTTTGACACCCTTGGCATGTGAGTCTCTCTCTCTCTCTATCATATAGTTTCTTAGATTCTACAGATAAATGAAAGATGTCGTACTAGTTGAGACCATGGCTTTTCTCAAGTACATGGTGACACGATTAGTTACATAATAGGATATTAGCAGATGGATTCTAATGATTTTTGCATCTTGTACTTGCTAAAGTTCAAGATGCCTCCTACTATAAGTCATTTTTGCACATTGGATGGATTCTTGTCAGATCTTGATTGAGGATCATTCAAATCTTTCAAAATATTATATTAGAGAAAATGAAAATAGTTCAAGGGAATTAATCAACTTCTGGATTTTGAAGAAGAAAAAAATTGTCTTCGTACTTGTTATTCTAGTTTTAAAAAAATGTTTCTTGTAATTTTTAAAATTCTTGAATAGATGTATATGTGAATAGTAAAAGCTTTACAAAAGATTAATTCTTGAATACATACTCATATTTGGGTACCATTTTCTTATTATTGCCACTATGATGAGTCCTTCATGGATGTGTCATTCGTTTTTACTTAAGAAATATTTCTAAAAATCTAAAAGAGATTTTGCGTTTTCAGGTGCTTGACTGATGAAGCTGCTATGTTATTGCTATATTCATTACTGCAAGGAAATTCTGCCTTCTTGGAGTATGTCTTAGTGCGAACTGATGTAGATACACTGGTATGGCAGATTTTGTGAATTTTAAACTTGGTTTCCTATAATTTATTTAAATTTATCTGGCAATGATAACTGGCCCTACCCCAAGTACCAGAAGTATGAATTGACAAAATAGTCCTTCCAGAGTTTCAAGTAGAAGAATACTTGTAATTTGAACAAGACTGTGTGATGAAACATAAATACTGTACTTTTAAGAATGTCAACTGTTTGAATCAACTGAAGTCACATCACCCATATCAGAAATGGGCATCCCTCCGTTTTATGGCAGAAATCTATAATTGTTGTTTTATTAGATTATGAATGTAATTGGTTTTTCAAAAAATGCAGCCTTAAATTTGTGTTCAGTGCGGTGATTAAGGATGAAGTAGAGGTGGCAAATCGTGCTGGCCCAGTCTTATCAGGCCGTTCTGGCACGGCACGATAAAGGGGAGGGTATGATAAGGGCTGGCCCAAGCACGGCCATTTAGGATATAGGCCCGGCCCGGCCCGGCCCAATAGCACGATAATCCCTTGATCTTGGCTTGTCTACAACTACAAATGAGCTCACAAAGGGGTTTCTTCTATTATTCAATAGTGTCTGATAGTCTATTAGTTTTTTTTTTAAATTTCCTTAATCGGGCTATCATGCCGGCCCGGCCCAGGGATCGTCGGGCCCAGCACGCCCTATAAAAATTACCGGGCCGTGCCGGCACTGCACTATAAGCCCTGGCCCAGCACGGTGTTATTGTGCCAGGTCTTGGATTATGCATGATGTGCCTTCAGTTCTTTCTGTTGCAAAATGTGAATTCTTGTCCTGACTTGTAAATTATACTGCAGTTCTCTTGCTATTATAGCTATGGTTGTAGTAATGAGGACTGGATTTGACTGACTTTTTCTTTCATTTGCTAGTAGAATAAGAGGGCCTGAACTTTCTCAATCCGAATTAGTTTGTGTATTTTGAATATTATATCTCCTAATACTGCTGCTTCTTTATAAGAATCCATTTGAATACATCTTATACATCCTCAGTTAACATCTTGACAGAGTTATTTGCCCCTGCACATCAATTCCCTTTTGTTAAGGTTTTGATGAATATTTATTCAACTAACTCTAAAATTTTCTGATCTAAAATGAAAAAGGATGGGGGAAAATGGAAGGTTATTGCTCAAAATACTGAAAGATGTCCAATATAATATGTGTTATGAAGTAAAAATCAAGTAGGATATTGAGTCAGACATCAATAATTATTTAGAATAGACTTGTAGCATTTTCTTTTACTGACCCATTTTTATTTGGAACAACAGCTGCTGCCCATTTTGGAAACTCTGTATAATGCTTCAAAAAGGAGCCCCAATCATATCTATATGCTCCTTATTATACTTCTCATACTCAGTCAGGACTTGTCATTTAACGCAAGTATGCACAAACTGGTGAGTGTTGCTTGTTGTTTGATGTAAATCCATTTTGAGGATTCCATTGATATGACATTTTTGGATAGATGCTGCCAACTGTTCCCTGGTACCAGGAGCGCCGCCTTCATCACACATCTCTTGGCTCGTTGTTAGTCATTATACTAATAAGGACAGTGCAATATAACCTGGCCAAACTCCAGGTATGTGTTTAAACATTCACTCCTAGTATCTATCTGGCATCTTACTAGTCCATTCGAGTCTTGCATTAAATATATCTTTTCTAATTTCAAGATCAGACTTTGTTCTTGATGACTTCATTTTACTTGAAGATGAATTCTGGTAGAACTTTTTTGAACCTATATATAACCAGGGCTATATGTTAAGGCATTTTCTATCCCATAAGGAAACTATTCTGTTTTTGCTTTAGAGGCAACTGTATTGGGCTAAAAGGTGTTTCTGATGCGGGAGGATAAATCGGAAAAATAGGCAGGAAGTGAAATCTCCTTTAAATAGTATTCTGCTAGTACACTTGGGCAGATTGTGAATAAAAATCCTTTTGTTTAGTCATAATTATATTCTGACCTGAAGTGCATGTATTGTCAAGGTAAATGCTTGTTTCCATTTATCAACTTGTTATAGTATATCAATCCCTGTATAGAGCAATACTAGTTTCAGGACGATTGATGGCCCATCAAGAGTCGATACAGTAGAAGGCTTGCTAGGAGTTTGATTTATATGTTAAGAGAGTTTATCCAACTATCACCCTGCTTTCCCATTCAAACTATTTATACCAGAAGTAGCAGTTTAATTATTAATGCACTTTCACCATTTCTTTTTAGCTAATATAACTTGCTCAGTCATTTCTTTTATTTACATATAAACTATCTTGTCTGAACTTTACAGGATGTTTACTTACATATGAACTGTCTTGCCACTTTGGCAAACATGGCCCCTCACTGTCATCAATTGAGTGCATATGCAGCAGAGCGCTTGGTTAGCCTTTTTGATATGTTATCAAAGAAGTACTTCCATCTCTATTTGCTCTCATTTTCTTTTCCATGGCCTTTTCTTTGGGGCAACTATTCATTTGATCTTACGTTAAATGAAAAATGTTTTTTTTTCCCACGACACCTAAACTTTCCATTTTATAATGGATCTAGATATAATAAATTAGCTGAGCAAAGAGACAAGAAGACACATGTAGACAGAGTCAGCTTAGTGGGGGAAGACGGCCTTGTGCAAGATATGGTATTGTGCTGTTGGTTTTTGAGATCTCTCACAGTCCTGTTTCCTCAAATTGCTGTCTGATTTTTTAATTTTTTTTTTTGGGCAGTCAACAGAGTTTTACATGTACACTGACTTCTTGAGAATTGTTCTCGAAATAATTAATGAGATCTTGACTTATGCACTTCCACGAAATCCAGAGGTATCTGCTACGTGCATAGGATCTAGAATGAAGCAACCATGGCCAAATATTGACATATTGTACTATGATCTGTTAGGTTATATATGCAATAATGCATAGGCAAGAGGTCTTTCAGCCATTTAAGAATCACCCACGCTTCAATGAGCTGCTGGAGAACATTTACACTGTATGGCCCATGATAATCTCCTTTGCGCACTGTTCACTTGTTTCACTCTCTGCAACAATATTCATTTTGCAATATTGTTAGAATGATAACTTTGAGTGCCCCTGTTCTTTTAGGTATTGGATTTCTTCAACGGTTGTATGGATGCGCAGAGAGTGGGTGGTGAATGGTCTGTGGACAAGGTTCTCAAGGTCATTATCATTAATTGTCGCTCTTGGCATGGCAAAGGGATAAAGGTAAATATCATGAAAATGTCTGTCCCTTCCATTGTCGAAGTAATATCATAATTAATATAATATCACAATACATATGATTTGTTCTATGTTTGCAGATGTTCACCCAGTTACGTTTCACATACGAACAGGAAAGCCAATCTGAGGAATTCTTTGTCCCTTACATCTGGCAGCTAGTTCTTCGCTGGTATTTGAATAATCATATACTTATTTAATGTTAATATTTGGTATACCTGCTTAAGATTTCCCATGTACGGTGACTGAATTCAGTCCATGTTGAATTGCGCTATTTTTTGCTGGCAACCTTTAGTCTCGCTCCAATATCTCAAATCTTGTCACTGTTGGAGCTATTCCTCTCCGTAATCACACTTATTTTTGTATCACTGAAATTCTTTCTGCATTTCCATTTCTTCAGCGGATTCAGTTTTGACCCTGATGCGATCAACTTGTTACTCCAAATATCTCAGTAGAGGTATGTGACCCACCTACTCAAAGAACATTCACAGTACGGCCGTTTCAGTAGACATTATGGTGATTATTATCTCTCTCTCGTACAGATCTCCTCGTCACACAGAATTTTTCTTGTTCCGATGTACTTTATGGTTAGCTCTGAGTTTGCTGGTTTGGCATGTCCAACTAGTTCAAGAAATTTGATGTGTTTCTGGGTTCCAGAATTGAGAGAGCAATGCAGAAGATGCCCATCAGCATGGAATCGATGATGTGAAGGTGAATGGCATGTTCCTCAATCCTTGAAGATGTACGACCGCTCGTCCCTTGCAAGGTTTACGGTCTTTAATATACAAAGTTGTGTACATACACAAAAATATTAGCTTTAGGATGTGTTACTATTATTCTTTATTACGGAGGATGATACAGATAACAAAAAATAAAAAAATTAGTTGCAAGGGTGGAAAAAGAGAGAGCCAATGCCATCTTTTCCAGATTGGAAAATCATATAGAGAGGGGCCTGCATTGGACTGCCATGATGAGCTCAACCCTGTAAAGGAGCACATGCTCTATACATTAACCATTTGGAGCTGCCACCCAAGAGGGAAGCTTTAACAAGAAGAAAAAGAAAGTTCAAAAAAATTAAAACAAAAAACATGGAGGAAATTGAAAACTGTCCCACTCCCCTTTGCTCATTCATTGCCTCTGGCAATGCCACGATTCCATGGACCATGTCTTGGGGAAAAAAAGCATACATAGGTGGGTTGGTCTCTCTCACACTGACTTGAAATCGTGGCATGATCGAGCTGGTTAACAGTCGCATAAACTTACTTGACCATGGGGTCCATAAAATGGGGATAAGTGGAGTCTTCAGGATGCTCTGCGTTCATCTACCACGAGCTTACCGAGTGCTGCAGCCACCGACCTACCTACCAGGAGCTCCGCAGGTCGATTAAATTGGACCGTTCGCAAAGTCAACCCTGAAGCGAAATAAATTTCAGGAACATGTAATGTTCATACAGGAAATGTATGAATTTTGATCATGCAGCTGCTCGAAGGATGAGCGGAACCCGGCTGACAAAGGGTCGCCCCACAGTTTATACTAAGGTCGGACATCAAGAAATGATCAAGAACTGGCGGCCCGCCACCCCCTTGCTATATAGGACCTCTCGTTAGGGCAAATCATTCCCTCGGGAGACATGCCAGAGAAAAGGCGCACAGGAGATGATACTGATAGATTTCATATCAGCCTGCCAACGCTTGAACATAGATGACAATTTCACGAAAAGCAAATTCAAGGTGGTAGAAAAAAGGATTGTCAAATCAGGGCATTTCGAACGCCTGATCACCAGCCTGGTGATCAAGGTCTTTCAGCAAGGACAGAATGGAGACTCTTGGTTTTCTTTCTCCGTCGAGAAGGAGATGAACACTTTCAGTCATATTGTAAACTTATTGCCCCGCCTGGAATCCAATTCCCCCCAGCACAATCGGAAATTTCGATGTTCTTCGACTCAAGATCACTGTTCCATCTATTGAGACATATAATCAATACTGACATCAGAGGACGATGACGATAGTAGTTACACACATAATGATATGTCCACGGCCATGGACTTACGAGTCTATCATACGAAAGACCCATTTAAATAGACACCGTCCGCCCTTTTATGTAAACGACACGGTTTTATCCTAAAAATGTGTTTTTTATTTTTCATTTTTTACATGGGAAAAGAAATGCTCTCGGACCTTTGTACAAATCCTAGGAGCCTTGTCCCTTTTACATACGAAACTGTTATATATGTATTTATCAGAGTCTAGATGTGGACGAGCCTTTCCATGTTATGATTCTGCACCTGGAGATATATGTGGCAAGACATATCCTGCAGAAATTCCACATTAGATAAAACCAAACCGTGCATGGTGAGTGAAATCGTGTCAACCCATTGATTTCTGCATCTTAGAATAGTTAATCATTTTCATTAAGATAACCCTGTGAATGGAATGGGAATGAGCATATAAAAGAGAACATAATCATTTGGTCAGTCTGCCTCAGCAGGGCAGGCGTTTTGTTTAGAGTTTAGGGATGTCTCTGTGAGTGCTTTCATGATTCAAAGATCCTCAGAGAAGTCAGGATTTGACGTTGGGGGAGAAAAAGCATAGAGAAAAAAGGGCAGCAGACTGCTTTTTGGTATTCATTTCCGTCGATCGATAGGTAACTTTGTACTTACAGAGAACGACCCTGGTCAGCTGATATGCAGAGAACACTTCGGGAAGGTGTTGCCCGTCTCACCATGTCGACGAGAACCCGGCGAGGTAAATCCCATCTCTCGACATGTTATGCGGGGTAACCTGGAGAATGATTCGTACGATGTACTTCCACTTTTACAGTTCGTACCCATGTCACCCTTCCTCATTCTTTCGTTTATTACAAGTGGGGCCATTGATTTAGATGGAATGGGAGGGAGATAGGAGCATGATGACACTTGAAATCCAGTTGACGAGAATCGGAAGTCGAATCAAATCCAATGGTCCAAAACCTAAGGGACTATCAGTCTCCCTTCTCCAGACCACCCCCTCTTTAATCTCCACCAAGGCTCTTCTTTGGTTTACATCTTTTCTCCTTCTACTAATTCCTTCTTTCTGTGTAATTATAGAAGATCATCTTAATTTCCTTTCGTTCTAAAGGAGGTTTGTGACCGAGAAACAAGATACAATAGAGGAGAATGAAGAATTCACTGCCGAGAATGGAACTTGGAACTCTTTAGTCTTCAAGTCGGAAGCATATTCCTCTCTCTAATTATATAAGGATTTACTGGTACATTTTTACATAATTAGTATTATCATCATCATCATAGTGCGGGAGCTCTTTTTATAAGAATAGGGTGTTCTTTTCATTCGGATCCCATAATTGGAGAGGATTCCAACTCAATTTGCGATTAAAGAAATAAGCATTGGTGAAGTGGGTTCTCATTTATATTGCAGAATTTCGGGGACTGACGATGGGAAATGAGATGGGGAACAATAACACAACCGGTCTCATAGGTTTGTGAATTTGCCTGTTGATTCTGTGCTGCCTCCGTGTATACTCCTCTCAGCTTCTTTCCTGCGTGTTCCGTGTATTGTCATGCTTCTTTGCTTTGAAAAAAAATGCAGAGGAAGAGAATGTAGTCGCAGATGAGCCGCTCAAGAAATCCTCCCCTGGCTCGGTTCGTGAGGATGACAAGGTTATGGAAAACCAACCGATCTCAGTGGGCAAAGTCGGTCTCCATGAAGAGATGAGGTCACCTGGAAATACTGATGCCAGGGACAAGATTTCAGACGAAAGAGGTTTATATGTTTTATTTTTCCTGAATGCGTTCTCGCTCCATGAAATCGTTAAAGAATGTTAAGTCGGGATCAACTTTCACCGTAGCTTCTTTGTGTATAGAACAACCAGAGGCTCCTGTCGACGTTGCATCAGAGGGAGGACAAATTGAGGATGGTGAAAAGGTAAAGGCAATTCCATCCAAGAAGCCCAGAAATGATGGACACTTGTTAAGTGATTATGAAAAGGTCGAAATGGACAATCAGCTTGTGAGTATTGATCCAACTACCGAAGGTATGTGAATAATCAACTTCTGGTTCTCAATAATTTTCTGTTTTACGACGCGTGAGAGATGAATCGTGGACACTGTTCTATTGGCTTTCCATTTTCTAGCAGCTACTGTGGAAGCCGAAACGTCTGCGGAGAGTGCAAGTCATCCGAAAGAGCCCCCAACCACCCCGGAGAGACTGGATGACGTCCCCCAAGTGTTGAATTTGGTGGAAAATGGAAACAAGCAAGAGACCGGACACACGAGCAACATGAGCACAGATTTTGCTCCTGAGACCATCCTGGAGCATGACAAGAGAGCCGAGGAAGTGGGATTGGAGAAGGGTGAAGTACTCCACTCGGAAGGAAACCAAAAGGAAGAAGTGACGGGGAGTTTAACAAATGTGGGATTGCTAGATGGTGACGAAGGAACATCAACAGAGACGACGCTGATGGAATCGGACAGAAATGGACCTGCGAACCAAGTGGAGGAAGGTCACACTGATGGCCGAAATGGGCTGTTCGATAAAATGAAGGAAACTCTGAGGAGCGATAAACCTAATCATCAACCTCGACATGATGGGGTTCCAATCCTTGACCGTGCAAGCAGTGAAGAAACAGGTGCCCTTTTTTCCCTTTCTTGCTCCGTAGAATTGTCAGGAGACATTTATGTCGGCATCAACCATTACCATAAGCTTCTTTGTGTACAGAAAAGCCTGGGCCTCCTATGGCTGTTGTAGCAAAGGGAGGACAAGTTGAGGACGATGAAAAGCTAAGGGCAATTCCACCCAACAGTTCTGGAAAGGATGGAGTCTCATTGGGTTGTAATGTACTGGCTGAAATCGATGGTCTTGCTGCAAGTACGGACCTAACTACCACAGGTCAGTAAAACTTAGGAACAAAATCAAAACAAGGTAAAATGAGGATAATAGATATGTAGAAAAGATATATGTGGTCGGCCATGGGCAACAACTACATATTTTATTATATTGTTTCAACTCAATGAATTACATGGAATATCAGCTTATTTATAAGTTCAGGAGAGCTAACTAATTTAGGAAACATACAAACTGAAGATACGAAAATAATGTCGAAATGATATTATAAAATCTCAAATATACTTTACAAATGCATTTATCTTTATTCTAAATATCATATTACCTAATTGGTATATATGTCTCTAATAACTTCATTGTCTGGCATAGCTGGAGGGATTGGTGTTAAGTGCATGTGGTTCTCAGTAAGTTCTTATTTTCAGATAAGCAGGAGATGATTCATTGATACTGCTCCCTTGGTTTTCCCTTTTTGTTTTTGGTCAGATTCTTCAGAAACCGAAGCATCTAGGGAGAGTGCAAGTGATCCAAAAGAGACCTCGATTACCCTGGAAAGACTGAATTACGTCTCCCAAGTACTGACTTTTATGGAAAATGGAAACATGCAGGAGACTGGATATTCAAGCAGTGTGAGTGCAGATTTTGTTCCTCGAACAATCCTAGAGCTTGTCGGAAGAGCTGAGGAGATGGAATTGGAGAATAGTGACGTTCTCCAATTAGAAGGTAACCAAATGGAAGAAGGGGCAGTAGCAGATATGGAATTCATCGATGGTGATGAAGGAATATCAACACAGGTGAAAGTGACTGAATTGGACAGAAATGTACCACTGAGCGAAGTGGAGGAAGGTGATACAGATGGCCTCAATGGACTGTTTGATGATGTGAAGGGAACACTGAGGAACAATGAATCAGATCTTCAACCTCGGACTGATGAGTTTCTGGTCCTTGATCATTCAAGCAAGGATGCAACAGTAGATGGTCGTCCATTTCAATCTGAGAATATCGATCAATGTCAGGTTGAGGCTGACATTATTACTGTTAACAGCTTTGAGGTCGATGAGTCTAGTGGGCCTTCTCAGTCTGTTCGAGATGATTGTCACCAACAAGAGGAAGATTCAAGTGAAAAGAATAATCTGATGGAAGAAAAGGAGGCAAAGGAAGCTCCACATCTCATAGGTAATGACATTGTTGTTCAGGAAGGAGCTGCTGAACAATTAATTTCAAGCCCAGAAGGAGGGATGTTCGATGATGAAGAAAGCCAAACTTCTATTTCTACCAGCTCCACCATCCCAAACTCAGAAGCCACCATCTCAGATTTCGAGTTTGAGAAACCAGGGACAGATCTTCCAGAAATTCCTGTAACTACTCGCACTTTCATGGTTGGGACAAAGGTTTCAGACAATGGCCGTGAAGATCAATTCCCAAAATCCGAAATCTCAGGAGTCTTATATGGTGCACAAGAAACAGAGACAGCTAAAGAGAGGCTCAGATCAGTTTCCAATCCACATAGCATCAGCAGCAGCACTTTTCCCCAGATGCAGAAATCGCCCAGCTTCGACCTCAATATCCAATCCGACTCGGATCACACAAGGCTGCTGTTTCAGGAAAGGGCAGAGACTTTAATCCCCACAATGCAGGAGCAGGAGAAGGCTGTGACAGTGGAGATGACTGATTCCAAGAAGTCAAAAACTCCACCCATCAGATCTCTGGAAAGGGAAGAAAATGAAGAACAAGAGGCGAATGTTGTTGCCTCACTGAAGATGCAAGAGGATCATAGGGGTAAAGAGAAGGTGGCGGCTAGAGGGAAAGAAAGCAGAAGGTTCATGTCTTCACTCTTCGGCAACTGCATTTGCTGCCGGACTGCGATCAACTAAAAGATCACTCAGTCCAGTCGGTACAAATGAAAAAACAACAACTTTCCTTTTTGGTATGGTATTTTCTTTCATTTGTTTCAGCAAGATTTACTGTTCGAAGGTTCATGGGATGGAAGAAGAGAATCAAAAGCTGTCATTTTGTTACAGTATGTTCTGCCACACATAAAAGAGAGAGCTTGCGTGTAATTAGTTTTGGTCTCAGGGTTTGGTTTTCCTGGTTTATGGGAACGTGCAGAAGTCAAAACTTAAAAATCAAGTCTTTGTGTGATACAATCTAATCTGCACATGGTTTCCTAATTCCTTGTTGTCCTCCTCATCTGTCTGGCATATGCTCGGCGTCCCTTCCATTCTCAGAGCTCACATACCTTTTAGGTCTCAATTGTACACCATAGGATGAGAAGCATCGATTAAAAAGAAGATCAAGTGTACTCCTGTATGCCCAAATCAGTCTTCCTCTTACCGAACTCATAACGGAGGTCCAAACTCCCTGCAGAAGGCTAACTTGACAGAACAGAACTCCATTACTTTCCTTCCCCCTTCAGTTGTTTCATTGCCTGTGTAATCATGGAGCCTACCTCCCGTGTTCCTGCAGCTCCTGGTAATACCAACTTGTAAAATTTTGACTCATATGGGTTTGCAAAGGGAAATTAGACCATGACATGATCCTGACTCTACTACTCCAGCTCGCCACCTTTTGGCTCTGTCAATGGTTACCTGGCCAGCCAACTAGTGGAAGTGTCCTGGTACACTGAGAGTGAACCAGACAAATTTGAACTGTCTTAGAAACTGCATACGTCATCTCATTCTGATTAGCAGCCCATGAGACAGTGACAGTTTTGCTCGTATGAAGTTTGACCCATGCATGTAGCTCCTGATTCTCCTGTCTTCGTGTTTGGAGATCTGATTTATTGTTATTAGGAAATAATAATTTGGGTACGTTATAAATAGCGTAGTTTAGGTATGAATGGTGTTTATCGATTTGATTTTTTTTCCTTGTCTTCTCTCATTGTTTGGCTCATGAATAAACTATACAGAAACATCGATACTTTCCACCGCTGTACTATTGAAAAATAACTTCTTAATTTGCAGAATTGCAGAGGATCACTCACCAGCTGAGCTGAAAGCTTTTTCAGTTCCAGTTCCGTAAAAACAGCTGCCTTGATTTATATCGAATATCACCATTGACAAACAAAAAGGACATCTATCACATCCCTGATGATCTATATAGAGGAAGTAAAACATACTTGGAAAACCTAGGCCAACTGAATTAATCACTTGGAATCTCAGAAGGACTGGGGACTTCACGGAGCTGGACTGAGTTATCAAAACAGTGGTAGAACCCATAGTGAGGGAACCTCTCGTACCAAGTCTCCTGCTGAACGTGCGTATCCCAGTGCTCCCCGCAGCTGCTCTTACCATACTTGTGGACCCACCCCGACCCATTGTGGCGCTCTCCCCAAGTCCGATTCCAGCGAGACCCATCTCCACCCTGCCACCATGTCTCCCCTTGCTTAACCCCATGACTGTTTAGGTCGAAGTTCTCATCCCATTTGTCACCCCACTTTGACCAATGCCCACCGCCATCCTCACAGCGCTCAGCCCACTTGTCGGTGTACTTGGAGCTTCCCCCATGCCCATCATACTTCTCTCCCCACCTAGCATCAACCACAGCTAAATTATTCATGGAACTTCATATTCTAGAGAAATAAAACATTTGAAGAACCTACTACGTTCAAAATTTCATAAAGGCAGTTCAATCTGATGAGTTTATCAACATGAGTAGAGTATAGCAGAAACCATGTGTCCTAGGGAAGCTAAATCACTACAAGAATGGGAGGTCTTTCACCTCATACCTGTAGCTAGGAAATCAGTTGCTGGTGCTTGAAGAATAAGCCAACCATCCCAGAATTCTAGAATTATAATTGTAGCTTTTACAGAGGCCAGAATTTACCCGGGACTTTGTACTGTGATTAGTCCAGTGAAACAGAAAAAACTTTGTACTCTGATGAAGGAACAAGTTCATTGATGCTCAGGTTCATGATAATTCAGCTGCTAGGTCGGTAGTAATTGTCAAATCTAAAGATAAATGTTCTCAGTATATATAAATGTATATAAACTGAACAGATGTGCCAGTTTCTATGCGTCTCAGATAATGGCTAGAGTTATTAGTACCAGAGCATATATTGAGCTTCCCCTTTATGTTGATTTTAGTTACCTTTCGTGCCAAACATGAGCATGACCAGCCTCAAGTGGTATGTTTGGGTCAATACTGCACCACTTGTGGGCCCACTTCTCAGCCTGTCCAGAAGCATCATAGTGCTCCCACCATTTCTCTTGCCACTCTTCTCCTTTCCCATTCTTGCCCCACTTATCAGCCGTTTTCTCAAGGTGCACAAGTCCTGCAACCTGCTTAAAAGTTACATAACAAGAAAAATCAACACTTAAAATAATTGCTATCTATTTATCTGAAAAGTGCTCGAAGGTAGTAGAGCAAACTTAAGGTTTTAACTTGCTTCATGGGGAATGTCAAAGAGTGACTGTTTATGCAGAAATGAGAAGGATGATTATTTTTTTAATGGATATTCAGACAAGACCCAGATATCCATCTAACCCTATTCAGAATAGATGGATATTATTCAAAAAGAAATCTAACCACAGAATTTCAGTAACAATATGAAAATGTGATACACGAAAAGACAAAATTATCCAATTCAATCTTATCCATATTTTTCATTGCCATTATTTTATTGACGAGAGGCTTGAGGGGACCTAAAACAGCTCATGAATACCCTTGGCTGCCAGTCTTGGCCTCCACAGAAAGTCCAAGTCATCAGCCAACAAGCTGTGATCAGAGAAAGCAGGAGTCGAACTTGAAACACATTATCATGCCCCAGTCTACCCCTTCAAGTTTGATCACATCATGGAGTTTCATAAAATCACAATTTTACGTGCTATACATAGGAGCACTATCAGCTTACAACTAGTGCAATTTCAATATTCAGAGCTCCATATAGAAACCTTCTATTTATAAATAAAAAAGATAAACAAAAAACCAAATTAATCCTAATGAGACAAGTTATTGCAGCTAAAATGTGAAAACACTGACCTGCCACATTGACTCCCTCCAGAACTCACGCCACACGTTTCCACGGGAGTCACGTCCTGATTTCTCTGAACCCAGCTCCTTGTACCCAAAATCATCGGAAGCCTCCCAAAACTTCTCCTGCCATTCAGTAACATGATCGGCACTAACTCCCCTTTTCAGGGTCCATCTACAAATCACACCATCAAGTCTCTTTTCAATCCCTGTCTCTGTCCACCATCTTGATCCATCAGTATTCACTCCAGAAGAAGGTAACTTCTCTGCCTTACCCAGAGCATCGGCAGCTTCTGAGGCATGTGCAAAGAATAAGGCACTGATTTCTTTGCCCTCTTCTGAAGAATGCAAGGTCTCAACCTTCTCAGTTTCCATCTGGGAGTGGAGAGGTGGGAGAAGAGGGTTTCTGATGCTTTCAAGAAAATTGCTCTCGAACGGAATGGAGAGGAACTCTGTTGGTTGTTCTTTTTCAATAACTGGATTGGTGAGACCTAGATAAGGTGAAGGCTTACTAACTGCCTGTTGGCCTGCTTCAAGGGGCATCTGATCATTTGCAGTGGGGGGTGTCCAAGACCAGAAATCTGGGCCTGGTACACCATTAGGGTTAGCTTCTGATGAGCGCAAGAATATGACTCCACTCTGCTTCTCTGCAAAAGATTAACTGATATGAACTTATTTTGCCATGATATCTGACTATTAGAAAGCAACAAGTCCAACAAAAAGGATTGAGATAATCAACAAAACTATGAATAGTAATGCTTGCTACTTGACTGTTAATGCATGTCAATAGAGCTCTGGCCATCTATCAATGAAATTGTGTTACTGGCAGTATAAACAGTTTGGCAAAACAAAAAGGACAGTAAGAAAAAACTTCCTTTGTTTTTCTTTCTTTTCTTCTCCTTTTTATGGCAAAATTTTTCCTACCCTTTATAGATACCATCTAGAGAATTATCAGCTCCAATACAAAGAAGCAAATGCTGGCAATTCACAAGGATTTCATCTCTTGAACAGGTACAACCAGCCGCCAAAACAGGGGTTAATCAGAGATAAACAGATCTTCCAAATATTTAAGAATGTGGTCTTATTCAAATTTCCTTATTTTTCACTTAAGCATCACTAGTTATGCAAAGGTTCATAACAGTTGCACAGTAGAAGTGGCAGGGAAATCATGCTGGGACAAAATGCTCATAGCTTTTATGGTTTCTTTCAACTTAATTTAGAGGTTTCTCCAACTCAAGAAAACAGAGCATTTTGTTGAGTATAACAAATATGTAGACCAGAGAAGACTAAATGAAATTGCAAAAGAAAATTGAATGGCTCCCTTGCGCATAAGTGACTCCTCTCTGGCATGAATCATATCATCAAGGCATCAAATTCTGGGAAATTTGGAAATCAACTATACAGAAGTAGCATGCTACTAGTTTGCCGGTTTGCATAGGTACCACTTTCATCCCAAGAACTGTAGTACAGTAATACGACATGAACATGTGAAATAATTGCAACACAAAGTTTTTCAACAGGTACATCATCACAACAAACAGCAGATGCCTCTCTGCGGCTAAATTCTGGACACCTGAAAATCAAGCCTTAATATATCTTCTTTGAGAAAGACACGTAATACACTGGCTCATTCTATTAAGCTGCCCTATAAGAAATCTGAGAGTACTTTATCAACCGGAGAATCATTTTTGGAGAAATCGAAGGATTGAACTCTCTGTTATAAACTTCCCAAGGATTGGTTAATCTATTCGTTCATATCACGTAATGTCAGATCAAACTAGGCACAAGCAAAGGCAAGCCCTCCAAAAAAAAATTAAACAAGAAAATGACAGGAAAAATAATAAAATTACCATTCTTCTCGTCTTCAAAATCCCGCTTTGAAAGCTCCACTGCTTCATCCCTTCCGCTCTCCACACCCCTCTTCTCCTGAATCACTGCTTGAGCCGCCGCGATTGCAGCAGCTGCCCGGTCGATCACCTGCATCCCCTGGACCCGGTCTCTCTCTTCTCGGGGGACTTCCAGAAGCTTCTGGAACTCCTGGCTCTTCGCCTCCAGGTCCACTGCTCTATCATCCGTGCCGCTCGGGACAGGTGCCCCCGCGATCTTTTGGAACTCAGCAGATTTCCTCTCGCGGTCCACCGCCTTCTTCCACATGTCGAGGTAGGAGTCCCCGCCATCAGAAACCCTTATCCTAAGACCGACCCTCGCCCTGTTCCCGGCCCTCTGTGGAGCCAGCAATGGGGGTACGATGAGGGGCGGGTATCTGTGGGTCTTGCAGGGAATGAGACGAGACTCCATGCCAAGCGAAGTTTACGAGCTCAACTAAACTGAAGAGGAGAGGAGAGGGAAGATATTCTTATTTCTGGGGACAGAGAATGTGACCATGAAGTGAAAGAGAAGCTAGGGAGAATGTGCTGCCGTGAGCTTCAATTCAGTGCCCGCTGCTCTGCCCGCGTCATGGGAGGTCCTTTCTTCCCTTTATCTTTTCGGGGGAATCCACATTGACGTGCATTTGAAGGAAGGGCTCCGATCCTGTCTCCGATAAGTAGGCTGTCGAAGAACAGCTGAAGCTGAGAGAGAGAGAGAGAGAGAGAAGGACAGGGCCGGTCAGGTGGGTTCACCTCTGACCCAGTGGCGGAGTGAGTGAGATGAGGCAAGCAGCACATCGAAGAGTGGATGGATAATCTACGGATTTGCTCGGTCCGGTTGCTTCCATCCGTTTCAGTTACTTACTGTGAAAAGGAAAAGGCAGTCTTTGGGGACATCATACGTGGCACGCCCTCTCGCTCGCTGGTGTTTATTCGATCAGTAGGAATAAAACTCGGGAAATTGTAAATTTTCCTCAGTGGCAGCACTGCTCTGGAAGAGATTTTCTCATCACATCGACTCTCAACCTCATAGCTAAAGGAAAGGAATATCATTGGATGTGAATTGCATGTTAGGCCCATGTATATGTTTTGGCCTCGCTATCGTTGTCTCACATGGTTCCTGATTGGTTTATCGTGAGGATCACATACCTAACCCCAACAAAAGCACCAAAATGATGGGTCTTTGTGGGGGGTAACTACCAAGTCTTTGGTCCTCAGGTTGGCGGCAGTTCTTCTCTCCGGGCTTGAGGACGGTCGGTTTGTAGGCTTGGGCATCACCGGCCTTCAGTTTGAGCTAGTTCTTCGACCACCCACAAAGAAGTCGAGTCTGGGTCTGCGACCAACATCGACCTGATGTTTAAGTTAGTAGCTCGACAGTGTGAGGAGAAGAGAGAGCAAGGGAGTGCATGGGAAGCATGAGAAGGTTGAGAGATTTCATAAACTTAACCGGTAAAATAGGACAAATCCAGAATTCTTGTGTAAAAGATAAAATTGAGATATTTTAATATTATATATGTATATATATTCAAGTATTTCATATATTTTCCTGAATTCAAGCGGGCGATCATCCCAAGTCCATCCCTGCCGTAAGGGTTGGGCATAAAGACACAGTAATTGGAACTCTCAAAGGCGGTAATATTTACAGCAGGAGAAACACACGGACATGGAGATATATTCACAAGCACAAAAATACACTGCAGAGTGATCTTCTCCGCACATTTCTTCATTGCGATCTTGGCACAAAATAAACATCATTCCCTCCTTCGTACAAGCCAAAAAGCACAGAGGAAAAACAGTCAGTCAAATCCGTTTCTGCCAATAATCAGAGCTACAAATCACTGGATAAAGATCTTTGGAGGATGAAGAACAGGCAGTTAGTGGCACGTCGCTGGCAGTGGTCTCGATATTCATCTCGCCTGACTCCTCCACCTCCTTTTCTCCGAGTTCCATAAAGTGCCTCCTCATGGCTTCGAGTTTTGCTTCATCGTTGCTAACAGAACAATCGGGGACTACTGCAGGGACTGCTTCATCACCTTCGAGCATTCTCACAACCGAAGACATGGCGGGTCTAGCTGACGGAGACATGTTAGTGCACAAAAGAGAAATATCGATCACCAGCATCACTTGATCCACATTGAAGTCAGAGCCCAATCTTGGATCAATCAGGTCCATCACAGTCCCCTTCTCTTTCAATGCTTGTGCCTAGACGTGAAGGGCACAGCACTAGTCATGATAAGAAATATCTCAATTCAAATCAAGAAAAATGCAAACAGCAACATCTAATAGATATCGGGATCAGTGTGCGATTATAGACGCAAGTAGATTGTTAGTTTCTTTGCTCTTAGTGAAATGGGTATGAATGCACCAATCAAGTCTGTAATATACACGGAACTGGTATAGCGCTAGCATGGACGTAGAAGAGATGCCATCAGATTTATATTACTACCTACTACAAATTTTCAGGTATACGTTGGTGCATATATGCCACTTTTCCTTTTTGGTTATATAGAGGCAAAAGAGCAGAAACCTTTTTTCATAAAAAATAGATATATAGATATATATATATATCTCAAAGAACTGTAATCCATTACCCAACTAAGAAGATAGAGGCATTCCCCTTTGAGTCTGTGACTGGTGTTGCTCCGACCACTAACAATTTCCAAGGCGACGATCCCAAAACTGTAAACATCTGCCTTTTCAGTTAAATAACCATGCATCGCATATTCTGGTGCCATGTAACCGCTGAAAATGCCAGAATGTGATATACTTTAGTTTTTACTATGCCCAACTTGATTTAAAAACGGAAATAATACCAAGCAATACAAGGTGCAACATATATTCACGTTCAAGAAACCAAGTACGAGTTGCCTTTTGCCTATTCATCAATTTTCAACTTTTAAGTTCAGCGCAACATAGAATAAAGTGACTCACTATGTTCCAGCAATTCTTGTGTTAATATGAGTGTCATCTTCATCATCCGTCTCGCCAAACCAAAAAATTTTAGGGTTGAGATCCCTGTCAAGTAGTATGTTGCTCGCTTTGATATCTCTGTGTACAACCTTCAACCGCGACTCTTCATGGAGGAATGCCAATCCTCTTGCAATGCCAACACAGATCATGTGCCTTGTCCGCCAGTCCAACTTCAACTGATGTTCATCTGTCCGTAATTTGAGAAATAAATAAGAATTCAACGTTCGCTGTACAGAAAAATGGCTAGAAGCCTCTCATGGATTAGTAATTACCAAATATAGCTCGAGCAACACTGTTGTTTTCCAGGTATTCATACACCAATAACAACTGGTTCCCTTCTATACAACATCCATAAAGCTTTACTAGGTTAGGGTGTTGAAGGGCGGTAATCATTCCAATCTCATTCAAGAATTCACGATTTCCTTGCTTTGATTTGTTGGACAGCTGCTTCACAGCAATTAACCTCCCATCTGGCAAAACTCCCTGCAAGTGAATTAGCATAACTTTTGTTATGCGAACCAAACTGCAATTTAAGCGGCAAAGTTTATAAAAGGGAAAAAGAAAAAAACGAGGCTTTGGAAGCTGGTTCCATATCCCAATACCTTGTGCACTGGACCAAAACCACCTTCGCCAATTTTATTGGCATCACTGAAATTGTCTGTAGCTACTTTAATTTGTCTCAAACTGAAGGAACCAGTCTGCAACTGTAGACCCTCAAAATCTGGAGGAAGACAAATGTCATGAGTATTACAAATTGGACCATTGGCAAACCACGATATTGCAACAAGGCTAGTTACTCGTTTGAAATTAATGTTGCTCCATGTTCCTGCCAGTACGTACACATTTCTTATTTTTCGTGGTAAGGCATCGATAAGGTCTTCTTGTGATATTGGCCTTATGGCCTGGAGTAGATCTCCATAAGTATGAAGGCTTAGAAACAAGGTTTAGCAGCAATCTTATGGACCAACTGACTACAATTTCTTCTCAACAGCAGATTCCATATTCTACAATCCATATATGTCAGTTAAGTACCTCTTGCCAATACACTTTTTTGTCCAAGACATCCTCTCCTCCAGAGAATAAATAGGATCAGGAAAATAACAACTGCAATTCCAGCGCCAATTCCAAAAATTCCACCAGCAGATAGTTTACTTCCACCAGCAAATAATTGACTTCCACCATGTTTCTGATCTGCAATAAAACATGTGGAACATAAATACACAAGAGACTAAGTTAAATTGCTGCATCAATGCCCAAATCTTTTGGCCTGTTCTGTAACGTGGAAAAGAAAAGCTACATTATGCATTGTTGTAGCTTATCTGTTATTCAATAGCAGTGGCTTGTCATTCCATTGTGCCAAATATCTTTAAAGGGCAAAACAGACAGCAATATATAAAACAAAAATGTAGCTTGAGAAATTACTGATTACACATATTTTTCCTTAAGAAAATATAGGAGTTGGACAAATAGGTTTCCATTTTCTTTCTTTTCCTGATCTCACTATCAACAGGGAAGTAGTAGTCAAAGCAACAGGAAGTATAATGAGAGCTCATATTTACTTTCATGCTAAAAACAGGCAAGATTATGTAAGAGAGAGAATATATTCCCCAAGGGTTCCATCATTTTCTAGCAATAAAAATTAACAGCCAAATTCTTTAGAATTCAGTACTCATCAACTAGATTAACTAGGATGATACAAATCCTGTTCACCTTAATTTAACATGTGTTACAATAAAAGATATTTGTATTAGCATGGTGCATTATCCAACAGCAGATAACGAAACAATAGATGAAATAGTGGACGTATTAAATACCAGTAATTGAAGCAGAAATAGCAGATATCAGAGGACCATAGACTCCTTTGTAGGGGATAGCGGTAGTCCCTCTCCCTGCCCACTGGAAACGTATCTCAAGAGTGCCGCTAGTAACTTCGGTGATGAAACTTTTTATTATTAGTTTTCCAACTCCGCCTGCAGCATCTTCAATGTTGAAATCCTTCAGCTCCAGCTTACCCTGAAACATGCAATTAGTTAGCCATTTTCAACTTAACCAGAAAACCTCAAGTTAGGTAGAAAAGTTGGCCAATGCTCCCCATGTTCAGATATCCAGATAAATGGGTTTACTAGCAGGAACAATAACGCTTCTATATCTATTCCAGAACTGGGCCTGTACATGATCATGGTGAAATCAGAATTACCTGTATGTAAACATCAAAGTAACGCCTTCCGAGGCTGCTATAGTTTTGATCACCGGTGAACATGATCTCAGCAAAATGAAGGCTTATATTGTAGGTTCCATTCATCAAACATAAGCCATAGTAAGTCAGAGATATTGGAGAAACCCGTGCATTCATGTAAAGCTCAGGAGATTCCATGGAAAGCGTGGATGTATTTGGCACAATATAAACATCTTGATTTGTACTGTTATCCATGAAGTGGCCAGTGCTACTGTAGACCCAGTAATATCCATCACCCTTGTAATAATGGGCCTTATTTCCATTATATATGTCAGCATCATAGACAATGGACTGTACAGTCACTGCACTTCCACCACAGTTTATGCTGAGATTGTATCCTAGATTGCATGAAACAAAAGATCAGCAAGCTTTGAAGAAGAAGATTAAGCTCGTATTTTTCATTCCCATGGCAATAACAAAAAGTAATCTTATAAAGAAAGAAGTGGTGAACTGAAACTTTGTAACGGGTTAGGGGGAAAATGATTTAACAATTAAAAAAAGAGTTGATGACCAGCAGTGTAGTTTAAAGCTGAAAATCTTTGGTAAAGATTGTAGTCTGGGCATTCACATACTACTAGAGGTTATCAAAATTACGCCTTTCTGACAAGAACAATAAAAATTTTTGTTCAGAAATGATTGATGCTTGTTAGATTTTCACAGTAAGAACTTACTTGTGGCTGGGCAACTAACAGAACTCAAGCATGAAACACTTTCTCTGTAGGAAGATAAGATATTCCATGTGAGATTGTGATCCATATTTAAACAAACTATGCAATCAGTTGCCATCCAAGCTCTTAAAACGGTGGATATCTTAGGCAAACAGTAAAACCAATACTTACAGGCTATTATTGAGCACAGATGAGCTGGCAAATAAGTTCCTGCAAAAAGGAAAGAAAAGATAAAATTGAATTTAGTTGGCACCTTAATAATTTCCACATCTATTAATACATCAACAGAACCTGTGCTTGACTTTAATCGAAGTAATACATACACATTCCCATTTGAGTTTGTACAAACAGTGTCTTCATTTGTGAAGTTATTATATGAAAGATCTCTGCAAACACAGTAGATGAGTCACTTCCTAAAATGGAAACAAAGACTAAAACTCATTAGGTAATAGTACAGAAATAATTTGTACAAAACTACAATGTAGTGGTTCAAATAACAACAGAGAATCAGTAAGATTTGAAAATAGTTATGTCCCATGTATTCCTCCCCATCCTTGACTCCTAACACAAGAGAATAACGTAAATTGCTTTCACATAACCTACTATTATATATGCAATTGACAGGTCATGTTCATTGAATGCAACAATCAAATTTTCAATTAATCATGGCAACAACAAAGAGAGAATGACAATTGATAATGGCTTTCTCAAGTAGCCATTTACAAATTCAAAAAATTTGAGGAAGGAATATCTCAAACAGAATAGTACAGCTTAGAGCAGTTGAAAGAAAAGCTTACCTTATTTTTTTTCAGAAATATCTCAAACTAAATGAAGTTTTTTTAAATAACAACAGAGAGTCAGTAAGATTTGAAATTAGTTATACGTCCAAGTTCACACCCCACCCCCCCCCCCCCCCAATTCTTGACTTTTAAGGTATTTGCTTTCACATAACCTACTAAAAATTACATGCAATTGAGAGTTTTTGTTTATTGAATGTGACAATTAAACTTTGAACAGTCAAATTTTCAATTAATATTGGCAACAACACAGAAAATGACAATTTATAATCACTTTTTCTGCTAGCCATGTACAAATTCCAAAAACGTTCAGGAAGGGACATTGCAAACAGAATTGCATAACTTAACGCAGTTGAAAGAGATGCTTGCCTTATTTTTTTTGTCCCATCATTCATAATCCAATCAGGTATTGGTCCCGTAAATAGGTTTCCAGTTAAATATCTGAACAAGATGAGCATTGTTGACTTAGCACATGAGGTTCTTGTTAGAGAAAATTTGTGTAAGCACTTGGTAGGAATAGGTCAAGATACAAAAAACAGAATCAGAAAGTACGGGAATTTCACTACTCTTTAAAATGTAGGAGTGGGAGAACTTCAGCATGAAAATTTCAATCAAGGAAAGAATAAGGGAAAAAATTATAAATATTGACCTATTAGGTTGCTCAAGTTACCTTAATTGTCATCCAGTATAGAGAGTTGACAGCATGGATTTGATTATTTACCATCATTCAAAAACTATTCCCAATAGATGCAGTATATGCCACTGTCAAATTTTTGTTTTGCTTCATGTAACTGGCACACTAATCTAACTTGCAAACATCTTCTGATCCAAGTAAATGCTTAGATTAAGCCATACCCTATACGCTACTTTTAGATTAAGCCTCCTGAGAAGTATTAAATCAGTTCCATACTGTAACACCTTCTCCAATTCTTGCAGTTGCAAATGTTAAACTAATAGAAAGCTTTAAGCAATAAACTGTTTATTGGACAACTAATAAGTTTTGAAACAGTTGAATTTAGCCATCAGCTTACAATGGTATCAGCCTTTTGTATTGGCAGTTGATTATTAGTGCTTTTATTTGTATACTAATTCAGTGCCTACAATTTTCAGATGCCAAAAACCACACTTAGTAATTAACACTGAGATGTAAATTACTTACAGATGATCCACAGTAGCCAAACTAGAAGATTTGTTGTTTGGGATCTCCCCACTGAGACTATTGAAGCTGACATCTCTGTTTAAAATTCAATACAAATGAGAAGAACCAACCGATAATAAGGTTCAATCAGCATTTTCATTTGAGCACTAGAGCATGTTATAATAAATTTGATCTTTTAATGGGAGGAGAGAAAGGCTAACTTGCATACTCACAAGATACTTAATTCAGTCAAATCTCCCAGATAATCAGGTAAACTTCCAGCCAGATTGCAATTTCTCAGTACCCTATTCACAAATAAACATGAGAAAATAGATATGGTAACTTCGTTATTAAGTCTAGAAAGGATGACATTCTCACAGCCACCGCAGCTTCGTACTGCTGAGCTGAGGGAAATGTGATTTAGTTCCACTCAGATCAGTGATCCTCCTGCTTATCAAAATTCAACGAGATTATAAATGTCGAGAGAAATGATCCTATTGAAATGACATAAGTATGGGTTCAAACGTGGCACTGACAAGTCAGTTAAGTTTCGTAGAGCTCCAATACCAGAGGGGATTGGTCCCTGAAAGCCGCTCGCTTCAAACACTCTATCAATGAAAAAAGTTCAGTTAGCAGAAGGGTTTTTTTTTTTAACTTTTCCATGCTGTGATGGAAGGAGAATTTAGGGTGGAGCTCTCACAATGCGTCAACATTAGTCCAATACAGAATGAATTCAGGTATTGTCCCTGAGAATTGGTTATCCCCAAGCCTTCTGTAATGTTTTACCAGAATGGAATAAGGAATATACACACAGGCAAAGTCGAACGTGTAGATGAACCACCAAAAGGAATGGGAACTCACACGTCAGTTAGGGCTGTCAACTTTGCGAAAGTGGAAGGCAGCTTTCCAGTAAAATAATTCGATGTCAAAAACCTAATCATGGAAAAGAAAGAGCGCGGATTTTAACAGCCAGAGCATCGTCGACATTGCATTTTCAAAATCCACACACAATCGAAATCAAGAATATGGCAACAGTACATAGAAATTTCATGAAGCAGCTTACAGCCTCTGTAATCGGGACAAGTTCCCAAGTGCCTCAGGAAGATCTCCAGAGAGCTGATTGAACTCCACAACTCTGCAGCATGCAACTATATTAATTACTATTTTACAATTAGAGATGGGAAAGAGAAAAGGTTCGAGGGATATATCACTTACAAGCTTTGGAGGGTGGATATGTTTCCGATCTCTTTGGGGATCTGACCAGTCAATCTGTTTCCAAGCAAAGAACTGCAAGAAAAAGGAGGAAAGAAAGAAAGAAAGAAATATCACAGACTTCATCATCGAGAACACAGAAAGAGCGAGAGACAAGGAGGAAAGGAGTACACATTCTGCAGACGTGCCAAGGAGCCCAACTCCCTGGGGATGGTGCCGTTGAGATAGTTGAGAGTGAGGTCTCTGTGCGGGAGAGCAGGATCGAAGAGAAGTCAGTGAACTCGACCTCCATGAAGGTGTAACAAAGCTTCGGGTATGATTGGGTAAAAAGACGGCTTCTTACTTACAAGTTTCGGAGGTAAGGAAACCGCGCAAAATCTGGCGGGAGAGCCCCTTGAAGCGACTGCCCCTTCAGTGATCTTAAATAAATAAATAAAAATCATTTTATTTATTTATTAACCAAAGTTGGGGGAAGGGAGAAAATCTATAGCGAAGATTGACCCAAAATCGACCTATACTACTCTCAAACAGATATATGACCGTTCTTATTGAGTTAAGAGGCAATCATGAGTTGAGTAAAAAAAAGATGTCCATTGAACCGGATTGGCCCAGAACAATAATCGGTCGGGAGCCATTGCAAAATCAGTTGGGCCGTCAAAAACCTTACAATCAATTGTTAAATTTTGTTTGTTTAATTAAAAATTAAATAAAAAAGATAAAAGGGTAACAATTCATGATTTAAAATTGCCTAATTATGAAACAATTGTAGGCCGATTCATGTTTCTCTTAACCGTGACCCATAACTGGATCGGCTTACTATACTTAATGGGACCAAATCATAACAGGGTCAAAAGATTTCAAACCCGATTTAAACTAACCCAAACCATCCATTTAACATCTCTTGGGCCGGGCTCACATCATAATCAGGAAAGACATTTCTCCACGGGACTGGAAATCGGACTGAAATGGAGTTGGGATGTTAAATGCACCCGCAACCAATGATTGAGCTTTCCGTCGGAAATTTACCCGAAAATGAAATTGCCATCGCGGACAGCCAAATATGTCTGTCAAGTGTTTTCCTTACTATAGATTAATTAGATTATCTGTTTTTGAAGACAACCATAGGAAAACACTGAATAAATTATTAACCATAGCAAGGAAGCATGCATGAATCATGGAGCTAGATGCAGGCAATCTTTGTATGGATGCACTCAAGGAAGCAAATTTTCTTTACCCTGAAAAAGGATGCGAAATTTTATATCAGAGAACACAAGTATGGAAATGGAGTGGCTCTTGGCTGGCGATTTTTGGTTAGGTGACGTCTGTAGGTTCGTGAGAAGATACGTACATGCTGGTAACATGGCAGCCGACGTCGTCGCCGTTGTAGTAGGAATAAGAGCAGTCGCAGGTGACAGCATCATCATGCGAGACGTTCCAAGGTGGCTTGCCGCTGCAGGGATCCGCGTTGAAGTCCCAGCTCGTCTTCCTCAGTGCGATAGCTACATCCTTCAGCGCTTGCACTGTAGATCATGCAGATCATTACATACATATACTTAAGAGCTCTCAGCAGCTCCGACGGGATCAGTGGACGACACAGCCAGCGATCCATGCGGCCATGTAGATCAGGATGCAATTCAAGACGCGTAAATAGAGCAAACCGCGAGACCTTCTTCACTGGGGAGCTGAGTGGCTCCGGTGGCGAGGGCAGCAGGGAGGAAAATAAGAGTGTAACATGACCAGAAATCGACTAATTTCAGCCGGAAACGTCGTGGACGCATCGCTGCCTTGCCGGAGGAGGGACACCGTCCACTCCCCAGAAGTAGAGAGGCAGCAAGAGAGAGAGAGAGAGAGAGCAGTACTAGAAAAGAAAGCGTGGAGTACTATTACATGGAAGCATATCCTTTATCCTTTTTTGTTTAAGAGGAGGGGAAGGGTCAACTGGGACGGAGATTATCTTCTGTTCAGGCTGGCATTAATTTCGACATTCGGCCCTATCACGTTACAATGCCTGGCACTTATAAGATACGTGATTATGTCAGTCTGACGGGTAGATAGCTCACGAGTTGAGTTGCAAGGTACAGTTTACAGGAGTCAGATTTAACAAGTGATCGATCGGTAAGCATGCATGCACCTTGCTGTTAAATGTTCATGAGACTTAATAAACACAAGATATACCTCGTCGAAAGGATACCGTCGGTGGGTGTGAGAGGAAGTCGATTCGCTAAATCGAGAGGCAACGAAGATTGTGTACTGAAGAGAAGGAACATGTACACAGTCAGCTCTCATGACCAGTTCACAAGTAAATAATAACGTCAACATCTTGTTGAGTATAAATAGAAGAATTTCGTATGCAAGAGCGCGTGACACCAAAAAAAGAAAAAAAAAGGGGGGCAAATTACATAAGAGAAGTTCCCGTGATGCTCAAGCTCATCAATCGAAGATTCAAAAGATTCCATACACGTTTACTCCACAACGAGACAATATATGACGTAGAGGATGTCTGGATTTATGAATGCCAAAGTCATGCACGGTACTGAAATAGCCCGTGGATTTGCCCTTACCGATGACCATTGAATGAGCTGGGTTACAAGACAGTGATATCGACATAGACATTAGACACCGTCACCCTGCCTAGCGATCTCGTCGACTCACCTGGTCGGGTTAATGGCCAACTCACCGAGTTCGACTCCAACCGACGGTCACTATGGCATACTTGTAATTTTTCATGTATTTCAGCTCGGCTGTAAGCCTATGTAAATAGCTGCTGAGGTACACCATTGAACATTGAGCAAGAAAGACACATCTCCATCAGCGTAACCCGTCCCCTGCTCTCCGTCTTTGGTCTTCTCTCCCGTCATGCTCTGGTTCATGTATGTTAGAACAGAGCATTTTCTTCCTTCATTCAATTGCTTCTCGACAGGCGAAATGTTATACACATGGATATGGATACATATTCGTAATCACTATGAAAAACACACTGCGCACGTAATCGTCTTCTTCTGTAGCCACATATCTCTTCATTGCGGTCTTAAACATCATCCCTCCTTCGTACGAGCCCAAAAGTACACAGGAAAAACAGTCGCTCAAATCTCTTTCTGCCAATAATTAGAACTCCAAATCACTGGATATAGATCCTTGGAGGATGAAGAAGAGGCAGTTAGCAGCACATCGGTGGCGTTGGACTCGGTATTCATCTCGCTTGACTCCTCCGCCTCCTTTTCTCTGAGTCCCATAAAGTGCCTCCTCATGGCTTCCAGTTTTGCTTCGTCGTTGTTAACGGAACTATCGGGGGCTACTCTAGGGACTGCTTCATCGCCTTCGAGCATTCTCACGACTGAAGACATGGTGGGTCTAGCTGACGGAGACATGTTAGTGCACAGAAGAGCAACATCGATCATCACCATCACTTGATCCACATTGAAGTCATAGCCCAATCTTGGATCAATCAGATCCATCAGAGTCCCCTTCTCTTTCAATGCTTGTGCCTAGAAGTGAAGGGCATAACACTAGTCATGATAAGAAATATCTCAACTCAAATCAAGAAAAATTCAAACAGCAAAAATCTAATAGATATTGGGATCAGTAGGTGCGATCATAGACACGAGCAGATGGTTAGTTTCTTTGCTTTCAGTGAAATGGGTAGGTATGCACCAATCAAGTCTACAATTTACACGGAACTGGGTACAGCGCTAGAAGAGATGCCATCAGATTTATATCGCTACCTACTACAATTTTTGGGTATACCTCTGTGTATACATGCCACTTTTCCATTTTGGTTATATGGAGGCAAAAGAGCGGAAACCTCTTTTCATAAAAAAGATAAATATCGAAGAAGAACTGTAACCCCTTACCCAACTAAGAAGATAGAGGCATTCCCCTTTGAGCTCATGACTGGTGTTGCTCCGACCACTCACAATTTCCAAGGCGACGATCCCGAAACTGTAAACATCTGCCTTCTCAGTTAAATAACCATGCATCGCATATTCTGGGGCCATGTAACCGCTGAAAATGCCAGAATGTGATATACTTTAGTTTTTACTATGCCCAACATGATTATAAAAGAATAATAATAGTGCCAAGCAATACAAGGTGCGACTTCTATTCACGTTCAAGAAACCAATTACGAGTTGCCTTTTGCCTATTCATCAATTTTCAACTTTTAAGTTCAGCGCAACATAGAATAAAGTGACTCACTATGTTCCAGCAATTCTTGTGCTAATATGAGTGTCGTCCTCATCATCCAGTCTCGCCAAACCAAAATCTGAAATTTTAGGGTTGAGATCCCTGTCAAGTAGTACGTTGGTCGCTTTGATGTCCCTGTGTACAACCTTCAACCGCGACTCTTCATGGAGGAATGCCAATCCTCTTGCAATGCCAACACAGATCATGTGCCTTGTCCGCCAATCCAACTTCAACCGATGCTCATCTGTGCCTAATTTGAGAAATAAATAAGAATTAGATGTTCACTGTACAGGAAAATGGCTGGAAGCCTCTCGTGGATTAGTAATTACCAAATATAGCTCGAGCAAGACTGTTATTTTCCAGGTATTCATACACCAATAACAACTGGTTCCCTTCTATACAACATCCATGAAGCTTTACTAGGTTAGGGTGTTGAAGGGCAGAAATCATTCCGATCTCATTCAAGAATTCACGATTTCCTTGCTTTGACTTGCTAGACAGCTGCTTCACAGCAACTACTCTCCCATCTGGCAAAACTCCCTGTAAGTGAATTCGCATAACTTTTGTTTTACGAACCAAACTGCAACTTAAGCGGCAAAGTTTAAATCAAAGTAAAAAAAAGGAGGCCTTGGAAGCTGGTTCCATATCCTAGTACCTTGTGCACTGGACCAAAACCACCTTCTCCAATTTTATTGGCATCGCTGAAATTGTCCGTGGCTACTTTAATTTGTCTCAAACTGAAGGAACCAGTCTGCAACTGTAGACCCTCAAAATCTGGAGGAAGAAAAATGTCATGATTAATACAAATTGGACCATTGGCAAACCACGATATCCCAATAAGGCTAGTTACTCGTTTGAAATCAATGTTGCTCCATGTTCCTGTCAGTACGTACAAATTTCTATTATTTTCCTTGGCAAGGCATACATAAGGTCATCTTGTGATATTGGCCTTATGGCCTGGAGTAGATCTCCAGAAGTATGAAGACTTAGAAACTAGGATTAGCAGCAAACTTATAGAGCAACTGACTAGAATTTCTTCTCAACAGTAGATTCCTCATTCTACCATCCGTATAAGTCAGTTAAGTACCTCTTGCCAACACACTTTTTTGTCCAAGACATCCTCTCCTCCAAAGAACAAATAGGATCAGGAAAATAACAACTGCAACTCCAGCGACAATTCCAAAAATTCCACCAGCAGATAGTTTACTTCCACCAGCAAATAATTGACTTCCACCATGTCTCTGATCTGCAATAAAACATGTGGAACATAAATACAGATGAGACGAAGTTAAATTGCTGCATGAATGCCCAAATCTTTTGGCCTGCTCTGTAACCTGGAAAGGAAAAGCTACATTATGCCATGTTGTAGCTTATCCATTATTCAATAGCAGCGGCTTGTCATTCCAATGTGCCAAATATCTCTAAAGGGCAAAACAAACGACACTAGAAGAAATAAAAATTTAGCTTGAGAAATTACTGATTATATGTATTTTTCCTTAAGAAAATATAGGAGTTGGACAAACAGGGCTTCCATTTTCTTTCTTTTCCAGATCTCATATCAACAGGGATGGAGTCGTCACAGCAACAGGCAGTATAATGAGAGATCTTATCTACTTTCACCCTAAACATAGGCAAGACTATGTAAGAGAGAAAATATATTCCCCAAGGGTTCCAACTTTTTCTAGCCTTGAAATTTAACTGCCAAATTCTTTAGAATTCTGTACTCATCGCCTTAATTTAACATGTGTTACAATAAAAGATATTTTATTAGCAAGGTGCACTATCCAACAGCAGATAATGAAACAATAGATTAAATAGTGGACGTATTAAATACCAGTAATTGAAGCAGAAATAGCAGATATCAGAGGACCATAGACTCCCTTGTAGGGGATAGCAGTAGTTCCTCTCCCCGCCCACTGGAAACGTATCTCAAGAGTGCTGCTAGTAACTTTGGTGATGAAACTTTTTATTATTAGCTTTCCAACTCCATCTGCAGCATCTTCAATGTTGAAATCCTTCAGCTCCAGCTTCCCCTAAAACATGCAATTAATTAACCATTTTCAAGTTAACCTGAAAACCTTAAGTCAGGTAGAAAAGTTGGCCAATGCTCCCCATGTTCAGATGTCCAGATATATGGGCTTACTTGTAGGAACTCTAATGTTTCTATATCTATTCCAGAACCAGGGCTGTACATGATCATGGTGAAATCAGAATTACCTGTATGTAAACATCAAAGTAACGCCTTCCAAGGCTGCCATAGGTTTGATCACCGGTGAACATGATCTCGGCAAAATGAAGGCTTACATTGTAGGTTCCATTAATCAGACAGAAGCCATAGTAAGTCAGAGAGATTGGGGAAACCCGTGCATTCATGTAAAGCTCAGGAAATTCCATGGAAAGCGTGGACGTATTTGGCACAATATAAACATCTTGATTTGTACTGTTATCCCTGAAGTGGCCTGTGCTACTGTAGGCCCAGTAATATCCATCACCCTTGTAATAATGGGCCTTCTTTCCATTATTTATGTCAGCATCATAGACAATGGACCCCACAGTCATTGCGCTTCCACCACAGTTTATGCTGAGATTGTATCCTAGATTGCGTGAAACAATAGATCAGCAGTCTTTGAAGAAGAAGATTAAGCTCGTATTTTTCATTCCCATGGCAGAAACAAAATGTAATCTAATAAAAAAAGAAGAGATGAACTGAAACTTTGTGACGGGTTAGGGGAAAAATGATTTAACAATTAAAAAAAAGAGAGAGTAGATGACCAGCAGTGCAGTTTAAAGCTGAAAATCCTTGGTAAAGAGTGTAGTCTGGGCATCCACAGACTTCTAGAGGTTATCAAAATTACGCCTTTCCGACAAAAACAATAAAGGTATTTGTTAAGAAGTAATCAGTGCTCATTAGATGTTAACAGTAAAAACTTACTTGTGGCTGGGCAACTAACAGAACTCAAACACGAAACACTTTCTCTGTAGGAAGATAAGATATTCCATGTGAGATTGTGATCCATATTTAAACAAACTACGCAATCAGTTGCCATCCAAGCTCTTAAAACGTTGGATATCTTAGGCAAACAGTAAAACCAATACTTACAGGCTATTATTGAGCACAGATGAGCTGGCAAATAAGTTCCTGCAAGAAGGAAAGAAAAGATAAAATTGAATTTAGTTGGCACCTTAATAATTTTCACATCTATTAATACATCAACAGAACCTGTGCTTGAGTTTAATGGAAGTAATACGTACACATTCCCATTTGAGTTTGTACAAACAGTGTCTTCATTTGTGAAGCTATTATATGAAAGATCTCTGCAAACACAGTAGATGAGTCACTTCCTAAAATGGAAACAGACTAAAATTCATTGGGTAATAGTACAAAAATAATTTGTACAAACTAAAATATAATGGTTCAAATAACAACAGAGAATCGGTAAGATTTGAAGATAGTTATGTCCCAAGTGTTCCTCCCCAACCTTGATTTCTAACACAGGAGAATAACGTAACTTACTTTCACACAACCTACTGAAAGTAGATGTAATTGACAGGTCAAAGTTCATTGAATGCAACAAATAAACTTTGAACAATCAAATTTTCAATTAATCTTGGCAACAACAAAGAGAGAATGACAATTGATAATGGCTTTCTCTAGTAACCATTTACAAATTCCAAAAAGTTTAGGAAGGAATATCTCAAATGGAATCGCACAACTTAGAATGGTTGAAAGAGAAACTTACCTTATTTTGTTCTGCCCGCCATTAATAATCCAATCAGGTATCGAGCCCGTTAATAGATTTCCAGTTAGATACCTGAACAATACGAGCATTGTTGACTTAGCACATGAGGGTCTTCATTTGAGAAAAAAATTAAATTGGTGTACGCATTATTAGAATATAGAACTTACAGGAATTTCACTATACCCCTAAAAATGTAGAAGTTGGAGAACTTCAACATGACAATTTTCAATCAAGGAAGGAAAAGGGAAAACAATTATAAATACGGACCAATTAAGTCGCTCAAGTTACAGTAATTGTCATCCAATATACAGGGTTAACAGCATGGATTTGATTAATTACCATCATTCAAAAATTATTCCCGATTGATGTAGTACATGCCACTGTCAAATCTTCGTTTTGCTTGAACAAGTAACTGGTACACTAATCTTACCTGGGAACATATTCTAATCCAAAGAAACGGTCTAGTGCCAGGCCCTATATTCTACTTTTTTGATTAAGCCTCTTGAGGAGTATTAAATCAGTTCCATACTGTAACACCCTCTCCAAGTATTACACTAGCAAATGTGAAACTAATATAAAGCTTTAAGCAATAAATTGTTGATTGGACTACTAATTAGTTTTGAAACAGTTGAATTTAGCTATCAGCTTATAATCGTATCACTTCAGCCTCTCATACTGGCAGTTGAATATAAGTGCTTCTATTTGTATACTGATCCCGTCTCTACAACTTTTCAGATGCCAGAAACCACACTTAATAATTAACGTTGAGGTGTAAACTACTTACAAACGATCCACAGTAGTCAAACTAGAAGATTTGTTGTCCGGGATCTCTCCACTCAAATTGTTGAAGCTAACATCTCTGTTCAAAATTCAATAGAAATGAGAAGAACCCACTGGTTATAAGGTTCAAGTAGCGTTTTCATTTGAGCAGTAGAGCATGTTATAATTAATCTGAACTGTTAATGAGAGGAGAGAAAGGATGACTTGCATACTCACAAGATGCTTAATTCAGTCAGATCTCCCAGATAATCTGGTAAACCTCCAGCTACATTGCAATTTCTCAGAACCCTATTTAACAAATAAAGTTGAGGGAATAGATATGGTAACTTCGTTAATAAGTCTAGAAAGGACAACATTCTCACAAACAATCCAGGTTCGTACTGCTGAGCTGAGGGAAATGTGATTCGGCTCCACTGAGATCAGTGATCCTCCTGCTTATCAAAATTCAACAAGATTATAAAAGTCAAGAGAAACGATCCTCTTGAAATGACATAAGTTTGGGTTCAATTGTGGCACTGACAAGTCAGTTAAGTTTCGTAGAGCTCCAATACCAGAGGGAATTGGTCCCTGAAAGCCGCTCGCTTGAAACACTCTGTCAACGAAAAAATTTCAGTTAGCGGAAGGACCTTTTTCTTTTTTCACTTTTTAATGGTTTAACAGAAGGAGAATTTAGGGTGGAGCTCGGACAGTTTGCTGACGTTCGTCCAATACTGAATGAATTCAGGTATTGTCCCTGAGAATTGGTTATCACCGAGCCATCTGTAATATTTTACCAGAATGGTATAAGGAATATATACACAGGCAAAGTTGAACGTGTAGACGAACCACCGAAGGGAACGGGAACTCACACTTCAGTCAGGGCTGTCAACTTTGCAAAAGTGGAAGGTAGGTTTCCAGTAAAATAATTCGACGTCAAGAACCTAAACATTTCCGCCAGAGCATCATCAACATTGCATTTTCAAAATCCATACACGACAAAAATCAAGTAGACGGGAATAGCATATAGAAATTTCACGAGGATCTTACAGCCTCTGTAAACGGGACAAGTTCCCAAGTTCCTCAGGAAGATCTCCAGAGAGCTTATTGAACTCCACAACGCTGCAGCATGCAGCGATGTTAGATTACAATCCTACAATTTGAGATGGAAAACACAAAAGGGTCGAGGGCATTATCGCTTACAAGCTCTGGAGGGTGGATATGTTTCCAATCTCTTTGGGGATCTGACCAGTCAATCTATTTCCGAGAAAAGAACTGCAAGGGAAAAAAAGGGACCGTATACTTCATCATCGAGAACACAACAAGAGAGAGGGAGATAAGGAGGGAGGGAGTACATATTCTGCAGATATGCCAAGGAGCCCAACTCCTTAGGGATGGTGCCATTGAGATAGTTGAGACTGAGGTCTCTGTATGAGGAAGAGCAGGATCGAAGAGAAGTCAGTGAATGGGACCTCCGTCCTCAAAAGAGTGAAGGTGTGACAAAGCTTCGGGGAGAAGAAATAGCGAAGATGATCGAGTAAGAAAGCTTCTTACTTACAGGTTTTGGAGGTAAGGAAGCCTCGCAAAATCTGGCGCGAGAGTCCCCTGTAGCGACTGTCCCTTCAGTGATCTGATAACGTTATTTTCAAAATTTTTAATTAAGAAAAATAATTTCTTTATTTGTTTATCAGTTTTTAATTAACTGAAAGATTAGGGCAAAATTTTACATTTTTCTATACTTTTGCTCACTATGTGCCAGCCTCGCCTCATAAATTAGGAAAGACATTTTCTCCATGAGATTGGAATTAAGAACCAACCGAGAATTGTAAATAGTTTCTTTTTTTATCTCATAAAAAATATGTAAGTATAAAAAGGAGCATGATAAGAGAAAAATAAAAGTGCATGAAAAAAATTAAATTTATAATTTATTAATTATTAAATCGAGTATAGTATTATCTCACTTTTTTGTAATGACACATTAATTAAATGCACTTATGATGATTGAGGCTCTCCATCTAGGACTTATCCGAAAATGAAATTTGCATCGGGGACTACCAAATGATTAGTTAGATTCTCGAACTTTCTAGACAACTGTAAGAAATCGCTTAAAAAAGGCACATCTTCATTACTAATTATAGCATGAAAGCATGAATGTCATGCAGATAGATGCAGGCCCATTCTCTTTTAAATCCTGACATTTTGAAGCCAAGATTCAGGAGGTATAGTGAGTTGTAATTATTTTTTATTCAATATAAGTTAATGGTCTAATAAAGATAAAATTCTTTGGAGGTAAGTCTTTTTAATTTATAAAATATGAATATAAGATCTTATTTAAGAGAAAGATGTGCCAATTTAACACGACTAATTTATTATATACATGCATTCCATTGATATGAAAATACCCAACAAATATTACATTTATGGGGCGTTCAACAGGAGTATTATTAGATTAGAGGCAATGCTAAGATTGCAATAAAAAGCATAAATTATGGTAAAATTTTGTATTGTAATAAGGTTGAAATAATGGAAAAAAAATTGATTGTAAAATTATCTCATCCGAGCATATCACATGTTTTTAACATAATATTTTTTTATCAATCGCATGGTAGAGTTTTAACCATTGTAATCTCAAATTACCATAAACCGTGCCACCAAACATTACAAAATGTAATGTAGAGCAGATGAGTGTGATTAGGGATTTAGATCCCACCCTACATCCAAACAAAGAGCCCCTGAGAAAACGCAGTAGCCCCTGGGTGGCGATGCCGCAGAGGCCGTCTGTTTGTTCGTGAGAATTTCATTTCACACAGAGAGGCTCGAAGGGGAGTGGGGAGTGGGGTGTGGGGTGGACGTAATGGTGCATATATAGCAAGGAGTGGAATATATACGACGTACACGCTGGTAACATGGCAGACGGCGTTGTTGGAATAGGAGCAGTTGCAGGTGACAGCATCGTCGGGCTCGGATACGTTCCAAGGGGGGATGCCGCCGCAGGGGTCCACGTTGAAGTCCCAGCTTGTCTTCCGCAGTGCGGCACCTATATCCTTGAGCGCTTGCACTGTAATTAAGAACTCGCGGCGCCAATAGAATCAACAGACACCGTCAATGGGTCCATTTATATACAGCTATCCACGGAGAGAATTCAATTCAAGATTTGTAAATTAATCAAGCGAACGGAGACCTTCATCGTCGGGAAGTTGAGCGGCTCCGGTGACGACAGCAAGGAGGCAAATAAGAGCGTAAATTGACCAGAAATCGACTGATTTCAGCCGGGAATGTTGTGGACGCATTGCTACCTCGTCGGAGAAGAAGGGGATCCTATCCACTCCCGAGAAGGTGAGAGAGAGAGAGAGAGAGAGAGAGAGAGAGAGAGAGAGTGGGCTGTGCTAGAAAATGAAGCGAGAACTGTTGTTACACGGAAATAGTAAGACTCTCGTACTAGCACTCGGAGTGACTTTAGGTTGATCGGTGCATAATTTTTTTATATACATTACTTTATTCTCTCATAAATCCATTAACACCCTATAAATTTATAAATTAGATAAATTTAAGTGCAAACACATATATAAATAGTATCATTAAATATTATGTACTTAAAAAAATAGAGTTTACAGTTATACGGGGTATTTGAAATCTTTCATTCGAATTTAAATATATAATTCATTTAACTAATTCGGATTGAAATCCATTGAAATTCCGATAATTATACGGGGCACCAGAGATGGTCGCGGCTGGGCGGCCGAGGGGAAGAAGATGATGGAGACTTCCACTTTGGCGGCCTACGGGAAGAAGACAATGAAGACTTGCCTCGCCGTTCATGGCTGAAAATTGCCCTGAAAAAAAAAATAATGACACGTTGACGTCTATCTCAGTGACATTAAAAAGTTAGTTGGTCGGTCGGTCGACAGTCTTCCTCACACCTTCTCCTTCTCCCTGCCAGGTGCAAAGAGATACTGTTAGGAAGACCGAGTCAGTCGAAACTCCATGCAAAAGCTTATATTGTATTATTTGTTAGTAATTTTTTTTATATAAATAGTAAATTGTTATGTTAAAAAAATCCTAAATTATATCATAATCTACTACCATTTTAATCACATATATAAAACAACACCATTAATTTTATAGTACCACAAATAAATAGAGAAAATTTCACCGTCCATTAAAATTTTTCCAATAATTAGACGGCACTCAAAGGATAAAAACCCTCAGAAACCATCATGTAGCAAGGCAGCCGGTGGGAAAGAAATCATGCCTATATATTATCCAATTTTTTAAAGGGAAAAAAAAAGAAGAAGACGAAGACGAAGAGAAGAGTCAAGTGAGATAGAGATGAGGTTATCTTATGTTCGCTTGGCATTAATACCATCTTTCAGCCTATCATGTCCTTGATTATGCCAGCTTGAGAGCTAGTTCACAAGTTGTACCACAGTTTAGAGCAAGTAGTTACAGTAAGCTCCTCGTCATTATTGTTAATGTTCATGAGATTGTGGGGGGTAAATCAATCGGTCTTGATCTGTAATAGCCACAGTCTTCGCATCACATGGGGATACACAATGATGAAGACGACGCTGCCGGGGCGGGGTGACCTTCTTCGGGTTGTCAATTCGTGGACAACTCGCAAGCAAGGACCAATTAGCTGATAAGTGTGGCCAAATAATAATTCCGACGCAGGTAATTAAGTTCTAAAATGTTTGACTCATGACACGTGTAGAATGCAAAAATTTTATGGCCAATAAAAAAATTACTATATCACTATTTTTCAAAATATCGAGTATTTAATTGAAAATGGTACTAATATTTCGAGAAGTTAAATATCACAATTTTTATATAATATTTCTTTTTTATATTCAATGGAAATTACCTTAAAATAAATTTATGTAATAATATATTATATATAAGATGGATGATCATGATTAATTCAAATTGACTAGATTAAGGTACGAGGATTGATGCATCACCTCCTTCCTCCTATAAATAGAGGGCTCTCCATTGAACATTGAGCAAGAAAGACACATCTCCATCAGCGTAACCCGTCCCCTGCTCTCCGTCTTTGGTCTTCTCTCCCGTCATGCTCTGGTTCATGTATGTTAGAACAGAGCATTTTCTTCCTTCATTCAATTGCTTCTCGACAGGCGAAATGTTATACATATTCGTAATCAGTATAAAAAAAACACACTGCGCACGTAATCGTCTTCTTCTGTAGCCACATTTCTCTTCATTGCGGTCTTAAACATCATCCCCCCTTCGTACGAGCCAAAAGGTACACGGGAAAAACAGTCGCTCAAATCCGTTTCTGCCAATAACTAGAACTCCAAATCACTGGATATAGATCCTTGGAGGATGAAGAAGAGGCAGTTAGCGGCACATCGCTGGCAGTGGCCTCGATATTCATCTCGCTTGACTCCTCCGCCCCCTTTTCTCTGAGTCCCATAAAGTGCCTCCTCATGGCTTCCAGTTTTGCTTCACCGTTGCTAACAGAACTATCGGGGACTACGCTAGGGACTGCTTCATCGCCTTCGAGCATTCTCACGACTGAAGACATGGTGGGTCTAGCTGACGGAGACATGTTAGTGCACAGAAGAGCAACATCGATCATCACCATCACTTGATCCACATTGAAGTCAGAGCCCAATCTTGGATCAATCAGATCCATCAGAGTCCCCTTCTCTTTCAATGCTTGTGCCTAGAGGTGAAGGGCATAACACTAGTCATGATAAGAAATATCTCAACTCAAATCAAGAAAAATTCAAACAGCAAAAATCTAATAGATATCAGGATCAGTGGGTGCGATCATAGACACGAGTAGATGGTTAGTTTCTTTGCTTTCAGTGAAATGGGTAGGTACGCACCAATCAAGTCTATAATATACACGGAACTGGGTACAGCGCTTGAAGAGATGCCATCAGATTTATATTGCTACCGACTACAATTTTTGGGTATACTTCGGTGTATACATGCCACTTTTCCTTTTTGGTTATATAGAGGCAAAAGAGTGGAAACCTCTTTTCATAAAAAAGATAAATATCGAAGAAGAACTGTAATCCATTACCCAACTAAGAAGATAGAGGCATTCCCCTTTGAGCTTATGACTGGTGTTGCTCCGACCACTCACAATTTCCAAGGCGACAATCCCGAAACTGTAAACATCTGCCTTCTCAGTTAAATAACCATGCATCGCATATTCTGGGGCCATGTAACCGCTGAAAATGCCAGAATGTGATATACTTTTAGTTTTTTACTATTGCCCAACATGATTTTAAAAGAATAATAATAGTGCCAAGCAATACAAGGTGCAACTTCTATTCACGTTCAAGATTACCAAGTATGAGTTGCCTTCTTGCCTATTCATCAATTTTCAAATCTTTTAAAGTTCAGCGCAACATAGAATGAAGTGACTCACTTATGTTCCAGCAATTCTGTGCTTAATATGAGTGGTCGTCCTCATCATCCAGTCTCGCCAAACCAAAATCTTGAAATTTTAGGGTTGAGATCCTGTCAAGTAAGTACGTTGGTCGCTTTGATGTCCCTGTGTACAACCTTCAACCGCGACTCCTTCATGGAGGAATGGCTAATCCTCTTGCAAATGCCAACACAGATCATGTGCCTTGTCCGCCAAATCCAACTTCAACCGATGCCTCATCTGTGCCTAATTTGAGAAAATAAATAAGAATTAGATGTTCACTGTACAGAAAAAATGGCTGGAAGCTTCTCATGGATTAGTATTTACCAAATAAAGCTTGAGCAGACTGTTATTTTCCAGGTATTCATACACCAATAACAAACTTGGTTCCCTTCTATACAACATCCATGAAGCTTTACTAGGTTAGGGTGTTGAAGGGCGGAAATCATTCCGATCTCATTCAAGAATTCACGATTTCCTTGCTTTGACTTGCTAGACAGCTGCTTCACAGCAAACTACTCTCCCATCTGGCAAAACCCCCTGCAAGTGAAATTAGGCCATAACTTTTGTTATATGAACAAACTTGCAACTTTAAAGGCGGCCAAAAGTTTAAATCAAAGTAAAAAAAAAAAGAGGCCTTGGAAGCTGAGTTTCCATATCCTATTACCTTGTTCAACTGGACCAAGAAACACACCTTCTCCAATTTTATTGGGCAACACTGAAATTGTCCGTAGCTACTTTAAATTTTCCTCAACTGAAGGAACCAGTCTGCAACTGTAGACCCTCAAAATTCTGGAGGAAAGAAAAAAGGTCATGAGTCATACAAATTTGACCGTTGGCAAACCATGAGATCCAATAAGGTATACCTCGTTTGAAATCAATGTTGGCACCATGTTCCTGCCCTGAAGTCAGTACCGTACAATTTCCTAAAACTTTCCTTGGTAGGCATACATATGGTCATCTTGTGGAGATTGCGCCTTATGGCCTGCGAGTAGATCTCCATAAGTATGAGGTTCAGAAACTAGTTTAGCAGGAGGCACTGACTAGAATTTCTTCTAGACAGTATTTTCTCTTCTAACCATCCGTATATGTCAGTGAGTACCTCTTTTGTCCCAAATACACTTTTTTTCCAAGACATCCTCTCCTCCAAAGAACAAATAGGATCAGGAAAAATAACAATGCAATTCCAGCTACAATTCCAAAAATTCCACCAGCAGATAATTACTTCCACTATCTCTCTGATCTGCAAAAAAACATGTGGAACATAAATACAGTGGACGAGACTAAGTTAAAATCGCCGGCATGACTGCCGGAATTCTTGGCCTGTTTCTGTAACCTGGAAAAGAGAAGCTACGTAGCCCTATTGGTTATGTGTTAGGTCCTTATCCGTTATTATTCAACAGCCACGACCTGTCTTCCATTGCTGCCAAATCTCTCTAAGGAGCAAAACAACACGAACACTAGAAGAAATATGATATATGTAGCTTGAATGAAAATTGATAATTATATGTAATATTTTCCTAAGAAATTAGGAGCTGGACACCAGGTTTCCATTTTCTTCTTTCCGATACATATATCACAGGGTGGAGTCGTCACAGCAACAGGCAGAGTATATAGGAGATTCTATCTTACTTTCAGCACTTAACATTAGAAAACTATGTTAAGGGAGAGAGAAAAGTATATTCCCAGGGTTTCAACTTTTTCTAGCATGAGAATTTACTGCAATTCTTTGAATTCTGGCACTCATCACTTGATTTGACATGTGTTACAGCTAAAAAGATGTTTGTAATTGCATGTTGTAAATGTATAAAAGCNCAACTAGAATCGTGTGAAGAGGCAAAACCTTACCTTATTTCTGTTCTGCCCGCCAAGTTAAATAATCCTATCAGGATACCGAGCCCAGTATAATGAGATTAGTCCAGTTAGATACAGAACTGAACAATTACGAGCATTGTTGACTTAGTCATCATGAGGGAATCTGTCCATTCTGAGAAAAAATTAAATTGAGTGTACGCTATACTATATTAGAAATAATAGAAACTTACAGGAATCTTCACTATAACCCCTAAAAATGTTAAGAAGTTGGAGAACTTCCAACCCATGACGAATTTTCAATCAAGGAAGGAAAGGGAAAAACAATTGGTAAATACGACCAATTACGTCGCCTCAAGGTACAGTAATTGTCATCAACTAATACAGGGTTACAGCATGGATTTGAGCATTAATTACCATGCATCTCAAAATTTATTCCCGATTGATGATAGGTACATGCCGAACTGTCAAATTCTTGCGTTTTTGCTTTGGACAAGTAACTGGATTACAACTAATCTTACCTGGGACATATTCTAATCCAAAGCAACGGTCTAGTGCAGCCCCTCTATTCTACATTTCTGATTAGCTTTGAGGAGTATTAAACTGGCAGTTCCATACTGTAACACCCTCCCAAGTTACCTAGCAAATTGTGAACACTAATATAAGCTTTAAGCAATAATTGTTGACGTGGACTACTAATTAGTTTGAAACAGTTGAATTTACAGCTATTCAGCTTATAATCGGTATTCAACTTCCAAGCCCTTCTTCATAACAAACTTAGGTGCAAGAAAGCTTGAAGATTATAAAGTAGTTCTATTTCGATATATGACTCCGAATCATCTACAACTTTTCAGATCCAGAAACCACACTTGAAATTCACGTTGAGAGTCGTTAACTTAACTCTACAAACGCAGTCCACAGTAGTCTGTCAAAACTAGAGATCTGTTTGTCGGATCTTCGTCCACTCAAAATTGCTTGAACTACGATCTCTGGCTTCAAAATTCAATAGAAAATGAGAAGACCCACTGCGTTATAGTTCAAGTAGCGTTTTCATTGAGCAGTTAAGAGCATGTTATAATTATCTGACTAGTTAATGAGGAGGAGAAAGGAATGACTTGCATGAACTCACAAAATGTTAATTCAGTCCGACTCCCAGTATATTCTGGTCAAACCTTCCAGGCTACATTGCAATGTTCTCAGAGAAACCCTAATTTAACAAATAAGTTGAGGAATAATATGGTAACGTTCGTTAAATAAGTCTAGGAAAGGACAAACATTCTCACACAACAATCAGGTCTCGTACCGCTAGCAGCTGAGGGAAATGTGAATTCGGCCTCCAACTGAGATCAGTGCAGTCCTCCGGGCTGATTCAAATTCAACAAGATTTATAAAAAGTCCAAGAGAAACGATCCCTCTGAAATAATAAGTTTGGGTTCAATTGTGGCACTGACAAGATCAGTTAAGTTTCGTAGAGCTCCAAATACCAGAGGGAATTGGCTCCCTGAAGAGAGCGCCTCGCTTCGAAACACTCGTAGGTCAACCGAAAAAATTTCAAGTAGCGGAGAAGAGACCTTTTTCTTTTTCACTTATATTAATGGTTTAACAGAAAGAGAGAATTAGGGGTGAGCAGTCGCGACAGTTGTCGCCTGACGTCTCGTCCAAAACTAGAATAACTGTCAGAGGTTATTGACCACCATGAGAATTGGTTATCACCGCAGCCATCTGGTAAGCATTTTATACAAATGGTATAAGAATAATATACGACAGGCAAAGTTGAACGTTGTAGACGAAAAAAAACCCCAAAAACCGAAGGGAACGGGAACTCACACCTTCAGCTCAGGAGCTGTCAACTTTGCAAATAGGCAGGTAAGAGTTCAGTAAAATAATTCGCCGTTCCAAGAACCTAAACATTTCCGCCAAGAGCATCATCAACATTGCAATTTTCACAAATCACATACACGAAAAAATACAAGAGACGGAAATAGCTATGAGACAATTTCACAGAGGATCTTACAGCCTCTGTAAACGGACAAGTTCCCAAGTTCTCAGTGAAGATCTCCACAGGCTTATTGAACTCCACAAACGCTGCAGCAATGCAGCGATGTTAAGAATACAATCCACAAATTTCGAGATGGAAAACACAGAGGGTCGCAGAGCATATATCAGCTATACCAGCTCTATGGAGGGTGGATTATGTTTCCATCTCCTTGGGGGATCTGCACCAAGTCAATTCTATTTCGAGAAAAGAACTGCAAGGGAATGTTAATAAATGGACGTATACTTATCATCGAGAACACAACAGAGAACGGGAGATTAAGAGAGGGAGTAATATTCTGCGATAATTAGCCGCAAGGGCCCAATTCTCCTTAGGATGTTTTGTGACCTTTATTCTACTTGTCTCCTCATCGAGGGCCTTCTTTGCGTTTTGCATTAGAGGGGCGACCCGAGACCGCGGGGGAAGTCTCGCCCAGCACTGAGCGTCTCTGTATGAGGAAGAGCAGGGATCGAAGAGAGTCAGTGAATGCGGGACCTCCGTCCTGCAAAGAATGTGAAGGTCTGTTTGACAAAGCTCGGGAGAAGAAATAGGCGAAGAATGATCGAGAAGAAGCTTGCTTACTTACAGGTTTGGATAAGGAAGCCTCGCAAAAGAGTCTGCGACGCGAGGAGTCCCCTGTAGCGCACTTGGCCTTCAGTGACTAGATAACGTTATTTTCAAAATTTTTAATTAAGGAAAATAATTTGCTTTAATGTTCGTTTTATCAGCTGTTACGATTAACTGAAAAGATCATAAGCGAGGCAAAATTTTACATATTCTTCTATGAATTTCTGCTCACTATGTTGGCCAGCCTCGCCGTCTCAGTAAATTAGGAAAGACATTTTTTCTCCACATCGAAAGATTGGACATGGTAAGAACCAACCGAGAATTGTTAAATGTTTCTTTTTACTATCTGCATTAAAAAATATAAGTAGTATAAAAAGGAGCATTAGATGAAGAAGAAAAAAAATAAAACAGTGCAATAAGAAAAAATAAATTTATCAATTTATTAACTTATAAATCGATATAGTAGTACTTCAATTATCTCTACCTTTTTGTAATCACATTAATTAAATCGCACTCATGAATGATGGAGGCAGTCTCCATCTAACTATTACCGAAAATGAAACATTTGCATCGGGGGATACCAAATGATTAGTCTAGTCATTCTCGGCAAAACTTTCTAGACAACGCTGTAAGAAATCTCGCTAAAAAAGGCCACATCTCATTCACGATCTATAGCATGAAGAGCATGAAATGTCGGCACGAATTACGATGCAGGCCCGATTCTCGTTTAAATCTGAGCACTTTTGCCAGAAGATTCAGGAGGTATTAGTGGTTTGTAGATTATTTTTATTCAATATCAAGTTATGGTCGAAAAGATAAAATTCTTTGGAAGGTATCTTTTTTATTTAGTAAAATCACTGGAATAATAAGATCTTATATTAAAGAAAGATTTGCCAAATTTAACACGAACGTAATTTTATATACATGGTGATTAGACTCCAGTGATCATGAAAGAACCCAACAAACTATTACATTATGGGGCGTTAATCAGTACGAAGTATATATTAGATAGACAATGCATAAGATTGCAATAAAAAGCAAATAAATGCTATGGGTTTCTCTGTTTAAAAGTTTTTGTATGATGTATGAAGGGGTTGTTGTTGAAAAATAGAAGGAATAAAAATTGATTGTAATATTCAATCCGGCATGATCACCATGTTTTTAACATAATATTATTTTTATCGAATCGCATGGTTAAGTTTAAACCATTGTAATCTCAAATACCATAACGTGAGCACCATAACATTACAAAATGTATTAGAGCAATGAGTATTCTAGTATTAGGGATTAATCCCACCCTGACATTCAAACAAAGAGCCCGTGAGAGTGAAAAACCGCAGTTTAGCCCTGGTGGCGGGGATGCCGCAAGAGGCCCCGTACGATGTCTGTGTTTAGCGCCCAGTGGGGACGGCCCAAGGTAGAGATAGTTACTCATTTCACACCAGAGAGAGAGGCTGTCGAAGAGCCCGCGCCGTGGGGAGGTGGCCTGTGGCGCGTTTGGAGGCGTAATGGACGGAAAAAGGTGCATATATCGCAGGAGTAGGAAGATATATACCAGATACCGCTAGGTAACCATGGCACGCGTTGTGGAAATAGGAGCGTTGCAGGTGACAGCCGATCGCATGGGTCGGACTACGTTCCCAAGGGGGATGCCAGCCGCAGGTCCACCGTTGAAGTCACGTTGTCTCGCCAGTGCTGAGGCACCTATATCCTTGAGCGCTTGCACTGTAATTAGAATCACGGCGCCAATAGCATATCAACAGCCACCGTCAATGGGTCCATATATATACAGCGTATCACGCGAGAGAGAATTCAATCAAGATTCTGATTGTAAATTAACAAGGCGAACGAGACCTTCATCTGATCGTCGGGGAGTTGAGCCGGCTCTGGTGACGACCAGCAGAAGGACGGCAAAATAAGAGCGTAAAATTGACCAGAAATCGACTGAATTTCCAGCCGGGAATGTTTTGGACGGCATTCTACCTCTCGGAGAAGTAAGGAATCCTATTCCACTCCGAAGAAGGTGACGAGTGAGAGAGAGAGAGAGCAGAGGAGAGGAGAGAGAGACGTGGGCTGTGCTAGAAAATGAAAGCGGAAGCTGTTGTATTACACGGATAAATAAATAAGTAAGCTCTACGTACGTAGCACTGGAGTGACTTCTAGGATTGCGGTTGCATAATTTTTTATGATACCATTACTTGTATTCTCTGCATAAATCCCATAACACCCTATAAATTTAAAATAAAATTTAGATAAATTTTAAAGCTGAAAAACATATCTAAATAGTTATCATTGAATGATATGTACTTAAAAAATATAGAGAGTTACAGGTTATACGGCGGTATTTGAAATCTTTTCATTCGAATTAACATATAAATTTCATTAATATTCGGAGATTGAAATCATTGAAATTTCCGATAATTCATACGGTGGCCCAGAGCATGGTGCGCTGGGCGGCCGAGGGGAAGAAGATGATGGAACTTCCACTTTGGCGGTCTTACGGGAAGAGGACAATGAGACTGCTCGCAGTATCATGGTCGAAAATGCCCCTGAAAAACAAAATATAATGACACGTTGGACGCTTTCTATTCAGTGACATTATAAAAGTTAGTTGGGCTGGTCGGTCGACAGTTCTTCCTCACACCCTCTGTCTCCCTGCCAGGTTTGCAAAGAAGTACTGTTAGGAAGACCGAAGTTCTAGTCGAAAACTGCATTGCAAAAGCTTTACTATTGATTGATTTGTTTAGTTAAATTTTTTTTATAAAGAGTAATTTTAATGTAAAAACCTAAATTATATCATAAATCTGTACCATTAATCACTATATAAACAACACCATAATTTCGTATAGTACCACAATATAAATAGAGAAATTGTCACCGTCCATTAAAATTTTTTCAAAATTCGACGGCACTCAAGGATAAAACCCTCAAAAACCATCCATGTCAAGCAAGGACAGGCCGTGTGGGAAAGAAATCATGCCATTATATTATCCAATTTTTTAAAGGGAAAAAAAAAGAAGAAGCGACGACGAGAGAAGAGTCAAGTGAGTAGAGATGAACGGTTATTTATGTTCGCTTGGCACTAATACCATCTTTCGCCTATCATGTCCTTGATTATGCAGCTTGAGAGCTAGTTCACAAATTAGTACACAGTTAGCAGCAAGTAGTTACAGTAAGCTTCCTCGTCATTATTGTTAATGTTCATGGATTGTGGGGCTAAATCAATCCGGTATTGATCTGTAAGAGGCCACAGTCTTCGCATCACATGGGTACACATGATGAAGACGACGCTGCCGGCGTGGTGACCTTCTTCGGGTTGTCAATCGTGGAAACTCGCAAGCAAGACAATAGCTGATAAGTGTGGCAAATATATTCCGACCAGTTAATTAAGTTCTAAATGTATTGACTCAATGACGTGTAGCATGCAAAAAATTATGGCAATAAGAAATTACTAATTCACTATTTTCAAAATATTCGGTCATCTTATTGAAAATGGTACTAACTATTTTCGAGAGTTAAATGAGTCACAACTTTTTGATATAAATTTCTTTTTATATTCGCAGTGGAAATTACCGGTGAAAAATAAAATTTAATGTATAAATATATTATATATAAGAATGGATGATACATGATTTTCAAATTGACTAGATTAAGGTACAGGGATTGATGCATCACCGTACCCTTAACCTCCTATAAATAGAGGGCTCTCCATTTGAACATTGAGAAAGAAGAACAACATCTCACATGCGGAGGTAAACCCGTCCCTAGCCTCACCACGTAATTTGGTCGTGCTCGGTCGCGGGCGGTCATGGGCGCTCAATGGTATCATGAATGTTAAGGAAGAGAGCATTTTCTTCCTTCATTCAATTGCTTCATCGACCAAGCGAATGATTATACTAATTCGAATACAGTAATAAAAAAACATCACTGCGCACAAGTATCGTCTTCTTCTGTAGCCACATTTCTCTTCATGCGGTCTTAACATCATCCCCTTTCGTAGAGCCCAAAGGTACAGACGGGAAAACAGTCAGCTCAAAAATCCGTTTCTGCAATATAAAAGAACTCCAAATCACTGGATATGATTCCTTGAGGATGAAGAACGAGGCAGTTAGCGGCACATCGCTTGCAGTGGGCTCGATTATAATTCAATACTCGCTTGAACCAATCCGCCCCCTTTTTCTCTGAGTCCCATAGACGTGCCTCCTCATGGCTTCCAGTTTTTGCTTCACCGTTGGCTAACAGAACTATCGGGGACTACACTAGGGACCTGCTTCATCGCTTCGAGCATCTCCAACGAACTGAAGACAATGTGGCGTCTAGCTGACGGAGACATGTTAGTGCACAGAAGAGCAACATCGATCATCACCATCATCTTGATCCACATTGAAGTAGAGCCCAATCTTGGATCAATCGATCCATCAGAGTCCCCTTCTCTTTCAATGCTTGTGCCTAGAGGTGAAGGGCATAACACTAGTCATGATAAAGAAATATCTCAACTCAAATCAAGAAAAATTCAAAACAGCCAAAATCTAATAGATATCAGGATCAGTGGTGCGATCATAGACACGAGTAGATGGTTAGTTTCTTTGCTTTCAGTGAAATGGTAGGTACGCACCAATCAAGTCTATAATATACACGGAACTGGGTACAGCGCTTGAAGAGATGCCATCAGAATTTATATTGCTACCGACTACAATTTTTGGGTATACTTCGGTGTATACATGCCCACTTATTGCCTTTTTGGTTATATAGAGGCAAAAGAGGGAAACCTCTTTTCATAAAAAGATAAATATCGAAGAAGAACTGATAATCCATTACCCAACTAAGAAGATAGAGGCATTCCCCTTTGAGCTTATTGACTGGTGTTGCTCCGACCACTCACAATTTCCAAGGCGACAATCCCGAAACTGTAAAACATCTGCCTTCTCAGTTAAATAACCATGCATCGCATAATCTGGGGCATGTAACCGCTGAAAATGCCAGAATGTGATATACTTTAGTTTTTACTATGCCCAACATGATTTTAAAAGAATAATAATAGTGCAAGCAATACAAGGTGCAACTTCTATTCACGTTCAAGATACCAAGTTATGAGTTTGCCTTCTGCCTATTTCATCAATTTTCAACTTTTAAGTTCAGCGCACATAGAATGAAGTGACTTCACTATGTTCCAGCAATTCTTGTGGCTAATATATGATGTCGTCCTCATCATACCAGTCTCGCCAAACCAAAATCTGAAATTTTAGGGGTTGAGATCCCTGTCAAGTAGTACGTTGGTCGCTTTGATGTCCCTGTGTACAACCTTCAACCGCGACTCTTCATGGAGGAATGCTAATCCTCTTGCAATGCCAACACTAGATCATGTGCCTTGTCCGCCAATCCAACTTCAACCGATGCTCATTGCTGTGCCTAATTTGAGAAATAAATAAGAATTAGATGTTCACTGTACAGAAAAGGATGGCTGGAAGCCTCTCATGGATTAGTATTTACCAAATAAAGCTTGAGCAAGACTGTTATTTTCTCAGGTATTCATACACCAATAACAACTGGTTCCTTCTAATACAAACATCCATGAAGCTTACTAGGTTAGGGGGTGTTGAAGGGCGGAAATCATTCCGATCTCATTCAAGAATTCACGATTTCCTTGCTTTGACTTGCTAGACAGCTGCTTCACAGCAACTACTCTCCCATCTGGCAAAACCCCTGCAAGTGAATTGGCATAACTTTTGTTATATGAACCAAACTGCAACTTAAGCGGCAAAGTTTAAATCAAAGTAAAAAAAAAAAGAGGCCTTGGAAGCTGGTTCCATATCCTATTACCTTGTGCACTGGACCAAAACCACCTTCTCCAATTTTATTGGCAACACTGAAATTGTCCGTAGCTACTTTAATTTGTCTCAAACTGAAGGAACCAGTCTGCAACTGTAGACCCTCAAAATCTGGAGGAAGAAAAAGGTCATGAGTAATACAAATTGGACCGTTGGCAAACCATGATATCCCAATAAGGCTAGTTACTCGTTTGAAATCAATGTTGCACCATGTTCCTGCCAGTACGTACAAATTTCTATTATTTTCCTTGGTAAGGCATACATATGGTCATCTTGTGATATTGGCCTTATGGCCTGGAGTAGATCTCCATAAGTATGAAGGTTCAGAAACTAGGTTTAGCAGGAGCAACTGACTAGAATTTCTTCTAGACAGTATTTTCCTCATTCTACCATCCGTATATGTCAGTTGAGTACCTCTTGCCAATACACTTTTTTGTCCAAGACATCCTCTCCTCCAAAGAACAAATAGGATCAGGAAAATAACAACTGCAATTCCAGCTACAATTCCAAAAATTCCACCAGCAGATAATTTACTTCCACTATCTCTCTGATCTGCAATAAAACATGTGGAACATAAATACAGACGAGACTAAGTTAAATCGCGGCATGACTGCCGAAATCTTTTGGCCTGTTCTGTAACCTGGAAAAGAGAAGCTACGTTATGCCATGTTGTAGCTTATCCTTTATTCAACAGCCACGACTTGTCATTCCATTGTGCCAAATATCTCTAAAGGGCAAAACAAACGACACTAGAAGAAATAAAAATGTAGCTTGAGAAATTACTGATTATATGTATTTTTCCTTAAGAAAATATAGGAGCTGGACAAACAGGGCTTCCATTTTCTTTCTTTTCCAGATCTCATATCAACAGGGATGGAGTCGTCACAGCAACAGGCAGTATAATGAGAGATCTTATCTACTTTCACCCTAAACATAGAAAAGACTATGTAGGAGAGAGAAAATATATTCCCCAAGGGTTCCAACTTTTTCTAGCCATGAAATTTAACTGCCAAATTCTTTAGAATTCTGCACTCATCACCTTAATTTAACATGTGTTACAATAAAAGATGTTTGTATTAGCATGTTGCATTATCCAACAGCAGATAATGAAACAATAGATTAAATAGTGGACGTATTAAATACCAGTGTTTGACGCAGAAATAGCAGATATTAGAGGACCATAGACTCCTTTGTAGGGGATAGCAGTAGTTCCTCTCCCCGCCCATTGGAAACGTATCTCAAGAGTGCTGCTAGTAACTTTGGTCATGAAACTTTTTATTATTAGCTTTCCAACTCCACCTGCAGCATCTTCAATGTTGAAATCCTTCAGCTCCAGCTTCCCCTGAAACATGCAATTAATTAACCTTTTTCAACTTAACCCGAGAGCCTCAGGTTAGGTAGAAAAGTTGGCCAATGCTCCCCATGTTCAAATATCAAGATAAATGGGTTTACTAGTAGGAACACTAACGTTTCTATATCTATTCCAGAACTGGGCCTGTACATGATCATGGTGAAATCAGAATTACCTGTATGTAAACATCAAAGTAACGCCTTCCGAGGCTGCTATAGTTTTGATCACCAGTGAACATGATCTCGGCAAAATGAAGGCTTATATTGTAGGTTCCATTCGTCAGACAGAAGCCATAGTAAGTCAGAGAGATTGGAGACACCCGTGCATTCATGTAAAGCTTAGGAGATTCCATGGAAAGCGTGGACGTATTTGACACAATATAAACATCTTGATTTGTACTGTTATCCATGAAGTGGCCAGTGCTACTGTAGGCCCAGTAATATCCATCACCCTTGTAATAATGGGCCTTCTTTCCATTATTTATGTCAGCATCATAGACAATGGACCCTACAGTCATTGCGCTTCCACCACAGTTTATGCTGAGATTGTATCCTAGATTGCGTGAAACAATAGATCAGCAGTCTTTGAAGAAGAAGATTAAGCTCGTATTTTTCATTCCCATGGCAGAAACAAAATGTAATCTTATAAAAAAAGAAGAGATGAACTGAAACTTTGTGACGGGTTAGGGGAAAAATGATTTAACAATTAAAAAAAAGAGAGTTGATGACCAGCAGTGCAGTTTAAAGCTGAAAATCTTTGGTAAAGAGTGTAGTTTGGGCATTCACAGACTTCTAGAGGTTATCAAAATTACGCCTTTCCGACAAAAACAATAAAAGTATTTGTTAAGAAGTAATCAGTGCTCATTAGATGTTAACAGTAAAAACTTACTTGTGGCTGGGCAACTAACAGAACTCAAACACGAAACACTTTCTCTGTAGGAAGATAAGATATTCCATGTGAGATTGGGATCCATATTTAAACAAACTACGCAATCAGTTTCCATCCAAGCTCTTAAAACGTTGGATATCTTAGGCAAACAGTAAAACCAATACTTACAGGCTATTATTGAGCACAGATGAGCTGGCAAATAAGTTCCTGCAAGAAGGAAAGAAAAGAAAATTTTTAATTTAGTTGGCACCTTAATAATTTCCACATCTATTAATACATCAACAGAACCTGTACTTGAGTTTAATGGAAGTAATACATACACATTCCCATTTGAGTTTGTACAAACAGTGTCTTCATTTGTGAAGCTATTATATGAAAGATCTCTGCAAACACAGTAGATGAGTCACTTCCTAAAATGGAAACAAAGACTAAAATTCATTGGGTAATAGTACAGAAATAATTTGTACAAACTAAAATGTAATGGTTCAAATAACAACAGAGAATCGGTAAGATTTGAAGATAGTTATGTCCCAAGTGTTCCTCCCCAACCTTGATTTCTAACACAGGAGAATAACGTAACTTACTTTCACACAACCTACTGAAAGTAGATGTAATTCACAGGTTAAAGTTCATTGAATGCAACAATTAAACTTTGAACAATCAAATTTTCAATTAATCTTGGCAACAACAAAGAGAGAATGACAATTGATAATGGCTTTCTCTAGTAACCATTTACAAATTCCAAAAAGTTTAGGAAGGAATATCTCAAATGGAATTGCACAACTTAGAATGGTTGAAAGAGAAACTCACCTTATTTTGTTCTGCCCGCCATTAATAATCCAATCAGGTATCAAGCCCGTAAATAGATTTCCAGTTAGATACCTGAACAATACGAGCATTGTCGACTTAGCACATGAGGGTCTTCATTTGAGAAAAAAATTAAATAGGTGTACGCATTATTAGAATATAGAACTTACAGGAATTTCACTATACCCCTAAAAATGTAGAAGTTGGAGAACTTCAGCATGACAATTTTCAATCAAGGAAGGAAAAGGGAAAACAATTATAAATACGGACCAATTAAGTCGCTCAAGTTACAGTAATTGTCATCCAATATACAGAGTTAACAGCTTGGATTTGATTAATTACCATCATTCAAAAATTATTCCCGATTGATGTAGTACAGGCCATTGTCAAATCTTCATTTAGCTTGAACAAGTAACTGGTACACTAATCTTACTTGGGAACATCTTCTGATCCAAAGAAACGGTCAAGTGCCAGACCCTATATTCTTACTTTTTTTATTAAGCCTCTTGAGGAGTATTAAATCAGTTCCATACTGTAACACCCTCTCCAAGTATTACACTAGCAAATGTGAAACTAATATAAAGCTTTAAGCAATAAATTGTTGATTGGACTACTAATTAGTTTTGAAACAGTTGAATTTAGCTATGAGCTTATAATCGTATCACTTCAGCCTCTCATACTGGCAGTTGAATATAAGTGCTTCTATTTGTATACTGATCCCATGCCTACAACTTTTCAGATGCCAAAAACCACACTTAATAACTAACGTTGAGGTGTAAACTACTTACAGATGATCCACAGTAGCCAAACTAGAAGATTTGTTGTCAGTAATCTTCCCACTCAGATTGTTGAAGCTGACATCTCTATTCAAAATTCAATAGATGAGAAGAACCCACCGATTACAAGGTTCAAGCAGCGTTTTCTTTAGAGCAGTAGAGCATGTTATAATAAATCTGATCTGTTAATGAGAGGAGAGATAGGATGACTTGCATACTCACAAGATGCTTAATTCAGTCATATCTCCCAAATAATCAGGTAAACCTCCAGCCAGATTGCAATTTCTCAGAACCCTATTTAACAAATAAAGTTGAGAGAATAGATATGGTAACTTCGTTAATAAGTCTAGAAAGGACGACATTCTCACAGCCACTGCAGCTTCGTACTGGTAAGCTGAGGGAAATGTGATTCGGCTCCACTGACATCAGTAATCCTCCTGCTTATCAAAATTCAATGAGATTACTAAAGTTGAGAGGAACGATCCTCTTGAAATGACACAAGTATAGGTTCAAACGTGGCACTGACAAGTCAGTTAAGTTTCGTAAAGCTCCAATACCGAGGGGAATTGGTCCCTGAAAGCCACTCGCTTGAAGCACTCTGTCAATGAAAATTTTTCAGTTAGCCGAAGGACCTTTTTCTTTTTTCACTTTTGAATGGTTTAATAGAAGGAGAATTTAGGGTGGAGCTCGGACAGTGTGTTGACATTTGTCCAATACTGAATGAATTCAGGAATTGTCCCTGAGAATTGGTTATCACCGAGCCATCTGTAATATTTTACCAGAATGGTATAAGGAATATATACACAGGCAAAGTTGAACGTGTAGACGAACCACCGAAGGGAACGGGAACTCACACTTCAGTCAGGGCTGTCAACTTTGCGAAAGTGGAAGGCAGCTTTCCAGTAAAATAATTCGACGTCAAGAACCTAAACATGGAAAAGAAAGAGCACAGAGTTTCATAGCTAGAGCATCGTCAACATTGCATTTTCAAAATCCATACACGACAAAAATCAAGTAGACGGGAATAGCATATAGAGATTTCACGAGGATCTTACAGCCTCTTTAAACGGGACAAGTTCCCAAGTTCCTCAGGAAGATCTCCAGAGAGCTTATTGAACTCCACAACGCTGCAGCATGCAGCTATGTTAGATTACAATCCTACAATTTGAGATGGAAAACACAAAAGGGTCGAGGGCATTATTGCTTACAAGCTCTGGAGGGTGGATATGTTTCCAATCTCTTTGGGGATCTGACCAGTCAATCTATTTCCGAGAAAAGAACTGCAAGGGAAAAAAAGGGACCATATACTTCATCATCGAGAACACAACAAGAGAGAGGGAGGGAGGGAGGGAGTACATTTCCTGCAGATATGCCAAGGATCCCAACTCCTTAGGGATGGTGCCATTGAGATAGTTGAGACTGAGGTCTCTGTATGAGGAAGAGCAGGATCGAAAAGAAGTCAGTGAACGGGACCTCCGTCCTCAAAAGAGTGAAGGTGTGACCAAGCTTCGGGGAGAAGAAATAGCAAAGATGATCGAGTAAGAAAGCTTCTTACTTACAGGTTTTGGAGGTAAGGAAGCCTCGCAAAATCTGGCGGGAGAGTCCCTTGAAGCGACTGCCGCTTCAGCGATCTGATAATGTTATTTTCAAACTTTTTAATTAAGAAAAATAATTTATTTATTTGTTTTTTAGTTTTTAATTAACTGAAAGATTAGGGAAAATTTTTACATTTTTCTGTAATTTTGCTCACTATGTGCCAGCCTCGCCTCATAAATTAGGAAAGACATTTTCTCAATGAGACCGGAATTCAGAACCAACCAAGAATTGTGAATATTTTCTTATTATTTTTTTTTGATCTCATAAAAAATTTTTAAGCATAAAAAAGAGCAGAAAAATAAAATGGTGATAAAAGGTTTACGAATAAAATCGAACTAAAAATCTATTAGTTGTTGAGTTAAGTGTGTACTAATGAACCAAATTCTCTTTCTTGCAATGGCATGTTAATTAAATGCATTGATGATCGAGGTTCTCCGTCTAGGGCTTATCCGAAAATGAAATTTGCCATCGTGGACTACCAAACTATTAGTTAGATTATCGAACTTTCAAGACAACCGTAAGAAAATGCTTAAAAAGGCACATCTTCATTACTAATTATAGCATGAAAGCATGAATGTTATGCAGATAGATGCAGGCCAATTCTCTTTTAAATCCTGACATTTTGAGGCCGAGATTCAGGGTATAGTGAGTTCTAATTATTTTAAATTCAAGATAAGTTGATGGTTAATAAAGATAAAATTCTTTAGATATAAATTTTATCAATTTATAAGATATGAATGTAAAATCTTATTTAAGATGAAGATGTGTCGACCCAACATGGCCAATTTATTACATACATGTACTTATCAATATAAAAATACCCAACAAATATTACATTTATGGGCGTTCAACAGGAGTATTATTAGAATAGAGGGCATGTTAAGATTGCAATAAAAGCATGAATTATGGTAAATTTTTTATTGTAATAATATGAGTATTGTAAAATTTTCTATTGTAATAAGATTGTAATAATGGAAAAAATTGATTTTAAAATTAATCTCATCCTAGCATACCACATGTTTTTAAAATAATATTTTTTATCAATCGCATGGTAGAGTGTTAACCATTGTAATCTCAAATTACCATAAACCGTGCCACCAAACAGAGGAGTGTGATCAGGGATTTAGATCCCACCCTACATCCAAACAAAGAGCCCCTGAGAAAAAGCAGTAGCCCTTGGCTGGGGACGCCGCAGGCGCCGTCGGTTTGTTTGTGAGAATTTCATTCCAATTCATTTCACACATAGAGGTTTAAAGCATAGTTTTTAAAATCGGACCGGATCGAGAATCGGTATAGGTATGGGTTCATAGATTAGATCGAAGATTCAATGGATTAAACCATATATTTAATAATATAATATTACTAATAAATTTACATAATATCATAATTTGAATATGATTTATAACAAAAATTATATTAAACAAAAGTTTAATATAAAATATAAATATAAGTCTAATAAAATAAAATAGGTAGATTATAATAGATTTTTTTAATTTTAATTTGACCGATTTTCTTATTGGTTCAATTAGGTTCACCGGTCGGACATGAAACCGGCCGATTCAATAAGAGTTTTTCTCTTTAAATGTGCAATTGGATTTTTTATAGGAACTGGACAGGGTGAGTGGCCAGTTCCCAGTTGAACCGACCGAACCGACCAGTTCGGTCTGATTTTTAAAACTATGGTTTGAAGGAGAGTGGGGTGGAGGTAATGATGCGTATATAGCAAGGAGTGGAATATATACGACGTACACGCTGGTAACATGGCAGACGGCGTTGTTGGAATAAGAGCAGTTGCAGGTGACAGCATCGCTGGGCTCGGATACGTTCCAAGGGGGGATGCCGCCGCAGGGGTCCACGTTGAAGTCCCAGCTCGTCTTCCGCAGTGCGGCACCTATATCCTTGAGCGCTTGCACTGTAATTAAGAACTCGTGGCGCCAATAGAATCAAGACACACGGTCAATGGGTCCATTTATATACAGCTATCCATGGAGAGAATTCAATTCAAGATTTGTAAATTAATCAAGCGAACGGAGACCTTCATCGTCGGGAAGTCGAGCGGCTCCGGTGACGACAGCAAGGAGGCAAATAAGAGCGTAACTTGACCAGAAATCGACTGATTTCAGCCGGGAATGTTGTGGGCGCATTGCTACCTCGTCGGAGAAGAAGGGGGATCCTATCCACTCCCGAGAAGGTGAGAGAGAGAGAGAGAGAGAGAGAGAGAGAGAGAGAGAGAGAGAGAGAGAGAGAGAGAGGGCTGTGCTAGAAAATGAAGCGTGAACTGTTGTTACACGGAAATCTAAGACTATCATACTAGTCCTCGTAGTGAATTTAGGTTGATTGGTATATAATTTTTTTATATACAATACTTTATTCTCTCAAAAACCCATTAACACTTATAAATATATAAATATGATAAATTCAAGTGCAAACACAAATATATGAATGGTATCATCACAAATATTATATTATAAACTTAACAAAAAAATCAAACTCACAATCCCACAAATTTTGGACGGGTTGTGTAACGTTTGAAATATTTCATTCAAATTTAAAGATATAATTTATGTCATAATAGTTTTACTTCTAACTAATTCGAACATGAATCCATTGAAATTCCGATAATTATGAGGCACCAGAGATGGCCGCGGCTGGTTGGCCGAGGGGAAGAAGATGATGGAGACTTCCACTTCGGCGGCCCACGGGAAGAAGACAATGAAGACTTTACTCGCCGTACATGGCTGAAAATGGCCCCCAAAAAAAATTAATAACACGTTGAAGCCTATGTCAGTGACATTAAAAAGTTAGTTGGTCGGTCGGTCGATTGTCTTCCTCACACCTTCTCCTTGCCATGTGCAAAGAGATAACCGAGTGGGTCGAAACTCCATGCAAAAGCTTATATTATATTATTTGCTCGTAATGTTTTTTTATATAAATAGTAAATTGTTATATTAAAAAAATTCTGAATTATATCCCAATCTACTACCATTTTACCCACATATAAAACAACATCATTAATTTTATAGTATCACAAATATCACATACTCTAATATCTCACTTATACTCCAAGAAAATTTAGCCGCCATTAAAATTTTTTCAATAATTTTTCCCATAATTAATAAAAACCGTCAGAAACCATCATGTAGTAAGACAGCCTGTGGGAAAGAAATCATGCCTATATATTATCCAATTTTTTAAAGCGAAAAAAAAGAAGACGAAGACGAAGACGAAGAGAAGAATCAAGTGGGATAGAGATAAGGTTATCTTATGTTCGCTTGGCATTAATACCATCTTTCAGCCTATCATGTCTTTGATTATGCCAGCTTGAGAGCTAGTTCACAAGTTGTACCACAGTTTAGAGCAAGTAGTTACAGTAAGCTCCTCGTCATTATTGTTAATGTTCATGAGATTGTGGGCCACAGTCTTCTCATCACATGGGGATACACAATAATGAAGACGACACTGCCGGGGCGGGGTGACCTTCTTCGGGTTGTCAATTCGTGTACAACTCGCAAGCAAGGGGGGATTAGCTGATTACCTAAAAATAAATTTATGTAATAATATATTTCACATAAGATGGATGGTCATGATTAATTCAAGTCGACCGGATTTAGGTATGAGAATTGGCACATCACTTCCTTTCTCCTATAAATAGAGGGCTCTCTTCATTGGAGGGAGGGGGAACAAGAGGAGAGGAGGAGGAACAATGAGAAGAGAAGAACAGAAAGGAGACACAAAGACATGAAGAAACCCTGCAAATATCAAGACTCTCTAAGAACTCTCTTGAAACTCTGCCAGTAGAAGAATGGAAGAAACCCACTTTGGAGTCATCGAATCATACCCACAAGCCCCGATAGTTCAATCTTGATTGAGAATAAGCTGCTTCAGTCCTCGTTCAACACCACTAGTGGATTCGGCGAATCAAGCCCAAAGGCCGCAACGGTTCCATCTTGATCGAGAACATACTGCTCTATCTCTCGCTCAAGACCACTAGTGAATTTTGCGAATTAAGCCCAAAGACCCCCTATGGTTCAATCTTGATTGAGAATATGTTGCCTCAACCCTCATTCAAGACCATTAGTGGATTTGGTGGATCAAGCGCAAAGGCCCCGAAGATCTTCCTCTCAATTGAAAATATGTTGCTACAACTCCCATTCGAGACCATCAACAGATTCGGCAGATCAGGCCTAAAGGCCTCGACGATCTTCCCCTTAATTGAGAATACGCTACTCCAGCACACGTTCATGACCATTAGTGGATTTCAGGGATCAAAGTCAAAGGACCCAATGGTTCAATTTTGATCGAGAACACACTGCCTTAGCCATCATTCAAGACCACTAGTAGATTTGGCGGATCAAGCCCAAGTGCCTTGACGGTTCCATCTTGATCAAGAACATGTTGTCTCAGCCCACGTTCAAGACCACCAGCAAATTCTACATATCAAGCCCAAAGGCTCCAACAATCTTCCCCATCAACCGAGAACACAATGCTTTAAAACTCACTTGTGATCTTCAGCAGACCCAACGAATCAAGCTCGAAGGCCCCGATGACCATCCCTATCGATTGAGAACAAGCTGTTCAAGCCCTCATTCATGACCTCTAGTGGATTTAACGGATCAAACCCAAATACCCTAGTGACTCCATAACTAGTCCATGAACAAGAATAAGCTATGAAGCCCTCATTTGGGACAACATTCAAATTTATTGAATCAAACTCACAAGCCTCAATAGTTCCACATTGATCAAGAACATACTATTCAAGCTCTTGGTCCAGAATTAAAGAATTAAAGAATTTTTTTTATTTTTTTACAAAATATTTTATCAAAATTATTTTCTATTAAATTAATACAAAAAATTATCCGTCATCATATATTTATGGACTCCATTTAAATTTATGGCGTACGATACAAATGGGAAAACGTGCTTACTCAGCAAAATGCCTATAAATTCTCCGCATCCTCTCATCCCTTTTCCACACCACTCGAGTATGCGAGTATGCGAGGGCTGGTCTAGACAAGACCCCTCTGCCCAAACTCGACTTTATGATGGGTCCACCCGAAAATCCCATCACACAGCCAGTGGATACACCCTTAGGGCTTAGAGGTACCAGTGTGCCCATCTAGAACATTTAAAAGATAAAAAATAAAAAAAATCCATGGAGGATGCAGCTATTAATCAATGCATCCTTGCAGGTTGCTACACGAGAATACCTAGCTTCCTAAGTCACTTCAAAACCATGACCCATGGGAGATGGCGGACTCGGTTGATATTAGGACCAGAATAAATTCAACGTTAATTCATTTGGCCAAAATAGGGGTGAAAATAAAGACAAAAAGAGATTTAAATATATAAAAATTTGATCCCATGAAGACTATATATAAAAGATTTTCCTTCTATTGTTACGGAACCTGAAGAGATAAAAATTAGAAAGAGAAAAAATATAGGCGCTAGAGCAACTCAGCTGTTTTGTCAATATCGTTAATAATATATATATATATATATATATATAAGAAGACTAGATTTCTATGTACAACAGAAACGTTGGGAGTCGGTGGATACTTCGGGTTGGGGGGTTGGGGGCCAGGGACAGCGTTGTCTTCTTCAACATTGCTACCCTTCGTTTTTGGAAGTTTCAGAAAACCAGAGGAACATCTGGCGGGAGCGGGGTGTTCGGTGGCATAGGCGGTGGGGGGACAATATCTGGTGGGCCCGTCGGTGGAGGATCGATCTCCGGTGGACTAGGAGGGATGATATCCGGCCTCTGAGGCGGCGGCACCTCAGGTTTCGGCATTGGAGGAGACAGAAGCGGAGGGCCTGGGAAATCCGGACCCGGATTGGGGCCCGGGCTACCCAGTGGAGGGTCGGTTGGCACCTCCTGCGCGGGCGACCGGGCCGACGGGATCGAAGCTCGGGAGTGGAACAGTGCTCGGCAGCTCGGGCGGCGCAGACATGGGCTTGCAGTCAGGCAAGGACGGGAACTCTGTTGGGGTCTTGCTGGGGGAAAATCTCTGGTGACGGGTCCGGTGGGTCATGGACCAGCATCAAGGAGAACAGACCGCCACAATCGGAATGGCCCCCGCCGGACCTTGTCAGTGAAACCGGAAGATATGAATACGAAACATTGGGCGTTGAAGGCCTCTTTCTGATCGAGGAGAAGGGGATGACGGATTGCTTCAATAGGGTGGTTGAGAGTTCAGCCGAAACAGTCGACATTTTCATTTTTGGGTTGTTTCCTCTTCCAAAGCAGAGTTCGAGGATTGTTTTGACTTGCTTCAGACGCATGGCAAATGAGGGTAGGACATCTAAATATGGACTCTGAAAGGACACCTGCGACACGTGGTGCAACAGACAGCATGTGTTACTCCCACGGCTCGCCACCTAGCCTAAGTTCACCACCATTTTTTCCCCTGAAGTCGAGGTTGATCTTTACCTCCGCCTCGGGTTATTATCTTGGTATGGACTTCTTATGCATCTTTCTTGTAGTAAAACAGCGGATTCATATGACGAAATAATCACTATACCTAGGTAATGTACGAACCCATTATGCATCAGATCTACTTGGATACTTTTAACCGATCGGCTACGTTCCTAAACTTTTTCACAAGCAACCCAACAGGTCCATTTAGATTTTCTGTCATCTCCGCCCACTTTCTCACCACCCAAACTCTCCAATACAGAAGCCACACAGATTCATTTTAGCGGGATCCGGGAGGCCCACCGTTCCTTTGGCTGATCCCTAGGGCCCATCGTTTCTGGCTGGTCGTAGAGCCCACTTGATGGCCCTATCCTATGGGAAGGTTTACGGGAGCGTTTGCATTTTGAATTGTCAGTGCGAAGAATCATCCTCTCACTGAGTTTGGCCTTTGTACCATATAACAGGTGAAACTTGAGATCTTTATGGCCGACCCTCAGTTAATTTATCTTGTAGAAGTCCTGTACTGAAGGGAAGTACAAGACACGACTTCGGATCTCTAGCGGTGTGTTTGATCACAGTTGAAAGGAATACGGGTAATAACCTAAGCTGCTGCAAAGGCCTCGAAGTTTCCACATCGACGACATTTCTCGGCACCATTCTTGATGGTAGATTACACATTAACGGATCTGGTCATGCCTATAAGAGGTTGGACTTAGCCGTACTGTGATAATGCCCAATTCGGCTGGTTTGCTGTCATGATCAAGAGCCATTAAGTGGGCCAGGCAACACGGGGAATGATCTCCATGACACTATTCAAGAAAAGGTGGAGTTTGTGGTGAGGAAAAACCTATGCACAAAACTTTTATCAAAAGTAGAAGAGAAAGGGAAAGGAAGGCATGAGTGTTTGATGAACAACTCTATCTGGAAAAAGAAAGAAAGAAAAGAAAGGGAGGGACAAAGGGATAGGAGGAGGGGTAAAAGGAGAAAGGAGCAAAGTGGGCATAGAAAATGGAAGAAAACCCTATGCTTTGATATGGGTAATCTTTTATCTGATCCTAAAATCCTCGAGGGGTGAATCTGAATTCAGATGGTCTTGCATTTTTCTGATGTACAACTTCCATTAGAGCTAGCATGGATGATGGAATGGTGTGCCTCCGACCGTCTAAGTAGAGTTTGGTTGATTATCATTTAAATGATTAGAGTATAATTCACATGAAATTATGTATATAATAAATTCATTTTTTTTTCAAATTATGAATACAAAACTCGGGTTTTTTTTTCTTGGTTGAAGAAAGAGGTTCTCTGCAACGCTTTTTTTTTTCCCTTGCTTCTTTTGCTCCTCCACGTGTATCTGCATTAAAACTGAGCTGCCCAAACACATGAACTTCCAAGGTTAAAGGGAAGACCATGTAGACCCCTTAAAAATGGACCCGCACGAAAAAAATACTGCCTAAACTAGGGTTTTGTGCTGTCCAAGATGTGGGATCATTCTGGTTCGAAATACAAAAATAATGTTTATAATATTTAAAATAATTAAAAATAATTAATTATATACTTACATTTATTTGTTAATAGTTATTTCAATATTTATTTTCCCAAATTAGCGTATTTTAGACCAATTGGTTTAGTATATCACATAAACACTCATTTTAAAGTATAAAATTATTTAAATTTAATTTTTAAAAATAATTATTTTATTTGATTCGAATTAGACTGAAATTTTTGGATTGTCCAATAAAAATAAATTCGTGTCGTACCGAGACGGCCCAAATTGACGGGTCTAAGACCAAGAACAACAGCACATGTAGCATTAATTTTTTTTTCATGAGAAATAAAGATGGCCAAAAATTAGATATACTTACATCAGTTATTATTCTGTCATGGTGGTCTACATCTTTTCCCTTTAATAAGAAGACATGTTTAATTCTTAAAAAAGAGAGAGTTAACCGTTTGAAGAGTTTTACTCGCATATAGTTTAGATATGAAATATCGATTGGGAACCCGAAGAGATAATAAAGCGGACGATTTGTAGGCACATGTCGTTTGTTTTGGGATTTATTGCCCGTTCTGGCCCACAAAATAATATGCTTGACCTGACCTGACCCCACCCCAACCCATTATTGCAAAGCACGAGCTCATAAAGTTGTCGATGTGTCTTGGAAGCTTTTGAGTGACACACACGGGCTAAGTCACGAGGGGCGTCCGACTTATACGCTGCGTGCTTCGATTACTCGGAACCACGGAGTGACCGAAGACACTCCTGTCTGTCTGTTATCTACATCTGCCTTTTCTGCTCTTGGAACGATCCATACACGTCAATGTGCATGGGGACGTGACAGCTCGCATCCGATATCACTGATGAGCTCCCTACGACTGTGATCGCCGATTTCTGCACATGACACGGAGAGCTTGGAAAGGGAAGATGGTTTCCATCCGATCATGAGTACCCGTGGGAACTTTCTATGGCAGATGGGTGGATCAAGCGAATCAAAATATCTCTTGTTTTCTGATTTCTCTTCTCTCCAATTCCTTGTGGTCATCAATCATGTAGTTGCATTGAACTGATGCCAACTACTTGTGTATAATAATGAAGAGCAAACTTACTGTAGCCAAACTTAATTAATGGGTGCATCCACAGTATAAGGGTGTGAACCAATCAATGTGACAGAGGAAATAGACAATCGATCTCAGCATCATCGAAGCGTTTCCTGCTCGTTCGATGTGCATGCAATCTGCTGCTTAATCTCATTCTTAATAAGTATGATCTCTACAGCATACACCCCGTGTGTGTGTGTGTGTGTAGGTCCATGGATTTTACCCGAAGGGTGTCGCTCCACCGAGTTTCAGACTCCTCGTCGGATAAAGTATATCTCGATCATCATTACCTCTTCTTGTAAACATATTCTTGGATGTATAAGAGCAAGATCCACCAATGTAGTTTCGATAAATTATATCGTCCCACGAAATCAGTCGGATTACACCTTCTTCGTACGGAACCCTTCCGATCCTCCGGTAATTACCGTTGTATCAATCGGGTGATTATGTCAGTTTGACAGGCAAGTAGTTTCACAAGCTGCAATATATATATATATATATATATAGTTTACGGTAGTCAATTTTAACATGTGATTCGTAATCAGACACATCACTGTAAATGCGATCATGAGACTTAATAAACACCGTCATGGGTGTGAGAAGAAGTCGATTCCCTGATCGAGAGGCAACGAATTAAGATTGTATGTTGAAGAGAAGGAACATCTATATATATATATATATATATAGTCAGCTCTCATGAGTTGTCAAGTAAATAATAATAATGTCAACATCTTGTTGAGTATAGGTAGAAGAATTTCGTATGCAAGAGCGCATCACACCATAAAAAATAAAAAAAAGAGGCAAATTACACGAGAAGTTTTTGTGATGCTCAAGTTAAAACAACGAAACAATGACGTAGAGGGTGTCTGGATTTATGAATGCCCAAGTCACGCACACTGAAAAAGCCCATGGATTTTCCCTTACTGATGGCCATCGAACGAGCCGGGTTACACGCTGGTGATATCGACATAGACATTAGAAACCATCACGCCCCGACTCGCGATGTCACCGACTCACTCCGCCAGATTAATGGCCGACTCACCGAGTTCGACTCCAACTGACAACAACCCTCGGGAACATTCTCATGTCTGCGCGCTCACTTACCCCTTGCTTGGATAGAGGGGAAGGGAAGGAGAAGGAGAAGGAGGTGAAATTTTAATTTTATTTGAATAATACTTAATAAGAAGAAGAGAAGCGAAATAGAGAGAATTTTTAAGTTAGTGGACTTTCTTGTTCTTTTTTATGTGAATTTTTAATAAGAATGAATATGGTTAATTTGAATATTTATCTCTAATGTTTAGATGAAATGTCAAGAAATAATCCGATAATATATATATATATATATATGTTATCGCTTTCCCTTTCTTCCTCAAACTCCGCTCGCACTCTCTCTTTTAGCCTCCCTCACTGACTTGTACATCGGAGGGTCTATTGAGACCACCATATATGCCCAAGCTAGACTTTCTTGCAGGTACCCAGAGATGATGAGCCACCCGAATATCCATCACGCAGCAAGTGGACAGCGTAGAGCTACCTGTGTGGCTAGCTAGAACACAGACACACCAAAGGAGAATATACAGTTAATGGCATTTAACTTAGTTAGAGGTTCCTGTAAGGGAGCACCTTCCTAATTAAGACGCCAGAAGTAGATATAGAACCAGAAGCAGAATTTCCAAAGGGGAACGACCAGCTTCGTACTATTCTAACAGAGTGGATTTATTATTTTCACGCAGATTTATCAAAGAAGGGCATAATCTGCCGATTGCTCGGTCCTGTTGTTCCTTTCGTTCCGCGACATTTTTGGCCATTGTGTGTGTGTGTGTGGTAATGTCAATTTCTTGCTCTATTTGTGAAAATGAAAAGGCACTCCTTGGGGACATAATGCGTGGCCAACGGCAGCTGCTCTCTGGCGCGCTGACGATGATTATCTTCGGAAATATGATACAAGATTTTGCCATTAATAGCTAAAAGAATAGAAGATACGGGCAAGAGGAATGGCTATTCGACCTGTAAAATATGCTGGATAACACCCTGTTAAACTCGCACTTTTGTGGGCTTTGGCATCACCAGTCGTCAGTTTGAGCTGTGCTTGTTCTTCGAGTACTACCTACAAGGAAGTCGAGTCCGGGTCCATGACACATTGACCCAATGCTTCAATCAGAGGCTAGACACTGAGGAGAAGGTAAGAGGAAATGAGAGTATATATACAAATGGATATGGATATATATTGATAATCAGTATAAAAATACACTGCACAGGTAATCGTCTTCTGTAGCCACATATTTGTCCATTGCGGTCTTAAACATAACTCCTCCTTCGTACACAGGAAAAAGTGTCACTCAAATCCGTTTCTGCCAATAATTAGAACTCCAAATCACTGGATACAGATCCTTGGAGGATGAAGAAGAGGCAGTTAGTGGCATGTCGCTGGTGGTGGTCCCGATATTCATCTCGCTTGACTCCTCCACCTCCTTTTATCCAAGTCCCATAAAGTGCCTCCTCATGGCTTTGAGTTTTGCTTCGTCGTTGCTGACAGAACTATAGGGGACTACGGCAGGGACTGCATCATCGCCTTCAAGCAGTCTCACAACCAAAGACATGGCAGGTCTTGCTGATGGTGACATGTTAGTGCACAGAAGAGCAACATCGATCATCACCATCACTTGATCCACATTGAAGTCATAGCCCAGTCTTGGATCAATCAGATCCATCAGAGTCCCCTTCTCTTTCAATGCTTGCGCCTAGAAGTTAAGGGCAAACAACTAGTAATGATAAGCAATATCTCAACTCAAATCAAGAAAAATTCAAACAGCAAAATCTAACAGACATCGGGATCAGTGTGCAATCATAGATGCAAGTTTCCTTGCTCTCAGTGAAATGGGTAGGTATGCACCAATCATGTCCATAATATACACGGAACTGGTCTAGCACTAGCATGGACGTAGAAGAGATGCCACCAGATTTATATTGCTACCTACTACAATTTTCGGGTATACCTCGGTGCATATATGCCACTTTTCCTTTATGGTTATATAGAGGAAAAAGAGCAGAAACCATTTTTCATAAAATGAAAAATATCTCAAAGAACTGTAATCCATTACCCAACTGAGAAGACAGAGGCATTCCCCTCTGAGTTCATGACTGGTGTTGCTCCTGCCACTAACAATTTCCAAGGTGACAATCCCGAAACTGTAAACATCTGCCTTCTCAGTTAAATAACCATGCATCGCATATTCTGGTGCAATGTAACCGCTGAAAATGCCAGAATGTGATATACTTTAGTCTTTACAATGCCCAACATGATTTTTAAAAAATAATAATAATGCCAAGCAATACCAGGTGAAAGTTATATTCACTTTCAAAAAACCAAGTACGACTTGCTTTTTGCCTATTCATCAATTTTCAACTTTAAGTTCAGACAACATAGAATAAAGTGGCTCACTATGTTCCAGCAATTCTTGTCCTAATATGAGTGCCATCCTCATCATCCAGTCTCGCCAAACCAAAATCTGAAATTTTAGGGTTGAGATCCCTGTCAAGCAGTACGTTGGCCGCTTTGATGTCCCGGTGTACAACCTTCAACCGCGACTCTTCATGGAGGAATGCTAATCCTCTTGCAATGCCAACACAGATCATGCGCCTTGTCCGCCAATCCAACTTCAACTGATGTTCATCTGTGCCTAATTTAAGAAATAAAGAAGAATTAGCTGTTCACTGTACAGAAAAATGGCTGGAAGCTTCTCATGGATTAGTAATTACCAAATAAAGCTCGAGCAACACTGTTATTTTCCAGGTATTCATACACCAATAACAAATGGTTCCCTTCGATACAACATCCATAAAGCTTTACTAGGTTAGGGTGTTGAAGGGCAGAAATCATTCCGATCTCATTCAAGAATTCACGATTTCCTTGCTTTGATTTGTTAGACAGCTGCTTCACAGCAACTACTCTCCCATCTGGCAAAACTCCCTGCAATTGAATTAGCATAACTTTTGTTATACGAACCAAACTGCAACTTAAGCGGCAAAGTTAAAAAGAAAAAAAAAAAGAGGCTTTGGAAGCTGGTTCCATATCCCAGTACCTTGTGCACTGGACCAAAACCACCTTCTCCAATTTTACTGGCATCGCTGAAATTGTCTGTAGCTACTTTAATTTGTCTCAAACTGAAGGAACCAGTCTGCAACTGTAGACCCTCAAAATCTGGAGGAAGAAAAGTGTCATGAGTAGTACAAATTGGACTATTGGCAAACCACAATATCCCAATAAGGCTAGTTACTCGTTTGAAATCAGCGTTGCTCCATATTCATTCCAGTACGTACAAATTTCTATTATTTTCCTTGGTAAGGCATACATAAGTTCTTGTGATATTGGCCTTATGGCTTGGAGTAGATCTCCATAATTATGAAGGCTTAGAAACTAGGTTTAGCAGCAATCTTATGGAGCAACTGACTAGAATTTCTTCTCAAAAGTAGATTCTTCATTCTACCATCCATTTATGTCAGTTAAGTACCTCTTGCCAATACCCTTTTTTGTCCAAGACATCCTCTCCTCCAAACAATAAATAGGATCAGGAAAATAATAACAGCAATTCCAGCGACAATTCCAAAAATTCCACCAGCAGATAATTGACTTCCACTATGTCTCTGATCTGCAATAAAACATGTGGAACATAAATACAGATGAGACTAAGTTAAATTGCTGCATGAATGCCCAAATCTTTTGGCCTGTTCTGTAATGTGGAAAAGAAAAGCTACATTAATTATGCCATGTTGTAGCTTATCCAATATTCAATAGCAGCGGCTTGTCATTCCATTGTGCCAAATATCTCTAAAGGGCAAAAGAAACAACACTAGAAGAAACAAAAATGTAGCTTGCAAAATTACCGATTATGGATATTTTTCCTTAAGAAAATATATGAGTTGGACAAACAGGGCTTCCATTTTCTTGCTTTTCCAGATCTCATATCAACGGGGATGGAGTGGTCACAGCAACAGGCAGTATAATGAGAGATCTTATCTACTTTCACGCTAAACACATGCAAGTCTATGTAAGGGAGAGAAAATATATTCCCCAAGGGTTTCATCTTTTTCTAGCTATGAAATTTAACAGCCAAATTCTTTAGAATTCTGTGCAAATCACGTAGATTAACCAGGATGACGCAAATCCTGTTCCGCTTAATTTTAACATGTGTTACAATAAAAAATATTTGTATTAGCGTGGTGCATTATCCAACAGCAGATAGCGAAACACCAGATGAAATAGTGGTTGTATTAAATACCAGTATTTGAAGCAGAAATAGCAGATATCAGAGGACCATAGACTCCTCTCTCGGGGATAGCAGTAGTTCCTCTCCCCGCCCACTGGAAACGTATCTCAAGAGTGCCGCTAGTAACTTTGGTGATGAAACTTTTTATTGTTAGCTTTCCAACTCCACCTGCAGCATCTTCAATGTTGAAATCCTTCAGCTCCAGCTTCCCCTGAAACATGCAATTAATTAACCTTTTTCAACTTAACCCGAAAGCCTCAGGTTAATGCTCCCCATGTTCAGATACCCAGATAAATGGGTTTACTCGTAGGAACTCTAATGTTTGTATATCTATTCCAGAACCAGCGCTGTACATGATCATGGTGAAATCGGAATTACCTGTATGTAAACATCAAAGTAGCGCCTTCCGAGGCTGGTATAGTTTGGTTCACTGGTGAACATAATCTCGGCAAAATGAAGGCTTACATTGTAGGTTCCATTAATTAGACAGAAGCCATAGTAAGTCAGAGAGATTGGAGAAACCCGTGCATTCATGTAAAGCTCAGGAGATTCCATGGAAAGCGTGGACGTATTTGACACAATATAAACATCTTTTGCATCGCTATCCATGAAGTGGCCAGTGCTACTGTAGGCCCAGTAATATCCATCACCCTTGTAATAATGGGCCCTATCTCCATCATTTTTGTCAGTATCATAGACAATGGACCCTACAGTCATTTCGCTTCCACCACAGTTTATGCTGAGATTGTATCCTAGATTGCGTGGAACAATAGATCAGCAGTCTTTGAAGAAGAAGATTAAGCTCGTATTTTTCATTCCCATGGCAGAAACAAAAGGTAATTTTATAAAAAAAGAGGTGAACTGGAACTTTGTGACGGGTTTGGGGGAAAATGATTGAACAACTAAAAAAGAGAGAGTTGATGACCACCAGTGCAGTTTGAAGCTGAAAATCTTTCGTAAAGAGTGTACTTTGGGCATCCACAGACTTCTAGAAGTTATCAAATTTAAATTGATGCTTATTAGATGTTAACAGTAAAAACTTACTTGCAGCTAGGCACCTAACAGAACTCAAACACGAAACACTTTCTCTGTAGGAAGATAAGATATTCCATGTGAGATTGTGATCCATATTTAAACAAACTATGCAATCAGTTGCCATCCAAGCTCCTAAAACGTTGGATATCTTAGGCAAACAGTAAAACCAATACTTACAGGCTATTATTGAGCACAGATGAGCTGGCAAATAAGTTCCTGCAAGAAGGAAAGAAAAGATAAAATTGAATTTAGTTGGCACCTTAATAATTTCCACATCTATTAATACATCAACAGAACCAGTGCTTGAGCTTAATGGAAGTAACACATACACATTCCCATTTGAGTTTGTACAAACAGTGTCTTCATTTGTGAAGTTATTATATGAAAGATCTCTGCAAGCACAGTAGATGAGTCACTTCCTAAAATGGAAACAGAGACTAAAACTCATTAGGTAATAGTACAGAAACTCATTAGGTGCAAATAACAACAAAGAATCGGTGAGATTTGAAGATAGTTATGTCCCAACTGTTCCTCCCCAACCTTGACATCTAACATAGGAGAATAACGTAACTTGCTTTCACATAACCTACTGCAAGTAGATGTAATTGACAGGTTATGTTCATTGAATGCAACAACTAAGCTTTGAACAATCCAATTTTCAATTGGTCTTGCCAACAACAAAGAGAGAATGACAATTGATAATGGCTCTCTAGTAGCCATTTACAAATTGCAAAAAGTTCACGAAGGAATATCTCAAACAAAATCATACAACTTAGAACAGTTGAAAGAGAAGCTTACCTTATTTTTTTTCAGAAATATCTCAAAATAAATGAAGTTTCTTAAATAACAACAGAGAGTTCGTATGATTCGAAATTAGTTATATGTCCGAAGGTTTCCTCCCCAATCTTGGCTTTTAAGTTATTTGCTTTCACATAACCTACTAAAAATTGCATGCAATTGAGAGGTTTTGTTTATTGAATTTGATAATTAAACTTTGAAAAATGAAATTTTCAATTAATCTTGGCAACAACAAACAGAAAATGACAAATTATAATCACTTTCTCTGGTAGCCATGTACAAATTCCAAAAAAAGTTCAGGAATGAATATTGCAAATAGAATTGCATAACTTAACGCAATTGAAAGAGATGCTTACCTTATTTTTGTTGACCCATCTTTCATAATCCAATCAGGTATCAGTCCCGTGAATAGGTTTCCAGTTAAATATCTGAACAAGATGAGCATTGTTGACTTAGCACATGAGGGTCTTCTTGTTTGAAAAAAATTTGTGTAAGAACTTGGTAGAAATTGGTGAAGATTCAAAAACAGAAAGAGAAAGCACAGGAATTTCACTATACCCCTAAAAATGTAGAAGTTGGACAACCTCAGCATGACAATTTTCAATCAAGGAAGGAAAAGGGGAAAAATTATAAATACGGACCAATTAATTCTCCCAAGTTACCTTAATCATCATCCAATATAGAGTGTTGACAGCGTGGATTTGATTAATTACCATCATTCAAAAATTATTCCTGATTGATGTAGCACATGCCACAGTCAATTTTTCGTTTTGCTTGAACAAGTAACTGGTGCACTAATCTTACATGCGAACATCTTCTGATCCAAAGAAATGGTCAAGTGCCAAACCCTATATGCTACTTTTTACATTAAGCCTCTTGCGGAGTATTAAATCAGTTCCATATGGTAACACCCTCTCCAAGTATTACACTAGCAAATGTGAAACTAATATAAAGCTTTGAGCAATAAATTGTTAATTTGACTACTAATTAGTTTTGAAACAGTTGAATTTAGCTATCAGCTTATAATGGTAATGGTATCACTTCAGCCTCTCGTACTGGCAGTTGAATATAAGTGCTTCTATTTGTATACTAATCTTGTGCCTAAAACTTTTCAAATGCCAAAAACCACACTTAATTATTTATGCTAAGGTGTAAACTACTTACAAATAATCCACATTAGCCAAAATAGAAGACTTGTTGTCTGGGATGTCCCCACTCAAATTGTTGAAGCTGACATCTCTGTTCAAAATTCAATAGAAATAGGAAGAACCCACTGGTTATAAGGTTCAAGCAGCATTTTCATTTGAGCAATAGAGCATGCTATAATAAATCTAATATGTTGATAAGAGGAGAGAAAGGATGACTTGCATACTCACAAGATGCTTAATTTCAAATCTCCCAGATAATCTGGTAAACCTCCAGCCAAATTGCAATTTCTCAGAACCCTAGTTAACAAATAAACATGAGAGAACAGACATGGTAACTTTGTTGATAAGTCTAGAAAGGATGACGTTCTCACAGCCTCTCTAGCTTCGTACGACAAAGCTGAGGGAAATGTGATTCAGCTCCACTGAGATCAGTGATCCTCCTGCTTATCAAAATTCAACGAGATTATAAATGTCGAGAGAAATGATCCTCTTGAAATGACATAAGTATGGGTTCGATCGTGGCACTGACAAGTCAGTTAAGTTTCGTAGAGCCCCAATGGCAGAGGGAATTGGTCCCTGAAAGCCACTCGCTTGAAACACTCTGTCAACGAAAAATTTTCAGTTAGCAAAAGGACCTTTTACTTTTTTCACTTTTGAATGGTTTAATAGAAGGAGAATTTTGGGTGGAGCTCTCACAGTGTGCAAACGTTCGTCCAATACTGAATGAATTCAGGTATTGTCCCTGAGAATTGGTTATCACCGAGCCATCTGTAATATTTTACCAGAATGGTATAAGGGATATATACACAGGCAAAATCGAACGTGTAGACGAACCACCGAAAGGAATGGGAACTCACACGTCAGTTAGGGCTGTCAACTTTGCGAAAGTTGAAGGCAGCTTTCCAGTAAAATAATTCGATGTCAAAAACCTAGGCATGGAAAAGAGAGAGCCCGGATTTTAACAGCCAGAGCATCGTCAACATTGCATTTTCAAAATCCAAACACAACAAAAATCAATTAGATGGCAACAACATATAAAAATTTCATGAAGCAGCTTACAGCCTCTGTAATCGGGACAAGTTCCCAAGTTCCTCAGGAAGATCTCCAGAGAGCTGATTGAACTCCACAACTCTGCAGCATCCAACTATGTTAGATTACAATTCTACTATTTGAGATGGAAAACAGAAAACTGTCGAGGGCATTATCGCTTACAAGCTCCGGAGGGTGGATATGCTTCCAATCTCTTTGGGGATCTGACCGGTCAATCTATTTCCGAGAAGACAACTGCAAGGAAAAGAAAAAGGGGGACCATAGACTTCATCATTGAGAACACACCAAGAGAGAGAGAGGGACAGGGAGGAGGGAGGGAGTACATTTCCTGCAGATATGCCAAGGATCCCAACTCCTTAGGGATGGTGCCATTGAGATAGTTGAGACCGAGGTCTCTGTGTGAGCAAGAGCAGGATCGAAGAGAAGTCAGTGAAGAGGACCTCCGTCCTCAAAAGAGTTGGAGAAGAAATAGCGAAGATGATCGAGTAAGAAAGCTTGTTACTTACAGGTTTTGGAGGTAAGGAAGCCTCGCAAAATGTGGCGGGAGAGTCCCCTGAAGCGACTGCCCCTTCAGTGATCTGATAATGTTATTTTCAAAAAATTTTAATTAAGAAAAATAATTTATTTATTTGTTTATTAACTGAAAGATTAGGGCAAAAAATTACATTTTAATATACTTTGCTCACTATCTGCCAGCCTCACCTCATAAATAGGAGAGACATTTTCTCTATGAGACGGGAATTCATAATGAGCCGGGAATTATAATTATATTATTATTATTATTATTATTATTTCAACTATATAATAAATTTATAAGTATAAAAAGAAATATGATATAGGAAAAATAAAAGAATACGAGAAATTTAATATTAAAAATTAAATTTATAATTTTTTGGTTGTTATATTTAATATGATATTATTACATTAACTTCCATTTCTTGTAATGGCATGTTAAATGCATTGGAAATTATGATTGAGGTTTCATCTCGGGTTGATCTGAAAATGGAATTTGCGATCGCGGAATACCAAAGGACTAATTATCTAACTTTCAAGACAACGGTAGGAAACACTTGAAAAGGCACATCTTAATTACTAATTATGGCATGAAAGCATGAATGCCATGCAGATGCTGTCGTTCTTCTTTTTCTTTTTCCTTTTTTTTTTCAATCCTCTTCCTTTGAGACTGGGATTTACTGGTAGAATGAGTTGTAATTATTTTATATTTAAGATAAGTTGGTCATCTAATAAATATAAAATTATTTTAATATAAATTCTCTCCATTTATAATATTTAAATCTGAGATCTTAGTAAAAAGGAAGAAGTGCAGATCCAGATCCACCACAACCAATTTATTAGATGCATCCACTCCTTTGATGTAAAAATACGCAACAAATTTTACATTTAAGGGGGACTTGACTGGAGTTAAGATTGCGATAAAAGTATGAATCGTGATAAAATTTCATATTGTAATATGAGTTTACGTTGTTTAAAAAGAAAAATAGAATGGTCTTTAACTATAGTGTGAACAGGTAAAATTTTAACTGAAAAAAATTAGTTGTAAAATTGATCTCATCCGAGCATATACACCACATGTTTTGAATGTAATGTTTTTACCAACTGCATTACAATATGTAGTGTAGAGTTGAGTGTGATCTGGGATTTAGATCCCACCTTATATCCAAACAAAGAGCCCCTGTAGCTCCTGGCCGGCGATGCCGCAGGCGCCGTCTGTCTATTTGTGAGAATTTCATTCCATTTCATTTCACACAGAGGTTCGAAGGGGAGCGGGGTGTGGGGTGGAGATAATGATCTATATAGCAAGGGGTAGAATATATATGACGTACACGCTGGTAACATGGCAGACGGCGTTGTTGGAATAAGAGCAGTTGCAGGTGACAGCATCGCAAGGATGGGATACGTTCCAAGGGGGGAAGCCGCTGCAGGGATCCACGTTGAAGTCCCAGCTTGTCTTCCCCAGTGCGGCACCTATATCCTTGAGCGCCTGCACTGTGATTAAGAACTCACGGCGTCCATAGAATCAAGAGACACGATCAGTGGTCCATATAAAGCTATCTATGGAGAGAATTCAATTCAAAAGATTTGTAAATTAATCAAGCGAACGGAGACCTTCATCGTCGGGAAGTCGAGTGGCTCCGGTGACGACAGCAAGGAGGCAAATAAGAGCGTAACTTGACCAGAAATCGACTGATTTCAGCCGGGAATGTTGTGGGCGCATTGCTACCTCGTCGGAGAAGAAGGGGGATCCTATCCACTCCCGAGAAGGTGTGTGTGTGTGTGTGCGCGCGAGAGAGAGAGAGAGAGAGAGCTGTGCTAGAAAATGAAGCGTGAACCGTTGTTACGCGGAAATAGTAAGACTATCATACTAGTCCTCGGAGTGAATATAGGTTGAATGATGTATAATATTTTTATATACAATACTTTGTCCTCTCAAAGCCTCATTATCACCCTTTATAAATATATAAATTCAAGTAAATTCACGATAATAAAAAAATCACATGTTTAAGAGAAAATTTTGAAGAAGTTGTATCCGAAATGTTTAAAATTTTTTATTTAAATTTAAGGACATGATTTATATCACAATAATTTTACCCTTTAAATAGTTCTACACATTTCGAACCATCCATTGAATTTCCAATAATTACGCGGCGCCAGAGTTGGCAGCGGCTGGGCGGCCGAGGGGGAGGAGACGGTGAAGACTTTGACTTTGGCGACTGACGGGAAGAAGACGATGGAGACTTGACCTTGGCGGGAAGAAGACGGTGAAGACTTGACTTGCTGTTCATGGCTGAAAATGGTCCTGAAAATAGGATTTTAATGGCAGGTTGACGCCTATGTCAGTGAGATTAATAGAGTTGTGTAAGTCCCTCAATGCTCGGACACGAATATGGCCGCTACGCGGGTCCTCGATCACATAGCAACCAGGGCCAGGATCGGAGAAAGACTGCCAAAAGATCATCTGGTATGGAAGGGCGAGCGGGCAGGCGACACAGGCAAAGGGTTCTCCTGTAAGCCTCGTCCCTAGTTGGACTGGCAAGCGATGTGCGCGGCTGCTCCCACAAGATGCGCTCAAGGGCGTGCGACGGGGACGCCCTAGGTTCTCGCAGGACTCACTCCAAGGTGAGCTGGTAGACCACAGACGCGCGAGTGCTCCCGCAACACTCGCTCCAAGATGGGCGACCCGGTTGCTCTAGGAATGCCATAAGCCCCGCAAGTTCCCTAAGGATGGTCGCTCATGGTCAAGCGGCAACGTGGGCACCAGGAACTGATTCAAGGCGTGCGCACAGGCCTAGGGCCGAGCTAAGTGTCGATGGCAATCAGCCGGACCAGACCGGATTAGGTCGTGGGGGGGCATGGGCTCCCGGTCAGAGGATTGATCAGAAGACTGAGCTAGCAAGCAATCAGTTCAACTGCTGCAATCACCAACTCCTGCTCGGTAGGTGGGAGAGGCATGGTTGGTTGGTGCTGTGCAACTTGCCCCGCAAGGATAAATGGGGAGGCAGCCAGACGACCAGAACACACAGAGAGACACACAAACAAATTGGCAAAGGAGAGGAACGACTGGAAGAGTAAAGGGAAGACTCCTCGGCAGAAGGTTGATCCAGGAAGGACAGCAGTGCTGTTTCTAGTTCTCTCCAAGCCGTGCGTGAACTCTCAGGGCGAAATTCACATGTCCAAGTGAGGAGTGCAAGTGTTAGACACACAAAGCATATACTTGGCATGTCCGTGTAAGGCCGTGTAAGGGTTTTGCATTCTTGTAATTTGGATTGTAAATACGAGTGAGATTTCCCTTATCTTGTATCGTTCGGTTTTGTCCCTTTATTGCTAAACCTCGCCAAGCTGCGTTGTTGCGTGTGTTTGGGTTGATTGAGAGTGTGCAGGACACTGCTCAGCACCATCGCGGGATCGGAAAAATTTTGGGTGAAGTCCAACCCCTGTGACAAGTTGGTTGGATGGTCAGGAAGACCCAGTCAGTCGGGACTCCATGCAAAAACTTATATTATATTATTTGTTCAGAATTTTTTATATAAATAGTAAATTATTGTGTTCAAAAAATCCTGAATTACATCAAAATCTACTAACATTTTGCCCACATATATAATAAAACTGTACCATTAATTTTATGGTGTCACAAATATCACAAAATCTAATATTTCACTTATAATATGAGAAAATTTTACTGTCTTTAAAATTTTTCTAATGAAGACGATATATAGACAGTTTTCCTTCTGCTTTTACGAGACCGGGAGAGATAAAAAAAAATTAGCAAAAGAGGAAATGTAGGCCATAGTTTTTAAAACCGAATCGGGCCGGGAACTGGTATAAGTATGGGTTCATGGGTCAGACCGGGGGTTCAATGGGTTGAACCGTATGTTTAATAAATAATATTAATAATATAATATTACTAATAAATTTACATAATATCATAATTTGAATATGATTTATAACAAAAATTATTAATATAACCATTATATTAAACAAAAATTTAATATAAAATATAAATATAAAAATTATTAATATAACCATTATATTAAACAAAAATTTAATATAAAATATAAATATAAGTTTAGTAAATAAAATATGTACATTATAATATATATATATTTTTTAATTTTAAGTTGGTCAGTTTTCTCACGGGTTCAATTAAATTCACCAGTCGGACTAGGAATCAGTCGGTTCAATTGGAATTTTTCTCTTTGAATGTGTAATTCGATTTTTTATAGGAACCGGACTAGGTGAGTTACTGATTCCTAATCAAACTGGCCGGCCCGGTCCGATTTTAAAAACTATGATGTAGGCGCTAGAGCAGCTCAGCTGTTCTGCCAATATGTTTGATTATATATCTGATACAGATAGCACTAATCGGCCTTCCGGCCCAAACTGATCCGACTCATCCAAACGGGTCACCCAACCCCGTGACTCCATATCTTGTAGGTAAAAAGGGGAGGTTTTTCCTCTCAGGCGCTCCTCTCTAAATGTTCCTTTCCTCTCGTTTTTTAACATTATCAATACATTTACTCAAGTATCGAATGGCCGATCTGAGCTACAGAGGCCTGGATTCGACTTCTTTGCAGGTTCTTGGAGACTCTCACAGCACCGAGGCAACCCAAGCTTGACCAAGACAGCACTCGGTGGACTCATAATCATAACCTGAATCTAGTGAGCCATCCTTACCAATATCAAAACAAGACTAAGTTTCTATGTACAACAGAAACGTTGGGAGTCGGAGGGTACTTCGAGCTGGGGTTGGGGGCCAGGGACAGCCTTGTCTTCTCCGACATTGCTACCCTTCATTTTTGGAAGTTTCAGAATACCAGAGGGACATCTGGCGGGAGTGGGGTATTCGGTGGTGTAGGCGGTGGGGTGACAACTTCCGGTGGGCCTATCGGTGGACTTGGTTGATATTAGGACCAGAAGAAATTCAATGTTAATTCATCTGGCCTGAAGTAAAAGGGGGAAAAAAAAAACAGACAAAAGAGATTCAGCTGTTTTGTCAATATATTTAATAATATATCAAAACAGGACTAGATTTCTATGTACAACAGAAATGTTGGGAGTCGGTGGGTACATCGAGTTGGGGGCCAGGGACAGCGTTGTCTTCTTCAACATTGCTACCCTTCGTTTTTGGAAGTTTCAGAAAACCAGAGGAACATCTGGCGGGAGCGGGGTGTTCGGTGGCATAGGCGGTGGGGGGACAATATCTGGTGGGCCCGTCGGTGGAGGGTCGATCTCCGGTGCACTAGGAGGGATGATATCCGGCCTATGAGGCGGTGGTACCTCAGGTTTGGGCATTGGAGTGTCCGGCATCGGAGGAGACGGAAGCGGAGGGCCTGGGAAATCCGGACCTGGTTTGGGGCCCGGGCTACCCGGTGGAGGGTCGCTTGGCACCTCCTGTGGGACTGGGTCAATGGGGTCGAAGCTCGGCAGTGGAACAGTGCTCGGAATCTCGGGCGGCGCAGATGTAGGCTTGCAGTCAGGCGAGGACGGGAACTCTGTCGGGGTCTCGCCAGGGGAAATCTCTGGGGACGGGTCCGGTGGGTCATGGACCAGCATCAAGGAGAACAGACCGCCACAATCGGAATGGCTTCCGCCGGACCTTGTCAGTGAAACCGGAAGACATGAATACGAAACACTGGGCGTTGGAGGCCTCTTTCCGATCGAGGAGAAGGCGATGACGGATTTCTTCAATAGGGCGGATGAGAGTGTAGCCGAAACAGTCGACATTTTCATTTTTGGGCTCTTTTCTCTTCCAAAGCTGGAACTCGTGCCTTCGGAGAGTTCGAGGATTGCTTTGAGTTTACTATAGACCGAAGGCAAATGAGGGAGGACATCTAAATATGGACTCTGAGAGGACACCTGCGACGGGTGGTGCGTCAGACAGCATGTGTTGCTCCCACGGCTCGCCACGTACTATAGCTTCATCACCATTTTTTTCCCTGAAGTCGAGGTTGATCTTTACCTCTACCTAGGGTTATTATCTTGGTATGGACGTCCCATGCATCTTTTCTTGTGTCATAACGGCAAATTTGTATGACGAATTAATCACTATAGCTAGGTAATGTATGGACCCATTATGCATCAGATTTACTTGGATACTTCAACTGATCGACTACCTTCCTATACTTTTTCACACAAAACCCAGTAAGTCCATTTAGATTTTCTGTCATCTCCCTCGACTTTCTCACCACCCAAACTCTCCATTATGGAAGCCACAAAGATTCATTACGCGGGATCCGGGAGGCCCACCGAATCTGGGCTGATCCATAGGGCCTGGCTGGTCGTAGAGCCCACTTGATGGCCCTATCCCATGGGAAGGTTTACGGGAGCATTTTCATTTTGAATTGTCAGCGTGAAGAATCATCCTTTCACTGAATTTGGCTTTTGTACCACATAACAGGTAAAACTTGAGATCGCCTCTCAGTTAATTTATCTTGTAGAAGTCCTGTACCGAAGGAAAGAAATACAAGACACGACTTGGGATCTCTGGCGGTTTGATCACAGTTGAAAGGAATACGGGTAATGACCTAAGCTGGTGCAAAGGCCTCGAAGTTCCACATCAATGACATTTCTCGGCACCATTCTTGATGGTAGATTACACATTAACTGATCTGGCCATGCTTATAAAAGGTTGGACTTAGCTGTACTGTGATAATGCCCAACTCGGTGGGTTTCCTGTAATGATCAAGAGCCATTAAGTGAGCCAGGCCACACTCGGCATGATCTCCATGACACTATTCAAGAAAAGGTGGAGTTTGAAGTGAGCAAAAACCTATGCACCAAACTTTTATCAAAAGTAGAAGAGAAAGGGAAAGGAAAGCATGAATGTTTGAGAAACAACTTTATCTGGAAAAAGAAAGAGAGAAAAGAAAGGGAGGGACAAAGGGATGGGAGGAGGGGGAAAAGGAAAAAGGAGCAGAGTGGGCATAGGAAAAGGAAGAGAGCCTAATGCTTTGATATGGATAATCTTTTACCTGATCCTCAAACCCTTGAGAGGTGAATCCGAATTCAGATGGTCCTGCATTTTTCTGATGTACAACTTCCATGAGAGCTACCCAGGATGTAATGGTGTTCCTCTGATCGTCTGGAGGAGTCTGGTCGGTTAGCACATAAACGGTTAGAATGTAATTCGCATGAAATCGCACGTAATACAGATTCATCTCTCATTTTCGAATTATGAATACGAAAACCGGGTTACTTGTTTTTTTTTCTTGGTCGAAGAAAGAGGTTCTCTGCAACAGATTTTTTTTTCTTTGCTTCTTTTGCTCCTCCACGTGTATCTGCATTAAAACTGAGCTGCCCAGACGCATGAACTTCCAAGGTTAAAGGGAAGACGATGTAGACCTATAAAAAATGACCCGGCACCCAAAAAAAAAAAGGAAAAGAAAGTGCCTGAGCTGAGATTTTGTACTGTCAAATTATACTCGTTTAAAATATAAAAATAATATTTATAATATAAATGCAAAAATATGAGAAATTTTGAAAAACAATTGATTAACAATATACAAACATTTATCCTTTAATTGTTATTTCGATTTCTTTTCCAGATTAACACACTTTTGATTAATTAGTCGAGTATATCACATAAAAATTCATTTGGGAGTATAAAGTTATTTAAATTTAATTTTTTAAAAATAATCGTCTTCATTTAATTTGGAACGAATTGGGATTTTTTACTGCCTGCCGAAAACATATTCGTGCCTTACCAACACAGCTCAAATTGACAAGTCTAAATGCCAAGAGCAGCAGCATATGTGGCTTTAATTTTTCGTGAGAAACAAAGACGGGCCAGAAAATAGATACACCAACATTAGTTGTGCTTGCCGTGATGGTTTACACATTCTCCCCCCTTTAATAAGAAGCCTGCCAGGTTTACTTCTTAAAATAGGGAAAATTCACCGTTTGACAAGTTGTACTCGTCAGCGAGCGTGTATAGTTCCAGATATGAAATATCAATTGAGACCTCGAAGAAATAATAAAGCACATATTGTTTGTTTTGAGATTTATGGCCCATTTTGGCCGCCCACAATGCTTGACTGACCTGACCCCACCCCCATTGCAAAGCACAAGCTCATGAAGTTCTAGGTGTGTCTCGGGAGCTTTTGAGTGACACACACGGGTCAGATCACGGGGGGGTATCCGACTTATACGCTACATGCTTCAATTACCAGGCTTCGGAACCACGGAGTGACCGAAGACACCGCTGTCTGTCTGTTATCTACATCTGCCTTTGCTGCTCTTGAAACGGTCCATACACGTCAATGTGCATAGGGACGTGACAGCTCGCATCCGATATCACTGATGAGCTCCCTACGATGGTGATCGCCGATTTCTGCACATGACACGGAGAGCTTGGAAAGGGGAAATGGTTGCCATCCGATCACGAATACCCGTGGGAACTTTCTATGGCAAACGGGTGGATCAAGTGGATCAAAATATCTCTTACTTTCTTCTCTCTTTTCTTTCCCCTCTCTCCATTTCCTTGTGGTCATCAATGATGTAGTTGCATTGAATTGATCATGCCAACTACTTGTGCATAGCCAAACTTAATTAATAGGTGCATCTATCGTATATGGGTGTGAACCAATGTGACTGAGGAAACAGACCATTGATCACAGCATCATCGACGTGTTTCCTGCTTAATCTCATTCTTAAGTATGATCTCTACAGCGTACACAGTGTGTGTGTGTGTGTGTGTAGGTCCATGGATTCTACTAAGGGAATGATCAGATTTGCTGCCATATATTCCCCCAAGCAGTTGGCTGGCCCACTGTAACTCATCGGCCTCCTAGACTCATTCAGCCTACGTACATGAACACTATATTGAGGTCCTCTCCTTTTCTTTGAAATCGGAGATATCCTCAATATATATCAGTTGAAATTAATCTGCAGTTAGACATCAGTTTCCCTGGCCCCAAAGGGTGCGCTCCGCTGAGTTTCAGACTCCTCTTCGGATAAAGTTTGTCTCGATCATTATTACCACTTCCTGTAAACATATTCTTGGATGTATAAGAGCGAGATCCACCAATATAGTTCGGATAAATATCGTCCCGCGAAATCAGTCGGATCACACCTTTCTTCGTACCAGAACTCTCCCGATTCTCCTGTTACCGTTGTATCAATCAGCTGAGTAGCTCCCATCGTGAAGCGGTTGCTCAAGCCAATAATTCAGTGGATTAGTAGTGTGAGCTCAACAGATTGTGAAAAGACCCAGAAGGAGAGAACTCAACCAAAAACAGTCGCGCAAAATTTATTGAGGTGGTTTGGGTGTTGAAGGGACAACGACAAAGCCAAAAACCCCCACATGTTGCTCTCCTTATCAAAACATCTTTATGTCATCATCTCTCATTTAATCTAAATTAAAAAAAAAATCCTTCGACGTAATGGTTTGTTGGAGTCGATACAGACAATATGACAAATCTATGTAATCTTTATGGGAATACTTTCCTCTCCACCAATTAATCATCAAATAATTTAGGGTTCTCTCTCATGAATAAGATAAATTTTATATTACTTATTTTTACTAAATTATCTTATCTCACTCTATTTTTAATCATATCGTTTAGCCCTAAACTACTACAACAGAAGATCACATTGTTTTGTGTTGATGATGCATCTGAGGTTAAAGTCATATCTCTTAAGTTGTACTGAGTATTAATTTTTACGTATCGAGTTGCATAGAATTTGTTAAGACGAACTTGAATGTAGGATAATGCTATTAGGAGAACGGATCGGTACTCCCACGATGCACCAAAACAACCATATATCCCGAGGATGCACGAGCGATATTGTCACATTCGAATATCTCTAGCATTGAAGAACAGTGGCTCATTTGGGACATTGGAGAAAGTATCTAATAGGTCTACAAAATATTTACCTTAATGATGATTCAATCACATGAAATGAGTAAATACTTTATGACAATTTATATATGAGATTAATAATTTAATTCTCTCCTCGTATTGTACATAATCTCTAATAGGATTGCAGACACCTACTTATATATATACAAATATAGCTCCTATATTGTAAAACAAAATTAGCTCATCCTTATATATATATATATATATATATAAAGCATCTAGTAGGCCACCTAATGGGGTCCAGTGGGCAGGAAATAGGAGAATAACTCTATGGTGGTGATGCTAGCCCCTAATTTTTTTTTAATAGATGGCTCCTGTTTTGGTTAATGTATAGGCTGCATTTTTTTAGGTAGTCACCTTACTCAATGATGACATATATCCTCAATATATATATATATATACGTATTTGTATTATTATCTGATTAAAAAAATCAGATTACCTAAGAATGATTCTTAATTTCTCATCTAAAATCGATTTCATATTCTTATCTTGAAGTTCTATTTCAACTGCCGAGCTTGATAAAATCAATTGAACGGTAAAATTATCTCAAAAAAGTTTTCTATAGTTCATAAAGCTCTCAAATTGCTGGAGACCATAATTTGGGAGAATAAACAATATTGAATTATAAACTCCTAAGTATTAGCTCAAGTAGATGAAACGTATATACAACTCATGATAAGTTCATATGGTCGTGAGTTCGATTGCGGTGTGATTTTTTTTAATTACACCTTACTAGTCATTTAGGTATAAATTAAATCGAGGCGGGCCAACAAATTTCATCAGAATTGACCCGAAAAAGCATCAGCTTTTGTCACCTATGGAGTAGGCCAAACCAAGCATGAATTGCGCAATGGTATTGCCTGCTGGAGCAATCGTGGGAGAGGGTCAAGGGTAAATGTACACTAAATGCATTTTCAGTACTGCCATTATTGTGTGGGACTGCACCACTTCACTTGACTGCCATTCCACACCTTATCACCGATTAATCGTAAGTATAAACTTCGGACCCTAATCTTATCAAAGTCCATTCTCCAAGGACAATAAAGAGCATTTTTTTTTTATCAATTGTTAGGATAATCGAAAGTAAACTACTGCAATGAATATTAACAAGTTAAAATTTGAAAGTAGAAATACCATTACACGCTATGTATAGAAGGATGTGAAAACTAAAAAATATATATAATTAATAAATCTGTATGACCCATTAAAGATTAATTGAGCGCTATTGATGTGATAATTACTTAGAAAATTATTGCTGAACAAATCAAGGATCGCATCATCAAAAGCGGTTCATTAAAGTGGGGGGTGTCGTGTAGTCTTGCTGGTTGATACATCGAATTTGTAAAGCCGAGGGGATTCATTGGTGCCGGACCAAAATTATTGACAGACCAGCTCCGGCCGTGTTCACTTACCATGATTCTGTCTCCGTTGTTGGGTTTGTCTTCCTTTTTCTCTTCCTTTTTTGGGGTTTAATAATCTGCCTTTTCGTGATTTGGAGCAATAAAAAAGAAAAAAGGTTGAGAAAAAAAAAAAGCAAAGGGGAAAGCTTGAGTAATTGACAGTACGGCCGATATGAAGATCGCCCATTCTACAGACATTTAATGGAAAAATGATTAAGATTACCCATATATTTTTGAAAGGAATATATAGAGGAAGGAGGATTAATGGGTGAGTTGGAGAAGTTTCATAAATAAAAATTGAGTACAGGACATCTCCTTTTTTGATAGATAATTGTCTTAAATTCAATGTTTTGTCAAAATTTTACTTGGAAACTCTACCGATAAAAATTAAAAAAAAAAGATGAAAAGTGAAAATGAATGAAAGTCTATTTTTCCAACACCATCAAACCTCCTTTTTAATTTAAAAAAATATTTGATGCAATAATACTGTTGTCAATTAAATAAAATGAAATTTTTTAAAACATTTTTGACCATTCGATACTCTTGACATTGGTCTATTTATCGCTTCTTTCTATTCTTTTTTTAGACTTACAAGTGCAAATTTCTCTTTTATGTCTTGAAAGGAAGTGAAGGACATTTGGATTTAAAAAAAAAAGGATCCAAACCCTGATTTACGTCTCCGACCAGGTTCATCACTGTGGTGCCAGCTAGCTCTAGTTTTTAGCATCTAATTCGTTTGCTTGAATTAGTTCGAGCCCGATCACTCGTCGATGGATGTGGGGGGAACATTTCGTGCTCGAAATGGTACACCGGACTGCATTACAAGATGGTACCTATATGGAAAGTGAGAAGGCACATACATACATACATATATATATGTGTGTGTGTGTGATATAATTCTTAGTACCTATTCCCACGTAACAAAATAATCCACATTTGCCACACGAGCTCGAGCCCCCTTTCTCCACGGCTCACGTCAAGTCAGACATTTTGTCTTTCGTGCTCTGCACCGACCATGAGCGGACTTTTTCCCTCGTGCACTTTGGATTTACCGATCACGGGGTTCAATGTTCGGAGCTGGCCTGCCGTGAACTCACACAGCAATCTACTTTTTGTACCATATCAAATCTCAATTGATCTGTAGCTATAGATTGGGTCCTCATATATAACGCAAGAACATAGGCCTTGAATTTTCCAATACGGATAATAGAATTCAAACCCCTTTCAATCCTCAAAATTGTCTTACTAATTTATTCTTAAATTTCTCGGTGAAGTGCGATTTTAATCCTCCAATATTTTCCTCTTTTCTCTTTTTTTTTTCCTGAATAATTCTTTAGGGACGTGTTCCCTCCTCAACCTTTTACTAGAGGTACATTTTTAGTCATTTATTATGTTAATGTTGAAATTTTGGTGATGTGTAAGAATAAATAATAAAACAATTATATTTATAAAACTAGTAGTCCGTTCGCACGATGAATGGCCTCCTCCAAGATGGATTAGTATGAGATGTACATAAATTAAAAACTTTTGGAGATGAGAGAAAAAAGAGAAAAAGTATGAGTATGGTATATAGAAATAAGATGCATGTGGTGAATTTTATTAATTATATATATATGATAAATTTTATTTAAAGACGTAAAAAAAAGAATTATTGGGGTGGGAGCTGCCGACCGGTGGTGCCTTCCGCGCTCCTCTACATTTTCATTTCTTTTTTTAATCATTATTTTATTATTTACTCTCTAACCATCATCAAAATATTTAATAATAAAATTATATATTTGACTAAAAGTGTGCCTTCATTAAAAGTTTAAAAATCGAATATATCTTAAGAAAATTGTTTAGGAAAAAGATGATAAATGAAGAAAATATTAATCACTAAATTCGTATTTTCCTCTTAAAATTTTCAATTTGAACTCTCTTCTTAACCGTTGGCCAATAAAGCGGAAAAAAAAGCAAAAAAAAAAAGAAAAAAAAGAAAAGGAATCTCTGTCTTTAATCAGAGAGGGACCATTTTGTTCCCACGTTGATATGTCACGTCCTCGATTAGGTCTAAAGCATTTGAAAGCAGATGTCTAATATGAGTAGACTGAGCAGAGACGGAGCCCATACAGTATGTGAGTGCACGTCTAATCATAAAATGCATAGGATGTAGATGAAAAGAGTATTAATTATTTCACTAATTTAGATTATTAATTTAGATCATAATTACCATAGCTTTTATACATAAGATGAAGGAAAAAGTCTTAGTCAATATAGAGGTGTTCATCAAAATTATTTGAATGAGCCAGACCGAATTGGAGCCACAGGCAATTCAAGATCAACAGGTTCTCATACAATATGATTTTTATTTTTTATTCAAGAATACATAAATAAATATATGTAAAAGCTATTGATCCTAATCCCAGGGGTTAAGCTCATATATATATTATGCAAAAAAACTGTTATATATTTGATGATTATTTTAAATTAGTTTACGTTATGAGATTATTTTAAAGAATTTATTTTTCATGTGTATGTATTACAGTGAACTGAACTGTACTTGAATGTGTCCTACTGTTATATGTTTATTATTGGACTATGTGCTCTCACCGCAAGATTATATATAAACACACTAAGTAAGTTCTAGATAATAATCAATCTAATTTGATACTCCTCATACTATTCTATTAGAATTTATTCATTCTCTCTATATATATATCATAAATGTAGAATTTGATTTTATTATTTTACTTAACCAATAAGTTATCATCAAAGTTTTTTTAATATATATATATTCATCCTCATTTTTTTCTAGTAATAAAATTAATATATATTATTTTCATATTTGCACAAATAACCCCAAAAACAACCTCTCCACCAGACACTACCCAACAAGGAAACTTGCTGCCGTCCCAGTTCCCAGATTATTAGAAATTTCAAAAAAAAAGAAAAGAAAAAGACTCATTGCAGTGACGTTATTTTTGACATACGCCATTTATTTTCCTCCCTCTGTTCCATCCTTTCTGGGTATGTATACATATACACATATACATACATGTGTGTGTCCTCTGAAAGATAAATAAATGTGCCTTCATCGAGAAGACACCGTTGAGTAAGATGGAGACATTGGACAGAGCGGATTTGATTTTCCCATTTTTCCAAGAATAAAATAAAATAAAAAAATCAACAGCACCGGCAAGATGGTAAATTCGACGCGGGAAATTTGTCCTTTCCCATTATCCCCACTACCGTTTACGCAGTTCTCAATATCCGCCAAGGCATCTGCAAATTTCCGAACTCCTCCGCTCCGCTCCGCTCCCACGCGAGACGCCAGAAACCGCTCCCTGGGCATAACCGTCATTCGAGGTCCCCGATCAGGCGATTCGAGGCCGTCCAGTTGACGACATTCGTCCCGGACCCCACCGTCCTCCTCCTCCTCCTCCTCCCAAACGCTACAGCAGTGCGTCCACATAACTCTTGCCACGTCAGCTCGCCGGAACGGGATAAGGGGTGACGTGGAGTTATTACGTTTCACACTGCCGTCCTAGTCTGCAATAGCTCCACACCACCAGCCCCCACCCCCTCTTTCCGATTTCTCCTATAAAATGAGCTCGGCAGCTCAGGAGCGTTGCTCTCTCTCTCTCTCTCTCTCTCTCCCCCCTCTGACAGGCGACCAAAGCTCCTACCTTTGTGAAAGATAGAGAAGCAAAACCCTCTCTTGTGATTAGTCGCTCCGGAGCCTCGCCGGAGAAATGAAGAATCCGGCGAGCCTCTCCTCTCTCAGTAGCCGGAATGTCCGTGTCTCCGATCATACCCGTCACGTCCTCCACAAAAAGCCCTAACCTCAATCACTCTCTCTCTCTCTCTCTCTCTCTCTCTAGGCTTAACTTTGTTTCATTTCCAAAGCTAATCGATACTTGAAACCAATTTCCTTTCACGTTTCGCCTATAAATCGAAGCTAGAAACCGTCGAATCTGGTCTACGAGAAGGTTAATAGCCGGATTCACCTTCTTGCTCGGGTCCTCTGCTGAATGTGCATGAGTTTCTTGTCCAGGAACAGATATCGGCGTTTCTGAGGCTTTTATGTTCTGTTCATGAATTCTGCGTAGATATTTTTTGGTTTTGGAGAGGCTTTGTTTGTACATGCAGAGAATCAGAGCCATCGGTTTCCGATACAATGTTCTGATTAGTCACTGTTTGGCATGAATCCCAAGCTTTGAGCTCTTAAAAATGGAGCACCAGTAACATCACAGAAGGAGACAAGCCAACTGACTTGAAATTCAGGTGGACTGTAGCACAGACTCCCGAGCGTCCGTCCAGATATGCCTCCAAAGATCCAGCCGATCGATATCGACCCTCAAGTTTCACGGGAACCAGCTCGCGCGGATTCGTCCAAGCTGGTTCTCAAGTCAAGGTTCAAGAGGCTCTTTGACCGTCAATTCCCTGGCGTTCTGCGGACTTCATCGGCGGAGAAGCCAAGTGGAGGCGAAGCACAGGTTAGCAAGGGTGGAGCAACCAACGAGTTCGAGCCCAGCTCAGTCTGCCTTGCAAAGATGGTCCAGAATTTCATCGAGGAGAACAACGAGAAGCAATCAGCTGCTAAGTGCGGGCGTAACCGCTGCAATTGCTTCAACGGGAACAACAATGATAGCTCGGATGACGAATGCGATGTTTTTGATGGTTTTGCTGAATCGGCGACCTACGGGTCGTCCGGTGACCTCTCCAATTCTCTCAAGGTGAACCCGGAGTCCCGTTTTCTTTTGCTCCCATCATCTGCTCTGCTCGATTTTGAATGGAGAATTGAGGAGATATGCTGAAATTGAGGATTCTTATTCCACAGGTGTTGATTCCGTGTGCGGGTGTAGCAGAGAGAAATCTCTTGGCGGACACTGCAAGGATTATGGAGAAGAGCAAAAACCACAAGGGGAAGGACGATCTGAGGACGACCGTGGTGGATAATTTATCATCTCTCGGCTACGATTCATCAATCTGCAAGTCCAAATGGGAAAAAACCTCCTCTTTTCCTGCTGGTAAACTCTCCATCTCTCTATGAGCACAGCCCGTGGTGTATCCATTAAATTCAGAGCGAGAATTGATTTTTTTTTTTTTTATGGATCTGGGCGGCAGGCGATTACGAATACATAGACGTGATCGTCGAAGGAGAAAGGCTGTTGATCGACTTAGACTTTAGATCGGAGTTCGAGATTGCGAGATCGACTGGCGCTTACAAGGCGATCCTCCAATTGCTGCCGTACATATTCGTCGGGAAAGCCGACCGGCTCGGGCAGATCGTGGCGATCGTCTCGGAAGCAGCCAGGCAGAGCTTGAAGAAGAAAGGCATGCACGTCCCGCCCTGGAGGAAGGCCGAGTACATGAGAGCGAAGTGGCTCTCTCCGTACACAAGAGCCACCCCGGCCGCCGTCGTCCCGGAACCAGACAAACCGGAGGCCAACGGCGAGACGGCTGCTGCAGAGGAGCTCGATGGCGGCGAGCTCGAGCTTATCTTCGGCGAGGAGACAGAGCAGGCGGATGGAGCCACCACCGTTCCTGCACCGGCAGATACAGCTACTACCGCCTGTACGGAACCGTCAACGGCGATATCGGAGTCGGGAACAGCAGCCCAGGCGTGGCAGCTGCCGGCGATCAAGCCAAAGAGCACCGAGAGGGGAGCGAAAGTAGTCACGGGGTTAGCATCTCTCCTGAAAGAGAAACCTTAACAAATTTTGGAATTTTCCACCTCCTTCCTCGGCTTGCAATTTTCTTCGACTAAAATCAGACATACGGACATGAATTAGAACCCAGCAAGTGCAAAAAGCACAGTGATACGTCGGTTAAGACGAAAATTTTCACTTCGTTTTGTTCAGTTTTTTTGCCATCTGTCCCTCCATGATCAAACCCCTTTTACCCTCCATTATCGATCGGAATCCGATCCGGTAAAATGTAGTCATTGAACTATTGGATGATTGGAGGGTACTGTGTATGGGAAGGACAAGAGCATTGAAATTATAATTACTATATTTATGATATTATATTCTTATTAGGATTAATGGCAGTGTCTGTGTTACAGTAAATTGATTGAAATTAGGACGATCGAGAGCGGAAAGCTGTCTGGTAAAAATCAATGATGCAACACCACCTGAGATTGAGAATCTTTCCATTAAACAAATCCCCCCACAACCTCTCCTCCTACACTACACTACACTACACTACACATGAGCCATGTCATATCATGTTTATGAATCTCGTCGGAGGAGGAAGAGGGTCTCCAGGGGAAAGTGGAAATTCCTGCAGCAACTTGGAATGCATCATTGCTACCCATTTGAAGCAGTGAAACTGTTACAATCAAATTATTCAGAAATTTTGGCAAGCGGAGATGAACAGTACCAGGACCCATTAATTAGATTGACATAGTAAATTTTTTTGTCTACTGTTTCACTTGGATTATGTTATAGGGCCCTGTGGGGACCCCTCTCAGAGATCTGAAGCTTGGCAGGGTGATTAGGAGGAGTTGGGGACGGTGGATGGTTCCCTGAGAAGGAAGCAGAGCAGGGGAGTTAGTGGGAGGGGAGGGGAGGGGAGGGGAGCCTTTTCCCTCTTCCATGATGTGAGATGGGACTTTCATATATGATTTTCCCATCTTTTCATGCTAATCCATTTGTAATTAAAGTTAAACTGAAAAAAAATAAGATAAAATAATTGTTTTATTTTGATATCATATTCAAAATAAATAAATACTGAATCCTAATATTATCACTAGTCTCACCAATATTCTCTTTGTTCTCATCTTCATCATCGACTTATTCTACTAAGTTTTTTAATTACCCACTTGAGGGAGAGAGAGAGATTATTATTACAGTGTATAATATTAATTTGGCATCGTGGGGAGGGTGGCGGGGGTTAGATGTTCAAGGGAGGGTGGGTGTGGGCTTGGTGATGACGGCAGAGGGTTGAAACCTTGAACCTCGTGGCTTCTCGATTGCTTCGCCTCCTTCCTTCATTGGAGTGGAGTCGCGTGATACTCCCCCTTCCCCTCTCTCACTCCCTTTTCTACTTTCTACTTTTTTTGATCATTCAACTTTAGTTTCCCTCTCCTCCTCCACCCACTTCCTTCCTACCTCCACTGTAAATCGCTATCCCTTCTCCCCAACCCAATCAGTTCTCTCTATGCCCCCCTTAAATCCTCTGATCCTTGAGCCTTCTGCTTTGCTGGATGGAGAGTTTTTCCTCCTCTCCTTTTCGTTGTCCCCTGGACCACATTAGCCCAATGCACATTGGGGGGGGTGGTGGTCTCGTTCGCTAAGTCCGTGCATGGCACTTTCTGCGGGATCAAGGGAAAATATAAGAGGAAGGATTGGAAGAGATTTTGCGCGGTTCTGACCGAGCCGTTGAGTTTGATTTCTGTGTGGGGTGGTGGGCGTTGATGAATCAACAAACCCGACCCGGATAATGCGAACTCGGTTGATGATAGAGTGCCACATCACGTGGCTCGGAAGAGGTTTGAGCCATCCGATTTTTACAGAGGTTCGTCGCTCGGACTCGTCACTTGCCAAAATCTACGGTTGGGGCGGCGAACTCGAAGTCCGAGGTTGCTATTTTCTGACATATGCCTTACTACACCCAAGAATTTAATATCGGATAAATAATTTAGTGCCAAAATACTAAAAACTTTTACAGTTGTAAATTTTCTGAATTTACGGATTATGGTGTCAATGGTCAATGATTTCCTCACCCAAGCAATCCAGTTTGCTGTCCATATGACCCTTTATATTATCCTGTAAACCTGTCGTTAGTACAGTTGGGTAGGGTCGGTTTGGTCGCAGACGATAAAGATAAGCGAAGTGATGTGAGGATAAAGAAAAAAAAAGAACTTAATATGGAATAGTATCATACAACAACGTGAAGAAGTTTCGGTCTTGAGCAAACATGAGGTTGGTTTCAACGGTTCGACACTATTGCCCTCAAGTGAGGTCTCGAGTTCGAGCACGCAATGTGCAACGTGGTTATTTGAGCGGCAAACTCTTTTCTTTTCTTTGTTTTTTATTTTTATTTTATTTATTCCGTAAAACTTGATCCAAACACCTGAATTGCTGGTTCCATATATTATATTATTGTCGTTGTCTTTGTCAATAACAATTGTGATAATAGTAAGACTTAAATAAGATATCTTTCTTTGATTAAAAAATAAATACTAAATGAAAAAAAATAAACCTTCATTATCCATGCATGTATTATTACATTTGTCACCCTTTTTTGTATTTTAAAATTTATTATTATTATTATCAACAATTTTTTCTTTATTTTATCACTTATATCCTAAGGCTAAAACTTAAGGTATTTATCTCGATTTATTAAAAAAAATTTAAAAAAAACTTAGGGGTATCTTTTACGTTTATCTAGTGGTGGAGGCCTCAAATGCTAATCAAATCTTAAGTTTATTTATGTGAAATTTTTTGTTTTTATTTTTATAAAACTAGATGATTGGATAAAGACAAAATATAATGAGAAAAATTAGGAATAAGATTGATAAAAAAGAAAAGCAGTTACAGTTAGGCTTAGAAGGTTAAGATGGAAGAAGAAGAAGAAGAAGAAGGAGGAGGAGGAGGGTTGGGATAAAAGGTATAAGGTGGGTGAAACGCAATTTGCCCACTGAGTTTGACAATAATGATTACTATGTGACAGCAACCCTCCACCTACTCTCTCTCTCTCTCTCTTGGGAGATAGAGAGAGAGAGAGAGAGAGATGGGTATGTGATGTGATGGGGGGAGAGATTGCCTGTGAGGTGTAATTTTGATCTTGATTTTTCCTTTTACTGGGCAATTTTCTATTTTGGGCCTGGACCACTCACATTGGGAAATGAACCAACCCATCTCACCTTTTTACCCAGCCAAAAAGAAAAAGGAAAAAGGAAAAAGGAAAAGGAAAAAGGGGGAAAAATAAGTAAAAGGTGAGAAGATTGTGCACTCATTAATTAGGTTAAAAGGGTCAAATTAATTACAGTGCACGAAAGGGGTCGGTCAATTAATAAAATTTTTAAAAATTTTTACATCCAATTTTTATCCGTAAAATTCCTTTATATCCCTTTTTAGTTCACCACAATCAATTTTGCTTCAACAATGATGAGTATTATATTTACTCGTAATTTTTTTCTCATTTATTTCTAACCATGAATGAGATTTTTATTATTATGAGAAAAAAGAAGTTAATTTTTTTCACTTGACTTAATGCCTAAAACCGAGTTAAGAAAATATGGAAATATAAGCCAGAATTACCTAATCGAGGTTTAAGTCGATCAATTAAAAAATAAATTTATATAAACTATAAAATCTTAGCCTCTAGAAACTAAAAAATTAATTAAGGAAAAATGGTAAGGTATTTTTTTTATAGGTAACCGACACGAGCATTTTCATTGAAAAAGGAAGGAAAAAATTCCTTTAAAAAATCATTTGACGGCATGTTTATAGTTCCCAAATTATATAAATTTAAATTTATAATATAATTTCTCTCTATTTCAATAATATAATATATATCGATCTTACGGTAACTCACGGGGGAGTGTCACGGCCCTCGTCCCCACGACCCCTAACTCCTAAGAGTAAGAAAAAGGAAAAAATGAAAAAGAAAAGGAATAATAATAATTCGAGATTCTCGTATTCCTCTTCAAGTTTCCTTCCTTCCCTTTTTTGTCGTTTTCCTCCTAGCCCTAATATGCATATATGTATATGTATATACACACACACACTAGCTAGCATACGACCTGTGACCTCGAGAATCCACAAAAATACGTATATCAATATATTTAAATTGATTGAAATAATAAAAATATAAATAATATAGTATTTTATAGAGTATAAATAATATATCAGCACAATTGAAATTAAGATTTAATAAATAATAATTTACACTATATATTTTCTTGTTGCTAATAATTTCATCTCAAATTTTTCCTTTTTCTAAAGGGAAAAGTCAAAATTATTGTTGGAGATTATTGTTATATGTAATTTCATTTAATAGTTTACTCTTTTTTTTAGGAGTAAAATTTATGCTTATGAAATGATAGTATAGATATTATTGCATGTAACTTTCATCCGCTAAATGATGGGTAAGATTGGAAGTTCAAAAGTGGGACCAAATCACAATGAGTTGCCATGTAATAATATAGATAGATATATATATACATACATACTAGCATGATACACTTAGATTGGATGAGATAATCAAAATATATGTAAGAAATAATATGGTAGGTTCTAAAGTGTCCATAACCTATCGAATATGATTGAAATTAAAGTTTGATACATACATACATATATATATATATGTATGGATTATAGTATAGGATAGATTCCTGATTTGATGGAATAGAATATTACAATATTTAGTAAATATCGCACTTTACATGAATTGTGCAGGTTTTTTCAAATGGGCTAAATAAAATATCAAATAATATTTGAATGCAGCCACAGTTCATGAAAGTTTAGGTTCAAATTTCAAATTCTGAAGGAGTGTGGCCCTGGACCGGCGATCATAAGAAGAGAGTGCGTACAATATGCACCAATGTCATTTTGCAGTATACTTTGGGCTGTGGACACTAATCGACGAAAGTCTGACAAACGTAAGTAGATCTTAATAAATTCTTAAATTTTAATTATCAGATACAAAAATGAAGATAAAGACTTAGTGAAGTGGTGGTATTATAAATGTCAAAACATTTTATTAAGTCGAAGTGGGTCGACCGGTTCATGAGTGAGGGGGCAATGTCGGCCACTCGTTCGGGGCCCCAGCCATTTCGCTTCTTTTGACCGATATGATAACATGATTTCCATTTACTCAAGATTAATAGGTGATATATGAGAAGTAAGAAAAATTTGTTCAACTAATTTAACACCGATTTTCTTGAATAAATTTTTATATTTAAATCTTACGAATATAAAAAAATTCTTATTTAAAGGATTTTATCTCTTAAACAGACCAATCTAATTCGAATATAAATTAGTTATAATTAAATATATTTCTATACCCTAGCTAACAGAAACGAACAAAAAAAATGAAAAAAGGGATAGCCGAGAAAAATCATGAATGTTTGTCAAGTAACGAGATTAATCTAGAGACGTATTGAAACTTGTACATTTTGACTTAGCAGATTGTTTATAGCACCATTTTATGCGCACTTACGCTTGGAGAATTGTTCCAAGTATAGAAGAGGGTGAATTCCCAACCTTAGAGAAAAAGATACTTGATCAAATTGATAGACTACGAGCTTATTTTTGTTGGTTGTTCGTATGATCATTGAATTCATTAGGCTATTTCATGACATTGATCCTGAATTCAACAATGAAATTATGACACACTCATTTTACTAAAATTCTTATCCCATTATAGATAATAAATCATGGTGCCATCGAATTCGGCATAGGAATGTTCTTGGAGTATTGGTTTGCATACAGATTTGGTCATAAGATAGTAAGGTCTATGCCATCTAACAAGGGCTGATTAGATCGATTTGTATTAATCAATGTTCATTACTTTTTAAAGGCAATATTAGGGGAAAAGGCATAAAGAGAATGAGAGGGGTGCATGCACCATACTTCCCATTTTCACTGTTTTCTAAAATATCAAGAGAAAATTTCCACTTAATTTCTCTATGGGTTTAATTAATTAATTAATTTCTTTGTTTGCAGGCAAAACAGGAGGAGTAAGACAGGAGTGGTGGCAACTTAACCATCCCATTACACAATATCGGCACGGTTTAAAGAGTAGATAACTAGCAATCACTTTTCAAATAGATATAAGAGATTTGAACATGAAAAGTTTGGGCTTATCAAACCGTACAAAGGTAAATTTTAAATTATTAGACCTCCACTCTCGATGTTGATCTTTCCGATGATCTAAATACATAGGAAAGGGCCCTTTTTTTTCTTAGAATGAAGACCTAGGGGAGACGGTGTCATTCTCAATCTAGAATTATGAGATTCAGAGTATGATCTCTCGGTGAATTGCATGGATATATTACCATTTTTAAAATTTTTGTTTCTTTTTTTCTTTTCCTAAAGAGAAACTGAATTACAACATTTCTTCCAAAAACTTATATGTACGAACATTAGAAAAAGTGACAACCGACCGGAGCCTAGTCAAGGAGCCGTAAAGTTTCCCACTAGTAAATTAGTCTATATTGATTGAAGGCCATGGAAGTCAAATATTGACGATTGTCACTACGGGCGAAGTGAATTATGCATAAATCGATAGAGAGATATACTCAGCCATACTTATGCAGGTGAAGAGGAGTTTAAAGCGCAAGCATACAGCAAACAGGTGATCCATAATCGGTGATCAAAGACTAGAGAACTAGCGACAACTCAGTCGATCCCGTCAAAAATGTTCAGTATCCATAATCGTACGAGAAATCGGTGATCCCGATCATCGCGGAAAGGATCTGGGTGATGATATAGAAGCTGCCCCCCAGGATCAGCACGATGAGGATTGCAGATATCGGGTTCTTCAGCAACTCGATGATCGGCTGCAATATTGTGTATACGGCGCCTGTGCTCACTGTGAGGGCGTATAGTGCGTACCTCCTCACGTTGTCCCAGAACTCCTCCACCAGCGGCCCTTCGGGGCCCAGAGCCATGGCCCTGCCATGGTGGTCGTCGGCCCCGAGCAGGAAGGATGCGACCCCGATAGTGACGACCCCCAAGATCACAGCCCTCGAGCACTCATCTTCGGATTCCCGATGAATGTTCTCCTCCTCCTCCTCCTCTAGCGACGAGTTCTTGACCAACGTCTGAGTGGTTCTTGCGTTGGAGAAGAGGGCTGTTCTCAGAAATGGCTCCACATCCAGGGATCGGGATGACGGGAATCTAAGAAGAGTTGTTGGCGTCGAGGAATTGGAGGAGTCGGCGCGCTTTGGGCGGCTGAAGAGGGAGTGTTGCAGTTGCAGAGACAGACCCTTCATTTCTCCGGCACTAGCAAGTGGTGGTCAAGGTGCGGCTGAGAGCGAGCTCCACAGCACATACTGGATAGGTTGCGCCTCCCTGACCTTATCATCATACTCGAAGGAGTGGCCCAGAAGAGTCTGAACAACGGTAGCTCGGTGAAACCTCCACCACTCTCTTTTTTTTTTCTGAAAATATGAAAACAAAAGTCAGGATCGTCTAATCGAGGTTTAAGTGAGTCAGTGAATTAAGAAATTAAAATAAATTTTAACTTCACTATATCAGAATCTAAAAAATTAATTAAGAAAAAATGGTAATAAATTTATTCTTTATGGGTAACGGACATAAGTATAAAATTTAAATTTATAATGACATTTCCTTTATTTTGATAATATAATTTCTCCCGGCCCTTGTCCTCCACATGTCTCCTGAGATTTTTCTCCTTAAAAAAAGGGAAAAGAAATAATAATTCAAGATTCTTGTGCTCCCCTTCAAGTTTCTTTCCTTCTCCTGTTCGTCGTTTTCCTCCCCTGATGTATATATATATATATATATAGCTAGCTATACACACCGTATATTATATTTGAAATACTTATAAAAAAAATCAGAGTTGAGATACGTTATCTATCGCATTCGATTTTTCTGTCTAGTACCCTCTAAGGAGTAAACCACGCACTTATATTTAATTTTTTCATAAAAAGATAAACATATAACTTTATTTTTTTTCCATTTGTATTATTTAAAAAAGAAAATTGAGATTTTTTCTGAGATCACTTCGACCTTTAGGTACGTTCCTTTGATCATAATTAGCATTTCTTACGGAGGAAGTAAAGCATTAATTAAACTTAACGGCCCGTTTTGTGGTTTCTCTATTTATTTCTTAGGCCCCTAATAATTAATTTAAGGATCGGGCAGCAACTTAGCCCAATCATGGATTTAGCTGGACATACACTCCATCCTGATCACCAGAATCATTCAAAAGCTGAAATGGCTATGATTTCAGTCATAAGGAAGTGAATTCCTAAAATTATGTTGGTGATACCTTCGTGCCACCATGTACGAACGAATCAACTAATGGTTCTGTTAACATTTTTGACGGAGTGATTAAAATCGTGATAATACCGACTATTTGAAAGTGTATTCTAAATCCAAGACGGGTTTACCATTTTGGGTGAAGACGTTCCAGTCCCTTTCTATAACTCAAACGGCTACTTGCCAGTTGAACATTTCTCTATCTCCCCGCTCTACGCCGCGCATTTTTCAAGCTGCAACGTTCGAATTTTGCGTGTCTGCGTGTGTGTGTTGTGTAAATTACGTTATTTCTAAGTTAATCTTTTTATTTGGAAAAAAAACATTCATATACACAAAGAGACATAATTGTGATGCTATAATTTCTCTCATAATATATAGTTCTCCCAGAAATTAGAAAAATGAATTAATATTTTTTATAAGGATAAATTTATTTATTTTTACAGAATTATTTGTGATAAGGTCATTAATTTTTTCCCCGTTCAAATCTCACGAGCCAAGAAAACTCTATTTTTGCAGAGTGAACTTCTGAATTATGTGATGCGACACATTACCGGGAAGTTGGAATAAGAGAAACGGACACGTGGACACGGTTTTTGGGATAAGATTAGGTTTAACCCTGTGTCCAAATGCAAGGTGAAAGACCAATCAATTTTGATGTGACGATGCTGCTACGTGACGTTCGGAAAGAGCCAAAACTGGTGCTGTCCCGACAAGTCAGCAGTACATGTGAGGGGCCAAGGGGCAAGTAGTTATTATAATGAAGTAATTGCAAACGGAATACAACCGGCCGAGATATAAGCATGATGGAGTACTCCGATGGCCTTTACTCGAATATTGCATTGAGTCATACGGATTAGAATAATTTGCGTTAGTAAAGCCTTATGTCATATATCAGCCGACTCGACTCGAGCTGGATTAAGTTAAAGATCAAGTGCTCTTTGAATGCGAGTTTGTTTATAATAAAAAAATTATTAGTTGGGAATGAATTATGATTTAGTCTACAAGTAGTTACTGTGCAATTAGTATTCTTTTCATATAGGCAAATTGAAATTAAACAATTGCATAACACAGAGGTACGAGTTTTTTTTTTCTTTTTTGCCCCCCTTCTTTATCAGGATTAGATGATAATTATTGGAGAAATTAGAGTAATTAAGAAGCAAGTGACCAAAGACCCTTCATTGGTTGAGTTTCATCATATAAGCTCTGTCATGGGTATGAACATGAACTTGCCAGGCCTACATCTTCCACCTTTTTTCTCCATACGAAAACTCTCCTTTTCCCTCTTTTATACGTCCGAACAAGGGCATAGCGAGCAGTGCAGTTGGGCTAGTGGGCGTCTCCTTAGCCCAACCACAAAGAACTGGGAACAGATACGAAAAGCAATGGTATTATCTCTTCTTCTCGGCAACAAACCTAGGTGCTTGTGGGCACATTCATGGCCTACCTATCTATCATGAATATTATAAAAAAAGAAAAGAAAAGAAAAGAACTCGGATGATAACCTTAAAGCTCATCACATGGAGTGTTTGTGACACACAGCCCGATACGCAGACGCCCAATGCGTCCTGCCTAATTCAGGTCAGACAAATTTTCAAACCCATTAAGAGGAGAGAGCCCCTCGAATGATGAACGCCTTCCATATGTGAGACCCGAATTTAACACGTTTTCCTTAATGGGATCGGTGAACTGGGGGCGCCTTTTCACCACACTGCAAAAACTCGATGAACATAATTATTAACCCGAGCTTTGCGGTGAATCTAGACCCGAGTGATGAGTTTTAATGTTAAATAAACTCATTACAAGTTTCAGACACGTTATTCAATTTAATTAACGATGGTGTTGGAAATATAATGATAAAAGGAGGCCAAGATATAAGATAAGGGCATCTGAATTCTGAAGCATCGTAGTTGTAGGAATACTTATAAATCGATGCCATCATTTAGAGGGCAGATATGATCAAGATTTTGCAAGAAATTGTTTAAAATAGTTTCAAGTTATTGATATTTTTAAATTTTAAATTTTTAATTTAGAAAGAAACCATGTGTATGTGTCTGTGTGTATAATATATAAGTGCATAAAAGATAGTCCCGTCCGTCAAGCAAGGGAAATTCGATATATCTTCAAGAGTTGGTGTGACATGGATGGAACCGTGGACTTATTTAGTTACTTACTTGGATCTTATCTCTTATATATATATATATATATATGTGCGTAATAGCAAGATGCATCAATGGCACATTGATTTATTAATTTATATTCTAGGGTTTCAGCATTTTATAATTCAAAGCTCTTATTTAAGAAGGAGAAGAAAAACACAGAGAAGATAAATTGAGGTGGATGAACAAATTGCAGAAGAAGGTAGTTGATGGTTGACACCCCATAGATGAACTCTCTCTCTCTCTCTCAAGTATATGATATACAAGGGCTCTCTCTGCACAGCTGTCTCATTCATTGCCAGCTAACACATGATTGTGATTCAACCAAATGTTTGGACTTTTTTTCAATTTATGCTCTTTGTTTAATCTAATCGATTAGGGCTCAATATTTAATTTTCACACATAATCATGAGCATTAAGTACAGATGAATACACACATACGTATACATCTGTCTGCATGTTAACTGAAAAGAAGCCCACTTACTGCCCTGGCAAGATGGGGGGGTGTTGATAACTGGGCCTAGCCCGACAACATTCACAGTGAAAAAAAGCTCGGCCCATTCCAGCCGACTGGGTTCATCTCATCGTGCTGAGTCTTAATTGGTAAAGATGAATCAGCATCTAGAACGAAGTGAGACGTGAGAAATCTGTTGATTATGTGATATGAGAAAATACAGATTAAGATATCATTAAGTTGCAGCAGGCATCCATCCCATACTCGAGTTAGAATGCCCGACAAACTGTGTTTTCGACCCGCAACGAAACAGACCCAGAATCATAAATGCGCCATCTTAATTCTAAGGGGGAGACCCCAGTTGCCGAAGATCTTGAATGCTGAAATGTTGATCAGAGCGCTTCCTTGGATGCTTGCTCCTGCATTGAGCAGTATCTAACCGGGATCATCGACGTAGACAGGCAGCGTAAGATATAGTCAACATGTAACTCGCGAGAACAGAAAGTAGTCTGCTACCTTCGTGTTAGACTGCAGCCCGTCGAAGTCGCGAAGAGCTTTGGATCATTTTTGGGAACCCGAATCTCTGTTAGGTTTAAGAGGTTTGGAGGAAGTTTTTGGAAGATGAACAAGGAGGGTGCTCTCAGATAGATGCAGGAGAAGAGACCCTCCTTGATGGAATTCCATCTGAGCCGAACCGTAGGTTACTGGGCCTCGAATTCTTAGGCCCATTATCGGAGACCCGACCCAGTCTACCTCTTCTCGTTCAAACCTATCGGTCTTACATTGGCCCAAAAGGCCTAATGGTGTACATAAAATGAAACAGCGGATGCACTTTACATTGCATGATATCTAACGTGTGTGATGGACACTAACTGATTCAGATCGGGTCAATCGACTAAGGGAAGGTGCAGTTTCATTCTTCACAATGTAGAACCTAGAAAGATGCTTAAAAAATGGGGGGGAATGGCAGATTCTTCCAGCCCTTTGCCACTCTCATCATCATGCTCTAAGCCTTCTTGTCACCACCCACTGCCAGTCGGGCTAGTTGAGGTGGCTCATGGTTGTTGCTAATATTGAGGCATTCACCTATCCTCTGAAATTCGAGACCTGAACATTCTCAAAGAATACTGGCCCTTTTTTTTTATCACACTATATTTTTATTGGCGTTTCACTGATGGACTGATACTAAAATTAATTATTCCATTTATCTAATATATTCACAATTAAATATAAAAACAGGAGCGGGAAGGGTGGCCAAATTATATAACTAATGCCTGTGCTATGTATGTAATTTCTTGTTTTTCTCGTAGTGGACATGTCTGGAGAAATACACCACTTGGGATAAACTAAGGATTATATTATATATTACATACGTACGTACATAATACAGAAGATAATGATAGCAAAATATATCATATCCTATATCTATATATATATATATATTGATAAGCAAAATCTAATTCTCACATTAGGGTGGTCCAACAAGGCATGATTGTTGCCTTGTCAATTGTTGATTTGCTACCTAATGAGTGGCAGCCCCTCGTTGGTTCACACCAGCAACCTACCATTTTTTTGCTTCTTAAAAATTTATTAAGGCTAACTCGTAGTAGATAGTGAGGTGATTTGATGTTTCTTCTTTAATATCTCAACTTTAAATATCATAAATGGGAGAGATTAACCTCTTCATTGTTGACTGTAATCAAATCCAAAATTGATCAATGTCTAGTGGCTTTTCTAAATTTTTTTGTTATAAACACTGAAAAGATTATTAGGCCCTAACCTATATACCAAAGAATTATTCTATGGCTCTACTAATCAAGTGCTTACATTTTTTCTCTAATTAATTTATTCCCACTATCATAAAACAATTTTAAAATTTTTGCTATTTTTTAAGTTATATATGAGACTTATAAGGTTATAATGTGATATAAAAAATAAAGAATAAAGGGTTGCAATAAATCATACAATGAGAATTTAACTTATAATTTCTTAATTATTAAGTTGAATACGATACCATTTCATTAAATCCTATTTATTTATCAAATTTTTGTTATTTAATCTTTTTATAGTTAATTCACTTTGGCTTTTCTGATTGGCTACCAAAAAAAAAGTAATCAAGAGTTTACATCCCAAAGAACGCAATCAAGTGGGACAAATATTTCCATCATAATTAGTTAATGCTTATTTTTCCCCTTTTCAATTCTTCTTCTGCCATGGTTTTCTCTCTCTCTCTCTCTCTCTGTAAAATGTCTATATCCTTAAATATAATATATATGTTAATCTATTCCCATATCATATTGAAAGTTCATTAAAATGTAATTTACTCCAAAAGCCTATTATTGCGGTCACGGCTTAGAGGGTGGAGAACCCATACAAAAACATGACAAGCAATTTACAGTAATATCGATAGAAACAACTGACATCTGCATAATCTTACAAGAAGAAGGCTCACCTGATCGCCTTCCATCAAGTTATTACTCTCTCCACTTACAAAACTTCTTTACAGTCGGATGGAGGAGAGTCAATTTGGTAGAATAGCGGGCTAATTTTCATGTCATCGACAGACGGAGCACGAGTGTTCCATAAAACACACTCTTACAACCCACCCCGAACCGTTCTTGGACGAGCCCGTGACAGTTCATGGATCTCTTTCAAAGTAGAGACTCAGGCAGCTGGAATCAATAGCTTTTTGATTGAGTTGGTTGGCGATAAGATTTGTGATGTTAGGAGGGGCCATGATGAGATCGACTATGGCCACGACCATGACATTCGAGGGAGGCAAGTGGCAGAGAAGCTGTCTCGATGGCAAGAGGGTAAAAGGAACGTAGGGTTTAGGGTTAGGGTTTTATGTCCCTATCTGGTGCGATTAGAATACAAGATAACAACTTGTAAATCCATCTTTATTGAATAAAATTTTAAATTTATGAAATTTAAATATATATATATATATATAAAAAGAGACATTTTTCATTTAATATATTGATTATGATATCATCCGCACAATTAACTTTTCTTTCAACTATCCAACTTCGAAAATTTTTTTTGTAGGTTACTATGACTGAATTAAGTCGAGAAATCTTTTTTAATAATACTCAAATTCGCCCAAACATGACCCTTAATGATGCCAATTTGTCAAAAAAAATATTGCAGCTCTTTTCCTGGGGAAAAAATATTAAAAATCGTACATCATCTATGTCGAAATTACTTTACATATGGGCTTTATAATGAGGATTGCTGGAAATAAAATGCGGCAAAATGACACCGTGTTCATTTGTACTCGTGACACTTCCAGCCCGCCGAAGCCTCCCATCCTTGATATAATAGTACGTGGCAGGATATACGATACAGGCCGGCCATAATCTCAATATATAGATAATATAAATTACTGTCTCCGTTGGTCGGGAGGCTGATTATTGATCGTTCATCATATCTGTTGTCATGGAGGCAATAACTGTACAAATTTTGGCTCTTGTACTTGGCAGCTTCTCGACTGCTACGCCCGTTTGGAACGGAGGATGGTTGGCCCGTTTCCCTAAAAATGGAAACGGAAAAGAAAGATAACATGCCAATATTTGATAAAGTGGTTTTAATATGATAATATTACTTATTATTAATTTAATAATTAAAAAATTATAAATTCGGTTCATATAAAAAAATTATATTTTTAAAAAATTTTCTCACTCCTTTTTTTTTTTACATACTCATGATCTTTCGTATAATAATAATAATAACAATAATAAAGTAAGACTGGAATCTTTTGGAAAGGAGCATCATACATGGGCTGTTCGCCACTTAAAAATGCCATCGCTAGTAGCTAGCTAGTGACCTTTCGAAAGCTCTGATAGCCGGTTCAAAAAGAAAGCTTCCCACCATTACGTGTTGATAAATTAATTCATAGTTTTAAAAATTAAACCGAGCCGGATGGTTTGATAGGAAACCAGTTACTCTCCCAGTTTGATTCTAAAAAAAAATCCAATTACACTTGAAATCATGTCATCTCCAGTTGAACCGATTGGTTCTATGTTGGACCGATAAACCCAATTAAACCGAAAAAGGGTAAACTTAAAATATTAAAAAAATAAAAAATATTATAATATATTTATTTTATTTTACTTGATTTGTATTTATATTTTATATTAAATTTTGAGTTAATATAATGATTATATTAATTATTTTTATTATAAATTATATTAAAATTATTATATTATGTAAATTTATTTTTAATATTATATTATTAATATTATTTATTAAATATGTTACTCGACTTATTAAACTTTTGATCTGACCCATAAATTCATAAACCCATATCTACACTAGTTCTTGGTCAAGTCCAGTTTTAAAAACTATAATTTAATTCCTCTTTCTCTCTCTCTTTTTTAATGAAGTAAGATATTAGGTTGGGGTGTCATGAATGCCATAAATTTATGAATGGAGGAGTCAATCATTTGGCCGAGCAATCGTTTAGATCCATATACAATTTTATATCAATCAAGTTTAGATCGATATATAATTTCATATCGATTAAATAAATATAAAGTTAAAAACTTATACCTATTATTTTAAATTTTTAGGTGGAATCGGCCATAATCCCTTGTGAGTTCAATATGATATCAAAGATAGTGGATTCACACACACACATATATATAGCCTCACTTGATATTAAGTTCGAGTGCGAAAGAAATTGCTCGAGTACTCGTGGCCAGTAGTCCCTCCTCTTCCGGCCAAGAAAGAGAAATACCCGGCTCTTATATGATTGTTGAGAGCAGGTGTTTAACAACACGTAACAAGGTGAATCACGTTGTCACGTGAGAGATAGCATAGAGATATATATATATATATATATATATACGATCCCATATATCTCTCATAAGTTGACAACGACGTATCAATAATAGTATCGAAAGAATAAAAAAAATGCAAGGAGAGTAGAAATTATTGGGAGAAAATAATTAAATTAAAACTTTTGATATCCCAAGTTGACGATCGACTTGCAGGCACTGGAGGGACATCCTTTTTCTAGTCTAAATGCCTATAATTTTCATATTCATGCATACTAACAAAACAAGGAAATAGAGGGGCCATAGTGCTTGGCAGCTGTATGAGCAAATGTCTCGAGCTTATTCTATTAACAAGTAGACATGATAATTAGTAATTAAGAAATTATTCTATCAGCAAGTACACGTAATTACTTAAATTAATCATCATGGTATGATATTTACTTGCGTCTTGCTTGACGATCCTTAATCATTTGCCCTATTTTAAACGCACTCGAAAGTTTCCACGATAATCAACGGTTCCAACACATGCCCTCTTTTTACTCATCCCCTGTTCCGAATTCATGCGTGGTGCTGTTCAGTCAAGCGTAGCACGTCTTACATTATTACTGTGTTACTGATATTATTATTATTATTATTATATAGACGCCAGCCACAATGCCCAGACCAGACCCAGCTGCCCCGGCCGAACCAACGGCCCTACTCGTCGCCATCGAACACCGAATTGACTAGACCTAGTTGGATAGGGACCGGCGATTCAGCCCACGTTGCGAGTATCTGGCTGATCAATCACAAGACACTGCATCGCGGACAAGAAAACGCATAAAAATATTCCACTCTGGGGATCAGATTTGCGAATCCATAGATCCATCAGCGACCGCTTATTGAAATTCTTGCCATATACAGCTTAATATCTTAAAATATTTTAACGAGAAATTCTGAACGAGTGGAAGTGCTTCACACAACCAGCTAATTAGTAATAGCTCGAATAACGTGGGACATGCTACTCGTCCGACGTGGCGCACCCCTTACCGTACGGCCCCTAAACACCAATCCTCCGATGACAACAGCCAGCCGTCAGAGAATCTGCAAACTAGGCTTACGGCATGAACAGAGCAAGTAGGGCTTTTACGACACGGGCAGGACAAGTGGCCATGTTGACATCAGTTAATCGTCCTGTTTATGCCGTCCTCCTGAGGATGCTTAGATCACAACTAGTTTAAAAACTTGAATAAATGATATTGGTATCGGATTTAAGCTATATTAATTACAGTGATCATATCCTTTGAAACATCCGTCTTTAACGACTGAGAATAGATCTAATATTTTTCTTTTCAGGGTGCAAACTTACTATTCAGCAGCAGATGGGCTGACTAACAACGACTTACCAGCCCAGTATGGTCCTCTCAAACTTGAGCTTGATAGCTAGGAATTTCAGAGGAATGAGCGTATGTGGCAACAACCTACTTTAAAGTCGTGAGATATTTTCCACGGCACTGATTACGATAAGAAATCTGCTCATAACAGATCCAAATATGTAAACTGGCCAGCAATTTCCTAATTGGTAATGTTAGCGTCCAGCATTACCAGTCAACAGGTCAAGCCTCGTGTCACAGCTCATAGCACGACCCTTTTTCTCTTTTCCAGCACAATACGACTGCACAGGAGCGCGTACCTTGACCTTCAAAATGACTAAAACACCCCTCACCTGCTCAAGCGCGCCCCTGGCATCATCCCCACAGCAGGGAGCCACGGAAGGCTCAATGGCACGGATGATAAATATATATGAGATTTTGGAAAATAAATAAAAGGATCTTTTGTATTTTATTAATATAAAAATTATAAATTTGTTATTTATTAATTTAAATCATTAAAATTACGATAGTATCATTAATATTAATTGCGTAAATAGTACAAAGAGTTTTGAAAGAGTTTTAGATAGGTACAAAACAAAAAATTTTATACCAATTTGTAAAGAAAGTTGTAAATTCTCGCATTTCTTCAATTATATATAAGCATTTTTTGGGGGTTTTATTTTGCCCCTTTTCCCATTCACTCTGGGAATTTTGCCTGTCGGTTGTTAAAGAGTTTCCAACCTTTTAAGCTGGAGACCTGCTGGAAATAAACAGATTCTCCATTATGTGATAATTCGTGAAAGTAAATATTTAATTTGTGGGTGGATTCATAAATAATCGGATATACTTTAACTTGAAACTTTAGGATAATAATCGGTAAAATCTGATCTTCTTAATTATAAGTTTATAACTTTTTTTATTAGTTAACTTAGAATCATATTCTCTATCAGTAAAAAAAAAAAAAGAGGAGTTTTTAAGCCTTAGAAAAAAAAACTAAAAGATAAAATGGTAAAATTGAAAATACTATGGTTGTTCTGAAAACCATTTTGAAATTTGAACTCAAAAATGGAGTGGCCTTGAGATAAATGCCCCATAATGGCCACCGTTGAACTCTGTACCTACTTTATACCGACTTCTGGTACAAGCTTCCAAGCCCTGGGAGAGCTCCCCAGGAAGGTCCACGTCCACAGAAGCTAGCGGCGAGATCGATACCACATCACAGTCTGGCATGATCCCGACACGGCTGCTCCGTCGACAAAACACCGGTGAATTTGACGGCGAGAAGCGAGGAGGACTGACGGCTGAATTTATTTTGGATCAATGATCACAGCCAAACTTAACCCGTCAGTTGGCTTTCGTTTACCCCATAGGATATTGAAGAAAACAATGCGCTTCGATTGGTGTCCATTCATATCTTCTTCTGCCACTTGTCATGTCAGATTGGACCCCACAGTTTGCCAACTTCAATTCGGAGGAACTCTGTCCATTAGATTTTCCTGCACGCGCATAAAATTGAAGATCAAATGAATGGATGCCATCGACGAATAGGACCCCTTCAATTGGAATGTTTGGCTGGTGGGCATCTTCCTCCTCCTCCAACTACTTTGAATGAGTTAGCACGAGTTGTCCACCTCACTCCAATCGGACGGATGCACAGAAGAGTGGGGGCACGGTCTTGTCCATTCAAATTCTTGATCCATCTCGAGCTTACTTGCACTAGAATGAATTCTAATCTGGTCTTGATGATAGTTATGGGCACTTTGGAGATTTTAACGTGACTACTTAACAATGAATATTAGCTGTCCTCAAATGGCTCGTTGATGGCAATGGAGACCCCAAACGAAATCTAGCTCTCTTTTACGTGTGAGGATTTTATTTTATTTTTCTTTCCCTTTCACTTATATGGTGCTCTATGACGGGGACCATTCATAAGATTATGTGATGTAACAATTCAGTTCTAGCCTAGCCTCAAAATATAGAGAAAATGGTATAATAATAACGGATTATATGTAACTCGTGAATTGCAATTTATGTAGATAGATACTATCTGCGATAGTGGAACCGAAAATGGCTATTATTATGATCTACTCGAATGTGGAGCAACTCGATTTCAGCTAAAAAATTATAATAAAATTAAATTCACACCTAAATATTACTGAGTGGAATTGCAAGTTGGATGTGTATTGCCCATAGGAAAAATAGGGCACGTTGAATTGGTGTCACTCAATTATTGTACTGACGGGTAATCAAGTGTAAAGTTGTCATAATAATCTCATGTAACTCCATGTAAAATATTTAACTCAAGGATCATCAATAATCAATGATGATTTATTTATATTTGATAAAATAAAATCGAAATAATATAATGGAATGAAAATTACATCATCCCAATTCGTATATTTAATTTGATTGCACGTTTAAAATTCCAATTCCTTCTACATTTATAGAAGAACAAAAAAAATCACAAATTTTTGGTGTGTTATATTACATTTTATTTTATGAAATTTTTTTAATTCAATTCCCTTCTCTCTCCGTACTAAATGCCGTCATCGAATGTTTGATGATAAAAATCTATATGTTAAATTTATGATATTTTATTTTATTTTAATAAGTCTATCAGATTTTAATATAAATTAATTATACAATTGTTCTCAATGACGGTAACGCATTAAGAAAAAGAGCTCATATTCTCATTAAAAATTAGCCAACAGGCCCTGCGGCTGTGGCTAAAAATAGGGGCCCCTTTTTTTGACCCAAAACAAATAATATGGGTGGGACCCAGAACATGACATGTGGGCCATACCATTTTCCCACGTGGAAAATAACTGGCCGTCAAGCGCAGCCGCCAATAGCGACGCGGCAACAACCACGAACAGTCTCAAACTCACACGACACGGACAGCCGAACATCAGGCCACCTTAGGCTGGCTTTCGTTGTGTTTCGCTTTGACCAAGACGACCCCGCGGCTCCTAAATTCAAGTGGTACGAGCCGGAGCCACCGGTCATCACAGTTATAAATGCACCGCCTTCCTTATTAAATTCCTAAAAGTAATTAATTGTATCCACCCATCATAATTTTTTTTTCAAATTTTCACAATAAATTCTCTTAGTAATAAAATTTAAATTCAAGTTATCCATCCAAGAATAAAATGATAACGAATCATCAAACTAACTTAATGTTGGTTGTCCGTATTTCTCTTAAGTTTCAACGGGATTATAATAAAAAAAGTTTAACTCTTATATTAATAAAGTTATTATTTAAATTGAATGTTACAGGGTGAGATTTGAACTCATATAAAATAATTTTATTATTTTTGACGTGATGTATTAACTTAATTTTTTTCCTAAAAAGTTAAGAGGAAAATCATGAAAATAAATATGCACTTAACTTTTTTTTCAAAGCATCTATGTGAAAATAGGCCGAAATTTTTAGTTGGCTTCAGTCGTGTCAAGACGGTCGCTAAAAGGATTGCTGCTTTTCCATTTAGCGTGATTGCAATTCAAGCTATCGAACTCGGCCATTGCACATTCTATTTCATCCCGAGGGCCGGACGTGATGGGAAATTTGGTTTGGCCTGAGGGTGCATTATCTATCTAGTGCACCGGCCCTAATTCGTCGCCTCATAAATCATCGCGTCGGTGAAGACAAGTGATCGAAATCGAAATTAACAGTTCGGGCAAAAAACCCCGATGTCGCTTGTCAGGTTGGACAGTGGCTAGGAGCTGATAAGTGACGGCCAGTTCATGCGCGATCAATATATATTTATTTATTTAGCATGAAAAAAGTTGCAGCTGGCAACTTGACGGACAGTGAAAAAGCTGGGAAATTGATGACATGAAAGCCTTTACTCCACTGGAGGTGATTGGTTGATGCTTCCTTTGGAGGCGAATGAGTGTGATCTTTGAATGCCTTTTGACATTTCTCTCCACTAAAGGCTTGGATTCACCCTCTTAATTAAAATTGGGGTTTCTCTATTTAATTGCTCCATTTGTGCATGTCAGGTTGGCGTTTTGCTCTTGATCGCTAGTGGGAGTGGCTTTCATCAGGTCATTCATAAATATCTTCACAACGCCTATCATTTCATATTATTTATGTGGACAATAATTTCCTTTCGTTGCATCGGTGTCGGTAATCTGATCACATATCTTTTTAATATATCATAGTGAAAGAAACGGCTACCACCTCGATTGTGAGCAGAATGTAAAAGCTAAGACAAATATCAGGAGTTTTGCTCCGGTGGCTACTGAACGTTCGGGGAGCTCTAGCACGTTCTGACTCCATCCTAATCTCGGCCACAAATCATATGATCAGAGATCGAAGGACACTACTTTAGGAATCTATTGGCACCTTGATAACTACCCAAAAAAAAAAAAACCCGGGGGCAAATTGGTGATGTGATTTATTATTGTGGGTGATGCCCATTTTGCAAGGGACAATTTTTAATTTTTGGGTGATATCAGCAGGGGATCCATATGTCGATTTTTGTATTTATGTAATATTCTCTTTCCTTTTCGGGCTTCAGTCCTTAGTGTGCCCAGAATGGGAAAAAGAGAGAGGATATTTTGGTAAATGCACTCCAACATACATGTCTCTGAGAATATGAATTATTCTCATCAGCACACAATAACAATAGTTCCAGGCAATCATTATTACAAAGGGACAAATCCACAGAAAGAACAAGACGCATATGATTATACGAAGCCCACCCCACCCAACGCACCGATTTAATTAATTCCGGTTTTCCCAAGTTGAACCCCCGCCCCCGCCCATAATTAAGATCGAGAACAGGTAATGGATGAAGGGCAGAGAACATTTTTTGTGCCTAATATGTGTTCATGCGGTTTTGATCCTTCTGACTTAATGCCATCCGCCGGCATAGATCCGATCCTCTTTCTATTATATTCACATTACTTAAATACTTTAATGTCATAAGAATACTTATAAGTTTAGAACGAGTAAAAAATGTAGAATTATAAAATCTCACTTCTTCAAATAATTAATATGCTAAAATGGTTTCAGGATTGTGAGATTTTATTTCTGTCCACTCACGGTCTAATTTATTGCTCTCAGTCACGGACGGGCTAATAAGCAAGGCACATTTGGAAAAACCTAATGGGTGGTTTATATATATATATATATATATACACACAAAATATCGATGAATCCATTATGGCACGTGATATGAGAAGGTAATAATGCAACTAAGGTAAGTGAATGATCTGTTGTCAGTCACAAAACGTTCATAAAGACAAAATTGCCATTCTTATATATTTGTTTTTTTAAAAAAATTAACTCAATATATACTTTAATTTTATTTTTGCAATGACAGTCGGAATTACTATTCGGAATGTCCTTCCGAAGAGCAGTAGGCAACTTTTTATTAAAAAATTATGGGCGGATAATTGATTTGGAATTTATGGAAAGAAAATTATAATTAAAAGAATAGCTGATTGTGGTATAGTTTTAAAAATCGGATCAGACTGAACTTAGAATTGATATAAATATAGGTTTATGGGTTGGACTGAGATTTAATAGGTTGAACCGTATATTTAATAAATAATATTACTAATAAATTTACATAATATTATAATTTGAATATAATTTACAATAACAATTGTTAATATAATCATTGTATTAAATAAAAATTTAATATAAAATATAAATATAAATATAGTAAAATAAAATAAGTATATAATAATAAGTTTTTGTTTTGTTTTAATTTTAAGTCGGTTGATTTTTTTACAGGTTTAGGTTCACCTGTCAGACGGAGAATTGGCTGGTTCAACTGGAGTTGACCTCATTAAAAGTGCAATTAGGTTTTTATAGGAACCGGATTGGTGAGTAGCCAGTTCCCGGTCGAACCGGCCGGCCCGATCCGGTTTTAAAACTATGGATTGTGGTTTTATAACACGTTCCACCGGAAAGATCAGAGAAATGCATCGCCGCTTGCCTGTCACCCGGAAGAGGGGCATTTTCGTAAAACAGTAATTACACCACCGCCACTAGATTCGAAGATTGACTGTACAGACGCGCACAAGGCTCCAAAGAACCCGGCTATATAAGCCACGAGGACCTGTCCATGGCAAAGAGCTCGTAAGGTGCCGTACTTATCGCTTCCTCCTCCCGCGCCGCGAGCTCATGGCCATGGAAACGGGGGCAACGTTACCGCCGTCCGGGCCCTCCGCTGCCGCCTCACTGACGATCCTTCTGGGTAGGTATCGGCTAGGCCGGGTACTGGGCCGGGGCAGCTTCGCGAAGGTCTACCAGGCCTGCTCCGTAGCCGACAGCTCCTCTGTCGCGATCAAGATCATTGACAAGAAGAGCAAATCCCTCAACGCCGTCACGGAGGCGCAGGTGCTGAGGGAGGTCGCCGCCATGCGGCGGCTCCAGTCCCACCCCAACATCCTCAAGATCCACGAGGTCATGGCCACTCGGTCGAAGATCTATCTCGTCATGGAGCTCGCCCCCGGCGGCGATCTCTTTTCCATGCTCACCCGACGCGGCAGGTTCATCTCAGAGTTCAATTCAGTTCCGATTTTAATCCCTTAGCTTCTCTAGCTGACGATGGAATTAGTGAAATGGAAATCCTGATTTGAGTTCCGTTTTTCTGAACAAAGGTTCACCGAATCCACCACTCGCCGCCTCTTCCGGCAGCTGATCTCGGCCCTCATCTTCTGCCACGAGAATGGGGTGTTTCATCGAGACATTAAGCCCCAGAACATACTCCTCGACGGAGAAAGCAACATCAAGGTCTCTGACTTCGGCCTCTCCGCCCTCCCAGAGCAGCTTCGCGGTGACGGCCTCCTTCACACTGCCTGCGGGACCCCAGCTTTCACCGCCCCGGAGGTTGTGGCCAGACGTGGTTACAGCGGTCCCAAGGCTGACGCCTGGTCCTGCGGAGTCATTCTCTACTTGCTCCTCTGCGGCTCCTTGCCCTTTGACGACAGCAATCTCGTCTCCATGTACAGGAAGATTGCGAAGCGGGACTACCAGTTCCCAAACTGGGTCTCGAAGCCGGCAAGGTACGTGATCAATCAGCTGCTTGATCCAAATCCTAGCTCAAGGATGGGCCTGGAGGCTCTTCTCGAGACAGGCTGGTTCAAGAAATCATCCCCCCTGTCAAAGTCTCAGAGCGATGGCAGCTTGTACGAAATGGCTGCGCTTGCCAAGGACTACGACTTCGGATCCGTGTCGAGTGTCAATGCTTTCGATATTATTTCCCTGTCATCAGGGCTTGATCTCTCTGGATTGTTTGAGACGAGTAAGGGTAATAGAGGCAAGAGGTTCACTTCCAGCGCTTCCTTCGAGGATATCAGAGACAAGGTGAGGGAAGTCGGAGGTAGGTTAGGGTACCGTGTCGAGAGGATGAAAGGTGGGAGCTTGGTCCTTAGGAAGAGAGCATTGGTTCTGATTGTCGAAGTGTGGGAGATAGCTCACTCGCTTATGCTGGTGGAGATGAAGGGGGTAGCAGATGGAGTGGACCTTGAAGAGCTTCACTGGGGAGAATGGAGGGCCGGAGTCGAAGAGCTTGTTCTCTCTTGGCACAACGATGTTGTCTAAATCACAAAAAGGCATTTCTGGTTGCAGGAATGGAAAGGGAAGGCCATGCTACCTTATGCATGGTTTGGTACGAGTGAATGACATTGCTGCATAGATCTCAGTTTGTTGTAGTGCTGGAACATCCTCTGACTTCTCCTCAGATCCCAAATGATGACTGTTACGAGCAGCGGTGTCATGAAACTGATGGTGAGCAAAGTAACAACGTTTTCATGTTCTGGACCATCTTGGCTTCATTGGAAGGGTAGATGATATATGCCTTGGGATTGATCTGCTGTTATATATAATATACTATGGGATCTATTTGAAGATTAAGTTTGTAGTTGAACTAGTTCTGATGAAGTACCTACTTATAGATCTTTCTTGTACATGGATGAAAGGGAATTTGTTCGAATGATTTGGCTTAATCAGAGTTGCTGGATTCTTGCTGTGTATGATTAGTCTGGGTAGTTCTCTATTATCGTTATTGTTCATGGTGTCCAATCTTATTTCCGAAAGAAAACACGGAATTGCTATAATCTCCTCCAACTGCTCTGTTGCAACCTGAGCTGAAGATCGTTCCATCAGTAAAAGTCCCGATAATAACGTGTCGTCTGTCCCTGGTTTCTCTTCTGTACAAGCGAAAGAGATGGAAATGGAAAAGCCTACCAACGACAACTTGCTAATTTCAGTCGTCCATAAAGAGTTCCAAGATCTTTATGTTTGATTTTTCTTTGCCTTGACCTTTCATCTTACTTCACTGAATAAGAAAACCTGGCAATTCGGGCTGCCTGTTATTTTTGGGCCATGCTGGCATGGCACAAACTATCTGCGAGCCATGAAAGCTAGGCCCGAAATGACAGTCGGTCCCAAAATCCCCAGTCCAGGCACGATTTTTCCTGGCCAGGCTGATTTTTGCCGGGTCTATGACTAAGCATCTCACTCCTGAAAGCAAGTTTGGTGCGAGTGACATCGTGACCGACCCTGGACTGTCCCGATCTTGCTCCAAGTCCTCCCTTTCATCACATAAATCATATTTACTACAACTAAGCGGGCAAGTCAAAACTTTCAACTCCCTCGTACCTCCAGAGCCTCTAATACGTGCAGAGCATCATCGTACACATGAATTCATTTACTTTCTTGTTTTGCCTCACTCAACCAGTTGAAGATCCACTCAGCATGTTAGACCATCAATCTCTTTGCTACAGAGATCAACCATGCAGTTGGAAGAGTATAGGTCAGCACCTGCATCTGAAAAAACAAGCGAATTCTGTTTCTTTCTTCTGCTTCTTTTATCACACGCCCAGCTTTGATGTAGAGAGAGAGAGACTCTGATCAGAGGGGATGCATATAACAGAGCTTCCAGGCAAGCCTCTCCCTTCATTTCATCAACGTAAGCAAGAGCTTCACTGATGCTTGCATTTATCAGCAGGAGCGTTTATTAAAAACATACAAAATGATTCCGGGAATTTAATTTGTCATTCCATCATTCCTCGCCAGGAGTGACCGAATATCGATATTGTCATTCTTTGCAGGGAGTGAGATCAGGATACTGCAAGTTGTCAACATTGCGCAGGCGATGGAGCTCTTCCTCTTCGAGCATCTGACTAGAACTCTTCTAGGATTCCTGGACCCGGCTCAGTTCCCCATATGTGTTGATCCGTGTGTTTACATAATGAGCTCAAATGGGCTTTTCCTTCATGGACATGCACACTGCGAGTGACAGAAACTTCCGAGGGCCCAAATGTTTTGTGATCTGGCCCGATAAGTAGAAGACCCAATCAAGCCATCCAGGCAAGATTTTATCGGTGCTGGCAAAGTCGCGCCCAGGCCCTAATTAGCCAGACCGAGCGCTAGTGGCCTATTTTTATCATGAACGTCTGCTGTTTTTCTATTTTCATCGTGACTTTTAAATTCAATTCGAGTGGCCGACGACTCTTAATTTTTCTTCAAGTCTACCACCCATTTCCATTTTTTTAATAGAAATTGTTTACTTCTGTCGAGATTTTTGACGCAAACTTGTGCATACAGCATGTCATTTACCACCGTAATTTATGGTTTTTTTTGACCTAGTAAAATTTGCTTGTTTTTACCCGAGAATCTTCCCTGGTGAAATGGACTTCTGCCAACCGCAGTCTCATTGACAGTGCTTAAGAGAGAGCGACGACGGTGGACCTTGAACCCTGCACTACCGAAAAATCACGAAGTTAGAGACAGCTCATCATGTGGATTTTGAAATCAGAGTCCTAAATGTATGCAAGTGGAAGGACCAAAGTGGCTTTACGGATATATATTTTAACATTTTTTTTAAAAAAATGTGAAGTAATTTTGAAAATTGAAAAACAAACTAAACATTAATTACTAAATAGAAAAAAAAGAGAGATCCCACGTAGAGAAGATATCTCGATCTTAGAACGACGAGGGTGCCACCGTCGGGAATTCTACGATGAATCGACTCCATTTATTTTCAAGCGAAAAGTAGAAAGAAAACCAGAGGGGCGGACGGACTGAGGGGCAGAATTTAATATTGGCACCACGGCCACGACCACGACCACGACCCACTATCTGTACTGTTGAATCAATCGAATTGACCGACTAGCCAAATTTTAATTGCCGCCCTGACGGAACCATTCCTCGTCACTCCCAACAACCTTTCTTCCCTAGTGGGCTGGATCCACGGCAACACCAATTACGTCCATATCCCGTTTTCAGATCGGCGGATTCTCCGGATTGACCTGCCGTTTCCCTGGCTGTTGTTATAGCTGTGGCCCTAATTCTTCATACTCGAAGCAATTCGGTTGCAAAATCCTCTAGGGTGATGACTGAGATCGACCCCCGGTGCTCAAGCTAGAGAAGATAAGGCGGGAGTGGAGAGTCTGGAGTAGAAAGAGGGGCAGAAGATTTCAGATGGCTGACTCAGTGTTTATGCCGAGAGATTGTGTCGTGATCGAGAAAAACCCCACCGTCAATCAAATCAGCTGTCCAGCCAGACTGTGGGTGAGCCGACAGTTTGACAAATTGTAAGTGAGCCGGTCTCGTGACTAGAGTCGACCCGGCCACCTTAATCGGATATGAGCGATCGCCTCGATCGGCTCTATATATGAAGGATTAACCGACACGGCATGACCCACACCTCTTTTTAGTGGACAAATTGGCTCCACCTTAGAATACGTAACATAGTTTTAAAAATTGGATCGGACCGGCTGGTTCGATCGGGTACTGGTCACTCATCCGGTTCAGTTCTCATAAATAATCAAATTACACATTAAATGAGGTTAAATTCAGTTGAACCGGCCGGTTTTCAGTTAAACCAATAAATTTAATTGAGTCAGTAAAAAATCGATCAATTTAAAATTAAAAATAAAGAATAAAAACCTATTATAATACATTATTTTTATTTTATTAGATTTATATTTATAAAAATATTAAATTTATGACTAATATAATGATTATATTAATAATTTTATTATAAATTATAGTTAAATTATAATATTATATCGATTTATTGTAATATTATATTATTAATATTATATATTAAATATACAGTTTGATCTATTGAACTCCTGGTCCGATTTATAAACCCTGATCGATTCTTAGTCAGATCCGATTTTAAAAATTATGATACGTAATATTACGGTATGGTATGGAGATGAAAGTACAAGAGGTCTGATGAAGTTGGTGAAGGAAGAAGATAAGCGTATTGAGCACGGACATCCGGATGGCCCCAGCTTTGACCAAGACTTTGACTATAAGAACCCCCCCTTCCGACTTCATTTTCTTAATTTCCTCGTCCCCCACCCGACTAGTCAAGGTGTTCATATCAGAATCCCACAAAATATCCACAGCATGCTCATCTTCTATAAATCGGTCGAACCTCAGCAAGCGAAGCAAGACAGCACAGCACCAATTCCCGACACCAGGCAAAGATGAAGGGAGCCCTTATCCTCCTCCTAGCCTTCCTCTTCCTCTACCTCCCGGACCCATCCCGAGCCCAGCAGCTGCCGACCACGCCCGGGAACAAGTGTGAAGCGAACCGGACGGTTTACCCATGCCAGACCTACGCGTTCTACCGGGCTGTCGGCCCGAACCTGCTGGATTTGGCCTCGATCGGGGACCTTTTCGAAGTGAGCCGGCTGATGATAGCAGAGCCGAGCAACATATCCTCGCTGGCGTCCCCTCTGGTCGCCGGCCAGCCACTATTCGTCCCCCTCACTTGCTCTTGCAATCCCGTCAACGCCACCTTCGGCAACATCTCCTACGCCAACATCACCTACACCATCAAGGCCGGCGACACGTTCTACATGATCTCGACGGCCATGTTTGGGAATCTAACTACTTACCAGTCCGTCGAGGCCGTGAACCCGAACCTCGTCGCCACCAACCTCGCGATCGGGGTCAACGCTATCTTCCCCATCTTCTGCAAGTGCCCCGACGCGAACATTACGCAGTCGATCGGCTTCCGGCCCAACTACCTCATCTCGTATGTGTTCCAGCCCTCCGACAACGTGTCATCCGTGGCGTCCCGGTTCGGCGTCTCCTCGCAGTCGATAACCGACGTAAACGGGAACAATACTCAGCCGTGGGACACCATCTTCATACCCGTCTCCAAGCTCCCGAACCTCACGCAGCCCGCGACGTCCCCCGCCCCGGCCGGGGGGAGAAGGGAGAGGAAAGGGCTCATAATAGGGCTCTCGATTGTGCTGGGGATACTGGGGATTCTGCTGATTCTGGTATTTTTACTGTGGGTCTGTCTCCTCTGTTACGGATATGGGGTTTCCAGGAAGGGGGTGAAGGGGGATTTCGAGGGGCATGTGGAGAAGTGGAAGAACGAGAAGGGAGAGGCGAAGGTGAGTCTAATGGCGGATGTGTCGGACTGCTTGGACAAGTACAGGGTGTTCAAGATGGAGCAGCTGAGGGAGGCCACGGAAGGGTTCAGCTCCCGGTGCCTGATTCAGGGCTCCGTCTACAGAGGCGTCGTCGATGGCGAGGTCTTCGCCATCAAGAAGATGAACTGGAACGCCAGCGAGGAGCTCAAGATTCTGCAGAAGGTACGCTGAAAATTCCTCCCCTTCATTTCTCGTCTGATTTCCTCTGAATTTCTTGCCCAAGCTTAGTTTCAAAAAATACGAAATCACCATTGAAGTTCACTGGATTAGCCCTTCGATCCGCTGATAACACTTGGTGGTCTCGCCGAATCACGTTGTTGGGCAAAAAATCTGTGCGATCAATCCTGGGAAACCATTTTCTGCAATTTAAGTGGGGCAATTTGCTGATCGGTTTTCGATCATCTTCATGCACTATAGATCTGAAGAATCTAAAAATGGGTCCTGCAAATCGGTGCGAAGTGATCCTGTGACGTAGTGTCAAGCAGCAAGACATAATTTGCCAAATTTATGTTTTACTGCGTAATTAATTGATCATCCCATCCCATCCCATACTGAATATGTTGCATTATCAAATGTTCCTAGTACTGTCGTATGAACCAATATTACATCTATCTCTTCTCTATATTATTATATGGAAGGAGCATGGTAAAGATGTTCTCATCAATTTAGAACTACAATTGTCCACAAGATAGCCTATAACTCATTCTTCTTCTTCTTCTTCTTCTTTTTCTAATCATCCCATAAATAGATTATATTTCAATTTTATCCATCCATTGTTATATTTCTACAATATTAACAAATAACACTTAGTTGAATTTCTCTGTATCAATTAGTTTGATAATTCCTTCTCATCAAGGTCTATCGTATTCTCTTCATACATAGATAATGATGCACCACTAGCTTATCTTAGATCTTTTTACCAAACTTTTTGCAATTGAAAATAAGGTTTTCAACTGAATCTCGACAGTGAAAGTCAAAAGTGTTAATTGCCCTTTTAACTCCCAGATGAAAATTAAGGGATTTTTAAGTTCGATTTTGATACCCATAATTTTCTTAACAGTTATTTTTTGACTTCTCCGTTGTTACACCTATCGATGTAACTAGACGATGGAAGAAAATGATAATTGTGGGTAAGAATAGTGAGAAACAAGGTCAAACGTTTTTGCTTTGATTATTAGCATTATAAATTGCGCCGCCGCACTTGAGGGATTATTTTAAATGTCAATTGATAGTGATGATTCTATGTATTGAATTTTCTCATTAGTGTCTCTTAATTAGCACTTTCCTGCCATTATTTTTTTAATGAGACTTAATGGGGCGGGTGAACCAATCCTGTTGACGAGGACTTCAGTGGAAGAATGCTCATGTAAATTGAAGGTTTAAATATTGAATAGATTTTAATTTGAGTTTAATTAATTTTGAAGGTTAATCATGGCAATCTGGTGAAGTTGGAGGGGTTCTGCATCGACCCGGAGGACGCAAACTGCTACCTCGTCTACGAGTTCGTGGAGAACGGGTCCCTCCACTCTTGGCTCCACGAGAACAAGGGCGAGCGGCTGAGCTGGAAGACCCGGCTGCGGATCGCCATTGACGTGGCCAACGGGCTCCTGTACATCCACGACCACACCCGGCCGAGGGTTGTCCACAAGGACATCAAGAGCAGCAACATCCTCCTCGACTCGAGCATGAGGGCCAAGATCGCCAACTTCGGGCTGGCCAAGTCGGGCTGCAACGCCATCACGGTGCACATCGTGGGCACCCAGGGCTACATCGCCCCGGAGTACCTCTCCGACGGGGTGGTGTCGACGAGGATGGATGTGTTCTCCTTCGGGGTGGTCCTGCTCGAGCTCATCTCTGGGAAGCAGGCCGTCGACGATGATGGCAGGGTGATGTGGGCGGCGGCGGTCAACAGGTTCCACGGCATGGCCAATGCCATAAAGGCGAGGAGGGTGAGGGAGTGGATGGACAAGTCTCTGGCCGCCGACTCGATCTCGATGGAGGGGGTAGTGAACATGGTGGACATCGCCCTCACTTGCCTAAACAAGGACCCCTCGAAGAGGCCGAGCATGGTGGACATCGTCTACGCACTCTCCAAGAGCGACGACGTTCTGTTCGACGTCTCAGACGACGGCATACCGACTCTTTCCCAGCTAGCAAGGTAGAGGGAACTACTGCCGTTTCTCAAGGGTGAGGTCTCCGAGGTTGCCTCTGGAGGACGTTGCTCTCTGGACCGTATCTGTAAAATCTAGAATAAGGTCCATCCGAAGTATTAAGGGAGTGCTAGACTGTCGGCAAACATGTCGGTAGACCGACTTGGATGGAGGGAGGCTCAGTAGAGTTATATACAAGTAGAGTGAGCGAGCCGAGAGGGAATAAATTTGCAGCAGAGTTTCCACAATCTTCTGATGGGATGTATAATGTGTGAAACAGTTCTTTAAGTTGGGATGCAGCTGAGAACAGACTCGCTGTTATTAAAAAATAAAATATTATTCCAATTTTTATGAAATCCAGATAGCCGTTGGTTTTTCATTTATTTTTTGGGTTGAATGAAAAGGGGAGTGTGGTACAGGACATTTGAACATGTGGTCCCTGATTTCGATTATCGAATTACATGATAATGGAAATGAGGTTTGGATCAATGTCCCACCAATTAAGATGGCTCGCAGGTTTTTTTTTTTGAATTAAGAAAAAAACCAAGAAAGGTAAATCCCACCATCCGTACGAGAAAAATAGCCGAGCTAAAAGGTAAATGAAGGCCATTTTTACACCCAAATTTTTAATAGACCAACGCAGACAGAAACCAGGGACAGGGCCCGGCCGAGTTTCCTGCTCAAGCGGCAGTGGAGTGGAGCCGAGCGCGAGTTTGAGGAGGAAGTGGAAGTCAGATAACGCCACTCACTGTTCCTCGTAGAAACAGCTTCGAGGAGTCGAACAGGATGGGTCTCTCCCTTCGGCCAATTGCCCCTTTTGCCTCCCTTTTCATTTTTCTCGGCCGGTAGTGTCTGCAGTTGGACAGGAAGAAGAACCAGATTAGGTCTGTGGAGCGCATGCTCAGCAAGGTATTGCTCTGTTTCCAGTTTCCGAGTTTTAGCTTTGTACTCTTGTTATTGAGGTTGAGCTAGTCCTTCTCGGACATCTTCTGCTGCTTTGGTTTTCAGATGATTACTCCTTGGTTTTCCATTGTCTCGATGGATAGGAACAGGCTGAAACTGAAGGAAGTTGTACACTCGTGTTCCTGTTCCTTTCTTTGTTGCATTGCTTAGTGCAGGGATGGAAAGGACGGCAGGGGACAGGCGGCTGGTGGAGGCTGTCCCTACCTCCATTTCCTCAGCCCCGCCCTTATCCGACTCCTGGGTGGTCCGTCCTTAGTAAGTCAATAGAGTAGTGACCTTTTTCGTAGTCGAGATTGCGCTCAATTGAGTGAGGAATTGAAGGGGCATAACCAAATCTTTATAGTCTTTAGCTTGTTCATCTTCCTTCGATTAATCTTTGCAAGCCATCCGTCATCTGGGCTGGTGATAAAGAGCAGAGAAAACAATGGGAATACGCAGAAGTTTACTCTGATTACAGTGGTTGAGGATGAGGAGTAGAAATTGGATCTAAGTACAGAATGAAGAAAGACAAATGGAAGAGAGGGAATAGTACATAATCAGAATGTATTTTGCGAGAGAAAAACCACCCGCTGGTGGTCTTCAAAATTTTGAATGGAAACCGTAGAAATATGGATTTTCTTTTATGATGAATTGATGTTTTCATTTCTTTCTCTGAAAAAATGTCACTGTGGCCCCAGGTTTTATGGTGCTTCTAAAATATCCCTCAAACTTCTTCCATAATGAAAAGTCTTCGACCCTAAAATAAGTATGGAACATGAAGTTCCCCTATAGTATTCACTCTTTAACAAATTTGTATTGCCTTTACAAAGGTGCACTTTGCTTTAGTGCGGTGCACGCTTTTCATATGTCTTGCGCCTTAGGTGCTAAGGGACCTTTTCACCTTTTGGTGTGCCTCACGCTTTTGACTACCTTGTCCTAGTCACCTGACTGTGTTCTAAGTTTAATCGATTGAAATTCTAGTTGGTCTTCGTACTTCTGAGAGGAAGTTGTTCTTGTTGTCTCTAGCTTCCGCGTCTTGTCAAAAGAGACCTCTGAATTTTTCCCTCTAAAGTGTCATTTATTGTTAAAAATACTGCCTTTAAGCTTTACATGTGGGTATCATGGATGATAAGATCAATTTGCAAAATGTTTGCAGTGACTTAGGTTCTAACATCGAGAATTAGCAGGGTCAAAATAGAGAGATGATCATCACGTAGGAATGATTTGTCTTTGTGCGAGATGATAGAATAACAGCTTTGCATGAATTCTTGAGCTATTAGATATATCGAATTTTCATCATCTCATGACTTTGGCTCATGGCTAATAAGTGCATATGATGTGTTATTGGCATTGAAATCTTTAATTTCTTGTTTCTTTTCAATGATTGCAAGGATAACAATTTTGTGAAGCTTTACCCTTGTTGTTTCTACATTAAAATTTCATTAGAACTCACTGAATTTTTAATAATCATATAAATTGGTGAAATAAGATGATGAATTTGTGGTCTTGGTGATCTTGAATTTTTTATCCATTCAGACCATTTCCTTAACTGCATTGGTAGTTTCACTGAATCTAATTTTATTGTCAATGTTTCAAAGCAGAAGTTGGTTTAAGTCTTAAAAACCATTAATTCTTTCTGTAAACTAACTTTCTGCTGCTGTTGTTTCTAGTGACTGCCTTCAATTTATTGTCTAGGTAATATTAATTTCAGTTTCAGATGTTCTGATATCTTCTTCTACAATCTAAACATCATATAAAGGACCTTCTTGTTGACGTAGCAAATTGTCCTTCTGATGCAAATTACAAATGTCACTTCTTTATTTTGGTTTTCTTACGTTCTGCCAAATGCTAGTTTCAGTTTCAAATGTTGCAATATCTTCTTGTAACATCATATCAGGACTTTCTCATTGAAGCTAGACTCTGTTCTGATGCAAAAGTATAATGCCATTTCCTCATTTTTGCTTTCATTACCTATTGCTTTAATATAAGTGGATTGTTATATGTTACTGATATGACTATATTCATAAGGATCCTCCTCCTGAAGTCAGTGAACCTCAAGAGAAGAAATTAGAATCACTAAAGAAACAGCAGGAGATTCATACTTGTTTAGCTGTTGAGAAGAAGATATTTCTATGGGACAGGAAGATAAAATTTTTTGGTACATGTTTTTATAATGTGCAGCCTCTTGTTTCAAATGTTCATACCGGTGTTTGGCTCTCATATATATGCTTTGTTAGAGAGAAGGAAGATTGAAAGAAGAATAAGACGACTCGAGAAAATGCAATGCAGTTCATCTGGTCCTGAACAGGATGCAGAGATTGCTGAGCAGTTGTCAAAGTTGAAAGAAGATCTCGAATATGTTAGGGTAGGTTGTTCCTATGATGCTTTTGTCACTTTGTAAAAGTTCTTATATCACGATGTGTCTCCTTGTAGATTTTCTCCAGTCACTGTTTAAAACATGGCACCAGTAGGAAGCATATCAAGTTTTGAATGATGAGATTCTGACTGTATTTACTCCATCTATTTTATATTCAGTTTTTTCCCAAGATGGAGAAGTATGTATCTTTATTTTCTGGAGGTAATGATCTGGATATGGTTGACCAGAGAAATGGGTTGTGTAAGCAGATAAAGGCCAACTTAATTGCTGCTGCAGCTAACAGGAAGGATTGGGAAGGTAATTATTTTTCCTCTATCATATTGCCATGGTGATGGCGAAAAATGCATTTTCTATCCATTTAGTTGGGCAATTTAGAACGGTTGGGTCTGGCCCATTGGTAATTCCAGGCTTCCAGTTGTAAATATCATCATGTGGAACCCTCATTCTTCGATGATTCCTGAATGTAATATAGTATAAGAAGCAGTACTTGGAGTTCCATTAGGATAGCTTCGTGGTGAGGGCCATTGTTAATTTTGCTTCCTGGGGCCTGAACCTTTTATCGTTTCTCCAGATTTTTCATTTTGTTAATCAAGCTGCATGTAGTTTTTGGACATTTTCATTGCTTAAACAGATTCTTATGTTATCTTTACATAGATATTTTTAGTTAGACACTCGTGTTACTTTTGTTCAAGTTGTTTCATTTTTCATGCTGGCAAGGCTGAGGCCTGAGAATGTGATGTTTGGCGTTGGATCTGTTTCACTGAGACAGGAAGTGAAGATGATGGGCTTTTGGATCTAAGTGCAGATGATTTCTTTCTGACTGGAAGTTCAAGTGATGAAGCTGATGCAGATGATGAATGGACAGATAAGAGTACAAGATATGGGGTACAAAGTTTTGTAGGTATTAAGATGTAGGAATTATTCTAAGGTGAGTTCTCAGTTCTCGATGCATTTATTTTTTTCATGCTGAAAAGATGAATATGGGGAAAAAAATGCAGTGCATCTCAGTGCACTTAGTTGTCCTATCTGTCCTGCACAAGCAATCCAAATACGTTTCTTTTGTTTTTCCCCCCCAATTACTTGTCCTCAAGCGTTTGAAAGAAAATGAAAGACGCCTGTTCTTGGTTTCCTGGAACCAAACACTTTCAGAGTCAGAAACTTAAAATTTCCCTTTTGTGGCTCAGAGAGCAGGCATCCAATGCTTCTGGAAAGGCAGCATCAGGCATGTCAAGTGATGAAAGAAATCAGGTTCATCTTTCTTATTTAAAAGCTGCAAGTTTGTGGGAGGAGCTTGATGTATATTAATTTCCTATTTGCTTTCTTAATTATTTCCTTTTCTTCATTAAATGGAGGCAGACTTCTAGTAGGCTTCTGATGCCTCCACCACAGTCATCAAACAAGCTGCTTTTACATTCTGCTTGTGGTAAATCAAGGTTTGGTCCCCCCATGAGAAGCAATCTGTTGGGTAATCAAGCTGATATGTTGACATCTACTAGCAACACATCAAATAGCAGGAGTGCCTCTTTTAATGCTCGAGAATCATTGAATTCGAGGACAGGAGGTCATGGTAGCAATTTGAGTTCCAACTCTGATGCTCACAGACCCAAAAGAGAGAGAAGGCCAAAGAAGAAAAGGCTGCAGGTGAGATTTCCCAACTACATTATCTCAGCAACTTAACAGTCTGCCTAATATTTCTTTCAAAATCTGTCACCTGTTTCTGAAAACAAGGAAGACCGACGATGGAGTAACAAGTACATTGTGTGGCTTGTTTACAGAGTTTGTTTTCTTGTTAGTCATTTCATAAATCTCGATGTGTAACAAACAATCTATCAACTTATTCTGGAAAGTAAGTCTGACAGGTGAGTGTACACAAACACTTCATTCCTTGTATGTCCATATGTTTTAACTGGAATGTCTCTTGCAGGCATGATGACCAAGGAATTTAGAAACTCGATCCTGGCTTTCTTGGTGAGTCATCTTCTCCAAGGTCCTTGCAGGTTTTTCAAGTTCTGTATGAAAGACCAGCTGTACTTCGACAAGATTTTCTGTGGTTAAGTGTTAGTGCTCTTGTGTGCATAGAGTATTCATCATGATCATGTTTGTCAAAGAAAACCTCTCGTGGAAGACCATTTGTAACCTGGCTCCCATGACATAGTTTTTTAATTAACAATAAACTCATATCTTAAAATAACTTTTAATGTAGATAAGAGAACCCAAGAAATGGAACAGAAGAGCTTGCCCTGGGCACGGAGTAAATATCTTATAGTAGCTCATTAGACTGTACATCTTTCTTACTATCAACATTCTAGAGCTAAAACGATATGAAATTGTTATCACCATACAAGTACCTGTCAGTCCTTTATGTACTTTCAGTTACTACGGTTAGGGGAATACAGATTTAAAATATTGTAAAATAAGAGATTGAAAGATTATGTTGACATCTTTCATTGGGAAATTTACTTAAAATATAAGCGCCCAATGAAGATCAATCATGGACTTTCTATTTTCACTGTCCTGCAAATGTCTCTTCTGTTTGTTTTTCCCTTAGTGCTGAGGTTGGCGCTTAAGTTTCTCATTCTCCCACGTGCATCATTTCTTTTTCTGTTCAACTCTGTTCTGTATCCTTCAATAAAACTGTGTCAGCTTTTGCTTTTTAGGTAGAGGAGAATTGCTGCTCAAAGATTATTTTCTGTTATGCAAGTAAGCAAATGATGCATTTAAGCCATTCATTGTTAACTCGATAGGAAACCATCCATTGAATGACTGTACTCTGATAGAGCAGTTTGACAGTTCTGCATTTGCTGAGTAAATCCGTGTGTATGATATAGCCGCTTACATATTTGAAAGATAATTTTATTGAAGATGTAAATACGAATTTCCATACATCTTTTAAGAGCTATAGTACTCTTACTGCAATTGTCGGGTTTACATCTTTTGAGACAAGCGGAGGTTGTGATTGAGCAGGACTCCGACCACCTTCGAATGGGATAAGGTTTGCAAGCAACCTCTGGGGCTTGCAACATCTTTTGCCAAGAGGATGATAATGTTGAGCCCCACTTGGCCCTAGGGAGGTGCTACCGAGCTGCAGTCTGCAGGCAAAAAGATTTTAACTTCGGTTTTTTTTTTTGTTCCTTTTCCCTTTTGTCCCATCTTCATTTATCCATTAACACATCCACAAACCAACTCGATAAATTAAAAAAAGGAATCGAGTCTAAGCATGGGCTAATCCGTTGAGGAAAAAGGGGCTGAATGGGTTTTGGACAAGTTATTGCCTTTCATGTATGATCAGTAGATTCAACCATTCACTGCAACAGTTGGACCACTTAAAGAATCAAGGGAGAATGATTGTAGTAGAATCGGATGAAGTATTTTGTCAGGATTTCTCTTTAGATATTTGATATTTAAATTAAGGAATTTCAATCTCCTCGGAAGCTTCAGAGATTCCCTTCCGTTCCTCTTTTTGGGATCTTTCATAGGAGGTGGTGGTTTAGCTCATTGGATGATGGAGGAATAGCCACGAGTCCACAACCCTCAAAGACTCTCAGGGACTTGGAAGTTGGAAATGGCCACTTCTTAAGGTAAGATATCAACCCTGGGGCTCGCTCCGCTTCTCTGCGCTCGCGAGACGCCACGTAATCCCTTGTTCACCGTTGATCCCCACGAGAACTTGCCGTGTGATGATTTTCAGGGGGTAATCTTTGCTTTTTCTGACACATCGATGCATATATATATATATATGGTGAAGTTCTCACGTTGGCGGTAGGGATTTTCCTTCCCTCTCAACGGTGACGTCATACCAGCAAGAAGGACGACGACAGCCAATCCTTCTCGTCAGCTGAAAAGGACAGAGCTGATGCCTTCATCTGTCTCTGCTGGATTACGAGGGAGAACTGCGAAGCGAACTGTTCCGTTCCGTTAATTAAGACCTGTGCGTGTGTCAGTCAATCTACACTCTTAAAAGTCCGAACACATGAAAACAGGAAGCAAACGAAGTCCTCTGTACGTTCAGCACAGATGGAGGGAAACTTGACATTCTCGAGGTACATACTGTAGCACAAAAAACCCCCCCACAAAGAAAGGGGGGGAATAAGAGGGAAATCAGAATCAGCCCTGGACTGCCAAGGCCTGCAAATGCTCTATGAAGTCTTGCAGGCTTAAATCATCTGTAAATACTATGTCAGAACCGTCGAGATATGTTGAGTCCTGGGTCACAGAAGGGTTCAGCTTCGCAAGGAGGAACCTCGCGTTGCTACTATGCTGGTCGCATTTAATGAGCTTCGGGGGTGGGACCCGCTCGGCGAGCAGCTGCTCAGCATCGATCTGAGGGGCTTCGAGCAGCTTCCTCAGGTTCTCATGGCTTGGATCCATCTCGTACCCAAGCTTCCTCCACTGTGCAATCTTGGATCCATGGTGGATGACCACATAGAAGTAGGAATCAAACAGCAAGATAACATCAGGAGAAACGGACCGGACATCTAGAAGGACTGGAACGGGTGGACCGTCAAAAGAGTACTGGAATAGCGTGGGTTGGATCATTACTAGAGAGCCCACAACACCTTCTCTGTTAAGCATGAGCCTGAAGAAGGCAGTCTCGTCGGGGGAACTGTTGAAGACATCAATAAACTGGGACCTCCTCAGGTAGTACATGAACTGAGGATATAATGAGAAGTTGGAGGACAGGCAAAAGGTTGAAGGGTCTTCCTGGATATAGTCTCCAAACTTCGAACAGAATCGAACTAGGGCATCATCCAACCACCTAATCACGTCACGAGCATAGCATGTCTCTGCCCGGTGGATTGCAAGTCGGGCCATCACAGAGGCTGCTGCTTCCTGGTCGAAGCCCGCAGAAATCTCCGGACTGGTACTTTTCCTGATCCATCTCCTCGCAACAGTTGTCACTCTTTTCCTTGTTCCCAAATGGCCGTATCTATACCTCGTAATGAACTGGATAAAGAACGCAGACCCTGGTTGGACGTTTTCTTCGTCACCCACACGGAAGAAGAAAGCAATGCAAGTCTTGGTAGTTAGAGTGTTGAGTTTCCAAACATGCGTCCTGCCTTGTCCGATGATTAGATTCTCGCTGACAAGGCTGTTGCTTTTTCCGAGAGAGACACATGGCCCTAATGCACCACAAATCTTTATATCTCGGGTGGTGATGACCTCAATCGTTGCATCAAAAAACATTCTCAGGTTCCCTTCATTGTCACGAGCGAAAATGTCTCGCAAGCATTTCCTGAACTCGTCCGAATCAAAAGATTCCCTGATCATCATAAACCCACCTGAGTACTCCACTAGAGATCTTAACTCAGCTGCTCCAACTTGATCAAGAGAACAAGCAAACAGATCAATGACTATGGGAGCATCTTTCAACCTATGTAAAAGCCTCTCGTAGAAGCTTGTAGACTTTGTATAATGTGGAGCCTGGCCACTTACAAGGTCTCTGTGTGTTCTGATGGAGTACCTAAGGTCGAGATCCACAACAATCCCTGGCCCAAGAGTAGTGGGGCCTGAAGTAAAGACCATCACACGGGACCCGGTGTTGCCCAAGCATGCTTCCAAGAGACCAATTGCTACTGAAATTGCTGCTCCGGTGCACCTGAGAGGGCGAGTTCCCTGCATGGGTTTTCCTGAAGAATGGATGTCTTCCATCGCAGTGGTGATGCTGAACTCGCATTCAGACAGTGGAAGCAGGTAGCCCTGCTTTTGGAGAGTTGGAGATTTCCCAGGTAGGTGATATTTCCTGTGATTGATTCCAAGGAACTTGTGAATCTGACAATCGCACAAGAAGGTCAGTTTCCATCGTCTGAGAGTAAGAAAAACCCATATCATTAGAATTGTCATAATACATATTCTCTTTCTGTCAGAAAGATATAGAGTAGCCAACTCTAGTCAAAACGATTGTCCAGAAACTAAAACCGTAGAAAGAGTTGAAGAAATGAACCCTCATAGTGACATTCCAAAAAGAGTAAGAGCTGCTATCCAACAAGCCATGATAACCAATGCCTAGGTTGAAAAAAGAAGGAAACTTATGTGCAACAAACATTAACATTCTCTCAGTATTAGAAGATTCATTTTCAGGTGACTAAGTCAAATTTTCTAGTTATGATTAAAGCTATTCACATTTCACCTGTAGATCTCACGTGCCCTGCATCTAGTTGATCAATAAACTAGTCCTGCTAACAGGACATACGCTACTAACAGTGAAATGTTAGATTCATATCCACCACAAATCATGGTATGATTATTAACAAGCACAACTACTTCATTCTATTGTTCATATTGGTAGAACAAGGCTCCATAGCAATGGTGCTGTTCAGTATCGCATTTGGATGGATGTTCCCACAGCTACATCCATTTCCAAAGAGTGACAGGTTTGGCAATTTTGTGCAGCCATGATGAAGGAAACTAACCTGTTCGGGCAGGAGTTCGCGCTCCCCAGGAAACAGCACAACACGGGAACATTCTGTGAACCCAAGATCATGAACCCTCACCATCGAGTCAAATGTCACCAACCCCACCAATGCAGTCTCAGGCAGCTGCTCCACCACCAGCAGGAGCTCTCTCTTTAGTGCCCGAAGCTCTTCCGCAGCAGTACAGACATCCACTATAAACACAAAGCCAGGCCCCACGACACCCAGATCACCTCCTCCACTACCACTTGACATTGAGACCCCCGAGAGCAGCGAAGCTGACGACAAGCCATTTACTCGGCTCCTCTCCATGTTCGAGGCTGATCCCTGATTCGATATCTTCCTACTAAACGGGGCCTCGGCGCAGCCAAAGCTCGAACTGGGTGACGAAACATCACCCCAGCTGTGGTAAAGGCTCTGGCTTGAGCCCGGGTTAAGCTTCCTGCTGGAACTTAAGGATGCCCCGCTGATCGAATTGGAGCTGATGCTAGGACTGGAAGCCGAGCTGTGCCCCAAGTACTCAACGGAGCTGTAAGTGGGAAAGAGCTCGGCGGGGAGGTTGTGGTCGCCCATCCCGCCGTAGGAGCGGGGAAAAGGGTTGCGAAGGAGACAGAAGGGGCAGGTCCAGATTTGGGCTGGGTGGTCCACGCGGGCGTATGGGTTGAGGACACCGCAGCAGCGGGAGCAGGAGAGGGGATCGTAAGGGAGGATGGGGAGATCCGGGAACGGCATCAGCGGAGTGCACATGAGGCTGAGCGGGACCACGAGGGCCGAAGCCTCCGCCTTGGAGGCGGGCCACGAGTTCCACGACCACCGCAGGCCCTCGATCGCTTCGAGCTCCAAGAAATCCATCGGCTTCGCGGGTCACCGTTGTGGTGATCCGATGACGGGGTTTAACCCCGACGGTGGAACTCGGGGAGAAAATGGAAATCGGAATCGGGAAGGTGAACTGAGCAACCAGCACGCAAAGGAAAACTGGAAAAGAACTCGGGAGGGTGGTGGTCTCGACCATCGGAAAGATTTTTGGTTGTCTAAATAATTTTTATCCTATTACACAACGATGTCGTTTCAAAAATTAATTAAAGAATGATATTATATGCATCAAAAAATTAAAATAAAATTTTATTTATATACATGTTATTACCATTTCAATAACTTAATAAAATTAATATATTATAAATTCGATCCTTATATTAAAATTTTTGAACACCTCTTTATCTATTTTCATTTTTGCTATCAAAAAAAAATCAGACTAAAAGGTAGAATATTCCCAAAATTTCTCAATGAAATTCTCCCCACTTTTATACTTCTACCATGAGCAATTCTTCTTCTTTTTTTTTTAAGGTAGACAAATATTAATATGGGAAAATAATATGTGCTGAACTAGTTAGGAAACTCTATGCTCTTCTCTATAAATTCTACCGAGACTCTGCAACTCATCAACCTGCAAGACATCTCTCGAACGCGTTTCAGTACCCTTTTAAGTACTCTCATACACCCAGACACCATGGAGTCGTAGGAATTCTAAGGTAAATCTTTGTATTCTTTTAAGTCACTCTATAGCTCGTCTACATATGATCTTCGTGGCGAATGCCTTAGGAAACCTACTAACTTCCTCAGTCTAGCTCTAGGAGAACTAATGCTTTCTCAGTTAGTAGATAGTAAGTTTTGACAACCTACCATCCACTGAAAGAGAGTTTCTGGCAGCTGACCTAAGCGACTGCAAGCAATCCAAACAAAGTCTATGACAGGCAGGGTTTTACCTCTAAATAATCTTATTAGATTCGAACTGAGTTTATTGAACAGATGGCATGACAAAAGTATTATTTAAGCTGTAAAATGACACATAAATTTTCGTATGGAAGTGAGAAAAAGAGGATAAGGGTCTCTATGTTATTTCGTTATTCCTTAAGTCAGACTTGGGAGATGAGTAAATTAGCAGTATATACATCAGTATCTTTTGAATTTTCAAGACCTGAATACCTTGACTTACAGTGAGAGACCAAAGAAGACAACAATTGACAACTATGCACGTAAAAGTATGTTTTGAGCACAAACTCAAGAGGCAGAGCCCCAACATAGGATACACAAATGTGCTGACATTGACAAACTGTTTTCTATTTACCTTGAATCAGGGTCTTCCCTTGTCGTGAGTTTCATAGGCTTTGAAAGATCATATTTCACATGATGAGACAGGACCCAAGTTGTCGCCTACCAAGCTAGCCAGCATCTGCAACTCCTTCCTTAAAGAGACATCCTCTATCCACCTCACAGCAAGCACCACAAATTGAACCACCACACCAGTTTTGATCTTTGAAAGATCATCATTCAGAAAGAACGGTGTCTCTCCAGCAACATAGTGATACCCGGGCATCTTGCGTGTATGGAGAAATGCCACTTTGACAGGACCACAACTCATGAATGCCCCAACCCTGGAAATGTGGTAAACCACTCCTTGCAGGGTCTCTCCTGGGAAAGGCATGAAGGTCCGGCAGGTAAATGTTACAGGGAAGAGGACATAACCAGATCCCCCAATTGCCCGCCCTTTGCCGATGTATTTTAGGCCAGTTACAGTGAGAAAGTAGCCTTCATCTTTGCTGGCCTTCTCAACTGACAAGCTCCTCAGTAGCTGAGTAACGATGCACCTTTGAGAAACCAATTCATTTTGATCTAGGTTCTTCTCGAGCACAACAACTCGTCTCAGCAATTCCACTTCAGAATACATAATCCCTTGTCAACTGAAACACAGAGCATATCAATTAACTGATGCCCGTTTTAATTCTCATAATAGGTTTGAGAAAAGGTTATAACAACCAACTTGACAGAATCAAAAAGCCCTGACCCAGATACTAAGAGGGGAAAAAAAAAAAAAACCGACATCATGATCGGTATACCCAGCAAGCAATTCAATGTAAGACCAATTACCCAGGTAGTTATCTGCTTCCAAACTAGTACATGCTTCAGCTCCTCAAACCCAATTTCAAAATCTAAATCTAAGACCCCAGAGGGGTTCAGCAACGCAGGCCGAAGCAATTGCACCGAGATTGACGAGACAAAAATGAAACAGAAAAGGAAGGCGATTTATTTAATTCTTTCTATAAACTGGATTACAAGATGAAACAATCGAAGCTTCACCAGAGACTGATTGCAAAGCAGCGATAAAAGGAGGGAGAATATGATTGAAAGTCAACATCTCAGGGCAGAGAAAAGCTGCAAAGAGAACGAGGATTGGAGGGAGGAGGAACCGAGTAAGAAGAAGAGACGACGTGACCCTCTTTCCTTCGGAAGCGGGAGAAATTTGCAGAGCCCCGAGGATCCGACCTCCGGGGAAGCGGGGTGGGGAGGTCATCTCACCAAGGGACTGTTTGGTGGCGAGGACAACTCTAATCCTTCTCCCGGATTTCCGAAGACTCCACTGCTGTCCGGAATGCATGCAGGCCTCCGTCTGGATCAGATGTTCCTCCACTGACGGCCCGATGACAGTGAGATAGACTTATGGAATCGTGAGGTAATCCTCCTCCTTGAACTGGATAAAATTAGTTTAGTAAAATCTTAAAACACATTTTGTTAATTTATTTTATCTCATGCTGAAGTGAAGTGCGACCTAAGAACAGTTCGGACAATGAGAATATACTTACAATTCTTACACAGTATAAATGTAAAACAAGCAGAACATAAAAGTGGCCACCAGTGTATCCTGTACAGCTCTCTGGAAAAGTGTTAGCTTAGAGTGCCTTCTACCCAATTCGACGGAAAAAGACATTCGATGATCATCGTGGGAAGAGGGTAGGTAGAATCATTCGAACAGTTCGTTTCGGATGTCACGGGGCATCAAAACCCGAGCAGTTTCTTCTCATCCGCTTTCATTTTAAGTTCTTCTTCCGATGGGATCTTAACGCCGCATCGCGAGGCGGTGCACCACCATGCCATTAGCTCGTCCTGCAGGGTGTCACGATGCTATCTATATTGATCTGAATCAGAACAAAAAATGCACAGAAAGAAAGAAAGAAAGAAAGAATGGTGTGATATCCGAACTGCACGTATTTGATAGAAAGTGCAATAAGAGATTAGTCACCACTTCATTTTACGGTGAAATTGACTGGTTCGAGAAGAGGAAGATGAGAGACAAAATGTTCATAGAAAATGCATCCATGCAACCCTTTTTCTTTTTTCTTTTTTAATCGGACAAGCATGTCAGCTGTAGCCAGCTTGTGCCTGTGTACTTCTTCAGCCGACTCATGATCCCAAACATGTCTTTCAGTTCTATCCAACGTCAAGATCATGAGCACTTGATCATCCTATGGTTTTCCTATCTGGCTTAAGCATCCATATACTCAAACATGAGGAAATTCTAAAGGAAGAATTCTTCAGATACTCCCATCACTTGGTATAGAAAGTTTTCAGGAGAGTAACTTTACCTCGAGGAAATCATGATTAGATATGTACTTGTTCTCGACCAAGCAGGTGATTCCCCCAACATTCACCGAGATGGGGCATCTGGTGTTTTGTACCAAACTCTTATCTTGCATTCCTAGGTGTACAGAAGAAGCTTTAGGACCCAGACAGCCGAAATTTTTCCATGATCATTTTCCAATATGCTAAATGAAGATGAAACTTTGAAGCACAAAAAAGTCCCATAAAGAAGATTGCTCTTAATTACGATGACAATGTTCATACCAGTTATGCATGCGACATAGTACCCAGTTCCTCCAAGCCCCTCTTCCCACTTGCCAAGCCTCAAGCGCAAGAAGTACCCATCAAGATGAGATAGTGACATTTGAGAATTCATCCATCTGTTTTGAATAAATCAAGAAACTGATTCAGACAAGGGGATAAGGCCAACCATAATAACATAGACATTGCAATCATGTCCAAGTATCACTGCATTACCAAGAAAAAAAAGTATATTGTGTGCATCATGAACTGCAAACCACACATGAGGTGTATATTTTAACAGTGAAAAGAGCTTCAAATTCTGTAAGTAATGTTATATAGACATGGGCACAATGATTGATAACTTACAGCAGAACTAGTTATTGCGCAAGTATCTTAAGAGGAAACAGACATATAATACAGGTCGCCCATTTATTGGCCTATGTTGGAAAGTCAATGCAATCTCACTGCATTATTTATTGTCATTTCATCCAGCGGTCTTATGATTCCCTTGGCACTGAGATAAGCCAAACAACTTTAATCCTAACTATTAGCAGAAGCCTTGATACATGATGACTCATTATAGAGCAAGCAATTTTTCATAAAAACAGATGGTGGCACAGCCAATACTTTGACTGTGGTTCAACCAGTGAAGAATAATATGAAATCAAGCAAACAAGGGAGAAAACAAAAAAAATGACTAAAGGATACTTACCTGAGTATGTCAGTACGGGACAATCGAAGGGCATTTACAGCACCGAAGACTCCTTTTGGCATGTCAGATACCTGCCACATTTGAAAATTGCCTGATGATGTCATATTCACATTTGACTTCATCTGAACCTTATTTGAGCTTGATTCAATTCCATCTAAGGTCACAGCTTCTTTCAATCTAATGTTGCACTGCAAATTGTCCGTAAGGTTCTTATTCTGGGACATATTCGGACAAGCAACAGCCCAGTGATTGAGCTGGAAACACCGAATGCACAAACAAGGGGAACCCTCAGCATTATCATAAGATTTGATACTCCTTAAAAGATCTTCAAGTTCAGTTTCTGTGATCTCCGAGCAATTCTGCAACTGATGACCCTTTTGTCCACAGAAAATGCAGGATGTAGTAACCCTAGATGAATCATCCTTTAGATCTGAGGAAGACATGATGTTCTTTAGAGCATCCAATCTCCTTGCAAAAACTGATGCCATAGCCTCTGAGTTTTTAAGTCTTGGGGAAGCCAGGATTTTGTTCATTTTGTGCCTGAAAATTGAGTTCTCGATTTGTCCAAAAACAACTGAAGGTTCGGTACTGAACCCAAAGCTCTTCAGCTCTCTGTCAACAATGACATGGGAAGGTTCTTGATCAGCGCATTCCCTTGCCTCTAGAGCAGCTTGATCCAGAGAAAAATTGACTGAGTTCTGAGCACTTTCGCAAGCTTCTTTGGTGCTTGGATTACCAATTTCTTGCTTTATCAATGAGCAAGGACTACTGGCAGAAAAACGAGTTATCCACATGCTCCCAAGGGGATCACCTGTATATCCATGATCATTGTCTTTCTTCTCCTGCAATGGTGAAGAATGAGCAGTCTCCCCCTTTCCATCTTCAAAACCGTTGGAACTACTATTCCCGGAAGAGCAGGCCCTGACAATATCCTGAGAGGTGATGAAATTCCCGAATGAAACCTCATTCAACTTATCTTTTGATACTTTATCATCACTCTCTTTACCAAGACAGATCATCATGTTGGCATCAGTTGTGCCCATCTGCCTAGGCAGCTCGACATTTGCAGATCTCTCTCCCAACTGAATAAAATCTGTGGCCATTCCTTTCGCACTCCTGTTTGGACAATACATTGATTGAAAGATAGAGCTAAAACCCATACTCCTACTATCTAGTGGTCTGAAATCATTGTCTGTTGCAGCATCCAGATCCTCATGAGTGTGACTAGGTTTAGCGAGAGCAAGCCCGAGTGGACGTGCATCCCCTTGCTGATTCAGTGGTCTAGCAAACCCCTTCATCATGTTCCACATCCAATTCATAAATGAACTGTCATGCTTTGTCAATAAGCCTGAAATCAGGGGAATCTGTTCGATCTGCTTAGTTCTCTTACTCTCATGGCCGATAATCAATTCCTGCTCAAAGCTCAACCGCCTCTTTCCTGATGAGAAAATCCTGGCACTGTTACAGCTCTCAACACTCTCATAACTGTCATCTTCTTCCTCATCGTTTGAAACTCTTCTGCTTACATCACCCTCAGATAAAGCCTTCCCTTTGCCTTTGCTTTCATTTTTACATCCTCTGCTATTGCTGGGAGGAAAGTGAGAATTGGAAATAACATAGTCCATTGGAACTACATCAAAATCCAGCATAAGGTCTGCTCTGGTTGCAGGAGCAGATTCTGTTTTCAATGTAATCTCATTTCCTGCTCTGCAAATGTTTCTTGTGTTAGAAGATTGTAGATCATTCTCAGAGGTTGATTCCAGTTTCTCTACATGGGGAATGCCAGGGGGACTCATCTTTATCCTTCCTTTATCTTTATCATCACATGGAAATAGAAGAGGTGCATCAGAAACTCTAAATCTGTCCATTGGATGAACTTCAGAAGCTGGAACCATTTCTATCCCAAGTTTTCTATTGCTCAAGGGATTGAAAGGTACAAGTTGGGTCTTCGGAATATCAACTATTATTTCCTCTTCATAATCTGCACATATTTCAGGGCAATTATGTGCACTGCTTGAAAACCCATAAGCTTTTTTAGAAAAAAATGTTTAGAAATATTCTCAATTCCTAAATGAAAGGACTCAAGTGCAAGAAAACTGCAGTTTAGATGTATCATACTACACTGTATGGACAAATAAACAAACATAAGATCATTCTGACAGATATTAGCATATTACTGTAACCTATCTCATTGTTCGAGGAGAATCATAATTCAATGACTAACATTCCACAGAGATGTTTATAGTAAGTATAAGCATAAAAAGGCATGACATCAGAAATGTTTAGATTCCAAAGCATATACTACCCAGTGAAGCCATCATAGGCAATACGGAGACAATTAGATCATGTAAAATATGCTGACCACCATTCCACAATTACTGATATCCAAATCGTTGATTTAGAAACCTATGTGTCTTTTCTTGTTTCCAGTTTTTAGGTCTTGTAGAGTTGACAAAATGTAGAATAGACACAGACACTTCATTTAAAATCCCACTGGTTGCTCCTCAACCCAGGAACCCAGCCACATCTTGGAGATTCCACACTGCAACAGCCCCCAAATTCTTCCTCTCTTCCCATCTCTTAGTTCCCAGTCCCTAAAACTCTTATGTAAAAGCAGGAGCTTTCACTTTCATTTCTTGCATGTCCTCACTGTTCCCCAGCAACAAAGGTTTATAATTCCTTAGAAAACAAATGTGAAAGCAAGAAATACAGAAACTGCCCTCCGCAAGGTTCTAAAAACCCAATAAACTTTCCTGATTCCCACTTGTTCTTCTTATTATGAATAAAAAGAGAGAAGAAAAAAGACAAACACAAGTATGCCAGACTGCACAGTAAAGGCATATCAAATTATCAAGTATCCTGTGACATCTAAATCAGCACATACTTTTCCTTGATTTCTTCATTTTACCGGAACGGTTGAAAATTGATAATTAGCATTTTAGGACCAAATATATTGCCCATATAAATGAATTGCCATTACCTGTCTTTTGCTTTTCACTGGAACCATAGGTCGGAGTAAAATCAACCTTTGCCTCATCTGATTTCTTTGATTCCATCCAACTTACCTCAATCAACGAAATTCAATAAAGCATTTCGTTCTGCTGTATTACTCGTATCTGCACCCCCACAAAACAGCTGGTTTCCATTCCGAGAAACTGCAGTAAGCACCTCTGTATGGAGACTATACAAGTTCTGTCTATTGGTTGGCGGTGACAAATGTAATGTGCACGCTAGATCATGCATTTGCACCTGCACTTGGATCCATGATACCTCTCTCTGATTGTGTCAGCCAGAGAAATCGAGAGGTCCTATATCAGTCAAACATTCTATTTTGTCATTTTTCAAGTTCATCTTTTGCCCCAACGATACTTACAAGCCGGTCCTGCAAGGCCATGAACGGTCGTTATCCTCATTAGAGCTGAAGAAGTGCATCTTATGAAGCATGAAGGGAATACAATTTCAATCAATCCAGGCAAGCATAAAAAATTTCGGCATGATATCTTATAATCTGAGAGAAGCCCGAAGAGAAACCATTCACGATACAAATTTAGAGAGAAGACCCACGTACCTTTCATCCAACATTTCCTGAAACTCCAAACAATTCAATCCGAAAAGCACCTGAATTGCCCACAAGAAGGCAACAATCTCAAGAACCCAAAAGCTTCATAGAGAGTGAGAGGGAGAGGCAGCAAAGGTTTCAGCTCACAGACATGAGACCGCCTTAGACACAAGTCCAAGCACTATAAGAAAGATTTACCGGAAGAAGAGAAACAGCAGCAGAAGCTCTTCTCCATCCCCATCTCTCTTCCACAGACGGTTCTCTTTTCCTATAGATTCTGGGGTACGTGGCACAGGGTCTCCCACGTGGATGCCATCCAAAACAGTGATTCCTTTTGAGTGAATTCTCCACCTATTGTCTGGAAAGCGTCGATCAACTATGTACACTTACAATCAATAATATATATATATATATAAATTCCATAACTTATACTCTAGATCGTAAATTGAAGTCATCGAACCCATAAATTTTCCTTCTCTTTTGTTAGACTCTTTGTATGCCACGTGAGGCTGGTCGGTTGCTAACTCGGCATGCGTATACCAATCCCAAGTCCAAGCCACTTTTGGAAGTCCTGATCATTTTCTCTTACTAGCAACACCCGTGATGGAATAAATTCATCAAAATTACGAAATATGTGCTACCTTAGTCGATCCTACACCAACCATGGATATTCTTCCGAGCCCATGAATAACTCACAAGGGTTATGTGCTCAAAAAAGATATCAATCCCATGACCTCATGAACTACTTACAAGTTGTATTCTACATGAGCTACCGATGGGGCTAAATTCTTAACCATTGATGAAGAATGACAACAAAAAAGACAACACAAAATTTTGCACTGGAAGATAACAAGAGACAGCAGAGATATCGTTGGTAATTAATCCTGCAGAAAGGAAGTTTGGGAACAGTGCAGTTTACCACGATGATATCCGAGTCTAGAGGCATCGGTCGCATAAAATAAAATTTCGGTCAAGATTTCACCTTGTGTTAGACTAATTCGTCCTATCACCTGCGGCATTCAAACCAGATGAATGAACAGAGTATACATCAGATGTCAATTAACCCAAAATTATATAAATGGTCATGCCCTAATCCAGATGTTCAAATTAACCTATCCGAGATGTTCAATTAAACTAATTCAGTGCAGCTGCAATTTCTTTTCTGGGCAAGACGTACAGACCGTGATATAATACCATCACCTGCAGCAGATTAATGTCAAATTCAAATCAATTGAAATGGAATTCCTTCTGCTCAACCCTGTTCTTTAGCAGGATTAATGATAGAAGAAAAAAAAAAAGGTCGAAAGAAATGGTAACTCCCGCTACTAACTATACAAGGAACAGGCATGCGAAACTTGCTTCCTTTTGAATCTCACCATTTCTTCATCACTTGATTCCTCATCTCCGTCCGCCCGCTGATCGAGAGTGAACAGAGGAAGAAAAACAAACAAACGAAACAACTATACAAGGAACATACAGGGGAAATTTGTTTCATTTTTTGAATCTCAGGTTTTCTTCACTCGTTGATTCCTCATCTCTGTCCACCTACTGATCAAGAGGGAACAGAGGAGGAAAAAACAAACAAACTAATCAACTATACAAGGAACTAAACAGGGGACACTTGTTGCATTTTGAATCTCAGGTATTCTTCACTAGTTGATTCCTCCCCTCCATCCGCTTATTGATCGAGGGAGAACGGAGGAATAGAAATTACCGAATAAGAAAAGAAGATGGTACGGAAAGAATGGTCATCAGAAGAACGACTGTCTAGCCAACGCGCGGATCTTCTCGTGTGCCCCTTACTCCCCGTCTCACGATGCTTCTTCATGTTCTCCGAGCCATTGAATCTCTCTTTCCCCGCTGGTTTCGAAACGATTTTCAGTGACCGAACACAGAGAGAGAGCGAGAGAGTGATCAAAATTTTTTCTCTTCATTGTTTGTCGTTGATCGATGCTCGTCACATTCCAGAAGCTCCTCGAGCGCTCACGGATTTACTGAAAATGCCGAGCTTTCTGGTGGAATCTACGAGGCCTGACTCGTCGTCGTACTCGGCTGGTGTAACTACGAGGCTGAAGTGCAGTGCAGTGCAGCGCAGATCGATCCATCCTTTTCAAGCCATCTGAAGAGCTCTCATAGGGACAGAGAGAGAGAGAGAGAGACCACATGCGAAGTGAAGACTGTACAGATCGTTTGTTTTGAGTAAAACACTCTCTTATATTTTAAAAAATTGTTCCAATTAATATTTTTATATTTTAACTTTTAAATTAGAAATAATGATTTACAAACCTCATATTATCATAAATATTATGCGGAAATAATGGCTCCGGCTTACTGGCCACTTTGTACTATTTTTAAAATTAGTTAAATATAATATTATAATAATTTATTAATTTATTAAATAATATATTATATAATTAAAAAAAATTTCTTAAAAAATGTATAACTTATATCAAATTCTTATATTTTACCAGTTTATTGTATTGAAGCATCTCTAAATTTCTTCGTAAAAAGTATTTTTCATCCCAAATAATATGTCGAGAATTCGAAATTTTAAAATAGATAAAATGAGGATATTCGAATAAATTTTTAAAATTTTACAAATTTAATATTTAGTGACAAGTACTATAGTTGAAAATGTTCCGACGGACAGAGAAAAAAGAGCAGCACAAGTTTTCGTCGGAAAATATTCGGAAACGGAGCCGGAGTGGGACTTGTCCCTCTTTTGTTTCCCTTTCTTCCTCCGGCTCTCCCTGGCCCCTCTCGTTTGCCGTCGACGTCCGGTCTCTGCAAATTCCATCGACCTCTTGTCTCTGCAAACTGCAAGTTCGGTTCCGGCAGGTGCTCGGTCGCTGTGGTCGGAATTTGATAGAGGTGACAAATTTCTTTCCTTTTTTTCTGGTCTTATAGATTAGATTACAGATTTTTCTGCCCTACTAATCACTGAACTGGTGGATTCATTTCCAATTACGTTGATTCTCTGATTCTGATGGTCCCAATACATGCAGGTTTGGCTGCCCGCTCTACCCCCTCCGTTTCCATTCTTTGCCTCTGCCGTAGTCCTGCTTCTGCTGTAATATTGAGGAGCTGCTCTTCGCAAATTTGCATGGATTGTCAGATTTAATTTGCTGGGTTTTCTGATTTTAGCTTTGTTCCTGTGAAATAAGAAACTCTATCTACCTTAACTCAAGCTGTACTATAAATTTGTGCCAAATTCTCTATTAAGTTGTATATAAATTTGCAATTTTTCAGATGAATATATTCTCCTTGTAATTGAAGCTTTGATTTATATGTAATTTCTAAATCGATATGTTTTGCTTTTCTGACGTTGAATTTCTGATAATGTACATATATATTCTAACATAGACATGGTAGACGATGTTCCGATACCATTATCGGTGGTCGGACTGATGGTGCCACAAGAGGACAGTCACAAGGTCTTCCTGCAGCGAGAGGGTAAAGATGGGTAAGTTGCGTTGCACTGTTATTATTTTGAGAGTTGAAGTGTGTTATACATGTTGGTTTTTATACTGACATTATGCAATTATGATGATCTTCAACCGTTTGACGCAGGTTCAAGCCATCCAAGGAAGGTAGTGAGAGAATCCCGGAAATCATCAGGAAGAAGACGGTAAGATTTGCCAAAAGCTGGAAGCACATATCGGAGTCGGAACGACGCGATTGGTTCGAAGAATGGAAGTAATAAGTAACAAGTTCCAATGATAGTCCTGGTTATACACTGTGATGTTCGTAGTTTATTAAGGGGTTGTAATTTTATCAGTTTTTTGTTACCGGGGATCCGAGGGACGAACGATTTATGTGGAGGGTATTCAATAAGAAGGGGAGCCGCCGACTGAGTGAGATGTACAGGACTGCACGGATTCTCAGGAAGAAGCTTGACTGGATGGACGAGCAATTTTGGATGGAACAACTGAATGGTCACTGGGAGTCGGAAGGGTTCAAGAAGAGATCTGCAGCGAACAAGAAAAATCGGGCTATTGAGAGGAGAGATCCCATCTACCGGGGCGGCTGCATATCTTTGGGTACTCATGCACTGAAACTGGCAAGTCGAGTCGGCAATGATATTTGGTGCTGGTTAATCGAGATGTTTGTCCTGTAATTTTTCATGATCGGTGCTATCTTGCGCTATATTCACTGCATGTAGGCTAAGAAGTTAAAGAGGCAGCCTACGCAGAAGGAGATCATCGAGCATTGCTATTTGAAAGAGTGAGGGCAAGTACAGACGGTAAAGATGACCCGTCGATGAACACTCTCGTAAGTCTAGATTTATTTTAAAATTTTAAATGTTTGCTTATAGCTTATGGTCAGCTGTGATGTATTGTTTGTGAGATGGATGATGTTATATTACTTGTAGGCGGAGGAGCATGAAGAGCTAGCTGCTCAGCCCGGATACCCTGTCTCCTGGGGAGGATGGTCCTACTCCGGCAGCTCTGGCCAATTTACAGGAGATGGATGCCGGAACCAATGCTGGGGATCAGGTACAGGTGATGAGCAATCAATTGTCATTGGGGAGCGTGGCTGGGCCCTCCCTAGCGACAGGGCCATCGACCTCACTGGGGCAACAGCTTTTGGATTTGATAAGGCATATTGCAAAGCTGGAAGCGATTCTTAAGGGACAAGTTGAACTTATCCGAAAAGCGCAGGAGAAGGGGCACTCAGAGATGGTACAGTTGATGCAGGAGCTGGTACAGGGAGTCCGGAAACCCAAGTATCGGTCATGATCTCAGCAGCTGTAGGACAATGTACGTACAAGGACAACCAGGAGACCATATTCGACTATTGGGTGGCAACTCCTAGGTTTTTGGATTCCATCTATCTTCTCTTCTTGAGTTCTGTTTTTGGATGTGTGTGCCTGGAAGCATTTGCTAGGAGCCTCCTTTTCTATGGACATGGGGCAAAGGGCTGTTCTGCCCTTTTTCTGGAAGTGTAACTCAGACATGAATGACCATACTTATGGGGAAGAAAATTAGAACATGAAAGAGAGAACTCTCGAATAAACTAGATAGGGACATGCATGAAAGAGCACGTAATGTATGCACGCATTAGATGAACAGTTTGCCGAGCCAACTAGAATGTCTTGGTCAAAATACCCAATCAGACAATCTGGAACCGATCAAAATAGGGAAGGGAGCACACAGTAAGCATGGTTGTCAGTTTTCTAGTATTGACATTCAAGAGCAAAAACATCAGGATCCTCGAGCAATTCCGAGGGCAACGAGGTATCAGATCACACTGGAGCTGCACCGACACAATCATAGCAGAATAGTGGGGTGACGGTTCCTCTAACGTCGCCAGAGAGCATGAGCTGAGCTTTTCAAGTTGAGGAAAATGCTCAACTTAAGTCTGAGTCATAACAGATTCAGTTTTCATTCAAAAGCATCTAATAGGCTTAGTATCTCTTGGTCTCAAGACCACAATGCCTTCAATGGAGGAAAACATAGGCGGATCTAATATGCAGTCAAAACAGAGAAAAACTCACCACAAAACAACAGTAATAGAAGCATATTACTTATGGGGCTTTAATGTACTTGCAGGAGCCTTTCTGCAGGAACCTATTTCACGAAACGCAATAAAAATGCTGTAACTTTAGGGGCCAGGAGAAAAAGAAAAGGAAACAAACAAAGCAGAAACAGCAACAGCATCAACAGAACAACAATCTTTACAGCAAAATGGTTTAAACCTGTGAAAAAGTATTACAGGTGCCTCCCTATCGCACTAGACCCCTAAAAAGATTCAACATATCCCCATACTCCCACCTCAAAAGACAGTCATTACAACAGAATGGTGCCATGCCACACCCATGGCAGGGGCAAACCTTCCATCTCATCCGCCTGACTCCTCAATGACTGCTTGGAGGACGGAAAACATTGTACCCATTCACAGCACATGCTAAATTTGAGTACTCAGATGAATAGTAAGGGTATCCCTCCCTCTCAGGACTCTTCATTCCCAGCATTGACAGGTGTGAACCAGGAATATTCCACTGGTTTGGGATCATACCATCTATCTGATTATTCACATAGGGTAGGGGACTGACCTGAGGAACGCTGTACTCCCGAAAAGAATCAAACCCACCTGAAAATGAGATGTAGCCCCGCCGGGAACCATTTTCCTGGTAGCTTCTCATTCGCTCAAATCTGCAAGAGGCACCAGATGCCGATGCTTCCATGGCACCCAAGACACCTGGCTCACCTGGAAAAGAGAACTGCCGGCTCAGAGAATGCGGAAGGACAGAGCTCATCCTAGCAAACTTGCCTATCCCATGCTCCTCATTGAGAAGGTCATTGATGATATCAAGATGGGGGAAATCATCAGATGTAAAACCAGGAGCTAGGCAACCTGAAGGGCCTGCCTGGAGGTCTACAAACTGTTCCCGGGTCTCAATGGGTGTATTGGACCTGTAATACTTGAGGTTCTGGACGTCATTACTAGGATTACTATTCTCCACCCACTGCATAGGCAGACCATTGGGTAATGATTCCCGATCCATTGCACCAAAAGGGAAGTCGATCCTTTCATTTGGATGCAAAAACATGGGATTAGATGAGACTAAAGCTCCTGAAGATTTCGCTCCTGAGCTCTGGGAACTAGGATGGGAATGAGCAGATCTTGATGGAAAAGAGTTACCAATTATGGCATTTCTATAAGATTGAGGAACATAATTGGGGGCAGCAGATGTTGGATCTGGGCCCAAACGACCAACTGCACTCATGGACCGGGCAAGAGGAGGAGTTGACTGGACCACAGGGAATGGAGGAGGGAGTGGCCTGACATCAGGCACTAGAGGAGCACTAGAAGGCCTAGGCATCATGGGCACTTGAGAAGAAGTGGGCTTCTCATGGGGTTTAGGACTTGTTGCTCTTCCAGCCTCGGGTTTCAAACTCGCTACTACTTGAGATGAATCCGTTGTGTTGTCAATCTGTTGCAGGATGCTAGTGGATGATCTTATGCAGGCAATGTCAGGGGTAGTACTTTCTTGGTCCAACTTCAGTTGGATCCCAGAGGTTGAATTCTCAAATGACCCACTTGAGGAGGTTTGTCCAGCAGCTGCTTTTTCTTTGGATACTTCATCAATTTGGTTCTTGGAGCTTGGTCTCTTCTGTGAAGACGCTTCATCCTACCCAGTTGAAAGGAGAAATTGATATATCTCAGATGTTATCCCATGGAAGGAAAGCTTCAGAATGAAAGAAACCAATAGAAACGAAGACAGTGTAGTAAATAGATTTGCAATCTAAAGAGTAGGATCATAGACTTATACGTTAGCATCTATACATGCACATGCAGTTTCTTACTATTGGAGTATGAAAGCTCATTGTGAGACTGCAGTCATGTAGAACAGTGCTTTTAATAACACACTGGGAAATCTATTTTGCTGTTGACATCAATAAGAATTATTGGAAACTAAAATTGCCAAAAAACTTGGAAACTAAAACTGAGGTTTAATTAACTTCAGTTGTATGATTTGGCAGGACATAACAAAAGACCAAAGTGTAACTTCTACAAATTAAAAGATTACTTAAATTATCTTCATTAACTTTAATTTCCATTAAAAAGGGAGTAAGAGATAGAAATTGCTACAAGTCTTGCCACCAGTTTACAGTGGAACCTTCAACAGCAGTGATAACCAATGGAGCCTCTGAAAATGCAAGGAATATCAATGAAGGAAAAGTGGTAATTTGACTATCCTAAGCTATTTCATGAATATCATAAATTTGGATCATAATCTGGAACATGCCTGAATAGGCCTGAATCAAATTAATAAACCCCAAGTCCATCTGGGATGACCCAAAACAGGTTGCAAATCTTTTCAACCAGAGCTAGAATAAATGAATGGTCAACTTCCAATTCTCCTCTCAACCATAAAAATAATCTGTCGAAATTCCTAAACGGGAATCCAATATGGAACAATATTAGCTGAAATGGGCAAACAAAGTAGAGAGAATATATTCAGGGGAAATATAATTGGGGAACCAACCCTCATATCACGATTTTTGAGTTGGCTTACATGATGCTGCAAAGTAGGTGCAAATGCCTCGAGCTCAACATCAGTTGCAATACTGGTCAGAGAAGCACTGTAATGCTCTGCTACCTCTGCTACTGCAGATCCAGAAGGACTACTATCCCCTTGGTGGTCCCGACTACACATCTCACTTGTTGCCTTGGATCTTTGAGTCCTTCCCCTGATAAAAGACATCATAACCAAGAATTTTAACAGCAAAGGAAAATAGAAGGCATAATTCACCAAATATGCCCATCATATAAGACCTGGGACGTTTTAAATTTACCCCCTAACTTGACCATCCACCACCCACACAAGCAACAGAGACAAACTCAAACATAAGTTACAAAAGCTCTGATTATCTAGTTATGCATTTCCTAGAGGTATTTACTATCTACCACTCAGTGACCACACTGCTAAAGTTCTAGCAACATTGAACTCCTTCATGTCACACCAATATGATGCTCATTATTGCCAGAGATATCCTCATGGAGGACCTCCCAGGATCCTGCACACCAAGCCAACATTGATGCTGTTCCTGCCACTTTGATGTGCCATGCAAATAGTTCACTTGGATTGGTAAGGGTATCAGTCTTTCTCTAAACGCATAAGATCTGTGGTGCTTTTTGCAATTTACTACACAATAGCATTTTATCTCCAGCAAAATTTCAAAAATGGAGAAGCATTTGCACTCACAAACAGCTTAAGATAATAAATTTTCCAAAAGTTCATGGACAGGATGTCCCCAGTCCATATGATGGGGCAGGTGGGTAATTACACCAAGATAGAAGTATTTGCTGGTTTATTTACCTGCTTGGTGATTTCTGGTTTTTACATTTTGGAAATGAGTTCCCAATTGTCACCACCGAGGGGACAGAATCACTAGAACATGTCGAGGAACTATCATCAATGGCAGATAGGCTTCTCTTATCATTCACTATTCCATTCTGAGCAGGAGATAGGCTACAAGCTCCACTGCTAGTAGCTTCTGTAGGAGGGTGGACTTCTGAATTGTCAGTGTCCCAATTGATGGGACTTGCATCTCTCTCTTCTGAATCAAGCTGAAGTGATTCACCTACACAATCAACCAAATAAGAAACATTCGAGATATCTCCGAGGAGCACAGTCTTTTCTTCCTCAAGCTGAACTAGCTCAAATGGCAAGTCTTCCTTCACATCTTGGTGAGGGTTTTCTTGTTCTTGAGTATTGTCTTGAGCTGGCATGATAGGTTGATCCTCTCTCTCTGGTTGATCCATTCTATCTCTGTCCTTCACTTTGCGATTATTCCTCTTTTGCTTAGACTGGAGGAATAAGAAATGAAAATTCGTGTAAGGATAAGGACTGAAAAGCAAAATTACCACATTAAAAGATTGTATCTGTCCTCCAGTTTGAAGGATAAAAAAATCTTCTAGGTAAGCAACTAGTATACTTCAAAACAAAAAAAAAAACATTTGCTGACTCAAAACAGTGATCATAAAATATTGTGTCCTCATCATGAAAGGAAAAGAATAAAAGCAGCATGCTACATGAATTCATATATCAACTTATTACACGGCACTATTGCAGCAAGTCAAAACTAATTACAAAAATTAATATCATAAATCTCATCATAATTAACAGTTAATCAAACGGCGGCAATAAAATCTCCATTCTCCAATTTCCTGATGAAAGCTTTTGGATTCATTATCATGTATCTGCAAATTGACATATATACCTGTAGATTTTGATTCAAGTTCCCAAAGTCAGTCAAAACCAATGTGAAGATAACAGCTGAGATCACCAATGTGCCCAAATAGATGCAAGTGACTTCAAAAGTTTAAAGGATGAAGAAATCAAACCGGTTTCTTTTTTGATTTCTTCTCCTTTGTATGAGCTCCACGTTTAGCCCTCTGTTCGATTTCTGCATGCCAGGCAGCCTCTTCTTCACGAATAAGCTCTTCCTGCCGCTTCAATGCAACAGCTTCTTGGTAAGCAATTTCTATTTTATTGCTGCATTGAAGGAAATAGTCAGGAGTTATGAGCAAAGGATTAAAATACAAACAAGGATCTACTGAAGTTTCAGATCGAAGTTCAAACCAAAAAGGAGGTCTTAACTCCATATTGAGAAGCTAGTTCTCAAATAGTCACTTCTATTCCGAATTAAGAGTTTCCAAAGGGTTAGTTTTGCTTCCTATTTACTTTCTTTCACAACAACACCACCCCACCAGCCTCTCCCCTCCCACACCATCCACGCAAACCCCAACACCCCCCCCCCCCACAACAACCAAACAACCCAACCAAAAAAAACCCCCCAAAATGTATATTCTTGCTCCCTTTATAATTTTAGTACATAGTTATCCATTCTGCACCTGTCTAACATATTGTCTACTCTGTTCATGCTACCAAACCTGTCCTGAACATGTCAATCACCAAACAAACAGATCCAAAATCCTCATATGCCCCTTTCAAAAACAGCAACATACAAGAAGATGTGATTAATCACTCGAATAGCCTTTCTTTTCTGAAAATTTGGAACTGAGCCTTGATATTATATATGATGTGAAGTCGCATGAGACTACAAAATCGATGATAAAACCCATCTCTATAGGATTAAACAAGCAAATGGTTATGGCATGCAAATATTTCCTTCAAAAGAAAACAAATCAAAAGTAATAACCTGAAAATATGAGCAAGGACAAAAATCTCTACTGTCCTCCGACCCAATTCCGTCAGATGTCTTTCATCATGCTCAAATGAATCCTTGTTGAAATCATTGCTGCCATTTCCATCCTATATTTTTGCCATACAGCCATAAGAGGTTCAGACTGTAGACATGATATGACCAGCTAAACAAACAAAACTAATCACTTCTGATACATAATCGATGCAGAAACAAACTTGTAAAGAAGCTAATATCAAGGAATCTTAGAATCAAGTAGAATCCAATCTAAACAATCAAACCAATTTTGACTGGTATCTAATTGAACCCTCACATAAAACAATATATCTGACATGCAGCAGGTTCTAAAACTAATGCATATACCATATAGCCATCCAAACTACCTGTCCAAGATAAAAGGATGAAACAAGGATTAATCACATGCTCCATTCCTAATCAACTAGTTAATGTTCTAATAATAAAGCTGAGAATTTTGCAGTCAGTCAAACTGACATAAGCCAATTTGCTGAAACCTGATAGATTATGAGCATGTTCCACATGGCAGGAGCTTATAGCTGTTACTACATGTCCAATAGAAAATGCTTTTTTATGCTAAAGTTAGTATACTTGCCACATAAATAAACAAGATGTATAATTTTAATATTAGTCAATAGTTCAAGAAATTGTTGGGGCCACAACATCATGCGGCTTCTTTCCTGGTGTATAAGAAAATGAATATATTCATATTCCTTTGTTTTTATGAATTATGAGAATGCTTCCTATACATCGTATTCTGAACCTGCTTCCCCTTCCTCTCCGGTTTCTTTTCCTTTTTTCCATATTTTCATGCTTCATCCTCTCCAATTCTACCCAAGATGATACCTCATCTCTCTTTGCAGCCATACTCTTCCCCAATTAAAGGAAACAGAGGTCCAAGAAACAACAGAGGGAAAAAAAAGGCAACCATCCTCTTTCTCTTCACCACAATCCCCATTTCATCGCATCAAGAACCCAGCACACTCCTCTTTTAACAGTAATTTTCTGTTTGCGATCCTCCAGATTCTCCTCTCTTCTACACACAAGCACATATCAATAGTTCATTGCAAAACCATAACCTCTTTATTATATGCTGGAATTCATGATCTTGGGTTGGAATATGAAAAATCATATGGAACCCAGAAAAAAAAATCTACAGAGTACAGAAAGAGTTAACTTGTGTAGAAACAGGAAATTCATTGAAGGAAGCTGGTGTCCTCCATCTTCATGGCGTTCAGTTGATTGAACTGCCCATTCAACTTTGTGCCACCAAACATATGTCCTAGACAAGGAGCCCCAGCAATATTTTGGTGCCAAAGTAAACCCAAACATGCTCTTAAGTACTTCCTAAAAGGCTAGACTGAGCATTAAAGAGAGAATGGTGGAAGAGAGAGCATGAAAACACATATAAAGCACTGGTTCAGTCAGATCTTACTTAATCTTTTGAGTTACTCCTTCACCATAATGAATTAAGTGGTCATTTTCTTATTTGTCACCCAATCATCTAACAAAATATACTCTACATTGTTCTGTCTCTCTTGCATGATTATCTTTTAAGAGCTTACTCCGAGAAATTTACAAAATAGACATCAACTATCATAAAGCATATGAAATTGGAATTTCTTCCATTCAACATTTCAGGTTAACATGTCATCTTGAGAACTTCATTTAGCAAAATATCTACAACAACGACTATAGCTTACCTTGGTCCTATTCTGAGGTCCTTTTTCATCTTTTGGAGGCAGCGGTTCTATTGCAGCCCTTTCCAGTAGCGGTAGCACATCATCCACCAAAATAAAAGTATCTTGCTCAATACAAACAATTGGAGCTGGCATGTCATCTGTGTCCAACTTTTTCACTATCCCCTTATTGCATTTGCTTTGACTTTCAAGAGCCTTTAATCCACTATACAAGGAGTCCATAACCAAAGTAGAGGTAACTTCCTTTTCTATGAAAAAGTGCTTTACAACTATTTTGAGAATCACATCTGTGTTTTCCCTGGACATATTTCTCCTGGAATCAGGGTCAATATCCATCCAAAAGGCACAGAAGCTGCAAAATCACAAATACTTTATCACAAACAACACAAATTCCCTAGAAAGAGATTGAAACAAACATACGAGCTTCCTCTTTTTCCAGGCCAACAAATCAGCTCTGATGACTCACCCTCAAGAGGAAGAAGAGATACGTTTAACATGTAAATAAATTTTTAAAAGGATGTGAGATGAATAAGACTTCAGTTTTTCAAATGCAAAAATATTTTTAACAAGACTATGACAAAAACAAAAAGATTTATTTCATATGTAAAAAGGGAATCATCATTACATGTTGAACCTAATATACTTGGGCAAGCTAAGATCAAATTCCAGGAAAATAATAAGTACCTTGTCCACCTATCTCTGTCCTCAATTAACTTCCCTAGTTTTCCTCTTCTCTCTTCCACATAGCGTCTGCAAATCTGTTCTACATTTGTCAGATATACCCTAACAAGTTCTCTCCTATACTGAGAATCGAGGCAACGGAAAGGCCTATCTGCTTTCTCCCTAAAAATCAAAATAAGGCAATTAGGGTTCATCTAAATGGCAAGAGCATTAGCAAATATCCATGAAAGAAGACAATCGACTAACTGAGGTGCAACATTCTGAAATTAGAGTTGTGATGTGTTACAGGTATCACAGTGCACCATATAACAACACCCACAAAAACAGTAAAAAATTTCTTAGGATCGTGACAGGAAAAAGGCATCAAATGTCAGATATCTTCACCAAATAAAAGTCTAGAACAAGCAGTAGCACATAAAAATAGGAAGCAGAATTGATTCGGTTATATGCTGGTAAAAGTCCAATGAAAAGGCTAGAATGATGAAGAATAGTCCCTTGCATAATAGCAGTACAGAATCTGCAGATCCATGAAGATGGGGACAGTTCCATGTGGAAAGATCGATGATAAATGACATACATGTGAGTAATACATTCAAGAAAATCTCTTATTGAACAGACATGTAGACAGGAGAGATACAATGGTTTCACTTGAAGAAAAAGAGAGGAAAAAACCTGAAAAGGGAGAATGAGAACAACTATTCTAATATCTTTAGATAGCCAGCATAATTCCCTTCCTCATGGCTGATAAAACAAAGAGCCGTGCACATCTATAGCTCCGACTAAACAAATAAGGTAGATGCATATTGGATCTAAGAAATACATGAAATGGGAATGCAGCAGCAAAATTCGTTGTACTTGTAGTTTTTTACATAGTATGCCAGATTTCATTTCTTAGAGGAAGCATGGAATATCAAATTGCAAGTACTAAACTTTCTCAATTTAAATGGAATAAAGATGCATTTATGCTGCAGCACCAAACCTCAATTTTCACCCTGCACAAGTCAAATTACTCATTAAATTATTATGACATACAAACTTGAGATAAAAGCAACTGTGTTAACTTGCATATTATACTCCTACCAGAGCGTTGTTAAGATTAATTGTTTTCATAAGACCTATTCTATTTGGAATGATCAAATCGAATAAAGACTTCAAAGTACTATTCAGCATCCACCAAGGCTTTCTTTTCTGACAGCAATCGAGTATTGAATAAGAAATAAGAAAATTGAAACTGACATAGATTTCAGTCATTTGACATAAGAAAAAAAAAATTACTGCAATTACGTGCCAACATCACAGCAGAACATGAATACCTCCAATGTTTTCTAAAATATTTAGCATTAGGTATCAGATTCTAACCAATAATCAAACATGAGACAGAGAAAGATCTTACAAAAATGAAGAAGCCTGCCAGGAAGGGAAACTATTTTGAAACGATAAAGGATGTAGGAAGAGATAATATAGATTATTCAGATCAAAGATACCTTACAACTTGAACTTGAGCCTTTATAATTAGAGTGTCTTCGATGACAAATCCATCTAACAGTTTATTCAGTTCCATAAATTTTTTCCAACCCCAATCATGCTCTTTCTTACAAAATCGGTGTAGAGTATCTGCAAAAAAATTGCAAGCCAATCAGCTGCAAACCTAGTCAAGCACTATACATTCAAATGACCAGAATTACAACAATTATTGTATATTAACCTGAATATTTTGATTTCTTCGGATCTTTATTCACCACAGCTATTGTAAACTGCGCAAAGTGACTCCACCCTTTGGAAAGCAAGATAAATATTAGGGTAGACATAGCCCACAAGTTTGAACCAGAGAGAGAGAGAGAGAGAATCATACCAGGAAGGAGCTTGTCATGATTGGCAACACAAAGAAACAAAGACAGGTGATTGCAGACATCACAGCCTTGGGGATAAATTAAAATATACCTGCACCGAAAAAGAAAGCGCTAAAGCTAATCTTATAAAAAATCTTAGTACCAACTTAACATCAAAATGATGGATCATAGGTAGCAAATGCAAAATATAGAAAAATGAAGATCTAGGCCAATATTACAATAATGAAAAGAAACCTGGCAAACCAAATAAATCTCCATAGATTCTTCTTACAATGATTCAAATAAAATACTTCATAGGTAACAAAAAACTTGCAGATTAAAGGATGTCAACAAGATGATGCACAAGTATAATAAATACCAGCACCAAATAATACAAGCCTCAGACATAGCAGACAACGAAGAAAAAGCACCTCATGTTAATGATAGAAATGGACGGATTAATTCATCAACTCAATGACACAAGAGTAGATAATACATTTATGATACTGCATTGGAAACAAACATACAAATTATCTTTTCAAAAGGAGAAAATGTGCTCATTATCTTTTCAAAGAAAAGAAGTTACGCATCATGAAAAACCAAAAACACAACTGGTGATAAGTCATAACAAAAACCATAAACTGTCACAAGAGCTAATTAGCACCAAATAAGATGGTCATAAAGCCATATAAAGAAAAATACATGAGAGAAGCTCAGCCAACATTTCAGATGAGTTAATCTCAACTCTCAAGAGTCATGACAGAAAGAAAGAACCCGAAGATCCATACCATTGGTATCCACCGACCTCAAAGACTTCACCACGGTGCTCCCTTTTGGTGATTTGTGAAAAATTCTTTATCTTCCATGTATGTTTTCTGTAGAGTTCAGACGGCTTTGGCCCTAAATGAAATCAATTATTTTCAAATCAACAATGATCTATACATGAGCAAAGATAATCTGAAACTGAAAGTTCTACAGGGGAAAGGTCTGCAACACGGCAAGCACTATATGAAAGCAAGAGATAGTATGCACATGCAACAAGCTCTGAAATCAACAGTGATTTGTTTGATAAATGGACAGGGAAATTGCATGGATGAGACCGGCCAAACCTATAGTAAAGACTATTCCTTTCCACTGGCCCACTAATTTAGCCCATTGCAAAACCAGAAAATGTACAATTGGCTAGAGCACTACTAAATCTTCTGTGAGATCCTGCCTAAGCATATCAGTTTATTAATTCTTTGCTTGAGAAAGAACAGCAGAAGCCTTTGCACCAAAAAGAGAATTGGGGTGATAAATGGTACAATAAGACAGGAAGCATTAACCACCATCTTCATCATTATCAGAGTCCCAGTAAGGAGCTGTAGTCAACTGCATCCCATTTTCCACTTGCTCGGACGACCTCCACTCTGCAAGGGCTTCCCCACCATGAGAGCTCTGCATGCTCGAATTCCCTTCATATAATCTTCCCACTCCTGAATCCTCTAAGTTGACCCCTGCCATTGGATCCTCCTCACTCCTGCAGAAACCTTCTGGCCCCTGCAGCATGGATTCAATAGCTTAGCCAGATTAGAAACAAAAATAAAGACAAGCAAAACTTCATTTCAGACATAGAGTAGAAACAGTAAAATTATTTTTAAAAAAGCCTGAATAATAGACATTGAATCATCTCCCATCTCTTCACAATATAAAACAATCTCTGTACGCATGAAGTTTGCAGCGCTGCTGCAAAATCTAATGCTCTGCTTAACCCTCCTATAGACATGCTAAAAGCCTCTCTCAATTCACCGTTAATGCAAATAAAAATTTGGAAGACCACGAAATCATCATTAGATTCACCATTTCCAGCTGATCCCATATTACTACACTTCCAGAAGACCGTAATTTTCAGTCTTCAGCTACTCGAATAAAAACAAAAACATGTTCAAAGAACTTCGGAGCACATATCCATTCATTCTATGAATCCCAATTACTTGTTAAATCTCTAGGAATCCACAGAATTCATCAACCCAGAGAAAACCCGAAATCATCAATTCGGCAAAAGGACATAGACCAATCCATAAACCCCTATGATCAAACCCCCTCACCCTACCCACGAAGGCGAGGAACCGCAGAAACAAAGGGCCTATGCATTAGAAACAACCAGATGGCCCCAATTGCATGCCGTTGAAAAACCAAAAAGGACTCCCCCACAGCACACAACAGATTAATTGGATTAAACAACCTAAACATCGCTGAGCCAAATCGGAATCGAGGCAATCAGCCCAATGAAAAAGGAAAAGGAAAAAAGGGGTAATCTTGCGTGAAAAAAACAAACGTGCAAAACGCAGGAGCCGGCGGCGGCCACGATCGGATGGGGCAAATGACCAACCTCTGGCCAGGAGTGGAGTTCTATCTAGGTCGAGAGGCGAGTGATTGCGGAACCTCGCCCAGGGTTTATTAGAGATAGATAGCAAAGGGAGGGAGAAATAGAGGCTGTGAGGAGCAGCAACGAGGAGGCAGGGAGAGAACAAAGAGCAGGAACGGAACCCAGAACGATAAAATTGGTTTTAAACTTTTTTCTTAAAATTTTTTTTTCTCCCCGTAAAAAATTAAGAAGAAGGGAGTCCAACGACTAACCAGGGAAAAAAAAAGCACGCAAAATTAAATAAATTTATCTAATATTTTATAATTTTTAGATTAAAAGATTGCAATTGTCTCTTCCCATCCCCTTCTCCCATACTTGCGTGAAATTCTACCGACCATTGATCATGTGCTATTCGTTGTACTTGAATTCCTCCTTATAATTTACTCCACCAATTGGTCCCAAAATTTTTTTAAGAGTATGATTCCAGCTGAAATTTGAGTAGATTAATTTTTTTTTAAAAAGGACAAAAGTAAGTAAAACTTATTTCCCATAAATATCAAGAAGAGTGATCGTCTGCCCCTCGGACACTCCTCTAAATCCGATCCCTCGTAGACTTAGTAGACTTTTACTATTGTATGTTTAGATTAAGGGGTTTGGAAAGATAAGGGGATGGATTATTCCTCCTAACCTTTTTATTCTCCTCTTTATTTTTTTTATCCATCCACTTTTGTGAGAACACGAAATGATAATAGCGAATTTTTTATTTAAAATGTATAAGAAATTATAAATGATAAAATAGTTTATTTACGCTCTTTAAACCTCTCATCTATAATACTGTCCAAACAAGAAATATAAAAATGTATTTTATCTCTTCATAAGCCTATAATGAGCAAAGCCCATATAACATAAACAGCAAAAGGATTCTCGGGCGGTGGAATGGAGCCCAGTGTGGCCCATTTGCCATATGGGCTCATTTTTCATTCGATGTATGAGCCTGTTCATATGGGCCTTAACGTCAATCTGGGCCTACTCAATCTATGGGCTGGGCTCCAAGATCTAACTAAATATATGAAAAGATGATACCAGGAAAAGTAACCTTTTCCGGGGGGGAAAAATAAATAAAAACAAACGTGCAAAATCCAGTTCATAACATGTTCTTAAACTGCGCATCTGTATTGATGATTAAATGGAATGAGAAGAAATACACGTTAAATTAGACAAATTATCATCGGACCGCTGCAAATTAGTGGTTATCTAGTAAAGGTTATTGAAATTTCAAATCAATTAGCAAAGTTTTTTTTGTGTCAAACACAAAATTTAATTAAATGATGACGAATATAAAAAATCACACGGCCATCCGACATATGATGAGACATTAGCTTGCAATTAAATTCCTATGACTGATTTGGATGTCTATTACACCCACGTATCGGGAGAGTTTTCACTTTCTTGATGAATCGGTGAGCAAAAATGAAACCCAGAACCGGTCGATTGAACTTTCCTTTACGCATGTAGGTGAGAGGATGACTCACAGTATCCTTGACGAAGAATCAGATCAGTTTTCTTTGTGTGGTTCATGGGACAGCAACTCAGCAGGCAAGTGGCGAAAGGGTTGACTCTTTCCCTCACGACGGTCTGACGAACAGACACTGTCAATCAAACCATCAGCAGACAACTTCTGTAATGGCCTCATTGGTTTGTGAGAGATAGAGAAATTGATCCTCTACTAATTAGATACGCTCTTCCATTCAACCAATACGAAATAACATCCCGAATCGTTTGTCAGAATGACACTAGCAAGTCCAAAGCGAAATCTGCACAGCACAAAGATTCGGCGCTTCATCTGTCAGGAACGGCCTCACAGGAATGGCAATACTCATCCCTAGATTCTCTGAGACACCCATAAAAGTTGTCCCAGTATTTCTCCACCGATCCAAAAATAATCCTTATCATTTCCACCCGAAAGATAATAGCAAATAAATTGATAGTCCTTATCAGGGGGGGGTGGACCATACGGCACCGTTGTAACTCTGCGGGGGCATCTATCCAGCTAGAGCTAGCAGCTGAAAGAAAGAAAGCTACATGAACAAGAAAATGGTTCTTTTTACTCGGTGCATGGGCTCGTCCCACTGGCCAACAGTCCTCCACTGAAATCTCTGCTAAATCTGGCAGTATCTTTTGTGTGAGCCTTTAGGGATCTGAGGAGATTGTCATCTTCTTGCAGATTTTGCGCAAAAAGGAGCTTCTGAAGTGAGATTTTTCCTTTTACGGTGCTCTTACGTTTGTTTGTTTCTACGAGTTAAAGCCCCCGAAACCCTAAGCTTAGCTATTATATGCTATAAGTTCTAATGCATGCATGCATATATCTGTGTATGTATTTGCGTGTATGCAAGTGTATGAGCCCTTTCAACCTGCGGCAGAAGATGAGCTCGAACGTCTGCAATCAATCAATCAATCAATCAGCTGGGGGTTTCTAATGAACCACGAGGGATGAAGATTGACATTCTTGGATGCTCAGAACCTCTTCTCACCGCCGACAGACTCATTGTCGTTTGGTGGTGCTCGGTTCCACGAATGCTTTTACATGGAAAGTGTTGTGTTTTATACTTCTTTTACATTATTTGGGTGTTTGATTGAGGGCGGCAACGTTATTTTACCGGGCCATAAATCTTTTCCCGGCTCCTCTCACTTTCCCTGTAAAGTTATTGCAGCTAAGGAGGGTTGAATTCCCACTTATTTTACAAGCCGTGTGACCCGATCCCTACAGAAATTGCATAAAATTTCCAAATTGCGCTCGAGTTGCTTAAAAAGAGAGATTTATAGGGAGGGTGTTACTGTAATTTCATTTTCCACATATCATATCAAATACCATAATATTACGCTTCAACCAACTTTTCTAACTATTTAAAATACCTACAAAATACATCAATTTCATCTTACGATTACTTTTCATATAATTTAAAAAATTTTCATGTAATCTAATAATACAACGAATCAAATGCCATCTATTAAATGACTAACGAAAACAGTTTTAATTATGGAAAGTAATTTAAGAACTTTATATATATATATAAAAGATTACGAATTTGAATTATGTATACTAAGAATTTATGCTTTGATTGAAAGTTTTATTTTTTAGTGTGAATAAATTTGTCTTCAAGCAAGATCAGTTATAGCTGCCAACTAATACATGTTGAAAAAGCGTTACATTTTTATTTACAGATGAAATTCATAGGTTAATAAATAAATAGGCTAAAGTAAAATTAAAGAGGTACATATTATTTTACTAATAAAAATTAAATATGTAATTTCTTATTTGCACGTGGAAGAGGGGGTGGCATCACCTGTAAAAACCATTCCTCCGAAAACAAAATCTTTTCGAGGATCTCAGAGCAGCAGTGCACTCCTCCGTATGACGAAGAATGGCTTCGTACGTACGGTCCTCGCAGAAATTAAACGTCTTGGCCTTAGGTTTCTTGTAAAATTAATAACTCATTTGGAAGCTTATATATACGTATAATCTAACTTGTCAGGATTTTTGCTAAGTTATAACGTTTCATTGAACTAGGTCATGTATACGAGAGGAATATCAGGTTTCACACGTATGCCCTAGAAAAGAATATCATGAACATATCATCTCGATTGCGTATATTTCTTCCGAACCGTTGCATAATGATGGATTCCACACTTAGATTTAGCGGAGTATGAGTTGGTACGATAATCCACTATGATGTTATGTTAAATTTCACTTCTTCTTAGTATAAAGTATAACTAGTTGCGAACATATTTTTATTGAAATTGTTCGACATCTCTTACTTTGAAATAAAGTTCTGAATTCAAATCTCATCAATAAAAATGATTTGTATTTAGAGTAAGTGGTTTGACCTAACTCAATCTGAATCAATCATGCCCCAATGCATTATGGATACAATTGGTTAATGCAAAAACATAAAGTATTGGTTATAATAAGTTTACCCATAAAAATGTTTGGTTTGTGGAAAGTTATTAGATTCTTACATGAAAACGGGTTACAAAAAATTGTACCCATTACCCAAAATAATATGAAAAATATAAGAAATGATATAGTGACAATAAAGGTTATATATATATATATATGCACTTTACTTATATGTGTTTTAAAATGATTTTTTTGTCACACATGTTTTGTTTCGTTAGCTACTTACACAATAATTCTAACGATACGTTAACGTGACAGTTATTTGCTAATATAACAATAAATTACTAACGTGATAAAATTCAACCGATGTGACATGATAACGTGGTGAAATTTATGTTGATGTGTCATGCCATATCAGTAAATCATTAAAATTAGGATTTAAGTATATAACAAAATCAAATATGTATGATTAAAAGAATCATTTTAAAACATATAAGATTTTAGTAAAAAACGACAAACATATAGGATTTCAATTGTAAACCTCCCCAACAAACCAAGTGAAGTGACGAATCTTCACGAATGTGTAGCTGATGGCCTTTGAAGAAAAGTTAAGTAGTAATATTCACCCAAAGTGACGATCGCTCTCTTCGTTTTCAATAGATCATATATATGCATACAGACATTGCGCGTATACCATGTGTAGATATTTTTCTCGTATTTAACATAATTTATACCGTATATTCACGTGGTGAACTATTTTGGAGAATGAACAACCAATTGTAATAGGTTCAGCCCTGTTCCGCCCCAAGTTTCAATATAATAATGCAATCAAGTCCCTTAAATGAGCTTAAGTCGGAACAAATGCTTATAAATTTCCCCCCAAAATTTTTTTTATTAAAGTAAATATTGAGTGTACAATTAGGAGGATGAAAGTGTGAAATTGTATACTAAGAATAGAATTATGGTTAAAAGGTAAATATAAAATTTAAATCATTAAATACAACTAGAAATTTCTGTTTGTTTCACACCCAACTTGTTTTTTCGGGTCGTGGCCTGATTTTTCTTGATTTATTTTTTAACCCAAAAATCAACCGATTTTTATATAAAGCCTAAAAAATTCAGTTTTTCATTTTGAATTCAATTTAATTATGAGTATCTCATTCCTCTCTCTTTTTTTTCCCTCATTTTTCTAGTTCTTACATATGTATGAACTCACATGATCAGTTTTGTAAAATATTATGTCGAGCTTGGAAAGTGATGTATCATTGTTTTATTTAAAATTTATCAGACCCAAGCCCAGCTCTTCATCTCCTCCATGGAATCTCTCTCCCCGTCTCTCTCTCTCTCTCTTTCTCTCTCTCTCTGTAGATAAGACACAGCTCAATATCATTATATAGACTCCCACTGTTGTTTCAAGGTACCTGGACTCTGTCTCTGTCACTCTCTCTCATATAGGATAATCATTTTCCCGGTTGTGGTTGGACCCGAAAGAAGCTTGAATGTATGGAGAGGAATAATAATAGTTTGAGCAAGACCCTGAAAGATCACTGCGTCGGCAACAACGCCGCCCATAGCCACCTCCACCATCCCCGGCTGTGCTCCTCCAAGAGTGCAGTGAATCACTATGGCTGCGGCCAGACGCGTGGAAGATCGGAAGATAAATACCTCTGTGGAATCTCGTGGCCCCCAAGGTCGTACTCCTGCAGCTTCTGCAAGCGAGAGTTCCAATCTGCTCAAGCCCTTGGAGGTCACATGAACGTTCACCGGAGAGACCGAGCACGCCTGCGGCTGTCATCTCCTGGGGAGGATTCTCATCATTACCCGTTTCTCTCCTTGAGCACTGATCCTAGGCCAAACCCTAACCTTAGTCCCACTTCCTCGACCTCTCCATCACTTTTCACCAACAATTGCTCACTGATATCCCGTTCGATGGCTTCTTCTCCTCTATTCCCTCCCCTCTTCTCCTCGGCGTCTAGTTCTGCAAATGAAGTAAAGGCTTCAGATCGAAACCTGCTTGGGACTCTCAGATCGAGAGCCATGGAGTCAAAACCGAAGACTATGAGCGAAGCTTCAACTAGGGTTCGAGAAATGGGAGGAAGGTATAAGTATTTTGATAGTAACATGGAGACGGATCTCCTTAGTGGTTCCAATGATGACTATATAGATTTGGAACTTCGCTTAGGATGCCCATAAATTTAGCTAATCTTTTTCCAGGTTTGTATTGCCTTCTTCAGATCACGAATATATATGATCATCAATCATTATGCACTCTCTCTCTCTATTCAGCCATTGGTTAAGTTTTGGACCTTGGGCGTCCAAAAGGAAATGCATGGCCTTTCCTTGTGAGAAATATATGTTGAATGTATTGAGGCTGAAAAGAGCCCTAGTGCCATGGAATGTTATCGATTGGTGTATGATTGTGTGTTCGATCTTGTCAGATCATACTGAGCTATATCGTCATATTAAAGTGTTTGCATATATATTTAGCGATCCACCGATCCTTCATAGATTAACTGCAGGGATGTTCACATTAATCTACTTTATTCTTGTGTCGAATATGGGAGCATTATGTTTGAAGTTTCTTTGTTTCTCTACAGCTGTAATGGAGAACTTTTGCAGGGCAGAAGTAGGGTCATGTGAACCGACCCTATCTTGTGGAAATATTCTATATATCATCAAATTTGTCTTCTTCTAGCTTCCATAGCTCTCTGTAAGAGGGAAATATTGTTATAGAGATGGACTGTAGCAATTTTAATCCTGCTCTCAATTATATATAACTAGATTTTATCCCTTCACAATACCTGAATCTCGAGAACTTAGAAGAAAAAAGAACACGAATCATATCAAGCGATCCATGATGGTTCTGATTATTGTCTGCTTTTACTTCCTTCGATGATATGTAATCAGCTTGACTTTAGCATTAGTGTTCTTGTATAGGTGCCTTATAGTAAACGTACATGTGATTGCTGTTGGTAGGTTTAGCAGTAACTTAATAACAATACATAGCAGCTGATTTTAATATAAATAAGGGCAAAAATTAGCTTGGCGATTGTGTCTTGTAACTCGGTACGCATCAGGGAGGGGGGGGTGGGCTGGTGGCATCCATTACACACATCGGGCAGCAGTCAACAAAATCAGCTTATCAATAGTGAAATAAATAATCGGATGGCAATGGCTTATTTGTGGAGTGTTAGACATAATCCTATCAATTCAGTTCGGTTCTGTTATGTTCAATGTGGCGTAAGACTTTCTAGTAGGTAATCTGATCGGGAAATGGCACGGGAGCTTCGCCAGTCTTTTCCCACTATGTCAGCCGACGCCACGAGTGAAGTAGTCGAAGGATTTTTGGGAATTATCTCTGGCCAATTTTTCTAGTGTGGGATGCACGGCCAAGGGGACGCTAGAAAGTTTTTAACTACTCAAAATCATATTGCTCATATAGATGAGGAATTCTGTGTAGATGGTGGCTAACTTATGCTCGAGCAATACACCTTAACTATGATATCACATAGGGTTTAGACGATATATCGATTCCTCAGATTAAGTCAATTTCCACTGGAGTAAAAGGGTCATCATGCCTTCTTTTTTTTTTCCCTTCTTATTCTGTGGGATCTGGGGACAGGTTCGGTCTTTATTGAGTCAAACGGACCCAACTGAGGCTTGCAGAAATGATCTCTCTGCTGAAAGCTCATCATCAAAATACTTCCCGGAAATGGTTGGCAACTGTTTAATCACAGTGATCCTTCAGAACCGTTTCGTTTACTGCAGTATTTCTTCTGAATGCGTTATCTGGTCAAGAGCCAAGAGAACACCCAAGACCTTGCTATATATCGTACGTTTTTCTAAACCGAAAATTAATGCTTTCAATCACCCGAAATTTCAAGTTCCATCACCCTGTGAAATAAGGCCATTTCTCAATGGCAAAAACTGAACAGTGGCTTGATATATGCTATGCGTGTGCATGTATATATATACATATACGCTAAACTTCAATGGAATCCGATGAAATAAGGCATAAATTGAGCAGTCCTGAGTATTATTTTCATCGGCAAAAAATTCTGTACATCCATTTATTATCATTTTTCCCAAATACTTTATAAGTTCAAAAATGTTATCAATATTTACAATAAATGAATAATAATTACCGATGTTCAATACATTCAGATGATTCCCGTCCAATAATATATATATATATAATATGTGTATGTATGTATGTATATATATATATATGCCTTTTGCCTGTTTCTGGGCTGATGATGTCAATGATTTCGAGTGGTTATTTTTAGTGAGTTCTTCTATTTCCTCTCTTTCCGGATGCTCTTCCCGAAGCTCTGAAGAAGAAGGGTTTCGTTTTTCGTCTTTGCATGTTTCCAACAAATTTGAAATCAATTAATCAGCGACGAAGGGAAAGGGTCAAATGTGAATGATGACCTTATTTGCCTTAAACAGGATGGGATTGTTTTGGTCAGTTCAGAGCCTTCCAAAATGCTTTAGTGCTCCTCAAGTCCTTTCCAATCACATGCCCCCAAATTAGGGCTTCTCCCTCCCTCCCTCCCTCTCAAACCTGCACGTCCGTTCATCAGCTTCCGTACAGAATATCTGATGGGCATATACCATTCGTACCCCCACAATGTGGGCGATACTTCACATCCTCAATTTACTACGCCAGAGTTGCGTACACGTTGGTCACTGAAACCGTTGTACGAGCATCTTGTCTATCTATACCGGCAGCCGATGGACAACTGATTAGAGTTAGAAAGTAATCACATAATCCCGTATACGAGAAACTATACGGTGAAGAAATTGTTCGTGATTATCATGGTTTTCTTATTTTTCCCATTACGCTGGAGAGAGGACTTTGAACTCTCGACTTATCCCGAAGAAAATGAACGTGATCGTAACCAAGTGCATCTGTAAGTATTATCAAGATGAAGTCGAGTGGGAATCATGTGGGATGTAGAGAGTGGCAGCAAGTCTCAAGCCTTATTCATCTCTTCATGATCTAAAGACAAATTAATCCCCTTAAAGCTTTATTCTTACTGCCCAAGTCTCTAATTATACTCATCCTCGTTGGCTGTTGTTGCCTTGCATCATCCCATCTTCTTAAACAACACACCGTACACGGCAGTAGTTTGGTATGATAACACTCGGGGGGGCTAAGTTTCTCTTTCACTTATTGTCATCTCCAAACGCTTTTATCCTTCACAGTTCTCGGCCTTCTGCTTATCCCTCTTATGCTCACGTCTTCTCCTCGATTTGGATTCAGTGAATAATACCTGATGGATGGACACACGAGCTCTGCGACTTCTTGGAAGCACATTTAGGCCACTTTCATTGACATCGAGCTCACATTCGGACGCTTCAATCATCATAAATATTAGCATTCTCTCTGGGACCAGGAAATTCTTTCGGAAATTTATCTGATACTAGTTAGCTCTGGGAGTTTTATATATGTAATCATTACACGATGAACAATTGTAAGACCAATGCTGAAGAATGGAAAATCCGCTTATATATCACTAATTAGGTATATATGTATGTCTTAGAGTGCAATGAGGATGCAATTCCACGGCATAACGTTTCCAATGCAGTAAAGGAAGAGTGTGATTTCATGATCGTCCAAATGGAGTACCCTAAAAGTCCAAAAAATTCCGAAAGGGTCATGTTTGACAACAAAAATCATCATCTGGGTCCATTTTCGACAGAAAATTATGCCTTTCTGGTGGAAATAATTTCCTGATCAGCAAGATGCCATGAAGATAGCCGGCGTATATCGTGATTTTTCGCCAAATGCGCAATCGTCTTATGAGGAAGGTCGACGCTACAAGTCTTGTGAGTGAACTTCCCGTATACTAAGTTGACGGGAATCGATTACAATTAATATTTCATATTTACGAGCAACATGTGTGTGGGCGTATATTACGAAGCTGTATGCGCCCGCGGTGCCTGTCTGTCTAATTTCTAACCAACAGACGCTGGATGATCGCATGCATAACTTAACAAGAATAAAAGAAAAATGTGGTCAAGGGATCAGGGGAAGCCGATCGTTGCCGGATCACGTTGCATATTTGTAACCAGACAGTGACATAAATACAGCCCTTTTTCAGGTACTGATGAGCGTCACAAGACACGATAACTGAATGTTCCCAAAAGTACATGAACAGAATGCCATCACACCCATGCAATCTTTTTAATTTCCTCGAAGAATAAATCCCATGCCCTTGCACCGTATACAACAAGGGCCCGCCCCCACCACACCTTGTGTGGTTTGTAGGGTTTCAACTTTAATAGCGGGCAGCTACTTGTGTGCACAAGAATATCGAGCCCATCCCTCATGGTCACTCCATTATAATGATGACTACACTTGCTAATATAACAAAACAATAATTAAAATGATTCAGTAGTTGTGATAGTTAAGCATGTCCATTTCGTGTTAAAATATCGTTAATTAGAAAATTCGTAATTGAAACGATTTTTTTGTCACACCGACACAGGCAATTACCGATTCGAACATGAATTACTAAGAATTAATTAAATTTATTAATATTATATCATATCATGTCACAGGTTGATGTATGATATCTCATGTTGTTACTTGTAATTTGTCAGATGTTTATAACTACTTTTATATGAATACATTATACGCTTAAGTGATATATGTCATCATATGATGTATCAATTACATATATCTAAGAATTTATTTATTTTTAGTGTAGTGAGACTCATTTGCCGTGCAGAAACATTCAAGGAGTGGGCATTTGGGAGAGTGAGAGTTGAGAGAAAGGGGAAGGGACAAGTCAGGATCAGAGGGGACGGTACCAGAAGAGCTTGTTTTGGTGAAAGTTTGGAGAATGAGGAGAGAGAGAGAGAGAGAGGTATGGCATAAAGCAGAAAAATAGCTATACACAGCTACGATAGAATCACATCCCTACCTTTCCTCCCCCTCCCTCGAAATCAACTCATTCCCTCATTTGCTATTAATTGCTTTCAAAGCCATGGGGCTTTTATTTCAGTTGAGGGCGACATCCGATGGCGAACTTTACCGGAAAGCCGACAATCTCTAACATGGCATCGATAGTACTGTGTAGTGTGGAGTGAGTAACTCGGCTTATCAGATACACTGTGAAATGTGTTTTTGTGTATCACCACGCGTATTCAGGTGGTAATATTATACCATATGGAGACACACATATAGTATCAAACGGTTCGACAGATTGTATCCATATATCGATCGGAATGGAAGGATCGTGTTCGTGTTCGTGTTTCGAGATTCCCAAGAGGTCGTCCGGCCCAGGCCCACATGCTATTCCTTGTGCAATTAGGCTCCATGAAGGTATAAAAAGGTCAGAAGAAAAACAAAGGGAATTCCATTTAATGATATGATCACCTGATCCAAAGTTAAAGAATTTCTAAACTTACTCACTTACGGTCAGTGAACAGAACTGCCATATCTTATGGGCCTCAACATGGGCTTCTTCCCTTCATCTCCATCTTCATTCAGTTTACAAACCATGCATATATCTAGCCTGCAAGTTATCATGAACATCTCAAGATGTGCTTCCACTCAGTCTCCCCCAAACAAAACCCTAAACCTGACATTTTGAGCTTGAATATCCACATCAAAGACGGCTTAATCTTGTTTTATTTCCATACATCGCCGATGCTTTGCACTAAAATCACAATACGGCTTACAAGCGTATGCGGCACAAGAGCCTTTCTAGGGCTTCTGCCCTAACACGACACGAATTGTGTATACTTTGTGTCCTTCCTTCCCCACTTTTCCTAAATGTAGCCATTGGTTATATATAACAATTGAAGGAACAAAGAAAAAACAGGAGAAGAATAAAGAAAGGGCAGTATGTAGAGCATGTGACCGTCTTCTGAAAATCAAAAGGATGTGACAGCAACTTGTTCTTGTAGCGGTTTGTGATGTATTCAGTGCATGTCTGAATATTGTGAAATCGACATATGGGGGAATATCGAGCAAGCTGGAAGGGACCCCCATCATCCTCACCTGCCCTTTTGAAGATAGGCACCAAGAAATCTGCATCCCTCATCATGCATATTGCGCACATGGATTTTTCGACGGATGGGACCGGGCTGGTGGGGTTCAGGAGTTCAGATCTTGATATTCCGCTATTCAGATGCTCGATAACGGATCATGATAATTGCTCGCTACGAGATCACGCAACTCGTGTCTGTCGAGGGTTGCATATTAATTATTGTGCAGTTGAGCATTGGGACTTATGATCCTACGAGCCGGATCTCACATCTTGACATAGAAAAACTGATATTTTGTATTGGCATAAACTGGCCTAATTAAGATTGTTGACAATAGATGAGATGGCAAATGCTGATAAAGGTCTAAATCAAATCTAGAGTCTACGTATGACCCGACATCCATGTTATATATGATTACAATTATGAGAACAATTTCTTGTGTCCACATTTAAACCGCAACCCCCAACAAAAGGGGAAAACAAAATCTATGGGCATGTTTGCACTACAATAACTCTGCGAATCCCAAAGAATGCTGTGTCGCCACAACATTTAGCATTTGCCACTCCCCGTTTCTTCTTCTTCTCTCTCTCTTTTTTTCATTATATAAAAATGAGAATCAATATAAAACTCTTTTAACCGTTAGATAAATAGTGATATCTCAGTATTAGAACCCATTCTTGCGGCTGTCCCATTTCTTGTTTGGAGATTTCCTGTGCACTCTGCTGCCTCCATCATCTAACTAATTACTCTCTTGCTTGATCAAGCATTTGCCTCATTAACTGAGCTCTGAACTTCACTGTGTATGGTAAACAGAAAAGTGGTCTCTCTCATCCTCCGAATAACAGCATCTTTCTCTACATAAGCATGGGAGATGATCTATGTGCTTGTGCAAAATGAAATCCAACCGTAGTTCGTGGTCACGGTGAACTTGTTAGAATTGATCTCTTAGGTCATGAAGAGACCTCGATGTGTATCTGTACGAGTGCTATCATGTACCATTTAACCCTAATCTTTTTTGGAGTGCAATGGAAACTTATCACAACACTTGGTTGTCCAATTTATTATTGATAATGTCACTGAAATTTCCTCCTACAACTGTAAATAAAACTTCGACTCAATTAAATTCTTAAAGGAATATATATATATATATATATTTGTTTATTGAGAAAATAAAAAAGAGATAGATCTGCAATCAGAAAAACAACCACCATCTCGTTTAACATGAGATTACTATGATGAACTATTAATATACCTAATCATTATGTCCTTTTCCTCTGACATGATTAAACGCCCACTGGAATTTAGTTCTAAGGAAACCGGTGGCAATTGATGAGATACATAATAAGATATATACAGCTACGCGTTCCATCATAAATTAAATCGACCATGGAAGGGGGGGAAAATAACAAACAAAGAGGGAAATGGCATTAGAATAATCTTCCTAAGTTGACATATTACAGCCGAAGATCACACTCGTGAGAGATCAAATTAACTACGGTTACGTCGACCTAGCCGTGATGGGGCACACAATAATCGTTCGACACTCCGTCATCTCAGAAATACCGTCGCAAGGCGTTTCCTCTATTCCATATCGGGAGAACACCGTCGATTATCAAAACACAGCCTTGTGCATATATATATGGGCCGATCTCCAAACCTCGTTCATCAAAATTTCGTTCAAAGGCTAGTGTTTGAATGGTCGGTTTAAGGCTCTAAGCCCACACACGCACACACGCACACACATATTAGAAATTGTCGTAAATTTGTCGATAATCAAGGGTATTTATCAGATGCAAGAAGTAAGGATTTCACTGATAAGAGAGGATCGATCATATTTACCAAGAAAATAGAATTTGAAATTCAATTTCCGCAAAAGAAAAAGCTGGTCTCAAGCCCTAACTCGTGGCCTCTCCTGCATTTTATTTCTGCACATTTTTTTTTTCGAATTTGATCTTCCTCTCGGATTTTGCGGCTTTTGGTCTTATCTATTTTTTTTAATTTGAAAAAAAAAACAAGCTTCAAGAATAGTGTTCTGGGCGACCACGTCTCTCCACCCGAGGCCACCGATGACCTTCGGGCATGTCGGCGAGATCCCCATGGCTTCCTTTTGCTCCCTTTTTCCCCGCCAATTCCATTATGTCCGTTTTTAAATTTTAATAAAATTAAAAATTGATGACCGTAGAATTAATGCAAGAAAAGATAAAAAAAATTAAAATGGGCAAAAATTACTAATTTAAAATCAATATTTAAGGAAAGAACAAAGTTGGGATTCAATAAAAAAAATCTGAGATTTCATACCGCCTTTCATAGGAATTCTATTGGACAGGACGAAGTCGTCGGATATTACCCAATAAATATTTAGTCGTAAAAAGAATTTTATTAAAAAAAAAAAAGACGGTTTGGGTTCTGGCGTGGACGTTGTGATTCAAAAGACCGTCCAAATACTCTTCACGTAAACAACCGGTGGCCCCCACTTCCCCTCCCCCGTGTCCCCTGTTTTTTTTTTTTTTTACTTACTTATGAAATAATTTGGATAAAAAATAATATAAAAATAAAAAAATAAAAAAGAATATAAAATTTTATGATAAAGGTCTCTATATTATTATATTAAATCTTATAGCTTATATCACATAATTTATTAGATGCCTATCTTTTGGTGAGCAATTTAATTAATACAATAATTATTCATGAATACGTCTCCCTTGCCCACAGACTAAGATGAAAGAAAGACTAATGAATCCCACCTCCCTCTAAATTCCAAGTCACCGCACGAAAACTCGTTGCCGTTGTCTCCTACGTGACGTAAAACTGAGCTACCCATCCACCACCACCACCTCCACCTCTCTGTGGAGCGACGCAAGCGTTCGAGCAGTTCTGTCATGCGTTTACACACGACCGACGGTGAAGATGGATCGACACCGACGGAACCTCAAGTGGCCACAAATACGACGGTTAACCGTTGCGTTCTTATTGGTTTTTACCTGAAAAAAAAAAAAAAGAAGCTTTCTCGTCATGAGCCGTTCCAGGCACGGAAGCGTAGGATCTACCATGAGTTCAAAAGGTCCAACTCATTTTGCTAGTGATCTTGAGATGCTCGTTTGCCTTCGTGCTAATAATTTTCCAAGAAGAGTTCATGACAACTTGGACTAAATATGCGTGGTTTATTTTTCAAAGTTAATTGTCAAAAAATTCCTAGACATCTCTCGAATATAAAATTCAAAGCCTAAAAAAAAAAAAAGGAATTGATTGAATCCGCCCTTCTTCCTCACTCCCTCTCCTTCTTTCCAGTTGTCGTCCGCCCCCTCCTCCTCTTCCTTTTCCTTTTCCAATTCAGCTTCCCCCATGTAAAACCGACGGCGCAACCACCATAACTCCTCCCTTCTCCTCTACAGAGACCACTCTTGTACGGAGCTCTGCACCTCTTTTCCTTTTTTCTTATCTTTGGGTGAACGAATTTGCGGGAGCACACAGCACTTTTGACGTATGAACACTTTTTGACGTAGAGACGGGGAGAGAGAGAGAGAGAGAGAGAGAGAGGATGAGAGATGAAGCTACATTACGTTACACTGCCGTGTATTGATGGGTTCTGCTCTTCCCTGCGGTTTTTCTTTCGAAGGGGCTCCTACACCACCACTCCCCCCAAACTCCTCCTCGGTCTCCGTGACTGTGAGTGAGCGGCTCGCGCGGCGCGAGGTGGCCTGTTCACTCTGGTTTTTCCATCATTCTGCCGTTTCTCACCGATAAAAGCAAAAGGAGTAAATAATAGTTCCCCTTCTTTTCAATTGTCCATTTCAAATTGCCTTCTCGGGATTTGCTGCTGGTGCTGGGGGGCTGTATTTGTACCCAAAACGTTCCTTTTGTAAGTTTGTTAAACCCCAAACACTGAGTGACAGAGTGCACTCATCAACGGAGGGAATGTATTTGGTCCATCTATATATTTATCAACGGTCATTACCACGGATCTGGAGCAGGGTTTTCCTTGAAATCACATCCCAGCTGTGAAAAATTCAAACCTTTTCATGTCACTGTTAACCAGAAACAGGAGCAGCGGGAAGAAGAAGAAAGAGAACTTGGACATTTCTGCACATTTCGGTGGAATTCTGCTTGAGCTGCTTTTTAGGTGGGTCGATTAGCTCCTTCGCCGACCCCTATTAGATTTTGTATTTCTGTTCGGGAAAGGGGGTCGCTTTGTTGCTTTTGGCATTAGTTTAGTCGCCAAGAAATTTCTTAATTCACTGTTGGATTTATCATCCTTATTATTCTTAGTCAAAGTTCTCCCTTTTGGGGATACAATGTATCTATGAGCTTGTTTGATAGATTCATCCCTTCAAACTACTCCCTGTGAAAAGGAAATAATTTTCTAGGTACTGGTGATTAGATTGCAGTGACTTTTCCTCTTTGCAGTATAGATTATTGCAACCTTGCGATTGATGGGTCTCATGCTAGCAAGTTTCTCTGTACGGGGTCATGTCTGATTCTTGATATGGAATGAATTGTGTAACTTCTTCTTCGGGGGCAATGTCGACCGGAGTTTTAGCCCTTGGGCTCTGGATCGCCCTGTTGCTAGGAAGCTCTCTTGTGGAGGCAGCCGATAATGGCTTCCCGAGGTGTAATTGCGATGACGAGGGGAGTTTGTGGAGCATTGAGAGCATCCTGGAGTGCCAGAGAGTCGGTGATTTCTTGATTGCAGTGGCCTACTTCTCCATCCCGATCGAGCTCCTCTACTTCGTGAGCTGTTCCAATGTTCCCTTCAAGTGGGTCCTCTTCCAGTTCATTGCCTTCATCGTGCTATGCGGGCTGACCCATCTGCTGAACGGGTGGACGTATGTCCACCACCCTTTCCAGCTCATGCTCGCTCTCACGGTCTTCAAGATTCTCACTGCGCTCGTGTCTTGTGCAACTGCAATAACCCTCATAACCCTGATCCCTCTGCTTCTGAAAGTGAAAGTGAGGGAATTTATGTTGAAAAAGAAGGCATGGGATCTTGGAAGGGAGGTTGGGATCATACTGAAACAGAGGGAGGCTGGATTACATGTGAGGATGCTCACGCAGGAGATCCGGAAGTCCCTTGATAGACATACAATCTTGTACACGACTATGGTTGAGCTGTCTCAGACATTGGGTCTGCAGAACTGCGCTGTTTGGATGCCTGACGAGGGAAAGACTGAAATGAACTTAACCCATGAGCTGTGGAGGAGGAACTATACGGGCCTGGATAGCTTTGCGATACCAACCAGTGATCCCGATGTTGCAAGGATAAAGGGGAGTGATGAGGTGAACCTTTTGAGTCCAGAGTCTGCGCTTGCTGCCAGGAGTAGTGGAGGAGGTTCAAGGGAGGCAGGTCCTGTGGCTGCTATCAGAATGCCGATGCTGAGGGTGTCCAACTTCAAGGGAGGGACACCTGAACTCATTCAGGCTTGCTATGCCATATTAGTATTGGTTCTTCCCTCGGGCCAGCCTCGATCCTGGACCAGTCAGGAGCTGGAGATTATCAAGGTAAAAAGGGATGTCAATTTATTATGCAGTGCCTTAGGTAATGAGCACATGATGGAAGTGCGCCAAGTTATTGCAAAAATATAGTGCAATTGCATAGGTCTGAATGTTTATTGATTACTTACTAAAGAATATTACTAAATAATGAAATCAATTATTAAATGCCCCATCACAAGGTGGTGGCTGATCAGGTGGCGGTGGCACTCTCTCATGCAGCAGTCCTTGAGGAGTCGCAACGCACAAGGGAAGAGCTTGAGGAGAAGAACCGGGCACTGCAGCAGGCAAAGAGGGATGCAATGATGGCCAGTCAGGCAAGGAACTCATTTCAGGAGGTGATGAACGATGGCCTGAGGAGGCCGATGCACACTATTACGGGATTACTGTCTGTATTGCGTGAGGATGGAAATCTAAGCTCAGAGCAAAGGACAATTATTGATGCGATGGCAAGGACTGGGATTGTCCTCTCGACACTTATAAATGATGTCATGGACATCCGGGGAAAGGTAATTCTAGAACTGATATATAGTAGCTGGGAATTGTGCAAAGTAGGGTAAGGTGAAGCAGAAGATATTCAGTTCAGTTAAATTGCACATTAAGAGAGAATTATTACATAAATAACCCTACATCAGGTGATCAGTTTGGTTCCAAAAAAGTTGAACTGAAACTGCAGGAACTGTTCGGCTTCCAATTTTATTTCCTTTCAAGAAGACTATGCTACATTATTCTCTGAAATGTTCCTTATCAGTGTTGAACATCTACTGCCGTTGCAATTTATTGCAGGGTTTTTTTTTTTGGTACTTAATCTCTGAGATGGGATGAATAGAAAAGCTAGACAAGTAGGAGCCTTTAGAAAAATGCTGAAAACAATGAGAGATGTTTTTCCCGATTCACAATATTGCTTGTCTCTGAAATGTTGTCTATTTGATATTCTCCTGAAAAAGGACCACAATGGGAGATTTCCTCTGGATATAAAGCTGTTCCACCTGCATGCTATGATAAGGGAAGCTGCCTCACTTTCGAAGTGCCTGTGCATATATAAGGGCTTTGGGTTCTCGATAGAGGTCGATAGATCCCTTCCTAACCTTGTGATGGGAGATGAGAGGCGGGTCTTTCAGGTCATCTTGCACATGGTAGGAAATTTACTGACGGACAGTAATCAGGGAGGGTTAGTTATACTGAAGATCTTCTCGGAGAATGGGATTCAAGGGGCAGGAGGAGCAGCCGATCATCTGAGGGCCACTTGGAGATCTAACTCATCAGATTGCGATGTTTACATCAGGTTTGAAGTTGGGATCTGCAATAACGTTTCTCATTCAGAAGGCTCAGTCTCGAGGGTCCAACTTGGAGGTAGGAGGTACAACACTGACGGGGTTGAGGAGGGATTGAGCTTCAGCATCTGCAAAAGGCTAGTGCAGGTAGTTAGTTACAGGTTCTATTGTCCTTTTAACGATCAATATACCTTGTCCAGCACAGTATTAACGTCCTACTGCACAGATGATAAAAATAGTAGTAGACCGCTAATTAAAATTTTGAACTAAATGGTTTCCTTTCAAAGAAGATTCTTCCTAAAGCTAGATAGAACTGTACTTTAGTTGGGTTAGGTAGTTTTATCCAGTAGTTCCTCACCTGGTGTAGTCTTATTTAGCTGATAAGTTATTATCTGAAAATGTCAAGAATATCCCTTTGTTCTCTTAAGGAATCATCGTTATATTAATGGTTTACAGGTTTGGGTGACTGTGATGCAGTAATGGCACTAGTGGGATTGGACAATCTCTTTGAAAGAATGGGCAACTATGTGCTTTTGTCTCTCAACAACCATAAAAACTTGAACAGTTTTCTTCTCTCTTACTCAAAATAATGAATATAAGGAAATCGCAGTTTCTGTTTGTTTTTTTTTCCTTTTTCCTGTCGAAGGAATTGGCAATCTTGACATGGTGGAATGTTGTCCACTTTCATTCTATTTCACTTTTAGATCTTCCTTGAAGCTGGCAATCTTTTTACTTACTGTTTGCATTGCACCATTTCTGCAGCTGATGCAAGGCAACATCTGGGTGGTACCTAACTCGCAGGGATTTGCCCAGAGCATGACCCTCCTCCTCCGGTTCCAACACCGATGGTCATCAATCTTCGCATCTGATGACTCCTCATCAGAATACAATACAAACTCGAACGCCCGTCTCAGAGGTATTAAAGTGTTACTAGCCGAAACTGATGACCTCAACAGGATGGTCACAAGGAAGTTGCTCGAGATGCTGGGATGCAGGGTCTCCACAGTGGGGGGGTCAGGCCTCGAGTGCCTCAACGCAATAAGTAGCAGCGGGAGCAGGTCCCAGTTTGAGGTCGTGCTCTTGGACCTCCACATGTCGGAGGTGGATGGTTTTGAGGTGGCATCTCGAGTACGGAAATTCGGTAGCCGGAACTGGCCATTGATAGTTGCCTTGACGACAAGTGGGGAGGAGGATGTATGGGAGAGGTGCTTGCAAGTCGGGATGAACGGAGTTATTAGAAAGCCAGTCACCTTGCAAGGGATGTCGATGGAGCTCCAGCGAGTCCTGCAGGGGAATAGTGTAGCTTCCCGATAATGTGGCCCTGTGGGGGGTTGTTATAGGACGGACTGAACCCCTACCGACAGAGCCTCGAGCAGAGATGTTATACACAGAACGAACTTCCAAAATGCTATACCAAGGGAAAAATGAAAGAAAAGATAAGAAAAGAAAAGAAATCTTGTTAGCTAGTGTTCAATTCCATTGCTTCTTTATGCTACCTCTATAGCTCTTCCCTTCACTCTTTAGAGTGAAGAAGGTGAAAAGACCAGTCTTTGGTTATCGACAAAGTGCCAACTATTGACCCAGAACCTGCGAAGATCTATTCACCTTGAGAGTTTTCGGGTTCGACTTGTATTCTGTCACGGTTTATGTCATTGGAATTCAAGGTCTTCACTGCCCATGCACGATATTGTGTATGCCGGGCCCGTGGTTGCAATCTTGACCTAGTTCTTGCATCAGAAGGTCAATTAATATATATATATATGTAGATATCTTATGGATCCTGCCTGAATAATATCCATATAATTCAAATATTATCCAAAAATCTCATCCTTTTTGCGTCTTAAAATATGCGACATGATGCATCTCCATGATTTGATATTGCTGGTCAGCTTTGACTCTGGGTCCCCTGTGGTCGCGTTATCATCAGATCCCCACAAAGCCTTGTTTCTTTTTGTTTGTGCTTGAAGTTTGCTTCCTTCTCAAACCATGCATGAACCTGACTGAGTACGGACAGGGACCCATCTTCCACAGTGGCTTGCTTGCTTGCTTCCTTCTCAAACCATGCATGAACCTGACTGAGTACGGACAGGGACCCATCTTCCACAGTGGCTTGCTTGCTTGCTTGAAGCTTGCTTCCTTCTCAAACCATGCATGAACCTGACTGAGTGCGGACAGGGACCCATCTTCCACAGTGGCTTGCTTGTGGTATCTGCCACCTTTTCTTCTGTCGTACATATATCACATTTAAACATTTTCTATATATAAAAAATATACACTTAAAACTCACACATAGGGTTCCCAATTGCTATTATTAATAAAGTACTGATCTCGATTGGAACTTTCGCCGCTTATCCGTCGGTCTAAGCAGTACGTAAATGTGGGTTCCGGCGGACTGCAACCGATTGGACTGTTAATCAAGATTCTGAATAAGCAGTTTGTTCATGAGAAGTGACGCAAGGGAGCTCGGGCCTATTTGGGGTACAAACAGCAGGAAGCTTTTCTTCCCAAGCTATTATACGGGTGAATGAAAAGACTATCTCATCCCATTAGTTTCGCATCACGTTTCCATCAAGATTGATGCGTGTATATACATAAAAAGGAGTTCGTTCGAGTGTCCGACGCACGGGTTGTTGAGATTAATTAGCCTTCGTTATGCGAGAGGAATTAGCGATGCAGTAGTTGGGGTGAGTGCCTGACAGGAAAAGAACGGTGGAAGGGGTGTGCATGCACTGTGTGGTTGGTGAATTAATTACCAATTTGATGGAGATAGAGAGACGGTGAGAGGGGGATTGATATTAGATTGCGATGGATCCCAGAAACTACTCATCACTCCATCCCGTCTACGTAATGCATTATATAATCAATTGTTGCGTGTTTTGAAGTTCATACGTATAATTATAAGGTGTGCATTTCATTTCCCTTTTGTTCTTTCTCTTCAGTCTTCTCTTCGATGGCTTTTTCCCTTGGGAAACCCAAAGGGGCCATGCACCTTTCACGCACACATGTTGAAGCTTGACTGGCAGATCGTCCTGTGAGCTCCTAAACCCTCTCGTGATGGTGTCAGTAGGCAACTTAGTCAAAAACAAGAGATATTGACAACCAAAGATGCAATTCCCATTAATTTATTTTGTCCTTCAAAATTTTCCTATTCAGAAAAGGCACTAGATTTGCGGCATGTTCTGTTCTGGGGGCAATGGACAGACAGCTCAGTTTCTGAGTCCTTCAATTAAGGCCAGGTACCCTTTGAATTCTTAATGTTTCCAAGGACAAATCTAGTTGGATTTATTTAGTTGTTGTCCCTAAAAGGAGGCTCGCTTTTGTTCCAAGGGCTCTGTATCTGTATCTGTTTAGGTGTTGGCATTTTAAAATCTAGGGTTCGTGGGGGGAAGAGTTGTAATTTGGTCTTCCAACGCACTTGATTCATTTTGACCTGGTTGCAACTGAGGAGTTGAATCTAGCACTAAGAAGCAAGACTCCTCCTTTACATATATAAAAGAAGAATAATGATACTAAGGGCAATCTAGTTACCTTGTTTTGTCACATTTCGATCTTCCTATTCAATTATAAGTACCTTGGACGAATCAAATATTTGGTGATCATAATAATTGGTCTTGTTCAACTATCATGAAGTCAGTGTCCCCCCGAGACTATCCAAAAAATGCAACTTCCTACAGATATTTTCGGCAGGAGTGTGAAAAAATGTTCGAAATTGAAAACTACTTAACAGTAGGAGAGTGAATTTTGGACTTAACCGTACCACTTTCCTCCATTTAAGACTTAGAACTATTCTTCCACTTTGATGGAGTGTGGGAGAAGGAAGCATCTTGATTGCATGCACGGGTTTAAAGGCAAGTTGATATTTTAGATCATGGACTGGTGGGGAAGACCGAGTCAGGTGTCAAGGGGGTCTGTATCTGCCAATTTTGGAGAGAGCCAAGACGTTGAGGCTTTAATTATTGGCTAAGAGAAACAGTAGCCCTTGTGTTAGGGCTATTGATCGCTCAGATTGACCCGAGTGGCCACTAGAGCAATTAACTGGTAGCTGAAAAGGCACCATCAATAGAAACAGTCAATCTTGTCAAAGATTGTCAAGTTTTGGTCATTAAATTTTTGCATGATTCAAAAATTTAAACTCACGGGTGTGATTTATTTATGTATATTTTAAAGATTTTTCTATTAAATTTATGATATAATATTACATCTTTCAGTAGTCACCTTCGTACAATAACACTGCTTGCACTTGCCATGGGAACATAAAACATATTCTAAATAACTATCTACAAACCGGTGATGCTCGGATGAAACTGACGAAGAGATCCATACTTGGATCCGACAAGATGTAAAGCTCAAATGGTAACTCACCCCGTCACCACAAACTTGAGATCATATCTCTCAACATTGTTAAGCACATAGAGAAAAAAACATACATAGGATTGAAAGTGTCCTCGGCCGTTGAGGATTAGCTCTACTGGGCCGATCGAGCCCATCCGGGCTGTTGAGATGAAAGCTGTCCTCGATGCTTAGGCCTTACTGTTTGGACCTTACTCGGGTACAAGCTCGGGCAAGATCCGACCTGTGTCTGAACCATCCTAATGTTCGAGCCAACCCTTGATAATGGACATTGATGCCCACAGGAGACCACTGATCAAGATGGTTTGAGCCCTAAGTCAGATACAAGTTGGGTTTGAGCCACCCGATTCATATCCGGCTCCAAATGGCTGGAATGGGCCACATCTGCTATTCTTTTTAACTTTACTGCCATTTTAAATGCCAAAGTAGCACCGCTTTGATTCATACAGAAAATGCTAAACTTTGTCACTGCATTTGTTGGTTGTGGTAATTCAATACAAACATTATCTTCATGATGCAAAGTCTCTGGTAGATTCGAGCCATGATAATTGATAAAAGTTCATGATTATGAGAGTTTGACTTATTATTAGACTTAGAGATGTTAAACAGACCGATTTAGTCTTAAACCAGCAGGTCAAGACCCATAATTGGCCTGGACCACCCTCAAAATTGGTTTGTGTCTGTTCTTATTGAATTAATAGACAGTTATGCACTTAATCCAAAAAATGTGCATGTTGAACTGGCCCGTAACTATTGCAAAATAGACACGGACCAGCCCGCACCGCCAAAAACCCTGCAAATTAGTTATTAGATTTTGTCGATTCAATTGAAAAACATATATATAATATTTATTTTAAATAATTTTTTTAAAAAATGAATGATTCATGGGTTAAGCCGGCCGATACTGTGAACTGGCCCGCCCACTTATAAACGGTTCCAGGCCGGTTCATATATTCTCGACCGTGACTTGTAACCGGATTGGCCCATTTTGCTTAATGGGCCAAAACAGAACCGAATCAAATGGTTTCAGGCCCGGACCGCCCATTTTAACATCTCTAATTGGACTGACCGGGCCCGAATCCAGAACAGTTGTACACGCCGATGGTTTATTCCTGGTTCACTCTCATGTGTTCTAGTGAATGTATGCTCAAATCCATGCAATGGGCCTCTGCCTCGGTCAACATTTGCTGGAAGAATCCTCTTTGGGCGTGGGCCTCTTCAGCCTTCTGTGAACTATGCAAAACCTTAAGTGGGATCAGATTAAGCACAGCAATACTTAACGACACAACAATTACCGTAAACTGCCCATGTTTCTTAATTAAGCAAATGCAATTTGGAAACGTCTCCTTTAGCTCAGTATGAGTTAGACCTATAAAGCTGTTAACGTGGTCAAGCTTGTGATTTCATGACTTAAGACCTGCTGATTGATCATTTAATATAAATGATGCTTTTATTTTTTATTTTTTTGGGGTCTAATAGGTGACGCATATCTAAGTGCGTCTTAATAGTTTTTCTTGGTTTACAATTCTTATAAAGTGACGGACGAGTATTAATTTTACTTAATTTAATAATTTTTTTTGACCAATTCTACACGTGTAACATCATACTCAATGTTCCATAAAAATAAAAAAAAAAGTTAATGAATAAGGTGACAGCGGTTTATTAAACTTGGAACTGTCGAGTTTAACCCCCATGCACCGGGTGCATAAGTGCCATTTTCCTAGAAGACAGGCGAATGACTACCCTGATCAGTTTGAGATCTAAGAGCTCAAGGAGTCGGAGTCTGTAGTCTGGATCAACTTTATCCTCCTCGAGCAAAAAGACCTCCTGGTAACAGAATACAAGCATCTGTTGCACCCAGTTGCGTTTTCCACAGAAAATGCAGTAGACCAAGCTGAGAGGGTAGGTAGATCATCACCAGGTCGCCACACGAAATTCCGAGAAATAAATCCACTAGTCTCTGCAAAAAGATAATGAAGGAGAAACAAGTAAGCCCAAAGAAGCACCGATCAAATTGGCATGTTTCGCTTTGATGGCAAATTTAACCGAGAGAAAACAGCAAAACAAGACTAAATGCACCACACGCATCTAGCTACAGAGACCGAACAGAAGAGACACATGAATAAATGGCTCAGGATCCTTGGGTATAGTCCTCAACTCAACAACAAGAATGCTGTTGAAGGTCATGATTTTATCCAGACCATTAATGGACCTGTTTTTTTTACTGGTAGACAGCTCGGATTGGACCTTCATCAACAGCATCTCGCTGCTATTCTCAACGGCCAAGGATCTTAACACTTTCAAGTATAAATGAAAATGAGGAAGAATAACCCACTTAAAGCGCCATTTCCGCTTGTAAAGCAGCAAGCTCATCTTCCTCAGCTGTTCGCTTCTGTGCAGGACGAGTAGGCCTTAGGCCAGCTGGAACATGCACTGGAGCTGCAGGAGCTGTTGTTGCAGGCTGAAGAAGTTGTTCTTCCAACTCGGTGCCTTCAAGTTCTTCAAGTTCTGCCTCCAATTCATCCTGAAAATGCAAAAGGGAAAAATGAATGAAAAATAATCTGCCAATATAGAAAACCGATGAGAATGAAAACCAAAAGGGATAATGACCTCGTCGAAATCAGCTGCGGCACCAAGAGGAGCAGATAATGCTTCCTGAATCTGTTTCATGTTTTCAGTCTGTTCATTGATCTCATCCATTGTCTTGTCCACGTCATCAATATTCCTGTCAGACAAGAGTTCATTATGAAACCATGATGTTAATCATTTTGAGCAACTGAAATTATGGCACAATTCAGAAGGCGGACAGCAGTATCACGTGTTTTTTTATAGTAAAAGGAAACAGAAACATAACAGAGATTCAGAGGAAGGGGGAAAAGAATATAAACAACACACGTTGCTTTCTGCATTGCCTTCATTGCCGATGCTCCAGTTCTTAAAGCATCTACTGTCTCCGTCGTAGCCTTTGCTCCTTCCAACATTATCATCTGAAGAATTTGCATATCATACATGCACTGAAGTTGAATCCTTTAAAAAAAAATAGAACAAATGCTCCTTGACATAATGATTGAATAGAGAAATCTGACTGACCTGATCATGAATACGGAGCTGGAAGTTTCCAAGCTGCTCTATTTGCTGCTCATATAATCTCTTCCTCTTCAGACACTGTATAGCAGCTGTTCATTAATGTGGAAAATTGATAAACATCAGAACCAATGGGGGCAGAGAAAATTCGGAAACAAAAACAAAATGCAAGAATGGCAAAAGCTAGCACAAACAAATTTACAGTTTCATGGAAAGCAGGATCACAGAGCTAAGCTATACAAGCCAAATACTTAAGGTAAGATGAGTAATAGCTGAGGAATTGTATGTCACAAGTGCTATCACAATCATATAATCCCTATACATGCTAAACGACCTCCAGGGGATCCAGCCAGTTATTTTCAGTATCATTGAACAGTTGTTAATGCTCGGAATCCTTGAAGTTCACCGGTATGCACTTACACCCACAGAGAGAATACAAGAGAAGGAACTCCAACAAAATCAATTGCAGTCCAAAAATGAAGAATATGGTAGGCGTTTGGGATCTAGTTTCAAAAGCTTTAGCATTATATGTTGAATTGCATTTGAATCCATAGGAGAGAGGTCAAACGAATAACTTTAAACAATGACACTGTAACAAGAATAGTTAAATGGACGGCATTATTCTGCCGATAGGTAACAGTCAACAGGAATACCCCTCTTGTTCTTTGCTCTAGTAAACTCCTTGGCCTTCTCAACCTCTTGGGAAGCTTTCTTTATTAGCACCTTCTCCTTTTTCTCCAACATTTCAAGCGTCTGTGCAGTAAATACAGAGGAGATTTCAGCAGTGTAAGGTAATACAATGTATGCACATAAAAACTAACAGACAAGTAACTATCAAGCACTATGCGAAGACATTTATTTGCAGTTGGAATTGTACAAAGCTCAAATAACTACAACCACATCCATCCAATTGAAGATAAGTAACTTCAAACAACTACAGAATCAGACTGACCCACAGAGATGCACGTTTCATTTAAGTTAATTTCTTAACATTATATGCGGGGAACATAGGTGGTGATTGCATAAACGGAGCTCCCTCCAGATCAACCAGCAAACTAATAGGATAATCCACAGTAATGAATTCGACATTCTATGCAATCTTACTCCCAAAATAAGCATCAACAGCACTTAGACCCTACAGAAGCTTAAACTACACATATCAATGATTGGACTTGAAACTTGTAATCACATATTGGAGGTGAAAATCACTAACAGCATCTAGAGACTGATCCTCGCCACTATAAGGGAAAGCAATACTCTGCCCAAATTCCCTAGGCTAATTAATTACAAATAAATCAACTGAAACACTTATACGCTTTGCAATCACATTATATGAATCAAACACAGGTTACTCACTGCCTGTGGCAAATCAGCTAAGTATCAGCCACTAAGAAGAACGGATTCAACAGAAACAACTTCACGTCAAATTTAGATTCCACAATTAAGAGCGGGGTCGTATTTCCAACAAATAACAGCAGCAAATATCAGCAAAACCGTAAAAGAGCAATCCTACCTCATTCAACTTGTCCAACGTGGCAAGAGCATTGGTCTCCTGCTTAGTCTTACCAAAGAGCCGGCTAAACATGGTTAATTACTTCCGCTCAGAACCCTTCGATCTCCTGCCGTCAATCATCAGACAAAAACAATAATCTTTATCGCAAAATAAGGACCACGAAACCACGACAAGGACACAAGATCGCCCTTCACATCCATCGCTGGCCCTAACCCCCCCAAGCCCCAACCAGTGAGATAGTGCCAGAAAACAGGGCACCGATTGTATGATCAAACTTCGGAAAGGAAAACTCAAAACGGCTTACAGATTACAATCGGGTGGAGGGTGAAATCAGCGATCTTCACAGATAATTCCGATGGGCGGCAGTAGATCCTCCCCGGTGATGATCAAGTCATACCCAGATGGGGAAATGACTGCTGGTTCTAGAGAGAGGGAGGGGGATAAAAGGGATTTCTGTCTGATTGCTTAGGCGTGCTGTCATCGGAGAAGAAGAGGAAAGGAAAACTGCTGTTTCACCTTTTCTAATATCGAATCAGCTCAGCGAACCGCGTTGCAAGTAAGACCATGGTTTTCAATTTTCAATCGTCTCCTCGTTTGCTTCGTATCCTCGAGCCTCTTCTCTCCAGTAGAACTGGCAATTCGAGCCCGCCCAGATTTATCAGACCGCACCAGCACGGTCTAAAATTATTAACGGGCCGGACCGACGTGGCCCCAAAAGCCCAAAATGCATAAATCTATCTTATAATTTATAATAAACCTCATTTTTTTTCTAAATTTGCAATAATTGCGATATTAGACCAATAAAAAAAAGTTTTTTTTCAGAGGAAAAAAAGTATATCAAGACTACCAGACCGGCCTGATCCGGCTTGTTGATCATTGGGCCTCCTCGTCCTTTCTTGTTCTCCAGCACATTCATGGCTTCCCTAAAAAATGGCGACGTTGTCGGCTGCCCTCCTACCACCAGCCCAGGGATGGAACTTGATTGCCAGTGGGGAGGTCATCTTGTCTAGGTGTAGGTGGAGCTTATTAACGATCAAAATGAATGGATAAATCATAAAACCCATTGGTTTAGAAATGAATGGACAAATGACATACCATAAAAGGGTACGGAGAATTTTACGATGGGAATTGATTATAGTGCAATCACACCAAATTCCATCTTTGCCAATTCTTTCTTATCAAGTTCTCTCTCGATCTATTTAAATATTTATATGTATGTGAGTTTGAACTTTAAAAAATCTGAATTAATTTATATATATATATATAAACAATAACGCCATAGTGCGCGCTTTACCCACAAATATTTCCGGGCCCAGCTACTTTCCCCGGGAAAGATAATGCAAGAAGGAGGGTGTAAATGATGGGCAGTTTTGTAATTTTAAGGGCTATAGTATTATATTCTTATCCATTTTCCTAGAAACCTCCATGAAATTACCATTCAACTTGACCCTTAGCAAAGTAACCATTCCTATGATTTAACTTTAACATTATAAGTTAACGGTGGAATTGACCAAATGCCAAGTAAATGTTGAAGTGGGAGGAAAACTACGTGGAAAATGTTTCGACAGTGAAGTCCACGAGCGATCTTGTCAGTTGGTGTCTGTCTCCCGTCCAAAGCGGGGGGAACTTGTCCTTTTCTTCTTTGGCACTACTCTAAAGATGGCAGCGGCAGATACCAAAAGGCGCCAGAGCTTCTCCCGTCGTCCTCTTCACGTCAATCAAATTCAAGTGGCAATCTTCCACTTGTCCCATTTGTCGATCATCATAGCTCCCCAGATCAAGCATTTCTCGGATTATTGATAATGCTGACTGTCCACACATGGCATGCAAAGTTGCTTTGAAGAATACATACATATTTTGAGAGTGATATATCTTAAAAAGTTTCAATGTGATGAGTTCGGATTTGTGTGCATGAATATATATAAATATATGCAAGATTATTGATGATACTTCAATTTCAAAGTGTGTATGCTACGCTCACAAATTCTCCATTTCCCTCCATACCCAAGGGGGATGAGCTTGACAGGATTGGAGCACGCAAATGTCTAATTATAAAGGCAAAAAGGAAAGTAGTATCATTATTGTTATATAGAATATCATACTATATAACAATGAGAGACCAGGAAATTATTGAACCTAATGGGCGCATAATTTACATTGATTCGAGCAACTTTTAGAGTTGGAATGTCGAGCCACCCCCCACACCCACCAATGATTAATTAATTTCCAATTATGATCACTAATCCCTGGCACGTGAAGCCATGTGAAGTGGGCTCACTTTCGTGCCGATGTGGCGCCATATTGGTCGACGACCATCCAAGTGTCGCATGGCCATTTTTACGGGTTCGTTGACTCGATATAACTGGTTCATACCAATCCCTGCAGCCTTGGAACACAACGTCTATAAAATCAATAAACTGACGTCATATATATAATATGGTGTCGGTCTTCTTGGATCCCTTCGATCTTGGACCATGATAACTTTGCAATCCCTGAAACATTTGATTCGAACACCCTGACATTAAGAATTGAGTTTAAACCTTAATAAATGTTTTGCACATTACACCTTGATTCTTGAGAAACATATAAAATTGTTTACAAAGTATGATGAATAAAGTTAAAATAGTCGTAACGTTAGTTGTAAGGTAAGAAATAATCGAAAAATTTTACATGTTTTTTATATTAAATCTTTTTACCAATATTTTGTAAAAATCTTGACTCCACTATCAAGAAAAGATTTTCCTGTAATTCCACAACACAATCAATTTTGCATCAAAATACAGAATATTCAACATTAAAAAAAAAAAGAAACAAAGGGAAAGTTTCTATTAATTTTACAACATAATATCACATAATATATCAATCACAGACCAAACTTTCTTCGTTTTTCCAACATACATATTGCTGTCTTTGCTTTCATCCTTTGCCCATCTCAAAGTCATAGAACGCTAGTGACGACAATTGCACGAAGTTTGTCCTTGGTGGAGAAAGGAAGCAAAGGAACCAAATTTCCGAGAAGGGTCTTGGTGGATGTCTATTCTCTCTCGGAAACCAAATCTTGGATTGATTAGGGCTAATTTTCGACGAAAGGGCCCCAATTGAATTTGTCGATTACTTGCATCAAGGGATATAATTTTCGAAGAGATACTGTTATTGCCGACGTTAAGTTTTTCGCTCTTGGCACTCAGGAAAGCCAAATGATACAATCGAGGTAAGACATACGTTGTTGGTTGCTTCTTTTTTTTTCCTCCCATCGAGTACCAATTAGGGCAAGAACTGGGCTCTACTAACTGCATATACATAGATACACATGAATTGAGTTTGCCGAGAGCGTGAAAATATATACAGGATTCACCCACTAGAACGGATGGAGGGATTTGGAGGGAGAAGTCGGGAATTTATCTTGGGGCACACCGGGAAAAAAAATTATGAGATGCAGGATCGAATCCTTCTATCATTGATTTAGATAAAATGGTTCTTGATTGGATTCTAGGGAGAAGGAAAAATGGTGCATTTCCTCTTAATATATACTATAGCTAGTGAGATGTACCTTTAGACCGAGCAGAGGGCGTGGCACCCGAAAACTTCAAGCAGATTAATGGCATTAGTGCCAACCGGACCGACCAAAGATTGATTACTCTTAATTGCAAGTTGACCAATGAGGCACAGTGCAGTTGTAAAGAATGTATTATTCATCATAACATTTATATACTTGTATACATATATATATTTGTCACTTATAATTATAAACTTGACTTATAAATCTAAAAATGATAATTAAGAGACTCAAATATAGAGTAAAAATGACATTTGTATTATGAGAAACCCATTTCATATATATATATATATATATTATGTTAATAATGAAGTGAAGTGCCCTCAAAAAGCGAACAAAAGGGAGACTGGTTTGCCTTTTTTGGCATAATTAATGAAAAAAAAAGCTCGAAAACAGGTTTTGGGAAGATAAAATTACAGTAAAAAGGGCTCTGTTCAATACACATCTTCTCCCCCAATTGCTCTAAACGAGGATAATGCACAATTCTGCAACAGGGTCGACTGTCGTGAGAATCTAATTTAATCAGCATTAACTTTGTGATTTTTAGCTATACCAATTATTAATTCACCAAACAAAGGTATGAGTATGGTTAGTTACTGCATATGGTTATTATGAATATGTTTTGCACAAAGCAGCACCATCGATCTCTTCCCCAGATAAATTTGCCTACCAATGGATTGGTGATTACTATAAGAACAAAATTCGAGTGACTCCCAAATCTGTCCCTGTTAATTAAATGCAGCAACCATTGAACTAAATGAATCATTCACTTTTCTACCTGCTGCTTGAAATCAGGCACTTCGACTGAAACCCTAGTTTCCCACCCATAATGGTACCAGTGAAAGGCAGCTATAGTGAAAACCAAATATAGGATGTAGTAAAGCGAGTTACAAATTTCATCTAAATCCCGACACTTACCGACCCATACAGAATTCCAGAACGAGAACTGGTTTTGCCTAAAGAGTCCAGCTATTTAGGACCATCCGGGTGAGGGAGCAGTTTGTCGTGCAGGCGAAGTACAATCCTTCCTACTGCAAATACAAAGGAGGCAAAATAGGGAGGAGAAATTCATATTCTATACATCTTTCTCCTTCCTCTTTCCATCCAAGGTAATTATTGCTCCAGATTAAGCAAATTAAACATAAGCTCCGCCTCTCGCCCCTCACCTGATGGTCAGAACGGCGGTCGGACGTGAGCCCAGCTAGCAAAAGCTTCATGGCCGATCGTTCCATTTGCAAGGACACTAGGGGGAAAGCTGTAGGCCTGTAGGGTTGGATGGCCAGAAACCCTTACAGGAAGCTGTCCGTTGCCAATCTCCGGCGGCGATCCACTGGAGCCAGCCACCGGATCTTGCCCTCCCGTGTTGCCCTCTTCCTCCTCCGGGAGTGGCAGCCTTTCGTAAGTAGCGTTGGCGAAAGTTGCAGCTATTATCATGACCGGTCCTGCTGCGACAAGCGATCCCACCACGCTGCCGCCTATCACCTGTCCCTGTCCTCCGGCCAGATAAACCGTGAGCCCCGTCGATCCTGGTGGGGCTGGGCCCGGAAGGAAAGCTCCTGTAAGGGATAGGATCTCGAGTCGGCCATGCAGGTCTACCACCGCTCCGGCGGCACCCGCCCGCCTCAGCGTCACGTTTGCTACGAAGCCGCTCCCACTAAGGACGTAGATCCCTCTCTGGCGCTTCCGGGCGAAGACGGCCATACTCTCGGCCACATCGGCACCACCAGCCACCTCCATCACATGGCTCTTCAGGGCAGAGGGGCTATCTCTCGTCACGAAGATTGGAGGCTTCGGCTTGTTCTTGGATCCCGGAGGGCGGCCTCTTGGCCTACGGTTGATGACCTCAACTGCTCCCTCCTTGGGCCCCTCGCCCTTATCATCATCGTCACCATTGTCTCGTGTGATCCCGCTTGCATCTCTGTTTCCATTCGATGAGATTTCAAGGTCCCGCTTGCTCAGTAGGGGTGGTTCGAGGCCAGGAGGCAGGCCAATCTGCGCCGTCCACCAAGGGTTAGCCAGGGCGAATATTTGTTCGGCGCTTTCTTCTACAAACTACAAAGTTGAACTAATCACCAATCTCGCTCTCTCAACCTTCTGCACTCTTACTAGGGGGAACTGAAGAAGGAAGGGTTTATCACAGAAAAGAAAGGGCTTGGATGAAAAAGAAACAAAGCAAGATGGAAAAGAAAAGGAGGTTTGAGAGACAAGGAAGCAAGGTTCTGTATATAGTTGGGGAGGAATTAGATGCACTAACTCATAGAATCACGAAAGGGACACACGTAATTAGAAAAGAAATCAAATTTACCGAAATCGGATTAGTCATCGATCTATTTATTAGACGTCCGAATATTAAGTAGCCGTGCATCAAAAAAGGAAGAGGAGTTCTTTATTCGTCAACAGGTGATGTCGTGATGATGATGAGCAGGAGGAGGAGGAGGAGGACATTAATGTCATATCGAAGGAGAGGTCAGGCAATAGAGATTTGAACAGCAGCAGCAGTGGGAAGAAGAAAGAACAGATGCAACCACGAGAGAAAGGAGAAGGAATATATATATATAAACACAACATAATTAATAAGGCATACTGTGATTGAAGTGGAATTTATAATAAGCAGTGGGAGCTGGCGTGTGAAAATGAAACACACAGTTGCTCTCGAATTTTTTTTTCACTTCGGTTGTAAGCCACTGAGCAACCAGGAAAATATAAGGGTTACAAGTCAAGTCTTATTTCACTGTACTGGTCCTCAATTTTCATTACATAGGTTAAACTAATTCTTGTTTAGAAGTGGATTTACTTTTGCATACGACATGCCTTTAATTCGATAAATCGGACAGTGTGCAGTGGTTCCGCTGGTTCATTTTGGGGCTTCAGGCATATAAAGAGAGGACGGGTCCGGGACGGGACTAGTGGCGGTGATCGACTCTCCAACATTCAGGTAAGACAGAGGGTCAATGGTCAAGGCACGAATAAGGATGGCCAGGAAGGGGGGGCGAAAGCAATGTGACCTGTGATGGTTGATGGTGCGGGATGTCGGAACCCCGAGGATGAGGCTGGGGAGGTTACTCGCACGAGCTTTAACTATGTAAGAAAGCTACAGAACATGGGGAGTCAACGGTCTCATCTCACCGGCGGAGCGGATTGAGGGAGTCAGATGTGTAGAGACAGACTATCGGGGTCGTCCAGGGCAAGTGGGGTTGGAATTCAGTTGAGAATTACTGGTGTTGATATCAAATTGCCAGATGCTACCGGGAGAATTGTGCTCGCAATAATCTTTTCATGGCTGCTCATGCATATTACCCCCTTCCTCTTCCTCTTCCTATCGGCAGTGTACAGAAAACGTACTCAAAGGCTGCCGCCGCTGCTGTTTTTTGAAGATTGCGTCTCTCTTTGCCCCTTTTTTGTGGAAGTGTAACAGAGAGAGAGAGAGAGAGTCAATGTAGTTGAAGCAGAGAAAGTCTTCTTCTTCTTCTTATTTTTACTTAATTACTTGGTGTAACAGTAACAGATAACAAAATTGTCAACAAATCAGTTGTAAAATGACGAATTTACAAGTAATAGAGTATTATAGAACTGGTAAAAAAAAAATCGCTTACAGGATGATTTTGTTGTGTGTTAGACTATGAGTATTGACTCTCCATTTTTCCTCTGTTCACCTATGATCTGTAGTCTCTGTACTACTATTCTTCACAGCTCGAAAGGAGAAGACGGCTCCCCGCATGTGAGGGCCGTCTCATGTTCTAACTTTGTCCAAATTGGACAGTATCTTAGTATAAGGTAAAATGATGGATTTAGGTGGATTCAACAAAATATGGTGAAATATGACACCTTAACAAAGGGAAAGAACATAAAAAATTTAACTGTAATGTACCTTAAACACTTCGTATCGCCAAATGCATTTAAGCATCAGACTGGGATCAGCGGTGCTGCAAATCCGTGTGGAAGCCAATCTCTTCGGTGGGAATGACCGGCATCCAGAATCGCCTTACCTAGGGCTTCCACCAGCTCTGCTGAAAGGGTCAACACGAGTCCTACGCGAGAACCATCTTCCAAGGCCTATTTGCTAGTCATTGACACAAGACAAAAATCCGACCGGGACCTCTTTCGGGCTGTGAGGGTGTGAAAACGATGTCTACCGTGATCGCGATGTTACTATATCGTGTACATAATTGCCAGCACCCAGCAGAGGATGAAGGCACTTTAACTGCAGCACTGAATGCGCTCTCCTACCACCTGCTCGATGCCCACGGCTTCTCCAGCTGTCAATGCACAGAGTTTCCAATCGCATTTATTTGACTGTATTGCCAAAAACTACATATCTGGCTGGCCGGCCAGTGGTCACTGATGGCGTCGGAGCGCACCAGCACCAGCTACATACAGATAAGAGTAATTGAAAGTCAAGGGAAATGATAATATTGTACTTAGAACAATCGATTTTGATCCCCGACAAACTATACTGCATTAGTGGAACGTCACTTCTGAGCAATTATCTGCAGGAATAACAAGCTTAGTAAATCATATTCTCATACGATGCCAGCTGACCTTATATCACAATACAAGCCCAGACACCGGAAGGAGAGCATCGTTGAGAGTACCAAAGTGAGAAGATTAAAGATGAAACTTCACATGCCGGGATGGAAACTTTATACTGGTAGAACTGCACGAGGATAGATGGAGTTCTGTTGCTAGACATCGGTAATTTGGTAAATGGGCAATGTGAATTCATAGTGATAATACCATACAAAGCACCAGAAACTTCATTATTTTAAGCATATAGTAAAATAAGCAGTGCAAGCATGATAATAAGATGGACATTAATCGATGGATGACATTCACAGGAAGCAACATGAGTAGACAGACAAATGAACATGAAACTGGAAATGCAAGTAACCGATATCGATCCAAAAAGTCAGAATCTATGGCCAATTCACTCAATGAACCCTATTACCAGGGCATTTGAGGTCATTGTCTACACGAAGGAAGTATATATTGACTACAAGGAGCAGTTCCACGAACCCAACAAGCCCTAACTTGCAATATCATGTTCCCCGCATGAGAGAGTCATTCTCGATAAGTTACATGATTTTGCAAGTCAATCATTTAATGGCATCACCAAGAACCCACTAGAAGTTGTATCCTTCAAAGTTTACCTACGACTAGGAGTTTGGTGAAAATTAAGGGAAGAATACAGCTAATAACGTAAGATGCTGAAACACTGGACTCGAATGATTCCTGTACACTAATATCTACACAATGATTTTCCCATAAACAATGACTATGAACTTCCAAAGCATAAATCTAGCTCAGCAAAGCTGAAAAATTAACTGCAACTCTCTACCAAATCTAATTCCTCAGCCCATAGATTCACGTAGATTCCTTTCAATTGAGTTAATCTGTAGATGAGTACTGCATTTGCCACTCCAAACACTCTTCATAGTCAAAACTGCTTGCGTAGTCCAACAATGCATTCTGCTGATGTTCATAACGACAGATATAGTTCAACCCCACAAGAAGTTCGCATATGACCTCCTCAGTCTTGACCCTGTCAGAAAAATACAAAGTCTGGACCAAAAGAACATTAGTCCTCATCACAATCTGGTGCTGCTCAAAGTTCCGCTCGCTCTGCCACCTGATCATGTTGTGTGCCAGTGGTGCAAGCCACCTCAGTATCCTATCGACTCTCTCTTTCCAGTCATGAGCCATAGGGGCATCATAAATTGCCAAGCCTTTCATGTAAGCCTTTAAACTATTCTTCAAGGATGTTCTCAAACTTGAGGGCAGCATTTGATAGAGATCATCCCGAGCTTCCTCGCCCACCAAGTGAGGGTAGTGAAGGAGCTTCTCTATTATGATTATTAGGTTTGCGTAGTGCAATGCCAGAGCAGATCCTCCAACAGAAGATGGCAGAGAATAAAATGTTACCCAACTCTTGGGGCCAATCTGCGAATTTCCAACAGGGTTCCAATTGTGCTGCCTCCGACTACCACTAGAAGAGAAAGAAGCACGGGATTGATTGGGGTTAAGGATCTCTCTTTTTAATCCGCCACTCACAACACTGCAACAACTTGAAAGTTGGCTACTCCGGTCATTGTGATCTACAACATCTATACTCCCATCATCATCATCATCAATCCTGGAAATGGAACTACTAAGACTAAGACAGTCCATGAAAATCCTGCCAGGACTAGTCACACATGGGAAATTGAAATCCTCTGCTTGAAACAAGTCCGCCATATCAGGATAGCGACAACCGAGCTGGGGCCTCAAACTGCTTGTAGGCCCTCTCCTCTCAATAGGACCTGAGTGAAACCCATTGCTGCTCTTGCTCTGAGGCCGTTTCAGCGGCCCTGAATTAAGGCGAACACTACCTGAATTTCGAGGACACTCATCAACCATCTTTGAAGGCAATTCAGTACCAACAAGCACCGGAAGCCCTCCTCCATGCACATACTCCCCAAACACAGTACATATTCTAGCATAAATTGTACAAGCTGTCCTAGCCAACATCTCAACAGCTTTGTCGTATGTCTGGTTCCACAAGGAGACCTCTCTGAGATGCCTAACGTCCTGCCTTTGCCAAGCAAGCTTCTGCTCAAAAGCTCGGCGGCTCTCCTCGTTCTGGGTATTATGGAACTTCTTGGTGGCCTGCTCCAACTCACTTAACACCTCCATTTCGTTATACAGACTAGAGGTGGAGCTAACGTACCGCTCCATCCTCCTCACCATCCCCCCCATGTCCTTCACCAAGAAACCTAACCCCTTCACATCGATCAGACCGTTCACTATATCCCCATAAACGTGCTCAAACCCCTGAAGGGCGGGCTCCGTGCACTTCCTACCGAGCCTAGAGATCACGCCGGCAACCCGATTGAGCTCATCGAGCTTCTCGGCAAGGGCGAGCTCAAGGACCCGGGATTGGTCCGAGGAGACCAATTGAGTCACACCCTCAGATTTTGAGATCTCGTTCTTGAGCCGAGAAATCTCGGAGTCGGATAAGGACTTGTGCAAGTGGATGGTTTTGGACATTACGCTGGCGACCTCGAAAGAGAGGATCCCCAGTACCTGTTTGGGCTCTTGCCTCCTAGGAGGGTTGTGGGTCTTCTTCCTAGGAGTCTCCGAGAGGAATGCTTGCTTGAGATTGGAGCTTACCTGGTTCCTCATCTTCAGTATCCAAGGTTCGGCAACCATTGCCCTCCTGCTTCAAGCTCTCGTGACTAAAGTCCAAGATCTCAGAGCTCCCAAGAAGAAGAAGAAGAAGAAGAAGAAGAAGAAGAAGAAGAAGACGATACTCCAATCAAGAGTCTCTGACAGAATCCATTTGGATTAAGGAACAGACCTCTTCAGGGAGCTGGCAGAGAGCCTCTCAAGATTCAATTTTGAATTGTGGGTGTGACGGGAAATCACTGAAAATGGACAATCCCGAAGTTGCACTGCAGGATATCGATTCTCTTCTACATGCAGTGCCGTAAGGAGGATGCGAGTATTTATTTGAAATCTTCGTTTTGGTCAGAACTGAAGGAAATGTATTAGGTGTGCCAGCAATTGATTGCGTATTTTCTTTATCAATTTCCTTTCCCTCGTCACTTTTCAAAAGGCGGAAAATCCCCAAATCCTCACTTGCTCCAAAACCCCTGAAATATTAGCCCAAATTTTCCCCTTGCGACAGAATCTGCACCCTATAGCCTATATCATCGTTTACAGAGGTGAGAATATATTAAGATTCTTGAATCTCTAGACGTAGTGTTTGTTTAAGGATAATTCAAAATTATTCCCTAAACATTTGCTCATTACCCCTTCAATGTTGATGTTTTGGCGGCTGATGTCTCGAGTCTAAAGTGAGTTACTATTTCGTCCCTGAACTTCATTTATTTATTTATTTTGCACAGGATTAAAGATGAAGAGCACACTGCAACTTAATGATATCAGGGGCTTATAAAATTTTCTTTTGAAAATGTTCCAAAGTTTAGGAAACTGGAGAAGATTATATATACATCTCTAAGGTGGCAATTTGACAAATTAAATAATTTAAGGAGTTTGATTGCAAAGTTCAAAAAGGGGAAAATTACTGCCTGGCTAAACTTTTAGGTGCTAATTGCCAAAAAAAGGCTGAGCATTTTACGAGTGGGACACCGTAAATAGACCCAACTTTTCGGTTGAATTTTTTAAATTAGACCACATCTAATGTTTGCCGAATAAGACGCAAGATGAACAACCATAAAATAAAATTGGTTAAAGTTATTTGATGCTTTTTTTTAATAAATACTTGAGTTCTAACCTTACAAATGGAGAGAATTTATGTTATGATAGTTTTAATGGACGGATATATCTCAAATCTGGATTACTTATGGTTTAATTAATTTTTGAATACTAAATGATTATGAAAAAAACTGAATATAATATAAGTAATTAAATTTGTTTGATGAATTAGGGACAAATTATTTTCAACCTATTGCACGATTTCTTTTTAATTATAGAGAATGTATGTTTGGTTCAAAAGAAAATAGAGTATACCTAGAATAGAATATAAAAGTACAAAAAGTTTCATTGATAAAAATCTAATTTATAATATTTTAATTTTAGATCGATAGCTATTTTAATTTATTACATGATTAGTAGATTACTCTAACATAATAAGGGAAGCTCGTGAAAATTTCAAACTCTTGTTTTTCTTTTTTCTTTTTGGCTAAAAGATTTCTTTGCTAATTTGATCGAGTCCACCAATCACATAAAATTATAGTTGATTTAAATGAAAATTCCCTCCCATCACAATCTCATATATCTTGACTTGAAAAAATTATCGTCAAATATCATTCATTTATATCAAATAAATAATAATTGTCCGATGTTCTATCTTGATCATGATTAGGACAAAAAGCGTTATTGGTAAACTTGTGCGAACCTAATCTCGACTTTAGTGAGGGGTAAATGGCTCTTTGGAGGCAAATGGAATCTTTTATCTTTTTTTTTTGTGGGGGTTGAACTTTGACTTAGGGTTTGAGATGATTATAATGGGGAGAAGTTTTGTGATTTTTATAAGAGTCACAAGCACATTTCAACGAATTGAATATCTATCAAGGGGATGGTTTTAAGCATCTTAATTAAGAAAGAGATAATTTTTTTTTAGTATTTAATTTGAGAAACATGGTATGTTCGAATTGAGAAATTCAAATGATTAAGGAATAAAATAATTCAAAAAAATCTATAAATTTATTGTTTGATTATTTTTTAAAGAGGATTACATCAAGTGAGTTATTAATCAAATATTAACTTTTATATTCCTTAAAAAAAAGGAATAGGGTGAGGAAATGAGAGATTAGTTATAAAATTACAATCAAAATCATATGTTTACTAGTCAAAAAAGATTATAAACATTACAATAGTTCATTAATACCTATTAATCCTCTCCTGCTCAACCCTACTTTCCAAAACTCTCAATCTAAACGTGTCCTAAGATAATGAAGATCTTAACTTCTCATTTAATGGTGGCAGGAGGGATTTGAAATCGTTGAACTCCAAGGAAGAACAAAAAAAAGTAGAAAAAGGAACGAAACAAAAGGTCAAGTTACATCACATCACATCAATACGAAGAACCCTAGACCTTGAGAAACCTCATTGGATTTGAGTTAGTTCTCCAGCTGCAGCGCTTGGGAGTTGGCAACTGGAAGTTGCTCCAATCAAGGAGTACGTCCGTCGTCCGACTTCGAATTTCTGACTTCCAGCAACCAGGTTTGAAATTCAGTAATCCCGAAACGCGCTGAAAAGTGTACTTGATTGAATTTCACTCTCCGTAGCTACAATTTTCCTCAAATCTTACATTCAAATTACTATTAAAGAACATAAAATTCCAATATCATATATATATATTCACACAGGAAAAAAAATAAGGAAAATAATTTCAATATCAAATATAAGCTCAGGGCCATCACCTCAATCATCATCATCATACGCATTTTAATAGGGCAAAATCTAGTGCCTAGCCTCACTAGGCACTAGCGAAGCAATTACACGATGTCTACTTTTAATTTAATATAAGTGCAGGATTCTTATAAATTAATTAAAATTTTAGGAACTTTAGACAAGTCCAGCATAGGTTATCTCATGTCTTAAAATGGGTTGCTATAATTTGATTGATTCAACTGCCAAGACTTTAATAAATCTCAAATTTTAATCGTGAATATATTGACAATTTCGTACCGAACAGGACAGCTCTTGGAATTGGAGGAATGTGGACTCCTCCACAGATTGCGGAGAGTCACTTATTGATTGAAAACACGGAATCGAATTTAATTTGCGTCCTTTGGAATTGTTCCCACTCCAGAAGGTCAAAGTCCCTTACAGAAACGCAACAAAAGTGGGCTGCCAAAGTCAAAGCTGTCAGCTAGCTTTGGAGCACTATACTTGATGGTCAGTTCAGGCCTCATTCAATTACTTGAAGGGGGCAAAGGAGTTGGTGTTGGCGGGTCCACATCGTTTTTCTCTCTGTCTAAGCATAAGTGTCGGAAATAAGATTTATGCATTTTACGATAATAAAACATGTTTATTGTTAATAATAGGAAACTGAGTTTGGGGTCTCTTTGTCTTAGACTAATTAAAGAAAGGGATTACTTATTTTCAGGCATAATGGGTAGAATGTTCAAAAATCAAATGTAATAAGATGAATCTTATCAACTTGAGGTTAGATTATTAATTCATTCATTAAATTTCCAAATGAGTAATATAATAATCAAATTTCAAGTTTAGAAATATGTTTTGACTCACTCAAGAATATGATTCAACTTTACCTACTCTCCTCCATAAGTATGAATCCCCTACATTCATGGATTGGGTTTGCAACTTCTCCATCCGTGGCTTACTGAACTTTCTCGCCGGCCCACACTTTAACTTCCCTTTGCACTCCCTATACTTTATATATACATATATATATATGTCTTAAACAATATTGGACGATTACAGTTCTCTTGAACTTGTGAGATTGACCGACGACGATGATGATGAATGTGATGTCGGAGGAAGGACGAAAGGGAATGCCAATTACAGCTAATGTCACTGTGTCACCCTCAAGCCGACGGCTAGTTAGGGGAAACCTATGTGGGTTAGGTTGTCCATGGACGACCGTCATTCACCAAATGCCAACAAAACAAATCTCAAAGTTTATTCCATTTTTCGTAGGATGGTTGGACATAAAAGTTTAAATCAATAAACAATTCCTATATAATATTATATATATTTAAATATATTATCTTATTTTTTGATATATTCTCATATTTATTGATGATAAATTTTTACATCACGCATTGACGTGCTTTTGGTCCTTACCTGTTTTTCCTGATATTTTGTTCATATTTTTCTTGATATTAGACAATATTCCACCAAAAATTTTTCAAGGAGTTTCTTTGTACCTTGTAGGGGTTAATTCAATTCTCGAATCTAATATCGATCATGCGATAAAATGACGAAATGATAACATTCTTATCTTTACAACACATCTTATAAGCGGACACATACAGCTAACTGAACAATGTCGTTCCATCTGTTTTAAGAGATAAAATTTGATTTAAATATGGTGATGAGCTATCTTTTTTTAATAGAAAAATGTCGTATGAATATCATTCAGTCTCAATTCAATTGAGGGAAAAAAAGAGAGACAGGGATGCCACCAAAAGCAAAATTATCAAAGAATTAGAGAGGGTGAAGTGGGAGTTGGTGTGCGCGCGCTGGCGCTTTTGTTGGGACAAAACCCTACTTAGTTGGGCAGCTGCTCCACGAGCATTAGTTGTGGTCCTAAAGATCAAAAGCACATGGTGACAATAATAGAAAGATAAACCTCCAATCTCCTCTCTATTACTTTGAGCAGGAATCGTGTGTTCGTTCATTTAGCTTTTCGATGGCTTTTTTTTAACAATTTTTTAGGCAATGACATCATGTTTGAGTATCGATAGCTCTCCGCTTTTCTCAGAGGTACCTGTTATTCAGGAAATCGAGCGATCGCTCATAAGGTAATGGGGGGCAATCTTGTTCCAACCTCTTGGTTCGGTTTAGATCCCGCACCCCGGTTTTCGGTGCCTTCCCCGTGAAAGTCCGAAAATCGGCCTATAGCTTATGAGACACACTACATGTAATCTCAAATCTCAGTTCGTGAATGTACGCAGTTCATTGTCAGTGGTGAATTAGCAATCCGATACTACCGGCCTCGACGGAATCGATCGACGGAGCGGTAGGGGCAGAGAGAAGGGACGGAGGAGGCCTCCACGGAATCAGATAGCAACAATTCCCAGTAACCCATGTACGCACCTAAAAATGAAAAAAAAAAAAAAAACGAAGAAATTAACACCCGAGAGACACTCTCGTCCATGGAGTTACAGTCGGCTGAGTCCTGTGTTAGATTCGTATTTTCACGTAGTGGGGGGGTGTGGAAATCTTTTGTCGGTACGCACTCTTAATCTGAGGTCCAAGGAAGAGGAAGAGCCCGTGGACCATTTTCTTCCTCACCAGGACCTTGACTCCTCCACCCCAGCACGTCGCGACGAGTAAAGGTTCTCCTCAAGAACGTTAGAACTGTTCAAGAAAACAAGAAGCTATTCTCTCTCTCTCCCTCTCTCTTGAATTTTTTTATTTTCCCATTTATTTTCTTTTTCATTTTATAAAGGAAGATTATGGGTATAGAGAGGCGGGGAGAGAGAGAGAGGAGTAAAGGAATGCAAAGAAATTTCAACTTAGAATTAATGTCAAGGAAAATACAATGAGCCTATTTTTGGATTTCTGACCCTCTTTTTGTCGGCCCTTTTCCTTTTCGAATATTTTGGTCGTTAGGTTCGGGATAGGCAAAAAATAGGATGGCAAGTGAATCAAGTCTTGTAAATTGAGAGGATTAATATGGAGAAAATTTTACTTTTACCAGCATATGTGGCTCAAGTTTGTATTGATCCGAATTGAATGTACTTATAAATAGGCAAGGCAATAATCAGCCCGGCCCAAGAATGGCACAAACAAACCATGCTTGGGCCGGGGGTTACAGGCCAATTGGTTTTGGACCGGCCTGAAATATGAAAAATAGTTTTGCAATAAAAATAAATTTAAAAGAAATTTTGGATTAATTAATTATGTAAAAAATAATTACATTAATATTTTCTTTAAATTAACATAAAAAATAGATTAACAGGCCATTTACACACTTAAAGACTCGATCGGAATTCCAAAATTATTCGAAATTCAATTCTAAAAATAATTATTTTGCTTTGTTCGAATATGACCAAACGGTCCGAAGCATGAAGCAACTATGCCTAAGCTAAACCTTTGCAAACTAATTGGAATATTGGGCCTTATCGATGGGTCCGAAAACAGTTTCATACAGTGCCAACACAGTCCGAAAATATTAGACCGGCTCGAGATGCTAGGCTTACTCTCTCCTTTCTTTTTGTAGTGGAAGAGGGTTGTGGCCCGGATTTTTATGGGAAATTATGTGTAATAATTATTAAATATAAAAGGAGAGAGAGAGAGATATCAATTGATCAAAAGAAAAGGACGTGGCGGACAATAATGGGAATGCCACTATGTTGTGCTTGTGCACATGTTTCCACCACGTAAGGATGGGACGTCCTTCCAATCTCCCTTTTATTATTATTAATATTATTATTATTATATAAATCAACTTGCATATGAATGTCATTGAATCATAATCAATAAAAATAAGTTGATTAAAATAATTTGATATTTTTTTCTCTTAAATTAAATATTATATTTAAATCTTATTATAAATAAAAAAATTATATTAAAAAATTTTCATTTAATAAATGAGTTAAGCTGGCCTAATCTTTTATTATTATTATTATTATTATTATCAATTGGGCGAGTGCACCTTTTGTAATTATTTGGCACTCAATTATATCCTTTCCTTGGATCTCTGCCTTAGCATGATCTCCCCGCTCCCTACTTTTTGACCGTTGGTCCTTTTCTCTTCGCTCGAGTGCTTTGACCATTCAAACACCAAAAGGCGAAATATATTCCATACATAATTCACACATGTATACATACATATATATATATATATAACTCGTTCACTTTTTACATAGGTAATAAATAATCATAATTGATTTAAAATGGACAACTGTTGAAAATTAATTATTGTTGGACAGTAAGTGCGCATTTCTAAGAAATATTTTAACACAAGTGCGCAAAAAAATTCACATCACTATGCTATCACTTTATATGTGGTATATTTATTATTCATCACATCTACTCATACATACATACATATATATGTATATATTTCGGCCAGTACCTCACATATTAAAATATGTTATGATAAGTACCGGTCACTCGACCTTATCGGTATCCATATTTTTGTAGTAAAATCAATTGTTCAAATGTTGTGAATGGAGCAAATTAGCATTGAAAGAGATTTAATCTTTGTTGAGCTAAACCGACTCAAAATTAGATTAATAGTAGTTGTTTGGGTTAGATCAAGTACTGTATATGGAAAAGGAGAATGTGTTAAGAGAGTTGATGTATTAGTTATCCATACAGTTAACTAAATTGAATCTTCTTTGCAAGATACATACATATTTATATATATAAATAAGAGAGAGAGAGAGAGAGAGAGAGAGACGGGGGAATCTAAGTTTGATGTTCACCTTGGAGATGGATGACTGACTGGTATAGCAGAACTTCATCGAGCTAATGAACAAATATGTCTTGCAGTCAATTCAAACGGGAAGTCCCGATTCCAAGTGAAGATGCATTGTGCATAGCCTGAAGCAATCGAGGTCGCGAAAATCCTCTATAATTCGTCAGTTGACCGATCCGGTAAGGGAAAAGGATCGATACCCCAGCTCGACTTTCTTCTTATCATGGATGAGGATGATGCCACAGTCGATTATTTTCTGTTGTCAGATCTTGTTCCAGATTTACTGAAACTGCAAACTTTTCCGGAAAATTGTAAACCTTGTTTCATTACCAAATCCAATGTTCCGAGTGTTAGCCAGCCGATGCCAATCAATTAATGAAAGGGAAAAAGAGCTGATTATGAATAACTTTGCAACCGTACTACTATCTTCAGATCTAGCCGATGATTCCAACAAAGGAAACAGATAAGAATAAAAATGGACAAAAATCATCATATGTACACATACATATATCTATGCTCTACACGGGCACGAACGAGGGATTCATGGGGGCTGGGTCGTAGCAGAAGGGCGCCGCCGGGTGCTGCCACGTCTTGAAGATGATGGGCTTCTTCTCCTGGTCCGCCTGCGGGGCCTCCGGGGACCTGACCTCCGCCGCCTCCGGGCGATCGATGAGCTCTGGGGAAGTGGGCGAGGAGGCGAGGGGCGATAGGAGCGGAATCGCCACGTTCCAGTGCGAGGCTGGGCAGGCGATCTGCAGGGACGGCGGGGCTCGCCGCTTGAGCCGGCTTTGCTGCTTGCGAGGGGACCCGGCGGCGGAGCTGGCCATGGTCTTGTCAGACATCGGTGGGGGAGGCTCTGGTTGATGGCTCCGAGCTATATCCAGTGTGCCGTTCGGTTTGCGGCTGAAAAATGGAGACTGTGAGGAGGAGAGAGAGTGATTGCCGATGGGAGGATATATAGTGGGGGCGATGCCACGTGGGGTACACGCGCTGGGATGTCACGTGGAGTACATGAGCCAGATCGATGAGCAGGCAATTTGGTCAGCCATAACGAGGATTAATGGCAATTTTCCAGAGTTTTTTTTTATTCTAATTAATAAAACTCTTTGTATCTAATTATTTGTTTTTTTCTGTGCCATCGGCTCTTCTATCTGTTTCTCACCGTCAACGGTCCCCGTCAGCCGCAATATCAGGCGGTCAAATTTTCTCGGGATATTCGGGGAATAATAATCCTCTCCCTTTCTGTGGTCTAAAGGAAAACCACTAGAAAGACCCACAAAATATGCCCGGCATTGCTCTTGTCTGTGTACGAAGAATGCACGTGAATTCATAATGACACCAGATAAGAATCAACGTTACACCAACACTCCATTAACTCGATTTTTTCATTTCTTTAAATAATGTCTCAAATTTGAATTAAATTAATCATAATATAATGATTTGTATGATCCTGCTCTCATTCTTTCTGCCGTGCATTGTCCTCAATCCGATTCACCCATTTAACCTGGCCATACGTGAATAGTGGGGGACTTGTACAAGGTGAAGCTAAGTAAGATTATTAATAATTTTATATTTAAGAATCAAGTACGTGATGGTGGCGTAGATTTTGGTTCAGCCACTTCACAAGCGCCCGGATACAACCTCTGCATCCGACTTAACCGGTTCATGCACATTAGCAGTGACAAAAGCAATGACCTTGACAGTCAAGGTGGTGCATTGACCAACCATCAATGATGGATCCCGTTCCTCACATTCGACCAACTTGTTCGGCTAAATGACTCCATGAAAATGAGAAGATGTACACGAATTGCCCATCACTGCATCCATGCATAATCTTTCATAAGCAACAGCAGTCAAGATGATAATGATGGTCGGAATTAGTCGGGAAACATGAGCATCATCATCACTTGGCTAGGATGGCTTCTTTACAGAGTCGAAGGCATTCCGCAGAAATCCCAAGAGGACCATAGAAAAACTGCTTCTGTAGTGTCCAGCAAATTCAATCTTCATGCCTTGATTAACAGAAAAAAAAATGGAGAACTCAACCAGTAAGTGTAACTCAAAAAGAAAACGAATCATAATAATTCTTCAAGTAACCAAGCATAAATTTGGAGAAGATAAGACAAGGATTTAGTGAAAGGAGGACAGCAATGTCATTCAGGTCAAACAAGGCATACGGCTTGAAAGAAAGATCCACACTCGATATCACTTTTTCATGACGTGGGAGGACAACCAAATATTCATAATTTTCTATTTTCGGGAGATTGTGTGTGGCACGGCATTAAACAGTCAATTTATGAAGAAGAGACCTACAAGGTGGCGATAGTACAATTTTAGGATGTGTACCTTACCTCATTGTCAAGCTTCAGTACATGTAAGACCTTGAGGACTGCTGACTTCTGCTGGGGCAGCTGTAAATAAAGACAGGAGAGGGAAAGATATATCTCATTCCACGATAATCAACAAAGGATAAAAGAATTTCATTCAAATGTCTTTTGACAGCTGCTTAAGTTCCATTTTACAGTTGTGTCAGCTTCTAGATTGGAGACCATAAATGAAAATCATGGGATCAACATGGTAGTAGTTAATTTGGTGCTCTCCTTCTGTCCGCCTTTCTTTCTTTGGTTAGGAAGAACCAACGGTTATGTGTGACTTAGAAGGAGAGAAGAAAAGGGCATCACATATCCTTCCTCCAATTTCATTATTCTTACTTTCAAACACCTTTTAACTCACAATAAGATGAAACTGAATAAAGATGATTTTTTTTTTTTCACTGCTTGGTGCAGAAGCGCGTCACAGTTTTACAAATTACATTTATCATGAAAACTAAGAAATCTAAACGTGCAACAATAATAACTATACTTGTCAGGCTCCTCCCAGAGTAGGTTATGGATAGATTAGAATCATGATATTTTTTGCTGACAGTATCTTTCATAATTTAACATTTCACATATAACATTTAAATGCAGCCCCACAATTTTCCCACACTAACTGCACACCAATCTCCTCACCTAGCACCAGCTGTTCCTTACCTTTTCAAGGATTGATATAAGCTGTTGCTTGGGCTTGAAGATAGTAAGAGTCTTTGTACTTCCTTCCGCTTCCTATGTGTATCCCGCTGCTGATCCAGTCCACCCGGTGTATCCAAGCATCACGAGTAAGATCAAGAACTCCCAGGAACTGCATATGAGCACCAAATACAGCAAGAGAGAGCATTAGAAGGCAGTCAAATTCAGATTATGATGCCCTGTACATGCAAACTCATTGCAGCATTTTTTATGGAAAGTGCTCCCTTACCACTCCACCTTTCCAGGGTGCAAAAGTAGGATTTGACTTGTGTTGCAAAACCTAACAAACAAAAGATGGAAGCTATTAATAAAGCATGCAGTTCACATTTTACGTTTAACATCTCTGACAACTCTTATATCACTCATCTCCTTTTCTAAGACGAGCTCTTCAGATTATTTGACATTTTCTTCAGTATAACCACGCAAATTCCTGTAGGTTGCTAAAACCAGTTATAAAAAATGCACTTAGAATCCATTTTTACTAGTTTGGTCAACTAAAAACAAAGCATGATGGTGCAATAGAAGCTTCAAAATGTTACCACCATGATTAAAAGAATTTGCATGGTGCCATTACGAGCAATTATATCATGATGTAGTAGTAGTCAAAGGCAAGTACCAGGGAGTTACGAGCAGTTATGTCATGATGTAGTAGTAGTCAAAGGCAAGTACCAGGGAGGATTAATAGCAGGACTACATGACCACAGTAAACAAGGAAGAGAGCATACAACTCACCTCAACAGTGTCAACTACTTCGTGTGATGGAATTGTATGTAAAACTCTGCAACCAAATAATTAGGATGCTATTTTAAGTTTCCTGGTGATAATGCCCACAATTTAAAATGCTCATTAAATATCTTAAGGGTTATCACAAGATCAAGATATCAAAAAAATTTTAATTTTCTATGCACTTAAGAATCCACTTCAAAAATAAGAGTTTAAAAAATATTACATGGTCAAAAAAGACTAGAAGTGCTTTTGTTTCCACACTCAGCATATGAAGCTCAATGTTACTACTTTGCAGACTGTAATTTCTCCATGGACAATTACAAACAAAATTTTCATGAAACAAGATAGCCAACCTTTCCTCTATGGCAGCAGTAAGACCCTTCGTCAATGCCACACCACCAACCTAGAGCACAAGATCTCATGATTTTTAACCAATCAGTATAACCAATATGAGTAAAACTAATTGAGCAATGTTACAAGAAATCTAACCAATTGAATGCTGGAAAACAGTTTTCTCTTCAGGTCTGTACGCCCTGAATGTAACACACAAATTATCATATGAAGATGCCTAAACTTCTTAAATGAGACAACACTATGAACGGATAGAAAACCTACCTGTTGAGAGAATACTGCTCACAATAGCTTCAGCAAGCCCAATTGTTTCTTCTTTTTTGGGCTTAGTTTGGAAAATGGGGTAGCTGTCCCACATAGGGTATCCAATGTTAGCGCCGGGATAAAAAGGGTCTGGAATATCAGGTCTTCTAGCATAATCAATATTCCATGTATCTTCTAGCATATCCTCATAATCCTTCAACCTAGTGCAATAAATCATAGGATCGAGAAGTTATTCAACACAACTACAAGAGTTTTCAAGGCATTTTAAGCTATGTAACCTACCAAGTTCGAGGAGGTGGAGGATACACATCTGGAACCAAAAGCATAGGGTAAAGCAGACCCACTGGAGGGACCTGTTTATGAGAAACATCAAGATTACAACTATAAAGCTTGGCTATATTTATCTAAAAAGTACTGTTTCATAATAGAAGTTAAAGATTGAAGGTATGCTTAAGATGAGAGAAGGTTCATATTTGTCTTTGAACCTTGCCCACCACCCCACCCCACCCTACCATCAAGATCAATTTTGACATGGGGAGTTATAAGTTCATCATTGAATTTCATTGCCACATTGCTTACCTTTTTTTTTAGTATTCAATAAAGAAATTCCCACATCACTTACCTAAGTTTACTTTGTGTCACAATTGCCCCTAAAACCTGCAAAATTGAGTCCATTTGGCTCTTCACTATATTTAAGTGATTTTTTCTAATAGAAAGAAGCTTTCTAAACCCAAAATATTGTCATGATATCCTAGAATCACACAAATGTCACATGACTCTGGTCTTCCTTCTACCAACTTCCATCACATCTTAATTAGTATAAGATTTCAGTTGGACTGAAATTTGGGGTAAGGATCTTCAGCCAAAACGTCTTCCTATTTTAATGTACTAAGGCTAGCATTGAACCAGACATTACTCAAGTAGCAAGAGCTGTCATCATTTTCATGGTCAGGGAGAGTGTACAATGCTCGTGGCAGTACTCCTCACCACAATTACTTACCAAGGCTCCATGCTACAGAACCAGCAGCCAAACAAAGAATAATAATAATGGAAGTTCCAAAACAATGATAAAAGGATATTTCATGAAATTGGAATAAAAAATCAAGTCTGAAATCCAAGTCTGTCTGTTTTCTTGAGACCATAGAAAATCAGTCTTAAACCAGTATCTCACACGACAAATGAATGGGGAAAGGAGTCTTGATAAAAAAAATTTTCTAGCCAACAGGTAAAAGTTTCCAAAACACTGCTGCAGATGAAGCTCTGAAAAGGAGAACAGCACACTGCAACTCATCAGTAATTCTGGCAAATCCAGCATTCAAGAAAAGCAATAAGGAGACCAGACAACCATGTGCATTCGTGTGCATTTGGCCTTTGATTGAACATTATGCCCTTTGCAACCCATTTTTCAGTTTTAAAAATTGAATGCCCTAAAATTAATTGCTAATCTGACACAATTTTGAATTTTCAGGGGACATTAGATGCATAGTGAACTTTAAAGGGCAAAGTGATACTGAACTATCTCTTTGACCATCAAGCGAACATTAAATCTCCTCATTTTACTTATCCCCCCCAAAAAGAAAATTCTTATCTTGGTAATTATAGGTCTACTCGGCTCTGAAGAACTATGATTACTTTTCAGTGTTTGCTTGCTTTATTTATTTATTTTACTGGAAGTGGATAAAGTGATTATGGAGCGTGTTTCAATTTCTTCTCATGGACAGGTACAAGGCATGATGCAATGTCTCTTTTTCCTTATCTTACTCAAGTTTCAAAGGGAAATCAGGTTCTGTGGCTTGTAAATGTAAATTAAGTTGTGAACAAATAAAATTAAAAATGAAAATCTCACATTAAGAGCAGTTAGCCTCTTGTGAGAGACAGCTGGTGCACCGTCTTCATATGAGTAAACAACAGCATTGGCATCAACCTCACCTTCCTATAGCTCAGAAATGGAGTTTGGTTAATTTTCTAAGAGCTACAAGATGAAAGCACTCCATAGAAAGTAATTATCACACTAAGTAATATATGCTTATACAAAAGAAACAAACTGACCAATCTACAGGTTCACTGAGCATGATTTATAATTTTAGCAAACATTTGGCAGGACCATCAATAAATAGAGCCTAATTGCAACCAAATATAAAGATACCACTGGTGTAGTTTTCAAAAAAATCAAAATATAAAACTTATGGGAAAATTAATGTCATCTTTCTTGTCTTTCTGTCAAAGGGAATATATAACAATAGTTCATGTGAGCCAATGGAAGAAGATGCTCACTTTTATTTGACAGTACAATTCCTTCAATTCGTTAAGCATCAACAGATCTACAGGCTTAGTCAACATGTCTGTACGAACTTGTGGCCATGTCTGATGATGCCTCTGTGTCCAGAGAAGACACCTTGATATATCCTAGAAATATATGATCAGCCAATTATCAATAAGAGAAACAAAAAGAAATCAAAAGTTCATTAGAATATAGGAAATAGATGGTGCATGTCCAGCAAAATATTATGCTAAGGATTAACAAAATTATGAAGAATTAATCAAATGTGAGATCAGATTAACAATTCCTCCACTTAAGGTCATTGCTGGTGCAGGGGGAAAAACTATTTCTGATTCAAGATTTTCAAAATGTAATAAGCAGTACCTCTCCACCGAAAGGTAGAGTTTTCTCAGTGGTTGGTAAAGACACTCCATCCTGCCATTAGAAGATGATTAACAGCATTCTGTAAACAATAAAGAAAAGACAGCACTAGCAATAACCAAACTTTTCCCCCCTTATCCCTCAGAGTAATTTTCAGAGTGGAAAACATAACTTTCTAGATTTGCCCCTAAAACGACAGAAGCAGACGTGAAAATCTTACCATCTGATCCTGCAGCAGAAATTGATATGTAAAGTACAATTACCTCAACGCATACCACTGATGTCACCTGGGCACCAATGTTAACAATACAGGCCGTTGATAAACCATTCCCAAAGGCCGCAGCAAGACCTTCCTGGACTTGGTATAAGATTTTGGTAGATGAAGTGAGACAAAGCATATGCACTTTATCAGTATCACTTATTTGTATGAATAATAGGACACTATAATTAGTGTCGACCTAAGGATGGAGAGTAAAAGAATGGTGCTCTAAAGTGGTGCAATGAAGGATGCAGCAGCACATTAGAAAGACGAATGATTCCATCTTGAAAACAGCTGTGACCCACATGAATTTGAGAGGTAGAAAGCACCCTTAACACGATTTATCTGATTAATATGTATTAATTGTATTATAACATCCGAAAAAAGTCACAACTCTGAGAAGAATATGTAACAAGGTTGCGGAATTGCAAAACTGTAGGCAAACCCAAGATCAAACTTCCTCGAAAACATTAATTCATGAACAAATTGCAACAAATCCAACATTTCATATAGCAAGCAATTACACAGAATAGAGAAAAGAATTTATCCGAGAAAAGAGGTCTTATACCTGGTGCACCACTGCCGAGCCAAATCGTAAATCTTGTAATACAATAGTGAGCATTTCCTTTATTTCTGTTTGCAATAAATGATAAGAGAAGTCAGAATTTGACACAAGACTAGCAGCGTACAAGTTGTGTTCTGCTAAGAAATAGGGAACATTTTTCTTGGGACAATGGGGAGCATCTCCTCCCCAGGCCTTGAATAGAAATGGGCAACATTATAAACATCTCTATTAATGCCCAAATAAAGAGACTGGAAAATTTCAACAGAATAAACAATTCCAAACTGATACCTCTAGTGTCAAATGTCTCAGGCACAACAAGAATAGCAGAGTACAGGTTCCTCTCCCACGGTGCAATATGAAGCTTTTCCATCATTATCCACTCCCATATAGTAAAAAGGTCCTCATAAACCTTGGACATGAATACATTAGAGAAATGAACAGCAGCCATAATGTCAGGAACAGCCAAGTCTTTTATGTGCTCAGCAATATAAGGATAATCTGAAAATTGTTGTTGGAACCAAGCTGACCATGTAAACTATGCTTTGGCATGTGAACTGACACAAAAATGAACCAGAAGGTGACAGGCTGAATCCAATTAAAGAACTGGAACTTACCAGTATTCCATTTAACAAAAGTCTACTATCAATGTCCTACTTTAAATATAATTTCACACATAAAATTGAAGTGTTTGAGTATTCTTGTGATCCCACGATTGCATGAATGCATTCCACAAAAAGTTGAATACTCATACTCATTCTTGTAATAAATTAATGCATAATGAAGCATTATGTATAACGAACAACCAACATATGACTGACAGCAAACTGGTAAATTCCTGCTTTCTTATAAATGACCAAGACCAAGCTTATCAATTTAATTTGCTCCAATATTATTCTGCAAAAGCATACCTGCTGCATTGGATAATCTTGTGAGACATTAAAGTGACCTCTACGGACAGGACGGTGCAAGCAGTATGGTTCAGAGGGGGATATTCTCAGTGCTTCCTCACCACATATGTACTTTCTATATTTGAGTTGTTCAGTTGAACTTGATTCCTCAGGACCAACACCCTCATGTTTCTCATGAGATGTAGTTGGTGATCCCCTATTCATGAAACTTTCTGCAGTAAAGCCAATTGTTTGTAGGAATTACCCCCAAGATGGTCAAATATAAGGGAATTAAATCTTAAGATGGAACAATATAAGAAACGGACCAGAAGACTTCTCATACACATCAGTCCAGGCAAAAGGTGTGTCCTTTTTCCCAGTCTGTGGGTTATAACCATCAACACGTGCCATCTGCATATAAGCATCATCAGTATGCACTTGTTCCAAGCATTTTTTACTGAAAAGTAAGCAAGCTACCCTTGTTGGATATTTATCAAATCACTATCCAGTTTTAGTGTATTAAAAGCTCAATGCATTCAAGAGATAGGTTAAAGGAGTTTACCCAGTCTAAGCATTTTCATTATTTTTTTCCCTTTTTAATATCAAATTCACATAGTTTAAACTCAGATTAAATACAACCTTAGAGGCTCACAGTTAGATGCCTCCTATAACAAAATTAACACCTCCATAGAGCACATAGGTCTGTTGACATTTCAATAATGCTAAGCATCTGGGACAATGCATAAGCAGCATTTAAAAACCCGGCTGGTGTATCAAACTATAGCAAGAGACATCATGCCGCCACTCAAAGAAGTGTATATAGACACTAATCATACACCTTCGCTGAGTGCATTACTTGACTGATCAAGTATAAAAAGGGCAAAGATAAATCAAACGAGAAGGTATAACCAAAATATGATAAAGACAAGTTAACCCTTGATCTAGATTGCATGTTCTTGGTAGAACGGGAGGAAGGACAGAATTACTGATGAAAAGTTACACCTACAGGAAATGCACTAAGCTAACTATTCAGCAATGCGAGGGGCAAAATTTCTATGTTTCCCATATTATAGCCTCTGCTACGTAGCCAAATACGTCTTTCAAACACTTTCTTCCCCAACACTTTCCCCAAAAACCAATAATAGGACATAGTCTATAATAAAGCTGCTGCTATCAGAAATCAATCAGTGTTACTGGAAAAGCATAATATTGTGCCACGGAAATCAACTGGAAGATATATGGAAGCCAAGAGAATGCCACATACCTTGCGAGAGAATGAGTTATTGTTGGCAACTTCCTCATCCAGGAATGGGATCTTTAGCAGAGAAGCGATCTATTTCATGTTAACTCACAGCTTAATGAACATTTTAAGACCTTTAGTGTTCACAGTTGAAGAAGCAGAAAAAGAAGCCCCTTACAACATCATATGCATGTTCTCTTTCCATGTGTTGGGCAGTAGTAACCTGAGAATTAAGTATCTAAACATCCAATATACAAAAAAAAACAAAACAAAAGATTTAAGTAAGTTAAAACAGAAAAAACTGAAAATGGTTTCCCCTTTCAAGCCAAGGACTCAACACATTAGAACTGAAGCAAGAGACTTCATAGTCTAATACAAGCTTTGGCCATAACTGAAAAGAGAAGAAGAGAAAAGAAACTGTGCGAATTATTGAGCATAAGATACATTTTGCAATACATGGAACTTCGTAAGCATGCGAACACTTTCAACCACTGAGTGAAAAATAGTACTTGAGTGTGAAATAACTTTGGGCCTGCTGTTTCATGAAGATTGGTCATGGAACATATTTTCATCACTTTTTTCGGGTGCCCCCAGAAGAACAATATTAAAAAATAAGTAGCTTCTACTTGCATCAAACACAACACAGTACAGAAATTTAAAAAAAAACAGTTATCCTCCTCCTAGAAACAAAATCAAGTCAATGAGAATCAAAGGAAATGTCATAGGACGGCTTGAAGAAAGTAAATAACTCATGAAACAATTGAAATAATTGAACTAGGAGAAGAAGACTGAAGGCGTTCAGGCTCTAACCTGATCTCGCACATTCCTTATGGGCTGCTGGGTATTATAGTGAGCTATACAATGAGGCAGGTTATATGGGGTGTCCTGTGAAGCAAGCCCTATCCTGATATTTGCGGAGCCTTGAACAGAAATTAGGACCAATATTGCAAAACCATTATTAGTGAGCTTGTGAAACTGAACTCCATTGAGGCTCGGAATAGCAGGTAGGGAATACTGGAGAGGATTGTTGCAGTACCGGGATTGATGACAACTATGTTGGCGCCCCTCTCTGCAATCAGCTGTGACGGCACCACCGTCTTCAAGTAGTCCTGCAAGAATGACGAGTGCGGAAATAACACGGAGAGAAAGGAAGAAAATTGGAGGGTTCGAAGCAACTTTCCCAAACTTAGTGGGCATGGGGGGAGAGAGAGAGAGAGAGAGAGACCATGGCAAGGAAGAGCTTCCCTCCGACTATGCCAGTTTGTGGGCTTCTTCTATTCAACTGTTCAATGTGGACGGAGCCCTTAAATCCAGAGGGAAACCGGCGAAGACGGCTGACCCCCGGCCTTCCATGTCCGTTTGGTGGTCGACCGGCCAGTTAAGAGTGGTTCTAAATCTTTCATCAGACAACACCGGAAAAAAAAAAACTTTCAGCAGAATCTCCCGATTGTGAAATTCCCATTGGTGGAGACATTCTGACTGTTCTTGAGGATCATATCTTCAACAAAAGTGGATTTTTGAAAAAAAATCTGAGCTGAATTAACATGACATCTGATAAAACAAACCAATTGGAAATCGATTTGATCATACGAAGAAACTGGGCTCATGGAATTTGTTTAAGATCATGAAGAGATGGTCCAGGTCGACAGACATAACTATACTTCAAAATTTTGATAAATTGTACTTCCATAACTCAGCAAACTTGAGACCATTATCAAGAATTGTATTTCCACTACTTTTCAAAGGGCTTAGGTGGGACTTACCTTCTTGTCGTTTTCGGGCTCTGATTAGCTTTCCCTATGTTGAGTTGTTTTACGTGGTTGGCTACTTGACATTCATATCGGGCTTGGAAATGATCCAGGGAAAAAAATCCCACATGAACCAAAGTAAGCATGTTCAATTATCATTTATGATGCTTTTGTGTGTGCCCCTCTGCTTCTCTTTCTCCTGCTCTTAAGCCCGTATGCCTTCTTAGTAATTGGAAAAGCGAACATCTTTTGATATTTCTCACAGTTTAGAAGTCCACTAGCTGAGTCTATTGGCACATTTAAATGATGCTACCTTGTTTGTTGAAGGTGTTCCAACAAAGACGTAGGTTGCAGTCCAAAAGGGGCAATAATTGGCTTGCTAGTAGTCTTTAGTCACGCTGTCACCTCCAGTTGAATTGTATCAAGAGCTCAGACAGCAAGATTTCGAACTTCTGAGGTCAGCTCTAGATCAGTCACTGGCTGTGTCATTGGAATCTGTAAATCTGAAGTAACTTTGATTGATCTATCGGGCAGTAAAGTCGAAAGGACATAACTGAGACATCAAACCGTTAGATCAGCTGAGTAAAACCATTCACGAAATCAACTTGTCCAAGATTCAACGGTCAAGTCTGTCCGGTAAGAGCCTTCCGAATATAGTGAATATCTCGCAGCATTCCGGACAAACGGGCAGCCCAAAAAGATCCCCATCTACTTTGATAAAATAAGGCTAATAATTCTTTCACTCATAGTTTTAAAAACCGGACCGGGCCGGCCGGTTCGACCGGGACCGCCACTCACCCGGTCCAGTTCCTTCAAAAAAATCCAATTACACATTAAAAGAGAAAAAATCCGATTGAACCGGCCGGTTCCCGGTCCGACCAGTAAACCTAATTGAACCCATCAAAAAACCGGCCGAATTAAAATTAAAAAATATATATATTGTAATGCACCTATTTTATTTTACTAAACTTATATTTATATTTTATATTAAACTTTTGTTTAATATAATGGTTATATTAATGATTTTTGTTATAAATTATATTCAAATTATGATATTATGTAAATTTTTTAGTAATATTATATTATTAATATTATTTATTAAATATACGGTTTAACTCATTGAACCCCCGGTTCGACCCATGAACCCATGCCTACACCGGTTCCCGGCCCGATCCGATTTTAAAAACTATGCTTTCACTAGCTCCAAAGTCAACGATATCAACCCATGCAACTTGACATCATTATTTACATCATTATTTACATCCAATATTTTGCCCTTCAGCCATAGATCGTCGTTCCATGATTGTCAGGAGTTTCAGTCTTTCAGTGCTCTGTTCCATTGAAACCGTGATCTCCCTCTTAGCCGATGAACAGAGAGGCTACGACCGGGCAACAGAGTTGAAAGCCTTTGATGAAACGAAGTCTGGTGTCAAGGGCCTCGTCGATGAAGGAATTACCACGATCCCACAGATCTTTGTCCAGAAGCCGGCTGAAACACCTGATGAGAATCTAACTCCGACCCAGATCAGCATACCAGTGATCGACCTCAAGGGCATCCAACAGTATCCCCTCCTAAGGAAGAAAATCACCAATCAGGTCCGGGAAGCATCGGAGAGGTGGGGTTTCTTCCAGGTGGTGAATCATGGGATCCCAATCGGTGTACTCAATGAGATGAAGGAAGGGGTGAAAAGGTTCTACGAGCAGGATGAGGAAGTGAAGAAAAAGTACTACACAAGGGACATCACTCGGAAATTGGTGTATAACAGCAACTTCGACTTGTATACAGCCTCCGTTGCTAATTGGAGAGATACATTTTTCTGCTACATGGCTCCAAATCCTCCCAAGCCTGAGGAATTGCCGGAAGCTTGCCGGTATATAAGCTGTTCACCAAACTAGATACACTATTCTACACATTATGAGCTCACGGCGGCTTTATCTGATGAGACGGTCACTCTGTAGTCTCAGACTCTCAGCAGTATCTACTATAATTTACTTGGCACTGAAGCTAACTTTTGCTGTTTCTGATGAGCCGTTCTGTGATCCTGCAATTGGGTTTTCAGGGACATGCTGATAGAATACTCCAACCGAGTGATAGAACTTGGGTGCTTGCTTTTCGAGATACTGTCGGAGTCACTTGGGTTGAGGTCAAATCTGCTCAAGGAGATGAACTGTGCCGAGGGACTGGTGGCAATATGCCATTACTATCCTCCATGTCCGCAGCCTGAGCTTACAATGGGCATCACTAAGCACACTGACAATGACTTCCTTACAGTGTTGTTGCAGGACCAGATCGGAGGGCTCAAGGTTCGCTGTGATGATGGCAAATGGGCCAACGTTCCCCCTGTTCCTGGCGCTCTAGTGGGTCAATATCGGAGACCTTCTTCAGGCATGTTCTTGGTCGTTGCTTCAAAATTTCATGAAAACTCTAAAACATTCTGTTGGTTTTTCCTTTTCCTGTGGTTGAATACTGAGCATATCGATATGATGGACTGACTTTTGCTGTTAATTTCATGTTCTCGTATGTGAACAATGGCCTTACACATCAAAATGTGAAATGTGAATTTTCATGTTTCTGATATTACATTCTGAAGCCTTATCGGTTTTTCCGCTTAAATCAGAATAAATGTTAAAGAAAACTCTTGCTTCGACTGCTGCCAGCGTAAATTCTTTGGAAGGTCTGTAGGCAGTTGAAGAGACAACACATTTGATCAAGGTTACGATGATTTGACTCTTTGTTTATAGGATAAAACAGTCCATAAACCATTTGTGAAATACGAATTACTCCAATCAATTCTACTAAGTTGTCTAACATTTAGAGCTACCTATTGTTCAGCTGATCACAAATGACAAGTTTAAGAGTGTGGAGCACAGAGTTCCCGCAAACCAAGCCGGGCCAAGAATCTCAGTTGCCTGCTTCTTCAGCACGAGCTTTCAGCCATCCGAGAAGCTCTTCGGATCCATCAGGGAACTCTTGTCAGAAGACAACCCTCCACTCTACAGAGAGACCACGATCGCGGATTATCTCACGTACTTCAAAGAACATGGCCTCGATGAAACTTCTCCTCTGAGACACTTCAAGCTGTGAGCTGAATCTCAGCTATTTGCCTATCTATGATTCATTCGCCCTTGAATCTCGGCACCTGATTTAAGGCCATGATCAGCAGTTTGGGAGTGCCCCAATAAGTTGCAAATGCCTGAATCTTGGGTTTACGCCACTGGAACTATGTGTTTCATCATATTATCAGACCAATTAAAGTTACAGAGTTGAGTATTACCACTGACTTCGACTTGAATTCTTCGACAACACTACCTGAAATAGAGAAACGCTTTGAACATCTAGCACATTGTTCAGAAGTGCATATGATTTAATAATTATTATCTTCTTGTACTTCTATTTAAATCCGCTGCTATACTCCTAAAACAGAAGACAGGAACATGGAAGGTGCACCAAGTACACAGGAAAAGATATATTAAACATCTCTGCAAATATTGCATCCTATGGTTTCAAAACTAGGAGTACTCTGGATGATGATGATAGGAAAAGAAAGCTCATGCGTTTACACAGTATCCATGCCCGTGTGAAGTGATGTATCACAGAACAATTCAACTCAACTCAACCGATCTTATTTAAAAAATAGTAAGTAGAACACAACCGAAAGTAAAAATAGAAAAAGGCTGAATCACCTGACATAAGTTGCAACATTCTCGTTTAGGAGCCTCCTTTCGGCCTTAACAAGGACTGCCATGTCCATATAGATCAGAAAGTGATGAGGGAAAAGCAATCTTCTAGCATCGTTTCTGATGATGCAGAGAACATATAAGAGCCATGCCAAGAAAAAAGGGATATCGGACCAACAGGTTCTTGATCTTCTTCACTGGATTATGTTGAATAATTCAAGGAACATATTAAGAAGTATCTGCAAGGTGTCATGAACCTTAATGAAAACCTTAGTAGTGATGTTCAGAGAATGACTTGAAGGCTTGAACAGAGAGATATTAGCAACCTGAGAGGATTATATTTTACTGATATTTGGCTATTCTCTTGCTGCCCATGCTGCCTGAAATGACCAAAGAAGGGAGCAAGCAAGTCAGAATTGTGTCCATTAATCTTATGGAGCTTATGTAAGAACCTTGGATTGGAAGCAAAAATTACAAATTGCAATGAAAGAAAAACAGATGACACAGTGTTGTCACAAGAAAAATGAATTTTGATAACAGAAGACGGAAATACAAACAGTAAATTTAGTCAAGACTTGTGGTTATCACAGTATTGTTAAGGCAAATTTGACCTCTCCCCAGTCTGCTGAGATGATGTGGTAAATTGTCTCCTAAGATACAACGACTCCATTAGTCGAAGGTAGCACTGGCCTCTATGCTCTTAGGGTGAACTCAAAGAGGGGTTGAACATCAATTTACACAATGCATGAAAAACAGAGGGAGAGCTTTGGCAAATTTCTCGAGAACCATATTTTAACTCTAAGCAAAACGCTGATACATAGAGAGAAGAGGGAGGGAGTTAGTCGGCCATGTCTCTAGAGGAATGTAATATGCAACATGAAATTATCTCAAGAGAAAGATCTACAGGTTCATCAGACCTAGTCTGGTCTGATCATCATTTTCCATTGTCATTCGTTTCCACAATACATAACACAGGCCTCAATTATTTTCCTGAAATCTGTTGCTCTAACCCAGAAAACAAAATGGATTTCATTCAATGGAGTTCAGAGAAGTTAGATAACCATACATATGTATCTTGTTCATGATCATCCGTCAGATTTTCTACCCTTTTGCAGGTCATACAACATAAGATCACAAACCTTTAGATCAGGATAGATCAGAAGTCAGTACAGGGGGGCAGTTGCGGGGGTTAGTGCAGGGTTACTTGGAAGTTGGAACCTATGATCAGTCAGCGTTTTGTCCATTTCATAGACTAATTTTCACTCACCAGTATGTTTTCTACACTTTGACTCCAAGGTATTTCTTACTCCATATTATTCCAATGATGGTACAAATTACCACCATACTCTACCATACGTAAATAAGTTTCTATCAATCATTTATTTCTTTGGATGAGTACACATTTATTATTTTTCTGATTGTTGATGTGTCTGTTCCTTCATTTATTCTTTTTTGTCTTTCGTTCAGCAAGAAAGTAAGAGATAAAGCTTCAGCTTTCCACCATCAACGGCTTTCTCATCAATACACTAGTCTCAAGATGATGAGAATTCAGTCAAGCAATACCTACAAGGAAACAGAGATCTTTTTCGATCAGAAGAGCGAACTGAATGCCTTCGATGACACTAAAGCAGGCGTCAAGGGCCTCGTAGATGCTGGAATTACCAAGGTTCCGCGCATATTCATCAACAATCACCCTCAGTTCACAGAACAAGGTTCATGTCATGGAAATAGTGCAGCTCTGCAAGTCCCAGTCATCAACCTCGAAGGGATCACTGATGACCCGTTGTTATGGTCAATTTAGTTGAGGGGTCAATCTGTAAATAAAGATAAAAGGAAAGGGGTGTTTTTGTAACAAGTGAAGAACTTGAGGGAGTATATTGTAAACCGGTGGTTCTTGGCAGTTGAAGCCGTTGTGGGGATTATAGCCTTGTAACAGAACCCGTTGAGGGGAGGGTAGGAAATGAATGAACAGTTTGTCTCTTCTCCCTCCTGTGGGTTCTCCCCCTCTCTCGACTCCTCCTTCTCTCCCCCTTCTTGATTCTTCTTCTTCTCCCTTTAGTGCCACCTTCTTCCTTGACCCCTCCTTCTCTTCATCTTCTAATTCCTCTTTCTCCCCCCGAACCAGCCTCGATTCTCTGCCAGCGGCTGAGTTGCTGAATTGGTCCATAACACCCGTCTTGCCGCTTGGAAGGGATCAAGCAGATAAAGGACGCATGCGAGACCTTAGTGCTAAGCGCGAAGCACCTGGAGAGAATGGATGTGCAGAAGGGCTTCAACTTTTAGGGCACTGCTACTCTCTATGCCTATGACCCGAACTCACTCTGGGGCTAAGCAAGCATACAGAGTTCCTTCATGACAGTCTTGGTGCAGGACCAATCAGGTGGCCTCCAAGTCCTACATGAAGATCAGTGGGTTGATGTTCCCCCGAGTTCAGGTGCTTGGATTGTTAAACTTGGAGACATGACACAGGTCAGTAAATTTATTTGCAGTTTTATGTTTAGGTTCTTTCAGTTTCTTAGTGGGGGTGGAAAGAGCATTCGTTGGTGCTATTATACCTAACTGCTGTCCACTTAAATAGCAGAGGAGACCATTTAAGGAAATGTCTCATGAAGCTTTTAGAGAAGAAATAGTTGAAAACATGGGGGCACCTTCGGAGCTTTGTTGAATAACTGTGCAGATGCTAATTCATTGCTTGATTTATGACCCAAGAGAAGATATATATCCATCAATTCAATTTGACCGGAAAAATAGTAAATGGGAGTCTAGAACCAAGAAAAACACTTCCAAGTCTCGTGTTATGCAAGAGGAAGCGGATGACTTGTTCTCCCTGTCCTGCAATAGTTGCACTAGGAAATAGAATAGAGATTGGTTTAGTTCTCTTACATCAGCAAACAATGAAGTGATAGAAAAAAAAAAGATTTTACATTCAAAATCAGCATCTAATCGGCTTCATCCTATACAGCTGATAACCAATGGAAGGTTCAAGAGTGTATACCGCAGAGTTTTAGGCAAAAACTTTTAGCCGAGAGCGTGGGACTGAGGATCTCTGTATCCTGTTTCTTCAGGATCCACTTTCAGGAAGACAGAGACCGCAGGCTATATGGGCCGATCAAGGAGCTACTCTCAGACAAGGACCCCACTATCTACAGAGAGACCACCCTGAAGCACTATGTCTCCTACGTCTAATCAAAGGGCGTTGATGGGGTCCCTGCAATAGACCATTTGAAACTGTAGATGCCGCTGGCAGGGTGGATTGACCCAGTGATTAGGATTGGGGATATGGCTTCCGTTGGTTGTGACTGAATATCTCCTGCTTTAGGATGTCTTGTCTTCCTTTAACAATGTGTTGGCTACAGAAATAAAATCTGCAAGAATGCTCTTGGGCAGCAGGTTTAAAGAAAAATCTGACATGTGGGCGGTTATAGTCCAAGTCCAGAAGATTTTTCTGAAAACTCTTGCAAGCTCCCATGGACAACAGTTTGATGGAAACCAAGATGTTGCAGATGATAAAGAATTTTGTGAGAGGAAAATGGTATCTCATACGAGACAGTTATAGATCCAAAATACGCAAGAACCTATTGAGCAAGCAATGCTACTGTCAGTGACTGGGTTCTTCGAAAACCAAGCATCAAAACGTGGATGGGGTATTGTTCAGTGGGCAAACAAAGGTTTTTGGCAAAAGAACAGCGGCAAAATAAAGTCAAGTAATATTGCACGAGGACACATCACTGATACATGACTTTCAAGTTAAGAGCCAGCTTTACTAGTATTGAATTGCAATAGGGAAGCGTGATCCAATTTTACACTCCGCACACAGATTATCACAGAAAAGAAATCAAAAGATTTGATCAGGCTAGACTATTGGCAAATATACATGAAGTAGAACTTGCATCCCGATAATGGAAAGATGCCTCCGGCTATCAATGCACAATGCTTTGGAATAATCAGGGCACTTTGCATGCTGAATTTATGGATAGTTGAGGGAACTATCCCCCACAAGGGAAAGGGAATATTAAATTATAATGATTGAATATGGGAAAATACATTAGTGGGCAAGCCGTGAGGAATGTTATGGATCAGCAGAACAATATCATTCGATTCCTGATGTCCTCTGACAGCGAATCCTCAAGGCTCAAATGTTCTATCCACAGGAGGAGAGGGTCCAAATGGGTCAATTAGTAAATCGAAAGTTGGCAACTCAAAGCAAGTGGAATGTGAGAATATGATGCTTGGAGACTCGAGATCATAGTTTTTAAAACCGGACCGGGCTGGGAACCGGTCAAGGTATGGGTTCATGGGTCGGACCGGGAGTTCGATGGGTTGAACCGCATGTTTAATAAATAATATTAATAATATAATATTTCAATAAATTGATATAATATTATAATTTATTTATGATTTATAATCAAAATCATTAATATAGTTATAATGTTAGTCCCAAATTCAACATAAAATATAAATATAAGTCTAGTAAAATAAAATAAGTATATTATAATATGTTTTTATTTTTGTTTTTATTTTTAAATTGGCCGGTTTTCTCATCGGTTCAATTGAATTTATTGGTTCAAGTGAGAACCAGTCGGTTCAATTGGATTTGACCTCATTTAAATAATAATTGGATTTTTTTGTGAGAACCAGACCGGGTGAGTGGCCGGTTACCGGTCGAACTGGCCGGCCCGGTCCGGTTTTAAAAACTATGCTCGAGATACTACAGTTAATCAGAGCAGATGGAAACGTGAAAACCCGAAGAAATATGTGCGAAGCTCATCCAGCTAGTTAGGCATGTAATTACTAACTAGACGGGACTAATAGAAACGACAAAATAGCTCCAAATTGCCTTATGCACCCATCGGAATTCATTAATTCGAATCTCTTATCAGTTAGGTACTCTTAGTCATACATTTGCCAGTGGAGATTCCCTTCTGTTCAAGGCTCCATCTGGCAATTCATTATAGGTTGGGAAAAGTAAGGCTATATGCTCTTGTGTTTAAGTATTGGAATATCGACAAGGGTTTATCTCAAAAAAGTCTTTACCCCGTATAGATCCATTTATTATTTGGATTATAATTGCAGAATATGAATACAACGACGATCCTTCTATTGACGGCTAATACGGGTATTGTACGTGAAACCATACAATTAGATATGTCTGAATATGCAGATCTAAACACCTGATTAACTTGATTATCTATATGTAGATACTCAAAACATGATTAGCATGTTTATCAGGCAGGTTAAACTTGTATGTAATCTTTATGACAAACATACCACCAAGCAGCAAAAAGGGTTTAACCTTTACTCATGTTGTGGGGATAAGAATAAGAGTAGAGCGATACCAAGTTTTAGATTCCGACATATTGGGCATTTGTCTTTATGGGCGTCTCTGATGTCACGTAGGCACTCGATCTTTGATATCTCACTTGAGGGGACGACAACTTACCGCTTCAATCACAATCCCGGGTGGTGCAGATAATAAAAGATGCTTATATGCAGCTCTCTATTTGCCTGGTGGGAAAATATTCTCTTCTTGTAAGTGCATGACAAGAGACCTAATCCGTGAAAGGGATTCGTCATGTTCTTAGTAATCGAGATTCGAAAGTTTGATGAAAAAGAGTTACCTGGGCAGGCTGCTTAGCCCCAGTTTTTTCACCTTGGCACAGGTCTATCTCATGAAGACCACAAAATGTAAAATAAACTTCTGTCGCCTTGTCCAGCCATGATACTCTCACTGCTGGTGTTTGCGATCAAGCTTTAACCTTTCTGACATTTTGGGAAGATATGCGTCCAGAAAGCCCAAAGTCCCCTGGCACAGGATCTTATGGTTTCATGCACATATTTTCCTCGAGTTTCCTTCATCAGTTGGTTGGTTGTTCTTTACAGATCAGCTACTAAGTTTATTTTATCCCAGTGGCAGAATCTACCGCTTATTTTGTGTGACTTTTGTGAGTCAGGAGTTGAAACAAGGGATCATCTATTTTGCTCCTGTCGCATATCACAAATCATGCATGGTATGCAATTGTAACTAACCTAAATACTGCTCGAAGTGCAGATGGCTGTATGCCATAGGAAAGGAAGATCCCTTCACCTTACAAGCTACAGAGTTGCTTTCACACGCTTCATCTATACCGTTAGGAAGGCGAGGAACTAAAGAATTTTTCAGCACAGGCATTCAACTTCGGTCTCCATTCAAGCTTCTGTTTGACGTCAACTCACTTTGAGAACTGCATATGGACCAAGACTGACCAGTTGCCTGCATATGTTCCCATTTTGACGAGGCTAACCGTTGTAAATTTGTTGTGCATAAACAGACTCTCGTTCTGAAACTTAAAGTGGACACTCTTAACATCACACCGTCCTCTCTCTCTCTCTCTCTCTCTCTCTCACATTCTGTCTATATAAGAATCTATTCAGTTCTTGAGTTTCTTCTCATTCCACCACTTAGCCATCTAAGTCTAAAGCCATGGCATTACTCAGAATACTCAGAAAATTCAAGCCACATCTTCTCATGGTCCTGGCTCAAGCTGGTTACACCTTCCTGTACTTCATCACAGAAGCTTCCTTCAACCATGGCATGAACCCCCATGTCTACATCACTTATCGGCACATCGTGGCGGGTCTCTTCACGCTCCCTTTCGCTTATTTCCTCGAGAGGTCCGCATCCTCTATGTTTGATCCAAACAAAGTATGAAATATTCACGAACAACACTAGCAAAATGATATGCTACCACTTGTTCCTTTTGGATTCTAAAGATTGCGAAAATTAGTTAGCTTAGGATAGAGTTAACCAATTTGTACATGGCTGGGATAGAGCCAGCTTCGAATAGATAATGTCAAAATGGGTATGTGTAGAAATTCGCTTGGTGATTGACTTCATCGTGCTCTGTTACCGTAAATTGTTTTAGCATAGGAAACGATATTAACAGGTTCTCTCGCCGCTTGACATCGACCTGCTCTTGAGGGGCGAAGTCAAGGTGCATTCTCGTGCAAAGTTCGCTTTTCAACCGACTCTAGTTTTATTCTTTTAGATCCTCCCCATCACTTGACAATAATCTCTTATGAACAGTGTTAGTTAACCCAGTACGTGGTCGGTGTTACTAAATAAACACGTGCAAATTACGGCCTTGGGAAGAGCGAGATATGATCTTCGTTTTCATCTGATTATCTTGCAGGAAAATAAGACCGAAGCTGACGCTGTCCCTTTTCTTGGAGATTTTCCTGCTCTCCCTACTGGGGTACGATTGCGTAACTTTTGCTATTCAGTCATGATTTATTACATTTATGGAAATAAGATTGTGCACACAAAAAACATGCTTGTTTATTTCTTGGTGGAATTTTGGTTTGCAGGGTGGGATTGACACTGAATATGTACTTTGCGAGCTTGAGATACACGTCTCCGACATTCGTGGCCTCTATGGTCAACACCATAGCTTCCCTCACTTTCGTGATCGCTGTTGTCCTCAGGTTCGTCTTCGATAGGCCATCTGGGTACTATTACTCATATCCGAATTAACATTTAGGCACAGCTTCATAGCCACCAGTTGGTTTTTGACGGTTCATGGCTCGCAGGTTGGAGGCGGTTGATCTTAGGAATCCCCGAGGGGTGGCGAAGGTAGTTGGGACGCTGGTCTCGCTCGCCGGGGTGATGACAATGACGCTGTACAAGGGCTCCGTTGTGAGGAACTTGGCGCACCCTCTGATTCGAATTGACAGACGCAGCTCATCGGCTAGTGACCTCCATGGCAGCTGGTTGAAGGGCTCCATCCTCACCGTCGCAAGCTGTATCACTTGGTCCATTTGGTACGTCATGCAGGTATTCTCTCTAAAGCCTCCATCTACCGATCCTCTCAGTTTAGTTTCCCCCACAAATCCAGCTCACCGGGTATATCTTTCTAACTACGAAACTATAAATGGAAACTACTTTTATGCATGACCGGACAAATGTGAATCGTCAAGAACTTGGATTTTGTCGGGCGAGCCGACGAGATGAGAGTAGAGAAGGAAAAATAAACATGGATCAACATCATGCCATCTTTGAGCATTTCGGAAATTTCCAATTTCCTATCTTGCGACAAATATTGACGTGGAGATTGCAATTACATCGTCACCATCAATTAATGGCAACGTCTCTTTCTGTTGTGATTGAAGGCTTTCACATTGAAAAGGTACCCTGCCCAACTCTCTCTTACGACATGGATGAGTCTCGTCGGCGGGGCCCAGTCGGCGGCCTTCACGGTCATCGTCAAGCACAAGCCAGCGGATTGGGCCATCGGGTTCAACATCGACTTCTGGTCCACATTGTACGGTGTAAGTAATTAAAACGGAACGGAAAACATTAAAATTTTCGAACAATGAAATCCAATCCTTAATTGAATCGAACCCAGCTTCTGATCGTCTGTATGCGATTGGTTCTTCGGAGCAGGGTGTGGTCTGCAGTGGACTAATAATCTTCGTTCAGCTGCGGTGCACGGAAGAGAAAGGCCCGGTTTTCGTGACGATGTTCAATCCCCTATCCACAATATTGGTTGCGATCTTGGCCTACTTCGTGCTCGGTGAAAAGCTCTACGTTGGCAGGTAAACTGCAAGATACAGAACCGTCTCTCTAACTGGACCCACCACACGAAATCGATTGTGCTGTTTGTTAACCGCAAACATGAATAAAATTGCAGCATATTAGGGGCAGTGATCGTCATCGCCGGACTCTACTTACTATTATGGGGGAAAGAAGAAGACCAGCAGGATCGGATCAAGTTCGACTCGGAAGATCATCAGGTGCAACCTTACTTGACTTCCGACGACGGGAGAAGGAAGGAGAGCAAGCTTGATCAGGGTGGTGCTCCAGCGACTGGTCATGAGTCTTGAGCCGAGGTTTGAGCAAATCAATTGATCCGGGAATAACCACGCGAGAAATGAACTCCTTTTCCACAGTAAGCGCACGGGGCGAACAGATATCCATTTGTCAACTGTATACATTTCGTTGTGTCTCAGCGATGATGTAGTTTCCTTAGTAGATAGATTAATATTTGAAGCTTATTCTGCCTAATTAGTTTAAATTTATAAAAAGCTCTGGTTGGCATGCGTTGATAATTTAAATTCAGCAAAATTACACTTCAAATTCTATAACTTTATTTAATATTTTTATGAATAATTATAAAAATTTTAAAATAATTATTCAGTTATATATATATTTAATTTTATAATATATTTGAATTTTATCCGTAATTCAACATGACGATCATACTGAATGATAACTATATCTTGATGTAACTAAAATATGATGGCGTGTTGTGATAACATGATGAAAATTTACTATGCGACATTACGGTGTGTCAACAAATTGTACATAACATACGCATTAATAATCAATAGTTTGCATATGTCATCTAAGATTTAACGGTGGTTGATAGTTTGAATTTTACAATATAACGAATGTGAACATACATGACTCAATACGACATTTGAAAATTTTAAGATTTAGCCATAAAGAGACGTAAACTTATGGGAATTCCGGTATAATTTTCTCACTTAAGCTCCGTACGAGTAGGTGATAAAATGATTATGGAATATAAGGGCGTCAAGGTACCAGTAGATACCCGTTAAATTTAGTCTTTTAGGCATGTCTAATGAATCAATATCTTATCATACCAATAAACTTTACATACTTATAAGATATCTAATATCTAATTCTAAAGTACTCCGTACTTAAAAAAATGGAGATTTATTACAGTGGTATTATTCTCGATTTAACAACTAAGAGATTGTAACTTCAATTCTTCTCAGACTCTCCATGACACTTTATTCATTCACCGCTTCTAAAACCCATAAATTTCCTACGTAATTAAAAAAAATACTCCATAAGGTATGAGATATCCAGAATTTTATTTTTAATTATAATAAAATATTTAACAGCATTGCATACATATATATATATGTATCTCTGTCAGGGGGGAAGAAAAGGTAAATTTACATATTCCCCCTCACACGAAGTGTTCAGAAAGTCACGACGGCTGATTCGATAGAGACAAAGCTAATGAGATAAGCCATGTCGTCTCATAAATTAGACTAGCGAGGAAAAGGGGAGCTTTCAAATTCAAAAAGAAAAGGAAGAAGGCTTCTTGACCACCAAAAGCCATCGCCTTTGACCAAGCCAGGTGCATTGAATCGTAACTCGCAAGCCCTTCTCCCCAAAGCTGCTTCTGTTTTCAAAACAGACACTGCTACTCGGCGCTCGGAATCTCCATCGGTGCCGATTCATTCACGTTCGAGCTCTATAAGCTTAGTACCATATAAAATTATTTTAATCATAAGTTTTACTTAGTAGTTAAGTTCAAAAATATTATTTAAAAAATAAATATTAAATATGGTAGTGTAGTGCGATTCTTTTGGAAGCTCCACTGCTCCACCTCAGCACGTACGTGCGTTTCCTCTACCCAATTGGACCCCACCACGGGGCTAGTAGTACTTCTGACCCCCAGACACTGTAAGCACGCAGGGAAAGCATGTATTAAAAAACGTTAAACTTAACATATAAGCATAGGAAGATTGATGCCTACCCATCGCATGTAAATATAAATATATATTATATATTTTATGTTTATAAAGCCATGCAAAGAATATAAAGCCATAATGACCAACGAATAGAAGGGGACTCCATAAGCAGTAATAACAAGCTGCACAACATCCATGGAGGAGAAGGACTCGAAGGACTCGAAGGACTGGAAGGACTCTCAGGAAGTTCGGTACCGAGGGGTTCGTAAGCGGCCGTGGGGGAAGTTCGCCGCGGAGATCAGGGACTCGACCCGCCAGGGAGCCCGTGTCTGGCTCGGGACATTCAACACTGCCAAGGAGGCTGCCCGAGCCTATGATCGGGCTGCCTATGCAATGAGGGGGCACACGGCAGTTCTCAACTTCCCGGAGGAGTACCCATCTGCAGGCAGCACCGGCGGGTCTTCCGGGGCTTCTTCCTCGTCTTCCTCTGCAGGCCATGGCAAACAGGTGTTCGAGTTCGAGTACTACGATGATAAATTGTTGGAGGAACTTCTGGAGTCCGATGAGGAGAAGAAAAGCAACAAAAAGTGACCGAAGGGAAAGCTCTCTCCCTCTCTTGCATCTTCTTCGTATTGTCGATGTTTTCTACTGGGGTTTGTGAAGGTAACAGGAGAATCAGACTTTTCAGCGGACGAGAATCAGACTCAACTAATAGGTTAAAGCGTCCCATATTATCTCTCCTCGGAAAAAAAAAAAAAGGTGTCACTTGAATTGTCTTTGTATTTTGCTCGAATTAACAGGAAAGCTTTTTACTGTTAATGTTTTGAATACCTGAGCCAGTTCTTCCCCGGTAACACAAGAGATCGGTAATCCCACCTCGTCATGCCATATTACCAAGAATAATTACGACACGATTGGTGCAGCGGATCGCCTGGTGTTATTCTTCGTTTTGATCACTTCTTGACCTACATATTTCCATGACGCTTTGAATTTCAGGTAGGAGTGAGGAGGAAAAGAAAAAAAATTGATGGCGTGCCCAACTAAAAGTGCATGGCTTTCCTGTTGCAGGAGATGTGGTTTTAGACATCTTCTGTCCTTTTCCTTCGATGGAGAGGTGGCGGGACCTTTCTCTTTGAGAAAAATAATTTTTTTTTCCATGGGAATGGGACCTTCGCCTGCCAACTTCCCATTATTGATACCGAATTTCCTTTCTGGCATCTCCAACAAACTCAAAATCTGTATGTCGTTTCCGATGGCGTCTCTATGTCTGCTGCCATACATATTTTCTGCAAGTCACACAGTATACATATGTGTATTGCTGTTTCATTTTTATAACCATGGTCGGGTTTTGCTTTTGTAAAAACAAGACAGAGATAAAGCAGATTCAGTATATCAAATTGTTATTCATTGTCAACTAAGATAGCTTCCTCTTGATCGATGCCTCAAGGGTGGGAAAGAATATTTGTTTCAGCATCGATCTTAGGCAAATTACATCTCAAGTCACATTTCTCTACCCTGCTGTTAATATTGCCAAATCTTGACCCTATGCGATATGTTCCACATGTAACTGTCATATATGCATGACTCCTAGGATTCCCTTTGTGCAAGGAATTCATGGATCACTGCAAAAATTTAGTGGACGGTTTCTTGTATCCTTTTTGATGAAGCCTTGTCCTGGAACAAGCCAATATTTGGCAATATCTTTCAGAAGAAAAAACGTGTTCTAGCAAGCATTAATGGTATCCAAAGGAATTTAGTCAGTCAGCCTTCAAACTTTCTTGTTTCTCTGGAGGCGGAACTGAGGAAAGAACACATGCAGATAGATCCTGCCGGTTGAAAGAAATCTGTGGAAACTTACAAAATCGAGAGTTGAATGGCTAACAGATGGTGACAGAAACATGCGTTTTTTTCCATGTTTCTACTCTGATCCATAGAAGGAAAAATATGATTTCAGCTCTGAAAAATTCTGTCTGTGAGTGGTTTTATAAATCACAGGAGCTTAGGAATATTATTCTATCCCACTTCAAGCTATCTCTCGATCTCTACCTGTTGGGGCCATCTCAGCAATTGGTAAACCTGTAGAGAATGGGGAGATTGTAAGCGTGGTGAGGTGATCTAAAGCCCATGAAATGGAAGGGAGGACTAGGATTAGATACAATGGAAGGGAGAAATTTAGCACTGCATGGTAGCCTAGCCTGGAGCGCGCGATAAGATAATAGACCTTGGGCTAGATTACTTAGAGGCCTATACGGGTTGGGGAGTCACAATTGCACAAGAGGTTCTAGTTTGAACAAGGGGGCTTTTGGTGTGGGAAATCAGCTACTGCCTTTAGGAACCCAACGCACATTGACTGAGAATAACATGCGATGGGAAAGACCCCCTCCAGGGTGGGTCAAGAAAAACACTGATGGATTGGCATGTGGGTAGCTGGGAAGAGCAGGAGTTGGTGGTTTCCTGCGAGGAGATTCAGGAAACTGGATTATTGGGTTTGCCCGGGGCTTGGGAGTTGCTAATAGCTTAACAGCGGAATTGTGGGCTGTTCGAGATGGATTGATTATAGCTCGTGCTCAAGGATTTGACTATGTGATAATTGAACTAGATGCAAAAGTTATGGTGGATTTGATTTCAAGTTGTGATGCTTGTAATCCTTTACTGATGCCCATTATTTCAGATTGCAGGAGGCTGATTGAAACATTTCCAACATGTACGTTCCTGCACATATACCGCGAAGCCAATACTACTGCAGACAAAGGTGCTCAGTTTGCCCACGATGATGGCGGAGAGTTGCAGCTCTTTGAATCTCCACCTTCTTTTGTTATTCCCTTACTTTTGTATGACAATGTTGGGGGTTCTCAGACCCGGCTTGTAGGCAGCGTTGTTACCCCAAACTTGGGGCATGAACTGACTGTATTAGAGACTTAATTAATTATTAATGCATGCACCCTTATTTACCCAAAAAAAAAAAGAACCTTTTCAGCAAGAAAATGTCAGGAACTTTGATGAATTTCAATTGAAGTGAAGCTGCTGCAGGGAAAAGGACATTCTAGGTTGCAAAATGTAGCCCCTGCCCCCTGGGCAAATCTTGCCCTTTCTAGCTAGCTGTTTGATGATTTTCCTCCCTTCAGTTATAACGACGGGCCTCCTGCGTAGATGACAGGTGAAGGGAAAATACATATGGCACAGAAAGTTTCAGTCATGAGTATTTAATATCAAACTTCTTAATTTTAGACTGAGGGTATGGAGTTATTGTACTACTTTCTTGGCTATATGTGCCCTTAGTTTTTGCAAATTAAAGTCTTTCTTTACACTAGTTTCCAGTTGCAGTAGGACTATAGGAATAACCATAATGGTGACAATGAGGTTAGTGGATGATAGAACAGGCTTGGAACTGGGGAATGATCAGATAACGTTGGGGGCTTGTCTACCTGTTGACAATGTTCACTGCATACATGGTAAAAAAAATCAATCAGAATAAGAAAAGGCACAGTTGAATCTCTTGATTCTCTGCATAATTCCCATTCTCTTTACATGATTATCTCTGTTAATTACCCCTTTGCAAGCACAATCACTGGGGGGTGTACACTGAGTTAATTTAGACAGAATGAAGTCAAAAAATGGTATACACAGTCCCCTGGTGAATGACTCTACCATGGATTAGCAGGGTTTAGAAACTTTATTTGTGATTTGGCTTTGATTGACCAAAGTAAGGATACACGATATAGATGATAAGACTTGTTCGATTGATTAATCTAAGCAAATATAGGATATGATAGGCTTGATGATTGACTGATCGAAGCAAGGGTCATGATAACGTAGTTGACAGACTTTGTTTGCTTGAAATCGAAGTATACGTAGGTTGTATTTAACCAACAAAATGAAGGGGATAAAAATGTAAACGGTGGGCTTGAATGCTTGACAACCGAAGTAAGGATAGATGATGTAATTATAAATGCCAGACTTATTTGCTTTAATAATCAAAACAAATCACATATGTTCTTACCCAGAAAGAATCAGGAAAGAAAAATAACTTGTTCTATGATTCCATAGAAGACGGTAGAGATTGTTTGGATTTGGGAAATGATCGTCCATCATGTCATGTTATGGGTTTGTCTGCATGCTAATCGTGCTAATTACAAGAATAATATGTACTAGCAAAATCAATTGAAATGAGAGTGTATCATCAAATCCATTGATTCTCTGCATTATTCTCCTGGTCACCTACGCATGATTCTTGTGAGTTGTGAAAGGTGATTGCTTGGAAGCAGATTTGTGTTTAGTTATACATCGAATGGGTAGAACGACGAGTGCATCACTAGAAACTTTGAATCACAGAAGGTTGAAATTTGCACGGGAGTGTAAAGAATGCAACATGTGGCCTTTGTGTAAAAACGGCTGGAATTGGTTTGCCCTAGATGAGGAGTGCTTCGAGCTCTTCTAATTTATGAGGAATGCTGCGGGATAAGAGAACATCCATCAAGGGATTTAATTCATATAGGATATTGGAACTGCAAAGTATGGTGAGACGGAGCTGAAAGCATGGCAAATAATCTCAAGAAAAGACGAAACGTAATGTTGTCATCCAAAACCTCAGTATATATACCAAGATCCCTCATCTCCTCTTCTGCTCCTCTGGTGGTTTCAGAAGCTCCTCCAAGAGCTTATCATCCAAGCACTCGAACTCGATCACCTCCCCCGCCCGAGCGCTGCTCGAGGACGATGAACCGCTGCCGCTCTGAGAAGAACTACTTCCAAGAGCCAGAGAAGAAGATGATCCCGAGGAGGAAGAAGCAAGCCCGGGAGGGCGAGGAGGAGAGCCCATGACATGGGAGAAGTACTCGCCGGGGAAGTTCAGAACAGCCATATGCCCTCTCAGGTTGAACGCGGCTCTATCATAAGCCCTAGCAGCTTCCTCGGCAGTGTTGAACGTGCCGAGCCAAAGGCGAGCCCCGTTCCTCGATGGGTCACGGATCTCGGCCGCAAACTTCCCCCACGGCCTTCTTCTGACACCGCGGTAACGGACATCTTCCTTCGATTTCTCCTCGGTCTCTCCCCTGATCTCCTTTCCTCGGTCGCCTCCTTCCATGGATTTCATCCAAAGTGCACTGCCGTGTGTGTGCGTGTGACTCTAGATCCGTCGAATGTTCCTATGCTGCTTTCGCTTTCAATTTTTTGGAAGAAAATTTGAATGAAAGAACATGTTTGCTTTGGTGGCTGCGAGTATAAATTTTCAAGATTTCTATGCAGAAATAGGTCGTACATGACATATGTTTCTGGTCCTAAAACGTGGGTTGACATTCAAAGGATTTCTTGTCTTTTATCTTACCTTTCTTTATCACTTTTTGTAGAGACAGAGAGAGAGAGAGAGAGAGAGAGAGAGAGAGAGGGGGGGGGAGATTACCATAACACCAGCCATCGATAGCAATAGTCTAAAATAAGTGGTCCGGGATTTACTTACACACACATGCGGTATTCCGGGTCCAATATCTTGAGCTCGAATCTCTCAATCACCGAAATTAGCCCATTTGACATTTGCTTAAAACGTGTTGTTTCACCTCAGGAAGAACATCGACTTCTCATAATATACTCACTAATCATTCAACAAGTCAGATTCAAACACCGATTATTCGGTTTATCTCATGATACGCTAATCACACTGGTGCGTTGGTGGCTAGGCAGTATCATATTCATTCTTTCTCATCTCGAGGAAAGAGAAAAAAAAAAAAAGGGAAATCACTAAGAACAAGAACAAGCATAGTAGGAGTCTCACCTCCTTCTAGGAAGATTCTTGATGGAGGTGTATGAATTCGTTTGCTCGACCGATGCGATGATGAATTCCCGAAAAGGGGTCCTCTCTGTGGACCCTTTTTAATTTGAATTCTCTATCAACATAATAAATTCCTTCCCGTGTCAAATTTGACCACACTGCCCAAATTTTGACCCCTTTGAACAAATCTTCTTCTTCTTCTTTTTAATTTCCTTCTCATACTCGATTTTACGTGTTGTTATCACTTTGGTCATCACAGTTATAATTGGTTTTTAAGGATACGTTAATAAAAAAAATATTTTCTTGTTAGAAAATATAAGAAGGGAGAGAAAATCATGAAAAATAGATAGTAAAAGAAGAGTTAATCTAGTGAACGACAGACGGTTTTTACATCACTGATCATTTCCAACTTTTAGGTCACATGGGAAATTATAAGTCCAACATGTTCATGTCGTAGTATCACGAAAATTTTAGTTACTTCTTATTCATCCGTCGGTCCATGGCCATTTGTGATCGGTATGTTCGAGAAATATTATGCCCGAAGATTTCAGCCATGGAAGAGGCTCCAGACCTGATCGGCCTGGGAGACTTTCCTGCAGCAGCAGCACACGATCCTTCCGTTTTCTGTTCTACTAAGACAGTGCACAGCTACAACATTTGATCATCAACAACGTTGTTTCCAGGCATTGTTTTTGCATCTTTCGCCTTTTCAGCTGAGCAAGAAAATACGGGTCCTAAAAAATACACACAGACTTCACGAGGAAATTGGGGTGCCTCTAATTACATACATGTAGATAAGACAATAGCGCACACACAAATGCAACAGCAAGTAGACATAGGAAGTGCTAGATGATGCAATTGATGCTCCCCTTGCTGCAAAGGCGTTAAGGAATCTCCAAATGAACAAGCACCGTGCTGCCTTCCGTACCCAGTTGTTCTTTTCTCTTGATCCTCTTGTGAAAGATTTCGTGGCCCGGCAGAGCATGCGCACTAGAAAACTGGACATCCTTGGACGATGACCCCTTTGGCTGTCGGACAGGAGGCCATAGGGCACCTGTCCGGGCTGTCTCCCCACCACTTCAGGCTAATGTGCTCCATACCCAGGCACAGGTACAGCAACACCCCCATGAAGGCCAATCCCGCATCGAGGGCCCCCGAGAGGACGTAATTGTGGCGGCCCCACCAAGCTCGGTAGTACCTGTAGGCAACAAAGCCGGACAGGAACCCGACTGTGATCCAGCTCGTGAAGTTCACGGCTGTAGCCGGGGGCATGTTCACCGTAGCCCCCAGCAGGACGGGCATTGTGATGAGTCTGATCCACTCCTTGCCCGGGAACGCCTTGTGAGCCAGCCACACGAGGAAGGGTGCCAGCGCTCCGAGGAGGAAGAACCAGTTGACGGCAGAGTAGTACCCGAGATTTCCAAAGATTCTGCGAGGCCCGATAAGGCCCCAGATCACTGAAGCGTCATAGAACACGTGGTCCCCGGGGCATGTCCATGGGCTGCCTGCAGGAAGCTGAGCCCTGTCGCATATGTTTGGGATTGTTCCCATTAGCCACCAAGCTGTTGTCAGATGCACCAGTGCTGCAATCACAGTGCCCACTACCTGCTAGGAATGTTGTCTTGTGTAACTGAGGATTTTGTTCGCTAATTTAACAGGAGCAAACAATGGACAAGCTAGAGAAGACAAAATTGTTTAATGCACTCATTGGGTACTGACATGAGGTTGATTTATGACTTACTGAAACCATAGCACTTGCACAACTTCAGACACATGAGGCTTAAAAAGCCTATTAAACATCTTTGAGGTGAATTAACCTTCGAATGCGCCAGAAAAGCAAGTTTACTGTCATGACTTTCCCAGCACACACTAGCAAATCAAATAATCAGACTAGCCATGAAGTCTGGGTTTAGAAAGCGTACTAACAGGCTCTTATTGAAAAGTGTCATGTCACTGTTAACCTAAACCTTCATTCCCTAGAGACTACGACTAACGACCACAACATGAAATTTTTCCAAACAGAATGTGATGCCATTTCCAAACAACCTTCATTCTCTGACCTGTGCCATGAACATAGCTCTCGGGGGAATTTTCATGTAGTGCCCGAGCTTGAAGTCTTGTAAGAATGTGATCCCCTGCTTCATGCTAATATATCCGTACACTTTGAAGAGTATGTTTGCAACGGGATATCCGGGGTATATATATCCAATGACGTACTCTGTTATCACATTCAAGGCTGGCGTCTACTAGCCAAAACAATAGATCATTTGCATTAGAATCTATGACAGAAGAAGTTTCATGAGACAAACAAAAACAATGATCAACCATTAACAGAGCTACATCATTTATATATTGGTCATCAGAACCAGAACAAACATCGAATTATAGAGTAAGTATAAGTTTACTATGTTCAACTAGGATTTCCACTTAAACGGTGACCCTAATAAAATTCATAAACATGCAAAAATATGTTAGGTTTCTTGGACATATTGGACCACCAGACTAGCCATGTTGATGTTCTCCAGTTGAACTGCCATCCCCTCCAAAGCTAACTAAACAACTAGGCCTTACATGAGAAAATTAAAGAAACAACAGAACTCTCACCTGATTTGTTGTGGCAGTGATTACCCCAACCGGAAGAGTGAAGAATATGGCGAGAGCACAAGCTAACATTATTCCCCACCATGGCAGTTGAAGCTGATCCTTGAAATACTCACATGCAAATACTGCCACAATGATACTTAACAAGAGGATACAAGTGAACCACCATTCAGGGACTTGCTTGTATCTCCTCATCAACTTAGCATGCACATCCATCTTCTTCTCATTAAAAGCAGTCATGCTCAATTGCCATATTTCCCTGAAAAGGTACAAGATTTAGTTTGCCTTTGCAGCCGTACCAGAATACTTTCAAGCAAGAAGCTGATATAGATGGCACCAATCATGGTCACCTTTTATAACTGGAGGTGTCTGAGATGTGCAGATCAGACAACCTTCAGATAGATTTATATGAGCATCAGAAAAAATGGAAACAAAAACACTCCGTTAGGATGCAGCTATAGCTGAGGTTGAATGATTTGAACAACTTGAATTAACAGAAAATGCTGCTACTCCATGGATTTTTTATAAGTCAAAGGCACGGTGTGTGTCCATAACTTGCAGAGGAACAAGAAAAGTAAGAATACAGTAATATTCTCTAAATTTATGATTAGCCAGACTTAAAATATTCAGCTCCCTGTCCCTTAATCTCACTATATTTTATCGATCACCATTTTGGTTACACTCCTGACCAAGAACTATCTCTTACTATATTGCATCCACCCCTCTCAAATAGTCATCATCTTTTCCAGGAACATCATAAGAAAACCAGCAAAAGAGTAGTCAAGAGGAGAGAAAATTAGCAAGAGAACAACTTTACTGTGAAGGCAATGCAACAGATCAGATTACAACAATAAGGAAGGAGGCAGGAAAATAAGCAAGTGAAGAAGACAAGGCAGCAAAAATGCAATTCACCAAGCAAAAATGAAATATTCAAGATAAACAGCATGAGTGAGCCAACCTTCCATGGAACAGAAACACATGAACGACTGTGGCAGTGAGGCAGGCAAAGCCAACACCATAGTACAAGGCAAAGAATATGCTTAGGTAAAGTGGGCCCTCCTTTTCATATTCCTTAACATCGAGGTGGAAATCTGTGTCTATGATAGCTGAGATATTGTAGTGCTGCCCATCTAATTTGAAAAGGGCATCTGAGAAGATGGGGAACGTCTTAGCCCTGTAGATGTTGAGCCAGTACGCGATTGGGGTGATCACATAGGTGACAAGAACAAACCCAACGGCAATATTTGCAGTGGCAAACCATGGACTTGCAAGCGGGCTACCAAGATAGGAGGATATGCTGGCCCAGTCGAGCCCAAAGGCACCGATGCCAAGTCCATGGAGCCCAGAACCGAGTTGCTGGGCTATTACGGAATCAGGAAATACCCAGCAGATCCAGGAGAGGGAAGTTAGCATTGGGAAGAGGTAACCGGGAAAGACATAGTAAGCAAAGCTGCAGAGAAATGCGATGAGGAAGAACCGGTTTCGTGTCAATCCTCCGCCCTTGCGCCTCTCCTCCTTTTCATGCAAAGCCCTTCAGTTGGATAAAGTTATTACAATGACAGTTGGTAAGAGACGAATGTAAAAGAACCATAACCATGCGCAATTTTGCACTAAAATGTTTTAAGATCAGAAAACTGTGGCACCCAATAACATGTGCATAGGGCAATCAAAATCCAACCATTAGATTAACGCAAGACCAAAGTCTCACCGGTAGCGACTACAAACTTCCATCGTGGATTATACCTTGGACACGTGTATAAACTATTCTCTCAACAAATTCATTTCTACAGTGCATTCTCTGAACATCGGGAAGGAACTAAAGTTCCATAAGCTGATAGATTTGTGAAATCAGAAGGCTGTCAGACATTTGCCCCTTGCTGCGCATTTAAAGATTCTACGATCCATCTATCAAAATGACCCAGCTTACCGAATTCAAACCAACCCTACTTTGCTTGAAGTTTCCATATCTTTTCTTTTCACACAAAAAAAAAACGAAGAGGCTCCTTCTCTTTCATTATCTGCTGTTATCAGTCATCAGCAGGGGAGAAATGTTGATATATTCCAATAGGACTTATGAGTGCTGACTAATTTGAGGTACCGGTGGATCTCCATCATGTGTGCTACCTGCACTGAAAGTGCTACTGCAGATAACCCTGAACCAACTGGAGGCAAGATTCTCTGGGCAAACGCAGAAACTAATTTTCACAAAGATAAGGACCAGGTTCATTCTCAAACATCAGTACTACGTATGGGGCCCAAATGACCTTTTATGACCACAAGTTTAAATATATATATATATATGAACTGTACTCCCCACAATTTAATCATGCTCCTCTGGTCCTGCACATGCATACTACCTATCGTCCTCTGGCGAGCCAACTATTCATAATTTTTTAACCAAACACTACTCATTTGTGAAGAAAGCGACAAAAAAAAATGAGATATTCAAGCATCACAAAAATCTTCAAGCAAAATGTTGAGAATCCAATTTCCATGAGAATACCGACACTGGTGATTGTGGGACGAGATTGAACCTGAAGAGTGAAACTTGGACGAGATTCTGGGGCCACCACATGGCCGCCGGCTCCACCAGGTATCGCCGGAACACCCCTGCCCACCCGAACCCCAGGACCTGGGTGGTCAGTACGACGATCAGGGCCACCAGGAACGGCATCTCCCTCCGATAGAAGATCTTAACCGCGCTAACTATGTGGATCGAGTAGACGTTCCCGGCACCAGCGTTGGCGAAGATGGTGATCAGTACGTGCTCCTTCACGTTGAAGGGGCCAGGATTGAGGGTGAACTCCCATCTCTTCCCCGAGAAGAAGACCCTCCTGGGGAGGGCGGAAGCCAGCAGGTGGCCGAAGGGGACAACGGCGATCTGGGCAGAGATGGAGGTTAGGGAGAGGGGCTCCCGCCGGTACCAGAAGAACTGGTTGAGGAAGGACAGGAGGGAGCAGGCGAGTGTCCCGAGGACGAGCGTGCGGAAGGTGACGGCGGGGAGGGTGGGATCATCCGTGACGGGGACGGTGAGGGCGACCTGCTCTACCGGGGAGTTCTCCGCATCTCGAACCTCGGCCGCCGGGGAGAGGCCTGCAGGACTGATCTGATGGGGCTCGGCCGGCTGCTTTTCGACTGCAGAGGAAGTGAAGAAAAACGGTGTGTTTCTGCTATCAAGGAATCGATTGAATCACCCAAAGAATCAAAGAGAGAGAACAAAGATCTGATTTTCAGAGTAGGGGGAGGGAGGGAGGGAGAGAGAGAGAGAGAAACTGAGTGGAGCAGTGATTTCGTGTTGGCGGGAGCCCATCGGGAGTTTGCAGTTTGTTCCGCCTGTCGCAGTTGACGGAGGAGAAACGTAGACACTGAACAGCAAGGAGATGAAGAGGAATCGGGGACATCGATTTCAATTTGTGGACCCAACCTATTCACGCTCCGACAATGAGAAGAAAGAGTTGAATTTACAACTCCATTTTTTAAAAAATTTTATGGCTATTTCATATTAAGATTTTGCATTAATCAAAGTGGGAGCATAAGCCCCCAACCCACCTTCGTCCTAAGTCTGCCCTCATGGAATTGTCGAGGCACAGGAAGGGACCACGACAATTCCTGACACTCAAGACACTCCTTCATATACACAAACCCGGTCTTATTTTCCCATTAGAAACAAAATGCGACCGCAGCCAGCAACTCACCACAATTGGTGATCTCCATGGAATTTTCCAGGTGGACTCGATCAACCAAGAAGGCGGCCTCACTCTATTATGGAACGAAGAATTGAAGGGGGCAGGAAAAATAAGGAGATCCAGTCGTCATCCATCTGGATGTAGTTTGGGCACCCGCCAGAGCTATTTTAGTAGGAGTGACTTTTGTAAATGGCCTGCAGCGACTAACACAGGTATCAGAGACGTCATTCTCATCCCTCCCTGCAAGCTGAGGCCACACTACTCTCTTGGTATCTACCCATGTAGCTTGTATGAAGAATTAGACTTCTGTTTTGTTCCTATCTGATTGTGCCGAGCTCATTTAGTTTGTTAGTACGTAGTAAGTCTAATCCTTTTTAGGATTGCAAATTTATTGTCCGGGACATTTTTATATTACTAGCTGGTTTTGTAAATGGTTTAGCAGGTGAGACACTTGGCAATCATACAGTCAGTATAAGTTGATCATCCAAACTAATGATCGTAGTCTACGCGGATCTATTTGGTTTGTACATTATAGATAACAGATATGTTGTCACACCCCAAGTGTCGGGGACTATTAAGGGAAGTATCGATGATAATTAGTAGATACTAAGATCAAATTGCTTCAATTGAATTGGTGAGACTCTTTATTTATATATATATATATATATTTGTATTCTGCATATGTTGGATCTACCAACACTATGTTGCTTCTTTGAGCTTCAAGATATGGGATTGAAACCCATTATAACGACAATAAAACCACCACTACATAGGTGATTGTCAGGGTTCCTATAGGCTAGTTTACATTAGAAAAACGATGGATGGAAGAGAATGTGTAAGGACCGAATTGAAGCGCATGGGTGATAGTTCCTTTTATATCTCAGAATCCTATTCACAAGTGAGCCATGGATGGATGGCCGATGCATGAACTGGCAGACGTGACTGACGGCATAAGCTGTGTGTTTGTCACTGCAAGTGCAAGTGACCGGTACTGAAGTCTGCCTAGCTACAGCACTCTGACAGAGAAAAGGGCTGTTATCAAATGGGCAAAAAAGGAAGGAGGAGAGTCCATGAAATTAGGCGGTTGTGGCATGTAGAATTCTTCTGTGCGACGCTCATAGGGAAAGCATTGCTTGACGTCCTGCTGAGAATTAGCCATCGTAATATTTCAAAGCATGATACGAATATACAGCTAGCTCAATCCGTAACAGGGCCACCAGTTATCATGATTTCTAAATCAGTTAATGATTTCATATATACTCAGAGTCCAAGGATTTGTTACTTGATTTTTCGGGTCTTGAACATGAACGGATGGGATATTTTTGGTACCAAAAGCAAAGGAAAGAAATGTATATGTATAATATGTATGTATGAATTGAAAATACGAAAACGCAATAATTGGAGAGCTCTGATCATATCGTACATAAAAAACAGCTATATATATGATCACTGTGCATTATGCTATGTATAAAGCGTATATAGCCTTGATTACATAACAAACACAATTAATTAACATGAAGAAGGTAGCATTACACGCAAATATATATATATATATATCTTATCTTTTCACTACATGAATCGATGTATAAAAGCAACTGGTACATGATAAATACATGATAACGTGCATATTATATATATATATATATATGAACGCATGCTCTCTTATTCTTATTCGACGGTGTACGATTATACATCACCCCCTTGTGCATATTTCAAGTAGAGCGCCGGTGCCGGTGGTAGAGGCCCGTGACGTGGCGCGTGCATTTAAGGGGCATGAGCAGGCGACATCATCTTCCTCTGGAGTCCGTGGCCCTTCCCACCGATCATCGGAGGGTTTGCGCTACCGGGAAAGTGGTGGCCCCGGTGGTTGTAAGGCACAACGTATGGGGCTTCAGCCGCCGTGGGTGGGTGGGCAAAAGAGCCAGGCACGTGGCTGCGACCATGTTCGGGTTCGTGGGGCGGCTTGTCCTTCGGGAAGGGCCTGTTTGCGGCCGGGGCTTGGGCTGGTGGCAGGTGCTCAAGGGATGGCTTTTGTCGGATATGGGATGGTTTCCCGACAATATCGGCTGCAGCGGCCACCACCAGCCCAAGAAGCAGAATCAGAAAAAAAAAAAAAAAGTTCTAGACATGTTAGGAATTCGGAGTCGACGAATTTCAGTTTGTCCTAGGAAGTTGTTTCGATGGTTCGACTGGGTCAGCGATTGTGCTTTTATAATGTCTTGGTACTCTCTCCTTTTTTTATTAATTTTTTTATGATATTAATTTCCTCAATAAAATTAAAATTTATCATAATATTAGAGTAGACAGATCGGATCAATTCTGCGGAGCCCGCGAATTCTATGTCCATTCATTGAATGTGCAGTCCGTTAATCCTCTCCTTTAGCTTTGCGTATCAGTATGCACTTATCCGTGATTTAATTCTGATTTCGATTTAAAATACCAATAACTTTCTTCACAGTTAAGACACCTAATACATGAGATGTACATAAAACGAACGGTTCACATGTACATAAAGTATCAGAGTCCCGATTCCTTTGGCGACGTGCAATGAACACAGATTTCTTTCACCTTAGGTTTGCACATGAGCACTTTACTTACGATGAATGAAGAATGAACGTGCATTGCCATGCCGTGCCACCATTTGACGCCATCATGTGACTTAGCCTAGGAAATAGGTCATCCTTATTTATTACTAAAAAAAAATCCTTTAAAAGTCTGAAGTAATTAAAAAAACTATAAATCATCAACTCTAAATTGTAAAGACCACAAACAACTGATTCGATGGAGACCAAAATCAGTAATTCTCCTCGGAGCCTTAGGTTAGGAGCAGAGAATCGGGCAGAACTCTGACGTCACCACCCACCTCACCATCGAATGCATACTTGTCAAAAACTGAATCGGCTCAAAAGTACGGTGTCCAGTCACCGCACGAAAAAAAAAAAACTGTGCATGGACCAGGATCTTAGGTCAGTCCAAGATACCGTGCCGTTCTGGCACGACAAAAAATAAGTTGCATCTTGTCGGTTAGAAAAGTTCGAAAATACTATTTGTAATAAAAAATTATAAGAAAATGTGGAGTTTTAATTAATTATATACAAAAGAAATTATATTTTAGTAATTATTTTAATATTATTTTTAAATTAATTGTATTACATATAAAATTTATTTTTTAAATAATTGATTTATATTACATGGAGATTTTCAGATTGATTAAGATAATGGGCATACCAACAAGAATTGACTATTCAAAGTGCGGATGGAACATGGAATGGAAGGTTCTAATGTGAATCTATCGAACTTAGAAAGAATTCAATCCTTAATTGTATCGCCACGTGTTAATTCCATCCTCTTTGACCCTAATCAACGGTAAACCTTTTACCAGTTCCCGTCAAAATCTGTCAAGAGATATGTACTTCTAAAAGTTATTCTGATTTACTGCGATGAATTAGTTAATAGTGTGAAAACACACCTCCGACATGATGAATAGTTATAATTACTAGAATTTTACCCTCTTAAACACCTATCGGTTCTAGCCTAAATCGATCAGGAAGCATCGGGTTCATAGAGAATATTGGGAAAAAAATTCTGCTATTTGTTCGTCATAATGCATATTATATTGTTATTCAAAGAAAAGTTCATTAAACGTGTGTGCTAGAAACATTCTATCATCGGAAAAATGCATAGGAAATAATATTTTTTTAAAAAATATAATAAGTGAATCTTATAAATATTTTAAGTATATTCAAATAAATCCCATATATTTACATATGTTATTCATTAAGATTTGTTCCGTCATTTTCTTAAATGAAATTTGCCAACATGTGCTTAACACCGTTAATTTTTGTCCTGCATGCCATTACTACTTGCTAACTTGGATAAAATTTTTAATTGAGGTGAACATATGATGATGTGGCATTAACAAGAGGGAAATGGGTAATTAAGATTTCAAATACCTACTGAGTTGATTTGCACGAAATGTTTCCCCTGTTAATGTCATGTCATTATACTGTTTACATTAATTAAAAATTTTATCAAAATCAGCAAAGTAATAATAACACAAGGACAAAAATATGGCATTAAATACATATCAATATTTTCGGAAGCGGACTTCAATCTATATACGAAAGCAAATATATAAGATTTGTTGGGACATTCCAAAATTTATATGATTCACCTACACGGTATTTTTCGACTTATAATCGTAGAACTTATTAGTCATTGCCACTATTAGATAAATACTGACAGTGATATGAATTGTAATGTGGTCAAGGTTTTATGGAGATTCGTATATGTATAAGCATTAGCAAATTTATTAAGCACATTTTAAGGATGATTTGTCATTTAACGTGTCAGAATCGGAAACGGACTATCCGAAGGATCTGACAACATCTATTCTGGGAGCTTTAAGCCCCCATCACGGCAGATACATATATGTCACAAGCACTTCGTCGATGTTCATTGTTTCATCTTAGACTAGGTGGCATAACTCTGTTGCGTCTACGTATGGCAACCTGGGAAGATGCTAGCTGCACCTCCTTCACTACCTTGCATCTCCATGGCTCTACTCTTCCGATCGGCTATCGTCTAGCCGCCATAAAATATCATCTTAGTTCGCCCCTTAAATTCCTTTGTGTGACCCTCTATTGAGTTTCGCCCACCGAACAATCCTCGCTTCTCGTTAGGGCACTCAATGTTAATTGATGATTTTGCCAGGATGTAGAAAAGAAGCGCACATGTATATATATAAAAAGTGGTGGCACGCTGAAAATTAAGACAACATAAATAAGGGAGAGGGGTGCATAGATCATTACATAGAAATAGCCAGGTGTAAGATCAGCGCTCTCTTCTCTCGACACAGACGGATGACATATCGGCTCTTATTCTAATAACAAATCACTCTCCTCGCAACTCTGGCTCATGCGATCGCAGCTCTATCTAGTAGGCCGGCGCCAGAGGCTCGTGAGGTGGCATGTGGTGGCGCGGATGCATGTGGGGGGCATGAGCCGGTGGCATCGTCTTCCCATGGGGGCCGTGGCCATGGCCCATCATGGGTGGGAAGGCGCCGCCAGGAAAGTGGTGGCCGCGGTGGCCGTGGTGGTGAGGCATGTGGCCTGGCGCTTCGGCCATCCCAGGAGGGTGGGCGAATGGGCCGTGGCCATGCTCGTGACCGTGGGGCGGCTTGTGGGGATGGAAGGGCCAGCGGGGCCTCGGTGCCCCGGCAGGTGGCATGTGCTCCCAGTGCGGCCTGTGGCGGAAGTGGGGAGGTTCTGCAGCAAACTCGGCTGCTGCAGCTGCCATTGCCAGCCCGAGAAGCACAACCAGGAAGAGTGCTTTCGACATGTTCGGGACTCTCGTTCTTCTGCGGGGAGAGTAAGATACACAGATGATCAGCGTGTTCTAGCAGGTAACTCTGATATGTTTCGAGGTGGCGGGCAGATGGCGCCTTTTATAGCGTTTGGAAGCTCCCACGTACGGTGCTTTTCTCATTTGCAACAGTGAAAGGAAAGTCGACTTCGAAGAATCAAGGATTTCGGTACTAATCTAATTGCGTCTCCGGCTCGTTCACATGGGCTGAAATGTTGGACAATTTGGAGGCGAAGGCCGCGTTAGGAGGAATCGGATCCTCAAGTTGCGGATAGTTCAAATCCATCGTTGTGCTTCCGTTGAATTTCCTAGGTCTGCTTTATTATTAATTCATGGTTCACCTTCGGATATCTGCTAAGGTGACAATGTGCCACGTCTGAACTTCGGATTATGAGAAGTAGATGCAACCTGGTCCGTCAGCTAGACCATGCATTAATGCCCGGTTATTGTTCATGGATCACACATTCACGAGGTACAGACGTAAATTATTTCATTAACGAATTGCATTTGAATGTATTGTCGAACGGATCAATGTGTACATTAGACTTTTCTTTGAAAAATGTCAATAATCACGCGTGCAAGCTGTAAAATGTCAACGCGTAATTGGAGGGTAATAGTGTTCGAACATAATTTGCTGCCGCATTTTTCTGAACAAAGTTTCTTCGACAATTACGTGTGTTTCTTAAACAAGACAATTAAAAGTACGAGAAATTGCTAAATCACATAGATATCTATATCATTATTAATGTAAATTGAGTCGAGTCGAATTATTTAATAGTAAAAATTTTATTAAATAAAGAGATAAGTCGAATGATTCCAACTTATATTATTATTGGCTCGACAGCTCTTTAGAATGCACAAGCGCGGCATTTTTGCTCAGGATATCAAATTAATACGTATATATGACGTCATCGCATGTCTCATCTTTGACCCCCAATGCATGAACTCGACGGAGAATGCGTAAATAAAAGGGGATTGCGAGAGAGATCACCATATTGAGCGCTAGCAATCATGTGGACAATATATATATATATATATGCAATTGTAAAGGTGCAGATTTTTCGCATTCATGTCCCAGATGTTATGGTGAAAATTGTATCATTCCAATTTTGTCTGAGATTTTGAAGGGGCAACTGTCCGAATTTGATGTTTGATTAAACTGTCAAACGGTTTAAGAGCGGTGGTGCTTGCCCATCGTCGAAAATGGACGGAAAATCCAACATTACGTCGTGGAACCGTTGGTTCGGCAGCCCTCGATCAAACCTAACCGATCCTTGTGGGATAAGCATTTCCAGATCGACGGCCCACATCGATTCCCTCCCCACTCGCTTTTGACGTCGTCCGCCGATTGGAAATGTCACTGTCGTTGCTGACATGGGCGGTGACGTAAGATCTCACCTCCATTTTTATATTTGTAAAGAAAAATAAATAATTACGTATGTATACCAAATTGTCGTTGAAAATCAACTGTGAATAAGCCACGTCACCAGGTGCTTATTTTAATATGTACGTCATTGTCTCAGTGGTCCTTTCCCAAAGGAGGGAGCATGATGCTGTTGGTTAATGTACAGCTTACATTAAACTAATTTTAGCGTTTAAATAATTGAACACATTTTTTTAAAAATAAGATTTTAAGTTTAATTTTTTAAAATAAAAATAATTTATATTATAAATTATTTTAGGAGTGATCCATTTCAAATTTAAATTATTCGCGCCTGAGGCCACAGGTAAGGGAGTTTGAGGATATTGAGTATCTACAGACAGGAATAATGGGGTCATATTGTAATATTCAACTTTGGAAGGGATTATAATGTCATTTTAATAACTTAACCAATTGTGGGCTATATTGAATACACTCGGTAATGAAAATGACATATTTTACATGCCTTGAGATGTGTAATATTCTTTCTATACGGGGCCCGAAATTTCTGGAAAGCCCATTGCGTACTCGAATCCGAACCAAATTATAGAATGGGCTCTCCTATGTCGTAATTGGCCCGGAATTGAAAGGCTCATGCCATGATCTTGTCTACAGACTATCCGCGAGTAGAGGTGTCAAATGGGCCGGTTCGGCCTGAAATTGGACCGAACCATCCCTAAATTGGCACATAACCACTCTAATTAGGTTGTACATGTTATAAGCTGAATCCAGTAAATAAGCCTATTGAACCAGAACATACTCGACATGTTTTCTCATTGACCAACTTGGAACCAGCTTGGAACCATCTAAAAACTGACCAAAAATCGTAACTGGCCCATAACTATTGTGAAATAGGCCCGCACCTCTAAAGATCCCACAATTAATAACCAATTCTTTGGCAGTTCATTTAAAAATTTTAAGAAATTAATTGTTTCAAATAATTTGATTTAAAAAAAAAAGGAAAATGGTTGTGGTTCACAATTTAAAATGATCTGAACCGTGAATTGGCCAATTAGGCTCGATTCATGATTTCCTAAACTGTAACATGTAATTTGACCAACTTATTATATTTAACAAGTCGAACCGTAATGAAACCAAATAATTTCAGGCCCGTTTATAACCGACCTGCCCATGTTATACCTCTATCCGCGAGTATCTTATATGTAAGTCGGACAGATGTCGCGGTAGTCATATACAATCAAAAACCATTATACGTTCTTACACTTGGCACTGTGGTAATATTACAAAAATCATCCAAGATGATATTCTTGAATGGTGGTCTCGCTGGCAGCCACACCACTTGTGGGAAACTTCGATTTCCTGAGTTGCCACCTGCAATATATATATATATATATATATATATAACGTGCACTATTCGTGAATAAATAAAGGAATAAAATTAATTGTGATGGAATGCCCAGTCCATCGACAGCATGCACATGAAATCAGTAGATTCAGGCGCCCCATGGTTGTCATTAAGTAAGTACGTAAAATCAGGGATTGGTACCATAGATTTCGTTGATTCATAAGTTAATCAATCATAATAACCCCTCATGGATACAATCTCGAGCTTCTGGAAGTGGTACAAAAAGTTCTCGAGCACTAACAAATCCTTACATCAGATAAATGAAAAAGGATGTGCAATGCCCACTGCACCCAGAGCAATATAAATAAGCGGGGAAAAAAAATCTTTAACTTGTGGTTGGAGATGACAGGCAACCACAACAGACTGTATAACCAGCGGATTCGGGCAGTGCATGCGCCGGAAATACGGGACCTAATCGGGGTGATAGAACCATAGATTCTGCCTATTTTATTAGTTAGCAGCAACCCTTTTCACTGTAGTTTCAATCCAAGTTAAACAAGCAAGCGCAAGTGCATGGAATTTGAGCTGGACAGGAAGTGCACTTCGTCTGAATTTGAGCTGGTACAAGAAGGTTCTGAAGCACGCACTGACTGATCTTTATAGATAAAAAGGGCCACTATCTGTTTCTTAATGCAGATGGCAAGGTTTTCTGACGTGAGCTACTAGGATAGCTACAACCAAGTGCATGATCCACATCTATCCTTTTATTTTATCATGAAATCTAACTATACTTTCGACATTCTTTATTCTTCCATACATATATATATATATACACACTATATAATATTTAGACATTAAGTGTATATAGACTAATTCATGTTCGGTTAAGTCCACCCAATAAGTGGTGAAATTTTTTTAATCATCAATTTTCTTTATTTACAAAGTTCAAACCCAAAATTATTTGTTAAAAAAATTAGGAGAAGACTATCGCAAAGATCCTGTAACTCTGACTCTTTTTTATACATTAAATCATAAAAATTTTATTCTTTACTCAATCAGTCTTAGGGCTTTTATTACATAACTCATTCGGTTCTAAAATTTTTTCTCCATAACTCGTGTAAGTCTTAAACACAATGAACTAACTATTAGATACATAATAACAATGTCAGATTTTGCTGGCGTATCATTTGATATGATTGTTCCGATCTAATGTGGTAATAATACGACGATTAACTTTATAATAGAATACCGATGCGATAGTGTTACATCATACTAAATTACCATATTAGCGTGTGTCACGTTAGCAAAAGAATTAATGGCATGTTATGTTTAGCCCTTATATTAGTTGCTGAGGAAAAAGTTTAAGATTTAGTGAGCCAAAATTAAGATTTTAGAGCTCAATATAAAAAAAAATAGAGAAAATTTTAAAACTTTAACTGTAATTTAGTAAAAACTTTACATTAAAAATATAAAAAAGAAAGGAAACATCGAACTTACACGTTATGCATTTATTAAATTTTCCTCTGCTTTGTCTGTTCACTGCCCACTTATTCTCCAGGAAAGAGTCCCAGAATAGGTATCAAAGAGGTCCTATAAATTGACACTCTCCACCCTCCACTCCCCCTCATCCCATCGACTCTCACATTCCCAAAGCCAACTCAAAAACATGTCTTCATCTTTCAAGCACGTGCCACTGCTTCTCTTTGGTGTGGTGCTTCTCACCACCGCCATCGCAGACGCCCATCACCACCACCCCAGCAGCAGGCTTCTGCTCGAACATGGGAGAGGCGACTGTCCCGAGCACGGACCGTATCCGAAGCATGACGGGCCACCGTGTGGCCATCACCCCGGCCACATTCTTGTTGAAGAGTTGGAAGACAGCCGCAAGCGGATGCCCGAGCAAGGCCCACCACAACATGAGGAGAAGCCGCCAAAAGGTACGTCCAGAAAATTCCCAGTTCAAGTACGTTTATATGTTGGTTTTCATAGCTAAAGGTTGATTTGTAAGGCTCACATTAGTAGATTCTACAGTAAATGGCAACTTCGAGCTTCACGGCCAATTCCGATCTCTTATATCTTTGACATTAATTTTTTCTTAAGGCAGGGGAGAGGATCCGCCGTATGAGCACAAACCACCACACGGTCACATTCTCTCCGAGGAGGCTGTCGAACATCCTCTGGGCTGCCAGTGCCCGTTGTGCAAGTGCAAGGATTGCAAGCCCCACCAGTCAGGCCAGGTTCTCGTAGAAGAAGCCAAAGACGCCTACAAGCCACCACGGAAGATGGAGCCTGTGACCCCCGAGAAGAAGCCAAAGGGTTCCCCTCACAAACCACCAACCGACAATTGAACTGAACGCCTCTCCCTTTCTCGAGCTTTATCGTAGAAAATAAAACAAAGGGTTGGTGCTTATGTTGTAGAGAGTTGCATGAGTGTTTCTTGTCACCGTTGGCTTGGTTTCATATCGTATTGCTCACTTATCTGATGTTTGTGGACTTGCTTTGTTTAGTCTTGTAAATTATGGATACTGTGTTGTCAGTTGGTTGGTTGTAGTATGTGGTGAGCTTTTAACTCTAAACTTCTTTGTGGGCTGTGAAGCACGCAGGAGCTTGTTGGCAAAACATCACTTTGGTTTTTGCTTTGTTCTCTCAATTATACATGTATACACACATCCACTTCACCACTGACTCCACCGCTGCCATGTTCTTTGATTCCTTCGATTTTGACCACTTGGTCCAAACAAACTGTTTTGGCCCACTATTTTAGTGGGCGTACGTCCCGACTTCAATAAAAGGATCAGTTGTTTGGGCTGGCGAAGTCGACGCGATAAATCTGGCACAGCGTGATAGGTCTGGAGTCTGGAACTTGGATTAGGCCCTGTTTTCGACGCGGCCCCGCATAATTTTATCCTTTGAGAGGCAGTTATAGAAGGATGGAGCTGTTCTCGAGACTCACAACAAGAACTTCAAGTTCCCTCGTTCCTCTTTTTGGATGCGAGACACCTACCGACGAGGAGGATGGGATCCACGCATATATCCAATCAAGTTTCCACAGATCAGTGTCTGGGTGATGGCTGGCTATTGTCTCGAAAATGTATTGCTACATTATTTTGAACAGTAAGATCAATACCAACCATTTTTATTGAAGATACGATGCCTTTTTTGCAGGATTATTGTCCATAATAGCATCCCTGCAAAGCCTCTAGACATCTTTATTGCATATGTGTCGGACGTGTTTATTAAGAACAGGGGAAACAAAATGAAAAACAGAAACTCCATGTTCTCTCTTTCCCGAGGGATACATATGGTTAGCTGTGCTCTTGATGAGTGGACATCACAGGACGTTGACATGTTTGTCTTTGCCCCTCTCCAAGCAACCGTACCTGCATCCGTGGCGGCGGGGCTTGTCCGGGTCATCTGTGTCCGAGTCGCTCGACTCCATGAACAGCCCCCTGAGGCATCTCCGCCTTACGATGGGCTGATAAGTAAGCTTCTCTGCCGGAGTAGGGCTGAACTCGGACCTCCTCGTGTCCGTCAGCTCTGCCTTCCCGCCCCCTTCTGGCATCATCGGCTTCAGCTCCGCCTCTTCGTCGACAAACGTGGCAACGTGAACCCCCGGATTCCTCTCGGTCATGGAGCCCTCGAGCATGACAGAATTGTTAACCCCCTGGACGTTGCTGTTGATGTATGTCTCTGGAGCTTCATCTTCTTCAGTGGATGGAAGAGCTGCTTCCTCTCCAGGGGAGATTACCTGCTTTCCTTCATCACTTGTGGGGTCCACGCTCTCATCGGAGTTCCTCTTGTATCCCCGGTGGATGTGAACGGGGCCCTCCTCGCGGTACAGCGACTCCGGACTTAACTGCATCGAGGCTCCCTGGTTTTCACCTGCAAGAGTTATCGCATGAACCGGGCTTTGACCCAGCTGGGGCTTCATCGGGGGCCCAGCAGTGAGCTTCTGGACCAGCTTTGTCACGTCTTCTTTGATCCCTTTCTGCAAGGAAGGTAATTCCTGGACATTGGATGGCGAGGAAGATGGTGGTGTTGATCCATGAGGGGCATGGAGTTGATGAAGGGTCCTGACGCGGTGCTTTCCTCGCGGACTCGGAATGGGCTTCGCTTTACTCTTCTCCTCCTTTGAAATTTCTTGATGGTGTTTTGGGCCTTTTCCTTTGTCTGGCTTCTTTTCTCCCTTGCCTTGCCTCATGTCCTTCCCTGGTTCTTGTCGAGGGATCGGATGAATGGTTCTCGGAGTCTCGGGGACAGCTTTCTGTGTTGGAAGTTTCTCAGTCGCAGTGGGACTTGGTTCTTTTGACACAGAGGCAGACTCCATTTTCAGTTGAGGGGTGAATTTGCTTGGATATATCTCAGCTCTGGCGTCCACTTTTGGCTCTTGATATTTTGGTGGTGGGGGTGATCGAGGAGGAGGAGGTGGAGGTGGTGGTGATGACGGAGGAGGAGGTGGAGGTGGTGGTGGTGGTGATGATGATGGAGGAGGAGGTGGAGGAGGTGGAGGTGGTGGTGGTGGTGGTGATGATGGAGGAGGAGGAGGAGGATGAGGTGGAGGTGGTGGTGGTGATGATGGAGGAGGAGGAGGAGGAGGTGAAGGTGGTGGTGGTGGTGGTGATGATGGAGGAGGAGGAGGAGGAGGAGGTGGAGGTGGTGGTGGTGATGATGGAGGAGGAGGAGGAGGAGGAGGATGAGGTGGAGGTGGTGGTGGTGATGATGGAGGAGGAGGAGGAGGAGGAGGAGGTGGAGGTGGTGGTGGTGGTGGTGATGATGGAGAAGGAGGAGGATGAGGTGAAGGTGGTGGTGGTGATGATGGAGGAGGAGGAGGAGGTGGAGGTGGTGGTGGTGATGATGGGGGAGAAGGAGGAGTAGGAGGTGGTGATGATGGTGCTACTGCAAGCAGCCTACTAGCTGGCGGTGACGATGGCGCCAGCCTTTCGGGAGAAGCAGCAGCAACCCTGGGTGGTTGAGGCGAGGGGAGGAAGGTGGTCTGTGGACGGGGATGTGTCTGAGGCGGCGTGGCTGGCGGAGAGGTGATCCTAGTCTCAGAAGCCTCACGAGGTGCCAGCTGCGGCTGGAATACTTCTGCGCTCGGCGGCGTCCGAGGCCGGTCTCGCAGCGGTGAGGCTATTCCCAGCGGCCTGAACTGAGGCCGTTGGGTGATGCCAGTGGCAGCTGGCTGTACTGGCTGGACGGCAGGTTGAGGCTCAGGGGCTGGTGGTGGCGGCGGCGGTGGCGGTGGCGAGGCGGGACGGGGAGCTGCCGAGAGCCATGGAATACGGAACCGAAACATCTGCCTCTGCTCGGCCATTGTCTTCTCTTCCCGACCTTTTTCCTAATCTCCCTCTTCGAAGAGGAAGCTTCGTTGAGCTTTGATACGGCTCAATGGCTAAGGAGATCATCTTTGCGTGTGTATATATATAGATTTGGCTTGTAGGTGTACTCTTCCCTCTTACACTTCCCAATTGCTACTTTGCCTCTCAATGGGGACTTGAAAGATTTTCCTTCTCTACCAGGTCTAGCATCTTTCCTGTAGCCCTTTCTTAGTTAATTTCTTAACTAGGATCAGATTCATCCCGTGAAAGACATAAACACCCCCTCACCTGACAGCAAAACCTAGCGGTGATTTGATTACAAATCACCTTGAATTTAATATTAAGATATCTAAATTTGATTCCGACCCTCTACTTTACTTCTCATTTGTCATCTATTAGAATCATGACCTTTTTCTTTTTACTGAAAAACAAGGTAGCATTTGGAGCAATGTGCCTGGATGTGTTAGGAAAATTGTATGCCACGATATACATGTAGTTGGTTTAGCCATGAGAAACACTTCATCGGATCGGTTTACTGGCATCGAACTTGATTATGCATCGGATGAAAGAGTGCATTAGCGACTCGGTATGCAAAAGATTATCAAACTGGTCATTATATATATTTATTTATTTAACTCTGCATCATGTTAAGTGGAGGCACGTTATCGAAGGAAGAAGCAAGAGCGTAATCTCAACATCTCCGTTAGTATTCCTTACCTCCTTTAGCTAGCCAAGAAAAGAACTTAAAAATCGATGAAGATTGTCTTGGTGAGGTAAAAGGCCCGGCCCAGTGCGAGGCCGTGCATGCCTTAAACTTCACAAATCACAGTGAAAGTATTTGTAGTTCAAAAGGGAATCCCAAATGGAACGAGTTGTTTTGCAGGCGAAGAAAGGATGCCCTGTGGTCTCCTCAGCATCTTCCCAGGATGCAAGACAAGGACCGAGTATTTGCCCGAGCGGAGATTCTCTCTGCCCTGTGGGGAGTCTATCACGAAAGGGTAGCCAGGAGATAAATGGATATCGAGAGGGACATTAACTATAAACCAAATAGTTTCGTGTCAAGGGACTTCTGTGTCTTTTTTGTGTGTGTTTTTTTAATCGTAAGTCGTCCCACACTCAGGGGTTGCAGAAGTTTTGTTGCCTCGACAAGGACAATCTCTGTCTGCAAGCCGTGTTTTTTTGTTTCGATTGAATCCCGAAATCTCTCTGGCTTGCAAATCTCCCACTCTCAGCCAGGCCCATTCACCATTCTGAGGATTGTGGAGAGCTTCTCACGAGGGCATACATGCAAGGAACACCCGGAAAGATCGATGCTTCCCCCCCTTCGACAATGCACTGAAAGAGGTCCGTCCCAATTCAGACGATGTGCCATAACTAAACTGACATTTACCAGCTTCCATCTCCGACCTTCCATCCGATGTTCGGGCTTCACAATGTGTGTCTCAGCTAGTTTGAGTGAATAAACTTCTGTTCTAAAGCACTTTTAAATGGGGTTATACATTTGTTTTGACTGATTCCATGACTACAATGCTCATTTTTCTGTAGTGGAACGATTGGGACTGTTCATTGTTTGATTTTATTACAAATGACTGGACCCGGTGCCATGTTTAGGTCTGCACCAAGTAAAGTTGGATATCCACTTCTGTTTTCATCTCATCTAGTTGATGATGATCGAATTATGCTTTTACCGCTTTCAGGGCCGCCGATTTGGGCTGCCATCCACATCCTGTTGAGGTCTGTCGCTCATATCTTCCTCATCGGCTTCTCATTTTGGTTGCTCAGAATCTCTTATCCCTTGTTCATAACAATTATTTGATCCTGGAAGAATATGCGGCCGAATAAAGTAATCATATCCTTAGTTGGGCATCCAACGTAGCTACCCTTATATCATTCCCTCAGGGGCCCGATTCTTATTTTTTTAAGGCATTGGGTGGTAGAGTGACGCATGACGATTTTCTAATTTTAATGGGTACTTGCCAATATGACCAAAACCGACCTCAAGCGTGGTCGCTTCCAGCTGCTCGATTGGATTGGCTTCATATGCTACATCCACTATTAGACTAAAGTGCCAAAGAACAAACTCGAAAGCTACTTCTTCGTGAAAACAAACCTTCTAGAGCCTGATTAATTATATGCGGGGGTTGCTTTCATGACCAAACTTGACCACATTCGATGGTAATTAATTCAAGATCTTTCTTGCAAGGCTAAATAATTGCCTGCCCGCATTTTTAATGTTACCTAGTCACAAGTCGGAATCTGCCAGATGATCGAATGATCCACTTAGTCGGCATGCCGCATGGGCAAGATAGTGACCAAACACCCACCTCTCGACCTAAGTTGCCCGTCCGCACTATCCATACGGTGGAAGAACATCTTGCAAACCCCCGTAGCCACGAATCTAGCCATCCCGAGCCATGTATACGTAATATTGTGTCATCTTCCACTTTACTTCCTTATTTCTTGAGCCGGTTGATGAATAGGAGTTCGAAACTCGACATCCTTGTTGCCCCTTTGGATCCATCAATGGCCGACCCATGTCGTGGTGTACACGCTGCAGGAAACAATAGAAGGGAGGGGCTTCTCTTGATATTGTCTAACTTTCGTGTATTGGGGGCCGCCACATATCGAAAAGTGGTGAATGGGCCACATATTTGAATCCTAATAATCGTCTGGTGACCTATGGTATATCAGCACTCACTTATCAGGTGCCGTATCGTGCGGGGAGTCATCTCAATTTATTAGTAAAAAAGAATTCGAAGAGCATTTACGTGCCTGACCAGCTAACTCATTGAGCTGAATTTTTTTTCTCTGCACTTTTTGACCCTAGTGGGTCCATTTGAAAGTATGTTGCGTGCATCATATAATAAGTTCCAAATTATAAAAAAAAAAAAATTAACATCATGACAAAGAGCCCTTACACGTACGCATATTACCCTTTAAGTAAACTTTACAACAAGCTTATTATGCAATGAGTAATTAGTGGGTGGGTCCCCGAAGTCAATTCCAGTTTAACTCTCACACGCTTCCAAGAATACAGAAAGTGTGGTGGAGATTGTCGATGAAACCGATGAGCAAATGCGTCCACAGAAAGACAGACAGACGACAGACATTAAAATATAATGTGCCAACAGTGGAATCAATATGGTGCAAGATTCTGTGGTCTTATACATGCACCTGTCTGGCAGACTGAAACAAAAGGGCACTCACGAACGGGCCAACTGAGAGTGACTCAGATCCATAGAAAATTAGAAAGCTAAATTTTAATCTATGCTTTTTCTTGTAAGAATTTGGCTCCTTGGAAGTGGCTTTGGGTCAGGCTTGGAATATGCGTACGTTTTGTGAGTAGGGGGAAGTGCTAAGCACGAGGCGGTGGCTGGAAAGACGATGTACTTCTCTCATTTGATTCAACAAAAGCAGAGAGAAGTACTCCATTTCTTCCGTCCACCACGTAGGCAAGACAAGTGATCTATTAGTTCAAAGTTCAAACTCTCATACAGTTTGATCAGTTTGGAATCTCATGTTGTTGAAATCCTTCCAAAGCACCGGTATGGCATAAGATGCATGTGGGTCTCTATTACTACCAGCATCATCCGGGTTGTTGATCTCGAGTTTGAATCCACTAAGGAGGAACTAATAAAATACACAATTAAGCATGAGAATTAACTATATTCATGCACCGGGACATGTCAAAACTCCACCGAACATGAATTCCTATATAAGGGGAATTTTCTTGTTTATGGATCTATCGAGCCAAGCCAAGTTTTCGGGGGCTTTTTGTTTTTTGGTTGAGCAATCGACTAGTCTCCATCACAAACCGACCCCTCACTCTACAGATATCGATGTGCAAACAGACGCGATCGCGATGGGCTTCAAGGATGAAAAGGTAATGCGACGTGTACACTTTAATATTTTTGCGTAGAATCCTCCCCGTGATTATATCCACTTGGACTATTTTTGTCCTCTTCGAACTTGGCAGTTGTAGCAGTTGCACGCGCACATATGCCAGCAAATTCAACCGTAATGGACGCTCGCTCGATAAGAATTCAATGGCTCATAGTAACTTATCATCCATCGAGAGCCACGTGCATATCTTTTGAAAACAGGGAAGTGGAGAGTTTCAGGGAGGAGACGGCGAAGCAGCTGAAAATCTTCAGAGACTCGGCATGGACTCCATCAGAGGCTTGTGTGGCTGGCGTTGCTATGAAGGATGACTCGATTGTGCAGTCATGGTTCAGAAAAAAGTGCCAATGTCATTCTCCGAACTCAAGCAGTATTTACAGCGATTTTGACTGCAGCGTAGATTGTTACTAAAAGGAAAAAAAAAAATGGTCTTCCTGATGCTTTTGGAGCTGTTAATTCCATTCATACGAAACAGAGGCCTCCCAGTTCCAGGGACTGCAGCTCTATTTGCTGGTAAGCTTAGTGATTGGGATTGTGAATGGATACCCAGAAGGCAGAATTGTATTGCCCCCATCTGCGTCAAATGGGCGAGCTTTCTGGGGACCATAAGCTGTATTTTTGTGATGGGATGTTTCCTGCTTTTGAGTAATAAATTATGGCTCTATTGAAAAAGAGAGAGAGAGAGAGAGAAGAAAACAGGGAAGTCACATTACCAAAATAGTTTCACCTAGTAATTAATGATGAGTTTTGACATAAGAGATGATGATTTACCAACTCTCTTAACTTTATCAAGGTCTTGATTTTGATTTTTCTTAATGAAAATTACATTTATTATTGAGGTAATCAATATAATTATAAAGAGGCAAGGGGAAACAATGATAATTATAGACAAACCAACCCTTCATTCATTACCACAGTTTAAAAGGAGCTATGCAACACTATTACTATCTACAAAACCTCCTCAGCCATGGCAAGACCAAAAAAAAAGTGGGGGGGGAAAAAGGCTTGGGGCCCTCCTCCTCCTCCATGGGAAAATCATGCGCAAAACCAAATTCTCCTTAAGATCTCAGGCTCGGGAAACTCCGCACCTTTATGGAGCAACTTTATGTACAAACCCGCATGCAAATTCTTCCGGTTCTTATCCCGTACAGTGCGAATGATCTCTTTATTCAGGTCCGATCATTCGCGTTCGCAGCTCCACCGCTCACAATCCACGGATGCCCTGAGTCAGATATTAAAGAGTGCAACTTTGAGTAAGAAATAAGTGGCATTAATGTTCTGATACCAGCAGGTTGAATTTCATTCGAGATGCGGTCTGCAATTTCCTTTTGGAACTGCAAAAAATTCTCCGGATCGGTTATAGCAAACTTGGGTCAGTTGGATTTCTGAAGACCGATGATAAAAATGTGATCTTTTATGTTGTTTTGCAGTTGGAGTAAAACCAGGACAGTCAGGAGAAGCGCAAAAAAGGATGAAGAATGATATGATCGTGAGAATCCAAGGAGGAAAAAACATAATTGACCCAAAAAATTATGACAATTTTCAGCAGAAAATTATAAAAGCCAATTAGGGGACAGATGGTTTTTCTTTCTGCATGTCCATGAAAACTGCTAAGATCCTGAATGTGAACGGAAATTTTCAATGTGATTTTTTTTTTGGCTTGGGGAATCGATTTTTGCCAATAAAAAGTAAATCCATTTTTCAGAAAAAAATGTTCTTTTTTCTTAATATCCAAATCTCAAAAGGGGTCTCTTCACTTACTGAGAACCTGCTCCGCCGAGAACCGCCGAGAAATGTCCTTGCAAAGCATCCTCCTGAGCAGGTCCTTGGCCGCCTGTGAGACTGAGCGGAAGGCCCTCACTGGAAATCTCAGGTTGGCCCTCAGGACAGCTTCGAATATCTCCACCGCCGTCTCCCCATAAAAGGGAGGGAACCCAGCGAGCATCACGTAGAGGACGACACCAGCGCTCCACACGTCCACCTTCTCCCCGTAGGCCCGGCCAGCCACCACCTCAGGAGCCACGTAGTAGGGCGTGCCCACCAGGCCGGAGAGCTGGCCTGGCCCTTGCCCAGCAGAGAACAAGGCGGCGGATCCGAAATCGGCGAGCTTGAGGAGGCCGCTGGTGTCGAAGAGTATGTTGTCGGGCTTGATGTCGCGGTGGGCCACCCCGTGGCGGTGGCAGTGAGAAACCGCATGCATGAGCTGGGCGAAGAGTGAGGCCGCCTCTGGCTCCGAGATAGGCCCGCCGGCTTCCACGAGGAGCTGGTGGAGGTCCGGGGCGTTGCAGAGCTCCAGGACCATATGGAGGTGTGTGTAATCCTCGAACACATTGTAAATCTGCAAAAGAAGGAATTAAACAAACAAAAATTACCAAACCAAAAAAGAGAAAAATTAAGTTCGTAGTTCTAGCATCTTGATCAAGAGAAACAGATCTCCTCACTCTCTTTAGAGTCGAAATTTCCATGTTTTCTCCATTATCTGGAAGACAGAAATTGGAAATGGGTATGGTTGTCCGATGAAAATGAGGCGATGGCGACGACCTCGTTCTCGGGACCTATCCGACGCCTGACTACACCATGCGATCTCCCAAAATGAGGCGATTTCCAAACTGCTTATCGGGCACATATCCGTCAAGAAGATGATCGGAGCTTGAGAAAGGCGAGATGGGGAATTTACCTGAACAATGTTGGGGTGTGGGGAGAGGAGGGAGAGGATCTTCGGCTCTGTGAGGAGGCACTGGGAGTCGAGATCGTCGCCGGAGACGGAGGCCTTGCAGATGGACTTGACGGCGAAAGATCCGGGCCGGGTCGGGTCCAGTGGTTGGCAGAGCGAAACGGCTCCGAACCTCCCCCGACCGATCTCCTCGCAGACTCTGTACTCTCTCAGAAGCGCGTCGCTCATCACTCACTCTTTCTCCAGCTCTGATACTTGCTGGAATTCTCTCTCTGCTTCGTCTCTTTATCCGGAGCAAAACAGACTATCAGAGAAGAGAGAGAAACACGTTCCTTTTCGCTCGATTTCGATTCTTCTCCCTTACGTTTTGCGAAATTGCAAAATGGTGCATGGAAGTAATAGTAGACCACACTTAGGCCCTACAGCTTCAGCGGTACAGAAGCTGAACTATGCGACTTTTGACTTGCAAGGAAAGGTCTAACGTAGGCTGCCTCTTGACAGGTGGGTCCAAATCAGGCTTATGATCTTGACTAATGGTGAAATGATCTTGTACCTATTTTATTGCAACTTCGTTATGTCAATTATTGGGTGTTATTTTAGATAATTATGGTAATCAAATAACATATTTGTAATATATATACATTTAAGTATGTTTAATTACATGGATTAATGATAATTCTAAACCTACATAGTAAAGGCTCATATAAAGGAGAAGAAGACCATGGGCAAGTTGAGGACCCTACTCTTGGCGATTTAGGGACTGACTGCCAAATATGAAAGGGCTAAAATGTAATACATGCTAAAATATCAGTGTCAAAGTAGAAATTGTGAAACGGTAGGGACCAATTTTCATCAATAGAAAGAAGCCGCATCCCGGAGGGGATAGGGAATGTTGCTGGGGAATATTCTTCTCGGTCGTTGGACACGGCCAATATCTGTGCAGATGAATGGCTAGGATTTCGTTCTGTTCAGCGAGACGGATGCGCGGCCGTAAGATCTGATGCAGTAGCCCCGGTGCCATCCGAAATGACGAGAAAGCACCTTTTCTCTCCGTTTGGTTGGTTATTGCCTTCCGTACCAAACAGTGTACTGTGCTGTACTGTCCCAATTACCATGGCGGTTTGGAGGTTGATGGGATGGACCAATGGGTGAGCAGCACGTGCTCCTGTTCATCTTATTGCCCTCTAGGGTGGCCTCTAATTACAGGATCGCCATCCTTCTAACTTTGCTGTGTTTGTAGCTCTGAGGCGTAAGTTAAATAGGGCTGAAAGTGTTGATTGTTATTTATTTCACTTAATTACATAAAACAAATTGAATTTGATTTTAGAGAAAAATAGTTTCACTGTAATATATCTTCTGATATTAAAATTATTTTTATTTAAAACCCGAGAATTTTCCTTTTTTGTCATATAATATACATAATTTAGTAATTTAATATGGGAGAAAGAATTCTCGAAAAGTAAACAAGCCCATAATTTGTTCTTGTTTAACAAAAGCATTAACACCAAAAATTAATGTACTCCACTTTATGCATAATTTCCAACTGGGGGCTTATAATTTATCGGTCACATGACAGATAATCGTGTCTGCTTCCTGTGTAGAGCAACATCAGTTGATAGCAGAAGAAAACATATTCAAATCTTGTTCTCAGATTCCCCTTCTGGCATAGGCTGCTTGTGAATCTGAGATGTGTTCCAGTGCAGCTGAACAATGTGACAAGGTCGCTCAGTCCATTCTCAAGAGCTAAGTTCCTCCAGAGTCTACTCATCTCCTGATGTGTTATTCTACAGCAGCAACTGTTTGAGTAGCTGAATAGTACTGAATACCTCTGATCAGTTTGGCCTAGTTACAGTTGAAGCCTCCATTGAATAGTGTCTTAGCTGAAACTCTGATACCACTACTAGTTTGACATGGCGAGCATCTCGCGGGGAAAGCCTTCTGTATCGAAATATTCCACCTCAAAATCTCCTTAATTAAGTTTCTCATAAAGAAGACCTAGGATGCAGCTTCAAGAACGATCAAACCAGCAGTTCTACACCAGTTCTCAAGCACTAGTGCTATTCCTCCATTAACATGCCCAGATCAATATCCGTCAGTGCACAGAAGATAATCGTCTCCTCTCACTGCTCTCTCTCTCTCTTTCTTAAGATTTCCAAATAATGCCCGAAGTATGCCCAGAGACAACAAATGCTTAGCAGCCCCACTGAATGTAGTACCAGAGAGGATTCAAGGCATCCGCCAATCAAGAAAAAAAATGCCACAAATGATTGAGTAAAGAACTCAAACATGGGAAGCCAAAAGAGTCACTAAAGATGGAACGCCGTTTCATAGCATGTATGACATACAAGTCGAGAGTTGTCACCACTCAGCACCAAAGAGCAATATTAAATTCCACCTGAGAAGCATCATCACGGGAAGAGCTAGCTGATATTCCCTGAATCCCAGGACATTCTCAGCAAAAAGAACCGTAGTCAGCCTTCCCAGGTGGGTCAATTATTTACGGAGATACATGGAGAATATGTATTTTTCCCCAACCAGAGTTATAGACAGAGAGATAGAGAGGGATGCAACACTTGATCTATAAAAAGTTTGATCTGTCATACACGGGGCAGATCTAATGTGCACGGTCTTGGAGCACTCCGAGGTCCATCTCAGTAGGGTCAGTTGCCTGGATCTCATAGTGGATCCCCTCAAGCTCTCTCTTGAACTGATGCTTTGATGTTGCATAAAGCATCTTAGCTCGAATTCTAGACACGGCAGGGGACCTAAGGTAGATAAAGATACATCAAGAGCACTTCAAGATCAAATGGTCACCGTTATGTGAGCAAAAGTAAACAGAATTATCATAAGACAAGAAATGGCAAGATGCCGAGAAGTTGTTGTTCTTGCACTTCATAACAGGAAACATAAATTTTCTTAAGCAACAAATGTCCGGAAATAAGAATTCAGAGGACCAATTTGTTGACAATTAAGCCAGCAAGACTGCAGACAAGAAGGCAGCGCCAGAAATGAGCTAACCATGCAATGAAGAAGATCTTGCTCTTCTGACAGTTCTCAGAAGTAACGAAATCGAAGTCATAGACAGCATATCGGCAGTCATTCTCAGGCAATGAGGCAGTGAAGTCCGCATAGCTTTCAGAAGGACCCCCAGTCTTCTCCACCAGGACCTCTTTCTTCTTCTCGTCAATTCTAAAAATTATGTAGCGATGGACCTTCTTCCTCTGCAATTCCAGATATGTGGACTTGCTGTGGTCGGCCACCCCCATCCCAGATGAAGCATTTCCCTAACAATCATTACAAATATAAGTGCGCTTCGACTCAAAGATTTTGCTCCATTTAAGCATACCCATTATTGGACGCGAATCAGAACAAGCCTTCATTAGACTGTCATATGATGTGATCGCAACAATGGGCAGTAAAAATCCCAACTTTCTTCCTTCTATACAACCTTTGACCTATTTATCAACAGAAGGGCAAGTATCCGAGACACGACCAAAGGTTCTCAATGGTTGGGTTTCAGGCATGAGCTAAATTCTAAGATTACCCCACAGCTGCAGTTCTGCACCGAGATCAACACTTGAACAAGCAGAGAAAAATAACTGGAAGTAAAAGAGCAAAAAAAAATACTAAAGACCCAGAAAAAGGCCAGAAATTGTAGTTCAGGAGGTCCACATAGAAGAAGGGTTGCTCTCAAACATATGTTCAGACGAATCTGCAGTCATAATAGAGCAAAGTACGAGATCAAACTGTACCAGGCGACTGATCAGATCTTTTTAGCAGCATGAGATCGTTCCAAGGAACTGGGGGGTTCATTAAAGGTTTAGATGCAACAAACAATCACGGGCAGAGATAGAAGCTTTTACCCATCTGAAAGCCATGGCTGCTCTTCTTGTAATATCAACTCTGCAGAGACTAATTGAATGGAGGGAGAGGGAGAGGGAGAGAGAGAGAGAGAGAGAGAGAGAGAGAGAGAGCAGAAGAATTTTGAAGGATTAGAGAGGGACAGGGAAAGGAGCGTACGGTGGGGAAGGAAGGGGGACAAGTGGCCGCCCACTTATGAAAAAAAATGAAGGGAATGATATCGAGGTAATTAAAAGGCATGATATTTGCGTAAGTTAAATCTCATGCATTCAGGGGAAACTGGCACAGGAGGAGAGCGTTTTCTTTTTTTTTTATTATCGGAATTCAGTTTGAGTATGTCCAGAATCGCTCCGGATCGGTCTATTTAAAAGATTAAGAACTCTCCGCTATAGTTGGGACTCGAACTCGAGTCCTCCCATTTAGATAATAAGTGCTGAACCACTCTACTACTCTCCCGGTGAGTGAGAAAACCAGTTCGCTTACGGCCTCCTTGGTTATGGCGTGAGTCTACATTGAGAGCGTGTTCTCAGTCATTAACGTAGGAGGGAAAAAGTAGTAAAGGGGTAAAGGAAGGTGGGAAGGGCCGGCGTGTCGTGTCCGATCAACTTTCTTTCTTATGAATTGTGTCCGATCAGATCAATATTCTCGTCCCAAGCAGAAAGTCGGTCGCCAAGACAATGGAAGGGGCCCGGGACCGCCCCCACATTATGACCTCAACACAGGTATGGAATCCTATTCTTGTCTCTCATTCTTTTTGATAAAATTATGGCTTGACCCCATAAAAATAGAGAGAGACAAAATTAATTTTTCGTCGGGAGATGTGGCTTTTCTTCTCTGCGAAATGTACTGAGAGACAAGACTGTGAAGGGAGTCACAATACTTACCAACGATTCATACAAAATAGAGTGAAGCTGTATCACTAAAATTGGCAACTGTGTAGAATACCGTTTGGTCGGTAAATGCATCTGGCTGCGTCGTCTAGGACCTTGCACTCTACATACCGTCGTCGCGTTTTCCATGCGCTCCCGCCTTAGTTATCTTCAGTCCCGAGGATGGAAATCATATTTTCACGAGTCGAGGAAAAGTCCTCACACTCGTTTAACTAAAGGGGTTGACTGGAAGGAAGGAGAAGGGCAAGAAAGGAATGAACGGTTTGTAGGGAGAAGTGCTGGTCGATGGAGCGATCTACTTAATCCTTCTACCGCCTATTCAAACAACATTAACAAAGTAAGATTAGAAGAAAAAACAGATCCCACAAAATCACTCGTTTCATAGTTACTGACTGATACTCACGTATCTCATAACGAATTGTATTATTCGATTTTCGTATTCAATTATATATGAGAATGACGGCTGCTATGAGGAGAGAGTGAATCAGATTACCAGGGAAAAAAGAACGGCTGTGGGAGAACAAGCCACTTCCAAGTGCTAAAAGCACACCACAACTAAGGCTGAAAATTTACCAGAGCCAAGAGAGCAATCAACGCAAAAAGGCACGACGGTCCCGCGCAGATAGCAAATAGATAAAACGGTTCAGGGAAGGGCATCAAACGCATCCCCCCCACCCATAAGTCTCTAATGGTCCAAGAAGCAAAACAGCTTCTCCATCAAAAACAGCTTTCTGAGAAGCAACAGCTTTCTGGTACTCACTTTATTGACAACAATCACGCACTGCTCATACCGAACACAAGTGTGCACTGAGCATAAAAAACAAGCACCTCACGAGAGGCAAGAGTAGGCAAGAGCCTTCTCCTCAGTGAGCTCTGCTGCAGTGAGGTCCATCTTCTTCCTCGAAAACTCATCGATATGAAGCCCTGCAAGATCGGGACAGTTTTTGAGGAACTGTCAGTGAAGATAACAACAGTAGTACCAGAAAAATGCATGGTCAATGCTTCCGCTCACAATTGCAAAAGGATGGGACACTTTTGAAAAGCAGAGTCAAGGTAAGAGGATTAAATTTCCATCCTGTACCTTGAACAATCTTCCATTCCCCACCACAGCAAGTTACTGGGAAAGAATACATGAGCCCAGCAGGAACATTGTAAGAGCCATCAGAGTAAACTCCCATGGAAACCCAGGTACCCTGACAGTATAAGTCCATAGTGAAGATATGCAAGGACTCAGAAACATAAAATCTAATTGTAGGTCCAGAAAGGGGAAGAAAAGAGGAGAGAGCACTTTAAACCAACCTCCGGTGTACCAAGGACCCAATCACGGATGTGGTCACAAGCAGCACTAGCAGCAGACAAAGCACTGGAAAGTTTCCGAGCTTTGATAATAGCAGCACCACGTTGTTGGACAGTGGAAATAAATCCAGCATTCAACCTTAATGCCAGAATAGATTTTCAAATCAGGAAATGCAAATAGCAATGGTATAAGAATATAATCGATGAGAACCAGAGCAACTTCCGCTCACCATTCATCATCCTTCACAAGCTCACGAACAGTCTTTTCCCCAGAAGGAGTTTTAACTGTAGCATGGTTGACATCAGGATATTGAGTGGATGAGTGGTTTCCCCATATAATGGCATTCTTGACTTCAGAAACTTGGACATTCAGCCTCTCGGAAATCTGACCCAATGCCCTGTTGTGGTCCAATCTAGTCAGACAAGTAATGTTTTTCTCAGGGATGGATGGTGCAAATTCCTTCAAGATCAGTGCATTGGTGTTTGCAGGGTTGGCAACAACAAGGACCTGCAATGAGCAATGAGTGAAAGTATTAGCATACTGATCCAGAGATTTTTACCCCCAAAAAATTACCCCCCAAAAAAAAGAAGCTTATAACAGAGATCTTACAAACAAGTCTGTGTGCCTTTGAATGAACTCAACACCAGTACTCATAGCAGTGAATCAATTATAACAATCTAGACTGAAAATGCCAAAACCAGATTATAACAGCACTTACGAATCTTTTTAATTTAGTGCACATGCTTGCATCAATAACTATAAATAGAAAATGTTACTCATGACAAATTATATCCTATTCCTGAAGTATGCAAAATGACAGCCTGCTTCTTAGAGATAGTTTCATTACCTTGCAGTTTGGAGCTGCGTGCTTTTCTAGAGCAGAGGCCTGAGACCTGTAAATTGAGACATTTTTAGACATCACGTCCTTCCTTTCCATGCCCTCTTTCCTAGGAAAACCCCCAACCATGACAGCAACATTAACACCTGTGCATGCTTCGACGACATCGGTGGTAGCAACAACGCCTGTCACATGTGCCACACATTATCAGAGAAAGTCCATTTTCATTCCGATAAATGGATCCACAAAATTGAAAAACTTAAATAAAATATTGGACCTATAAAATGATGCACATTTTACAAACCTTTGAGAAGGGGAAAAGCAGCATCAACCAGCTCCATTTTGACCCCATTCAATGCCTCTGCTGCAGGTGGAATGTCCAGCATATGCAGAATAACAGGCTGGTCAGCACCCAACATCACTCCCCTGGCAATCATGGGCACAAGGGCATATCCAATTTGTCCTGCAAAGCAAGCAATGCCGATCAGACAAATATCCCCTGGTGCAAAAGAAAACAATTGCAGGAATACTCAAGGAAGAAAATGGCTGTATTTTAATGAGCTAAAGTATTCTAGACCAAAACCAGATTTGGAGACATGTTCTCATGATCTACTGAAGTTCATCTTTCCACCAGTTATGGCCTCAGAAAAATCATCGTTTTTTACCCCACTTTACCACTGCAGGGGTGACTTTAAGATCCAAAGGGAAGATGCACATCACATCTTAGACGAGAAACCAGGCAAGCACCTCGTCAAAAAGAAAACCATTTTGCACTAACGAAACAGTAGATCAGTCTTGACTCAAGTGAAAATACTGCTTCATAATTATCCCAAAACAAGAAAAGAAAAGAAAAGAAAAAAAAACTGCTTCAAATGCCTCATACGGTGAAAATAAATATATTAACATCAACGAGCTTAACATGTCAGCCATAAAGACCATCGATCAGCACCAACTTCAACTTCCACATTAACAAACCACTCACATATCAACTAAATCAGGAAAACCCTCCAGTAACAATAAGAACAGAGATATATATTCAAGATCCACGGATATATATTTAAGATCCACAGGGTATACTAAAGGAGCTAATTCCCAAACCAAGATTCCAAAACAGCATCCCGTAGACCTCGGATCAGAGACCTCCGACATCCATTTTCCGACTAAGACAAAGAAATAGCATCAGGATCGCATTCACGTGTACGTTCGATCATCAGTTAAGGCATCAAGTGAGGCACAACAAAAAAGTCAGAAAGCAGGATCTGAGAAGGAAAAACCAGAGCAGATCGGGCAAAACAATCAGGCGAAGCAGATCGAATACCTGCAGCACCGGTGACAAGAACGCGAGCTGGTTCCTTTGCCATTGGAGACGGGAGACGAGCGAAAGAGCTTAGGGCTACGGCCGTATATGGAGAAACTTCGAGAGTGAGATCAAGAGGCTGAGCTTCGAGGACCGAGTGGCTACGGGCGGAAAAAGAAGAGATATTTATGCTTTGAGATTGAGAGAATTTGGTGCTTCCGAGGGCAAGACGATAACGAAAGCGAAACGACGACGTTGTTTTGCGGTGCCGCGCTGTCCTTTTTCTTAAATAATGCGGCTGAAGTCTGAACGATTTAAATACATATATAAAAGAATATATATATCGATTATTTGAATATAACAATTCGAAGATTATGGAGTAAATAATGGTCGGGCTGTTATTTTCTCTTTATAAATAGAAATTTTATATGTTCTATTATACTTTTGTAATATATATTATTAATTTTATAAATTATATAATTAAATTAAACCATTAATTACGCTCATTGTTCTAGGAAATATCTATTAGTCGTGCGTGGATGCTGACGAATATACTGCGTAGATGGCACGTACATCAAATATAATAAACTGCGAGCTGAGTGGTGGTACTGGACGCTGACTTTTACCGAAAAGTCTAGAAGTCCTCTCTCTCTACCCGCGAGTAGAGATGTTAATCAGCCAGATTTAACTTAAAATCAATCTATGAAAATAGTAACCAACTCGAATCACCTCTAAATCTAGCCATGATTGCTTTTATCAGTTTATAAATTGATTCTAAAAATGAGTTTATTGAATTAGAATTAACTATGTAAATTTTTCTTATTAAACCAATTAGAAATTATTTAGAATACGTTTGTAACGATTATGAAAATTTTATAAATTAATAATTTAATTTTATTAATTTATTTTAAAATTTTAAAAAAATAAAAAATATATTCATTTAAATAACTTTTTAAAAAATATTAATGGTTCACTGTTTAAATATATCCAAACCATAAATCGGTCCGCTTAGAAATAGTTCTAAACTTGTTCATATTTTCATGAACCATGACCTATGACTAAATCGGTATATTATATTTAACATATTAAATTATAGCTATACTAAACAGTTCAAAACCCATATGAATTATTTATTTAACATCTTTACCTACCGGTCCTCCTAACAATTGAAAGGGGGTATAATTGGACAAATCCTGTGACTTTTGTACATTTTGTATACTGGACCATAGATTTGGAAACCATAATTGGCATTAAAAATATGAATGGAATCTTGTTTACTTCTATAATAAATATATATTGATAATAAAATTACCCATATAGAAAATAATAATAATAATAATAACATGAAATCTTGCACGTTTAGATTTTTCAGGTTGCCATGATAGTGCATGTTGCCATGTTACTGTAAAGTTGGATCTTATTTAAGATGTTGGCTAATCGAATAAGTTCCTAAAGGTGTATTTTCTGTTATGGGTGTTAGACAACATTATCATAAGTTATTGTATTAGGAAAAAAACTTTATATATTAAAATAATATAATATGTATTCTATAAATTTTGACTAAAGTATTAGTAAAATATTTTAAGATTAATTGATATTGTTTTTATATTATAATGACACTCTCTTCCTTTTGATCCAAGCCTCCTTGGCTCCATCATCAGTCATCATCATATTTTAATCTTTGCATTGCCTCTACCCATTGATTCAAACACCATGCACATATCAATTATCAAAAATAAAAAATTAAAATTAAAAGGGCCCATCATAGTCACGAGTTAATTACACAAATGATACATTAAAATTTTGGAAACTTTTTTAAAAGGGTGTGACTTTTTTGTACAATGTTACTGTCAAATGAAATATTGTTAAGATGTTTTAAATTTTATTTAAAATTTTTCCTTTTACATAAGAATGAAAGAATATTAAGACTTATTAATTGTCTATTGATAGATTTTATTATATATAAGCGTGCTTTAGATGATAATAACATTGCGTGAGATTCCCTCTGGCTCGAGTTAGGCCTACTTTGGTAATATTCGGAATTTGACTCATGGAAGAAGTATTCATTGATTCCCGCAAGCGCAAACTACACAGAGCAAAGGACTGAGACCACGTACTAAGATATTGGTAGTCCTCGTAACCTAGGAGGACAGTTTTTTATTATATTACCATTATTCCAAATTTACGAACCTTCTCCCTCTGCTGCACTAGCAAGCTCTGCCCCGTGGATATCACTAAAAAGTCTACATGATTTGACTTAGTTATAGCTCAATCCCTCGGTCCTCGTGACCTTGACCCTGGGCTAAGCAAGGCCAGCTCCTCCCTGTTGTACTTCAGCCTCCTGGCCTCCTCCCTTGAGATGCCGAATGAGTTCACAAGCACGTCCTCCGGCAGCCCCCGGAACACTGACAGCCTCCCGGCCAGCAGGTTCGACATCGCGTTCTCGTTCGTCCTGAAGGCGACCCACTCGAATCCCTCGCTCCCAGCCTTCTTGATCACCACGAAGTTCTGCGGCACCACCAGGACCTGGTTCTCCCGCAGCTCGCCGTTGAACACCGCCCGGCCTGTGTCGCCGGCGATCTGGACCCTGGCGCTACCCCTGGTGACGTAGATCACCGCGTGGCTGTTCATGAAGTAGCATGGCGCCACAACCGCGTCCTGAAAAGCACATTGATTAGCAAAATGATGAGTTAGTTATATATGCAGATATCGATGGGCTCATATATATATATATATATATAAATACCCTGTAGAGGACACCCTTCTCGGCGCTGAGCTGGAGGTAGCTGAGGATGGGGAGGCTGAAGCTGTTGAGGCTGGTGATCCGTCCGGCGCGGGGGTTGTAGAAGTCCGCCCGAACCGGGTTATCAATGTTCTCCCTGAGCCTCATGGTGCAGAGAGTCTCCTCCAGCCCGTTCGGGCTCCGGCTGCCATGGCCTCGGCGGCTCCACCTCCTCTCCATCTCCCTCTCCCTCCGCTCCCATCCCTCACCCTCCTCGAAACGCGGCTGGACAATCTGGAGCTCCTCCTGGGCCTCCACGATGTGGCCCCGCCTGTCGTCCTCACCTTTCACCCGCCTTGCCAGCTCGCTCTCGACCCTGAACGACTCCGCAATCAGCTCGACGTCAAGGCCCTGGAATATGTTCCCAAAGTTCACATCTTGTTGGCCGCCAGCACCGCCTCTGATCCGGTGGCGTCCGCCCTGGAGTCCTTGTTGCGGACTCCCAGCTAGGAAGAATTTCTTTACAAAATCATGAAAGAAATCATCATTAATTTACAAAAGATATGTACGTATATATTATATATCTGCATATATGTGTATATATATGTACCCGGATGTTCTGATCTAGCTGATTCTGCTCGTTGCTGGTGTAAAGAATGGAGACCAGAACAAGATCAGATTGGCCCTGGTTGTAAACCCAGAAGGCTGTGCCAGGAATCAGAGCGATGACATCTCCTTCTCGAATCTCTCTCACCTTCTGGTGTCTGTCACCAGCAAACCTCTCCCCCCTCTCTGACCTCCCTTCTCCCCGGAACTGCGATTCATCAGACTGGTAAGTCTCCGCGCATCCTGGGATGGTTACTCCTTGTATACCTCTACCTGGGACGGTATCATGAAGAAGTCTCAGCATAGCTCCGACAGGATATATGTAGAGAATGGAGATGTTGGAATGGGCTGCTTTTACCTTGAACGACGTACATGAGCTCGGCAGAGTTGGAGTAGGCAGGGAGGAAGAGCCCGTTCCTCCGTATCACATGCCTGAGGAAGGCCGAGCCAGCGCAGGCGAATTGCTCGTCGTTCTCGTCCCAGAGCTCGGTGTACCCGGCCTCAGCCTCGATCCTCCGGGAGGGCTCGAGGACGTTCAGTTTCTCGAGGCGGCACTCGCTCCTGAACCGGACCGGGTGCCTCTGCTGCCGCCGCAGCACCCCCGCGGCCTGGCCTGGAAACTGGAATGGCTGCTCGGGGATCTGGCCGAAGCAGCCGAGGATGAGCAGGAGAAGCACTAGGCTAAAGCAGCCCAGGGAGAGTGCGCCAGAAGAGTGAGCCATGCTCGACATGATTCGATTGCCCGTACTTGGTGGGTTAGGGACGAGGCGGAAGTGGGGATTTATAGGGGAGTGGCTGTGGGACGTGGCGGGCCGGATGGCTTTGCATGGCGAGTGCGTCCTCACTCGTTGCATGTCTGAGCGACGCCTTGAGTTGTTTACACATTGTGGCTTGGAAAGTGAAATGTGGCGACGGACGGCTGCAGTACTGCTGACGGCATCCGGGTGTCCCGTCCTGTCTTTGGTGTTGTCGAACGTTTACTGCAGAGTCAAGGACACTCGGAGGATCGATATTTATGGTTTCGTATATATATCTAAAGTTACTAATAATTACTTATAACTATGTAAGATTTAAATTTGGTTGGTCACTAAATTTTCCGTGAGATATACTCAAGCAAATTGATTGTGCCGAATCTTCAATCTCACCTTACCCAATGCTCATTCCGATCCTCATCCGAACATCAACGCACAACATGATATCCCTAACATATACTCGTACATCCACCGGCAAATTTTTTTTGGGTAAGATATCTACTAGCAATTCTTGTAATTGATTAAGATGAGGGAATCAATTTATAATGAATGTAATTAATCAATAATAATAAGTCGAATATATTTGATAATAAGGATTTGAATTGAAAAGGAACTATCGTTGCAAATTTTGATATGTGTGAAATATGTTTATATATATATATAGATGGAATTAAAATTACCATTTTTATTCATTAAAAAATATTGAGATAAATAAATCACGAAAACAGAAAAGTTTATTTATATAATATTATAATTGAGAAAAAAAATTAGAAAAAGTGCAACCACCGACCGTCTAGGTCGCGAGGTTGAAAGTCAGGGATACTGGGAGGGTGCTTGGATACTATGGATATGATTTTCAAATTTTGGAGAAGTTAACTGTGAAGTCACTTATGCGTCGGTCCAAAATGAGAAATGCACGTCTAGATTACTGGGTACGTGATAGATTTTCCATATTGGATCGCAATTGAGCCCGATTCGAGAAACCAGCTCCAAGCCCAGAATACACCCACGCGATTCTCATCTGGACTACAGATTAGGCCGTACGTGGACTGGAATGTCTCTTGTGGAAAGTCAGGGCTCATAGATAGATGGCATGAATTTAGAGGTCGCGAGGGCAAATTGCCCTCATCAACTTGAAATTTTTAGCAAATTTATATTCTTTTTTTTTTACTATAAGTCAACCGGTATACATAAGACATTAAATTATAATTAATCAACCACGAGTTGGATTAGCTCCACCAAGAGACAGAAGCCTTTCGACATAAATTCGTTTTATTTACAAAACTCGAAGCGAGATATTATTTAAGAGAAGAAAAAAATATCAAAGCACTTCAATCTACATGTGTTTTGCTAATTTTACCTAGAGATGTTAAATGGGCATTTTGGGCCGGTTCAAAATGGGTATGAAACCATTTGGCTCGATTATGGTTTGGCTCATTAAGCATGACTGACAGTTCAGTTACAACTATGATTTGCGAAAATATAAACTGTCATAGAAGTATTTATAAGTGGGCTTGTTTGAATCGTGAATTGCTCTTTTTTATTATTTTTTTAAATTTCAATTGAACCAACAAAAATTAACCATTGATTTATATGATCTTTTTGTAGTTTGGGTCGGTTTTACAACAGTTTCGAACCGGTTCTCAAAACAATTCCTGATCGATTTACCAAGAAAACATGCCTAGCCGATTACAATTTAACGTATCTATTCTTTTGACTCAATCCGCAACCACCGCTCAACTCAATAAAAGAAGTTATAACCCGGTTTATGAATTATTCAGGACAATTATAAATTTTAACAGATCAATTCCGGACTAAATTGGCCCCATTAATATTACTAATTCTACCGACCTTTTACTCCCTTTTAATTTTTTTTTTCAAATAACACCGACCGAGGTGACAGGCGTACAAGCATTCCATAATAATTCGATGTAATTCGTGTCTACCCGATTAGACAAACCCACGTGGTGGTCAGGCAAATCTCTGACCTTTAATTGCGATGCCATGATAGTGATGGCCCTGATGGGGGGGATATAATGTACCTTTACTGCAAAAGTATATTTGGTGAAGTCTCAAGTTGGATTTCCCGTAAAATTCAAATTTCATAGGACGGCATGTGATCTTTGTCTATAAAATTCATTGCCATGAGATTATATAGTTTTAATTCAGATATTTGATTTAAGTCTGTATCTCATTTCCTAATGATTTTTCACGGAAGAAAGGACTCTTATTATCGATTCACTCACCGTCATATCAGTTCGCTTGTGAAGCGAACATCGACTTTTTCCTACATAACAACTGATGTGTAACTTAACTCGAAATATGGTTGCATGTGCCCGGTGAAAACGCTACGTTTCGAAACCCTTTTTCTACGGAGATGACTCCGTTTCTTCTACTCCTTTTTTTACGTTCCAAGTCAATTAATTTTTTTTTAAGAATGAGGTTTTTTACCTAACTTGTTACTAATTATCGATATATACCACGTTACATGTATCAGTGCCATCAACGTGCCATATGACATTTCCCAGAGACCTATATATATATATATATATGATATTCGTTGCTATTTGATATAATATCAATATTCCTGTATATATGTATATATATATATGAAAAGGATGCATTAATCTCAAGTTGCAGACGCCAGCTTTGTCTTCGGAGGTGGAGTTTTCTTGTACGTAAAAATCTCTGCCATTTGAATTCTAAAGGCGAGTGGGGAGGGAGGAGGAAGAGGACGAGAAAATTGCGGAAACTTCGAACAAAAAGTTCGGTCACTGATTTGATATTTCCATGGCAGGGTGAGGTGAGGGGTGAGGACTACTGCCCCATTTTCTCAGGCTTCAGGTCTGTTAATTTGCTTGCTCCTGTTCCCATCTACTGTTGCTTGATATGATGGAAGAAGAAGAAGAAGAAGAAGACGAAGAGGAGGAGGAAGAACCCTTCCCCCACCTTGCCATACTTTACCAGAAAAACTCCACCGTCGCCGCTTGCTTTATTAATCGACGGGCTTGCAAATTAGGTTTAGGGCTAAACAAGCGATTAATTGGCAAAATCATCGTTAATTGTTTTATGCATACATTATATGTGTGCAATACCGTAAAATACCGGACACGAAGAAGCAATTTAATTTCGAGTGTTATTATGGCATAAGAAAGATTAAATCTACAATTTAAATATAGAAAAAATTTGTTAAGTTGTTGTAGTATATTATTATTAATAATGTGTCTAGTGAGTGTTTAATTTAATTATTCAAGAGTAGATAAATCCACCCTAAAGTTGATGTGCCCTGAGACTCACTTAAATTACATAATTATATTTAATTACTTCATTTATTGATTATAAGTAGATATTTAGATTCACTAATTATATGCTTAATATTCAGGTTATTAATTATTAATTGTGAAATTCAGAAAATTATAACACTATTATTCCATAATTACTGAGAATCAATTCAAATTGTTGATTAATTAGATATAATAATATTATAATTATCTTTATATTTAAAATCAGAGCCCAAAAAAACCTAACCAATAGCGGATATTTTTTATTAACTTAAATGGTTTTAGTATAATTTTTTTTTATTTATAAAACTTACATATTTTAGTGATATATATTAATAAAAATGATAAAATCCCACCGCAGGTCTTAGACCATAAAATTTTCGAATACGAAAATCTTCAAACTGATCATGATTAAATACAACCTCATAAACATATTCAATGTATAATTACTCGATTAATTCAGCCGATAAAATTTAATTATAATTACTATAAGACCTAAAAATGATAAAATCATAGGGAAAAAAAAGTTACTTATACACATAATTAACGTTTTAACTTTTACCCAACAAATCCATTTTACATCTAGCACTGAATATTAAAGTCATGGTGCCACAAAGGCAGGATACTGTCACGCAGTGGATAGAGTCTAGTTTCAGTGTTCCTATAAGGGCAATACGGTGATTTCGTTCAGTGTCCTGTCCATCATGGGGCACAAAGTTAAAAACAAGAAAAAAGACAAGCAAAGATCAATCAATATTATTCTCTCCTTTTCCCACACGATATAATAAGTTTATTCTTATATTTTTTATTATATATAAGGCTAACACATATAGAAAAGGAAGAAAAAAAAGTAAAAATATATATTATATAAAAAAATTAATAAAAAAATTAAATTTAAAATCTTTAAACTATTAAATTAAAAATGAAGTAACCGTACTTAATTTTATTTCTCATGTAGTCTATTTTTATTTTCAATCTTTTACCACCACATCCGATGACTTCCTGTTCTTCTTGGGTCTCCATCTATCACTTCACTGTCTCTCCCCACCCTCACCCACCAAAAAATATATATATTAAATAAATAAATAGATGGACAGAAACCCTAGCTAGTGATAAACACTACAGTCTCTTCCATCTCTCTGTCTCTCAACATGAGTGTCTGTGATCTCTGTGTTTTTTAGGGTTGGCTAAGGTAAGCAAACCTGAAGGTCCTTTGCTTTTGCTTCCACCTTTTAAGGTAAAAATCTCATATGCACCCCCCACAAAACACTCTTATCACCATTCTCTCTCAAAACGCACTCGCACCATCGATCAACAAGTTTTACAGGGAAAAGAACACCTAAAACATAAGCTTTCTAGGAATGATCATAACACACGAATAGGTCAGATCACATAAAGAGAGAGAGTGTGTGTGTGTGTGTGTGAGAGAGAGTGAGCGTACTACTTAATTCGCTTTTCTTTCTTCACTTTCCTCAGTTTCATCGTCCACAGCTCCATTTGATCAAAGCTTTGATCAGAAGATTCAATTTCAACTGCTTTTTCTGTTCGCTCTTTCAGCGTTTCTCTTCTCCTCAGCTTCCCCGTCTCTTGGCCCCGAATCCTTCAAAAAGAAACAAGATCGGGTCAAATTCGATCCGTGGGTAGTGCAGAGCCCATCAACTGTGTCGAACTGGACTGGAGCCTACCTTTCGCTGTCATGGCCACGATGAACTCATCACTCGGCTTCTCGGGATCTGACGCTCCATCGTCCCCATCAACCCCGCCGAACCCGGGCTCGGCCGCGATGGCAACATCTTCGAGCTCGAGCAGGTACGAGAACCAGAAGCGCAGGGACTGGAACACGTTCGGACAGTACTTGAGGAACCACAGGCCGCCGCTAACGCTGTCGAGGTGCAGCGGAGCCCACGTGCTGGAGTTCCTCCGGTACCTCGACCAGTTTGGGAAGACGAAGGTCCACAGCAACCTGTGCCCCTTCTTTGGCCACCCCGTTCCACCGGCGCCCTGTCCGTGTCCACTCCGTCAGGCTTGGGGCAGCCTTGATGCCCTTGTCGGCCGTCTCCGCGCTGCCTTCGAGGAGAACGGTGGCAAGCCTGAGGCCAACCCCTTTGGCGCCCGTGCCGTCAGGCTCTACCTCAGGGAGGTCCGCGACTCCCAGGCCAAGGCCAGGGGAATAAGCTATGAAAAGAAGAAGCGGAAGCGGCCGCCACAGCCACAGCCACAGCCACCGCCTCCTCCACTTCCTCCACTGCACCCACAATTCCCACCTCAGATGACCGAAGACCAATTATTTGGGCCGCGGTAAGTGATCCAGCCATCTTCTAGGGTTTCAAACTAGTCTTGCTCTAGCAGTCACGAATCCACTAATTATATGTAAAATGCTATAGTAGATCAATCTATTGCTGTAGAATCTGAATCCGTCATGTAACTGTTGGAAAAACCTATCCTGGTTCTTGACATCTAGTCAAATTATTACTCTTGCAGCTGATCGATTTGACAGTATGTCTCATATCATGCAACAGTGAATCGTAACAGTACATGTATATATATATATATATATATACACTACAATGCTCCATATTTTATAGTTATGTACATCCTCATGAGTCATCTACATAATTTAACTGATCCGGTCTAGCCCAGGATTTGTCGAGCGGACAGTTGATCGATCATGAATTCTCTGTAGCCTAGGGATGGTTGATAATGCCTACTGAGAATGTTATCGCACGAGACATTATCGAAATTAAGCCATTTTCATTGGCTGTATACATCATACTGACGCTAACTAGGTACTCTATATTTCATGAGTTCAAATGTCGGTTCTTCACAATTTTTGAAGTTTCTGAGTTCGTCCAGAATTGCCTCAGAATGAAAAGTACATCGTCCTATGTCTTTTTTCTTAAATGCGGTTAATTTGGTTTTTTTCTCCCCTTTTCCTGTCTGGGCAAGATTTATGATCTATATGAAAATCGAAATGATTTTTAAGATTAAACCTCAGTACTAATTAGGAGTTTAAACATTGTGACCTATGAAATGATTAAATGATATGAACGATACTTGATCACCACGATGACAGTCGGTCATTGGAAGGGAAACATGTCTAGGGTTGTGAAATTAGTACACGGTTTATTCCATCGTACTTGTGAGTACAGAACCCTAATGTTTCCGTCGTATCAACGGCTGGCCTGATTCGAGCTGGCCGCGGCTTTGAATAGGATCCTCCCGACATGGTTTGCAAATCAGGCATTTTAGAAATAAACAAGAAAATGTAATTTTCCGATAGTATGCTCTTGCAATGATGGTACGCAGTGTGCACTGTGTCTCCGTAAATCGGGTGGTTGGGTTGCTTCAATCTCATTTACAGCTTCTTCTTTTTTTTTTTTCGTGTATGCCTTACTTAGAAATATGATAAATTTTGATTAAATCAAATTTAAGTTACACCAAAGAATAAGAATTTTCACCTTTGTTTTTAATTTATAAAATTAACACTGAGCCGCTTCAAATACGATTATTTCTTCCTATTTTATTTTAGAATTTTCCTTTTTCAGTATAACATGCAACACTTTCTTAGGTCTTGTCAAATCATTGTTATATGCATTATACACATATATGTATATGAAAATAATATAATATGCATGTATCATTATATATCTATTTTTAATAAATAAGCTTCACTTTTTACGTAAAGGTGTTATTCTTTAAAAGTAAAGATCATATTGCACAAGTTTTTTTTTATCCATTTTATGTATTTATATTAAATTATCTTATTTAATTTTCTTTTCATACTTCTCCTACTTCGATTCCCCTCTGATACATTTTACTGGAAACTAAAGTGTATTATATACAATATATATCATCTCAATAAATTTATTAAAAATATTGATTTGAGCACACTTAAAACTAATTAAATTCAATTTCTTATAAAAATTGACATAATTTTGTTAAATTATGATAGATAATATGAGCATCAAAAAATTAAAAGAAAACTAGATACCATTTTTTAGTAGTGATTATGATTGCAAGAGTGGTTTTACTGTTCGATTCATGTTTCTCATTTCTTATGAGCTAAATTCATTTTTTATTAAGAATATTTTAGAAATTTCAAAAATAAAATCAACTATACCTCAGGATTAAATAATATAGATATCGGTACATTGTCTCTACCTATTGCCTTGTAAAACCAAAAGAAACAAACTAATTACGCACGATCCAGGACGGCCTCACCAAGCATTGAAGTTGCGGGTTGAACCACCAGCACGATCATCGTTTTCGAATAAAAAAAAGAAGGCTGAATCAAGCAAAGTGGGGTTGCAGGTGGGGGTCAGACGAGGCTGGCCGGGTTCGTTTTCCGCGGCCTGCCGTCGTAAAAATTTTCACTTCCATCTCCTCGACCGTAGAAACGTTATTAAAAAGAGGGGGGGGGGGGGGGGAGAACTTGAGAATAGGATTTATACTCACGTTGGCCTCTCATGTATGGTGAAAAATGTAGTAGACCTGGCAAAATCTGACTTGGCACGAACCTAGTACGATAACGCGATGCTTGGGTCGGGGCTTATCGTGCCATGTCGACACAGCCGGATAATTTTATTGGGCATGTTGGGCTCAATAATTTCTAGGTCATGCTTGCATGATAATCCAATTAAGGAAATTAAAAAAAATAAACTTATCAGACTATGATACACTATTAAATGATAGAAAAAGTCTCTTACGTGAGTTTATTTGCAATTGCAGATGAGCCATGATCAAGGGAGATTATTGTACTATTGAACTGAGTTAAAGGGCACGATAAGGGTTGAGTCAAGTACGGCCCTTTAGGATATAGGTCTGACCCTGTCCTAATGTACCATGCCGACCCGACCTATATCCTAAAGGATCGTGCTTAGACCAGCTCTTATCATACTATACTAGCACGATTTGTCACCTCTAAAATGTAGTAATACTATATTATTTATAAAGGATTAGTGACTTAGATAACCAGTTTAGTTGTGTCATGAAAACAAGTTTTTGTATGTATAATTTTTGCTGCATTTACTCTCTCTTACATTTTCCACGTGGTCTAAATTAGCCTATGCACATATGTTGGGTAGAGCTCGACGTGGCGAAATGGCGAGCTCTGATTGGTTGTTGTTTAGTTACTAGGTGGAAAGCAAATAAGGGTTATACATTGGAGAAAGTGAATAGCAGTTAGTGAAGGATTGATATAATTTAATATTTGTTATTTTAATTAAATTATTACATTCGAGATTCAATAATTTTTAGATGCAATATAACTTATAAAAAAAGGGCGAAGTGACAGCGTGGTCTCGTCGGAGGCCCACAGGACTTTTTGGTGAGCTCGCTGGTTCTTACGATTTAGGGACCGCTCAGTGCTTGATCATATTATGTTTGAGACGTTTGGAAAGAGAAATTATGGAATAGATGAGGTTTAATAAAATAAAATAACATGTGAAATAACTAATATATTTTTGTGATGATATTAGAGGTACAATAAAATGGATTGGATATAAATTTGATAAAGTGGACCGTTGAATTATTGTATTCGACTCTTATGAATAAAAAAAATTTATATTTACATAATTTTTTCTTTCACAAGACAAACAACGCTCTAGAATACAAGTCAATCCCAACATACTATACTTTACCCTAGGAGAGCACTATGCATGCCAAAATTGCTAACATTATCTTGAGATGAGATGGCCAGTGACAATTTTGACCCAAGATGATGCTATTTGCTAGCATTTTCTTGGGCTAAACTTGGCATTGTAGTATCATTTGATCACCTTCACATTGGCTTGACTTGAGGTGGCCAATGATATCAAGCTAACTTTAACCCATAATCAGGCAACCTCCACCCAAAGGGTCAATCTTTCATGCAATCTAAGGGACATTTTCACGATACTAACATTTTTTTAAAAGACAAAAATCAGAGACAGGAAACAAGTCAGCACCAAATGCCTCTGGCAGATACTAGAAAAGGTGATACAATGTCCATTGTTCCCGTTACAATGAATGCACCTAAGTTGACAAGCTTCTATCTCGTCTCGAGGTAGTGAAGCTAAGTCGTCCGTTTCTGTGCCACGACTATTTTCAAATATGGTTTCTCAGTGACACGACCCACCGGAGAAGCCTAAAGGAGATGGGAAGCTACCGGCTGATCCGCAGCAGCTGTCCTAGGTGGTCATAAATAAGCCTTTGAAAGTTTGTTAAGAAATGAAAAATAAACTTGGTAATTTGACGCTTGATATAGTTGTAGGAGGTTATGAACATAGTCCGCCCAGAACACATTCATTTTCTTTCAACAGTAACAGATCAAATGCGATCCCATAAATCATTTATATCCTCACCACATATCCCATATCGCCTGATGACACCCCCAGAAGCCAAGCCGAGCCCACCTTCGATGTATGTTTGTTCTGCTGGTGGCCTCTAGCCGTGCTCAACGGCTCTGGAGTCCCTGGTCGCCTGCATGTACAGAGAAGTCAAACATGGAGGAGGTCCAAATTGACCCTCCCACTAATCGGAGAGAGCTCTAACAAAGCAAGTAAAAGAACAAATAGACAAGAGTTCTGAAATGACGAGCCTAAAATGTGCTTATCTGAGTGAAGATGAGTATGGGTATTTGTAGGTGTACCTGCCTCAATGGTATGTCAAGCAGAGGACCCTTGAGTGGGTTTGCATTGACCTGAGGATTATGTGTGGTGGGAGGACGACCAATTGGCATTATGAAGTCAGTTAGGGGGGCTTCCTAATATTTATTGTTGAGTCAGCTAGGAGGTTCTCAGTCAATACTGTCGAGTCAGCTAAGAGATTCCAAGTCAGTATTATTGATTGGGTTAGTGGACTCTTAGTCGGTATCATTGAGTCAGCTATTGGGGTTGTCCAATGATGTTTACATCAGTTGTCCAACATTTTGAGGTGAAGTCGCTTCTCCTGAAAACAAAAGAGAGATAACTCATCATCTGAATCTGCCCAAGGACTCAATTGTTTTTGCGATGAAGCATGGAAAGCAGATTCTTGAGTGAGCTAGTTGAGCTTAGATCTACCTTCCTAGTTATAAAACAGGCAATAACAATCTATTTTCCATTTTTTAATCCTCGTCTCAACATCCGAAACTGCGTTCATCTAGTCTTTTTAGCAAAAGCATATAATCATTAAATGGTTTGGAAAAGGCTAAAAAAGGCCAGAATTTATCACAAGAATTCCTATCAGGCTAGAGCCATCTCAACTGTGGTAAACTTCAATTAAACAAAGCAATAATAATAACAACAAAATATGAGAGAATAGTTATAAAAAAAATTACAAAATATGAGAGAGCGGGAGTCAAGAAAGAAAATAGAACTAAGCAGGAGAACTTACTATTCATATCGATGCAAATGGAATCTGTCTTCAACCCGTAATATTATCTGTAATTGAAGACATACAAGTCCAACAAGGTATTGTAATGCCCCTTCTCAATTTCCTCCTCTTTAACCTGGTGAAGTAAGAGGGTCTCGATAATAAAATCTTCCCAGTCAACCACTTCCCCTTTATTTCTCCTCCTCTTCTTGTTAGCATGGGCATGATTTGCATGCTGAAACTTGCTGGCATCTTCTGCATCCACACAATTTGAAGACATGATCCTACTAATCCGCTGCTTAGCAGCATTTATTCTCTCTCTCCTCCTCTCATTTGCCAAAAGCCCCTTAATGAAGGAGGGTGGCATCTGATCCATCCCCACGTCCTTTTCTAGTATCTGCTCAAGCATAAGTTTTTTGCTTAAATCTGATTTTCCTTTCCACCATTCACTGCAGGAATGGAGATCAATGCTCATCATCCTCTTTATCCCATGACCATTTCGTTTATCCTCTGAGCATGCATCATACCCTTTCTCCTCCAAGAATTTTGAGTAAATCAAGCATAAACACTCAGGTGAGATCTTCATATCATTTACACTTTGCTCGCCACTCCTACTTCTCTGCTCAATCTCGAAGTATTGAGAATCACTCTCTCCAATAACCCTATCATCAAACTCACAATCAGAAACCTTTCTCAAACATTCATGTATCACATCCTCCAAATCAAATACCTCACTCTTCTGGTGCTTCTCCTTCAACATCAACTTCATCTCCATGTACTGAATCACGAATGGAGCATTCTTCTTTATGTTCTTAAGTGTAACATCCTTCCCCCAGGGTAGAGCCCTTGATGCATCCACGAGGGCCTCCAGGAGTTCCTTATATCTTCGCTTTGAGGTTGATACAGTAGCATGAAATTCCCTTGCCACATCATCAATCTTAGCATCTATTTCATTTAACTCTGCCACAAAGACCAACACTGCCACCACTACAGGCAACGGTCTCCGTCCTGTGGTAAGAAACCACTTTATTGCACATTGAATCAGGAATATTCCTTGCTTGTGCAACCTCATGATCTCATCCTTAGACAACCCCCTAAATCCAGAATAATCTCTTACTGCCTGATCAAAAGCTGTGACAATATTATAAACGGGAAATTCTTCATTTTTCTTCAATTCAAGAAAGTCTACAACACGAGTAATCATTCTACCTAGCTCCTGAATATCACAGCCCACAGCAGATGCTGCCTGAGCTATAGGAAGCAGCTGATTATCTCTTCTCATGACTATGCACGCACAAGCGCCAATCAAGACAGAGAACCATTCTCCCATCCCGTATTCACCTTCAGTAATCCTAACAATCATGTCCTTTACATCATCTGATTTGGAACTAGAAAGCCCTAGCTTGAATGCAATATCTTCAATTAGTTTCTGTGCCTCAAATATCTTCTTCTCTCTGCGAGGGAGGATGGAACCAGTACCTGAAGTCCCAACCCGGACATAGGTGCCAGTGGGGCCACTGACACCACCAATATGAGCTTCAAAGGTTCCAAGCTCAATGATACTGCCACAATTGGCACAGAGAAGGCTGCCACTGACATCATCGTGTGTCAACGATTCAGATCCGCAGCTTTTACAGTGTGATCTCCCCATTTTTGTTGAAGGGAAAGAGGAGATCACTGAGATACACTGCAAGAGCTAAACATCCATTTTATAATATATCATTTAAAGAATGGGAATAATAAAAGCATGGAAAGTAAAACATTGGCAAAATGCAAAATGTATTATCACAGGGAAGACTGATAAATTCAACACCTAGTTTATTTACTGAATTGAACTTCCAAAAGAAAAAGCTGTCATGACTGGAAAAGCCAACATAATTTTCCCAAAAATTTCAGAAGATTTTACATCAGAAAATAACCTTGTTATATAACTATGATAATATTCAACATCAAATACATAAAACAGCATAAAACTTTCAGGTTGTGACATATTTACATAACCATAAAAATACTCAACTAAACAAAATAGTTCGATAGTCAAGCCTCAGCCTCCAAGATATGAGTATTCAATTTCTGCAATCCCATTGATTGTAAACATAAAGATCAGAATAACTACTAGCATTAAGACTAGCTCTAAACCTGCAAACAGACATAAGCCCCTAAATTCTAATCCAATATGATAAGATGCTCTGAGAACAAACTAATCTCTTACAGGTATTTTCTACAAATTGGGTAAGATGAATTAAATTAAATGAGTTCAGCAACAAATCAAGGAAGCCCACTAGACCCAAACTAAATAATTTTCTTAAAAGAAATTGCAACAATATAGTTCGCAAGGTTATTGAGTAGTGTCAAAGATCATACTCGATAAGTTTTTGACCTGTGAGATCAAATTCAAATCATAGCGTGAAAATAGATTTAAAAATAAATTGCATTGCAGAAGAAGAGTTCAAAGACTAACACATAATCATACTGAGCTCCACAGTTCCTTTAACCAAAAGACCATACGGACATGGGACACTAAATAAATCAACTTGGCTCCATTCAATGTCTTAGACATCGATTTCTTCCTCCGTGACAACATATAACCCCCTCAGTTATGACAACTACCAAAGAAACCATCTCAGGATTTTAGTACCCAACTAAAATATCAGCAAATCGGTATAGGGGACTAAAATCTATGCAATTATAAGTCACATGCAAACAAATCATTCAATTCCCTCAAACTTTAATTTTTTCAAAGAGTCATTCAATTCTAAGTAAAGGTACAACTACAAAACAAGGCCACTACATAAACACATAATTATTAGACAACACCATAAAGGAACGGAGAAAATCAAGGTCAAGAACCTGTGAGTCGGAGAGCCGACCGATATCCGATCCCTTCTCCCTGAGCCCGCCCGCTCGCTCGCTCCCTGTCACTCTCTGTCCTCTCAGTTTCTATTTCCCGGAGCCTTTCCTCCCTTCACCCCCACCCTCTGTTCCCATCGTCGCACCTCTACATTGGTGGCTTTAAGCGAAAGGCGGTGGAGAGAGATGGGCTAAGGGAGAAGATGGGTTGGGTTGGGCTTGTTGGCTTGGCCTCATAGAATTGATTTCAGGGCAAAGTTTGGAACTTGAGAGGGCCGAATGTGTCATGTCGTGCGGGGGCAAGTGAGAGAGACACAAGAGTTCAGGGAGCAAATCGAAAATTAAACATCTTTTGGAGACTGACTGCCCGCTCTGGCCCTCCACCAGCAAGCAAAAGAGAGAAACTTCACTTCGACCAAAATCAAAAGAAGACTCAGCAGAGAGAGGAGAGAGACACAGACAGGAAGAGAGAGATAGAGAAAGAGAGGAGAGAGAAAAGGTTTCGACTTTCAACGCGCAGGGAAAAAGGGGGCAGTGAGGGGGACGAATGGGGCATCAGAATCATGAACACAACCACCACCTCCACCTCCACCTCCACCATCTCCATCAAAGTTGTTCTACTTCTCTCTCTCTTTGTTTCCCTACTTTCTCCATGAATTCCGGTTTCTTTGTCTAGATTCCACCTCGCAATTGGAACTGATCGCCGTACTCTTACTCCCTCACCGGCCACCATCCTCGAGCTCGTTGAGCTGTCCGATTCAGGTTTCCGTTTCGGTCCTGGGGGCTTCTGGAGTACTCGTTTCCATTTACTACTGCTCCTGCGGATTTCTGACTCGTAAGTGACGTTCTTCTTCCGCTGCTCTGGATCCGTGCATGAGTTCAATTCTGTTTTTTTTTGCCGGTCAGTTCTGTGTTTTCCGGTTTTCTTATTCGGAGAATACTCTTGGGTTTCCTTGCGCGCTAAGGATTTTTCTGTTTGATAGCTTTGAATGTGGAATTTGGATAAGTGTGTGTTCAGTCGGATCTCCAATGACTCTGTTCTATTTGTTGCTTTTGCTCTTGAAAGTGAGTCGAAGTGGTTTGCATCTTTTCAGCTGTGAATTTTACAAAATATGGATCTTCTCAGTTTTACTGCTTGAGATGCCCTCGTTCTCTTTTGCATTCGCCAAACGAGGAGTTGCTTATTGTAAATTAGATGGTGCTTTGCTGATTGATCAGCTACATTAAGTTAACTATATAGCTCATGAGTTTGTAGTATTCTTTTTCATCCAGGGGGACTTGTACCTCTGTTGACGAATACCAAGGAATGGTTTTGGAATAATTGTACGGTGCAATTTATTCATGTAAACATATGCTTTTGTTGGACTCCCGGAGTGGTTTTTCATTATTCCCCATCCTTCACTGGAAATAGTGTACTTTTCTTTTGGCAACTGAAATTTTTGAAAATATTTCCAGGCATAATGCCTCTGCACTTCACATTTTTTCTTGCCATTTTGAGGATATTGTTTCCTTTTCCATGCATTAGGGTAGCCCTTATTTTGCTGCTCATTTTGCTTTAATGGATATTCAAGTTTATACTTGTACAATATTAGGGGCTTTTTCTTGCTTTTACATCTTTTTCATGCGTAGTGTATCTGTTGAAATTTTGAACAGACAATGCAGCATCGGAACTCATAATTTTGCTCCTTCAAGGCAAGAATCACAGCTTTGATGTGTGTTTTCTAGTTCGTGATAGTTAGCAATATACATTGAGGACAATCACATTGAAGTTTGAGTAAGCAAATGGACTCTGCAAGGCGTTGGTTCAACAAGTATATGTCAAAAGATAAGCCAAGATCATCAGAAAAGAAAGAAATGACAAATAATGGAAGAGAGGGTTCAAAAAATCCAGTAAGTGAAGATGCACCTTCTAATGTCACTGAGCAGAGGGTTGCAGCTGCAAAACAGTACATAGAAAATCATTACAAGAAGCAAATGAAGGATCTTCAAGAAAGGAGGGAACGGTATGAATTTTTCTCTTTAATCAAATACAAGTTAAATTTATATTAGTTAATGGCTTGTTGGGGTCTACTTGCAAGTTAACCTGTTTATTATTATTTTAAATCTACAATTGGTTTCAGTTTTTTGCAGAAGGGCTTGTGCTTAAGCCTTCACATATGCATTTTTTTAATTGGTTAGTTGCATGAGTTAGAGCATAAGGAGGTTGAGGACTTTAAGTATAGAAAACATTATGCTGAGGACTTTAGAAAGGGAGAAAATAAAATCGTTAGGATGAAAAAGAGTAAACTGACCTCATAAGAATTAGTATCCCAGTATCAATTACCATGATTCCCTTTGAAGCAATTACCAAATTATTAGTAGTGAAAGCTCTTCATGTTATTTCTCCTGAAGGATCCAAAAAATGAAGAGGGAAATGCTTATCACAGTTATTTTCTTTGTACTTGTTCCTGGAATGCAGTGATTCTTATAATTTCTTCAATGAGCTCTCATCCTCTGTTTTTAAGGTCCATATGTTCTTGTTAATATTTCAACAAGATAAAACTTGCTCATCTATCTGTTCTTTGGTTAGAAATGTTTATCATCTGTTTACAGCATCTATTAATCAGTTATACTGGAAAAGCTAGTGAATTCCAATTGCTATATTTTCAGAATGAATCATACTTTCTGCATTTAGAATTGCTGCATAGTTAAGCTGGTAGAATGTTCCTGTTTAGGTGCCTCTTTCTTTCACATTTCTTTTTGTCAAAAAAAGGTAGTAAATATTTGAAAATTTCTGCAAGTAATTACTTTATATCAACTCTTTATAAATAAAATCTTCAATTGCCATATGCATTTGCATGTGTGTCCCTGATGAATTATCTGGACAAAGTCTGTGTCCTGAAGCTGGGCAATGAAGCTTAAATTTTTGTGCAGTCGTAATATACTAGAAAAGAAGCTGGCTGATGCTGAGGTTTCTGTGGAAGAGCAAAGCAATTTGCTGAAATACTTGGAGAAGAAGGAAACAGAATACATGCGCCTTCAGAGGCACAAAATGGGTGCTGATGACTTTGAGCCGTTGACTATGATAGGGAAAGGTGCATTTGGAGAGGTATAACATGATTCAATTTAATTTGATTAAGGCATTACTCAAAATGCGTTTTCCATTAAATTAATTTAGAAGGCTCATAAGCATCATTCATGAAGGTTAAAAATGATTGTCCGCATCCAAATATCTCTGAATGTTCAGTTCTTTGACCAAGAAGTTGTTTGGGACAGTTGCTATTAAGGATCCCTTGGATGTTTTCATATAAAAATAATTGTAATGTCCGAGGGAGAAAAAGATTAGAATGTCAAGGACTTGTTACCCCTAGCTTGAGGGCCCAGATGCTGCTAACTTTAGGAACAAAAGTGAAGTGCTATCTGATTGAGTTTTTTTTTTTTAATTTGATGAAACAGGTAAGGATTTGTAGGGAGAAGGTAACTGGTCATGTATATGCTATGAAGAAGCTTAAGAAATCCGAAATGCTTCGTAGAGGGCAGGTATATCTTTTGCCTCTATCATAAGAAGAAATTGGAGAATTCATCCGTTTGTAGTGCTTGTTTGATTTCACTATTGAGTTTTCAGGTTGAACATGTGAAAGCAGAAAGAAATCTGCTGGCAGAGGTTGACAGCAATTGCATCGTCAAGCTTTACTGTTCCTTTCAAGATGAAGAATATCTCTACCTCATCATGGAATATTTGCCTGGTGGAGATATGATGACTTTGTTGATGCGAAAAGATATACTTACTGAAGATGAGGCTAGGTTTTATGTTGCAGAGACAGTTTTGGCTATTGAATCCATCCATAAACATAACTACATTCACAGGTGAATGAGTTTTCTCTATCCAGATTTATACTTATGTTCATTCTTGGATTTATCTTTTAGTTTCTCTGCTGTGTATTCTTTTTTAAGCTTATGGTCTCTTCGCTGATGCTGAATTTCTTTTTCTGGTATACTGTATTACAGGGATATCAAGCCCGACAACTTGCTGCTTGACAGAAATGGTCACATGAAATTATCAGATTTTGGCTTATGCAAACCATTAGATTGCACTAATCTCCAAGAAAAGGACTTTTGTATGGGAACCAACCTTAGTGGGGCTCTTCAAAGTGATGGGCGACCTGTGGCATCCAAACGAACGCAACAAGAGCAACTGCAGCATTGGCAAAGGAACAGACGGATGCTAGTAAGTTCATTGAGGATTTTACTTTTGCCTTTTGAACAAAAGACAGCATATGGAATGAATATTTCAATTCTTATCGTCTATCTAATGATCTCCATATTCTAAAAATTTTGCACATCATTTTGCTCTGAAAGTTCTGCAATGGAAGATTTCTTATAAAACCTAATCTCTAATATGATTTGTTTTTCCCCCCTAAACTAAGCTTAACAGAAAACCGAATCCATACTGCAATTCATGATTTCAGTTATAGAATCTCATTGAATATCTTCCATTGATGCAATTTATACAGGCATACTCCACTGTGGGAACACCTGATTATATTGCCCCAGAAGTTCTGTTGAAGAAAGGTTATGGAATGGAGTGTGATTGGTTGGTCTCTCTCTTCCACTCTCTCTCCTTCTCTCTTTTCCATGTACCAAATACTAATTTCAGTTTCATTATTTCCTTAGGTGGTCTCTTGGTGCAATTATGTATGAAATGCTTGTGGGCTATCCACCATTTTACTCGGATGATTCTATGTCAACATGTAGAAAGGTTAATCCACATTTGTGATCTCATCTTGTGTGGCCTTATTCTGTAATTATCTCTTTTTTCTGGTGCAACAGTTTCTTCTTTGTGATGCTTATCATTTGGAATGATGTCTGCACATGATATTATATTTCTTTTGCATTGAAGCAATTGGTCTTTTTACATAATTAACTTTTGCTGTCTAATTAGTGGCATCTTTACTTTTTGAGATTTGCAGATTGTGAACTGGAGAGCCCATTTAAAGTTTCCTGAAGAAGCAAAGTTGTCTCTAGAAGCCAAAGATCTTATAAGCAAGCTCTTATGTAATGTCAGTCACAGGCTAGGAACAAAAGGAGCTGATGAAATTAAGGTGTTCTGTTTTGTGATACCCGTTCCAATTTATCTTCTGCTGAAGTCACCAATATACAGCATATTGAACCTAGTTTTTGTTTCCATTTTATTTATTCAGGTTCATCCATGGTTTAAAGGCATGGAATGGGATAGGCTATATCAGATGAAAGCTGCTTTTATTCCCGAGGTCAATGATGAATTGGACACTCAGAACTTTGAGAAATTTGAGGAGGTAAATATAGAGCTTGTATTGGTGTTGTGGAGGGACATTGGAAAATAACAGCTGCAAACATGTGCTTTTGTGCATAAGTTGCTGTACTTTTTTGTCTAATTGTTCTATGATATGTAGGTTGACAATCAAATTCAGACTTCATCAAAATCAGGTCCATGGAGAAAGGTAATTTAATAATATCCACTTTTTTAATCTAATGAAGAGAAACATTCTCTTAGCTTAATCAAGCAATATCAGTAATTGTTCAAAACTTGTGTTCCACTGATGATCAGTGTTATGCAGTAGAGGATATCTATGAAGTTGGATTCTTGCAAATATCTTGGAGGGTTCCTTCCTATTGTTAACATTGACAAAATTGGCTCTCAAGTTGATAAGACTCATTATTTTTTTGGGGGGACCTAGCTTTGGCTAATCACTGATATCTTCTAATTAAGTGTATAGTACTTATATTTAGTTTTAGTTTCTACTTCCGTATGTACTATAGTAATTCTTTACTTTTTTTTATATATTTTATCTCTCTTACTCTGTTTTCCTCCCTTTTCCTTGTCATCCTATGAACCTTCTTTCCTCTGTCAGTAACTTCTCACATCACCTGATTGAAAAAGAAAGTGATGTATTTGAATTTTGTCGCATTTGCATTCTCACTTGGATTTTGTTCCAAATTCGCTATTTTTGTTCCTAGCTTGCAAGTTTATTACCTATTGCAGTAATTTTTTTATTTATTTCTTCTTTTTACAGATGCTACCATCAAAGGATGTCAATTTTGTGGGTTACACGTATAAGAACTTTGAGATTGTCAGTGATAGTCAATTACCTGGTATAGGTAAGTGACATTCTATTTTTGGCATTGTAGTCATTGCATGGTGCGGTGATAATATGCTATTCAACGTGCACCAACTGTTTACACATTATCACTTGTTTGAAAGCCCCCAGGTAAATGGACTTTATCATTCTAAGTTTTCAGAATAGGCTTCTTTGTTCCTCTGTGGCAAACAAGCAGGGATTCTCCCTGACTTGATTCTTTTTGATGTAAATACCTTTGCAATTTTGGAATGCAATACAAATACCACATTTCAAAATTATAGAAAGACTCAGTTGTTTGCATATTTGTATGTTTTTGCATCAATAAATGAATAGCTATGCAATTTCAGGTCTTATTCCATTTGTTTAGTTAGTCTATTGAAAACCCATAAAAAGAGGAAAAACAGAGAAAATTTTGATACTGCCTTAGTAAAGAAGCCATTTGGTTAATGAAGTTGCATATGTTCAAATAGATTATTTTCTTGGTTTTTTGTCAGATTTGTATCAACTCCTTTACCCTGAGAAATGGGACCTGTTTGGTTTCCTAAAACAAAAGGTTTCAATTGTTTCCTTGACTTTCCATGTTCCAATTTTTGTGGGAAAACTGATTTGACAAATTAAATTTGATTTATGTAGTGATTTCTGCAGAACATAGATTTGAGAAATAATTAGCCAAAACTAGAAAAAGAGTGAGAAGGGGAGTATTCCTTCGAAAACATGAGTGGGGAAAATCCTAAATGGTCGTTCTGGAGGGACGCATTGAAGAACCAATAGACTTCTTTGCTCATTTCATGAACCATAACCCTCATGCTAGAAGCCCTATTCATCTGTTTGGTATAACACTACTGTGTTTCTTCATGCCACATCCATGAATTTCTCTTAGAAGTCTGAATCTCTTTCCGCAAGAACTGGAGTTTCTCACTATTTGTAACTGTGTTGTCTTGTTCAGCTGAGTTAAAGAAGAAGAGCACCAAACCGAAGAGGCCATCAATCAAAACTCTCTTTGGTAAGATCAAGGAACATTTTCATGTAGACCATATCCCTTATCAGTTACTTTTATTTTTATCCCGTTCAATATTTGTAGTAGCTTTTAATAGAATGAAAAAATAGAGGATGATCAGAATTATCTATTAAGAAACTGACTTTGGGATATTTTGTTTCTCATCACTGATCACTTATTCTCTTGGCAGATGGTGAATCGGCTGCTCAAGCAAAATAGCTAGCTCAAAGGAGATTCCTGAACCTCCTGTCTCCCCAACTGCAGGTCCCCAAGGAACTGACCAAAATGTACCGAACCCAAACTGACCCCTTATACTCTTCAAGGTCTATTAGTTTATGTTCTTTTACCTCGTTCAACTGTAATGAAAATACCCATGAAAGAAATAGCGGAGTCTTGACATGTTCATCACCACCAAACTGATTAGCTTTCTCAGTGAGTTTGCCTTTCGTGCTTTTCTTCCCCCGTTCTTGTCTCTGTATAGTAGTTGTGAGAGAATGAAGATTTGTTGCAATTGGTTGGGCATGTGATGTGCATTCTTTCCCTGCCACAGGTTCATGTAACTAAACTTGAGATTGTTGCCAATTACCAAAGTTGTGAATATGTATGGATTTGCATCTTATTTATAATATCCTAGACAGGATGATTACTGGGTTTTTTTTTGGGGGGGCAACATTTTCACCTTTCCCGTGTTTTATGTACACTCTAGTTTTTTTTTTAATTGAAAAGGTGATTGCATTACTAATATCAAAGGTTTACAAAGGAAATATGCAGGACCTATAGCATCTTAGCCTCATTTAATAAAATGTAAGGGGATATATGAGATGTTGATAGGTTCTACATGTTTACATGAGAATGTCCAATCTGTTATATTATGCACTAAGAGATTTACATTCCTTGGAATATAGTCTAATTGCCATGCATCAAAGGAAGACAAAATGCTTAATAGGCAATTTATTTTCTCTTTTAGTTGCGGCTGCAGATTGATTGAATTTGATTGGATGAGATCCACCAAGTCCTTAGCGTTGCTTTGGAGTTATAGTCGAGAGACTTTCATCTCTTTTGTGACTTTTGCAGTTTAGAGGATACCATCCATTTCCTCTTGTATTGGAGCATTGGTAGAAGAGGCAAAAGACCAAGCTGAGTACGGAGCCAAAATAATTTATACATACAATGACTATCCATTCTGATTGTCCTTGTATGATGACATTTGAGTTGAAAATGATTGGGGAGATTGGATGTTTGCTTGTTGACATGTCTGGCCGGTAGCTTGTCTTAATTTCCCAAGTTTCGGAATACGCCATGGTTCGTTTGTTGATACCAGCTGCTACAACAATAGCATCAAGCAATTATATATGCTCCTGGTTAGAGTTTTGAAGCTGCCATATGTGGTACAGTGATCACAACCATAGTTAACAGATCATTTTCACACATCCCCATCATTTGGGGGCAGCTGTTTTATTGTCCAAAAAGAGCTGGAGGTTGGCTTGGCTTAGCATGAGTTTTTAGCCTTTTAGGCTTTGGGGGCAAGGTGGATTAACAAAATGAGGGGGTGATTTGTTGATTTAATAACAGAGCTAAAATTGTGCACTTATCTTGTTCATTTTCATGAAGGTCAATCTTCAGTTATCACTACCCCATCACCCTGAGATCCGTCCATATGCGAGATTGGTTATTAGTGGATCCTCAATCTATCCTGCGGCGAGCTGAGCCGAATCTCGAGTTTAGTTTAGTCCCTCTTATTGGGGAATCGATTTATCCATGATGTGCCATTGTGCCAACATGCCTTCCATTGTCTTCGTTCTGCCTAGAGGTGTAAAATCCCTTAATTCAGCTTTTTCCCAATATCAAGTTGCCTTTTAGGTAGGGGCAGTAACTCCTGTTGCAGGTTCTGACATAGAACTAAATCAGGAAAGTGTATATATGTGGATGCTTGTCCTGGAAATAGGAGATCTTCCCTCGCGTAACATCATCGTCCATATATTATATTATCATCATCTTCCCGTTTTCCATCTCTCCCTCCCTCTCTGTTCCGCCCCCTTCCTCTTCCATAGAATCTCTCCATTTCTTCTTCTTGTTATTGTTCTACGCACGAAGCTTGTTCTATCCATTCTGACTTCGATAGCCGATCCAAGACTGACAGCTCCATCCTCCCTCTGTGGTTCGCAAACCCTCCCTACCTTTCCCGTAAATACTCTGAAGCATCAGATCGCTTTTGCCGAAAATCCTAACCTCTTTTCCTTCTCCATCCCTCTCTCTAACCCCCAGAACTTTACCTCTGCTCCTCTGTCGGGGATGCGTTTGATCGTGCCGGAGACCCGACCTGTTTGGTCCGATCAGTCGGGTTTCAGCATTTACTAAAAAGTTTCATTCTTTGGTTCCTTTTTTTTCTTTCTTTTTTATTTGGGTTGCTGGGTTGATTTGGGTTATTGTTAGATTTTTCTTTCTGAGGACCATTGAGCTCTTTTTTTAAAGCTCCTGCGTAGGGTTTGCGTATAATTGTGGTGGTGTTGGATTCGGAATAGAACGGATCTAGGTTTCTGTCGTTGAAGAAAAAAGAGTTCAGATCGAGTTACCCTTGAGGACGGAATGACGATGAACCTTATTGTTACGTGAAGATTGGTGGGTGCGATCGTGAATACTGTGGAGTTTGTTCGAGGAGAAAAGGAAGAAAAAAAGAAAATTGGCGATTCTGTTGATCTGATAAGTGACAAATGGATCGTGTGATTGGTGGCAAATTTAAGCTTGGCCGGAAGATTGGCAGTGGATCCTTTGGCGAACTCTATTTGGGTATTATGCTTATTCATGGCATTAGCTGTCTTCCTCTTATTTTCATTATTGATTTGTTGCGTCTTTTGTCACTTTTATATGCTGTTCGTTTTTAAAAAACTTTGGAATCGGATTTCTCCATTGAAGTGCATCTGCTAATGATCGAGCTTCATTGCAGGGGTCAATGTGCAGACGGGAGAGGAGGTTGCAGTAAAGCTGGTATGCGACATAGCTTATCTGGACTGTATTACTAGTTTCTGATTCAGCATATTCTCTTTTAGTTCCTGGATATCTCATTCATCTTGTTTTTATGCATTGACCGCGCCTTAGCAAGGACTAATTTAAGCCTCTCATGTCATATCTCATCAATGTCGTGGCATTCGGCATGGCCCCATACAGTAAAGCTCTTGTAGTGTCTTTCTTGAATTTTTAGGGTACACCAGATAAGCAGCAGCCAAACGAGAATCTTTTTCATACTATTGGTTTCTGTTGACAGATGGAGGTTCTCCAGTGGGACTGTAGGATGATTACTTTTCCTACATGAGACTGCCTTAGTGGGGACAGCTCATATTTTGTACTTGAACTCCTCATTTCAATGTCATGAGCTGACATGGATGCAAGAGTATATTTATCCGGTTTAGTGTAGCTGTTATGAGGGATCTCATGCAATTTAGTGCTGATGTTCAGGAATCTGTGAAGACTAAACACCCTCAGCTTCATTATGAGTCAAAATTATACATGCTACTTCAAGGGGGAAGTGAGTGTGTTTCTGGCCGTTCCTTTCTATTACATCCTTCTGAAGCATATCTATTGAAGTAACTCATCTCAATCTTATGTGAGTTAAGTCTACAAATTAGCTAACTGTCATTGTTGATCTGAAGCTGGAATTCCACATCTTAAATGGTTTGGAGTTGAGGGAGATTACAATGTCATGGTCATCGACCTTCTTGGTCCGAGCTTGGAAGATTTATTCAACTTCTGTAATCGGAAATTCTCTTTGAAGACAGTTTTGATGCTTGCTGATCAACTAGTAAGTATTCTAATGTCTTGAGAGAGACATGACGTTAAGACGTTTGTTAATCCTTTTTGGTACTGTTGTAATTTGCAGATAAATAGAGTTGAGTATATGCACTCTCGCGGTTTCCTTCACCGCGACATTAAGCCTGACAACTTTTTAATGGGTTTAGGACGGAAAGCAAGTCAGGTTCGTCAGTGGTTTTTTTTTTTTTTTTGTTAAATGAGTTTTGACATGTGGTCTATCTGGAAAAAAATAATTACTAATACATATCTAATCTTCAATCATTAATGTCTTTTTAAATTACTTTAAGGCTAACCTGGATATCATAAAATGACTTTATTGGGCTTGAACAAGGGGATGATAGTATACATGTAGGAAAACGAAATGGTATATATTCTAATCCATAATCATTCATCTAGTATATCTATTTTCAGTCTACTGTTTGTCAAAAGTATTAATAGTGGCGACGTTGTTCAGATATAAGATACTATTTTGTGGTTGTGCGTTAATTTCCCCACTGATTAAACTTATGTAAAAGTAATTCTTTTAAATTGCCTTCTGATTTTATTGTGGAAAACAGAAGATAATGGAACCAGGATGTTTAGCCTGTATTAGCGAGTTACCTTATTTAGGTATAATTTTATGTATACCTTTTGTTTTTATGCTAAATGGAGCTCTATTCTGTATGTAAAATGTACCTCTGAACTTGCTGCTGATGTGTTGTTTGATATATATAGATATAGATATATTATTGGGGTTTGGGGTTGGTGGGTTAAATTTTTGGATCAGTTACTAGGTTCAATTGCTTCACTGACAGGTCTACGTCATTGATTATGGTCTAGCAAAAAAGTACAGGGATCTTCAAACACACAAGCACATACCTTACAGGTTTGGATGATTGTTTAGCATCTTTTATATTATTGCACTTACATTCCTATGAGAGGTGTTAAGAGTATGGAACTGCACTGAACTTAGATAGAAAGATTGACAACATTCCTCTTTATCTCACTGCTTGATGTGGGGGGAATCTGTTTCCTGAATAAGCTCTACTTGCTTAATTATATCAGCAATTCCGGTTCAGTGCTTTCTTGCAGTTTCAGGTTATCAGTGTTTACTTTTATATTTGGATCTCTTCAGCATACAAATAAATCATTACTTGATGCAAGGTTAATGAAATTTTTTGTTTGTTACTCCATAAAATGAAGAATAAATTGCATCAGAATGGGAAATTTTCAAAAATGTTTGTCTATTCCCTCCATCATCTGACAAACCACCAACTAACAATCCCCAGAGCCACTCGTTTTCTCATCATAAATGATGTGGTAAATGTATAGAAAGGATGAGACTGGGTTGCCACTGTTTTGCAGAATAATCTTATCAGCTTATCTTCTGTTTCTTTATTGAATTTTATATCTTATAGTTTTTTCCTCTGTGTGCGAATGCTGAAGAGGTGAAGATTCTTTGCTATTGTTATTGATATTGCTATTACATGGCTGTTACAGAGAAAACAAGAATCTTACAGGAACAGCTCGCTATGCAAGTGTCAATACGCACCTTGGAGTTGGTGAGTAAAGGAAATAAGGCTTTTGTTCTTGCTACCTTCATAGTTTTCTCTAATTTTATCTCTCTCTCTCTCTCTATATATATATATATATATTTACATTGCAGAACAAAGCAGAAGAGATGATCTGGAGTCTCTAGGCTATGTGCTTATGTATTTTCTTCGAGGAAGGTTGATATTAGAACTATGACTTCAATGCTTCACCTCTCATAACGTCCATTCTACGCTTTAATAGAGATTTCTTTTTTTTAAGCTTTCAATTTTTTCTCTTAGCTTGCCATGGCAGGGTCTGAAAGCAGGTACTAAAAAGCAAAAGTATGATAAGATCAGTGAAAAGAAGATGCTTACCCCCATTGAGGTATCGGTATACATATGTTTTGTGTGAAAGCCACTCATAAAAATGTTTTTTAATGTAGTTATTTTTTGCAATCAAAATAAGCTGCAGATATATTTTGTTTTCAGGTGCTTTGCAAGTCCTATCCATCAGAGTTCACATCATATTTTCATTATTGTCGTTCATTGAGGTTTGAGGACAAACCTGATTATTCATATTTGAAGAGGTTTTTCCGTGATCTATTCGTTCGTGAAGGTCATTGCTCAGGCTTTAATGCTATTTGATTATTTATGAATATTTATCTGCATTGAGGTTGAAATGATTCCAGTTTTTAGCTTCCATTTTGAAGAAAAGAGACATTTAAATTGAAAATCAGGTGAACCAGCAGTTAAGATGGGGCACTTGTTTAATTTTTATTTTTTGAAAGTAAAAGGTGGATTAGGAATCCTCAAATGACTTGTTAATTCTTTATTTATATTTGCTGATAACTTCAACTTGGGGATTATGTTAGAATTCATCTTTTAATTGTTTGCAGGCTATCAGTTTGATTATGTATTCGATTGGACAATTTTGAAGTACCCTCAGATTGGATCCAGTTCTAGAGCTCGAGTATGCTTTTCATTGATCTTCCTCAACTTCATGGATTTTTTCCTGTCATTTTGTTCTTATTTTTTATATTTGTTTCTAACAGCCAAGTGGGAAACCATTCCCAAATGCTGGACCATCTGCAGAAAGAATAGAGAGGCCTCTAGGTTGGTCTTTCTATGTCTGTTTTGGTGTTGAAAAATACTTTAATATGATATTTCTTTAGTTTTGATGATTTGCAGTAATGGAATTTGAGAAATTTGTGATAAGTAGTAATCTAACCTTCTACAATTTTGGCCAGATTAATCTTGGGCTTCGATGAGATTTCGCTGCAATTAAGCCCTTAAAATATCCATCTTAACAAGCTGGATACTTCATTTCGAATCTATTAGAATGAAAAAGATGAAGTGTCCCCTGGACTTGTCAAAGTGTCTTAATGTGCCATCCGTTCTAAGAAAGTAAAAACATTTTGCTAGTCATTGTTCAGGAGAAACTGATTATTTTACATGTTTATATGTGTTGATGCAGTGGGGCAGGAGATTCGGGGGAAACTGTCAGGTGCTGTTGAGGCATTTTCTCGAAAGAATGGTGCTGCACATGGCCAACATGGTGATCGTTCACGGCATCGAACATCAATAGGCGATGTTCCCTCTTCCAAGGACGTGGTAAGTGGCAATAAATCTACAAAAAGGCACACGTTTACCTGAAAGAGTGTTTGATTTATAGTATTGGCAGCAACATCGTGAAAGTTTTGAACTACTTGTAGTAAGCAAAGCTAAACAAGATGTCAGGTTAATGTGCAGTAATGTTAATTGAAAGTCTGCTGTAGGCTCCTTTCATGTTGTGGTAGACGGATACTAAAAATTCGTATCTTTAATTTGGTACATTTTTTTTTTTGTTTGGTCCAGCAACTTGATTCTGAAAGAAGCCGCTCCAATGCCCTGCAAAGTGGCAGCACCTCAAAGCGAGCTGCCATAATGAATGGCCGTCCGAGTTCTTCATGCGAACCCACTGATGGCCGCACAAGCCGCCTCATCTCCGGCAGTGGCAGTGGCAGTGGCCATCCCTCCTCGACCATCCAGAGAAGACAGCCTGGGTTTGAGTCCAAATCATCTTCTTTCACGCGCGCTGGGGCTACTCGGGGTAGCAGCGCTGAACCGCTCAGAAGCTTTGAGCTCCTCTCTATTGGCACCGGAAAGAGGAAATAAGACCGACCTCTTGCCCTCAGAATGAGGGATATGGTGTCCAATCCTTACTGATATCATAACATGTGTACCGTACGCATCTATAAGCCCCATGGTTAGGTCAACTATGTTCTCATGAAAGATCCATCATTGAGCTGGCCGTCGCTCTCTGCAAAAACCTGCGGGGGTAAAAAGGAAGAAGAAGAAGCCAGAGGCAAGTAGCTTCTTCTCGTGCACGGTTAATAGTAACACGTCGTAGAAAGGATTTGTCGCCATCAATGGCCGTATTATGCGTTATGGAGACTGTAAGGGAAAGAAAGTGTTGACTTCTGTTCTGTTATTATTCATTCTGGTTGAGTTGTTTGACGCTTAGATGTGCAATGAAGTTGCCGTTTGGGGGGTCGGCAAGGGGATTGGTGTCTTCACGAGGCCTCGGATTCAAATTATGTTATGGAGGTTCTGGGGAGTGAACTCAACGACCACTCTCTCTTGACGGTGAGTTTGGACTTGGTTTGAGAGGGGTCCATGTGAGTCCTATGTCAAGTGCTAATAATTTTTCTGGTGATCCTATTCCATCATATGGTATAATGAAATGAAGTACTAATAGAATCCCTAACCCGACCGGGCAATCTTGGTAAAATCATTTAAATTTTGAAAATTGGAGTATTGAGGAAGCGGTCAAGCCACGATCGGAGGCTTTGAAAAGGGACATCCTGTTCACCTAATTATATTAAAACAGCACTCGAAATTGGGGGGAGGCCCGTGCAATGCATGTAAGGAATAAGTCCAGAAAATTCAGTCAATGAGTTGGTTTTCAGGAGACTTACCCTACTTCTGGCAAGATTCGATTGTTGGTCTGCCGGGGCCTTCTCACATCCGGTTAGCTTCCCGATGAGGAATGAGTACCCGCAAATGTGAGCTCGAGATGGGAGGTGGTGCTGGCCAAGGAGTGCAAATGACTTTGCGCCCTCCATTCTTCCTTGTAATCCAGTCCTCGGTTCAATGCCAAGTGTCTCGCAAGACATTTGACGAAGGAAACCGAGAGTTCCCTGGTATAAACTCGGACGGTATGGTATTGTTATCTCCCAAGAGGACCGGAATCGCTCACAAACTCAATCAAGAGCACGATGAGAACAATACATTTAAAAAGAGGGAGCAGAAGAGTCCTCCGATCACAATACAGACTACTACAAAGTACATTCACCTCTGACGGAGACTGGAAATTTCCCTCATCTCCTACTTAAATAGCATCAATACTCGAATCTGCCCTTCTCGGTTCTTCCTCCACTGTCTGTTTTTGTTCATTTGGAATAAGACCAACAGATTAAATAAGAGTGAGTTGGAGTTTCGGGCGATTAGGCTGGGGCTCCACCACCTCCATGTGAATCTGAACCTTCTGCAGGACCCCGTATGTAATGCTGCCATTCATTTTCTTAATCTGCTGCTGCTGCTCATCCACATACCACTCTCCTCCTCCTTTCTCATTCCGTTCCATCAAGTAAACTGGCCCTTCTATACCATACCTGCCCCCCAAAAGAAACAAAACCCAAATTCATATACATATTGGTAGGTATCAGTGTCATATCGCCTAACAAATGCTTCCTGTCTGTTACTGGCGAAACTAACTTACAAATTTTACTTGTGCTCCCTCGTAAATAGAAGTGAATCTGCAGCTAAACTAGAAGAGGCAACAGAGGAGCCTCATTTATCTCCTTTATGATCCTAAATGAAACTATGTGCTATGAATTTTTTTAAGGATGTGTAAGTAGATGCATGACAAAAAGGACACATGTAGGACTGGATGTGAGATGACCTCGGAAAGGTATTGATCTGGAGAGTCTCATGTGAGGAAGTAGCTCCATTAACATACACATTCTGTATGGAGAAACTAAAGAATGCCCAGAGTGACCCAGCTAGCGGAGAGAGAACTTACTTGGGAACAAAGACAATAAAACCATTGGATCTTATCTTAACTATCCTTGCTTCCGTATCCGTGGGCCTAGAACAGAAACCAGATGGCATCACAGAGGGGGATAGAATGAGCAAAGAAGAAGTGATGGGACATGACAGTTACCGTTTTCTGAAGTAGATGAGAGTATGCAGCTCCACTGAGGATCTACCAGCCATCTGAGCGTTCCTATGCCGACAATTCAAATCTGAAGACATGCAGAAAGTGAGAATCCAACACATATTTTTAATCAAAATGAAAATTGAAATATCGCTCAGTTGTCAGCCAGTCATATCATCATGTTGGATGAGGAGACAATCCATCTAAAGCTTAATTAAGGATGACTTAGAAGCATGAAACAAAGTTTAAGACCACGATTACTAGAATTGAAGAAAACCGTTAAATGACTGAGTCATATGTTCAAGGATTTGCAGGTCCAATGGAGAGGGGTTAATGAGGGCTTATTGAGATTACTCAGGAACAGCAATATGAATTTAACCACTCTTCAGTAAAGTAGGCCAACCTCAAGATCAGCCAGATTCACCAATTCACTTGCATATCTGATCTTAATGATAACTAAACAGATCATAAATCAAGTTCCTTCAGCCCGACTATACAGTCCAATGGTTAAGACATGCTTATTAGCCAAATCAACTATAAGGAATTCATTCTGATGCTGTCTTACTGTCAGCAACGCTAGTGAGCTGAGGTCTGTCTTGGAACACTGTTGGAAGCTTGTATATCCCCAATGATGCAGCAAGCAACCTATGTACAATAACATCTGAAGAAGACAGAATCAGTTGACTTGTAATGATGTTTTTTTAACCATCTAAAACACCAAACAACAATGACTTGACCTCTTGCTATACCTGCATATCTTCTAATGGGTGAAGTAAAATGAGTATACAGAGGGGCTGCAAGACCATAATGATGATATTCTGGAGGGCTTAAGTCACCACTACAAAAATACACTGCCTGGAAATTATAAAATAGGAAAAGAGAAAGCACTTCATTCAATTAAGGTGTCAAAGAAAAGAGAGGAACAAATTTGCATCTCACTTTACATAGTCAGGGCCAAGCTAAGGTTCACCTGTGTCATGCATCTAGTTGCTAGTATCCTTATCAATTTGTTAAAATATGGATCATCTCCCTGAAATTGGGGAAAAACATTTCAATTATTAGTGAGAAAGGCTACTGGCTAAAAACTACACCCACCCAAGGCCCGGGGGGGGGTGGTGGGTGGGTGGGTTTTGTGGGGGAAAGAAAGATTGTATGACAATCTCACAGCAATTAGGAAGAAGCGCTCAAGCTGGAATGAAACAACTAATTCGAGAATTCAAATGAAAGGCAGTTTATAAAAGAGATTTACATTCAGCGGCTTCAATGGACAAACTAAAAGTTGAAAGTACATTTAATTTGATGAAAGATTCCATTTTCTTTCACAATTGTTTCCAAAAACTACCTAACTTGATTTTTCTCAGAAGAAAATGAGAGTTGTATACTTTCCAAACAATATAATAACCATTTTAATTAAAACTGGAGTTAATTTAATTTGTTTCAATGATTTCCTGTCAATTACTATTTGAAAGAAAGTGCACCGAAAAATCATAAAACTATAAAAAGTATCTCTTGGGATCCTGTCAAAATTCAGAGAAGTGGATTGTTCAATTTTCTGGGAAGTAAATTTCACTTCGACTGAGTAAATATTTTTCTAGACAAGGGGTAAAATTCTTCATAAGTTAATAGGCCTTAGAGCCAAAAGGAATATCCTATTTCTAGAAAAGAGAATGACCCTACCAAATAGACTAAGGTAATAAACATATATAGGTTCAAAGTTCTCACAACTGCATGATCAAGAGAATCTGCAAGTGCTTTTGATGATGAGACATTCAAATTGACGCCAACAGCAGCAGCTGTGCGTAGTAAAGGTTCAAGCATCTCTTTGGTAGGAGCGGGATGGCGCCTGAAGAAGCAATTGGGAACATCAGAAAATGAATATTCATGTAGCATCCTTTGGAATAACTGAAAGGGCGTACTAGCAATTTCATTGTAGGCCTTAGGAAACTCTAGCTTTTACAACGCCTATTTTGCAGATGTGTCACGTTGCTTCTCACTATCTTTTCTCCTTTCCTCTCCTTAACTTTGAGAATCTTTCTCCACTAATTGTTCAGCCCCACTGAGCAACTGAGGATTTTATTCATTTAAATTGATCACATATGGTAATAGGCAAAAACTAAATACCTAAAAAGCAGAGATGACTGCCTAGCTCATAATTGGAAAAATGAAAAGTAAATATGGGGAGCTCTTGCACCCACACACAGATTCAAAAGATTACCTTAACAGAGAGCGCACAGGAAAATGATTAAGGATCTTTTCTGCAACAGAGACATTAGCAGCAAGCATAAACTCCTCCACCATTTGGTTTGCTTCTCGGATTTGGTACATTCCTACAAAAGTTGCAATGTAGACGAGACCTCTAAATTGAATTGGGAAATTAATACTTTAAAATATTGATGTTCTTCTTTTTCCCCTCTCAGAAAATATCGATGTTCTTCATATGAACCAATACACAGCACTGATGCTATTTTGGAACCGACCAAGCATTCAATTGACCTTCACTCATACATAAATATTTAGCATTGACTCTGCCCAAAGGAAAATAGTAAGCTAGCCTTCAGCACTTCTGGGCTTTAAAATTAAGCAGAATGAAACAAGACAAGGGCAATTTAGTCAATATCTATCAATGTCGATCAGTTCCTTGAGACGTAAACAAATATATGCTTAAAATATGCACCTATATCAAGTGGATCGTGAGTCTCAGTATCGATCTGAAATTTGACTTCAGCAGAAGCAAGGGTTAAGGCTCCCCTCTCAATACGTCTCAGTCTCATTATCTGTAGCAAAAGGAATGAAATACACACAATTAAAATAGACTGGATTTCTTTAAGAGTTGACCAGGCTAATAACCAAATTTACCTTTGCTAGTGCATTCATATTTCTCAAGTCTGTAGTCAAAGGATCCACTAATCGACTGCAATACAGGAAAAAAATAGCATAGAGAATAATGAGACAATCAAGCTCAAAATAAAGTGAGGAAGCTGATAAAGAAACTATAGGAAGAGTTTTTACGAACAATTTCTGATTTGGACGGAAGAACATTAAAATTCACAAATATAGTATTCATGTCAGTTCAGCCAAAGAAAAGAGCATTCATCGCTTTGAAGGCCAAGACATGTCCTATATATTGCTCCAATTGCTAAAGATTTTGATGAAATATGATTTAGATTAGGGTCTTCCTCATAATAACATCAATATGGAAATTCATAAACTCTTGCAGATTCTCAAGACAAGCTACACCACCAGACTGGCCAACATTTTATGACCACGTAGGTTAGTACATTAGGCCAGATATAAGACCTGATATAGAGCCTTAAAGAGGTCAGAAACAAAAATATGAGGTAGTCATAAAGCAAACTAGATTTGCAAAGGATGGGCTGCGCTACAGCAATCCCAATATGTTTTTCAATTCTATTTTATTTCATAATAATTGACCCAAGCATGGGTAATACTTGAACAACTAGTTTTGTACTTGCTCATTGCATTGTTATGTTTGACAAACCAAACCAGAAGTATCTTATGACTTTTAACAGATATCATCTTAAGACATTAGACAATTTCTTTCATGAACTAATGTTTGTTCTATACATACATATATAAACTGAAGAGAACAAACACAAAGAACAGGAAAGAGAGATGACTGCAATTGACAAATATGAATTGAAGAAAGGTGATAGTGAGGCATTGACTGTGTATAAAAAGAAAATTCTATTTATAAGATTTAGTATATAAATAAACTGCATGAGGGATGGCATTCAATATAGTGAAAAAAAAATGTAGAGATATCCACTGAACTTATGCCAGCAAGAAGTAAAGAATAAATTAATAGAATCATATAGATTTCCAATAGCTTAAATGGACCTACGTACCACTTCAGCTTTCATATAATAATATAAAATAAGCAGACATACATCAAACATCATATGCCAAGACCTCTTTTGCATTACCAAAAAACAATTCTCATTCTTAAAGGACTCTTGATACATTGTCCATGACTCCAGAAAAAGAACGATTCCTGACCACTCGAAATTGAGAGCAAGGAAATAATATTCATGTTGACAACATATTATACAATTGATGCAACATTATCAGAATTGACAGAAAGCACAGACATTAATTGATCACAAGCTAAGTATCAGCTGCAATTTGCTTAGGCCGTTTGAAAGAAATTTTCACCCAAAAGGAAAACTATTTAAACTTGAATACCTGTCATCCATCCTAGCTTGAGCTTCAATGTATGACAATGCCGCACATGATTTGATTATGCTTTTTGTGTATCTTGAGGAGATTATCTCTGCTTCAGGTGTCATCTCCTAAAATAAGGTAATTAACTGAATTGTAAAGACTAAGTCCTAGTGCGTGAAAATATAAACAAGCAAATGCGCCTCTAATTCGAATTCTGAGGATTTCTTGAGAGGTGAAAAAAGAGACTTATATCCAGGCTTATCATTACCTCATAAAATATGGGAAAGCAGATGTAATTATATGCAAATAGGTCTGCATATGCATTAGAATAGAGCATGTAATTTTTATTTTTGGATGCAAAAAGAGCATATTTAGCCCAAGTTACATGTGAATAATTTCCAGGCAGAGATGCAAATTCACACGTCCTCTCACATTAGAAGAGAGTGATCAAGAAAGCCATCCTGACAGCATCAAATACAGTAGAGACTGAAAGAAAGCGCACCCAGATAACTGAAAATGCTAGTCTCTCCACATCTGCTCTAAGGGAACAAATATCTGCAGATAAGCTTCCAACTTCAGACTATTTTGAGGCAATTAAATAGAACCATGAACCCAAATAAGTGAGCATAGGATGTGAACAAGTAAAAGTGATCCATGAGAATCTCCAAATAAAATTAAATAACCTTCAGTCAAAGGTTTTGGGAGCATGTCTATCCGGCGCTCAACAAGGTAAACTGATGTGCCTCTCTGTGAAGCCTCATCATCAAGGGGAGTCCCAGGATGCACAAAGTTCGTTACATCAGCAATATCTTTTTTTTTATATAGGAAAACAAAAGAATATGATCGAAAAACAAATGTTAAAGCAATGGAGGAAAGGGCAAGCATTTTAAAGCTTTAACCAACAAATAGCTAAGGCTAGAGCAAATGACAAGTCTACAAAGTGGTGAACATGATCCATGATGTAAGCCATTTGGATCTGCAAAAGTTCATACAAATATAAGTAAAGGCAGGGGAGGGGAAATAAGCTAGCGAACAACACCAAATATTCAAGGGTTTCATGTGAATGACTTAAGGACTGAGTAACCGGGTTGCCTCAGTAGTTAGATATCATTGTTAACAGAGAACATGAATAACACTTGAGTCATAAACTTATAAATGCATATAAAAGCACAAGAACAGGAAAGAGAAAGGATACGAACTCCAACTTCAAAATTTCCATTTGGAAGAGCAGTACAATGTAATGCATCGTCAATATCTTTGCATCCTGTCAAAAAACAAAAAGTAAATATCTTACATCCTTGAAGATCAAAGAAAAGAAATTGTTATTCTTAACCGTTAAATTTTCATGATATATATGGAATCAACATATGGCAATGCCAAGAAGTAAATAAAGGGTCAGTATGTAGCTGCACAAACCTGGAGGATCCACACTAAACACACATATGTGCCGCAAATCTTGCCTGATGGGATTAGCTAAGTCTTCTGCGGAGACTGACCACGGTAACGGAGGTAAGCATGCCAGAACTTGAGAAGAGAATGGTCTTGCATCTATATCATTCTCTATTAAGACCACCTGCATTTATTAAACACAGGATGTGATGTATGGTCTCACCTCAGTCCTAGCCAGTGACTATTATTCACATATATTATCCAAAGATAACAGCAACACATACAAAAATTGAACCAATCAATGAGTTTTCAATCAAAGACTAATTTAATAAACAAATTGCTGAAGATCTTGAACTAGCAAACTGTAAAGCTTGAACTAGTCGCTTACTATTTATCCAGATAGGATATAAAATTCCTATTAAAGTCAAACCAGACACATTTTGGTGACAAACAAGAGGAAGATGCAGGGTTTTGGAATCGCAAGGGCAATACAGTGCAGCAACTTGGGAGGCAAAATGTGCTGATTTGACACCTGAATCTATCCAACTTCATTTACAAAGTTCCAAGATGGTAGATATATTACACAGTACCCTCCCATCTAAAAATAACTAGTAAAAGCAACAAACTTCAGAGTCATCTGAGAACAGGAAGCATGCTATCCAAGCACAACAACTTGGAGTCAAGAAGAAACACAATCCGCTGGATAAGCCAAGAAAGAAACAATGACCTACCTCACTTTCAGTATCCCTATCACCTATTTCTCCTATCGTCCGTACATAGTGCCCAGAGGGATATCGGGACATGCAGTCCCAAGAATCAACAGTCACAATGATTCTCTTACTCAGAAGATTCCCAAGCTGGCGTGTTTGAATACGTATTTTTGGAATTCTTCGATCTTTGGAGACAAATAATGCATGAGCAACACCCCCATCACCTGCTGGCATTGGCATGGGCTCCAATGATCCACAGTAACTGCACAAAAGACCACCAGTTTATATGTATCAAAGAAAGTAAATTAATGTACTAAAAATGTTGATATACAATCAAAGCTAGCCATCCACAATCCTGATGGATGTTTAATCATTTGATCAATGCTTGTTATTTCTAAGACTTGTATAAGTTTCTAAAGGAAGAAGCCAATCTCTTCTGGGGCAAAAACAAACAAAGATCTAATATAATACAATAGAATGATTTATTGTACTGTGTTATCAAAACTATAGACAATAAGACTAGGTTGTACTATTGCTCTCAAAAAATTCAGACAAAGACAAGCAGGTCTAAAGATGGGGAGCACTTTGAAAATGCAAGACATATGGTTATTTGGAGCACATATTTAAGAGGCAACATAAGTATTGCCAAGCATGAAAGTTACTTGAATAGGATGTATTTTAAACTTCCCCAGGTTCACCACATGTTATTGTAGACACAGCCATAATGAGAAACAGAGGATAATTGATTCTTTGGATAACCTGTAGTTACAGTCATATGTGAAGAAGTGGTAGCAAAAAATACATGTCTGAGAAACATCTAGTTAGTAAATAGATATTAACAATTTATCCTAAAAAGAGTGAACTTACGAATGCCAATTTCTCTTTATGATACCAATTACTCGGCCTGATGGACGAGAGGATGGTAAATCAGTGTTGCCATTGGATCCCTGTCCTGGATTTGCTGCTCTAGGTGCATCATCCGAACTACCAGGAACTAAATGAACTTCTTCTTCCTCATCCTCTAGAAAGAGTATCAACAGAATGAAACTTAGGCCATACAACATATACATTGGTCCATAACATTTGCGTTGCTTGCAGGAGAAATAATTCAACTAATATCACACAATATAATCTTTTACAAAATAAGAGTACTTTGGCCAGAAAAGCAGCAATAGCTACTTCTGCAAAGCATCTTCAATTGGAATTAACATAGTAACTAGTTCAACATAAAAATATCAGCACCTTCATCAGCCAAAGATAAGGAGTTCTCCCCTTGCCACTGATCTCGAGGAAGAAGTTCTACAGCCACTATATCACTATCAAAAGCCCTGTTCATGTTTGTCCGGCCATATATAATAATTTCATCGCCTATACTTTCACTTCCAACGTATGCTTCAAATGGATTGTATCGGTTAACACGAAGTTTTCCTTGATGATATATCCCACGATGCAATCCAGAGGTAATTTCAGACATGGGCTTGTGCTGAACAATGATTAAAAGAAAAATCAAATTGCCATGTTTTCTTTTATGGAATACATAAAGCTAAATAGAAAGTACAAACCAAAGTCCAGTCTACAGCACACCTCAGCATAAATGATCTTCCTTTTCGAGGGCCTTAAATCTTCAACATCTCCCATGGCTACATCTTCTGATGGAGGGCGCACAAGCAAGTCAAGCAAATCCTGTTGACCCAATGCTTTTATATATGTCTCAACTGCAAAGTCACCATCAACCATAATTTAAAACAGATTTACCACATGTTCAGAATATAATACAGTTATTACTCACACAACAATACATGCAAAATAGAGAAGCATGAGGAAGAGAAAATTCCACGCATACTTGTTTCTGTGGAAATGCCCATTTCCAGTGCCTTCCTCTTATTCTCCCTATCATTGGTTATAAGCAGAACATTAGCCACACCATTGAGATGATTCTGATACCATTGTGCTGCTACCCGGATTGCTGCAGGATAAGTTTAAGGTTAAACTGGAAAATGCAAAAATATGGGTCCCAAAAACAACAGCAACGTTCCCAGATAAAAATAAGTATTCTACACTGACATAAGAATCAGGTCACACAGGTCAGGATTATATCTTCAACTGACAAAAAGAGCAGACCTCTATCGTTTCTATCATTTTTACTTTCACCAGCCATATCCTGGACAAATGTATCCCTGCAAAGCAGTCAAACATATCAGACATGCTTATGGCAATGGTGGTAACTAAATCTAATTGAGCACCCTGAAAGCAATAGCCCTGAGCATATCAGACCATTAACAAAAACCATGAATCACAATTTCCAAATGAATGCTCAAGATTAATCAATAACAATAAAATGGAATTAAGAACAAAAGAAGTAGCTACGTTTTCCCATGTATAAGCAATTAAGTACAGAATCGAGAAAGCATTGACTAATATAAGTTCAGGTTGGTGACAGCAGTTCAATCATTTCTTTCCTGCAAAAACTAGTGTACAATTTTTCCATATGCTCAGCAGTATGCAAAAGAGGAGAATTTTTAAATTGTACAAGTTGCTTTTGTGAAGGGAGAAAATGGAGGACGCTAGACTCTTGCATGTTAAGTCTCATCTAAGTTCTTTGGTGATTCTAGCGTCAAACTCTCTTTTGAAGGGTTCTTTATAAGTAGTTCCTTCTCCGCTTTTTCAAATGTCTCATTTCTATCCAATCACTCCAACGCTACATCTGCAAACCAATCTCTGTTTATCCAGTGGATCTGCCTAATTCATCAACTGAACTGGAAAGCACAGACATTATCTTGAAAGCTCTTGCTTGTCCTCTTCGAATGAAACCGCATCTGCATGGACTTTTTCACCTTTCATCTAGTCTTAACATCCTTCTCATTCCTGGCATATATTCCCTCTCATCTCAGTTATCCCCCCGTTTATAGACAGCAGCCTTTTTTCTCACAGGTAATGCATTATCCATGCTGGAACTTACAGGACAACTTATACAGTAGATATCTAGCAGAATAGCAGCTTCAGTGAAGGCTCAACTTTAACAGCATGAAAGAAGGAGGCATACTATAACAAAATTAAAGCGTAGGTTCTAGAATTAGATGAGGGCAATCATTCTTTCGAATAAATTTGATATAAACTTAGGTGTAGAGCCAATACTTAATGTTGCTCAACCCGGCTAGCTAAGATATTACTACTTGAGCTACAAAAAACCAATGCATGAAGCTGCCGCAGATATTGATAAATAGCTCATAGCCTCCCATTACAAGCAGGCAACATTTTGTGCAGGCACCAGGAACAAAAAGATCTAAAGAAATTGACTATAGTAATAACCTACTTGTGGTGTTCATTGGAGAAAACAAAGAACTTCCTTGCAGAGCTGCTGCAGAGTGCCCTAACCCTATTATAAATAGCCATGTTCTTGTTCCTAACCTCTTGAAGCACAATCGACAGCACCACCACGTCATCTATCGCCGGATTCTCAATTAAATCAATCTAAGGAAGACGATGAAAACAATTTATCAGTGCCGACGCTCTGCCTCACTCAAAACACAAGTAAATCGATACGGAGAGGTTAAGTCGGTGTTACCTGGTTGAGGACGACATTGGTGTCGAAGATGAGTACAGTGGAGGGCGAGGAGCTAAGCCGTGCAGCGGAAGAGTCGCAAGACTTGCACACCGGAAGACCGCAGTAGATGTCATCTCTCAGATAGTGCTCTCTTACGTTCTGAAAAGCGTGAAACTCCAATCAGACGGAGGAGAGAAGTGGAAATGCAGAGAAAAGTTAGAGGAGGAGGGACCTTGGTGATTTTGCCGGACTTGGTCTTCTTGACGAAGGACTTGTTGTGCAACATGCTAACGCTATGAGCAAACAGCTCAGGCAGCTATGTGAGCTCAGAAGAGGTTGATGATGGCGGAAGCCAGTGAGAAGTCTCCCCCTGAGGGCTGCCGTGCGGAGGAGGCTGCAGTCTGTAAAGAACAGGGAGGAGGAGGTGCAGGAGGACAGAACGACGTCGGAGGAGAAAAGCTTCGATTGTGGGGGGAAACGCCAAGACGGATCACGGTCACGGGTGGTTCGGCTACTATAGTAAACCGCTCATGGACCGGACCGGACTGGTTTCGGTTTAGTTCGCAGCCGGGCTGCCACTGATCGATTCGACCGGCTCGCACGGGCACTTGTGTTGCCGTGACTTGGCGTTGTTGAAATAATCAACTCATTCAAGTCCCGATATCTATATACTTATCAGCATATAGAATATATACATTGACATTAGTTATAATAGATATATATATATATATATATCCGAATGTTAGATTATCTTCTTTACCCAATAAGTTAAAATAACCACTAAACCTTCCAATCATATCTCAAATCTTTAAATGGCAATATTGATACAAATATTGCACTATATATCCATCGGGCCATCCAGATCGTGATGGAAATAATTCACTCCTATATATATACATCAATACTACCGCCTGCTTCTGCCCAACGAAAAGTCCTTCCGGTTCTCGGCATCACATCTGCGTCAGAGCAAAGGTTTTCCCAAAGCAAGATCTCGAGAAACGCATCGATCCACTTTCAGAGAGTTGCTGAAGCTGAAGTATGGACTCGCCGGCTATGTGTAGCAGGGGTTGCGGCTTCTATGGATCGCCAGAGCAGCGTGGCCTGTGCTCCAGTTGCTATGACAACTTCCTCCGCGAGAAGATTGCCAAGTCCTCGGCACAAGCGCTGGATTCGTCCTTCAGCGTCGCTGCCTCGTCGACGGTCGACGATCTAACAACTCACAAGGGCAAACTGTCGGTGCAGGACAGAGCTACTGGCACAGCTGAGAACCCGGAAACTCGGAAGAAGGTCAAGAACAAGTGCGGGATTTGCAGCAAGCGGCTTGGGCTTCTGGGGTTCCAATGCCGGTGCGGCGATCAGTTCTGTGGGATGCATCGGTACCCTGAGGAGCACAGCTGCAAGGTGGACTTCAAGGGAAGCGCTCGCGGGACTCTGGCTGAGCGGAACCCCGCGTGCATCGCAGACAGAATGCGGTATAGGGTCTGAAACCTACGGTATTTGGCTCAGTAGGTTGTCTAATGCATGCTATTACTTTCTGCACCTTGTGCTGAACTGCTGCTCTACGGCATCAGTGAGAAAAGGACCGTCATAACAGAGTATACATACACACACACACACACCCGTACTTGACAACATTTAAAGTTCCATTGAATTACACCTTATGTTGTAGGTATTCCTTGTTACAATTTTTCAAGACGACATATTGGTTATATTGATGCACAAGACAAATTGGGGTTCGAGTTCTCCCTTAGCTAACATTGTTAGATTGAAATTTCACCCACCTATGAGTCGAACCCAGGACAAAACTTGCGCATTAGCCTTTTAGGAATACCAAAGAGAGACTCCAAAGCAGGCAGACAATCGCTAATCACTCAAACCTTCTATCTAGGTCGATCCATATGCATGTGTATGGATCACAAGCATTGAAGCAGGTATACGAGTTCTCCACAGGCTATATTTAATGTTCAGAAGAATCAAAATTCAATAAGTATTTCCCAGCGCACGAAAAGAAATTGCCATACCTTTTCCTATGCCTTCTGAAGTGAACCACATGCAAATTTCTAAAGCAATCCAAGAAGTATGTAGCGCAGTTACATCATTGCCATTTACATCTTACGGCTACTACATCAGGATGATAATACCTCCAATTTGGCCCCGAAAACAAAAGTAAATTTGCTCCAAATCACGCACCTCGTTGATACTCTAATTGCTTCGTGTTCTCCAGTAAGACCTGTGAGATAATCCCCAAAACAAGTCTAGTGATTGATCCAATTAGATGAAGAGATAATACTGTTAATGGAAATAAAGTCTCGGCAATGGAAAGACATGCCTCCCGAATGTAGGTTGCCACCGCTTTACAACCTTCTATTGCAAGCTGCATAACATTCTCAAAGATATCTATTGGCAGCTTCGAGTCCATCTGCACCAGACGACATTAAGAAATTAGCAGTAAAGAGCACAAATCCGAGTACTCGGCTAATTGAAACCAAAGTTGTCAGAATAAAACATGCAGCCCCTCCAACTGAAAACAAAATTGCAATAGAATAAAATGTGCTGCTGTCTGCTTCTGAAAAACCAGCAGAAGATATAGTCAGGTAAGATACATGGCGCTGCCATTTCATTTGCTTTCTTTATTTTCCAAGTAGAAGAACACTGGAAAATGTTCTTCCCAAAATGAAGGTAAACTATTCTCCAAGCATTATAAATCACGTGTGCCCCATTGTTAATCTCATTTGATGTAAATCAGATCTCTTCGACCCATTTTGCTTCTCTTTAACCACATAGTTCTCTCCTATGCGCTGGGGAAGGCGTGACAAGTAATAACACTGATCAGGATAGGGAGTTCCAACAATTATTCCTCTATGTAGCACAAAAACTTATAACCTTTAACCAAACAATGGTTGTGACAAAAGAAAAGTAGCATATGATATTGAAGTACCTTTTTGAGTAACGTATGATCATTAAGTACTAGAAAGCCATATTGCATAAAAATCTTTTGAGTCAAGAATGCAATTAAGGAAACTGTGGTGGGACTGGCCGGCCAAGAAAAGCCATCCCTTTACTCTGACACATTCATAAACATACGCAAAATGATTGAATCAATAGGAACCAGAATGAACCGAAAGTTCAACCATTGAACAAGACTGAAATGCTCTGGTTTTGATGACTATGGCTTTGACAGGCTTTCAAGTCAGAATAAGCAACATAAGCAAGTGCACAAGTAAACCCAACAGAAAACTTTTAGTCGATTCTGAACACTCTTGGACAAGTTTGTCATTGTCTAAGACATTAGTCAAGAAGAAGAACCTGAAGAAGGGTCACTTTGTCCATCTTAGGTAAAATTCCCACAGTGACATCCGGACCTCCAGCACTATCTTCAACATAGTTGAGATCTGTCCGGTTAGAAAATCATACATATAAGTTCATGCAATAATATATAATGAGAAATCAGCAATTCCCCAAACATTTAGAGTATAATTAACATAGTCTAACCAAGTAAGGGGGTGCTATTAAGATATCCTGCACTACAGGATGTGACTAGATCTCTCATCGGTATTGCTGCATCTGCGAGGGCCAAAGTTGCAGCATTAATGCAAGCACTTCGAGTTCCTGCAAATTAGTTCATGAAAATGAGAGATTAAAGAGCTGCAGCTTGTAAGGCAACAGTCAATTATAAGAATGCATTCACAACAGTAGAGAAGAGAGCAATGTATGAATTTTGGCTCCTTCAGTGGTATACTGGCCTAGAAGAAATTTTATTTTAAAAAATGTATGCCACTCTTAAAGAAAATTTCACCTGGATAATGCTCAATAGAAATGGAATTCATAACCATACGCCACCTAAAGAAGATAAACTGGCTGCTGAGGAAGCATAGGCCTAGCAAAACTCAGACTGAACAGGCCAATGCCACGATAGAAGGAAAAAACCAAGCTAGGACTGATGTCCAAGTCATATTGCCCACAATTGACCAACCATGACATTAGTCAGGGCCAAGCACAGCCTTGACAGGCCATGTATGGTGCCAATTAGGGCCATCATGGATATGATACCACATCAGACTGAGAGGGGTGATTTGAATCCTCTACAGATTGCTAGAATCAGCAAGCCACTATTCACAAGTGCCCTTCCGATAAACAATCCTGGTATGAGGAAAATGTTTTGAGAGCATTGTGAATTTTCAAATACCATAAATAGTCGAGCGAATGCTCATTTCCTGAAATTTCCAGTTCTCGATAGATCTTCTCGGTGAAAGAGAAGGGGGATTCATTTATTTATGGACATGCATATATATGCATTGATCTTCACTGACCTCCATCCGCTTGAAGAACTTGCACATATATATCAATCTGCAAAGAATAAAGAATAGGTCTCAGAAATGAATTGTTATTATTCTATAAGTGGTGCCTACTTTATGATCACTACGAGGGGTGCTGAACCTGAGAACGAGGCATTAGATGGGTCTGTATGCATGCTTCCATTGTTTGGCGAATTACAAGAGATATCTCTGTCGATCGTCTGAATGCACCAAAAATATACTTATTTATTAGAGGAACAAGAATATTCCTTTTAAAAAAAAGCAATACACATTCAATGTGCCATCACAAACATGAGAAATATTTACCATGAAAACATAGTACGATAAACATAAATGCTATGAAAGCAAATAGATGATAAATATTTTCTTTAGAGATTTCATTGGATAATACATTCTACAGTTGCATCGTTTTGGAAGCTCTTCCTCAACTGTAGTTATGGCCAATTTTTCAGGATAACAGAGGCTTGTTCTTTTTGAAGAATTGAAACGGAAAGAAAACTGAAATTCGATAAAAGCTTAAGACTTTTTATGCTCTCAAGTAAAGGGATAAACTGACCTTATATATGTAATAGCAAAAGACGGAGAATGTCTAAGATGCAGATTTGGAGGCAACCATGGACAAAAGCTAGCGTCAAAAACATGAGTAGAACCTAAGCAACTGCTTTTCTCCTTATACTATTCAAACATTGCAACCCAATTCAATTTCCAATAACCAACTTTGGCACTGTATGTCAACTAGATTAGGTCAAGCATTTCCTAAATAGCTTCTATTCAAGGATGTTTCCATAATTCTAGTCGACAGTCCTGATTATTAACACCACAGATATAGTTTCATCAGTGACAGACAAATAGCAAAAGGTAGAACAATTCACACAAATAAAGAGTTCAAATGATGAAATTGAAAGGATCGATAATGTCTTATTAAACAATGCAGAAGAAAGGCAAAGCAAAGAAGGAAAATAAACAGACCTATCACCCCTTTGTTTCCTCATGCGACCTCCAGTACTAAAATTAGCCATGGTGTATTCACACCGTACCTAATAGCAAGTATGAAGACAGATGAGAGGCTCTTTGGGAATACATGTTATACAAGAAAGTTGCAGTACACATTAATGATGGGAGAGCCTATTACCAAAGCCTGATCACTCATTTGTTGGCTCCTGTTTTGAACCTGAAGATCAACAGCAAATTTACCAAGTCTTTTTATCAGACCACTTTGTGAATCAATAGCGTAAAAAAACAGTCGTAGAATAAAATAAGTATCTCACTCTTTTTTCATGTATGCATGTATAATTTCTAGTAAATCTATCAATTATGAGATATACTAGCAACATTTCCAATTTGAATCAACAAAGCAAACTTAGTAAACAGGATACAGAAGAAATGCAGAGAACATTTTCTCTCCATTCACAAAGCTCAAAATCTTTTTCACCAAAATAGTAAAAACTGTCCATAGAGTAAATGGCATAATATAGTTATGCATGTAGGGGGGTGCTTATACATACTGCACAAGAATATCAATTCACACAAGTGAAGGACAAATGCGAGTCCTTTTTATACTCATTACTAAACATATGACACAGTGATCACCCCAAACAAGTCGTGGGCACATCAAACAAGTTCAACATGAGGGTCACTATCATCTAACCTCTCTAGGGCCATAAACTGCAGCAATAACTTTGGTGTTACCCATCACAAAGGAAGCAGAACTGCAACAAAACATAGTTCAAATAAACAAAGAGCACAAATAAGCACTATTAAGATATCGCTATGTAAGATACCCGTCTGCCTTTGCCACGACTCCCATCTCTGCATGCAACTTCCTCATCTGTGCCAAAACCATGGGCAAGCAAAGCAGGAATTAGTAAAAAGCATGTTCATCTTTTATGTACATGCAAAAAATTAGTTGCAGCAAAGAGAGAGGGAGAGAAAACCTACTTCCATGGGACGGCGGCCATCTATTCGAAGACCTTCGGGGCTAACATACTCCATCTCCCAAAGTAGGTAGACAACTTAAGGAAATGAATCGAGACAATTTGCAGAATTATGATAATAGTCAGAAGGTGAAATCATCCAGCACAACCAAAACTTAATAAATAGAAATGTTCATGACGACCCAGTTAACAGATCATACAGCTAGACCAACAATTATGGTCAGTAATTTGAATAGTTAAAATGCACTGACCCAGAAGCTCAGTTCTGCAAGACTTAAAAGTAAATAGAAGTCTCTCTACCCCGGAATAATAGCAATGCCATTTAAGAATAAACATTCAGCCTTCAAAGGTTGAAACAAACTTTTGCAAAGGTCTTATACAAGGTGAAGCTCTTCAAGGTTTACTGATGACAGCCACTGGTCCAACAACAACGTTCTCTAGCCAAAACTTATTTTCTACTAATTGACGGCATTGTGCATAACAATCACAAAATAAGAAAAGATAACAAAAGGAATAGTCTCACATTCAACTATAGCAATAGGCACCCCTTAATCGTGCCTCATCTTTCCAAGAAAATTCAATTCAGCCCCCATTTTTAAGCATCCAAAACACAAAATTAAAGCAATGCATTTCAGCTTGGTGGGGAAAAAAACCTCTATTATCACAAACGCTGTCGATATAAGTTCTTCTGGGTTAAATTTAGACTGTGAAGTAGCTTAAACATTTCATCAAACAGGTGTGGAGTCATCAAAACCGTGCAAACAGCAAGAACTAGGGTGCTATTTAAAAGTAACATTGTGCGGGTGACTCTCCAAACGACTTTTTCACCATGAATTCAAACTTTGCGAATTGATGCCAGATATATATGTAACTAGTGAACTAAATATAATCTATATATTTTGTATATCTTGTTAGAAACTAAATAACATATTTTAACATTCCAAATCTGATAAAGACGTATCTCTGGAAATAGGGAAAATGTTTCTGTCACACATAATTGACCCAAGTTTCAGCAATCAGAAAATGTCTTTGTTGCTATAAATAACTAAGACAAGTGATTTTGCAATGCTGAAAATTCATTTAACTAACTTCTCATCATATAAAAATGCTCGGCTGCTCCTCCAAATTTAAATGATTTCATATATCAAAGTTCCTACGATGTCACTCATTTAGGTTGGAAGAAAATACGAAATTCGGAAATGCAATGAGATGTCGGAGATTCTAACAACGAGCGAGACCTTGTCTAGGATAAAAGCAGTCCCTTAGCCCGCCCCAGGATTAGAAACCAACTAATTAATAAACTCTCAAATGTAATCGTCACCTCTTCAATTCGTCCGGCCGGCAGGCAGCAATGCTGCTGCGGAGGTTGAAGAAGCTGCCACCTGCAGATTGATATCGCCACGACTGAGAAGAAACGCTGAAACGGAGGGCCGGAATCTTGGAGGTCGCCTATAGGGAATCGGAGAAAGTGACACTGAGAGCAGGAGCCGAGCGCAGGGAGAAAGGACACAGCGACCCTGGGGATGAGGGAGATGGAGACGGCGATGCCCGTCAGAGTCCGACGCGTCCCGTGGACGGAGCTTGGGGGGTTTAGAGCTTAGAGCTGCAAAAGAAGAGTCAAACAAAAGTCAAAGTATTAACTTGGGGGTAGGGTTGGGTCGCGGGCCTTATTGGGCCTATTTGGGCTGGGCCGTGACATTTTAACCTAAATATTTTTTTCTCGTTCACCTTTACTTTCTCACCCTTCCCTCTCTCTCATGCTACATCCTTCTCCTTCCACTGCCTCAACTTCACATCGGTAAAAAGAACTTATCACTTGATTTGCACTAAAGACGTATACTATTTTTTAAAAAATATATATATATATATTCCTTATTGATACATATTCAAGTAGAGCCGACTCGATTAGAGAATGAAACCCTTTCGATAATATTTTTATCCATTTACAAAACTCAAATTTAAGATTTCATAAAAAAAAAAAATGTTATCGAACCATTCCGATCAACTCACATTAGTTAACAAGAGATATTGTCGATGCATAAGATTTCCATAAGAGGTAGTAGCATTTGGCTCGAGCATCGTTAGATTATGGGCAAATATTTGCGTTATGATGTAAGCTTGCACCGTTGAAAAAAAATGTAAAATTAATTGTAAAGTTTATTATGAATATGTAAAATATTGTAAAGTTTGTCTTAATAAATTGACTGTAATCGAAAAACGTCACCTACTTTAGACATAATCAACTATGCCGTAAATGTAAAATTGATTATAAAATTTATTAGATATACATAAAATATTGTAAAGCTTGTTGTAATAAATTGGTTGTAATCGGATAACGCCACCTACTTTAAACCTAACCAACTACACTGTAAAGTTTTAGTCGATAAACTTCACGGCTAAACCCCACAATCTCCCGTGTAAAGTGGGACGTAATACCATGCTACATTCCGAAAGAAGCGCGGCCTAGCTAGCCTATGATTGGTAGAGGAGCTTCTTGGGAGAATCAGATCATTATCATAATGCGGCCATTGAAAAGGGAAATCTTCCATGCCGTCATCTCAAGATCGGATACGGGTCGACAGGGACGGCTAAGACCCAGCGCGGACTAAACTTTCCGAGCCCGTCATAAATTAATTTGGCATGAAATTTACTTAAAAAAATTATGCATAAATATTCTTTTTACGATCTGATTAGTGAACTTTTTTTAGAAATTTTAAATGTATATTTGTATCATCTACTAGTAAAAATTACGCAATAAACCTGTTTATGATATGTGATCGGCCGGATTAATGGTGTGATTGTTATTCACAGAGTGCTGCTCTCTTTTTGTCTTGTCAGTGAGAATTCGTACTATCTTCCTTTATCCCTTTATCGTCCAAACTTTAGTCATTCTGATAATTGATAAAGACTTACCAACCCAATACTTCGAAGTACAGTGCACTGCACCTTTTTTTAATATAAAAATAATCAATCACAAATTCTTATAATTTTTAGAATTAAACCGAATCAAAAATCAGTATATGAATGAATTCGTGGATCAGACCGGAATTTAATAAATCAAACCACATATTTAATAAATAATATTAATAACATAGTATTATCAATAAATATATATAAAAAAAATTAATATAACTATTATATTAAATAAAAATTTACCGTGAAATATAATTATAATTATAATAAAATTAAATAAGTATATTGTAATATTTTTTATTTTTTAATTTTAAATCCATTAATTTTTTCACTTATTCAATTGGATTTACTAGTCCAACCGAGAAGTGGCCCGTTTAACCGAAGTTGACCTCATTTTAGGTGCAATCGGGTCTTTTCTATGAACCGGACCGAGTGAGTGGCCGATTTCCCATTGAGGGGCGAACCGGCCGGCCCGGCCCAGTTTTTAAAACTATGCAAATTCTTCACTGTTGCCCTGATGAACCGTCCGATTATATTAACCACACGATTCAAACCAATCGTTCACATTGTTGAGATATAGATCCCATGTCGGATAATCAGAGCTAGCGGTCCCATTATATTATTCCATCGGTTTAAATTTTTGTGTTAAAAGATGAGTCTATTATTTGATAAGCGAAAATTTCATATAATATTAGAGCAGATTAACGTGTAAGCCGACACCTCACTGAACCCAAGAGCAGAATGATGGTTCACGATGCAATTGTTATTTGATGTCGAAAGGAAAATGCTCGACTTGTCAGTACAGCCTGAGACCGAAAGAGAATGTGCCCAGCGTGCAAAAATTCGACCGCTCTTAGTAACTACGAACAGTCCAACGACGGAACTATGAAATGTTATGATGGATAACTACGGATTAAATAAGACAACAAGGCGACGTAACGCATGCATGTAGCATCATTTCCTTGACCCTCTCCGATTTTCCACATGTTACTTAGACACATAAAAATTTAAGAAATTACGAGTGATTCAATTCCAAATCGGATTGATCTACTATATTGTATCTCTTTAAATCGTAATTTTTTAACAGTGATAAGGCTCAAACCAAGGAGAAAAAAAGAATTTAATTAACTGACGTATTTATTATTACAAAAAGAGCAAGATCGTATGACTTATTAAAGGAATATATAGATAGATAGATAGATAGATGATCATATAGCTTTTTTTTTGTCCTGCTAAAAAAACCAGAATGGAATACTTCTTTTTTTTTTTGTGGAGAAGAAAATCGAGTCGGCCGACAAAAAGGAAATTGAAGGAAAATGCGATTCGCAGGTGCAGTGTGTAGAACATGTATCTTGACGGTGTTGGTCTCTGTCCTCGTGCTATGGTCTAGGATTCCTTCCTAAGATTGCACGCGTGGCATTCTCATCTGCAAGTTTAGTATTATCCGCTAAATATCTCGTCCTTAATAATGTCTGTCTGTAGTTTGAGCTGGACAGACCGACCCTGTTGGGAATCGGGACGCGGCGGAAGCGTGCATTTCAATTTCATTTAAATTATATTCCCGAGCCCAGTATCCCTTTGATGCAATTTGAAATTCAAATATGAAGAAACAAGTAGAGAATATACATACCTACAAAGACTTCGAATCGATCCTTGTATTTGAATCCTCAATTCGGCGATGTCCCACAACGCCTTCACGAATGACTTCAAGAGTCGATCCTCTGACTAGACGCACACGTGTACGCCCTCCACAGTATCCACACCAAGTTTTTATCATAAGCATTGAGAACTGTTCCCAACAATCGGTCGCCTTTTGTTTCGGAATAAAAGGCTTGTATATAGCACTTAGTAGAACTTATCTTCTTCAATCACTCTCGGATATAGTATTTTGGGTAGCACTCTTTTCTTCTCTCGAACTAACACACATGATGCCCTTCGGTTTTTCTATATATAGAACACGAAAGGGGACTTTTGTCCCCTTTGGTGGGTGAAACGTTTTCACCTTTAGAATTATTTTACTGAAGAGAGGTGTCCCTCCTTCACCGAAGAGACGCGCCCTCTCCTTCACCGAAGAGACGCGCCCTCTCCTTCACCGAAGAGACACATCCCTCTTTCACCGAAGAGACGTGCCCTTCTTTCACCGAAGAGATGTGCTTTTTCACTATTGGCATACGTTATGCCATTTTGAATATTATGCCGTTGAGAATAGACAAACCATTGGTTTACATGACATGTACTACTCATGTACATACGTATAGACATGTATTTATCGAATCTCATTCGATAATTTAGCATGCGTATATAACCGAGAGTATAATTAAATTTCTATAAATTTAATTTTACAGTTAATTCCGAAACAACCTTATCTAATAAGACGTGTAACCGATATGGACAATTCCGTGCTAGCGGAATTAACTGTCCAACACAAAATTTAATCAATTAAATTTTGGTTACGAGAAATGACTTGTATTGTGTGTGACCCATTGGGCTCCACACTAAGCCGGTAGTGAATTAATTTATCTTATTAAACCTTTTAATAAGATCATCGATTAACTCTTAATCAATTAAGTTCACAAGTCAAGATTAACGTCTAGCAACATATCATGACCACCCGGATAGTGAAGATTTCAATCAAAGAATCGAACACCCTTTGGTGATTAGTTTTCGTGTAATTCAATCCTTCAGTTATACAATGTCCCGGATAAATTAAGGTATGGATAAAATGTCAAACCCTAATTTTTATCCATATGCATCTCAATTCTCTAGTAATTAACTCAACAATGAAATATCGGAAACTGCTTTCTGATATTTCATCCTACTCTGGCCAGAGATTTTCTGAGTCAATACTTAATAGAATACATAGGACATTCTCTCCTCTCATGAGAAGTAACTGATTCTTTATTGATTACACACCATCTCCATAAGAGTCTTGTTGTGTCCAGAATATCCTACTCATGGTTCAGAGAACTATGTAAAGGAATAAACCAAAACACAACTTAACTCTTACAAGATACTATGGTAATCTCAAGTCTAAGGATCATTTACACCTACTATCACCTAAGGAATAACCTATTGACATTTATTTAAAGATCCATTAGGTTAATCCTTAAGCGGATCAGTTCAGTAAACTCATTCCGTAATGAGTACCTACACTCTTACATTAGTGACTCTTCACAAGTAACTGTGAGATCAGTTACCCTCTACCTTAGAGTATGTAACAAGTGTACTAGTCTTACCAGATCACTAATCCCCTGTTCAGTGATCCTATAACTAGGAACATTTTAAACTAAAACTTGTGGATTTTAAGTCTCACTGGCATGATCTCATCATGACCTTAAAATCATTATCATAGTTTATGGGTTTCATTATAGAATATAGCAGCATATGATGAATAATAATGTCTTAATTTTATTTCATGAATAAACATACATCAATTGTGATTGGGTTTAGAGCATTAATCCCAACAGACCCACCACGAGAACGTAAATTTCCCTCATAAACCAAAACGAAAATCTCCTACAGGAAAAAAAAAAAAAAACCACACCTTGGATGATCTCGACCGGGCCACAGAATGGGTGATTTATTTCGGGGTTAATACCTTGGCCGAATACGAGTTTTAATAGGACTTGTTTCATCGATTCTAACACGATGTCAATCTCCCACCAAATTAACCTATACCTATGATAATTTAATAGAAAGATGAACATCGTGCTAAAATCGAGAGACGGTAACGGCGTATACTTGGTGCCAGCCCAGCGTTCTACCGTTGCTGATAATAGGAAAACACCGACTCCTCTTTTCGAACTCAACAAAATTTTAAAAAAAAAAGAGAGAGAAAGAAAAAGAAAAGAAAATTTTATACTTTATCATTACTAATCTAACTTTTCATCCCCTTTTTATTTATTTTATTATTTTTATAGATTTTCCAGATTACCTTTTTGTCAAAAAGTGAAAAAAAAGGAGAGAAAATGTGGTGGAAAGTTGTAGTACCATCCTCGAGGAAAATCTCTTACCTCTTACTGTTCAGGAAAAGGCAGATGTGACCAGGAGCGCCTCATCCCTAAGAATTTTGAACGCAACACCACTCGAGGATGGTCTCCCTCTTCTTCTCCTTCTTTTTTTTTTCAATTCTAAAAGGGTGGCTGCCTGCGTTTTTTTTTTAAATATTTTTATAGTAATTAATTTACTATAGAGCAATATATGTATATGTGTGTGTGTGTGTGTGTGTGTGTTGTGTGTAAGTAATTGGAAGGATGGTTCTGCAGTTGGGATGCATCGATGAAACCAACTGTGTTAGAACAAGTAAATTAATCAGGCCGTGTCACACTAGTGGTCTTCATGGATATTCAGTAATTAGGCCGTTAATCCTCTCCTAATTTCCTATCAATTCATTTAATGATATCATTCATAGCTTAGCCGTCTCAAAGGGCCCATTAATCAATTATTGACTTTAAGAAAAACAAGCAAACAAACAATTCGATGCCATTAAAATGTCAGTTCACGCGTAGAAGATAAAAGGATGGGGGGGTTTTTTTTTTATGTCCAATCCACTATTACTCACTGTATCATCACGACGAACGAAATTGAACAACTTGGATTTCTAGGGTTTTCTAGAGTCTCAGGGATTTTTGTTTTTTTTTTTAACGATCTAGGGTTTATAAGGGTACAAGATTTTCTAGAATTTTAATGTTTAATTAAGATCTTGTTTAGATTTTCAGGAGCTTTAAGTGATTATAGCGTTCTATTTTTAGAATTTACGAAATTTTATATTTTTATAATTCTTAGAAAATTTGTTAGAATTTTAAAATTTGGAATCCGCACCTTTTTTTTTTTTCATAATTGGGTCTTTCTACTTTATATATTCAATACTGGTTAGAATTCGTTGACATTTATGGTATTGAAAATTTCTTATTTATTCATCAACCAAAATCATCATCATCATCATATATATATATATATATGTATGCACAAGATACTAACCCGTGTTACACATGTATATATTATCTCGATACAATTGATTAGATATATTCATTTGAGTATAATTAAAGTAACTTCTCATAGAAGTGGATCCAATGGAAATGAAAATTTTAGTTTTAATTGACTTTTAAAATAAGAATAGATAATTTTAATATAGTAAAATAAAATATTAAAAATTAGGAATAATTATTATTTTTAAGTGGTAATTATGATTTCAAAAGTTACTTTACAATCTGATCATTACTTCACTTTTTTTCCATTAATAGTTAAATTTATAATTATAAAAGGCATTTCGCAAATGCAAAAATGAGATTAACTCCTTCGCACATTTACTCAAATAATATGGATAAATATATAAGTATTGAGGTCTTCTCTCGTATACCTATAGACAAATCCATTGAAGGTGCTAAAAACATTGAAACTAGAAAATACGTAACTAAGCGCGTGAAGAGCAATAGAGAAAAGAAGAAAAAGTGCATCGAGCACATGTGAACGCGGATTCAGTCGGAAAAAAAATTGAAGATTCGAATGCGGAAGAGCTGGGTGGATTAGGAGTAGTCGATTATCATTTGGGTGCACCCACCGGTCATACCAAGACTAATTGGATCGCAATGGATCCACACTTGAGGAAGATCCATCCCCACCGTAAAAGCATCGAATAGCTTGCAAAACTTAGAACAGAAAACCTTATTTAGGGCTACAAGTAGGTGCATAATCATATCGGTTAACTTCATTGAAAATATGATCACATATCGATAAATTAAAAAAAAAGTTATGAGCCCGTAAAAAAAATTGATAGGATAATATATTGGTTTATATTTTCACATGGATATGGATCAATTCCCAGTGGATCCACCAATAAATTAAAGACAAAAAAAAACACCCCTCGTAATCATTTGATATAAACCCAAATACGGAAGAGAATCGCTCGACTTGTAACTACTTGCCTCATTGTCCGAACATAGAAGACTCGTAGACAGTTGTGATTCCGATGCGATATCTCCGAGTGATAGGAACTAGATGCTATATCATATCGATAGGATTAATTAGAAATATTGATTTGAGTGCTATTAAAGTAACTAAACATGATTTTTTTTTCTTTATAAAAGTGGATCAAATAAAATTGGTATGTCTAATTAAAATATATAAATTAGTTAATTTCTTTAAGTCGGAATAGATAAGTTAAAATATTTAAAATAAAATATAAAATTAGTTACTATTTTTAAGTGATATAGTTTTAAAAGTAATTTTATAATTGAATTTTTTTTCATTACTTAAATTTATAATTATCAATAATATTTTTTTTAAGTATGAAAATGAGACCAATTCAATTTAAATAATACATATGAATATATATATATATAAGAGATATAAAAAAATTATTAAAAAAAAAGGAGGGCGAGGGAAACTTCATCTATTTTTGTTCCTAGTTACTTTTTCTTACAATACTCTTATGTCTACTGGGTTGACACACTATGCGATTGCTGCCACGTGGTGGCCCCCTCGCCGTACGTACACGATCCACTCTAGAAGCCTACCGAGTCCACCTAGGCACCTATGAGTGGTTGACTCAACGTCAACGGTGAAACTGAACTGACCATCGGTACGCAAGAACCACGCGGGTGTATATATAAATGCTTACAATACGGAGGAGAATGTAAATCTTTTAAATGCCCGTAAAATTGATACCTTTCACTTATAATTTTTTTTAAGTTTACTAATTTAAATATTAAAAAGCTATTTTAGAAAATTCATGGGTGAAATTGGTAACCTGCCCACACCTTGATCTACGTAGCCTTCTATAACTTGCAAGTGACCTAGTCAACCTATAAACTTTAAAATTAATTTAAAAAAATTTTGATCTAACTTATTTGATATCTAAAAATTCATGATATTTTAACTAATTTATATTCGAATTCAGAGTTTAAATCAAACGACTTATTTAAGAGGAAGAGATGTCAAACTTGGAATCAATGAGAATACGTACGTGGTCCAATCCAAATATGTTAGGATATCAAACTCTCCGTTAGTGAGTTAACATGCCATAAGCATGGGTCAAACTAGAAGTAACCAACGGTGTTGTAGCGTTTACTTTTCCAATCTTTCTTGGACATTGTCAACCGATGAAACTTGTACATTAAGTCGAAGAAAATTTCGTCGGTTACTGAGTTGACTTCAACAAACAGCAGCTACCCCCATCCCCACCCTTTTTTTTATAAATAAATTCATCCCATTTGGAGAAAGAGATCACACGATCAGTTACTTTCGACCAATTGGTAAATTTAAAAGAGGGGTTTGGGAGAAATACGAGTAAAGAGTACATAAAATCTGATAGATTATAATCTAATTCAAAAGCCTATAATTTTAATCAAAAACAACATCGCTACTGAAAATCTCCTCCCACACAAATTTCAAATTAAGAATAGGAAAAGCTAAAGAGATGGGGGGATGGACATATCCATGCGGCGCCAAATTGGCATGGGACAAACCATAGAACCAGTTTCGAGGACGTGTCCAGCCTCGTCCACGTCATTATCCGACGACAAGCTCTTGTGACCAAGAAACGTCTAATCAATCTTCTTCTTCTTATTATTATTATTTTCTTTGAAGGGTAGGGTCAATCTTTAATGATATTATTGCTATGGATCTGTCAGTCAATGATCTTTGTAGTTAATGACTGCGTGCTTCTATCTAAATCAACACCGAATGTGCAAATAAATTCGTGGAGCCAAGGTGGGGGTCCTATGATGTGTAATTCCCATACCGTCCCCACAAGCTGTTATAATAAGACTTGATCGTTACGTCAAACTAACTGCCAATGTACGGGCAAATATATATATATATATATATAACACTAAACCTAAACCCGATGGCTTATTCTTCTTTTTTATTTTTTTGAAAATTATTTAAAATTCACCACTAAATTAAAATTTTAACTATTTACGAAAAGGAAAACTCAAGAATATTTTCTTATATTTTGATTCTTTCTTTTATATATATGGCAAACAAATGTTGGGTAAATAATGGAGATATGACATCTAGAATTTCTAGCTGGGATATCATAAATGAAGATTAATGATTTGCAAGTACTTATCCCTAATACGCAGATAAGCTCGCACGTAACTATATAAATTAATTAGAATCTTATTAATTAACCTTTCAAAAACGTGTTTTTGCATGGAGAGAGGCTGTACTGTGTATAACATTTATAAATGGGTACGGCATCATAACTGAACAATCAATATTTGTGAACCCACCTTCGAATTGAGGGTATCAAACCCAAGTTACCATTAATTCGATGACAAGAGCTCGATCGATGAGATTCAAGCTCTTGGATGAGTTACAAGTATTGCTTATAGAAGTGAGAGACGCTCAGAATGGAAGGATAAATTGATTAGAGCAAAGAAACGGAAACATATACAAGTGAAGAGCTTCCAAAATAGACCTATATTCTTGAATATATTGAAGATAAAGAGTAAGAGAAAAACTTTTCAATAAAAGTTAAAAGGGGGCCTTTTTTTAATATGTTTTTTTAATTATATTTTATGGTTTTATATAAAGATTAGCCTATACTTGAATTTCCTAACCCATGGGAATCATTTAGGAAGCATTACATCTTATGAATATGGTAATTAAGCCTACATAAAAATAGTGGCATGTAGTTGGAACTAATCAATCAGAAAATTACTTTCATATCTACACGTTGAAAGATTACGTTCTCTTTTGACTCTTTGAATGAACTTATTCAAATTATACCGCTCGCTATCAACTTGTCGATCAAACTCTTTACAGTCAATCACGGCATCTTCATTATATTGATATTCTTACTTCCATGCAGGCAATGGGTTGCGATCCCCATCCCCCTGAATTTATCGTCATATATGATATTTAGTGTCTTTTTTCGTGTAGGTCTCACGATAAGTTGGTGAGATTTTATCACTCTTGATATTGTATCCTATCACAAGTTTGTGTAGTTTTGCTTCAAATGTCGGACCAAGAATGGATTTAAAGGACGGTGCAGTGGACAGTCATCCCTTTTGATTCAACATAATTTATAAAACCTTTCCACTTGATATTATCTATCTTTTACTAAAGTTATAAATCACTTTTGTTAACTCTTTCATTAAATTTCAATTCATTTGAATAAATTTTCTAAATCGATCATTATCTTAAGTGTGCGATGGGCCGATTCAATATTCCATTATTGTCCACTAAAAAATAAAAAAAAAGTAATCCTAGAGAATATCTATGATGTCGAAAAAAAAAAAAAACAAAGAGAAGCCAACTCAAACTCAAATTCCTCAAAGTTTAAGTTTTAACCGCCGACATTTCCCCCCTCCCCTGGTGCTGTCCACCTTCCCCAATATTCATTCCTCCGCTTGGTTCTCCCCCCAGTACGGTCAAAAACCTCTGTGTGAACGTCCATTTCGTTCACGGCATCTCCGCCACCAGTTTTTTTTTTTTTTTGGGTTCTTTCGCCCTTTATCTCGTCCTTTTTTTCTTTATCTTTTTCTGCAGCTGCTTTGTAAAATCAGCGAAACATTTCCTCATAAATTGTAAGGAAAGCAAAGCCAATGACTGTTTCCATGGCGGCCGATCTGCAACGCGCTTAAAATCCGTTTTCCACTCATATAAGGACGTTCAATCAACCCAATTCCCAAAAACGATTCCTTTTTTTCGTTTTTTATAATTTTTTTCCCTCAATAATTCATTGATATAGCAGCGGCGGGAGGGGGAGAGGGGTCTCTCTAGTGCATGTGCTTGCTGAAGGTGGCGGACCAACACGATCCAGGCAAGTTCGGTGAAGGCCCTCCTCCACCAGTTTTCGGTGAAGGTGGGGATGAGGCGGAGGAGGAGGAGGAGGAGAAAGAGGAGGAGGAACGTGGCCACCTTGGCCACGGAGCGCCACCCCCAGGCCAGTCCTTTGTGCGTGAGACAATAATGAACCAACCAGTAGCACCACTGCAGCAAGCCGCCAACCCGGTACTATCTCCCCCGGCTGCGTTCTTGTCTCACTACCGGCCGGGGGAAATGGCAGCCATCGTCACAGCTCTGACCCAGGTCGTCTCAGGTCGACCGGCAGCCGGAACGAGCCACGGGACACTTCTTCCTGCAGCTCCTCCTCCTCCTTCGGCTCCTCTATCTGCACCGTTCTCCTCGTTGACCGATTATTCTCATTCTACTGCCTCGTGGATTGGGCAGAAGAGAGGCCGCGAGGAGGGAAGCTCGTCCCAGGCTTCTCAGTTTGCACCGTTAAGGGGTTATGGAATGTTCGGCGATCTGATAGCTTCGATACAACCAGCAGAGCCATCAACATCTCTTCCATCTGGTACGTACGTAATAGTTATTTGTCATGGAAAACTATCATTCATCGACTATCACATGTTTTTCTTTTCCACGGAAATACGATCGGTATCGACGCAATCTCCCGTTCGTTCCTCGATCCAAAAAGACCTTACAACATTCCCTACATGAGATGATAACATTTCATGCTGGCAACAGCTTCAGAATCTTCAACGTCAAGGCCCTAATCTGCCTTAGTTTAATACTTACATTGTTCTTTTCCGGTTATTCTGTTGGGGGTGAGATTAGATTGTTAATCACTAGTTTAATCACCTCTAATCTACTTTTCCTTGTTGGAGAACCTAGGTTTGCTCAAAACCTCGGACGACACTGCCGGTTGTTTGGTGTCGTCTGAGACCTTCCAACTGCCCTAGAAGCTCCACTCATGCTTAAAACCTGTTTTCCGTTTTTATATAATTAAAACGAACTAGGTTAAGGCTCCAGCCCCGTTTTCAAAGCAAATATTTTGTCTTTTCTCGGATATATAATTCGAACTTCAGTAAATATCGAATGTTGCATGCATGGAACTAATGCCTTTATTAACAAATAAGTATTTCCTAATCAAGACAGAACACCCACGTAATCTCTCTTTTTTTTCAATACACTGAAATGGGTATCAACTAATTTAGGTTCAGATCTCAATTGTCTTAAAAAGAAAAGTAAAACTCTTACTTATTAGTGAGTTGGTCCATTGTATTTTTCTTAAGTAAGATATTAATTCAAGTTTTGTGAACAGAGAAATTTTATATTAAAATAATTTTACCCATTAATTATTAGAATGACTTGTGACTCAATAGACTTCTTTATATCAAATTATTTAAATATTATTTAAATGAAAAATGTTAGCAAAATGTACTCTTTTCTTAGTAAATAATATGGTAATTATAATAAGTGATGATTAATTTATATTCTTACCGAAGAATGAAATTCTCCAAATATAACCTGATTCCAATTATGATACTCAATCCTCCTTAGTATACCCTGAGAGAAAGTGATAATGAACCGACACAACTTAGTCAGATAAATCTATGTGCATACGAAGTGCTTGCTAATTGTATTCTGTTCCTTCATTTTCTACGTAGCACCTCTTACTTTTTATACCCCGTGCTTGCCTGGTTTGAATACGAATAATAATGGAGTCTCACGTTTCATCAGGTGTGCCGATTGTGGCCCCGACAACCGCCGTCCCACCGGCTCCGTCTGCAGCGTCCCATGAAGAGGCCGGCGGCAGTGGAGGACCGCGCCGGAGATACAGGGGAGTGAGGCAGAGGCCATGGGGCAAATGGGCAGCAGAGATCCGGGATCCGCACAAAGCTGCTCGGGTGTGGCTCGGCACGTTTGATACCGCCGAAGCGGCTGCACGAGCTTACGACGAGGCCGCCCTGCAGTTCCGAGGCAACCGGGCCAAGCTGAACTTTCCCGAGAATGTGAGGATGCTCCCTCAGGGCGTCCACACCTACAACTCCGAACCTGCCCAGGTGGCGTCGAATGCTCCAGTGCCAGCTCCCCAGGCGCTGCAACCGCCGGTTCCGCCGCTGCAGCCTCCCGGAGGCCTCCAATTATCACCGGGGCTAGGCCACTGGCTGCAGGATCCACGCGGTCAGCTGATACCGGCCGGACAGAGTTCGTTCAGTAATTTCTTGGAGCACGTGGTGATGTCTCAGCCTCGGGTGGCTCCACTGCAATCATCGATGTATACGGCCTCACTTGTAGCATCTAGCTCTACTTCTTCTTCATCGTCCGCTTCGATTCCTCTGCCATTCTCGGAGCAGCGAGTGGCCTACCCTCGGCCGGCGCCAGGAGGTGGCGGGGCGGATTTCACAAACCCACCGTGGTCAGAGGGTTTTTCGGGTCAATATCCGCCGTCCACGGGTTGATCTGGACTCTGGGAATTAATTTCACGTCTTGTTTCGATTTATTTTTGTGGGAAATTGGTGTTGTTGAATTGGACCTCTTTCCCCTGTATACGTTGTTAGGTGATATTTTGATAAGGGAAAAAAAAAATTCTGTTCACTTTTAGAAAATGGGTTTCGCCAAATATATAATTTATTCTTGTCCTTTTGAATTTTCGCAGTCTACCAATACAAACATGCTACTAAATTCGTATTCGTAATCCTTTCATAGAAAAATTAAAATGATGATTCTAAAATTTTATTTGCCTTTTTTGACTTAAAAAGATGAAAACGGAAAATAAGTGGCCCAAAATTATGAAATTACTTTCATATTATATAAGTATGTTTGAATTCATTATTTGATATTTCTTTTATTTAAATAAAATTTTAAATATAAGTATTATAAATAAAAAAAATTAAATTGGAATAGATTTATCCTATGAGTGGCCTATCTAGCTCGAGCTATGACCACATCTAGCTAGTTCCCTCATCTTGAACGTGGACTTAACCCGGTGTTCATCGGCACGTGCGTACATTGAATTAGTCCATTACAATACGCATTTTTGTGTCCTCGCACACGGGCGTGCTCTATTGGAAAATAAGAAACTTGTAAAACATTGCCTCTGATTTTCCTCAATTAAAAATCTGATTAGTTTTTTTTATTTATCAAATCTAGATTAAAATCTTTTTATTTATATGTACATTGTTATCGACTCTGTCAATAAGAATCTAACTCCTAGATTAAGATGCAAAGCCACCGTTTTTTAAACCGAATTGGACCGGTCGGTTCGATCAGGATCTGACCATTCACCCGATTTAATTTCCAAAATCGATCCAGTTACACTGTAAATGCGATCGGTTTTAGTTGAATTGGTCAAACCAACAAATTTAATTGAACTGATGAAAAATTAACCGACTTAAAATTTAAAAAAATAAAAATTTATTGTATTGTGCTTACCATATACTTCTTCTTTTTAATTTCTCATTTAGCTGTTAGACCTTCCTTTGATTAATATAGAGATTTTATCATTACACTAACACTTCATATTAAGATACAATAAATGATTTTGGCATAGAGTGAGGTATATTGAACCCTCATCATTTTAATTTTAATTATTATTTTATTTTACAATATTATACGATATTATTTTCTTTGAAACTTGAACGGTACATTTATTTTATTTTACTAAAATTATATTTATATTTTTATATTAAAATTATATCTATTTATTGGTAATATTATACTATTATATTATTTATTAAATATGCGATTTTACTTATTGAACTCACGGTCCGACCTGTAAACTCATGCCTCGACTGGTTCTTAGTTTGATCCGGTTTTTAGAACTCCGAGAAAAAAACCTTTCAAAATAATTAATTAAAAAAACCATAATGGTTTCGTACACAAATATTGTCGTTCAAGTTTAAACGGTGTTTCACGTTTAAAGCACATTTCCAATTGGATATAATTTTTCCCTTCAAGAAAATTATAAAATGAAGGCTACGTTCAAGGAATTGGCAAGCTTGAGATTTTATTTATTTATTAAATGGGTCATATCGTAAATTTGGAATTTTCAATCGATGCATTGTATCAAACAAGAAAACATGTGGTTAATCAATTTATGCATAATTAAATTACATGGATATTACTCATTAAACGAGTTATTAATTATTTCTCGCTGAGATTTCATATTAGATCAATGGTCTTTTTTTTTTCTCTTTAAAAATTCCATCTTCTTTATATACATATATATATGTATGTATAATTGCAAGATCCTCTGCATAAAAGAACCGTTGTTTCTCTTGAGGTCACCGACACTTATTAGAGCTATATTGTTTAAGCAAACTATATATATATATATATATTATCAGTGTATAAGCAAACTTTTCATATATAGGCATGACGCGGAGAGTAGCTTCGCAATGAAGACTACGTACCAAGACAAGCGTGCGACAAAACGCACACCGTTTCTCGCTCCTTTCGCGTACCTTTCAGACGAAGAATATTATCTCGCAACCGCAATTTGTCTAATGACATCCTTTTAATGTGTGTGTATATATATATTTTTATATGTTATTATAGACGCAAAAAAATATAAAAAAGGACTCCTTTAGAGGGTCAATTTGCCACGTAGGGGATGAAGTTGAACCAACCATGGCACGTGCGACACGATCATCTGCACATTCAACTTTGCAATGACTAATATAATGACATTATTTGTTGTTGTGTCGGAGAAGGAGATAGGGCCAACTTTGGGTGGTTTGGTTGGCCCGAGGTAATACGTGGGAAGCGTCCTAAATTTGACACGTGCTTAAAAGACCTCTCTGTCAATTCGAGGACGGCAACTATGCGACGAGACAATAATTTAATCGAACAATTGCAATCAATAATATATACTTACGTAAGAAATTAAAATTTTATGAGAATAACTATGATACTTAATATATGTCAGACGGTCTGCTGTGCGTAATTTAGTAGATAATGTGTGCGGTTCACAAGGGAAAGGTTATTACCTTCCTTTTTTTTTTCTCATTATAGGATTGATATTTCATTCCAAGAGAGCCGTGATTAACCTAATAGTTGTACCAAATGATATATATATATATATATATATTTGATATCGATGGTATCTAATATCGTATTAATTGACTAATCTCCGATATTAACTTTTAAGAATTTTAAATTTTAAATATAATATACTATATATTATTAATTTACTCATATCAAATGATATTTGCTCAAATGCTTTATTTAACTTAACTGCATGTTATAAATAACGAGATGAATTTTGTTATATATATACATATATATATATGGACTCAGGTCTTATTTTTATTTTTGTAAATTTCGGATAAAAATATGGATTTTTGTTATTTTTCAACGACCTTTTTTTGTGCTGAAAAAGACAGATTAAAGTAAGCCCACCATCTTTTATTTGGAAAACAGATAAAAAAACTATAAAAAAGAGGATATATATATATATATGCGTACTATATATTGTTGGTCGATCATTTTATCACTGCAGAGTTATGAATCTACACAAGTTTGGTGAGCATATATATATATATATATACTGCGAGTCTTATTCTATTAATTGGAGTATTGAATGACCAACTGGTCGACATGCCGCAATCTTATTTATTTATATACATATACAGCCTTTTTATGATTTTCTCCGGAAAAATATATTTTAAAATATGAGTAGTTCATAGAGAATATATATATATATATATATATAGTGGTGATGGGCCAAATCCGCATGTGCCATATAATTTATTGTGTTATAACCAGCTCAAGCAATCGTATGGACCGACAACGAAGACGCATTCATAAGCTCCGTAAATAACATTCAAGTATGATATCAGAAGATTCTACCGATAATAGCTTAGTTAATTGATCATACAATCGTATCATCTAAATAATATATATATATATTAATTTCTAACTGCGGATGATCGGTAGCATCAAACGGATAAGAGTAGAGAGGACTTAGGGAAGAGAAATCGACCATTCTCATGGATTAGAGAGTACGTGGTGGTGGTGGTGGTGGGAATGGTCAATAGAGTGATGGGTTCTCTCTAACTTGCTATAGATTTTCAAAAGGAATCCCTTTCAAATGATAAATGATGGCTGCCTGGGGTAATTGGTAGCTTTCTATGTGTGGACATAATTGGGATATTGGATATTCAAACCTCACCAAGCCTAAACTATCTAAAACATCCTGCTAATGGATTTAATCGGGATTCTGCGGCTAATCCCATGGTTTGGCCCATACGGTAAATTATTCCACAGGACTTGCAGTGACGATCCTTGCAGTGATAGTCGAGTTATGAGTATTCATTGTGCATTTCAATCATTCTTATGTCGAGAGTAACTCAATAATCGAGCTCTGGCATCTTTGTGTCATAAGCTCAATTGTCATGAGAATTGGTTGATTGTCATTAGATTAGGTAGTACGTGCTAATATTTATATGTATCTACATTGCTTAATAGGAATAATGTCTCTAACATTTCCCATCCGCCTTAAAAAAGAGGAGAATCTTCCCCGCCCTGTGGATTCTAAACAGCTAGCGAGAATGGGGTGGATTAGGTAGGAATAGCAAGTGCTATTAGTGAGAATCGAATGTAATATTGTTCAGTTTTAAGTCGAGAGTGATGTCACCGTATCGAATTAATTTATGATGATTTTAATTATTTTTGGCATGTGAAGTTGGAGTGGTCTCCCGAGAATAGGGGGTGTTAATAATATGTCCACAGACAGCTGAAGAAATTCTTTCTAAATACTATCCCTGAGTTGGGAGCTGATTGGGACCAATCCCTAACCTTCAGTTTCTTCCCCACTCTTTGGGAAGCTCTTATCCCTTCTGCTCAGCATTCGCACTGTCGGTCCACCCGCGGTTGCCGTAGGTCAAGTTAAGTTAACTCGGGAAACGACTAGAAATCGCAGTCCAATCCATTGAACAGTTCACTTGTTATCAGACAGGAAGTAAATGGCCCGTCTAGGCATGCCTCATTAGATCCAGGCCCGTGGATGGATTGTTTGTGGCCGTACTACTGCATGCAACATCGGGCCGGGTTATCGACACGGGCTGCTCAACAAACAATCAAGAGAACTGACAACATCCCTTCTAGCTAGTCCCATGTGTGGCATTACTAAAGTGTATTGAATTGTATGCCGCGCAACCTAATCATTTCTCTAACCATCTCACATATAGTCACATTGTCGGGTAGATCTTAACCCATTTCATTCATCAATCTACCATGCAAGATATAACCATTTTGTTGTTTTTTTCACTCATATCTATCAAACTTGTATCGAGCGCGAATTTCGGCTAGGAGTCAGCATGGGATTGGTTTGGTTAAACCATTCAAAGTCGAGCCGAACAGAATATGCTGTCGATTTAGAGAAACAAGGATGCGTCCCGAGTCCCCACTCACCACCAGATGGGACAGACAGCGAGCCATGTGACAAAAGCGATCCAAACTCTCTCCAGTAGTGAATGAGATCCGGACCTACCTTTTCAAAGCCGTCTCCATTGTAGCAACTATTGCAGCAAATAATAATCGGTGGTCTCCTGTTGTGTTACACTCTGATGCCAGAGAAATTGTTCTGCCTGCTTGGGATCGTCTGCACAATGTATCTGCTTCTTGGATTACTGTTGGGTCTTTTGAGTTTTGGTCTTGTAAGTGAATACCATGAACTGTAATGACCATGCTCATACTTTGGCAATGTTTGGCCATAGAATAGAGCAGGTGGTCAAGGGCAATGTATTTTTTAGGGTTTGCTCACCCTCCATTTTTGAATGAATGAATTACAGTTTGCCTATAAAAAAAAAGGGAAAACAGAGAGAGAGGTCGAGGGAAGCTACAAGTGGGTGTTACGTAGAATCAACTTTGGTGGGCAAGCTGAATGGTGGTGGTGGCGGCGGCAATCGTTTGTCCTCCTCTATGTCACGGCCACTAATTTGAACCTTTTGTTCATTAAAGCACCATCGCACACGTGGCAGCATTTGTCCGTACGCAATTAACTCTAGTAAATAAAAAGGAGCGACACACGTGACTCTTACGATTGCAATGATAATCCCTTTGAAAAATTTGCAACAACCACAGACAAGGCTTTTGTAGCTCCTCTGTCGTATCCCCTCGACCTATCAGATTCAGATGAATCCATCGGTCATCGGGACATCTCGGGCAGCCGGTTCGGACCGGCCTTCGAGAAACTGTGTTGACTCTGGCAACGAGGGGCTACGCCCATCACGATGAACTAGCGTGGAAGATGCCTTCGTTATTCAAAGAACTACACCAGTCCAATAATGGCACAATATACTACCAGAAAAGCAGAGATAGACGGTGGCACCCTCAAACCTACTACAAGGGAATTTTTTTCTTTTGAAGTCATCATTCACACGACTTTAAAAGGAATCCATTCTCGTGGGAGGGTAAAAAAAAAAGGAATGGGTCAATAAAATCATACCCTAATCGGATTTTAATGCGAACATAGATACGTAGGGAAGGAAATTATACGATGCCATGTCAAATAATAGTTCAGCTGAGCTGAACGTGCTGGACCGATCCCGACCCGGGACGGTGGAGACTTCCCTAGATGAGAGAAACATATAGTTTTTGTGTTGTTGGGGGATAGAATGATTTTTTTGTTCAACCTAAATAGAAAATGGCAGAGAGTATGATAGAAATAACAAGTTGAAGTTGGGGACATATTCTTATTGAATGCCGGGGTAGGAAGAGCAGTAGGCCACATCCTCAGTGCCCAAGTTGGACGTGACCACTGGAAAGAGAAACATTAATCAATTCCTTCGGGGTTGCTTTCTTGATTCTCGGAGATATGGATGAGCTGATCTTTATCAGCTTTCAATGCCCATAGCAAACTGAAGACGCGGTTGAGAGGAGAGGAGAGGAGAATAGAAGGGAAGAGAAGAGAAGAGGAAGATGTTTTCTGTCTAGCTCCTTTTTATATTCCATCCCATATTCCCTTTGAAACTATGGTACATTTATAGCTGAACCGACACGATCGAGTCATATAGGAGCGTGTTCCACGCACTGATTGAAGGCTAGAGCATTGCAACCAAATGGATGGTTCATACCAAATTTGATACGGTTACAATAACTATTTTTCGTAACCCTCTCATGAAATTTGAAATTTCGCTGATCACCATAGCCATGTTCTTATTAAATTTATAGTATAAGTTCCAAAAGTTTTAAAATTTCATATTCAATTATATATATTTAATTTCGTTATAATGTTAAATCCTATCCGTCAATTTTTATAACGAAAATGTTAATGTGACAATTACATAATGATGTGGTAATTTTTAAGTTAACATGTCATGGTAATATGACAAACATATGATAGTGTATAGTGATCACGAGGCAAATTTTATTGATGTGTTCCAATGACATGATATCAAGTTGTTATCGTGGCATTAATCAACATTAATTCGTACATGTTTAACGTAGTTAACAGAAAATACTAACTGACAAGGTGAAATTAAACATTTATTATTGAATATAATATTTTAATTTTCTTTTTTTTAATCATTCACTTATAAAATAAAAAATTTAAATTTTCTAATATAATTTTCTCCAATCCTTTATGCATTAAAAATGAAAGAGTGTCATGCACATAAATAATGTTAGTCCACATATGTGGCCCTGAATAAATAAACTTTATGAAAGAGGATTTTTTATGTTCACATTCGTTCACATGGGCTGCAAGGTCTCAAGGCACAAAGTCCTCCAAAGTCCATCTTTTCTCCTTTTCAACCCAATTCAATGCATGGATGATGCTATATTTGTAAAATCCAAAAAACCTTAAAAACATAAAATTCCTAAAATGATTAACGTTCAAACACAGTAATAGTTACGATTGGCCGGTAAAAGACTCGCCTAAGAGTTAGCTTAACCTCATCGACGGGCTGGCATGTCATTACGTAAGTATTGGAACGTGATGACACTACTCTACTATATAATTTCTTAAAACAACAGAATAGAAAAAATATGAGGGAAAATTCACCGTGGGCGTAGTAGAGTGGTTCGATACTCATTATACCAATAGGAGAACTGGAGTTCGAGTCTTACCTGCGACGGGGAGTTCTTAACCCCTTAAATGGACCGATCCGGAACGATTGATTAGTCAGCTTGATAAATTTTAACTGAATACCGGCTATTTATAAAAAAAAAAAAAAGAAAAATATGGGGGAAAATGAAGCTACAATGACTGGACGACCAACTCTGAAATCGACATGCCCTCCTATAAATGAGGGGGCTCACCCTTCTTCTTCCTCCTTGAGGCAAACGCATCTGCCTATCACCCAAGAAAGAACCGAGCGAAATGGCATCCTCAGCTTCTGCTTCTTTCACTCCACTCGTGCTGCTATCTTACCTTCTACTGTTGGCTCCTCAGCTTGAGGTTTCGAGAGCCGACTATGGCGGAAGTGAAGCAGCTTCAAGTTCCATCCGACCTACGGTCCCTCTGGTGGAAGGGCTCTCATGGACATTCTACGAGGACAGCTGCCCCAAGGTCGAGTCCATCGTCAGGAAGTACCTCAAGAAGGTCTTCAAGGACGACGTCGGCCAGGCGGCTGGGCTGCTCCGTCTCCACTTCCACGACTGCTTCGTACAGGTAAACTAACCGTATCTCCTTTCTCTTTGAATGGATCCAGCCAATTTCTTACATGTTTGCGAATTATTTCCACTGACGATGAATTTCGTTGAGTTTTAGAGTCGTGATAATTTGAAAGATTGAAGGATGGTCGAAAGGAGTCGTAATCGATATGTTAAACATGGATCGCATAAGTTTCCGAGAGCACGTTTTTGAAAATGGGAAGCTTTTTCAAGTGCAGATCAACCCTTTTTCTTTTTCTTACGTTTATATGTCAACATTGCAGGGATGTGATGCATCTGTGCTGCTCGATGGATCGGCCAGCGGCCCGAGCGAGCAGGACGCCCCGCCCAACCTGACCCTCCGGGCATCGGCTTTCGAGATCATCAACGAACTCAGGGCAAAGCTCGACGAGAAATGCGGCAGAGTCGTCTCTTGCGCCGACATAGCAGCCCTTGCCGCCCGCGACTCCGTCTACCTGGTAATTTCATCAACATCCAGTAACCCCTCGATCAACCTCTCATCACGATCATTTCCTCTCTGGCGATAAATTTTCGTGGAAAATTGGGCCGCCTCTCAGGCGCTAGAGATAATTTGTTAGCTCACTCAAGAAAAAAGGAGGAAAGGAATTAAAAAACACATATGAAGACCTATTCTAATTACAGTCAAATTTCAATAATTTTGAACTCACTAATATAATATCGATGTGTTTCAATGTGGCGCAAAATTGAGAATATTCATAATTCTTCAGTTTGGCAATAAAGAGTTAAAAATCGGATAAAACATGTCTTTTTCTTTTCTGATATTTTTCAATAAAAACGAAAAAGGGAAAAAGAGAGAGAAAAAGTTAGATGCACGAGGAGAAAAATTTTGTAATATGAATTAAATATAAAAATTATTAATTATTAATTTACAAATTTATAAATATATCCAACCTTATTTTTTATTGTGATGAATATGTATTTCTTTGTGGCACAAATCTTATCCAAGCCAAAAACTATTTTTTTTCTGGCATATATAGGAAATCAAATATTCCCTAGGCACAAGGAATATCCATGGATTTCTATATCTGCAACTTATAAGTGAATTGGATGGTCCCCATCAACATCTTATTTATTGATTATCACCTAGTCTCCCTAGTTGTTGCACTTTAAGAATGGCCACTTCGATTTACTTTTTTTTTTAAAATACTCATCGGCGAGTGCTTCGATCGACCGTAGATTTAGATCTCTGCTTCGAAGTTGATCAGTGGGATTCACTTGAGAATCGACAGAGCGGATTATTTTGAATTAACAGGATGGCATATAAATGGATATTAGTGGCTGAATGTTTATGAGTAATTTACTAATCCGAATCCTTTTTATTTTTATTTTATTAAATGATATTATTTGATTTTTAATCCGTGGTGGATTCATTCTTGCAGTCAGGAGGGCCCGACTACGACGTCCCGCTGGGCCGCCGGGACGGGCTGACCTTCGCCACCAGGAACGAAACACTAGCCAATCTGCCGGCCCCCACCAGCAACGCCACCACGATCCTCAGCTCGCTGGCCACCAAGGACCTAGACGCGACCGACACGGTGGCCCTCTCGGGTGGCCACACCATCGGGATAGGCCACTGCACCTCCTTCACCAACCGGCTCTACCCCTCCCAGGACCCCGTCATGGACAAGACGTTCGCCCGCAACCTCAAGCTCACCTGCCCCGCCGCCGACACCGACAACACCACCGTCCTCGACATCCGGTCCCCGAACGCGTTCGACAACAAGTACTACGTCGACCTGATGAACCGGCAGGGTCTCTTCACCTCGGACCAGGACCTCTACTCCGACGCCGCCACCAAGGGGATCGTGACCGGCTTCGCGGTAAACCAGAGCCTCTTCTTCGAGAAGTTCGTGGTGGCTATGACCAAGATGGGCCAGCTCAGCGTGCTGACCGGGACGCAGGGCGAGATCCGGGCGAACTGCTCCGTCAGGAACCCGGACAACTCCATGCTGCTGTCCTTCGTCGGACAGGACACCGCCGAGGGTGCAGCGGAACTGAAATAAATTGCAAGAGCTCATGATCTGTCGCTGATGGTGCGTAGATGATGATTTTGTGTTGCTTTTCGGGCGTGTTTTGGACACGGTTTCCACTCTTCATCAATAAATGAAACTTCCATGTTATGTTGTAAAGCCATCAGCAAAATGGGTAGTTTGTCTTCTCGGATTAATTACTAGCCAGACTGATCTTGATGATGGCATAATCTCTTTTTGTTCTTGATGAACTCGGATGACCCAATTACTTGCGTTAGTAATTGTTTGAGTGAAGTAAACATCGCTCTCTTGGCCGAGAATTCTTTGCTTTGAACATCTCCTTAGGCAACTTCGTTGCTGCTGTTGAGGCGAAGTCTTGTATCTTCTCCCCCTCGTGTCGGAGTCTGACCCTTCGCATATGGAAGAAGATCCAGCTTCCTTCCGTTGGAGCACTGCTTCCGGCAGGCGTACGGCGCGGCGGAGCTTTACAGACATGGGCTTCGGGATGGTAAATTCGGCCCACCACTCTCGATTCCACCTGCCCCAACCAGCATTAGGGCGAGATGGGTATGGGCCTGGCCTCCTGACCCACACTCATATATTATATAACATCTATTATATTATAATAATATGGTGTACATATATTTATTTTATTTAATATTTAATCTAATTTAAACTATTTTTTTTCTGCCTTGGGTTAAATGGCTGAAAGGATTTGCGGGCCAAGAGTATGGTGTGGGTCTAGTCTTCAAATACCGACTACTAGACTTGGCAAAATGCAGTTATTGCCCGATAGCCCAGCCCAGCAAATGTTTGGGCCAACTAGAATTTCGAGCCACGCTGGCACGGTCCCGAAGCAGAAAAAAAACTTTTAAAAAAATTAAAGTAAATTATGATAAAATTGAAAAAATTGGTCAATTATGCTAAAAATAATTATATTTAAATAGAATTAAAGATTTAAAAATGGTCAATTAATCAATTATACTATTTAGAACTTCGGTCCGAATCCATTATTTAAATTTAAATTTAAATTATATATATAATCATTTTACTTAGTTCGGGCTGGACTGCCCAAAACCCCAACTATACTTGCTGGACTGAGCATTTTGGGCTGATTGGAATGTCGGGCCGTACAGGAACGGCCCGAGAAATCATGTCGGCCCTGAATCGCTAGGCCTACCCGTTACGTGTCCGGCCCGTTGCCCTTCATAGCTGGGCCTTTGTGGTTATTCATACTCTCTCTATCAAACTTTCCTCTTCACTGAAAATATAAATACCCCGTGCTTGTTTAATTTATTACTGTACAGAGAATCGGGCCGGAAAAACACCCCCAAAAAAACCGAACTCGCCATGGCTAAGTTTTCCATGATTATGATTTTTTGGACTTGAAAAAATTAATTTTTCTTTTTTCAAAAATCATTTTCAGCTTATAATTTTGTGCACAAACTAAAATAATAATAATAGTAATAAACTGGATGAAGTGGACCGTGCGGCTTTTACTGCCACTGTTTCTCTCTCATCTCAATTCCCAAATGAAATCCTCAGACTCCACGATCCCACCGATCTACCATTTCTCTTCGTCAATCCGCATTCACTTCACTTCAGCCTCATAGGAAGTCCACTCTCTCTCGTACTTCTGGGGCTCTAGAAACTCTGATCTGGGTCTTCTCTGAAGGTACATTCCCAGCTGCTTGCTTGCTTGATCGGTAGATTGCGATCGCCGATGTGAGATTTATTGATCCGTCAATTCAAATTTAGCTTCACCTGCAGCAATTTTCCCGCTATCCTTAGGTTCTGGATCGATTGATTATGGTCTTTGCTGAATCGGGCATCGGGTTCGTTCTTCCTATGCCGTTTCTGTTCGTGTTGCACTGGATGAGTTTGATTAAGAAATCTGTCCGTTGGGCTGAGACATTGTTAATTTTATAACTCGGTTCAGTTCCTCATCTACCTAGCTCATTTCAACCGGTCGAGCCGCTGGTGCGCCGCGCTTTGAGCATTATCTGCGGCTACTATTAATTTTAATATGAAGAGTTTCCATCACTTGCAAAAACACGCATTGGTCTGACCAAAGTTAGTGATTTCCACTCTTCAGCTTTGAATTTGATGTAAGATAGTGATGTAGAGAACAGATCTGAGGTTATTTGGCTGCAGTGCCATGACATCAGTAAACATCCTCTCTGTAATTGCGAGTGCTTCAGTGAATCTATGTTCTTAAAAGCTTGCAGAAAGGGGAGTAAAAAGAATTCTCAGCCCTCAAATATTTCTATAAATTCTCCATAGGCAATAGCAATCTTGATTGTTGACCCTTACGAATTGTGCATCATTCTACATTGGCTGTATGTTCATAAGCGTTATACCACTAACCTTTTCTAATTGTTTTTTACCTTTTAACACTCAATAATGATTCTTTCACTTGTTATCAAATAACTTTGTTGTCAAGAGAGCTTCCTGCCAACTTATCTTAACAGCCATCAATTTTGTGAAATTTTGCTTGAAAGATTTTGGGATAGACTAAGAATTCTTACTCGATGTCTGCTGCCTATCAGTAAGCGTCTGTGGCTGGTGGTTTAGATACAAAGGTGCTATTTGGAATTTTCAGCATTTGAGCTCAAATAAATCATTGATATCATGCAACCCTTATGTCAACCTTCTGATATTCTTCTGTTCCTCTTAGGAACTTGTCTCAAGGTGTTCTAGCTGTTGCAACTCCAAAAGGGATCTTCCTTATGGAGGCTGAAGATTAAGTTTGCAGAGATTTATTTGGGATACGTAAAGATGTCTCCAGCTGGCAAGGCCGATAGAAAGGCAGCTGCGGATGCAGCTGCTTGGATGTTCAATGTTGTCACATCAGTAGGAATTATCATTGTCAATAAAGCACTGATGGCTACTTATGGTTTCAGTTTTGGTAAGTGACTTCTTTTATATTGTTGGTGGAATTCTGAAATGTCATGTCTTTGATCTTGATATAGATAGACAGAGGCAGTGTAGAATCACTGGTAAGAACACAAGCATTAATATATCACCAATCTAGTAATCGATTTTGGTCTAAAGTTTTTCGTAACTGTGTTTTTGCAGCAACAACATTAACTGGATTGCATTTTGGTACCACAACTCTGATGACTGCTGTTTTGAGGTGGCTGGGTTACATCCAATCCTCACATCTTCCTTTCCAAGAGCTTCTAAAATTTGTCGTCTTTGCCAACTTTTCTATTGTTGGAATGAATGTCAGTTTAATGTGGAACTCAGTTGGATTCTATCAGGTAAAATTGACTCTTGGATTTTGACCTCTTAACTCCTTTTTCCATGTGGCGTTCTCAGTTACATATTCTGTTAACTGACCGGCAGATTGCAAAGCTAAGCATGATCCCTGTCTCCTGCTTGCTGGAAGTGATGTTGGACAAAATACGATACTCAAGAGACACAAAGTTAAGCATAGGTGTTGTATTGCTAGGTGTTGGTGTTTGCACCGTAACAGATGTCAGTGTTAATGCTAGAGGTTTCATTGCTGCCTTTATTGCTGTTTGGAGCACTTCTCTTCAACAATATGTAAGCATTCCTTGTTCTCTTCAAAGTACTCCATAGTTGCTGATCATGCCACCTTGAAGCAAACATGGCATGCATAAATTTTATCTTCTGTGTGTTACATGGATACCACAGCCTGCAAATTAGACCACTACCTTCTGAAAACTTCGAGCTATTTCCTTTCTTGTTTGCTAATTGGTGTGTTTCATAGTCTTAATGTTGTGTTGGACTCATTTAATGGGACTGACCTGCAGTTAGGAGGTTTCATCTTTTATTATGTAAGCATGTTTAATAACAATACTTACCTATGGAAAATGTCTCTCTCAACAGAGATTATTCGTGATTTCTTCCTATAGTGATTCTGTTGTGTCTTTATACATATGCAGTATGTGCATTTTCTTCAGAGGAAGTATTCGTTGAGTTCTTTCAATTTGCTTGGACATACTGCTCCTGCCCAGGCAGCTTCGCTGCTGTTATTTGGCCCATTTTTGGATTATTGGATGACAAACAAAAGAGTGGATGCCTATGACTACAACATAATCTCTGTGGTAAGTCCTACTTATAATCTTCATGGTTAGTAATTTGGTGGCAATGGATTACATGCATAAAAATTTACGTTGTCATTTCTAGTGCTTGTGCTTGCGCTTGCTTTTTTTATTTCTGGAAGATTAAGCACCAGCCAGCGTGATTTTGGTTAATCAAATGAAGAACTTAAAGAGTGAGTTAGAAGTTAACAAATTGGAGAAGCAAGCAACATGCACGCTGCTGGACTCGCTAAAAAGACCTCAGTTAGGTCGAGATTCAATTAATAACTAAATTTTGGAAAGAATACTTGTTTATTGAAGTAATCATTCATTTAATCAGATCAACTCCCTTTAAATTTGAATAAATGAATGAAAAAGCTATCCGCAACGTAGAATAAACATGAACAAGTCTGAAAAAGCTATTTTCTGTTCAAGACTGCATTGGTCATTGCAATGATTTTTTGGGGAGAAATAAGGTGTAAAATTCATAAATCACATGCTTTCTTGCTGATTAAGCTCTTTTAGACTGACTGTTGTGTCTCTGTGCTGGATTTCTGCAGATGTTTATAGTTCTTTCATGCACTATCGCTGTGGGTACCAATCTGAGTCAGTTCATCTGCATAGGCAGATTTACTGCCGTGTCTTTCCAAGTGATTGGTCACATGAAGACGATCCTTGTCCTGATGATGGGCTTTCTCTTCTTTGGGAAGGAAGGCCTCAATCTTCAAGTTGTACTTGGCATGGTGATAGCTGTGGTGGGAATGATCTGGTACGGCAATGCCTCGTCGAAGCCTGGTGGAAAGGAGAGACGAAGTAGTCACTCTCTCCCCACAATGAGACAGCATAAACATGGTAACGAGTCCGCCGAGCTCGATGGGAAAGTTTAGATTTTTGGTTGATCTTAGGGAACAGGTTTGACCCCTTACAGTGATGTATCTTCTGAGAGCTTAGCCAAAAAAGATCAGCTTTTCCCTTTCCCTTTTCTCTTATGTTTTAACTTTTTCTTGGCGTCCCCATTATTTACACTGATCATGTAATCCTTTTTTTTTTTATCAGTGCATTGCTGAATAGGGTTGGTTGGATCTAAATCTTTTATTCAAATATAGACTTAATCCTATTTAAGAATTTGATTCATTTTACTTTGCCCAGTGTCCACTGATCTGAATTGGACAAATACAAAACATAAGCTTAAGCAATCCAAACATAATGCACTTACTCTCTCTATTTCAACTTATCTAGTTTATTAGATTTAGATGAATATTGCAAATAAATGAGAAGAAATTAAATTTCCTTTCCTTCCAATTGAGATATTCTATGATTACGTCAAACATATCGTGCAAGTTCAACAAGGCCTTCATAAAGAATTCCAAGGCTGAACAGTAACAAAACTGGTACAATTACTCGAAACCACCATCGCACACCCAAGGAACTTAGCTTGTTTCCAGGCAAAACTATCGAAAACTAATTCATAAAAGCCTAGCGAAAATACAGCCAGAGTTGTCCTGCTGTAGACACAGCTCTAAAACTGACAGAGGATATTTGTAGGGCCATTAGGGAATATAAAAAGAAGCACAGGAGCTCAACGCTTCTTGGAGACACCAACAGTCTTTCCCCTGCGACCGGTTGTCTTGGTGTGCTGCCCACGAACACGGAGGCCCCAGTAGTGCCTTAGACCGCGGTGATTCCTGCATCATCATGTTTATAATCAGATAACAGCTACACCCTCACGTATGAAACACAAATTTCTGAAACTTGAAACAGTGAATAATAAGAACTCTGCCAAATCTGTATGGTCATTAGCTGAAAAAATTGCAGCCACAAAGATCTTGATCAATTTAGGGCTCTCACAAGGTGTTTCATCTGAATATTAAATGCTAACCTATTGAGACATCCACAAGTGGGGAAACTAACCAAGGTCAATTTAGGTCCTCCTATCGATGTATGTTCAATTGAAGATGCAGCCACCCAATGTTTCCACACAAAACCTACCTTCTACCCATCCCAGTGTCATAACTCTGGACTTTCACCAGTTACATGTTAATGAAAGAAAGGTGAATCTTCCTATAATTTTGATACCATGCCCTACATATCAGGCTAAATGCATCACATTCCATGGGCTTATCATCAGTGTCTCTCAAACTCAAGAAAGATAACTCAGTCATAGTTACCTGATCTTCTTCAATCGCTCCAAGTCATCTCTCAGCTTCATGTCCAGAGCATTAGAGACCACTTGGGAGTACTTCCCATCCTTGTAGTCCTTCTTCCTGTTCAAGAACCAGTCAGGAATCTTAAACTGCCTAGGGTTGGCAACTATAACCATGAGGTTGTCTAGCTCCGCAGCACTCAATTCACCAGCCCTGACAACAAAATACTAACTTGTCAATACAAACATCAAATATAGAAGTTAAATTTTTTTAAAAAAAGTTCCAAAAGACAAAAAAAAAATGCCAGATTCCAGTATATCTCAGACGGATTCCAATATCACTTAGATGACACAGCTGAATTGAAAAGGTGAAAGTTTTCCCATAAAAGGTCAGGTTTTGCACAAGAAACTTAAGATATTTGACATTTGATATGAAACGATGACTTTTTGAAAGACTAAACTGATGATAACATTGTCACTAATGCTAGCCCCACTGGCAATCAGACCGTATGGCGGAACTTGTTAGAATCTTCAGCATAACTTCAGCTACTTTTCTTTTCATTCAAATTGATTGAGTCTAATTATGAAAAAAGTACTACTAGCCCTGCACGGCATCAGGTTCAATCAAACTGAAGACAGAATTGCCCTATGTTTTTTCCCGCTGCACTATCACACATACAATGCTGAAAACTTAACATTCTTTCAAAGGCAAAGGAGACACTTTTTTGGTCGCAAGTTTTCACCAAAAAATAATACTACAAAATTCTTAATTTTCAGAGCTCTGAGGCCATGCCAACAATGAAACCAAGCCAAATCATATCGAACAATAAAGCATTCCAAAAGTAGGGCAGTTAGAGATAGATAGACAGCGAAGGATGCATTAGACCTCTTGTTCATGTCGACATCGGCCTTCTTGCAGACGATGTTGGCGAATCGGCGACCGATACCCTTAATGGAGGTCAGGGCAAACATAATCTTCTGCTTGCCATCAACGTTGGTGTTCAGCACACGCAGAATGTGCTGGAAATCCTCGTTTGCCACCAAAGACTGCAAATTTCGACAACCCACCACTCAGTCGTAAACTTTAAAAAATTCCACTGCATCTCAGTTAGGGCCGTAACGTGAACGACCAAATCAATAGGCCCCTACCATCCCGGTGATGAAGGGTCTGCTCCGACGAGGAGGACGCGGAGAAGAGCTGACGGATCTTGGAGGCAGGAAGGAGCAAGCAGAGAAGAAGCTCACCAGGTTGAGGTTACGGTTTGCCCGACGGTTATATCTTTTTAGGGTTTTGTGGGATTCTACTCTTCGTCTCCTCCTCCCCTCCTCTCCTCTTTCTCTCTCTTAATGTGACTATGTCGCCCTCTGGTGGGCCTTCAATGTAGGGAATTTGGGCCGCCGGGCCCACTAAGTTTTAGGCCTCAGTATTTTTGGGCTTCGTGGATATAATCATTGTCTGATACGCCGCCATTGATCCAAGAACGTGATTTTATATCGCACACGTGCCAGTAAGTAGTTGGTAATGGGTCTGGTCGCACGTGAAGAATGTGGCCGACAGGTGAAAAAAAAAAAAACACGACACGCCAAGAACATCATATTCATCGTAGCTCATCTAACTGGCATTGAATCGACTTTGGACATGCGAGCTCATCTTGAGAAGAGGGCCGCTAGCGCTGCTGTGTATGTTGTCAACTCGCAGTCACCATAGTCCAATCTCGAGTGAGCCATGTTAGAAATCTCGAGGATTCATATGAATCCCCGAAAGGAACATCGAAATTTCGTTTTTTTTTTTCTTTTTTTCCTTTCTTTCTTTTCTTAGATTCATAGGATGGATGAGATTCAAGGGGAGGAGCCTCGGCTGATTTCGAGGTGTCAACTGTGATAGTTGCGCTTTGATGAATGTTACTGTGGATTTTCGAATTTTATATCTTAACCATTAATTATAATATCTTAACTCAATATAAGGGACAAGAAATCTATTGGAGAAGAGAATTTGTACATATATATATAAATGTACAGCTTGATGAATCCTCAACTACCAACGGCACCTCTCCGGTCCAGTGAACTGCAATGAATTTATCGTCGTGTGATTGTTTGTAAATGTAGACCCAACCTCCAACCCCCCATGCCACCGACTCCGGCTCATATTGAATGGATTACACAACCAACTCATTATATGAAAATTAATAAGATGAGATATGTGCACTTTTTAAAATTAAAAAAATAAAATAAAAGAAAAGAGTATGAAGCGTATAATATATTTATTCTCAAATGTAGGTCGAATATTAAATCCTCCCATTTATTGCTGCCCCGACTTCAACTGTGTTTCCTGCCGACAGCTCCTTTCAATTGTTTTCGGTGGCTTTTGCTCTCGAGAATGACCTGTGTGTACTGTAGAAGGCATCACCGCCTCCCCTCCCTTAAGGGGAGTAGTAAACTCATGGTTCTGAGTTGTTGGGCGTCTCTTTCCGGTGAATTTTTCACACTTAAAAAACACTCAAGAGTCGAAGGGTTACACGACAATTATTCATATACGTACATATATATATGAGCGTATGTATCTATGTAATATAAATATATTAACTACAAGAACCAAAAAATTCACCTTCCAAGTCCACCAGAGAGACACCGAAAAGGGGAGAGAGAAAGAATATGAATCAGATAATCGCGGTGGCTACTTATAGCACCAAACTTGCAGGCTTTGTCTTTTCGGCCCGGCTGAGAACTAATGGAAGGGGCATTGCAACAATCCTCCCCAGCAAATTTCCTCCGATATTCACGACTCCATGATCTTAAGGACCTTTTAACAGCCTCCCTGTAACTTATTGGGGTTGTTACCACACATCACGAAGATACCGTCCACTCATCTGCAGATTCTTCACCAGGCTCTCAGCCTTTGAGCTGTCCAGAGATCCCTGGGGAAGAACAAAGCACACAATTATGCCCGTGTCGATCATCAATCAGCATGGACCATCGTGTATGGAATCTGATTTGATTTATGATTAGACATATAAAAAAAAGAGACAGAGTAGACGGCCATGGGGAGAGGGCAAGGGAAGAGGCGGAGAGGACAAGGTAATAATAAAATGGAATGCCATCCGGTAAACTCCCAAGTTGTTAAAACGAACAAAAAACACAGGGATTAATAATCATTTCATAGTCGTTGTCAGAGATAGAAAAACGTCCCAATCACTTGAAAAGAGATTGGAAACAAGCAAAAGACACGCCAGGTTGGGAAAGGACAAGATGATTGAGAAAGCCAACCATCTGAAATTTCTCTATTAAAAATATGACAAAAAACGAAACTTGTGGACGCAGAACTCAGGTTGGTTTTGCATCAACATGTCCCTACTTCCCACCAATCAGAACAACTCAAATTTATCACCATGCTCATAAAGAATGAAAAGGTCAGCGTTAACTATCACAATCCGGTAGGTAATAGATTAAGGGATTTGTCAGATACGGAAATTACCTGTTCCTGCACAATAGTGTGAAGAGTTCGGTGGACATCTCTGGCCATGCCTTTAGCATCACCACAGACGTAAACGTAAGCTCCCTGAGAAATCAGGTTCCAGATCTCCGAAGCCTACGAACAGGATTAATACAAAGACTAAAATCAGCTGATGGTCTGAACAGGGAAAAATTGGGGGTGGGGGTCACAACCCGTGGTGGGTAGAGTTGAAGCAGCTTTACCTTCTCCATCATTTTGTGTTGCACATACTCCTTTGTGGGCCCCTCCCTCGAGAAGGCAACAATCAGCTCCGAGAGTGCACCGGCTTCCACGAAGTTGTTCAGCTCGTCTTCATAGATATAATCCTGCAAATTGGATGGATATATTCAGACTGGTACTCTCTTTTGAATTTGGCCGGCCATATAATAGGATATTATCAAGAGGGTTCACCAACCATTTTGCGATTCCTGCACCCAAAAAAAAGCAAGGAAGGTCCCAACTCTGCACCAGCTTCTTTCAGAGCGAACCTTTCCTGAAAAAGTTGGAAAGAACATGTCAGTATCTTATTGTACCATAGGCAAATTCTAATGTACACAAGATTCTGCCTACACAAACCTGCAGAAAACCCCTGAAGGGTGCCAATCCAGTGCCAGGGCCGATCATAATGATTGGGACTGCTGTATCAGCAGGAAGCTTGAAGTTTGATTGCCTCACAAAAATGGGCGCCCAACTGCAATCCTCACTCTTACTCGATGGAACAGAGTTCTGACGACCAAGCGCAGGAAGAAAGGAAAAGAGTGAGCTCAAAGTAGTAACGTTACAAGGCCTTCTCTTGTTCCCATTTCATTAGGATGAAAAGCGGAAGATTTGTTCGTCACTATATTTTTCACCCATTGTACTTCTTGATGATGGAGGCAGGGGATGATCTGAAAGTAAAAACACAGTAAAGATGTACCTTGACCCAAGTTGAACAAACTCCTTTGTGGATCCTTCCTGTTGGCATTTTCTCATAAACTAATGCACAAGTCACATGGATCCTTGATGGAGCCATCCTGCAGAGTATACATAAACTTCATAAATAAGAAATCATTGGGAAAACATGGAGGAGAAGCAAATGTCCAATATTTGAGTCCCTAATTCTTTTTATAGTTTAAGAACTGGAGCACTATCATTTTCTAATTTGTTTATGCCTTAAGCAAGGAAAGGAAAAATGAAAGGAAGACATAAAACTTACTTTGGGGAAGATGAGATTGAATAATATCTGGGCTGCAAATGAGGAGCAACTGCTGCAAAGAAGACACCGAGTGGGGGCTTGGCAGAAGGAAACTCAGCCATCACTTCTAGGAGGCTCCTCTGACTTGCAACAACCCATTGTGCATATTCATCCTATAGATATTTACACAAAATATATAGATATAATTCACACTAATATATAAGAAGTAAGAATGGGAGAAAATCAGCAAACACATTATCCACAACCTTTCCAGCAGATGATGCGAGATGCCTCAGTTTGTCAGCTTCAGTAGTATCAGAGGCATGAGCTGCCAAGGCGAGCAAAGCAGCCTACAGAATCGAGCAAGTCCATTAACTTAAAAAGTCGACAAGCGAAAATATCAAAATGACCAGGAATCATAGAGGAAAGCAATCCACCTTCTTGGGAGAACTCAAAAGATCAGCATATTTAGACAAGGCTGTTCTCAGAGTACAAGGTGGGAATGGCGGTGGCAAGGAGCTTCCACTGAGTGGTGTTCCATCCTCATTATCAGTATGGAGAGAGAAGTAAGTATTTGGTGATAAGCCTAGTAAATCCAATCCTTGCTCCACAGTTTCTGAAAGGTTCTCACAGTACACACCAACATGATCTCCAGTCTCGTATCTGAAAGAAAGGGCATTCTGAGTGAAAAATTGTTTTGCCCCCACAAACAAAGTGTACACAGCAATAGGAATTCCACCAAATAACAACTTGAAATTAAAAGGCAGATAACTTCACAACTTACGCAAGTCCAGTGCCAGCAATGTCAAATTCCAAATGTGTGCATGACCGATCAGATGCAGGGGTATGAAGCTCTTTCCTTACAGCAACGTTAGACCTTCAGATGGTCAAAGGTAATTAGAACGACCAGGCAAGTGGAATAAAGACAATCACTCAACTCACAGATACACAGTGAGACAAAATAATAATAATAATAATAATAGAGAACTTAATTCTTCAGTACCTGCATGGATGGTGTGCATCAATAACTGCATGACCATTGGTGGTGTAACCATTTGCTAAGTGTTTCTCTTCAACTGGCACATCAGCAGGGTTATGGAATACAACCCTATATTCTGGAACTGCAGCAGTGTAAGGTGTAGGCACAGTTGTCATGTTATCCTCATCCCAAAGCAGTTGGTCTAATTCTGGCCAGACGAGTTCTCGCCTTCAATGATGAGAGCAAATTAGATGTTGGATTTTCCAAGGAACATTGAAATTGCAATGCTTTCACCATTGTGCACATTACAGTCTCACAGTCAATCATAAAGAGGGTTCAATCTTCAACGTACCAGGCAGAGAAGTCGTCTTCGATGCATTGATCATCGTCTCCAAGACCCACGGGCACTAGGCGCTTACCGCCTGCAGATGAAATGAATTGCGTAACATGAGATACAACACAATCAAAGCAAAAATGACCAAGGGAAAAAAATTGCAGATCGCAGTAGCATGCCAAAAGATTTTATCATTTAGATTGATGCCTCGAAAACATTTCCAATTTGCAGCAGGGATCAGTGTAGACACGACCTACCTTGCTCAGCAAGGAGATCATCAACCACCTTGCCAACCTATTTAACAAGAAAAAGCCAAAAATATAAATCAAACATAATGTCTCTGATTTGAAATGTTCAAAAAGAGATTTCATACGGCTAAAACCCACAATGAAGAAAAATTACAAATCAAGAAAATAAAATACCTTATTGAAATGCTCGTATTGTCTGTTCCCGAGGCCAAACACACCATACTGCAAATTTTGGAGCCACTCTCCTCTCTCATTACCCTGTTCACCCTGTTCACATCAATAAACAATGAACTTTACTTTTAGCACCCAAGAAAAATCCTCTCTCATCGCCGTGTTTACACCAATAAATCAAGAACCTTCACATTTAAAACCTCAAAAAAAAAAAAAACCAACAGGCTACTATCTGCAGACAGGAAATTACCTCGGTGAACCATTTATAGAACCTGGCAGCATTATCTGTCGGCTCACCATCTCCGTATCTACGCCCATGACAAGCCCAGAACCATGAATAACAAAATCTAAGATTTGACTCCAGGGTAATGATAATAGAATAGAGACTCACGTTGCCAAAAAGAAAAAGGCAAATGACTCTTTTTTCAATTTTGCCTCGTACTCTTCATCATCAGCCGCATAGTCGTCCTGTTCAAATAACCCCGGCAATTCAACCAGTTGTCACATCAATTACATGCATAACATCTAGAATTCAACTCATGGGGTAAAACAAGAATGGAAGAAAGCAAGAAAGACAAAGAGATTGAAGGGCTCATTATACCAAATCGACAACTTTAAACGTCGCCTTCTCGTATCTCGCCCTTGCCTCCTCAGCTAGAGCCTGAAGTAAGAAAGTCCAAAGAGCTCATCAAATTAGCAGCAGACTCCTCCTAGTCTCGTTATTTGACAAGCAAGCTCGGAACAATTATGCTCATTTCTGAACCAACTTATCATTCGATTGATCGAATTCAACCGGGAGTAGCTAACTTCACACACCTTGGCAAAACCTTCAGCTGTCCCAGTCTGGGTGCCGAAGAAAATCGTGACTTTCTTCTTCCCATCATCAACCTCGGGCTCGGGCTCCTTGACGATCAGAGGCTTGGGAGGCTGGACGGCCCCGGACTTGGGGCTGCCGGATCGGCGCCAGACGAGGACGACGACGCAGCCGACGATGACGGCCACTGAGGTGGCGAGCAAGGCGACGAGCTCACGGTTCTCCAAGAGGAAGGTGGCGAGCTCGTTGGCGTACCCTGAGGAGGAGTTGGAGAGGTCAATCTTCCCCTTGATGAGGGCGGACATGAGGTCGAGCGCCGAGACCGAGTTCGAAGAGGACGGGGAGTCCATGGCGGGAGACTATCCGGGGGGTGGATTCCGGCGACGGAGAGGGGAAGTAGGAGGAGAGTCAGAGGAAGAGGACGGAGGAGGGAGGAAGTCTCTCTCTCGGCTGTCGGGGAGTGGTGGTAGGTTTGGCAGGACAGAGAGAGAGACTGAGGAGAGGAGAGAGATGGAAGGGGAGAAGTTATAAGAGCAGGGAGAGGGCGAGGCGAAGTGGGGGGATGGATCGATCAGCCGAACGAACCAACGCCTACCAAACTCGACTGGTCAAACAAATCCACCTACCCCCTCCCACGTTTAACCATGGTTAAATTGCTAGATCACGGGGAATTGAGCGAGACAAAATGGAACAATAAAAGAAAATGGACAAAAAAATTTCCAAAAAAAAAATCACAAACGCTCCCTCTCTCTGACAAATTTTCAAATTCAATTATAATCATCAATAATTTTCTCTCTCTCTTTTTTTTACCCGCATGTTCCACATTCAGGGTTTCCATCACCACTTAAAAAATAAATAAATAATCATCTGTCCTTATAATCAAACTCTAAAATTTGTGATAAAATTAGGAAAATAGTGAAAGTTTGTAATTTTTTATATTATTTATCTGAATTTAATAGACATAGAAATCTTTACAATAGAAAAATCAAGCAAAAAAAATACTTTATTAATTTATATTAAAAATAATATCATTATATTAAAATAATTTCTCACTCTTATTATTATGGTAGAAGAATTATTAATGCAATTTCTAAGGAAGGGAAAATGTGGGATTTGGCGTTAACCCAACCCACCCACGAAGGGAAAGTGTAATAATAAAAGAATGAATGTGTGTATCAGTTAATATGTTAATAAATTAATAATATACAGTAAATTAAGTTAGTATTTTAAAATATTAATACATAAGAATTAATGATAATTTTAATCTGTACAATATATTATTTGATAAATTAATTAATTATTACAAATATGCTCTGTAAACCATCCATATAAGGGAAAAAAACGAAAAAGAATAAATGCGTGTGTCTTGTCTTCGGCGCGTTCGGCTTGAAGAAGGTCGAGAATTCGCTGATCCTTCCCTGCATAATGACATGTTAGTTCAATGCGTAGAATAGAATCTGTGGGTGGGCAGGCGGCAGCAGATGTGGCCAATTCCTGGTTTCCCATGAAATGGAAATTTAAAAAATAAAATAAAATAAAAATATTTTTATTACGTGGCATGGAGTTAATATATTTCCCCCAGTCTCGGGCACACGACGCCTGGGTGGGTGAGAGCGGCACTATGAAATAAGAAAATCGAAAATTTTGATATTGCATATATATATATGTTGTAGGTCAGGAAAGTATGTGGAATTCACATATTATTAGAAGAGTTGACCATATGTTTCATGTTCCAATCTTGCACCGATTTAATTAAATGCCAAACATTGTATATGATATGGAAGAATTCTACCTTTAATAAAATCATCAATCTCGAATTAATTTAATTTAAGTAGGGTATACTAATTTTTTATACCAATTAATTTATAAATTAAAAAGTGAGTATATAATGCGGTCTTGTAGGGGGGCAGGGGGAGAACGGTCCCACCTACCCTGTGTCAATTTTAATTTAATGAGTCTTCCACGATAAATAAATCATTTTTTCCCCGAATAATTCCAGAATATATAAAATCGAAATTATAGCGAGGTGTCCGCGTTAAGTTGCCATCGAAATGGACGGCTGAAGTCGGCTGCCACGCCGCAGACACCACGCTGATGGTAAAAAAAAAAAAAGGATTTGAGAAATGCATTACCTTAGCCTAAATTAACACGTCTTATTCAATTTTTTTATGTAATTATCATTATGATTCGCTTATGACTTTCCGGTATCTCGGGGGAGTCAACGAAAATGGTGCAGAAATATTCTTCGAATAATCAATGGGACGGAAGAACCGGAACTGGTCGGTTCTCGAATATTTTTCCTCGGGGTGATTTTTAGATCTACTTTGGAACTAACGTGGTGAATCCATGTCTATTTAATGCCTAGGCACATCCCCATAATTAATCACGCGCCATTACGCGCTTCTTATGACTGGGTCGATGTAGGACCCGGACCACGTCTTGGCAGAGCCGGCAACGAATAAATGATTCCCATTTATGAGATTTGATATAAATAATTAAATATTGAGAAGTAAAAAAAAAACAAACGAAAATAATTGTATCAATATATATATATATATATTTCTAAAATCAACTACGATTAGTCAATTTGGCGTGTCGGCATGATTCCATTTTCAGCATGGCATACAATCTCGGCCCGGCGGCATGAATAAAAGAAAACAATTGTTTTTTTTAAAAATAAATTTAAATTACTTTATATTTTAAAATAACTCTTATATGATATAATTTAAATATTATATTAATTTTAAAAATACAGAATTAATTATTAAAATATAATTAATTATTTTTTTTTACAAATATTATTTCTGATCAGGCAAGTTTTTGACAAATATAACTGTGATGCGTCTTATTTGAATTTTGGCAAGTTCATATATATCACAACCCTTATAGATAGTTTGACAATTTTTTGGCTTGAAAATTTTGACTTTGAAGAGATAGCAAATTTAGCATAATGACGGGACAAATAAGTTTAAAGTTCAATTCTCGGGAAAAAAAGGGAGGGAATTTGGTGTATGGCACATTTTAGATGGATCATACGTACATACATACATATATATATATATACACACACCCAACACTCGATTATTTAGCCACGTGTGCTTCCTGAAGTGACCTGACTCACACGTCATCATATGTACGTATGCATGCACGAGAACACCGGGAACCGCAGAGACTCTGGTCTGTTCTTTCCTTGCGTATTTCAGCTCTCGATCGAGAGTGTCCACACCCCACGGCCACGACGTACACCACCATTCTCTTTTTGCCTCGTGCGAATTTGCCAGCTGAGCTTTCAAGCAAAAATGACCAGTCCTAGTCAGGAAACACAGAATCCTATCGTGGGCCGGAAAATGATACGGTGAGAAAGAACCCGACCACACACTGCTCGGACGAACAGGGTTCTTTGACAATTGACGGTGGGGGGACGACCACAAAAAAAAAAATTTCATGCTCAATTTTTTGTCCACTTTTTTTTTAATTGTGTGCTTTTATCAGGTTCAGTTCCGTTCTCTTCATTTCCATCCATATTCTTAGCCAGTCTTTTCCTCAATCTAAATAAATCTCAGCCAAAATATTAATCTCTTTCTTTTTTTAAGGATTTTTTTCCTTAAATCCCTTTCATATTCAAATAAATAATGATTATAAATAGTTACCGATGTTACGTATAGTATGTGTCATCTCAATAAAATTGATTGGAGATATTAATTTGACCACGATTAAAGTAACTAACATAATTCTTCTTCAAAAACTAATCGAATAAAATTAAAAAGTCGAATTTAGATGTATAAATTGATTAATATTCTATATTAGAATAGATAATTTGAATGCATAAAAATTAAAAGAAAAAAATTGATCCATAAATATGATTATAAAAGTAATTTCACCCATCCCTATTTTTCATTCTTCTTTATTAGTTAAGCTTATATTTGTTAATGACATCTTGGGAAGTGAAAAAAAGAAAGAAGAAGAAGAAGGAAGAAACCAACAATATTCCCCATCTACTCAAATAGTATGTATAGATATAGATGTACATGCATAGATATAGATAATTTGACGCAATCATAATAAATGAAATAATATATAAATGTACGATAAAAGGGAAAAATTAAAACCTATACTGTAAAATTAAATAAAACGAAGGAGTTTTGTAATATGAATAAATTTCAGTTTTTTTTGGGATTAAAGTAATTAAATAAAATTATAGATATGACAATTAAGGGAGTAATTGAACCTTTCTAGCCAGCAGCACTAAGTAACTGGACTTTCGGGTTTTTTCCTAGTATTTGGGCGGGCAGGCGCTCTTTGGGTGTGAGGCACGACCCCGATCATGTGAATTCGTGCCGTAGATACCAATAAGTCGACTCTACTCCCATGTGGATCGGTCAATTTCCATAACGCTCGTGAACACATCTGACAGTGCACGTAGGAAAAAAAAATTCAAATTCTTCTTAGATGGCCATCCCATAATTGGGGAGATAATGGAAAATTGTAATCCATGCAAAAGAGTCAGCGCCCAGAATTGACCGATTGCTGGAAAGAAATGTATGATTTGAACAAACAAACACATCGGCATGCATAAATGCAGAGAATCGTGGGAGCTCTCGACCAGCTCCGAGTTCCTAAACGCAAGTGTTTGACAAAGTCTGTTTCCGGGGCAGACACGTGAACGAAAATCTTGCGGTAATGTTCAAATATTTAGTGGCAACGAATTTTGGATAATCCAAATCATAGTGAAATAAGAGATAAAATCTTGTTTAAGAAGGGTAAATAGCATTCCTAGAGAACGAATTCGATTAACCCTTGTCTTGTGTCAACCAACCAAGGGGCTCGAGGGCTCAACTTAGAGATCAACTTGGGGGAAGTGTTTGCCCATGTAAATACGGGTGAAAATAGTTTGGGTGGTGCGGGTTTATATATATATAAATAAATGGTCTATCCAGACTTTTTTGGATTGATTTTTTCGGACCAATTTATTCACATGAAAAAAATCATACCAAATCATTTAAGTAAATAAAATATTATTTACTATCAACTCGATTTTTTATGTCTTAATTTTAAATATTAAGAAAATAATTAAATATATTATTACATATAATTAATGAAGAGTTTGAATTGATTCTGAGGAATTATGAAATTAATCATCTGAATATTAAGTGTATAATTAGAAGATGAAGATTTAATATACCCTTGTAATTAATAAAAATAAGCAGTCAAATATAATTATGTAATTCAGGTAGGTCTCGGTGTCCACCGGCTTTTCTAGGTCAGGTCAACTTTTTGGGGGTGAATTTTCTTAACTTAAAAATCGGTCAAATTTCATACAATGTCTAAAAAAACCTAATTTCCGGGGTCCTTTTTTTTTGTCCTTTCACACTACGTGTAAATGGAAAAGAAGATGGGCTCGGCAACGAGATGAGAGCCGTCGTCTTTGAGGCTCTCAGACCCAAATTACATCCACTTCGGCCTTGGGCCATGAAAACACATCTTCTACTCTCTCTCTCTCTCTCTCTCTCTCGTCAGCCTACTTGGCAAAAGAAATCCTAAATTTATACGGGAAAGAGGCCATCATGTGATGGGTGGTACCGTCCTCCAACTTGGTCGTGCACGGTTGAACTCGAGCTACCAGGACTCGTCGGCAAAAAGAAGGCAACTTAAATTGACACTCCCAGTCCATTTCTATCTCGTCCGATGTTTCTCTGGCAGAACGGTGAGAACCCTCGAGCTCGTGACGAGGCATTGGCAGAAGAACCCCTCGAGCTGGAGACGATGCTTCGAGTCTTCGGCCGTAACCAGCCCCTCTCAAGAGAACGTGATCAGAAGAGACTGGTGCATTGAATGTTAATCTGGGTTAGCCTTGTAACGAACCCCCTGTATTATTCTTCCTCTCCCTCACAAGAAGAAGAAGAGGGCATGCCGCCATGCCTGCCTTAAGGGAGGAGTAATTTGCACATGCAATGCAAATTAAGCCGCCCCCTTGTCGAACAGCCTACGTCTCGATAACGTAATCTTGAGGACAAAGATACGTGCGTTGGGTTCCATCCGTTTAATCTGGTTCTCAAATCCCAGCGCCCAAATCTCCTCTCTTGAAGTCAGAAAAAGAAAGAGGGAAGATACAGACGAAATCTATTTCCTATTTTTAATCCAGCAGGTCACGCGAGATGATACGATGATCGTGACCGTCTCACGAGATTATATGTTCGATTCTCTACTACACGCATAATTCTCGGTAAGGTCACTCGTGTGGCTCGTGTATTTCAGGTTGTAACCGTGCATTTCCTTTTTTGCAACTACTAAGAAAGAAATATGATAAATTCGACTTACCAATCTTAAAATTTCAAAAGGGAGGGGGGGAAATGGCAGTTGAATGCCGGTCTTTCTTGACTTGGGGACTCATCATTCATACTTTTACCAACGTGAGAGTTGACTTAGACACTGCATGTACATGTACATGCATGTGTTGCTTATACGGACGGTCAAATATAAATTGTTACAACTTCAACTTAAAAGCCTGAAAAGAAAGGGTGGCCGGCCGGTGAGGGTGTGGCTGTGCATGACGGGCGGTGGGGGCTCCGCACCGGTCATCTTGGCGTGGTCCCGAAGGCACCCTTGCCGGCCTGAAGCGACCCAGCTGCCTTGAGGGGAAGATGGCCATCTGGAGCCCAACCCGAATCCTCCTCCCGTCTCCTCCCAAATCCATCTTATTTAGATGTTTTATATTTGACTATTTTCCTTCATCGTCTAATCACATGGCAGACTTTTCTTATAGCCAAAAGAAAGAGGGAAACTTTGTATCTAATCCTGAGTTATCTTGTACTTTACCTCAATGCACTTAAAAATGGAGTCTGTCTGCCCAAATTTCTCATCTGTCCCAGCAAGTATCCGTTTATGCCAAGTCGCCAATCTTCCCCTCTCCCCTCCGTAAGTTCAGAATCATAACAAGTCCTCTCCCTTGTCACACTATTGGTTCAATTAGAAATGGAAGGGAATGCCACGAAAATTTCAGCACTTGGTGGTGACAACAGGAATCATGATCTGTTCTTCAACAAGATCATCTCAAGGACCTCCTCCACCGGCTGCTCTTCCCGGGCCAACTACTATTGCCGGAGCCACGAGGGCGTCCCGTTCGAGTGGGAGATGCAGCCGGGGACGCCCAAAGACCCGCCACGGGCTGCTTCTCCCCCCCCTCCTCTCAGCCCTCCTCCGGCCATCGTCAACCTCACCCTGCCGAAGCCAAGCATAGAAGATTGCCACCGTCCAGAAAAGGAGTTTGCACCCCGGTTAGTGAGGCTCGACGTGTGGAAGAAAATAGTCAAGAAGTACATCCGGTTGCACAAGAAAAAGGAGCAGGAGGTGGGAAGAGGGCACAACAATGGGGATCACCTCAAGGTCGACGATATTGGTCGTGTGTCAGACGTGGATAAATTCGAAGAGAGTTTCGGGTTCTGGAGCTCGGATCACAGGGATGACTTTATGGCGTCATCACTGCAGAGTTCGCGATCGTCATCGGCATCGTCCTTGTCCTTCTCAAATGGACCGGCCCCGGCTGTGGAGTCTAAAAAAATGAATCCATTGCATGATCAGCCGAGAGTAAGTTGTATTCCTCTCAAGTTAAACGCCATTTTGGTTTATGCTGCAAAGAGAAGCTGACTGACTTGGGCCGATACCGATTTATATTGTAAGTTCTCGGTCTGTCGTTGCATTGGATCTGCGCATAAACTTCAGTCTATGTGTCTGTGTTCCTTGTTGAGAGCTCAAAGTTACAGTAAGTTACTGAAGCTTTCTGCTCGTCAATTTCCAGTTAAAATACGTCTCTCTTTGATGGGCAAGTGCCTTTTCATCATACACTATACTAATGGCTAAGAGAAAGAGCACAGACAGAGACACAAATATATCCTAGCCCGAGATCATCGTTCGACCTAATTAAAAGAAATTGATTCAAAGAACGAAAACCATTGTTTGATCGAGCCATCACACGTTTATCACAAAATGCTCAACTCGATCAGAAATACTGTAAGAGATCCAACGGGCTCGTGCTTCTATGGGCAACCGATTGAGAGGCCGGAGTAGTAACACGACAACCCACACCTAAGCATAAACAACAACCTATTGGAACAATTAACGCGGTAATAAACTGCATGATGGCCCGACAATAATAACTCCACGATGGGCCGATCTACGGCATGTCAGAATATCGGGTCGCTGTGGCCCAGACCATGATTATTCTCACCGGGCCCGGCCCATCTTCTTCTACTCGCCAGCCATAACTTTGTAGACCGAATACTTCGGTTCTACCTCTGTCGACACTAAATTACCTGAGATTTCAATATTTAGGCACATACCTTCGATCTTTCTCCCCCCTAAATTAGGGCAAAATAGACAAAATTATCTTCAATGATGATTCGAGTGTACTGTTAGGCTGGACAGGATAGAAAGACATGAAATTCATAGATTCATGTATGTATATATTTCCCACTTTTAGATACTGAGTTTATGCGTTTCACAAACGGGTCGGGTCAGTCACGTCCTATAACAGATGGTTGATCGAACAGGACACGGGTCATTGATAGGGCATCTCCATCCATCTCTATTTTTTGACTCGACAGACACACGTGATGCCACACCATCATTTCTGTACAAGTGGCATCGTGTGAATCAAGAACCTCTTGGAGAGCAGACCCGTAACTGGATCTGATGTTCTGCGTCAATGGATGCCCAAGCTCTAAGGTTGCACTTCCCGATTTTCCTTGATTTCCTTCCTCCTTTTATCGTCTTCTAACGCCTAGACCACATATACATATATCAATGAAAAAGCAGACTTCTAACAAGCCCATCGATCCGTTTTAGCCCCGAAAGAAGCCCATCAGAAATGAGCTTCTTGTCCCACGAGACGACAGTTTTGTTTCTTCTTTTTGCTTTTCGTTCCAATAACTTGTTTGTGGGTTTCAGAGGGAGGCCCACAAACCATTAGTTCGAGCTCGCAGCGTCGGGGCATGTTCATCGATAGACACTTGTACAGCTAATGCATTGTCCAGTAGAAGATGAGTGAGTATCTACTCTAGTGGCATGCCTAATCGACACCGCAAAGTCAAAACTCAAAGGAGCTCTTTCCCTCCTAGTTTTCATTCTTTAAATTGGTTGCTCCTGCAGTGAAGGACCTTACAAGTCGTCTTAATTGTATATTGCATAAATTATATACATTTTCTATGCAAGATATAATAAGATATCTTATATTCAGTTATCGACGAAACTGCTTCTGATATTCATTTTATTCCGTTCTTCTTCCTTTCCGATCTAGATTTATGGGTCAATAACAAAATCTTGAGCAAATAAAAGAATATTTGAATGTTCATCAATAACAGCAATTTATTGTACCATTAGGTTATATATATATATATATATATAGAGTACCATTAAATGGTCAAAGAAGTAGGCGAGAAACACTCGAGACCGCACGTGCGGGGGGGTCGAATAGTTTCATTGCTTCCACCTTCCCCCCGCCTCCCCTCCCAGCGAATCGCGCGTCGTGGTGGGGGAGCGCAATTTGTCCAATGCAACTTGCAGGCTGGCACGTGCGTACGCCCCCCTCCAACCTCTCTAAATGTATTATGTCCATTTTTATCAACTAGAGTAAAATTTTATGTACTCCGATCATCGTCAAATTTTAAATGAGGTGAGAAGAGTCATGATCTGCATGGTGGACCACGTGTATATACAAACCATTTTCTCATATATATATATATATATATAAAATAAAGTCGATGGGTCGGGGGTTGGGGGGGTGGGTTTGAATAGGGTTGAACAGCTTAGTTACAGCAGGCACTTTTACTTTATTCTAAAGCTCGATATATGTATATTAATAATTGATTAATGGGGAGGGGGTGCGCTAATCCTACTCGTGATTGCTGTCACCGAGGCCAAGAGACACGTACAGCAGCAGTTTTCCCCATGCTGTGAGGTCCAAGCAATCAATTAGCCAATAACTATACATACCGTCGGTATACTAGGGTGGTTCGGTACTCATTATCCCAATGGGAGGATTCGAGTTTGAGTTCCACCTATGGCGGGGAGTTCTTAATCCCTTAAATGGGCCAACTTGGGACGATCCGGATTAGTCAGCTGGACAAAATCTAACTGAATATCGACGGTTTATAAAAAAAAAAAATTAGCCTTGCAGTACACGCACAGACATGCATACACACGATCAGTCTCAGTCTTACGTATTTCACGCAACGCGTTGAATTAATTCTATCGCGTGTGCGTCCGTCCATCCGGATCAGGAGAGTGGAATTCGAGATGTCGCATGCACTTGTCGTCCCACATAAGAGTATTGATTACTGACAGTAAGTACATCGTTTTCACGAAATCACTGAGGTTATGTATGATAGTAAAAATTTTATAATAATCTTGAAAACGTGGTGTAATGAAATGAATTTCACATAAATTTGATAAAAGTGGTTAAATTAGCATTAATTATGAATTTTTAAAATAAATTCTCATTCTATCATCTTTAATATAAAGTTCTTTTTAATTGAATGAACATATTAATTATTAATAATATGAACACATAAAATTACAGTGTCAAAATGTATAAAAATCAATTTCATTCCATCTCATCCCATCCTACCAAACATAATGCAAGTTCTCAATGAGAGACAATTTTTTTATTAGAACTTGTGAGTTTAGAATAATATATAAAAATGAGCAATAAAAAGGTAGGGAGATTTTTACGATAAAAATCGAACTTATACAACTCATCCAACTGTGAAGTCGATAGTATGGAATTAAACTTTGTTTTTTTGTTAATTTTTTTGAGTGAAAAAACAATTTATCATCATACATAATACATATAATATATTGTAAAAAGAGAATGCAGGATGGAAACTTTAAGATGACCAAATAATTACGAGTTCTTTTTTAAAAGGGGCAGAGAAAGCATGTTTATCAGAAGGTGATTAAAAGAGAACATGATCGGATCAGAGGGCCCAGAGGTTCCAAACAACAGACAAATGGTAAGGTACGAGAGAATATATATATATATATATATATCATGTCATGGATAAAGAACTTCCTCCACATTGAAGAGAATGTGATGAAAGCAAATAAAATAAAATAAAGCTCAATTTTAAAGTATATACATGCAAAGACAACAACAGTGTCTATCCACCCAAGAATATATATCTATACAGTTAATTAATTGTTTGCTAGTCACTCAATTATGTTGCCCTAATCAATACCATAGGAAGAATAAACTAATAAATGTTTCGAGTAAATAAAAAAGAGTGTTCGATGTAGTGATATTACTCATAACCACGAATCAAGAGGCTTTCGAGCTCAACTTTCACCGGCATGATGAACCATGTCTCACCTTTCTCCTCTTCCTCTCGTATCATTCTATTTTTCATGGATCTTCTTTATAACCGGAAAAAAAAAAGATATCATGAGGATGGATAAATGACAAAAAGAGAAAAAGCTGGGTCATGTGAGGCGTGATGGCCATGGAGCAAATATAATATATAAGTGACACATTATATATATATATATATATAAACTAAGAGATGTGAAAGAGGGGAACGTGAGGAATGATTCTTTCTGCTGACTGGAAGCCCTAATAATTTAGGCATTGTTTGACCACTGAGGGAAATTTAAATATATATATATAATTCACTATTTTAGAATAATGGTTGAATTATGAGGCCATAAGAGACAGTCAGTTTCTCTTCACTTCTCATAATTTTATTTTAATAATTTTCTCGTATCAAAATAATAAAATTAAATAATAATAAAAGAAGGAAAAGTTAATCTCAATGGAAGCACCAAAATACTTTCCCACAGGCCCGCCGAACTCCCTGCAAATCATAGCCCGTCGTTTGCCCTCCCGTGATTTTTCTCGCATAAAACTATACGTATTTTAGAAAATTAAATTAAATGCAGAAAAATAGGATAAAAAACAGGAAAATCCAGTAAATTAGGCTCGTACTTTAAAAAAATAAAATAAAATCACTTCAAGATTAAAAATTTGAGATTACATTTCTTGTTTTACGAGTCTCGGGCAATGTTAAAAGTTGTGTGTGAGAACAAATCCGGGTTTTAAGGTTGTGTCCACTTTGTGGGTGTCTTCCTTGTGCGGCTCTCGATCTCCGTCACCATGTGCACCGTCCATGGGACTGGTGAAGTGAAGACATTTCCTGTAAAATAATTATCCACCACGGTTTCATCGACCCAAGTGGACCTGCCGGGCTATATTTACTGCTCCGGTCCAGGACCACACCCCTGTCCCGATGCCGTATAATCTACATGCATTAAACCGGCCCATATCACGGGGCACATTCGTTTGAACCACTGAATTTACGTCTGAGCACAGGGCTCGGCCGGCTCGATCTCCGATCTGACAGGTGGGGAGGGTAGCCGGCTTCTCAAGCAATCGTAACACCATCATTAATGAACCTGTAGTTCTGTACTACTCGTTGCTGCAGATAGCAACTTTGACCGGCGCACCTGCATCTGGATCTCCGGTTCGTGCGATAAAGAAGAATGCCCGCATATGTTACAGAAAGTGAAAGTGGTCCTGTGTATGTGCCTGATCGCCGGAGCAATAAAAGGGTGCGTGCACGGAGTGAGACACGACGCCTCAGCTTCCGGAGTGGAGCACCGCAATATTAATAAATTAATAATGTAATTCAAACTCAATTATATATATGTATTTTTTACAGTCACTGCCCACCGTTTGTTGCAAGCAAAGCGTTAGGGTTCACAATTCCCTAGTGGAGCAAGTGGGATTCCATGCATGAACATACTATAAATATATATGTGCATATTCACATATTTATATAATATAATAAAAATATTGATATGATGTTTTTCACCTATAAAATTTAAAGAGAGAGAGTAGAAAAATGATGTTGAAAATATATTAAAATGTTTTTATTAATGAGAGTATAGTATTTTAATTTCAAATCAATTGTGTTATTATTATAATAAACTCTAATTATATGCACTATTTCCTAGGGTTTTGGAGTTAAAAAGTTTGTCATAATGTGCACATGTTATTATTGAATTTTAGTCCAAGATAGAACGTCCAACCATCGAACAAATCACAGAATTTTGTTTGGGCATGTACTCGTTGATTGGAACAACGTGTCATTCTATAGGTGTATGTAATCTCTAATTTGTCTGCGATTGTTGGCTAATCAAGCCGTTGACTGAATTTATAATCTCCAAAACTACGTCCCTGACAATTTGATCGGGACGAAAATACTCAGCTCATGAAGAAAATTTTCATTAAATTATTATTTTTTTGGGTGGCGCGGGGAGTTCGATTCCACTAGACTTGCTCATCATGTCATCTTAGAATTGGGCAGAGTCACATTTTCCTCTGTTATATTCATGCTTTGGTGTAGGTTGAATGGCGAGTATGATAAATGAATTGAATCTAAATCAATGCTTAACCTTGATTTGTTACCATAACAACCCCGAAAATCTCAATGTAATCCAAGAAATGATTGCCCGAAGACATGCGGACCGAAAAAGGCAGGTTTCCAAACACATTTGTGACAAGAGAATCTAGTAGTGTGTGTGTATGAAGAGGATATACGAACGATGATCATAAGTAATTATCCTGCACGTAGAGAATTTGGAAGCAAATCATCCGCGCTAATTGGGCTCCCTATCCGATGATGATTCGACCAAGGAATATATATTGTTTATGCCCCCTAAAACTTCTATTATTGGAAACCGCCCGTCACGCTCATGGGGCTTTGTCTTCCTTTTGCGCACCCCCGCCCCCCTCCACAAGGTTGATTTTTGAACTTGTGCGGTCAAAAGACTCAGATCTAGCTAGGTCTTGAACGGTGTGATTTTCAATAATTGTATCGATTATCCATCGATTGTGACAGACCCGTGAAGCTTTATCGGCACAAACCTCGTTGGGATATAACATTAGGAAGTAGCTAGGCGTAGATTATTCAAGTAAAACCTCGAAATATTACCGGTTTCCTTTTATCTCAACGGGGGGTAGGAGGACCATGTAACATGGCAACTAATCGTAAACGTTGCTCCCCGTGACAAGCCTCATCGTACTCATTTACGGGTTTCGAACGGTTTGAATCTCATAAATTTCAGCCCGCATCGACCGACCAAGTTATTTCACTTATTTTAATATTTTGATATGCTTTGAAATTATCCTAAAATCTTTAATGGGATACGATAAGATATTTCTTGGTTTTATAATTATGCGTCAATGCACATGATTACACATGTCCAGTTTTCGCATGTGAGGAAGTGATAAATGTCCCGTGCCTCCATATATATATATTTACATAATCTTTTATCATTCAAATATGACAAGGATTATCCATAAGGTGGAATCAAATTAAATTATTACTTTTTTTCTTTGAGAACATTTTCTAGAATAATATAAGAGATTTGAGAGGATAAAAGAGGTATAAAAATCAGTATAATTGTAAGCTTGCCTCAAGAACACCATTTCTCTGAATCATCATTAAATCATGTGCGTCCAAAACCACCTGCCGGAAACCCTAAAACCACGTAGGGGAATAATGCTGGTAAGGGACGAGGAAGGATGCTACCGTTAATAATTCACGGCAATCCTGAGTCCTGCATGCAATGTGGCATCTTCACCCACGACGTGCCACGTAGTACGAGCATCCAGAAATGTTAATGCAGACAGAGGACACGTGTCTGAAGAGTGGCATGCAAGCATGTGGGTGCCACCAGGGAACATATATATATATATATATATGTACACACACACAGGTGGTATGATTTACTGCTGATCCAATGATAGGCTACGAGGCCTCCACGCCCTTCTGCAGTTGCAGGAGAAAGATGGGCCATTTCTTTCGCAGAGGGTTGCTGAATACATAATAGTTTATGGGATAAGAGAATCCATTGCTTAGGGATGCTTATCGAGTGATCGCTCACCGCCCACAAGAGAGTAGTCACCGAAATCTTCATTGCATTTGTCTGTGGCTGTTTTGGACAAGAGATATGTTGAGGAGATCTTTGTTGCATACCGTACCGGTGTGGATACTGATCATGTGGGTTCTCTGATGATCCATTACACAGGTTGCAGCTTTAGGAGACAAATACTCTGGGAGCAGGCAAGACAACTCTCGATCGACTTATGATCAATGGAACATGGTTCAATTTTTGTCAGTCGGCATACCATATCTCTCTCTTTTTTTTTCTCCTCTCTCTCGAAGCCCGCCAAGCATTAATAATTCTATAAATATGGAGCATTTTAAGTTTAATTACTAATAAAAGAATTTGTCACAGGTTCTCAGTCTTAATTTAAATTTTATTAAAAATTTAAGATATTAATCTTAGTTAATCTCATTAGCCTTTTAACGCATTTAAATTATTCTCTTTTATGGGTCTCCATCTTTTAATAATATGATTGTTCATTCCTAGAGTAAGAGACCTAAAATAGAAAGATATTTATCACTCAAGATCGATCGTTCCGACGTGTCTGCAGCCAAGTATTGGAACCCGTTCTAGCCAGTCCCTTAATTTCTCACTTAGCCATTTCAATCTATCAGATATACACATTCCCTGTATTTATCAGTGAGGAGTGAGTGTATGAGTAAAATTTGCCCCCCACAACAAACCTCCTCTATAGAAAGAATTAATCATGTTCTTCATATTTCTCATTGTTTCTGTTTTTATTTTTTATTTTTGGTAGAAAAAAAAGTAACACAAATATAATGCTAATTTCCTAATATATAATTAAAAAAAGCGGGAATTTGAAATTATGGGAGCTCCGGGAAATGTCTGTGGGAGTCAAAAAAGAAGGGGTACTTTTAAAAGAAAACAGGGACAATGGAAGGACACGCGGCAGAGGTCGGGACCAATTGAAATGATTTTAGGGCACGACGGGAGATAAATAGAAATACATTTTTTTCTCACATAAAATCTTATTAATAAAATGAAATATGCCAATAAAAGTTAAATTTTAAATTAAGGAAATTTTATTAAGTTTATGGAAAATCTTTATGAAAAGGCATGGCGAGAGCGCGATGGATAAATGTAGTTTCCTGATCAGTTCTGCTAATTTGGAAACCCTAATTCAAGTCGACTTCGGCAGCGGGGCGGGCCATACGCTGCTCCCTTTCCCTCCCACATGCATCCCACCCCACTCATGGACACCCGCGTCTTATCCCATTTTCGGATCAATATGAATCACGTTGGCCATGGAAAACCTTTGTTTTCCTTAATTAATTTTACATGTGGGCAGCGGAAGAGAAAAATAGATCAGAAGAAAGTGAATCGAATTAAAAATATCTCAATTTTAAATATGTGATAATAAAAAAATTATGATAGGATTTTCTTTTTTCTTTTTCTAAAGTACATCATGGTAATGGAAGTCAAATTCGTCGATTCATCCATGATGCCCTTCAACGCTCAATCTATATCTATACATTTTTATTCCTATCGATGATTGTAAGGTGAATCCTAAACTATCCAATCCAACAAATATAAGGTAGTCTAGTTTATTTTGACATATCTTTTTATTAAATAAAATTTTAAATTTAAATTTTAAATTTGATAATTTTACACATTAAATAAGACTAATTCACTTTAAATTTAGGTTATTTAATATTCTATAAATATTAGACCGACAAAGAGCATCCGAAAGAAAATAGGTCAACACAAATGAAAGAGGGCAGACAAGTGGGGAGCTTACCGCTCGTACGTCCCATCAGAGGCTTCCACTTAGTTTCCTTCCTCACCTCGTATGATTATACACACACACATAAACACATATAAGGAAAAAAAATTCTGTGCATGAAAGCGTAATACTGATGCGCTACGTAGGATAAGTTTTATACATAAAATAAAATAAAATAATCATAGTAAAAATTATATATATTTATCATTTTTAATAATTAAATTATATATATTTAAAAATAAAAAATTTAATTATATATATTATTTCATGATATATTTCGGTACTAATTTTAACAACGCATTAATGTGACTGTTTATATGCTGATGTTGTGTAAGGGCACGGAGATAGGTTGCTGATATGTCATTCTCAAATGATGAAATTTGACTAAAATGGTACGAGACATTGTGAAAATTCTACCCCATGTCATATTACATCACACTATCAAATACTATATTAGCGGAAAGTTAAAATTAATATTTAAATATGATATGAATAAGATAATAATTTTAAAAAATATAAAATTTAAGGAAAAATAGTACATTATTTTTATTTTCAATGTAATTATGCCTAAAAATAAATAAACACCACCTACATATGCCCAGTAATAATGCACCAAGGCATCACAACGTTCCCGATTGGGTTTTTTCTTTTAATTTCCATGGTTGTTAAATAATTTTGTCATCCCATATTCCTACAAGCCCAAGAAAGAATGAAATTATCCCTTACTGGCTGGCTACACGCATATGCACGTGCATCGAAGTAATACGAGAGATTCAGTGAATATATACAAGCCATGGTTCCGCAAATTCATTTGCATCACGCTATGCATAGAGCAATTCTCTTTTCTGCTTTCTCTCTTTTTAATTTTAAATCATGCGCTCGATTACTTTGGAGATGTGTCGTTGTCTAATAGGATGCAACATATTCGAAATTGTTACTGTTCCTGCAATATTGGCGCACCAGGATGAGGATCTTGCTTGTCTATATGGCAAAGGCGTAGTAGGGGGTTCTAGCTAGATAATAAACCTTAATGGAATGAGAGAAGATGTCAGCCATGGCTAGGGTTTCGAGCACGATGCATCCAGTTTCGCTTGCTCAACGTGATAGGTGTATAATCGTAAATTGAACCCGAAGTTATGGGCGGGCATTGAGAATTATACTCGAGGAAACCGATTGTACTAGTTCAAGATAAACTCTGGCATATTGATAGGTATGCCGTGTTGATCTATCCAATAATATAATAAGGGGAGTTCCATTCCACAAAACGTCAAGATCGAGGATAAAGGTCAAATTGTGTGATGCTGCCGTGCTCACTTTCATATTCTCATTAGCTTCATTAAGATAGACGTTATATGGGTGACCAATACGACTCGAAGATACGTCTGTCCGAGAGGAAATTATTGTATAATATCTCGAATACGTATTGTTAACCGGCTAATTAGCACTTTATAGTTTGGGATTAAGGGGATTGTGATTCTCTTTTTCTTTCTTTCCTTTTGTTTTGGCAAGAGGGGGGTCTGTGAAATCAAAGCGCTCCTTCCAATCCATGATATGGAAACAGCCACTGCTGCATGAATTTGCATGGACTTTATCCGGGTCGTTTGTAAACGTACGTAACAGTGTATGTTTTTTTTTTTTGGGTATTTTCTGAAGGATATTGCATACTAAAAATCTCTTCATAAGACAGAGACAGATATTACTGCCGTGAGTCGGTTTGGCAGTCCAAAAAGGAACATGCAGCATCCTCCTGGTTGCCTGTAGAATCGAGGGGGTGAAGAGATGATGAAGAGCAAAGAAAGAACGACAGAGGACAATTTGATTCCTCCCGAAAAATTGAAAGAATTCACTAAAGGAAATTACAACTATACTTGGTTTTGATCGTAGTCTCATTAACATATTTTACATTAGAGTAAAAAGAAAAAAAATCAACTTTTACCATTTCTGTCAACTTGGGCATGAAACTTCATCCCTTTTGTCCATCTTAATCTCACGTTTAAGTGTATTTGCCACTTCAGTCCTACTCCTGTAATCCTTTTCTAGTAAAAATTATTTTCCTATTTATAACATATTTCATTAATTATAAAAAGGAGAGAAATTAAGGGGTTGTACCGATAAAATAATAATAAGCGTCGATGGTCTTAGTTAACGGGGTGGTGGGTGTCCTGACGTCACAATCACCCTTGCATTCGATTACCTTTTCACCCACAATTTTTTAAAAATTGACCATAACTCTGGTAAAAAAATGAGACGGTATGACTATGGTGATAAATGTAAAAAAACGAAAATATGGTTGAGAAAATAAGAATTTAGATGAAAATGGTAAAACTCGTTAAAAAAAATAAAGAATATAAATTTGTATTTTTCGGGAAATAAATGGTAATTTAATTACGATATTTTTTCCTCGGTGAAAGAATTATGTATTTCCCCTCAGAGAGAGAGAGAGAGAGAGAGAGAGACGTGAACCTCGGTGCCCGTGTACACATACAGGCTCTCTTCCTTTCCGCTGCCTTGCATATGGATCTCTCTCTCTCTCTCTCTCTCCCACCTCTATATCTGTGTCAATCCTTACCCACTTTCCTCTTCATCCTCTCTCTCTCTCTCTCTCTCTCTGTGTGCAGAGCTTCGGCCTCTTCTGGACTGAGATTGGCGTGCGTGAAGTATGTGCGTTGGCGTTTGATATTCCCAAAGAAACTCCGGCAAGCAAGCAAGAAGAAAACAACACCATACATCTCTTTCACGCTCACCGACGAGCACCAGACATGAGCATCAACATTGGCATGGACACTACTACCAGTCCTCTACATCATCATCATCGACAACAGCAGCATCAGAACTGGCTCGGCTTCTCTCTCTCCAACAGCTCCCCTTCCCCGCATCATCAGAGCCATCAACATCACGACTCCGCTAGCTCTCAGCACCACCTCTCCCTCTTCCAAACCTTCGCCTCCTCCACCTCCTCTACCCCAGGTCCCACCTAACTCCAGTCTCTCCTTCTCTCTTTCCCTCGGTCAACATGAAGCGATTCGTTGTCTATTATTCAGTAATTAATTCAATATTCAAAGTGCCCACAGCAAAAGAGAGAGACCATATGTTAATTTCTTACAGATGATAAACAATGGTCTCAACAGAGAAAAGGAACATTTTTTTTTCATTTTATGTTCGCTATGAGGTTCTTCATCGAAGTATTGGGTTGCACCGCGGAGATCGATCCTTCTTTTTCACTCAGTTTGACATATGTTTATTGGGTATTCAGAAAAATAAATATGTGCAAGAAACACCTTGCGTGTCACCGCACAAAGCTTCTGTTTGGCTGCAAAGTGGATCGGGATTTACTTTTGTATCGTTCAGGTGGTGTTGTTGCTGCCTCCAGCGAGGAAGATCATAGCGGTCATGCAACCACCGGTGGTGCAACTACGGCCGACCTGTCCATGTTCTCCACTGGAGGTGGCGGTGGCCGTAAGCTCGAGGACTTCCTTGGCGGAGGTGGAGGAGGCGGCGGCGGCGTTACCCTGCAGCCGCATCTGGGCCACTTCCCGGCTGAGGCGGCAACCGTCGTCTCGATCCCTGAGGTGGCCGAGTTTGACTCGGAGCTCAAGACGATAGCGGCGAGCTTCCTGCGTGGGTTCTCTTCGACGGATGATCAGGAGAAGCTTCCGCAGCCGCAGCCGCAGCAACTGGTGGTGGCTCCTCCGCCGTCCGATCCATGCCCTAAGAAAACTCTCGATAACTTCGGGCAGCGCACTTCCATTTACCGTGGTGTCACTAGGTCAACAAAAAATCCAAAATTTTCTCCAAAATAACCCATAAAAATAATAAAAGAAATGGTTCCCAACTTGTCTTTCTCATGAAGATATGATATCGAATTTCATTTTTTTTTGGAGATAATGGATCATTTTGAAAATAAAATAATTTAGCAAAATCCTTTGTTTTTGGGCTCTTTTCTATGAATTTCAATTGGACATTCTTAGACCAAATACGTTATTGATTTTCCTCTTCTTTTTTGTTTTTTGGTTGGCTGGCATCATCTTCGTGATTGGTTTAGGCATAGGTGGACGGGAAGGTACGAAGCTCATCTCTGGGATAACAGCTGCAGAAGAGAAGGGCAGAGTAGAAAAGGAAGACAAGGTGTACTTTCCTTGTTCCTTTTCATATTTTCTCTCCATAATTTATAATCTATAAAATAAATACAAAAATTGGAGAAAAGATACAAAATTTTTTTCGAGGGTTGTAATGGTGCTTTCACTTCACTGATTCTAACATACGCCTGGTGTGTCTTTAGATGCGCACACAGGCCTAATGCTTTCTTGGGATGTGCATCCTTTTGCCATCTGAAGCTTTTGACCTTTATATATATATATAAATTCAGAAGTGGAGAAAAGTCGGGGAAGAACGCATCTCTAACTAATAAGGAAACTATTAATAGAAGCACTTGGACAGCATCAGTTAGTCAGATTCAAAAAGTGGATCTCAAAAGATGGAAATACTTGACTAGTGGTACCGAACATAGTTTATTACAATCAGTGTCATTCGACATATAATTGTAAGACTCGGATCATATGAGTGAAGAAAATATACTATGATATAGATATTTTTATCACTAGAGATCGAGGCTACGCGGGTGACCATTGTTGGGTTTCTCGATGTCAAGTGGCATACATGAAATAAGAGTTGAATTAGTTGTATGGTGCGTATTGCACCACTTCACTCATAAGTTGACATTGTCTTGCAACTTACGACTTATGCATGACAAGCATATTTTCAATTACTGTGAGTTCTCACTAGACAATAGGCTGCAATTTATATACGTGTTTATTCTTATATTTTATCTTATTATGTTGGGTCTTACTTAGGGAGAAAAGGGGGAACTCATTAATGTGAATATCCTGACCTGCTTCCTTTCCCCTGTGGCATGTACAATGGGGAATCATTGCTCACACGGATTCTCTTTTCCATCATTGTGTTCTGCAGTTTACTTAGGTGAGCTCCCCCTTCGTGGTCTCTTCCACGGCCTTCAATTAATTTCATGTACTTTTTGATTGGACCATCATTCTATGTAACTGTAACAAAATCTACCATCCTCTTCTCATTTGAACTTTATTAGCGTAAAGTATGTCCTAATTTCACATTGAATATATAAAAAAATTTTGGGTTTCAAAGATGGAGGAGTTGATGGATGTTTTAAGGGAAGAAGATCATTTCTTTCTTTTCTTTTCTGGTTGATCTTTGATATTCATTTGACTCGATCGTCTGTGTCTATATATATATATAGGTGGCTATGATAAGGAAGATAAGGCAGCTAGGGCATACGACCTTGCAGCGCTCAAATATTGGGGTCCAACGACCACTACGAACTTCCCGGTAAGATCACTATCTGGCTACTATAGAACAATCACAATATCATTTTTGTGTCTACGTGCATATATACATGTAGCGCTTGAATGCTAGGTGAGGTCTCTTCCTTTTGGTTGCAGGTTTCTAACTATGAGAAAGAGCTCGAGGAGATGAAGCACATGACTAGGCAGGAGTTTGTTGCATCCCTTAGGAGGTAAACACTCTTGTGTTTTTCCCTATTGAAACACGGTTAATTTTTTTGTATTTTTAAATTAATAATTCTAATGCTTTTCATTTTGTGAGTGTTGGGAAAACATTTTTTGATTACTTTAATGAATTTTCTTTCCTGTACTTTACAGGAAAAGCAGTGGGTTCTCTAGAGGAGCCTCAATCTACAGAGGAGTCACGAGGTATGCTTATACATCGACTTATTTGGGGTGATAATATGAATGTTTAGGTATACTTTTCTCGATATGTATCCTGTGAGCTGTGAAGGTGATTGGCCTTTCCATCATGCATGTTTTTCCACACCAAGAATTTCTAATTAGTCAAACGGTGGAGAATGAAATGCTGGACTTAATTAGGGCTTGATTTCTTACCAATTATCGAGTTTTTATCTTAAAAGACATTGTCCTCCCGTATGGGTAAGCGTAACTAAACAATGTTGATGCGCCTCAGGCACCATCAGCACGGAAGATGGCAAGCAAGAATCGGTAGAGTTGCAGGAAACAAAGATCTCTACCTCGGCACGTTCAGTGAGTGTCTAATCTTTTTACATAAATCTCGAATGAAATGATTTAATTGCAGAGACCATTTGTGCGGTCTTACGAGCTTTCTTTGGATTGAACAGTCAATGCTGTCTCCTTTTGTATCCCTGCTTTTACTTTCTGGTGAGGTGAATAAAGCTACTGGTTGCTTTTCCAGGCACCCAAGAAGAAGCAGCCGAGGCCTATGACATCGCAGCCATAAAGTTCCGGGGCCTGAATGCTGTGACCAACTTTGACATGAGCCGGTACGATGTGAAGAGCATCATGAACAGCACCCTCCCGATCGGTGGGATGTCCGGGAAGTCAAAGAACGGCTCTGACACAGCCTCGGACAGCAGGAGTGGGTCACGGTCGGACGAGCTCGACCCGTCATCGGCCTCTTCGTTGACCTTCACTGCACAACCTCCCTCGTCCACTCTGAGCTTTGCGGTACCCATCAAGCCGGACACAAGCACTGACTGTTGGTCCAGTATCTTTGGGTGCCAGCCAACCGGTCCGACCCAGACCCAGAACCAGGTCCTCTCACTGAACGGTTCCAAGGATGGGGCTCTTGCTGCAACTCACACCATCACTACCCTAGCGTCTTCTGCCCTGCTTCACAACATCCCGTTGACGATGTCCTATAACATGGATTTCGCAGTCGGTCAGCCCGGTGGGAACCCTACTTCAAACCCTAGTGGGCTGCTCCTATTCAATGAAATTGGAGGGTACAATGGCTTCCATCATCACCATAGTGAGAACAGTGCTGCTAGTGCCTCGGTTCCACAAATGATTCCATTTGCGGCGCCCATTGGCCTAAGCTGCAACAACAATAATAATACTAGCAGTAGTACTGCTAGCAACAGTGGGAGTAGCTGGAACAGTAAGACCGGCAGTGGCATTGCGCCATCCTTGCATTCAGTCCAAGCAGCAAAGCCTAATCTCTCAGTGTTCCAGACACCCATTTTTGGAATGGAATGACATTAGCAAACATGGTCTCCTGTGCTTGGATTGAGTGGGAAGATCTAGCAGCAAGGGAGTGGGGGATCTGACGAGAATCCGTGCAGAATGCAGATGACGAGCTTTGAATCACTGTGAGTGGTGGGTCAAAGTTTTTAGGGCAGGGCAGAACTGGGTGTGTCCAAGGAAAAGGAGGATGTGGGGTGGAGACTGACAGAATCATTTCAGCTTCTGACATAGGACTAACTCACTTTTTTTGTTCTTTTCTTTTTATAACAGAGGAATATATATAATTATATATGTATTGTGCCTTAGTCTGCTGCTGCTGCTGCTGCTTTTGCTTTTCTATGTCCTTTGATGATATAAATGAGTAAAATGAAAGTCCTTTTGTAATATTTGAAGGACATCCATGTGAAATGGATATCTTAGAATATGTAATGCTCCGTTTATCACGTGCTTCTTGGATTATCGATTGTACACAGCTCACTGAGAGTTCCGTGACAGATGCATTCATATGTGCTTCTTAATTTGTCCCTTAACGTTAGAGTTTCGTGATGTTAAGATGTGGGTGTTCACATAAGTTATTGGCATGTGCTAATATAGTATTAGCTGTCTCTTCGACATATTCTAAAACTTTCGCACGTAAGAGAGAATCAAGTTTGCTGGAGTAACTGTGAGGTTCAATAAGGATTGACTCGTGCTCCCTTTGCCCACCTTACATCCTCGAGGGACCTTTTTTGTACATGAAGTGAACTTCGTGGACTTATCAAAGGAATGAAATCATCAATTATCCCCCCAACCCCCCTCCCCCCAAAAAAAAAGTGAGGCTCATAGCCTCACATGAACAAAGCAATCATGTTTGGGACAGCTTGAAACAGAAAGAGAACCAAACCCTCGGAGGAGACACTGTGGAGCGGATGGGCCACAGCCTAGTCGTACCATTGGACCGAATGACGACAAATACGATGAAGGTAAAATTGCATGATAAAAATTCTTATAATGCCCTAAAAGATAAAGGTCATGGGCTGACAGTCTTTTCGAAAAGATAGCACAATTCCTACCAAATAGGGACAAAAACAAAAACCCTCCGCCTAGCCTTGGCTTGGTCGATTTCCTCCCCCTTTTCGACATGCATATGGAAATACCTCGTCATCATACTCATTGTGACTAATTCGTATTTGATAATTTATGCAATTATATGATTATGATACACTTTCATTAAGTTCGTCATTTAAAAATTCACTTAATTATAAAATCTAATTCTCGTGATTTTTTTAGTTCATCAGTCTATAAAATGATCTTTTTAAGCTTTCTATTGATTCGTAAATCATACATATTCTAATATTAATCAATACTCCCTATATATATCTCGTGAAAATACATGGAGACGACGAGATTGCTGATTGGATTAGCATACCTAAATCATAGATCATATATCTCGTTCACTTTTCCTGGCTGGAAGTATATCTACCTTTGTTTTCGATTATCTAGTATAAGTTCCTTGTCCTTTCCTTGTCCCTATTAGTCGACCCCTTAGTATGATGGTTGTCTCTGTACCTTTCGGCGCAGATTGGATCTCACTCCTCATATCCCCCACCATTATGCTCAGATGTTTGACCAGTGCTTTGACTGCCAATTATGGTTCGCAATAATCATTAGAAGATATCCTCCGCTGTCACGTAGAAAAAGAATTTTGAGCGGAAAATGTTTTTATGTAATGATATTATACTCGACTTGAAATTAAAATAATATAAGTTTGATTCTTGATAATAAAATTTTTTTATTTAGTTTTATATTTTAATTTTTAAGAAGGTAGCAATAAAATCTCTTAGTAATGCTTGAGAGGAGAACATGGGATTATTGAAATACAGCCTCCGCGACGCGAGGAATTGATGACCATTTTGGAGGGAACAAGCATGAATCTCGAACAAGCCCCGAGAACCCATTTTCTCTCTGTGAATGTTCTTGCCAGTCTTTTTAATCAACCGGATGTGATTTAGCATCATTACAAATCGTGTTCCAGCTTGCTAATTGTTTGTCGTACCACATACGGACCCTCTAGACCACAGTCATAGTTTGGTAATGGAACCTGACGTTCAGATGGGCTAATGGCCGATATTCATTGTCCATGCCAAGCGAAACCGCAAGCTTATGGCTCTACAACCTTTATATAGCATACTTACCGACAAAAAAAGTTGTTGATTAATGCCTCGCTTATATGCTCCGCGTGGACAGGCCTCTCTCCGGCTTAATGGACGGGATTGCCGTGTCCACCTTAACAAAGTAGAGTTCGGCGACTCCAAAACACTGGTTTCACGATGTGTACACATGTGAGAAAGTCAATCGGCTAGGAAAAAAAGAAGAGGGCAATATCCACCTTTTACTTTTTATCAATCGGTGAAGCAGAGACCTCACCAAATCGCGAAGACTTTTGATGGGTTTCGGCCAACAGGAAGAGATAAGGTAGGCAATTTTGTCGAACGAGTTGGTGGGCTTGTCTTGAACATATGTTACGAACCACACAAGCTCGAGCACGACCTCTTTTTTTTTTTTTTTTGGACTGTAATGGGTTTCAATAGATAAAATATTAAAGAATTTACAAATTTTAAATTTAATATATTACTTTTAAAAATAGAGGTATACATTTTTCCTGCCCGACAGGATAGCGAGGTGTCCCTATCTCAGTCTCTCAAATGCTTGGGAGCACATGCCGATTCCCCGAAAAGGCTACGTTTTTGAAATGCAAATTGAGAATTAAATCAATAAGTAAATAAATAAAGTAGATCATAGATTGCTAGTCAAACGTCATCGATGCTGCAAAAGTTCCGTCTTCTCCTCCTCCTTTTCCTTTTTGTTCATTCCCACCTTTAAAGAACCGGTGGGGCAAAAAGCATCACCCTCTTATGCCCTTTAAATAGAATTCCCACTCCTTTTTTAAAAAAAAATTTTAATTAATTCACACTTGTTTTCCTTATTTTTACAGGCTCACTATAAAATAATATCGTTATATATATATATATATATATATATCCACAAGGCGAGATATGTCTAGCTAGCATGCTGATCATGCCAATACCAAACCGGGATTACCTTCAGGACGGCGGATCCATGAGAAATATGGTATTAAGGACGACCACCCACTGCCCTGTAAACCTTTCTTTTTCCTAGGTGTTCTTTGTTTGGTATATACAAACTCAAAGGATTTTGACTAGTCGCTGAAATATTGCAAGTAATCCATGTTGACCCCCCAGAAACTCTCGTATTCAATGTCGATGAGTGATCAGTGCGACTAATCCAACGAACATCAAGCTTAATCTTAACACAAGGTGTACGTATATGCTCCTACACAACACAAGATATAAGACATGTCTACGTGAGGTGTGTACGACATTGGCGCCATGCATGAAGCCTACTCCTTATGCATTCATTAACATTTTAATAATCTTTAAGCTTCAATCCTCGGCTAACCTTTTCTTTAGTCCACATCAGATGCAAGAGTGGGAGATGTCGGCACATACATACATACATATATATAAATATAATCTGACTTATTGGTAGCACACTTGCACTCGTACTTCTCACTGAGCCTTCCCTTTTAATTTAGAGCCCCTTTCTTTGACCATAAGCCCCCTTAAACCGGCAACACCGGTCAGTTCAAGTGGCAGAGGAAGATCTTACTGTATCCAAATCTTATTAGTGGAAAAAAAATTACGACTTGGATAATTCAACTCTTTTGTGGCTTGACCGATTTTAAACTTGGATTACTTAAGATCTCATGAATTTTCAGATATCGGGTGAAAAATGATCTCCTACCCCGGTTGCTCAATCGGTGTATTTTTAAATAGGAAAGGATTCATTAGGGTTTTGCCTCCCGGACGTGAACAAGCACTCGTGAGTGAATCAAGGACACGCATTATTATTATTATACAAAGCGCATCTTAGCCAGAATTGACTGGCCTTTTGTTCTTTTTATATATATATATATGTTGGAGTTGCAATGATTATTATATATATAATGGGCTTATTTTGCTTGCTAGCGTTAGAACAATTGATAATGAATATGTATTGGTAATGAAGCCCCACCACACGTTCTTGCTCAGTGAAGTGATCGGCGAGACGTGCGGCTGACTGCTACTGTTTTTAATTCACAGAATCTTACACCTTTTGTCAACCTCCGTCAATAACACGAGTTGGACACCGATCTTAAGGGTAGATGTGTCTTCGATATTCATCGATTTATGCTCAACTTACCAGCTAATATTACGAGAAATTATGGGGAATTGCACAGCAGTAACTACTTAAGGCCGAAATGTCTACGATTCAATCCCTCAATTAGTGACTTCTCGTTGTCCCATCTGTATTGAAAATGTATATGATAAAACCTGACTTATTCTAGTTTGAGCTTGGTCTGCCATTACGTGGGATTCGACCCAAAAAGAAATTTTGTATTTGTAAACTGTTACAATTACCAGCAAATGGATATATAAATAACATAAGATTTAACATATATATAAAATAATGTAGTTGGTATTTGCTGCCGGTTTATGCGAAGGACAGAGGACAACTTATGGATATGTTAATAATAATAGAATGATCCACCGAAAAACAATGAGACATATAAATTTACCAAAATATAATATGAAAATTTACCCAACGAATGTAATGAAATCAAGTGTATCTCGACTCACCTTAATGTTTTCCTCCACTGATGAGATTCAAATATAAGAGAAGAGGCATGATATATAATGTAGCATATTTCTCTCGTATGAACTCAAAAGTTCTGGTAAAAAACTCTTTAACCGACCATATTTGAATCTGAATTAGTCATGATCAATGGATTTCTGAATATTATACGGTAAAAAATTAAAAAAAAAATTCTTTGGATGGACATAATCAACAATGGAGCATTAGCGGGCTACTAAGTAACCAGCTCCTCAATTGGGCCTAAGGTTGGATCTATGGGCCACGGGCTCCAATGGCATTGGCAACGAGCAGTCGTTAAAGACGCGAGAGTCGACCAGTGAAATTTTCAAGTAAGTACACAAGATCCGTAAGCCTCTACTGCAACCAAAAATGGGAATGCGGCATATCTTATGATTTTTACGTAACCAACCATGATCGATGACAGTAGATGGTTACATAACTCGAAACACGAAAGAATCTAATGCTCGACCGATGGTCCAGAGGGCTCATTCCACCGGTCTCACCCACTTGAAATTTCCGTGCGAATTTTAGTGATCATGTTATTTTATAGCAACCATTACTATGTCAGAATGTAGAATGGCGTTCTTAATTTTTTTTCCCCGACATAGACCATAATATACTGTGTGGGAAACCTGTTGAGATCGTGTCTAATTTATGTCCGAATTTGGTCAACAACAACTGTTTGTCTGGTCGCAACTTCTGTAAACCACTCTCTCAGCTGAAAGTACAGCTTCTTCCATCAAGTCTTCCTTCTTTGCCGGCAGTGGATTGGATTTCATCCACTCGTGTCCCATGATTAATTGTTACTGAGATTCACCCGGAGCTCATCACTGTGCATGTTCATCTTAAAATGAACCCTGGACACAGAAAAGTTATACGGTGCGACTGCGATAGATATCACACCGGATGCTCCTCAGTCCTCAGTTGGGAGGTGTCCGCCCACTGCTGGGAGGGCTCCTCCGTCCATCGGTGGACGGGATTTCATTACCGTGTGACTACTGCACAGTAAAGGTTTCCCCGCCTAGAAAACCTGTAGTATAACTACTGTCAAAAAGTGGGAATTCAGCTGGTATCCATTTCCTGTTGGACACTGTTTGCCCATTTAATCACACTGCCACTCAATGATAAGAAAAGAGACCCACTGTCCTCTTCGGGATCAATGCCCGTATTGATTGCTTCAACAGCAGCATGCATGAGGTAATTCGGTGGTGACATTGATGGATAGGATTGACCTTCATGCTGCGGACGGTAAAAAGTTCATGTTTTCCTTGGATAATCCATGGCCTATGTCCCTCCTAGCTATGATTGACAGGCCACTCGATACAGAAGCCCGTGACCCGAAAGGGAACACTCCCTCACACTTCAAACACCGAAACATAGCTGAGATAGTTTGATATTATTATTATTTATTAAGTAGTATCTTATATTCAATTATATAAGATAAAGAAAAATATAGATTAGTAAAAATTATACCCTTTTATGAGTTAATCTTACTAAAAATTAGATTGATGGAGAGTTTTTAGATTTTTTAATGCCACGGAAAATGGAAAAGGATGTATTTGACTTTATGAACTTATAGGGTATTCCAATAGAGGAGAATTCAAGTTTTATAAAAAAAATTTGAGAGGGAAATGGAGATAGAATTAGATCATCTTGGACTTGGATCTTTCCATTACGTTGTACATAAGCATATACTTACTAGCATTCATCAAAATTAAACACTGGGATGTCTCAATCGTTCGAGTGAAAATTATTGTACGGAGGATGTCCACTTTCCCCACACCTAACCAGGAAAAAGTAAATAATAGCTTAGCTAACTCAATCGAAAGGAGTCGTTGTGGTACCGTCTCGGAATTGGACATCGGAAGGGACAAGCTCCTCTTGTTGCCTTCAAGGTCCCCAACTCGTGAGAATCTCATTGGCTACTCTTATTAGATTAAGAAGAAATTGTCGGTAAAGTATGATAATTAAGTTTGACAATAGATCTCATAAGAATTTATATTTTTTCGGTAAGAAAGGCTCGTAATTCCATAAATTTATATTTAAAAATGTGAAAAGGGGAAAACATTCACTTACTAAATTTATTCATATGCTCTATCCATTTGAGCTACTTCTTTGGATTATTTGTGCTCATTTCACATGTCCCTGTAGAACAGGACTCTTGTGAAGGTTTTATGACCAATATAATAATAATATATATTTGAATTAAATGAATAATGATATATTAACCCTGTATTTAAATTAAGTGACACGCCAAAATCTCTCTGATTAATTAGAAAAATGTTGGAATTGCTAATTACCACTAGAATTCTTCCCTTATGACATCATTTAGGCATATGTCCTTTTCGGCCTACCTAAGTCTACTAAAATAATTGTAAGCTTTTCGGCCGTCGATATTCGCCCGCACCACCGCAAAAAATAGAAAAAGCAAAAGAAAAAGAAAAAGAAAATGATGTTGGTTGATGTTGACCGGAGCGGGTTCGTGGGATATCGTGCGGTTGCATAGCTGATTATCACTTGTTGAGGGAGTGAACCCTAACAAGAGATTCTAAAATTTGAAAATTTGTTAGCCAGATTTGCCTGATTTATTGTAACTTCAATGAAAATTTCACGCGATGTGAGGGTATTATAATATGGACACCCACTCCGTCAGCTCAAATGTAGAGCTCATACCCAATTATCGCTCTATATGGAAGAAAAAAAAAGTGTGATATATGGTCAGTTATCGGTGCGGTCAAGTACGAAAGACAACATGGACCGGCGGTGAATTGTCCCTCAACACTCGGCTCATGAACAGTTGTCGAGGGCGGAATGTTTAAGAAGGGTTTAGTCATGTTATACGTAAGGATGAGTGATAGAGAAGGTTATTGTACATGATGAATTTGATAGTTCAACTCATGGGATTAATATTTTTTAATTATAAGCGTGCATTTATAGATCTTTTATAGGTTGGATAAATAAAAGCTTAATTTCATTTATGCTATTTGTCATGTTATCCTCTTAAAAGAGGCAAATTATTAGACATGTTTTATCTCAAAAAAAAGGGGGGAAAAGGTAAAAGGGTAGTGGAAAAGAGGGATCATACTGGGAAAAGTCGCGTGGACGTACCAATGTGATGAGACCGGGAGCACGAAAATTTGCATATGTTGACTAATCCACATTCCTGAAGAATCACGGGCAGATCGATATCATCCACGCTCGAGCTCCAGCGATTCCCCATAGAAAGGTATCTGCAACTGCGACCTAACACGAAGAAAATCAAGAAGTTAGCGACTTGCTCCTGTCGACAATTCTCCGCTTAGCGAAAGCAGGTCGAGCCCTCTCGAGGCATGATGGAAGATCGATCTAAGACCTACAGAAGTGAAGGTTGAAGCCGGAACCCGGGCCGGATTCGGGTGGTTAAATGGGGGGGAAAATGGACTCCTATCTCAACCATACGTTACTAAGAGAGAGAATCCAGCGACCGACCGACCGACCGAACCGTCTGGTGCCTCCACCCGTAAAATTTTCCCACGACTGTAATTTTGATTGTCATCTTCATTGATCATATCTCATCATTGCTTTCACTGAATCATTGCCCGACGTGGCCCAGTGGACGAGCACGTCCAATTTTGGTCTCGTACTAAAAGAAAACAATCTTACCCGTCCAAATTTCTACCCGAAAAAATTCGATTTTTGTTTGAAAATTTCGAAACCAAGCTAAAGCAGTAAGTTTGGTCGAATTTGCAATGTCACATGCAACCGAACGGAATTTTAGGTTTGCTTCCTCTATTAGAACCGACCAAGTTATTCATTCAAGAGTGTTTATGGAATCAATGGATGTAGGTAGCATCAACTAATTGGATTCAAACTTGTTAGTGACCAACATATATGAAACTCACCTAAATTATGGGTTGATAGGACATGACTCATTCAATATGTATAACTTAAATTTGTATAAATATGTCAAGTATACAATATACAATTAATATAACTAACGCGACAAACAAGTAAATGTACAATTAAACGTGCTAATAAGTTTAATAAACACGTAAACACATTTCATTAACTGGGTCTTATCTGATTAAACGGATTTAATCCACCTTAACATGTTTATTTAAATGTGTGCACGGGTTCAAACACTTTAAACACGATACATGTTTATACGCGACCCGAATTCGTGTAACTCCGAGTCGAGTTACCGTGTCGTGTAACAAATTACTAGGCCTAGCCTCGGAGCTAGAGCAATAAATATTGAGTTAGGTTGTCATCTAAAAAATAAATAATTTTAAGGATGTGTATGGTACGTAACATTTCACATGGACATGCAAGGACCACTAGATAATACAAACCAATCCCCCATTCTGGATAGGGGCCACTTGATAGTTACTGATAACTAATTTCTTCCATCACAGCTCATATCGCTCCGCAACCGAAGAAAAGAAGGCAATAATAAATGGCCCCAAGCCGACCCGGCGAACTCTGATGGCTCCGGGTCTGTCGGGTTTTCTTGAAATTGAAGCGCATGATGCGTAATGGTTGGGGAGCTTTTGATGAGGTGAAGTTTGGGGGATAACTACGTAGGTCATTGCGTTTGTTTGGGCGAGGAGGGTGGAGTCCAGGGCAGTGTTTCTTTCATGAAAGAGAAATGACATAATAAGTGCCCCATAAGCACATTATATACAGTAGGTGTTGCATTGTAATTTATGGCGACACGGCCGAGACGGTGCGATCTCATCCTTTAAAATGGTTCCGCACGCATCCCTTATAGAATCCCGAGTTCGAGCCATATAGATGAAGAAAATTCATGAAACCCCTTTGAGCATGGCATCTTTTTTCTTATAACCGGCAATGAGGAGCCATAGACTGTAACTCTGCTCGGGGCTTCCGAGTGCACGGAGGGTGGCTCAAACTTGGGAGGTCATTGAGGGGACTCTCCTGCAAGGCCATGACCACTAAAGACCACCGGACCTCGGTGGTGAATTCTGGCAAGGTGGCCAAGAAAGAGTCGCACCACTGTGTTTTCTTCCCTCGGAAGAGGAAAAGAGATCGATGGGGGATGTAGCAAGTGATCATGAGCATATAAAGTAGGTGGCATGTGGAGGGGGGGAGCATCATCATTGAACAAATGAGTGCAGCAGGTCAGGCTTGTTGCCTGTCTGTATGTCGACGTTGTGTACCATGGGTCGTCTGATGTACAAAAGCTTAATGAAGTGCACTGTCCCCTCTGTCCTTATCGTGGATCGTCTGTGATCGACATGTACACATAATATAGATCATTCTAGTGTAATCCCTCCAAGCAAAATCAAATTAGATGATGTTTGTTTCTAACATCAAGTTGTCCCCAGTTAATCATCACCCCTTGGACCAAGTCGTCCTGATTTAGTTCGGGTGATCTTCTTTCTTTTTCCCCGGAGGTGTGACCGGACCGATCCAAAGAATTGATTCCATAGGTTAGACTACCCTCAAGGTAAATGAACGGATCAAGAGCGTGAGATATAATATAATGAAATTCATTAAAAATACATAAAATGAAGTGAAATTTATATAATATTTTATGAATTTAATGTAACTTAGAGTATTGAGTACTAAAACTAACATTTTGACTATGATTTTGGGAGAGTTTTAAGGATAAAATATTTTGTGTGTATTTCACAATAAATTTATTATGTAAAAATCAATATCGGAGTTACACTTGCACATTTCAAAAAAATATACGTATGTTTCTTTTATTGGTTCTCGCACTGATTATATAATAGTCACGAGTTCATGTTAAACTACTTTTCGTTTATGGTTTTTATGCGTGTGTATATATATATATAGGGAGCACTGACGACAGACTCATCTTCGGATTCCAGAACTTCATTTTCCATCCCCTAAGAATAGTTTATTGCTTTTGACAGTTGTTTTTAGGTTTTCTTTTTCATCGATACAATCATTCATCTACCAAAGAGAGGGCGTTTTTGGGTGGCATTTAATTCAAGTATGAATTTTTAAATATTAAAATGATAGCCTCCCTCGATGGTGGGCACAAACAATGATATATGGATTAGTTGGACTGATTTGGTGTATTGATGTCATCTAAATTTAAGAATTAAGAAATTATCAACTGAATACGTATTAGTATATAAGACTTTTCTTTACTTATTTTTTTATATCTCATTCTAAATTTATAATTTTCACTAGTATCAGGGACAACAGAAAACGAAAGTAGAATGGGACACCAACCATGTTGACAACATGGCCATGATGAAGACAAGCACGTTATGCACACATATTATATATATATAGATATACATACATATATATGGGTGCTTATGAGAAAAAGAAATGACAATCGAGAAGAGCCCCACGCCTCAAATCGTGCATGCGGTCGGACAGCGTTTTGAGAGGCTTTTCATTGACTGGATTGGCTCAAACATGTACGTGCCCAGCAGCAATCAATATATATATATATATATATATATAGCAGCAAATAGCAATTATAACATCACATCAAAAGAAAAGAAATAAGATAAGATATTTAATTTCCAGTGTTCGTACTTCGCACTCATCATCACCCACCTAGAATTTTGAAATTCTAATTACAATTTTTACAAGTAAGATCCATATATGATACGGATGATGACAATGAAATGGGTCTGGGATGACTAGAGACCTATTGCAATCGATCCTCATAATTTTAATTAGGCAAGATTAAGGTGAAAATCTTAAACGTTTAGTAGTATATGCAAGTGAATTTTAACATTTTGAAATATCACATTCGGCCCCATATATATATATATATAGTACTATTATAACATTAAATCTTACCTGTTAACTTTTATAATTGATATATTGATGTGGTAGTTATTTGATGATGTGATAATTTATAAGATGGCACGACGAAAAACATGAAAAAAATACTGGTGAGTTTACTGATGTGTTATATCACATGAATATTAATAAACAGTTATTTAAATATATTTAACAGCAACTCATAAATGTGAGTTAACGATATAATAGAATCAAACATTTAAGATTGAATAAAATATTATAAATATTTTATAACTCACTTAAAAAAATATTTAAACTTCTATTATAATTTCCTTCGCACTTTCAAATGCAACTTGATGAGCCTATTAGCTCATGCACTCAACATATAATAATAATAATAATAACTGATTCTTCCGTTCTCTTGTCACGTACATCGGAAGAAAATGACAAAGTGTGTCCATGTTGATAATTGGCGCCCCTGTTTATCGTGACATATATCATGTCAGTATATCACCACACACACACACATATACATACATGTATATTTGTGTCGGGATGCGAAGATATTCATTCCTTTTTGTCTTTTTGGTTCTACGCCTTGTATTCATTTCATCTCTTGTAATGTTTTTTTTTTATTTGGTCAGCAGCATGATATCCTAACTTGAACCGGGAAAGAGGAATAAATAAAAACTAGATAATTTCACCTATAAAAGAAATAATAAGAAGATGAAGAAGAAGAAGAAGAAGGTAAGATGCGATAAATATATATATATATATTAAATTTTGTATTAATTTCCTTTTGTATATAAAAAAGTCACTATTTAATAATGACCATTATCAATTTAAATTTGGAGTTGGATTAGTGATTCCTCCACTAAACTTCTAAATGAGTGATTTAAGAATCGAATTCAGAATTAGGAGGGTCAAGGAATTTTCTTAAGAATCTCGACTTGACTGCAAATCAATCTCTTTCAGCTGATTCGGGGATACTGCATGATAAATAAAAAAATAGTGATCAGTTCACCTTTTGCCTTATTGGATGCCCTCATTGCTTGAGATAGAGGCTCTTATTTAATACATATCTCGACGATCGATGCACGTAACTTGAGTAATATGGCCTACTTGCATCTTAAACATCAATTAATTTGCGCACATCCAAGCATCACATATGATACACACATATGATACACATATATATATATATAATATGCCTCCTCATATCCACAACGTAGGATGGATTTCATCTAATTCGAGATCGAGCAAGGGTAACCCAACGAGCAACAAAGCACTCTCGGTCCATGAACTTTCTCCATTTACAATATTCGAATTAAGATAATGTTACACGGAGGGTGAATAAGTGATGTAGATTATATGTATATATATTATATTATATACAAGAATGACCTAACGTGATGGTGATTGAATTAATGTCAAAATATGCTCTCTCTCTCTCTCTGTTTTTTTTTTTTTCGTATGTGCTCGCATCCAATGGCATTTCACATGGGCATGTGGCATCTGTGCCATGTCTATGAACTGAGATACCCAAATTATCGATCATTTTCTACCTGAAATGAGAGATGGAACGAGGTAATAGAAACATATCTCCTTACTTCTCTAATTTTATTTTATTTTTTTACGAAAAAGGAGTTGGAATTAAAAAAGAAGAAGAAGAAGAAGAAGAAGAAGCGCCGCCCTTTTGATAGGATCACACCGTCCCGGCGCGCAGCCAGTTGAGTGTGGAGGGAGGTCTTTATACTCATTGGCTGCTGCTTTTTCTCTCTCGCTCTCTCTTTGCTGAGAGCAGGCCTCGGAATCTCCTCCGCGTCCACAGCTTCAGGTTCCTGAAAAGCAGGGTGGGGGGGCGAGCAGATCAGGAAGAGCGAGCCCCAGCCAACCCCACCACCACGCCAACGCCATACAAAACCCAGAAACAGGACACCCATGTCACGGATTATTTGATGGATAAGATTGGGTTGGGCTAACTTGCAGAGCGGAGAGAGGAGAGAGAGCGATCTTATTATTCTACGTTTCGTGCCTTCTAAATTGTCCAAGATCCTCATGCGCCGTGTACGGTACCATTCGTTAATCGCCCTCCCCCCCTTTTCCTCTCTGGGTCTCCTCCTTTTCGCTCTCTTGATTGCTTGGCGCTTTTCTGTCCAGGGCTTCCTCCTCTTGGTGAATACGCAGAAAAGGCCCCATCTTTCTTCTTTTCTTCTGGAGTAATGTCGCATTGCTGACTGAGCTGTTCTGTATAGCTGGTGGAGGAGCCTCTCTTTCAATGGATTCTTCTTCTGAGGGTAAAAGTTTTCTTCATCTGTTACTGTCACCTTTTGTTTCGCATCTGACTTTAATTGCTTCGTTTTCGGTGACGAATTTGATTGCTTTGAGATTACCATTTACGTGGAAGATTCAATATCGATGCGTGATGTGGTCGTTTATTATTCGTGATGAATTCTTGTTATCGTCTGGCGAAGTCAACGTGCTGTTCCATGATCTGGTCTTGGGAGTAGTGTGGCCTTCTTTTTAGGTTTTCTTGCAGAACCTTTCCACAGTTAACTTTAAGAAAAATTATATTATTTGTTGTAGCTGGAGTGTCACTGTTAACGAAAAAGTCAACAGCTTCTTAGAATTTTCATTTTGACTGCTTGTATTTCATTCCTTGAGAACATATGATAATTTGTTGGAACCGTTTTCCAGTAGACTGTTTCACTATCACTAGTTCATATCAGTAATTATTGAATTGAATGGCTTATGTTTCATTCAAGCTGTTCGAGTGTGCTTGCTTGTTTTGTTTTCGGTGTTATTGCTCCTGGGTGATCATATAGTGCTGGATTGAAAAAAGGAAGTGCAAACGCTGGATAAAGATCTGTCTTTGACCGAGGCATATTCTTGGTCAAAGTTTTTTCGTTTATCATATCATAATTTTGTTCTACATCAGGAACACTGCTCGATCCATCAAAATGCTGTAACATGAGTGTGGAAGAGAAGAGAGAGTTTGTCTATCAGATAGCAAAGTCGCCCAGTGGTGCTCCAGAATTGTTGCAACCATGGAGCCGACAGGAGATTCTGCAGATTCTCTGCTTGGAAATGGGCAAGGAAAGGAAATATACTGGCCTGACGAAACTGAAAATAATTGAGCTTCTCCTCAGAATTGTGTCTGAGAAAATATTGGGCGAACCTGAGGCAGAGAAAATATCTCCCCAGAGCCCAAGGTTTTCAAAGAGGCAGAGGAAAGTGGAGAACCCATCCCAGTTGCCTGTTTCAATGGGCAATGCCCCAACAGACAAAGCTGAGAATGAGTTAGAGAAGACTGTTATTTGCAAAAACACGGCCTGCAAGGCAAGCCTTAGTAGTGAGGACAAGTTCTGCAAGAGATGTTCATGTTGCATATGTTATAAGTATGATGACAATAAGGATCCAAGCCTGTGGCTCATTTGCAACTCAGAGCTGCCATTTCAGGGAAATTCATGTGGGATGTCATGTCATTTGGAGTGTGCATTGAAGCATGAGAATTCTAGGATTGCAGGAGGTGGGCAGGGAGGTGGACCTGATGGGATCTTCTGTTGCGTGTCTTGTGGAAAAGTGAATGATATTCTTGGGTATTTGTTCTGAGCTCTCTCTTTTCTTGAAATAAATACGTAAGAACGTATGTAGGAGATGCATACATCACATAAATACACACATATATGTATACTTGCATAATTATGTGTTTGCTTCATCAGTGACTCTCTTTTGTCTTTAATCTTTGCTAGCTTTCCTTTTTGAATTGTTACAGTCATCTTTCTTCTTGAAATTACATTATACTGTGAAATTCATACCTAGGGAAAGAAAGAACACTTTTTGTTCCATCTTTGGACTTGGAAACTTGTTTTGTTCCTATTTTAGCTTTTCACATCATGAAGCTTCAAGGTTTCCAGCAAATCCTTTTGCTTGTGTACAATCTCAGGTGCTTCATTCTCACCTTCGATGTAGTTTCTTTTTGGTTATAAAATGGGATTACATTTATAATCCCATGCATTTAATTGTTGGACATTCTACTGGAGTTAGCAATTAAACCATGAAACACATCCCTTAATTATTTCCTTGAACTACATATTTATGGTTAGAGACTTATCAGTGGTAGTCAAACAAAAGCGAAAATATGTCTGGCAATTTGGTTATTAGTATTGTCATGACTGATTGTCTTCTTAACTATGGTTGTTATGGAAAAAAACTTACATGAACTTGATCTGCATTTTAGGTGCTGGAGAAAGCAATTAATGATTGCAAAAGATACAAGGCGGGTGGACATACTATGTTATCGTTTAGCCTTAGCCAAGAAACTTACCAGTGGAACTGAGAAGTACAAGAAGATCAATTCAATTGTAGAAGAAGCAGTAAAGAAGCTTGAAGATGAAGTGGGTCCCCAATCTGGTGTGCCTGTAAAAATGGGTAGGGGAATTGTGAACCGGCTTTCTTCTGGATCCATGGTTCAGAAACTCTGCACATCAGCAGTGGAGTTATTGGACTCTGTTCTATCTAGTTTAGCCTCACCTCCATCACCCGAATCCATCTCACGAGGTAGATTGCCTAATCTTATGACACTCAGACCAGATGCTTCATGCTTCACAATGGCTACCTCTGGAATGTATTTGAGCCTTTGATAGAAGTTAATGGATAGTATTTTCATTAATCTGTTTTAATATTTTACGTAAAGCTTTCATGTAAATGATTTCTGTTGAATCTTGGAAATTGGAAGGAGGCTGATTTTTCCCCTTCAGCTCGAGACTGAAAACTGGATTAACGGTAAAGGATAAGTTGAATTGGTCAACTGTTTATTTATTTGAATTTGTGGGGAGAGGGACTTGACATGGCTTGTGAGGTGCTGTGGGGTGGGGGGTGGTGGGAATGTTGCTTGCTTCTAAACCAACAAAATTTACTGAAGTCTCCTTGTTCTGTTTAATTGTGGTTAGTGGGTTATTTAAGTGCGGAATTTATGCCTCTGTCATATGGATATCTTCCTGTCTTGTGTAGATTCAATTTTAGCCTCTCAAAATCTACTCAAATTCAGTGACATTGGCTCGACATCAATGGCGGTAATTTTGGGCTTGGAAGATTCTTTCTTTGGAAGTTCCGTCCTCTGTTATCTATGGCATCGTGGAGCCCATGAACCAGATTATCCATTACAAGCCACATGCACGCTATCAGCCTCAAACAGGAGGTTCACTTTCTCTGGTCTGACTCCGTCCACTGAGTATTTCTTTAAAGCCGTCTTGTCTGATGGAGTGAGAGAACTTGGCTCCTTCGAGGTCAGCTCATTCACTAGGGGCTTCTTGGGGGATGAACTCCCGAGCCAGATTGTAGAAGAAAGAAGTCAAAGCCCTGCAGCTAACTGCAGCAGCCTCTCAAACCCTTCCTCCGTGGAAGATGAGACAAACAATGTTGCTCCTTGCAGTAATCAGAATGCTAGTGAAGCAGGGGACTATCAAATTGCTGCTCTCAACTGCCCTAGGGCTGATGAAGGACAGAGGCCGACAGATGCCAACCCACCTGGAGCAATGGCTGCTGTCTTGATGGTTCCAGATTCTGATGCCATGAATCCAGAAAACAAGGGGCAAACGCCAGAAGAAACAAGCACTGATGATGGGTCGGGTAAAGAATGTGTTCCATTTGCAGGTTCGTCAGAAGAAGCTAGCTTGCCCGTTACCCCATGCAAGATGGAGAATAATAACCCTAAAGATGGGTCTACTCGGGCCTCCCGGGGAAAACTGTGCAATGACAAAAGAGACCATGACAATGGATTCGGGTTTGGAAGCACTTTGAAGAAGCGAAGAGGGGAGAGTGTGCCTATAAACAATGATGGTCAGTCACCCGATCGGGACTTTGAGTTCTATGTAAAGCTGATCAGATGGCTGGAGTGTGAGGGCCACATTGAGAAAAACTTCAGGCAGAAATTCCTCACGTGGTACTCCCTGAGAGCAACCCCTCAGGAGGTTAGGATCGTGAAGGTCTTCGTGGACACATTTACAGGGGATCCCGCTGCCCTTGCAGAGCAGCTTGTGGATACATTTTCGGACTGTGTTTCAAACAAAGGGTCATCGTCCACTGTGCCCTCAGGGTTTTGCATGAAGCTCTGGCATTGACGAGAGTTTTCAAGTGAGGGCAAGATATCGAGTATTCTTCGATTCGATTGATTCTTGGGATAAAACTTTTAGAAGAGCTGATGAAAAATTCTTTGATTGTGCCCCAGCATCTGGTGTTCATAAACTATCCTGAAATAATGCTGGAGAGAATACTCAGATTTTAGAGTTACCTTCACCGGAGTATTTTCTGTCTGTTAAACTAATTTACTTTGGACACTGTTCTTCTCTCGCACAATGAACGGCTGGTTTAAGTTGCTCTGTTCTTCAGATTCGAAGTTTCTGATATTTATTTGACAGATTCTGATGTTTATATATGTTATTATTTCTCCTTCGAGCTTCTCATATGAGGGCTTTGACTGTTATATGGGAATATGTCCTCCAATAACTTTCAAAAAGTATTTTAAAGACGAATGATATGCAGGCTTGGTGCAGAGGGGTCCTCTCATAGTCAAACAAAATGCTGTTACATTCAATGGGAGCCCCCATCTTTCGGTTCATAACGCCTGATGTTGATGAAGATTCAGAGGCCCGATAGATGCGATGGGGTTCTTCCCAAAGGTTTACTGCATTCTACCGTCCATTCAAGGGGATATCCGAGCCTGATAAGAGAAGCGTAACAAGGATCGGGAACGGGTCGATTGAGTTTCCTGACCAAAGACAACTCCGAGAGATCAACGGGAACTTAAGGGTCCGAGAAGCTGAAGGTGTCATATCTGATCTTCCCTGTACTTTCTGCCGGTAGAGGAAAGGAGACATTCTCACTTACACATCTACTTGGGCATATGCAGAGAAGATTCCGTGAGAGAGGAGGCATCTTGTCCAAAATCAGATGATGTGGAATATTCATTCCTCTTCTGGACCCCTTGTGTTAACCCGCCTATAGTGTCATCATAGTCACTTCCATCAACTCCTATACTCGGCCTTGGGATTGTAGTGCTGTGATTCCTGATCTGTAGAATCTTCTTGGCTATTTTGATTGTTGGTCATGCACATGGATTCCTACAAGGGAGAAGGTGCATGCTCTCGCCCCCTTCTTGCTCTTGGAAGAATGGTCACTGGCTCTAATTTGCATCTTGCCGAAGATTTGGAGGACATTCCTTGATTATGAACGCTCCCGTCAGTTGCTTAACGACTTTGACAGTTATACAACGACCGGAGGGGTTCGTTTAAAAGACCGACTACCCCTATTTCTTTATGTCTCTTCACAATTTGGTCCCCAGCAATTTTACCACATCCACTCAGTCCGAGACCACCTTCTTCCGGCTTCATGGAGTCCGGTCGGCATCTCTCCTTGCTAGTCTACCCCGGCACGGCTGCTGCCAGTGGGACCAAGCCTCGAACCGACAAACCCCGCCAGAAGGAGGGCAAAAATGAAACCAGCACACAAACCGAATTTTCCTCTTGGCCGTATCAGAAATGTAAAGGAGCAAGTAAAGCATTATATAGCTTTTTTTTCCCCCAAAATTCTCCTTCAAGATTAAATTCTCACATCTTACACAATTTTTTTACCAAAACAAAACTGCCTCAGCCCCCATGGGATCGCAGGAACCAAGCTTCAAAAATAAACTACAAAACCGTGTCAATCTCTCCAGCCAGTTAACAACATTCTCCATCGAGATTGAGCAGCTTCATCTTTCTCGATGCGGGTAGTGATTTTCAATTGCACAACGGTTCAGTCTTCCACCCTCCACAGGCCAAGAATGCCCACTAAGAGACAAGCCGAGCATGAGAAAACCTCCATCTACAAGCTGTACTATGATTTTTCTACAGCAGCAGGTCGTTTCTCGAGCAATGATTCGAGGAAGGCTCCGCACAACTTGGTGAGTGGTGGCAGGTTGTGTGATGAGCCGCTGAAAATTGTCTCCCATGGCCTCTCAGATGGCACGATGACTGCCTCAGAAGCAACCCTCTGGTTCTTCTTCAAGTCAAACTCCGGCAACTGACCATACAAAGATGCATACCCCACATTTACTGCAAAATAGCATAGAGAAACTCAGAAGGGCTTTATTGCCGTTGGGATTCCCATCTTAAATAAAAATAGAAAGCATAAATATACTCGATTTTTTATATCAACTTCAAAAGCCCGAAATAATGGAAAAATGAGTTGAAGATAGTGCACCTGTTTCTTCAGCAGCTGAACTCCTACGAACAGAAATGCTCTGCTCAACCAGTTCTTGATTATCAAATGGGTCAAAGAGGACATACTCATTGTGACCATTTATAAATGCAAGCAAGCCATGCTTTGGTCTCCCGGAAGAGATGTCCCCTTCCATTAGGTTGGCTTCGATGAACGCCAGACCCCCTCCTTCAGCCTGCAATTAGTGCATAAAGATCAACCAACTTCTCCAATTTTATACAGTGATATCTGTCTGGCAGTGTTGAATATCCTGAACTTTCAGAGTTATTTGTAATTCTGGAATGACAAACAGAAGAAAACAAAATGATTTTGTGAGTTTGTGTGTAAGGCGGAGATGAATTTTACCTTTATCACAGACCATGAAGCCACTGGTAGAGGTTGCTTTACATCAAATAATAAGATTACCCCATCTCTCCCCACAAGTGTCGTTTCCTTGGACTCTATCAATGATTTTGGAAGGAGAGCTAGAACAGCAAAAGTTGAGGAATTTCCTTCGCAAGCTACAGCTGCACAATAAGCAAATGTATGTGAGAAATAAATGAAGCAAATGGCATCAGTGGTGATTTTCTGAGTATCAAATGGAGCAAGTAAATGTCTAATCCAGAGAAAATGGATGTCCCAAACCTTCCACTTGAAGCATACAAGACCAAGATATTGTGAGTCGTGACAAATTCCAGACAGAAAGCTGCGAGTTCAGACCAGCAGAGGCTGATACTAGATATTCCGACTGGCCAACGAAAGACAAAGCCTTGATTGGCTGCAAATAGACATTCGAAGTACACATGAAAAGATGTTTTAATATCTGATATGCAGGAACAAAAGTATGTCTGAAGAAAAATGTTTCTGCCTACCGAGAAAGAATCTCCAAGTACACCAACAAGTTCATTCCTGTCAGGATCCCATAAGGTTATAGCTGTCTCGGCTGCAACAGCTAGAACAGAGCCATCGGCAGAAAATACTGCAGCAGTCAGTGGTTTTTTCCTGTAACAGCAAATAGTCAAGTGCACACACAAAATTATGAATAAATGATTTCTTAACAATCTTCTACAGTACAAAAGGATCAGTTACACATACAATAGATGTATACATACTTGTACGATCCCACAGCATGGCACACCCACCCAGAACTCTGTCTCAACTCATTCTTCTGCTGAGTTTCGTCTTTGCATACCCAAAGCTATGGTTATAAAATGTTAATCAGTTAACTGCATGAGCAATAAGACGCCTCTAGTATTCTGTTACATGATTCAGTAATTACCTTGAAATCTCCACCGTTGGAGGTGGTGACAGCCATTAGACAATTAGGACGGAAAGCAACAGAGGATACATGAGAATCCCTGAAAGATCAAACATTCAAGACATCCAACATGTCAAACAAACTTGTTCCCAGCAGCCAAAAAAACCTAAACTGAAGCTTTTGAACAGGCCTGTGCCAGCCATCCAAACTCATCCAACTGGAACAAGATTGCATAACACTCAGTATAGGAAGAACTGAGAAAACTACATCCAGTGAGCCAGGGATTTTACTACTAGGAAATTTATATCTTAAACTTATTGAACACAGAGAATGGCTGGGTGAAATGATTTTCTACTTTCAAATGGCTTTAGCACAGTTGCACTTGCCCTTGACCTAAAATATAGATGTTTAGGTTCAATTCTTTCATTAGTGGAACAACTTGTGCCGCTTTATTTCCCTTCTCCAATCCCCCAGAAGGCCATGGGTCTCCTTGTGACATAAAAGGAAAATGAATTCATGCTTGTAATGATTTTCATGTTATGACTAAAAGTTCAATTGAACCCACCAGATTAAAATAATCCATACTTAGCCTAGGTCTGTTTAATCTAGTGGAACAAATATTCAAACTCTTCCTACGCCTTCACTCCAGGCTCTTTCAACAGGTTGAGCCCTTCCAGCAATAAACCCAAATCAATTGATCTGAACATATATACAGGCAACATCATTCAACAAAGGGATTTGAGTATAGTGTTTCATTCCTCCAACCTACAGGAAAAACTGATACCTGTGAGGCTCATAGATGACAGTTGACAAAGCAAATTGTTTGTTTTGTGAAGCTGATTTCCAAAATTTGAGACAAACAAGGCCCCCGATGTCTTGTTCAGGAAGCCTAACTTCCACAGTACTCATGACTGAGCCATCTGGAGAGAGAGCCATTAAAGTCACAGCCACCTGTAACCTCGCCATTGGAAGAATTAAAATTAAACCACCAACATTATAGAGCACATATGGTCAACATACATGTAAAATAATAGTCAAATAATACAAAATGAATTTGTCGTCATTTAATACCGTGATCTCATCAGCAGGTTGATGGTTCCTTTCACAGACAAGTACCTGCAAGTTTGCAGCAGACAGTAACAAATTCACAAACCACTATCTCCTTGAAATAACTAAAAACTTACAAGCTAAAAATAGGCTAAAGAGGACTAGAGAACCCTACACAATGACAATTTCACACTCATTTTTTTGAAGGGGCAGTAACAAAAAAGCAGCATGAAGGTTTTTTCCATTTTTATTTTGTGGGACAATTGCAACATGAAGGAATAATCAGAGGGAACAACATTGACATACATACACGTAAGAAATTACTTGTCGATTCATTTCTAGATATTACATTTTGTTTGTACCTCAGAAATTTCACAGTCATCAAGCAAGCTATAGCATTGTATGCCAAAATCTTCAGTACGTAAGGCAACTACTCCAGCTTTATCAAAGGCAAATCCAGCACATATTCCCTTGAATGCTTCTGAAGCATAAAAAGGAAGCTGCAAATTTGTAATCAGATAACTTTTAAGCATAACAGTTATTTCTAGATATCAACCCCAAAAAAAACTTGGAAATGCTACTAGAAACACACCTTTATTCCTGATATGGACTTCATGATCCCCAAAGAAGGCATCTTCAGGAGATGAATTTGGTTATCTGCACAGGATATCTGGAGAAATTAAATTAGCAGCAGCCTGAATCAATTATATCTCATAAAATTCTGGTTGTGGAAAAACAGGAAGGCAGGAAATTATTTTTTCAAATTTAGTTTTTCAAATTCATTGATGACCAATGCAGAAGGGTAGGAAATTCCCTTACAGAGGCAAGTGTAGGATCAGGAGAGTCCACAAAGTACAAAAGCGGAGATCCAATTCGTGGTAGAAATTTCTTTTTCCCAGTATCTAGCTGCCACACGACAAGAACACCTTCCCTTCCTCCTGTGTGAGAAAAAAGGGAATCGAGATGACCAGAAGATTGGATATTTACCACAGCCCAATGTCAGTTATATACGAAACATGTCCAACCAAAATATTCAGTCAAAAGACCCAAGAGCAATTCAAGATAAACCAAAAAGTCTAACAAATCTGCATAAAGAACCCAAAGAAGCTGCAGTAGTACATTACTCAAGAACCTGAAGCAGAGTGCTGTTTGTACCATCAAGACTTAAAGCAGATCTCACTCTACATTTCCAAGCATACATTCAAAATTTTTGGTATACAAACACAGAAATTATATGCATACTGGTGGCAGCCAAGTTATCAAACCAGAATGAATCAGTCAGTTCAGCTGGCTTAACCTCCAACCACTACTCTATCTCTAATAAAGTGTTGGCAACAGCAACTTCAGACAAAGCGGCTAGTTCACCAATAAAACAGGTCGAACTGGTGGGCTCTCTGTCTTCTACTTTCACAAGAGTCTCCTGAAATTAAGGAGTTGAACCCACCAAACACACAATTGGCAACATTCCTTTTTACTATTCCTGTTTTTTTACTACTAAATACTCTATTGGCAACATGAATGGATAGACCAGGGCCTCTACTGCTAGAATTTACGAAACAGCATAAGAACAAAAATAAACACAAGTTAGAAGCGTTCAATTGCCTGCAGATCCACATGGACTAACCAGAATAAAGATAAGCGCCATCAGAAGAGAACGCAAGGACATTTACTTCTGTAGGGTGCCAATGCCACGTCGAGCAAGACTCAGCATCATCATCTCCCCGAACTCCAGGTTTATCTTCATCATATTTCATAGGGTTTCTGTCCACTAATCCATCACCTATAGAAAATGTTCTATTGCCAAAACCTCTCCAAATTAAAATTCTCCCAGTGACATCACCAGCAGCTACAACTCTCTGACTCTGATGAAATGCCAAAACTGTGAAGTTCTTTGTGTGATGTAAGATTATTTTCTTAAGTGGCACCGAGTCTGACTCATTATCAGGAACCTTCCATATTATGAGCTTGCGCTTGCTAGAGATGCCAAAAAATCTTCCCGAGGAACATGTGGTTATGAATTCTGGCCTCAGAGTCTGCCATGATAGATAGCTAATTATCACAAATGTCGAACTATAAGGCAAATGAAGGAGAATAATGATATCTTATCTAGGCTACTTTTCAAAATGAATATCATAAAAAAGATACCATTATCTAGAACTCCTAATGTCACCATAGATGATAGTTATACATGCTTCAACACTTCTAATCTCTGGTGATGATCTAACTATCACATCTTAGTAGTTTCCTAACAAAGCAAATTGTTTGAATAAGACACAAATATCTAAAAGCAGTACTTTTAACTACCAGACAGCTGGTTTTTTCATCAGAAAAATGATGTCAACAATATTTTTATATTTTATTTCAGAATGTTAAACTAAAAAATCTACTTAAAAAAAGGAGGGAAACTCTCCATATTGTCAGTGAATATCAGTTGTGTCCATCTGAACAACCTATGCATAAGATACCGTTTACCAATAAATGAAATATCCTGTAAGCATATATCAAAGATATATTCTGGACTGCAATGCCATAAATTACTCCTCCATTTCTCAAACTTTAAATCATTATACAGTCCAGTCCACTCTATATGACTTGAACAAAATATTCTACAGCTCAATTATATACTATATATCAGTAGAAAAACTTACAAATAACATAAGGAAATGGAGCATAATGCAATGATAGTCAAGGGCTGAACAGATGAACCAACTGAAAATTTTTTCCCATTTAATTTAAAATCAATGGACCAATCTAAGGAACATTCCAACGTCCCAAGACTGTCTATACATACCTCTTTCAAGATTATTCCTCCAACAAGAGAGGACTTAGTTAAATTACACTTCCGAAGTTGTCCACACAAGGATTTGGGCTTTTCAGATTTGTTAATATTCTCAGTAGATATATAAGCATAAAGATCTGAAGTTCTTTCACTATTAGCTGGGGTCTTGAGTAATGCGGGAATCACCTGAAAACAGAATGCCAGAGCATAAACTTAAGAGCTTATGGTTGAAAAAGTATTTAAAAAGAAATCAAGAGAACAGTAGCTAAATTTAGAACATAGGCATAAAATATGGCTGTTAGTTTCACATTAGACTATTCCTTTCGCCCAATCACTAGTTACCATGACCTTTTTCCAAAATTGACACATAAATCACACAAAACTTTGGCTAGTATATTTTTTTCAAAGAAAAAGTTTCTCAATTTAGATGGACAGTACATAATGCAAAACCAGTAAAAAGAAGTGCAAATTCAAAATTTATCATTCTCACTAAATTTCTATGTAAGCAAAAGAAGTGAAATGAACATACCATGGAAAAGATGGGCAAACGTACATCAACCTTTTTCATCAACTCAGGGACAGAAAAATCCCAATAAAGAATAGTCCCATCAAGCGAAGAGGTCCAGCAATAGCACAATATTCTACTAGCAGGGCTTGAGGCAGGTACCACTATGACTGATGTCACCAATGCAGCATGACCCTCCAATGATGCTACCTATAGAGCCCAAAAGAGAAGTCATAAGACAATAAACAAGTGGAATTCTTGAGTGAGATAAGTCAAGATTTCCCACTAGCTACAATGATGGTTCTTGTGCAGATATCTCATATATTTCTGAGAAAATACTTCTTATCGAAATATATTTTAGTTTTTTTAACATTTTTTATTAGCTTTCTAACAACATAAGCTAAGCTCTCCATTTGCTTGCTAAAAAAAATTGATACTTTTCACAGCCCCTGGAATGCCTAATTTCATTAAAGAAAATCACATCATTGACCCATATAAGCACCATTTGCAAGAGGATCATCTAAAGGTTGGGCTATAATCGCATAAGTGAAACCCAGCTAAATTGAGTGGCAAGTACTCTTGTCATTCTGCTGCACAACAGTGAAAACCTCCATCAAGTTTCGAATTTAAGAACAAACCTGCAGCCCAGTGGAGGTGCTGAAGATGGAAACAGTATTTCCTGTACAAACAAGAAGCCGCTTGGCGTCATTTGAGAAAGCCGGCGATGAGGAAACATAGCTTCTGCCGCCTCTGATCATGCTGTAACCAAACTGAGTGGCTTTATCTTCCAATATGAGACACAGAACGGGAATCTTCCTCAAGGGGCAGAAACTCAAGCGCTTTGCGGCCTACCTATGGATAAAAGAAGCTGCCCCCAACCCCCAAATGAAGCAGTATCAGCAATTACTCCTCCCCTTTCCTCAAATACTTCAGGCAATAGCTGCAAGATCTCCAATCACCGTAATTAGGCAGCAAGTTCAGGAAGCTACCAATCATGAAATCCTAAAACGAAACCCACCACCTCGTTCACCTCAGCTGGGGCAATAAAGTAGCAGCTGCAGGGGCAGGAGAAGTGGCGCCAGCAATCAGAGCTGCTATGATAGAGAAAGGAGGAGGAGAAAGAGCGAGGAGGAAGAAGAGGCAGCCGATGCTCCGGGGCCTTAAACCCTAAAGAGTAGCTGAAGTCTAAACCCTAATAAAATTCCAAGGAACATAAATTGTCTATTTATGGTTGCAACACTAAGGAAACGTTACGTCCATTTTTTTCCTTCTAATTTTAATTTTTTTTTACCATATTCTGTATTTCCCATTAGAATTAGCTTTAGGGAAGAGAGCATGTGAATCGTTAGATGCATGAATTTGACAGATTCACACCCGTCAGATCTGGGTACGATAGGCTCTCTCTGGTAATTATTAATTAAATCCAAAAATCTATGGAAACTGAAAAAACTGCCGGACAGTTTACTCTCCCCGCGGGGTTAGCTATAGCACTGCACGACGTGGACGAAGTTATAGACTTGTATGGATTAGAAAATAGACATTACGCTTGAGATGTAATTAATCACATGTATACAAGATCAATCGGGCCCCACGTTGCCTGACTTCGCTACGTGCTACGGGTGCAAGCGGGTTTACTGCATCGTCTTGCTGTGCCTAACGGAGTCGAGCACGGCATCGGAGTCAGTATAGGATTGAGAACTCGACAGTGTTCGCTGATTATGCTTTCTTCTGACTTTGAGCTGAGTCCTGGATGGATGGATGGATGGATGGGCTGGCTTGCCCTAATTGAACCGTAATGCCATCTATTAAATGCTAAGAGAGGATGGAACAAACGAAAACCAGCATTTCTAAGAATGAACTTTGCATAGTATAGCATCCCATGTTGTCGGTTTGTTGACGCGTTTTGCTAGATAGCGAGCCGGATGCCCCGGGGCATTGGAAGATGACAGGTGAACTTGTTGGGGGAAGCACAACAGTAGGGTTGGAGTTAACCAGGTTTTGAGGGCGTTGGTCGGTTTTCACCGAAGCAGAATAGGCACGATCGATTTAACATCCAGTGCTCCATTACGATCATTGACAGGCTTCAGGGGACCCGGAGAGGGGACATCCACATAACCGAGCAAATCATTGCGGGTTAGAACAGGCTGGGATTGAGATTTCCCTGATAAAGAATTGTCCGGATACAACTTGACAGAAACCAGATAAGTGATATGGCGCAAGAACAATGATGTTGAGAAGCGGAAAGCAAACTGAGGAGGAGATGCCTTTAGCGTCGAAGAGAGAGACTAGACATGGAAGAGAGAGATGAGGAGACGTTGGTGGATGAGATAAAAGATAAAAGATGAATCTGAAATGTGGAATCATTCTTATCCTCGCATCAGCATTTGGGAAACCCACGGAATTAGAAAAATATGATATGTGAAAAATAAAGGGTTCAAGAGACCCGAACCTCCTGACCTCTCGAGTTCACCAGCTGATCTCCAATCATTAGTCATGAGAAGAACTTTGTTTGACCCGAGGACCTGATCTTGGAGCATCCGCTTCTTGTTAGACAATGGTCCACGAGATCTCCCATCTGTTCTCGGGGAAATCCTCCCTCAGGACGGCACTCGAGTCTCCATGCCCTGTAATGGACTCTCTGGTTAATATTTTTTTTTCTTTTTAATTATTCGCTTTCTTCTTAATTCCCCTCTGTAGCTGTTCCATGGAGGCAAGGAGATTGCACCAAATTTCAGCATATGTGTTGCTGGTCCCCCCCGTTGTGGAGCTCCCCAACGACTGATTCCCTGAGAATGGAATAGCACACACAAACCTTGGAACGTAATCCACAAGTGAGCCTCTCAGAATAGCAAAGAAATACTGAAGATCATGGCGATGAAGATTGAGACTTTCTCTACGGAGACCATCAAGCCCGCCTCCGCAACCCCATCTCACCTTAGAACGTTCAAAATCTGTCTCCTGGACCAGTTGGCTCCTCCATTTTATGCCCCTGTTGTGCTCTTCTATTCTGCTTCTGACGTCAATGGTTCCTCCGATGATATGATCTCTGTGTCGGATAAGCTGAAGGCTTCCCTATCGGAAACACTGTCTAGCTACTACCCCTTTTGCGGGAGGCTAAAGGAGAACACTTCCATTGACTGCAGGGACGAAGGGGCCCTGTTTGTGGAGGCAAGAGCTCGCTTCCCGCTTTCAGAAGTCCTCACAGACCCGGACATCTTGGGCCTGCAGCAGTTCCTCCCTTTCCTTCCATACAAGCTGAGCTCAGAAAAGGAAGTAATCTTAGGAGTCAAAGTCAACTTCTTTGAGTGTGGAGGGGTTGGGATTGGGGTGTGTGTGTCCCACAAGATCGCTGATGGTTGCTCCCTGGCTCAGTTCCTCATCTCATGGGCTCAAGTGGGACTTGGACTCGGCTTTGGTGCGAGAAGGGAGCCCCGGTTAGATGTCTCAGCAGTCTTTCAGCCAAGAGATGTGAACTTTCCAATGCCAGCTGGTGTGATCAGCAGTGAGAAGCTCGTGACGAAGAGGTTCCGGTTCAGCAGGAAGGCCATGGCCCTGTTGAGGGCTGAGGTCTCAGGGCTGAAGCCAACCCGGGTCGAGGCCCTGACTGCTCTGATATGGAAAACCGCGCTTGAAGCTGCCAAAGTAAGGCCAGGGAGCTTAGGAGAGTTCCTCCCTTCTGCTGCCACCCATGTGGTGAACATTCAGTGCAGGGCAGCTCCGCCACTGCCTGAGCACACGCTCGGCAATCTCTGGCAATCTGCAGTGGCCTCACTGATGGACACGGGCAAAGAAGCTCTCCAAATGAAAGATTTATTGGCTCCGGTGCAGAAGTCTATCAGAAAAATGAATGCAGATTTTGTTGGTGAGCTCCAAGGAGACAATGGGTTCGCAACAGCTTGTGAGCCGCTCATGGCGGCAAGGAAGTTGACCTCTAGGGGTAGTGCAGCAGTTGAGCTCTACCGGTTTAGCAGCTGGGCGAGGTTCCCCTTCTACGAGGTTGATTTCGGGTGGGGCAGGCCCAAGTGGATCTGCATGCACGACCAGTGTTCCGATGAAGAACGTGGTCATTCTGATGGGGACAGGATCAGGAGATGAGGGCATAGAAGCATGGATCACTCTAACTGAAGCAGACATGAACGAGCTCGAGGCCAATGAGGAGCTGCTCTAGTATGTCGTGCAGCCGAGCCATTGAGCATTTCCTTTGTCAGAACCCAAAAAAATCATTGAATTTATGCGTCACAAGATATTAGTTTGTGCTCTCACTATTTACCTTATATACATGTCTTGTTCCATTCAATTTCAAGCATTTCTGCCATAAAGTTTACCTAAAATGATATGAATGTTACCTGGTTCCATTGCCCTTCTTACTTCGGGTCTCTCCCCTGTATACTGAGCATACTATCCAAACAGTAACCATAATATGCAACCATCGAGCATATTCCGATTCTATGGGAAATTATGGGCATCTAATGAATTTTTTGATGCATCAGGAGCAGATTTCTAATGTAAGATTGACAGAAAATTAAACAATATTGCTGGAGGAAAAAGAAGCAGTCAACAGATTCCCCGCCCGAGAAATTATGGACATTGAAATCTTAAATGCTCTTCACATGTCTATTGTTTTTTACTGAAGCTGAAAACAATATCTATAAACGCAAGATCAATGTTACAGAATAGCATCTGAACGGAAAATGAATGGGGGTCAATAAATCCTAGCACATTATAAACAAAATGATACAGAGCCATCCAAAAACTACAATTTCAAACTCTCCCTGACCCTTGAAGCTAGTCTCCGTAAGCATTCCTCATCAAAAGAATCATCCAACTCCTTAATCTTTGACAAGAACTCCATTGCTTCCTCGTATTTACCAGCTTTAGAGAACCCATCGACAATGATCTTGCAGGTCAGCTCATTGGGCCTATAATCATGTTGAAACATGTATTCAATCACATCATCAATTTCAGCAAACATTCCCCTTGCAGCATATCCTGCAATAAATGTATTATACGTAACAATACATGGCCTAATTCCTCTCACAGTCATCTCGGAGAAGATCCTAATTGCTTCCTGCATCAGACCTTGTCTGCAGAAACCTTTAATGACAGTGTTGTAAGAAATAAGGTCAGGTGTCCTGCTCGAACAATGGAGTCCTCGGAGGACCTCTTCGGCCTTCCAACAGTCTCCTCCTCGAGCATACATATCCATCAGACTGTTGTAGGTCACAAGATCCGGACAAAGACCATGCTCACTCATTGACTGAAGAATCTCATTTGCATGATCGTGCATGTTGTTCCTTGCATAGATTGATAGCATTGAGTTGAAAATTACTAGGTCAGGTCTGTAACCATTGTTTTTCAACTCCTTAAATGCTCTCTCCATTCCCTTAAGGGATCTACACTTGAAGTTTGCAAGGATGAGGGTTCGAAGGATCACCCAGCTTGGGAATATACAGCCATCCACGAAAATTTCTTTCTCAATTTTCTCTATGCCCTTCACGCTCCCACTCTTTGCATAGCAATTGAGCATCAGCGAGTATGAGGTTTCGCTGGGCTTGAACCCCTTCTTCTTCATGTCTGAAATGACTGATTCACCTGCTCTCCAATCCCCTTTACGAGCAAGAGCATTCAAGAGGGCATTATAAGTAGTGACGCATGGGCTAAAACCTGCCTTGATCATGTCTCCAAACATCTTGGTAGCATTAATTTCTGACCCACAGCGCCCATAGGCATTTATTAAGGTATTGAATGTATCGCGGTCAGGTTCAAAACCACAGCTCTTCATCTCCCGAAAAACCCGACTAACATATTTTTGCATCCCTTTGTTCCCACACATTGCAACCATTGTGTTCCATGTCACACGGTTCGGGGAACAACCACTGGCTTTCATGTCCTGCAGTATCCTTATCATTTCCTCAGACCGAGACTTCTTGCCAAGCATCCCAAGGACAGCATTGTAAGTACATATATTAGGGACACATCCAGATTCCTTCATCCTATCAAACAAATCCAATGCCCGGTCCTCCTTTCCTGCCTTCCCATAGGCATCTATAAGTGTGGTATAAGTAATCGCATTGGGCAAGATTTTCTTACTAACCATGATTTCAATAAAGGCTGCTCCTTCATCATAGAACCCCGCCCTTACGTAGGCAGCCACGAGCTCGTTGTATGTGATTGAGTCAGGAGGGCAATTGCTTTCCTCCATCTCCTTCAGTATACCCAAGGCAGCTGAGTAAATCCCTGCCTTCCCATAAGCCTGAAGCAGAGCATTATAAGTTACTGTTCCAGGGGCATTGCCCTGCGACTTTATTTCCATGAAGAAGTTCTTTGCCTCCTCCAATAGACCCTCTCTCCCATAAGCGGTAATCACTGTGCTACAAGTGAATTCATCGAACTCAAGCCCTCTAATTCTCATCTCATCCAACAGAGACAAAATCTTATCATGCGACCTGCCCATCTTCCCGTAAACATCGAGCATCACGTTGTAAGTGACCAGAGTAGGGGAGAGGCCCATCTCCTTGATTCTCCCAAACAATTTGATGGCCCGCCCGTACTTCCCAATCCGAGAATACGCATAGAGAATGGTCGTGTAGGCTCTAATATCGAGTGAGTACTCCTCAATGGCAATTGAATCAAACAACTTTGAAGCCAAGGTGTGCTGAGACTCTCTCCCTAAAACCCTAGCCATCAGCTCAATAACCTGACTATCCAGTTGGGGGCATTCACTGCCTAGACCGCAGACAACCCACTCAAATAATAGCACAGCTCTCTCCCAATTCCCAGAAAGGTCCAGGGCCTTCAACAAGCTCATCAAGTCAGCATCAAGCAATTTACATTTGACAGACTCAAAGAACCTGCCATCTAATTCATGCAGCGGCCGCTCCAAAATCAAACGCAGCAGTAACTTGCACTTCTGTGACAAGAACTCCATGGACCCATCTCCAAGATCGGATTTTTCCGTGAACCCATCAAGGTTCGTAGCGAGAACTGAAGTGGGGTGCTTGGGCTGAGCATCCCGGAGCAGCCTCTGCTTCCTGGCAGCGCCGCTGTCGGCAGAAATTCGGAGGGAGGGAGCACGGTTGGAATTAGAGGAAAGGTGGAGAAGGTGCTGAATCAGGGTGTCGAGGGGGAAACTGGGAGCGGAAGGGGACTGAGGAGGGAGTGGAAGCGTGGAAGATTTGAACTTGAGAGGTAGGTTGTTTGGGCAAGGAGCTGGTCTGCTTGTGGTCGCTGTCGAAGGGAGAGGATAGACTGGTCTGTTCGGGAGCATAGTTCCCTCCATTGAAGAGTGGAGACAGCTCCGGTTGAAAAGTCTCTCGATCCCCTGATGAAGCTCAATTCATGAGTGATTGAAACATCCTGAAGGTGGGGTGGGTCAAGAAACGGAGAAGAGAAGAGAATCGGTTGCCGGGAAAGATAGGGACTCAGTGAATCAGTGAGATGGAAGCAGAAAGGTAAGGTGCGACGATTGGTCGTTATTGAGGATGAAATGGGTGAAATGGGGAGGGAAGGAAAGGCCAGAAGCGAAGGGGAATGGGAACGAGCCGATCTGAGTGACTCGGGCGGCCTTCCCGAACCGGTTAGTGTGGTCCAATCCGGTTAATAGGTTTGGCCAATTATATATATACAGGTAAACGAAAAACCGGATTTTTTTTTGTTCTCAATCTCTTTTATTCTGTTCGACATTTTCCCGAACTTTTTTATATTGATAATGTTGATCGATCTTTTGGCATTTATTCAATTTTGACACACTATATTATATTTGATACTAAAAAGTAAAAATCCAAAAATATGACATTTTAATTAGTAATAAAAAATTATTCTCCTAATTAAAAAAATATCTTCAAAAAAGAGTTTTTATCCATAATTATCCGCTCTATACTTGGCTACCTAATATTTATCGTGGGTACGATAACTGGTACATTAGGGCACGGGGAGGTCATGAGGACGGGATCTATATCTTTCTATATATGGAAGGTTGAAAAATCATCATATAATAATCCAGAAAATGAAATAGAAAAGGAAAAAAAAAAGGGGAGGCTCGCCATGATCTTGAAATCTTTTATACTGGGTGATTTAGTATCTCAAGCAAGAAGATAATCATCTGGGTACAGATTCCCCCTGGATCCAGGAATAACGACATGGAAAGTTATGCTCTCTCATTTTCCACCAGATAAAAGTGTTTTATACAATATTCATATTATAATTGTATATCTTTATTTGTTTTTAACCCTTAATTAGTTTGAGGTGAAAGGGGGTGAATAGAAGAGAATGGGAAAGGAGCTGGAACTATTTGGTTTGCGAGAGTGATAGTAGTTTATTGGTAAGTTGATAACATGTAATAAATTAAATTTAGGATTTAAAATTCTTAAAAATATTTGAGGTTTAATTAGTGGGTCTTAGACGGTACAATACACGATGTTGGACACTATCAATATAAAAAAAGGAGTAAAAATTTTACCTCCATTAGCTAAATTAAGCCATTTTAAAGTTTTAGAAGTAATGTACATTCATCTCCTATTGAAGGTTTTAGATAGGGGATATCAAATTGAATTCAATTTTGTTTTAATAGATATCACACCACTTCTTCTTCTTTTTAAATCAAATTGACTGCTAAATAAATTTCTATTCGCTAAAATTCTGGATGATAATTTATAAAAAAATGTACTTCTATAAATTTAAATGTACATTCATTTCATTTGTTTTTATATTTATGGTGTTCGATACCGTAGTAATCGACTAATCATTCGGATCGTATATCATGTAGTATGGCGCTAGCCATTAATTTCCACCGAGATATTCGAACCTTAAATCCGACAAAATATATATTGTCATTTTACAGCTGGCCCATCAAAGGCTATACATTCATTTTGCAAAATGAAGACAATGTTACTAATTTTATATGTTAATTCCATTTGAATGGAAATTGCATTAAATGTATTTGGGTCGAGTTCATGGACGGGTTGAGGTGTTGGACATTCCTTCCACCTTACTAGGATATTGGGCTTAATAATCGTAAATATATATAATTTATACTATAAAAAATTTATCGGTGGGTAATTTGATTTTGTTCTAATGTGTAATATTAATGCCATTGAAATGGATTAAAATGTTGAATCTCATTAAATTCAATGGAACGCACTTATCAAAAGGGTTTTTTTTCCTCTTTCTTTTAATATCCAACAGGTTTCATAGTTAGTGTCGGCAAGCTGATTTACTTAGAATTCAATTTCTAATTTTGATAAGATTATTTAATAACTCAATTTCTAATTTTTACATTTTCGGAGGTATCCTCTGCCAATTTTCTCTTTCCTCCTCGGAATATTCCGTACAGTAAGTGAGGCAGATTTTTTTTTTCAGTTTTTGTTGAACATGTTCGTAGGGGAGGGTACCCAGCTTGCAGAAGAACGAGGAAAACGACATTAATGGCACACGACAAGACTAGTGAAAGCGGCCACGGACCGTTTGGTCGACTCTCTCTGAGTGTCAGGGCGACCCACGGAACCCCACCTAGGGAAGGACAGTACCACGAGAAGAAAAGCACGTGCACAGGGGCCCAAATAAACCCAGACTCCTGCTGCAGTGAGATTCCTCTCTTTTTCTCCTTCGGGGCCGTCAGACCCTGCTGTTTCTTGTGTCTCTGCATTCTGGGATTCTATACAGGCGGGGAGTCTGTCGTCTGAGAGTTCTTATCTGAAGAGACCTGAGTAAGGAGCCAGAAAATGGAGTCTCTGCTTCTGTGTCCTTTCCCTCCAAGCCCTTTTCTTTTCTCAGGTATGCGTTTCTTCCGACCCTTTTTTCTTTGATTTTTGGCCTTTTTATCTGGGTGTTTAGCTCCTTGTTTTTCTTGAAATGTTTTGTCTCTCTGATCTGATAGTTGTCTCCTATGTTGTGCTTGTGTTCTCTGCTGACTTATGTTGTTTTTTGGTAGGAGAGAGAATTTGGAGGGGCGATACTTTGAAGACGGCCTGCTTTGCAAGTATGTTTCTTGCTCTACCCTCCCGCATTAAGCCTCTGTCCGACCACAATTAGACTCGAGCGAGTTGAAGGTGTATCGGATAAAAATCTGTGTGTAGAATCGAACCCCAATATGCATTACTTTGTATTTCTACACTGCAGTTCTGATTACTTAATGCTGCTTCATTTCATCCTGCGAAATGATCCCTATGTTTTGATTATAGGACTCTCAGTAATTTTGTAGGAATCTTAACTATAACATATGTTTGTACATATGATCCCTCCAGTCAAATTGGGGCACAAAGTAAACGGAATGGAATGGCCTTTTTGTGCATAATGCTGAGCAGCTGAAATTGATCCAAAAGTATACCTAGGAACTTTTGAAGTTGTCTTTTTCTGTGAAATAATGGAGGCCAGAGACTTCTTCACAAGATCGGTGTATCCAATTCTGATTTTATTTATATCACCACATTATTGACCATTTCTTTCTCTTCTTTGCTTTCTTTTCGGGTTTGGGTGTGTCGTGAAAATGTTTGTAGTATGCACATTATGGATTTGAGATACATTTGGATAATTGTGCAAATTAGGAAAGTGTTTTCTTCATGAAGCTTCTCCAGTATCTTGCAGATTTGCTTTGTGTAAATGCTCAGCAACGTAGTCAATTGACAGGGGTTGGTATAAAGCTTGCTGTGAAGATTGCTGTTCTCTATTTTGCAGAAAATTTATTGGATTTCTCTTTTCGCCTTCTAATTCTTATGTTGTGGGAAACCCTCATGGTTGGAATAACTTCTTTTTCAGCTCTTTCATTTTCAGGTTCTTGTGGTTTACAAGTTCCAAGGAGCAGTACACTGAACATTCTCAACAAGTACTCTGTGGAATATCATCTTGAGAATGCCCCACAGAAACTCTCTTTTCACCGGAGAAGCAGCAGAACTTACTTGGTCAATGCAGCCTCTGGACATCCTCTGGAGCCTGAGCCTGAGCCTGGGGCCTATGATCCTAATAACCAGTGGAATTCGGTGAGACAGGCTGCCGATGCATTTTACCGGTTTTCTCGGCCACATACAGTTATAGGCACAGTTAAGTCTCGAGAAATTTTCAAATTTCCAGGCCTTTTCTTCTTCTAATGTATTTGTGTAACCCACTTCACTTAATCTAATCAGGCATTGAGCATAGTCTCGGTTTCTCTTCTTGCTGTAGAAAAGTTGTCTGATTTTAATCCAATGTTCTTTGCTGGATTGCTGGAGGTAATTCTGAATCATTGACACCATTCAGAAGAGAAAATATCTGTTACATGTATTTTTTTTCATATTCTCCTGACAATCTTAGGCTGCTCATTGTCAGGCCATAGTTGCTGCCCTCATGATGAATATATACATTGTGGGTTTGAATCAGTTGTCTGATATTGAAATAGACAAGGTATGTTAAGATACACATTTCAGTAATCATTGGCCCTGTTCGGTTCTGGAGAATGGCTGATAGTTTTTCTGGTTCTTATGAAAAATGTATTTATATATATTTTCCTAAAATGTGGCACCTTTTTTTTAATGGAAAATATATCTTCTGAAGTTTGTCAGGACATTCTTTATGTTAAGTTTCATTAATTCCCCCCCAAAAAAGGGAGAATCAATAAATGAACTAGCTTTATTGTCGCTACAAAGTGGATAATACGGCCCACCTTGAACTTGCAGAAACTGTAAAATATCATATAAAATTCATTGATTTTATAAATTTCTTTAAAATATCTTATTTTGCCTCACTTGCCCCATTTTTACTCTTACTTTGAGTTTCACCGCCTTAGACACAAATTATAGATCATCCCTTGCTATAACATAATTAATTTATTTAACTTCTCTTAACATATTGGTTTTTTGATATGACAGTTCAACTGTGTCTTGTTTGACAAATATGAAACTAAAGCTACCTTGGATAACAATTCCTTATTTAACTCTGTATGCAATTTGCTGTCTTGCAGGTCAACAAGCCATATCTTCCGCTGGCATCAGGAGAATACTCCATTGGAACTGGTGTCACGATAGTTACATCCTTCTTGTTTACGGTATCAGGCAGCATTTTGTGCTTAGAGCAATACTTCTGCAAAATCACACTATTCTGTGAAGAACTATTTATAAGTGAACAAATAATGATATTATTTCTCTTATTGCAGAGTTTTTGGCTTGGATGGGTTGTTGGTTCTTGGCCCTTGTTTTGGGCCCTTTTTATCAGTTTTATACTTGGAACAGCTTATTCAGTCGATGTGAGTAGCACATTTCCGCTTGAATTTTTGTTTTACCATTAAAAAAAAAGAAAGGTCAGGTTTTCCAAACATGATGAAGGATTTTCCTTAGAGCTGCTTCATTGAGTCCAATAGTAGGCTCTGTTGATACAGAAAATTGTAACATCTCAATTGAATCACCATTAAGCAGCTAATCATCTTAAGTTTGGCAGGTCCAACATATAAGGACAAAACTTGGAGTAATTTGGACCCGAAATTGATAGTATATATAAATAAACCAGAAAAGGCTCACTTTAGCCAGAATTTGGTGTTGTGTTAAATGGTTGATTTGTATTAATGTGGTGCCAGATGCTTTTCAATGTATATCAGATATTGTTTTATGGATGATACCTAAATATATAGTTTTAAAACAAAACCTTAGCCTGACAAGATCTTGAAAATGTGATGTTTCAGTTGCCATTACTGAGATGGAAGAGATCTGCAGTTGTTGCTGCAATGTGCATTTTAGCTGTTCGGGCAGTGATTGTTCAGATAGCATTTTTTCTACACATGCAGGTTTCTCTCGACTAACCTTCTCTGCTCCTCAGATGTGTTTGAATTTTCCCTTTTCATTTTGTGCAATTTATCTGAACTCCAGCCCTTGTATTCTTATGATGAAAACAACTCCATTTCAGACTCATGTGTATGGAAGACCAGCTGTCTTTTCACGTCCCCTGATATTTGCCACTGCCTTCATGAGCTTCTTCTCTGTTGTTATTGCATTGTTTAAGGTAAAAGATCGAACTTTCTAATTGCACTTTTTTCTAATGTTAAAAGTTGAGGTTTCTGAGGGATATGCACATTATGAGGTTCATTGAAGTATAAACAATCCTGTGGGAAGCAATTGGCCACATTCCCCCCCCCACCTTCATATCCCCCTTTTAAAGCTGGCAAAGAATATGGAAAACTGGGAAGAGTTCTTTGGAAGCAGACAGCTTTCTTAGAAGCTCCACATCTCAGCCTTTCCCTGCTATAATCTACATGTTTCGTATGTTGAAGAATAGCCTGAGGATTTTACCCTTAGAGTGGAAATTTTCAGGATATTCCTGACATGGATGGAGATAAAGTATTCGGTATCCGGACTTTCACTGTTCGTCTGGGCCAAAAGCGGGTTGGTATTCTATCCACACATTTCACTAGATTAGAGTTCATCTATTAGCTTATTGCCCTTCAAATTGTCCTTCTTTATAGGTGTTTTGGACATGTATATCACTTCTACAAATGGCTTATGCTGTCGCCATTGTTGTTGGGTCGATATCTCCCTGTCTATGGAGCAAAGTCGTCACGGTAATACATGAGTTCCATCAACATTCTAATTCGTCTTCTGGCCACACCATAATCTAATGCAGTTTGCTCTCCTCCTCAACTCGGTATAGGTTTTGGGTCATATTGTGTTGGCTTCCATACTATGGGCACGAGCCAAATCTATTGATCTCAGGAGCAAGGCCGCAATAACTTCCTTCTACATGTTTGTTTGGAAGGTAACTCTTGAACTTAACTTCTGAACTTGTGTGCATTCAGGTTTGACTCTATGAGAAGGCCCAGTAGATTTAGATTTTTAATAGCCTTTGATTAGAAGCAGTATCTATTCTTCCCTGTTTTCCCAACTTCTACACGGTTATAAACCTTTGGTTGCACTTATGAGTTCTGCTTCGTTTTACCTGGAAAACTGAGATGAAGTCTTGCCTGCTATAACACAAGAAAACACAAACACTTGATCTGGTTAATAGATTTTGTGAAGAGAAATGCAGTGGGGGATGCTAAGACCAAAGGGCTAATCTTCGATTTCTGGGTTCTGGATTGAGTCACTTTCTCATTCTTTTCTCTTCGGTTTTGATGCGATCCGAGTTATGTCCACCTGACTCTCTCCATTTGTTGCCGTGTGCAGCTATTTTACACAGAGTACTTGCTGATACCGCTTGTAAGGTGAGCTTAAAGGAAGAGAACATTCTCTGCTGCAAATTCCACCGCTTAAAACTCAGTAATGCAATTGGGAAGACACTTTTCAATGTCCTGTCAATATGCTTGCTGCTCCTATTCCCTGACAGTTCTCGGAGAAAGTCGAGACGGAAAGAGTTGGAAAGTCTGTATTCATTGAACAAATGCGCTATAGCTGCCCTTGCATGGTATGCTTGCCATCTCAATAGAGTGACAGTTCTACCTTTGGAGTACTGATCCATATGCATAGAACTTTTGGTGCTCGGCAGATAAAAAAAGAGTCAATACGGTCCTGGTGTGGGGAGTCGGGACTGATGGGTGAAACTTCCGTTTCCCCACTTTGCTAGTTGACTATCTCGTTTGTTGAATGTTCTCGTTTCGGACATCTGCTAAACGGCTTACTTAATTTAGATTTTTAGGTATCTAAGTTAAGTTAAGAGACTGATGATGGCACAAGATAAAGCCAAATGCAGTGGAATGGATCTCAATAGACTTAGAGGTACAGTCCAATATGCAGTGAACTAGGTTTATGGTTTAAAATTTTTGAGATTAGTACATGAGGATTAATAGCGAGTTTTATATTATATATTATGTCGTTTGGTGGATTAATTCATTGTTAGGAATTGAACGTCATCATTAATTGGTGCTATAAGAATTAATCCAATGGAGCACAATAAATTCAGTATCCCACACAGAAAATGATGATAACTAAAACTCGAGGTGACGACTGGGGGAGAGTTTTTGTGATTTGGTTTGCTTGCCACGTGGCACATCCTTATGGGTTGATCGGCCTAGATTTCTTCTATAATTGGATGTCAATATCCGATTATAAGATCCTTCCTCCGACTGATGTAAGTGGCATAATCTGTAATTTCAACCGCCCTTATGGGCAGTTGTGATTCCTTCACCGTCACAGGTTACTTAGGATCTAATTGGTGATTCGATTCCGTTTCCGGTTTGGACTGGATACCACGTCGAACCGGAATCCGATCCCCGCCGCACTCTCCCTCACCAAAACCCTATCACTTCGGTTCATTTACCCGCAGACTTTGAGGAGTCAGTTCTTGATCTCCAATACGCTACAGCTTGTCCTGCTCCCTGGTCGCACTTGAAGCAGGAGCAGCAATGGAGGGAGCCTCGGCAGACGATGCCGCCAAGGGAGTTGCAGACTTATCGATGGATAGCGGCAACGTATCCGCCGGTTCAGAAACTTTGAGCAAAAAGTAAGTACGCCGCCACAAGGTCTCTGCTACATTTACCTTCATTTCATCATAAAATGAGCTATCGATTGAAACTTGGAGATTGCTGGATGATCATTGCAACTGTTATCTCTGCTGTTTTTTTGGTCATTATCAGCTGATCAATTTGGGATGATGGATTGCCGAGGATTACGACTCTATAATTTCATTTCCGTTGTTCAATTTCCAATATCGTGCTTTATGAATTCTTTCCAGTGCACTAAAGAAGCAAATGAAGAATCAGAAGAGGGAAGAGGAGAGAAGGCTTAAGGAGGAGAAGGCTAAGCTGGTAATGTTCTGACCTTCTCTGATGCTGAATTCGGTTTCAGTTTCCGTTACGATTAGCTGAAAGTAAGTTTGGTGCTCAAAGTCTATGCATTTGGTGGTTGTAAATGAAAAATAGTTGCATAAATTGGATTTAGAAGTTTCGGCATATGACAAAATAAATTGAAATGAGCCCGCACGAAGGCTGTTACTTTGTTTTTGTCATGGTTTCATATATGTAAGGAACGCTTTTAAATCATACTCTGATCAGCATTCTGCATGCGTTATGCTTGGGAAGCTTATATTCACCATTTCATGGTGCTTTGCTGATCATTATGTACTTTGCAGGCTCCTTCCAAGGCTAACTCGCAGGGTCAGAAAGTTGCAGCTGCTGATGATGATGACATGGACCCCACAGTATGTCCCTGTTCTCATTGTTATGTCTTCTTTTTTTTAATCTTTTATCTCGATAAATTAGTTAAGGTTCTAAGTGGAATTTCTGACCACTGTTTAAATTAATGGAACTCTTGCAAATTCTTTGTTGCAGCAATACTTTGAGAACAGGGTAAAATATCTTGAAGCCCAGAAAGCAGATGGAAAGAATCCTTATCCCCACAAATTTGAGGTCAAAATGTCTGTCCTTGAGTTCATTGAGAAGTTTGGAAACTTAAATAATGGTGACCATCTTGAGGATGTCACAGTCTCTCTTGCTGGTAATTGACATTTATGCACAACCATGTGGATATGATCCCAATTTTTGTATGCTGAATGTCCTAATCTGCACTATTCATCTTGTGCAAGGTCGGATTATGAGCAAGCGATCTTCTTCATCTAAGCTGTTCTTTTACGATATACATTGTGGTGGTGCTAAATTGCAGGTCATGGCTGATGCAAGGTGCTTATCGCATGGGATTATTCTCATTTAGACTCTGAGAATATTGCTAATTGATCTATTTACTGTTGTAATTGGTTCAGTATACGTTTTTCTAATTTTTTTCCTTTTCCTGCTTATGATGCAGTAAATCAGGCATGGAAGAATCTGAATTTTTCAAGTTCCATTCTAGCGTGAAGCGTGGTGATATTGTTGGTATAATGGGCTTCCCAGGTTTGAATATTACTCTTTGCCTTCCTTCTTCTTTTAATTTACATTCTTATGTTGTGTCTTCAATTCTGTGGTTTAAAGGGTTTATGTGAAGGAGTTTAGCCTCATTCGGTAACTTCATTTTTATTGCTGTCACTTCTCTTGTTATTTCCAGGAAAAACCAAAAGGGGGGAGCTGAGCATCTTCCCTAAATCATTCATAGTCTTGTCTTATTGCCTTCACATGTTGCCGAGGCAGAAAGCTGGTCCTGGATCTGATAATGCCAATGTGAAGGTTTGCAAGCCCATATTTTAGATAATTATGCAAGTTTACATTACAGATTATAATTTCTATATTTCCTTTGCAGAAAATTGATTCATGGCTCCCAGGAAGAACCAGGAATCCTGAAGCATATATACTGAAAGATCAGGTATTTCACTAAAAGATCTCTGGTTATGTATCTTCAGCTGCAAAACCTGTCAATAGATTTGTGTTTGAGCCTATGAGGATTCTTTTTCTAATGGCTGGGTTCATGTATCATTACTGGTACCTAAGCTATTAATGTTATTGTTTCACAAATAATTGGCATTAAATGGTAGTTTTGTTATTTAGAGATTGAATACATTTAAGTGTGTGTGCCTAATACTGAGAATAGGATTGTTATCTAATTGAGCTTGTTACTTCTGATTTCCCGTTGAAATCATGTCTCTTTTCAGGTTGAGTCGTTGGATTTTTCTCCCATTTGCTTGGCTAGTCACTTATTAAAATAAAAATTTCACCTTCTTCTCAGGAAACTCGATATCGTCAACGTTATTTGGATTTGATGGTAAATTCAGAGGTTCACCAAATCTTTAGGACCAGAACCAAGATAGTGAGATATATCCAGAGATTTCTGGACAATCTTGATTTCTTTGAGGTTGGTAAATAACTTGACTCCCTCATCTTACAAACTGATGGTCCTTTCTTGCCCCCTAACAATGCCTGCAATGGAATTTGCATTCTTATTGTTATGTTAACATCATCCTTTGTTTTCAGGTCGAAACACCAATGATGAATATGATTGCTGGTGGGGCTGCTGCACGTCCATTTGTGACCCATCACAACGAGTTGAACATGAGGCTGTATATGCGGATAGCGCCTGAACTCTATCTGAAGCAGCTTGTGGTTGGTGGACTTGATCGGGTTTATGAAATAGGAAAGCAGTTTCGGAATGAGGGCATTGATTTGACTCACAATCCTGAGTTTACCACTTGTGAGTTCTATATGGCTTTTGCAGACTACAATGATTTGATGGCCCTTACTGAGGAAATGCTGAGTGGTAAGGTTTTGATTTGGTTAATTCATACAATTTTTCATAATTTGATCATCTTATTATACCCAAAGCATAACTTGTTCAACTGTCCATTCTTAATTTGAAAAGGGATGATCAAGGAGCTGACTGGTGGCTATAAGATCAAATATCATGCCAATGGGCTTGACAAGGATCCTATTGAGATTGACTTTACTCCCCCTTTCAGGTTGGTCGACTTCTGTTGCTAGTTATGGCGATTTCTCAGGGCTAACTTCATCGCAGTATATGATATTTTCAATTCATTGCAGGAAGATAGACATGGTAGAGGAATTGGAGAAGGTTGCAGGTCTTAACATACCAAAGGATTTCTCTAGTGAGGAGGCTAACAAATATTTAGTGGAGGCCTGCGCGAAGTTTGATGTGAAGTGTCCCCCTCCTCAGACAACTGCACGCCTCTTGGATAAAGTACGTTCCCTTACGATTTCTCTTTTATTTCATGCACATTTTCCATTCTCTTTTGTAGTTCCCATTTATTGTTATCTGATCCAAGGAAATTCAACTGAGATGTGAACAGCATTTTTTTAATTAACTATGATATAGAGGTGGCAAATGGTGCCTGCCCGGTCTTATCGGGCCGTGCCGGCACGGCACGATAAGGGCTGGCCCAAGCACGGCCCTGTGGGATATCGTGCCCGCCCCCGCCTAGCACGATAAGACAGGGCGGCCTTGGCACGGCCTGATAACATGATAAATCTTGTTTGATCGTGACTTATCTGCAACTACAAGTAAGCTTAGAAATGGAATTTTTTCTATTCTTCAATAGTGTCTAATAGTCTATTATGTTTTTTTTTTCTAAATTTCTCTAATCGGGCTATCGTGCCGGCCCGGCCCGGGGATCATAGGGCCCATCGTGCCCGATAAATTACCCGGTCGTGCCGGCCCAATCGTGCCGGGCCGGATTTTGCCAGGTCTACTATGGTAGGTCTGTGAATGATTTCTTCTCTATGGAAGGATTAGTGAAAGACTCTTTTTTTCCTGTTTGAATTGCATTTACATATTATTTTTGGGTAATTGCAGCTTGTGGGGCACTTCTTGGAAGAAACTTGTGTTAATCCTACGTTCATCATAAACCATCCTGAGATAATGAGTCCTTTGGCAAAATGGCATCGGTCCAAACCAGGCTTGACCGAGCGATTTGAATTATTCATAAACAAGCACGAAGTATGCTCTTCCAATTGTATAAATTTGTTTCATTATTCTGTTTCCTCTGAAATATTATTTGGATTTCTAACCAAATATACAGTCTAACAGTTCCACTTTTGTTGTCTCAGCTCTGTAATGCCTATACTGAACTGAATGACCCCATAGTACAGCGCCAGAGATTTGCTGACCAACAGAAGGTAATCCTGTTGTGTTATGGGTGTCTCTCTCATCAATCTTCTTGGCACTCCATAAGATTGAGAGTGATCCTCTCTTCTTTTTTGAGTCTCCAGGATCGACAATCAGGTGATGATGAAGCCATGGCTTTGGATGAAACATTCTGCACGGCTTTGGAGTATGGTCTGCCTCCCACAGGAGGGTGGGGCTTAGGGGTCGACCGGTTGACTATGCTCTTGACAGATTCTCAGAACATTAAGGTCTCACTTCCTGTCTCTGTCTCTACCCATCTCTCCCAACCCCTTCACATCTTAAAATTTTCACTTTCTATATTTCCTTGTGCTTTGCCTGTGCAGGAAGTTCTCCTCTTCCCTGCCATGAAACCACAGGATGAACCACCCGCTGCTAAAGGTAAATGAATTTGGCTTTTCTAGTTTTACTTTGGCGAGGCCCAGAAACGACTGCCAAGAATAGGCTGGGACTTTTATTTGCTGAATGTTGCCTAATAAATTCCTCTCTGACAATCAAATCCAACCTGAGAAATCTATTCCCTCAGGACAATCAAATTGAACTGCTGCACATTCAAGTTGCTCCTATAACAGCGCCACTTATCAGTCAACAGATTCTAATGGAACCAATTTTTCAAATACACTTCAGATAATGCTGCAGCATAGATGCATTTTCAGTGGCCAGAAGGGGAACTGCAATGGTTGTAGGCTCGGACACGGTGGTTTCATGTCATTCGTCAAGATATATGGTATGCTGCTGGAGATGAGATACTGAACTCGAAGTTTTTTTTGTCCAACTGATGAGATACGACATCTCCATCACCTTTTTTATACCAAAGATGTAGGGATTGTAGTCTTGGTACTGACGTATCAGTTCGTCGCTTCATCTTATTTAAAATTACTGTTATGACCCTATTGGAGTTGCGTCCTGTGTTGTTTTGTTTTTTTTCCCTCCTATTTCTTTTAATCGCTGCCCTAGTCCTAGGGAAGTCCACTTGATACTTACTATATTGAATTCCTCGACTCTCAAAACGGTGCCCGCTATACATTTTGCAATCATAAAATCAACTTTTCGCAATCACACACCGACCAGGCAGTCTTTGGCACGGGTTGGGTAGGTCAGGGTGTTGCTTTTCCTAGCCCTTTTAGTTGGTCCTTGTCTTAATTCAATTTTCTAGAATTATTCTTCTCTTCAAATTAGAAAAAACATGCTAAAGGTATTATGCGCTTATTATTTACACAATTATGCATTTCGATTTGCTGATTGGGTAAAAAATTAAAAGTGAGACACCTTCCTTTTCCCGCAAGGCAAGAATTCACAGTGGGCGGCGCATCCGTGGGTGCCAAGTAGAAGGACATCATCTGACGTGGCAACTAATGGGTGGTCTGCCCAATATAAATTCCCGGCATCTCGTTTAACCAATTTATTGACCCAAATTTCCCACCAACTCCCCCTCTTCACCGTCAACGAATTTGTCATTCTCTACTCTCTTTGCTAACACTAAGCCAGCAGGATCAATGGAGGTCGGCTCAGCAGACAATGATGAGGAGGCGGTTTCAGGCTCGTCGCTAGATAGTAGCAGTGCAGAGCTTCCTCTGAGCAGCAAGTTAGTACGACGCTGGCAATTTCTCTGCAACTTTTGCTCTTCTCGCCTCCTAACTATGAGCTCTTTTACTCTCAGTAATGCCCGACTCTCAGCACTCTTTTACTCGCGGTAATACCCAACTCTGTCTCCATCATGAGTTGCTGAGAGTTGGTTTCAGTCCTGAGGAAGTGTTGATATAAATGTTTCCTGCGCAGTTTATTTATTTATTTATGTTTCCCTGGAAGGAGTAATTTATTCTCTTTTGGTCTTGTGAATCCACCAATGATCAGTTAAGTATTTGTGCAAGCTGCAGAGGCATCACCATGGGCTGCGCTTGCATAGGAATTCAAACCTAAGATTAGCTACACGAGAACCGAACTTGAGCTAGCGAAATTTGCACTGTTTCTTTCATTTTTTTTCTGCTATTTTTTTTCTGGCAATTTAAATTTGCGTTCTTAAATCATTTTTAATCATATAAATACTGGGATGATTGAGAGCTGAAGGGTTGGATCGTGCAGTTGTTGTGCTAATCCATTCTTCCCTTTCTTGCGTTGTTGTTACTCAATCCTTGCAGTGCACTGAAGAAGCAACTGAAAAATCAGAAGAAGGGAAAAGGGAGAAGATTTAGGGATGAGAAACCTAAGCAGGTTATCTCACAGCATTTTTAGATGCTGAATCTCGGTTTCAATTTTTGTTACTAGTTTAATTGGCTAACATGAAGGAGATCTAATGGGATCCTATTAATTTATTACCCGTATAAGCATTTGTATTCTAATATTTATTGCGTTTACTGTTTGTATGGCCTCTGGCAAGATTGGATGAACAAGGCCTGCAGCTGAATGTTATCCTTAGGAAGCTTATCTGCGCTACTTCATGATGCTTTTTTTTATCATGTTGTACCTTCCAGGTTACTTCCAAGGCTAGCTCGCTCAGTCAGAGAGCTGCAGCAGCTGATGATGATGACATGGATCCAATCGTATGCCACTGTTATTGTTTGTTGTTTCTCTCTATCATGATAAAGTAATAAGTGTTCTAGCTTGAATTTTCATTTTTATTAATGAAATTCTTCTATGGTTTTCTCCATCAGGAATACTTTAAGAACAGGGTGAAATATCTTGAAGCCCAGAAGGCAAATGGAAAGAACCCATATCCCCATAAGTTCGAGGTTAGTATGTCTATCCTCAAGTATGTTCAGAAGTATGGGAGTTTGAAAAATGGAGACCACCTTGAGGATGTCACAGTGTCTCTTTCTGGTAGGCGACATTTTTCTCTTCTTCAATAGCAATGACATTGTCTCACATTGCCATGATTATTGTCCTAATCTTTACTATTTATCTCATGCAAGGGCGGATTATGAGTAAGCGCTCTTCTTCTTCTAAGCTGTTCTTTTTTGATATGCATGGGGATGGTGCTAAATTGCAAGTCATGGCTGATGCAAGGTGTTCTTCTCAAATGGCCGATTCATTTATTTACTGTTGTAATTGGTTCAAATGAATGTTTTCAAGTCCATTTGTTTCTGATCAATGTTGATCCGCTGCAGTAAGTCGGGCATGGAAGAATCCGAATTTTTCAAGTTCTATTCCAGCGTGAAGCATGGAGATATTGTTGGTGTCACTGGCTTCCCACGTTTGAATTATACTTTCAAATTCTTCCGACTTGCACATATGGTTGCATCTCCATAGTTTCATTTATATCTTTTGTGCTTTCTTATTATTCCAGGAAAAACCAGAAGGGGTGAGCTGAGCATCTTCCCAACATCATTCACAGTATTGTCCCATTGCCTTCATATGATGCCAAGGCAGAAAGCTGGTCCTGGATCTGATAATAATGTAAATGTGAAAATTAACAAATTTGTTTTCCATTGAAACTACATAGCCATACTTTATGGAGTATAATTGCTTGACTTGCAGAAAATTAAGTCATGGCAGCCAGGAAGAACTAGGTCTCCTGAAGCATATATCTTAAAGGATCAGGTATTTTGCTGAAAGATTTCCGCTTATCAATTTCTTTAGGTACAAAGTCTTTCAACAGATTTCTGTTTTAGTCTATAATGTGTCTTTTTAATATTCGAACTATTCTTATTTCTAGTTTGGCAGTGAATGGTAATTTATCTTATGAAATTTCCTGACCTTAATGTTGTGAGTCCTGTTGATGTCTAATTGAGTGTGTTATATTTCTTTTTTTTTTCTTTATTGAACGATATGATCAGTTGGTTCTTTTTCTTTCCATTTTTAGCTGTTTGGACATCAAAGTGATTTTTCCTCACTCTATTTCAGGAAACCCGATATCGTCAACGATATTTGGATTTGATGATAAATCCACAAGTTCGGCAGGCTTTTAGAACCAGAGCCAGAATAGTGTCATATATCAGGAGGTTTCTTGACAATCTTGATTTCTTAGAGGTTGGCAAATGACTGGACCCTTCATCTAAGTATCTTTGGCATGACATTAGCTGTGTTCCACCAGTAATTGCTGAAATGGAATTTCCACAACTCTTTCTATGTTGATGATGTTTTCTATTTGCAGGTTGAAACACCAATGATGAATATGATTGCTGGTGGGGCCACTGCACGCCCATTTATAACACAACATAATGAGTTGAACATGAGATTATATATGCGGATAGCACCCGAGCTCTACCTGAAAAAGCTGGTGGTTGGTGGACTTGATCGGGTTTATGAAATAGGAAAGCAGTTCAGGAATGAAGGTGTTGATTTGACTCACAATCCTGAGTTCACCTTGTGTGAGTTCTATATGGCTTTTGCAGACTACAATGATCTGATGGGCCTCACTGAGGAAATGCTCAGCGGTAAGATTTTGAATTTGGCTGATTATTTGTCTCTATAATGCGATCCTGTCATTTTGTCTGAAGCATGACTTACATGTGGGATTGTCTTTGATTTGAAAGGGATGGTTAAGGAACTCACTGGTGGCTATAAAATCAAGTCCCACAGCAATGGGCTCGACAAAGATCTTATTGAGATCGACTTCACTCCCCCTTTCAGGTTGGACTACACTACTATCAAGTCTGCTGTTTACATGAATTTCATTTTTTAACTACCCACAGCTCACTTCATCCTGTTGGCATCCTACGTTTTCAATTTATTGCAGGAGGATAGACATGATGGAGGAATTGGAGAAGGTTGCAGGCCTCAGTATTCCAAAGGATTTCTCTAGCGAGGAAGCTAACAGATACTTGGTGGAAGCCTGCTTGAAGTTTGATGTCAAGTGCCCTCCTCCTCAAACAACTGCTCGTTTGTTGGATAAAGTAAGTTGTGTTGATTTCGGTACAATCACTGTTGTTCACTCCATCCCTACCTATTAAATCTTTTTACAATGTTGATAGTTGAATCAAAATGTCATACAAAGCTTCTTTGACCTGCCTATGATTTGGAGAATGCAAAACTGGCTTTCTGTCTGCATTCCTTTCTGATTATTTGGTAAGAGTATTGCAGCTTGTAGGGCACTTCTTGGAAGAAACTTGTATTAACCCAACCTTCATCATAAACCATCCGGAGATAATGAGTCCATTGGCAAAATGGCACCGGTCGAGACCAGATCTCACAGAGCGTTTCGAGTTGCTTGCGAACAAGCGCGAGGTATGCTCATCCAAAGCCTATCCGGGTTCGATTCCATTTCAGTTTTGAAATGTAGTTCCCATCCCTAAGCCATTCCGTGAAGCCTACTATTCCTGCTTTTTCGTCAGCTCTGCAATGCCTACACTGAACTGAACGACCCCATAGTCCAACGCCAGAGATTTGCCGATCAACTGAAGGTATTGGTATCGTTTTATCCGAGTCTCCCTTTTTCTTGGCAAGGACTCTATGAGCTAATCACTGACCCTCTCCTCTTCTTTGAGCATTCAGGATCGGCAGTCTGGCGATGATGAAGCCATGGCTTTTGACGAAACATTCTGCACATCTCTGGAGTATGGTCTGCCTCCAACCGCAGGTTGCGGTTTGGGAGTTGACCGGTTGACTATGCTCTTGACTGACTCCCAGAACGTCAAGGTCCAAAGTCTCTTCCATCCCTTCCCCCCCACTCAGAATCTTCAGAATTCAGGCAATTCAATTTGCTTCTTCGTGGTTTTCCTGTGCAGGAAGTCATTCTCTTTCCTGCCATGAAACCACAGGATGATACCGGGGCAAGGAACAGTTCGGGAACCATGTAACGAACTCGGATGGCTCACACGCTCAGACTAAGTTCCCTACCCTGACGTTGTCATGGAGGTGAAACATATTTGCAGTAGCAGTAAATGTGATTTGCGTTGCGGCTATTTATCCTTTCAAGATTTTTCTGCCATGTGATGAAATTGAGCATATCTACTACCCTCCCCTTCGACTAGAAAAATATAGAATGATCATCTCCTCCCTTTGGGTTTTCTCAACTTATGCCGTCGAAAATTGCTCCACTGATTTGAGTCAACCGAAGATTGAGCGAGTATCGTCAAGAATCAACCCTCTTCGTGGAAATCTTATTCCAGTGCACTTCGTCAAGTACCAAGCCATCAAGTCAGGCACACTCACTCATATCGTGAAAATTCTCCAAATCGTGATTTTTTTTTCATTTGCCCAATTTAAATCGAAATTTTACAAAAAGAAATTTGGTACCGAATTTTCTAAACTCATGTTAAGGATCATCTTCATTAAATTAGGGTTGGATTAGCGATTTCTTTACCAAACTCCCAAATGAGTGATCCAAAAATTAAATTTCAGTTAAGAGAATTGATAAAATTTTTTTCAGAGATCTCAATTCGATTGTAAACTGATTTTACCATATATTTCAACTTAATTGAGAATATTGTAGTAAAAAAAAAAGTGATCTTCTTTGGGACATTAATGAACCAAACCAACCCACGTGAAAAAGGAAGGGTGCCATCTTCTGCGGCGGAGAGACGCCGACCAAAGTAAGCTTTCGGCCACAAACTGACAGCGACAAAGACGTGTCCTTCCCATTCCATACTCACCAAAATCACAAACATATATATATATATATATATAAATTGAACAGAACATTCGAAAGGTTGACCAGGTTCAATAATTATCGATACCTGTCTTACCTTTAATAGTGGAAGATCAATGCTTTTTCCCCCTTTGTTCGCCTACAAACATTGAAATTTCTCCGCCTCCTCTGGTGGAATTTTCGGAACAGGCCTTGGCTCGAGCAACGCAGAGCGAAAGACATCGACATCGGTGCTTTTCAAACGATGGATGCCTTGTCACTCGTGCAAGTCTTGTCGTAGAAGCTCTGCATGACCGGCACGTAGTCGTACGATGATTTTGTCTGAACCAACCGATGCTGTAGTCAGTAGCACGGATGCTGATCGTCGAGACGGATCGGGCTAGGGTGAATTATTGGGAGCAAAGCTTGGTGGGTAGAGTTTGTGGAAAGACACATCTGCTATAAAGAGAGAATAAGATGCCGACCCCAACTTGGAAAGTGGATTCCTAGTTGTAAATTCCACCATCCTTCAAAAGTAAGACGTACCCTCCCATGATAATCCAAAGAAAGCAAAAACCAAGTGACAACAATAGACTCACAGCACAGGTTGCTCATTCCGTACGTCCACTCGGTTCTCCTGCGTGTCTTCGATCCTGTTCAAGCGGATGATTACTTATTCCACTTCGCTGCTACTGCAAAATATCGCAGTTTTAGTCTGCAGCAGACAGCATCGCTGCCTAACAAGTTCTACGCCCAAAGGCCACATCCCTCAAGAAAATCTCCATGGTTGAAGCAAAAGTGCTCCAAGATCATGACGCCAGGAAATGCTCGTGGGGGGAAGGAATGGGTCAAAAAGGCACTCATCATAAATGAATCATTTTTGTCTTCCCATGATCATGATGTTGATAATGCTGCTCTGTATTTCTTTCTTTCTTCTGTAGCCTCAATAATTCCCCCTTTTGGTGGCATAGGAAATTTAAATCCAGAACAGGACAGAAGGAAGGGGAGTAAAGTGGTTAGAGTGACTCATCGCCCAGAAATGGATAAAAAATTCTCGGTTCCATATCGATAGCTATGTTATTTGATATTAAATTCCTTTCTCTTGACAATTAACCTTGCTGGTCCCCTGTTTCTTTTAAATTCAACAGTGGAAATGTGTTGTATGACATTGACATCTCTTACTCAAGTTTATTTATTAAATAATAAACTATCTAAACCACAAATTCTCCCTATTTACATAAATTAAACTTGAGAATTTATCTAAATAAGGAGGTGCAGGGTCCTTCCATGGACCGACCCTTGTACTGTCAAGATGGTCTTTCTGTCAAACATGAAACGAGCAATCGAGCACATCGGATGGTAAGCGCGAGCTTTAGGAGAAGACGTTGACAAGTGGAATTAAATGCCAAAATTTCCCAAGACCCATCGAGTCTTTTCAAGAATTCTTTGTACCAGCAAGTGCCTAACTCGCACTTTTAAATGGCTTCCACAGGTTATTCCCCGAATTTACCCCTAAATAAGTATGATAATATCGAACAATCACGCAGGTTATTCCCCGAATTTACCCCTAAATAAGTATGATAATATCGAACAATCACGCGAAGTGTTAATTTGTTACTCTTAGGGTTCGAAAAAACTAACCATGATCGATCAAAGCGAGAAGCAGGATGTGGGATAGTTCGCCCTGAACTTTTAGACGAGGATGCGTTAGCGGATCGTGACTATGAGATTGAGAAATTAGGGTTAGGGCAATGAGTAATTGTACTCTCAGCCCCCTATATATCAAATTCCATCTCCAGTGTAGCGATCAGCGACGGCAGGCTGGGTGTCTCTCTCTCTCTCTCGTCCGAATCACTTATCCAGAAGAACTTAGCCTCGCCTGTATGACAATTATTCTGTCTTTTGCAATGTGGAAGAGTAGCTTCCATGGCGTTTAAGATAATGGTCGGACCGACAGAGACCCGCCGTGGGAGTTCCATTTTTTTTTTATCATAATTGTGAGCGGAGACTATTTATATTAAAAATGTTTTATTTAACAATTAATTTAGTTCAAATATAAATACGTTAAAATCTAATAAATTTCTAGATATCGAACCGTCTCTATAGGGAAACTTTTTCATATACATATATAAATATTGAACAAAATGTTAGCAATATAAAGATATTTATAAAGATACACGTATATTTGAAATTGATGATGTCATAATTATAGAGAAAATGTCAAAACTATCCATGATGTATAAGCTCAATTATTAACAACCATTAAATCAAGAAAATAATTTTTTTTTTTAAGATACGACCATGATATAGCTTGGACAAGAAATAACAGATTAGGTGCACTCAATTAAACCACTTCCCGTCAGCAGATGGGACACGACTCTCGTGAGAGTCAACTTCGAGCAAACACACGACCATGGTCGAGCTTCGAAGCCAACTCCAAACCCCGAACGAGCCGCTCAGAGCTCCTATACCAGTACCACAGCTATACCCATATATGTTCCTGGATATATATATATATACCAACAAAGACCAGCTGAAATCAATTCCGATCCCTTAGAGTCAGACCCCGGCTCCTCCGTCGCCCGGGTTTCTCACCAGTGACGCCATTTTACATTCAACCTGATATAATCCTGTACAACCCGATACGACGCATGCCTTTGCTGACACGAGATCTAGCAAAGAAAGGAAGGTGTCGGGGAGTGAAGAAAGCCATACGCACGACGAACGAGCACGGCTCGGTCGCAGCTATGCTAAAATTAGTCTAAACGATCACCTTACTATCAAATATTAAGATTATACTAATTAACCGCTCAGTATAGTTTGCTTTTGTCGACCATTAAGTCATAAAATTCGTTCACTACACGGGCTCATCCCTAGTATGTGTGCACATATATATATGTGTGTGTGTATGCGAACGGCATGAAATATTAATTAACATTTTATTACATGAAAACACGACAAAAAAAGGGGCATGGCGCGCACACACGCACATAGAGGTGGCAAATCGTGCCGGCCCGGCCCGATAAAAGGGAAGGCACGATAAGGGTTGACCCAAACATGGCATTTTAGGATACACACGGCACGGCACGATAAGACAGGGGCAGTCCCAGCCTGATAACATAATAATCTCCATTGATCGTAATTTATTTGTAACTACAAATGAATTCACAAATGAGATTTCTTTTACCATTTAATAGTATTTGATAGTTTATTAGATTTTTTTCAAATTTCTCTGATTGGGCTATCGTGCCAGCCCGACTTAGGGATCATTGGGCCCAGCATGCCCGATAAAATTACTGGGCCGTGCTGGCACGATAAGTCCGGCCCGGTAATGTGTTATCGTGCCGGGCTATCGGGCCGTGTCGGATTTTGCCAGGTCTACACACACACGATATAAATAAATGAACCGCGTGCGATGTTGTGTCCAGTTGAGTCACTGATTACGTCGACCCACAAATGACTTTAAAATTATGTCCAAAAAAAATATAGATTACGTAATAAATTTAATTGAACTCACTTAGGCTCTACGAAAGTTCTGCTGGCCCGAGCAGTGGAGTACATAAAATAAATCAACCAATCTTGAGGAGAAGAAACACCGCGAAGATTTTTGTAGATTTTCAGGAGATTTTGGAAATATGTGAAAGAAATTGATGTCTTAAATTATATCTATCATAATTCCTCTACTGAGAAAAAAAACTTTATTATTCCAAAACTAAAAATAAATAAAGATGGGTGGCAGGGACTCGATTTTTTTTTAATATAAAAAAGGGTGCAATTAAATTATACTATAATCTAGCAGGTACAAGTTTCCAGTCCTAGTGATCGTGTATACTACACGAGAAATCACGTCCGTGCATGGTTGTCAAGGACGACTTCGCTTCAAGGGCACGTGGAATAGATTTATTTAGCATGATTTAATACTCTATCACGATAATAACCTAAATAAGTTACGGAAGTAAAAATTTTGAAGTTTAAATGTATCTTGTAGCTTACTGGTGAATGGATGACGATGGCAAGAAATAAATCAGAGGCCCGCAACATGGCCTAATGGATAAAATCAATAATACATGGAAAACTCTCAACTTCCTCTCTTGTCCTTTCTGATCGGAAGGGACGTGATTACGAGAGGTCGATCGATGTTGCATGCGCTACCCTCAGTTTGCAAGTTATTTATCGTCCCACCAAATATATATATATATATATATACAAATACATATATTATCGATTACACGATGCCGACGGCTGATCATATATATTGTATACGCGTCTTAGTGCAAAAAAATTTTTGGGGTTTCTCAATAATCCAGGCTAGAGGAACGTGCACGACTACAGCACTAGGATGGGACAGACCCGTGTGCTTGGACATCTTGGATTAATTCTCCATACTCGGAAAATACTTAGTCGAACAATATATATGTATATGTATTAGAATTTTATGAGGAGATTTTAGTAATTTCTTGAAGAGGCAAGGGAAGGTCGGTCGCCCTCTTGAAATCGGGAAAACTCGTGAGGTACTTACATAAATTTCGGTTGATTTCGCATCTCTCTTATTAAGCTATCTTATCCCATTCCTATTAACCCACTAATCTAGTTTATTATTATGGTTACTTGTCACTATCTTCTACCATACAAAGTACTCGAGATTTACCGTGTTGGTCAACTCGCGACTCTATTATCAAGTTGCACTAAAATCTCACCAATCATTGATATTCTTTATAAGGTAATGGTAAGCAGGACCAATCGATGGTATCACCCAAGATTTTAATATTTCTGAAGCTGAATGATTTAGAACTTATCGCGTATTTAAATGTTTGATTCGAACATCGCTTATTTGAATCATCCGGATACAACTTCCCAAAATGTGCTCGATAATTAGAGGATTTCGTCCATAAGATGTGCAAAAAGAGAAGATAGAAATATTGTAGACATACAATTAGGGGAGCAAAGGACTCATCATAGCGATGAGAAATGAACACATAACCAGCCGATCTTGATTCGATGATGATACTAATCCAGCACGTCGCCTTCTTTTTACCTATGCCAATGAGCTCAGTTAGTCAGTGACTTCATTCTTGCACCTTCACCCATGTTTCAATCTTTTCAAATGAAGTTTGCATATGTTAGTCTTTTCATGATCTTTTTGTCCCATGTGAGCTGGTAGACATTAGGTTTAGAGGAAGATGCAAGCCAGCAAAAGGAAGAAGATATGAAAACTTTCGTTTAATGTGAATTTTATGTAAAATCTCTTGACTTTAAATCATAAATGAGCGTTATTGCATCGAATATTCATGGCTGAGCAGTATTCTTTATGAATTAAAATATGAAATTCAAAGTATATCTAGCTAGAAAGAAATATCCGGAAATACCGCCGAGAGTGGTTGTTTAGTGATTCAAAATGGACTCTTATAAGACTTGGTAAGTTCAAAATCATACGTTCGAATCCTCTCTAATATGTCTGACATGTTCATAATTGAATACAAAAACCAACACAACCGAGAAATCAATAAGTACAAACCAAGAACACCCATACCAGATTCTACCTACACATACGTATGTATCTTTATCGTCAAATACATTTTTTTATTATTATATAGGAGATTTATGATACTAGAATAATTTATGAAAATAAAAAAATAAATGAGTATAAAAAATTTTATAATAAAAATTGAATATATAATATCTTAATTATTAAACTAAAAATAGTACTGTTATACTCAATCTCATTTATCTAATCACATACTTTGATTATGCGTTTTGCCCCAGGCAATTTCAAGGGGCATGGTATGTTTCTTTAAGCCAAAGAGACAGAGAGGAAACTTTCATGCCTACCATCGATAGTATGCGTATGTCGTCCAATAATTGCCATATTTTGAATTTTCATGTTAAATACACATTTATATCTTCAACCATACCCTCTCAATCTCTCTCTCACCAATAATAACATACCTTAATATCCATCCATCCAAGAAAAAAAAGTATATTATATAACAGTTGCACCACGTCATTCTATATTTATTTATTTTATTTTTTATATGATAATTATCCTTTCTTGGGGTCCATTAAAATATGAGATAATTGAGTGGAAATATTAATAAAATTAAGTTAAATTTATATAATATTTCAATAATTTTCTTGAATTCAAAGGCCGCCTAAATCCATCCCTGCAATTAACTAATACTTTCTATTTTCCTTAATGTTCATTATTCACGATACTTCTGTCCCGTAATTTTTTCAGTCCGATATATATGGGCGGTGCTATATAAATATTGTTAACAATCAATAACAATTTTAAAATAAAAGTAAACCCTATTATTGTATAGGAAATTTCTAAGGTAAGAGAAAAAAAATTCAATTATTGGTCCGATGACTCCACCGAGTACTCAATCTGGGAAAGGGTTTCAAGATAAATAAGGTAACCTAACCATTCACAGATTATAATATAAATGGCTCACTATGAGTCGAAGACACATGAACTTCGCGGTTGGGATTGCGCGGTCTCTCGATCAGGAGAGGTGTAGGGATAGCACTCACTTTATTATCACAATTTTTTGACAAGATTAAGAATGTTCTGCCTTGGATTATTAAATAATCATCACAGACCCACTCGCAAGATAAATTTATGTCAACTCGAATCTGTACAGAGAGCTCTGGATGGTTATCCATTTTCACATAAGGAGCCGTCGACCTTAGATTCCGAGCCCTCGATCGATCGGCCCGGCACCATTTGTTACCTCCCCCGGGTGGTGCAGCATCGAGGCAAATCTGTGACCCTTCTGAATGGGCCCCGGGGTAATTCTCCACGATGTCTGTATTCCAGCACGTGCATCATTTAATTCTACCGTTATAATCTCACCATAGCTTTGTTAATTATTCCTTCCTTCGTTCGAGGATCAGACATTAATGGTCCGGTCCATTCAAATGAGTGGTTCGACCGGTTTAATAAAATCTCAATGTCCGAGGAGTTGAAAACAGGAGGGTTACCCGAACTTGACCCCTCCACGGGGCCGCTTTGATGGATGGGAACGTCAACGTGCCGAGTCAGGGCTGGTTTCTGAAGGCCCCAGCCTGCCCCGCAAGCGTAGTGGCCCGCCTTGCCCTGACCCGTGACCCGTGACCCGTCAGATTTAAGATGCCCAAATTACTTTAAATCTAGAAAATAAGATAAATTTTAATAATAATAATAACACCAGAGTAAAACATACAATAATATGCTTAACACAAATACAATTTTTTTCATTTCAAATAAATTCAAAATTAACAATATAAATTTAGAAGCCATAAGAATAGGATTGACGGAGGGAAAATAAGTAATATATAGTGTATAATAAGAAAATAGGAATATGATAAAAAAAATAAAGCAAAACTCTATAATAATGAATGAAGCGGGGCTAGGCAACGAGGTGGCCCTTGCCCTGGCTTGGTCTGCACAAACCCGACCTGCCCTAGTGCGGGGCGGGTAAAATCCGCCCCACCCCAGGATGGGTCGGGCGTTTTCTACTGTCCCTACGATGGACTGTAGTCGCCTTCTTTCGATAGTCCCCAAATTAAGTAAGAAAATTTTAAAAATAAATAAATAAAACGTAGTCAGCAGTGCCAATATGAAGTGATAAAAAAGAAAAAAAACCCAAAATCAATAAATAATTTTTTTGATGTAATTTATTTAGCATTCATAAATTCAAAGTTCCTAATAATTAACTTAGATTTTGGTTGAGCCAAATGATATATTTTTCTGATTTATAAATTTTTTTCATTCATTTAAGGAAAAGAACCTCTTAGGTTGGTGTAATTAGTGATAATTTATTATGGTCAGTTGAAAACCACCTTAGATGAATCCAACGGCCAAGATGTTACCCGGCGCCTCCCTCCCCTTGCCACCACCGCCGGAATGACCGGCCCAGCATCCACGGCGGCACGCCTCCATTATTTCCTATTAAATTAATTAAACCAAATTACATTTTTATCCACGAGTTTTTAATTTAATTATTATCTTACACTACTTGCATCATATGTAAGTGGCTTATTTATGGTAAATAAGTGATGCCCTATCATAATTAAATTAATTAAAATTTCGGTCTTTCTGTGACGAATCATGTACCATCTTAAAATTACGAAATGCATGAGCATTTCATTTTCTTCTTATTTCATGTAATTTTAAACATCATCTCACTTCTCAGTAGCATGTCATTGTAATACTGTGCAATCCCTGAGGGTGAAAAGGTAACTTCAGGCAACGATAGCTAGAAGTATGATTTGCAGTATCGGCCGGTGGCCCCGCCAACTTGAGAGTCAATTAAAGAATTTTTTTAACCCCCAAATGTGCACCTCTCTCTCTCTCTCTCTCTCTAAATATATAATTGTATATTTATTAGATAATTTTTTTGCCCTATATTTAATTGATAATTTTAAAAAACAAAATAATGGCTGCCATGTTCTGCCAGTTCAATTTTCTCCCTTTTAAATCTCACCAGATGCCCCTTGGGATAAATAATGGGGTTGTAATTGAAGGATTACAATTATTGCACTTTATTAGCCTGAATACATCCAATTCATATTCTGATGTAATTGTAATTGTAATTGTAATTGTCATATTTTATTTTTGCCCTCAATAATGTCCAGCAAGCTGAATATTTTCTAATTTATTCCGGGAGAAAAAGGAGAAATTTCCAGCTAGTCTGCAGAATTTTCGGTGTAGGTTACAGAATTGGGGAAAACAAAATATATTGTAAAATCAGAAAGTAACCTTCCTATAACTTTGAGAAATCTTATCATATGATTTATTATATTAATTAACTAATTTATTTATAAAATCATATATCTTCTATATAATTAAAAAAATATTATAAATTAGCTGGTAGAGGAATCGTTGCCTTTCCAGGTATTTACTAAAATAGGCATAAGATTTACTTATTTCTCTGCAAAATCTGACTGACGGGCATCAACGCCGTTTAAATTTTATATGAGATGCCTGTACGAGACATGGTGAGAGGTCCGTTAGCTAGACGTGATGGTCATTCTTTCGGTGACCCCAGGATATGCCATCGTTGTCAGTTTGACAGAGATTTTGACGACAATTAACGCTCGCGATGAATCTATACAGTTTCCTGTATTCGAGTCCGAAACGCTGTTACAGCAGGCCGAGTGAACCATCGCGAGTGGGGTCAACTAACATGGATGCCTAAGGTCCCCAAAGATGTGTATAAATGGAGGCTCTTCCACGCCCCCATGTTCTCCCCCTCCCATATGAGCTAGCAGTAAAGAGAGAGAGCATCGATTCCGTCTCATCTCACAGAATCGCCATTTTTGCCCCCCAGGAAGACATTAAAGAAGAAGGTGGGGGAAAAAGAGGCTCTGCTTCAGCTTCTTCGTATCATCACTGCCGAGTCTGCGTGTCGAAAATTTCCTGTGATTCCCTTTTCCCGGAAGGGGAGAAAGTCGAAGTCCCCCCATTCAATGAGCCTTTAAACTCTTCCCTTCCCCTTCTCTGAACCAAGTAGCAGCGGAAACTCTCAGCGCACCCTTTCTCTGGTCTTTCCTAGAGCAAGAAGATGGGAGGCGACAAGACCATCGACTTAGAAGAGATCAAGAATGAGACTGTCGACCTGGTAAGAACCTCTTCTTATTCTCACGGGTTTTGCGTTAGAAGTAAAGAGACGGACTTTAACGGAAAAAAAAAAAAAAAAGAACTGATGTAATTGGGAAGAGTTCGTTTCCTCTCTCTTCTCCCTCCCAACAAACAGAGCATATCTTGCCTGCTTCCATGCAAGATCCAGACTTTAACACGCAGGGGGGAAGGTATTTAATTGCAATCGTCACATTCCTGTGGGCAACTTCTGGTCTCGCTGAGGTGAATATGAAACACTTCAAAGGGACCAAAAAGACCTTCAGTTTCGGGAATCAAACTTATTGAACCCTTGGTGCAATCTTTTTAGCCACCAGGGTGCATGCGTTGGGTTAGTTCCCGGTTAATGTTCGGACTTGGATCGCTGTTTCGGGATAAAGTCAGGTTCTTAGCTCGTCAGTTGATCGGGATGCCCTGTGATCTAATTGACGACGAAAATCAATGCTGTGATTGTCCTAGCTTTCGGCTTAAGATGATGTGCTTCAAGAGTACAATGGTTCGTTTCTCTATTCAAGTGCTTTTTTAGGGCTGTTTTAGCCTTTTTACTCTTATGAGAAAGATGCCACGCCCTCATTCCTGTTTTACAACGGTAGCTTTTGTGACTCCCACGCCTTCAACAGTTTTGACCCTCTCCGCTGACGCCTACCCCACCCCATCCTGCTCTTTACCGATCAGAATCCTGGTCTCCCCATTTTACCCTCCAGGAGAAGGGGAATTCACGAACCAGCCCACAGCTGAGCCGCTCTCTCCCTCTCCCGGGAGAGAATCTCGCGCGTCCTAACCTTTGACCCATGTGGGGCTCGTGGGCCCCACTTGACACAGTGATTCCTCACTTTCACTGGCGCAGGTTGCGACGACGGTCAACGCCCCTTGGATTGGCTCTCGTCTCGAGGTCCCCACTTTGCGAAATTTCCGTCGGCGGAAACTCCGATTGAAATTACATGGATGTTACTCATTACGTTTGTTGGTTTAAGCCCAGATTCGTGCCCTATATCTTTTTCTCTTACTCATTTCCTATCCTATTTAAATCCTTATAGAATTAATTCTTTAGACTTAATTTTATTAATTATGTGTTATATTAAATTTTAAGTATGAATTTATGGGGCATGATTATAAGTTATTTTCATAGATATATTATTCCCTTGTTGGAAAATAACATAAAATAAAATAATTATAATCATTGCATGAGGGGATGGTGCTTATTTCTCCACTCGATGCATCCGCATATAATTCCATACTGACAAGAACATGTGCGCTGTTCATTAGAAGAATCACACACTTTCATTTACCTGAACAAATGAAAGTGATCCATGTGGAGAACCAACTGGTGGGTCCGATGGGCACATGGTCCATCTGATACAGTTGGAAGTGGAGAATTTAGCTAAACCATTTAGGCTCGACTGTGGATGAAGGTCTAACTTCCCACCAATTATTCATCGTTGATTGGCCTGGCCAGTCTGGACTCGGATCGGTTAGAGTTGTCATAGAGATTTCAAAGTAACCATCCTTATCTCATAAGTGAAATTATGTGTCGATTCTCGTGGAATTTTATTTGTCTGCCAGGGCATTATTGCTTTAGGCTCAAGTGTTCGATTTCCTGGCTGGTCTTTACAGGAGAAGATCCCGATCGAGGAAGTGTTCGAGCAGCTGAAATGTACCAGGGAGGGTCTCTCTTCCCAGGAAGGGGAGCATCGGCTTCAGATCTTCGGACCCAACAAGCTCGAAGAGAAGAAGGTTCTCTTTTAGCGCCACTGGTCACTAGCTACTTACCAGTTGTTATTTTAGGATTTTCCTTGTTCTCATTGTTGTCCCTTTCAAATCGACAGGAAAGCAAGATCCTCAAGTTTCTCGGGTTCATGTGGAACCCGCTCTCATGGGTCATGGAAGCAGCCGCTCTCATGGCCATTGTGCTTGCCAACGGTGACGGGAAGCCCCCAGACTGGCAGGACTTTGTTGGTATCATGTGTCTGCTACTGATCAACTCCACCATCAGTTTCATTGAAGAGAATAATGCCGGTAATGCTGCAGCAGCTCTCATGGCTGGTCTCGCTCCAAAAACTAAGGTAGATTTTGTGTTTCATGTTAGAAGGATGTCTTTGTAATGTGTCATCTTTGTACATAATATGCTTTGTTTTGAAAAAGCAAAACCTTGCTCGGGATGCTGTCACTCAATTTGTTGTAGTGTGCTTTGATGATAATGTGGCATAAAAGTTGGGTGTTCCACGACTTTCTATTTTCTATCTGTACAGGTGCTCAGAGATGGTAAGTGGACTGAGCAAGATGCAGCAATCTTGGTCCCTGGAGACATTATCAGCATCAAGCTTGGAGACATCATTCCGGCGGATGCCCGTCTCCTGGAGGGTGATCCTCTGAAGGTTGACCAGTCGGCTCTCACAGGAGAATCACTCCCAGTGACCAAAAACCCCTCCGACGAGGTCTTCTCTGGCTCGACCTGCAAACAGGGAGAAATAGAAGCTGTTGTCATTGCCACTGGTGTTCACACCTTCTTCGGGAAGGCAGCCCACCTTGTTGACAGCACGAACCAAGTGGGCCACTTCCAGAAGGTCCTCACTGCCATCGGAAACTTCTGCATCTGCTCCATTGCTGTTGGGATGGTGATCGAGATCATCGTGATGTATCCCATCCAGCATAGGAAGTACAGAGACGGGATTAACAACCTCCTTGTGCTCCTGATCGGAGGGATTCCGATTGCCATGCCCACTGTCCTGTCTGTCACTATGGCCATTGGTTCCCACCGGCTGTCCCAGCAGGGTGCCATCACGAAGAGGATGACTGCCATTGAGGAAATGGCAGGAATGGATGTCCTGTGCAGTGACAAGACTGGTACTCTGACCCTCAACAAGTTGAGTGTTGACCGGAGCCTTATTGAGGTCTTTGTGAAGGATGTGGACAGGGAACACGTTATTCTGCTAGCTGCTAGGGCTTCAAGGACCGAAAATCAGGATGCCATTGATGCTGCTATTGTTGGAATGCTTGCCGATCCCAAGGAGGTGAAGGCTTGCCTTTGTCTCCATTTCACTCGATACGAGTCAAACCTCTGAACTTTGAAACTATCGTAAATATAATTTGTTATATCTTGGTATAGGCAAGAGCTGGGATTAGGGAGATGCATTTCTTCCCGTTCAACCCTGTTGACAAAAGAACTGCTTTGACTTACATCGATTCCGATGGAAACTGGCATAGAGCAAGCAAAGGAGCTCCCGAACAGGTAAGCTCTCGTTTCTCCTATCATCTTGTTTTATTAAGCTTAGATAACGAGTTATTTGATCAGAAAAAAATCTCAGACAAAGAGTGCAATCCTTTTTTTTTCCTCGTTCGGTGAAAGAGTATGATGTTTTAGCTGTTCTAAAGATTTAATTTCTGCTATTATTCCTAGTAAGGAATGCCATCACGGTTTTCCTTTTTCATGCTGAAAGAGTCTTTAGTTGATCCAACTTTTCTTTTTTGGGCTTTTGTGGGGACAGATCTTGAATCTCTGCAATGCAAGGGAGGACTTTAAGAAGAGGGTGCATGCAATTATCGACAAATTTGCTGAGCGTGGGCTTCGTTCATTGGCTGTGGCTAGGCAGGAAGTGCCCGAGAGATCGAAAGAGAGTGCCGGTGGCCCATGGCAGTTTGTCGGTCTATTGTCACTCTTTGATCCTCCGAGGCATGATAGTGCTGAGACCATCCGCAGGGCTCTCAATCTTGGAGTGAATGTTAAAATGATAACTGGTAAACCATAATCAATCCGTCCTGTTTTAAATTTTGGTGGGAAATGAAGTTGCTATGATGATTATAATTATGTTGCTTTAACTCATTTCTGTTCACCCTCTAGGCGACCAACTTGCCATTGCTAAGGAGACAGGGAGAAGGCTTGGCATGGGAACAAACATGTATCCCTCTGCTTCCCTCCTTGGCCAAGACAAGGATGTGAGCATCGCGGCTCTTCCCGTAGAAGAACTGATTGAGAAGGCAGATGGGTTTGCTGGAGTCTTCCCAGGTTCGTGCTAGTTAAATTTGTTTCATGTTGAAGTTTATCGACTATCATCATGGTGATTACTTAACTGTCCCTTTTTCACTGAGCAGAGCACAAGTACGAGATTGTGAAGAAGCTGCAGGAAAGGAAGCACATATGTGGAATGACTGGTGATGGTGTGAATGATGCCCCAGCATTGAAGAAGGCTGATATTGGAATTGCGGTGGCAGATGCCACTGATGCTGCTCGAAGTGCTTCTGATATTGTCCTCACAGAGCCCGGGCTGAGTGTCATCATCAGTGCTGTACTTACCAGCAGAGCCATCTTCCAGAGGATGAAGAACTATACAGTAAGTCCTATCTCTCTCTCTTCAGTTACTCGTTTATCACAGTGTTGTAACTGCTCATTTGAAGGTCGGCTCACTGTTTTCTCTTGTTTTCTTTGTGGGTGCAGATCTATGCAGTTTCCATCACTATTCGTATAGTGGTAAGTGAAGTAGCCAGAGCGACCACTGAGGGATTTGATAATTTCATTTTGTCCCATGTATTGGTTATTCACTGATATGCCCAATTGTGCAGTTCGGGTTCATGCTCATTGCCCTGATCTGGAAGTTCGACTTCTCTCCATTTATGGTCTTGATCATTGCCATTCTTAATGACGGTGAGTAAGCTCTCAGTAACATTATTTCACGTGATTCTCATTTTCTGTTATTGTTTTACACTAATTGCCTGGATTACTTATTGTTAGGCACAATCATGACCATCTCCAAGGATCGAGTGAAGCCATCTCCATTTCCTGATAGCTGGAAACTGAAGGAGATCTTCGCCACTGGCATTGTGCTTGGCGGTTACTTGGCACTTATGACTGTCATATTCTTCTGGGCAGTGAAGGAAACTGACTTCTTCTCCGTAAGAGACACTGACTTGTTCTTTCGATTCCACTCTCTGCCTCCTCGAGTTTTCCAAAATATTATCGTCTGTTTTAGTTTAAACAACCAATAGCCAGTTGTCCTTTCTAATTTGGATCGGTTTTCAGGACAAATTCGGTGTAAGATCACTGAGAGAGAGTCGTGACGAGATGATGGCCGCTCTATACCTACAAGTGAGTATTGTGAGTCAAGCACTGATCTTTGTGACTAGGTCCAGGAGTTGGTCTTACGTGGAACGCCCAGGTCTTCTCCTAGTCAGCGCCTTCATTATTGCACAACTTGTAAGTATCTCTCTGTTTAACTTTCACTTCACACATGAAGAGAAGATTCAATAGTTTATGACTGAAAAAATGTTTCCTCTTCTGTTTCTCTCAGATTGCTACCCTCATCGCAGTCTATGCGAACTGGGGATTTGCCGAAATCAAGGGATGTGGCTGGGGATGGGCCGGAGTCATCTGGATCTACAGTATCGTATTCTATGTTCCATTGGACTTCATCAAATTCTTCATCCGATATGTGCTCAGTGGGAAGGCATGGCTCAACTTGTTGGAGAACAAGGTACCTGTGATCAACATCCTGTAGTAGTCATAAAAATCTGTTGCCTGACTGAAAAAGATCATAATCCCGACTGAATGGCTTTTACTTGTTCTTGATTGATACTAGACTGCCTTTACTACCAAGAAAGATTATGGAAAGGAGGAGAGGGAGGCTCAATGGGCTCTTGCTCAGAGGACTCTTCATGGGCTTCAGCCACCAGAGACTTCTACCCTCTTCCATGATAAGAGCAGCTACAGAGAACTCTCTGAGATTGCTGAGCAGGCTAAGAGAAGAGCCGAGGTTGCAAGGTAAAGTTTTTCTTGCTAGACTTCTCCTTCAAGAGGTATCTATAGTGATCTTGTGGAACAGTCTTACAATTCCATAGCGGAGTGATATATATGGGAACCAGGAACCACTCAGTGGATTCACTAAAGATCTTTGGTTTTCTTGTTTCTGGTGACTGCAGGCTTCGTGAGCTGCACACACTGAAGGGCCACGTGGAGTCGGTGGTGAAGCTCAAGGGGCTAGACATCGACACGATCCAGCAGCACTACACTGTGTAATGTGAATATCTTTTGGGATTCTCCTTCAGTGGAACGACAAAATCAGGCTCAAATGATCAAATGAGTGTGCCCAGAACAACTTTTTTTATTTTTTGGAAAGGGAATACTATGGCGTAGCTTCTAAGACAGGGAGAAGGTTTCTATTTTCATAATATCTCCCTGCAGTCACTGCATTTCCAGTTCTTTTCTGTGTACTTGGGTAACTTGGAGTGCCTTCAAGATGAAAGGCCAACGATGGCTTCACTTTCGCTTATTTTGGTATCTGTTTTTCCAAGACAAGTAATGTAAACTTGTTTTACTTAATCTTTCCCAGCTTTCAGCTCTTCGTTCTTTCTCCCTTGATCTTTCATTTGCTGTTCAATCTGTGGTCGCACAGTTCAGAAGTTCAAGTATCATCACCGAGATCACAACAGGAAGAGAAAAGGAGGACCATTAGGCAGGCTTATGCTCTTTAGTATGCAAATCCATAGGTTTCCTAATCTGCTGTTTATGTTCTTTGTTCCCGAGTGAACGAACAGGAATTGCATGTCATGCCCGTGGTCAAGGTCTGTTTTTGTTTTCGACGTACACATGGAATATATGATGAAAAGGCTGGAAGTTCTCTGTCACTGCTAATAGGTCGTCTCCAATATCAATCTTACTGGCTAAGTTTCCAGTAGATAAAACAGAATCTGTGTTTTGAGTTTGGACAACCTTATATTGGACTAAAATCTAGGAAGAATGTCGATGTTCTCATCCAGGTACGGTTGGATTTAATCACCTCATAAAAAATATGTTAAATATTACATAAATTTCTCTATTTTTTTTTTATCAATTTATCTATTCCTGATAGAGAAATTCAACGCCTAGTGCACTCTGGAAACATGATATCTCTATCCCTCTATTTTCAGCCATTGATGTTGGGCCACGTGGCATCCTCATGATCAGGCAATGCCAAGAACGCTGTTACCCCCACATAGCAAGCCCATTGGACAAAAATCTTTGAGGGGATTTCAAGATCTCTTCTTCAGCAGCCATTAACTAGAAAGACAGGAAGTTCCTGGTTGTTTAAGAAGAAGAAGAAGAAGAAGAAGAAGATGTCAGCAGTGGCCTCTTCCCAGCAAAGCTTCCTAATCAACATCCTAACTTCAACCCACAAGCCTCAGAAGAAGTTTCTCAATTATGGCAAAGCAATCTCCTGCAAACGCCCAATGGAAGATAGTGATGACCACATGGTCGGGTCTTCAAGGTAAGCACGCAGTAAATGATACAACTGACATTAATTTCAGCTCCTCTGTTGAAATTAGCCTAGAAGGATTGATGGGTATGATTTTTTTTTTCAACAGAAAAATAAGCGATAAGAATCACTTGGCAAAGTTGGCTGTGGTGACACTAGCAGCAGGGGTCCTGACATTTGGTTCTGTGGGGGATGCATCAGCTGCTAAGAGCGGTGGGAGAGTCGGTGGGCAAGCTTTCCGTTCATCCGGTCCTCGAGTTTCTGCTCCAAGAAGCAACTCCAGGTAGGTTGTATGAGTATTTCGATGCATGATTGATTCTGCCTTCTAGATTTTGGATTAATAGTTTGATTTTGTAGTCTAGGAGAGTCGGCTCCTGATCATGTCAAGCATCAACAGGGGCATGAATTGGGAAATAATTGACCATTGAGGAAGTGTTGACTTCTGGGGTTTGCTGATAATACACTATCGATTAGAGCAACTCTGATAGTTCATATCAGAATTTCATCACAGGCCGTAATGTTTTCTCAAGTTCAGCAGAGCACAAATCAAATTGAACCAATGCTGTGGCATTGCAATCTTTCTTCTTCCCTTTTCCTAGCACTGCATTGGCATGAATAAGTTAGTTTACAGCGTAAAAAGTCATCCACTCTGGAGAAAAACGTAATCTAAGATCACAGGAGATGAATGGAATCATTATATAGAATTAGACATGGAATGTAACAGCTCTGAGGAGGAGGACGAAAAACTTTGGTCTTGTTCATTGACTACTAGAACCCCTAATATAGTCTCAATTATCGAAACTGATATCCTCTTTGAAGGAAGGAGTTACTTCTAGTGTAAGTTGATATATATACCTCTTAATTGTTTGCAGGACAAACATTTACATCAATCCGCCAGTTGCCCCACCTTTAGTTGGTGGCTACGGGTATGGTTATGGGGTGCCCTTCTACGGGGGCTGGGGCTGGTCACCCTTTTCATTCTTCGCTCCAGGTCCAAGTGTTGCAGTTGGCATTGGAGGTGGCTTCGACCTTTTGGCACTCTTCTTGTTCCTCGGTGCTATTGCTGCTGTCATCAGGAGGTTCATTGGGTCCAGGAATGAAGAAGATGACTACTAGATAAGGTTGTATGTATGTCAAAAATCAGCTGAATTCGTTTATATCGGATATTTACAGAACCCCAGCATGCAGTGAGATCTTCTCATGATCATAGATGAAATTGTAAAGTGGTTGATTCGGGTTGATAAGAGATTTTGCTATTATACTGTAACTTCGTAAGATTGGTACTCTCTTATGAGAACCAAAAATTCACTTGAGTTAAGCAAGGAAAAACCCGTTTCTGCCGGTCTCTCTGATGGCCACATACAGAAAATTGTGTAAAGAATGCAGTTCTGCTGATCCATTAACTGAACAGCGCGTAATTATGGGAGTCTTTTCCCTCGGTTTCTGCATCCCAGCAATCGAACAATCATAACCCCTGCAGCAGGCCCATCCAGCCAAACCATAGCAACATAGTCATGAATCTGGACTGGCTTGAGTATTTCTTCCTCCTCTGTCAGCTGAGATATATGGTATGTCTTGGGACGAGTTTGGAACAGTGTAAATGAACTCAGCAAATCTGTTGTTCTCTTGGTTTCCTCAAACCCACCAAGGATAGATGGTTCTTTCTGTCGGGCGTTGTTTGGACAACACAGTCCGAGTAATAGGTAAGCAGAAACTGGGGATTATTAAGTACTCCAAAACCAAAATGATGACTCGGTACATTTTAAGAAACCTATTCTTGAAAATGTTTGTGAAGGTAGAAATGCCCGAAATGCGATGTGTAACCTCTTCGACAGCCTATTCATTCAACTCTGGCCCTGTCTCGTGTCCACGACCTGCTCCATAGCCAAGGTTTCAGGTACTTTATCCCAAAACCGTGTCTCAATTCCCATCTGCAGAGTCATCATGGAGTTCGGACACAACTACACGCAGACTGGAGCTTCAGCACCATAAGAAGGGGGGCCATTTATATCGTGGAGAGCCATGCATTTCATCCATCAGCCATCAAGCTCGGTATCACCCCATCCAGTGCCTTCTCCACATTCTCTGCAGTAGTTAATGGGAGTACACATTCCCTCACTATGACATTTTGAACACTGGGAATAATGAGTCTCTTCCTTGGCATAATCTCTGCCTTCCCAACTAAAACAGGCCAGACAGTAAAATATCATCTAACATTTTCTCGACTCTTTAATTGAAAAAAAGATCGCATCTTCTCCTTTGATTCCTTTTGATCCCTTCACTGAGTCCAGCTATCTGGTGGGATGTGCTTCCTCTTCTTCTTCTTCTTTTTTGGGGAGAATTATGTGGAGATTTGTTTAATTAATTAGCTAAAGCTAGCTAGTTAGTCAGTAGCACTAAGGAGATCATATTTGGATGTTTATGGTAGAGATAATTGCAAGTGTTACATAAAGAGTTCGTGTTGTGCTATGGATGATAAAGTGTACGGGGCGTGCCATTGGATTGTGACTTGTGCGAGGTGATCGACTGGATCTTGTAATATTGAAAACATTGATGTATTTGTGTCTCTGTGTCCCAGGATGTTTCCTGATGAGGCTAGCGATTGAAGCTGAAGCGAATACGAGGTGGACTCAAAGGGGCTAGGGAGGAGCCTAGGTCTCTTGAACCAGGGTGGCCCGATCCGATCGTTCTTAAGACTCTTTGGAAGTATGTTGATCTCTGTATCGTTCTTGAGAGGAAATGCCTGGAAAAAATGACACCAATTCATGATCGGTCGGCGAAGTTAGAACAAATGATTCTATTACTGCAACTGATCAAAGAAACATCCGCTTTCCGGAAATTTATTTTGATTCTTATTCTGAGAAGATCCATATGGTTGAAACCTTATTGCTGCAAATTACAAAGCGATGATCCTCTCATACCTGTCAGAACTAAAGCAAATAGCAAACCAAAACATAGTGGCAAAAAAGTTCCAATAATTCAGAGGTTTCTCCTTGTCTAGTTCGGACGGCTGCAATCGATTCGAATCTCCCCCTTACTTCCTGTCAGGACCCCGACTCTGCCAAGCCTGGTGATGGCAGCCACGAATGCCTGCCTGAAGGCGTACTCATTTGAAGCGAAGAGGTTCACAGTCTGCCTCGACCTTGAGTCCGTGAAGAGTACCTGGTCGGAGATGAAGAGCCCCTTCCCTTGCTGGAGGTTCTTGAAGTAGGCATTGTCGAAGGTCTGAAAGGTGGAGGCGTCAATCGGGATTGCGATCCTGGGATCCACGTTGAGTGGGCACATCTGCCTCAGCTGCATCGCGTACTGGAAGTTGAGAGTTGGGTCAATCCTGTGAGTTCGGTTGAAGTTGTAGATCCTCTTCCAGAACTTGTTGCAGTGAGAAACCCCGAGCGTGTGCGCCCCTGCAGAACCAAATGTTTGCGTCAATGACATCGATCGGGATTCAGTGAGTTTGCGGTACATTTCGGACATCTTATGTCATGAAGCAGGCTACTGCGACTCTTTTAATACCTGATAGAGCGACCAAGTCGGTCTGGGAGAGACCGTGCTTGGAGAAGAGGGTGTTCAGCTGGTCAAGGTTGTGGAAGGGCTGAGGAAGGCTGTGCTGGACGCTGGCTATCGTTGATATCCTCCCGTCTCGCCTCCCCAGCTCCACTGGGTAAAACGGTCCCCCGGTCTGCAGTAACGTACATGATCGTCTCGAAACTATCAGGAATTGTCAACAAAGATGGTCTGTGGGGAACCAGCAGTGGAGTAGGCATTCTAGTGATCTTACGAGGGAGATGAGGTCCCTGGTGGCGAGGGCAAGGATGTCAGCGCAGGAGACTTTGTTCCGGCACTTGGGGTCACTGTCGACTGCTGCCTTGGCTTTGATCACGGTGTCGAAGCCGTCTCCGGCGAGCGAGAGGTCATCTGGGTGGTCCTTCTCTGCGTTGTTTTTGGGCGAAGCGATCATCACCGACGCATCGCATCCCTGCAATGGATGACCCAGAGAAGTAAGCGAATCGAAATATAAACTCTGAAAAGGGACAGCGAACACTAACGGAGGACCCGCCGTCGACTCTCTCCGCAGGTAAAACCGAATATAACCGACCCTGACGAAGCAATCGTGGAAGAAGAGGCGGACGGTCGCCTGTGCCGTGACGAAAGTCTGCTGGAATTTCTGCGAGACCGCGGAGCGGACCAAGGACTCGACGTTGGGACAGGTGTTTTTGTAGAAGTCAGTTCTCAGCTGAGCGGAGGCGGAGCCCAGTAGCAGGAGGCTGACAGCAAGAGTAAGGATCAGAGCTCCACGGGCTTCCATGACTTCCTCCTCCTCTTACTATTGCTCTCGTGTCTTCGCCGCAGATATGTCTGATTGGCTCGGAAATCCATCTATTTATAGGCAGAGAAATGGTGTGCGCACATTAAAATATTCATTAGATAGTGCTTTTATTAATTTTTTTTAAAGATTATAGGGAAAGTTCATCGTCCATGGCACAAATGAAAAATAAAAAATATGATAAATTTTATAATAAAAATATAATATATAATATTTTAATTATTAAACTAAAAATAGCATTATATAGATGAGCAAACTTGAGATTCAAATATTTTGTATTTGTGTGGAAATATAGGTTAGAAGTGCTCTTACAGTAGCCCTGGTCCTGCCAAGAAGGATATCCGTTATCATGTCCTAATAGTATAAGGAGCCATATTTTAAGGGCTTTTGAAGAAACTTTTCTCTTTTTTTTTTTTGAGTTCATATATATGTCCTTTTTAAAATAAAATATTAAGATTTTATTGATTTTTTAAGACTTTTTTTAGAAAAAGTATTTAATGCCCCTACGTTAAATTATTGGAATAATGTGATACAGATAGCGACGTGGTGCATCGCTTACACAGGATGTTCTACCTCAAAAGATACCAACCTTTTGGAATTAGAGTAGATTTTCAGTAATATACTTAGTTGAGGGGACTGATGCTGAGATGGTCATTCACTTTGTCTCACACACACACACACATATATATATATTGTGATTGGACACAGAACTCAAATATGACATACCATAATGTCTAATTCGTCATTATTACTATCCTCCATTTTTGCTCAGAAAAAAATTAAATAAATAAAAAGAGTTGAGGTACGTGATGGCACAAGGGAATATTCCCATGTTCACATGGTTGTATTTATATTTAAATAATATTTTTGTTAGACATTCGAAGTAGATTATGCCTATATATTAAACCGCAATTAATTTGTGACATAAACCATGTTGTCATGGATGCATTTAGGAGTGGCACGCACGGATGCTGCTCACACATCTTAAACTTGAAAAAAACCTATGAAATATAGTAATACATTTAGAAAACCTTACCTATTTTTAATTAAAAAAATTATAATCCGTATTATTTTATACATTCTTTATTATATCTCAAATCTCACCTTTAAATTAATTCTATATTTATCATATCATTTTGATATGCCATTTTATATATAAAATCTCTCGTCGCTCTCTCTCTCTCTCTAAATACGTTTAATTAACTTGGCTAATTATTAAAGCCGGGTGCTTAGCTAGTAATAATACTTAATTAATTAATTGAGATCGAGGGTTAATTGTGGAACAAGCTTATGACAATTATTGGTATAAATGGGAGGCGTCGCGTTCGTGTCCATGGTGGGGATTAAAAATAACAAGACGCAGAAAACGTGCAATCGAGCCGTGACTTCTCTGCAACAAACATATGATCAGTCGGTCCCTCTTGGAAGTACATGCTGACTCCCTCGCCAGCCGGCTGATTCGGTAGGGTCGTAGGCGCTGTTCATATATTACTAGGCACAGGGCGTCCGTGTAGTGTGGGGCAGCTCCATACGGATAATAATCGATAAATTGTTGTAAAATCATTTTATGAAAAATCTAAAGCGCAAAAAAAATAGGGAAGATCCCATTGTTGAACATTCGGTTCAATTTGATCATCATGCTTTCCACCACTCATATATATATATAATTTCTTTTTCATAAAATATTATATATATTTAAATAAACAGCCATAATATTTAATTTGTATTTTTATTAATAATATTAGGGAAATTTTCGGGTTTTCACGGTTCCTTCTTCTGATGGAATTGCGGATGATTCATGGATACGTTGACGTTTCGACCAAGAACAAATTACATGTGAACACTACGGCCCACTTCCCTTCCTTTTTAAAAAAAATTATATACAACATGTCTGTTTATAATTACTTAATCATACAGTTAATCAATCAAGCAAGATCTTCAATCAACCTAATACTCACATTACCCACCTAACCAAGGTCACAAATACACCTCATCGTAAATATTCACCATATCCACAAGATCCAAGACCGGCATCTTACTCAGACTACCGAATCGTCTTAACCTGATCCACATATGTCTTACGGTGCCTTTCTATATTTACAACGTGAAATAAACTACCTTTAACGGTGGTCTTAATTTTGTTTGTCTGTCTATATATATATATGTATATATCACTCTCAAACTTAATTATCTTATGGATAATAATAACAAAAAAAGGAAGACACCGTTGCCAATCTGTACTGGTCAACATGTTCGAACATTTCTTTTCCTTAAAAGAAAAAACAAAGAAATCTCGACCATGAGTTATATTAATGAATTAAAACAGTATACGAGAATCTTAAACTTACCGAGCCGATCGGACTCGAAGTTAAATGGGTTGAAATGTCGTGTACTTCCATATATCATAATAACATAGATAGAAAAGATTATGCATATTAATTGTATGTTCAGCCTACATGTTGAAAGCATTTCGTCGCCAGCACATGAATGTACATGCATGCCATGTAACAGCATATCAATTATTGGTCTGTTCTGATTGACTCAGGATAATTCCTTTGACACACCTAGCTATGCCCGCCACGTTCAATTATTATTATTATTATATATGTACCCGTTTGCATATATATATATATATATTATGTATAGAGAATTTTTTTTTATAAACCGTCGGTATTCATGTGGATTTTGTCAAGTTAACTAATCCGGATTGTCCTGAGTCGGCTCATTTAAGAGGTTAAGAGCTCTTCGCCGCAGGTGGGATTTGAATTCGAGTCCTCCCATTGGGATGATGAGCGTCGAACCACTTGACTACGCTCACGGTGGATTATATGTATAGAGAATGAACCAACCGATAAACACCAAAGTATATAAATACATACATACAAGTACACATATATTATGTTGAATTGACTTTTTAGCAATAGAAACAGAGTTGATACGTAAAGCTCACATGGTTGCTGAGTGTTCCTCAATCGTGTTCTCCCTGTATTTTCCCACTGGATCATCAACCTCGCACGTTCATGCTGCATGTTATCCTCCTAAATTAGTTCAACCCCATCTGCCGGCTGATGCATAAGGATTATCGTTGAAATACATACACACACATATGTATATATATATATATATATATGCCAAATGATTATCCGAGCTTTGCCTTGGGCTCGCATTGTGGGATACTTTGTTGTGCATTTCGATCCATCTCGAAAGATAACCAACTTTGGCTTTTCTGCTCAGCCTGAACGGAAGTTAATTAGAGTTTGATGTTAATGAATATGGGTTGATCGAGGTGTGTTATTTTTTTAAAAATAATATACTATATTAAAATTTTATAAAAAAAATTTCATCATTCAATAAATAAAATTCACTCAAATATCATTTAGTAAATTCCGAAAATTGTGGGGATATTAGAGGGTGAGCAATGGAAAAAATAGGGTAGGGAAGAGAGAGAGATTCAGACTGTGGGGACGGGGTGGCATGCAAATCAATGGTATGACCGGTAATTTGGTTTGACTTGTCGATCTGTTATTTAGATTATTATTATTATTATCTCCTCGCCACCTGGCAAAAAAAAGAGAGACTTGGGTGGATTTTGGATTTAATTTAATGCTAAATAAATAACTTGTCGGGTACTATGTACCTCTAATAAAGAGGAATATTAGTTAGCAACGAGTTTGTCTCGTTAGGGATGTTCCTCACATGGCGCACCCGTTGCAAGAGGAGTCGTGCCAAATTTTCTACCAATAACGGCTGAACAAGGAAAGAAAACAAGTACATGACAACTCATACTATGACAAGATGGGTCGATTATCGAGATAATAGTTAAGAAGATGGTGATTGGTCGAAAAATCAGTCTCGTCGATTTTCCTCCTCTCCTTGTTGCACAGAACGTGCGACGAGGTGTGCTGCTGAATTGTAACCTAGTGAGTGCATCAGCGTAGAACTCTAGAGGTTAGATCCGAGTAGCTAGCTAGGCTTGGCAAAGCCGTTTTCCGTTCGATGGTAACGTGGACATCCATGGGCCAAATCGAATTGTAGCTAACCGCACTGCCCCCTTGGTCCCTAGCTCTCGATGACTTAAAGCTCTTCGGACCCAATGAATCCGTTTGTCTGACCCATGCCAACTCGAGCAGCACAGACCGAGCATTACAACGTCACGAATTTCACCTAAATCGACGAGTTCTTACGGGAGGAAAACCTTAAATCTGAGGAGATGACGTGATTTGAGCGTTTCTTTCCCAACTAGTGAGATGGGTAAATATTGGCAAGCTCCATGTGCGAGAGAGACTCGACTCGAAACGACAAACGTTCAAGCTCTGAATGGAGAGATCTTGGAGGCTTGAAGGTGACGGAAGAAACAAGTCGAGAAGTTCTAGAGGGCCTCTCGAGATGTTGAGTCGAGCACAAGAAAAGGGAACGTGGAGGACAAATACATAGTAAAAGATGCCGCAGAGATTATTGCCGTATGTTTCCTTCCTCCCCTGTGTGTGCGGTTTCATATCCGTACGTACACTACAATAATCTCATCTTAGTACTGGTCCTTCGGGTCGCGTTGGCAATGGATCGAACTCTCTCGATCAAATATTTTTAAGAATGGGAAAACTACGGAAGTTTCGGTGAGTAGAGAATGCTGACCAGAAGAGAGTACGGCTGTAGCTGTAGAAAGAGCAAAAGGACTCTTGGACACGACAGATACTGGAGAAGCTTTTCTGTACTCGGGAGCAGAAGCAGCCGAAAGATGCACCAAACAGTCCTCACTGATGCTGAATTTCCCAACTGCAGGAGACATTCAGTCAGGTTTTCCAGTAAAAGATCGATGAAACATGCAAATATTGTCAAAGGGAAGTAAAACTTACACATTTGCAAGTCCGCGATCAAAGAATTCCGGGGTGAGGAGTGAAAGGAAGGAACAAAGAAATGAATGAATGAGGCGGAACTGATCAAAACAACTGGAGGGCCATTTTGAGCTTGCTCTGTTTCCATTTGGGCAGCTTGTAGAAGGCATCTTTTGTCATCCCGAACTTCTCCTTGAACTCTGCCGCTGACAAGTACGTCTGCATATCATAAGTGCAGAGGCCTCAGAACAGCACCAGGGAGAGAGTATTACTCAAACATCGACATGAAGTAGTCTTACCAGAATTATTGTTTACACACCAAATTTTGTTTACCATGAAAATTACTGGTTTAACATGGAATTAGGACAGCAAGTCTTGAGCTTCAACATAGGGTCTCCTCCTAAGTTGCAATATCTTTTCGCTTTTCATATGATGAGCTCGGACCATTCCAGTCCTACTGTTTTTCAACAACTGAAACCGCTTACTAGCCCACTATTTATCACATGTTTTCTTTCATGGTTCTCCGATGACTGGACTGGACCTTGTTTGAGCTGGTTCTTTCTCAGTGACATGAACCGTTGATTGAACTCTTGAATGGGCTGGCTTGATATGCTATATTCCCAGCACAGGCATGCGTAGCTGTTATATTATTTGTTAAGCTGTTCGTCTACTAACTTCGTGTTTTCACATGGTTCATTCATCGGTTAAATATAAGCAGACTCATGCACAAAGCAGTCAAATATATTACCTCTCTTTTTGTAACGTCAATGTCTGTGACGGGATCTGTCGATGTTGTTGTTAGACGTTCATACGGGTATAGTATAAGCCCTTCTTCGTCTTCAGCTTCTTCCTCTTTCATATCCTCTTGAATTGATTCGATTTTGTTCGTCTTCAAATTCTCACCTTCACTCTGCTCCGGGCCCCATTTTGGTGCCTCAGGAGATGCTGCATCATGAAAATACAAAGCCAGCTAAACTGCAGTTTTATAAGAGTTATTTTCCGTCACATCGAGTGCAGATAATGGTTTCTAGCTGTTGCACCATGTCAAAATCCCAACCAGATAATGCACGCAGTATCCCCGTCCTAGCTTATACAATAATGGGAACCGCTTCCTGTATCTGAAAAGAATTCGAACCTAAGGCCACGAGGAGGCAGGTAAACTCCTTATCAGCTGAGCCAACTTGTCTTCAACTGCTTTTCTAAATTCTAACATGAATATTTGAAACCTCCACATACCTTTAACTGACCGAGGTATGCGTGCTTCCCGAGGTGGGGGCACCGACTTCTCAAAAGAGGCAGTAAGGGCTGCAATGGCAGCAGATTTTGAAGCCAGCCTAGAAGAATCTGGTGCTGCTGACTTGGGATAGAGCTTTCGGACCATAGGCGGCGGAGTTGAAAGATTTCTTGTATTTGGTTTCTCAAAATTGGCAGCTAGGGCATTGAAAGCAGGGGATCTCCCTCTTAACCTGACACGGTCAGGGCTGAAAGACACACTTCTTGAACGCTGTGATTTCTCGGGCACAGTTGACCTCCCTACATGTGAAACCGGCACTTTCCGCTTTGGTTTCTGTTCAAGATACACCAGGAACTCGATCAACATAATAATTCAACTGATGTTTCTTTCATTGCATTACTCAAACTCCTGATGGTACTTCCGAGTTCAAACTGATGTGTTTTCTAAGCCACCCATCTCTAATCTATTAATAGAGTTCAAACAATCCTCTGAAGAAAGGCTATATATTCATATCACGAAGTGATATCATTTTAAGCAAAAGAAATTCTAAGAAGACAAAAGGGAGGAGAAGTCTACATCTATATTGGAAGTGCCGCCATGTTTCATTATTGCGAGTTTCCTTTGGAATGAGTCACCATGCATCTGCACATAAAGTAAATCATTAGCAGAAGGAAAACCTATATTCATATGATCACTTTGAGCGCAAGTTCTGCATAAGCATGTCACATGACTCCCACAGATCTCATGGTTGAGGTTGGTGGCCTAGTCTAAGTTAGTATTTTTTGAGTGGGAAGATTAGATGGTGCAAAAACGGAGTGACTTGCCGCAGATTTGACAGAATCCCATGTGAAGAAGCGAGTGAAGAAGCGTGGCTCGCTCCCTTCCATGATCACATATACCGGAGCTTCACGGGACAAGTTCTCCATTAGAAAGTCGCGCTCAAGGAAATTCTGAAGGAAAGCAAATATATAAAATGAAACCTTCGCAAGAAACTTTCTGGGTGTAAAGCTTTGCTGATATCAGGTGCACACATCAAAAAGATTTTCATTGATTTGTACCTTCGCAATGGTTAAAGCTTGCAATCTGTTCTTGGAATTCACTTGTTGCCCTACCCAAACATATATTTCGGACTGACAGTCGAGGATAAATATATCTTCAGTCATGAGATCGTCCTGGTCAAAGTTGTATATCTCGGTCACCTGCAACAAAACTCCAAGATGAACAAGAGGTTGTAGCCTGTGGGGGCACTGCATTAACGACTTTCTTAGGTCTGAACATACCTTCAAATTTCCTGCAGACCAGCAAGCATTTTCTCAGGGAAAAGGACAGAAAATAAAGTGTCAGAAAATGAAGTATGAGGCGAAACAGAGAACAATAAGCAAATATCACTATCTTTTGTCAAGTTCCAAAGAGAATTAATCTTACCATCTGAGAACGCACAGCAGAATAGATGAGGATCGCCAGCAGTACTTCTTGCAATCTTTTGACTTGGGTGCTCCCCTTTCCCACCCAGAAGCTCCCAGAATTGGTCCGACTCAGCACCTTCTTTTTGCACTTTTGGCTGTGCATTGGGCTGCAGAATTGGGGGAAAAAACCAACAGGAAACAGTTAATATCTGATAGCAAAATGCTGATCTAAGTTGTTGGAATATAAAATAGGGCCGCATATTTTTCACGAGAAAATAATTATATGAATTGTCTAACCTTTATTAGATCAAGCTGCCTCTCCAAAAGCTCCTGATCCTCAGCTCTAGTAAGTCCTCCAGTCCACGTAAAGACAGATGAATCGCTTTGCAGTATGAAGCTGTAAGAAGAATTCAAAGAGGTTGCAACCTAAAAGAGGAGGAATACAAATAACTAATGTCAGTTTCCAAAATGATATGGCCTGAAGTTGTCTAAAAATGGTGAAATGAGAGATGAAGAGACAATGACTTACCGGTTCAACTTGAATTGCTTGCATATTATCAGGTCCCGATCCTTGAACTCTAAATAGGGCCAGACCGTCCTCTTTGTATGTTTCATCCAGAAGTTGGTTCTCCGCAATATGATTCTTATATCCATCACTCAGACCGCCCTGAGAATATTCATTTAATGTTCTGGAGGCACTACCATAATGACCATGGTACATAAGAAAAAAGAAGAAATCATGTGACAGACGCACACCTTGAAGACAATGAAGCTCTGCATGATTGAGAAGAACTGGATTGGTTCACTTACTTCATGTATGCGAGCCTGAAGAAATTGGAACGGTCAGAAAATCAAGACTTTCAGCTCAAGAGATCAGCCCAACTAATTATATGTGAGCCTGAAGAAATTGGAACTAATTATCTGGAGCAAACACGGGAAAAATGAGATTGACCTGGGTGGCCATGAACTTTAGGGACTCAACCATCTTGGTGGCTAGGGAAATAGCAGAGGCCCTCTCTTCCTAAAATTTATTCATGTCATTAGGAGAAAAATCAATGGATGCTTATGAACAGAAATTTGAAATTCATAATATGGCGTAAATGCGGGGAATGTCCTTGCACGAAGGCCTTACCTCAACACTCTTCTTCCCAAACCATGTTCCTATGAGGTACTCTTCTCTATCGTCACCTGGGTATGAATACTGAAATATGTAGCAGTCCCCACTATAGAATTTTGATTGCTCTGATGCTGAAAGAAGAATCTTCTCCTGGCCATTGACACGCCAAACCTAGCAACATACACGTCTACCAATAATAAAATGCAAGATAAAAGAACACATGAAATTGTTTGAATCCCCTTGAACTTAGCTTATCCTGTTCATCCATTGAACTATCATCTACTGATTTTAGCCCTTTCAGTGACAAGTAAGGTGAACATAGAGACCATTAAACCATCATCTATCGGTTTTAGCCCTTTCAATGACAAGTGAGGTGAACATAGAGACCTGCAAATCTCCCGTGCAATCAATGTTAGGCTGGGGTTCCTCTTTAACAGGATCAGCCTTCAAAAGACCTTTTACATTAACTCCTTGACGTTTCAGCATAGCTGAAAATGAATCAATAATGTTTACCGATCAGAAACTTCATTAGTTGTGCACATAGCAAACTCTTAATTACTAGCCGAAAGTGTTTACCTGCAACCTTTCCCCTGCCTTCCTCGGGGGCCGCTGTACTAGCTGTCTTTGGCCATGAATCAAACTTAGAACGGAAGGCCACAGTCTCAAATCCTTCCATTGTACGCATTATGTGGCACTTTGGTGGCCGATCAGGGCTGCTAATATAGTCCTATTTAACAATTCAGGAAACATCAGATCTTTGAATGATTAATCTCAAGAAAAGATTCGAACATAACTTCAGTGGGACAGAGTAAACTATATTACGCACTTCTGCTACTTTGCTAGCACTCTTCCTTTCATCCAAAGAGGTGGCCTTCCCCATCCACACAAAGACTTCTACTCCACAATCAAGAAGGTAACATTTGCTTGTCTCGAGGAGTTCCCTTGTCAAAGACTCAGCCTCGATAGTTTCCACCTGCCCCTTCTTAACACTTGAATACAATGGCATAGGTACTTCAGAATCCTAAAAATGTATGAGATTTTAACTTATACTGGAATTTAAGAGTGACAAAGCACAACTCAAGTATCTGAAACTACTAGTCATTGGGCTCTGTAAAAAATTGTATGCTGTCCTTGAGTTCTGATCTTATTCAGCCCAAGCATATGGACAATGCTACAGGATCAAGATATATGGGTGAACTGAACAAAGAAAAATTGGAATCTCGGATGGTGTAGCATGATACCTCAGTAGCTTAGTGGAAGGAGAATCGGAACTCTTATTAACATCTTGCATTGCTGTTTTCCTGGGAAGCGGAGCAAACCCCCCAAAGAACCCCCAAAATTCCCCAGTCTCTGCATCTGCCATCAACCTTCCATCCTCTACATGAATGAAATGTACATTAATTAGCATAAAAAATTGCCAGTTGAGTACCACCGTAGAGAAATTTATTTCTAACCTTTTACTAACCTATGGTAGCTATATCACTTTTTCCGTCATGGTAAGTATCCTTGATGTACTGAACAACTTCCAGTGCCTTTGCTCTTTCTTGAATGCATGAATTGGAGCCGTTGAATTGAAAGATTTTCGACTCAGTATCAAGAATAAAAATGTCATCATGGTTGAGGGAAGATCGGGCAAAAGGAACCTGTCAGTTTATGAAACAGACAAGATAACTGAGAATAGTAAATTCGCAAATTAGAATAGATTGAAGCGTACAGTGTATTGGTTTTATTATCCTACTTCAAGAACAGTTATTTATATCCAAGAAATAATTAAAAAGTTAAATAGTAAACAGGGGAATTTTTTACAGGCCAAGGTAACTTCCAGGGGAAGTCCTGACCGACAAGCAAACCACTGTGAAGAACATAAAATTCCTGAAAATGTGCACGGACTTGCCTCTTTTACTTGGACAGTGTGTTTCCCTCTGCAAACTAACAACCTCGTCTTGTGCTCTTCATGTTCAGGATGTTTAAACCCAGATGATACCCCACCTTCCCGAGGTATTATACATGGCTTAAAATAAGAGAGAAACTTGTCAGTTTCATGGCCCTGTACTTCACGAAACTGGACAGCACGTCCTCCCAGAGCTGCATCCAACTCAACGGTCTTGATAGCTGCTGTACCCGCTTCATCCTGTTTCAAGCAACTTCAGTCAACAAGATCATAATGAATATGAGAATATGCTGTAGAATATAAGATGTTTCTATTCGTTATCTCACCTGACTGGTATCTTTACCAAGCCAATAGTGAATATCATGTCGTAAGGCACCACTTTTTAGTGCTGTTGTCTGCATAAAAGATGAAAAGGAGCTCATATGTAATCAGTAGGTAAGGTAATCGATAGAAATTACAATAGAGAATAGTTGCAAAAAAGAACCGAGCACGTTTTTGTCATGGACCTGTAACCAGCAGTAACTCTAGATATTAACAAGACAATAAATTTCAACTGGCTTACTACTCACCTTCAAGATTATGTAAGAATCCCCAGTGAAAAATTTACCGTGTGAAGACTTCTCGACTAAGACAGGTTTGAAATTCTCGATGCGCCATATTTCCACGCCACTATGCAACGTCAAGAAATAACAGCAAGTCCGACAACAGAATACATGGATAATATCAAACCTAGCATCTCAATATGTAAAAAATGACAGAAAGTACATGTCTAGCTGGTGAAAGAAGTTTGTGATACACGCAAGCTATTCAGGGAGAAAAGGATACGCCTTCTGTCCCGCTCCATGGAAAGTGGGGTCGAGATCTCTCATTGAGGAAGTCATGCTAATTTTTGCGGCTTTAACTATCTTCCGTTCTCGGTAAATTTGGCTCAAGTGGGGTGAAAGTATCCTGCGATGTTGCAGTTCATCCATAAAGCAGATAAGTAGACTCCAATAATTGACCTAACATGGAAGCTGCGCCAAATAAGCTTGCAGAAACTACTCTTCAAAATTTCACAGTGTTTTCTGAGTTACAACATAGATTTATTCTCACAAAGATTTTCCTGATATTTCAATGCCGTCGCCTACAAAGAACTCTTCAGATGCCCATTATCTGTTGTCCCTCTCTCGTGACATACAACAGAGAACTCATCCCGCGACCAATTTCTATGCTTTTTATGTCCTGATTTTTCTTGGAAAACATAAGCTGGTATCATAAATCCCGGATAGGCAAATTCAGTACACTGTCATAGTTACGAGGCAATCGACAGAAAGAACATTTTTGGTTAAGCAAAAAGCCTTGGACGGGGTTGAGAACAATATGGAGACCCAAGAACCGTGAATCCTCTAATGCAAATGCGTCCGGACCCATTCATTTGTCCATATCATTTTGATCAATCTCTGGGTGACTTTCCGTACAGAAACCAGCGTTTGAATCGACAGTTCAATCAGATCAACAACAGGAAAGGCTGGAAATGTGTGAAAACCAGAACTTTGGGATTAATATATGAAGAACAATGAACAAAGAGCTCAGGTCACCTTCCAGGGGTCTTTTACAAGGACAACAACCAAGGCCGTTGAATGGACCGTCTTGTCTGAATCTTCTCCCTTGTCAGTATGCATGCGGAGATTCTATTTGTCTCTTGGCATTAGTTATTGATGATGGGTTGGCGAAAATGGCGATCAAAAATTGGCAGAAAGGGTGAAAAATTAGAAGGGATAGATGGTCAAAGAGAAAGAACGTGAAACAAACAAACTCCCTCCTCTTTGTCTCTCCTACTATTATTAGTAACGGCTGAGAAAAGAGCTAATCCCCGATTCCTAAGGAGGGGGCAATAGAGAAGTGGAATTTGATGGGAACAGAGAAGTAATAGCCCATCCTTCATGCATTTCCAAAGAATGTGAAGGTGGCATCTCATGGAGAAGGATTAATCATTCGAGAAGACACTAATTCTTAATATTTAGTAGGTTCGGCTCTGACCACTACTCCACTCCACGCCATCAACCCCGTTTTCCTTCTATGCCTTTTGACTCCCCATTTGAGACTCGCTGGCATTATTTTGTCTGAACTATGTGATTATAGCAAGGGATGGATCTGGGAATATTATCTTGTGCGAGAAAACCATTCAATCCCAAAAAAGAGCTGCCTCAACTCAATCATTCCTAAAGCCTCATCAAATCCCAAAAGTACAAGAACATACCTCAATTGCATCCTCGGTATTCATGATAGCAGGGAACTCAGGTAAGTGCATGATCAGATATAGCTATCAATCTTTTTAACTTGCTCACCAGAAAGTAACACCCGAAGAAAACATTATCAAGATCCTACCCAATATTACACCGAGTTCCTAATTGACAAGTGGATATGGATCTAGACAAGTTGCAAAAAGATTGAAAACAAAGCGAGACTAGACTGCTCTAATCGAACAGAGAGAACCCCATGTCCTCATCGCTCTCTTCCTTCTCTTCCTTCTTCTCTTCTGCAGGAGCTGCCTCAGCAGCCGGGGCACTGCCAGCTGAGGCTGCAGCAGCAGCGCCACTGCTGACAAAGCCACCACCACCGCCTCCCCCAATGATCACCTGTGACCCAAAGAGTCTTATTTAGCCATTAAAGTACAATAGCAAAGTGTGACACCAAGAGTACACAATCAACGGGTAAAAAATGAATTCTCTAGCAACTAAAAATTTAAGCTTCTGATCAAGTGAATACTCTAGCATAACTTCAACTTCTTCCCTACCTAGCTAACATCCCATGAAGCCAAGCCTATGGAGAAGATTATAGTGTGATCAATTTGTAATTAACTGGGCACGCTCCTGCATTTGAAGCTTATATCAACCTCACAAAACTCAAAAGTTCTCTGACCACTGAATCATCTCCCAGATAATACACCTATATTTCTTCTATGAACCAATGCGGATGACCATGAGCAGAGTTCAAAGAATATCCCAATATGATCAGTTCCATGGTAAGACACAGAAGACAAGATGGTCTTAAACAGGGCTAGATTTTAACACTATCATCCGACATCCCATTCTAGAAGCTATTGTTCATCATTTCAATCAATAGCAAGCCTACTTCTGATAACTGTGTCGATGCCGAGCCGGCGAAATCAGCAGATCCCCATATATAAAAGAGCTAAATTTGACAGAAACCAGCAAGTTCGGCGAAAACACTGAAAAGACCTGGAAGACAGCTGATGTGGGGGTAATCATGGAGAAAGACGACTGGACGCCGCCGGAGGAGTCAGTAGAGAGAGCCGTCTGGACGAGCTTCCTCTGGAGCTCGAAGGTGGAGGCGGCGCACGCCTCGAGGTCGCCGCTCACCTGCTTCGCGCTCCACTCATCGCCGGAGCTCCTGCAAACGAATGTGAAGACTCCCATTGCCTTGTCGCGCAACCCTCTTTCTCCTCTCGCCGTGTCGATCGCCTTCCGCCGAAGCCACGATCACCTTGAGAAATGAGCAGTATATATGGACGGAGCAGACTGTCTCTGCAAAACCCTATCTGTTTCCGTATTTACTGATGTACCCCCTCCCGCATTGACGGTAATTACAATTGTACCCTGCCAAGGCAATCATGGGCCGGCCCGGCGTCGGCCGACACGACGGGAATTGCTGCATACACAATCAATCGTAGTCGAAGTTTATCGTGCAAACAAATAGTAAGCCTTAAGGATACTTGTGATCTTGGGCTGTCCATTTTTATGATGATATCATTATATTGAAATTTATAGCAACATTAATGGCCAAACCTGTGATTTCGTGCTAGAGATTCCTATTTTCTTTAATCAGGAATCTATTATGACATGTCATCAGACTTGGAAGCAATAGAGCATTGTAACTACTCTCAAGTCATTCAAAGATGAGCCTACGAGAATAACCGAAATTCGAATTTTATAGTTTCGGCATGGTCACGGTATCCATAGCAATCTCCATAAATTACACCTGGACAGGCTCTCGTAGCAAAACTGGAAGGCCGTAAAGGGCCTCCGCACAATACACACCCGATTCTGTTTGTCCAGCCGCAATCATGTTAAAAGGCTGTCTATGTTGTACTTGGAAGTTGCAAGCAGTACACTGAAACTCCGGATCCTCAGTCAGCACCCTGATCTTCTCCGCCGACGACCTTCTCGCGATCTCTATATAGAAATTGTTGTCTTCATCATATATTCGAATGTGGATGTGAATCCTGCTGATGAGGGGCTAATTGAATGAGTCCTCTAGTTCAACAGAAAATAAACACGCTCTTCTCCGATTCTATCATCCTCTTTGAAGCTGAGGAGCCGACAATTCTTTCCAGCTGAACAAAATTGACCCAAGAGAAAAAAAGAGAGCCATGTTGTCAATACTCACAAGAAAATCCAGTTGACGAACTAAAGGGCATCCCTTTGATGCAAATATAAAAAGAAGCTAACGACAATCTTCAAAAGGAACTGACAACCATCAGTGCTGAACTTGAATTGCACCGAGTACGATTGACAGCAAGGAGTAATCATCCTTGATGTAATCATTGACACGATTCTCTCATGCATTTGCAGGACTTACAGGCAAAAACAATTCAGAAATTACCCGTGGACAACAACCGTTGCCCACAAGATTGTTTCAGACTACTGCCCTACCTTGTCTTAAGATGTGGTTCAAGAATGCAATTCGTCCTAATGTGCATGCTCATGCTTTTGTATATGATTTTCAAGCACCGTCATGGTGCAGAGATACTATAATATCTTTTTTGAATGCTAAAAAAAAAAAAGAATGTAATTCGTCCTTGCTGAGACTTGGTCACAGCACTGGACTGCAGAGGAGCATAAACCAAAGACATAGGAATTACCCGCATTTGATCAAACTGAGAAAACAGGACGGTGCATGTCATGTTAGCAGACCCATCAAGCATGTTCACAATCTGCCAGAAACAAAACAATAACCAAAATAAATAAATAAAGCACAAGATGAAGTTCAAGATACATGGAACAGTATGAGATGTCAGAGGCTAACAGAAAATGCCCCACCTCGGGGTAAAACTCCTTTCTCTCAGGAAGGGAATAGATTATTAAATTTCGAATCCCACGGATCTGTAAATCAAAGAGTTAGTGTTAGAATATGAAGTGCAACAACACTTTGAGTGAACTGTGATCACAAGAGAATAGTTTTTGTGAGTACAATCAAATATACAGGCCAAGCACCTTATATCTGTGGTAGAAATGTGCTCTCTCAGTGTAAAGCATTATCTTCCGCCTTCCTTCAAAGAACCAGACCCGTGATCGAGAAATGTCGCTCTGCTTTGTATAACTAAGAACACAGAAAGTAATAATTATCAGCAGCTTACAAAACAATCAAAGTATCTCTTGCTTCTGGCCTTCTATTATGTTTGAGAGAGAACTATATCGACTTCATCAAAAAAATGAAGGTAAAGAAAGAGAAGTCCTTACTCCCCAAGTAGGCAGAAAGATGCATTTTGTGACTTGAGAAACTTTTTAATAGGGAGATACTCTAAATAAGAACTGACAAACAGCATAATTCCCCCCTGCAGAGAGGATTGGCCAAATTAAGTATATGCAAAGACATTGACAAAGATACTTAGAAGAGGATAAAATCTCTCCTTTGAGTTTGCTATTAAAGTATGAATCTGTATATCTATATGGCACTGAGCTTAATAAACTCCAAATTGGGCTAGCCACTTTTTAAGGAAAATCTTGAAACGTGGTTCAATAATTTAAAAGAAAAACTCCAAACTGCTCCAGTTGCATCAACAATCTATCATATGATCTGCTTGCTAAAATTGAGCTGATTATCCCATCTATAGCAGAATGAGGCTTCTTTCTCCGTTCAAGATCTTCACTGTCCATAGAAATACATCACCTGTACTGAATCCTTGATTTTTGGGAAAACCTGCATCAATAAAATATTTGAATCTGTGAAGCATGAATACAAGGATTGATGGTGGAAAGACATCGAGGTACATAATTAGATGGCCACTGCTTTACAATAATTTCTTGCCAAAAGTAGGAATAAGTTCTACGACAGAGGCAAAGGCATAGGATTCACTGCTCCAAACAAAATTAAACAAGCCTAACAAAGTGATTAAAGGTAATAATAACTAGACGTACTTTCTGGGCAAAATATTCAAAACGAGCGTTATTAGCTTCTTCAATTGACTTGGCATCAAACCTCTCATAAATCTGCCATTACAAAGGAAAACATTATGTTGGAGAAAAGTCATATCTGTCCACTACAATATAAAATAGATCAAATCAGGAGGAAAACATCAATGAAAAGTTGAAAGCCAATATCTGAAAGGAAAGGCAAGGAATCTAATGGTGGAAAGCAAAAACTTGAAAAGTCTACATACCAATTAACAAGAATAGATATTGGTAATAAAATTTCCAACAGGCTTTATAAGAGGTTGGACCCTCAACCCAAAAGCTTAAGTTGATAGGTGTTAGAACCTAAGCCTCTTATATTCCCAAGGTTTTCTCATAATTCTGATGTGTGAATCAATTCTCAAAATAATCATGATGAAAATACCTGCTTCACATGCAGTATGACTTTAGGTAGAACACCTTTATAATCGCAAACCAGTTTCACCTACAGATATTAAAAGTACGCGCATATTAGATATGATTACTTCAATCATGTCTCCAAATTGCAACTTCTTTTGTGGGAGGAAAGAATTGGAAAGATATCGATCAAGTAAAAAAGAATCAGAATAAGGAACTTTTCCAAGTTATCCACCGCTACAAGAATATTTGAGGAAAAGTACAGACCTTACTACTTGACTTCCTAGGGAAATTGGACAGAGGATTAAGAAGATTTCCATTTTCATACCGGAATTATTGCTTGATAAAGGACATATAAATATGGATCCAAGCTAGAAAACTACGAAAACCAGCAAGAAGGCAACACTGAATTCTGGGCTCACCAAGGGCATAGCTATATTCTAAATCGAGATAAACTATCATCACTCTCAGTACTTATTGAAAAATTACAAGCTTTCTCATGTCCATCCCTCCAAAAATAATGACATGAAGATGCTGCTACAGCACAGAGATTTTAATCTCGTATCTCTTCATAGAATGGAGCAAAGAGAATAACAATTTTTATCTCTTACAACCATGAATAAGAGTGATATGCTTTACCTTTCCTTTGTGGTTAACAAATTGGCGATTGAACAAAGCATTTATATCTGCAACGGAAATAAAGATATTTTAGGTCAAATAACCCAGATCTGAGCAAGATAAACTTGGTGAATTGAAGCAACAGATCCATGCCATAGAGTAATGAGAACACCACCTGGATTTAAATAGTAACCCAAGATTATTGATTGCCGATAGAAGCGTGCATGTCCATCCAAGTACCTTCAAGATAAAAAATAATATACAATGGACAATGTACACCAAACACGAAACTTCATCAAATATTCCTAGATCAATAAAAATGAATTACTATGGCTTTTCCCACTTAAATCAGCGCTCAAACCTAAATAGGATAGCGTTGAAAATTTTTATGGTAACATACCAATGCCTTATCCGCATAATATCAGTTCCATGCTGCTTAGATGGCAAATGATTCAACTTTTGGACAACTGTCTCCACATGGGACCAATTCTGTAAATTTTCAGCAAAAGATAAAAAAATAAAAGAAGACACGGGTCAAGTGAAATTGTTAAAAAGATTAGATATTATACATCTGAGTGCATGAGAGAGAAAGAGAGAGAGAGAGAGAGAAACAATTAAAGCAAATCAATTACCTGCATCGCAATGACATCAGCATGATCAACAATTAGAACCTGCAATTAGTCACAAATTGCAAAATATCATTAAGGACACTCATCCAATAAAACCACATAAGAACAAGTATATGAGTAGATGATTAACCTCAATTGAGGACAGGTAGTCCACATCTTTCTCCCTCTCTACTTCAGCCTCCCCAATTTTCTATTCATGAGCAAGGCATTCATTGTCTCAAATGAGAGATAAGCAACTTAATAAAACACAAAAGGATTTTCAAGTCATTGATGACAGAAATTTGTAGAAACATCACCATCTTCTCCATGTTTTTAATGATCCACAGTGAAAAGAGCAAGTGCAGCAATATCAGCACAACTTTCATGAATGTTCACTACCTTTAAAGGCAATAATTATATAAGAAGACAAGTTCAAGTTCAGGTGTTGGAATCAGTATATATCATTTCTCCATAACAAAACTGATAGATGGTGGTACCCAATCTTCTTATAAGCCCACAACGTTTTCTTCATTTAATTGATGTGGGATCATATATCTCAACACTCCATAACAAAACTGTGATTCTGTTGGAACCCAAACATGAATACACTATAATTTTATTACCAAAAAGAACTAAAAATTATGAATTTTTAGTAAGATTCAGGCTGGCAGCTGAGCATAGTGAAGGTTTCCCCAGAAATCCGTACATCACTGTAAGAGACATTAAAATTTTAATAGTCCAAAAAGAACAAAAAATAAGGTCAAATATGGCAGTAGAGCATCAGATTAGCAGAGCTTTCCATGTTGAGATCTATATGTTACTGTTAGAGATATTAAAAGTCCAAGTAGCATATAAAACTTGTTGCTTACAGTTATCAAACCAAGTGGAGAAGCCACAATCATATCTGATGTGTAGAAATCACTGTACAACTTTATGCTCCTCCTGCAGGAAATTAAAGCAGAAATATTAAGGAAAACATGTCAGTATAAGCACATAAGGACTTAATGACAGGCACACAGCCTCTTGAATGACTTGGACACTAATGGATCAAAGAAGGTCTCCTTATTTCCATAATTTTCCTTTCCAAACATATTTTAGCATTTACATATAAACACAAAAGGCTCAAGGGGCTTCCAAAAATCTCTCTTCAATTTCTTGGGAATGGTAATGAAGTCATAACCGACCATCAAGTGATGAGATTATTATTACTTCCCAAAAAAAATGACTTACCTTGTAAACTTGATGCCAATCATAAAGTGATCATCATTATTTCCATCAAAAAGTGCATGATAGTCAGAAGGCTTTGAAGACTTCTGACTCAAGGCACGGACATTTGCATTCAATGCATTATCCTCATTTTCTTCAGCATCTCCACCACCAAAATCATCAGCCAACCGGCCCATATGCTCCACATTAACCTGAGGACCAAAACAGTATGAATCTTGGCTATTAATGAGATGTTTTTATTTCATCTAATATAAATGTAACAAAGATGTCAATACAGTTTATGCTATTGGACATGTAGGTTGAAGAAACAATTACCAGGAAGTACTAAATCAGTGCATATATGCACAAAGTTGTTCAGCTTCTAAAATATATCAAATCAAATACTCCATCAAGCAAGGTGTTCATTAGGCTAAAGAGTATGAAATGCCCCCTGATAATATTATCAGCTAGTAGGGCACACCTACTACAAATTGATAGGAATAACAGATATCTAGTACTTGAGAACAGTGAATGATCAAGCTTTCCTTTTGTTAGCATTTGCACTCAATATGATCAATGGCAAATTACTGCATAATTTATATCTATCTACACCTCCATATTTCAAAAACCTAAATCAGTACTCCTTTTCAGTCGTTTGGTTGCTCCAAATCTGACAGATTTCTTTTTTTGAACATTTAATAAAGAAATTTTATTGATCTCACAAGAAGAAGGTGCATAATGGTATGTACAAAGGGTATCTAAACCAGACAAAAGAATGAGCTTAACCTAAATCCAAATACTACATCCCATTTCCACCTCTTCATAAAATTAAGATCATTGGTTACACCAAATCTATTATCCAATCTACCAGATCATTGGCATCTATCCTTTTTTAAAGGCCATTTTTTCACTCTAACAGCAATTCGACAAGAAATATACCTCAGACTTTTAAACTCAATTACAAGTGATTAGTGCAAATACCAAGTGATAAAGACATTGTGACTCAATAATCCCATCATTATACCATAAGAAATTTGGATTCCCTTACTGATACCAGCAGGTATGAACGGTCCAATATTTTAGGCAACTCAGGGAGGAAGAGGTAAAATTTTTTTAAAAAATACAGAGAAAAACAGAGAAGATGAAAAATACCTTGCGATTAGATGGTGTTAGTCGTATTAACCTCTTAATAACTTGGAGTGCAATGCTTCGAAGAGGCAGCAGGATCAAAACCTGAAAAAGCACATAAATTAGCAAATAAACCAAACTTACAAAATGTGAAAACTCTTTTGCAAATGAAAACAAAACTGGAGCTTAAAGAAAAAGGGTAATCCTAAACCAAAAGAACATAATATTTTCTATTAAGAAATGGAGCTACGCTACTGGGTCACTGCATCACTATAGCTTTGACTGCGGATATATAATACAGCTGTGAGAAAGATAGAACCTTTTCTTGCACTCCATACAAGGTTAATGGTAATGTATGATGATGCAATCATGATAACCAGTTTCAGTATGAAATTATAATTCAAAAGCAAAACTCCTAATTACTGGTCATCATCATCTTCGTAGAATTTTTCTTATAAAAGAAAGAATAAGATATACACAGTATTGAGTAGTTGCAACTTTATTCAGGAACCAGGTACAACGGAACCTGGACTAGATATACCACGCCAAATTTGGATATTTATTTACCTTAGGACGAGTGAACCCATGATCACGAAAAGAGTCACTGAATAGTAATTCCTCGTTCCCAGCTTCTTCAAGCTTGGCCATTTTCACATCATTCTTTGTCACCAGAACTCTAGTTCTAAATATGTGATTCAACTGCAAAAAGATAGCCATCTTACTCTTAATATCAACATAAAGAGAAAAGTTACAACATTCACGTACAAGTAAATCCTTTGCTTAACAAGGAAAAGAAGATGCACATACAGAATGCATGATGTAAGCATCCATGATACTTGAGTCTTCTCTGTGGCCCTTATGATAGAAAGGCTTCTTATTGCAGTGCAATATATCACGATAACTCTCACCTAAATACAAGGAATTATACAATTAATAGAATAAGTACACATCATATTTCTGGAAGCACATTAACTGTTGTCTATGGCTTCTTCACTTACAACAATAGATTAAACCAAAATTGCGAGAATCCTATCCTTCTTCCATTAGAAATCAGAGGGACACAAAATGGAGATACGGTTTGGCATTTGCACATAACAGGATAAACTTTCAATAGGTCTACTTACAAATTGATAAGAACAAACTTTCTTTGGACATTTGAAAATCACTTCCTCCAGATGTTTTATGGATATCTAACCAGTGCTTGTACAAGCTTGGCTTCAGACCATATACAGAATTCATTCTGTCATCCTGAAAATATAAAAGGTAGATAAGGCATAAGAGCCAGAGGTGCAATGGATACATACAGAAAACAAATCAAATAATAATAACAAAATACTGAGCCTGCTAAATCCAAAAATGAAAATTATAGAACAAAATCCACATAAAAAGCTAGATGACAAATAATAGGTAGGCAGATGCAACATAATGTGACTGGAAAATAGAATGCATGCAGAATGACCTCATATTACATCTATATGTTTGGCATATAAGAAGTATAAAGAAAACATTGGCAAGATAGATAAAATCAAAGACAGATATATCGCAAGCATATGGTATACAAAGGGTACCTTCATGAAACACTCCCCGGTTCCACGCCACTTGCAGTTTGACATATCAACAGCAGGAACCTCCCATTTATATTTCCATTTCCTCTTTGAAAGGTCATCAACCTCTTCTTTTGATAAATTATGCCCCAAATGTGCATTCAATGAACTGTACAGAAAAGAAGTTACAAACATGAAACACATGAAATAAAATGAAGTCATTATATACTGAGTTAGTGCTATGGACCTCATATAATCTGTTCCAGCACCATTAGCGTCAGAGTGTCCCTCGAACATGTCCTCTCCATCAGAGTCAAATGCTTTGTTGTCAGTTTCTGATTCTGTGCCAACATCCTCATCTTTGGCACCAATTATTTCAGAGTCTAACAACTCATTTCTGCTAGCACAGTTTCCCATGGACTCATCATATCCACCTGTGGAAGAACTAGTAAGTATAGATGAGAAAGAAAAATGAGCTTAAACACATTCAACTTGTAAGACAAACTATGATAAACATCTACTCCTTGATAGATATAGTCAGGCCAGGCCCTTAGATATCACAAAATAATATGATTATTGATGACAAAGTGCTTCTTAGTATAAAAAATGAACAAAACTCAATTTAAAAGAGTTCTAATCTATAAAGGCTAATAAACAGTGTAGAACAAAGCATGAAACTGCGATTGCCAAACTAGCCAAAATCTCCATTGCATCAAAAACAACTACTTTTCATGAGATATATAAAAAAAAAAAAAAAACCCGTGGCTTCTTTATGTCAACACCAACATAAATTCTTATTTTGTGTTGTATCATACAATTGTACCATCATTAAAGGCAATGGTAATCAAAATTACTGAACAAGATATATAGTTTTAACTAGATGCCAATCCGACCTTCATCGGAGCCGTCCTCCTCAGATTGACTTCCATCATCAGCTTCGGAATCCACACGTTCATCTCCTTCCGAGTCACTTTTACCTTCTTCTTGCCTCTTCCTGCTCATAAAATAGTCTATGATGTGAAAAGTATAAAAGTTCTAAAGTAGGTGGATAAATTAAGACCAAAATTATCCCCCCCAAAAAAATTATAATTAAATCTGATCAAAGCAGATAGGCTAAAATATAATTTCACAAGCAAGTGGCTCTACAGCAGCAATTGAGGAAGAGTATCAATACCTCCTCCGGAAAGCATCAGAGAAGGATTTGCTGCCTGACTTCAATGATATCAATAGACTATCATACATAGATGATTCTCTATAAACTGCACCATCTTCAGAGTCCAGACTTTTGGATCGTCCTGCTGGTGCACAACCTATTTGGGATGATGTCATATCAAGGCAGTATAAATTATACGTAAAAGACAATAGAGGGAATTTCTCAAAACCCCAGACAAACCTCATAAGAATTTTCATCAATAAAACCTCATATAAACAATAACAACCGAATGCGAGCTTTTCATCTAAAACCAGCTAACGAGAAGATTGACTTCTAAACCAGGGTGCAAAAAGTTGATGTCTCACAATGCTTTCAAGTAAAATATTATAAGAATTAAGGCTGCCAAAATCTGATATACCTGCTTCCTGAACCTTTAACGAGCCCGAGCCAACCTCTTCATCAGCACGATTCTTCTTTCTCCGAGATCTGCCACCCCTCTCATCATCCTCGAATTTCTTTGGTCTCTTTAGTCCTACACTCCAATAGGCAAAAGGGAAAATCTCAACTGACAGCTCCCAACTGTTTCAATAAGACTTTCCAGGGTCTCATTCGACAGTGAAAGCATGCAATTGACAATTCTATTGAATTGGAAAACATATTCATCGAAATAACTGAAGCCAAAGGCCTTAATATTCTTAAAGATAGGAACTTTAATAGTTTCCTCAACTAGAATGGACAAGGACAGGCAACTCAATGCAGTACACCGTAGTCATGAGCAGCAGCAGTCAATTCAGGGAGTGAGGAATGGCAGAAAGGCGGAGGACTCACCGCGTTTGTTCGTAAAACGCTTCGCCATAGAACTCGAGCAATATACGCGAATGGAACAGACCCGCCGTCGAGTCTACCAGCCACACAACTGACCTTGCCGCTCTCTGCTTACCCGAAGCAAAGGCTGACTGGCTGAGGAAGGAGAAGGACTATAGTATTAGTTTCTTTGCTTCGGCCATCGAAGTCGAGCGGAACAAGTCGGCTAGGGAGCCAGTATTCAACCGGTCATTTAATTTATATAGTAGTCCGGTTTGATTTTGGTTTAGTCTATTCGAACCGGACCGAATGCCCTAGCGTCTGACTGGCTGACCGGTTTGATTTTGGTTTAGTCAAATCCAATACTATAGTATCTGCAGCTTTCTTCTTCTCTGTAATGCCCTAGCGTTAGTTGCGACGGAGTACGGAGCAAATCCCTCTATCCATCCTCTCCGAGTCTCCCACTCCGCCGCCGCTTCTTTCCGCTGGTGTCTTGGTCGTGTCTAAGCACTTCTCCGAGTTCTTAGCGCTTCCCCTTCTTAGCGGCGGTGATTCGTCTCCTTTAACTCAAGTTTCCAACTTGCCTGTTTTATCAGGTTTGCTTACACTATCCAAGCGCTTCCAAGGTTCATCCCTCTGTGTTTTTCTCCTTCGTGAATTGCCAAGCATCTTTATATTACTTCGTCTTGCGCTGTTATTTGTGTCATCAATTAAGTTTTTTGTGTTCTCTGCTTTAGGAGGTCAGCTGTTATGGCGTCTCGACCGGAGCTATTAGCGCCGCCTGAGATATTCTATGACGATACTGAGGCCCGCAAGTACACTTCCTCGTCGCGCATCATCGACATTCAGGTTCGCAGAGAGAGAGAGTTGCCTCTTTCCTTTTTGTTGCAAAATTTACACGAGCTTGATTGCGTTGGTGTCCATGAAATTTGTTGGGAGTCGCCAATGAGAAGCTTTTTTCTTTTTGTTTAGTTTGAGTTGTTCCTAATGAAAGTGAGCTTCTACGGTGGTTCGTGGATTGACAGGCTAAGCTATCTGAGAGAGCGCTGGAACTTCTGGCTTTGCCCGATAATGGGATTCCAAGACTGCTCCTCGATATTGGTATCCTTTCTTTCTTCTCTCTAAGCTGCGTTATTGCTTTTGTGAATTTTGGCCAATTCAACCATCATGGCACATTTATTTTCGGGAATGGCTATTTTTTTTAGGTTGTGGATCTGGGTTGAGTGGAGAGACACTCTCTGAGAATGGTCACGTCTGGATTGGTTTGGATATTTCACAGTCGATGCTTAGTAAGTTGATGTTGTATATTTATGAGATTGATTGTCATATAAATTCTTTTGCTCTCTGACATTTATTTATATACTGCTTTTTTTCTAAATAATTAGACATTGCCTTGGAGAGGGAAGTAGAGGGTGATCTTTTACTTGGCGACATGGGACAGGTACCAATCCTGGCTCAACCTTCTGGTCTTTATTCATGTGTTTATTTCGTTGCTTGTGTGGTTATCTTGCTATTGATCCAGTTTCAACTATTTTAGTGTATATATGCTGCTATTTTTTTAGATATTATGCTTCTTTCCTTTGCTAGCCTTATGAGTATCCTCTGGATAAGTTCATTTAGACCGGATTCTTTTGATTATATGTGTCTCTGCTTTATGTTGATGGCATCACATGCTATATTAGCTTATTCTTTCACAGGATCATGTTTATTTGTTCAATTTTATGTTGAAGGGCCTTGGATTACGTCCTGGAGTTATAGATGGAGCCATCAGTATCTCTGCTGTTCAGGTACAATTACTTCCTGGCATGGCACTTTGGTGTTTGGTCTTCGGAAAAGTTCACTTTGGTTAATTCTTGAGAGATTGTTAGAGATGGATGGTTTGGGTTGTTGTCAGTTGTGTTTATAATGATGTGTAGATCTGTAGTTGGTAGTCACACTCTCTTTTTGACTTCTAATTTATAATCACTCAGAGAACAGATATTGGTTTTGCTTTCTGTTTTCAACTCATTGATGCTGTGAATTTTTTCTTTTTAATTTACTGTTGCAGTGGTTATGCAATGCTGACAAGTCCAGTCACAATCCACGCTTAAGATTGAAGTACGTGCATTGAGTTGCTAACTTGTGGTGATTTTACTTGTTCTCTTTCACATGAAAGCTCTAACTTTACCTTTCTCTTGATGCCTATTTGATATCACTATTTGCATTTTTTATAGGGCATTCTTTGGTTCCTTGTACCGATGCTTGGCAAGAGGAGCAAGAGCGGTTTTCCAAGTTTATCCTGAAAGCATAGCCCAGCGTGAGTTAATTCTGAGTTCTGCAATGCGCGCTGGGTTCGCTGGTGGTGTTGTAGTTGACTACCCTCACAGGTGCTGACATAATTTCTGTTGCCAATTTTGACTTGTCGATAAAAATGTTATTGCTATGATGCTGTTAAAAAGCATCTGATATTGATGAAATTCCGACCATGACCGCTAACTTTGCTGCAATTCTCAAAATCTTGAAATTCATGATAAAAATCCTGGGTCTATAATGCGAAGATGGGCTAACTTCACAATGAATAAAATTTTGCATGCATATTTTGATGGCTAAATGAGGTGAACTAACCCAGAAATAATTGATGGATTAATGCAGTAGCAAGAGACGGAAAGAATACCTGGTCCTCACTTGTGGACCCCCATCTATAAGCACCGCTATCCCGAATGGAAAGGGAGAAGATGGAGGAAGTTCATCCGATGAAAGTAGTGGCGATGAAGAGAACCAAACAGTGAGTTGACTTTATGTGCATTTGATAGTTGGGAATTTTCCTGTCAAATAGGAATCCTAATAAAAAGTTCTCTCTCATACTTTACATTCATGAGCGCTTACTTTTGGAAAACGCATTGTGCAGGTTACTATTTCAGACAGGCACCGACCTAGGAAGAAGCAGAAGGTGAATAAAAGGGGCAAAGGAAGATCGTGGGTGCTGAAAAAGAAGGAACAGATGAGAAGAAAAGGTAATGTTGTGCCCCCAGACTCAAAATACACTGCTCGCAAGAGGAAATCTTGGTTTTGATGCGTCATCTTCTTCCAGCCCATGCTTGATTCTGATACAACCTATTTGTCTTGAGGTGTTGCCTTGTTCACCTTCACCCAGTATTCTTTATCTCCTAAGCAACTTGTGGAGCAGCCAAATGCAAATTGTTTCCCGAGTCTTTATGTATTTAGGGCCCTAATGTGGATAGGTAGATCTGCTATGCTGAATGTTTTGGGGTTATTCCCATTAAATTTTGTTTAATTTAAGATACTTATGCTGCTGTGATTTCTGTCCATCCTTGACTGCAATCCTGCAGATGCAAGAAAATTGTCATTTCCAGAAGCTCAAGATTCGATACGACTTTTTCTTAGAGTGGTATCTTTTTGTTGGTATGGCATGGATTGAGTTTGTTAAAAGAAATGTATGCCCGATCTGAATTTCGGGCAAACCAAGAATGGATGCGTGCATACAAAATTACCTTTTTATAATTTACTTTAACTCGAGTCGTGAGTAGGAGTTCATAGAATCACACTGAGCTGAATTGGAAGTGGTCTCAGTGTGAATATAAATTTTCATTAGCAGACGGATATTAACCAGCTTGACCCCGTTGGCCATATTTCCAAATATACAGTAATTAATCAAGAAGATGATCCTGTGATTGTGCGTGCCTTAAACAATCCTACGATGAAACTGTTGCTGTCAAAATAGAATGTTAACCCCTTAAAAATTTGAGAGGGCAAGTAGAATGAACAGAACCATCCATATCGAGAAGGCCACAGCTTTTTCAGGAGCATTGATCCACGGATTGTAGTAGCCGTAAGTCCCAGCTCCATTCAGAGGGGTTCCACCTGGATTGGGATAGTAGCCACCGGTCCCACCTCCACTGTACCCTGGGATGGGTGGTGTCTCGCCTGCAACTGACCCTGGGCTCAGAGGGGTTCCACCCAGTGGGTTCGAAGGTGCGCCGCTACCAGAGTTGGCGGCCCTGCTGCAATTTGACAGGAGAAATTTTATGGATTGTGTTATTCGACCTGTTAGGACCTTTTCAGGTGAAATGAGCATTAGACTATTAGAAGTAGATAATGTGGATCGGGTTGGCACCTGGGGAGACCCATGACGCCGGCGTGCATTGTGAGCTGCTCGATGACATTGGCTGCGAAGGGCGCCATACTCGTCGCCCCAGCGTACTGGGGGCTGATTTCGGCGCCCGAGGTGACGAAGAACGCCCCGTTCACCAGCAGGTCCCCCTCCGACCTCCAGTTCCATCCCCTCCACTCGCTCTCCTCCGAGTCCATCCTCTTCGTAACCTGTCGTTCACAGATCGCAGTCAGTAAAACAGCGTCGAGCTCCCCCTTAACTTGTCCCCGACTTCGAAAAATTACCTCCTTATTGTTGGAATTTTCCAAGGCGATGTACCGATTCCCCTGGCTGTTTATCGTCGGGGCGGCGCTTCCCCCGATGGCGTACATTCCCCACCCAGAGTAGTCGTTGTTCACGACGTGGAAGTACCCGTGCCTGCAACGCGGCATCCTCTCGGTGAGTTCCACGCCGAAGTGGTTGAACGCCACAGTGACCTGCATCCCCGAGTCGGCCACGAAGTCGTCGCTGTGGCCCAGCAGCATCACCTTCTCGTGGTGCGAGAAGAAGCTGTTCGATATGGTCACCGCCGTGGACCCCCGGGTGACGTCGATCAGGCCGTCGGTGCAGTAGGACAGCGAGCAATGGTCGATCCAGATCTTCGACGAGGCATACACAGAGATCCCGTCGCCGTCCGATCTTCCCCTCTCGGAAACCTGCGTCGGGCTCGTCCGGATCTTGGCGTTGCTGGAGGGCTTGCAGTGGTGGATGTGCACGTTGTGGATAATCACATTCGTCACCGAGTCGAGGATCACACAGCCTTTGCCGGTTATCTCCACCTTTGGCCCGCGTCCGTCGATCGTCTTAAAGCTACTCACCAGCAGCTCGTATTTAAGGTCGATGACCATGTCGCCTGAGTCGTTTGATAAACAGAAACACTTTCAGGCATTCGGCCATGAACGGACGTGAAGTCTTGATATTGTTCCGACCTCGCAATTCGGGCCGGCCCAAACAGAATGCGGCCCGAATTACCCGGGCCCTGGCACAGTTTATTATTGTTTCGGACTGCGCAGCCCACCACAATATAAATGGGATTATTATTATTTTTCCGAAAAAATCTGCACAATTTTGTGTTTAGAATCCAACTTCTAAGTGGCATGATGGATCAACTGACCCAATTTTGATCATAATTCAAATGAAATTTTTTTAAATAAAATTTAAAATATAATTATTTTTTACATAATTGATTGATTAATTCTTTTTTTCTCAATTTCCCTTTTTCTTTTTAAAAAAAAGTACTTCGGGCTAGCCAGAAACCCCCGGTTCAAGCACGACTTTTTCACGACTGATCCGGCCCAGGCCCAAATTTTCCGGGTCTAATACTGCTTGGTCTTCACTACGCAGCCGAGGCCGGAAGATTGAAAACAAACATGTCAATCACGTGCGCTAACCTGAAAAGAGGATCCAGAGGGGTTCGGTCTGGATCACGCCATAGCGGAGAGTGCCCGGGGCCGGGTTGACAGGGTCCGAGTCGGAGGGATCAGCGACGTAATATATCCGGCCTCCCTTCCCGCCCAAGGCATCGTGGCCGAACCCAATAGCGCAGTCAGCCAATATCTGGGCATCATTCCTCGAGTTTGGGTTGCAGCGCCAGCAGTCATCAATCGGGTTTCCGGTCCGGCACTGGTCCTCCTCTTCCAACCCTGGGAGTTGCCTTCTAGAAATCGATTCGTTCACTCTCCTGCATGAAAGCGGAGAACATAGCTACAGTTTTATCACTTCTTTCTTTTTCATAAGCTCCTCCTGCTATTTACTTGCAAAATGCAGAACCTACTCTTCATGCAAGGAGATCAGAAACATCGGCAAATTCGTTAAAAACGGCACGGATTTGATGAAGAGTAGTCGGATGATCAGCAAGAGAAAGTCGGGTGCATTCGAAGGAACCACATTTTCCCAGCACGACCATATACAGCACAACTCACGCTGGCCGGGCCATGCAGATGAACAATAACTGCTGTTCCGCAACTTCCCTTCATCGAGATGAAGCGTCTTTTTTTTTTTTTCCTTCTCCTTTTTCATTGGGAAACATGACGGCACCCCGAAAAAGACTTGCACGTTTCAGTCGAGAGAGTAAATATGGCAACAGGATTACTGAGACCGAGGACCAGCTGAGTACCTTCGAACTTCATGAACGACGGCTTCTGGGTCTGGATGCTGGTGAGGGTGGCGGAGCTCTTCACCAAGAAGCACCGCATGAAGAGAGCCTACAAAGAGGCAACACGATGCAACAAGTAATAATCCGCACGAACACCTCATTATTGTGTCCTTTCTCTAAACTAATTTTCTTTTTCTTTTTCCTGTTTTTGTTTCCTTGAGAGGACTCTTGCTATTGAATTCACATCGGTACTTGGCCAGGCGAAGAAGACTCTGCAGATATAGGGAGCGAATTTAACTGTACTTAGAGTAATGGCTACATAAATACATGTGTGTGTGTGTGTATATATATATATATATGTAGATATGGGTTATGACGAGGAGATCAAAATTAGGATAAAATATTTAAAGGAAAATAATTCCTTTCTCTAAATCTGGTTCTCTCGTCCCTTTTCGGCTGATTGAGAGGATGGTATTCTTTTCATGGAAATTCAAGCATTGTATATTCCACAATCCCTCTTTATGATGCTATCAGATAAAGCCCTTTTCCCTCTCTCACACTAAGTTTAAAAAAAATGGTTTTTTTAGACCAAAAAATGTCAGTGTAGTTTGTGTTGAATGATGGTGCTAAGTTGAATTATTATCCATGAAACTTCATTTGTTCTTTTCTAAAATATATAGTCATTCTTCACAACAGGAAATGATGGATGGTCTTCGAGTCATCCGCCGGGATTCATATTTTCAGTACCTGCAAGGGAGCCGAATTCGGGCACGGTGGCCCGGATCAGCCTTCCGATGCTCATGCTAGTAAATTTTTTTTCCTATTTTCCGAAGGAGGAGAGGAGAGAAAGGAACAACATGCATAGCGAAACATATGTGTAGAGAGTGAATGAAGAGAAAGAGTCTGCCCCCCCTCCCTCCTCCTTGAAGGGTATTTGTACAAGGCCCTACCTGCATTAGAGCCAACGTGACCCGACAAATCGGACGATCAAATGACAGTTCTATTCTTGATAGCTTATTCCCTTGTCGGAAAAAAAAAAAAAAACAGAGCTTCGGATAATCGTTGGACATTCAAACTCTGGAGAACATAGCGCTGGCATCAGCCAAGGCGTAGCTGATCCCTGCGTATGGAGCAGCTAGTTGCCCACCATTACCTTGACACCAGAGATGCATGAATGACGACTTGGCGCACAATTGTCCTAGACCTCGGCAACTAAATCTCTGCAGGTAAGCCATTGATGCACAAAATACGTACAGATGATTCCAACTGTAACAGGTTTAAGATCGTCCCTCTTCCCTAAACCTTAGCCACCATGCCACTTGCCCTGATCTGATCGATCCACTCTCCAGCATCTTTTTCCGTCTTAGTTTGAAGGCAAAGCTTTGCTAATCCCAAGAACCAAAAGGAAACTTGATCTTCAAAACGAAAGGAACAAACAAAATATAAAAAAAAGCGAAAGGAAATTAAAGATATGAATATTATAAGGATATAATCGGGTGGACAGAGGAAAAACGAATCCGCAGCTTGCTTTCTTTTCCATAGAGTCCGCCGGATCGCCGCCAGGGTTGTTGTCAATACACACACACACACACACACACATATATAAATATCTATATGCATTGCACACTTTTTGCCTCTTGTGCTTGCTTCCTCTTCTTCGATTGATGCATACAACATGAGCATATAAAAAGAAAAAAAAGCGTACATTAAATATTTAAAATGTTGGGTTAGTTTATTAAGTTGTTCTTTATATATCCTTAATGCATAATCACTAATTATTAGTTAATTTATTATACCTTTGGGACATAGGACACTCCAATTAATCTGACTAGGGTTTTCGATTTTTAGTGATTTGAGTCTAAAGAGCTTAGAGTAATGGATCTTATGGAGTTTCTTTAGGGTTTTTTTTTTTTTAGTGTTTCAAAATTTTCACAATTTAGAATCATATATATTATTTATAAGTGGATTTTTCTATATTTATATTTGCATCACTGAGTGTAGATCCATTTCTAAAATATGTAGTAGCTAGGGGCTACATGTAACATATGCCTTGGAGCATATAGTGGACAAACTATCTTAAAATTGCTATTTTTACTATTATTTTGAATTAATTCATTGATTAATCATCATTTGATTCTATGTCATTAGTTAGGCATATGGTAGAAAAATCCCGACCTGAAATCTATTTGAATTTTGAATTGTTGGAAGTACAAGCCCTACCAACTGAATCAAAAGTAAATACAATCAAATGAGCTTTATTATTCATATATAGTCAGTCATAAGGTCCACGATGAAAATTCCTCGAGGAAAAAAATAGTGATCAAGCAAGGTTAATTTTTTTATATAAAAAATTAAGAAGATTTGATGTGAATTCACTTTTTATGTGTATATATTTTTACGATTAACCTTACATTCGAATTTTCTAAACAGTAAAAGAGTTTTTGCCCTCTTAATAAATCGATTAACTCGTTCCAAATCAATGATGAGAGTATAGTTTTAATTATGAGTGTGAAGTGGTGTGCAAAAGAAATGTGGTATTTATTTACGGGATTATGCGCTAACGGTAAATGTGGAAGGCAAGAAGTTGAGAGCAGAGTCCCATCGTAGTGTAGATGGTAATGCGTTATATGGCTTAATTAATCGGATATATCAATTAATACACGACCCAAAGACGTAATTAATCATAATTAATTTCACGAGTAAGGATCGATTTTCATGTATCTTCCTTCCGGGGTAGACTAATTAGCCATTATAAGGGAGGCAATAGAACCCTTTCAATATGCCATTATTTCCCGGCCTTAACGAAGACCATCAGTAGGGCACAGCTAAGGAAACATATTAAGGCATATATCAGAAGAAAACGACAGCCGGATTTCCTCAAGCCTTGACTCGTACCAGAGCCATCTTCACCGGCTGCTGAACCTCAATATCTTCGCCTCGATTATATTACATGAAATCCCCCACATGTATGATTCGATATTGACTCGAGCATCGGAGAGGGGAATCGGGAGGGTTCCCTTATGCCGAACTTCCATCTTCTGCAGATCATTGGAGCGGCATTTTACGAGAATATGCTCGCCGGGGAGTTGACCGGCGAATTTCAACCCTGTCAATTCCTACTATGCACGATGAAGCAAGAAATTAATTCGAGAATCATCAAGGTAGAAGGGAAGGAAAACAGAGAGTGCATACGGAAACACCGATCGAGGAGAGAAAAATATGGATAAACTGATGACTATATATGTCAAATTTACTATCAAAGCCACGTCTGCTTATCCATCTAATTAAGGGTAATTAAAAACTCAATTTTGTGTAAAAATGAGAAACTAAAAATTAGGAAGAAAAAAATATGTGAAGCCTTCTTTGTATACATTTTCTTTAAGTAGAAATTATATATATTTTCCTTTTTATACTTAAAACATATAAAGTTTAAATGTAAAAAAAAAGGTTAACATATAAGATGTGATTTTAATTATCCAATTTTTGTAATAAATAACCGGCACAACTTTGTCCAAGAGAATTAGGCAGAATATTTATAATAATTTTATGTATTCCTTTAAGGGGTTGGCGTGGACGGTATTTTTCATTACTAAAATCAAAAGTATTTTTGGGATAAAAAATTCCCATAAATCGCCGCAAATTGTCACTGTCAGGGAATCTCAATCGCCCGTGGATGGAAGTCGGAGGGAGGATTCTTCGGGAAGGGGGAAAAGAGGCAAAAGTGGAAATAAATTATTTTATTTTTTAAAAAAAATTCAAAGTAATAATAAAGGTTTAAAATTAAATAACATTTTAGCGGACATATTTTTTTTATCTCCATTAAATATATTTTCTGCTATAATTTAATTTATTCCTTTTTATTTTATATATTATCATTGTGGGCAGAACTCTCTCTCCAAATCCAAAAGATAATTAGATTGTAAGACCAAAAGCTGAATGCTGAGATATCGCTGATCACCTTTTCCGTCAGATTTCCCCTAATCTTCCTTCCTATATCCTACTTTTGGCCGTGACTCATGGAAACGTAAAAGCTCCAAAATTTCTTTTTTGGCAATAATTAATAAGACACTATTATTATTATTATTATTTTCCGAATCCGTGCCAATTAGACGATCGTGCGTGTTCGTCTTTTTGCAGTGAAGTCGTCCCAGCTAGGGCGAACATGCATTCTTGTGCCTTGCTTCAAGAAGAGGGGCTAGATTGACCCCGAGCCATTCGATTTCCTCCTGAACCATTCAATTTCGTATTAAAGGTATTAATTAGTCGACCTGTAAAAAATGACACGGCCTGGGCACGGCACGAAAAAACAGTGCTTGGGCCGGCATTTTCAGGCCGACTAAGAATATCATGCCATTTGCCCGGCCCCAAAAATACAATGCCAATCCGAAAAGCACGAAAATATTATTTACAATAAAAAAATTATGTGAAATTTTTTTAAGTGATTAATTATATACAACTAATTATATTTTAATAGTTATTTCAATATTTTTTTAAATTAATGTAATATTTAAATTAATCGACGAGTTATATTATATAAAGATTTATTTTGAAATATTAAATTATTTTAATTTATTTTTAAAAATTTTTATTTGATTTGGCCCAGATTTGGGTGACCCGAAGTATGACAGAATTGTGCCCGGGCCGGAATTTTTTGGTCGATTGAAATGGTGGATTGTGTTGGTACAGTCCAAAAACAGAATTGTGCCATGCCAGCCCAAATTTACAACTCTATTAGTTAGGAGAGTCCATCAAATAAGTAATGGTACCATTTTTTTGAGTTAGAAAGATTTTTTTTGGTATAAACCGTCAGTATTCAGTTGGACTTTGTCCAATTGACTAATTCAGATCGTCTCGGGTCGGCTCATTTAAGGGGTTAAGAGCTTCCCGCCGTAGGTGGGACTTGAACTCAAGTCCTCCCATTGAGATGATGAGTGTCGAACCACTCGACCACACCCACGGTAGGTGAGTTAGAAAGATTTACTAACTAGGAATGAAGGTAAGTTTCATGGACGAGAATGGTGTTTTGGAAATTTCTTGGTTATGGAGGGCTATTGAATTGATTTTTTTGGGAGTATAAGAACATTCTAAATATAAATATGAGTGGAGACGTTGAGTGAAATGGCCGAAACATCGACTAAGGCGTAAGTACACATCTTGGCCCGTGAATAATTAGCATATTAATCTTTTGGCCCAAATAGGAGTTCCTCTGGGCATAACGGAGGAGAGAATCAAGTGATTCCCTTAAATGAATTAATATATGATGCCATTTATCGTTGAGCTCTTGCCATAATTGAGCAAATATTGCTAATTAGTCGTAGAAATCTATCGATTTCCATCTTTCCATCCACGCCCAATAGGGCAAGGGCCATTATGGAGACCGAATCAAGAAGCTGATCGAGCTCATTTTATGGGGGTGATTCCATTTGTGCACGGGGGAGACCTGTTAAGAAGAAGGGATGTCAAGTCGAGGCAGTCGGTCAGTCGCCTCTCGAGATCGAATGATCAAGGAAGACAGATTTAAGTGCAGAGAGAGAGAGAAATACGCCCGATGTCGTCGTCTTCCATGTCTTGCCTTCTGGTGCTCTTGTTGGTGCTCGTCGTGGAGGCTCGAGCCCTGCAGCCATCCAAGGTCTTCAATGTAAAGAAGTTCGGTGCAGTTCCGGATGGAAAGACCGATAATAGTAAGGTAAAACTGTACACCAAGGGCAACGACTAGGGTCTGATACAGTAATACTGATATGTTTAAAATTTTGATTCTCTAAATAGAATTTCCAATAACCCTTTTATCGACTCCTCTTTCCATAGCATCTTATGACCCCAAAAGAACTGTATGTTTGTATTCTTTTCAGGCGTTCTTGGGTGCATTCAACAGAGCTTGTCAGTACAATGGCCATAGTCAAGTAGTGGTCCCTAGAGGGACGTTCCTGGTGGGTTCTGCAGTGTTCGAGGGCCCATGCAGGGGGCCGATCGGCTTCTACCTCCGGGGAGTCGTCAAGGCGCCAGCTGGTCCTGGCGATGGCAGCCGCTGGATCAACTTCCGACACATCGATGGGCTCACGATCACCGGCGGCGGCACGTTCGATGGCCAAGGAAAAACCGCTTGGCCCTACAACGATTGTTCTATGAACCAAAATTGCCGAGCTCTTCCCATCGTAAGTACATAACTGCATGAAAATAATCTACAAAATAAACACATAATTTAAGAAAGAAATAATTCATTCATTTTCTTACGTAATGCTCATAGCAATTATATATAATAAGTTTGTGTTTCTATAAACAGTCCATTCGGCTCGATTTCGTGACCAACTCGGTGGTCCGCGGCATTACATCCTTAAACAGCAAGAACTTCCACATGAACGTGTTGGGGTGCACCAACGTCAAGCTCCAGGGCCTCCGCATCATCGCCCCGGCGGAGAGCCCCAACACTGATGGGATCCACCTCGGCCACTCGGAAAACATCCAGATCTCCGACTCGGTCATCGCCACTGGGGATGACTGCATCTCTCTCGGCCCTGGGAGCCGTGAGGTCGACGTATACCGTGTCAGGTGCGGACCGGGCCACGGGATCAGCATCGGGAGCCTCGGGAAGTACCCCAATGAGCTCGACGTGAGCAACATCCGGGTCAAGAACTGTGTGCTCGATGGCACCGACAATGGGCTGAGGATCAAGAGCTGGGCTACCTCGCTCAAGTCGGATGTGTCTAACATTAGCTACCGAAACGTCATCATGAAGAACGTCTACAACCCAATCTTCATCGACCAGCAATACTGTCCAACGGGCAACTGTGATAGCTCGGTACGTATCGAACCATCATTAATATTACAAAATCTTATATAATGTCACCGGTTAAAAAGATTTAAATAAAAATCGTAACAAATTTTTCGAACCTTACTTCAAACATCACAACCCCTTACTCTATCAATTATTTCTCATTGAATTGTTGAGGTGGCATATGCTGACATGATGGATGTCGTGCCACCATATCACATCCACATAAACAAATGGCATCCACCTCTACTATTAGCATGTTACACCCGTATTTAATAGAAAAAATTGACAAAATGAGGGTTTGTGACATTTTGGGGAAGAATTTAAAATGTTCATGACGGTTTTTGTCATTTTTGTGATACTCTAAGAAATTTGGTAACATGCGATGCCATTCCAGATTATGTATATCACCATTTTCATATACAGTTGATATGTCTGTTCTTTGTGTGTATACATATATGCAGAAAGCTTCGTCGGTTCAGATTGAGAACGTGTGGTTCAAGCAGATCCGGGGCACCTCGAAGACACGAGCCGCGGTGAACCTGAGGTGCAGCAGGCGGTACCCGTGCCGTAACATCAACCTCAAGGACATCAACCTGTCTTACAATGGCCGGGATGGGCCCGTGAATGCTACTTGCTCGAACGTCAACGGGTACGCCTCGGGCGTGCAGAAGCCGGACGCCTGTGTAGATTAACCAGTTTGGTGGTTTATATATACGTTGTCTGGGGACAGTCGTCGATGCTCGCCTGGTTAGCCTCGTACGACTCGAGAGCCGTGCATTCTCATACTGTCGGATGTTGGCCTCCTTTAGTCTGGATGGACTTGCATTAATGTAGAAATAATTGATTTCCAGATTTGTATAATCCGATTTTATGGTTTTATCGGAGGCATCGGTACGGTGCAATACGGTGTGTTAAAAAAATATCGATCATGGCAAGTGTAACCTCATGCCGCGGTGTCTACCTCGAGTTCGATCGTTACAAGGAATTGTTTATTTATTGTCAAGAATTTCTTGCAATGGATTTATGGATGTCACAACTTATTATCCACATGTAAAATTATTTAGACAGTAAAAAAATAAAAAATGAAAATTAATAAACTAACTGGGGCAATAATCTCGCTTTTCACGTCATTTTGTCATTTTTACTGAATTTAATTTTCCTTAAGAATGTGTCCAACAATGCGTTAATTGAGAAAATTGTATGTTATTTTATTAAAATAAATGTTTATATATTAAAAGCAGAAAAAGAATAAAACCAAGAATTTATATTTGATCACAAAACATAATTATAAATATAAAATTCGATAAAAAATAATTAACCAATAAAAGGTAGAAAAAAATATAAAAAAATCTATTTACATATAAATCTAAATAAGTGAAAACTATCATTTTTCTTAAAAAGTATTATTTCACTTTAGTATGATTAAACGAATTTTTTAAAAGATATTTTATAAAGTTAAAAACTAATAAATAGAATCTTAGGTCTTGTTCATATTGGAAGAATTAATTTATAATATTGACTTCAGTTTCCCTTGTTTAAATTTAATGTTTAGTGAAAATGTGTTTACTAATATATTAAATTTGAAAATTTCTCTATTACATGATATATAAATGAAAAGTATAAAGTAAAATTAAAATTTATAAATAATCCTAAAAAAATAAATAATTTGACAATTTTATATAGCAAAAAAATATTATTAAATAAAAAGTTTGAAAATTAAAAAAAGCTAATGAAACAGTAGAGAACTGAAAAGGTACTTCTTCTTTAGTCTATATAAAATGTAAAAAAAAAAAAAGAGAAAATTTTCCAGAAAATTCCTTTTTCTATTTTTTTGAAAAAAAATTCTAACACAAATAAACTACCCTTAATTGTGCAAATGCGTTCAGTAGAACTCTGTTACTATGAAAGAAAAATTATGAACGGACCGGCCCGGATAACCAGCCGACGAGATCCGGGTCAGCTTTCCGAACCGGGTCAAACCTCCACTGACACAGACTGCTTCAGCTGGGCGAGTGAACGGACCAAAACCCTCTCCCTCACCGTCAGACGAGGTTAGAGAGCTCAGCAACTTCCTCATCGTAGTCGTCGCCTAAGCGAGCTTCTTATTCTATCCTTCGCATTGTATTTCCCCCGTTCATGCAGAAATGGATGCACCAAGGGAGAGAGAAGAGCTAACCCTGGTTGCCCGCAAGCCCTGCTTCGGTCTCCCGACGGCTTGCCCTAGTTGCTTGCCTGTCTACATTTATCTCAAATTCGCTGGGGTCCCGTTCCAATTGGACTTCAATCTAATCCATCCCGATTCCGGTAACTTTCACTTCTGCACACGCTTTTTTTTTTTCAGTTCTTACAATCGTTGTCTGCATCGTAGTACTAGTTGATTCATCTGCTTGTTTCTGCACGTGCTTGTAATTTGTATTAGATTTTCGATTTCTGATCATGTAGTGAGTCTGCAGTAGCATGTGTGGCGGCTCTGTATGACTTGAACGGCCAATTTCTTGTTCAGTCATGGGTTTTAAATGGCTCTACGATCCATCTCGAAAGCAACAGTATTTGTTTGATTTCCAGCGTGTAAGGCAGGTGGAAAGGAGTTAATTTCAAATTAACCGCTTCAAGTTTTGAAAGCGACAATTGTTCATGATAATATACCTTTTTTCTTTTAGGAGAGATTAATGTGTGGCATGGTAAGTTGGCGGAAGATAGAATGAAATTAAGGGTTAAGGCTTTAGACCTTGTCGATGTAATAGGAAAACCCAAATTCAGGGATGCAGTGGAATCTAAGATCAATTTAATTTTAATGGTTAATTAGTTACCTGAGACTTGACATAAGTAGTGAAGTTGGATTAACTGGTAGAAGCTTGCATTTGCAATGCCCCAGAGCTGTAAAGGAGCATTGAAGTCTCCTTGGATTTTTTTTTTAACTCCTTGAATGTATTTGCTTGACATCTACTTCATTTAAATCATTTATGTGCAGCGTCCACTGGCTGAAGTAGTCATTGCTTATGACAAAGTTAAGCCCCACCATTATATTCATCTAAAAAAAGCACCTATTGTTGTGGTAAAATTTATCCTCTTGAGTGCATAAGAATTGACAAAAGTGGTGTGTACTAGTTTTGTCTGATGCAGAGCTGGTACAAATTTATTCAGCCAATTAAAATTTTATTAAAAAAAAACCATTCTGTCATCTTGCATTTGGATCATATGCTTATTAACTTCAGATAAACAAGTAAAATTGCAGGTGCATTTTTTTTTTGGGGGTTATTGAAGTTTTCAAATCTTTGTTGGAGCAAGAACTACTTCTTGCTTATTCAACTAGATTCTTGTGGCATTGTGTATATCTGATTTGATCCTACCTATCTATACTAAACTAAAGTTCATGTCATTCTGCATTCTGATAATCATTTTGGATGTGATGTCTATCACACTAATAATATTTGATAAATCTGCACATAGTGTTAAAGACATTGGAAAACTGGATTGCTTGAATCTCTTTAACCTTGAATAGAAGTTCAAAAATTATTAGGCTATTTTATAATTGTATTGCTAGAAAGGGATTTAACATGTGGATGTACCTGACACAAGCATCACAACTTTCTTTCCTTTTGTATCTCAGATCAAATTCCTTATGTTGAATCTGGTTCATATGTTGCTTACAACAATGAGAAAGGTGGGGTAATAGAAAGTCTGAAAGACAATGGTGTTCTTGACATGGATTCTGAACTGCGGTCCGCTCCAGATTTCATGTCGATGAAGGCTATGATTGGCTCATGGCTTGAGAATGCACTTCTATATGAATTATGGCTAGGATCTGATGGATTTTCTGCTCACAAGATCTATTATGCCGATCTTCCATGGCCACTAGGGAAGATACTATATCTAAAACAGATTCACGCTGTAAAGCAGCAGCTGGGAATCACCAAAGAAAATGCTGAACGTAAAGAAGCAGAGGTCATGTTTCTCTCCATTTTCATCGGTCATCTTGTTTGTTTAATCATCGCTACTCTTTCTCTCCCTTTCTTGCTCCCTGTCAAATTATTGATGCATAGCTTAATATCCTTTATCATTGTATTCATCAACAGATCTACCGTAAAGCTATGATTGCATATGGAGCTTTGTCAACAAGATTAGGTGAAGAGGAATTTTTCTTTAATAGGTGAGATTCCTATGACACCTTGTTATGGAGCTTACAAATATAACTTTCTTTTCTGTGTGTACTTAAGGATGTCTTAGAAATCATGTTGATGTGGTTAAAACTTAACCATTTTTTTCTTTTATTGCAGGCCATCAAGCTTGGATGCAGCTTTCGTGGGGCATGCATTAATTGTTCTCCAAGGCTTACCAGTAAGTTTATTCCTTTGCATATTCTATGAAAATTTTTAGTTTGAAATTTTTTCAAATCATGGTTACATTATGTTTCATCTGGTGGACCTTCCCAACCAAAATGCATTTAGTTGTTGGCAGTACTGTAATGTTTTCCTGCATTCACTTCACAGGAAACTTCTCCATTGCGTAGCAAACTCTCACAGCATGATAATCTTGTCCGGTATGCTGAAAAGCACAAGGCACAGTATATTGATACCAACTCACCGTCAACATCTTCTTCACAGTTCCCTTCAATTCCAAAACGAGGTACTTTTCACTGAACTTCATTTCAGCTTCAGACATTAATCCTCTATTTAATAAAAATGTTTTTTTTCTCCAATGCTCTTTGAACTCGGTTTCAAATGATTGACTTATTCAGATTGAGTACTAGTTGCTAACTGGATACTAAAAGATGCTCCTGTTGTTTTGTATCCACTTTAATCGATGTCTTTTTTGGTTAGTCAAGTACCAACTGATTTTATATGTAAAGATATGTTGTTATAGTGAACAAGAACTTTCTGCTAAACTGACTGCTGAAATTAGGTTCAAAGCCCAAAAGCACGACAAAGAAGGAAAGAACCCCTGAGGAGAAAAAATTCCGCAAAAGAGCAAAGTATTTTCTTATAGCCCAGTTTGTTGCAGTTTTACTTTTTCTGACTATCATGGGAGGAGCCTCTGATGACACCGAGGTAGAGATGGATGATGAAGAGGAAGGATTTAGCTACGAAGATTGAGGGAACAAAAAGAATTGACCTGACAAATTTTGCTCTCTTCCTACTCATTTTTTGGCTGCCACTTAGCTGAGGGATGAGCATAGATTGTCCTTTCTGTTGTAGTCTCCAATTGAAAATTTTTGAGGAATAAGTATCTATGAACTCATGAGGTATATCACCAGGGGAGTAGTTGCATTGTTACAGTGGCCTGATTTTATTTCCTCTCTCTTGATATCTCGAACGACACTATTTCATTGTAATTTGTAATGCTTGCTTTGTGGTTAGGCATTTTGCGAGTTCAATGAAATTGTTCGCAAGTCTTCATTATGCTGTTCTGAGTTTGATGAAGATAAGTGTAAACCGATGTGTCGACACCTTCTCTGAGATGTATGTTCCTAGCTAAACATTGTTGCATAAAGGTTTAGAAGGTTCTCAAGGTGGCAGCCCGTGCTATTAACTTGCTCTACTAGTTATCCTTTCTAATTACATTCCCACCACAATATATATTGTCTAAAGCTACTCCTAATCTGGATTCAAAAATAATATAATTTTTTTTTTAAAAAATACTAGAGTTACTCTGTCTAGGCTGTGTTCCAGTTGGCATGCTCGAATTGGCTGACCAACTCCGCGTATCCATGGGCACAGCCGATCGAGAACTCTGTCAGTGAGCTCACAGCGACTGACATTCCAGCACAGAGCACCCTAATAGCCACATCCGCCATTTTCTCAGCCGTCATCACCTCTTCAACTTCTTCACCAAACTCCACAACTTCCAAGCTCAACTTCTCCCCGTTGTCCTCTCCGAACCTCTTCGAACCAACTGGGATACGCCTCACATCATCCTTCATATGCTGCTCGTACACAGACCCCATCCCAGCGGCGAAGAAATCGAGGCCATCCAAAACTGGTAATTCTTGCATAGCATCAAGGAAGCTCGACCACTGGATGCAGAGCCTGAATATGGGGAGGGACCCACTGCTCGACAAGCGCCTGGGGGAGGAGGGCAGCTTTGACGGGTCACTGTCGGAACCAACACACCTTAAGAGCCACCCAGATAGCGCCCGAATGTATGCCCTCTGAGAGGTGACCCACGATTCGAAGCAGGCTCGCCAGTTCCTTAGCTCAGCCTCAAGGTTGGAGGCCGACCGTGCAAGCCTCTGAGGGTCTGTGATGGAAATGTGGGACCGCCTCCTTGCCTCCAGCTTTGAGGGGGTGCCTGCAAGAAGAATCTTGGCCTCGTCGAGGGTCCTCTTCTGGGAGCGATGGCACTCAGCCATGACTTTCCACATCCTCAATAATCTGCATTTTATTTTAATTCAGTACAAAAGTTGGGAACCGCTATCAAAATTTTAGCAGTTACTTTGCATGAATAACTTTTCTCCACAGTTCTCTTGAGTAGAATATAGAAAAGAGCTTTCTTTTATCACTCTCTGCTTTAAGAACAATAAATTTGTGTGAAAGACTCATCGGATCTTGACAAGATAATATACAATCGAAACATGTTCAACCCCAAATGATCACCGTTTTCCTATTTTCGTTATTCACTGAAGAAAAATGGAAAACAGCAAAGATGTTCCAGAAACCTACAGCTAAAAACTTACATATAGTTTCTTTTTCCTGGCAGCACATATAGGTAGCAAAAACAGTCGAGAGTAAACTTACTAGGGAAATAGAAACCACTCCAATGGAGGACTGCTTATTCATGCTCAGAGTATACTAGACTACATGGGTATTAAGAACATACCCTTGGACCAACTCTAGTAGCTGAGGTTGCAACTCTTCATCCCGTAGAGTTTCAATTCTCTTCGAGACGGCTTCAACAGAGTGGATCGAGACCTTTATCTGGGTATGCAAATCTCTGATGGCTGTCCTTGTTTTATCAACAGCGGAGGGATCCTCTCCTTTCACGTCTTGATTGCTCAGCTGCTTGCATTTCTTCTCATATGCGATCCTCACCCTCTCTCCAGCCTATTCTCGACAAGTCACACAATTTAGCACCAAAACACTCTCTTTTGAATGAAAATAGAAAAATCTATTCACATATAATCATCCCAATTATGATACGTTAGTTTATATACCCTGACTTCTTCATAGAGCTTCTTCTCCCATGCATATAACCTGTCCAATGTTGACTGGTGACTGCCTGAGAGCATGCTTGACTCTTCCGAGAAGTCACTGCTGCTCTCATAGCCTTCTTCTTTTGAAATTGATGAAGAACTAGCCAAAAATCTTGAGGAGCTTGAGCGGGATGAACCTGAGCGGAAGATAGCCACCGGATTCAACATCTTCATCGCTGCAAAAAGTGCCAAAATCCAATTAAGCAATTATATGATTATTTTTGCTCCGCAGATTTCAACTGGATACCACGTAAGTCTGTGAGTTAACCTGAGAGTTCACTGGAAGTTGAATAGTGGGTTTTGCTGACTTCCAACAGACCCGAGACTTCGGTTGCAGAGTTGCAGATATTGCTGAACTGGGTTTCAAGGTCTCGAATAACTTCTGCCATGCTTGTTGGCCTCCGGTTCACATAGACTGTGAAACCTGGTTTTTCTCCTTTGTTATTCCCATGACTGTCAAGTGCTGTTTCTTGCTTATTAACAACCTCAACCTTCCCCGAGTTTTGAGATTGTGCAACTTTGATGTTCTGACTACTACTTTGACATGATTGGAATCCGTTGACTCCATCCTGATTCACATAGTCATTATCAGTTCCCTCATCATCTTCGTCGTCCTCCTCCTCATCATCATCAACATCTTCAACTAAAACTTCTTCTTCTTTTGGGAAATCCGAGCCCAAGTTATCCTCTCTATCTTCCATGAAATTCTCGTCTTGATGATCACATTCATGCTCGGTTTCTTCCTCTAGATCAGGAATGCCTTCCTCTTCTCGGACCCGCCGCAGCCCCCTGATATCATCATCCATTGGGACCGTGTGGTCAAGGCTGCTCCGAGTTGGGTATCCATAATAGTCCAGTGATGAGAATGGGTTCCAGAAGAAATCCCACTGAGAATTCTGTGGCGAAGGAGGTGGAAACTGAGGAGGAGGCTGGGGCCTCCCATAATGAGGATATGAGAAGAACCCATCCATCCCGAGATGATTATGCACAGGAGAGTAGCTCTGGACTTGGACTATTTCAGGCGACCGAGGCCTCTCCTCAACTACGATGGCAGGTGCCCCACCAGGCCTCAGGTAGTTGATGGTAAAGTTTGAATTCTCACCTGGCGGAAGCTCCCTTGCCTTATGGGGCTTCGATGATATTGAAATAAAACCTGGGTTCTGTTTCTTTATTGGAGTCAAGAACGAATCGAATAAGAACTCCCGAGGCTCATCTCCATCTATGTAATCTTGAAGGGCAGCAGAGACCCTCTTGAGGGATAGAATGTAAGCCTTGTGTCCCGTGGCAAATCGAGATCTTTGCTCCACTGCTTCTTTGATGAAGTTCCTTCGGTCTTTGCAGAGTTTGACTGCTTCTTCATCATCAAGCTTCGATGAAGAGCATCCCATGGTAGGGGATCTCGGTGTCAGCTATATCTTTGCGCTTACGAGTTCCTGAGGTGCGAATCAAAATGGAAATCGGGACCGTGTGTCGTAGTCAAGTTGATAGCCACACTCATGAGGATTACTCGCAGGCTGCTGAGAAGAATAATTCAGTTGGTAATGTGAATTTTGTGATGCCAGTGATGAAACTTTTGGTACAACCAAAAGAAATTATGCTTCAAGCGAATAATTCATGAAACTGTACTCACTTAAAGAGGAAAACTCAAATCGTGGGGACAGACAAAAGAATGAAGAAAATTTTGATGGGTGCTTTTCTTAATTTTTAAGACAGGGACAGAACACAGGAAGAATAATAAACACCCAATAAGAAATAAAGAATCTACGAGCGGTTCACTAATCTAAAGATTACACAGCATAGAGCACTAGCCAGTACTACAGACCTAATTGAGCCTATTGGCTTACTAAAGAGAGAGTTTAAAAAAATTAAGAAAATGGACATTAAATGAAAATAAAGAGAGAGGAATAATTGAAAGTTGAAAGGGTTTCCCCAAGTACAGTCAAAGAAGAACATAAGCCAGTACAGTAAATAAAAAAAAACACAGAATTAATAAGATTAATCCTCTGAGTCCTTGTGTGCAGGAAGATGATTGCTGAAGAATAAAACGGGAGGAAGTCGTATAATAAAGGAAAATCTGAAAGGGCCTTACTTCAACAAGCACAAAAAATTGCCCAGAGAGAAAAATAAGAGGAAAAGAGAACAACTTCCAGAAAATCAAGACACAAATCCTAAGCAGAAACGCTGGAAAACGAGCTCATCAAGTCAAGAAACCAGATGGCCAAACACATCTGAGGTTGTTTAGCTCTGAGCCATTTAGAACGAGAAAACAGGCTTCTCAGAGCCAAAAGGGAAACTAGAATCCAAAGGAGAACGCGGGATTCAGATGAAACTACAAAAACTGTTCGAAAAATTGCAAAAAGCTACAAACTTTGTGACAAAATGGATGCGTTAAGAGCGGAGGAGGCTACCTGGGGTATGGTCCGGAGCAGGGAATAAGGTTAGTAATGTGATCACGATACAGAGCTGAACGGGGGAGAGAGAGAGAGAGAGAGAGAGAGACGTTGAGAAAAGCAACGGTCAAAACTCGAAACTCAGGGAAACAAAAGGCAGCGTCCTGTGGCTAGCGACCAAGGGAACCCTCGAAAAATAAAATGCGGGAATACATATTTGAGGAAAAGGTCAGAGAGATTTTTTTTTTTACTTTTACGCCCTCCTAGTTCATCTAATTTCCCCAATTGCCATATTGGTTTCTTGCGGGATAGGACATCCAAAAATAGTCGGTTTCCACACAGTAATTTATATGCATTTCCCCACACAGTCAGCAAAAGACCAAAAAAAAAACATGTAATTTCCCACGCTTTAGCTTGAATTTTGTTTATCCTTTGATCCCTAATTTTACAGCTATGAAGTAGCCTCGCAATTCATGTGGTATTTCACACTTTTAATATCGTAACAATTTGTATAATTTTTAGTTTACCATATTAGAGAACCGTTTTTAATAACCAACCAAAGTAATGTATAATTATATATATATATTAACTTCGAATACTCTTAGAACCAGGGTACTATTAGCTAGATATTGAACAAAATTCACATGGGAATCATAGTAACATGTGAAAGTACAGTCTGCCACGATTAATCAGTTACGGTATTGGTGCCCATTTGATTAATTTAATTATGATGTCCCCTTTGGCAAAAAAAATAGAAAGAAAGGTAGAACTAGTTATCATCATCCCTTTGAATTATCTTAAAATTTACATAGGTCAATTCATTTAAGTTTTAATTAAATTGATTTACTAAATAATAGAACTCTACCTATGACATATCTTCTCGATCAAAAAGATCCCCGACGGTCCACTATCAAGCTTTTGAAGTGAGAACGTATTCTTGAGGATACACCCAGGCGGGTTGGGGTGGCATCATTGTTGTTTTTGGACTCCTTCGGGGATAAGCATGTCATTGACGCTGTGAAGGAATTTTTCCCGGAAAAAGCAAAAGATAAAGAAAGATAAGCCACCTGCAAAGCAAAAGGGCAGGCCGGCCCCACCGTCGCACGCTGGCTAAGTCACGGCGGTGTCGTTCCCCGGAGTAATCCATTTGAAATACCCCCTCAACGTCTGCGCATTATTACGGAAATGCCATTGGAAGAGGTGTCCTTTCCTAGGTGGGCCCCCTTCATTTCATTCCCTGATCTGTCCATAATATTCCCCTCTTTCGCGAATACATTACCTCGAAAGGTTATCGATATCTAATTATCTATTTTTTCATGTTTTTTTAATTTTTTTTTCATGTTATTATCAATAATTAGTGGTCATAAAAAAAATCATGTGCCTGTATTATTTTTTTTTTGGTGTTATGTATGGATTATTAAATAACAAATCATCAAAAACGTTAATATAGTTGTTTCAATTTAATATTTTAATATCTTCTTATAACTACCGTAGGCATAGTAGAGTGGTTCAGCACTCATCATTCCAATGGGAGGGCTCGAGTTCGCGTCACATCTGCGGCGGAGAGCTCTTAACCCCTTAAATGGGCCGACACGGGGCGATTCAGATTAAGCAGCTTGACAAAATCCAACTGGATACCAACGATTTATATCACAAAATATATTCTTCTCATAATTGTGTCAAAATATCAGTTAAGAAAGTGTTATCTAGATCTAAATTTTAAAGGAGTTGTTTTAATACTACACAAGTTATCTTATAGTACTATACAAAATGGACCAGCACTCTATTCGGTTTATTTGACATACTAGTGGTTGATCGAGAAAACCAAAACACTACTTTTCTTTTTATTCAACAAAAAAATATAGTATTTCGGCTGTGAAATCCGACAAGCACGATTTCCTAAATATACTAAATTAATTGGATAATCAATAACACCCATAAGAATTTTATAAATATAAATAATTCATATGATAATAGCTTTATCTATTAATTAATTAATTTAACTCAATTAGTTAATATCTATGGGCGGTCGGTCATGCCCATCATAAAAATGTTTAGTAATCGGTTTTCCTTTTGGCGTATACACATTGACGTAATGAGCTTAATCAACGCAAGGGCTTGTTTGGCCAGTGGTTTTGCATAGCCCTAAGATAAGCATATTATTATTATCATTATCTTTTCTCACTCTCTAATGCTTATTTAAGGATTTATTCAGCCGTCTTATCGGACACCTATGGAGGACGTAACTTGTGGCATTCGCTTTCTTATGGTCCACGACCTCATATCTCCATGCAGATATTTTGAGTCTAACCTATGTGCCCCCGCATTGAGTTCGAGTCGGCAGTATCTTCATTGACTAGTCTTCTCGAGAGATGGGTCTCTTGACCTCTTTTCGTCGCCGGATCAACTTGTCCACGGCAGGATAAGTTTCCGAACGGCTACGGAGGACGTGATTGATCAGGAGGGAACGGCATAGCTTTATCGGAATCCACTGGCCTCGAGCCATTCGGTGTGTCAAAGTCTCCTCTTGACTTGAGAGTTCGCTTGATAAGGAAAAAGGAGATAGTGGCAGTAGACAACGATTTGCTTCGTTTGATTATTATCTACCCAAGTGTTTTTTATTTGTTTATTTATTTATAATTATTATCATTTTTACCGCATTAAAAACCGTATAAGTTTATAGATCCGAATATATTCCAACAATAATAGATTCAATAATATCATAAATATGAAGGAATAATTAAATTTATAATTTCATAAATTAGGTTACATCTTATTTGCTTGAGCCGTACATTTGTGCTAGCTTATATGTTTATTCTTCGGTAGTAGAAAAAGCCTGTACCCTTCGCTGCATATATATTCATTCATTGACCTGTCAAGACTTCCACCTCCAAGCACGACACGTGACTGACTTTGGATTCCTCGTCTCGACCACGCAGATTTCTTGAGAAATTATCGTTAATGTTAATGTGAGTGGAAAAAAAGAGTTTTTTTCATAATTCACATCATTTTTAATTTAAGATTTTTTATTTAAAAAATTATATTCAATTTATCCACGGATTTTTTAATTTTATTTACTTTTTTTATATTTTTTTTGAACTAATAATCTGTATTTTAATAATTAAGAGAGAAATTTATAATGAGGACAAATCAAATTCCAAAATAAGAAAATCTTCATAATTATATATCCTTGAGCGCTTCATCATCAACCCAATCTGATAAATGGGTCCCGAACTTCACCGAACCCGCCTTTATTATTGCTCAATTATTTACGCCAACAACTCTTAGTAATGTCTAATCTCTAGAAAGCAACTCCCGTAAAATGTTGGTCATGTGAACCTGCGAATAAATTATGCCGATGGGGACATGTATTAGATCGATGCCCTGACTTTTTCATGGCAAAATCAAGAAGCGACGCTCTAGAAAGTTGGGGAAATGGACATTATGAAAATGGGAAATGATGAACGCGAAACACCACAATGGATCGGGGATAAAAGTTGGAATTAAGAAATATTTTATCGTGAAGTTAGAGGTGATCATGGGTTTGTACAAAAAGGTTTTTTTTTTTTAATATTCATATGAAACCCTAATGGACAATTTTATCAGACCCTAATCAATTTATGTGTATATGTATTCAAAAATTTAATGGATGGGTTTATTTATACCATTGATTGATAAAATTATTATAATATAATTTTTTTCTTTTATAATATTTGAATATAAAATTTTAAATTTCAACCCCCACCATTATTATTAGCTAAGAGGGTTTACTCAACTATTGACGGGACATGCTCGGATGTCAAAACCTTGGAGGGTTTGAAAAGGGAATCGGATTTTGCCTCAAACATTATCGTGAAAAAAGACCCAGTAAGAGATTAAATTACTAAATAACATGACAATTATGATGGATTTGGTACAATTTCCTCGAGACATAGCTTGTCAATAATCGGATCGGTAAAACAGTTGTCATTTGAATTGGCAACCATCATTCGAATATTTTCAATAATAGAATACGAAGATTTGAATTTCAACCAACCATCATTATTTGCTAAGAGGGTTTGCTCGTCTATTGACAGGAGATGTTGGATGTCAAAGCCTTTGAAGGTTTGAAAAAGGAATCGGATTTTGCCTCAAACACTATCATGAAAAAACTCAGTAAGAGATTAAATTACTAAATAACCTAACAATTAGGATCTGGTGCAACTGACTCGAGACACAGCCTATCGATAATCGGAACAGTAAAGCAGTTGTCATTCGAATTGGCAATAAACCGGCTCTTAATGTATCACATGAACCGACATGCAGTGACTAACTGAATCGAGTAGCATGCAACTAAGAGGTACCAATCTCAAATACTATCCGGTGGACCAGACGCGGTACTGTCGGAGACATTAAAGGGTTTCTGTTTGGTAGGGAAGAAATGGCAATTCAATCTGCTGTCAAATAATTTCCTTGTCCTGCACTAGTCCTATTGTCATTTGTTAATAATTGGTGGGGTGGGGGCAGCCGCATTGCATTACCTTTTTTTTTGTGGCATATTTTTGTTTTTCCCCTCTTGGCTTCTCTTCCATGGTTGTTAACCACTATGATTGTAAAGGATACTGAGGAATGTGGCTTTTGACTCCTCTTTTTTTTTTTTTTATTCCTTTTAAAATTATTGTTTCAGTCCGTGTCCTCCACCATAGAATGCTGTGAGCTAGGTGTATGTGGTGAGGCATGTGTACACATGCTTTTCTTTGGGTAGTTGTATGAGTACTCTCCATACCTATAGCTCACATTAATTAGAAATTTGATAAGAGAATCTTAGGTATTATGAGAAAATTTAGTATTATCATCAGGTCTTAGATGTCTAGGTCCGGTACAAGCACGATCTCCCCTGATGGAGATTTAACATAAATAGGTTAATGCATGGAGCTACGTACACCTCATTGTGTTTGAAAATGTGACTCACGGTCAATAAATTCGAGTACTAATGACAAAGTTTGACTGATAATCAGTTGTCCTCCTTGCCTAAACATGCCAAAAAAAAAAATCGCCTGTATGCCATGTTACATATTAGGGTATAAACCTAATAAGAAATATTCAGAATATAAGAGAACTTGAATACCATTATTTTGTCTATTAAGTTGCATTTATAAGAAATATTAGACGTGCAAGTACATTGAAAATATACATTCTTTGTCAAAAATTAGTACATATTAAAGTTTGAATCTATTTTCCCAATCATTTTAACTACTAAGATAAAAAAAAAGATACTTCAATTTTTCTTTTATTTATTTTTTGCAAGTGAAATAATTGCTGGAGGAATGTTGTTACTTGGAAATATCCCAATGCCATTTTTTTTATTGGTAATACTATAAAACTATTGGAAAACAAAACTCACTCTTGCAAATTCTCTTAGATGCCTAAGCATTGTAGATGATAAGAAGATGATTAGATCTAATGACATCATTTTCGATATGAGATTCTGAATCAACATGCTGTGAACTCAATTATTATCAATAGGATTCTCATCGTCGGTTTATTCCTTCTCGGCCCAATTCCTTCTATATTCACAGCATCTTCTATAACCGAAACAATTACCAGGTAAAATTTGGTAAATATTCACAATTAATTATGGCATAGCGAGGTTAAAGAAGATTTAGGTTCTTCTATTCTCTTCGCTGGGGAAAAAAAATGTAATTCAGTTGCCAGTTGAGGTAAACCTAGGATAGGCAAGAATGGTAACTTATTTAGGAATTCACATAAATAATTTATTTCCTGCTTTAAGAACTGACTCTGGAATTAGATATGTATGGCAGCTGTATTTTCTAGTCATATATTACAGATCTTCAATATAAATTTTAATTTGATAATATATTTTTGATGTTACGCAATGTTAATTAATTAATTAATTATTATTATGCACATAAAAAATTAATATTCACGTGCACTAGAATTTCCACCATCAAAGCCCGTCAGACCCGGAGGCTACGGTATTATTAAAAAATATATATAATATAATTCAAACTATGGAACAAATAAATAATTTTTAAATGGATCCGATCGTCTAAGAACATCAAAGAAAATTTCCCATTGATACATTTTTATAACATTAATTAAAAAAATTAATAAACCAACATGATGAATTTAGTATCCTCTTGATCATTTTCTACTGTTCGAGTCTTAAAAAGAAAGAAAATTTATAGCCAAAAGAGTTGAAAGTCTAAACATGCTAATAGACTCCATTCGAAATTGAATAAATGAAAATTCATCGGTCAAGTCTATATCATCAGGCGCGTATGGAGGAAAATTGGTTCTAAAAAAAATTATTGAGCAAGTGGAAAGGGAATAGAAACAGATACGATTGCCGTACAATGCAAAATGCTAAAATAATGGTAGTGGCAGTGGGGGAGGAGATCTGGGGATTCGGATGTTTCAATGCATGTTGTCGTCTTGTTATCGATAAAAGCCATTCATTGTCACATGCCCTAACTCACATGCCTCCCTGTGTTGTCATTTGCAGAGTGCATACTGTCATTGTTCTCAACTGGGTGGAACCCTATTGCCTTTGCCGTGTACGGTGCAGCGAGGATCAATGACTTGGACGAATCTCGATGCAGTCTGGGTACAGATCGGGATTTCACCGCTAGCACCTCAGGCTCGACGCTCGATAAAGTTTTAGTGTAATCATACGAACTTGGTCGTACAGACATTCCCGAGCTAGGAGTACTATTCGAAGGCTTCGATGGAGAGCCCCCGGGGAGCCTCTTCTTCGGCTTTATTGACTTAACCCTCACCAGCTCCTCTGTGCTTCGCACCTTGTTAGCCGCTCGTCACACGTTGGGCCCATCTACTATGGGCCGTCCGTATAATTAGCCCAATGGGCCTTTCACGAAGCCCTAAATTGTTCTCATAAGTTACTGTCGGCTCTTTTTAACTACAGACAAACGCTTCAATCCAAACTGAGACCCGTTATTTCCCGCCATCTTACCCCATCTCCAAGAAGACCCAGCGCGGAGGGTCCAATAGAAACTCCATTCTCCATCCTCAGGGGAAGCAAGTCGACGAGACCAGGCCAACAGATCCACACACAGATGCCCATAAAACTCCGAAGAGAAGCATGACTTAAAGGAATGCCCCAGGCTTACCCTATTATTTACCCCCGAAGCCTACGCCCGAATGATTTCGCCTTCAATGTGAGGGCCCCGGAGATCATTGCACCGCAGAAAAAGAAGCGGGGACTTGGCCCTTGAGAAGCTTTTATGCCTGAGACGCAAGAAGTTCGCCAACGAACGCTTCTGTGTTTAAACTCGGGATGGAGATGGCTGATAGCTTGACCCAGTTGCTGATCACGATGTATGCAAGGTGAGGCGAATTGGATCATGCACGTAACTTGACTGATGGAATTGATGAGAGGAATGTGGTTTCCTGGTCCTCTATGATTTTCAAGATATGTGAAGATGGGGTGGGCCTTCGATGCATTCCTGCATTTTAGGAAAATGAATGGTGCAGGTTTTGTTCCTAATAAAATGACTGCTGTAGAAATCTTTCAGCGCAAGAGGACTTTTCAGGATTTGATCACGGGAAGACCGATCGAAGGGTTTGCCATGGAGAATGAGGTGGAGTTCAACTTATTCGCAAGGTCTGCTCTTATTGAGATGTATGGTAGGTGCAGGGATCTAGATTCTGCAAGGACATTCTATGCTGGGATGGAGAGGAAGGACGCTGTTATTTGGTTGACATGGTCACATATTGTTGTTCTTCATGTCTTGATATTTTCTGGAGCTGATGCAGATCTTTTCTGAGTCGGACATTAATATAAACATCCTGTTGCATAATTCTCTGATGATCTCCATGTTATGTTGGGCCTCCATAAGTTACATTCGATGTAGAATTTACAATTTTAAACCTTTTACTTCTAGTAATCTGTGGCAGATATGCTCAAAATGGTATGGAGATGAAGTGATCACGCTATTCAGTTGCATGTGAAAGGCAAGCATAGACCAAACTATGTTGGCTATGGTCTTGTCTCTCTGTGTCTCAGTTAGAGCTGTTTTACTTGGGGGAAATGAGTAGAGGAGCCACATATCAAGCTGTAAAATAAAGAATGATATACATAGGTAGCCTCAATTGATATGTATGCTAAGTGTGGGAGTTTAGATGATGATCAGGATGTTTTTGAGAATATGCCCCAGAAAAAATGACGTCCTGGAATCCCATGATATCAGCTTTTGCTTCTCATGTTCAAATCGAGGAGGCTTTAGTACATTTTGCATCTTCTGGTTGCTTAATGTAGTCCTGCAATCCTGTAGCACCTATGTTTGATGCAACCATTTACTTGATTAGTTATGATCACATTTTGACCTCGAGGTAAATTAGTCAAGACGTCCATTATAATGGCAAAAGAAGATGTGCTGAGTTGAATATAATGTCAATTGTTAAAGTTACATATGAAGGCTGACACCTGGAAGTGTTCTTAGTATCCCAGAATCGGCTGTACTGCAATTAATGGTCTTGCTGAAGATAGTTTACAAGTTCCTTTTGTCTTCCGATTTGTTTTCTTTTTTCTGATACTATTTATTTTTCCCTTGTAGCATAATTTTAATATTCTTGATGTGTTTAGTAGATGGAAATTTTGTTTTATTTTTGTCCATTTGCATTGCAACGTCTTACTTAAAGAGGGTTAATCTTGTTGTTGGATGGATATTTTAAGCTCCTAGGTGTGCAACTCCTATCAAGTTCTACCTTACGAACCTACGCTGGAAATGACCAAAACAGGTAAATTCTTCACGTTCCTGAAACTTTTTTACTATAATTACTACTTAGCAATCTGACTTTGATTTTTCTACACAGAACAGAATAAGTTGTAGTAATCAGATTCGCATAAACAAGTTATGTACTGCACACATGGAACTGAAAGAGCATATAGTTAAGAGAATAACTTCCTTAGACCATTAGAATGTATACTTTGAGAAGATTGAATACCAAAAACACCAACCTGATGCTCTGTCCCAAAATAATTATATCAAAGGGTCAAAACCACTCAGCTCGAATCTAAGAGAGAGAGAGAGAGAGAGAGAGAGAGAGAGAGACACACACACACACACACACACACACACACACACACACACATGGAGATGGATTCCCCTTTATCAAATTTATTTGGTATTCTTTCAAAAGTCACTGACATATCTTTCAATACAGATTTTATCTGGAAATATTCTGGGAAAAGCCATTGTCTGATTGAAGTTTTGTTCTCCTTTTTCATGCCACTGCTAATATTTTCTTTGTGAAAAAAACAAGAAGGAACAATCCAGAAAGCTTCTCTTCTGGCATCATCTCATCTTTTTGGGCTTGCACGACATCTGCCTGTAACTAATGGCCAATGCCATAGCAATTAACTGAATTAACAAGGGGGCGAAATCTAGCATTCTAGAGCTAAGTTTCTGAGCTACTATTCTGGGATGAGCGTTTCAAAAGAAAAGCAGTAGGGAGTCTGTTGAGAATTTCAACCAGCTTAAAAACTTGTAAACATATCTAGTAATATACAGGTCAATCATGATGCTTAAGTCTGAGGACTAATAGTCTCAGCAGGTTTGGCTATATCCTTCTGGAGTTATAAATTAGTGGACCCAACAAAGTCTCTGAGCAGGCTTGAGGACAAGATGTGGTAACTATAAGCAATGGATTCTTTAAAAGCATATTACTATCTTTGGGGAAGTTGACTACTATGGATTAACTATTAGGTGGTAGTTCAGAGTTTGGGGGAGGGTTGTTTGGAGAGTAAAGGAAAATAGTTCTTCTAGATGTTCATATTGGTATCAACTCAGTTGGCAAATCATATTCCAATCATCATCCCTCCTTCAATGCTTTTCCTCCCTTTTTTCTCCTCCAGAGATTCTATTCCCTCTCACCGGCTGATAATCACACTTTTCCTTCCACAAATTATTGACCCCATGCATATCTTCAAAGTTGCAGACTGTGAGAGGAAGGTTTTTGGTAATAGGGACCAATGGATTAATGCCAGAGAGGGGACCTTTCTGCTTTAGGAATGTTATCCTTAGAATGAGAATAATATGCGAATATAAGTGCTTACTCCTCTCCTGTATATATAAGTGTCAATTCTACCATCTAATCATCGAAACATGCATTGAGATGAAAGAGATAGAACCATGTATCCAAGCCTCAGAAAATAGGATAAGCTCATCACCGCAGGATTGCATTTGTGGGGTGGGGGTAAGGGGATTGGTCTTTGAGTCTTACATGAAGTGGTAGAGAGATTCAATGCAGCCAAGGATGACTTGCCGGCACCAACATAACAGCTCAAATATTCAGTGAGCTCCTGTATGGGGTTTCACCGGCAGCCATCACGTCTTCTGGGTCCTGATTTCTGATCATTCAGGCTCCAAAGATTGTGTGGTGGGTATGCTCATTCCATACTGGAAATGAGAGCATTGAGACAAAAATGCTGTGACTGTAACAAATTTAAGAGCCGGCAAGTTGTTCTTGGCTACATTTTTCTCTCTTCTTCTCATGTGAGACTCAGTAGACCCGTGTCGAGGAAGGAAATTGAGTGCTTGGCAAGGACAAATTGCTTTTACATTCAAATTCTGCTCTTTCTTCCTCCTTATTGATGATTACTTCTTTTCCTCTCCCCTTTGTGTTCATGTTTCTGCCTATTTCTTGCATGGCTATGATCGTTTGTTGCTCATCAAGCAAATACACTTCCCGTTCTTCTACCTTTCAGATGCATATTTATTCATCGCTAGTAGAGTTTGTCATCTTTCTGATGAAAATGGATGCATGGAGTACTCAAATGCTTACTATACTTTTCACTCGTTTCAGGGCCATGATGATTTAGAAAGAAAGCAGATGCACTTCCTTAGTTGCCCGCGACTAACTGAATGTCATGAAAAGGGCAGCATTGCGGTATATGACTCGTTCCTTTTGCTGATCTGGGACCTGGAATTCAACTGCTGAAATTGCGGCCACGGAAGATTCTATTCATTCCTGGAGCATCTGCAATGACATCAGTTGGTTTAGTGTTCAGTGAATCTGCATTTTCAAAGGAAAGGACCGTTCCTTTTCCTCTCGACAGATTTGGATTTTAGTGTAGCCTTGGATATGGAGATCTGCAAAGTTGGCTTCGCTTCAGCTTTCGGCTTTTCTTTTCCAATACAGTGGTTGATGGTTTTTCTAAAGAATATAATGAAAAAAACCTAACTTATATAAGTCTAACTGATTCCTTGTCATCCATTACCTTCAATTTGCACATCCATGTTAAGCAGTAATCATTATTCCATACGAACTTACAATATACGTAGTAATCGGTAATTCATCCGTAACTTGACTTGACCGATTTGACCCTCCATCTTTTTCTATACTTCTCTTCAGGTAGGCAGTGGCATCAACTTACTTACCATTCTTAGGATTCTTTTGTCTTCCGACCTTTCGGTCTGTCTCTCACTTTCTTGATCATTGGTTTCAGTGTTGCACAGCGGAATCGGAATATTACCCTGATTTTCTTGTTTTCGGGTTCAGTCGGTTTGAAACCGGTTTGGGGATTCAGTTCTATCTGGGGTCAATCGGTCCAGGAATGGTAGGCACCTGTTGACTTTCGAGCTTGAATGTTGAAGTTATCTTTCCTAAAATACGTTAAATAATTATAAAGGGCATAAAACCAATGGTTCGATTCCATACTTCGATGTCCAACGAGAAATCTACAACTCACATTAAATGAATTGGATTCCATTTCATCCATAAATAAAAAAGTTGAGCACAATTAATAAATTAATGAACTATTATTTTTCGTGTTTCCCCCCTAAATTACTTTTTATTCTCTCATTAATCATGGTGATTTATTTTCTATTCTTCTTGTTGGGTCAGCAAACGTGTCGAGCCAGACTGGAACCTGCCGTCCGCTGCCGATACTCACGGCATATTTATTGTCAAATAGTCCTCATTCTGCCAGCAACATTTGTTGAAATTGTATCCAAACCTAACATTGCGACTCGTGTCCAGCGTCGCCCAAGCCGTTGACATACCAGCTAGCGCAGAATCCCGCTCCGCCTGCCATAGCCGCTGAAGCGGTGGCTTCTGAATGAATGGATAGATGCAGCCGCTGAAAATCATACGGGTATCAGTAGTATTGGAAACAGGCTCATCAGCTGTGTATACGCAGAAGCCTGATCGGAATTAGCTTGCCGCGAGGTTCCATGGGAAACCCGAGCTTTGTTCGGAGACATACCGGGAATCACGGACAAAATGCAGCAAGAGTGGATCGTATACATTCCTTGAGAAGCTAATACAATAGTTAAGCAAGCAAGAGGGGGAATTGTCCAGCCAATTTGGTTGTCTGCAACAACTTCTCTTTTACTGTCTAAGCTTCCGGTTTACGAAATTCACAGCTTCTGGTTTGGTTCATGAGAAGCAACCCCTCCGGATAAGCCGGTTTTGGACGGGTCTTACACCGATGTTAGTAGGTCAATCTCAGAGACTCGGCCATGACAGTGCACCGGTTAGGCCGAGTTCATCTTACACGATAGAATCAAATGTATGCCATTTTACTCTGAAAACATTGGAGGAGGCACCACTACATCAAACTAGTTTCTCATTTACCTCTCTTTTTAAAGGTCCCTTGGACCGGATAAATGCGATTCTGTCTCATTGATATGGTTCTAATATTCTTGCCGAACCTGTAAAATTGGCATCTTCCGTGGACATTGTTGCAGCCCATTGCTTATATTCTATTCAGTGTTGAAATTTACTTTATTCTATTTGTAGTATGTAAGCATATATATATATATATATGTGCGTGTGTATCATCAATCCATGAACCGATGTATACAAGAAGTGGCTGATCTGAAGGAGCCCATCAACATGGAAAGGTCTCCAGACGGTACTTCTGAAAGTGCATCAACCCATGTGGCTGATTTTCAGGCTATGATTATCATGTTCCATATAAAAAAGGAAAATTCTTAATATGAATTTATTAAAATATTTGATGTTCCTTTTTAAATAAAATTTTATATTCAAATTTTATAAATAAAAAAAATATATTATGAAAATTGTGCCAATTGGTGGACCAATTTTGAAAAGGGGGCCGCGTAGCTGGAAAAATGAGGAAAATTTTACTGTTGTGGTACCATAGCCATCATCGGATGCATCTGCATAAAGTCAACATCTTATCTCTGACCATGTCGCTATCTTTGACATTCCAACAACAAATTCCTCTCGATCACCATTAACAATTTCCCTTATAACTACGGATGACTCTATCGTCTGTAATTTATATCTCAACGACCAGTCAATCCTTTTTTTCAAATTAAGACGCTTGGCAGCTGTAGTCTTGTTTTTGTACGGTAATGCCACTATCTAAGCCAGAAGTTGGGTCTTGGCCTTGTGTCGTTCGGTCTCTACCAGAGCAAGTCCTGGCGAATTAAACGACCACGACAGCCGCACCTGAGGGACCAATGGCCAGAACCATCGAGAGGTTCATTAAACTTGCCTGGACCCTGATCAAATCTCGAGAACTCAAGACCTCACATCCCGGTCAAGACTTGAAATATATTGGTTCCAAAATGGAAAATAGCTGATTTCACGGAGCATGGCAAGAAGGAGAGGAAAGGAAGATACCCAACTTGGGACTGAATGCTATGGAGCCCATGAGAAGAAAAGAACGAAGAATCTTACCCTACAGAACATAATGGATAAGAATAAGGGAGCAATTTGCAGTTTTGCACTCCACTCCACACAGCTTGGAACCAAAACTTCAACCTCGTCAGCCATCTATAAATATCCTTAGAGGCTCAGAACCACGAAATGCCCATAAGCACGCAAAAACCTCGAAGAACTTCCCATTTCCATAGCTCGATTGAGAGAGAGAGAGAGAGAGAGAGAGAATGGTGTCCTAATTTCTTCAGGTAAGCCTCCTGCATATGATGAGGAAGAGAGTAGGTGTGAGCCAAGGATGACTTGCCGACTAGCTGGAGAGGTCCTCGCCCCTTACACTGGCGGCTGCCCAGCTGCCTTCTTCCGGCAAGTTATTCTTGGTTCAGGTTTGCTCTCTTTCTTCACATGCGGGGCAGCAACCTGGACCTATGATTTGCATTTCTGGAGCAGCATATGTTTATACACATATGGCCATTGATTCATCAAATATTTCAAATGATCAGTCGCTTGTAAATACTGTATTGTGCATATTTTCTTCTTGTATCCCCGTATGGTACTCGCTTAACTCATTACATCTAGCTTATATTATTATCTCGAGTTAATGTTTATGTTGAAAATTGAATCAATCCTATTTTGGGAAGAATGATGGGAAAACCTGCATACATATAGCTGAATGAATTCCACCATCCATGGAGCAAATTATATATCCAGTAAAAACACTTCCCGGATCATCTCTGCCTCTCGCTTGGACTTTAATTGCTCTTTGATGTGAATGAACAACAGTTTGTCACCCGTAGATTCATGGGTTTTTTTTTCCTTTCTATTTTTTGATTTTGTGTTTAATAGGAGATTCAATGGATGTTATCGATCGAGTTTGTAGAAATACGGTTTAAATAATCCTAAAAATATATAATATTCTAACATAGTAAAGAAAATGAAATATTTCCACAGTCACTGTAGAATGATATGAATATAAGCATCTTCTTAGTTGACCTTCTCCAAGAACAATATAATCTCTATTTCAACGCAAAATTATGTCACCATGGATTCATTTTTCGCTTGCTTTGCCTTTAGAAAGTCCCCCATCCTCTATCTCCTACATATTTTTCTTAACCTATAATTCATGAGTTCTAACTAATTTTCAAGTACTCATTTTACTTGGTCATCATTATTTTTTTTTATAACACGTGGGGTCCGAATTTTGCGCCCGACAGATCCCTGTGTACAACATGGAAATCATATAAACTCGTGTGATGGATCAGTTTAAATATAATTTGTGTAAGTGACTTTGAAGGATATAGTCCTCAAAGGGTCCCCGGTAGGTGAGTCTTTTGCGGTGACTATTATATTGATGTCACTCAATGAATAATATTTTATATGTACGCCCTTGGTAAGGAGAAATTAAATGGGTTACCACTAATCCAACTTTCCCTTAGAGGATAAGATTCTAATAATCATAAAATTTTTTTATTCATAAAATTTAAATATAAGTCATTATCTAAGAGAAAAAATAAAGTGTATTATTGAACAAGTCCAATCTATCTATATTAGTACGGAATTTCAGTTAATGCAACTCATATGTATATATATTTGTGTGCTGTGTAGCTTCCTGATATCTTTATCCAAGTTGTGAGACACATGGGTAGGCGCCCTAATTAATTACCACCGGGGTGAGTTGAGGAGAAGAGGATCAAAGTAATAATACGATTATGGAGCTTTCTTATTTGTTCACGTGGGGATGGCCTTTGCATAAAGCCAGAATCTCATCTGAAATTACATATAAGATCTCAATCTTGACATGCCAATGCCTTCCCTCTTGGACTCGCAGTCACAATCTCGACCAACGTTGTTGGTGTTGTGCTTATTCTATTCTAGTGACCATTTTATACACACACACACACATGCTCTATACAAAAGTTGAACCATATTTATGAAAGTCTGGCCAAATCAGTCTTCATTAATATATAATGTGTACATTCTCGAAGATCAACAGTATTACCGACTGTTAGCACCACAACAAAATCTTGATTTGTCGGTAAAATTCTGTCCAACCATAATTACATATCGAGGGAGGGAAGAAATTCTAGTATTTTGTTATAAGACTCGATAACAATTTGGTATATATAATAAAGTTCTAAAATCTTGTTAAAAAAAGTTTACATTTTGTGCATTGGATCAGAGGGACCAAACGAGTCAAAAGAAAGAAACTATTATGTATGTGTGTATATATATATATATATATAACTATGATCAGAAAATTGAAAATTTAAGATGTTGATGAGGCGATTTGTGGATTAAACCCTAATATATCCTAAATAGCTACAGGGTATAAGATGTCTTTTCATTTCCCCCCCTTATTCATTAGAAATTATATATGTATCATTTTCATAAATTAATGAAAAGCACGAGCCCTGTCTGGTGATGTCCTCGGGATTACCATTTCCCCCCGTGATCTATCTAACTTCTGGTTTATTATTATTATTATTATTTCGCTGTACAGGGCGGGACTAAAGTACAAGGAAAATAAACATTTATCTCGAAGAAAATTAAAGACTACATAACCGGGGTAAGGAGACCCCGATCAGATCGCCAAATAGTACATCGCATTGACATTCCACCGGGAGGATTTTGGTTTAATTTAATTGGGATTAAGCCCCGTATAGATACACCGAGGAAATGTCAGTTCTGCCATCTTGCATACGAAGGAAGAGGAAGAGAGTAAATACGAGCCAGGAAAAAAGCTTGCCTTGCCGGCTGATTGATCCGTGGTTGGGGCTTATACTGGGTGTCATCCTTTTTCCGGCGAGTCATCCTTGGCTCAAATTTGCTCCCTTTTCTCTCCTGCAAGATGCCCTGAACCTCATACTGCAGGGTGGCTGTACATATATACATATATGTATTAGAAGAACTAGTGCGCGGATCTTCGACTCCGACGTATAGCAATTTCAGGATCCCTCGTTGTCGTCCCCTCTTCTGTCGTCAAGAAAGAACAGTTTCGCTACATGTGACTGATGCAGCTACAGGCATATACACCTGAAGTACGAGCTCCAGTAGTATATAACCTTCACCGTTGATATTACTAGCTAGCATCTGTAAGTTTGTGTAGTAAATGTTAATGACAGTATATGTATGTGTACGTGTGTGGGTGTGTGTGTCTGTGGGCCAGCTGAGAAACCCGATAACTGGTGCAGCAGATCTGATGTTGATGAGCTTCGTTGTGAATTTTACCTGATACGACGACAGTATCGTACCTATTAGGGGTTGACATCTATATAGAATACACTCGAGAATCATGGATCAAGTGCTATACCTTTTCTATGTCTATGATTCACTCGTTCTACAGATCCAAAGTCGAAGTGATGCCCACGAGGTGCAAAAGGGTGAATTTCACCAGCAGGAGCAGGAGCAGGAGAAGTTATAACGGATGAGTAGTCCGTTGTATGAGTTGACGACAACCTTCAGTCAGACCCATATCTATTCGAAATACAAAAGGTAGAGGCAGCCCTCAGGTGCCGAGAATGTCATGTATATCATCAACGAGGGGATCAAATGTATATGAAAAATTCATGGTCAAGATTTGAATAGGGATTTCTTGGTTTTAAATGGATAGTGTCAATATTACACTAAACTCACTTTTAAGATATTGGTTTGATGTCCAAGATAAGGTCTCGCCAAGTTAGAAAAATGCGAAATACAATCTTGAAGCTCATCGTGTTGGTTCAGAAACTGAATGCATGATAGGAGTTGAGCAAAACCCAACCTCTGAAGTGTGCTTGGTCGACGGACCTGTCACGCTTTTAGGCCCAATCAAGGCTCAAATATCTTTACGGGCCTATCATTATATTCATGGCCCAAGTAATGGGGGCCCAAATTGGTCCATGATTTGGCCCATTAAGAGCTCAGTCAGCCGGCGGGAGACCGTGCACCGGTCAAATTGGTTGGGGGAGTCAAACGACTCAAACCGCTTGCGGCGAGCGCCGGAGAGGTGGTTATTTGAAGTTTGAACTCTTCTTCCATCGTGCGAATTCTCCGTCGACATAGTTGTGAAGGCTCGGAGATTCGATGCTCTCGCGTTCTCTTGCCCTCCGTTTGTGGACTCTTCTTAAATCCGTGCCATGCCTGTTGCATTTGCTGGAAGATCGCGCTGCTTGGCTTGCGACTTGGGGTTCCTGATCGAGCTCCTGGATGTTTGACGAATCGATGGGCAGAGATCTCCCACGCCAAAGCTTTTCCTGTGAACCTTCAGCAAAGAGTTGTCGAACCATGAGCTCGCTCAGCGCATCGGCATTAGTAACTTGTCTCCTGATTCGCCGTGGCTCTTGCGCTTGATGTTGAGTCCCGAATCCGCGAAATGTGTTGGTAACTGTAAAATTTTCGCAAAATTACATGTCCACTACGTAAATAGAATTTAAATTGTTGTGGAATCTCTAGATTGTGACTGCAAAGCCTAGATAGAAACTTGGTATGTTCGCCATTTGGGAAGTATTAGAGTTATATCCGTGGAGGACTCGAAGGAATTTTTTTTAATGAATTAGTAACTGGATGGAATTGGTTTCTCCAAGAGGATTTGTAGTGGTGGAGAAGTGTCAGTGTGGATTTGAGACGAGTCTGAATTTTCCTCTGTGATAACACGGGGGCCATCAGATGCATGCGCTAGTCAAGGCGACCTGTGTGACATCTGAAGATGTGGATAGTGCTTTCGAATTAAGAATTTGGAGGTAACTCTTTTTCAATGAAGTTTGCCATTTTTATTTTGAGTAATTTAGTGTCAGAGATGAGTTTTACCAGTTTTCCTGGTGGAATTTGTTGGGAAAAAGGTAAGGTTACCTTCTCGTGGATTATTTTTTGCATAGTCTGCATAACTGGAGATCCTCTGTGATTTAAAGGAGCTGCTTGTCATGAGGAGCCGTTTTTACATTTATGAAAAAGGATGTGGAAATGAAAGATGTAATATGTCATTGGTTACGTGTCTATTGCAAATTGTTAGTATACGTGCTCATCATCTTAGCTTTTTCTCCATATAATGAAGGTACCTGATGAACCTTTTCCAAAGTCTCCTCCAGACAAAGTTGTGCTGTTGAAGGGTGAAACTAGAATTCCAGAAAATATTCCTGAAGGTATCTCACTGAAACTGATTTCTGCAACTTGTTTATAAGCAGAGTGCATGTATAATAGCTTCATGTTTGTTTATGTGGGGCTGGTGGATATTATGGCCTTGTTCAAATTGTTTCTTGTGTATCATGGATCTGTTTCTCAATGCACATCAGTAATTAGCTTACTTTCTAGTTTCTGAGAAGGCTAACGGTTTGTCCTCTCACTCAATATGTTTACTATTGGTCATAAAATGAGCATGTAGTGATTCTCATAATGTTTTCTGCCTCATGTTCTTGTATTTTTCTGCTACAGCACTTATTTTAGTCTCTACTGAATCTGGGGAAGATAGTGTCCCTATTGACATTAAATTACTCGTGAAGCATGTGATATCTAAGGAGCTTCAGGTAAGAGCTGTTGACTTTGTTCATCTCATTTTTTAGTACACATCATTTATCTTCAAAGTGGATCCTTTTCCATTATTGCAGCTTTTCTTGAGTAAAATCAGTTAACTTATCCTCAGGAGGTCACATTCCATTATGTTTAAACTAGCACTCTTAAGCTTGGCCACTGACCATGATGACAACCTTTGATTTCGTGTTTAGTACATTTTATTTCTAACAAAGTGTCTTCTTATCTTTGAGTTTTATTTGCCCTTATTAACTTCAGCAGGAAAAATATTTTAGTTTTAATGTTTCAGTTACTTCTCTTTCATCATGCAAGTTCCAAGTAATTTAAATAAGATCCTGGTCCTTTTTTGCTTTAATGTGCATAATCTGAAGCTTTCTTCAAAATCCACGCATTCATATAGATCCCATGTGTAAGTTGTCATGTCAGCTCTTTGCCCCGTCAACATTTGTTTTGCTTTAATAATCAATTCTACATCCTCATCAAAACATTTTCCATTGGTTATGAAAAGTTAATTGGTATATCAAACAAACAATATGATACATCACTGCCACCTTTCAAATTTTTATTAACCAAAACCCCAATATGATTCATTGTATACCTACCAACTTCTCTCTTTACCACTCTCTCCTGGTAAAACTTTGTGAAACTTAAAGCAGAAAGTGATTCCCTGCTGTACATAATTGGATCTTAAAACAATTAAATACAGGAGATGCTCTGAAATCTATATAACGTGCCTTGTTATTAAAGGGCTTGGAAGTAAGGTATCTAACATCCATTGGGATCTCAGAAACTTCTCAACAAGTTTATGTAAAAGGTACATTGATCTTCCTTTGTCTTGTATTTGAAATGTCAACTACAATTTAATGGGAAATGCTAACGCAAAGGTAAACTTGCTGACATGTGTCTCTGACATTTTCAAGCATTCATTATTAATGCAAGACACTTTTCAGTCAAAAAAGAAAAAAAAACCTGACGCAAGACACTTGTTATGTGCATTTCTTTTTATTGAAGACACTTGTTATGTGCTTGTGCAATACATAGTTCAGCATGTAAATGGTCATGCATAATTTTTCTCTTTAATTAGTCATCCTTTTAGTAATGTTCAGGTTTGTATTATTGATAAGCAGAAAGAAACTGTTCAGACTGAACTTGTGTAACTCATTCTTTCACTTGTATGCTAGATGGATACTCTTGTAGATTATAGGATGCTTATCATGATCTGTAGGCTAGTGCCACTATAACCTTTCCTCATTTGTTCTTGGACCCAAATAAAACAGTACCTCAACATTATGGTGCCATTCAAGGATCGGCTCCCTTGGATATAGCACAGCATTATTCTTTTTCCATTTACTTCACAATAACAATGATGTATCTGAGATTATCTTTGCATAATTATGGAAATTTTTTATGATCAAGATCCTGCAAATTCTTTGTGAAAGCTTTTGTATTTCAAATATAAACTTTTCCATTGGTGGAATTTTGTGTCGAATGTGCTCTCATCTTATTCATTGTAATTTCTGGCACATGCTCACTAAGTTTTTTATTATGCTGATCTTAAAGTTATATCTCAGCCATTTAGGTTCAGTCATTAAATTTATGGCTCCTGTTTAATTTGATAGGTGTGATTCCTGATCCTAACCAAATCATGTGGCATATTTGCAACCTCTTAAGCCAGAAATGCAGCTTGCAATCAACTATATGAGATGAAGAGGCATGAAGCTTGGGGTGTGTACAGAGGATTGTGGGTGAGTAACATGGTTTGGTTTGCTTTAATGCTAAGCCACTTGGTTATGTGGTAGATGGACATCTAATTTAAAGATTGCTCTTCCTAGTTTGCATCCGGCCTTATGATTTTTTTGCCCAGGTAATAGGCGATTCAGAACATGCTGGGAAGTTGTGTCATTTTATCACTTTGCTCTATGAAGTCTTAAATGAAAGCATGCTTCCATTCAACCCCAAACCGAAGACATTGGCGTGTATGTTCATCCTTCATTCCTCCGAAGATGATATTTTATCTGAAATGCGCATATCATTTCGGAGGAAAGTATTTCTTTTCTTTTCTTCAACACCAACGCCACCCCCCCACGCCCCCCTTTCTAGTTTCTTGAAGATGAGTTAGGAAGATAATGGATGGGTTGATAGGTTTATGGTAATTACAAGCGAGGCCCATTATGACTCGGCTACCGTGGTCCATCTGTCCTAACGGGTGGCTAGATGGGCTTGGATCGTGCAAGTCAATTTGCGGGTGTTGACGCCCCTGTCCAGGCTAACATCATGTGGTCCGACCTGGGCTGGTAAAAGTCCAAGCACCCATCTTTTTCTCAGGCCATGTCCCAGGACCAGTACATCCAATTATTGGCCCAGTGTGCTAATATGAGGCCGACCTCTAAGATCATTTCTAGCTCAGCCCTACAAATGAGTCGTATGTTATAAGTGGGCTCGTCCGGGCTTAAATGCGTCATGGAGAGTGGCCTCACTATGGGCCACTACGTGATACACTTAGTGGGATGGCTGGCCTGGTCCAACTAACAGGTCCAAACAATGCCTGCTCAGTCCATTTTCAGCCCCATTTCTTCTGGCCCATGACAATGCTCATCGGCCCATGTCATGGACCAGCCCAGGACCAAAATGGCCCAATTTCATAACCATAATTCGGCCCAAACCTAAGCACATGATGTGGTCCACATTTACTGGCCCAAGGTCTATCGCGGGATTAAGCCCATCGTAAGGCCCATAGTCCAACCTAACCTTCAGGCCTGCAACCTGGCCCTCTATGAGGCTCGTGGATAGCCCATTATGAAGCCCAAGTTCCATCGCATAGCCCACTAAATATCATTCCCCCATCTGGTCCACTGTTAGGCCCATATCATGATCCACCTTCAGGCCCATGTTATGGCCCAAATGCAATTTCTTGCGCACAGTGTAGCCCATTATTAGGCCGAGTAGTGGCCCAATAAATGCACATGATCAGGCCCTTGTGTGGCCCATGATCAGGCCCATCATGTGGCCTAAGTCCATAGCATGGCCCACATCCAGGCCCATGTTCGGCCGACGTTAGGCCCATATCATGGCCATTGCCGGTTCACCAGCTGGCCCATTTTGAGGCCCAAATCATGCCTTTTCAGGCCACGGGCCTGGCAGTTTGGGCCCATGATACGGCTCATGACCTAGCCACCTTTGGGCCCTATGGTTGACACACTTTAAGGCCCACATTTTTTCCATAATTAGGCCCATTGGCCCTTTTGTGAACTGTCGGTATGGCTCATAGTCAAGCTCAATATTTGGCCCATTATTTGGCCCTCCTAGCCTAGGTAGACCTTCTATGTCCACGGCATATCCCTCTTTTAGATCTATGGTTGGGCCTATACTATTCATCTCCCTCCGGCTCCAATAAGGCCCACCTACGACCCAACTAATTTTGATGCTTTTATGCATCAGCCATACTTATAGCTCATTCCCCATAGCAGAGTCTCTAGGTCGAGGTTCTTTTTGATACCTAAGATAGCCCATCGAAAGCCCATGACAAGGCCCTCAAACCCATGCTTAGGCTTTCCGTTGGCTACACCCTCATTGAAGGGCAAGACAGGGTATCCATTTAACAGTGACGTATTGGCATGTAGCGGAATAAAATTTGAGACAATGAAGCCTGACCGTTATGATGATCGACATTATAGCTGTAAAACAACAAAATGATATACCGAAACGAGGAGCTGAAGGCATAATCATATGATGAGAAGCAACACAACTACACCAGATTTCATTCCTTGATTTATAAACAGAGATAGACTGGGACCAACAATAAGATACTCTGGAGCAGCCAAATTTAACCCATGACGCTGATTTACCTACGAGGCATCAATATGTATCGCAAATGAAAAGCTTCACTCCCGTTCACTCAAAATCGGAACTATCATGAGGTTCATTTATGGGAGATACACAATTGCTCACCTAGCAAAGCAAGGGTAGACATAGTAAGCATACATCGTGAGCAGTAGGATATCACAAATCACTGTATTTAATTTTCCAAAATATGCAAATACATACATCAACTAGTATCATAAACTCAACATAGAATGATTGAAGGACTGATGATAGTAAAAACATGCATCTACCAATTAGATAATGCATATCAGCAACATACAGGCAAAATAACAGTTACGTGGTTCAATTAATCAAGTTCACGAATGCAAAGACTAAGATTCATGTGCTGTGCATGAAAGATTCAAGACACAGTTGGCTATTTTTAGCAAATTATGAATAAAAAATTATAGTACTCATTAAATCTCTATATGGCCTAGGTAAAATGAGAGTCAAGAACTACAATTTCCACGAAAACAAACACCATTAAAAGTACAATGCAAACAATTGTTTTTACCCTTTAGAAGTATACTCTTTAAAGGTCGCTTTACATAGCATGCAACGGTACTCTTATATGTAAATATCAATACCTAGGTTATCCGAAGTAAGGTTTTCACCGTGGTAGTAGAGCATGGAACTATGCCATTTCTGAGAATCACTCAGAAAGCGAAGGAATTGTTTTCAAAATGTATTTTGACCCCTAAGGAACTAAGTGGCTATCAGGGGTTTTGAGGGAGGTTTGGTTTGAAGGGGAAACATCGGGGGATCGTTGACGGAGGGAGGTTGATTGTTCTTTCTTTTTCACTAGGAAAGCAAAGGGGAGGTTCCTTCGTCTCATGGAATTAGTCAGGGGAGGATCAAGGACGATGGTGGTCCCAGAAGGTTAAATGGCACAGGGGTAGTGGATGTCTGTATCGCAGGTATCGGAGACAGCATTGATGGTGACAGTCGACAGAGCGGCAACAGAGAGCAATGGACCATCTGTGACGAGGGAAAATGGGATTAGACTCGTCGGGAGGTGTCCTTGTTGCGGAGGAGACCCGGAGGGCAATTTGAAGGCGTCGGGGAGGAAGGAGGGGCTGACGATGAAGAAAACCCTATTCCTAGCTGAAGCGCTGTAACGGGAAAGGGAGGAGGAAGGAGACGAATGTGTGGACACGCGTGCGCAGGCGAGGAAATTTAGATTTCAGCAGACGCCAACAAATGAGGCTGGCAAGAGGACCTACTTCGCGAAGGTTTTTAGGCCCAGCCCAGGACCCTCCAACAACAAGGCAGAATTCTCGGAGTTGCAAGAAGAAACATAGTTTGCCCAACCTAGCCCACAATTCAGCAACAACACAGTGGAGGCTCGATGGAATTAAGGAGGAATGCTGCAAGCACAGCCCACTAATTTTCCCTTCAAATGGGACTATGGTCCTATGGACTCTGTTTCAAAGCCTTTAAAAGTAAGACAAAAGGTTCAGATCAGTGCTGTGAACAAGATCCAATCACAGTAGAATAAGACAAACGAACTTTACGCACAGGAGAAGCAGCTGAGTTTGTGGAGGCAGTTGCTGAGCACAGAGAAAAGAGAACTCAATGGACAGACAGAGGCAAGAGAAGGGAAGGAGAAGATCAGGCCCAAACAGAGGAGGAACAAGAGGAAACAGTGGACGGAATTGAGGAAGGAGGGGAGGGAGATGTTGGAGATGGAAAGAATGGAAGCAAAGTGAGGAATGCGTTTAGAGCAAAGTGAAAATTGAATGATCATTGGGCTTCAGAGGGAATAGGGAAAGGAATTTCAACACTCCATACTCAAACGGAATGTTTGATCAGCGTAGTAGATTATACAAAACATAATAATAACGTCAGATGATAAATGAGGACCTAAAGGAGTTCACAATATTCAAATAAGGGAATGAGTGGAAGAGAAATCTTTAATCGTAAACAAGTAACAAACAAACCTGCAATTTAATATGTCGGACCTAAACATTAAAATAACCATAAGGACATATGGATAGGAACTTACATTATCCAATAGACTGTTGCGGCAATGAACAAGGTCTTGCTGAACCTGCATAACTAGTAAACATGAAAAATGTGATAATACAAATAGGAAATAATGATCCGTGATGTCTATATAGAAGTGTTGCATGGTGTATTTTGATATATAAATTCTTTATCAGTTTATTAAATCTATAAATAAAATCAATTAAAAATGTTACCAAAAAAACTTCACCTCAATACATTACTTCCACTTATACACATGGGAATGATAGTCAACTTGAATTACAAATGATATCCATAAATTGAATGATTAACATTCTTCGTCACTTTGGTTTCTGCTGATAAAATAACATATCAACCAGAGCACAAAATAATTCAGCATACTCCCACTGATTTGCAGCACAAGACCCAAAAAACATATGAAAGTAACAATCTGAAGATTCTCATCAGCACAAGCAAAGTGCAGCTAATCACTCGAGACTCTTTCCTAGCACAAAATAAACACATAAAACTTGAAAATCAACTTGAAATAACGATTTCATTCATAGGTTGTGCACCTTTTAATTCAATTCCTTTACCTCATATTCACATTCTCCTCCAATCTAAGTTTACTCCATAAGATTGGCAGTCAGCTAATTGTGAAATCTACCAGGGTTTCCACTCTAGTCAACTTCACAACAGAAAGAAAGTCAAATAACAAGAAACCTCCCATCAACTCAGAGAAAATCGCAAGTCATAGCACTATACCTACAAATCAACAGAAGAGATTGAGCAAATCATAAGCGATATCCTATAGAATATCCACATAACAGCGCTACATTCTCATACAAATGCCAAGCAACATTTGATATGACTAAATCGGAAAGGCAGAGAAGGAAGACAATTAAATGAAGGCGAAAGAAGCATAAAATTTCGCAGAAGAACCTCTGTTGCAGCAATTCTGGTGCAAAGAGGCGCGAATCGCGCGATGGTCCCAGTCCCCATGAAAACCAGGGCCGTCACAAGAATCCTCTTGGTTGATGCGATTCTAACAACCAGTGAGCAGAATATGAATAATGCCTTAACCGAAGCTCCAATCACATGAGTCTCGGCAATTTCCCAATCGCCGAAAACTTTCAATTCTTCGATCAGTGAAATCGCGAGAGACTAGAAGCATACCGGAGACGAAGAACCTAATGCGACAGCCATAAAATCTAGAGATCATACTGTTTGGGCTGTGGCGGAGACGAGCTTAACCGATCATTGTCGCGCTGAATCTTCCGCACGCTCTCCCTCCTTCTCTCCCGAGCAAGTCACCTCATCGCATCTCATCTCATCTGCAGATCAAATAAACCACTGGGCGGGAAAAATCAAAAGCTGGAAGCTTCTATTTGGAATTGGGCCGGAATGGATCTCAAAGCCCAATGAGTATATGTGAATGGGCTGAAGATGGGCCCTAATTGGATATTAGGCTCCCGGTATAAAAGCCCATTAGCTCCTTGCTGGTGATTCATTTAATATTGTAATTCACGGGTTTGGCTCTTGAAGCATGGGTTGTAACTAACCCGAGGTGAAACTCTTCAAATCTAATATTACCTAGTTGAGATAGCTCAAAATCCTTTTCATCTAAATAAAATCTCGAATTTGAATATTATAAATAAATAATATTCATGATCTGGAGAATTTCTTATGAAAATATAACTCGAATCTATATGAGCCTATCATAACTATCCATTCAAATTTGAGCACCATCTCGCCGTTAAAATTCAAACTACAGAAGGTAGATGTGGCCATTAGGCGCCAAGGGAGTGCATTTTTCGGACATAACCCTAGCGGTTTGAGACTGGTTGAATATTAGGATATATATGTTGATGAAATTGCTTTCTGGGGATCAATTCTCGCTTGTAGATGCACTTCAATCGAATGAGTTTATCGGCTGACATCCCCCCAGCAAAATTCTCTGTGATCCTTGCTCGACAAGATATGCCATCAGAGGTATCATTCACGGCTCAATTATCATACTGATATGTTCAGTCTCTGAATGTCCTGTTGGCCCAAAGATGTGCCCTTCAGCTCGAGAAGTCGCCTTCGTCTCGGTTTCGAAAGAATTATTAGAGTTTGCGTTGACTCTCTCTTAATATTCGAAGTTCCTCAATAATCACTCAACATGTGAGCAAGTGGGAAATCGCTGTGTGGTCCTTCCTGGCCGCTGACCCAAGTAAAGGACGATATGCCATGCAAAAGGGTTAAGGTGCTGTTGCATCGTCTTCCCTTTTCTCAATTTCATTACATATCTCTTCAAGAATTCTTTTTTTTCACTTATAACAGATGCCATAAGTTTGAAAGGAATGAGAGCAAAAGGGATTGAAAGATTACATCAAGTCCACCGCATAGGAATTCAACCCATATTTTCTTAATTTCAAGTTAAAAATAATATTATTACTTTAAATACTAACCGAGAATTTTACAGATTTTTTATAAAAATACCTGACTTTTTTCTTACAATTTGTTGAAGAATGGATATTCTAAAGTGCTACATAAAAACTACTATGAGATTATTCATACTTTCTTTTCCTAAGTAATTTTCAATATTAGGTGAAGCACACGAGAAAAAAAAAACAGTGATTCCTTTGGAAAGAATTTAGGCCTATACATATGATTCAACGGCATAATTAATGTCGAGCTAAAAAATATTCCTCGACCAGCTGTCCAGTTTCATCTGATGCATCATCGACCATATATACTACATTGTTTTCATTATCAACCATGTCTGACAGAACACATGATTTTGCCGAAGTGTTTGGTCGCACTGAAGTGATAGTTTATATTGCTTGCATGAGCAGCACTGAGACATACGGTGGCAATGCTCATCGCCCATGTGTGGATTGTCGATGTGAATTGCCTTTAAAGAGAGATAAGAAATAAACAAAGAGAATCATTCTGAAAATGCCTCCATCTCCTTCTCCTTTATCCACTCTCAAAAAACCCCTAGCTGCCAGTCTTCAATAGTTACATCGTTCTGCATCCATCAGCACCAGTTGTCGCCACTGCTACTGCTGGCGCCCTGCAGCTACAGTCAAGTGACTATGTACCATCTTCGATCTTTTTTTGTTTTTGGGATAAGTAGGACACCCATCTTCGATTTGAAGGCGCTGTTTTTGGAACTGAAACAGCATCGGTACTTTAATTGACACAGGAAATTCAAAACCGAACCCCCGGTTCACTGAAAGAAGCCTTAGCATTTTCATCAGGTGTACGCTTCGGATAGAAGCCGCTACGCTTCAAACCAAAGCGCCAGGCCTTCAAAAGCAACGCATGGAGAGTTCATAGAGGTACTGCTGAAGATTAGTGGATAAGATGATACTGAAAGGAAATGTCAAAGATACGATTACACTTTTTCTTTAGATATGGAAAATGCAAAAAGATGCTTTATACACTAAATATTTATTGTTATTAATTTGGATGAAAGATAGTCAACTTGTTCTCGACCGCAGTCTCTCTCTGCGACACGATTGTCACGGGCGCATGTGTGATTCCGTTCCGAGGTGAGAATATATGCTCATTTGGTACAGTAGTTTTAAAAAGGAAATATTCGAGCTTTTATCACTATATATATCTATCCATTTTCTGCACAAACTTCACGGCAGAAAAGTGATCAGAGTTTCAGAGATGAGCTGAGAAGTATATGCTGCAAGAAGGGAAAGCCAGCGCTGAGGGTACGCACAGCAACACTCCACCCCCATTTCGAATCAGGAGAACCCGAGTCTGATTTATGTTCCCCTGTTTCCTTCATGCCCTCGACTTCCTATTCCCATTTCTAAAAGTATATTGCAGCGGCGTCGCATGAAGAAGAAGAGATCGTACAGCGAAGCCAAGGATGGATTGCCGGCATCCTAGAAACCGAGGTTTCTTAATAAATGTGCCCTAGTTATTAGCCAAGAACAAAATTTCCAAATTATGTATCTTGTCCGCACGTGTCGGAAAACTCTTTCGTGATTCCTCCTTACACTTACATCTGAAAAAAGAAAGTGGTCGTTTACATATTTAATTTGCACTTTACTATGCTAATCTACTGCCAAGCGCATTTCATTGGTATTTTCCTCATTCGGTTGAGATTTTCTGGTCGGAAGCCTTTCCAAAATCGTATCAAACATAAGGTCATATAAAGACATGTACTTGTTAAATCACATTTGCAATTCTCACCTTTTCGATATGCTCAATTCAGAATGAGGTGCAAAAACTGTCTCCATATGTACTCATAGTTTTTCTTTTGTCGGCCGGCAATCCATTCCTGGCTACGTTGGCCTCTCTTCATCTCATGTCATGCCCATGGAATGATCGTTCATCGCAGAATGGGGCTCAAATACTATACATTCCTATGCATTTTAATTGTATATATGCATATCTATCGTGGATACGTTACATATACTTGTTTGAATCTTCCCGTCTTGTAATGTATTAAGTAATTTTTTAATAATCAGTGGATTAAGGAATTCAGAATTTGAACAGTTTATTAATTTGGGTTCTAAATCTCTAGCTTGTACCTCAATAGTAGTATAACTGCAATGCATACAGGGATGATAAGTATGAAGCACACGCAAGTTCAAGGGACTGCAACAGTGCAGACTTAACAGGGTGAACTACTTGGAATCGGTTGCCACACAAGAACGCAGGATGTATATTCTCAGATTGGGTCAAGGATCAGCACCTCCATACCATTGAACCTTGACATACTTTACAGGCTTTTGCCTCTTAATGATGATGGTGCAACATAGTTGTTCATAATTCGGCAACTGAATTCGCCTAAGATACGGACAGATTCTTAGATTTGGTTTCTCTATTTCATAGAAAAAAATCTTTGTCTCCCTTTGTTCCTAATGTAGTCTATTTTCTGATTCTCGTACAGCCTATTATCTTTTATCTCTGTTTTAATTTTCTCTGGTAATGCGGAGAAGAGCATGGATAATTTCACAAACGAGTTGATTGAAATCCATGGGGCAGATTAACGAGGCCCGTGTACTAAACCTAGTGGAAGTTCACCACACAGATGTACGCCTCAGTGAATCTACGATCATCGAACACCAAGCCCGGAATATATATCAAGCATAATATTCAAAGACAAAGAAACACACACACACACACACACATATTAGGTCCAATAAAGCCTTGCCTAACTCATATATGAACTCGTAACACCTCTACAAAGAGGGAGAGAGTATATATATATGTGCATGCTTCTGTATTGACTCAACAGGCAAGGATAATGGCATTGGCAGAGCCTGAGATGAGATACAGTGTCGACGCAGACGCCGTCACCTTGGGGAAACCTTTCAGCACACTCAGCATCGCAGCAATGTTCGGGGCATTTCTTACCGCACATTATTCCTATCCCCGCGCTGCGTACCTTTGTCTTGCCTTCAACACCTACCATACTCCCTGAAACATGCGATACATAATAATCAGTCCAATCACACGAATTACGATTAAATGCTACTTGACTTGACATTTTTGCAATACTAACCAAGTAAAATGCTCCAAATTTCGTAACCATAAAAATCTAGAAAGTTGCTAATCCGAAGGTGCAGTGTTTGGTATAATAATTTACGTCGATGGTAATTTTTGGAATCTATCGCTGAGGCAACAGTCGTGGGTGCTAACTGCCAGACTGCATGAGGCTATTTCAGAGAAAAAATCTTTCGTTTTTAACTTTTTCGTGATGTATGGCTTATTTTGTTGTTCTCATAGTCTGTCATCTTTTTCCCGATGTGTAATTCAGTATGTTTTTTTTTTTCCCTTGAAGAAAAACCTGATAATTTTGACAACCGAGTCGATTGGCATCGATGGAATGGAGCGGTTTACTGAGACCCATGTATTTAATCCGATGCGAGTTCAACTCATCAATCAATATACATCCAAGTGAATCAACGAGCATTGAACATGCAGTCGGAAACATATCATCGCCTGAAACTGAGTGTATTATTATGCCAAGCTGATCAGGCACATGTTCATTAGGTCTAGTACAGCCTTCCCTTGCTCCATATGAATCCTTAGCAGCGACATTGGCACTCACAGAGCGTTTGTTCGTCAACAGTGTCAAAGCAGAAGCCGACACCTTCGGGCCACTTCTCATGAGCACGTTTGGCGTTGCAGCATTTCTCGTCGCAGTACTCCTTGTTGCATGGCTCCTTGGTCGGTGCACTGCATATTTCCCTTCCCTTTCCCAGCCGACCCTCCACACCTAACAGGCTCCCTGCACTAGCTAGGAGGACAGTGAGAAGGAAGATTGTGGCGAGCTTATTTGCCAGGTCGATTTTGACACTGTAATCCAATCTCAGCTCCTTGGATCGGAAGGTCAAGCAGATAATGTTCTGGCGCAATTTTGGTTTCATAAGTATATGTAAGTATGTATATAAAGTGACTATACGGAAGGTAATTAATGTATCGCTCAGTAGCTTTTATTTTCCCCCTACTTAATGTTTTTCAAACCTGTAGATATGAGATCTCAACCGATAGTAGGAAGTCTAATTAAAAAAAGTAAGATACAACCTAAGTTTTGACCTATTTATAATGAATGGGATTTTGCTTTTCCATATTTAGCAACTTTATGTGTCTTCCCTACCAATAAAAAATGAGCAAAACCTGGTGTGTCTTCATAATTAATTGATTTTGTTTTTTTTTCCCTTTCCATATTTTTGGTGGCTTTACGGATCTTCCAATAGGCGGGGTTTAGTACATGTCCCTTAAGTTAATTATAAGATTTTTACAATAACTCTATGCATGATCTCCTCGTCAGTAATTACCCGACACACCAAATGACCAACATAGTAGTATGGTGCGCCTCGATCACGGGGGCAATGGTTATGGATGTTGCACGAGGCTATGCCATGGAAAAATCTTTGGTTTCACTTTGTGCCTGATGTTAATAGTGTTCTCATGGTCTGTCATCTCTTAACCACGGATAATTTTGACAAACGAGTCGATCAGCACCACAGTGTGGAGCAGTTTCCTGAGAACTGAGGACCCCTAATCTCACGCAAGTTCAACTAATAGATCCATGTACGCCCAAGTGACTCTACGACCGTCGAATACATGGTTGGAAACGTATCATCCTTCAAACCGAGTGTATTATTATTCAAAGAGAAGACAGTACATAATTATGACCAGGTTCAGTACAGCCTTTTCCCTTGCTCCACATGAAACCCTAGCAGCGATATTGGCACTCACAGAGCGTTCCATGCTCACCTTTATCAATGCAGTAGCCGACACCTTCGGGCCACTTCTGAGCACATTTGGCACTACAGCATTTCTCGTCGCAGTTGTTGTCGCATGGTTCTTTTGTCGGTGCACTGCATATCCTCCCTCCCGATCCCAGCTCACCCTCCACACCCAACTTGCTCGCTGACCCACAAACAACAAACACACACACGGTACATATATATATATATATATATGATCAGTCTAACGGCAGCGACATCGGAGCGAATGCTTAACTACAGTGAAGACGGTCGAGATTTCATGACCATAAATTGCAGAAACCTTTCAAATATATATATATATATGTGTGTGTGTGTATGAGATTATACATGTAAGAATCAAATGCATAGTGTTAAGTGGAGTGAAAGGGGTTTAGTAAAGTGGTATTAATAATTAGAAAATTATAAGTTTTATTCTTATTGTGAATATTCCATACCAATTTATTCTTTTTTCCATTTTTACTATCATATTTTAAACTCACGAATCTATTATGTAATAAAAAAAATAGATAAAGCATCATTTCTAGCATTTGCATGAGGAACAAGTGCAGTTGAAAATTTGAAATGAGTAAATGAGAAAAATAAATAAATAAAAGAGTATAAGAAATCTCTTTTATGAGAATCAGTATTAGCATACAATATGAGATCACTACCGAGTTGTTTCCTGTTTTCAATTCCATTATCTTGGTCTTATATACTCAAAGTAGATGAGTAGCACGCAGCCCAATTTCGGCATGTCGATCAAATTCCCACTGTACAAAAGACCACACAGTTTTATTCTCGACGTCTTCTTGTCGTGTCAGAGGGCTAGGTAGTGATGTCCATCCACTGTGTCACACGTCTAGGAGCTTCTACTCATACCCATCGCTACATTTCGTCACTTCAAAATTTACTATCCATACAGAATTAATATAAGCGGACGCAGTTACGTGGTTCAGTAAAGATGGGTAATAAATTTTTTTATCAACTAATTAATGTATAGAAGAGGATTAAAAAGGCAGGGTTTGCACGTGTTCATCCCTTGACAATGCACCAATGACTAAATTGATTTTAATCATCATACTAGCCGTAACTATAACTAGTGTTGCTCCACATTTTATTCATTCTGTAACACTGCACCAGTTGGCAGTTGGACTGGCTCTCTGGCAAAGAGAGGAAAACTGAATCAAAGCAGGCAGACAGAGCGGAGACAGGAACAAGTGATTCATCTCCTGCGGCAGCTCCAATCAAGTCGAATTCTATGAAGATATGTGTGTGTGTGTGTGTGCATTCTTATATGCCTGTACATGGACCAGGAACCCCGTCTGCCTATACACATCCTGAATCTCCACCCTTGTTCTGCTTATCTTGTCCTCCTAGACACTGACAAAATCGAGGGACGAAAAGCTAAAAAGGGATTTCAAGATTTTTTATTCGGGTCTAAGGGCTGCTCCTTCTGTCCGGCCCAGCTCAGTGGTCATCAGGTACTTCGCGTTTTGAATGATATTGGAGATGAGTGTTATGTTATTGGGATCTAATGGTTCTGGAAAATGGGCTGCAGAAAGAAGAGAAATTCCTTGCCTGATTGGAGCATGCAGTGATGAGCGATTGTGAGATGGATTACAAGTTGCGGGAAAAGCAAATTTGAATTTTAAAAAAGGATGTTTTTTTTTCGGGGTTTGAATTCGGTTTGTTTAGTAAAACATTTGGGCCTATGGTTGGGGAAAGATGATGAGAGTATTGAAGCTCTTTGGATGTGAACTGGCAATGAACATCATTGACTTAATGCTAATATTTTGATTACTCCAGTCTCCAGACCCTGCTTGATTTCAAAAGGGCAACATTGTGATAGTTATCAATGAGTCATCTCCAGTACTTGTTGAAAGTGACGAAATCTATTGTTCGAGCTGCTACTTACTGCTTCCAACGTTTTGGATATGGGATCAACAATGGGGATGATCATGGTATTCTCTTCTTCTTAACCCAGAACAAGTAGAAACTAACATGTCTTTACGCTATTTATCCTTCTTGCCTATTGCAACAGCCTTTTTGGCAGTAATTCACCGATCTGAAGAATTGCCACAGCTTGCCATTTTCTGGGAATCAGGCTACGGTTTCACTGGTTTAAAAGGCCAAGTGCTTATTGAATTTTGGTACTTTCATGGTGTTCCTATTTCCTTGGATTCTGTTCAAGATAGTGAAAAGTATGTACCGAGCAAAGAAGATATTTTGGATCTTAAGTTCGGTTTAATTGTATACAGTGCTTTCTAATAAAAACTGCGCACTCAACTGATATGCCACTCTTGCTTTTGGTTCCAGAAACTCCAAATAGCCGCTCCTGTCTGTACAGCTAGAGGCAGTTAGCAAATTGGAGCTTCTCATTTCAGTGGAAGGGTACTGCAGTTTTCTGCACGAGTTAAATAAGACGGGCAAAGAGTGGCATTTGGAAATGGGTGAGGTTCAGATTTTCACTGCTCATCGTCCGCATCATCAACTGCGGAGACCAATTTGGGTCATCGCTCCAATCTGTCTGATCATTGCTTTCCTCATTTGCACTTTTAAGTTCCGTCCACGAAGCTCCTCCACATGCTACGTCTCCTCAAAAACCTGTAAAGGGATATCTGTTTGGGTCCCTCCTGCTCCTTTCAGAGAATACACTGATGAAGGAATTGCTTCCTGGATTGTGATTCGGCATATCCTGTATGCGCCTCTTGTTGAACCGAAGATTGCGTTCCTGTTCCTGAGTTCTGGCTCTTTGCCTTTTCGAGATGCTCTGGGACGTGTAAGTTCTCTTACTGTTTTCTCATAGTCAAACGACTTATTCATTTGGTCCTTGGAATGGTCTCTTTGTTTATTGTTTATTGTTTTTTTTTTTGGGTAAAACATCATACATCGATGAGTTCCAATTGTAGAGTGAATAATATGAAGCCACACACTTCAATGGTAAAGGAACGCATAAATTGGCCTTGGCTCTATGGTATTTGGGTTGTGCACGTATTCTGAATCTTATGCATTTTTTTCAAACAATGAATTAGAAGAATGGACATATTGTATCTCAGAAAATTGGCTTGACCATGTATCTTAGCCGTTGTTGGCCACAGAAAGTAGTGTTTGGCCATATGTTTCCACACAGAGAATTGATGGTAGAAGTGGTTCTGCTTATTTTATTTTCCAGTTCCTAATTTTCTTCCTTTAAATCACTTTTGCTGTTTTAAGCTTTTCTCATCTTAGCTTATGCCATGCAATGATTTGTCCGTGTCTTCTCAAGCAGGGACATGAAGGAAGATTCTCCATCCATGTGCATGCTTTGAAGGATGGACCAGTACACACGAGCAATTACTTTGTGGACCGTGAGATTTGCAGAGACCGGGTCGGAGGCACTTGCTCTATTTAGTAATAGCTTACTGCTGCGGCCGGACAATGAAGAGAAGAGGAAAAGATAACCCGTAGTCTGAAAAGTTGACTTCTACAAAGGTGGTCATATTGGTTCATGTGGTGAATCAGTGGGTTGCAATCATAATGTAGCGAATCCTCTATATGTGCAGGCTGTGTGGGGTAAAATTTCCATGGTTGATGCCAAAAGACGATTACTGGCGAACGCTCTAAAGATCCCGCTGACCTGCATTTCGTGTTACTTTCTGATAGGCAATCTTCCAGCCTTCCTTTCTATCTGCCATTTTACTCATGGGAAGACGTTAAAGCAAAATGAATATTGTAATCGCTGAATGCTTCTAAGATATGCTCTGTGTCTCGCTCGAGTTGCAGCCGTGTCCCATTGCGTACTTTCAACCATGTCCATGACTATCTCGTGCAATTCAAATGTCTGCTACCTGGACTGGTGATTGCCCTCTGCCTCGTCAAACTGAAATCTGATCTTCTAAGATTCACTTGGAAAGATTTTCCTTCTTTTTTTTGATGAAATTGAAGCCCCAAGCCTGTTCTGATTTTCTTCCTCAGCTTTTATGATCCAGGCCCACATGGCAGTGGCCGATATTCCGAGCGGATGAGTTCCTTACTTGTGGCTCTTTCTTAAACCACGAGATTTTCGAACATAAGTTGATCTTCTCATCTCATTTCGATTTTATGCAGCACGAGGAGATGGTGCAACCTCCCCTGTGGAGTGGAGTGAAACGGCCGTGTTTCCTGGCCGCAAGGAAATTTCATCCAGAGACCTTAGATAAACTGTTGCACCTCTTTTCTAGTTACACATTGTCAAACTGAGCCTAGACATTGTATCCTCTTCTTAGTCCTACATTTGTTTTTGGTCGGTTCTTCAACTCTACCCCCATCATGGTTCCTTGGCACTACCATCTGTTAGCATTCGAAAGAAACAAATACCAGCACACTCAGCTGAGGATCGGAAGGGTCACTTTCAGGCATCGCAAGATACAGATCCCAAATCTTCTTCTTTAAGCGCAGGAAAGAAGGTAAACACCGTCTGGAAGATTAAGGGTAAGCCGGTTCGGTTGTTGGTTTGTGTTCTCAGCTCCAACAGGATAGAAACTGTTGCCATTTCTTTCTCCAGAGCTTCTACACATTGATCAGATTCTGAACATTTTTTCCTTACTAGAAATTGTGTACCTTGGTATATAAGTCACAATTACCAATTATTTTCAGCGAGATGATGGAAACTGTGACTCGTCTATTTGGGGGCTCATCATATGGGAACAACTATAGGAGCTGGTGGGACCTGGCTTTCAATAGGGCTGCAATCCCACCCAGTGTCCTTGCTGTAAGTCACATTGAAGTGCTTGGGAGCCCATTTCTCTCCTCTTGAATCCCTCTCCTTCTGGAGTTCCCTCTGCCTCTGCTCAACACCTCTCTTTGCCTTCCTTGCCTTCTCCCAGTCCTTCCCCAGAATACCTTGGCTCACCTCGCTCCACACCATCGCCGATTCCCTCTCTGAGATCCCCTAAAACATCAGAAAACCGGGAAAACGAATATCATCGGTGATGCATACCTGGCTTAACTGCAGGCTTACAAATCGAGCTAAATCACTTAACAGATTGATCACCTTCGGGTCTTTCACATAAGGAGCGCTGAGCCCCGAAATGGCTTCCTTCACATCGTAGATGACCCGAACATTGCCTGTACTTATGTCCTTGATCGTCACAGTCCTACATCAGTTGAATAAGTGATTAGAAAAACAGAGAGACAGAAAAACAATAAGAAGCCAAAACTTTTCTGCAAGCCTAGAAATTTTTTTTTTGCCCCTCTTAGAGTACCTGTCCCAATGGCCATTGACTTCGTATATTGTCTTGGACGAGGACGAGTCGATAATCTTTCCATTTATCGATCTATGGTTCCTTCTGCCAAAGATGTTACGCTTGTAAGACAGCTCAGCCTCAAGACTGGTTTCATTGCAAGCGATCCGAACCGGGCCAATCCATTCGACATTAGGAAATGGCAAGAACCGGATCAGCAGCTTCGGGGAGTTCATCACGTAAGTTTCCCTGAACTTGTGGAGCTTCAGTCGCCTCATGCCGTGCACCTCGGTCTCTACTGAAGTGCCTGTGCCATTCGATAATTTCATGAGATCATACATAGGAAACAAAAACCAAATCAAAAGATTGAGAAAGTGCTCGTCCAAGGAAAGAGCTAACGCTGCAATATATATGATCAAACGATGGGATGTACCAAAAAATTTGGGGAAAGGATGTTGACACCAGATCATCTCGATCTTTTGCTGGTCATCAGTTGCATGGAGCGCAGAGACCGGTGGGTGATGAGAAACCTGCAACCGGAAAATGGGAAGATAGAATCCATCTGGTTCGTAGCAGCTCTCTCCGACTAGGAAAAGAGAATTTCTAATTTTTCATTCTCTTAGGAAACAGGGACGACATGGGGAAATCATATCAGATCATCCTATGACAAAACATGTTACCTGCTCGAGCAGGATGTTGAGGTTGCCCCTCGAGACATGGTGTATCTCCCCGAGAATCGGGTTGTAGGGAGCGACTCCAAAGATCAAAGGACGAGTCGTAGAGATACTCCATGCGATCACTGAAGTCAGTCGTTCCAGGGGGCTCTCTGCTTGGGTGCATTTGCTTAACAAGTCGTTCCTGATGCAGTAAACCGATTCACCGTAACATTGGAGCTGTGATTTTGGGATGTTGAACAGAGGAGGCAGCTGCACGTACGTAAGATCGTCAAATTCTACACTATGACGAACCATAATCACATCTACAACCAAGTGAATCGGTAATTTCGTAGACGACTGTAGCGTCAAATCGAAGGGATCAACGAGAAACCCATTCCTGCCCACAAGGGCGAGTACTAATCTCTTTTTTTTCCCCCTTTCTATGGATGATAAATGATGCCACGTGCGAACGGTAACAGAGGGTATCTGGGCTACTACTTACTTGGAAGTGGGTGAGATCAGATCCTGGCCGTACATTCTTCAGGAGACTGAGGATTCGCTGCACCAGATTTGGGCCCCTGTAGTTGTCATCTGATTCTCCGTCCAACGGCAGTGGCGCCGTCAAGACCGCCTTCGTCTCGACACTTTCTTTGGTAATAATGGTAATCTGTTCGATAATTAATTATTAAATACATAAATAAAATATAGAGAAATTTAAAGAAAAATTAAGAACCCTCCCAATAAATATGATTCTTATAAATGAAAATTTTTCCAATTTTTATCCCTTGGCTCATCACCACGCAGACCAGTAATCACATCATTCAGAAAAAGGAAAATTGCACTTTTTAATGTGCTTTCCCAATATTTGCTTAATGGGTAAGAGAAGATCAAAGACAGTATTTTCTTCAAGGGAAAAAAAAAGGGTGAATTATAATATTTCTTTAATGAAATTAATTTTCTCATCTCTCGTTAGCACAGCTGTCCCACCAGACGTGGCCCCTCGAGAGTTGATATCCATTTGACAGCCCATTCCACGCCATCCCACGGAATCCATTGCCGCCTCACCGGACCGGAGAGCTATATAGCTGTCGTCGCAGGTTGCCTCTCTCGACGCTATCGGCTTCTTTTGTCTCTTTTCCCACCCCCACAAGATTCATCAATAAGAGAGATCTTTCGCCGTCTGCCTTTGAAAAATTGCGTACTTATCGAATTGAAAAAAAAAAAAAGCACACACACATATATATATAAATATATGAACTCGGTGAGAATTTAACGCTGCACTTGCTGTCACAGGGCAATTTTGATTTAATGAATTATATCTTACCAGAAAGAATCAACCCATTACTTTCAACCCCTTGATGTGACAAAAGCTCGCCGAGGATTCAACTCATTCAACTGCCAAGAGGCTTCACTGTTCTTGTATATGTACACGCAAGATATTATATTTAATTATACATATACAGTATTGAATGGAAAACAATGTCGTCGACAACACGTCAATCGTTCGTCATCCGCCGGAGAACGGCCGGATTTCTAAACGATCTTCCAGAAAAGAAATAAACCGTCGTGGGAGCAAGGACAGTCCAGAACAAGAAACACGAGCGAATGCACCCTTGTACATGTGTGTGTATGTGTATATGTGAGTCGCTGCATATGTATGCATATATCTATATATGTGGGTGCGTGAACTGCATGTGGGAGACATATGCAGAGAAAAGGAATAGAAAAAAAAAAACATACATACCATTTGATCGGAGGAGAGGGAACTGCCGCCGGCGGGGGAAGCGAGAGAGAGTCGAAGAGACGAAGAATGACAGGGGTAAGTATCGAACTAATACACACACACACACACACACACTCAGAGACAGAGACAGAGACAGAGAGATTGTGTGGTTGGGGAGAACGAGGGTTACTATGGTTTTGGTTGGAAAGCTCACCCCCTCCCTTGGAAAGCTTTAAAAGGAGTTGGGGTGGGGGAATATAAAAGGAATTAATGATTTAATTACATTCGTTTTCTTACTTTTTCTTCCAAACACCAAATGAGACGGAATTGGGTTTAATTAAAATTATAATCAACCAATCAATCGTATAAAGAGATTAAAATCATCAAACTTACCATATAGATTTCTATAAAAATCTAAGAGGACAACAAATCTAATCTTGTTTCCTCGTTCTCAACGTGTAAAAATAGGAATATTGTCTGAATGGGAAGAGGTGGTCCTTTTACCACACCCCTGTAATTCGATTGGCTGCAAATTTTGAGTCATTTTCATGTAAGGCTAATGGGAAAGATGGCAACCTTTGGAAGTAAGTAAGAAGAATCGCAAGTTAAAGTCGACAGAGATTTGACAGAGAGAGTAACAGGGAGACAAATGACACACTTACAAGTCATACGTATATACCTACATACATATATATATATATAATCTCTTCCTCTTGGTAATAGCTCAAGTTTATCTCAACGTATCTAGCAGAAAAGTGGGGGGTGGGGGGGGAATTCCGAGGGTTTAATTAAGATTATAATCAATCAATCGTGTAGACCTAAAATTCTCAGTGTCTTGTGGGTCTTTTTCCCTCTCTTTCTCGATCATAAGCAAGATCCATGGCCAAGAGAAGGTTAGGGTAACCAGGTAACAATAAATCACAGCAAGCAACCGACAACCCCCTTAATGTGGACGAACAAATGCCACTTGGATTAGTAATTCTGAGCATGCAAAAGCAGTCATACCCAAGGAAACGAGAAGATATTTGATACTTCATACCCGTCAAAATCAAACCAAAAAAACCTCTCTTTTTTTTTATCTCAAATGAAGAGCAATATCAGCATATTATACCCTATTTTTCTTAAATTTTGTTCCTTATCTGAAGATTTATTTATTATTTTGGCAATTTAATACTGTACAAGGTTACCAGCTAGCCAGCTAGCTGTTGCGGGCAACAGAACTCTCTTGCACATCCGTCGCCCACGCACCGATAAACCTAACCGAAAAGATTATCTGCCGCTAGGAAGGCATACGCATTTCAAGCTTAGTATTCCATAGATGCTGTCTATGGGTGCGTGGGGGGGTGCTGCAGAAATTCACCTGTCAACTCTCGCTTCACTTTGTCTTCCCCATCTTCTTCCATTTCTGTAATTTTTTTTTTTAATTTGGAAAAGATTTCATGTTTGTGTATGTCGGCAGATGATTATTCACGTGGCACCATGCAAGCAAAGCAAATGAACACCATACTTTAAAGGACGAAGCATGTCGCCGATGTTTATTTGAGTCTTGCTCATTCTATCCTTCAGCTGATTGCCCGGAGCGCACGGCCGTCTGAGCTTTGTTATATGAATACTCCACTCGATTCGGCACGCTTGCACTTCATCGACACAGTTCGCAGTGTCTCGTAGTGTTCGCCACGGATCGATCATAGATAGGAGGATAGATTCGAAAGCTTGCCTCCGTGTTAATTCTGTCAATCGCCATCAGCCCAAATGTATCGCGTCGGACCTTGTTCCTTCCTGTACCCTCCACGTTCTCCATACTTGTACAACAGGGTCTTACTTCATTTGTCTCTTTCTCCCTCTCATCACGCAATCCTATTCCAACTATTACTCTAACCCAGCCCTTCGTTTGAATTCTTCTTTCTTCTTCGGGGCCCGTCATTGACCTCATTTGGTAGCAATTAATCGTCTGTTCTTAATTTGCACTGTACTATTTTTCTCGTGTTCAATGCAGAGGTTATATATATATACACACACTACTTAAATTTGTATCTAAAATATTTTCCAAAGTCCAATAGCGCTCGAGGGCCTAATGAATGCAATTATTCTGCATTTTTTTTCAATAAGAGTACGGTCGAGAGCACGGGCAGCAGAGTGCCCGAATTATTCTCGATTTGAATGAGAGTGGTTCATTAAATGGTAAATTTTTTTCAATTATAAATTTATTCATGTAAATGGTAAAAAAAAATACGGTATAGGGAGTCGATGGCCAAAAACTACCGAACCAAACGTATGTTAATGGAAGTTAGTTAAGTTTTGGTGAATAATAAGATCATTTACCCAAAGCAGTCTTACTGTGTTCGCATTCAAAGTAAAAAAGAGAGGATTTGCCCGTATTTTAATTCGACCAAAAAAATCAAGAGTTGACACATCCAACAGATACAGACTATATAATATAACAAACACATATGATTACCTTACCCATGTTCAAAATTTCAAAGGTCGAGATCATTAAAATAAAAACAGCAATAATTATTTAACAGGGCATGGAGAGTCGAGACATGGATCTAACTCATACCGTACCACCACGAGACTTCTTAAGATAGAGTTTTTTTTTTAAAAAAAAATAAGAATTATTACATTGAAATCTCAACTAATCCCACTTTGCATTGTCTGTTTTCTATTGTAGTTATTTCCCTTTATGGGAAGAAGTTTCCGGATCTTCTGAGCATTTTCTGCTTGGAGCCTCTCTCCTCAACGATCAGTGAGTGTGAACAAGATGAAAATATTAGTCAAATATGATGCAATAATATAATCCTTCAACATGAGAGAGTAATTCAGTTTTCGCCACTAAAACCCTGATCAGTACCCAATAGAGAGGAGAGAGAGGAAGAAATTGATATACCACGAGATGCGTGGGTCAGGAGTTAGGTGCAAATGATTTCGGTCATGGATTCAGATCTCATCAACATGGGAAACAGTTTGTGAGCTCACGAGGAGATAGATGTTCAGAAATACTGCCACGAAGGGAAGATGGGAGTTTGTCGCTAGGTATTTCACCAAATAAGATCATCCAGCTCCTATAGAACCTACCACTAAAATACCCCTCTGGGTGGGGGTGGGTGGGCGGAGAACGAGGAGTCTCCTCCCGTCTTACATAGTGTTTCACCTTTATACACTCAACCGACTGAACCCACATGCGTAAACATACATGTACGTATATATCTTAGCAAGAACATCCACCTAGATAACAGGGCTTAGTTATGCTACTTCGATTATTGCCGCCGATACAAAAGAATATTACAGCAACCGAAAGCCCGGGCTCGCTCGATCCCGATGACCCTGATCCTACCGCCGGTACCCCATCGCCACCACGGGGATCCTCACCTTGTGCCCCCGGCTGCCCTTCATCAGAATCTCCCCGAAGCTGTAGGTCCCGGAGATGGATCGGGGGGTGAGGGTTGCAGTGAACTTCCTCGATGCGCCAGGCCTCAGCGTCATTGCGGGAGGGCTGGTCTCCAGGGCCACTGCAGGGTCCATCCGGGTCGTGATCACGTAGGTCTCCTCCTCCACGGCCACGTTGGTGACAGTTCGACTCACGGTGTGGGTGCCCACGAGGTGGGAGATGGTGATCGAGGGGACGTTGAGGTTGGATGGTTGGCCGATCGTGTAGTTGCAGGGTGTGTTGGTGTAGTTCTTTATCTCATGGATGTCGATGCCGGGAGTTGTGCATAGGAATCCCAAGTAATCTTCATAACCTACGGAAAGATCAGCATAGGATTTAGAGAGCCGGGCAGAGGCCGGGTTTCAAACTGTCTTCGCTTTCATGAAACAAAAGACAATATGAAGCATGTCTTGAGATTCCATTCGACTTTCAGTGGGCAGTTTCTGAAGGAAACATAATTATACAGCATCATCCTTAGCGTGCAACCTGACCCCCGAAGAAGGGCAACTAACCTGCATGAAAGACGAGACCTGGATCCAACGCAGCTCTTGGGCTAACATGTCCGCTCCCGTAATCGAAAGGTGTGGCAGTGACCAGCTTCATGGTCTCTGTCTCGGAATACTGCTGTGCCTGGAGAGGTCTTCCCGCCCTGTCGATCTGCGAGGAAGTTGTCATCAGGGCGGACTTGATAGCAGCAGGGCTCCAATGAGGATGCTTCTGCTTTACAAGTGCAGCAATTCCCGCAATATGTGGTGCTGCCATGCTAGTCCCTGATACCATAGCAAACCCTTCTCCTGCATATTTTATTGGTCAACTCAAATAAGTGATTTCCATGTATTAGACGAATAGCTAAACAAGCATCATGAAACCAAAGGTTCCAAAACATTGTGATCAACTCAGGTTGACCAAAAATAGGATTTTCAATCTATGATCATCTACACTGCTTGTTTTGGTAAACCCCCCGTTCTTTTGCATTTATTATATATTAATTCCTGAGTCAATATGCCTGAAGCCCAGCCTGTCCATGAGGGGAATGCGAAGCCACTCTATATAATTTCAATGCACCTTGATACCCTCTCAAGCTCTTCATCAAGTAAGTCATTGAAGAAGATATGTGTATTCATATAGAAAGTTTTAATGCAATTGGAAAATGCTTACCAATGTAATTAGGCTCATCCGTTCCATTAGGGGACCAGGCAGCCCAAATGAGAGATCCAGGAGCTAGTATATCAGGTTTGAGAAGATCAGCATCCTTGAAGCTGTAATCTTTTATGTTGGGCCCTCTAGCAGAGAAGAGTGCCACCTGCGGTGCTGACTTGTGGAGTATAGGCATCAAACCATCTCCGATGCTCCCAGTTGCTTTAAAACTCTTCACTCGCCCAGTCCAGTCTCTTGGGGTTGAAACATTGTAGTAGTCTACCAGATCCTAGGTTACAAGGAGAAAGTTGCAACTCTCAGAACATGAAAAAACTAAAACATGCAGAAGGAAGACATCATGCTCCCATTTAGGTCAGTTCTAATTACCATGGACTTTGTGACATCAGATATGAGAATTCCAGGAACACCAACTGGAACTGGATCGAACTTTGTTCCTGGTGACACATTTTCAACAGCTAGAACAAACCCTACTGCACCAAGGCTCTTTGCAGTCTCAGATACCTTCTTGATAGATGCAGTGCCACTAACAAAGTTGAAGGAATAGCCACATAGAAGAATCTTCCCCTTTACAAGATTCTTATTTAGAAGTTCAGGTCTTTGGCAATCTGTGGGGTTGAACTTCAACACAGAAGAATCCAGCAGGACATCATTTGCAGCTACCAGGGTGTATGTCTGATTAGGATGTGTTGAGGCTGCATTGACCAAGAAATACACATTTACCAAGTTAGCCAGAACATTATTGTACGGATCGATCAAGAACGAGACACTTGAAAACCTAGTATTTTATTTTTTATATGTATATGCACCAATGCAGATTCATGCATGCATGTTTTCCTGTCACTATTTGGAACCAGAGTTCAAAACTAAATGAGACATACAATTGGAAATCTCCATTTTCTTAATTAAAGCAGCTTTAGCTTATGCAAGCAAAAATATAGAGAGAAATACTTCAAGTCTTTGCAGATTCAGCCTCACGTAAAATACACACGGCACTTTATGACTAGTATGACCATTTTTAGACATTGGATGAAAGCCAGGTTCCAATAATACTAGTAGCATATAGCATAGCAAAATTTGATCTTCTTAATGTTCAGAAAAACTGCATACTTACCAAAATAGGTAGTAAATGACATAATAAAAATGCAAGTCTGTATACTTACGTGATAATCCAAGCCCAGCCAATATTTTACCATTACCCAGAATCAGATGATTCTTGTACCGGCGATCATCAATAGCTGCCGCTACAGATGTTATCCATGGGCTATAGGAGACCAATGACTTAGGGAAAGGGCCTCCATTGCCCGCAGCCTGGGCAACAAAGACACCCGCTTTTACAGCTGCAAGAAGGGTCACATCAAAAGGGTTTAGAAATGTTGTTTTCATTGTTGCTGGAGGACTATTTGGCCCAACCGAGAGATTGAGAATGTCTACACCATCACGAACAGCCTGATGCAAGAGTGTGGCCAATTTCTTTAGTACCACTTTAAAGCAAGTTGATGCCAAGGAAAGTTTCTATTTGCAAATGCAAAATATCTCCAGATGTGTTCGATGTTATGAGTATTCAATGACAGTACATTTATTTCTAAATGCCTCATAGGTGTTCTTTCCGAAGTAAATAAAAGTATATTTGCCTGGCTGGTTAAATGGTAGTATTCAAGGTTAAGCGATACATAGATGCTGCAAGCCTTAGTAATTGTCCATATCCCATTCAAAGAAAGAACCTGATCAATTGCAGCCACCACATCAGCGACAAATCCTCCAAAAAGCCGATAAAGTGCTTTATAGACAGCAATCCTGGTCAGAGAATTCAAGATATTTAGCGCAGAATGGTGTAAATGTTAAGAAACAATCAACTTAGGCTTCCTTTCCCTCCCCCTCCTTTAACTTTCACCTGGCTCGGGGGGCCATTCCACTTGCTTTCCCAAATTCATGTCCATGCATTCTCACAGGAATTCCATTGTTGCCAGCTGCAATAGCTGATGTATGACTGAAAAAATAATAGTATATGAGTACAGAGAAAAATTGGACAAGAGCATAGGTGTAACTAGTATCACATGACATAATGACAGCATAGAAGATAACAAAAATAAGCATGCCTCAGAAACAAACAATCAATTCCACAAGAAAGTGGAATGTCTTTGACTTGAAAGGACTGTTTAAACATACAGTCATTGTGACTCTGGGCAAGTTTACAGTGTCGTCAAGTCTATTCAAATTCAGGGATAGATTCTGGACGAGACTGATTCATGTGCTACAGACTAATGCAATTTCTAAAATCTTTATTATTCCTTGCAAACTCAGTTTAGCTTACTTTACAAGAGATCAATTTGCTTTTAGCACCAAATTAGTATGCACTAAATGTGATAAATGCTGCGATACCTTTTCAGAATGTAGCTAATCATTTTTTTTACAAAGATAATGTTTAAATACTTAATTTTCCAATACATTTATACCTTTATTACAGTGAAAACATTTTATGCAATCATGCTCTATAATATGCACATAATGGCCTTTTTTCCTACAGGGGAGGGCCTGCAGATGTAAGCCGGGACATCTTTGCTCGTGGGCAAGGACTGGCTCAACAAGCCAAACAGACAAGAATTAAGGATCACAGGGCAAAACAGATCCTATGGAAAACCACATAGTTCACCAAATAAACATGCATGAGAACAAATTAAAGCAGATAATCCTTCGCTGGCTCCAGTTTTGTATCTAACCTTCCATGTCCATCACCATCCATAGGAGAAGCATAATCAACAGCAGGGTTAAAAGCCCCAGCTGCTATTGCAGCTTTTGCAAAATGCTGGGCTCCAATAATCTTTCCATTGCAGAAGCTCTTCTTAGTGTCTGGATCATCTTCACACTTCCCTCGGTACCTTGGAAGAGGCCCATATGGTTCAGTAATGTGTGAAGAGAAGCTAGGGTGGTGGGGATATATCCCCGAATCAACAAAACCAATCACAATGTCCTCTCCAGCCTTGTCATGGCCTCCACCCGTTGGCCATACTCCAGTGGGCAGTCCTAAGAACTGAGGGGTGTGAGTGGTAAGTCTCCTGACCTTCCAGTCTCTCTCCACAGATTTCACACCAGGGGAACGCCTAAGGGATTCTGCCTACTAATATATTGGGATAAATTATGGTTATTAGACTTGATAGCAAAATGAACACTGAGAAAAAAATAGATGCTGAAGGCCCTCAGGTTTCACCTGTTCAGGAGATAGATGAACTGCAAAACCATTTATAAGGTGCCGATAGCTGTAGAGCTTCTCATAGGTTCCCCGGTCAAACAACATTCCTAGAAGCATATCATGTTTCTTTTCCAAATGCTGGGAATAGGATATGACCACTTCACTGTAAAAGGCCCAAAGCATCAGAAGAGGAAAAGAGAGTAAAATAGCATGCTTCACTGTAACAACATTTATTATCATGAGAGTTTGAGAGAGACATGTAGCGCTGCTTGATAGTTTGTATAGGTGTTGACACTATAGAGTACGCAAGCTGACAAAAACATCAAAGTTTATTAGATTATGGAACAAGCATTCAGTAGATTAGGAAAGAGCTAGTCAAGATCCAGTTTGCTTACACCAAGAATTACTAACCATTTCACATCAAATACGACTCTTAAGTGACCATCCAATATTTAGAAAGAGTGGTTTGGACAGCTAGAAGAGGAAATAATCCCAAAGAAGCCATTTATCGTACAGCCATGCTCGGATAAAATGGAGGTCCAAGTTCATTTTTCAGGATATGTTAAAAATGCTGGTGGCGTAAAAAAGTGCACATAGAGTCGACCACAACCCAGAAGGAGGGTGGCCACTAATAACAGTTATTAGTCAAAACAGCACACAGAATATAGATTATTGCCATCAATTTTTTTTAGGATGAAACAGATGAATTATTTGCTCGTGTCATAATATGACAAGGACACCCCACTAGTGGAGAAACCCCACCTCAGAAGGCCCTTTCAACTATTGATTTCACCATTCCAAGCATCATTAAAAAAAGTCAAGGAACTTTCAGTAACAGAGGAGGGGTAAATTAAAAAAATAAAATAAAATTATCAGGATACAGTCAAGCTGGCAAGCAGTACCTGGTGGAGTCGATCTTCTCATCAGACTCCATGGCTGTCGCTTCAAGCCCATCGATTCCACCTGTGTAACTTATAACAGGCTCCCCTTCAACAGTAACGATGTATACCTCAGCCTTCCCAAACACCAAAAGAGTAGACAACAGAATAATCTTAAGTGCAAGCGCCATGGCTTCAAATCTGAGCCTGCTCTATGCCCTGTTTCGCATCAACAACGAGAAACATAAGCAGCGAGGTGATAGAAAGAAATAAGTATGAGAAGGACAGATCTGGATAACGAGAAAGCAGGTGAAACTCTGTCCAAGAACTGTCCCAGGAGGAATAAAAACTTAAGGAAGCTCTGATTAACCGTGCAGAAAATTTCGGTTCTTCATCGCTTCCCTGAGGGAGGAAAACACCATGCAAAGGCAGAAAAATCTTAAAACTAAAAAACTTGTTCAGAAGCATCAAAAACATCCACAAAAGAAGAAATATCAGCTCAAACACCTGTCAGGGGAAAAAAAAAAGAGAGAGGAGGACGAGATCAACTCACCCAGAGGCTGAACCAGCTTTACAAGAGTGAGCTCGGGATCAGAGTGAGAGCAGAAGCCACCGATCACCAGCTACAGCTGAAAAGCACAAAAACAAAAGAAAGGAAGAAATGAAGACACTTCAGGAGCTCTGCTAGCTTAAACAGACATTCTCAGCACAGAGATCAACCGTAAACCAATTAGTAAACAGAACCGAAAGCGCTTTTGGCAGGCGATGATGCCGCAAGCAAAGAATAAAAGCCGAATGGAACCGCATTGGAATCCACCGATGCATCAACGAGAACACAGTAGCAGTGGAGCAGAAGCTAGTGAAGGAAAAAAAAAAAAGCGAGCTGCTTTGACTCACATTGATCCAAGTGACGCGTCCGGCGGTGGATTCAGAAGCAAGCCATACTGAGATCAAGTGAGCGAGCTCGAGCTAAGCAATTCCGAGCGGTGTGTGAGGACCTTGGGAAGGGAGGGAGGGGATAAAGGAGGCTAGGGGTCATGTGAAGCGATCCACACTCTTGGGTGGTGGTTACGGAGAGTAAAGTGAAAGCAATGGCTTTCCCTCTTCAGTGAAATTGAGGACTGTGAGCGAGCGACTGAGGAGTGAGGGGAGTGAGGGTTTTCGCTTTTTCATTTTTCAATTTTTTTTTAATTTGGCGGGGTGGGTGGGGGTGAAGACGCGACAAGATGCCATAGTTTTCTCTGCCGGGCCGGGTGGGGGTGGTGCTGGAATTCTCATCTGCCATGTGAGTCATTCTCCTCGAATTTCCCTTTCGTTTTCACATTCTGATGTCATCCAACCTTAATTCTAATTTAGATTTATTAATTGCTCTCTCCGGTTTTGGTTCCAATCTAGTAAAAAAAATTTAGGGTAGCTTTGCATGTCAGCTAATGATAAGTCCGAGTATCCTATATTTTTCTTATAATACCCAAACCCTACTCCATGTAAGATCAGTTCCAAAAATTTTGAATCAAAACTACCTTACTAGTTTCAAGAACTGAACCTTATTTGGAATCTGTAATATACCATAAATTTTAGATACTCTATTAAAATCTACCTCCTTTAATAAATGAATATGAAAATGTAAAAATATAATATCAAAATTCAACATGTAATTTTTTTAATAAGATATAAATCAACTCAATTATCCATACAAAATATTTTTGAAAGAATTACATCTAAAATGTTCATGAGACACCATTCAAGCAAAAAACATCTCAAATGTCAAAACATACAAGTACAGCCACAGCTAACAGTAGCATATCGAAAGGCCTGAAGGTTGCTCATTGCTCCTTAGGGTTCATAAGAGAGAGCTGAGTTGCGAGGAGTCAAACGTTGAGATGGGATGGAGGCGTACGGGAAGAGGAGAGGAAAGATTCAGGATCATGATAGTATTTATTTTAAAATGTAAAACCATATGTTATTTTTACAGGTTCTCAGTACTGGTCCCTTTTTGTTTTTTGCTTTTTACCCAGAAACTGCCTAATTTTCAATAGATTCTACCTAGATGGGGTAGGTTCTCGTCAGTTCCAAGTATGCCGAGTATCTATGCAAAGTGCAATCCCCCTAATCAAGATCATACTTGAAAGTGGAAGGGCGGAAAAACTATTTTAATATAAGCATATTATCATATTAACATATTAAAAAATACTTATATTATGATTTGAAATTGTTAGTATATATATATATATATATATATAAGGATGGTTGTAAACTTTGATGGGTAGGGGTAAAATATTTGTAAAGTTGATTGTAATGTAATTATATCATACACTTTAGATATAAGAATCACTATAAACTTTTTTTTACTCATAAAATCTTATATTATAATATGATATACATCAAATATTTTCATCCATACGTACAGTCCATCGAAAGGGCCACAGCCTTATAGTCTGTGTGTTAGTGATGGTTTCCACTTCCAGTAACCCTCGCCGATCGTCTGTTTGGTCTCAGACTGATCTGTGGGTATGTTTAGATTGAGGGTTTAGAGGGATAATTAAATTCTTATTCGGACATTTTTTTAGAGGGATTTGGAGGGATAAATTATTTATCCAAAACTTTCATACATACTATTTTTCTATTCCTCGGAAAATTGGGGAATTAGGAGGCGTGAGGGGGGTGAAATGACAATTTCACCCTGTAATTCAATTATTAAAGAGAGTTATTAAGAAATTTTAATATTATTGATACTCGTGATATTTTATAAAAAAATAATTGAATATCATGTATATTTATATAAATATTTAAAATTGTATATATATTGAGGAAAATAAGCAAATGTTTCATGATAATTTCCCCTTTCATTTATTCTCACTTGCACTCTGATAAATGACAGTAAGAAAATGGTTACAGTGTAGCGTATTGTCTCAATTTAAAATTAATAAATACTAACTTCCATCATTATGAATGAGATTATTCATATTTATTTTGTATTATATTATATTTAAATATATTATATCTCCTTTCAAATTTAAAAAATTACTGCGATTCCGCACCAATAGGTTATATGTTCAAATATATGTATATATATATATATGTAATTCATTATTTCTTTCTCTCTTTTTCTTGTGATCATTGGGTCATGAAGTCGTAGGATCCTATTTTTTTCTGGAAGGAGAAAAAAGCGAGAGAAGTATTATCTGTAATTCTACTTCAAATATGACAATACAAAATGTGTTTTTAATATAAAAATCATACCATTTTATGAATATATAAAATTTTGCATCAAAAAATACTTTACAATGCGTTTCGGGGGCCGAAAGTTGCAGTGGCATAATGCTGCTCGTCAGAATAATTAGTTATAATAATATTATCATAAGAAACAGAATCAAAATGACTATAAGGAGTAATGAAGGAATATAATAAGTAACATCATTATTAATATATGATCAAAAAAATTTAAATTTATTTCTTAATAGTAAGATTTTATGCCATTTATTTATATTCGTTGAGCTTTAATGCACCTCTAAGTGGAATAGAACAAAAAGGGCAAAGAAAAAGGGAAGACAATGATGACAGATGGAGATGGAGAGCCGGTGAAATGCATTAGGGAGGTGGATTGGCATTATTCATTGAGTGGTTTTTCTTTCTTTCTTTTTTTTTTCTTTTTTTGGAGAAATTTTCATTGTTGTTCACCTGATTAATAACGCGCGCACACACACACATATATAAGTTTGAACCATACACTGCAATAAAGACATAGTTCTGAATATTTAGTCAATTAATCCATGATATATATATGATTTGATGGAAATATTTTCAAAAAACTAGTCAAATTTATCTTCAAAAATTATATACTCTCATCATTTATCGCCAACAAATACTGGCATATTTTATGCAATGATTGTGCCATATAATATATTTACATTATGTAACTGTTCAATAAAAAAAATGACAAGGTGCAATATAAAAGAAAGTAATTATGATATGAGAAGGGAAACAAAAATATCCGTATAACGCAACAATTTTATAAGATACTTTCTCACAGTTGTAAACACATATGTGATACTTTTAATATAATTGATATAAATTTATTGATATAATTTAATATTTTTTTTCCTTAAATAAGATTCTTTTTTTAGTCTTATAAATGAAAATTTTTATACTTAGAGAGTTTTGCCCCCAATTAGGCAAATATGGATTGAGCTAAATTAATCAAATTCAGTTATTTTTACGTATCAGTTGGTTCATACTAAAAAAATAAAATTTTGTTATAATAAATAAGATCTTTTACAGAAATTTACTGTTAAGGTTAGGTAAATTACGCTACCTCACATACTATGCATACGACAGATTATCATACATGATATGACTTGTTTTTAGAAAATAATGTAATATATTAAATTACTTAATAAGAATATTTACATATTTGGAACGAATACCTATATTTAAAAAAAACAATTTATAAAATAGTCCAGATATTTTATGTTTAACAGGACTTACTTGTTTTGTTCCTATGGAGACAGTGTGCATAAATATCGTCTTTAGTAATAATCCCGTCAAAAAAATTTTAATTTAATTGCATTTTCCCTGCATTTAATTATTTATCCATATTTTCTCCACGGGGCTCGAATTCTTGATCAGAACCCCGTATTCAGTAGTATTTTTTTATTAGATATATTGTTTTATAATTATTTAGAGAATAGAATATTCAAGAACAAAATAATATAAGTATAACATTTCCGTTATTTTTTTAAATATCTATCAATAGAGTATTTATTTTTAATATATATTCCCCAGATTAATTAACTCCCTAAATATATAAACATATGCTCGAGAATGTAAATCACCGAATACTTTTTTTTAATTTTGGTTCATAAAATACCCGTATTTATTTTTTTTCCTAATATTTTTTACTCCTTTTAATTTTATCCCGCACGCCAATTAGGATCTGATTGATGCCGGCACACACGTCAATTTATTTGTGCATGTTCTCTTAACCAGTTTGACGTTGACGCGAATCGAAACCGACACTGACGCCGATGACCCCTCCCTTATCCTCTACCTGTGCAGTGCAACCCCTCCTAAGAAGATTTTTTTTTTTCCGGAGCGATCCACTTATCCCGATTTAACTTAATGTATTTCATGTTCGAAAAATTCAAAATTATTCGAATAAGATCAAATGAGCACATTGAAACGGGTTGGATCCGCCTCATCACACGAGGCACGGTTAGATCTTACTCGATTAGGTTTATATAGATGTCACAAGTTCATATATCTATGTAGATCAACTCTACGTGGCGTATTGTATCTAATGGGCTGTTGAGATTAAGTTTGCGTCCCGTGAATGTTGACACTCAGAAGCGACTTTTTCTTCTCGATAAAGACAAGGTGGAATTTTTTTAACGGTTACACTTTTTCCTTTTTTTTTATATATATATTAATAGTATATGATGTTATAATAATAAATTAATTTATTATATAATTTAAAATCTACCACCAATCACTAAATATCTATTTTTAGGGGTTTTATTGTCTGAACTTAAATTACTATATTACCTTTCCCCCCTAACACATATATATATATATATATGTGGCTCAGACTGAGAGGACATGTGAGGAGTCGCCCGACTCGCCCCCACCAAGGTTGTCGTTTACCTCATACATGACATGTGACTTTGATTAGCATCTTGAAAACGGAATAATACTTAATACAATTTACTATTTATATCAAAATAAATAATTGATAATAATTTGCCCACCGTACTCTAAAGCCCTATTTTAAATCGGATTCTGACTCCAAAGGAAGCCATACAAGGTGAATATATTTATAATCAAAAGAATTTTATATTTTTAATAAATGAATTCGATTCAAATTGGATCATTCAGGATTATCCAACCCGACCCTTAACAGTTTTACAATTTCATCCGCGTCTTTATTACCAATTGCAGCCGGTCACTTCACATACTGTGGGAAAAGTTCTACGGTCCAATCAATAAAAGCGAACATGTCACGACTAAAATTCCGAGCAAGACTACGAAATCTATGTAATTCACTAGGAAATGTAACCGCATGTCCCTTTTTTTTTTCCTACGAAAAATAAGAACATGTTTTGTATTTAGTCAGGGTTCAATTATTTTTTTATACTAATTAATTAATTAAAAGAAGAAGAAGAAGAATATGAAGAATGGACTCTTCTGTAATACTATTAGCAAAACAGAGGTCAGATTTGGCCGTGATGCCAGAATCTGCGAGTCCCCGCTGTTTTCACCATACGGTGCGGAGAGAAGTAGTACCGTGACACTCGTCTATCTCGAGAACACGCGTTTTGTCGATTTTCGATGATAGATTCATTGTGTCGCCAAAAAGCGCGAGAGATCGAGGGCTGGACGGGGAAAGCGAGGGCCCCTTCTAGTTGTTGAGTTTAAAAAGGGTGCTCGGGGGCAGTCTGTCCGATTGTGGCAGTGGGGTCTTCGACCGTCTGATGACCGAGCAGCTACCATCTTCTCCCTCTCCCCCCAGGTGATTGCGGAGTTGATCATTGGAACCTTTCCATATTCATAGACGTGGATCCCGGACCTAAGAATGAGTAGATAAGATCCATTCAAAATGGGCCGTAACTATTTAGCTAGATCACGGTTTAACTCGTTAAGTGAGTCGGTTCATAATAAGGGCTAATTTAAATTATGAATCGTAATTATTTCATCATCTTTTTAATTTTTTAAAATTATTTTAAAAAATAAATTGAATTAACAAAAGAATTGATTGTTGATAGCCATGTTTTAATTGGTTCATGCCAGTTTCGTAACTGTTTTGGGCTAATTTCCAAATAGTCTCGGACCGATTTAATGGAAAAATGTATTGGATTAGTTTGGGTTCAATCGGTATATTTATTGGACTTAGTCCATAACCGCTCCTCAATGTGATAGGAATGGTCATATGCTGATTTGGGGGTAATTTGGACTAGTTCTATGCCAAAATAATCCATTTAATTCTAGCGACAATTCAACCGTTCATATTATTTTTGTCTGAGTTTTCCCATGTATTCAATTGTAAATAGATGAGACACATCAAGATCTCAATTTTACGTGATCACATGTGAATGGGGTTTTTGACTAACGTGGGATCTCAATCAACCTCTCTTGTGATGTCCCAAATCTTCCTCTTTTTTAATTTATTGTTAGTTCTCTCTTATCAGGTTCCCAAGCTGTAACTTCCATCCCCTTATGATGACACCTTTTTGTTAATTTTGCTGCCACTTGCCCGTGACGTAGTTGCTCGCAGCTGTCTAATTAGCTGTTTTCCAAGGCTCTGGAGAAATTTCAAAATATGAATTCGGTGAGATAGTTTACATCCAATCCAATCCAATCCAATGAATGGAGAAAATATGAAATTGGGAAAAATCTTCAACTCTCAATGATGATATTCCAATTTGGATTTATCATATATTATTAAACTTTCGAATATCATATATACATGTTACGATAAAGGGCAATTGATGTAGTCAAACTAATCATAACTATTATTTTTTAAATATACGATATTATATCAATTAAATAGAGAAAAAATTATTCGTTTATAGAAATATTAAATACCTATAAGTTTAGACTTTTAATGGAAACGTGCCGAATTTCTTATAGGTTCATAACAAATTTAATATGCTATAAGGGCCAATGGACTTGCACTTCATCCGACTTGAATCCGAAAGTGCAGCTTGTAGTTAGTTGATCTTTTAGATTGAAATAAACTTAATTTTTATGAGATCATAATGAATTCAATAATAATAAAATATTTTGCTTAAACTAAGAGAGCGACGAGCTCAAAAAAACCAAGCCGTGATGCTCGTGGGTGGCTCACCCGAGATATGAAGCAAGAGCAGCTGGGCTGAAGAGAAGACGGTGCATCATGGTCAATTAAACCCTCCTCGCGGTGGCTCATACATCCTGTATGGGATTATTCTACGATTAAAATGAGCGAATTAGGCCACGCGGTGGACTTCACGATGGTGGAGGCTGGGCTGATGAGCAGGGGCCGGGCACCGAGCCACGTGAGCTGCTGAAAGAGAGAAGAACTACTCAGCCCAGTCGAGTCCGTGTCAGCAAAATCGGACGAGTAGACATGTCACATCCGAAAATGTGAAAATTCGACGGTCAGCTGCACCGAGGTGGAAATTCTACGGTTGGTGCTCTGGTACAACAGTCAAGTTTTTATAAAGGTTTACCCCTAGATTGACGGGCTCCACTATCATTATTAATAATAGTTTAGTAGCGTGGACCGAGAAGTCCATATGTCTCTCCAAAATCAAGCGTGTGATTGATCGGGTGCTTGTAGATACCATAGCTTAAGAAACTGAACTAAAAAATCATTAATGAAAACGAAAAGGTGACAAGTCTACAAATTCGATTTCAGGTCCCATACTGTGGTCCAACCAAAACCATAGCTGTGATAAGCATTGGTACTGCCACTGTGGTGCCGGTGCGACAACCATGGGATGGCGCGACCACCAACGGAGTAAGTGTAAAGCAATCAGAGCGACAACACCAAGGCCACAGCGGTAGAATATTAGCTGCAGTTTGACCGGAGAGTCGGTGTTCTGTCCTACATGAAAGGAGTAAAAAAGAAGGAAAGAATAGCACGACCCCATGATCGCCAAGTTAATGAAAGAACCCATAGGGCGATCTGAACTCCTCGAGAAGAACCGAAACAAAACAGCCGATCCTAGAGCAGATGGTGGTTCTCATGCGGTTGCATAGGGCGCTGCTGCAGTAAACTCGAGAATGGGTCGCCGAAAGGGTTCGAGGGACCCGTCTGGAGGGCCGTCGATTGCGATCCATAAGGAGGCTGCTGATGATATGGTTGTTGGGCACCAAATGGAAACATCGTCATGCCGAGTTGTTTGTTCGGGTACTGCTGCTGCTGCTGTTGAGCCATTAGTGCCATCTGCACATTGGTTGGGGGTGCTATGTCGTTGGACATCATGAAAGGGTCGAGCTGATCAAACGGATTCAAGGATTGCGCTGCTGCAGTGGTGCCAGAACCGTATCCTGCATTCTGCAGCTGTATCTGCCTCCTCGCAGCTTCATCCTCGTACAGGCTGTCAAGTAATAGCATGTTGAACCCGCCGGCCTAAGCAAAAAACAGATCAAAAATAAACCAAACGGAAAGAAAGATCTCATTTCCACATTTTTGTATTCCTCCTGAAGGAAGTGACATGACACTCAATTACAGAAATGAACTGAGAACAGACCAGCTTGCTTTCAATGGGAGGCCGGGTGTTGTTGCTCGGAGTGGTGACTAAAGCAAGCTCCCAGCCCCAAGTGTTCGAGTCTGACATTATATCCCATCTGCTGCCCGTTGAAGGTGATGGATTGCCGCCTGTATTTGTTTTCACAAGTACAAGGGAGAAAAATACAAAATTTACGTATGAAAACTGAAGTAGATAACAGAAGAGTTACAGCAAAACTAAAGACGAACCTGAAGGAACTATTGCAAGAGCCAGGGCATTGCTTTCTTCGAGTTCTGCTACTTTCGGGTTGATTTCATTCAAACCCTGCAGTGCAATTATCAGAATGTTCATAACAGCAATAAATTTATGCTAAACTCACTGAAGGCTTTGCAGTGCAATGGCATTGCAAAGGCGAAGAACTATAGTCTTACTAGAAGATCACCCTCTGTCGATACCAATGGTGGAGCTTCGGTCTCTTCCTCTGGTTTAGTCTCTTCCTCTTCCTCCATATCTATAAGTTCATTCTCTTCTTCTTCACCCTTCCCAGGCTCCTCCTCTTCTTCGGGAGGTTGCGAAGGCTCCTCTTCTTCATTCTGTGGTTGGTCTGCCTCCCGATATTCCTGAACCAAAGATAAGGAGTATACAGCAACATAAGTCTAGTTTTCGTACTTGTAACAGTTCCAGAGCAATCCAATAAAAAAAATTATCCCCACTGTTGATGCCTGATGGATTCAGATTGTCCGAACTGTTTGGTAATAATATAAATCTGTCTTCAGTACAGTTTAGAAATTCCTAGAACGGTCATACTCACCAGTCTCTTGGTCATTGAACCAGTTTGGGGAGCTTCCTTGATGTACTCTTCCATCGTAGCCAGAAACGATGGAGGCGGCTATTTCATTTAAGGGAAACTAGTCAGCGAACGTTTCCTGGATCTTGGGAAGAATGGCCTAGTTTTCTGCTTAATAAGGTTTTACCTGTCTCAAAGTTGGGAAGTGAAAGTCCCTCGCCAGTTCCAAGCCTCTGCAGTACTCGTAAAAGTCTGCTAGATTTTCTGCCTGGAGAAACATCACAAGAGTCAAATCTCAATTCAATCAGGAGAATCGTTATGAGAATCACAACCTCAAACTTCTTAAATTAATTGGAAACACGCAATGAGAAGCGTACTATCGGGTAACCTGTTGGCCTGCCCTCTTGTAGACATTGAGTGCTCTGACAGCATCATGCCTCGACATATCAAAGAACTGCAGAATATAATGGTATTGAACATGAATCCTTAGCAGCAAAAATGGATGCAAGCACAGCTGCTTTCTTTCAGCATGAAAAATTGAGATTTTCGGACAGTACCATGTCTACTAGGTTGATGATTCCATCATTTATCGCACAATAGATTTTGAAGCTCTCTTTTAGTACCTGAAAGAATCTCTGACAGCTTGCTCAAAATTGCATACGTAAACATCACAAAGAGCATTCTCGGTTTTGTCCAAGAAACATAACCGTGTGAAGCCTATGGAGAACTGTAGAGCAAACTCGTGAAGACTCAGAACCCAGCAAAATCTTAAGAGAAATTATGTCTCAAGTACCAGAGCTAATGCGTACTGTATGACAAAGTTGCTGTAAGCGGCTCCTTCGGGCTGCAAATTCCACAGTATGAAATAAGAAAAACAAATTTTCCATTCAAACTGAATATCTGGTGAAAATCAGTAGTTTGCTGCGTTGATATTAACAGAAGACAAAGCTTCGCAACCTTTACCTGACAACCAATGAGGCGGTAGAGAAGTTGCTGCAATGCAGGTAGCTGCTCCAGCAACTCGTCACGGCTCAGAAGCCGTGTTCTACTATGTGCCTGATCAATAAAAAAAAAAAGAGAAAAAAAAAGTCAAGATTGTTGCAGATTACATACTGGAAAGGGACACCAATAGAAGAAGCTACGATTTCCAAGCACCTTCGATTCCCCAGGTGACGATTTGGTTAACCTCTCTGTCTCGATATCGTACTTCAAGACTCTGAAGCACTCAAGCCGCTCCTCCAGGAAGAGAGCATAGGTTCGGACCCATGCTGAGCAGTCCCACGCTGCATTGAAAAGGAAAAAGTCTTACCAGTGGTCATCTTTTCTCAGCAACTCCTGGCTTATGATACCAAGACGGCGAAGTTTACCGAGAGGGCTGGAGTCGTCCTTAAAGTATGATATCTGGAGAATGTGTCCTCGGTTCGAGTAATTCAAGAGCTCCTCTCTGAAGGTCGGGTCTCCCTCTCTCAACGTCCTGTGGATGACTATCAAGGTCTTCAGTGCCACCTGCATTTTAGCCGGAAGAAGGAATCAACTTCAAAGTTTTCAAACTCGAAAATTAACCATTTCGATCCCGAAATACCCAAAAATGGCCAGCAAAATTTAATACGCATGAATGCCCCCCTGTATCTAAGCTTCCAAGGATTTTAAACGTGAACTTCTTGCTCAAGAAACCAATACCGACATGTACATCTGAATTTCTGGTTTTTGATTCCAGGCATGCTCGCTGATATGAAGTTCCATGGAAAATCACGATTCGTAACGAATGATGAGGAATGGTAATTCAGTGGAGAAGAGCAAGAGGAGATAAGAGAAGTTACAATCCAACTTTCTGTCTTGGATAACCTCTTTGACAGTGCATGGATACAGTACGCCACATCCACTCTCTGACGCATTACTGATGTCGCCGAGAAAATCTCTGCGAAAAAGATCGCATTCATCTGGCGACTGAGAATCATTAACTGTATTTTGAAAGATAGTTGAGAAAATCTCTCAACATGTACGTGCAGCCCTGCATTCTCTATTGCTGCCATCTCTTTGATCAATTCAACTTAACAAAGATCGATCAATGGCCATAACCAATGGAAGCATTCTTCCATCTAATCACCAATAGGCACGATGCTATCTATCTAAGAGATGAATTCTGTCAATGATGATGGTGATGGGCTTACTTCGAACATGGCGTTCCTTGGGAGGGCACTCGACGTGATTGGTGGCCTTCACAATCGCAATATCCAAATCCTGCAAGACATTCCCAAAGCAACGCACATCAAAGATCTGATAATCTCATCGGCCATAAAATGAGTCCCTGAAACAACCAAGAATTTTGGCGGCACAATGGAACAGTGACCTTGTTGATTAAATATCTCAAAATCTCATTACCCGTAAAATGAGTGTCTCAGAACAGCGAAGAATTATCGAAATGTGTAGATTGGGAAGGGTCGAATCGGACAGTCAGTAACCTTGTTGTCACTATTGACCTTTGCAAGGCCAACTTTGGTGGAGTCCTTGAGAGATCCATAGGCCTTCCTGAAGCTCTGGAAAGTCCCCATTGACGTCCTCCTCTCCCCCTCCCAGCTTTCTTTCCTGTCCTGTCAACTTCTGTTACGATGGCAATGCATCTCTACAGCAGAAAGCACTGCCTCTGTCCTCTGCGTTGCTTCTCATGGGACATAAAAGAAGGAATGAATGAATGGAAGTTGAGAGAGAGAGAGAGAGAGATCCCTGAGTCGTTCCAGAGAAAAAAGGGAGAAATTTTTTTTTTGGGTCTTCCTCGAAAAATTCTATGATACATTTGTCACACGCACATAATTTAACGGCCCAGATTTAATTTCAAGATTTAAATGGTCGAGATATTGAGAAATTTGGACGTCTGAGATCTGATCGTAAGATTTCAATGGCGGAGATCTTTGAAGGCATCTTCCAAGAATTGCGGTAACAAAAGGGAATATCTCTCATTTCTCGATCGTTTTGATTCGTCACGAGGGAGCTGACGTATCCCTTTGACTCGGTTCGAACTAATAAAAAATTTTAAAAAACAAAATATCGTCCTTCCTACTAAAAAAATAAAAAACCAATAATACCATCCCGTAGATATGTGTTGGTGAGTGTCCATAAATCTAATAGCGCCCGACCTCTAATGTTGGTGGTGAAGACATGACATGGGAATAGCTGGACGACGAATGTTGGCTGACACTAAGTCAGCTCGGTCGTTGGACTGGATGCTACAGTCAACCCTGGTCGCGAGAATCGTATCACTACTCTTAAAGGTGGACATCATCAACCGATATGATACCTCTCAGCCGAGTTCACAGACGATGTGGTGACCACATTCATGCGAGAGCCCCTCTTCTGAGCCGGTTTACGACTCTTGAAATAGTGTGAGTGAAGCTTACCGGTGACAGGGCAATTGCTGTGTCTCCCAAAAAGGATTTGTCCCTCTCAGGCCACCTCATCCAAGCTCCCTAGCAAATGTGGTGTGAGTCATAACTATCAACCCTGTCATCGAAGGCCGGGGAAGATGCCCAGATATGGAAGCCCTTCTGGCTTGGGAGACCAGCTCCCCACGAAAGTGCTCATTCCCAGCTTCCAAATGGATTATAATCGGACCTCCATTCATCACATATTGGTACTTCGAATTGCATGCACAAAATCACAGATGAATAGGAATAACATCCTCGGAATAATATATCCTTTGCCTAGCATAATGCAATTCAGCCATCTCATAGTCTTGTTCAACTCTTGATCTCTGAGAGGTTTATCTCCAGCTCTTTGGGCAAAAACTACATACAGTCAGCAAACAATAGCCTTTGTCTCATCACTACTCAGAACTTCCCAAGGGGCAAATTCAATACAGGAAAAAAAAAACTCAAATATTTACACTCAAAACTGCCATTGCAAGTCGAATATCAAAAAGTCAGCACGGGTCGCTTTCAGATATTTAATTGAGCCTGCATAAACAAATGCAGCCGAATACGGAAAAGATAAGATGGTTGTAACTGATAGGAGGATGAAGAACACACTCCGACTTAGCTGTATGTATCTGAAGGGCAAACCCACAATGGCATTATATAACTGAGCAGGGTCACAAAACCTTCTGTTTGCATTTGTACAGAGATTTCATTTTCTCTTTATCTTTTCTGGTCCCTTGCGACTGTTGAGAACCATTACGTTTGGGCCGGACCAATTTTTGCCGTTTCAAGTCAAGCTGGGGCCTCAGCTGCAAGAGATACTAAACAGTTTAGACCAGAAATGTCCCAAGCATAAAATGCATGGGATGGAATTTAACCTAATAAACATGTACATAGATTAGAATCTGTGAGGCAAGAAGAAAAGCTGAATTCTACAACTCCGGCACATTCCAGCTTTCTATCATCATGAAAAGTTGCAACCAGAAAAAAAAGGTTAAAATCTCTATTTACTAGTGGATGCAATCTCAATGGAAATTAAGTTACTACACTATCCTCTCTCAGTATATATTAACAGAAGAAACTGCTCCAGAGAAGGAATAAGGAAGTCGATTGTACCAATTCTATGTACTTTAGTTGCTTCAGAACTTCATCAGTGTCCAGCTCCTGAGACAGAATGCCAAAGGGAAGAATAAAAGGGGAGGAAAGTTAGCATCGGTAACAATCAAAGACAGGCAGCTTACATACACAATCTACCAACCCATGTTTCAGAAGGCACACATCAATCTCAAAAAGGTCAAAAAAACACAACTGGCAGTATCTTGAATTTTAGAAATCAAACAACGTTCTCTCATGTTCCCCCTAGTACCTGAGGTACTGCACAATCAGCACGACTTGAATCCCATGAGACACAGCAGAAGCATTCCCAGTCATCAGTTTGAACTTCAGAGAGAGGTGCCCTGTGAACACATAAAATCCTTCACTAGAAGCTTGTTTGGCAAACCAATTGATAAACGTATAGTAGTAGGACTAATCAATTCAAAAGAAATCACCCACATTATTAAAAAAAAAAAAGAGGCAAAACAGCACAGACATTGAGAAGAGAAGATTTTAAAAATTGAACCAAGAGCTGAATACACAAAAACCTTTTGCTAATTCCAATAATTTCCACGTGATATTTCTCAATTTTCTAGATTCTTGCAAAAAATCTGTGATCTTCTCAGATTATGTTTCCCCTCGCTACCCTATTGTTTCTCTCTCTTATATTTTGTTTCAATTAACGGTTATCAAGGTTATGGTAAAAGTTTCACTGGTGGTGGGGAGTGATAGGCAGGGGTGTGGGTTTGTGTTGGTTATGGGGGCTTATGTTTTCTCTCAACAACCCTCCAACAACCAATTTTTCCATATCTCTAATTTCAGAGGTTATGGAAGACTAAGTATTTTCATCAAGGTCAATGGACATTTTTAATCCCTCATTCAGAACCTAAATTCCTTCCTCTCCTACAACAGATTTCTTCTTCCGAAACTATGCCCTTTTTCTCTCCACAGCCACTCAGCCCCTCTCCCAAACAACTCAATCACCAATTAGCACTCCAGCTTTAACAAAACTCAGTTCTCTCCTCTCAGTAAAAATGTGTAATTTTCACGTTGCAGAGATCTTGCAGAGAGATTTTATTTGGTCTCGTTTATAGCTATTAAATACAGGAACCAAGTCAGGGATCAGGATGAGGTAAGTGAGGGCAAGACATTTGAGTAAATGATAGAGAATTTTGCTAGAAAGAGAACCAAAGAGAGAGAAGGGCATTATAATCTAATAAGATTATGACACAATTATTTAATAATATTAAGTTTTTACCATCAATACCCCATGCCTCTAACTAATATTATCCATATAGCAGTTATTAAGGAATAAGGAAATCACACCATAAACCACTCCTCCCCGCAGTTTCTCTTTCCAAATGAGGAACACAGTTAAAAAACCAATCTATACCAACAGGGACTAACCCCATTTGGCTACGCTAATAGCCCCAAGTGAGTGCAAAAATAGGAAAAGGATGAAACTACTTTGGGTATTCACATGTTTATGTTATTAACATTTCACTAATACATGGGTTCTACAAGCATTCCTCTTATCATTATCATCCCCTGTTATTTGGCATTAATTATGCATGCTATCAAAGGAAAAGTGTTACCAACGATGATCTTAACTCAGTCCTCTCCTTGGAAAAGGTAAAGTGTTACCAATTTGTTCATCCCTCTAATTTGAGAGGTTATGGATGCACAAGTATTTTCATCAAGGTTAATCGACATTTTTACTCCCTCATTCGTAACCTAATTCCTTCATACCCTCCCATCAATTTCTTCTTCTGAAACTATGCTCTTCTCCTCTCCACAGCTGCACAGCTTCTCTCCCAAACAACTCAATCATCAATTAGCACTCCATCTTTAACAAAACCCAGTCCTCAAAATTTTCCATAAAAATGTGTTACTTTCATGTTGGAGAGATTTTATTCAGTCTCATTTATAGCTATTAAATACAGGAACTGAGTCATGGGTTTGGTATGAGGTGCATGAGCGCTAGACATCTGAATAAATGATTGTGAATTTTGCTAAAAAGAGAACCAAAGAGAGAAGTTTTTACTCCTCAGTAACCCATACCTCTAACCGATGCCATCCAAACAAAAGTTATAAAGGGATATGAAATCACACCATAAACCACCCCTCCCCACCCCATCACACTTCCCCTCCCTACCCCTCCATTAACTGCCCTCCAAACAAATCAAACAAAGTGCTTAAAGAAACAAAAATTACGTCAGAGTGATTTCTCTTTCTAAATGAAAGTCGCAATTAAAAGAAAATCTAATACCGTCCAGGAATAACCAAATTTGGATATGCAAATACCACAACACCCACATCCAACCCCTGCCACGCCCGCCCCTAAAATCTTCCTTCAATTGGGTGCAAAAATAGGAAAACAATGAAACAAGTTTTTGATATACACATGTTTGTGTTATTAAACATTTCATTAATGCATAAGTTCTACTGGCATTCCTCTTTTATCATTATCATTCCCTATTATTTGACATTAATTATACATGTTATCATTGTCCGCCATCCTGTTTCCCTTATTCATTGCTAATGCATTAATGCTATTTCAAGATTTTCCGACTTAAGCAAGACTTATTGGCTAAAAAGGAGTGCAAATGGTAACATCTAGCAGTTTTAAATGATAGTTGCAATACATTAGCCCTAAGTTTTTTCTTACACCACACATAATCTTGTGAGTACATTGAAGCCAATCCAGCCTTTTAAGGAACAAAACATTGCAATAGAGTGAACACTTTGATTTACCTGCGCCACTTTCCACATAAAGTTTCTCCACTGTCAACAACCTGTTTGCACTGTAGCCAGTTGCAGATAGAGCTGAACTTTGGAGGTCTACTGGAACTGCATACCTTCAAGTGGGGCGAAAAAATGCTTTTCAAAATTTATCACAAAATTATTATGCTTAATTTTAGTATATTGGATGGATAACTTCTAACTGAACATTTGGGTGAAAATTCACATATTTAAGTAATGAGAAATGATAGTTGAGCACCTCCTAAGGAGAAATTTCATGCCTTGTATTAGCATATTTTCATGATGTAAACAAAGTTAACTTATGCACAGAAAATCCACCAACTTAATGCAAAATTTTACTACTCATCAACAAACAAGTGCTAGTTAAAACTAATTATGAAAGTATTCCACAAATTTTTAGTGCACTACATAGATTTAGAAGTCACTACTAAGACTTGGATAAAACTCACATATTCAATTGATGAGCAACTCTAATTGAAATTTCTTTTTTATTTGATAGTTGGGCAAATCTAATTGACATGTAAAAATTCCTGGAGAGAGCTAATTATCTTCATACTTACCAGGTGAAGATTTAATCTAAAAGCTAGTCTTAACAATTTAAAGAAGATTAAACCTATAAGCAAAAAAAAAAATGCATTTAGTATTGTTGCTTTTAATCCCCTTCAAAAGATTGACACTGAGAAAGTCAATGCACTGATAAAGGAAAAAAGATACATGAGTAATGTGACCCGGCAACTCTCAGTTTCCATTACAGTCAAATGTAGATATTGCGTCCTTACATGTGAATGAATATGGAATGAAGTAACTAATTCTTCTGGTTCCCCAAACATGTCATCCCTGCATCAAAATGAATAATTCACACAGTTCATATGCCTAGATTACAACAAAGTAGGCAAGCATTTCACAAATTCATACTTAGTTTCATAGCATTGAAAAACTTCGTCAAATCAGTGCGTACTTTTAGCTCAGTTAAATAAAATTTTAGAACACTGTGAATGACTCCTATTCACATTGTTCCTAGCCTGACAGGACAGCCTGTTTATATATAGACTAACTAGCATGCTCATAGCAAAACATGATAACGAGCAAAATTTATACAAATTACCCCTTCACTGGACCTGTCCAATTGGGAACATCTGCCTGAAAACCTTTTCCAACCCGAACATTAGATTGGTAGGGCCCACTATCTCTCAACATAAAAGAGATCAAGCTTGATTTCTCTTCAGCAGGTGTAAGTATTGATCTGTCCGCCTCAGAGCCAAGCCTCGTTAATCTCATTACGCTACCAGTCTGCCCCACAAGAACACGCTTCTGTGCTAGGCAAGAAGTGCAGAACCACTCATCATTATCTTTAAATTCCCTCCTTCGCGAATTGCAGCACGAGAGATGAAAGGCCCCATCACAGGAATCACAGATTATCATCTTCCTTGCAGTCTCAGAGCGGCAACAGGCTCTACATTTGAGAGAACCGTCCCTATAGCTATTGACCGTACTTATATTGTTCCCATCGTCAACAGGACAGGAAGCTGAAGATTTTGCTTTCCAAAGCAAACCCTCCCTCTGAAGAATTAATATACAGATATCCTTTTCACTCATTGGAGTATCTTCATGAGCTTCTCTTGCAAACACACTAGATGATGAACACTCACCGGTATCTTCAGTTCTGGTCATCAACGGAACTGAAACAGGTTCTGCATTAGATCTTGAGGAACAGCTATCATTTACACTGTCCACATCAACGATCTTGGGGGCATCAATTGGCTTTTCATTGGGCACATGATCTTGAGAGTTTGCACAAGTGGGTTGGACGTTGAACCCCACAGAAGGCACAACGGCTGCCCCAGGAGCTCCCCTTTCTGCAATTGAAGGAGCGTTAGAACAAATGGTGGAATCACAATCACCAACTTTCCTCATGACCTTCGATGTCTTATCAAGGACAATATTCTCGGATCTGCCCCGGCGGTTCTTCCTCTTGTATACAAGAGTGGGAACACAGGTTTCGTAGACTGTACCAAGAAATGATTCTTTTGCGCTCTTCAGACCACTGAATGAACACAAACCGTTAGGGTTTCTCTTCTCCTCCATGACTGAAACAGTCTGGCTGCAGTCACCATGAGGATCTTCAGCGCAATTTGGACACATCTGAGGCATTGCAAGATCAGGTATATTATGGAGGAATCCTTCAATTGGCAAAGGAATAAAACTTCGAATTAGGGCTGCTCACGAAAAATCCCAACGTTCCAGGTATTTCATAAAATATATTACCAATAATTTATAAGATTATTATTAATTAAAATTTTCCCATTTTAAGAACAGCGAGAAATTAAGATAAAATAGAAATGCAAAAATGAAGAAGCATGGAGTAGACGAACGGTGAGAGGGGAGGAGGGAGGCCACCGCCGGCCCCCAGCTGACCAGACAGCCTCACCGACGCAGACGCCTTAGGGGCAAGCCGGCGACCACGCATGAAGCAGCGGGGCTTCGGCCCTCCTTCCTCCTAAAGAGCCAAGCAAAAGTACAAAACTAGGTTTTTTTTTTTTTTACACTAAGAGAAAATAGAAACAGCAGATCTTCATCACTGACAATGTAGTCTGGAGTTGCGACAGGGGCATCAAGTACGCGAATTCGGGCTCTAGTCTCCTCGCACATCGTCTTGATCAGCTCCCCCTTGCCTCCAGTGACGCTTCCGATTTCAAGAAATGGCACCATCGGCCTGAACATGCAATCCCCGGCCATCCCAACCACTTCCTTCCAGCATCATCGGTGCCCACCCCAGCAGCTGAAGCCCAGGCTGGGGTCACTCCAGCAGGAGGAGCACCCAGCTCAATCTCCGGGGAGGGTGTCCAGATCGCCGCTTCTACTGTACTCACCGATGTATGAGAAGTGACAATCAGGTCGGCCGCGGAGCCGGCGAAAGAAGAGGCAGTGGGTGACAGCGTTTCCTGGAACGTGACCGGACTCCCTTGACGTTGGCTTCGCCGGTGGCCATCGATAGAAGATGACAAAAAGGGAAACGCAAGAGTTAAAGGGTTGGGTCTTTCAACGAAATTGGGAGAAGAAATCCGTTCTGGGCTTGGGCCTTGAAATTAGGCGCTGCAGGAGATGCGGGCCTCTAGTGCAGCTTACTGCTGTCATTATGGGCTCGACTTCGCTTAGTTGGGCCCCTTGGTCTGGGCCAAGGAATCTGAAGAAAAGCCCATTAGGCGCTTTTGAACGGGAACGCCGGGATCAAAGTCAATGCTCCTTTTATTTTGGTCAAATAAATTCAAATCTTCTGACATCTGGTACACGTCGAATTCAGCCTTTTCCCTTTCGGAGGAATTCTTTCATCTCAACCGCTATCGCCTCCTCGAGATCGATATTACATCATCACAGCAATCATCAGGCTGTTGAGTGACAATTTTATTCCATCAATTAGCAATTTTGTCCATGAGAAAGAGAATAAAAGCATCAAAACCTATGAGAAGCTCATGGAGTGCACGTATACTAAATTCCATTCACTTGAACTAATCTAGTGTGTTTAAAAGCCCCTAGCTCTGATTCATTGATGGAGACCACGCAATCAAAAAAGGAAAGAGAATCGACTGAAATCATGACTCATGATGCATCATGAGGGTTCTTAAATAATCGTGCAGTAATTAATAATCAAGAGGAGTAATGATAAAAAACGAAACCATAAATATTGACTGCTGCATCTTTTTATATCGTCATATTCATGTGACATAGGTTAAGGCTATTTAAGGCTGTGAAAAGTCGAGTTCTCATGAGGAAACATTAAGGAAAATGTATAAGTTAGGGTTTTGGAAATAATATTGGCTTTCAGCCACTAAGCAAATCTGATCAATATATATATATATATAAGAAAACATGTATAGTTAGAATTTTATCGTTTATATGATGGAAAATATCAGGAGGCAAGCCCCGTCATCATCAGCTTTCCTTCAATTCATATATGCAGCCTGCCATGATCATTGATCAGAAAATCCGGATACCTTCTCCAATTAAATAACAGATATGCTCTCATAAAAAGAACAAACCCATATTATCAAAATTTTATCCCCGACGAGGTGGTGACTGTACTCGAATCGAATCACTCACGCCGTACTATTTACATGCAAGAAAAAAAAGTTGCAATAAAGCCATGCAAACATTGCTGCCTCACTACCGCAAGAGCAATGATGACAGTCAGAGTGGGAGTGGGGACTAAACGGGAAAAGCTTACAACAATATATTGGAGAAAGTTGCTGATACATATCATGCATACATATGAGTTCACGAAAAGAAGAAATCCAATCAATCCCCATGCAAAACTAAGGACGGCCCATGGAATTAAATTAAAGATCTTGTGCTTGTAGCATTAAAATAAGCTCGGGGGGGAATGATGATGTCTCTCTATCAGTGAGTTTGAGAGAATTTTGCATGTGGTGTGGTCATGGAAAATGTTTTTTTTAAGGGGGGAAAAAAACAAAGTGGATGGGAAAAAAGTAGAATCTATGTACTGTCTCTTGATAGAAGTGATGCGTTTTGAACAGGCAAACAGAATCCACGTAGGATTAAGCCCTCACTCTTTAAAAGAATAGATGGATGGATAAAGAAATAGAGGCGAGAGATTAAGAAAATGGATAATTTCATGCATGGTTGGATCAGTAAATGAATGGAGGGTTATAGTCTTAGAATGGTAGAAGGAAAAGACAATAAAGTGGCACAGGAATTCCTCACAATAGGAATCAAAATTAACACTTGTTGATCTTTGGTCGAGGATGTTGTTGTCGCACCAAGACTTTCTTTATCGAGTAAAGTTCATGATTGAAAAGACTCTATCCTTCGATGGATCTATCCCGTTAGGAGTAGATCAACTGCAATTCACTGAATATCGGAATAGCAGCGGTTGGAGTGATATTCAATGCATTTGAGAGAGAGACAGAGAGAGAGAGAGCTATCTACTTTTATGGGGCTCGTAGAATATTTTCAAACCATATGTGTACCATTATATGTATTGGGAAGTTAGAGGGTGAGCGAGAGGGACCTTTGCCTTTGGGGTTCTCAAAGATCAAGGAGACAGTAAATTTTGCTGCAATTTTCATGCAGCAGCACTGTCTCAAATGGCTAGAAATCCATGTGGGTGAGGAGTGGGTGCGTGGGGACTTGAGGGGGAAGAGGGAGGAGATTTACTGGGGGAAGAGCCCTGTGGCCATCACTATTGCTCCAACCTCTGAGACACACATGGGTATATAAATATATTTTTTTTTGGATACGAAATAGCTTTTCTAGATCCGATTCTCTATCAGAGGAGTAATATTTTTTTCTATTATATATAATATAATATATATAATTGAGTGATAATAAAAAGAATATCATTATTTTTCTTGGCCCATTGTTGATGCTAAAGGAGATGTAAAAGCTGGAAGAGTACCTTTTTGACTGCAAATAGACCCCTCTTTTTCTTTTTTTTTTACTATATTCAAATTAGAAACGGGGCTCGGTCTGTGCTTTTTTTTTTTTTCATTTTTGGCCCTTTTCTAATTTCTTGGAGGCTTGCTTCGAAGTTCGATGAAATTACATTACAAAATAGAGCTTTATAAGGGCTTTTTTTCCCTCAAATGAATAAAAGTCACGACGATATATTTTCTGATCGAGTCGAACTATTAATTAAGTCATTGAATACTAGTCCACCGCATCTATTCTGAGAGTTGGAATTTAGAAATCTGACTCGATCTTTGAAAATTATAAAACCTTAAGGTCATACCTTTCAGAAAGTTATTTTTCATTTTTTCTTCTCTCTTTTATCCCTGAATTTGATTTTCAATTAAAATGTACAAGATGGTGTTTAATGTAATGAGGTTTTGAAAAACAATTGCCTCTTACATGATAAAAATGGAAAACAATTAGAATAGGAAATGAATTTAATAATAAAAGAACTTACATATGGTAAAAAAAATGTTGGAAAATGAAATAATTTCCTTATGGAAAATTTTGAAGGGTTACTTAAATAAGAAAAAAATTCTAGAAACAAAATAATACATTTATAAATAAGTAAATATGTAATTTTTAGTCGTCAATACACTACTTAAAAAAAATTCTCCATAACTATAGGTAATCGGTTTCTAATTAATACTTTTTACTTCAAAAATTGAAATGTTATATCTAATTTACCCAAAAAGTTGTGGCCATCTAGAGGGTCTGACGTCCATGCCGGGCTTAGTTAACCAGTGTAATGCTAATATTCTCGATCAACGTCCGTTTCTCGTAAATAATACCTTATATTTTGAATTATGTAAATAGAGAAAATTTATAACTTAAAAGTTTCACCTTTTATTGGACTGAACTTGTGGGAATGTCCAGACACCAACCATTATGAAGTGAATAAGCTGGAAGACCATGATGGAGAACTAGGGCAAAGACAAAAAAGGATGAGACCCACAAAAAGAGTATTGTTATGTGATCATAACACTATCATGTCACCAATTAGTAAAATACAAAAGAAGAAGAAGAAGAACATACATTTTTTTATTGTAAAAAGTTTGTGCTAATTACCTCCTTTCACACTTGGCTAGTGAAAGTCACGTGACATGCACAATATCAATGTATGAAATATATTGAAAAAAATCCAATGCCCAACTCTTATATATATATATATATATCTTTATAATTATGTGATATACGATGAAGGTACAGTAGTGATCGAAGTCATGAGTAGTCTTAAGCACATAATTATTTCGAATATCTTAGTTTTATATTGAAAATGATATTAATAGTCGGAAAAACTCGAGCCGAGCGTAATCTCTTTCGCGCTTGCATTGTGTGTGCGCCACTTACACCGAGCATAGCTAGCTGGCTAGTCTGTGAATGCCACTTACCATGGCCCAACAAACAGAGTCGAATTGGAAACGATTTTTGTGAAGAACAGTGCGAATTCGCGGAACTTCTTACAGATGGCCTGCCTGGAGCCAATCCAATCTGGTATCGTTGATGTTTGCCCGTATGGCAAGCACATGATGGTTGGGATGATTTCAAGGAAGATGAATGAATAACCTCATCAAAACTCATCCTGCGACCAAACTGATACTGTCGGTGTTGGTCCGTGTGCCATTCATCTCCTTCATAATCTGTTCATCGGGCCGGTATACAAGACGCGAGAGACAGACAGAATCTTGTGGTAGGATTGGTCAAAGGACACTATGATTTCAATCCCTGCAGACTGCAAGCTCTCCAGGTTCTCGTCCAATGTCACACCAACTGACCAAAAAAAAACCCAGTACGAATAAGTTCTTCCCCTTTTAATTTTCACTTATTTTCAACTGCAAGTAATTAGTGTATGGTATTTTATTAGTAAATTTTGAATAATAATTATTTAATTTTAAATTAAAAATAGCATTATCACATCAAATTTTATCCTTAGTTCTTGATCCATGTAACAAGAAAGATGTCGGACGTACACAATAAAATATATGACGAGATTCTTATTCTCTGCATGCCCAGCTTGAGACGGGTAGGGATGTCTTTGCATTTCTGAGTCCCCATTCTCTGAGTGATCTCGGGGAGCCACAGCCATGTCATTTCTCACTCTCATCAAAGTCATATTTATCATTCCCATCCTGAAGCTACTGCTTGTCGACAAAAATGCCTCTACGGGGGGCTGTGGTACGGTTGGACCGTGGATCGATATTACTCGAGCTGTCTGGGTCATTTAAGTTCGAACTTCGATGAGAATATTGCATCCATCCTCTCTAGAGAGATGGATATAGAAATAGGGTTTTTTTCTTATAGATTTCAATTCTCAAACCTTAATTCTTATGATGATGCTCTATTTAACATTGTTGTTCGAACAACATAACTCCGTTAAAGCTTACAGACCGTACGTAGATTAGAAGAATAATGTTTGCCGACCAATCATGGGCGGATTTTCGTTTCAGAACGAAGACATTTCCATTGATACGGCCACCACTTGTACCATCTGAGCTGCACATACCCTTTGATGGTTCGGTCTTACCGTCGATTTTCTACCAGTCAAATAGTGGAAATTAAAGCTGAATGAAAGTGGCTTTTTGATGCTGTGTGATCGATCTTGCGAAAGTTTTTTCTCTTCCTCGCACTGCATCATCTTCTTGAAGAAATTATGTATAATTCCATGGAAGGGGACGAAAAAACAAAGAAAAAGAAAAGGAAAAAAAAGTTGTCGAGAAAGAAACGGAAGGCATGCCATTGGGATTCGAGACAAAAAATGCCCGTAATTGTTCGATGTTGTTCAATGTTTATTTTCCTTAAATAAGAATTCGGTTTGATCTCAAACCTTATTAACGAAAAAAGTTAATGATCTAAAAATAAAGTTCCACCTTTCCATAAACCAATTAAATTCGAATTTAAATCAAGATGAGCACATTCAGTAGAGGAAGCAAAAAAGGGGGCAAGAAATCACTGCTTTGCATTCAGTGGAGATCATGAGGAAATTGAAAATGGAAAATAGGGCAACTAAAAAGGGTAAAGCGAGGAGGAGCACACTTTGATACGCTTTTCCTTTTTCCTTGAAATTATTCACTCCCTTTGGCCTCTGTCTTGTGACCCTCCCAGCCAGCTTTAATATCCGATCAGTCTCTTAGATTTTAGCACCAAAAGCTTCCCCCCCCCCCCCTCGATTACTTTCACATCCCTCTGTAGTCAGCAAGACAGTTCCCACATTGGACGGCCTCGACTCGTCGTGTCATATTTGTAACTAACATTTCGAAATAATTGAAATTTAATGTGGGAGCTGGAGTGATGGAATGCCATATGCATCCATTGCCACGATGACATGAAGCTCGCACCTTTATTTGCTCGCGAGCCGAGAGCTATTCTGTCCAATTATAAATGAGATCCGTGACCTAAAAGGACACAGGTAGAGTTAGAGGGTAATAAGATGGTACGTGGAAGATTTTATCAAGGAAAATTTAAGTTCTCAATCTCTCAATTTCAAGTCGAACTCAATATTATTGTATTAAATTTTATCTCGTTAAATATACAAGTTTGATTAATCGTGATACACAAAAGTTCTTTGTCTTGATGGATAAGAAATATGGGAAGAGTTTCTCCATTGAGAAACGGTGAATGAAAATATAAGAGATTTTTTTCCAATGAAATATAACCTTAGAATTTATTAATTCTCAAGATAAAAAGGGAAAAAAAACACTTGAGCTTCCCGATGCAAAAGGAGGTGGAATGTTGTACGTGAAAAGCAGTGAAAAGCAAATTTTAATTTAAAAAAATAAAAAGAAAAGCTTTATGAAGAAGGAAGAAAATGGGGGGAACAGATCATATGGTGTGTGCATAGTCTCGATAGGGGTCGCATTTATTGCATAAAGTTGCATGCCTCTGTCTCCCCCGCTTTAGAGTCTTTTTTGGTTTTTTTTTTTATTTTATAATTTTATAATTATTAAATTAAGAGTAATATTATTATATTAAATTTATTAACTATTATTTAGTAGTGTTTCAATATATTTTTTAAAAATAAATTATTAGAGGTTTTAATTTTAATTTTAAATTACTTTATATTATTAAAATTTTGAATTAAAAAAATAGTAATTATACCCCCATATCTATATACACATATAACACAAACATATATAGAGAAAGAGAGAGAGAAAAGCTTGTGTGGTGCAACACATAGAACACTTTCCTTTATTACCAAAAAAAGAAAGAGAGAGAGAGAGAGAGAGAGAGAGAGAGAGAGAGAGAATTTCAGCGGAAGCACTCGAAGAAGACTTTGGACTTGTCATGAGCCTTCAGGACCCACGCCACATTTTTTTTTCTCCCTCATGATTATTTTTAGTTTACTTTCTGCCTCCTAAATGTCCCTTGATAAATAGGTTATCCTTCATGATAAACTGCATGGATTTGAATCTTATGATAGGCGTAGATGCTTCCACGAGTCGGAATTTGAGAACAGGATAGCACAAGCACGCACCGTTCGTGCGGAAGATTCAGCTCGAAACGGAGCTTGTTGATTAATCGATTCCGCCTTCGGGCAACATCGGATTTGGGACATTACTAGGAGGGGGCAAAATATATACATATATATATATATTAAACCCTCTGACGATTAAGATGATCGTCCACGACTTGTAAGTTTAGCCAAAGATTATTGCTCGTTTGACCATGATCGTGACGGTAAGGAAGGATCGCATGACATGTGTGCGGTGCTTCCATGTTCTCCTCATGGAGCTATGATCAGGTCAGTGTGGGGGTGGCCCTCTCGTGTCCAAATTTAGCGAGGCAAACTCGAAAATTTGTCCCGGACGCGCTTTGTTGAAATTCTGCTCGCCAAAATCCCTACCGAATCATTGGAATCCCCGAATGAATTACTTGATGAGTCGATTGCCCTTTTGAATATCCCCATTTTCATGCAACGAGGGAATTGAAAAGAAAAAAAGAGTAGATACTTTCCTTGCAAGAAGAGTAATCCCAATCCCATTTATTTTATAAAAAAAATAATAATAATAATTTACTTTACTTTACCCTTTGAAAGAGATAATTTCCCAATGATTATTTATCCACTCATATTCCCCCTTCCCCTTTTTTTTTTCTAGTCAATATTCTCATAAAGTAAAGAGGGCTGCCCACTTTAGCTTGGCTTTGATCAACTTCCCCATTGTATATGTAATTCATTGCAAGATGAGAAAGAGGGATGATTATTCCTCTCCACCTGAGATACCCCAAAGTATACATGGAGGGGTAGAAATATATATGTTAACTTTAAGCCAAAAATGATATATATATATATATATGTATTCAGGTATAGATCAGAAGCATTCAATTCATTAATACTGGTCAAATGCCGGGTACAATTCATCAAGCAATTCCATGAAGTCAACCCCGAAGGGCACTCCGTACTTAAATTCGCCTATGTGGTCTGTGTGGTAATTAACTTAGAGTCGAATCATGTCTGTGTGTGTATATATATAGATAATATCATATACAATAAAAATAACTTTTGACATGTACGTGCATGGACGAGAGGAGAAACACGTTGGCATTCGGCCTCTCGGTGGAGGCTGAAGCTAGCGAGGGTGAATGGTCATGATCTCCACACCCGGCCTCTCCATAATATAGTGCATGTGTTTTCATCTTATTACAAAAAGTATCGTGCATATATTTTTTCACTGTTGGATGGAGAGGACTCGGTAGTTGTCAAAGCATGACCAAACAAATGCAAATTAACATGGGAGGCTACTCATCGCATGCAATGCAACCAAAAATAGAAGGGTCAACAGATCCAAAAAATACGAAAAAAAAAGGAGAGGAAATTGTCCACGCGAACGATGACACAACCGAATTTTATCTCGTTCTAATATGCCCCCATTGCGTTATATCTAATCATGATTAAAGGCTTCGATGGGGCGATAAAAATATAGTACATGGAAATTCAAAAAATGAAATCCGAAAAGCTTTGGAGAATAGCAGACAGATGGTTGCTTTACTGAGATACCTTAGGGAATGAAATGCTGTCCCTCTTCGAGGTTTTGGCGTGTTGCTTCTTTCTCTTTCTTTCCCAATCTCATCTTACTTGCTTATGATATGTATATATATTGTTCATATTCGTCCAAAAATCACATTATTATATTAATATATATCGTCTTATAATCTGAAATTCATTGATTCACTATATTGTACATCCGGTCCTTGCATCGTATTTTGTTTTTTGGCATGCAGTTTTCATTTCCACGAGTATTTTCAGCTATCAAGTTCTGAGATTCGTGCCCACCAAGTTGAGGATAGATGGTGCAACGAATCTTATCCGATGGTGATTAGATCCAGCACCTTTTGATAATGAATTGAGAGCAACCCATTAGTGCTCGTCAAGCTCGTTGGATTACGGAGTAATGAGAGGATAATGTTCAGTTAATTAATCATGTCACCACTCGATTATGATTCCTCTTTATCTCTCGATGGCCGTCAGTTCTCTCCCACTCGTCCTCCGATTCACACTCATTTTAACATTTCTTTGTCTCTCCTTAATTTATCACTTAATTTTCATATACTCGACCATCATCATCCATTGCAATGAGAAAAGGAGTTTGGTGCAATAAAATAAAATCAATCCGTAGGAAGAGTTTTTTTTTTATTTTAGTACAAACCACCGAACCTTAACCAATCTAGGTCGAGCCAATCAGATAGCAATTTCCTTCCATTAATAAGATTTGAATCCGATACATTTTTTTTAAGAAAAAGAAATGTCGAATCACGTCGATCGATTGATTTGTGTTAGTTAGATTAAGTGAATAGGTGCCCAATATGTAAAAATGTAAAGAGCATTTATGATCTTGGCTCTGTGCTCATGATTTACATATTATCGCGGTGGTACACATGGCTTTGCTTTGCTGCAGTACCCGCAGAAGGGAGAACAAAAAGGAGAGGTGATCAATCTTTTGAAGATTGAAATCTTCTTTTTGCAGCTTTTTTTTTCGTTCTTTCTTTCTTTCCCATCATCATCTTGTAGATAATAATCACCAAAAAAAGGGGGAGTGTGGGGAGCATCGTGCATGTCTCTAAACTTACCACCGTATGCATCGTCAGTTGCAAAGTGATCCCAACAAATGAATTAAACCATTATTAAAAAGTTAGCCTTTTTAACCTCATTTGTCATCAACTGCACCAAAAAATAAAAGCGAGAATTGTTGTTGATAAATCTATGATAAAATATCCGATATTATTTCTCAATTTTTATGCATGTTAACATTTTTATCCACGATGGAATTTTACATATTATTTTAGTTCTGTATTCATTGCTTGATCCACGAGTGCATGCAACAACAGACACTTTCAATCAATGAGCCAAGTGGGGTTGCTAGAGTGCTACTAAATTACAATTGATTTTGGTCCTTTTTTTCTTTTCATTTTTTTAAAAAGATTAAGTTTTGTGCTTGTTGGCGGCATATATATATATATATATTTATATCCATCTCATAAAAACATTAAGGTGTGGATGAAAAAGGATTTTAAAAAATAGAAATATATCCAAGGGCAAAAAAGCGGAAAAGCGATGCCCAGGGTTTTCCAGGAAAATAAGATCAGCTGAATTATTCATCAATGACAAGAAGTATAAAGCACATAGCTAGGCCAAGTGCAATGTGTCACACACTGCCAGTAACTGGACGCTCTCATCAACCTCTCCTGAGCTCCCTATTGCGCTTTGAAGCTCCAAGCAAGACCAAGTTTCCATCTCACCTCTTCGATCACTTCCAGAGAATCCCGGGCTGGTCGGGGGAGCGGTGGGAGAGGAGAGGCCGGGAACCTCAAGCTGATAGGAGAAGGTGAAGTGTTTTTGAGTTCGGAGACGGAGAGCGGTCATTGTCTTGGGGGTGGGGGTGGGGGGTTGGGGTGGGGAAGAGTGATATGCGTGGAGGGGCTACAACGTGCTCGGTGCACCAAACCCTAACATCGGAGGCGGCTTCGGTGTTGAAGCACTCTAGTGGGTTAGCGAGGAAGAGGGGCCATGCACAGGTCACTCCCTTGCATGTGGCCTACGCTCTCCTGAGCTCTAGGGCCAGCGATCTCCTCCGGAGAGCCTGCCTCAAGTCCCAGCGGCCGCTTCAGGGCTCCCATCCGCTCCAGTGCAGGGCTCTCGAGCTCTGCTTCAATGTGGCCCTCAACAGGCTCCCCACGATCGCTGCCTCGGTGCCGTCTGGGGCTTATCTTCATGTTCATCAGCAGCCTTCTCTCTCGAACGCTCTGGTGGCAGCCCTTAAGAGAGCACAGGCTCACCAGAGAAGAGGATGCATCGAGCAGCAGCAGCAGCAGCAGCAGAATCAGCCTCTTTTGGCTGCTAAGGTACTGCCGCTCATAACTTGCAGATATCCTATATGTACATTCAAAACACATCGCGGTTCTTTACATGAAACGTCTCCTCTATTTTCCAGGTGGAATTGGAGCAACTCGTATTGTCGATCCTAGATGATCCGAGTGTCAGCCGGGTTATGAGAGAAGCTGGGTTCTCAAGCACAGCAGTCAAGACGAGCATCGAGGACTCCCTGTCGTCCTCTCCCGTGTTTCTGTTACCTTCCATCAATGCAAGCTTCGAGGTCATGTCTACACCACCTTCTCCAGCAAGAGCAGCCCATCGGCACCACCAACTCAGCTCCTTCTGGCCTTCGAATTTCTTCAATCACTCCCCTGAGCAAAACCCACCTTTCTTTCCTCTCTCTCCTCATCAAAAGAACAATCCTCCACCAGAACATCACCATCATAATTATGACCCTCTCTCCCCCTCTCTGAAGGAAGATGTGAAGCTGGTCATGGAGATTATGCTGAGGAAGAAGAGGAACAGCACTGTGATAGTTGGAGACTCTCTGTCGATCACCGAGGGAGTTGTCATGGAACTCAAGGACAGGATCGAAAGAGGGGAAGTGCCATCAGAGCTGAAACCGATTAGCTTCATCAAGTTCCAGCTCCAGGCGGATGCTCTCAGGTTCATGAAGAGAGATGACGTGGAGATGAAGTATCTATCTGAGCTTAGAAGGAAAGTGCAACCGTCTTTGGGAACCATAGTTTATGTCGGAGATCTCACGTGGGCTGTTCATGATGAGGGGACAATAAGTAGTGCAGTGGATCATCTTGTTAAGGAGATAGGGAAGCTCGTTGCTGATAATTGCCACGAAACGACAAGCAGGAGTCCATCGAGCCCTAGGGTTTGGGTGGTAGGGACTGCAAGCTTTCAGACGTACATGAAGTGCCAGATGATGTTCCAGCCTCCGCTTGACCTTCAATGGGGACTTCAAGCAGTTTCGGTTCCTTCCGGCGGGCTCGGTCTCAGCCTCCACGGTCCCAGGTCAGCAAAACTAATCATCTACATATAAACTTTATACACACGCACACACACACACATACACACACATATATATATATACCGACCTCATAAAATGCACCACTGTATCAATCCCGCTTACCTCACACCTTCTCCAGATTACAATCTCTTAGCATATTGACCGTCCGAAAAATTCAGAGTTTTTGTGTACATATGTTCGAAGCTGAAATGGCTTGTCCCGGGCTCACCAATGGCAATGCTAGATCTCAAACTATCCAGTGATATTTACATGTAGATAATAGGCCAATGGAAGAAAACAATAATGTTTCTAAAGAGATAGCTCATACGAGAAAAGTTATTTCTCTCTAACAGCACACTGCCCAACTGGTTGTCGGTGACCAAATAATGATGTCTGCTGTGACAATTACACCATTGCCCGTGGCCCCGAAGCCTCTGGATTTGTAACTTTCAGCACCAGAGACTGTTCTTGGAATAATGTGTATGGAATTATAGTCTCTCTGCCCCTGTCGAAAAAAGCATGTTTTGTTGCTGAGACCAAGCGTGCGGTATTGTGTCTGTCCTTCGTTTCTTTCATTTTGTCAGGTTATGCGCCCGATAGCTCCCAAAACATCATGAATATTATGCTGGAAACTGAAAGTAAATAAGTGACCGTGAGATCAGGATTAAAGTAGATGGGTAACACTCTCCTAATATCTCATTCATATATGAAATTATTCTCATGTTTCACTGTCTTCTCCGAATTATTTGACAAGAACAGTGAAAGGAGAAGGAGGAGGTAGGAAGGAATTTTTGTGCCCATTTTCCCTTCATTATTCCCTCTTCTCTTTCCCAAAAATTTCCCACATTTGAACGCTTTAGTGAGAATTATTGCTGTCACATCTTTTGAGGACCAGTGATAGCTTTCTGCAATCTGCTTCTTTGTTTTCATGGGGGGGCACGCTCTTCTGATAGGGACCTTCGGGAGGACATGAGTGAACAGTCAGCCTGGTTGGAATGATAGAGAGTGAAGCTTTAGTGCAAATGTGCAATTCCATGTCTAACCCGGAACTAAGAAGCTCTAGATTCGACTCATCAGGATTTCCCTTTCTGTTTTCAGATCTCCTATTCCGAGATCCAAGACCCACATCTCGTGTAACTGGAAAAGAATAGAGGAGAAATCCGAGTTACCCCTCTAGGAAAGGGGTCAGAGACAGCCAACTCGGTAAATGTTGCAAGAAAGACAAGATATCTCACGGTCAGGTTCAAGCCGGCTTGAGAACTGGGATTAGCATCTATCAGTAGATTGATGATCATACTAAACCCGGATTAGAGTTGGTGAGACTCAAAAGTAGAACTTGCCACCACTTTTGACCAGCAGATGCCTGTCGACCCATGCTTTATTCCTTATTCATACAAATGAACGAACCGGTGAAATATGCACAAATACACATATATTATACTGAAATTCACCTTCCATGAAATTGAGGATCAATCAATGTGGAGATCATGAGTTAAATACAAAAGCTTGTCTGACTTCTTGTTTGTTAACTTTGTTTCAGCTTGAATGAGCCAAGAATTCCCTTCCACAAGTTTTCATCATCCGCCAAAGAAGCTGATAAGCTCAACTGCTGTGGAGAATGCACTTCCAACTATGAAAAGGAAGCTGGGCTGTGCAAGTCTGCCCACAACAATGACCTCCCCTCCTGGTTGCAACATCCCAAGGCCAACCCACGCCACGAGGTGCGAAATTTGCCACTCAAGCCATCAGTTGAACGGCTAGAACTTAATAGCAGAATGCTTATAAATATTGAGAGTTTCAATTAAAGCCGAGTACATGTTTTGTTTTTCAGGATGAGTTGATGGAGCTGAGAAGGAAATGGAGCAGGCTGTGCCAGACCCTTCACCAGGGAAAGCAGATTGCGCAGAACAATTGGGACAAGCTCTCATACTACAGCACCAACAATCACATCACTCCCAATGTCTCATCAAAGCAGTACTCGTGTTGTTGGTCCGGCATGAATGCCTGCACATTTCCTGATAAGAATTCGATCTCCTTCACCAGTCCGACGTCAAAGCCTGCCAGCTTGACCCCTCGATTCAGGAGACAAAACTCATGCACAATCGAGTTTGACCTCAACAGCAGAAGGAACAGTCCTCATCTGTTCCTCGAGCCGAACTTGAGCTCACTTAGGAACACTGAAGGCAGGGAGGTGAAGATCACTTTGTCTCTAGGAAATGATCCAGATTCGCTCGAGAGGTCAATCAGAACAAGTGAAATTTGTAGAGTCGTCAAGGATTATGTCCCTTGGCAGAGCGAGAATGTTCCCGGAATTGTTGAGGCTCTGATGGATTCAAGTTCGACAAAGAAGGAGACCTGGCTTCTGATCCAGGGGAATGATCGGATTGGGAAACTAAGGCTTGCGAGTGCCATTGGAGAATCCATTTTTGGGTCGGCCCATTCAGTCTTCCACCTGAACATGAGGTCAAGGAATAGCAAGGAGACCGATCCATGCGATCAAGTGCTCATAAGGACCGTGGAAAACCTCCAAAACATTGTTGTTCTGGTAGAGGATGTTGAATTCACTGAGAGCCGGTTCATGAAGTTCCTGATCAACCGTTTTGAGGCTGGAAAGTCCACTGAGTCGGGAAATGAAAAGGGGACCAGTGGGCGGCTGGTGTTTGTGTTGGCTAAAGGAGATCCAGCCGGATATGAAGCTGGAGCGAACCTGAAACCAGCAATTAAGATGCTTTTGAAATTGAATGAAAGGAGCCTCGGATTGAATTCTCATTACAAGAGGAAAGCCAAGGAGGACTTCTTAAATAAGATCAAGATCCCGAGAATCAACGAGAAGGAAAGTTCCCTGCTGGGCAAGAAACTCTTCTCGAGGCAGTCAAGCTTCAGCAGCATCGATCTGAACGTCAGGGCCAAGGATCAGGAACCACCAGAAGCCAAAGCTAACCCCGAGGACATTAGCCCAGTGTCAAGCGACCTTACCCGGGAGAACACTGGCGAGATCCAGAGCCCCCAGGAACTCCTCGAGTCGATCGAGCACTGCTTCACCTTCAACAGGAGCCCAGCCAGGGACAGGGACATGAGAGAGTACGTGGCTTCTAGGATCAAAGGATCGTTTGACGAGGCCGTCAACAGGGGTGTGGAGAATAAGGTCAAGGTTACTTTGGGTATAGAAGATAGGGTGTTAGAGGAGGTTTTAGCAGGTGGGGGTGATTCTTTTATTCACGATGTGTTTGAGAAGTGGCTTAGGGACATTTTTCAAGCATGTCTGGAGAGGGAGAAAATTAACTGGGGGAATGGTATAAGTGTTAGATTGTGCGTAGGAGACCAAGACGAGGAAGGGGACTCTGTGGGACATGGGTTTATGAGTACAAATCTACCTACTAAAGTTTCAGCTTCTTTTCGTTAACTCAGCGACCCTGTACGAGGAAGAAGACGGTCGCGATGTCTGTAAGCAATGTAGCTGCTAAGCTTATAATATAACCTGTTGGTTTCTCTTCCACCCCACCTTAATGAATTTAGTTTAACAGCGTCCACTTCAAACAAGTAGATGAATTAAACTTATAGCATCAAAGTGGTTTTGGTCGATATGCCAAGAGCGCTAAGAACAGCAACAGTATCAACAGAAGTGGGACAAATTCGGCAACAGGTTAATCAGCACGACAGGGTAACGCAAAGGTGGGACTCTCACTCGAGGGAAGAGTCGATCTTGTTGACGGACCGGGAGTAAACGAGAACGTCCTCGGGGTCCTCCACTCCACCGCTGCCCCGGCCAGCGGTTTTCCCATCGCTAATGATGGTCTCCCTGATCAGAACCTTCGCCACAGGGTCGACCGAAGTAAGAGAGCCCGTATCCTCAGCACGACCGCCGTTCTTGTTCCGCTCCTTGTTCCTGTCGTTTTCCTCCTTACGCAGTTGCTCTGTTCTCTCCTTGTGTGCCTCCATGTCCGCGCTGCACTTTCTGCTCTCTATTCTTCGAGTCCCCGGTTAGTCAAATGAAGATGAGATCGTCAATGGAGATTCGACCCCAGAAATCAGCTGCTTCGAGAAAGCGATGGAGACTGTGAGGTGTCGCCGTGCCAATGGCCTTTCTCACATGCGAAGATTGGTGCACCTGCACGTGTACGCTACTGCAACTAATCATCTCTTTGTTTTCCCCTCCACGAATAGCGATAATAGTGAAACCGGGCTTCACTTGAAATTATACTGATGTATTTAGAGAATTCGCAGATAATCCCGGATACGAACATAATTCCAGTACCGATCCATACAGCCCAACCACCCAAATATTCAACTCCGACACAAATAGATGACAACCATCAACAATCAGTTCAACCAATCCGTCCTACCCAACAATCTACTACCATTCCGATCAAGCTTGACGGAACAAGCCATTTCCTATGGAGGAACGTTCTGGAGTCACTTCTGGATGCATACAATCTAATCGGCTACGCCGAAGGAACCTTCCCCCATTGCCACAGACTATCACCACCAAGAATGGAGACGAAGAAATCGTTACTCTTAACCCAGAATACCGAAGATTGAGAAATTACGATGAATTTTGTCCAACATGTTTTCATGTTAATGTTGGGACAGAAATTGGGTAGCAGCCTGTTTCGTAGCCCAACATCATGGGCCCCCCTCTTCTGTCTAGCAGGTTGCGAACAGCTTCCTCCCAACGGGCTGCTCGATTCAAGCCCGAACAACATTCAGGCCTTTCTCTTCTTTGTCAACTATATTTATTATAAATCGAGCCATATTGCATCCTATTGCGCCTACTTATTACAAAATTTCCAGCTCTTACAGGCACACCTTGTTCATAGTAGTAACTCAGATACCTGCAATTTGGATTGGTACATCAATTTCAGTGCTACGCACCATGCCACTACAATTTCATAAATCTTACTATCTAGGAGGATCAGGCTCTCCAGTGCAACTAAGGATTGGTGACGGTTCAAGTCTACCCATTGTTTCTTTTGGATCATCCACTCTTCATACACCTACCCGTCTCTCTCATGCACTTCAATCTGAACTTCAAAATAGTAGGATTGTTCATCATGCGCCCTCATACTCCCCAGCAAAAAAATGGATCTGCTGAATGGAAATATCGTCACATTATTGACATGGGCCTCACCGTTTTTTTGCACATTCTTCATCTTCTGATGAAAATTTGAGATCTTGCTTTTGAGACGACCATGTTTCCCATTGATTGTTACCTACCAAGTCCTTGAATTTTTCTTCTCCCTTTTAGGTTTTGCATGGTAGGTCTCCTTATTACAACCTTCTCAAAGTTCTTGGGTGTCAGTGTTTCCCGCATCTTCATCCCTATAATGACCATAAATTACAATTTCGTTCTCGCCCTTGTGTTTTTCTTGGATACCCCACTGATCATCATCGTGGTTATCGTTGCCTTGATCTAATTGCTGGACATATTTATATCAGTCGTATCGGCGTTGTCTTTGATGAACAACTTTTTCCCCCATCGAACTTCGAGCAAACAAACCTCTTCGGCATCTTCTTCTCTAGCTCAACCCTCACTGACCCCATCTTTTGAGACCTCTCTTCGCCCTCTCCCTCTCTGCCACCATATTCACCATCACCAGCTCTGTAGAAACCTGCTTCTCTGGCAATAATCAATCCCAATGAGTCCGTACTTGTTAAGGATGTTGCTGCACCTCTGGCGCTACGACGGATGCATCACATGGTGATTCGCTCGCATGACCGCGGATTTTTTCTATATCAAGTATAGCGGATGCCTCATACGGTGACTCACTCATGGGATGTATCTATGGCGGCACACCGGTTCGCTTTATTGGCACCGGTGACCGACTTGCTTACGTATTCACCAAAGGTCTCTCTAGTGCCTGTTTCCTCCGTCTTCGTTTCAAGCTCAATGTTTGCGAGTTCCCTTGAGCTCGAAGGAGAGCAATAGCAGAGAATTAGTAGATAATCCTAGAGATAATTGAGCAATCTTAGCTTTCATGTATTATAGTTATTGTATTTGTGACACACTCTCTATATAATGCAATACTACCACCATGCTCAATGCGATGAATTTTACAATATTTCTTTAGCATATTCATTATTTAGAAATCTCATTAATATTATTTGATTTAATCCGTCTGCTAGAATACAAAACTTTCATTATATATATATAGATATATATATTTTTTCAATCTTAAAACTTAAATTAATATATTATTTAAGAAAAAATACCGAACACTCAAATTAATTTCATTTACTTTGCACCGTCTTTTACTGGGAGTGGCGGTACCTATTATAGCTTGGGTCAAGGGTAGCTTTTTTAGGACCTCGGCCTGACCCCGTGCCCTCGGCCCATGATCCATTTCGTGTTCCGTGCCGTACGTAGAATTCAAGCACTTCGTTGGTGTGTTCGTATGACCTGAAGGGGAGCCACGTTGACAGCGACCCGATCGACTACCGTACATTCATCGGGCCATAACCTCCCCCTCTCTCTTATTCTTCGACGTTGCACGTTCCTTAGAAATTAATGTTCCAAATGTGAATACTAATAAAAAAAATCCTGTAAATTAATTATTTGGTGATGTAATGTATCTTAAATAACTAAAAAAAATTTGTTTAATGGGGGAGAAATTAAAAGTCAAATCCGGCCATCGGCCGTACGTGACGGAATGGATCATTGTTTGTCAGCCATTGCAATTAGAAAAGGTTACCTGATGGCTGATGACGGCGTTTCCTCACTTGCTTCGTGTCCGTGTACGGAATTTGTTTACCATTACGAGCCGCCTCTCTCTGTCGTAGGGTTCAAAGATAAGACTTTGGATGGACTTCCAGATTTAATTTATGCTACCGCGGTCTCGATTATTTTTGTCTATTTTCCACTATTTTCTACCTTCACATGAATATTAATAAAACAAGGTTATACTAATTTTGAAACAAAATTATCATAAAAAACTACCAAATTATTAATTATATTCATATGCGTAATCAAACGGTTTAATAAAAACGGACATCAATCCCTCTAATCAGGCCTCCAGGGGGTGGTATCGGTCGATGATGATCAGAACTGTTCGATGGTGCAGCACTTTCCTTGTATGCAACTGTGACGATTGAAAGGATCTATTAATTCCGGTCTTGCATTTTTTAATTTTCTATTTTTTTTTCATGAAATTCCAACTTGGATACATCCCTCCCACCCACTAAACATGGAAAATCGAGGCCTTACCCATTTTTTTTCATTTGTTGGTGGAAGTAATCATCTCGTACCTAAAAAATTCCACTACAACGTGGACATATTTATATATATCCCTATATATATATATGTCCCTATATGGACTTAATTGTGATTTTGATAAGATTAACTTTTTCATAATGCTTCTGTAATCGTATTCATTTAGTCAGATGAATCAAAGGCGGCTCCAACTAGATCGATATCGTCCATTCGAGATATCGAAATACTGTGTGCGCGATCGTTCTGCGTAATAGGTCGGTGGTTAAGGACCAGTAAAATTCTTTGGTTATGTAATAATAACAGTAATTATCTGTTTGAAAATAACCTTATTTATCAGGTTACGAAAGGGAATAATATTATTGACGATCAGCTCGGCTCGGCTCGGCTCAGCGATGGCGGCTGTTAATGCAATAGATACATATACATATATATATACACTGTACAGTGTACACTTGGGGATGAAGACTCATCGATATATATACATCACCTGGGTATGCTTCAAGTTCGATGGTGTTGTATGTGGCCATTAACAAAAGGCCGCCTTTGATTTTTACTCGGCTGCATAATGGAGTGTTCTTGACCTTGACATCTGCTAACAATGAACGCCACGTGTTAAACATGTCTAGCTGGAAGAGGGATAAGGAGAGGCCTTTAATGGCCATTTTGTTCCCGCCAGAAAATCCCTATTTTCGGCTGATAAATTCCAATCAAGATTGTCGGCAGGGAAAAAAATGATTCGGCAACGTCATGTCCGGAGCCATGTGGACCATAACTGCTATGGAGGAAACCAGTGAAAGCCTTTTTGGGAAAAGGTCATTTATAAAATTAAATCATTCTGAATTTTATTTTTGCCATGGCAAATTTCTCTTACATCTTCCTGAAATAACAGTAATCATCATAGTTTTCTTCCTCTATTAAGTAATACTTAAATATAAAATCTTATTTTATAAAAAAATACATCGAATTATTTTAAATTATTAAAAAAGTTTTATATCAAAAATCTGAATAAAACGATATTAAAAATGAGATACAATTATTATATCGACTTAAATTTTTAAGTTAAACATAAGAATTATTCTTTTGCATGCTTGGTGGTAGTTTTACATCATATCATCGATTACTATATGAGATCACACCTCATCAAGGTCCAAAATAAAAGAAAGGCCCATAGTTAATTGTTGAGAAGCTTGAGACCAGAAAAAGAATTATATTACAAGTTTAAATTTTTGAGTTAGATAATAGTATCAATAAATTTGACAATAATTTTACACAAATAAACTCATATTTTATGGTCATCGATTATTCTACGTGAAGGAAGTATACGTTAATTAGGGAACGTTGGTCCCTGATGTCCCACCTGGCCGTATATAGGTCAATGCTGGATAATTTAATTGATTAACATAAGCTAAAGGACCTAGAAAAAGAAAATCCCGACCTAATACTACCAATCGTTGGCTGAAGTATGTACGCATTAATTGAATCGATGGAAATCTTGATAGAATAAATCAACAGATCACATGGAGAGCTTGCTGTACCAGCCTACGAAGATTCGACCGATTGTTTATTATCTTCCATTTGCTGCATTGTTTAGTGCGAACAAACTAGCCATCTCCATCTCCACCACCACCACCACCGCAGTGCATTAGAGAAATCGGCACTTACACCCAAATATTATTTGAGATGACTCGCATAAAATAAAATACGTAATCAATAATATTTTATAATTTAATCGATCGACGTGATTCAAATTATGATTGGTATTAGGTTGATTTAATTTCTCCGAATTTTCTTTTCTGGGCTCTTTGGACCGCGCGATTACTATGACTACGAGAGGATGTACCGGGAATTCTGCGACGATCTTCAATTCTCCATCACAGTTGATCTACAACCAAAAACAAAAACAAGAACAACAGCAGCAGCAGCAGCAGCCCTCATCTGGCCTGTTTTTATTAATAAGTCGTCTCTCTTATCGCGATGTCTCTGAATTCTCAGTATCAGAGAGGTTGGTTGATACATATCTCCAGGGTAGAGTAGTTGGAAGTTGGAGACATTCTCGACGGCTGTTATTGGAACCGACAAATGGGTCGCATGGAGCACCCCCCCCCCCATGTGCCGTCCACAATATCTCCACCGAGGACACGATCATGAAATTCAAGAAGTAAAAAAAAAAGGAAAATCCATTTTATAAAATAACATATGCAAAGAGGAATATTATATGACACGACTAATTTCCATATTCATTTGATCGAGTAGAATTTGAAGTTATCATATATTGAACAGTGATATTATTTAGAGCAAATATTAAAAATTATTGACTAAAATGTTTGGGGTGTATAAATTTTCAGGATTTTTTTCTGTTTTTTTATGCTTTTTAATATATATATATATAGACACACATTAAATTAATTTTGTAATAATATGTACGGAGTAAATGCTCCGTAGGATCGGGTCCAACCCGCAGGAAATGGACCTGACCGGGAATCGCGGGCAGCGGCCCGTCCCGCGCAACGAAGGTGGAGGAAATGAGGCGGAGAGAGAAACGGACGCGGGGGAGAGAGTTGACTCTTCGTCCCCCCGGTGGGCTGCTGACGTGTCCACTCCCATAGCATACGGGCTCGTACTTCGCCTCACTCGCACCATTAAATGGTTGGGTTGATATTTTGTTAATATGATTTATCTATCATTTAAAAATTGAGCATTATTCGACTGTATATGTTTTGTTTGCATCATCTCAATAATGAATAATAAAATTATCCGATTTGTATTTTTTTATTCAATTAATTTAAATTTATAATCATATTTTAAGAGAAGATTCATTAAATTATGAATTAAATGTGGAGATATGGACTAGTAAATGGCACCCTGCACGTAGTTGGTACTCTCTTTCCGTACATTGACCTCTTTTCTCTATATATTCATCCATCGTCCATTCGCCTTGCCATCTGGTCCATCTCTCTCTCTCTCTCTCTCTCTCTAAAACGAGACAGACACTGGACCGGACATCCTCGGATAGCACTCACTCAAGAATTTTTGTCTCTATGTGCGTGCGTGCTTGTGTGTGTGTGTGTCTCTCTCTCTATCTCTCTCTGTGATTTTGAAGGGATTGTGCTGAATCGGTTGTTCGGATGATGTACGAACAGCAGCACGAGGCGGCCGCGGCCCGGCATCAGCCGAGGGCTGGCCACCACCACCGCCAGCACCAGCAGCAGCTGCAAATGAAGGGCAAGAAGGCTGCTGCTGCGGCGGAGGGCTCGGGTGCGAAGGGGCAGCGGCTGGAGATCGTGGATCTCAGCGGGCTCTCCCTCGACACCCTCCCGAGCCCTTCCCTCAACCTCGGCATCATCTGCAAACTCGACCTCTCCAACAACAACCTTCAGGTGAGTTATCCAATTATCAGTTCATCCATCAATTATTCCTTCCCCTCTCCAGTCGAGATCGGATCACTTTTGCATGGTCATCCATCCAGGTGACTGACAGTCAATATATGCCTCCTCCTGCTGCTTGCTTGATCCTTCATTTTTCAGTTTTACTGTTCTTTTAATGTCCGATGATATTCACAAAATTTATTCTTACAAATGTCATCGAGGGAGCTTTTTTATTTTTTATTTTAAATAATATTAGGATATTATATTATAGCCAAATGGGCCTTTTTTGAAATATGTGTATATTTTTAACGTAAAATTGGTTTATTTTTAATCATTCCATATATCAAAACGTCAATAAATTAGATCATACATATGTTAATCCATGGCTTGCATATTATTAGGTGAATCGATGTATAATTAAACCTATATTTATATCATACAGAAGTGCTAGAAATATATAATTTTTAAGATTATGAATTTATTTATTGCAAAATTTTTTCCTAAACGTACCATTGACTATGGTGCGAAACGGACAGAATAGCGTCCCGAAGGTAATTATCTCTTCCTTTTAATACTGTTCTTGGTCAAACTTGCCAGAAGGAATCTTTCCATTTTTCTTCCCTTTTCTTATGGGAGAATATCTCCCATATTTTACTTCTTCTGATACGGCCTAGAGCTGGCTTATCGGGCCGGCCCGCTCTCATCGGCCCGGGGCAGTACGACCCTAAATATTTTTATGAGCCGTGTCAGAATGTTTCGATAAGCCCCGGTCCAAATGTGGCTCAAATGCTTATTGGCTCCACCTAGCCCGATAAGCACACATTCAGGTGATATTTCTTAATAAATCTCTTATTTTCTTTGGAATTTGCATTAATTATGCCATTAGATCAATTAGAAATGGGAGATTTTAAAATAATATATATATCCGGCTATTGGGTCGGGCCAGCCCAAAGAATGGCATTGTAGGCCCTGCCCGAGTACTTATCGGGCCATCTTCAGCCCAGCCCGATAATATATTGGCACAAGTGTAATCCTTAATAATCTTTAATAATCTTACTAAGTCTAACCGGTACATATTCAAGTCTAATTGATCAGTTAAAATATAAAATTCTTATAACATAAATTAGTAACATCAGTCAATATTCAAAACTGTAATTTTTGTGCTCGGAATTGTATCTAATTGTACGATTTCTTCGTCATTTTTCTTCTTCTTCTTTTCAATTTTGGTGATTTTTTTAATATAGGACGGTGATCCTCTCTTCATTAATAGAGCTCGTGGGCTCTTCATGCCTATCTGTTCCCTTTTTATGTGTGGGCGTCACAGAGTTTCATATACTTATGTCCATTTCGGGATTTTTTTTTTCATGTGGCGTTATGGTAAATGAATAAATAATATTAATTATCATGATATTTCTAATAAATATAATTTTATCGGTAAATTTTGTTCTTAAGTTTTATCCATACTTTCTGTACATCTAGCTGTTTCTCAGTGTTGTATGAGCTCATTTAGAAGTGGCAAATCGTGCCATGCCGATAAAGGAGAGGGCATGATAAGGGTTGGCCTAAACACGACCTTTTAGGATATAGGGTCGGGCCGGCATGACACGATAAGACAGGGGTAGCCCTGACCCGGCCTGATAGCACGATAATCCCTTGATTGGGTCTTGTTTATAACTACAAGTGAGCTCACAAAATAATTTCTTCTATCATTCAATAGTGTATAATAGTTTTTTTTTTAAATTTCCCTAATCGGACTATCGTACTGGCTCGGCCCAAGGATTGCCAGGCTCAGCACTCCAAATAATATTACTGGACCGTGCCAACATGGCATGATAAGCCCCACTCCAACACGGTGTTATTGTGCTGGGCCGAATTTTGCTAGGTTTAACCTCATCAACATCTTGTTATTTTATGAAATATTGGAAAAAAAATAAATTGGTACAAAATTACAAATATATTATCTGCTAATACAAATAATCAAAATTGTAATAATGACATTACAATGTCGTTAATATTAATTGCGTAAATAGTACAAAAGTTACGAAAGTATTTTAAATTAGTACAAAATAAAAATTTTGCACCCAATACGTGCAGAAAGTTGTAAAGTTTCCCGTTACTCCTTTAGCTTAAATTCGGAGTGGATGCACCTTCGCTACAGCTTGCCTTTTATCTTTGCATATGCAAAAGACATCATCTCAGCATTTTTTGGCAGGGTCAAAGGTGATGAAAAAATATTAGCAAGTGAAACAAAATTCTTTTAAGTCGGAAAATAATTTTTGTATAAAATTTCACACTAGTATTTCTTTTTTTTTACCAATTTAAAATATTTTTTAAGTTTTTTATACTGTTGAAAAAAAAACCACATGAATTTTGGCAATTTGTATAAATAAAAAATATATTTATAACTTTTTGTACTAAAATAGCACAAAATATTCTCTCTCTCTCTTCACCGATTTACTTAAGCAGAGAGATGTTGGATAAATTAACTAGTAATAAATCAATGAAAAATATAGTAATTACTAGGCGACAAAATAAAAATATATCGGTTGTTGTTTTTTATATTTTATTATAGAGAAGGAAATAGGAGGAGAATTGCTGAACGAAGGGGGGACTTTGGCCAAATTATTAAGGTGAAGTAGGAGGCACCAAAGCATTAATATTATTATTAATTCAAAATTAATTGGTCCGATTTTATTTTTATTATATCTTATCAATTTATTCTCTCTTTTTTTTCTCTCTCGTATCACTCTAAGATTTTCGTACTTCAATTATAATGAAAAAAATAAGTAAATTACCTATATAGTCTGATACCCGGTCTTCTGTACGAGCAAAGCTCACATATATGTATGTACATACACACGCGCGCGCACGAGAGGGCACGAGACAAGTTCTCGTAGGATTCCGGACAGAATATACCGACAGTCGTTAACGGGAACAGCCATGTGTTCTCGTAAGTTCACGTTGTACGGAAGAACCGATCTAATGGAGTATGCTTACGAAACCAACAGGATATACCGGAGTCGTTAACGGCAAGATTGCTCAACGTGATGGTACTTGATGTCCACTCGAACCAGTTGAAATCGCTCCCGAATTCGATAGGTTGCCTCTCCAAGCTCAGGGTCCTCAATGTTGCTGGCAACCTTATTGAATCCCTTCCCAAGACCATCGACAACTGCAAGTAAATCTTCCCGGATCCTCCCTTTAATTTCTTCATCTTCTTGTTTTTGGATATAAGTAGTTGAATTTCGAATCCCGAACTTCTTGGTTCCTTCCCCTAGGTCCCTGGAAGAACTGAATGCCAACTTCAACAAGCTCAGCAAGCTGCCCGATACGATCGGGTTCGAGCTGACCAACCTGAAGAAGCTGTCGGTGAACTCGAACAAGCTTGTGCTCCTGCCCCGGTCCTTGTCCCACCTGACCGAACTGCGGGTCCTGGACGTGCGCCTGAACTGCCTTCGGTCCCTGCCGGACGACCTTGAGAACCTGGTCAACCTTGAGATCCTAAACGTGAGCCAGAACTTCCAGTACCTCGAGGCCCTTCCCTACTCGATTGGTCTCCTCACCTCGGTCATAGAGCTTGACGTGAGCTACAACAAGATCACGGCCCTGCCCGACTCGATGGGGTGCATGAAGAAGCTCCAGAAGCTCAGCGTCGAGGGCAACCCGCTGGCATCACCACCCATGGAGGTGGTGGAGCTGGGCCTCCATGCGGTGAAGGAGTACCTGAGTGAGAGAATGAACTCCGGTGGCCGCCACCGGAGCCCACCGGCCAAGAAGAAGTCGTGGATCGGCAAGCTCGTCAAGTACCGGACCTTCAACGGGTCGAACAACCTTGGTGTCGTCGGGCATCGGGAGGAGAGGGAAGGGTTTATCATGTCGGACTACCGGTCAATCGACGGTCTTGCATCACCGAGATACGTGGGCATGTTCTCTCCCCGCCGTCTCTTCTCTCCCCGTGCTTACTTCTCCAGATGAGAAGCTGAGTTCCGAGGACTTATATGGGCCTTCCAGTCATTATATATATATATATATACACACACAGACACACACACATATATATATATATAATATGCATAAAACATGTTCATTGTTGTAGGGTAATCTCTCTCTCTCTCCCCCCTTTACTGGGCTTTTGTTCTTCATGCGTGTTTTCCGCTATACCGATCTTCATGACATACTTAGGTCACTTGTTTAATCAGAGCTTGGTCATGTATGCAGTGTATACGTGGCTCTTCTCCTATTTAGAGCAAGCTCAAACCTTTGCTTCCATAAAATAGAGTTTGTAAGGGTTAACGTGAACTCATGTTTTCTGCTGGTGTCCTGATGCGGCGGCCATGCGTCGAATGGTGGAGAGTATCTGCAACCCATAAAAAGCGGTCGTCTAATCCCTTTTCAGTGCGTGTACAGATTTTTGGAAAATGGAGAACAATTTCAGAAAGAGTAACAAAAACAGCATAATTTATACATGACCTAATGTTATGGGACTCTGCATTTGGAGTCAGTACTGCAGCGATGGAGATCGAAGGTCAAGGTTGATCTTCAAGGTCCCAAATTCAGGTGGCTATACATTATGTAGAAAAGTTCTATAAGATCGGCTAAAATGTGGCCATGTTAATTTTATTGATTGCAAATAAGATAATCAACTTATTGAAAATCCTAACATAGTGAAATATATCAGACTGGATTTAGTGCAATGATCAAACTATCGTAGGTTTGCGACATGCACAAAAATCAATGTGAATTGCTGGGTTGGGATTTGTCAGATCCTTTTGTTCACGTCAATTGATTCATGAGACTGGACATGTTGGAGAAGAGACAGAGGAAAGGCGACACTTATAAGTTTTGATCCGTGTCTCCTGTTGACGGGCCGCATTGGAGAATTTAGGGAGTGAATTCAAAGTTCCAAACCGTGGGTTCGCAGGGAAGGGCTCATTACATTTGACAGGGATATGCAGATACTTTACCGCCACGTCCGACCATCGACTGCGGCCGTCGATGTAGTTGCTGAATCTTTCTCATCTGCATTGAAACTTATTGTTGTCAATTATTCAAAGCTGCCGCTTTGCCAAGACAGCCGCTTAGATTTTTACAGTCAAGGTGATGGTCTTAGTAGACTGCACTTCTATCCATCCTCTGATCCTGATTCCTTCTATTCCTCTCTAGTTGACAGCTCAACCCATATTAGCCAGTTGAATCAGGTTCACGCGAGGTTGTTTATGTTGGGCTTGCATCAAAGCGGCTTCTTGATCACCAAATTACTGAATGTGAGCTCGAACCTTGGCGAAATTGGGTATGCCCGTAAGCTGTTCGATGAAGTTCCCGACCCAACTGTGTTCCTGTGGAATGCGATTATTCGGGCTTATTCTAGGCAAGGAATGTTCAGAGAAGCACTTGAGATGTACGGTGAAATGCAAAGGGCTGGAGTCAGTCCTGACAGCTTCACATTCCCATACATCCTTAAGGCCTCAAGTGAGTTGTCCACAGTTGAAATGGGCTGCAGAATACACGGGCAGATCTTCAGGCATGGATTTGAGGCCGATGTTTTTGTGCAGAATGGACTGATTGCACTGTATGCAAAATGTGGCGAGATCAAGCAGGCTAGGATGGTCTTTGATGGGTTGGGTAACCGGACTATTGTTTCTTGGACTTCAGTCATCTCTGGGTATGCTCAAAATGGGCAGCCTGTGGAGGCTTTAAGAATTTTCAGTCAGATGAGGAGGAACAATGTGTTCCCAGATTGGATTGCTCTTGTTAGCATTCTACGTGCTTATGCTGATATCGACGATCTAGAACAAGGCAGATCTGTCCATGGCTCCGTGATCAAAATCGGCCTAGAAAAGGAACCTGACTTGCTCATATCCTTAACAGCATTTTATGCAAAATGTGGGCTTGTGGCTGTCGCAAGAACGTTTTTCAATCAGATGGACAATCCAAATTTGATCTTGTGGAATGCTATGATCTCGGGCTATGCAAAGAACGGGTGCGCAGAGGAAGCTGTAAATCTGTTCCAAAGTATGATCTTTCAAAACATCAGAACAGATTATATTTCTGTGACTTCTGCTATCTCAGCCTGTGCCCAGATAGGCTCTCTTGAGCTAGCTAAATGGATGGGTGTTTATGTCAGTAGGTCAGTTTTTAAGGAAGACTTAGCTGTCAACACAGCCCTCATTGATATGTATGCAAAGTGTGGAAGTGTGAGTTTGGCACGTGAAGTTTTCAATCAGACAGATGATAGAGATGTTGTGGTGTGGAGTGCAATGATTGTGGGGTATGGACTGCATGGTAAGGCCTGGGAAGCTATCGAACTCTTTAATGAGATGAAAAGGGCTGGGGTGCACCCCAATGATGTTACCTTCATCGGGCTCCTTACTGCCTGCAATCACTCAGGTCTCTTGAAAGATGGGTGGGAGCTTTTCCACCTCATGCAGGACCATGGGATTGAGCCTCGCCATCAGCACTATGCTTGCGTGGTTGATCTCCTAGGCCGTGCTGGGCAATTGGGTCTAGCATACAAGTTCATACTGAAAATGCCAATCCAACCAGGAGTTTCCGTATGGGGAGCACTTTTAAGTGCTTGCAAGATTTATCGCCACATCTCATTAGGAGAATATGCAGCTGCAAAGCTCTTCTTTCTTGATCCACATAATACGGGCCACTATGTTCAGCTCTCAAACCTCTATGCTTCAGCTAGCTTGTGGGATCAAGTTAGAAAGATACGGATCTTGATGAGGGAGAGAGGACTCACAAAGGGCTTGGGGTATAGTTTAATTGAGATCAATGGGAAGCTCCAGGCATTCCGCGTTGGAGATAAATCCCACCCTCGATCCAAGGAGATCTTTGAGGAGCTTGAGAGGTTAGAACAACGATTAAAGCAGGCGGGATTTGTTCCACATACGGACTCTGTGCTTCATGACTTGAATTATGAGGAGAAGGAAGAGATCCTTTGTAATCACAGCGAGAGGCTTGCAATTGCCTATGGACTGATCAGTACTCCTCCCAGGACCACACTCCGAATAACCAAGAATCTTCGTGCGTGTGTGAATTGCCACTCAGCTACCAAATTAATATCAAAGATAGAGGGTAGAGAGATTATTGTTAGGGATGCAAATAGATTTCATCATTTTGTGGATGGAATTTGTTCATGTGGAGATTACTGGTGAGGTGTAAAACTTTGGATGATTTGGATATAGATGACAATAATGGGATTGTCGTCTCACACTTGATCACATTGTCTTGTTCCGGACCTAGTGGAAGTGGTGTTTCTTCACTGGCCATTGCAGCAAGCAATCACAGCCACCTCTGCTTCCATTCTAGTGGAATGAGACTTGTCACGTGATTCCAGAGGGAACAGTTTTATCCCTTCTGCTGATTCAAGGTGAGTTTCTTTTGTGTCAGCTCTCTGTGTCAGAATTCTTTGCCTTGATCAGCGGTCTCATCAGTAAGCAATTTTTATGTTTTGTTCTTCCTATTGAATTACTACTATAATATTGTTTTTATTTTTTGGCTGCATGTGATATTGTAATGGGGAAATAAGAGAAGCAAAGTTCCGTTAGAACAATTGTTCCATGGACTAATGATAAGACTCTCCAGCGTGCTTTTGAGCCAAGCCTGCACTCACAATTTCTTCTTAGCATCTAGTTCGTTTACTATGAATGATATAGTGGTCAACTTACCATGGAGAAAAGGGCAACAGCAGCACATATGTCACAACAGGGGAATTAGGTGGAATTAGCTCTACTCTATGATGATCAGTATAAACCACATTAGACAAATCTGCTCTCAGACCAGAACTTATCCTGAATTGCTCATACTTTGTCACTACTGATGCTCCAGACAATTTCACAGGTAGGCTAGGCTAAACATTGAGAGGAGTGGCACTCTTGGCTTAACAACATCAAAGTGGACTCAAACCGCTGACATCCGCCACGTCGAGGTGACACTCTACAGCTGAATGATTTGGTGGGTTCTGGTGTCCTGAGGTTCCCAATCTTCTGTGATGGGGGTTAGAGAAGTTCTGCAGATGGCACTTGACAGACCTGCATACCACTGATCAGTGCCAAATCTTCAAGAATTTCCTGATAAAGCAAGAAAATTACAAGCTAGCTAGTGTGCTCCATGGAACAAGATCCGTAATGGTTGGTCTTGTTTCACGTCACTTTTTTGGGTGGGTGGGTTGGGCCATTCCATCAAATGTTTGAGAAGAGGCTCTTGTGATAAATTGGCATAATGAGTTCTATCCTGCATAGGTGCATTAGGTAAGCAGTGTCTCCTTAGTTTTATTACAGAATTATCACTTCTTCCTAGGGATTTCCCTCCTCTAATTGCAGTATTTTATTATATGGTGGGAAGGGCATGCTTTAGAAGTGCCTCAACTGCGAGGGCCAATAGATAATTGACATTGAGATTGCTAGAAAGTGAGTTACTTTATGCAATTAAGCCTACTAATTAGTTTTTCTAGTGAAAGCAGGACAGTTGTTAATTCATGGTCATAGCATTGTGCTTGCAGGTCTGGGGAATAGATAGGTACTGGATCAACATTTGAGGTAATGTCATACGTTTTAACATGTTTGGTTTCTGTTTCTATGCCTTGTTATAATGTTGGAGCTGTTTTATTAGCTTGTGCAGATTCTGCTGTCCTTGTTTTCATAAATTCCTCATACAAATTTTACTGCTCCCATCCAACTCTTGTAATTCTCCCCCCTGCAGGACACAGATGCCCCTTTATATTCCTAGGAAATACAACCTTTCCTGGTTATGCTGTAAATACTACAAGTATTCTTGTTGAATTTGAAATCATCTTTTATAATTGCCAAGTATTTTTGCCGAGGATAAGTCATTTGCTTTACTGGGACAAGACTATCTTCTGTCAATTAATTTCTAGTTGCCTTTTCATGATGCTTAGCACTAAGAACATACATGTTACTATATCCTTGGAAAGGACTGGATTATCTAATTTGTTATCTGAGAATCATTTTTTTTTAAAGATTTGCAATAATATCAAATAAATTTTGGTTAGGCAATTGACAACCAATAGTGAAGCTCAGAAATATTATCCTATGCTTCATAGATTCTTAACACATCAGAAGTTGATAACATGGTAGAGCTTTTTCAGGATGGTTCTTCTGAGATTGTGTACAAATCCCCACTGGTAAGTCTTTTTCTTCTATTTTTCTGTTTTTTTTTTGGGTCTTTTCTTCTATGTTTCTTTGAATCGTATTTCTTGTTGAAAAAGAGCAGCATTATGATTCTTTTTGGATAGCCTGGAGGAATTTTCAAATGAAATTGTGTGGGGTCTTTACATCAGACTAATGCTTGTATATTTTGTACACATCTGTTTTATGAAAACATTTATGTTCTGTTTTTCTTATGAACAGGGACATGCGGGACATGCATGAAGCAGTGGAACATCTGAAGTTATTTGGTCAGAAATTTTATGTTCGAGTTCGTTCGCTAGTCGAGCAAGTTTAGGTAATGTTATAAGATCTGAAACTAATCAATGTAATTTTGTTAGACAATTTACAGACTGCTAAGATCCTGAGTTGAATGGTTACTGTCAAAATATGGTAGAGACTAAATAGGATATTGTAATTTTCTTATTCTTGGAATCTTTTATTTGGTAGTTTCCTATTAGGAAGTTTCCTATTTTATTAAGATTTTTGTTACTAGTTTATGTCATAGTCCTATGTATATATATATATTGGCTCATTGCAGCACACAAAATATAGAAGAATTATTCTATCTTTGACATGGTATCAGAGCCCTAGGCTCTTCCTGAGATTCTCTTCTCCCCTCTGGCCGAATTCCTTCACATTCCATTACCCATTAACCTTTCCCTTTTCCTGTTTTTTTTCCTCTTCTTTCTCACAAATATGTCGGAGACCACTGCAATCAGCTCCTTTGCAACTGAGAATGGTGCTTCCATGTCTACTGGAGATCTGCAAAACATTCAACCAGTGTATCGGTTGAATGGGAAAAATTATTTGAAGTGGTCACAATTAGTCCGGACGTTCTTGAAGGGAAGAGGAAAGTTAAGCCATCTCCTGGGCACGGGTCCTTCCAAAGATGATCCCAAGTTTGCAACTTGGGATGAGGAGGATTCCATGGTGATGTCGTGGTTATGGAATTCGATGCTACCAGAAATCAGCGATACTTGCATGTTTCTTGGCACTGCCAAAGAGATATGGGATGCTATTCAACAGACATATTCCAAGGTTCATGATGCTGCCCAGATCTATGAAATTAAGACGAAAATTTCAGCAGCCAAACAAGGGTCTCGAACTGTGACTGAGTATTCAAGTTTCTTGCAAGGCTTGTGGCAGGAGTTAGACCATTATCAGTGTATTCAAATGAGTTGCAGTTCAGATGCAGCGGTTCTGAAGCGAGTGATGGAGAAGGATCGTATTTATGATTTTCTTGCAGGTCTCAATGTTGAGTTTGATGCTGTTAGAGTACAAATTTTGGGAAAAGAAGACTTGCCATCCTTGAATGAGACAATCTCAATTATACGAGCTGAAGAGGGACGACGAAGCGTTATGTTTGAAACTCATGGTGAAGAAGGATCTGCACTTGTGGCCAAGACAATTGGATTGAAGGAATCTAGCCCAACTTATATCCAAGCAAATCCTTACAAACCAACTACTCGTGATTCTCGTTTCTGCACTTATTGCAAGAAACATCGCCACACCAAGGAGAATTGTTGGAAACTTCATGGCAAGCCTGGTCAAAGTGCAAGTGACAAAGGCCAAGCACACTTTGCAAGCGTTGTATCAGACAATAAAGAAGGTTCTCAAAGTTCACCTCTTGACTTCAACAAGGAAGAGATTGAGAAATTGAGGAATTTTTTGGGAACTATGGAGAAACCTTCTTCGACAGGTAAAAGCAAACTGGTGCTTTCAGGTATTTCTTCTTCCTCTGGTGTTTCTAATGCTTTGGAGAAAATTTCACAAAAGATATGGGTAATAGATTCTGGAGTCACTGACCACATGACTTTCTCCTCCAAGTATTTTTCTTCCTACTCACCATGTTCTAGCCAAAAAAAGATAACCATAGCTGATGGGTCAGATACCACTGTAGCAGGTCAAGGAGACATTCATATAAATGGCTCTCTTATACTTAAAAATGTTCTCCATGTCCCAAACTTGCTTGCAAATCTGATTTCCATAAAACAACTCACCAAAGATTCCAATTGCAGTGTAACCTTTTTCCCTTCACATTGTGTTTTTCAGGAGCTAGGCACGAGGAGGAAGATTGGACATGCTAGTATGAGAGACGGTCTTTACTACCTTGAAAGCCAAGGTGGAAGAACAAGAGTTGAGAACTCCTTATCTGCATCACTTCTTTCTGAATCAGTTATGTCAAATGAAACAAAAATTTGGCTTTACCATCGTCGTTTAGGCCACCCGTCTTTTAAGGTTCTTAAGTTGATGTTTCCATCACTATTCAAGGGGTTTGATTTAGAGTTTTTTCATTGCAATGATTGTGAACTTGCTAAGCACAAGCGTACTTCCTTTCCATTAAGCAATGCAAGAAGTCTCAATCCTTTTTCACTTGTTCATAGTGATATTTGGGGTCCATCTACTGTTCAAAATATTTCTGGTGCAAGGTGGTTTGTCTCATTCATTGATGATTGCACTCGAGTAACGTGGATCTATCTTCTAAAAAATAAATCAGATGTGAGCAATGTTTTCCCCAATTTTTATAATATGATCAAGACACAATTTGATGTGAGAATTAAGCGGTTTCGTTCTGATAATGCCAAAGATTATTTCAACCAAACTCTTTCCCCATTTTTTCAAAAGGAAGGAATTATACATGAATCTTCTTGTGTCAACACTCCACAACAAAACGGAATAGCTGAACGCAAAAATGGTCACCTTTTAGATGTCACAAGAGCTCTGTTATTTCATAAAAGTGTTCCTAAACAATATTGGGGGGAAGCTGTTCTAACTGCTACACATTTGATTAATAGGCTTCCATCTCCTATTCTTGATTTTAAAAGTCCAACTGAAATTTTGACAACCTTTTTCCCTCACTTCAAAATGTCCAATAATCTCATTCCGAGAATTTTTGGTAGTGTTGCTTTTGTTCACATCCATTCTCCAAATAGGGGAAAACTAGATCCACGTGCAATTCGATGCATCTTCATTGGATATTCTTCTACACAAAAAGGATATAAATGTTTTCATCCATCTACTAGAAAATTCTTTGTCTCTTCAGATGTTACTTTTGTTGAAAATGAGTCATTTTTTGAACATCCCTATCTTCAAAGAGAGAACTTAAGTGAAGATAATGCAAAGGACATGTTTTCCCTTGATTTTCCAGGTCATCATAGCTCTCATGAATCTCTAATTGAGTCCTTTTCTATACCTGTGGAGTCAAGTTCTACTACACCAAATCAGTCCACTCAGTCCAATTCTTCAAATTCCACAACTCCATATCAATCTCCTCAATCAAAGATGCATGAAGTGGTGAAAGATAATGGGGGACAAGACAATGTTCAACCACTGAGGACATATGTTAGGAAGAAAATTCCAGTCTCTCAAATAAAGCAGGTTCAGTCTCCTATTCATGCCACTGCTCAAAATTCCAATTCCATTCCAATACCCGTTGAGAATGCCCTACCATCAGCTGAACTATGTGAGCCAAAAATACCATCAGTTGAACTGAGTGAGCCCAAAAATCAGCCTGAGAAAGTGAGTGACACAGAATTACCAATTGCACTTAGGAAGGGAACCCGGGCCTGCACCAAACATCCATTATACCTGTATTTATCTTACCAAAACCTTTCCCAAAAACATAGAGCTCTTTTAAGCAACCTCCACACTATACCAATTCCGAGAAATCTATCCGAGGCATTAGAGGACAAGAGGTGGGAGGATGCCATGAAGGTGGAAATGGAAGCTCTTGCAAAGAACAAAACATGGGAGCTGGTTAAATTGCCGAAGGGAATCAAACCAGTTGGATGTAGATGGGTATTTACTGTGAAGTATAAATCTGATGGATCGGTGGAAAGATACAAAGCAAGGTTAGTTGCTAAGGGGTATACTCAAACATATGGCATAGATTACCTCGAGACCTTTGCACCGGTGGCAAAGATGAACACGGTACGAGTTATTTTATCGTTAGCTGCCAATTTTGGATGGGATCTACATCAATATGATGTTAAGAATGCATTTCTTCATGGCGACCTAGAAGAAGAGGTCTATATGGAGGTTCCTCCTGGATTTGAATTCAAAGAAGGAATGGTTTGTAAGCTAAAAAAGGCACTCTATGGACTCAAACAGTCACCTAGAGCTTGGTTTGGAAGACTTACCACAGTAATGATTGCTTTGGGATATAGACAGAGTCAAGGCGACCATTCTTTATTTATAAGACACTCTAAGTTAGGGGGAGTGACAGCTTTACTAGTGTATGTAGATGATATGATTGTGACAGGCAATGATACAGCGGAAATGCATAATCTAAAACTACATCTTCTCAAGGAATTTGATATCAAGGAACTTGGGAGGCTAAAGTACTTTCTAGGAATTGAAGTGGCTCATTCAAAACAAGGGATTTTTATTTCTCAGCACAAATATGTATATGACTTGCTCCAAGAAACAGGAATGTTGGGATGTAAACCTGTTGATACACCCATTGAGTTCAATCATGGATTATGTGATGCTTTTGACGATCCCACAATAGACGTAAGCGCTTATCAGAGGCTGGTTGGGAAGTTGATTTATTTGGTACACACAAGACCAGATATTGCTTTTGCTGTGAGTGTGGTCAGCAGATTTATGCACAATCCAAAAGAAATGCATCTCAAGGCAGTCCACCGAATCCTACAATACTTGAAGAGCAAACCTGGTAGAGGTGTTCTGTTCAAGAAAGGAGAAAGCTTGACATTGGAGGCCTACACTGATGCAGATTATGCAGGATCATTGGATGATAGGAGGTCAACCTCAGGCTACTGTACTTTCTTAGGAGGGAATCTTGTTACATGGAGAAGTAAGAAACAAAATGTGGTAGCAAGATCAAGTGCAGAGTCTGAGTTTAGATTCATGGCAATGGGAGTATGTGAGCTATTGTGGTTAAAGATTATTCTTGATGACTTGAAGATAAAGTGGACAGGACCAATGAAGCTCTATTGTGACAATAAATCTGCCATCAGCATTGCACACAATCCTGTGCAACATGATCGAACAAAGCATATTGAAGTTGACAGACACTTTATTAAGGAGAAACTAGACAATGGCTTAATATGTAGTCCATTTATTTCCTCAAAGGACCAACTAGCAGATATTCTTACAAAGGGACTGCCAAGTGTAGTCTTTCAAAATATAGTTGGCAAGCTAGGAATGGATGACATCCATTTTCCAGCTTGAGGGGAGTGTCAAAATATGATAGAGACTAAATAGGATATTGTAATTTTCTTATTCTTGGAATCTTTTATTTGGTAGTTTCCTATTAGGAAGTTTCCTATTTTATTAAGATTTTTGTTACTAGTTTATGTCATAGTCCTATGTATATATATATATTGGCTCATTGCAGCACACAAAATATAGAAGAATTATTCTATCTTTGACATACTTTGTACTTCTTGTTACTAGTTCATGTCATTAATCAATTGTTTATAAATAGCAGGTTATGTTTTCTGTTAGTTCATATCTCAGATTGGTACTAATACAGTTATATGTCTTGAAGATGTGCATTTGCAGTTTTCATGATCTAGAAAATTTTCAGGAAAAAATAGAAACAGAAAAAAAAATCAAAATCCTTTCTTATTGGAGAAATTTTTTAGCATCTTCAATTTTTACATGCCATTTGCAGAATCATATCTGTTTTATAGCAGAATTGAAGTTTAGATGGATTATAGAGAGCATCGGGAATTTCATGTAGATTTGCCGTTAAAAGGCTTTTCTAATGTGAAGTTGCATCATCCTAGATTCCTTTTGATCAGTGATCTGTGATGCATTCCAGTTGCATTTATGAGCCAATTCTTCAGGCAGAAAGCGTCTCAGACTTGAAAAAATTTCATCCCGTGCTTTGAAGTTTCCTGTAGTGTTGTTGCATTTCCTAGGGAGTGATGATGCTAAAGGAGAAAGGCAGGCTTCTGTTAGAGGCTTTCACTGATGTACCAACCTCCCTCCATTTCTGGTAATTATACAACTTCAAGTTCAACTAGATTTCAGCCGCGTGGCTATCCCATGGATATTAGATTTCTCTCCCTTTATGTAGAGAAAAACTTGACGGAAAATATGAGGGTTCTATGTTCATCTTCATCTGCCTCAAGTCTTTTTCGGTTTCCAGTTCCTATTGAATGCTGAATTTCTTGCCCTTCCATTATCTGAAGCTTCAATGGATTTTCACAAATTTGCCTGCCGACCCTGATATTACACAATTTGTTATAAACTGTTTCTAATTTTTTTAATGCCTTTCTGATGCTACTTCATCATTAATCGCAGCTTCACTCTCTGTAAAAGAAAATATACCATGAGTGGCTGAGCCACGGTCGAGGAGATGACCGATGGGGAATTCTAGTGCCCCGACTAGGACAAGGATAAAATCAGGTACATGGCCTCGCTAACTCATACCAATCCCGGACGGCTCGATCTGTTGAGCTGATCGAATGCCTGACCTATATTCCATTCAATCAGTAGGGGCCAAGAGCAAAATGTGTTATTGCAGCAGAACACGTGGTCTTATGCCACTTTACTGCTATGTTTCCTTACCCCACCCCGAAATTCAGATCAGATCTGCTCCTATAAGCAGCTGCTGCCAAGTTTAATGATGGAGTCTTATCAGATCTAGACAAAATCCACTGTCTGCGCATATTATTTGGGTGTTGTGTTTATAGTCCTGCTGCACTCATCAATTGGGTAACATCTGGATTCACCTCGAATCATTGCGGGGAGTAATTGTCTTAAACGTTTCTTCCCCGACAAACGAACCGAAGAATAGTGGAAGGCAAAGGAAAATTACGTATCCATATCATATATCAGGGGGGGGCTTCCTTTGGCTTTTCCTCTATTGTATAAAGTTGTGTGACAGCAACCAAACTAAATTGTGCTAAGATCAAGTTTCTGATCTGAACCGAGAGAATGGGTAAGCTCAGCAACAGCTTAGACAGCGTCACCCTGCACAGCTGGATGGCGGCTGAGAAATCCAGCTGAGCTGCCACCCTGTCACCGCCCCTCCTGCGGCCTGTGCGGCCACTGTGACTTTCTCTCCCTCTCCTGTTCATGGTTGCAGTTAATTATTGTGCCATTAGTATGGCTGGTACTATCTCTGCTCCCTCTGTCTCTATCATCTCCTCCTATACTCTGGAACCTGCTCAGACCAATGATCTCGGACAAGCTCCTGCCACCGCTCCCGATCCTGTGGCTGCTATTGCTCATTATCATCTCTGATCTCAGGTAGAGAAGATCGGATGGCTCCACATTGCTCCACCTCTGCTTATCTCCAGCCGAGATGACAATCCTGTGTTCCAGCCTCCGTCGCCGCTCCTCCACACTCGCCCGGTTTTGCTCGTTCTTGACTGCTGTTTGATTGCTGCGGCAGGGATTGGTCAGCAGGAGCGCATCCTTCCTCAGGTTAGAGTTGAAGCACCTGAGGCTCATGGACGATGAGTCGCTCTTCTTGGTCCTAAGGTCGAGAGACCGCCGCTTATGCTGCAGAAACTGGAAGAACCGACCTCGCTCCCCTGCCGAGGAATGCCGGCCCGAGATTCTCCGGACCTGGGGCTCACTCGTGCAATCTCCGATCTCGAGAACGTGGTCCTGGATCGATGAAGAGATCAGCTGGCGATCAACCAGCAGGACATCCTCTGGGTCGACCCGGCACCTGCAGAGGGGACAGGTCGAGTGGGCGTCGAGCCACGTGTCGACGCACTCCACGTGGAATGCGTGCTTGCATTTGGGTAACAGCCTAAGGACCTCTGCGGGCTCGAATCTTGCCAGGCAGACCGCGCACTCAAGCCCATCCTTATGGCCGCTCAGGGACTGAAACCGGAACACGGGAAGGGACTCGATGACGACTCTGTCGATCCCGGAGTTCTTCCTTCCTGCGGTGCTTGCTCCGATGGGGTAGAGCTGGCAGTCGTAGTCATATTCAATTATACATTTTTGACGCAGAAGGTTCCACATCACAGGCCCAAAAGGGAAAAAGAAACACTTAATATGAGACCTTACCGATGGATTAGGATTCCCGGAGTAGCTATAACCGCTGCCCCTCTTGCAATGCTTGGCGTAGAGGAGGAGGAGGAAGGTAACGGAAAACATGGTGGTCAGTAAGCCGACGATGACGGCCATGCTCGGGTGGAAAGTGGAGAGTCTCCGCTGCAGAGCCATATGCTGCTCCGGAGATGGAGAAGGTGTTGCTCCGCTGCCACTCGGTGGAGGAGTTTTGCGGGAGTCGGCAGCAGGCTCATCCGGGGACTGCGGGCGAACGAGTGAGGAGGAGGAGGAGGAGGAGGAGGAGGAGGAGGAGGAGGAGGAGGTGGTGATGAGCAGGATGAGGAGGAAGAGGAGGGAAGATGCCGAGGAGAAGGAAATGCTCATTTTAGTTGCCGAGGGAAGGGAGGAGGAGAGCGGAAAAATGGGCTTTTTGAGGAGGAGGAGAAGAAGATCTCTATGAACTTCGGATCGAACAGAAAGTTACAAACGGGACAAGACAAAGGCGCCCAACTTATCCCATTTATTCTATTGGAACTTATAAATTGTATAATCAAAATATGCTTCACATAGGGAGCAGAGCAGAGGAGAGTGAGGGAGTAGGTGATTGCAATGGCCCATCTTAATCAAATCGGGAGGAGCGAGCGAGCGAGCGAGCGAGCAAGGGAGCCTTTCCGTTGCAGAGGGAAGCAAGAGCTCTGATGGCAGTTACCTGCTCTTTTGCAGGAAGAGCAGGTGAAAGTAGCCGCAGGAGATGGGCCCCCAACCCTTCTTCTCGGAATCAGGGTGAGGACTAAATAGCATAGGAATTTATGACCCTTCCCGGCTTCCCCCACCTCTCAAATTCAAAAGACACCCGACCACGGATCGATCCGTTCCTCCGTTGCCGTAACTTGCCATAACCTGACCGCCAGGAGAACTCGATCCGCTTGACTGGTAACGCGCATCGGTGCCTCGACCCAGTGGGTTTGCCGTCCGCATTGGCCCTGCTGAATGTGCTTTGAAGTTGCTGGACCCACTTGTCATTGTGATCCAGTTGTGGAAGTGCCACTTTTTTTTTCTCTAACTGGTAACTGCTACAGATAAAACTCTTTTTTACGTGAATTTTTTATTTATAATATATATAATTTTTGTTTTTATTTTCATGGAAACCGAGTCCTTCTGACTCTGTACAGTGCACTAGGGTTGAGGTTGATTAGAATAAGCGAGTAAGAAAGAGAGTGAGGACCTGAGAGGCATTTGATTGGAATCATGCGGCTGGGGTGAAACGCGGGAGCACGGTCATGTGGTGCACCAGCGCTGCAGCGAATGAGAATCCCGAGAGGAGGATCGGGCCCCCGTGGGCATTGAACGGCACAACTGTGTTTTCTGTTCTTTTTTTTTTTTTTTGTTGATTTGTCAATTACTACCACTGGGCCTCGGATTATCTGCGACGTTGTCTCTCCCTCAGCTCCTCCCACCAATGCTTTCAATTCAGCAACTAGTGCCTGCTTTCACGAGGCTTATCTTCGATTCAGCAATCAACGAACACTTGATTGTCAATGGTTTTTCGATGCTCGTGATTTTATCAGGGTAATTCGATCGAGAAGCCACGGCTTTTTAGGCGCGAGAATCCTCCAAAAAGGTCGAGAATAGTGTGTATCTTGATCAAATTCTCGGGCCGTCGAAGCTCCCGTAGCTGCTGCAGCACCATGTTCTCGTCGATGATGTGGATGAGCTTGCCTAGCATTGTGCCTGTTCTGTTTCTGTGTGCATTTTGAGCCGATCGATGTAAGTGATGATATGCATGCTTTCGGCCTCTTCAATCTAGGAACGCAATCCACCAACGAATCCCAACCGTGGGTCAGTCTAGCTCCAACCCACGTCGATCATGGTCCATTAGGTATCTGAATACGAGATGATGTACAGTGAAAGCAATCCACTCGCGGAAAGCTAGAGGGGATGGACCATGAATGGATCAGATAAATATGGACACGTGACACTGCGAGACCAATCCGAGATCTATGGCATTCTACACGAGTCGTCTATTCCACCCGTCTGACTGGTTCATATGGGCGTGCTGTTTCCGCCTCGATCTTTGAACACGCTTGGAGCTCAGGACCACGGTAGGCAGAGAGAGAGGACTAGCTTAGAACCATAGGATATTAGAACGGAGCTCCCCTGAAATGGTGGATCTCATTCGTCACCAGAGATGGGCTTCATTGGAGTCAGAAACCCTGACCACTCCCACTTCTCTTTAAATTCAACCCAACGAGCAATGCATCAAGCCCAAACCGGGTCGGTACCACCTCTATACCTTACTTGGCTCGGCCCAGCCCATTCTCGTCTGCAGCCTGCAGCAAAACTATTGGTTGTTCCGATTTGTTATCCATATGAGTAACCCAGGAGATCAAATTTCAAATACATGTATTATAGCTAAATTGACACGATAAACTCGGAAGGTTTAGATTCAAACTTATACTCTATCACAAAAAAATCCAAATCTATTTACTATCTATCGCATAATGATATTATATATATATAATCTTAGTCTAGATTTACTCAATAAAAAATCTTTCCTCAATGATTCTGATTTAATTTCCTATGCATATTCTCATGAGTATCACCATTAAATATACGTATTTGTGATCTGAGGGAGGTGGATGCCTCGTGCTTACGGTGGCCGTGGATTGCTTTGCTTCTTTTTCCCAAACCCTGGTGAGCTCCATGGGCGAGTTGCTGTCCTACCCTGCAATGGGGACCGATGAGAAGGATAAGCACGATGAAGTAATAGAGAACACTTCCTTCTTCGGCGGAGCAGAGGGATCTTGCTTTCCTACCGAGCTTGTGGATGACATAATGATCCGTCTGCCAGCCGAGATTCTCGTCGAGAAGGAGAGCGTCAGCAAATCTTGGCGAACGTACATCAGAAGAAAGGACTTCATAGAATTGCATGCCAAGTGCTGGAGATCTCGGGTTGGGATTATTGGCCGAAGATTCACCTGTGACAAGGGCAATCCGTTCAGTTACTGCTGCCTCTCTTTCGACTTTAAGGGCCTGAGTCCATCGATCAACGTCCAGACTTTACATCTGGAAGAGTGTGTGAACACCATTGCTGATTATAATTACGGGTCCGCAAAAGTGAGATATGCAGTGGTTAGCTCCTGCGACGGATTACTCCTCGTGCAATTCATGAACTGGACTAGCACAAATATTGGCTCGTGGCTGTTGATCTGCAATCCCGTGACGAGGTACTGTAAGCTGTTGCCCCGGCACGACTCGGCGTTTTGGATGTATTGCTTCTGGGCAATGATATACGACTCTAATGTCAAAAGGTACAAGGTTGTCGGATTATCTACATCCACAGCATGCCCGAACAGATGCTTTGTTCTCGAGATAAGTGGTCGGGAAGATGAGTTCAGGGCATGGAGGGAGATAAGGATCCCCGGATCGATATATCCAGATCATTCTATCAACATTTGGCCCAAAGGCTTCCACTCGAGCGTTTTTGTGGGTGGGAAGATACACTTCCTGATGGATGTGCTGGAAGATGGCTCCGCTGGTTCGGATAGTTGGGTGCCCAGCGTTCTTTCCTTTGATGTCGCTACCGAACAGTTCGACTACATAGCTCGCTTCCCCGAGATCCGTCCCATAGTAGAGCACGACATTCACGTCACTTCGCAGACGGCGTTCTACACGATGTACAGTTTACCGGGTGGGAAGTTCGAGATATGGGCCCTCAGGGATTTCGAGCATCCCACTCCCACCTGGGTGAAACTTCGGCACGTGATCGACGTCTCCTCCATCTACGGTGTCTTCTTCGGCTTCGAGGCTTTGGGGCTTGCGGGTCAAGACATTTTTCCAGTGGAGCCCCTGGGGGTGCTGGATGAGGAAAGGAAGCTGGTCTTGTGTTTTCTGGGCAAGATGTTTGTGTACGATATGGTCAGCGGCAAGTGGCACAGAGACATGCAGGACGAGGAGCAGCTGTTTTCGTTCTTCGGTGGAAGGCGGGCGGATGAAAGAGGACACTATATTCTCCATGCGAGCAGCCTCGTGAGCTGGAAGTGAGTTTTTTTTTTTTGGCGAAAGCTCAGGAGCTCGCTCAAAGTTTTGTTTTCTTTTTTCCTTTATATAGATTTGAATCTCTAATATTTTTGGAAAATAGTACATTTCAAGAATACTGTCTACTAATCGTATCTTACATAGAAATCACAATATCGCTATATTCCTGATGAAGTGAGTGTTGTTGGGATTCTCTGTGACTTATTAGATGAAGCTGACTCAACCGATGGGTTGGGATGTGCGTACCAATTGGCTGATGATTAGTTGATCCCCACTCAACGGTTGACACTCAAATGGGCTTGAGCTTTGTCGCTCCGGCTCATTGGTCTCCACCGCCTTTCCCATTCGGCTTGGACTGGAGGCCGCCTGCGCGGACAAAAGACAAGACAGAGCAGCGAGCTGATCAGGGGGGGGGGGGGAGCTCTGGTTCTATTTCCTTTAAAGGACAGTCGGATTTTCTTGAATTCCTTGTTCAGGTGTCAGGGGGAGAGCGGGAACTCTCGTCTTTTCTCCATTCCTGGTAAGCCCAGCTGGTGCTGTGACGGTGCGTAGATGATACCGGTGTGGATCATCACAACTCGTCCATTCATATGATTACGTAGTGGAGGGGCATTTGAAAATTGAAATATATTATGGAGACGAGAGAGAAAGGATTAAAGAATAAAAATGGATCATTATATTATTTATTTATGATCTATTTATAACCTTTTATAATTCTACCAGTTTTTTTTTAGCCATTTTTGTGTAAAATTAGTCTCCAGATCAAGAAATATACAGGTAATCCTAACAAGATAGGATTTTACGAACCAATCCGGTGTCTAATGTAGTCGGCTCGTCAATGGGCTTCGCGGGCCCGAGCTGTTGGTACAACCCTAAGACCGGTTTGGGACAAAAAACCGGTTCCTGAGGGGATTATCTTCTCTGTCGGATCGAGGATCGATAGACGGGAAGAGATTTCATCGGATGCTAGATACTTCCCTCGTCAACCAAATGTCCAACATGGACGGGAAACAGTGCCCAGTTGTCTACTGAATGTGCGTCGACTAAAACCCTGGAGTTGCATTTCACTGGTGGAGTGGTTCAGAGATTGGCGGGTGGAAGGAGCAGGGGATGGGCAGTGACATGGATCAATGGAGAATCGAGTACATTCCAGGCAAGCCGCCGGTCCCGCCGGACCAGCAGCCCACTGGTACTTTCACTGGAAGCTCCATTAAGAAAAAGCGTCCATTTTGTTGCCAATTGAACGTTTAAGTTGATTTTCCGGCTGTCTGAAATGTTTGTATCTCCTGGCGGGTTTGCAATTTCTGGGCAGTTGATGTTGTTGCTTCTCCAGTTGAACCTAAGTTTGCCAACGCCATTGTCAGGTTGTCTTCGCAAATTTTGTCACTTATTTTATCTATTTGCCCTTCATGTTACGCCCACTCACTTGAATACAAGTCAGACTAGCTCAGGGACTGTGCTTAACTATTGAGAACATATGTTACTTTCTTTACTGACGATTTTCTGGGGCTGTTGTTTGTTGATTCTGGGCCTCTTTTAGGCGTTTGAATCAAATAGCTCCTTTGGAGAATCTCCGTCATGTGAAGCGTGTGCAGAAGAAATGTCTTGAATGTGGTAAAGTTCTCGTCTTTGTATTTGTTTGTGGGTCCTGTATAGTGAATTTACGAGAATTCTTCTTTTCCCCACAAAATACTTGCTAGAATCATCTATTTCTAAAGCTGGTTATCGATTAGTTGACCACTGTTAGCTTGTTTCACAGGAAAGGCTGAGCTTTCTGTCATCTTATGTATAGCTCCTGATAATAGCGACTTGTCTGGAATTCCTGCTGATTTGCGAGAGCTAATAAGTTCCTATCAGCTTAGTACTTTTACCACAAAGGTGTGTATGTAATGCTCGATCGTTAAAATCTCAGAATAATCTCGATTTAATTTTAAAGCATCAATCAGATCTGCAACCTTAGATGTTTCATAAATTGGAAGTGGGAATATATGAAGGACCCCTTGTCTTTATTTGTCGTTACATTAGAACAGTACCTGGTTTAAAACTGAAGCCTCTTATTTCAGCGTTTCCATGAAAATATGACCTCCTGCTGGAAACCCATTATGATAGACTCTGAAAAGATTTGTTGGCTCACATTCTCCAACCCATCATTACTAACTACCTCTGATTAATGCCACCCCTAGAAGTTTGTGATTATAAACTTGGGAAGGAACCTTAACAAAAGGGATAAGTTTGTTCAGTCTAGGGGCCTCTTTGGTAATCTACGATAAGTTAAATAACAAGCCCCCACTTTTATAAAGAAAATAAGGAGGCACTGCGACTGATATTATTTGTAGCATTCTCATGATAAAATGTAATTGTGACTTTCTTCATGATGCATGTCCTGCTTCACTAGGTTTGCAAATATGCTGCATTGTCTAAGGAAGAGTGGGAAGCGCAATGCAAGCTTTGGCCAACATCATACCATCCTCCAACCTAGTATGTTTCAATTATTTTTGAGGCAGTTTTTTTTAGCAGTTGTATTTACTTCTGCATGACATTTCTTCTGGAAATCATGCCCTAATAATGCTTTTCATTGAAGAGGAAGCTTTTAAGCTAAGTTTCTTGTTGATATATGATATGCTTTCCGGTTTACATCTTAGTTATGAAATTCCGTATTGCACTCTATCAACATCCTACTCTCTTAGAAATAGGTCCAAAGTTTTGTTGGAAGTAGTCTAGGGTGAGACAACATCTTTCCACGGGAAAGCATTACCTAGTTTGGTGATGATTGTAGAATTTTGTTGGTTATGCTTCATAAAGTTAGGCCATGATGATAGAATATACTTCCTTCCTCATGTACTGTGATGTTAGGGGAAGTCAAATCTTTTCATCCTTTTTCATTTTTTGGAGATAGAAGTGTATGCATGAGACATTAAGCGAAATAGACAAATAGTTGCTTCCAAAGGATTACAACTTTTGCAGATTGTTTCTTAACTTGACAGTTTACAATAGCCAGTGAAAACCTGAAATGTAGAACTTCAGGAACAGACCACTCATTTCTGCTGACATGGAGCAAAGATGTCCTGGATGGCATCTTGTATATCCTACCCAGATCTTATCAGTGTTGTTGTTATCATCATCATTGTCAGCATTACCATTTTTGTTGATGTTGCTACTAATATTTCTCTCTCCATTAACAGCAATATCAGTGGCATAACTGGATTCACTGAAGATGATTCTCGATCTGTTGTCAACTTTATGAAGCTTGCTGTTGATTTGGCAACCAGTGGCAATGAGTGGGTAACCATTTTTAAGCTTTTCTTGTTACTGATAGATGAACTACCTTTATTTTCCTTTCAATATGTCATCAAAAGGGAACTGATTTAATTTTCCCTTCTAGCTGACTTGATATGTTTGCTGCTACTTTACCAAGCTGCAAACTTGATCCCTTATGATGCATTCTATTGTTGACCTGTCTCTGGAAAGGATCTAGTGAAATGAATAGTTGAATATGGGTGATGCTTCATTAATATCCTTTTGTTTTTGTTCTCCTCTGTACAAGTACAATCGGCATTGTACCAGTTCTTGTTTTGGTCAAACAATGACTTTGGCCATTTAGGTTGGTAATGCTGTAGTTATCGTGGATCCAGTATCTAGTCAAGTGATTGCAAGTGCACGTGATCAAGTTTGTCAGTTGCATGGCTTACCGGCTAAAATGAGTATTGAACCTAGTGGCTGCGGAGAGCAGGGTTCAATTAGTGCCAAGTCTCATGTCAATGGAGGGAAAAACGTTGGTTTTCTGCTTCAGAATGGTTCCTCAAATGCCCAAGAACAGAGAGATGCATTCGTTTCTTGTTTGTCTCCTTGGAGCTGGGCAGAGAAGTGTTCTCATAGTTCATGGCATCCATTACGACATGCTGCTATAGTAGCTATAGAATCATCTGCTGAGAGGGATCGACAATTATTTCCCAGCTCAAGTAATGGTGAAGATACGGCTTCAGAACTGGATCATGCCCGATGTCATGCAGGATCCCCAGCAAAAAGACAAAAAACTGAAGCTGCAAATGTAAGCTAAGCTTATTATGTGCTTCTTCTAAAAACATCAAAAGTTGGATTATTCTCTGTTCTAACTAAAAAGATGTCATGGTTCACCCACCTACCTACCCTCACCTGTCAATTGCTCTTCACCAGTTTAATTCTCTCATTTGATTCCTTCTTTACAATCTGTCTAGTGCTCTTGAAAAATGTTTTGGTAGTTTGCTTTGATTCCACCTATTTCATATTCGCTTCTTCCCTAATAGAGCTACCTCACTGAAAGGCTTTATGTTTTCTGTCAATGGTTGAGCTACAGATTAGGGGTTACGTCGTTATGTTATTACTTGTTGATGCCTTCTATGCCCGACTTTCAGATTCAGTGCTCTTGAGCTAATTTTTCTGTTTCTAGTCAGTCTTTTTGACCTGTTGGCTGTTCCTGTTGTATGGCCAGCAGTGGTAAATCTTATTACTGAGCGGTTGGTCTTTGTTAGAGCAATGGAAAGGAGATTTTATTTTTAGATGTTGCATTGCCTTTTGTCAGTTTTTTGACTTGCATGTTGACTTCACTATGGAATTTCAGCTCGAGGATGACAAGAAAGACTTTGCCCATCCAGTAGAGTGTCCATTGGAAAAACCTTATTTATGCACCGGTTATGACATCTACCTTGTTTGGGAGCCTTGTGTAATGTGAGCTCATGCTGCCAACTTACAGTTTACTGCATGTACTTGCATAAATAAGTTCAATTACACTAGTCACTTGATATGTGCGTGCAGGCGACCAGATTCAGTGGCATTATATGGCTGCATATTATTTGATTTTTCTCATTGAGTTTTCTGCTCTTCATTTTCTTGATGTGAAGTCGTGGATCAATTTATGTTACTTCATACTCTCTTTCATTTCTAGCATATAGATTCTGAGAATTTCAAATGAAGTTTTTTGACATGTTTTATCTGATTGCTGTTATATTCTGATGCAAAGGTGTGCCATGGCGCTTGTGCACCAAAGGGTCCGGCGTATATTTTATGCATTCCCAAACATGAGTGCTGGAGCTTTAGGGAGCGTCCAGAGGCTTCAGGGAGAGAAGAGCCTCAATCATCACTACGCTGTGTTCAGGGTCTTCGTGCCTCAAGATCATCTTGCAAGTGCATCAATTGCTCTGTCATAGTATTTAGGTGCCAAATTATTTGATCAAATTCTCTTGTTCTATTATTTCATGGATCAAAGGTTTCATCTGGAAGGAAGAAGTAAGCAGTTTCTCTCACATTTTTGCAACGTAAACAGCTACAGCTTTGGTAATGGCTATTTTTGTCAAGAGCCGGGTATATGGGGCATTCAGGTCTATGGATTATGTGGCCAAATTCTGCAGCGTCCTTGATGGTTTAACCTTAAACCAGGCAGCTTATATCTTCCTGTATATGGAGTGCTCCTCCTAGCCTCCCCACCTTGTCTAGCCTCTCCTTCCTTGCTTACCTAGCGACCAGCGAGATGACGCCTGTATTTGCCAAGTCTAAAATGAAAATATGTTGGATGCACCCAAAGCCATTTAACCGAAAGGCCAATAATGGTTAGCTGAGGATGTCGGCTATACTGATAATGAGAGAATCTGGGTACAGAGTCACAGGCCAAGCCCTAGTATCTATAGGTCGAGCTTGAGCTTGAGCTTGAGCTTTAGTGACAAGACGTGGTGTAAAATATAGTTTGGGGACGGACGGACGGACGGACGGGCGGACAGTGTCTACTGGCATTCTTTCTTTGAGTCGACCCACACACACTGGTAACGCTCAAACACGCATGGTCGCAAGATCTTAATTAGATCAATCGAAACATACTGGTAATATGCTCAACATGCACGATTGCAAGTTCCTAATTAGATCCCATAACAAGCAGAATGATGCAATCTACATTTGGTATGCCTTGATGGACACAAGCAATTGCAGAAAACTCATATGCGAGAAGATGCTATTTGTTCCTACTCTGATGTTCATGGAGGATATTCGATTATGGAGCCTCTATGCTTCTTTCTTGGCCAAGCCGCTCAGTAGGAGTCCAGAGTTACAATCTTTCGTGCCGAAGCAGAAAATTTTGCTTATATTCTGCAATGTAATGCTCAGTTCTTGGCCTCTTCCCTATCCCTCTCTCTATAAAGAAAAGACAAGAGGAGCATTGAATACGAACACCTGCCTCTATCTACTCGGCCACTCCAGTAGTTCCGCGCTATCATCCCTGCTTACAGTCCAGGCCCCTTCAGCAATCTCATCGAAAAGCTGATCCCAACCCCAGCTTGCATATCCCAAGAAGAACCAATAGTCGGTAACAGATTGGGTTGCTCCAGACTTGAGCTCATCAATTACTCCAACAGTTCCCAGCTGATCGACAAAGTAGATACCAGGAAGTACTTCCACGAGCTGTTTCTTAATAGATCTTCGAGTTAGAGCAGTGAGAGGAAATCCACGCATTGCGAGGGGCCCACCCAGTGACAGTTGTGCCTCCCTGAGCACCTCGGACCCTTCTTCCATCTCACCGAGAGAATCCCAGCTAATGTGCTTATTAAATATAACACCCTGAAATCCTGTCTCCCTCTCAGCTTTTAAGATAAGAATCATGGAGCCACCAAAGGGGTAAGCCCCAACCAGCTTCTCAGTAGCAACAAGGATTGACCCAACAACCACATCTGGTGCTGCTTCCAATTTTTCAACACTCTTTGAATCATAAGATTCACCCCCATGGGTGTCTCTGGATATCTTTTCCGGGATCTCATCTGTCAAGATTTCACGGAATCTGTCCTCCACTGTAGGAATTGCCAAATCAACAGCATCTGCTATTCTGTCCTTGAAATAAGTTTTCCCACCGCCTCCCTTTTCAGTTTGGGTCCACAGGATTCCTACCCAAACAAGCCAAAGAATTCTAATCTTAGAAAGGTCCAAAATCGTGTTGCTGCGAGGTGTCATAAAATGAAAACCAGATTTCCAAGAATTTTCAGATTTGAGCATTAAGTTCAAAGCTGGGAACACAATTAATATCACAGAATACAGTGGTTTTACATATTTTAACAAATAAACATGACAGAATATTAGTATCACAATACCATGTAGAAAATGATAGTTACACCTCGGGGGTCGGCCTTAATAAAAAAAAATTAAACTTTAGGAACAAATAGAGACTACTTCAAACCTCAGGAACTGGGAGGTAAGCAGTAAAATATGTTAAAAAAATTAGAACTAATCCGAGCATAATTTTCAATAAAAGATGAAAGTTCACCATTCTCACTGATGAGATGACGAAGATTGCTTCCATGCTCAACCATAAAGTTGATAACGGAAGATACTGCAGTCTCCCCTTCATAAGTGACTGGACTCTCATTCCCTGCTGGGAACAACACTAAAGAAGGATAAAGTTCACCCTGCATTTGCAAGAACAACACTAGTCACAATATATTTGGACATTTGACCAAGTTGACAATGAACTCTCCAATTGCGTCTTGTACCCAAAGACACTTCAATGAAAAAATAGCAGCTATCAGCAATCAGCATCAGTCTTAAAGGATGAAAAGTAACTGAAGTTGGTATTCTTTCTTTCGATTTAAAGACCAGCATGGGTCTTCGCCATACCAATGAATATATAAATGATCTCCACGGTTAAAATAGGTAGCAAAATTAACATTGATGATGAAAGACAAATAATTATGTACAAACTAAGGGCTGTTTCTATATGAATAAAAAAACCTTATTCATAGTCTTGAATATATGACTGCAATCGTTGAATGTGCAATCCAACAAGTATATAACCGGGAGCTTTAATGAGACATCCTGCAACCTGTCTGGCATGCATGAAACATTCATCAGTATATGAATTACATCTATGACACCAGTGGCAAGGACTCTCTGCACAAATAGTTATCATAATGTAATATCAATGCAAATAGATATACTAACCACCACTAGGGGACAGTTCCTCATACTGGAATCTGGTCCTTAGCATGTTCACATAGCCCTTCAAAGCCCGATAAACTTCACGGACTACCAGTTCCATTCGTTGGCAAAAGCCACACCAATTACTGCTGAAGAGAACAAAGACATCTTTCTGCCAATGAGGAGGGACACTCTCGCCCCAAGAATGACTAACACCAGAAATAAGTTCAGCTAAAGTTCTTGCAGTGATTTTTGGGATAGAATCTGCCTCATGAAAATCCATATTTACAAATGGTGGACGAGAAGCTTCCCGAGAAATGGGAAGAACAGGCTCTGAATGTTGATATGGAAGTATGCTTACATTAATGTAATCTCTCAGAAACTGAGCTTGCGCATCAAAACTAAAATTTTTCTGATCAGGGTAAATATAATGTTGTTGCCGAATAGGATCGATTATCACCAGAGAAGGAATCTTTGAGTCACCGGTCAGCGTTCTCAGTAATCTGTAGTCACCATCAGAAAAATGGAAGGTACCATTAAATCCTTCAATCTGAAGCTCTTCTCTCAACTCGTCTACCTTCAACGAGTACCTCTTTTCTGGAATAAAATCTTTTGAATTAACAAGCCCCCTCATTGAAGTAAGATGACCTGATTCTTCATATACCATGTTTTTGCTTCTCCTCTCTTGATCATACTGAGAAGGTTTAGGATCCCTGAGTTTTGATAATTTCTCATCCCCAGTAGAATGCATGTCCCCATCCCATGCAGAAGATGCAGCAGGCTCATGAAGCAATTGCTTTTCATCCTGATGAATAATACTTCTAAGGTTTTCCTGGGAAAACTCAAGAGAACCTTGGATAGGCTGATCTCCTGTCTTTAGTGAAGTGCTCGCAATTTTCACCTCAAAATCATTGGAGAGAAGCTGGAAACCTACCTTCTTTGCAAGTTGACTCAACTTGCCTTCATTCTTTTGCTGAAGAAGATATTCCAAGATCTCATGCAAGGCATTTTTGTTTAGATCTGTGTCTAAACTAACACGCTTCTCTTTCCCATCATTTATACTCATTATGGACATCTTAGTCTTTGCTTTAACTATATGAGATGATTCAGACGGCTTCAGATTGGAGTGCCTAAAGCTGCTCCTCTGTTGTTGATGCGACAGAAATGAAATCCATCCCAGGTTGCCAGGCTTTTCACCTGGCACATGATCAGAGAATTGTGAATACCATGCTAACTCTCTAAGAGCATCTAGAGCTTCCATACTTTTCACCCTATCTTCCGGTAATTCTGATGATCTATCCACAAATAGAAGCACAGAGGGCTTATTTGCAGGTAAAACAAGTTTTCCAGTATGCCCACCAGCTTCAAGCTGCAATAAAAAGTAATTATCAGAACGCCCTTGTCTGTATAATAATATTAAAAAGACTTGTAATAACTAAAACACATGTGAATAGCAGCAACAGAGAGGAAAACAAGAGATTCTGGCAAATAGTGGTTTTAGAGAACCACCTGGTTTGACATCACTCCAAAATATAACATACAACTGCTTCACTTTAATTATTACAAGGAGAGAAAGAGTACTGAGCAAGTTATGACACATAGTAAGGAGCACCAGATTGAATATATGAAATTCGTAAAAGTAACATCTGGCCAGAGGCACAAATATTATCTTCATCTATCACTCCAACTAGTTAATTTCTCATATCAATTTGCTAAAATCAGAAGATCATTGGAAAAGCTCACAAGGAGAAAACAATGTTCCTATAACTGGAATTTCCTCTGAATATTTACCCATAGCAATACTTATTTTTCAAATAAAAAATTACCCATAGAAGCAAGGAGTCACAGTTTCAGTTCCCCCCATAAAAAAATTTTCTATTTTTAACTTGAGCAATCTTTCATGAAATAGCTGAATATTTTACAGAAACTTACTTCAGCAACAATAGAATTATCAGTCTGCATGAAACTCTTGAAGTCATCCACTTCTTTCAGCATCTTTGAACAACTGGGGCATCCAGCATAATGCACCATCACTGACCATGAGATGGGTTCTTCTACACCAAGTGAGGAAAGCAATGATCTCTGAACAACTAGACCAAACCTATGCCTCTCAGATGATAGAAATAACTCCCTTGCTACTGTCATGAAGGTCGAAAAGAAAGACTCAAATAATGGAAACTCTTGGAAGTTACATGAGTATCCAGTATCAAGTCCACTTTCCTTTGAATTCCAGGAAACAGCATCACTTACTGACGCAAATTCTCCAAGCCAGGGAATTCCATTGAGGTTGCCTCCAATGCTGCACTGCATACTCGAGTCTGTCCACTTTTTACCAAAGAAAAAAGATCAGGAATACATAGGGTTTAATGAGATTATGTATTAATATATATTGATACAGAATGAAATTCGAAATTAGAAACCAACAGCCACCTTCTGGTCATCATTCCCAACAGGTGAAGTTGGAAATGCATTTCCACCGAGAGCAGAACCACCTGCAAGAGAAGTGCATGGTCATCTGTAATTGTGTAAAAACCTATGAATAATTATTAATTTTTCTGATTGACAGACAGAGATCAAAGATCTTATCTGAGAGAGCAAAAATAAGAGATGTAGTAGGAGATGGACTTAATATTCTACCTGCAAATTTAATTTTATCATACATATCTATCTACTTCATCACTGACGACTTGACCCAAGATACCACCGGATAACAATAATTGGCTGATTGAAAAATATTTTAAAGACCAATTTGGAATTATCAAGCAAGTGCTTCCCGCACACCTTGCACACCAAAACCTTGTTCAGTTGCATTCTTCTCCCTGTGCTGCAACTTAGGAGTCCATCCACAGAATTCAAGAAGAAGGAAAGCCTTGTCAGTTGAGTCCAGGAAAGCCCTCAGCTCCTGTGGAGAGTTGAGGCGCTTGAGAGGAACATCGTCTGGAGGAACTATGAGATGAGGGTGCACAGATGACAATATATTCTGAGCCCGAAGCCTTCCTTGATACTTGTATGACTTGTAATGGTGAAAGTAGAGGATGGTGGTTTCACCTCTGGCACCAATAGCATCTGCGAGCACCTTCTCAGAATTCCTGTACATGAACATCAGTTTCAGGGAGCTGAATTCATGTTTCCAGTGATCCACTGCTTGAGCCACATCCTTCATGAGAGCTCGAGATTCACCTGACCCTGCAGTTTGTAAATGTGCAAAAAACAAGCAGAGAGGATTATAAAGTAAAATTGATGCTATGCCTACAATTAACTGCGATTTATAGTTGCCTGCTATTTGCTTCAGCCTATGGGACCATAAAAACAGGATGTTAAATCTAAGTGAATATCCCAAGTGTAAACACAGCTGAAATGAATGGAAAGTTATTTACATGGAAGAGTTACGAGGAGCAGGATGTGGGGGTGAATTCTGATCTGAGTAGAGAAATTGTGCTTCGTAAGGATCTTCCATTCTGATGAATAGTCGGTGTCAGAACCAGAATCAGAAGCAAATGCAGATGATGATGGTGATGCATGGAGTGGAACTGGAAATGTGAACAACAGTAGCAGCAATATCAGCTTCTTCATCAGACAAAAGTACGAACTCTGCAACATAACGAGATATAACGTAAGGACTATGAAAAACAGCTGAGAGAAATCGAGAGACAAGCATAAATGGATGCCTTTTGATCTTGTGCCTTCAGGACGGCTTCATGGACAGCATCTGCATCCTCATGTACATCATCCTGGCATGCGCAGAATCCATTTTCGTCTGATGCCACAGTCTCAGCTGCATTCAGAGCTTCTCTAAAAGCCTTCTTCATATTCACTTCCGCAATCTTTTTCAGTGCCTGCATCCAGCAGACACTTAAATCTTTGTCCATAGAATACTTCATATACCGAAAACAAGAAGCAGAAAATTGGAGTAAATCATATTGATGACATGGAAACCCGAAAGGCCATCATCTTAGTTTTTAATGTTAGCTTTCCTAGCAGCAGTAGTTCATGTTGCCTCCATGCGGCTCTTGAAAGATGCCACGTAAAAATTTTTAAAAAAAGAATTAAATTTAAGAATTTCACTCCAAATAGATTTAGCCCACCTCTCTTAAAGCATTGACGCAGAAAATCAGTGATGTCAGGAGATGGACCATCAGGGATTGGAGGACGATCATCCCGCGAAAAAATGGATAATGCAAAGAAACTGATAAATCATTTCCAACTTTTTACCTAAAGGACAACAAGGAGAACAGTTCTGGAAAATAGATCAAAGGTCACTGACAGGCAATGCTGCCAAGTGATCCAATTCATTGTCAAAGTAGCTCACTTTCCTTTACTTGAAAGTAAAAAAGGAAAAGGGCATTTCATTTAGAGGATACCAAGAAGGAAACCAAACCATGTAGATAAGTATAAAATAACAAAATTCCGTGGTGAAATCTTAAGCAAACCACTATGATAATAAGGTCTTCTTGAGTAATATTCTCCGATGAAACTTGCTTGACAGCAACAAAATATCCATTCTCCAAATCCAAACGACCATTCGCTCCTTTCCCATACTCATCCCCAAGCATCTATAGCCACTCATTTCAAACAGACAGTTGACAGATAATCTAGTAAATGAAACGGCGGTTTCAGAAAGCATATGAGGCTCTATTTAGGGGGAAAAACGATTTTTTATTAATTGAAGCACTGCAGCAGACGACAGATGTGCGAATTTAGCTTCAAAACAATGGCCAAACAAACAAGAGGCCGATCGGAAGCGATGAGATAAAGCAATGTGACAGCACCCCACATGGCGATGAACCCTGGTGCTCGGGAAAACCGAAATCGAGTAATAGAAGGCACAATATCGTTATCGAAGCACATTCTTTTTTTTTATTTAACCTTTTCCAGCTCGGAAATTTAGAAAAAACCTGGCAACAGGGTGAGAGGATCTGATCTTACATATTTATTGTCGTGGATCTTGGATTTGTGGAAGTGGAAGGACGTGATCCGGCGAGAAACGTCTGCCGCCGCTGTCTAGCCCTCTCACCCACAGAGCATAACCCTAGAAATCCTTTGATTGTTATTATTATCTTTTTTTTCTTCGTGGTGAATGAGATTGAGGTTAAGGCTTTAGAGAGGTAGGAGGGTGGCGGTCGGAAGTGGGCGAGCGATCATGCGGGAAAAACAGAGAGAAATGAGCGGGATGAGTAGCGGTCAGTCCGCTCGGAGTAAGATCGTATGGGTGGCGGAGAAGCGCCGGGCCGGATGCAGGGAAGTTGGTCGATCGGAGTTAAGGGTGGAAGTGAGTCGTGAGCTTTGCTTACTCTGCTCTAATGCCAAAATTGTACTTTTTTTTAAATTTAATATAAACCACCTCTATTCAGTTGGACATTGTCAAGTTGACTAATCTGAATCATCCTGAGTCGACCTATTTAAGGGGTTAACAGCTCTCCGCCGCAGGTGGAACTCGAACTCGAGTCCTCCCATTGGGATGATAAGTACCGAACCACTCTACCAGGCACACGGTGGATAATTGTATTTATCCTTTGTTACTTGTTCATTGTGTCAAAAAATATATATAAAGATAGATAAACTTGGGCATTAATAGTGATGGAAATCAAGAAAAAATGGTAGGGAAATGCTACCAGAAGCTGCCAATGCCATTTAGGACAACTACTCAGTGCAATTGGCAAACCTGGCGAAATTTAATTCTCAACCCTCATACACCTTTAATCCTCCCTAAGTCAATTCAGGCCCACAGAATCTATGATCGAAAAAAAGTAACAATTGCATGAAAGATAAAAAGGACCCAAGTCACCATTAGTCTCTTACACTGGCTCACGAATCTTCCTCACCATCATCTACTTCGATTCTCAGAAGCTTAGTGAGTTTTCCGCTTTCATTTGCTTCAACAGTATCTAACATGCAAACAATTGAAGTTATGTTATTTCCATCATTCTACAAATGTACGTCTTTCATGAAAACATAATTCCAGATGTTCCCCAAGTGGAAGTTTACGTTACCATCAGAGCCTCCTATGTGCTTCCTGCCAATGAAAACCGGTGGAGCGGCATCCCTCTCAACTCTTTCATCAAATGCAGTTTGGATTCTCCACCCATCATCTGTTGGCAAATATGAGAAGAAAGCTCATGAGACAAGTAACAACTTCATGTGAACTACTATTCACATGCCATATTAATGGTTTATTTTTTCACGCAGTTGCTCTTCCAGTTGTTAGTCCATAAAATACTAGGCATTTATCATATCTACATATCTACCTCTTTGATTGAGCTCGACCACAAAGGGTGCCTGGTTCAACTCCTTGAAGACAGTCCTTGCCCTGTGGCAGTACCTGCAACATAAAGGAAAAGCAAACATGTAGTTTCAAATCTGATTTGGTTCCCTACATGTTTAGACCTATGTACATAACAAGTTCTAGAAAAATGGAAATTAGATCCGTGCCCTGATTTGGAAGACACACATAGGTTAGCAACAGGGTCTTGCAACGAGTGGAAAATATGTCTCCAGATTGAAGCTCCGATTGTTACGTTCAAGAATGCATGTAGTGATTCAAACTATCATCTAGTTAAGACACTATAAAGGTGACAAACTAGTTGATAACATGCAAATTCTTTTAAATCCCAAGAGTACAGTCCACGATCTTATTTATGGACAAGATGTTTATGGATTGTGCTAACAACTATGAATCTAGCAGGAAATTTTACAGACAGTATCACAATCCCAGAACAGAACCAACATATCTCCACTAGCGGGGTAGAAGAAAGTTATATAAGGAGAAGCCAGAGCACAGTATACTGCAATTGCTGTGGCTAAAATGAACGAGATGGAGGCCTAACTGCCAGTTCGGCAAATGAAAGGTGAAATTTTGTAGAGGAATGTTGTAGCTTTCATTTTCAGATTTAATTTTGTTCCCTCAGCATTCAGTCCAGAGTACTACTAGACATAATTAATATTGCTCAGCAAGATAACAGCTTGAGGTACACAGAGTAAGAAAGCTTATATGTCTGTCTTCGTATCACAAGACATGCGGAAACAATCCTATGCTTCGATTAAGAAGAAAGAGAACAACCTGTACTAAGTAGGGGCAGCTTCACCACCTTAACATCGGGATGCTTTCAAGGGGATAATGCCCAAGTAATTACCTACGGAATCAACTGAATCACATGGTACGTAAATATACCATTTCAATGGCTTGAAAAAACAATGGAACTTCACTAACTTTAAATTGCAAAGCATGGATTGTTTCGCAACTATGTCATAAGCAAATAGACAAGCAACCGAAAATGGTACCTTTCAATAATTTATTGTTTCAGTTTTCCACAAAATCGAGAAATCTGCATTTGGACTATGTTTTCTTCAACATAACTTGTTTCTGTTTTCCAAAGATCGGGAAAAGGAGAAAGCATTCCCAACCCAAAATTAATATGCAAATTCCACTTTTGGCTTCTTCAGCATCATACGAAGATGACACATTGACCCACATACTTCAAACTCTCACCACATACAAGGCGGGCTAGAAGCCAATTTCCTGTAGGATTATGAGGCGAGCAAGATAGGCATAAGAGCGAGCTGCCTTCCGCTAATGTCGGCCAATCCAACTGACCTCAACGGTAATACTCCTCATTTCATTCCTCCCACTCTCATCTACAGTCGATAAGCCCAAAACGGCCATATATCTGGAAATCTAAAATTCTCCCGAATTTAGCGGGGAAATCTAGAATGCGCATTTTCTCGAACAGTTCATCACCGAGAATACTACACAATCACAACAACTGTGCTCCATCCAAGTTTTGTAGGAGTTACAACAATAAGAGAGGAACGGGACAATTTGCGGCTTGGAACAGGCAAAATGGATTTCGAGAAGGCGAGGCAGCGGCAGAGTTCGTGTAGAAACTGAAGACGAGTTACGACAAGTGTATGACTCTTCGGAACGAACAGGAAGACGAAGTGCGATCATCTGCTGAGGAGTTTTCCTTTTTCTCTAATTTCATTTTGCTCCTTACATTTATTTATCCACTCGATTTTACCCCCCACAGTTTACCATTGTAATGTTTTCCCCACCTAGGGTTCACTCTCACAGCAAAATTCCCCATTGTTCGACCATCTGAATCTGCCGCACCCTGTCTGGGAATGCTGACTGAGTAGCAGGATCCGTGTGGTTAATGAAAAAAAATGCACCTTGGAGATTACCAAACTTCGGGAATGGATCAGAATGCAGAGTGCTCGAGCGCTCATAAGCTCGAGCATTTCGCAAGCACGTCGGCCTATCATGAGTGACCAACACGTTTCCGACATGCTCCCAGGTTTTCAGAAGAAATCTGATTATAGAGGCAAACTGGGACAACTGATATTGAATGAATCCTTAATGCTGTTCTATCACGAGGAACTTTCGATGTCGCACGTAACGTTTTATCTTTGATCGAATCCCACCATCCCATTTCCTTTTCCTCTCCTTTTTAGCAGGGTCACATATCAATGCCCTTTCGGTTCCTAAAGTTCTGTCTGCATCATGTACGCACCATTGGTTTTCCGGCCGACCAAAGTAGATCAGAACATATGAGCAGGATAACGGAAATTGGGGGATAACTTGCTGATCAGGGGATGGGATGAAATTGAAACAAAAATAAATGAAATTAACATTGGCAGAGATGGAGGATGAGGAGGAGTGGTTGCCAGCTAACTTATAGCTAAGGCTTATGGAGGTATCTTCCGGCAAGCAGAGCAGCTTCCATGACCAGAGACAGAACATTCACGACTTCGTCGACTTGGCAGTTGTTCCCATTGAATGTCCTCCCTCCGGACGCTCTGAAGCTCGCCATGCAATTCAAGAAGTCCTGGCTGCACTCCTGGCTCAGGTAGTCATCTGCACTCGCAGAAATGAAATCCGAACCGACTTCATAAGGAAAAAGGACCCAGAAAGATCCATAACGCTGTATCTGGGGGATGAGAGTTATTTTTTCAATGAATGATCCGAACATCCCCTATCTTATGAAACGTAATGTGTGTAACGCAGTAATTTGTGAAGCTCTGCCACAGATCAGTTAGGTGTACTCACTGCTCTTGGCTTGGACACAGGCGTCATGCTTCATACAGCAGGCATCGAGGCCGTCACAGGGCTTCTCCCCGGGGCATCCGCTGTATAGTAGCCCGCAGTACTTTCCATATCTCAGAAACGGCGGAACTGTGTATCCATTTTTCCCAACAACCACAAATTAGTGAAAGAGAAGAAAAAGTCAAGATCCACGGTGAAGGGAAGAGAAGATCTGCACAAGTTACGTGCTATTTATGAAAAGAGTTCAATGATACAAGAATATCTTTGTGCTACCTGAGCAGAAATCTGATTCACATTTCCTGCTGCACTCCTTTCCCTGAAAATGTCACGTTCAAGGTAGGAGAAGATGCTCTATGCATCAGTTCAATAGCTGTGAAACTCGAGGGGGCAGGCCCTATTTTAACCCTCCTACGAGATCGAGAAAACCGCTCGATCTCCCACCATTTCCCGCTTTTCTGATGCTGATCTATGAGGTTTTAACTTGTGTAGTAACGAACAGTTGAGTTACATACCACGGATATGGCGACGTTGTTGGCTTGTATGCCGACGTTGAGGGCGTCCACGGGAGTGAGGGAAAAGCCGAGGACGGAGAGGGAAATCAGGGCTATGACAAGGCCAAACTTCAAAGCCTGAGGAAGAACCATCTCAGTTTTCGGTATTTGGCGCCTGCAAGACGACTGGGAATATGGAAGCTTGGATTTGCTTGAAGTGCACTGATTTATAGAAAGGAAAATGCTCAGTCAGAGTGAGGGGTAGAGAGAGGGTGATGATGGAGGAGGGACAGAGACTGCAAATTGTAGGAAGTCTATGCAGATGGGGGAAGGATAGAAAGAGGGGGGGTTTTACAGGTTCAATGCCATGTGTCTAAAACAGGAGTGATGCCGTGAACAGAATCAAACCGACATTGTATATGTGATCTGACTAACTCGGTATCATTATCGATCTCACGCATTCTACGGAGCTGACTAATGGAGAGATTAGGAGGGATGTGTCCGTCCACCGATAATCGTAAACCTGTGATCTCTAATGGAGAAGTAAGTGTTACAGTGCCGAACTGATCCGGCACGGATATAATAAAAGGGTTGGGGGGCGGGGGGATGGGGGCAGTGAAGTTTGTCGGGTAATGGCTCGTGACAGGGGTTTGGAGTGTTGTTGGGTTAATTGTGTGAGTCACACACTATTCAAATGAGGGAACGATTTGTCTGGATCGGGAAAAATGTAGGGTAGGTGATGTGTTCATCTCGTGAACAGGTCCCTTCGAACCATCGCCCTTTAAACAAATCAAAATGAAGAATCCCTTCGCCACCATGCCTTGCTACAGCTCCACGGCCACCGCCGACGTGGCTCATCGACCCCACCACGACCAAATTCACAAAATCTATTAACCATCGGCACATGTTGAGTTCCTACATACAAGAAGCAATGAAATCCCTTAAATGAAAACAAAATTTGGAATCTCTTAATTTTAAAATGGGAGGTAACTATAAATTAGTTGAAATGATTATGTATTTCTTCTATATAGACAAAGTCTCAGATTCATATTTACGAACCGAGGAATTTCATGATTTGAAATTTATCTCTTATAGTCAATATTGAATTATTTGGAAATCATAAAATTGATAGGTATCGGATACTATGTATTAAAAAAAAGATTGCAGGTATCACCTAAAGTGGGCAACTTGAAAATCTGAAGCTATAATGGCAAACCGCATTATGTATTTGCTTGGAAAGTGGGTTACCTGTCTTGTCTTCGGTTGCCCAAATTGAAAGTTCTTAATAGTCAGTTTAGGTATTTGGTGCACCAGCTGGTTGTGTTGGCTGATACATTGGCCAGGCTAGCACAGGAATTCCCGAATCCATGTCGCCCGGTTCGACCTTAGGTGGCTAATCGAGCATTGATCGGACGGCTAGCAGTCGAGTTGGAAAGCTGGATCAGACATAGCCGTGTGTCAAATCAGACTCTGATATTGCGTATGATCTGGCTTCCATTGAAATAGCTATCCTAAGTCGGTGAGTCGACCAACCAGACTGGATCTCGGCTCGACGGCTCAGACCTAGTTTGGACAACATCGGCCTACTCTGCAGAAACATATCGGGATCTAGGATGCTCGGCCTCGACCCACAAACCCTAGGGGTGTGATTCGGCGGCCGGACCTGACCGAGGCCGGTGATCACGGTCCAGTGTTGCCGATGCGGTCTCGATCATCACGTGCTGATTTGGTAGCGAGCAGCAGATTCCTATTGGCACGGTCGTATACAGAGAAGCCAGTCATGCGCCCTCCAGTCAACCGTAAAGCAAATGACAAATGAACTTTCTTACCTAATAATCAAAACTTGTCTTTTTTATACAGTTTCTGAAATTCCATCTGTGCCAGCAATGGAAAAAAAGAAATGCCAGACGGGGACTTCTTCTTGACGCAATTTAATGAAAAAAAAAAACCAAGCATACCACTTCTTCTGACCATTTCCTAATTTATAAAATAAATACATTATTTTAATTTAATTTTATTTTACATGAACTTTCAACTTCCAACCAAAATATATTGGAATCATATTATCTCATACATAACTTTTCTAATAGTGGAATTAGCCGAGGAACCGCCTGCCTGTCATCGTCCCCTTCACTGTACCGAACTGAAATCCTAAGCCTCTCCCCTACAAATACAACCTTAGATCGGACCGGCTATCTTGTGTACTGATCGACTTCTGGTCCTTAGCTGTCCCGGCTGGGTGTGATGCCGACTAAAGTAGCCTTTGGTTGGTACAGCGGAGTCGGCCGGCCAATCCTTGGCAGTGTCCTTAGCGCTGCCCATACCCAAATCCTAGGTCGGTCCCCGCAATGAAGCAGGCTTCACATCAAACTTCACTTTTTGGTATAAAAGAGCTGTCTAGTTCACAAGTTAATCGTTGTCTACCATATTTTAAATAGGAGAATTACAACATAAGTCCAGCATATATGTACGTTTTTTTATACTTAAATTATATATATTAAAATTATTATTTTAATTATATATATAGTTTGATGATATATTTAAAATTTAATTCTAATGATTCGCTGATTTATCATTTGACGATGCTACGTGACAATCATATGCATACATGGCATGTTTTTTCAACCATGTCAATTAAATTTTACTGCATTAGGCTGTTGTCATATTATGATGTCACATCAACATATAATAATTATGTTAGTATGCTAATAAAATTAAAATTTAAATGTATTATGAAAAAAATAAACATATTATACTTTTACTATAATTATCCAATTTTAAATAAATAGGCAGCTTTGGCAGCCTAACACATAATTAGCGTACAGCAATAATGGGAACCATCCATGGTCCATATTTTTCAACTTTAAAGGAGGTCGTGAATAAAATTAAACAAAAAAGAAAAAAAGAAAGATGGGAATTAATACAGGTCACAATCCGGGGCATAGTTTTAAAAACCGGACAAGACTGGCCGGTTTGACTGGGAACCGGCCACTCATCCGGTCCAGTTCCTTCAAAAAATCCAATTGCACATTAAAAGAGAAAAACTCCAATTGAACCGGCCGGTTCCCTGTCCGACCGGTGAACCCAATTGAACCCGTGAGAAAATCGGCCAACTTAAAATTAAAAAAAAAAATATTATAATGTACCTATTTTATTTTACTAAACTTATATTTATATTTTATATTAAACTTTTGTTTAATATAATGATTATATTAATTATTTTTGTTATAAATCATATTTAAATTATGATATTATGTAAATTTATTAGTAATATTATATTATTAATATTATTTATTAAACATGCGGTTCAACTCATTGAACTCCTGGTCCGACCCATGAACCCATGTCTACACCGGTTCCCGACCCGGTCTGGTTTTAAAAACTATGATCCGGGGTCAACCGAGCCATCTTCGCATCGCGACCGATGCCCGGCTCGAGTAAGTCCTGCTCTCCTCTAGTCGGATCCATTAAATTTCCTTGAATTGACCCCCACAGCGGCACACGGCCCATATGAGATCTTGCATTGCTCATCAGCTCTCTTCCAGGTGAAGTGTATGAATCCCCCAACTCACTAAGCGCCCGGCACGAGAATCCCACAAGCCATACCCATCCGTTTCTTGCCTGTTCATGCACTCCACCCTCTGCCCCAGTGCCTGACTTATCGGGGTCATAAACCCTGAAGTCAACTTCGTCGTAAGTGCTCGATAGACTCCAACCGTCCTCCGGCTAAAGGAGTCCCATGTTCAACCCGAAGACCCACAGCCCTATCGGTCTATTCAGAAAAACTTTGATGAATAAACTGGAATGAAAGATTACATTATGGCTAATTGATTATAGATGGAGAATAGAATCACTCTATCAAATCCTACTTCTCTCCTCACCATCTAGGCTTGTCAACCTTGCACCGCCATGTTAGATGGGCACCCACCTCTTGGTGCAGTTTCGTGAAACCAACAAGACTTGCCATGTTTTGGGACATGATGTTTGTTGAATGATGGGGATACAAGGACGTACACATGAAGTTGACATGAGATCTATGATCATCTCTCTCATTCTCATCGACAAAATATCTCCAATTTTGGGACAAATATTGCTGAAAATATCTTCGCCATGGAGCTTTGTTATGTTTTTTTTTTTTTTTTCCCTTCTCTCATCTCTTCTTATGTTTCATCACGAGAGAGGTTGGATGTTGAGTGATTTTAGATTTTACATGTATCTTGAGTTTCTTCCCTTCGACAGAATTTGTCGACTTCATCATCTTGGGCCAGGCAAAGGGACTAGCATGCACCAGCTTGGGCCGGGGAACAGCTCATTAAGCCCGAATGATTGCAAGTTGTTGGAGTCCAATCTGTGGGCTTAGGAGAGCATGACAGCATCTTTACCCGACAAATAGTCCATAAAAATTATGAATTACGATTATTTTATTATCTGCCACACGAACCTTTTCGTGTTCCACCGGAAACAACAAAGGAGTCACTGTGCCGTGTCACGTAATTAACTATAAACTGTCAGTAGAGATATGATTTTATTGTTCTTTATAAGTAAGATTTCATGTAAGGTAACTTAGATATTTGAGATAATAACTTTTATATTGGGTTGACAATGAATTAGGGGTGGATTAGATTCCATGTATATCTCCTTATTTTCCTCAAAACTTTGTTTGCAAGTAGCTAGATTGACTGTCACAATCACTTGATTAGTCCGATAAAACAACTATACGAAATTCACATCGATCAAATTTTGTCATATAGGAGACCCTTGAGATTAGAGAGAGGTTAGGTGAGGTATGACGGAGACCAAAAGGGTCCGAGATGTGAGAATCTGATAATACCACTGCATCGAAAATGGTCCCGTCTATGACAAAATTAAACTTGTGAGCTCCACTTTCACTACGCAGCAGCCTCAGCCTCATGCATGATCTTTATAGACAAAGGATAGTCGACAGCAACCATATACACGTACATCCTCCTTTTTTACCTTCTTCTGCTTATATTTGCACACGCAGACGCCACTCCGAGCGTGTCGGCATATCCCTTCTCCTAAAGTATAGACGACGATGCCTTCCCCATGGGCTACAAAAGCTTCCAGCCTCTGCCACCATTCATGTTGAACTTCTTCAGCCTTCCGAAGAACATGACGAGTATGAGGATAACTTTGCCCTGGTCACTCCATCTGCCCGCGAACCCGAACCACTTGTCTGTGCACCCCACCTCCGGCTTCAGCTGCCGCTTGCAGCTGTATCCTGCCGTGAAACCCACGTTCCCGTACGCACTGAAAGCCAAGTGCCGATCGGTCTTCCATTAGGTTAATTGACGAGATAATCGTAGAAAAATGATGGGTTAAAAAAAAAAGAGGAATAAAGTGGGACACATTGTTCCAATTGATGAGAATAAAACCCTAGAATAACTGGCTTGAGTTATTCATGTGCACCTTCAAAATTTTGAACCTGCCCTGGCCTCCCGTGCCTTTTCCTCCGTCTCCTACAACCCGTCATGCCGAACAATTTTAAGTTTCCTAAAAGCAAGCCGACCTTGATGTGGATGTGCCACAGCAAGGTTGGAACTTGATTGACAGCTAACAAGACATCCTTAATCATTCAGAAAGCATACGATGTCCAAAGTGCTTTCTGAGGTGGGGTCATATAATAAGTAGGAGTCGTCCAAGAACTGGGAATTAGATTCCATGTCAGAAGAGAAGGGGAAATGGCTGTGTCAGCCTATCACCATCGTTTGCACCAACCACTATTTGGAATCTTCATCATTTACATCGAGAATCTTATGTACCCAGCAACAGATCATGTGGCAGCTTCTTGGATTTGTCTCTCTTGTTCAGGAAAGACACACATGCGGATGATTTTCGGTTCGACGTTTTGAGACCCTTTTAAGGTTTATGTGAATCGAACTTCCGATTGTGCATATCAACATAGTTACTTAACATAGCGTGGAATAATTTTGGCAATAGCCCGACCTTACTGGCGTCTTGTCAAGGTTACCGTGGCCACTAGCTAGGTGGTGAATAAGAGAAAAAAGAAAAAAAAGGCACTCGTTTGTGATTTTATCTTTTTCATCGATTCCCCTGTGACGCATTCGCAACCAGGGCACCCAAAAGATCACCATGAATCAGAGATTTAGTAAGAGAATGACGGTACCTTACTACTTCGACCACGATGTTCAAGACGTTGAAGTTGAGGGGATCTTCCTTCATCTTTTCCCTCTCGGTGATGCATATCATACTGACGAAGATGGCCAGGTACGAGAGCTGCGAGAACACGAGGTTTTCCATCATGCTTCCTCGTGTTTTCGGCTTAAATGATCTCTCGGCGGCATCTGAGGGATCCCCGTCGCTGTTTTCTACGGGCAGGAATGACGTATACGGAGGGAGGTACCTATAAAAGAGAGTCACGCAAACAATTTGGTACAAGTTCAATCAGCACGGGGATGAGTGTAAGGCTAGATTGTCTTAGACCAAAAAAAAACAAAAACTTCTCAATGAGCCAACTAATTAACCCAAATCGGAGACAGCTAATCACACAATAATCAAGAGGTTCTGCTTTCCGGCGACTCTTTTTCCACCTTTAATCTCAACATGTCTCCTATCTGTCAGGTTAAATTTATGGGGCCCCATTCAAACATGTAAATGAAGTCGGCACCAAAAAAAAAAAAAGTAATTCCATTGTTTTTATTTAATCCGGTCCGATCATAAACTTTAACTAATTCAAGTTCAAGAGTAGTCAGTCTATTAGAGGGTAAAACTCTCTCAACAAAAAGTTGTTCGATTCACAAAACTTGAAGTTGTAACTTTTTAAAAGGGAATATATGCTGAACCGTCTCCATTAGCTTATGTTGATTCGTACTATTTTTTTCGATTAAAATGATAATCATCGGTAGATAAAAAGAATAAATAAAGAGATTAGAAAATTTAACTAAAAAATTGTAATCATATCGCCTACTAAGACTTATTTCCTCAGTTTATAACGGTTGATGTATATTTACATCTTGTTGAAGGATGCCTGTATATTTACCTTGTATTCATTCTTCTCTCGGTGTGCTTCTCGTTCAAATCTTTCTATACTTGGAAAATTTTGAAAGCGAAAGGGATAAGAGAGACTGACATCATGACGATGAACAACACCAGCACGGCCGGCGCGATCGTCGAGAGATCCACGATGGTCTCACCGGTGTGCCTCGAGTTCACGCACTGGAACAGTATCCCTATGGTCTTCTCGTACGGGTCGAGTCCACCGAGCGCATCAGAGCTCCACTGCAACGCACAGAACATGAAGAACTGGATCCCGATGAACCCGAAGACAGTAGCCACCAGCAGTTGGCAATGGTGCTTGGGCAACAAGTGGAGGTACCCGATTTCCGAGGTGTTTTTTAATACGTACGAGGCTTCGGCCTTGTTTGTGAGCTTGTCGAATGACCAGATGCAGAATCTTAGGCAAGGGGGGAAGAGGGTGTTACCGAGGAGGACCTGAAGGATGAGCATCAAGAGGAGGGCCGAGTTCTCGCTGAAGACCATCATGTTCTCGTTCGTCGGGACAAAGCCGCAGCTTGCGAAGGTGGAGACCGTGGTGAAGATGGAGAAGGTTAGAACATTCAGGCCCTTGTTCCTCAGCACATCGCTTGCAGAAGACACCAATCTAATGTAGGTTCTAACCATGACGATTCCTAGAACGTGGGCCACCACTAGGTAAACGAAGACCACCTGTCTGAGGAATCTAACAGCGAGATACCTCGAGTACTCGCTCTCACGTGCACAGAGGGACTGAGATTTCTGGGTGAAACCGCTTTCGACGGAGGCGACTTTGTCATCCGTCTTCAGGAGCATTTCTAGCCTGCGTTTTCTGAAGTTGAGCCCGACCATGGAGGTGAAGACCTCACCGCCGGCAAACATCAGGACGGTGAGCACCACAAGCTGAGCGTTCGAGAAGACCTCCATCTCCACAGCGGACATGCTCGACACCGTGGCCGCAGAGACCGTGGTGAAGAACAAGTCCAAGCTCCTCGGATCAAACGAGCCGTGGGTCCTCGACTTCAGGCACCTGAGGACCCAAAACCCGAGCGACGAGAGGAAGACGAAGTAGACAACTCGGAGGAGGAAGTAGTTGGTGCACAGGAGGAGGCACCGGTAGAGACGGGACGAGAAGAAGCGAATCGAACTGCACAGGCAGCCGAGCTTCGTCCATGAGACGCTGCAGATGTAGTGCAGCTGTCTACCAACGTGTGGCAGGTTGATCATCCTGAACAAATGCCGCGAAGCTGCTACAAGCTGAAGGCTCTCCGAGCTACTGTGGTTTGAGTTTGCGATAACGTACTCTACAATGAGATTTAAAGGCGAGGAAATTACATGCAGAAGAGAAGGCAGGCCCACTTGCACTATTTCTTTCTTTCAGCGTTAATTATATGTAATTTTGAAGTTATATATTATGTTGGGTATTTCTAAGTGGACAAGTGAGAATTAAGGTGTCGTTGGTCCAGGTGTCCGCTCCTGAAGGAAGGAAGACAACCTGCTCTGTATTCTCTGATATATATATATATATTATATGTGTGTGTATAGACAAAGATGAACATATTCGATTCGAGAGATGACAATATAATTTCTGTTGTTTTCATCTTTCAATAAATTAATTAGTATGAGACGGCTTCAATCGATAATACTGTAAATTGCTGTAATAAGATAATCTAATTTTGTAATAAATTAATCATGCTGAAATTTCATATATCACATAATTTTGAGAAAGAAAATATTATATAAAAAAACTTCAAATGAAAGTTTTTAATTGTTATATTATATCCGTTTGGGTTCTGATAAATTTTCTTATGATTTATGCCTGCCCATAATGTTATAATACTTTCTGTGGGAGATTGACTTTTACTGACAAAATTCAATCGTAATCATTTAAAAGTTATGGCTCATTTCTTGATTGGACCCAATGAGATAGGTTTTTGGTTGATCGGAGTGAATTTCATAGTCAGGTTTGAAAATTCGAGACATGCCATTTATATTTCTTTTTTTGTTCTGATGTGAATTTATAACTAGATAAATTTTCATTTCACATAATAACCATATATCTATATATATAAACAAATTTATCATATCTTAAATAATGTACAAGCAAAAAATGAAAAAAAAAAATTAAACGCATTTAAATCAGTTAAATATAACATACTAGTTCCGTTGATTGTGTGTTCCCCAAGGCAGCTAACACGGTAAGAGTTCTAATTTAAATCTTCAGACACTGGTGGCACACTCCACATCCAAGTAAACCCATTCGTCGATGTGAACTGTTACATGACATGCGGACCGAGCTGGTCAGCGGTGGCGTGTCATATTCGTCGCGAAGGTAACATGCACGCGATCTTGACTAACATGCCCCCGTAATTATTTCTGGGAGGCGCATTATTTTCACTTGCTTGTCCTGTTGGACTTGACGTTCATGTGTTTAGCCATCGTGTGTTGGGCGTGGGTGTCTGATCGCCATGCCCAGAGACGCCCATTCACCTGTCCGCTCAAGTCGTACGCTGGCCTCCCTCTCGCACGCATGTGATTGAAATTGTCCAGTTATTTATGCCAAATGGCTACTTTGTTCTCATGTTTAGTAGGTTAGTTTAATCGACGGTTGTTAGTTATGCTGAAAAGCATCAGCTGCTTTTTCCCGAGTTCCCCTGTCTGTTCCTGGTGAATCAATCTTGGAGATTGTGCGTCGTGCACGTCCCGAGTGATGACAAGTCATATTATAGTATATATGCACCACAATCATATGCCCTTGGTCTAAAATAAGGTCCTAATCTAATCCAACCAGTCTCGCACTACGTGGACGGAGAAAATCTCACGTTACAACAGGACCGATACGACTCGAGTGTGAATTTGTTATGATTTATTGTAACAGGTGCGCCAAAAAATGTGCTCCATAATTGTACGTCGTTCGTCGGCCCATCGATATTCTTTTGACCGATATATAATTTATTATCGATGGCAAAGATGCTTTTTCCCAAAGGATCAAATCCCATTCCCAGCACATTGAGAGATTTTAATACAAATATCGACCGTTCTCACTTCACTCGTACCACCGATTTTTCTTTTTCTTTTCCTTTTTTTTTCTTTTTTAATCATAGGGAAGGAATGGCATCGTCCAAAGTTAATCTTGACCTAGTGTAGGCGTAGGTGTGCTGGCTAACGTAATTTCTGGTATCTGGTCTGTGTCAGTGAAATTTATTCGGAATGGTCGTCAAGTAAAAGGTCCAAGTCGGTCCGATTTATGGGTTCTAAAATACGGATATATTTTCTCATATCCCGGGTAAACCATCTCATAAGAATACGGTACAATGCGGTGAAAAATCACAAATAACATCTCTCTAATTATTAATAATTGTTGTAATGGTTAGACCCATTAACACGCATATGTATGCTTATTTATTATAATTTAATCCATAGTATAACATCAATTAACTACTGAGAATCTTGAGCGAGGACAGTTTTGACAAGATTCTGGCTTTGAATCATCAACCTCGGTTCACTCCAGGAATATTCCCAAGACGACGTCGTCCGTACTTAAAACTGGCAAAATCCTCGACCATACCAAGCAAAATATGTCCGTACAGATATAGAACTGACATGCTACATTACATTACATTATTATATTAGGAGATTTAGTACATTCTAATTAATTCGAATTCACTTTCCGGAGAGCCATAAATCCCTCGTCCCTGTTTTACACGTCTTCGCTCCGAATAATCTCTTTTTAAAAAAGAATTCGATGTTATGTCAAATGAATTAAAAAGCAGACGTTCAGTGATGACTCCCGTCGACGCATTAGAGTATTGAGAAGTCGATTTCCCTTCGGGATCTGGACCCAGAGAGCGTTCTCGAAGCACGAGATCTTCCTTTGCTCTAAGGATAATCGTCTCCCACTATGGATGGCCCGAAGTCATCTTGCGCTGCTGATTTTAAGTGTCTGTCCGGCCACAGCGACGATAGATTGCAAAATATTCGGCGGGAACACAGCACGCACATATCCTCGATCACAATATTAGTTTTCCATTTTGTGGCGGACACTCTCGAGAGTGGACGGAAGTAGGACCCAGGACTCGGTGGTGGTTTGGGTTTTCCAGTTATTCACCCACTTATTAAGAAAAAAAAAAGGGCGGGTGCTCGTGATTTGGTTCAGCTTCAAGAAACCGTTTTCGAACCGAATCGATCGAATGAAGCGGGCGGTTCGGTTTGGCTTGGGATATCATATACATCTGAACTAATATCTGTTTTTCTCCTGCAGTTTGGTTGATGGTTGACTTAGGGTCCCTTGCTTTTCCAAGTTTATGATGAGCGCGACAAGGGATAGAGAGAGTGCCTGGAGCCAGCCAGTGTTCGAGTGCGGATGTGCCGAGTCCATTTCTCGACGCCACAAGAAGTTGAGTCTCGGCATGCCAAGGACCCATTCCTCGCACGGGAGATGCAACCGGCCAGCCGTAAAAAAAATCGTCAACATCGTCAGACCACGTGTGGAACGGATATGTACCGCACCGTCTGTGCCACGTGGCATCGCGAAACACTGATCAAATAACATGTTATGTAGAATATTTATTAAGAGTTATAAAAACAATCATTAGGAATTTCAATCATGAATACTAAAAGATGATAAATGTAAACCCCAAGATTTTAAAAAGATATTTGCGACATGTGAGATTTTTTCGCATAACGATGGATCCGTGGTCACACCACTGTGGTATGACGATGTTGCACATCTATGGCATATGAGACCTTTTTCGTACGTGAGAATGTAGTGAGAAGGGCAATCGATGTACGCATCCCATGGTACTACCAAGACTTGATCCCCCAGCAAATTCTCGGCATGGTGGGTCGAGAGATTATAACCTTAAATTATTTCAATATGCCTACCACCCACCCCTTTAGCCAATGCTCGAAGCAACCACTGCACTAATATATATCTGCATTTGATTGGTCGAAATATACTTGAGCACAGAAAAGTATAGAAAATTCGTAACTGAAAGAACGGGAAATGATCGATTCGATACGATAGATTCTCGAAATAAAAAAGGGGGAATGCAGTGTCCGTATCATCTGTGTCGTTTGGCACGTTAAATTATGAGCAAACTGGACTGTATACGATCATGAAGTGTGACCTGCGCTCTCTCTATTTCCATAATATTATTCTGGGACTGCTCAGCCTGGTGTTCATCCCCCCACACCCCACACCCAGCCCCGTAGTGCGCAGGGTGGCTTTAAGATAAACATTATTCAGTGACGTGACTTGCCTAATAGCAAAACAATTTGAAATCTGAGATTTCGAGGATAATAAGCTAAACTTGATTCAAAGACTGAATTTATCGAGAACTCGGAAAATCTGTCTCGTGTTAGGGACATCCGATGTTTTTTAGCAGTGCAGCTCGGTCTCAGTCTCGGTGGTCTCGGTCTTTCGAACCCTATATATACATACATACATATATATATATCGTAGAGGTTGATTGATTCGTTGAGTTAGTATCCAGTTTCTTACGTACGTTTGTTCACCCCTGGATTTATTGAGAGAACACTGTGGACGAGCTTCAGCAGGACAGGACTCGATTTAACATATATATGTGTAATCTCGTATAAAACACTTACGAGCTCCATATTAATTTCTGGTGTAATTTTTTAAGAAATCTTTAATAACAGGGACCCTATTTTGATATATTAGCTTTTACATTTTTTCTTTGTAAAAAGAGAAAAAAAGAAAAGAGAAAGAAGAAAGCGTGATGAAAATCTTCTGAGAATTGGACAAATCCAAGAGTTGGTGGGGGGGTGGAGGAATCAGTTTCTGGAAGTGCAGTGCACACAATCAAAATACATGGTGGAGGATGCACATATAATGTGTATATATATATATAATGCATGGTGGATGATGACTGTGCCTGTGTTTGTGTGTGTATATATATATTAGTGGGGGAGAATGTCCTAGCACCAGAAGAAGATCGTGATTCGTGAGCTTACTAGAGAACACGGATTTGTCAGAATTGCTTCAATTTCCTCATCGATTATTAGCCTCTCTCTCTCTCTCTCTCTCTCTCCTAATCCGGATTTCCATATATATAAACACTTCACCCGCAATTTCACGAAGTGCTTACTCACTGAATGCGAGCGCACTCTACGCCGATCTTTTGGTAATTCTAATTTCCGACTTACTTAACGTGCTGAGTTCAACCCCAGATGAAACGTGTGTGGTTGAGGTTAGCACGTTTAATAATTCACGCATCGCCCGATCACCTCCCGTGCTCAAGAACGTGACCAAAGATTGACTTAGGAGGGAACGCGCACAATCGTGCTATATGCATCATTGCCGAGTCACGTGTAATCGTTGTGGTGGTGGTAAATTTAATAGTTAAGCCGACGCTGGACCATGATGGCGAGTGAGTTCGACAGACACGTGAATTATGCCGAACAAGCTTCTTCCGACACACGTGTGTGGACCGTATGGTTTGGGATGGTGTCGATGTCGGTATGGTGGGTCTGAGGTCTCTTTGCGTGGAAACGGAGCTTGGCACTAGGGTGTGTTTTCTTGTCTACGTTGATTGGCTATCATGAAGACAAGTACGCGGCTCATGTGCAGGAATAGTGCTCGATGTCTATAACATGGGTTGGCCACCAATTGAACAGATACCGAGGATGTGTGGCTTCATTTTCCCCCCCTTTCTTTTCGAACTTTGGCATCGGCAACTCGAACCCGAGCCTACGGCGATGCGATTGCCACGTTTATTTCGAACCGGCTCGAGCCTACTGAAGCATCGAATTGGCCCCTGATTTTAGCACTGGTTGGATTAGAACGTTGGAATCTATGAGAGAGTGTGGCACCATCTCAGCCGTGGCTTTCTTGATTGAGGGGCGGATTCTTCGCCCCCACCTCGAAATTCAGCATTTCAGCTCCATCCTCCCCCCACGCCCGCCCGCCCGCCCGCCCGCCCGCTCCCTCGTTCTGTTGTCCCTTTTCGTCTACACAAAGAAATTTTAGATCTCACAGAATTTAAAGGGCGGAGCAGAATGAAAGGAAAAAATAAAGAATTAACCGTTAATTGCAACGTTCTTGGCGGTCCGGGCCGGTTCGATGGGAAAATGTTTCGGGCAGGCCGACTCCGGTTCAACGTGCCTATTTCTTGTACTTGACCAATAACAGCTCATCAACTCAATAAGAACAATTACGTGCCGGTTCTGGGCCAAACCGGTCCGTTTAACATCTCCATTCTTAAGACTAATTTTTGTGAAGCATTATGAATTTATTCTGTCAAAGTTGAATAACAGAATAACTAATATGTAAACCGCAAAAAAAGGAAGAAAGAAGAAGAAGAAGAAGGAATAGCAAGGCCGCGTAAAAGAAAGCACAGTAGCGGAAGGCTCGATCGGACAGCTCAGCTCATAATTCATTTCGGGTCAGTTCCACTCATAGTTTTTAAAATTGGACTGGGCCGGAAACCGGTCAAGGTATGGATTTATGGATTAGACCGGTGGTTCAATGGGTTGAACCGTATATTTAATAAATAATATTCCAATAAATCGATATAATATTATAATTTAACTATAATTTATAATCAAAATCATTAATATAGTCATTATATTAGTCCCAAATTCAACATAAAATATAAATATAAGTCTAGTAAAATAAAATAAGTACATTATAATAGGTTTTTATTTTTAATTTTAAGTTTACCAGTTTTGTTATCGATTCAATTAGATTTATTGGTTCGACGGAGAACCAGTCGGTTCAATTAGATTTGACGTCATTTAAAGTATAATTGGATTATTTATGAGAACCAGATCGGGTGAGTGGCCGGTTCCCGGTCGAACCGGCCACTCACCCGGTCCGGTTTTTAAAACTATGGTTCCACTCGTGATGGATGGATGGATGGATGGATGGATGCATGCCAAGCGCGAATTGATCGTGAGTGACACGCGATTAATAGGCCATGTTATAGTAAGGTAATTGGCAGGGTTATGCGTAATTCAATTCATGGTTTCTATGACACGAGAGATCCAAGAACAGTTAGTAGTCTGGTGCGAAGGAAGGTATTTTGAGGGCGGGCAGAGGTAGCGACTAGCAATTATAAACGAAGCACGATCTTGTGGGCGGCCCAAAATTCCTACGAAAGAAGGCCCCCAATTGGCTATAACGCGATACACACACACACACACACGCATATATACAATTAAAGCCATCTCCAGAAACGAGAGCGCTTCAATTTTGAGATGGCTTCATGCTGGCCATTCAAAGACCAGGGGAGAAGGCGACTGACTCGACCTCCGAGGTGTGAGTCTTCACGGTGACCTACTTGGCTCGAGCATCCATGCCACCCTCATTCCTTTTTTCTTAGAGGACACCTTATGTGTCCCTTGTGTATGACACCAGTGGGCATCAGTTTTGGATGGAGGCGGTCAGAGAAACCACGTTAAAGAGTCCCGGAGCGACTAGGCTTACCGGGACAGAATGAGCCGGTATTACATCAGGAAGGACACCCAACACGAGAAAAAGGCATTCAACCCCATTGAATGGCCATGTGAAATGGGGGCAGCTCTAGATATACCCATATCCCCAACCCACTGGCACCCGATTGATGACAATCCCCATAAAAATGAGTCCCTTTCAGTGAACAATCGCCAAATTCTGATCATCTTCACAATAAATGCATCAACACACTTGTCCCGGTCTTATCCTCTGTAACGGGACCGATTTCATGAGACTAGAAAAAGAGAAAAAAGTAACGCTCTCACGATATACACACACACACACAGACACAGAGAAAGATGCATACACACATATACATGCATCATCATGGTGAGTGCATGCATAGTAGAAGGCACATGTGATCTTCTAACTCAAAGAATTTCCACTTGCATCAAATAATGAATGCGATAGTAAAGAGAGTGAACTTCTAGCACCCACTCACATATCTTAAGTCCGTGAACCGATCGAACAATCAACCCCACTGGGGACAGCGTACCCGCTCTTGTTTTGCATAGCTGTTCTACAAGAAGGAGATCCTATTTTAGTTCCGCCTCCATGAATGTGTTTTGATTGCACACCATGGACATCTGATAGAAACGGAAGTAAAGGGATAAAGAGATACAAGGTCGGATTACTGTATAAATAATACGCAGAAGGTGTTCCGCTTAATTCTAAATGCAAGGCCATTAATGTACACCTAGAACACGCCACAGCCTACCGATCTATTCGTCTTTGCTTAGATAGAACACGAGCAATCGGGCGATAAAGAATTTTACAACCAAACAGACTCGAGGATGGAGCCTTCTTTGCTAATTACAGTTTTACCTGGCACAGCTGTTGGAAGCCGGAAGATTCAGGCAAACTTTGGTTTGGGCATGGAAGATTTGTTCTGGTGGTTTACTGGCCCCAGCTTTTGGATCCAGTGTCGGAGCCCTTTCTTGTGGTCATGGCAGGTCAGGATCTGCACAATGTTCAAAGTCCCATCCCGAGCAAATGAGGACTCAAACTCTTCCAGTACCTTAACTATTTGCCAGAACTCAGGCCTCTTGTCAGGATGCTGGGACCAACATTGCTCGATAAGGGATTGGAGGGCAAGCGGGCAGTCCTTTGGAATTTCTGGTCTCAAGCCCTGAACCAATCCCATGCCTCATTAGAAATTCATTAGCAGTAATGAAAATCAAATACATAGAACTCTAATACTGAAGCCCCAAAATATATTTTCCATGATGTTGCTGTCTTGACACCTCTAACTTATTTACGCCAAAAAGAAAACGCATATCATAATGCTAAAATTTGCAAAGACAAACCTTATTAAGGACTGCAAAAGCAGCTTGCACAGGAGTCATCTCCTCATAGGGGATTGTTCCTGTCACCATTTCCCACAGGATAAGCCCAAAGCTGTAGATATCGACCTTCCGATCATAAGATTTACGTTTGATCATCTCAGGGGCCATCCACCGGTAAGTCCCAGGATCATCAGCAAGAGTGTCACAGTAAGCAGCATCACAGGCTATTCCAAAATCGGCAATCTTCAAATGGAAGTTCTCATCAATTAGTATGTTCTCCGGTTTAAGGTCTCGATGAATGACCCCCTGGGAATGAACATAATCCATCCCTCTGGCAATATCAAGAGCTATTGCAAGAAGCTTCTGCAAGGGAATTGACTTGCGTTCAAGCTTGTGCAAGTATGCCCTCAAGGAACCTTCTGAGAGATACTCCGTGATGATACAATATACTGGAGGCTTCTTGCATGCCGCCACAAACTGCATTGGAATGAGAAAATAAGAAAAAGAAACAAGGAAATATCCAAACTGAACTCATTGATGCAGTGGAAACTTTGCTAATAAAATAGGAAAAGAGCATTGACCTACTGACATGAAAAACAAAAATAAACTTACCTTTATCACATTCTGATGATGAAGGTGGGATAAAAGAGTAGCTTCCCTGGTGAATTGCTTCTCTAATCGAGCAGCCAGGGATCCATTCTCGTCGTCATCTGGGACCCTAATAATTTTCACTGCTACAGGCTCATCCATGTAAATCCCATGATAGAGTCTGCTATGTGCCCCATGAGCAAACCTAAGCCCAAGAAAGAGCTTGGACATGTCCACAGCCCATTCCTCTGTTTCCACAGCTACAACCCTTCCACCTCCATGGTCGAAGTACTTTGCCCAAGCTGATTCCTTCCTACCCTTCAATCTATCATGCATCTTCATGGAAGCAAAGTGCCTTAACGGGCTATTATTTGATGAAGAGATGGAATTCGATGTCTTGGATTCATGGGATTCCTTACGAGACAGGATTCCCTTGTTGAGTACCTTCCTTTGTGGAAGGGGAGTTGAGAATCGCTTCTGGCTGGACCGTGCCTCTTTGAATGCATCTGAAATGGCAGTCTGAGGAAGTGGTGATAGAGATCTCTGCTTAGTGGTTATTGGGTTTTTCCGAGCTTGTGATTGCCTCAAAATCGGTTGCTGGCTGGTGACAGCTGCTGACGGTCGTGATCTCAGCCTAGCATTCCATTCTGCCTCAATATTGAAAGAAATAGGGGCCAACTTAGAAGGGTCCAAGCGGTGGCAAACGGTGTGAGAAAACTTGGTCCGCCTAATCCAAGAATTAGCATCCTCATCCATTTTAGAGTATTCAGATTTTGTAGATGCTAAAACACTTCGTACCCAGAGCAGTACTTAATCTTCTCCTTCTTCAGCAAGGAGCACTCATCGTCATGAGAATTGCTCTCACAAACCTTTTTACAGAATGAAAAGCTCCAACAGCTATTTTTCTTCAATCCCATCAAACCTACATCAGATTAATCAACATGAGCATAAGTTTTTTTTTTCTAGGAATTCTAAGAAATATATAATAACTAATTTTCCTTAAAACAACATATAGAATGTCCCTGAAACACACCCCGTCTTCTCAAACAAAAGAAAAAAAAACCCACAAAACTCAGCAAGTTCATCAACCAGACTACAAACCCAAAACATTTAGATTAGTAAAATCCACATATCCACATTAAAATCTAAGTCAAATAGGAATAAGCATTCACTTCCGAGAAACGAATGCTTCTCTCACGGTCTAATCTCCCCAGCTGTGACACCCATAATCTCCTCGACGGCTGCAAGGTTGAGGAGAGTAGAAAGCTACCAATTTGCATGGATTGGAAAGATTTTCACACCCCGAAGAAAAGATCGATGAAACTACGAGAATTTATGAAAAGATGGATCCACCTGAGTTAACCTTCAAGAGTCATCCCACAGATCAAGAAGGCCGAAATTCTTCGAGCATAAATTGATTATCTTAACAATATCCACAAACGCGAATGAAGCAGGCAGAGAAACAGCAGCCAGGGGAAAACCTCAAAGAACCGAAGAGAGCCGAGGACGAAGAGCTCTTCACAGTCCAGACTCTCAATCAAAATCTGCAAAGAAATGGCCAAAAGAGCAAGGTGATTATGCATCCCAAGGTAAAAAAAAGACAACAATATATTAATGTAGAAACAAGAAAAGTCCAATACGCATGCAGACGAGCTTCAAGTCAAAGGAAAATGGATGAATCAATCAGACTTGGCGGATCTCGGTCACCCTCACAAAACCACTGGCCGGAGACGAGGAGCGCTCAGTAAGTAAATCCGTCTTCTTCCCCCCCTCTCTCTCTCCATCTTTATATCTCTCTCTCTCTCTGCTCGGGAGAGAGACCAGAAGAAAATCGGAGACGGAACTCCGCCGCAACAGTATCGTTCCGCATGGACTCGGCACCCACTCTTTTTTCCGGTGCTTGCGTCTATAATTAAAAAAACAAATGTATTTTACGAGGCCAACTTGTATGCGATGACTTAACTTTCACGTTTTGCAAAAGAAGTTCGTCGACTTTTTGTTTTTATAAATCAAACCCCCAACTTGACTGAAAGCACGTTATAATGATCCCCCTCTTACGATTTACGCCTGCATCGATTTGTAGCGTTCGTGTGTTTCATGTCTCACCGGATTCTTTACAACACATTTTTTTAGGATCTCATTAAATGGTTTATTTATTATATTTTTGAGATATATTAATAGTATATCAAGTTTTCGATTGCTGCTACCGTCAGTAAAATCGAAAAGATAAGTGTTAACATCATCCATCACCTTCAAAAGGTCATCAATTATTGCATAGGTGACCCCGGTTAGGGCCAACTACCCCATGACAATGGCTATTAATTCTCCGATAATTACTTACCATAAATAAAACTATAATAAAAAGTTGAGCGAGCTATAAATCTTGTAACACATTATCAAAGGGGCTTTTTTGGATCATACCCATACTGAAAATGATATTGAAGAACATATGATGAGTGTTTAAATTAACAATTCTTTTAAGAAAAGAATTCGAGAAAAATTTTATGAAACAAGAAATCATAAAATTGTTTTCTTTTTCTCTTGAAATAATTGCATTATTGGCCATGAAAAGCCTATCGAATTGGCTCCGATCAATAATTTCATATAAATTCCTGTAGGAAACATGTATCATAAGATTCATGACTAAGATGGATAATTTACTTAAAAGTCAAGTAGATTTTCAGAAGGAACTGAAAGTAGAGGGGCCGTAAACATAAATCTCCCCATCCCACAAAGAGGAAAATATCGATACTCTAAATTCGGTCAATCCGCTCCCATGAGTCGCTGCCTACGGTACGTACCGTGCACGGGGACAAAAGGCACGATCCTGACGGTGGATTCCCGAGTGGGCCCCACATCCTAAATGCACCGCTGACTCGGCTAAACAGGCGGAGGCTTTTGGGTGGGCCCCGCAGCGGAGTTAGTGCTGCCTGGGACCCTTGGAGGAAAAGTCAGAGACGCCGGATGACAAGGGAGATAAAAAGGTTTTAACTCAGCTTTTTTTATATATATAATTAATAACCTCGTAACTGTACTTTTTATTATCCATGAGGTGAGGTCTAGTTTTGGAATTTTTTAATGTGTATATTTGGAGATTAATGATAAAATTTAAATGATATAATATATTATTTAATAAATTAATTAATTATTATAACGTGAGATATTATCACCGTAAAAACAATTACATAAATGGGGTTCGGGGAATCCAGGTGTCTCTGTTGGGGAGAATGGAGTGGGTGTGGGGCATGTCCACGATGATTGGTACGGCTCCGCACGGATGCCCTCCTCCGTCGGGCAATTACAGGTTGGGCCCGTGAATTGGGCCTGGGCCGGGCCTACCCCACTCGCATCTCCTTCTCTCTCGCTCTAACTTTTCACCTGCATTGACAATTCGTTCTGGCCCGAGTACAGTCACCTGCTATTGGGCTTCTGCTCTTGTACACGTGGCAATCTCTGACTGGATTAAGCGTGGAGAGAGAGTGCCTGTGTATTGGGATTAGTCCGTGTTCTTCTAGAGAAGTCCGGAGCCCTCTTTCCCTCTCCATTTACACTGTGCTCAGCTTCCTCGATCTTCTCCATCAACAATACAAATACAGCTCCATCGTTGTAGAGCTTCAATAGTTCTTACGAGGCAAACTCCGCAAATGTCAGTGGAGGTCACTGTGATCCTCTAAGCGTTTTTCGGATTTCATCTGTTAGAGGAGTTACGGCTGTGGTTTTTCTGAATTTAGAGAGGGAGAGATAGAGAGAAGGATTTTGGTGTTCTATTGGGGGCTTAAGCGGTAGGGAGACGACATGGAAGCTAACGTGAAGGCGACGAAGAAGAGGATGAAGCGGAAGGACCTCGATCAGGTCAATGATGACTTTTCCGACTTCTGGCTTTCTTCTCCTGCCCAGAAGATTCGCCGCCTGGTACTCCCTCCCTCTCTGTCTGAGTTCTTCTGTCTAGTTTATGGGTTCACGGAGGACCTGTCTGGGGCTGATCGTGTGGGTTTTATGTTTCTGTAAATTCAGGACGCGGAGTTGCCTCCTGTAGTGGAAGGCGAGGACCCGCAAGTTCTCATGTCTTCCGAACGGTTGAGTCATGAGGTTCAGCGAGCCCATGATGGTCCCGTAATTGAAGAATTACCGCCTTCCTCAGCGGCGGTCAATGAGGAGAGGGCTATCGTGCTGTTCAGGCCTGTCAATATTCCCATTCTCCAGCAGCAGTCGCCTTCCACGCTATCCGTCTCCGTGGATCCTGATTTGATTTATGGATTCAAAAGTAAGTGGCTCAATCTGCTACACTCCATTCTGCTCTTTCCTATGTGCCCGGTCGTTTTGCTTCCAATATGTTATATTTCTAGTGATTGTCCTTGTGGCAAAGAGACTAGTTACATCTGTCCATGTTAACCCATGGGACGAATTAGGTACTGATAATTGGAAGTGGCTAAAAATTGTGTGCGGTTAGGTAATTTTTGCCTCTTTCAAAGTTTACGGATCTACGAATCTTGTTCTTTGACAATTCCAGCTTGGTTATCCTTTCGTGAATTCTTTGGGTTTGTAGTGTTAGGACACTTGGATGTGTAGGCATGTCTGTTGGGCACTGCATCAACCACAATGAAGCAACTTTGTTTTACTCCTAACTTTCTTATTGTTTACTTGTTACATAGAGGGGCTAATTGATATCCATCCATACGGGAATGATTCCATCGTACATTGTTGTTTCATTTCAAAACGTTTCCATATCTGTGGTTATTGTGGCATGAGAACCATTGAGTCCGGGGATTAGTCGATTCATATTTGTTGATGAATAGCAGATAGCTATCCCTGGGAAACTGCATCGAGAAGTGTGAGATCAGCAGAGAATGATGCAGAAGAAGCTGCAGATAGTAACAGGAGTGAATGCATGGCAGTCGTGCCTTTGGCTGCAAGTCAGTTTACACCCGCATCGGAGCCCCTCATTGAAGCTGCAGAGGAAATGGAGGCTGAAGAGGCAGGGGAAGCAACGATGGAGATCGAAGATAGCAGTGCAGCTGCAGCTGCTACATTTCAACAGCTGCCGAACCAATACGGGGAGATGGTGGGAAGCGAAGTTCCGGGCTTGCCTCATTGGCAAAAACACTGCATGACTCCCCAGTTTCCCCCGACCACCTCGTCTCCCATCCTATGGTACCGCTAGTCGCAGGCAGTAAAATGTCAAAATTGTGCGTTATAGTTCTCGAGCTGGCAAGAATCTCTGATCGAGCTGGAGTAGGTCTCGATTCGGGAAAGCTTAAAGTAAGCTTCTGTGCTGGAGTGATTGGGAATTCAGGTATTGCTTGGAATCGGGAATTCAGAGGCGCAGCACAGGACTGCCGACTGCATGCCTACGTTTCCCTGCAGATGATCTGGATGTAAGGTGTAATGAGTTTGTGGGAAAGGTGTATTTAAAGATGCGGTATTATCTCGAATTGAGATGACATATGGTTACGATAATGGCCTTCGAGGCTCCGCAGAAACGAGGATGACGAATTACTAACGATGGCACCCTCGCAGTTATTGAGACACGCGTGGCCGTTTGCTTCCTCGTGAATGGTTCGGAGGATGACGCCATCATCTGAAGCGGAGGGAAAGTATCATTTCACGTTTTGTGGCCAACATCGTTTTCCATTTTTAGACCACTTTCCCGGGAGGTGACGTCATCATTGTAGGATTAAAAAAAAACTAAGCACGCAGAGGAGAAGAGAAAAACCTCTCCCGCCTGCCTTCTTACCGCTCTCCGTTGTTTCGACTTTCCGTGACGGCGGTAAAGATCAGGCGCAGGGGGCGGCTGAGAGGGAGGGAGGGGAGGAGGCGCGGACGCAGACAGGAGCTACGCCACACGGTAGAGAGAGAGAGAGAGAGAGAGAGAGAGAGAGAGAGAGAGAGAGGTGGCGGTGGTGGAAGGAGAGAGGAACTGATACACGAGTTTAAGTGGTTCGATCTGCGATGCACGCTATCCAATTTGCACATGTCCCAATTCAGGGGGCTCCGTCGATTTCAGCGCCTCCTTCCACGAATTGCACCTTCTGCATTCCCCCAATTTGCCCGGTCCCTCGCACTCTGTTTTCCTACATGAGATTTTTGCTGTAGATCGGATTGCATGCCCATTTCTTCCATCTCCATGCCCACCACCCACATTCGTGGTAATTCCGTTTCAAAATCTATCTGGGCTTTGTTCTCTCTTTCTAAATTATTTTCCCCTGCTGGCCACTGTGAGATTCGGGATCTCGACTACTGGGTGGAAAATTGTATATTCGGCTCTGCTAGTCTTTGACTACACGATATCGATGTTTCCTCTGTTGCGGTCGTCTTGAGCTGTGAATGTCTAGCTTTTATTGGGATTACTCAAGAATCATTCAGCAATTAATACGCGCCGATCTACCGTTGATGCCGATAAATATGCTAGCAATAAGCACTTGTGACGGCGAATCTCTTCGACCCAATAGACGATGAAATTCTCCGTGTGTTGATGCCCTGTGTAACACATAATTCCCAGTTCTGCATAGTCGCATGCTTGTTGACTAATGTTTCAGATTGCCATGCAGGTTGTTTGATTTTCTTTTGCACGTTCCTTATGCACTGCAGGGTTTGCGTCTCCTCCGATCTTCAAAATTACAAATCGCATATATGAAAGAGGAACACAAAAGAGGCTCAATTAGTTGAAAGGACAATAAGTAATTGTATGGAAGCATCAACAGCTGGATATTGGATGGAGTCTACTACCACACACATCTTGTCGGTGGTCTCATGCTTACCGCCGCCTGCTCCGCTTATCCATGAGCTACTTTGCGGGCATCGGGGTCCCATCAGTGCCCTATTCACGGTACAATATGGGCCTCTTTCACAAGAAGAGGGGAGCAATTAAGCGGGTTCGGGTTTGTATGGATGGTTGCTTTCATCTCATGCACCATGGCCATGCCAACGCCTTGAGGCAGCAGGCCAAACCTTTAGGGGTTGAACTGATCGTAGGTGTTGTGAGCTATGAGGAGATCATAGCTAACAAGGGCCCCCCAGTTCTGTCCATGGAGGAGAGGTAAGACTCGTTTCCTTTATACAGACTCTTGTCTGTGTGAGATGTTTTTTTTGTCCGTCTTCATGAATATTGTCGTACCGAACTTGATGCTCTTTTTTTTTTTTTGTCCCTGGGGTCCTTTTACTACACTTAGTCCAACCAACCTTGGAAGCATTCTTTTCAGATATGTTCTGATTGCTCTGTTAGGGATTTACTAGTTGACCTACTTGGCCATAGAAAAATATGAAGCTAGATCATATAGGTTTGTGACTAAGAACCTCAAAGATCCATGTTCGTGCCTAACTGAAAATTGTGGTGGAAACTGAAAGGGTATCTTCTATATGGTGAAATGCTCATGTGCTGAAGTTTCTTGAGCTCTCTTGTGATTATGTACTGAAACATATTCTGAGCTCATGAAGAACAATAATTCTCATCGTGTGCTAAGTAACTTGGTCAATTGGCATTACTTGTTTGGTAATATCATTGCTACACTCCTCAATTTCACTGATTCCATCCTACAGATTGTGTGAGCTCCTCGGAAAATGTTTGCATGCTTCTTTATTCTCTACTTTGGCTGAGCTGCCGTCTCTACTTTGTGTAGAAACAAACGATCACAGGTTACAATTATTTTATGCAAATGGGCAATCTATAGAGCGAAAAACACACTTAAACCACGGTTATAGAGAGTCGGTTGTTTTACTGCTCCCGATTCTTTTCACTGGTAGATCCTCACAAGCCGTTTCTGCAAGCGCTGGTTCGTCCTTCTGGCCCTGCTGGTCCTCTTTCAGTAAAACTAGACTTTCCACGAGGGGAATGGCCTCGAAATATTCATTCACTACCCCATTCACTAGCTCAAGCTCCTCAACCCACATACTGATCTCCATCTCGGGTTCGTACGAGACCAAATCCCGATCGCCTTTCACAACAAGCATCTTGCCGCACTTTCTGAACCCCACTAATTTCGTGAATCCCCTTGGCTCCAGCATGTCGATCCTGAATTGCTTAGTCCATGATTCCTTCACACCATACTGCCTCATGACCCAGATAGAAAGGACACTTGATAGAGGTTCGATTAAACACGAACAGCCCTCCGGCACCAACAGACAAAGCGAGTCTCTGTAGAACGTCAAGGATAAGTCCTCTTCTCCCAGATGAGCTATGCCACTTGGGACTTCGATTTCTCGGAACACCTCCTCATGCACATCGAACACGACAATGACCATCGACTTGTCTGACCTGTATCCGATCCAGTGGACAGCACCGTGAAGAAAGGCCTGAGGGGAATACCCCCATACTCTGAAGGGGACATCGGTGTTGACTCTCCTCCACCTGTTTGTCCCGAGCACAAAGGCCTCGACTTCTCGCCTGATCAGACGCTCATAATGATAACTTGAACTGGCGGGTCTGACAGTCGAACCCGAATCCGACAGTAAAGAACAGATCGGTAGAGTTAAGCCTCCCGGATGGAACTCGAAAGCAAGTCCTAATGGAAGGGTTCCGCAGGATAATTTGATTGGAGTAAGCACAGAAGAAACAGACCAGCCCATTGCAGGCGCCCGCGCAATTGTAATTGAACTGTTGCTCCATCGGGAACTCGAGCTTCTGATCTTTGGTGAGAGACTCGCCGTCGTCGTGGTAGACACCAGTGGACCCATAGCAGCGGCCGAAGCGAGTGGGCATCCTATTGTATTGCCCCAGGAGGATGAAGGGTTCACTTGCCTCGACCGATCGGCTCATGTGAAGGGCTAAGAATGTCTGGGACGTGATGAGGGCGTTCCACGACCTCGACACCTTCCGGAAGCGCAAGAGGGATTTCACCGGCAGCCGTACGAGGATCTCGTTTAGCATTTCTTGCGGGAGTTCAACCGCGGACATCTTGGGTGCTCTCTTTTTGCTGGGTAACGTTTTGGATGATGCACTCACTGTGGGGCGTTCGTGCGTATGTATGGATATATATATATATGAACGCGATATGTATTTCCTTTAAGTCGACGGAAGAAAATATTATTTGCCGAAAGTAAATTTACCTTTAATAGATATATTATTTAGGTAATTAGTTACATTTCCAAATTTATGAATCCACGGCCACGTATAACATTAGTAAATGCAATTCTGATAGACATATTTTGTACTCACGTCAAAAAAAAAAGAAAAAAAGAAAAAAAAAGTTGGATGAATATATTATTTTTCAAATATTTTAGAATTCATAGATGGATAACGAATAATAACATAATGTATTAACATCACCGGTTGCACAAATAGGTAAACATATTTCAATATATCGTAAGAAAATCTGTAAAGTGAACCTATATTTTAATTCCTAAATTTATCACGTGTAAACGCGTAAGATTCTGAATTTGAAAATTTTACTACTTAGTCCAAATGCATACGTTATGCCTAACACTTAGGTCAATTTGTTGAAGTTGTTCGACGGAAATATGATGTGCCACCCCCACACGTGGGGTTTCCATTGTCGGATTTAAATTTAAGGTAATGATTTCAGTATTAGGGGAAAATGCAGATGTTCGGACTAAATTGATGGAATTTCAAATTTAGATCCGGTAAGGCTGAGCCTATATTAGATTTAATGATAAGAGTATTGACCTACTCAAAATTTGTATGGCCATAATACACAGGTCCTGACTATAGGATATTTCCTTGGAACGCTTAGGGGATTATCGCTGTCTCGTGTCGGATTCATAATCTCAGTATCATGGGAGAGACAATCCAATCTGTCGGAATATCGGTAGAATGCTTTGTGCTCTTCAGAGAGGTGGATTTATTGACCAATTACCATCTACATTCTCCCACACGTTCAATCAGACCTAATTAGATTTTCAAATGCTACGCCGAATTCACCGCCTCAGGTGGAGGGCGATGAATGGCCGGGACGCGATTGATGAGGGAGTTCCACGACCTCGACACCGACCGGAAGCGCAGGAGGGATTTCACCGGCGGCCGCTCGAGGATTTGGGTCAGAACATCTTGCGGGAGCTGGGCCAACAATTTGGAGTTGTCAGGTTGGTTTTCTGTCGGGATTTGTGGAGTTATTGGGGTAACAGTGTGGGCTCTGCTGGGATTTACAGTCTGTTCGAGAGGGAAGTTGGTGGCGTGTGATTTAAAGGAATAAATTAAAAGTTAAATTGAACTTTTTTTTTTCATGCATTCAATTTACTTCCCTTACTTTTGGAGTAATATTGTTAAAAGTACGGTTTAAATCAGTTCAAAATAGGTTTGAAATCGTTAGAATAGATTACGGTTTGATCCGTTTACTTAACGGATCGGTCCGATTACGAGTCATGATTCATGTAAATATGAATCCGTCCGGAATCGTTTATTAATAGGCCAGATCGATTTAGCCCGTAAATCGTCCATATTTTTAAAATTAAAAAATATATATTTATTCTCAGGTCAACAATGTTTTAATTGGTGAATTGCGCTTATAAACAATTTTTTAATTGAATAGAAAGACGGTGTTTTTGGTGTGATGTGATGTGATAAATAGTACTTTGATTGAATGACTTGCTCGTCTGTGGCCGTTGATTTTTCAACAAGCGTAGGAGATTGCGACACTTAGTGGACAGAGAGCTATAGTTCACGGTCCAAGCCAGTTTCTTAACGGTTCTGGACCGGTTCAGTAAATTAACAGTTCAGGCTAGTTACAGTTTAATGGTTTATATTGCTGATCCGGCTCGTAACCGCCCATCAATCCAATAAGAGCGGTAACGGGTCGGGTGATGGATGGTCTGAGCCGGTTCCGGGCAAGCCTGCCTAGTTTAACAACTCTAGTTTGGAGTGACAATTAAGTAAACTAAAAAAATTACTTGCCTTTCAATATCCACTTATAATTCACAATTTGCACAATCTTTAGGAAGGCTGCTACTGAGAATCCTGGATCGATCAATCTCCACCCATCCTCGGCTTCGCAGAGCAGAGAGTCCATCGAGGAGCCGCTGCTAAAATGTTTTCCAAACGTTAGCGCCAACTCACATTAGATGGTGAAGTTCGTGGGGAGCTCTATCTGCAGTACCAGTTCTTTCTAAAGATCGTGCTGCTGTGTGTCATCCGACAGCCGTTCCAAGTTTGTTTTCTTGCACGCTCTCTAGAGATGCGATGGGGACGAGGATGAATCGGGTCCTTCCCATGATGCCAACAGCTCCGGCCATCTGGCTATCGTTAAAAGGGTGATACTAAGAAACTCCGAAGTAGTGCTACGATGGACAAATGAGAAAGAGGCATGTCGAAAACAAGAACTTCTTTCTTCGCTCAGCGTTCAGGTCGGATTTCTCCACCGGCATGGAGGTCTTGGCTGACGATCAAACTAGTCGAGCAGCCAGTTCAGCTCCAGTTCTGTCTGTGCAGAAAGGGGACATGCGTACCCTCCCTCACTCCCAGCAAGAATTGGCACCTCTAAATGCCATATCATTCATGATCTGTGATCGCCCGATACCTTCAATCTCACATTCTACCAATTCTGAGGATCCAAGAAATGAAATGCCCTTTCCCGTTCTTCTTTTATAATTTTTCTTGTCAATATCTTCTCTGATATGATTCATGATACATGGGCACACAGACGCACAACACTATCTAAACCTGAAAATGTATGAGAAGTAGTAACCTTGGGTCTGTCAACAAAAAGATTCTGATAAAGTTGAACTGAACAGTCTCAAGCGTGAAAACACCTAGAAAAGATGTGAGCACACGAGACACAACGGATCCCTCCGACTACTACAGGTTTGTTCTTTCACTCCCATGGGTTCCTTTAGCCGATGGATCCCTCAGGAGCACGTCGAACTGCAAAAGCTCATCTGCCCATCCAGCCCATCCGTTCCCTCCAGTAAAACCAGGCACTCCATGTGAGGAATGGCCTCGAACGATTTGGCTAGTCCACGTAGCCCATGTGGCTCAACCATCCGGCTCTTCGGGTCGTAAGAGACCAACTCCTCGTCACCATTCACGGCCAAGATCTTGCCTTGCTTTCTGAACCCCAACACCCTCTTGAGTCCTCCTCGGTCCCCCATATCAACGTTGAATTGCTTGGTCCAAGATTCTTTCACACCATACTGCTTCATAACCCAAATGTCGATGACACCTGATTGCATCTTACCGTCTGTCCACGGATCACGCTCCAGCAGATAGAGCGACTCTCCATAGACAGTCACCGATAACCGATGTATGTTTGGATAAACTATGCCACTGGGGATTTCGATTTCTCGGAACACCTCATCCTGCACGTCAAATACAACAATGACCACTGAGTGGTCCGGCCTGTAACCGATCCAGTGGATGGCGCTGCGAAGAAAGGCCTGAGAGGAAGACTCTGGCACCACGAAGGGGACATGGGTGTCGACTCTCCTCCATGCGTCCGTCCCGAGCACAAAGATCTCGACATCGGGTGGGATCTGGCGCTGATAATTCTTGCCCACCGCATAGATCATCCTCAGCACCTTGTACTGACTGGTCCGGCAGTCGAATCCAAACCCGACAGTGTAGATGTGGGTAACGTCGGAGTCGATAAACCTGGGAATGGGGACCCGAAAGCAAGTCCTAATGGAAGGGTTCCACAGGACAACACGGAGGTAGTTGATAAGGTAATCAGCGAGACAGAGCAGCCCATTACAGGCACCGACGAAGTAGTAAGTGTCGTAGGTCTTGATTGGGAACTCGAGCTCCTGAACTTCGGTGAGGGACTCGTCGTCGTCGCGGCAGACAGAGTTGAGCTGCCGCCGGCGGGCGAGGGAGTAGTGCCTCAGGAAGATCGAGGAGGGGTCATTGGCCTCGACCGAGCGCCTCAGGTGGAGGGCGATGAATGGCTGGGATGTGATGAGGGAGTTCCACGACCTCGACACCGACCGGAAGCGCAGGAGGGATTTCACCGGCAGCCGCTCGAGGATTTGGGTCAGAATCTCTTCCGGGAGATGGGAGGACATTTCCGGTATCCTGGGTCGGTTCGTGAAAACGGAATTCGGACCGATAGGGCGATCGAGTGCAGGGATGATACCTTTCCGATGTGAAAGATCGCCTCCCTCGGTTCACACTGCCGTTAAGCCTCCATTTTTTTGAGACTCTCGGGTAGAGAAACACAGAGGGGGCGGGCTTTCACACTGAGAGACGTTGACTTGACGAATGCGATGACGATTTGCTTTCCTCTCAGTCAAGTTGGTTGGTTGTCTTTTCATCGAGCAGAATGATGAGTGGAAGTTAATTTAATTTGAAATTATGTGATTGGTCTCCTCATAAACTCAATTGGTTCTTCTCCATGAGCTGTAATGGTGATTTTGAAACACAGTACGATGTCTAACATTTATCTTACTCGATGGTAATCCTTTTATACGGTAAGATTATTTGCCATAAAACTCTTCTTCAACTCATTACTTGTCATCATGTAGTGTAGCAAATACTATCACTGAAGTAAAGAGAGCAGATAGTGAACTTCAGCTCCCGTCTTCCTCTCTTCTTGTTGCTTCAAATCTCGGATTTCCTCTTGCATCTTCTGATTCATAGCAGTAAATGTCAATCAATTCGCCATGTGCAGTCGAGCTCTTTTCTCAGTAACCTCTCGTGCAGCCCTTCTTCATAAGTGTATTCTCCTTTTTCTTCAACATCTCAACAAGAAAGTAAATCACCTCAGATACTTCGAACATCAAATGTGCCTAAAGGGAATATGTGATAATCGAAATCAACCTCTTGATAGTATCATACATTAAAACAAACAAACAAACATAGGACAGAATCATGCTAATTCATGAAAGGGACTCATCAAAATTGAATAGCAAGAAGAATTAGCCATTCTTTCTAGTGTCTAAAGTAAGCACGAAAAGACCTTACGCATTTCAGAGCAACTTTTTCTGACCAAATGCCACTTACTTAGAACCAATAATAATGAAATATTAGAGACAAAAATCGCCAATATAATTAATAACTAGTTCTCCCCCTATAGCAACAAATTTGCATTCTATCCAAGTAAACAATCTAATAACCATAATTTTTTTTATGCAAACCACGCATTTTTATACCAAATCCAAAAAGTTAATCGACGACAAAGATTTCCCACCGATTATTATAGTAAAAAAAACCCTAAAACAAAAATTGACATTTGATTTCCCTTCAAGCTGACCTTCTAGGCAGAAGATTGCGCTTATCTTGTTCTAATCACTCGCTGTAGGTCTCTCAATCGATCAACAGAGTCGACAAGTCGAAGCATCAAACAATCAAACCACTGCAGAAATTCAAAGAAAAAAAATGGAAAAGGGCTTTACCAATTCAAATTAGAAACACATTTGATTCTTTCTGATGCCCAACAACACCGAGCCTGGAAATTAAGATCCACAGAGAGAGATGCCCCCACCGTACCAAACCTGGGAATTAAGAGAGAGAGGGAGAGTTGAGGGTACGGGTGGTTGGCAGTCGGTGGACTTAATAAATAATGCATTAATATATTATTTAATAATATTTTTTAGCCTACATGGCAAGCGAATGCCATGTAAGCACTTAACAGAACAATAAATGACGCTGTCTAATTTTATTTTTCAAAATTTGAAAGTTTGGCCTTTTTTTTTTATAGAAATATTACAAATTATGTGTTTTTTTGATGTGATTTTCCCCTTTTAATTTGGCATTTCAATTTTCAGGACAAGTTGAAGGTTTTTCTTCGTGCATTTTGCGATCACGTGGAGATTATACCAAGGTTACAAAATCGTCAGTGGAATTCCTTCCCAACTGCGCTGGCACAGTTGTCGCTAATGGAAGGCCCATCTCGGATCGCCCAAAGCTCGGCTATGAAGCCTGTAGTTACTCCCGGATGTCTGTCGAAGCCCGAGGTCCAGCTCCAGTTCATACCATGGGTCACTCCGCCTGCCTCCAGCTCTGCCCGGATTTCCACGTGCCGATCCATCAGTGTGTTAAGCTTATTCCATCACTCACTCAGAGGTCGCCAGCTAACCCGCACTGGAATCGACCTGACAGGGCTTTTGGTGGGTGGGCTGCTTGGAAAGTATTCGGCCGCCCTGCTCGAGCGCCATCCTAGAGACCACAGAGCATAAGGGAAAACAGTAACCCAAGGGAGTTTCGAGGTGTGTTCCCTATAAGCCATCACGTTCACCCTCGTCCATTACTCCTTTGAACATCAGACACCCAGCTTCTCGCTTCCTCCCTAGATAGACGTCCCCGCACCAATTCTCTCATCCTAGTTTCCCCCTACCCATTTGCCTCACCAAAAACTCGCCGCCCTCTAGTCATTCCCGAGAGCCCCCATCTCGAACCTAAATCAAAGGCCCGTGACCCATGTTGCAGAGCTGTCCCGTCCCCCTTTCCCGATCTAAGAACCCGTATCTTACTTATGCCACAGGAATCGAGCCGACGGTCTCTCAGATCCTTGCGCTCTCCGAGCCATGCTACCTAGTAGTGTCAAGTTCCTTGCCTCCGCACTCCTGATCCCTGAACCTCCTTCCTCACTCGACTTAGTAATCGCATCCCACCCACCATATCCAATGCATTTTCCTCATCTCCTCCGTAGAGCCCCTTCCCAGATGGTTTGATGATCAGAGCGTTCCCCCAGGTGGCTCTCATTTCCCACGTGGTTGGCCATCCCCCACCTCCGAGCCGCTCAACGTCATCATCCCCGGCGAAGTGTTGGCCACCTTATCTCGGTACGGCATAGACTTCTCCGTCTCAGACAGGTGATCCTCTCTCCCTGACGTACCTGTTCGACACTTCGCGAGTCCACCAGAGCCTCCTTGACTCGTTTCTTAATTCCGTGAAGTTGCTCTTCCTCTTCTGCCGAATCCTCGCCGCGATCCGTGGAACGTTGTTGAAGCAAGGCTTGGTGTTCGCGAGCATCCAATCAATGCTCTAATAATAAAAAATAAAATAATAATAAATCTATAACTATACTAAAATTAACTAAAATATATTAGTTTAATAAAATAACTAATATGGGCCAAAAGGCCCAGCAGCACCTGTCACCACCCTCGGTTTCATCATCGTCGTCTTCTTCCCCTCGTAGTTTTCAACCTCAATCTCAGAGCCACCCGTCAGCGCGCCGGACAATCTCGATCATGAGGGGCTTCCTCTTCCGTCTCCGGGGAATCAGTGAGGCTGCTTCAATGTCTTCTTACTTTCTGGGGAGTGCACGCGCTGCACTCCGAAAAGAGTGGCTCTTCTGCTTCTCCACCGACAGCGAGGGGAGCTCCCGACTGAAAATCTTCGACCGCGATCTCAAACGCAAGCAAGTATAGTTTACCTGCCTTCTCTTGTACGAAAATTTTTTGGATACATTTGTTAGGAACCTTCTGAGCTTGCTCAGTTGTTGGCAGCGTGATCGAGCCGCGTGGTTAGTGCGTCCCCACGATTCCCTCACTGACACCGTTGCCGAGAACCTGTTGGACCGCTTGGAGGTACGAGTCGCCGTGAACTGCCGGCGATGGATGAATTAGGTCCCTGCTTTATCTGTATAGCGGTCGGTTAACCCCATGCCATCGATTCTGCATTATGCTCTAACCCTGCATTTACGTCTCTCAGGACTGCAAGAAAACATTTCCAACGGCACTGTGCATGGGCGGCTCCTTGCCAGCAGTTAGGCGTTTACTTCAGGGCCGTGGTGAGGGTCCAATCTATAGATTTTTAAAGTTTTGATCTTTTTCAGTGTTCGTCATGTTTCACTTTGAATTTGTATCTACTTCATGACATAATCGGAATGTTTTGGTTTCTTTCGTCTGATGTGTCTTATTCTGGTTAATCTTGATCATAATTTCGCACACCACATCCCCCCACCAAATTGCAAACTAATGTCATATTTAATCTCCCATTTAATTTTAAAAGGTAGGTGCGATCTTCTTTCATTTCCAAGCCGTGTCGATTTTACTGCATGTGCTACAATGTGCTTTCTTTTTATGCTCAATTGGGCCGCAATTGTTGTAGAGGAGCTTCAAACTCACTGTTTCATGTCCCTTTATTTTATCTTATGTTAATGTAGAGCCCGACAAAGCTTGAAAGACAGTCTGCAGGTGAGATTACAGTTTTATGTTTTCTGATTCAAGGTGCAATTGAAAGGCTTATCATGATGGACACATCGTATGACATGATAAAATTGTGTCAAGAGTCTGAGCAAAAGATGGGCGATGAGAACATGGAGACATCCTTTGTTGTTGCTGATGAAGAGTTTTTGCCTTTACAAGAAAGGTTTGAACTTAAGTTAATGCTGCTTACTTCAATATTCTAATTGTGTCAGAGCATTATTTTAACTTTTCTAAGAGGTTGTATTTATGAATTTAAAGCTCTCTAGATCTGGTGATCAGCTGTTTGGGTCTACATTGGACAAATGATCTGCCCGGAGCAATGATTCAAGCAAGTATTCTGACATGGCACACTAAGGCCTTATTTATCTGTATTGAGATCTGAACAATGTACCTTTTCTAACAGCATTTGGTCAAGAATGCAATAAAAGAAAAAGCACAGGATTACAAACTTGAGAGCAAGCTAAATACTTACTATTTATTATGACTAATGAAACTTCCCTATGTATAGGCCTGGCAAAAATTGGCCGATGCTGGCTCATAAGTTTTACTGCACTGTGGATTCCTTCTGCTATCCTTCCAAGAAGATCATTAACCTACTAAAAAAATGATGGAAACATGTCTGGGAATTACTTGCATTTTTTTCCTTTTCCATGAATATGGAGCATGCGATAAAGAAAGTTTCATATGCTTTACATCATGCCTCAGATACCCTGGACTGGCCTTCAGTCAATGTCATGTATCAATGCCATCAATCCAAGAAAATGTGGATATTCCAACCAACGATTTCTATGCATGTTATTGAATGAGTGATAGATAAATCATCTCTGTGAACTTTTAACTTCATGAAATGCCTTGAGATCTGTTGGAAATACATATAACCAGGAGATATCCTCAATGCTAGTATGAGGGTTGCACTTATCATGAGAATAATGATATCTAAGACATTTCTGTGCAAGTTATCTGAACTTTCTTATCTTGTTCTGTTGCAGTGCAAGCTTGCTTTGAAGCCTGATGGCCTTTTTCTAGCTGCTATTTTGGGTGGCGAAACATTGAAGTTGTTTTCCGCCTCTTGCCTTTTTGAGATAGATCTTAATTTTAGGGATATTATGCCTGACTGATTTTTCTTTTTTCTTGTTTTTATGCGTAGGGAGCTCAGAATAGCATGCACTATAGCACAAATGGAGCGTGAAGGAGGAGTCAGTCCACGAGTATCTCCTTTAGCACAAGTACTTCTTGCACTCCCATTTATGTTAGGCCTGTTTAAATATTATAGTACTTACTCCCATTTAAATATTATAGGTCGAAGATGCAAGAGAAAGCATAAGAACCAAGTTTCTCTTTCATAGGAGGACAAAGTTTACTAGAAATTTACTTATTTAATATGAATGACCTTCATGGTTACTAAAGCTGAGCAGGGTACTTTTGTCATGAACCAGTAGTAAGATTTTACTTTCCTAGCTGACGTTCCTAAGTTGGCTGAAAATTATAACTTTGCTGCTTACTGTCGTGGATTAAGGCATTTAGAATATATTAATACTTAGCAATTTTCAGTTTGATTGCAGGTTCGGGATGCTGGTAATCTCTTGACCAGGGCAGGATTTGCTCTCCCAGGTGTTGATGTTGACGAGTACACTGTAAGATATAGGAGTGGTAAGCTGTGACGTTTAAAACTATGCTTCTGCTCATTGGCTCTCTTCTTAATCCTGCCTATATCAAGATAGGTCTGCTATGAAAATGAGAGGCCCAAGTTAGATGCTGTGGATATTCTGAAATTTTAGATGGGTGAGCTGGTCAGTAAAAGAGAATGAACAGAAGAAAGAGGAGAAATTTGAGAGAGGATGGGGAAATAATAGCTCGATTTAATGGGGAACATGCTGATGCACTAGGGATTAGACATCAACTTGCTCTATAATTTGTCGAGTCTAGGCGTGTATATCAACCTAGATATCAAATTATTTTGTCTAAGGGGAAATGTAGGAGGAAACAAGGAATAAAATCACAGAAGGCTCTTCGTGTAAGTTTTATACTTTGCTCAGAATAATGGAACTTGAAGAAAGATTAAAAAACTCAAGTATGTCTTTCTTCTGCATTTGAGCTCTTCTTCAAATTGTCATTGTCTTGCTTATTCCAGAGTGCTCATTTTCTGGTGCATCTTGTCATGGGTCTTCTGATCTGAAGCCCGAAGTAACATTTTGTTATGGGTTTTTTCTGTTCCTTTCTGCTTTTCCTGTAGCTCTGGAGCTGATAGAACATCTACGTGCAATGGGAGAGACAAATGCTCTTCTACAAAGGTCTGCGGTAAGAAATCCTGAAAATTTCTGCTTATACTATGTTATCACTAGAAGCAGTATTGTTTTCATTCTAAGTATCCTTATCTTCATTTTACACATCCATGAAAGCAGATCTTGAAAAGAGAAACTGCCCTAGCTACTGCAGCAATATATGAGTCGATGTTTGCAGCAGAGGATGGCACTATTCCTGCTACTTTCCAGGTAAAAAATCACTTGCTCCTGCTTGAGATTGAGTGTTTTCTCAATATACATTGCTGCTTTTAATATTTTTGGGAGAAAATTGCCGACTTTTCTTGCAATGGTTATTAAAACCCGTGTAGCTGTTACTAGTCTTTATCCTTTTTTTTCTTTTTTATGAATATTACTAGTCTTTATCAGACGAGCCATTTTTATCCTGTTTCACAGACAATTCCAGTGACAGTGCATTTCGTTCTTCTGTAGGTAATATACATGACGGGGTGGAAAGAGCATCCAGCCCAGCAGAAGGCCAAAAGAAGAGGATCTGCCACCGTATCCTTCAAGGACATACAAAAGCAATTTGGTGGTGGGAACTGATCTTTCTCTGCGGAGTAGTTAAAATCCTCTCAAGTTAGGCTCGTCAATCTGAGGTAGGTGAGGGAAGGGAAGGGAGTTTGAAAGATGGATTCAATGATGTGGTTAGGGGGTATCAAAAGACGCACATGTCTGCAACCTGCCCAATTAAGCTCCGCAAGGTTGCAGAGAACCCTGGGCCCGCCGCTGATTCTGGACTCAAGTCGGTTTATTCATACAGCTTTGGCCACTGCCAACACTGTGGCTTGTGCTCCAGGATCGCAGGCAACTTTCGAGGAGTTGAATTCTGGGAGGGGTGGTGGTCGTGGGTTGAAACTAAACTTATGAAGAACTTGTAGCGTTTTATTATTTAACTCAGTCCAAGAATGGTGCCAGTCCAAGTAGTTTCTATGAAGGGATGGAACTGACAAGTGAAACAAAACGGGCATTGATTGTTAGGAATTTGAAGACTCATGGGATCATCATTGTCTTCATCAGGCTCATAATCTCAGTGTCGTCGAAAATGGTCTAGACTTTTGGGATATCAGGAGGGCTCTTCGGATTTGTGGATTTATGGTCGAGTTACTGTCTTCTCCCTTGCGATCAATTTTCGATCAAACATATAAGGAACAAATCAGGAGACCTTGTAAACACTCAATTTTCTTAGATTTTCAAGTGTTTAGGCTGCTGACTTGCGAAAAGGCTGAGCACTAGAAATGGGGGGTATCATAAGATTGAGAATAAAAACGAACTTTTCCCGAAGAAGTGCAGAGGTCCCAAAAGCTGCAGGGGCCGCCCGGTCAGGAGATTGGATCAGCCCATTAAGCCCACTAATAGGCCCAAAAGGCCCATTTCGTTCATACCGATGACAATATTTAAGCCTTGTGAGGAAGGAGAGGATCCAGATTTTATCCATTCCCCATGAAACCCACTTGCAAGATTTAAATGATAAGAGTCCCGAGAAAGGTTCGGTGAGCAATTCGCAGCAACTGGGATGAGAAAAACGACTCATTTAGAATTCCTCCTCGTCAGATGAAGAATTAGCTCATGATGCTGCTTACTGTTGACCAGTTTACGTGGCTGTACCCGGAGGAGAAGAGTACCCAAAGAGAGCAACGTATTGAATTCCTCAAAATGGAACGTTTTACACGTCTAATGACAACTTCGACCAAACAAAGGGTGAAGGTATACTGTGACAGCAAGCCAATTCGATTTGAATTTGATTAAATTAGAATACATGAACTTTTCGGTATTATTGCACAATGATATGGCGTGTGTGCTGGAAAGTGAGGAATCTTTTAGAACGGGGAATCGGCCATGATCTGTAGCATATGCATTTTGTGATCTTTTATTCGTTCCAGTCCCTTTGTATATTATATATTATTATTTATATATCATCAATTGACCCCTCCACACCCACCCACAAATAAGACCAGACAAAGGTCACCTTTCACGCAGTTTTGGTCCCCAAGGACGATTGATAGACCCCACAATTGCAAAAATTGGGACAGTGGAATTTGGTGACGGGATCATAAGCCTGAATATGGTAAATGCAAGTTTTATAGTGATACCAATGTAAATTGGTTAAGGGATCTTTCATCCGGATAAAGTGTTCGGTTCGAATTTTGATAATTGAGATCATTTATTTTGGAAGAACTCTATCCTTTAAGTGATTGATCATACTTGAATTTTGATTATGTAGGCCACGTGGACTCTCATAAGTTAGATGGATCGGGCTGAAATTCTATGGCGTGAATTGGTTATGGATATGTTATCAGTTATGGAAAGAGTTTCAAAATACAGACTAAGATTCCAAGACAGGCAATGATCTCCGGTTAGTTGGAAACTAGTTGGAGTCCGTTGGACATATGTTGGCATGTCTTGTTCCAACCCCCCAATGGGGATAATTACGTGAAAACTGTTTTCTGGTAAAAATTCTCCCAATTAAAGGAGGAGGATTGCAGTATATATACTAGCTAAAGATTGAACCCTTCTGTATCAAGAGCTAAACTCGAAAGTTGGATCTGCAAGACAGAATGTCGAGTTCTACACCATGGAAGATCACGATTCAAATCCTTGGATTTATTTGGCTTGCTTGTCTATTCGCAGAGGCAAATGGTTTGTCACTGCAATTTACTTTGAGCTTCCAATAATCCTCTTCCACTTCCTGGGCATTTCCTAACCCATTTTACTCATTTGTGTAGAGTTGCCGATCAATGTCAAGAGGAGCGATTTCCCCGATACCTTTTTGTTTGGAGTTTCGACGTCTGCCACTCAGGTACACATTTCAGTAACTTTTCCCCTTATGTTGTTGCTGCTGCTGTTTTTTTTCTTCTTTTCCATGTATCAAATATATGTGCTCTCGGCCAACTTCGATGACAAAATATGGCATAATATTGGACTATTATCGTATGATTACAGATTGAAGGATCACCTTCAGAGAATGGGAAGGGACCCAGCATCTGGGATAAATTCGCCTCAATTCCCGGTTTGCTCGAGTCATTCAGCTTCCGTTTTGTTACTCCTCATTATATAAGAAGGATCTGCCAGAATTCTAATTTTCTTTGGTTCGATTTAGGCAAAATCAGGGATGGGACTACACCTTCAGTTGGGACCAATTCTTACAAGAACTATCAGGTGGGTATTTAACCACATAGATGAAATACGACTGTGGCAAGGTCTCTTACTACAGTAATTTGATTAAACTGTGAAACTCACACTTTGCAAAAAAAAATATTCTAATCTTACAGGAAGATGTGAATTCCTTGAAGGAGCTGAGTGTGAATACGTATAGATTCTCCATTTCCTGGACCAGAATTCTCCCAAGTGAGTGTCACAAAAATAAATGTCATAGCATGCAAAATTTGTATGCATCCTATTTTAAGACAGACAATCCCTCTAATGTTCAAACGAAAAAAATCTTCAAATGTAGATGGAACTATCGGTGGTGGAGTCAACAAGGATGGAATAGATTACTACAATAATCTGATCAATCTACTGGTAGAAAATGGTACGTTCATGATTTTGATGGTATTAATTTTGGCTTGCAGCTCTCCAATACGCTTCCATAATAAAAATAAACTAAAATTCGATTCTCTTTCGTATTTGGACATCTAGGAATCAAGCCATTTGTCACATTACTCCATGGGGACGTGCCTCAGGCCTTGCAAGACAAGTACGGAGGCTTCCTCGACAGATCCATAGTGTAAGCATAACAGCAACTAAACATAAATCATGACCGAATGAAATGAACCATCGTTGAGAGCCATTCATCGTTCGTTTCAACTTTTGCTGGCTCAATTCGTACCTTCTTTTCACTCATTTCGTTTCCTGCAGGGACGATTTCAAGGAGTACTGTGACATCTGCTTCAAAACTTTTGGAGACCGTGTAAAGAATTGGATCACATTGAATGAGCCACTCATCCAGGCACAATTCGGGTATGATATAGGCAATGCCGCTCCTGGAAGATGCTCTTTCCATTGTGAGCAAGGGAACTCATCAATCGAACCCTACGTAGTGAGCCACAATCACCTGCTCGCTCATGCCACAGCAGTGAGACTTTACAGAGAAAAGTTTCAGGTGACATAAATAAAAATGTTGTTGATTATACAGAGAGAATGGTTTAATAATATATATTAACATGTATTGGCAATTGCAGACAAGTCAGGGCGGGGAGATTGGGATCACTCTTGTGGGGAAGTTCTTCGAGCCCTATTCGAACGGTTCAGAGGACAAGGCCGCAGTGGAAAGAGCTATGGACTTTGCTATAGGCTGGTGAGTTGCAAATTCCCTTAAAAAAGAAACCCCTTATTTTCTCCCAAGGTAGACAACAGCCAAATGAATTCTGAGTCAACATGTTCTGTATCGACTTGATGCAGGTTTATGGAACCATTTCTTTACGGAGACTACCCTAGCATCATGAAGAGGTTGGTGGAAGATAGGTTGCCGAAATTCACAGAGGAGGAAAAGAAACTAGTGAACGGATCATTTGATTTTATTGGAATAAATTATTATACGTCCGCTTATGCTAAAGACACATCGAAGGGTGCAAGAATGACTCCTCCAAGCTACACTACCGATTCACTTGTGAATGAAACAGGAGGTACACAAAAATTTTTAAGAATGTCTTAAGCGAATCTTGTGAAGGCTAATATCTAAGATGTATACTTCTTCATCTTCATTTGCAGTGGATGTCAGCGGAGCACCTTTGGGCAAAGTGGTATGGGCTGCTTTACTGATCTCTCTCTCCCTCTTTTTTTTTTTTTTTTTTATCATCACAAAATCACATTTGAAGCTTATAATTATACTTCACTGGATGCAGGCTGAAGGGGTCGCATGGTTGTATGAGTATCCTCAAGGTTTGGAAAAACTTTTGGAGTATTTCAGAGAAAAATATGGAAATCCCAAAGTTTATATCACAGAAAACGGTATGCGCCGTTGTTATACTGTTTTCCCCTCCCCCTTCACTATATTTCCGCATATATATTTTGCATAGATCAAATATATATATATATATATATATTGCTTTCAGTATTATGGAAACACGTTTCCATTTTTTCTTGCAGGAGTTACAGAGGGAAATGTGAAAGGCCGACCATTAGCTGTGGCATTAAATGATCCTCACAGGATTGACTGCATCAAGCAGCACCTATTTCATATAAAAATGGCACTCGAGTACGTCCTCACATGACTAAAACTTTGTTTTTCTCCCAATTATAAGACAAAGTTGGGAAATAGATCAGATGTTTTATGGTAAATGGAAATGGAATTACAGGAAAGGGGTCGATGTCAATGGGTATCTTCACTGGACACTGGCAGATAATTGGGAATGGGATTCGGGCTTCAAGCTGAGATTCGGGCTCTACTACACTGATCATGAGAATAACAACAAGCGCATTCCAAAAGCCTCAGCAAAATGGTTCGGCAATTTCCTGCGAGGAGGGGAGCACTCGTAGACATGCATACAATTTACTTGCCGATAGGCAATGTGATCATGTATAATCATCATTGTTCTAATGTTAACTTCAAACAATTCTAAAGAAAAACGAGATCAACATCTCTTTAAGCTATATATATATATATATATATACGTGTACGCTAATTTAGGTGCATAGTTAGTGACTTCACCATATAGCAATAATCGTGGCAATACCGATCCTCAAAACTGTAGACATATAACCCGCGCACGAGCATCGAAAAGCCAACAATATCAACAGGAGAAGTGAGAAAAAAAATAAAAAAAAAAGAAATCATGGCAACTACTATATTTGAGATAAGTTGGACAAAATTCTCGAGTAGTAATGTCGATGGTTTGAGCATATTACCTCCATCTTCTCCTCCCAAATCGAGGTCAACAACAGCTCTTCTGGAGGAATCGAATAAACATCTCTAGCAACTATAGAAGCAAACTCAAAGGGCTGGCGGAACAAGACGTTGAACCTATACTTTAGGGGTACATTAAGAAAATGATCACATTTTAGTATCGAACGTTTCACATGGAATTAAAATGTTTTTTTAAAAAGTATTTGATGTGGTAAGTGCCACTAATACTAAAAGTAAATAGGTTGAGATCCAAGAGAGGGAAATCAAAGGTGTCCACAATAAATCACTCATAACATCCGAACAACTAGGCTTGGATAAGGCTTATGGGCTACTTTTCAAGGAGTCCGACATGGAGAAGCCATTCTGAGGAAGGAAGGGGCCTGTTCAAGTAGGATTGGAGAGACTCGAACTCCATCAAATTTTCCCGTCAATCCTAACCAAGTCGGTTGATCTTTTGGTAGACATCGTCAGGATGATAACTGTTATGGGTATTATGAGTGGTTTACATGAATGAACGAATCTACGTGGATTATACTTGTGTTACAAGGTCTCCTTCCTTGGAGATAAGATTCCCTCTGCTTCAAAGAGAGAAGCCACGAGACATACATACATAGACTACTGATATCAACCTGCAATTGATAGTAAATTATCAAATCTACAATTAATTATAAAATGTTCTAACAATCCAAGAAATTTTTTAGTTGAATATTAATTTTTTGATCGAGAGTTTTGCTCAGCTCATCTATGTACTGAGTATTTTATCATTACTTAAAAATGGGTACGTCCGAAAGATGCTTAAGATATAAGAAAATTACAAAATCCAAAATTGTAAAAGGATGCTCCGGGGCTAACCTCTAAAGGAGATATATGCGAATAAACACATCAGATAAAGCACAATTGATTAGCAACTAATTTGTCGGCTCCTATAAGTCTTGATCACAATCTGCTGTCGGTCTACATGGGCTCCGATAAAAAAAACCGAGCAGGGTGGGCGTTCAAGCTATTGATCCGTGTAAATCACAATCTTCTTGCAGTAATTAAGAGATCCATGCAAGTGCAAAACAGGAATGATTCTCGAGTCGCACTCGAGCACTGACCTCCCACAACATGAACATTCGGTCTCACCTAGCCCGAGTAGGAAGATCTTAGCCGAAAATTCACTAAAATCTGATGAAAAAACTGTGTCTAGATTGGAATCCTTTAGCTAACTGACAAGTTAGAAGTAATTAAACAATTATAACACCTTCCAATTCCAAGCCGAAAATTTATTTAACATCATTTTTTAAATAAATGATTTTCATGGTTCAGGATGGGTCGGGCGGTGCAAGGCATGTAGCGAATCGTGCCTGGGATGGGGATTCTGACCCAACTGATAAAATGAGGGGTTGGCTCAGATTGCCAGGTCAACTCTGCTGGATCTAGACCGGTTTCCTCATGTCAGCTAGAAGTCCTTTCGCAGACTGGGGTTTCAAGTACTTGTGATCAAAGCGTGGATGCAAGTTATAGTTCTGCCCAACCGTACTCTTGTCTTCTTTTTGGTTGCTTTTAAGGTTCTAGATCGACCAACCTTGATATTGTATGCAGCGTGCAGCCAGTCGACAAGTGCAGTGTCAACGTTAGTTTGGATGCGAAAAAATTGGACCCTCGAATCGGTCCCACGTGGGCGTACATATATATATATATATATATTAGTGGATTGACAGTCATGTATACGCGTATTTAGTAATTGAAGGAAAACGCTTTATTAGGAGGTCCTTAACAAGTAAGAAAGGTAAAATATATTTCGTGCTCGCGAAATTCAAATGTAAAAACTACTAATTGATGATGATGATGATGATAATTTAATTGCATGTTTAAGAATTAATTACACTACGAGCTGCATGCACTGTAGAGCGTTCGTAGCGTTCGTGCGCGTGTATGGATATATATAAACATACATATATATATATGTACGTGATATGTATTTCCTTGAAGTTGAAGGAAGAAAATGTTATTTGCCAAAAGCAAATTTACCTTTAATGGATATATTATTTAGGCAATTAGTTTCATTTCCAAATTTATGGATCGACAATTAGGTATAAGCTAAGAAAAAAGGCCTCACTACATCCTCTTAATTTAATTCTGACTTACATATTTTATACTCGTAAAATTCTCGTTGCAAAAAAAAAAAAGTTGGATGAATATATTATTTTCAGAATATTCTAGTATTTATAGATGAATAACCAATAATAGCAGAATATATTAACATCAAGGGTTGACAAATAGGTGAACAAATTTCAATGTATTATCCAAAATCTATGCCACTTTTATTGCTTTTGCGGTTCTAGACCGACCTCGAAAATGCATGTGGTGTGTGGCTGATCAAATGTCCTTTTAGAGAGATAAACAGTGGCAGGCTACCATTTATCTAAACCAAATGGACAATCTAAGGTGCCAATAACACGAACGAACAAGAACGCCGGGATAGGAGGAATCCCTCTGGCTACTAGAGGCTGAGGTCGGTAAGTAATTTACATCTGCCGGTTGCTTTTCACTGGTAGAACCTCAGACGCCGATTGAACTGCAACCGCTCATTTGTTCTTCTAAGCCATCGGCGCCCTTTGAGTAGAATTAGACTTTCCACGAGAGGGATGGCCTGCTGAGGTGTACTCACTAGCCCAAGCTGCTCAACCGTCGTACTCTCCATCTCCGGGTCGTACGAGACCAAATCCTCTTCGTCTTTCACGATGAACATCTTGCCGCACTTTCTGAAGCCCAGTATTCTCGTGAATCCCCTCTGGTCTATCATATCGATGCTGAACAGCTTAGTCCACGATTCCTTCGCGCCGTACTGCTTCATGACCCAAATGGAAAGGACACCTGATAGTTTCATCCGCCATGAACCACACTCCAGCACCAACAGACAGGCAGAGTCTTTGTACGTCGTCAAGGAGAACTTTTCTTCTCTCAGATGAGCCATGCTACCCGGGACTTCGATTTCTCGAAACACCTCCTCGTGCACATCAAATACAACAATGACTATCGAGTAGTCTGACCTCCATCCAATCCAGTGGACGGCACCGTGAAGAAAGGCCTGAGAGGAATGCAGCCATACTATGAAGGGGACATCGGTGTCGACTCTCCTCCACCTGTTCGTCCCGAGCACAAAGACCTCGACTTTGGGCTGGATTAGGCGCTCATAAGGAGACTGCGCAATGGCATAGATCAGCTTCACGACCTTGAACTGGCTGGTCACACGGTCGAACCCAATTCCGACAGTGAGGGAGCACGACATGAAGCTGACTTTCCATGTCAGCTTCCTAAAGCCCTACCATGAGGATGCGGATGCGGACCGCGTTAGGGCAAGACGTGCGCCACTGAATGTGCGCACGGAATTGGAAAGGGAGGTTGACCGTGTGCTAGACCGACGGGTGTTGGGTTACAGCAAGAAGAACCGGAGAACGGAGTACCTGGTTCTATGGAAAGGGTTGCCAATGTCGGAAGCGAGTTGGGAAAAGAAGGCGACACTCTGGCAGTTCGAGGACAAGGTCCAGGAGTACCTCCACTCTATTCCGACGAGGGCGTCGGCTTCCTCAAGTGGGGGAGGTTTGTCAGTCCCTTAATACTCGGACACGAAAATGGCTGCTAGGCGGACCCTCGATGGCATGGCAGCTCGGGAAAGGATCAAGGGAAGGAATGCCAAAGGATCAGTGGGATATATATAGGGCGAGGGCCAGGCTAGGCGGGAAGGAGCACTCCCACAAGACTCGGTCAAGGGAAGGCGAGCTGGACTTCCCAACCTCCCTAAAGACTCGGTCAGGGAGTGAGCTGGATGCCCTAACCACCCGGAAGACTTGCTCCCGGGCGAGGAAGGCGGACGCTAGGTGGCGGGCTGTGCGGGCCTGAGCACTCCCGCAAGACCCGGTCAAGGGCAAGTGGGCTGGACGCCCTAACCTCCCGAGAGACCCGTTCAAAGGCGAGTTGGCAAGCAACGGGCGTGCGGGTTCTCCTGAAGACTCGCTAGGGAAGTCGCTCACGGTCGAGCGACGCTAATGTTCCATGCAACTGATCCAAGGCAAGGGCGCGGTGCCCATGACCGAATTGAGTGTGGGTGGCACTCAGTCAAGTCCGATATACTCCGGTCGTGGAACGAGGGAGTCTTGGTCAAGGTGCTGACCGAGGACTGTGCTGGCAGTCGATCTTATCCCTAAGAATAAGGGATAAGGGTGGTTATGGAAGCTGAGGTGTTCCCTAGAAACTAGGGATGAGGATTCCCCACTTGCAAGTATAAATAGCCCCCGGGTCTCAAGGTCGAGGGGAGCAACTGGAGAGAGTCGAGAGGAAACACTCCATCACCAAAAGTCGAGCAAAGGAAGCCCCGGCAATAGTGTGACCAGTTCCCCGAAGCCAAGTGTGAACTCCTGGAGCGAAGTTCACCCGTCCAAGTGAGGAGTGCAAGTGCCGGAGTACGAGGCATATACTTGGATAGGACTGTGCAAGGTCGTGTAAGGGTTTTGTGTGTTCTTGTAATTCGTGTTTGTGAATACAAGTGAGATTTCCCTTACCTTGTATTGTTCGATCTTGATCCTTGATTACTAAACCTCGCCAAGCTATTTCGCTATGTGTGCTTCGGGTTGGCTGAGAGTGCACGGGACACTACTCAGCACCATCGCAGGAACGGAAAAATTTGGGTGAGTTCCGACCCCTGTGACAGTTACCGTCTATCTGCGAGGGGCATACACGTACCGCGTCGTCTCTTTTCTTCTGCTCTACACCAGCCTTACTGATTCACGGGGTTCATTGTTTAGTGTGATTCTGGCAGCTCAGTTGCTCATGCGTGCTGTTGACTTGGATCGGCAGAGATTCACCCAATGGTCGAATCAAATGTCCATTGTAGAAACAAACGATCACAGGTTACAATTATTTTATGGAAATGGGCAATCTACAGAGCGAAAAACACACTTAAACCACGGTTATATATAGAGAGTCGGTTGTTTTACTGCTCCCGATTCTTTTCAGTGGTAGATCCTCACAAGCCGATTCTGCAAGCGCTGGCTTGTCCTTCTAGCCCTGCTGGTTCTCTTTCAGTAAAACTAGAGTTTCCACGAGAGGAATGGCCTCGATAGATCCATACGCTAGCTCAAGCTCCCCAACCCACGCACTGATCTCCGTCTCAGGCTCGTATGAGACCAAATCCCGATCGCCTTTCACGACAAGCATCTTGCCGCACTTTCTGAACCCCACTATTCTCCTGAATCCCCTTTGGTCCAGCATATCGATGCTGAATTGCTTAGTCCATGATTCCTTCACACCATACTGCCTCATGACCCAGATGGAAAGGACACCTGATAGAGGTTCGATTAAAAACATGAACCGCTCTCCAGCACCAACAGACAGAGAGTCTCTGTAGACCATCAAGGATAAGTTCTCTTCTCCCAGATGAGCTATGCCACTTGGGACTTCGATCTCTCGGAACACCTCCTCGTGCACATCGGATATGACAATGACCATCGACTTGTCTGACCTATATCTGATCCAGTGGACAGCACCGTGAAGAAAGGCATGAGAGGAATTCTCCCATACTATGAAGGGGATATCGGTGTCGACTCTCCTCCACCTGCTCGTCCCAAGCACAAAGACCTCGACTGATGGATGAATATATTATTTTCCAAACATTTTAGAATTCATAGATAGATTACGAATAATAGTAGAATGTATTAACGTGACGGGTTGACAAATAGGTAAACAGATTTCAATATGTTGTCCCCAAAAAAAAAAATCTGACGCTCCATGAGCTCAACTTTGTTGTGATTAGCTTTCACCTCCTTCCAACGAATTCTCCTTGCCATATCCTCCGAACAGCCGAATGTCTTGATTTCTCCTGGACTCTGATGTGAATGGACGTAGCAGAGGGTACGCTCTAACATACAGTCATGTCAGGTATCCTTTATGGAGAAAGAAATGGGCCCGGCCCGCCGAGCTTAGCATCAGCAGCTCGGAGGGCTGAGATGCCCGCGGAGGATCTCGAGGACAGACTTGACAGTGTGGAGAAGGATGGGTTTCTTGAGGTTGAGAGAAAGTGAGGACTGGGGTGAGGGTGGAATGCCAAGATAGCAAACTCGAGGATGTATTATTCATCGGGCAGTTGGAGAAGGAACTCCAAGATCTATTGATAGATTGCTTGGGTCCAGTAGTAGCTATACCTTTCATTCTTCTTCTTCCCTAGAGATCACTCAAAATGAAGGATGTGGCTTTACTAATTTTTCTGCCATTAAACTGTGGAGAAAGAATGTATTTACATAATGGACGGAGCCGTATCCAAACGGAACCATCTCAAAATCCAAAAGAATAAATACAGTCCTTATCAAGAGGAGCGCGCGCCCTTGCAAGCCATACTCACTGATGGAAGAAGATGTGCACGGTGTATGGTGACATGGCCGTTCCCATTATCTAAGTGATCGAATTTCTATCACCAGATATGATCGCGTGCATTGAAAGGTTCCTATTTGGAGGACTTGTTGGAGAAGCCGTAATCATTTTCCACAACAGAATCATCATGAGAGAGTTCTCCGCCATGTCATCATGGATGTCCATCTTTAGCACAATTACACCTTATCGTTCGTGCAGACAATCACGATCCCTTCTTGGCCCATCTGAAGCCCTTGCAAGAAGGCTGTGTCTTTAAAGGGAATCGGCACTTGATGTTGCTGTGCGGACAACAAGATTAGAAAAATATTGAAACCGACACAGTGACAGAAGTTTTACGGTGATCATCTTGCAACGGACGCGTTATGGGAGGAGTTTCAAAGCAAACTGAAATTGCAAGACTGATTATAATCCAGTTGGTTGGAAACTAGTTGGAGTCTGTTGAAAAAATGTTGGCATGTCTTGTTCCAACTCCCCTAAAGGGGACGATTACTTGGAAACTGTTTTCTGGTAGAAATTTGCCCAATTAAGGAGGAGGATTGCCGTATATATAGTAGCTAAAGATTGAACCCTTTTGTATCAAGAGCTAAATTCGAAAGCTGAAGCTGAAAAGCAAAAATGTCGAGTTCTACACTATGGAAGACCACGATTCAAATCCTTGGATTTATTTGGCTTGCTTGTCTATCCACGGAGGCTAATGGTTTGTCATTATGATAATATACCTTTGTGTTTTCAGCCTTCTTCCACTTCCTGGACATTCCACTGCTTTTCTTTCTTGCATTTCCTACATCTTTAGCTTGTCTATGCAGAGCTGCCGATCAATATAAAGAAAAGCGATTTCCCTAATACCTTCTTGTTCGGGGTTTCGACTTCTGCCGCTCAGGTACAAATTCAATTAATAATTTCTTTTTCCCTTCTGTCTGTTTTTGCAACATATCAACTATATGTGCTCGGGCAAGTCCTGTCCTACTAAGAAATAAGGCATAATACTACATCATTACGTATGCTTACAGATTGAAGGATCACCTTCAGAGAATGGGAAAGGGCCCAGCATCTGGGATAAATTTGCTTCAATTCCCGGTTTGTTTGAATGATTCGATTTCCCCTTTTTTTGTTCCTCGTTGTACAAAAAGATTTTGCTAGAACTTTAATTTTCTTTTGTTCGATATAGGTAAAATCGACGATGGGACTACACCTTCAATCGGGACTAATTCGTACAAGAATTATCAGGTGGGTATTTGATCGTGTAGATGAGATACGATCGTACCGACCTCTCTCTTGCCATTGTAATTAGATTAAACTACGAAACTCATACTCTGTAAAAATAAATCTTCTGAACTTACAGGAAGATGTGAATTCCTTGAAGGAACTTGGTGTGAACACATACAGATTCTCCATTTCTTGGACCAGAATTCTTCCGAGTGAGTCACCAAAATACATATCGTTGCGAAATTATTTGCATCCTATTTTAACACAAACAATTCATCTAATAAAAATCTTCAAATGCAGATGGAACTATCAGCGGTGGTGTAAACAAGGATGGAATAGACTATTACAATAACTTGATCAATCTATTGTTAGAAAACGGTACAACCAAGATTTTGATGGATTTGATTTTCACTTGCAACTCTTCAACTATGCTTCCATAACGAAATTCGATCCTCTTTCATATATGGATATCTAGGAATCAAGCCCTTTGTCACGTTACTCCATGCGGATGTGCCTCAGGCCCTGCAAGACAAGTACGGGGGCTTCCTCAACAGATCCATAGTGTAAGCATGTTAGCCACCAAATATAAATCGCTAAATCTTATGAACCTTAACTTACCATCTTTTCTTTCATTTCGTTCCCTCTAGGGATGATTTCAAGGAGTACTCTGAACTCTGCTTCAACACTTTTGGAGATCGTGTCAAGAATTGGATTACATTGAATGAGCCACTCATCCAGGCACAGTTCGGGCACGATATAGGCATCGCTGCACCTGGAAGATGCTCTTTCCATTGTGAACAAGGAAACTCATCGACCGAACCCTACATCGTGAGCCACAATCAGCTTCTCGCTCATGCCACAGCCGTGAGACTTTACAAAGAAAAGTTCCAGGTGAACTAAATAACAATGCTGTTCATTATTCAAAGAAAAAAGTTCTCATGAATTTAAGATCGTGTCAAAGCTTTCTCTTATATTATAAATAAATACGTCTCCGATATATAAGAACTTGAAAGCAGATGCTCCGATGTCATTCTAAGTGAAAATTTGTGCAGGCAAGTCATATTATTTATTATATGTTCATATATATTGGCAATTGCAGGCAAGTCAAGGAGGGGAGATCGGTATCACTCTTGTGGGGAAGTTCTTCGAGCCCTATTCGAACAGTTCAGAGGACAAGGCTGCAGTGGAAAGAGCTATGGACTTCGCTATAGGCTGGTGAGCTGCAAATTCCCTCAAAAACCTTATTTTCTTCTAGGGTGGACAACCAAATGGACGAGGAGCCAATGTGTTCTTTGTTGACTTGATGCAGGTTTATGGAACCATTTTTTAACGGGGATTACCCTAGCAGCATGAAGAGGTTGGTGGAGGATAGGTTGCCGAAATTCACAGAGGACGAAAAGAAACTATTGAAAGGATCATTTGATTTCATTGGAATAAATTATTATACCTCCGCGTATGCTAAAGATACCTCGAAGAGTGCAAAAATAAGTCCACCAAGCTACACTACCGATTCTCTTGCAAACGAAATAGGAGGTATGCGAAAATTTGAAGATGTCTTAATCCAATCTTGTAAAAGCTAATGTCTAAGATGTATATTTTCTTCATCTTCATTTGCAGTGGATGTAAACGGAGCACCTTTGGGCAAAGTGGTATGGGCAGCCTTATTAATCTTTTCATCTCGCATCACATAATCACATTTGAACCTTATAAATAGAGTATACTTCACCGGATGCAGGCTGAAGGGGTCACATGGTTGTATGAGTACCCTCAAGGTTTGGAAAAAGCTCTTGGAGTATTTTAGAGAAAAATATGGAAATCCCAGAGTTTATATAACAGAGAACGGTATGCGCCATTCTTGTACCCTTTTTTTTTTTTCCTTTACTGTATTGCAGCATATATATATTGCATAGAGAAAAAAACTTATTGCTTTCAGTATTATGGAACATGTTCCCATTTCTCTTACAGGAGTTACGGAAGGAAATGTGCAGGGCCGACCTCTAGCTGTGGCACTGAACGATCCTCACAGGATTGATTGCATCAAGCAGCACCTATTTCATATAAATAATGCACTCAAGTATGTCCTCACATGACTAACACCTTTTTTTCTCCCACATATATTGCAAACCTGGAATATTTACCGAGTATCTTTTGGTAAATGAAAATGGAATTGCAGGAAGGGGGTCAATGTCAATGGGTACCTTCATTGGACACTGGCAGATAACTGGGAATGGGTTTCGGGCTTCAAGCTGAGATTCGGGCTCTACTACACTGATCATGAGAATAACAGCAAGCGCATACCAAAAGCCTCGGCAAAATGGTTCGGCAATTTTCTGCGAGGAGGGGGAATTTGTAGACATGCATACAATCTACTTTCTGATAGGCAATGTGATCGTGTGTAATCATCATTGCTCTATCACATTGCCCTAGTGTTAACTTCCAACAATGTTAAAGAAAAATGAGATCAACATTTATTTAAGATGTATTTCCTAATCATGGAGCACTGCCAGTGATTTCACAATATACCAATAATGGTGACAGAACTGACCCTCAAAATTATAGACCTGTAATTTGTGTTTACATCGAAAAGCCAACAGTGTCAACATCGAAAGGCCAAAAATATTAACGGCAGAAGTGAGAAATTTCAAAAAGCATGGTTGAGATAAGTTGGACAAATTTCTCAGGTAGTGACATGTCAATGATTTGAGCATATCTCCATTTCCTTTCCCTCTCAAATCGAGATCGACAACAGCTCTCCTAAAGGAATAGAATGGTTATCTCAAGCAACTATGCAGGCAAATGCAAAAGGGTGGGTAATCTCTGTTCTGTTGGAATAATATGTTGCATCACCTTTTTATAGACACACTCACAAATTTTCTATATTATTGTTTTTACCCCCTTTCTCTCTTCCTTTACCTTGTTCTTGCACTCATCTTTTACCGTGTTAAGGGACTGTAACTTATGGGATTGAGGCTTCCCACATATTTTTAGTACTTCTCGTGAAGGCCCTTCTCTTCTCTGTGAAGAGTCATTCAGAAGGACTAAGGCTCGGTGCCTATCAAGCTCCGTAGTGTGTTTGTGTTGGCCTTATAGAGATTAGTACTCATGGCATCAACTTTCAAGAGGTGGCCAATATGGATCGAACTGAGAAAAATCATGTTTTGTGGTTGAAATCATACACGTCTATTCGGGCATCATTATCTATAAATCTTTGTCAAGGTATATGTACCCTGGGAAATTCCAAATTATGTCTGAGAAAATTTGTTTTGGTGGAATTTCATGTAGATTATTAGATATATTTGTTGTTGGGAATCATGTGGAAGAAGGAGATGAGATTACTCAATTGGTTGGAGGCAATATGCGCGTCTTGCCTAGGATGACAAATTTGGTGAAAAATTCTATGATCCAATTGCTAAATTATTCATGATATAGGAAAAACTTATTCGAACCGATTGAATTCCTTTTTCTATTTTGTAATATCGGCCATGAGTTATTGATTAAACCAATAAGTGACCCAATCACTGGACCCAGAACTTCCCAAATTTGGCATTCATCAATGCATTTCGCAAGTAAAATTGAGTTGGCCTTTGTGGGGTTCCAAGGGAAATGAAACGCGTTAAAGGGCAAAAGCTATTGCAATAAATGTTGTTCGGCCTTATCGTCAAAGCCTTTGCCGAATCCACAAAATTGTATATGAGAATTCGGCTTTCTTTTGCGACGACCCAATTGATTGGACAGCGTGATGCTAACAGGGAACCAACCAATAATCACAAGAATCGAGATCATGACCGGCAAGGCTCTTGGAAAAGCCTCCTCTCGAACTTGCTAGTTTGCCGATCACTTCTTCAATATTCGTATACTCTGACGGTCTTTAAATCTAGTTCAGCTCGAGAAATTAAAAATCAGCTTAGAATTGAAGGGCTAATGTGTGTAGGTGTGCATGACAAAGTTCTCACTGTGAGCTTGAAGTTAAAGCAAAGGAATCCATTACCAACCTTATTTGCTTCTTTGGCACTTTCTAGGCTATGGTGGATGTAGAAAAAGCCTTCATAATATGCACAGTGAAACCAAGATGAAGACGAAGACTGCTTTATTCATGGCAATCCACTCAATTTTATCTGCCCCCAACTTTGGCGTTCTATTGGAGCAAATCAAAAGAGGTGAGCTCTTGATGGGCCACCCTTCAAATTCTGCACCTTTTTATTTTTATTTTTATTTTTTTTATGTCGGCTAAGATTTGCAATATGCCTAAATGATCTTCATATTTCAGTACAGCCATCTCGACGTGAATCCCAGACTATAATGTTAGTTTTTCATAATCTTGCCAATAAAAAGGATGTGCGTGAATTAGACTCCTTGGAGTTGGAAAGGAATGGAAGACGAGAGGAGAAGAATTATGTAAAACAAAGATTAATGGAATGATCGGATGAATAAATGAATACAGCAACTTCACTCACGAAATCAAATCAAAAAATCTCTTGATCTCATGTGAATGATGATATCACACTATACCAAGACTAAAACCGTTTTTCATAAAATAGAACCGCCTTCAATACTCATCTCGGTGAGTGGTAAACATGAATAGTAAGGACCGTGTCTTCCTGAGGGAGTGCCAATTTCAAGGTTTATCTTCTACATCCATCACTACCGGAACAGGGAAAGCTCGAGACTCAGTAAACAGACTTTGTCATCCGGTTTTAACCTTGAGAGGCCCTTTTCAGCTTTAGACGGTATGATCCAATGCCCTCATCCGAAAACATTAATTAGTGCCATCAGCAATGGTTGCTACGATTAATCCCCTCCCCACAGTGCGTCACTAGCACGAGACACTCTTTACCTGTGTAGGAAACATGCAGGCTGTCACGGGGCCGATGCGGCTCACAAATTTTTCCGCACCCCGCTAGGTGTCGACACACCGTTTGTCGACCAGCCACACACACACCGCGCGAACCGTCAAGGCCAAACGATCAAGGAACCAAAGAAGCAACACCGAGTAACACAAGAACACAATTGAGAAAACACAACTCGTATTCACATATATTACAAGTACACGAAAAACCCAATCCCATATCAGAACACTTACACGGAACCTCACGAGCCTATGCCTCATAGCCTCCTACTGCTTGCACTCCTACGCGTCTTGTGTCTTCCCTCAAGAACATCGGGTTGCTGCCCAACTCGACTTCCACTCCCTTGGAATCTCGGGCTCGTCGTGCTCCTCGACTGATCTGGTCGCTCCTGATTCTCTCCTCGCCTCTGCTTGGAGTCTGGTGTCTCTCGCCTCTTCTGGTCCCTCTTCCCGAATGAGGCCGAGCCCTTTATATAGGGGATCCGAGCAAATCTGGTATGGCAACCAATAGGCGAGAATCCCTTGATTCTCTCCATGTGATATCGATCCGTCCAATCCTAGCTGTCGATCTGCAATCTCCAAGATTGTTTCCATACTAGATTGCCCTGCCATATCCCGGGAGGATCTTCCCGGATTTCCCTGGATTGACTTGGCGCCAGCTGAGCTTGTTGTCCAGGTTCATCCCCTCTAGGGTCCACGTCCCTGACCCCCCCTCCTAGGATCACGGTCGCCTGATTGCACGTCCAACAGTGCTCGCCTGGTCGAGGTCTTAGCCGATCCCCACAAGTCGTCAACTCCCCTGCCGCTAAGTGCTGAGCCTCCCTTAGCGTCTGCCGGGCCTGTTGTGGTATGCGCACTCCTAGAGTGCCCTTGCGTGGTTGTATCAGGTTCCATGAACCTCCTAGAGCTTGGCACCGTGCCTTGCTCGTGGGCATCCTCACTGCCCACCCGCGCATCCACCGACTTGTGCATTGTGGCACTCCCTTGCCACAATCTGGTCCTTTGGCATACTGCCAAGTCTTTGATCGACCATCCTCTTCACAAGTGCCTTCGTGCACGCTTGTGTGACCATCTCCTGTCTTGCTTGCTTCATGGACTTGCAATTCTCTCAACACCATGCACCTGATTGCCCGTGCATCCTTGCGTGCAGGCTTATGCGCCACCACTACCCCGAGGCACGGCCTGTGGTGCGCATCCTTCGGGGCTAGAGCTCAAGGGTCTAACAAACCTCCCCCACCCAAGGGATTCGACACCCTCGTCGAATGAGACTCTCGGTACCGTCGGATGAGGTCTTCGTACTGCCATAGTGTAACATCCTTCTCCCAAGTCGCCTCTGACTCGGGTAGGTCCTTCCACTTGACCAAGTACTCTGTCCTCCTGTTCATCTTGCTATATCCCAGCACTTGGTGATCAAGTATGCCTTCCACCTCCTTGTCGAGTTCCTTCCTCACGGTGAGAGGGGCGCGCTTCACCTTGTTGCGCTCCGGATGCTCCTCGTCTCTATGGTATGGCTTAAGGAAACTGACGTGGAATGTCGGGTGCACCTTCATCCTCTCGGGTAGTGCTAGCCAATAGGCTATTGGCCCGACTCTCTTGATCACTTCAAAAGGTCCGTCGTACCGCTGGAACAAGCCCTTATGCCAACGCTTGCTCGTGATCTTCTTCCAGATCTGTGGGGTGAGCTTCAATATCACTAAGTCCCCCACCTGGAACTCCAGCGGCCTCCAATTCCTGTCCGCATACTTCTTCATTCGCTTGGCAGCTTTGGCGAGGCTATCTCTCGCCTCCTCAAGCATCTCCTGCTTGTCACGCACGAATTGATATACAGCCGGGCACGGCCCTTCCTTGCGCTGCAACGCCACCTCCTGCGGCGTTAGCGGTTGGTAGCCCATTGCTAACTCAAACGGGCTATGACCTGTTACAGAGGAGCGGTTCAAGTTGTAAGACAACTGAGCGGAGTCAAGCAAGTCTAGCCAATTCCGTTGACTTGCTGAGACATAGTGCCTCAAGTACTCCTCCAGCAGCGCATTCACTCGTTCTGTCTGGCCGTCCGTCTGTGGATGATTGGCTGTCGAGAACTTCAGTTCGGATCCTAGTAGTCCGAACAAGCATGTTCAGAAGTTGCCTGTGAACCGAGCGTCTCGGTCACTCACGATCTCCGTCGGTACTCCAAAGAGCCTTGGTGAGAGACTCGCCGTCATCGCGATAGACAGTGTTGAACAGCATGCAGGGAAAGAGGTTAATGCATGGCGTGATGACGTGCCTCAGGAGGATCAAGGGGTTATTGGCCTCGACCGATCGGCTCATGTGAAGGGCTACGAACACCTGGGATGTGATGAGGGCATTCCACGACCTCGACACCATCCGGAAGCGCAGGAGAGTCCTTACCGGCAGCCTTGAGAGGATTTCCGTTAGAAGTTCTTGCGGAAGTTCGACAGCCATTTTGGATGCTCGAAACACATGCACCGTAGGGTGTGCACGCGTACGTTCATATATGTGTGTGCGTGTGCGCGTCTGATACATAATTCCTTCAAGTTGAAGGAATTGTCACCATTCTACCAAAAGTAAATTTACCTTTAGCAGATGTTATTTAGGCAATGAGTTATGTTTCCATATTAATGGATTGACAGCCATATATGCGCGTATTTAGTTCTTGAAGGAAAAAAGCTTTATTAGGAGGTCCTTAACAAGTAAGAAAGGCCAATGTATTTCGTGCTCGCGAAATTCAAATGTAAAAACTAGTGATTGATGGTGATGATGATAATTTAATTACATGTTTAAGAAATAATTACACCACGAGCTGAGGAGGTTTGTCATTTATACTAAATCTATTAGAATTTTGTTAGTTTCTGCAATAAGCGCCCACGGACTCATATTACGACTCTTTTCAAGTAATTGCGATGTCGCTTTCTCTCAACCGTAGAGTATGCAAAATCAATGAGTGCATTAATCTTATAGGTAAGAATATTGTTAACCAAGTTTTTTTTTATATAGATTTTAGTTCCCATTTACACAATTTTGTCATAACTATAAAATAATGACCAAAATTTATGAGGTTCATCAAATTCAATGAAATATGCATGCGCGACAGATAGTAAATGTGCACCAATTTTATTTTACGAATAATTAAGTAGATTTGGGTGCTATCGTAATTATGACACGGGGAACTAGCTTGTAGGAATGTGATGGGTAATTCTAAGCAATAAAAATGTCGAGGTGATCCCATCCGTGGAGGAATACGACAGGACGAGAGAAAAAAAAATAATAAAATCTTTTCAGTATAGTATCCAAAGTTCTGGCTTGGGTATACTTCCTTAGGACTCATGGGATTACGATTGCCTTGTGTTGGATCCATAATCTTAGTGTGGCCTAGAGACGGTCCAGACTTTCAGGATACATATCGGTAGGTATGCTTCAGGCTCTTCCGATCGACGGATTTATTGACAGGGTTACTGTCAGCCCCTTAATGCTCGGACACGGAAATGGCTGCTAGGCGGACCCTCGATGGCATGGTAGCTCGGGAAAGGATCGAGGGAAGGAATGCCAAAGGATCAGTGGGATATATATAGGGCGAGGGCCAGGCTAGGCGGGAAGGAGCACTCCCGCAAAACTCGGTCAGGGGAAGGCGAGCTGGACTTCCCAACCTCCCTAAAGACTCGGTCAGGGAGTGAGCTGGACGCCCTAACCACCCGGAAGACTTGCTCCCGGGCGAGGAAGGCGGACGCTAGGTGGCGGGCTGTGCGGGCCTGAGCACTCCCGCAAGACCCGGTCAAGGGCAAGTGGGCTGGACGCCCTAACCTCCCGAGAGACCCGTTCAAAGGCGAGCTGGCAAGCAACGGGCGTGCGGGTTCTCCTGAAGACTCGCTAGGGAAGTCGCTCACGGTCGAGCGACGCTAATGTTCCATGCAACTGATCCAAGGCAAGGGCGCGGTGCCCATGACCGAACTGAGTGTGGGTGGCACTCAGTCAGGCCCGATATACTCCGGTCGTGGAACGAGGGAGTCTCGGTCAAGGTGCTGACCGAGGACTGTGCTGGCAGTCGATCTTATCCCTAAGAATAAGGGATAAGGGTGGTTATGGAAGCTGAGGTGTTCCCTAGAAACTAGGGATGAGGATTCCCCACCTGCAAGTATAAATAGCCCCCGGGTCTCAAGGTCGAGGGGAGCAACTGGAGAGAGTCGAGAGGAAACACTCCATCACCAAAAGTCGAGCAAAGGAAGCCCCGGCAATAGTGTGACCAGTTCCCCGAAGCCAAGTGTGAACTCCTGGAGCGAAGTTCACCCGTCCAAGTGAGGAGTGCAAGTGCCGGAGTACGAGGCATATACTTGGACGTGACTGTGCAAGGTCGTGTAAGGGTTTTGTGTGTTCTTGTAATTCGTGTTTGTGAATACAAGTGAGATTTCCCTTACCTTGCATTGTTCGATCTTGATCCTTGATTGCTAAACCTCGCCAAGCTATTTCGCTGTGTGTGCTTCGGGTTGGCTGAGAGTGCACGGGACACTACTCAGCACCATCGCAGGAATGGAAAAATTTGGGTGAGTTTTGACCCCTGTGACAGCTGATATCAGAGCCGCGTTCAAGCGGTGTGCGAGGATTGGAATAGCAAGCGACCGGTGACTTGTGGATGTCCCGGATGGATGCACTAAGAGATCGAATCACGGCTTTGGAAACGTCCCTCGGCAACATGTCTGGAGCCAACAGAACTGTGGCTGATGTTCTGGTAGTGCTAGTTCCAGATGTTGTTCGGTTGAAGGAGGAGGTGAGCGTCCTCCGACGTGCACTGGCTGCTGGAGTAGCCGAAGCAGAGGGATCTCAGGCGAAGGTAAAGATACCTGAACCCAAAGCCTTTACAGGCGCTAGGAGTTCCAAGGAACTCGAAAATTTCTTGTGGGATATCGAGCATTACTTCAAGGCAGGAAAAGTTCCAGAAGGGGAACAAGTCTCGATGGCAGTCATGTATTTGGCGGGCGATGCAAAACTCTGGTGGCGAACCCGTGAGCAGGACGCTGCAACCGGCGGGCGGCCACGCATCAGAGATTGGCCTACGCTGAAGAAGGAACTCAAGGAGCAGTTCCTTCCCACGAACACCTCGTGGGCTGCTCGGGATGCATTGTGCAACCTAAGGCAGACGGGTACGGTACGTGACTATGTTAAGGAATTTAGTTCCTTATTGGTTGACGTCACAGAGATGTCCGAGTTGGACAAGCTGTTCAACTTTATGCGGGTTTCGTCAATCGTGGGCTCAACTTGAGCTGCGAAGGCAAAGAGTCCAAGACCTCCAGACCGCAATGGCGAAAGCGGATGCGTTGATCGACATTCGCGTATCAAAGAGTGACCCGAAGGGGAAACAGGCCGAGAAGTTGAAGGACAAGGCGGCCAAGCCCAGCAAGGGTGCGGGCAAAGCCGAGAAAGGGAAGTCGCCCAAGGGAGACAAGGGGAAGGGGAAGGTGATGGAGGGTTCATCCCTTAAGGACCCCAAGACCCACCCGGGGTGCTTCATTTGCAACGGCCCCCATCGTGCTCGAGATTGCCCGAAGAGGGAGAAGCTATCGGCCTTGGTGAATAGGATCGACTCCGACTTCGATGACGAGCAAACGAGAGTGGCACCTCTCCAAATTCTTGGTGCCATCCGATCGGGAAGGAAGGCGCAGGAGTAGGGATTGATGTATATACCGATGACCCTGAACACCAAGGAAGTGGCGGCAATGGTGGACACTGGCGCAACGCACAACTTCGTGTCAGATCGTGTTGTGCAAGCTTATGGATTGCGGATCCAGAAGCAAGCCAGCCGCATCAAAGCTGTCAACTCTCAAAGTAGGCCGGTACTTGGGATGGCCAAAGGTGTGCCGGTCCAGATTGGTGATTGGTCGGGGACCATTGACGTCATGATCATTCCCATGGATGATTTTGACGTAATACTCGGTAACAACTTTCTCATGAAAGCTTGTGTTTCGGTCATGCCACATGTGTCTGGTTTGTTGATCTTAGACCCGAAGAAGCCTTGCTTTGTTCGGGGATTCAAGGGCCTCAACCATGCGGAGGACATAAGGACCAAAAGGGTCTCAGCTATGCAAATAGCCAAAGGCTGGAAGAGGGGCCAGCCAACTTACCTTGCAGCGATCCATGAGTCAGAGCCCGAACTGGGCACGAACGCGGACGTTCCTGACGTGGTGCAAGGAATTCTAGGTGACTTTTGTGACGTTTTGCCCGAGGAGCTGCCCAAGGGCTTACCGCCAAGGCAGGCGGTAGATCACAAAATCAAGTTGATTCCGGGGACAAGGCCACTAGCTAAAGCTCCTTACCGGATGTCGCCTAAGGAACTGGAGGAGTTACGGAAACAACTCCAGGACTTGCTGGATTCGGGGAAAGTTCAACCTTCCAAGGCACCCTTTGGAGCGCCAGTGCTATTCCAAGAGAAGCAAGACGGCACGTTGCGGTTGTGCGTGGACTACCGCGGGTTGAACAAGATCACTGTGAAGAACAAGTACCCCGTGCCATTGATTGCAGACTTGTTTGATCGTCTCAGTGGAGCCGAGTTCTTCACCAAACTGGACCTGAGATCGGGATATTGGCAAGTTCGCATAGCGGAGGGCGACACGCCAAAGACGACAATGGTGACTCGGTATGGGTCATATGAGTTTAAGGTGATGCCATTTGGCTTAACCAATGCACCGGCCACATTTTGCAATCTCATGAATGATGTGTTTCATGATGTTATAGACAAGTTTGTGGTAGTGTATCTCGATGACATTGTCATCTATAGCCGGTTTCTAGAGGACCATCTTGGGCATTTACGTTTTGTGTTCCAGCGGCTAAGGGAACACCGGTTATACGTAAAGAAGGAGAAGTGCGAGTTCTGCACCAAGGAAATCAACTTCCTTGGACACGTGATTGGCGGGGGCACGGTGAAGATGGATCCCTGAAAGGTGCAAGCCATTAGGGAGTGGATGGCTCCCACCAAGGTGGGCGAACTGCGGAGTTTCCTCGGGTTGGCAAACTACTACCGCAAGTTCATCAAGGGATACTCGAAGCTGGTATCCCCGCTCACTGATCTACTGCAGAAGGGCAAACTGTGGACTTGGGATGCGGCGTGTGCGGACGCCTTCGAGAAGATCAAGTCCCGGATTGTGGCCGAACCTGTGCTGAAGCTTCTGGACTTCGATAGGCCGTTCAAAGTCCATACGGATGCCTCGGATCGTGCTGCAGGCGGAGTGTTGGTGCAAGATGGGCACCCGGTAGCGTTCGAGAGTTGGAAGTTGAAGCCGGCTGAACAACGCTACTCCGCACACGAGAGGGAAATGTTGGCGGTTGTGCATTGCCTACGGGCATGGCGGGTATACTTACTTGGCACTTCTTTTGTGATCAAGATGGATAATGTTGCAAACACATTCTTTAAGACGCAGAAGAAGTTGTCCCCAAGGCAGGCCCGGTGGCAAGAGTTCTTGGCCGAGTATGACTTCGAGTCGGAGCATAGGCCGAGGCGCCACAACCAAGTTGCCGACGCTTTGAGCAGGAAGGCAGTAGAGACAATCGCTGCGCTAACCCAAGAGGAGTCCACCTTCGTAGGCAAACTGAAGGATCAGGCGAAGGAGGATCGGGTATACCAAAAGTTGGTTGCGCAAGTTCAAGATGGTACCATGCGGAGGTACTGGCTTGAGGATGGCTTGCTATATGCGAAGGGTGGTCACGTATTTGTCCCCGGTGGAGGGCTGAGGACACAGCTGTTGCGCGAACATCATGACGCGCAATGGGCTGGGCATCCCAGACGGGAAAGGATGCTGGCGCTGTTGGCACGCTCCTACTTCTGGCCGAAGATGGAGAATGACGTTGAGCTATACGTCAAGACTTGCCTTGTTTGTCAACAAGACAAGGCGGAACGGCGCATTGAGGCGGGTGTCACAGGGGTCGGAACTCACCCGAATTTTTCCGTTCCTGCGATGGTGCTGAGCAGTGTCCCGTGCACTCTCAGCCAACCCGAAGCACACACACGCAGCGAAATAGCTTGGCGAGGTTTAGCAATCAAGGATCAAGATCGAACAATGCAAGGTAAGGGAAATCTCACTTGTATTCACAAACACGAATTACAAGAACACACAAAACCCTTACACGACCTTGCACGGCCACGTCCAAGTATATGCCTCGTACTCCAGCACTTGCACTCCTCACTTGGACGGGTGAACTTCACTCCGGGAGTTCACACTCAGCGTCGGGGGACTGGTCACACTGTTGCCGGGACTTCCTTGCTCGACTATCGGTGATGGAGTGTTCTCTCTAACTCTCTCCAGTTGCTCTCCCCTTCTGCCTTCTTCGACCTTAGGACCCGGGGGCTATTTATACTTGCAGGTGGGGAATCCTCATCCCTAGTTTCTAGGGGACACCTCAGCTTCCATAACCACCCTTATCCCTTATTCCTAGGGATAAGATCGACTGCCAGCACAGTCCTCGGTCAGCACCTTGACCGAGACTTCATCGTTCCACGACCGGAGTATATCGGGCCTGACTGAGTGCCACCCGCACTCAGTTCGGTCATGGGTACCGCGCCCTTGCCTTGGATCAATTGCCTGGAACATTAGCGTCGCTCGCCCCCGAGCGACTTCCCTAGCGAGTCTTCGGGAGAACCCGCATGCCCGTTGCTTGCCAGCTCGCCTTTGAACGGGTCTTTCGGGAGGTTGGGCCGTCCAGCCCACTTGGCCTTGACCGGGTCTTGCGGGAGTGCTCAGGCCCGCACGGCCCGCCACCTGTCGTCCGCCTTCCTCGCCCGAGAACAAGTCTTCCGGGCGGTTAGGGCGTCCAGCTCACTCCTGACCGAGTCTTTAGGGAAGTGGGGAAGTCCAGCTCGCCTTCCCACTTAGCTTGGCCCTCGCCCTATATATATCCCATTGATCCTTTGGCATTCCTTCCCTCGATCCTTTCCCGGGCTGCCATGCTATCGAGGGTCCGCTTGGCAGCCATTTCCGTGTCCGAGCATTAAGGGGCTGACAAACCTCCCCCACTTGAGGAAGCCGACGCCCTCGTCGGAATAGAGTGGAGGTACTCCTGGATCTTGTCCTCGAACTGCCAGAGTGTAGCCTCCTTTTCCCAACTCGCTTCCGACATTGGCAACCCTTTCCATAGAACCAGGTACTCCGTTCTCCGGTTCTTCTTGCTGTAACCCAACACCCGTCGGTCCAGCACACGGTCAACCTCCCTCTCCAATTCCGTGCGTACATTCAATGGCGCACGTCTTGCCCTAACGCGGTCCCATCCGCATCCTCATGGTAGGGCTTTAGGAAGCTGACATGGAAAGTCGGATGAATCTTCATCCTCTCGGGTAGTGCTAAGCGATAAGCCACTGCTCCAACTCGCTTCACCACCTCGAATGGCCCATCATACCGCTGAATGAGGCCCTTGTGCCATCTCTTGCTCGTCACTTTCTTCCATATTTGGGGCGTCAATTTCAGCATGACCTTGTCACCGACCTGAAATTCTAGCGGTCGACGCCCCTGGTCCGCATATTTCTTCATGCGGCGGACAGCTTTGGCAAGGCTGTCCTGTGCTTCCTCGAGCATTTCCTGCTTATTCCGGGCAAAACGGTATGCAGCAGGACATGGCCCTTCCTTCTTTTGTAGGGCCACTTCGGAAGGGGTCAATGGTTGATAGCCCAAAGCGAGCTCAAACGGATTGAACCCAGTGGCTGAGGAACGGTGCAAGTTGTAACAAAACTGCGCCGTGTCCAACAGTTCCAGCCAATTCCGCTGACTGGCCGTGACATAGTGTCGTAGGTACTCTTCCAGCAGCTGGTTCATCCTCTCCGTTTGGCCGTCCGTCTGCGGGTGGTTTGCCGTTGAGAACTTTAGTTCTGTCCCCATCATATTGAAGAGATGGGTCCAAAACCTCCCGGTGAACCGTGCGTCTCGATCACTCACAATGTCCGTCGGGATCCCAAACAGCTTGACCAAATGGCGGTAGAACTCTTCCGCCGCCGTTTCCGCAGAGCAATTCTTTGGGGTAGGCCTGAAGATCCCATACTTCGAGAACCTATCTACCACAACCATAACTCCATCAAAACCCTTAACCTCAGGGAAGCCACTGATGAAGTCCATAGAAACCGATACCCAAGGTTTCTCTGGAATAGGCAAAGGCTGCAACAAGCCCGCCTCAATGCGCCGTTCCGCCTTGTCTTGTTGACAAATAAGACAAGTCTTGACGTAAAGCTCAACGTCGTTCTCCATCTTCGGCCAGAAGTAGGAGCGTGCCAACAGCGCCAGCATCCTTTCCCGTCCGGGATGCCCAGCCCATTGCGCATCATGATGTTCGCGCAATAGCTGCGTCCTCAGCCCTCCGCCGGGGACAAATACGCGACCACCCTTCGCGTAAAGCAAGCCATCTTCAAGCCAGTACCTCCGCACGGTACCATCTTGAACCTGCGCAACCAACTTTTGGTATACCCGATCCTCCTTCGCCTGATCCTTCAGTTTGCCTACGAAGGTGGACTCCAATTGGGTAAGCGCAACAATCGTCTCTACTGCCTTCCTGCTCAAAGCGTCGGCAACTTGGTTGTGGCGCCCCGGCCTATGCTCCCACTCGAAGTCATACTCGGCCAGGAACTCTTGCCACCGAGCCTGCCTTGGGGACAACTTCTTCTGCGTCTTGAAGAAAGTGTTTGCAACATTATCCGTCTTGATCACAAAAGAGGTGCCGAGTAAGTATACCCGCCATACCCGTAGGCAATGCACAACCGCCAACATTTCCTTCTCGTGCGCGGAGTAGCGTTGCTCAGCCGGCTTCAATTTCCAGCTCTCGAATGCTACCGGGTGCCCATCTTGCACCAACACTCCGCCTGCAGCACGATCCGAAGCATCCGTATGGACTTCGAACGCCCTATCGAAGTCCGGCAGCTTCAGCACAGGTTCGGCCACAATCCGGGACTTGACCTTCTCAAAGGCGTCTGCGCATGCCGCATCCCAAGTCCACGGTTTGCCCTTCTGCAGTAGATCGGTGAGAGGGGATACCAACTTCGAGTATCCCTTAATGAACTTGCGGTAGTAGTTTGCCAACCCTAGGAAACTCCGCAATTCGCCCACCTTGTTGGGAGCCACCCACTCCCTAATGGCCTGCACCTTTCGGGGATCCATCTTCACCGTGCCCCCGCCAATCACGTGTCCAAGGAAGTTGATTTCCTTGGTGCAGAACTCGCACTTCTCCTTCTTTACATATAGCCGGTGTTCCCTTAGCCGCTGGAACACAAAACGTAAATGCCCAAGATGGTCCTCTAGGGAACGACTATAGATGACAATGTCATCGAGATACACAACCACAAACTTGTCTATAACATCATGAAACACATCATTCATGAGATTGCAAAATGTGGCTGGTGCATTGGTTAAGCCAAATGGCATCACCATAAACTCGTATGACCCATACCGAGTCACCATGGTCGTCTTTGGCGTGTCGCCCTCCGCTATGCGAACTTGCCAATATCCCGATCTCAGGTCCAATTTGGTGAAGAACTCGGCTCCACTTAGCCGATCGAACAAGTCTGCTATCAATGGCACGGGGTACTTGTTCTTCACAGTGATTTTGTTCAGCACGCGGTAGTCCACACACAACCGCATCGTGCCGTCCTGCTTCTCTTGGAACAGCACCGGCGCTCCAAAGGGCGCCTTTGAAGGTTGAACTTTCCCCGATTCCAGTAGGTCCTGGAGTTGTTTCCGTAACTCCTCCAGTTCCTTAGGTGACATCCGGTAAGGAGCTTTCGCTGGTGGCCTTGTTCCCGGAATCAACTCGATCTTGTGATCTACCGCCCGCCTTGGCGGTAAGCCCTTGGGCAGCTCCTCAGGCATAACGTCACAAAAGTCGCCTAGAATACCTTGCACCACGTCAGGAACGTCCGCGTTCGTGCCTTGCTCGGGCTCTGACTCATGGATCGCTGCAAGGTATGTTGGCTGGCCCCTCTTCCAGCCTTTGGCTATTTGCATAGCCGAGACCCTCTCGGTCTTTATGTCCTCCGCATGGTTGAGGCCCTTAAATCCCCGAACAAAGCAAGGCTTCCTCGGGTCTGAAATGAACAAACCAGACACATGTGGCATGACTGAAACACAAGCTTTCACAAGAAAGTTGTTACCGAGTATTATGTCAAAATCGTCCATTGGGATGACCATGACATCAATAGCCCCTGACCAATCACCAATCTGCACCGGCACGCCTTTGGCCATTCCAAGTACCGGCCTGCTTTGAGAGTTGACGGCTTTGATGCGACTGGCCTGCTTCTGGATCCGCAATCCGTAAGCTTGCACAACACGATCCGACACGAAGTTGTGCGTTGCGCCAGTGTCCACCATTGCCTCCACTTCCTTGGTGTTCAGGGTCATCGGTATATACATCAGTCCCTGCTCCTGCGCCTTTCTTCCCGATCGAATGGCACCGAGAACTTGGAGAGGTGCCACTCTAGTTTGCTCGTCATCGGAGTCGGAGTCGGTCCTATTCACCAAGGCCGACAACTTCTCCCTCTTCGGGCAATCTCGAGCACGATGGGGGCCGTTGCAGATGAAGCACCCTGGGTGGGTCTTGGGGTCCTTAAGAGACGAACCTTCCGTCACCTTCCCCTTCCCCTTGTCTCCTTTAGACATTTTCCCCTTGTCGGCTTTGCTAGCACCCTTGCTAGGCTTGGCCGCCTTGTCCTTCACCTTCTCGGCCTGCTTCCCCTTCGGGTCGCTCTTTGATATACGGATGTCCACCAACGCATCCGCCTTCGCCATTGCGGTCTGGAGGTCTTGGACTCCTTGCCTTCGCAGCTCAAGTTGAGCCCACGATTGAAGACCCCGCATAAAGTTGAACAATTTGTCCAACTCGGACATCTCTGTGACATCAAGCAATAAGGAACTAAATTCCTTCACATAGTCACGTACCGTACTTGTCTGCCTCAAGTTGCACAATGCATCCCGAGCAGCCCACGAAGTGTTCGTGGGAAGGAACTGCTCCTTGAGTTCCTTCTTCAGTACCGGCCAATCTCTGATGCGTGGCCGCCCGCCGGTAGCAGCGTCCTGCTCTCGGGTTCGCCACCAGAGCTTTGCATCGCCCGCCAAGTACATGACCGCCATTGAGACTTGTTCCCCCTCTGGAACTTTTCCTGCCTCAAAGTAATGCTCGATATCCCACAAGAAATTTTCGAGTTCCTTGGAACTCCTAGCGCCTGTAAAGGCTTTGGGTTCAGGTATCTTTACCTTCGCCCGAGATCCCTCTGCTTCGGCTACTCCGGCAGCCAAGGCACGTCGGAGGATGGTCACCTCCTCCTTCAACCAAACAACATCTGGAACTAGCGCTGCCAGAACATCAGCCACAGTTCCGTTGGCTCCAGACGTGTTGCCGAGGGACATTTCCAAAGCCGTGATTCGATCTCTTAACGCATCCATACGGGACATCCACAAGTCACCGCTCGCTTGCTACTCCAATCCTCGCACACCGCTTGAACGCAGCTCTGATACCAGCTGTCACAGGGGTCGGAACTCACCCGAATTCTTCCGTTCCTGCGATGGTGCTGAGCAGTGTCCCGTGCACTCTCAGCCAACCCGAAGCACACACATGCAGCGAAATAGCTTGGCGAGGTTTAGCAATCAAGGATCAAGATCGAACAATGCAAGGTAAGGGAAATCTCACTTGTATTCACAAACACGAATTACAAGAACACACAAAACCCTTACACGACCTTGCACGGCCACGTCCAAGTATATGCCTCGTACTCCAGCACTTGCACTCCTCACTTGGACGGGTGAACTTCACTCCGGGAGTTCACACTCAGCGTCGGGGGACTGGTCACACTGTTGCCGGGACTTCCTTGCTCGACTATCGGTGATGGAGTGTTCTCTCTAACTCTCTCCAGTTGCTCTCCCCTTCTGCCTTCTTCGACCTTAGGACCCGGGGGCTATTTATACTTGCAGGTGGGGAATCCTCATCCCTAGTTTCTAGGGGACACCTCAGCTTCCATAACCACCCTTATCCCTTATTCCTAGGGATAAGATCGACTGCCAGCACAGTCCTCGGTCAGCACCTTGACCGAGACTCCATCGTTCCACGACCGGAGTATATCGGGCCTGACTGAGTGCCACCCGCACTCAGTTCGGTCATGGGCACCGCGCCCTTGCCTTGGATCAATTGCCTGGAACATTAGCGTCGCTCGCCCCCGAGCGACTTCCCTAGCGAGTCTTCGGGAGAACCCGCATGCCCGTTGCTTGCCAGCTCGCCTTTGAACGGGTCTTTCGGGAGGTTGGGCCGTCCAGCCCACTTGGCCTTGACCGGGTCTTGCGGGAGTGCTCAGGCCCGCACGGCCCGCCACCTGTCGTCCGCCTTCCTCGCCCGAGAACAAGTCTTCCGGGCGGTTAGGGCGTCCAGCTCACTCCTGACCGAGTCTTTAGGGAAGTGGGGAAGTCCAGCTCGCCTTCCCACTTAGCTTGGCCCTCGCCCTATATATATCCCATTGATCCTTTGGCATTCCTTCCCTCGATCCTTTCCCGGGCTGCCATGCTATCGAGGGTCCGCTTGGCAGCCATTTCCGTGTCCGAGCATTAAGGGGCTGACAGCGGGCTTGTTGCAGCCTTTGCCTATTCCAGAGAAACCTTGGGTATCGGTTTCTATGGACTTCATCAGTGGCTTCCCTGAGGTTAAGGGTTTTGATGGAGTTATGGTTGTGGTAGATAGGTTCTCGAAGTATGGGATCTTCAGGCCTACCCCAAAGAATTGCTCTGCGGAAACGGCGGCAGAAGAGTTCTATCGCCACTTGGTCAAGCTGTTTGGGATCCCGACGGACATTGTGAGTGATTGAGACGCACGGTTCACTGGGAGATTCTGGACCCATCTCTTCAATATGATGGGGACGGAGCTAAAGTTAACAACAGCCAACCACCCGTAGACAGATGGGCAAACGGAAAGGATGAACTAGCTGCTGGAAGAGTACCTACGACACTATGTCACGGCCAGTCAGCGGAATTGGCTGGAACTGTTGGACACGGTGCAGTTTTGTTACAACTTGCACCGTTCCTCAGCCACTGGGTTCAGCCCGTTTGAGCTCGCTTTGGGCTATCAACCACTGACCTCTTTCGAAGTGGCCCTACAAAAGAAGGAAGGGCCATGTCCTGCTGCATACCGTTTTGCCCGGAATAAGCAGGAAATGCTCGAGGAAGCACAGGACAGCCTTGCCAAAGCTGTCCGCCGCATGAAGAAATATGCGGATCAAGGGCGTCGACCGCTAGAATTTCAGGTCGGTGACAAGGTCATGCTGAAATTGACGCCCCAAATATGGAAGAAGGTGACGAGCAAGAGATGGCAGAAGGGCCTCATTCAGCGGTATGATGGGCCATTCGAGGTGGTAAAGCGAGTTGGAGCCGTGGCTTATCGCTTAGCACTACCCGAGAGGATGAAGATTCATCTGACTTTCCATGTCAGCTTCCTAAAGCCCTACCATGAGGATGCGGATGCGGACCGCGTTAGGGCAAGACGTGCGCCACTGAATGTGCGCACGAAATTGGAAAGGGAGGTTGACCGTGTGCTAGACCGACGGGTGTTGGGTTACAGCAAGAAGAACCGGAGAACGGAGTACCTGGTTCTATGGAAATGGTTGCCAATGTCGGAAGCGAGTTGGGAAAAGAAGGCGACACTCTGGCAGTTCGAGGACAAGGTCCAGGAGTACCTCCACTCTATTCCGACGAGGGCGTCGGCTTCCTCAAGTGGGGGAGGTTTGTCAGTCCCTTAATACTCGGACACGAAAATGGCTGCTAGGCGGACCCTCGATGGCATGGCAGCTCGGGAAAGGATCAAGGGAAGGAATGCCAAAGGATCAGTGGGATATATATAGGGCGAGGGCCAGGCTAGGCGGGAAGGAGCACTCCCACAAGACTCGGTCAAGGGAAGGCGAGCTGGACTTCCCAACCTCCCTAAAGACTCGGTCAGGGAGTGAGCTGGATGCCCTAACCACCCGGAAGACTTGCTCCCGGGCGAGGAAGGCGGACGCTAGGTGGCGGGCTGTGCGGGCCTGAGCACTCCCGCAAGACCCGGTCAAGGGCAAGTGGGCTGGACGCCCTAACCTCCCGAGAGACCCGTTCAAAGGCGAGTTGGCAAGCAACGGGCGTGCGGGTTCTCCTGAAGACTCGCTAGGGAAGTCGCTCACGGTCGAGCGACGCTAATGTTCCATGCAACTGATCCAAGGCAAGGGCGCGGTGCCCATGACCGAATTGAGTGTGGGTGGCACTCAGTCAAGTCCGATATACTCCGGTCGTGGAACGAGGGAGTCTTGGTCAAGGTGCTGACCGAGGACTGTGCTGGCAGTCGATCTTATCCCTAAGAATAAGGGATAAGGGTGGTTATGGAAGCTGAGGTGTTTCCTAGAAACTAGGGATGAGGATTCCCCACTTGCAAGTATAAATAGCCCCCGGGTCTCAAGGTCGAGGGGAGCAACTGGAGAGAGTCGAGAGGAAACACTCCATCACCAAAAGTCGAGCAAAGGAAGCCCCGGCAATAGTGTGACCAGTTCCCCGAAGCCAAGTGTGAACTCCTGGAGCGAAGTTCACCCGTCCAAGTGAGGAGTGCAAGTGCCGGAGTACGAGGCATATACTTGGATAGGACTGTGCAAGGTCGTGTAAGGGTTTTGTGTGTTCTTGTAATTCGTGTTTGTGAATACAAGTGAGATTTCCCTTACCTTGTATTGTTCGATCTTGATCCTTGATTACTAAACCTCGCCAAGCTATTTCGCTATGTGTGCTTCGGGTTGGCTAAGAGTGCACGGGACACTACTCAGCACCATCGCAGGAACGGAAAAAATTTGGGTGAGTTCCGACCCCTGTGACAGTTACCGTCTATCTGCGAGGGGCATACACGTACCGCGTCGTCTCTTTTCTTCTGCTCTACACCAGCCTTACTGATTCACGGGGTTCATTGTTTAGTGTGATTCTGGCAGCTCAGTTGCTCATGCGTGCTGTTGACTTGGATCGGCAGAGATTCACCCAATGGTCGAATCAAATGTCCATTGTAGAAACAAACGATCACAGGTTACAATTATTTTATGGAAATGGGCAATCTACAGAGCGAAAAACACACTTAAACCACGGTTATATATAGAGAGTCGGTTGTTTTACTGCTCCCGATTCTTTTCAGTGGTAGATCCTCACAAGCCGATTCTGCAAGCGCTGGCTTGTCCTTCTAGCCCTGCTGGTTCTCTTTCAGTAAAACTAGAGTTTCCACGAGAGGAATGGCCTCGATAGATCCATACGCTAGCTCAAGCTCCCCAACCCACGCACTGATCTCCGTCTCAGGCTCGTATGAGACCAAATCCCGATCGCCTTTCACGACAAGCATCTTGCCGCACTTTCTGAACCCCACTATTCTCCTGAATCCCCTTTGGTCCAGCATATCGATGCTGAATTGCTTAGTCCATGATTCCTTCACACCATACTGCCTCATGACCCAGATGGAAAGGACACCTGATAGAGGTTCGATTAAAAACATGAAACCGCTCTCCAGCACCAACAGACAGAGAGTCTCTGTAGACCATCAAGGATAAGTTCTCTTCTCCCAGATGAGCTATGCCACTTGGGACTTCGATCTCTCGGAACACCTCCTCGTGCACATCGGATATGACAATGACCATCGACTTGTCTGACCTATATCTGATCCAGTGGACAGCACCGTGAAGAAAGGCATGAGAGGAATTCTCCCATACTATGAAGGGGATATCGGTGTCGACTCTCCTCCACCTGCTCGTCCCAAGCACAAAGACCTCGACTGATGGATGAATATATTATTTTCCAAACATTTTAGAATTCATAGATAGATTACGAATAATAGTAGAATGTATTAACGTGACGGGTTGACAAATAGGTAAACAGATTTCAATATGTTGTCCCCAAAAAAAAAAATCTGACGCTCCATGAGCTCAACTTTGTTGTGATTAGCTTTCACCTCCTTCCAACGAATTCTCCTTGCCATATCCTCCGAACAGCCGAATGTCTTGATTTCTCCTGGACTCTGATGTGAATGGACGTAGCAGAGGGTACGCTCTAACATACAGTCATGTCAGGTATCCTTTATGGAGAAAGAAATGGGCCCGGCCCGCCGAGCTTAGCATCAGCAGCTCGGAGGGCTGAGATGCCCGCGGAGGATCTCGAGGACAGACTTGACAGTGTGGAGAAGGATGGGTTTCTTGAGGTTGAGAGAAAGTGAGGACTGGGGTGAGGGTGGAATGCCAAGATAGCAAACTCGAGGATGTATTATTCATCGGGCAGTTGGAGAAGGAACTCCAAGATCTATTGATAGATTGCTTGGGTCCAGTAGTAGCTATACCTTTCATTCTTCTTCTTCCCTAGAGATCACTCAAAATGAAAGGATGTGGCTTTACTAATTTTTCTGCCATTAAACTGTGGAGAAAGAATGTATTTACATAATGGACGGAGCCGTATCCAAACGGAACCATCTCAAAATCCAAAAGAATAAATACAGTCCTTATCAAGAGGAGCGCGCGCCCTTGCAAGCCATACTCACTGATGGAAGAAGATGTGCACGGTGTATGGTGACATGGCCGTTCCCATTATCTAAGTGATCGAATTTCTATCACCAGATATGATCGCGTGCATTGAAAGGTTCCTATTTGGAGGACTTGTTGGAGAAGCCGTAATCATTTTCCACAACAGAATCATCATGAGAGAGTTCTCCGCCATGTCATCATGGATGTCCATCTTTAGCACAATTACACCTTATCGTTCGTGCAGACAATCACGATCCCTTCTTGGCCCATCTGAAGCCCTTGCAAGAAGGCTGTGTCTTTAAAGGGAATCGGCACTTGATGTTGCTGTGCGGACAACAAGATTAGAAAAATATTGAAACCGACACAGTGACAGAAGTTTTACGGTGATCATCTTGCAACGGACGCGTTATGGGAGGAGTTTCAAAGCAAACTGAAATTGCAAGACTGATTATAATCCAGTTGGTTGGAAACTAGTTGGAGTCTGTTGAAAAAATGTTGGCATGTCTTGTTCCAACTCCCCTAAAGGGGACGATTACTTGGAAACTGTTTTCTGGTAGAAATTTGCCCAATTAAGGAGGAGGATTGCCGTATATATAGTAGCTAAAGATTGAACCCTTTTGTATCAAGAGCTAAATTCGAAAGCTGAAGCTGAAAAGCAAAAAATGTCGAGTTCTACACTATGGAAGACCACGATTCAAATCCTTGGATTTATTTGGCTTGCTTGTCTATCCACGGAGGCTAATGGTTTGTCATTATGATAATATACCTTTGTGTTTTCAGCCTTCTTCCACTTCCTGGACATTCCACTGCTTTTTCTTTCTTGCATTTCCTACATCTTTAGCTTGTCTATGCAGAGCTGCCGATCAATATAAAGAAAAGCGATTTCCTAATACCTTCTTGTTCGGGGTTTCGACTTCTGCCGCTCAGGTACAAATTCAATTAATAATTTCTTTTTCCCTTCTGTCTGTTTTTGCAACATATCAACTATATGTGCTCGGGCAAGTCCTGTCCTACTAAGAAATAAGGCATAATACTACATCATTACGTATGCTTACAGATTGAAGGATCACCTTCAGAGAATGGGAAAGGGCCCAGCATCTGGGATAAATTTGCTTCAATTCCCGGTTTGTTTGAATGATTCGATTTCCCCTTTTTTTGTTCCTCGTTGTACAAAAAGATTTTGCTAGAACTTTAATTTTCTTTTGTTCGATATAGGTAAAATCGACGATGGGACTACACCTTCAATCGGGACTAATTCGTACAAGAATTATCAGGTGGGTATTTGATCGTGTAGATGAGATACGATCGTACCAACCTCTCTCTTGCCATTGTAATTAGATTAAACTACGAAACTCATACTCTGTAAAAATAAATCTTCTGAACTTACAGGAAGATGTGAATTCCTTGAAGGAACTTGGTGTGAACACATACAGATTCTCCATTTCTTGGACCAGAATTCTTCCGAGTGAGTCACCAAAATACATATCGTGCGAAATTATTTGCATCCTATTTTAACACAAACAATTCATCTAATAAAAATCTTCAAATGCAGATGGAACTATCAGCGGTGGTGTAAACAAGGATGGAATAGACTATTACAATAACTTGATCAATCTATTGTTAGAAAACGGTACAACCAAGATTTTGATGGATTTGATTTTCACTTGCAACTCTTCAACTATGCTTCCATAACGAAATTCGATCCTCTTTCATATATGGATATCTAGGAATCAAGCCCTTTGTCACGTTACTCCATGCGGATGTGCCTCAGGCCCTGCAAGACAAGTACGGGGGGCTTCCTCAACAGATCCATAGTGTAAGCATGTTAGCCACCAAATATAAATCGCTAAATCTTATGAACCTTAACTTACCATCTTTTCTTTCATTTCGTTCCCTCTAGGGATGATTTCAAGGAGTACTCTGAACTCTGCTTCAACACTTTTGGAGATCGTGTCAAGAATTGGATTACATTGAATGAGCCACTCATCCAGGCACAGTTCGGGCACGATATAGGCATCGCTGCACCTGGAAGATGCTCTTTCCATTGTGAACAAGGAAACTCATCGACCGAACCCTACATCGTGAGCCACAATCAGCTTCTCGCTCATGCCACAGCCGTGAGACTTTACAAAGAAAAGTTCCAGGTGAACTAAATAACAATGCTGTTCATTATTCAAAGAAAAAAAGTTCTCATGAATTTAAGATCGTGTCAAAGCTTTCTCTTATATTATAAATAAATACGTCTCCGATATATAAGAACTTGAAAGCAGATGCTCCGATGTCATTCTAAGTGAAAATTTGTGCAGGCAAGTCATATTATTTATTATATGTTCATATATATTGGCAATTGCAGGCAAGTCAAGGAGGGGAGATCGGTATCACTCTTGTGGGAAGTTCTTCGAGCCCTATTCGAACAGTTCAGAGGACAAGGCTGCAGTGGAAAGAGCTATGGACTTCGCTATAGGCTGGTGAGCTGCAAATTCCCTCAAAAACCTTATTTTCTTCTAGGGTGGACAACCAAATGGACGAGGAGCCAATGTGTTCTTTGTTGACTTGATGCAGGTTTATGGAACCATTTTTTAACGGGGATTACCCTAGCAGCATGAAGAGGTTGGTGGAGGATAGGTTGCCGAAATTCACAGAGGACGAAAAGAAACTATTGAAAGGATCATTTGATTTCATTGGAATAAATTATTATACCTCCGCGTATGCTAAAGATACCTCGAAGAGTGCAAAAATAAGTCCACCAAGCTACACTACCGATTCTCTTGCAAACGAAATAGGAGGTATGCGAAAATTTGAAGATGTCTTAATCCAATCTTGTAAAAGCTAATGTCTAAGATGTATATTTCTTCATCTTCATTTGCAGTGGATGTAAACGGAGCACCTTTGGGCAAAGTGGTATGGGCAGCCTTATTAATCTTTTCATCTCGCATCACATAATCACATTTGAACCTTATAAATAGAGTATACTTCACCGGATGCAGGCTGAAGGGGTCACATGGTTGTATGAGTACCCTCAAGGTTTGGAAAAGCTCTTGGAGTATTTTTAGAGAAAAAATATGGAAATCCCAGAGTTTATATAACAGAGAACGGTATGCGCCATTCTTGTACCCTTTTTTTTTTTTCCTTTACTGTATTGCAGCATATATATATTGCATAGAGAAAAAAACTTATTGCTTTCAGTATATATGGAACATGTTCCCATTTCTCTTACAGGAGTTACGGAAGGAAATGTGCAGGGCCGACCTCTAGCTGTGGCACTGAACGATCCTCACAGGATTGATTGCATCAAGCAGCACCTATTTCATATAAATAATGCACTCAAGTATGTCCTCACATGACTAACACCTTTTTTCTCCCACATATATTGCAAACCTGGAATATTTACCGAGTTATCTTTTGGTAAATGAAAATGGAATTGCAGGAAGGGGGTCAATGTCAATGGGTACCTTCATTGGACACTGGCAGATAACTGGGAATGGGTTTCGGGCTTCAAGCTGAGATTCGGGCTCTACTACACTGATCATGAGAATAACAGCAAAGCGCATACCAAAAGCCTCGGCAAAATGGTTCGGCAATTTTCTGCGAGGAGGGGGGAATTTGTAGACATGCATACAATCTACTTTCTGATAGGCAATGTGATCGTGTGTAATCATCATTGCTCTATCACATTGCCCTAGTGTTAACTTCCAACAATGTTAAAGAAAAATGAGATCAACATTTATTTAAGATGTATTTCCTAATCATGGAGCACTGCCAGTGATTTCACAATATACCAATAATGGTGACAGAACTGACCCTCAAAATTATAGACCTGTAATTTGTGTTACATCGAAAAGCCAACAGTGTCAACATCGAAAGGCCAAAAATATTAACGGCAGAAGTGAGAAATTTCAAAAAGCATGGTTGAGATAAGTTGGACAAATTTCTCAGGTAGTGACATGTCAATGATTTTGAGCATATCTCCATTTCCTTTCCCTCTTCAAATCGAGATCGACAACAGCTCTCCTAAAGGAATAGAATGGTTATCTCAAGCAACTATGCAGGCAAATGCAAAAGGGTGGGTAATCTCTGTTCTGTTGGAATAATATGTTTGCATCACCTTTTTATAGACACACTCACAAATTTTCTATATTATTGTTTTTTACCCCCTTTCTCTCTTCCTTTACCTTGTTCTTGCACTCATCTTTTACCGTGTTAAGGGACTGTAACTTATGGGATTGAGGCTTCCCACATATTTTAGTACTTCTCGTGAAGGCCCTTCTCTTCTCTGTGAAGAGTCATTCAGAAGGACTAAGGCTCGGTGCCTATCAAGCTCCGTAGTGTGTTTGTGTTAGCCTTATAGAGATTAGTACTCATGGCATCAACTTTCAAGAGGTGGCCAATATGGATCGAACTGAGAAAAATCATGTTTTGTGGTTGAAATCATACACGTCTATTCGGGCATCATTATCTATAAATCTTTGTCAAGGTATATGTACCCTGGGAAATTCCAAATTATGTCTGAGAAAATTTGTTTTGGTGGAATTTCATGTAGATTATTAGATATATTTGTTGTTGGGAATCATGTGGAAGAAGGAGATGAGATTACTCAATTGGTTGGAGGCAATATGCGCGTCTTGCCTAGGATGACAAATTTGGTGAAAAATTCTATGATCCAATTGCTAAATTATTCATGATATAGGAAAACTTATTCGAACCGATTGAATTCCTTTTTCTATTTTGTAATATCGGCCATGAGTTATTGATTAAACCAATAAGTGACCCAATCACTGGACCCAGAACTTCCCAAATTTGGCATTCATCAATGCATTTCGCAAGTAAAATTGAGTTGGCCTTTGTGGGGTTCCAAGGGAAATGAAACGCGTTAAAGGGCAAAAGCTATTGCAATAAATGTTGTTCGGCCTTATCGTCAAAGCCTTTGCCGAATCCACAAAATTGTATATGAGAATTCGGCTTTCTTTTGCGACGACCCAATTGATTGGACAGCGTGATGCTAACAGGGAACCAACCAATAATCACAAGAATCGAGATCATGACCGGCAAGGCTCTTGGAAAAGCCTCCTCTCGAACTTGCTAGTTTGCCGATCACTTCTTCAATATTCGTATACTCTGACGGTCTTTAAATCTAGTTCAGCTCGAGAAATTAAAAATCAGCTTAGAATTGAAGGGCTAATGTGTGTAGGTGTGCATGACAAAGTTCTCACTGTGAGCTTGAAGTTAAAGCAAAGGAATCCATTACCAACCTTATTTGCTTCTTTGGCACTTTCTAGGCTATGGTGGATGTAGAAAAAGCCTTCATAATATGCACAGTGAAACCAAGATGAAGACGAAGACTGCTTTATTCATGGCAATCCACTCAATTTTATCTGCCCCCAACTTTGGCGTTCTATTGGAGCAAATCAAAAGAGGTGAGCTCTTGATGGGCCACCCTTCAAATTCTGCACCTTTATATTTTTATTTTTTTTATGTCGGCTAATATTTGAAATATGCCTAAATGATCTTCATATTTCAGTACAGCCATCTCGACGTGAATCCCAGACTATAATGTTAGTTTTTCATAATCTTGCCAATAAAAAGGATGTGCGTGAATTAGACTCCTTGGAGTTGGAAAGGAATGGAAGACGAGAGGAGAAGAATTATGTAAAACAAAGATTAATGGAATGATCGGATGAATAAATGAATACAGCAACTTCACTCACGAAATCAAATCAAAAAATCTCTTGATCTCATGTGAATGATGATATCACACTATACCAAGACTAAAACCGTTTTTTCATAAAATAGAACCGCCTTCAATACTCATCTCGGTGAGTGGTAAACATGAATAGTAAGGACCGTGTCTTCCTGAGGGAGTGCCAATTTCAAGGTTTATCTTCTACATCCATCACTACCGGAACAGGGAAAGCTCGAGACTCAGTAAACAGACTTTGTCATCCGGTTTTAACCTTGAGAGGCCCTTTTCAGCTTTAGACGGTATGATCCAATGCCCTCATCCGAAAACATTAATTAGTGCCATCAGCAATGGTTGCTACGATTAATCCCCTCCCCACAGTGCGTCACTAGCACGAGACACTCTTTACCTGTGTAGGAAACATGCAGGCTGTCACGGGGCCGATGCGGCTCACAAATTTTTCCGCACCCCGCTAGGTGTCGACACACCGTTTGTCGACCAGCCACACACACACCGCGCGAACCGTCAAGGCCAAACGATCAAGGAACCAAAGAAGCAACACCGAGTAACACAAGAACACAATTGAGAAAACACAACTCGTATTCACATATATTACAAGTACACGAAAAACCCAATCCCATATCAGAACACTTACACGGAACCTCACGAGCCTATGCCTCATAGCCTCCTACTGCTTGCACTCCTACGCGTCTTGTGTCTTCCCTCAAGAACATCGGGTTGCTGCCCAACTCGACTTCCACTCCCTTGGAATCTCGGGCTCGTCGTGCTCCTCGACTGATCTGGTCGCTCCTGATTCTCTCCTCGCCTCTGCTTGGAGTCTGGTGTCTCTCGCCTCTTCTGGTCCCTCTTCCCGAATGAGGCCGAGCCCTTTATATAGGGGAGCCGAGCAAATCTGGTATGGCAACCAATAGGCGAGAATCCCTTGATTCTCTCCATGTGATATCGATCCGTCCAATCCTAGCTGTCGATCTGCAATCTCCAAGATTGTTTCCATACTAGATTGCCCTGCCATATCCCGGGAGGATCTTCCCGGATTTCCCTGGATTGACTTGGCGCCAGCTGAGCTTGTTGTCCAGGTTCATCCCCTCTAGGGTCCACGTCCCTGACCCCCCTCCTAGGATCACGGTCGCCTGATTGCACGTCCAACAGTGCTCGCCTGGTCGAGGTCTTAGCCGATCCCCACAAGTCGTCAACTCCCCTGCCGCTAAGTGCTGAGCCTCCCTTAGCGTCTGCCGGGCCTGTTGTGGTATGCGCACTCCTAGAGTGCCCTTGCATGGTTGTATCAGGTTCCATGAACCTCCTAGAGCTTGGCACCGTGCCTTGCTCGTGGGCATCCTCACTGCCCACCCGCGCATCCACCGACTTGTGCATTGTGGCACTCCCTTGCCACAATCTGGTCCTTTGGCATACTGCCAAGTCTTTGATCGACCATCCTCTTCACAAGTGCCTTCGTGCACGCTTGTGTGACCATCTCCTGTCTTGCTTGCTTCATGGACTTGCAATTCTCTCAACACCATGCACCTGATTGCCCGTGCATCCTTGCGTGCAGGCTTATGCGCCACCACTACCCCGAGGCACGGCCTGTGGTGCGCATCCTTCGGGGTTAGAGCTCAAGGGTCTAACAAACCTCCCCCACCCAAGGGATTCGACACCCTCGTCGAATGAGACTCTCGGTACCGTCGGATGAGGTCTTCGTACTGCCATAGTGTAACATCCTTCTCCCAAGTCGCCTCTGACTCGGGTAGGTCCTTCCACTTGACCAAGTACTCTGTCCTCCTGTTCATCTTGCTATATCCCAGCACTTGGTGATCAAGTATGCCTTCCACCTCCTTGTCGAGTTCCTTCCTCACGGTGAGAGGGGCGCGCTTCACCTTGTTGCGCTCCGGATGCTCCTCGTCTCTATGGTATGGCTTAAGGAAACTGACGTGGAATGTCGGGTGCACCTTCATCCTCTCGGGTAGTGCTAGCCAATAGGCTATTGGCCCGACTCTCTTGATCACTTCAAAAGGTCCGTCGTACCGCTGGAACAAGCCCTTATGCCAACGCTTGCTCGTGATCTTCTTCCAGATCTGTGGGGTGAGCTTCAATATCACTAAGTCCCCCACCTGGAACTCCAGCGGCCTCCAATTCCTGTCCGCATACTTCTTCATTCGCTTGGCAGCTTTGGCGAGGCTATCTCTCGCCTCCTCAAGCATCTCCTGCTTGTCACGCACGAATTGATATACAGCCGGGCACGGCCCTTCCTTGCGCTGCAACGCCACCTCCTGCGGCGTTAGCGGTTGGTAGCCCATTGCTAACTCAAACGGGCTATGACCTGTTACAGAGGAGCGGTTCAAGTTGTAAGACAACTGAGCGGAGTCAAGCAAGTCTAGCCAATTCCGTTGACTTGCTGAGACATAGTGCCTCAAGTACTCCTCCAGCAGCGCATTCACTCGTTCTGTCTGGCCGTCCGTCTGTGGATGATTGGCTGTCGAGAACTTCAGTTCGGATCCTAGTAGTCCGAACAAGCATGTTCAGAAGTTGCCTGTGAACCGAGCGTCTCGGTCACTCACGATCTCCGTCGGTACTCCAAAGAGCCTTGGTGAGAGACTCGCCGTCATCGCGATAGACAGTGTTGAACAGCATGCAGGGAAAGAGGTTAATGCATGGCGTGATGACGTGCCTCAGGAGGATCAAGGGGTTATTGGCCTCGACCGATCGGCTCATGTGAAGGGCTACGAACACCTGGGATGTGATGAGGGCATTCCACGACCTCGACACCATCCGGAAGCGCAGGAGAGTCCTTACCGGCAGCCTTGAGAGGATTTCCGTTAGAAGTTCTTGCGGAAGTTCGACAGCCATTTTGGATGCTCGAAACACATGCACCGTAGGGTGTGCACGCGTACGTTCATATATGTGTGTGCGTGTGCGCGTCTGATACATAATTCCTTCAAGTTGAAGGAATTGTCACCATTCTACCAAAAGTAAATTTACCTTTAGCAGATGTTATTTAGGCAATGAGTTATGTTTCCATATTAATGGATTGACAGCCATATATGCGCGTATTTAGTTCTTGAAGGAAAAAAGCTTTATTAGGAGGTCCTTAACAAGTAAGAAAGGCCAATGTATTTCGTGCTCGCGAAATTCAAATGTAAAAAACTAGTGATTGATGGTGATGATGATAATTTAATTACATGTTTAAGAAATAATTACACCACGAGCTGAGGAGGTTTGTCATTTATACTAAATCTATTAGAATTTTGTTAGTTTCTGCAATAAGCGCCCACGGACTCATATTACGACTCTTTTCAAGTAATTGCGATGTCGCTTTCTCTCAACCGTAGAGTATGCAAAATCAATGAGTGCATTAATCTTATAGGTAAGAATATTGTTAACCAAGTTTTTTTTTATATAGATTTTAGTTCCCATTTACACAATTTTGTCATAACTATAAAATAATGACCAAAATTTATGAGGTTCATCAAATTCAATGAAATATGCATGCGCGACAGATAGTAAATGTGCACCAATTTTATTTTACGAATAATTAAGTAGATTTGGGTGCTATCGTAATTATGACACGGGGAACTAGCTTGTAGGAATGTGATGGGTAATTCTAAGCAATAAAAATGTCGAGGTGATCCCATCCGTGGAGGAATACGACAGGACGAGAGAAAAAAAAATAATAAAATCTTTTCAGTATAGTATCCAAAGTTCTGGCTTGGGTATACTTCCTTAGGACTCATGGGATTACGATTGCCTTGTGTTGGATCCATAATCTTAGTGTGGCCTAGAGACGGTCCAGACTTTCAGGATACATATCGGTAGGTATGCTTCAGGCTCTTCCGATCGACGGATTTATTGACAGGGTTACTGTCAGCCCCTTAATGCTCGGACACGGAAATGGCTGCTAGGCGGACCCTCGATGGCATGGTAGCTCGGGAAAGGATCGAGGGAAGGAATGCCAAAGGATCAGTGGGATATATATAGGGCGAGGGCCAGGCTAGGCGGGAAGGAGCACTCCCGCAAGACTCGGTCAGGGGAAGGCGAGCTGGACTTCCCAACCTCCCTAAAGACTCGGTCAGGGAGTGAGCTGGACGCCCTAACCACCCGGAAAACTTGCTCCCGGGCAAGGAAGGCGGACGCTAGGTGGCGGGCTGTGCGGGCCTGAGCACTCCCGCAAGACCCGGTCAAGGGCAAGTGGGCTGGACGCCCTAACCTCCCGAGAGACCCGTTCAAAGGCGAGCTGGCAAGCAACGGGCGTGCGGGTTCTCCTGAAGACTCGCTAGGGAAGTCGCTCACGGTCGAGCGACGCTAATGTTCCATGCAACTGATCCAAGGCAAGGGCGCGGTGCCCATGACCGAACTGAGTGTGGGTTGCACTCAGTCAGGCCCGATATACTCCGGTCGTGGAACGAGGGAGTCTCGGTCAAGGTGCTGACCGAGGACTGTGCTGGCAGTCGATCTTATCCCTAAGAATAAGGGATAAGGGTGGTTATGGAAGCTGAGGTGTTCCCTAGAAACTAGGGATGAGGATTCCCCACCTGCAAGTATAAATAGCCCCCGAGTCTCAAGGTCGAGGGGAGCAACTGGAGAGAGTCGAGAGGAAACACTCCATCACCAAAAGTCGAGCAAAGGAAGCCCCGGCAATAGTGTGACCAATTCCCCGAAGCCAAGTGTGAACTCCTGGAGCGAAGTTCACCCGTCCAAGTGAGGAGTGCAAGTGCCGGAGTACGAGGCATATACTTGGACGTGACTGTGCAAGGTCGTGTAAGGGTTTTGTGTGTTCTTGTAATTCGTGTTTGTGAATACAAGTGAGATTTCCCTTACCTTGCATTGTTCGATCTTGATCCTTGATTGCTAAACCTCGCCAAGCTATTTCGCTGTGTGTGCTTCGGGTTGGCTGAGAGTGCACGGGACACTACTCAGCACCATCGCAGGAACGGAAAAATTTGGGTGAGTTTTGACCCCTGTGACAGCTGATATCAGAGCCGCGTTCAAGCGGTGTGCGAGGATTGGAATAGCAAGCGACCGGTGACTTGTGGATGTCCCGATGGATGCACTAAGAGATCGAATCACGGCTTTGGAAACGTCCCTCGGCAACATGTCTGGAGCCAACAGAACTGTGGCTGATGTTCTGGTAGTGCTAGTTCCAGATGTTGTTCGGTTGAAGGAGGAGGTGAGCGTCCTCCGACGTGCACTGGCTGCTGGAGTAGCCGAAGCAGAGGGATCTCAGGCGAAGGTAAAGATACCTGAACCCAAAGCCTTTACAGGCGCTAGGAGTTCCAAGGAACTCGAAAATTTCTTGTGGGATATCGAGCATTACTTCAAGGCAGGAAAAGTTCCAGAAGGGGAACAAGTCTCGATGGTAGTCATGTATTTGGCGGGCGATGCAAAACTCTGGTGGCGAACCCGTGAGCAGGACGCTGCAACCGGCGGGCGGCCACGCATCAGAGATTGGCCTACGCTGAAGAAGGAACTCAAGGAGCAGTTCCTTCCCACGAACACCTCGTGGGCTGCTCGGGATGCATTGTGCAACCTAAGGCAGACGGGTACGGTACGTGACTATGTTAAGGAATTTAGTTCCTTATTGGTTGATGTCACAGAGATGTCCGAGTTGGACAAGCTGTTCAACTTTATGCGGGTTTCGTCAATCGTGGGCTCAACTTGAGCTGCGAAGGCAAAGAGTCCAAGACCTCCAGACCGCAATGGCGAAAGCGGATGCGTTGATCGACATTCGCGTATCAAAGAGTGACCCGAAGGGGAAACAGGCCGAGAAGTTGAAGGACAAGGCGGCCAAGCCCAGCAAGGGTGCGGGCAAAGCCGAGAAAGGGAAGTCGCCCAAGGGAGACAAGGGGAAGGGGAAGGTGATGGAGGGTTCATCCCTTAAGGACCCCAAGACCCACCCGGGGTGCTTCATTTGCAACGGCCCCCATCGTGCTCGAGATTGCCCGAAGAGGGAGAAGCTATCGGCCTTGGTGAATAGGATCGACTCCGACTTCGATGACGAGCAAACGAGAGTGGCACCTCTCCAAATTCTTGGTGCCATCCGATCGGGAAGGAAGGCGCAGGAGTAGGGATTGATGTATATACCGATGACCCTGAACACCAAGGAAGTGGCGGCAATGGTGGACACTGGCGCAACGCACAACTTCGTGTCAGATCGTGTTGTGCAAGCTTATGGATTGCGGATCCAGAAGCAAGCCAGCCGCATCAAAGCTGTCAACTCTCAAAGTAGGCTGGTACTTGGGATGGCCAAAGGTGTGCCGGTCCAGATTGGTGATTGGTCGGGGACCATTGACGTCATGATCATTCCCATGGATGATTTTGACGTAATACTTGGTAACAACTTTCTCATGAAAGCTTGTGTTTCGGTCATGCCACATGTGTCTGGTTTGTTGATCTTAGACCCGAAGAAGCCTTGCTTTGTTCGGGGATTCAAGGGCCTCAACCATGCGGAGGACATAAGGACCAAAAGGGTCTCAGCTATGCAAATAGCCAAAGGCTGGAAGAGGGGCCAGCCAACTTACCTTGCAGCGATCCATGAGTCAGAGCCCGAACTGGGCACGAATGCGGACGTTCCTGACGTGGTGCAAGGAATTCTAGGTGACTTTTGTGACGTTTTGCCCGAGGAGCTGCCCAAGGGCTTACCGCCAAGGCAGGCGGTAGATCACAAAATCAAGTTGATTCCGGGGACAAGGCCACTAGCTAAAGCTCCTTACCGGATGTCGCCTAAGGAACTGGAGGAGTTACGGAAACAACTCCAGGACTTGCTGGATTCGGGGAAAGTTCAACCTTCCAAGGCACCCTTTGGAGCGCCAGTGCTATTCCAAGAGAAGCAAGACGGCACGTTGCGGTTGTGCGTGGACTACCGCGGGTTGAACAAGATCACTGTGAAGAACAAGTACCCCGTGCCATTGATTGCAGACTTGTTTGATCGTCTCAGTGGAGCCGAGTTCTTCACCAAACTGGACCTGAGATCGGGATATTGGCAAGTTCGCATAGCGGAGGGCGACACGCCAAAGACGACAATGGTGACTCGGTATGGGTCATATGAGTTTAAGGTGATGCCATTTGGCTTAACCAATGCACCGGCCACATTTTGCAATCTCATGAATGATGTGTTTCATGATGTTATAGACAAGTTTGTGGTAGTGTATCTCGATGACATTGTCATCTATAGCCGGTTTCTAGAGGACCATCTTGGGCATTTACGTTTTGTGTTCCAGCGGCTAAGGGAACACCGGTTATACGTAAAGAAGGAGAAGTGCGAGTTCTGCACCAAGGAAATCAACTTCCTTGGACACGTGATTGGCGGGGGCACGGTGAAGATGGATCCCTGAAAGGTGCAAGCCATTAGGGAGTGGATGGCTCCCACCAAGGTGGGCGAACTGCGGAGTTTCCTCGGGTTGGCAAACTACTACCGCAAGTTCATCAAGGGATACTCGAAGCTGGTATCCCCGCTCACTGATCTACTGCAGAAGGGCAAACTGTGGACTTGGGATGCGGCGTGTGCGGACGCCTTCGAGAAGATCAAGTCCCGGATTGTGGCCGAACCTGTGCTGAAGCTTCTGGACTTCGATAGGCCGTTCAAAGTCCATACGGATGCCTCGGATCGTGCTGCAGGCGGAGTGTTGGTGCAAGATGGGCACCCGGTAGCGTTCGAGAGTTGGAAGTTGAAGCCGGCTGAACAGCGCTACTCCGCACACGAGAGGGAAATGTTGGCGGTTGTGCATTGCCTACGGGCATGGCGGGTATACTTACTTGGCACTTCTTTTGTGATCAAGATGGATAATGTTGCAAACACATTCTTTAAGACGCAGAAGAAGTTGTCCCCAAGGCAGGCCCGGTGGCAAGAGTTCTTGGCCGAGTATGACTTCGAGTCGGAGCATAGGCCGGGGCGCCACAACCAAGTTGCCGACGCTTTGAGCAGGAAGGCAGTAGAGACAATCGCTGCGCTAACCCAAGTGGAGTCCACCTTCGTAGGCAAACTGAAGGATCAGGCGAAGGAGGATCGGGTATACCAAAAGTTGGTTGCGCAAGTTCAAGATGGTACCATGCGGAGGTACTGGCTTGAGGATGGCTTGCTATATGCGAAGGGTGGTCACGTATTCGTCCCCGGTGGAGGGCTGAGGACACAGCTGTTGCGCGAACATCATGACGCGCAATGGGCTGGGCATCCCAGACGGGAAAGGATGCTGGCGCTGTTGGCACGCTCCTACTTCTAGCCGAAGATGGAGAATGACGTTGAGCTATACGTCAAGACTTGCCTTGTTTGTCAACAAGACAAGGCGGAACGGCGCATTGAGGCGGGCTTGTTGCAGCCTTTGCCTATTCCAGAGAAACCTTGGGTATCGGTTTCTATGGACTTCATCAGTGGCTTCCCTGAGGTTAAGGGTTTTGATGGAGTTATGGTTGTGGTAGATAGGTTCTCGAAGTATGGGATCTTCAGGCCTACCCCAAAGAATTGCTCTGCGGAAACGGCGGCAGAAGAGTTCTATCGCCACTTGGTCAAGCTGTTTGGGATCCCGACGGACATTGTGAGTGATTGAGACGCACGGTTCACTGGGAGATTCTGGACCCATCTCTTCAATATGATGGGGACGGAGCTAAAGTTCACAACAGCCAACCACCCGTAGACAGATGGGCAAACGGAAAGGATGAACTAGCTGCTGGAAGAGTACCTACGACACTATGTCACGGCCAGTCAGCGGAATTGGCTGGAACTGTTGGACACGGCGCAGTTTTGTTACAACTTGCACCGTTCCTCAGCCACTGGGTTTAGCCCGTTTGAGCTCGCTTTGGGCTATCAACCACTGACCTCTTTCGAAGTGGCCCTACAAAAGAAGGAAGGGCCATGTCCTGCTGCATACCGTTTTGCCCGGAATAAGCAGGAAATGCTCGAGGAAGCACAGGACAGCCTTGCCAAAGCTGTCCGCCGCATGAAGAAATATGCGGATCAAGGGCGTCGACCGCTAGAATTTCAGGTCGGTGACAAGGTCATGCTGAAATTGACGCCCCAAATATGGAAGAAGGTGACGAGCAAGAGATGGCAGAAGGGCCTCATTCAGCGGTATGATGGGCCATTCGAGGTGGTAAAGCGAGTTGGAGCCGTGGCTTATCGCTTAGCACTACCCGAGAGGATGAAGATTCATCTGACTTTCCATGTCAGCTTCCTAAAGCCCTACCATGAGGATGCGGATGCGGACCGCGTTAGGGCAAGACGTGCGCCACTGAATGTGCGCACGAAATTGGAAAGGGAGGTTGACCGTGTGCTAGACCGACGGGTGTTGGGTTACAGCAAGAAGAACCGGAGAACGGAGTACCTGGTTCTATGGAAAGGGTTGCCAATGTCGGAAGCGAGTTGGGAAAAGAAGGCGACACTCTGGCAGTTCGAGGACAAGGTCCAGGAGTACCTCCACTCTATTCCGATGAGGGCGTCGGCTTCCTCAAGTGGGGGAGGTTTGTCAGTCCCTTAATACTCGGACACGAAAATGGCTGCTAGGCGGACCCTCGATGGCATGGCAGCTCGGGAAAGGATCAAGGGAAGGAATGCCAAAGGATCAGTGGGATATATATAGGGCGAGGGCCAGGCTAGGCGGGAAGGAGCACTCCCACAAGACTCGGTCAAGGGAAGGCGAGCTGGACTTCCCAACCTCCCTAAAGACTCAGTCAGGGAGTGAGCTGGATGCCCTAACCACCCGGAAGACTTGCTCTCGGGCGAGGAAGGCGGACGCTAGGTGGCGGGCTGTGCGGGCCTGAGCACTCCCGCAAGACCCGGTCAAGGGCAAGTGGGCTGGACGCCCTAACCTCCCGAGAGACCCGTTCAAAGGCGAGTTGGCAAGCAACGGGCGTGCGGGTTCTCCTGAAGACTCGCTAGGGAAGTCGCTCACGGTTGAGCGACGCTAATGTTCCATGCAACTGATCCAAGGCAAGGGCGCGGTGCCCATGACCGAATTGAGTGTGGGTGGCACTCAGTCAAGTCCGATATACTCCGGTCGTGGAACGAGGGAGTCTTGGTCAAGGTGCTGACCGAGGACTGTGCTGGCAGTCGATCTTATCCCTAAGAATAAGGGATAAGGGTGGTTATGGAAGCTGAGGTGTTCCCTAGAAACTAGGGATGAGGATTCCCCACCTGCAAGTATAAACAGCCGAATGTCTTGATTTCTCCTGGACTCTGATGTGAATGGAAGTAGCAGAGGGTACGCTCTAACATAAAGTCATGTCAGGCAACCTTTATGGAGAAAGAAATGGGCCCGGCCCGCCGAGCTTAGCATCAGCAGCTCGGAGGGCTGAGATGCCCATGGAGGATCTCGAGGACAGACTTGACAGCAAACTCGAGGATGTATTATTCATCGGGCAGTTGGAGAAGGAACTCCAAGGTCTATTGATAGATTGCTTCGGTCCAGTAGTAGCTATACCTTTCATTCTCCTTCTTCCCTAGAGATCACTCAACATGAAGGATGTGGCTTTACTAATTTTTCTGCCATTAAACTGCGGAGAAAGAATGTATTTACATAGTGGACGGAGCCTCATCCAAACGGAACCATCTCAAAATCCAAAAGAATAAATACAGTCCTTATCAAGAGGAGCGCCCTTGCAAGCCATACTCACTGATGGAAGAAGATGTGCACGGTGTATGGTGACATGGCCGTTCCCATTATCTAAGTGATCGAATTTCTATCACCAGATATGATCGCGTGCATTGAAAGGTTCCTATTTGGAGGACTTGTTGGAGAAGCCGTAATCGTTTTCCACAACAGAATCATCATGAGAGAGTTCTCCGCCATGTCATCGTGGATGTCCATCTTTAGCACAATTACACCTTATCGTTCGTGCAGACAATCATGATCCCTTCTTGGCCCATCTGAAGCCCTTGCAAGAAGGCTGTGTCTTTAAAGGGAATCGGCACTTGATGTTGCTGTGCGGACAACAAGATTAGAAAAATATTGAAACCGACACAGTGACAGAAGTTTTACGGTGATCATCTTGCAACGGACGCGTTATGGGAGGAGTTTCAAAGCAAACTGAAATTGCAAGACTGATTATAATCCAGTTGGTTGGAAACTAGTTGGAGTCTGTTGAAAAAATGTTGGCATGTCTTGTTCCAACTCCCCTAAAGGGGACGATTACTTGGAAACTGTTTTCTGGTAGAAATTTGCCCAATTAAGGAGGAGGATTGCCGTATATATAGTAGCTAAAGATTGGACCCTTTTGTATCAAGAGCTAAATTCGAAAGCTGAAGCTGAAAAGCAAAAATGTCGAGTTCTACACTATGGAAGACCACGATTCAAATCCTTGGATTTATTTGGCTTACTTGTCTATCCACGGAGGCTAATGGTTTGTCATTATGATAATATACCTTTGAGTTTTCAGCCTTCTTCCACTTCCTGGACATTCCACTGCTTTTCTTTCTTGCATTTCCTACATCTTTAGCTTGTCTATGCAGAGCTGCCGATCAATATAAAGAAAAGCGATTTCCCTAATACCTTCTTGTTCGGGGTTTCGACTTCTGCTGCTCAGGTACAAATCCAATTAATAATTTCTTTTTCCCTTCTGTCTGTTTTTGCAACATATCAACTATATGTGCTCGGGCAAGTCCTGTCCTACTAAGAAATAAGGCATAATACTACATCATTACGTATGCTTACAGATTGAAGGATCACCTTCAGAGAATGGGAAAGGGCCCAGCATCTGGGATAAATTTGCTTCAATTCCCGGTTTGTTTGAATGATTCGATTTCCCCTTTTTTTTGTTCCTCGTTGTACAAAAAGATTTTGCTAGAACTTTAAATTTCTTTTTGTTCGATATAGGTAAAATCGACGATGGGACTACACCTTCAATCGGGACTAATTCGTACAAGAATTATCAGGTGGGTATTTGATCGTGTAGATGAGATACAATCGTACCAACCTCTCTCTTGCCATTGTAATTAGATTAAACTACGAAACTCATACTCTACAAAAATAAATCTTCTGAACTTACAGGAAGATGTGAATTCCCTGAAGGAACTTGGTGTGAACACATACAGATTCTCCATTTCTTGGACCAGAATTCTTCCGAGTGAGTCACCAAAATACATATCGTTGTGAAATTATTTGCATCCTATTTTAAGACAAACAATTCATCTAATAAAAATCTTCAAATGCAGATGGAACTATCAGCGGTGGTGTAAACAAGGATGGAATAGACTATTACAATAACTTGATCAATCTATTGTTAGAAAACGGTACAACCAAGATTTTGATGGATTTGATTTTCACTTGCAACTCTTCAACTATGCTTCCATAACGAAATTCGATCCTCTTTCATATATGGATATCTAGGAATCAAGCCCTTTGTCACGTTACTCCATGCGGATGTGCCTCAGGCCCTGCAAGACAAGTACGGGGGCTTCCTCAACAGATCCATAGTGTAAGCATGTTAGCCACCAAATATAAATCGCTAAATCTTATGAACCTTAACTTACCATCTTTTCTTTCATTTCGTTCCCTCTAGGGATGATTTCAAGGAGTACTCTGAACACTGCTTCAACACTTTTGGAGATCGTGTCAAGAATTGGATTACATTGAATGAGCCACTCATCCAGGCACAGTTCGGGTACGATATAGGCATCGCTGCACCTGGAAGATGCTCTTTCCATTGTGAACAAGGAAACTCATCGACCGAACCCTACATAGTGAGTGTTAGACCCCTGAGCTCAAGCCCCGGAGAATGCGCACCACAAGCCGTACCTCGAGGTAGTGGTAGCGCATAGCCTGCACGCGAGGATGCGCGGGCTGTCAAGTGCGAGGTGTTGGGATCAATTGCAAGTCCATAAGCGGGCAAGTGTGGAGATGGTCACACAAGCATGCGTGGAGGCACCGGTGAAGGGAACAACCGATCAAGGCTCGGCAGTGTGCTGAGGAACCAGATTGTGGCCAAGAAGCGTCACAAGGCACAAGTAGGCGAATGCGCGGGTGGGCAGTGAGGATGCCCACGAGCAAGGCACGGTGCAATGCTCTAGGAGGTTCGGTGAACCTGATACAACCGCGCAAAGGCACTCTAGGAGTGCACATAACTCAACAAGCCCGACATACGCTAAGGGAGCGGCAAGGGAGTTGACTACTTGTGGAGATCGGTTAAGTCCTTGACCATGCTCGAGCACCGGTGGATGCAGCAATCCCGTTCAGACGACCGTGATCTTAGGAAAGAGATCAAGGACGTGCATCCTAGAGGAGGATGGATCGGGTCGACGAGGCTTAGCTGGCGCCAAGTCAATCCGAGTGAGTAATCCGGGAAAGTTTCTCCGGGAATGGCAACTAATCTGTTATGGAAACAATCCTGGAGGGATTGGACAGATTTGGCAACCAACCAGCTATGGAAACAATCCAGGAGGGATTGGATAGGCTGGAAACTGAGGGAGTGAATCAAGGAATTCCAAGATGTCAGTTGCCATATTGGGCTCACAAGGCTCCTCTATATAAAGGGGGCAGTCTCATTCAGCAAGGAGGCACCAAGACCTCACGAGGAGAAGCCAGAGAGCAGCAAGGACGACCAGGACAGTCAGGAGGCAAAGAGGATCCGAAATTCCAAGGAGTGGAAGCCAAGTCGGACCTGCAGTCCGGTGTTCTTAAGAGAAGGCACAAGACGGGCGTGCAAGCGGCGCGAGGCTGCAAGGCATAGGCTCGTGAGACTGCGTGTAAGAGTTCTGTCCTGGGTTGGGTTTTTCGTGTACTTGTAATATATGTGAATACGAGTTACGTTTTCCCAATTGTGTTCTTGTATTCCTCGGTGTTGCTTCTTCGGTTCAGTGATCGTTCGGCCTCGACGGTACGCACGGTGTGTGGCTGGTCGGCAAGTGGAGTGTCGACGCCTAGCGGGGTGCGAAAAATTTGTGTTCCGCATCGGCCCTATGACAGTTGGTATCAGGGCCAAGGTTCTGCCCGTGATCAGCCGGAGTACCCGTGTGAGTGGTGCTGCGTTCGGGTGGAGGAGCCCCTTTGTCAAAGACCAAGCGTACCCTACAATCAGCAACCGTGTGGACCAGGGCGATGGAAGCGTTGCGGGAGCGATTGGCGGTGCTGGAAGGCCGTATTGCAGAGCTCACTGGACGAGCAGACCCGACCGCTACGCTGGAACCCCGTGTTGCTGCTTTGGAGGACAACGTCGGCGAAGGAGACGATCTTGGAGGAACCGTGACTGATCTGCTGAAGGCGATCAGGCTTGATGTGGCGACCCTGAAGGATGATGTGGTCCTGATCAAGCGGCAATTGGTGTCCCAGGCGGGGCCATCGAATGAGCCTCGTGGGAAGATGAAGGTCCTGGAACCAAAGGCGTTTGAAGGAACAAGGAGTTCCAAGGATCTAGAGAACTTCATATGGGATATGGAGAACTACTTCGCTGCTGCGAAGATCCCCGACGCCGAGAAGGTGACGATCACCACCATGTACCTCGCCAAGGATGCGAAGCTATGGTGGAGGACCCGAGTCCAAGATGATCTCAGTGCAGGTAGACCCCGGATAGAGACCTGGGAGGCACTGAAGAAGGAGCTGAAAGAGCAGTTCCTGCCGAGCAACACAGCATGGCTTGCTCGGGATGCGATGGCCAAGCTGAGGCACAGCGGACCAGTGCGAGACTACGTGAAGGAGTTTAGCGCACTGATACTGAACGTGACGGACATGTCAGAGACGGACAAGCTGTACACGTTCCTGAAGGGATTGCAACCTTGGGCTCAACTCGAGCTAAGGAGGCAAGGGGTAAGAGACCTTCATTCTGCCTTAGCTGCAGCGGACGCACTGCTGGACTTACGGATTGCTCGTGCCGAGGAGGGGAGCAAGAAGGCCAGCCGATGGACAAGGACAAGAAGTCCAAGTCCTACCTGAAAGGGAAGTCAGGAAAGGGCAAGGAGAAGCAGCTGACCCGACCAGACAAAGGGAAGGCGAAGGTGATCGAGGGAGCCAACGGAAGGAAGGATCCTCGGACGCACCCGGGCTGCTTCATATGCAACGGACCCCATAGGGCAAAGGAGTGCCCAAAGCGGGAGGGGAAGGTTACCGCCCTACGGTCGGATGACTCCGATGAGGACCAAGTGCAGCGTGTTGCCCCACTGCAGGCCCTCGGCGCTATGCGGAGCGAGCGCCCTAAGGTACGCCACAGTTTGTTGTTCGTGGATGTAACCTTGAATGACAGGCGGATGTCAGCCTTGGTGGATACTGGCGCCACCAACACATTCGTATCGGATCGGATGATACGAACCTTGGAGTTGCGAGTGGAACGCTCTCACAGCCGATTGAAGGCGGTGAACTCCAAGAGCCAACCGATGGGCGGGTTGGCAAGGGATGTGCCCATCAAGATAGAGGCTTGGGAGGGTACAATTGATCTGATGGTGGTTCCTTTGGATGATTACGACCTCATCCTTGGGAATAGCTTCTTTGCAGATGCAGCCATCACCATCATGCCTCATGTGGGAGGCATTGTCATTGGAGATCCACAACGACCCTGTTTTGTGCAAGGATACCGAGGCCTTGCACGCTCCGAGGAGGTAGCCACGGAGAAGGTATCTGCAATGCAATTGGCACGAGGAATGAAGAAGGGGTATCCCACTTACCTTGCGGCTATTAGGGAAGTGGACGTGCCGGAGACGGAGGCGGACCGTGAGATTCCACACGAGGTTGTGGAAGTGCTCGAGCAATTCCAGGATGTGATGCCAGAGGAGTTGCCAAGAGGGCTACTGCCGCGCCGTGCGGTAGATCACAAGATAGAACTACTGCCAGGCACCGTTCCCCCAGCCAAAGCCCCGTACCGGATGTCCCCGAAGGAGCTGGTAGAGCTGCGGAGCCAGCTGACCGAGTTGTTGGATGGTGGAAAGATCCAGCCCTCCAAAGCCCCTTATGGAGCCCCGGTGTTATTCCAGGAGAAGCAGGATGGCTCTCTCCGATTGTGTGTCGACTACCGTGGATTGAACAAGGTCACGGTAAAGAACAAGTACCCGGTGCCCTTGATTGCAGACCTGTTTGATCGCCTAGGTGAGGCGAGGGTCTTCTCCAAGCTGGACTTGCGTTCAGGATATTGGCAAGTCCGCATCGCCAAAGGAGACGAGTCCAAGACCACAATGGTAACTCGTTATGGATCCTTTGAATTTCTGGTCATGCCATTCGGTTTAACCAATGCTCCTGCCACATTCTGCAACTTGATGAATGATGTGTTTCACGACATGCTGGATCAGTTTGTGGTCGTCTATTTGGACGATATTGTCGTGTATAGCAGGGACTTGGCACAACATGTGCAGCACTTGCAGGCTGTTTTTGAGCGGCTTAGGCTACACTCCCTATATGTAAAGAGGGAGAAGTGCGAGTTTGGCATGCAGGAGATCCGATTCCTTGGCCATGTGATCGGCCAAGGGCAGGTGCGGATGGACCCCAAGAAGGTGCAGGCGATCCAGGATTGGCCTCCACCAAAATCGGTGTCCGAGTTGCGGAGTTTCTTGGGGCTGGCCAACTACTACCGCAAGTTTATCAAGGGGTACTCAAAGAAGGTGAGTCCCTTGACTGATCTGCTGCGGAAGGAGCAGAAGTGGACATGGGACGAGGATTGTGAAGCGGCGTTCTCCAAGGTGAAGACCGCCATTGTGACGGAGCCTGTGCTCAAGCTCCCGGACTTTGAGAGGCCGTTTGAGGTGCATACAGATGCCTCAGATCGTGCTGTAGGAGGAGTTCTCGTGCAAGACGGACATCCCGTGGCGTTCGAGAGTTGGAAGTTGAAGTCGGCTGAACAGCGCTACTCAGCACACGAGAAGGAGATGCTGGCTGTGGTGCATTGCTTGAGGGTGTGGCGAGTGTACCTGCTGGGAACCACATTCGTGGTCAAGACGGACAACGTCGCCAATACCTTCTTCAAGTCACAACCAAAGTTGTCACCAAGGCAAGCGCGGTGGCAAGAGTTCCTAGCGGAGTATGACTTCGAGTGGGAACACCGACCGGGGAGGCACAACCCAGTGGCGGATGCCCTCAGTCGGAAGGCTTCGGACCAGGTGGCAGCTTTGACTCAAGTAACCTCCGACTTCCTCCAGGAGGTCAAGATCGCTACACTAGGGGACAAGACCTATCAACTCCTAGTGGAGCAAGTCAAGGACGGGACGGTGAGGCGGTATTGGCTGGAAGATGGGCTGCTTTATGGCAAAGGTGGCCGTTTGCTTGTCCCTAGCGGAGAGGGATTGCGCTACCAGCTGATGAAGGAGAGTCACGACAGTCCTTGGGCTGGACATCCAGGCCGTGAGCGGACGCTAGCCCTGTTGTTCAGGTCCTATGTGTGGCCAAAGATGGCCGACGACGTGGAGTTATACGTCAAGACTTGTCTCGTGTGCCAGCAAGACAAGGTGGAGAGACGAGTAGAGGCCGGTCTCCTGCAACCCTTGGCGGTGCCAGAAAAGCCTTGGGTATCAGTTTCCATGGACTTTGTGTCCGGATTTCCAGAGGTGAAGGGTTATACGGCGGTGATGGTGGTCGTGGACAGATTCTCCAAGTATGCGATCTTCACCCCCGTGACCAAGAATTGCACAGCCGAGGCAGCGGTTGAGGCTTTCTATCGCTCCGTGGTGAAGCTCTTTGGAGTACCAACGGAGATCGTGAGTGACCGAGATGCTCAGTTCACAGGCAACTTCTGGACATGCTTGTTCGGACTGCTAGGATCCGAACTGAAGTTCTCGACGGCCAATCATCCACAGACGGACGGCCAGACAGAACGAGTGAATGCGCTGCTGGAGGAGTACTTGAGGCATTATGTCTCAGCAAGTCAACGGAATTGGTTAGATTTGCTTGACTCGGCTCAATTGTCCTACAACTTGAACCGCTCTTCTGCAACAGGTCATAGTCCATTTGAGTTAGCAATGGGCTACCAACCGCTAACACCGCAGGAGGTGGCGTTGCAGCGCAAGGAAGGGCCGTGCCCAGCCGCATATCGATTCGCACGCGACAAGCAGGAGATGCTTGAAGAGGCGAGAGATAGCCTCGCCAAAGCTGCCAAGCGGATGAAGAAGTATGCGGACAAGAACCGGAGGCCGCTGGAGTTCCAGGTGGGGGACTTAGTGATGTTGAAGCTCACCCCACAGATCTGGAAGAAGATCACGAGCAAGCGCTGGCACAAGGGCTTGTTCCAGCGGTATGACGGACCCTTTGAAGTGATCAAGAGAGTCGGGCCAGTAGCCTATCGGCTAGCACTACCAGAGAGGATGAAGGTGCACCCGACATTCCACGTCAGTTTCCTTAAGCCTTACCACAGAGACGAGGAGCATCCGGAGCGCAACAAGGTGAAGCGCGCCCCTCTCACCGTGAGGAAGGAACTCGACAAGGAGGTGGAAGGCATACTTGATCACCGAGTGCTGGGATACAGCAAGATGAACAGGAGGACAGAGTACTTGGTCAAGTGGAAGGACCTACCCGAGTCAGAGGCAACTTGGGAGAAGGATGTTACCCTATGGCAGTACGAGGACCTCATCCGGCGGTACCAAGAGTCTCATTCGACGAGGGCGTCGAATCCCTTGGGTGGGGGAGGTTTGTTAGACCCCTGAGCTCAAGCCCCGGAGAATGCGCACCACAAGCCGTACCTCGGGGTAGTGGTAGCGCATAGCCTGCACGCGAGGATGCGCGGGCTGTCAAGTGCGAGGTGTTGGGATCAATTGCAAGTCCATAAGCGGGCAAGTGTGGAGATGGTCACACAAGCATGCGTGGAGGCACCGGTGAAGGGAACAACCGATCAAGGCTCGGCAGTGTGCTGAGGAACCAGATTGTGGCCAAGAAGCGTCACAAGGCACAAGTAGGCGAATGCGCGGGTGGGCAGTGAGGATGCCCACGAGCAAGGCACGGTGCAATGCTCTAGGAGGTTCGGTGAACCTGATACAACCGCGCAAAGGCACTCTAGGAGTGCACATAACTCAACAAGCCCGACATACGCTAAGGGAGCGGCAAGGGAGTTGACTACTTGTGGAGATCGGTTAAGTCCTTGACCATGCTCGAGCACCGGTGGATGCAGCAATCCCGTTCAGACGACCGTGATCTTAGGAAAGAGATCAAGGACGTGCATCCTAGAGGAGGATGGATCGGGTCGACGAGGCTTAGCTGGCGCCAAGTCAATCCGAGTGAGCAATCCGGGAAAGTTTCTCCGGGAATGGCAACTAATCTGTTATGGAAACAATCCTGGAGGGATTGGACAGATTTGGCAACCAACCAGCTATGGAAACAATCCAGGAGGGATTGGATAGGCTGGAAACTGAGGGAGTGAATCAAGGAATTCCAAGATGTCAGTTGCCATATTGGGCTCACAAGGCTCCTCTATATAAAGGGGGCAGTCTCATTCAGTAAGGAGGCACCAAGACCTCACGAGGAGAAGCCAGAGAGCAGCAAGGACGACCAGGACAGTCAAGAGGCAGAGAGGATCCGAAATTCCAAGGAGTGGAAGCCAAGTCGGACCTGCAGTCCGGTGTTCTTAAGAGAAGGCACAAGACGGGCGTGCAAGCGGCGCGAGGCTGCAAGGCATAGGCTCGTGAGACTACGTGTAAGAGTTCTGTCCTGGGTTGGGTTTTTCGTGTACTTGTAATATATGTGAATACGAGTTACGTTTTCCCAATTGTGTTCTTGTATTCCTCGGTGTTGCTTCTTCGGTTCGGTGATCGTTCGGCCTCGACGGTACGCACGGTGTGTGGCTGGTCGGCAAGTGGAGTGTCGACGCCTAGCGGGGTGCGAAAAATTTGTGTTCCGCATCGGCCCTGTGACAGTGAGCCACAATCAGCTTCTCGCTCATGCCACAGCCGTGAGACTTTACAAAGAAAAGTTCCAGGTGAACTAAATAACAATGCTGTTCATTATTCAAAGAAAAAAGTTCTCATGAATTTAAGATCGTGTCAAAGCTTTCTCTTATATTATAAATAAATACGTCTCCGATATATAAGAACTTGAAAGCAGATGCTCCGATGTCATTCTAAGTGAAAATTTGTGCAGGCAAGTCATATTATTTATTATATGTTCATATATATTGGCAATTGCAGGCAAGTCAAGGAGGGGAGATCGGTATCACTCTTGTGGGGAAGTTCTTCGAGCCCTATTCGAACAGTTCAGAGGACAAGGCTGCAGTGGAAAGAGCTATGGACTTCGCTATAGGCTGGTGAGCTGCAAATTCCCTCAAAAACCTTATTTTCTTCTAGGGTGGACAACCAAATGGACGAGGAGCCAATGTGTTCTTTGTTGACTTGATGCAGGTTTATGGAACCATTTTTTTACGGGGATTACCCTAGCAGCATGAAGAGGTTGGTGGAGGATAGGTTGCCGAAATTCACAGAGGACGAAAAGAAACTATTGAAAGGATCATTTGATTTCATTGGAATAAATTATTATACCTCCGCGTATGCTAAAGATACCTCGAAGAGTGCAAAAATAAGTCCACCAAGCTACACTACCGATTCTCTTGCAAACGAAATAGGAGGTATGCGAAAATTTGAAGATGTCTTAATCCAATCTTGTAAAAGCTAATGTCTAAGATGTATATTTCTTCATCTTCATTTGCAGTGGATGTAAACGGAGCACCTTTGGGCAAAGTGGTATGGGCAGCCTTATTAATCTTTTTCATCTCGCATCACATAATCACATTTGAACCTTATAAATAGAGTATACTTCACCGGATGCAGGCTGAAGGGGTCACATGGTTGTATGAGTACCCTCAAGGTTTGGAAAAGCTCTTGGAGTATTTTAGAGAAAAATATGGAAATCCCAGAGTTTATATAACAGAGAACGGTATGCGCCATTCTTGTACCCTTTTTTTTTTTTCCTTTACTGTATTGCAGCATATATATATTGCATAGAGAAAAAAAACTTATTGCTTTCAGTATTATGGAACATGTTCCCATTTCTCTTACAGGAGTTACGGAAGGAAATGTGCAGGGCCGACCTCTAGCTGTGGCACTGAACGATCCTCACAGGATTGATTGCATCAAGCAGCACCTATTTCATATAAATAATGCACTCAAGTATGTCCTCACATGACTAACACCTTTTTTTCTCCCACATATATTGCAAACCTGGAATATTTACCGAGTATCTTTTGGTAAATGAAAATGGAATTGCAGGAAGGGGGTCAATGTCAATGGGTACCTTCATTGGACACTGGCAGATAACTGGGAATGGGTTTCGGGCTTCAAGCTGAGATTCGGGCTCTACTACACTGATCATGAGAATAACAGCAAGCGCATACCAAAAGCCTCGGCAAAATGGTTCGGCAATTTTCTGCGAGGAGGGGGGAATTTGTAGACATGCATACAATCTACTTTCTGATAGGCAATGTGATCGTGTGTAATCATCATTGCTCTATCACATTGCCCTAGTGTTAACTTCCAACAATGTTAAAGAAAAATGAGATCAACATTTATTTAAGATGTATTTCCTAATCATGGAGCACTGCCAGTGATTTCACAATATACCAATAATGGTGACAGAACTGACCCTCAAAATTATAGACCTGTAATTTGTGTTTACATCGAAAAGCCAACAGTGTCAACATCGAAAGGCCAAAAATATTAACGGCAGAAGTGAGAAATTTCAAAAAGCATGGTTGAGATAAGTTGGACAAATTTCTCAGGTAGTGACATGTCAATGATTTGAGCATATCTCCATTTCCTTTCCCTCTCAAATCGAGATCGACAACAGCTCTCCTAAAGGAATAGAATGGTTATCTCAAGCAACTATGCAGGCAAATGCAAAAGGGTGGGTAATCTCTGTTCTGTTGGAATAATATGTTGCATCACCTTTTTATAGACACACTCACAAATTTTCTATATTATTGTTTTTACCCCCTTTCTCTCTTCCTTTACCTTGTTCTTGCACTCATCTTTTACCGTGTTAAGGGACTGTAACTTATGGGATTGAGGCTTCCCACATATTTTAGTACTTCTCGTGAAGGCCCTTCTCTTCTCTGTGAAGAGTCATTCAGAAGGACTAAGGCTCGGTGCCTATCAAGCTCCGTAGTGTGTTTGTGTTAGCCTTATAGAGATTAGTACTCATGGCATCAACTTTCAAGAGGTGGCCAATATGGATCGAACTGAGAAAAAATCATGTTTTGTGGTTGAAATCATACACGTCTATTCGGGCATCATTATCTATAAATCTTTGTCAAGGTATATGTACCCTGGGAAATTCCAAATTATGTCTGAGAAAATTTGTTTTGGTGGAATTTCATGTAGATTATTAGATATATTTGTTGTTGGGAATCATGTGGAAGAAGGAGATGAGATTACTCAATTGGTTGGAGGCAATATGCGCGTCTTGCCTAGGATGACAAATTTGGTGAAAAATTCTATGATCCAATTGCTAAATTATTCATGATATAGGAAAAACTTATTCGAACCGATTGAATTCCTTTTTCTATTTTTGTAATATCGGCCATGAGTTATTGATTAAACCAATAAGTGACCCAATCACTGGACCCAGAACTTCCCAAATTTGGCATTCATCAATGCATTTCGCAAGTAAAATTGAGTTGGCCTTTGTGGGGTTCCAAGGGAAATGAAACGCGTTAAAGGGCAAAAAGCTATTGCAATAAATGTTGTTCGGCCTTATCGTCAAAGCCTTTGCCGAATCCACAAAATTGTATATGAGAATTTCGGCTTTCTTTTGCGACGACCCAATTGATTGGACAGCGTGATGCTAACAGGGAACCAACCAATAATCACAAGAATCGAGATCATGACCGGCAAGGCTCTTGGAAAAGCCTCCTCTCGAACTTGCTAGTTTGCCGATCACTTCTTCAATATTCGTATACTCTGACGGTCTTTAAATCTAGTTCAGCTCGAGAAATTAAAAATCAGCTTAGAATTGAAGGGCTAATGTGTGTAGGTGTGCATGACAAAGTTCTCACTGTGAGCTTGAAGTTAAAGCAAAGGAATCCATTACCAACCTTATTTGCTTCTTTGGCACTTTCTAGGCTATGGTGGATGTAGAAAAAGCCTTCATAATATGCACAGTGAAACCAAGATGAAGACGAAGACTGCTTTATTCATGGCAATCCACTCAATTTTATCTGCCCCCAACTTTGGCGTTCTATTGGAGCAAATCAAAAAGGTGAGCTCTTGATGGGCCACCCTTCAAATTCTGCACCTTTATATTTTTATTTTTTTTATGTCGGCTAATATTTGAAATATGCCTAAATGATCTTCATATTTCAGTACAGCCATCTCGACGTGAATCCCAGACTATAATGTTAGTTTTTCATAATCTTGCCAATAAAAAGGATGTGCGTGAATTAGACTCCTTGGAGTTGGAAAGGAATGGAAGACGAGAGGAGAAGAATTATGTAAAACAAAGATTAATGGAATGATCGGATGAATAAATGAATACAGCAACTTCACTCACGAAATCAAATCAAAAAATCTCTTGATCTCATGTGAATGATGATATCACACTATACCAAGACTAAAACCGTTTTTTCATAAAATAGAACCGCCTTCAATACTCATCTCGGTGAGTGGTAAACATGAATAGTAAGGACCGTGTCTTCCTGAGGGAGTGCCAATTTCAAGGTTTATCTTCTACATCCATCACTACCGGAACAGGGAAAGCTCGAGACTCAGTAAACAGACTTTGTCATCCGGTTTTAACCTTGAGAGGCCCTTTTCAGCTTTAGACGGTATGATCCAATGCCCTCATCCGAAAACATTAATTAGTGCCATCAGCAATGGTTGCTACGATTAATCCCCTCCCCACAGTGCGTCACTAGCACGAGACACTCTTTACCTGTGTAGGAAACATGCAGGCTGTCACGGGGCCGATGCGGCTCACAAATTTTTCCGCACCCCGCTAGGTGTCGACACACCGTTTGTCGACCAGCCACACACACACCGCGCGAACCGTCAAGGCCAAACGATCAAGGAACCAAAGAAGCAACACCGAGTGACACAAGAACACAATTGAGAAAACACAACTCGTATTCACATATATTACAAGTACACGAAAAACCCAATCCCATATCAGAACACTTACACGGAACCTCACGAGCCTATGCCTCATAGCCTCCTACTGCTTGCACTCCTACGCGTCTTGTGTCTTCCCTCAAGAACATCGGGTTGCTGCCCAACTCGACTTCCACTCCCTTGGAATCTCGGGCTCGTCGTGCTCCTCGACTGATCTGGTCGCTCCTGATTCTCTCCTCGCCTCTGCTTGGAGTTTGGTGTCTCTCGCCTCTTCTGGTCCCTCTTCCCGAATGAGGCCGAGCCCTTTATATAGGGGAGCCGAGCAAATCTGGTATGGCAACCAATAGGCGAGAATCCCTTGATTCTCTCCATGTGATATCGATCCGTCCAATCCTAGCTGTCGATCTGCAATCTCCAAGATTGTTTCCATACTAGATTGCCCTGCCATATCCCGGAGGATCTTCCCGGATTTCCCTGGATTGACTTGGCGCCAGCTGAGCTTGTTGTCCAGGTTCATCCCCTCTAGGGTCCACGTCCCTGACCCCCCCCCCTCCTAGGATCACGGTCGCCTGATTGCACGTCCAACAGTGCTCGCCTGGTCGAGGTCTTAGCCGATCCCCACAAGTCGTCAACTCCCTTGCCGCTAAGTGCTGAGCCTCCCTTAGCGTCTGCCGGGCCTGTTGTGGTAATGCGCACTCCTAGAGTGCCCTTGCGTGGTTGTATCAGGTTCCATGAACCTCCTAGAGCTTGGCACCGTGCCTTGCTCGTGGGCATCCTCACTGCCCACCCGCGCATCCACCGACTTGTGCATTGTGGCACTCCCTTGCCACAATCTGGTCCTTTGGCATACTGCCAAGTCTTTGATCGACCATCCTCTTCACAAGTGCCTTCGTGCACGCTTGTGTGACCATCTCCTGTCTTGCTTGCTTCATGGACTTGCAATTCTCTCAACACCATGCACCTGATTGCCCGTGCATCCTTGCGTGCAGGCTTATGCGCCACCACTACCCCGAGGCACGGCCTGTGGTGCGCATCCTTCGGGGCTAGAGCTCAAGGGTCTAACAAACCTCCCCCACCCAAGGGATTCGACACCCTCGTCGAATGAGACTCTCGGTACCGTCGGATGAGGTCTTCGTACTGCCATAGTGTAACATCCTTCTCCCAAGTCGCCTCTGACTCGGGTAGGTCCTTCCACTTGACCAAGTACTCTGTCCTCCTGTTCATCTTGCTATATCCCAGCACTTGGTGATCAAGTATGCCTTCCACCTCCTTGTCGAGTTCCTTCCTCACGGTGAGAGGGGCGCGCTTCACCTTGTTGCGCTCCGGATGCTCCTCGTCTCTATGGTATGGCTTAAGGAAACTGACGTGGAATGTCGGGTGCACCTTCATCCTCTCGGGTAGTGCTAGCCAATAGGCTATTGGCCCGACTCTCTTGATCACTTCAAAAGGTCCGTCGTACCGCTGGAACAAGCCCTTATGCCAACGCTTTGCTCGTGATCTTCTTCCAGATCTGTGGGGTGAGCTTCAATATCACTAAGTCCCCCACCTGGAACTCCAGCGGCCTCCAATTCCTGTCCGCATACTTCTTCATTCGCTTGGCAGCTTTGGCGAGGCTATCTCTCGCCTCCTCAAGCATCTCCTGCTTGTCACGCACGAATTGATATACAGCCGGGCACGGCCCTTCCTTGCGCTGCAACGCCACCTCCTGCGGCGTTAGCGGTTGGTAGCCCATTGCTAACTCAAACGGGCTATGACCTGTTACAGAGGAGCGGTTCAAGTTGTAAGACAACTGAGCGGAGTCAAGCAAGTCTAGCCAATTCCGTTGACTTGCTGAGACATAGTGCCTCAAGTACTCCTCCAGCAGCGCATTCACTCGTTCTGTCTGGCCGTCCGTCTGTGGATGATTGGCTGTCGAGAACTTCAGTTCGGATCCTAGTAGTCCGAACAAGCATGTTCAGAAGTTGCCTGTGAACCGAGCGTCTCGGTCACTCACGATCTCCGTCGGTACTCCAAAGAGCCTTGGTGAGAGACTCGCCGTCATCGCGATAGACAGTGGTTGAACAGCATGCAGGGAAAGAGGTTAATGCATGGCGTGATGACGTGCCTCAGGAGGATCAAGGGGTTATTGGCCTCGACCGATCGGCTCATGTGAAGGGCTACGAACACCTGGGATGTGATGAGGGCATTCCACGACCTCGACACCATCCGGAAGCGCAGGAGAGTCCTTACCGGCAGCCTTGAGAGGATTTCCGTTAGAAGTTCTTGCGGAAGTTCGACAGCCATTTTGGATGCTCGAAACACATGCACCGTAGGGTGTGCACGCGTACGTTCATATATGTGTGTGCGTGTGCGCGTCTGATACATAATTCCTTCAAGTTGAAGAATTGTCACCATTCTACAAAAGTAAATTTACCTTTAGCAGATGTTATTTAGGCAATGAGTTATGTTTCCATATTAATGGATTGACAGCCATATATGCGCGTATTTAGTTCTTGAAGGAAAAAGCTTTATTAGGAGGTCCTTTAACAAGTAAGAAAGGCCAATGTATTTCGTGCTCGCGAAATTCAAATGTAAAAACTAGTGATTGATGGTGATGATGATAATTTAATTACATGTTTAAGAAATAATTACACCACGAGCTGAGGAGGTTTGTCATTTATACTAAATCTATTAGAATTTTGTTAGTTTCTGCAATAAGCGCCCACGGACTCATATTACGACTCTTTTCAAGTAATTGCGATGTCGCTTTCTCTCAACCGTAGAGTATGCAAAATCAATGAGTGCATTAATCTTATAGGTAAGAATATTGTTAACCAAGTTTTTTTTTATATAGATTTTAGTTCCCATTTACACAATTTTGTCATAACTATAAAATAATGACCAAAATTTATGAGGTTCATCAAATTCAATGAAATATGCATGCGCGACAGATAGTAAATGTGCACCAATTTTATTTTACGAATAATTAAGTAGATTTGGGTGCTATCGTAATTATGACACGGGGAACTAGCTTGTAGGAATGTGATGGTAATTCTAAGCAATAAAAAATGTCGAGGTGATCCCATCCGTGGAGGAATACGACAGGACGAGAGAAAAAAAAATAATAAAATCTTTTCAGTATAGTATCCAAAGTTCTGGCTTGGGTATACTTCCTTAGGACTCATGGGATTACGATTGCCTTGTGTTGGATCCATAATCTTAGTGTGGCCTAGAGACGGTCCAGACTTTCAGGATACATATCGGTAGGTATGCTTCAGGCTCTTCCGATCGACGGATTTATTGACAGGGTTACTGTCAGCCCCCTTAATGCTCGGACACGGAAATGGCTGCTAGGCGGACCCTCGATGGCATGGTAGCTCGGGAAAGGATCGAGGAAGGAATGCCAAAGGATCAGTGGGATATATATAGGGCGAGGGCCAGGCTAGGCGGGAAGGAGCACTCCCGCAAGACTCGGTCAGGGGAAGGCGAGCTGGACTTCCCAACCTCCCTAAAGACTCGGTCAGGGAGTGAGCTGGACGCCCTAACCACCCGGAAGACTTGCTCCCGGGCGAGGAAGGCGGACGCTAGGTGGCGGGCTGTGCGGGCCTGAGCACTCCGCAAGACCCGGTCAAGGGCAAGTGGGCTGGACGCCCTAACCTCCCGAGAGACCCGTTCAAAGGCGAGCTGGCAAGCAACGGGCGTGCGGGTTCTCCTGAAGACTCGCTAGGGAAGTCGCTCACGGTCGAGCGACGCTAATGTTCCATGCAACTGATCCAAGGCAAGGGCGCGGTGCCCATGACCGAACTGAGTGTGGGTGGCACTCAGTCAGGCCCGATATACTCCGGTCGTGGAACGAGGGAGTCTCGGTCAAGGTGCTGACCGAGGACTGTGCTGGCAGTCGATCTTATCCCTAAGAATAAGGGATAAGGGTGGTTATGGAAGCTGAGGTGTTCCCTAGAAACTAGGGATGAGGATTCCCCCACCTGCAGTATAAATAGCCCCGGGTCTCAAGGTCGAGGGAGCAACTGGAGAGAGTCGAGAGGAAACACTCCATCACCAAAAGTCGAGCAAAGGAAGCCCCGGCAATAGTGTGACCAATTCCCCGAAGCCAAGTGTGAACTCCTGGAGCGAAGTTCACCCGTCCAAGTGAGGAGTGCAAGTGCCGGAGTACGAGGCATATACTTGGACGTGACTGTGCAAGGTCGTGTAAGGGTTTTGTGTGTTCTTGTAATTCGTGTTTGTGAATACAAGTGAGATTTCCCTTACTTGCATTGTTCGATCTTGATCCTTGATTGCTAAACCTCGCCAAGCTATTTTCGCTGTGTGTGCTTCGGGTTGGCTGAGAGTACACGGGACACTACTCAGCACCATCGCAGGAACGGAAAAATTTGGGTGAGTTTTGACCCCTGTGACAGCTGATATCAGAGCCGCGTTCAAGCGGTGTGCGAGGATTGGAATAGCAAGCGACCGGTGACTTGTGGATGTCCCAGATGGATGCACTAAGAGATCGAATCACGGCTTTGGAAACGTCCCTCGGCAACATGTCTGGAGCCAACAGAACTGTGGCTGATGTTCTGGTAGTGCTAGTTCCAGATGTTGTTTCGGTTGAAGGAGGAGGTGAGCGTCCCTCCGACGTGCACTGGCTGCTGGAGTAGCCGAAGCAAAGGATCTCAGGCGAAGGTAAAGATACATGAACCCAAAGCCTTTACAGGCGCTAGGAGTTTCCAAGGAACTCGAAAATTTCTTGTGGGATATCGAGCATTACTTCAAGGCAGGAAAAGTTCCAGAAGGGGAACAAGTCTCGATGGCAGTCATGTATTTGGCGGGCGATGCAAAACTCTGGTGGCGAACCCGTGAGCAGGACGCTGCAACCGGCGGGCGGCCACGCATCAGAGATTGGCCTACGCTGAAGAAGGAACTCAAGGAGCAGTTCCTTCCCACGAACACCTCGTGGGCTGCTCGGATGCATTGTGCAACCTAAGGCAGACGGGTACGGTACGTGACTATGTTAAGGAATTTAGTTCCTTATTGGTTGACGTCACAGAGATGTCCGAGTTGGACAAGCTGTTCAACTTTATGCGGGGTCGTCAATCGTGGGCTCAACTTGAGCTGCGAAGGCAAAGAGTCCAAGACCTCCAGACCGCAATGGCGAAAGCGGATGCGTTGATCGACATTCGCGTATCAAAGAGTGACCCGAAGGGGAAACAGGCCGAGAAGTTGAAGGACAAGGCGGCCAAGCCGAGCAAGGGTGCGGGCAAAGCCGAGAAAGGGAAGTCGCCCAAGGGAGACAAGGGGAAGGGGAAGGTGATGGAGGGTTCATCCCTTAAGGACCCCAAGACCCACCCGGGGTGCTTCATTTGCAACGGCCCCCATCGTGCTCGAGATTGCCCGAAGAGGGAGAAGCTATCGGCCTTGGTGAATAGGATCGACTCCGACTTCGATGACGAGCAAACGAGAGTGGCACCTCTCCAAATTCTTGGTGCCATCCGATCGGGAAGGAAGGCGCAGGAGTAGGGATTGATGTATATACCGATGACCCTGAACACCAAGGAAGTGGCGGCAATGGTGGACACTGGCGCAACGCACAACTTCGTGTCAGATCGTGTTGTGCAAGCTTATGGATTGCGGATCCAGAAGCAAGCCAGCCGCATCAAAGCTGTCAACTCTCAAAGTAGGCCGGTACTTGGGATGGCCAAAGGTGTGCCGGTCCAGATTGGTGATTGGTCGGGGACCATTGACGTCATGATCATTCCCATGGATGATTTTGACGTAATACTCGGTAACAACTTTCTCATGAAAGCTTGTGTTTCGGTCATGCCACATGTGTCTGGTTTGTTGATCTTAGACTCGAAGAAGCCTTGCTTTGTTCGGGGATTCAAGGCCCTCAACCATGCGGAGGACATAAGGACCAAAAGGGTCTCAGCTATGCAAATAGCCAAAGGCTGGAAGAGGGGCCAGCCAACTTACCTTGCAGCGATCCATGAGTCAGAGCCCGAACTGGGCACGAACGCGGACGTTCCTGACGTGGTGCAAGGAATTCTAGGTGACTTTTGTGACATTTTGCCCGAGGAGCTGCCCAAGGGCTTACCGCCAAGGCAGGCGGTAGATCACAAAATCAAGTTGATTCCGGGGACAAGGCCACCAGCTAAAGCTCCTTACCGGATGTCGCCTAAGGAACTGGAGGAGTTACGGAAACAACTCCAGGACTTGCTGGATTCGGGGAAAGTTCAACCTTCCAAGGCACCCTTTGGAGCGCCAGTGCTATTCCAAGAGAAGCAAGACGGCACGTTGCGGTTGTGCGTGGACTACCGCGGGTTGAACAAGATCACTGTGAAGAACAAGTACCCCGTGCCATTGATTGCAGACTTGTTTGATCGTCTCAGTGGAGCCGAGTTCTTCACCAAACTGGACCTGAGATCGGGATATTGGCAAGTTCGCATAGCGGAGGGCGACACGCCAAAGACGACAATGGTGACTCGGTATGGGTCATATGAGTTTAAGGTGATGCCATTTGGCTTAACCAATGCACCGGCCACATTTTGCAATCTCATGAATGATGTGTTTCATGATGTTATAGACAAGTTTGTGGTAGTGTATCTCGATGACATTGTCATCTATAGCCGGTTTCTAGAGGACCATCTTGGGCATTTACGTTTTTGTGTTCCAGCGGCTAAGGGAACACCGGTTATACGTAAAGAAGGAGAAGTGCGAGTTCTGCACCAAGGAAATCAACTTCCTTGGACACGTGATTGGCGGGGGCACGGTGAAGATGGATCCCTGAAAGGTGCAAGCCATTAGGGAGTGGATGGCTCCCACCAAGGTGGGCGAACTGCGGAGTTTCCTCGGGTTGGCAAACTACTACCGCAAGTTCATCAAGGGATACTCGAAGCTGGTATCCCCGCTCACTGATCTACTGCAGAAGGGCAAACTGTGGACTTGGGATGCGGCGTGTGCGGACGCCTTCGAGAAGATCAAGTCCCGGATTGTGGCCGAACCTGTGCTGAAGCTTCTGGACTTCGATAGGCCGTTCAAAGTCCATACGGATGCCTCGGATCGTGCTGCAGGCGGAGTGTTGGTGCAAGATGGGCACCCGGTAGCGTTCGAGAGTTGGAAGTTGAAGCCGGGCTGAACAACGCTACTCCGCACACGAGAGGGAAATGTTGGCGGTTGTGCATTGCCTACGGGCATGGCGGGTATACTTACTTGGCACTTCTTTTTGATCAAGATGGATAATGTTGCAAACACATTCGTAGGCAAACTGAAGGATCAGGCGAAGGAGGATCGGGTATACCAAAAGTTGGTTGCGCAAGTTCAAGATGGTACCATGCGGAGGTACTGGCTTGAGGATGGCTTGCTATATGCGAAGGGTGGTCACGTATTCGTCCCCGGTGGAGGGCTGAGGACACAGCTGTTGCGCGAACATCATGACGCGCAATGGGCTGGGCATCCCAGACGGGAAAGGATGCTGGCGCTGTTGGCACGCTCCTACTTCTGGCCGAAGATGGAGAATGACGTTGAGCTATACGTCAAGACTTGCCTTGTTTGTCAACAAGACAAGGCGGAACGGCGCATTGAGGCGGGCTTGTTGCAGCCTTTGCCTATTCCAGAGAAACCTTGGGTATCGGTTTCTATGGACTTCATCAGTGGCTTCCCTGAGGTTAAGGGATGAGGATTCCCCACCTGCAAGTATAAATAGCCCCCGGGTCTCAAGGTCGAGGGGAGCAACTGGAGAGAGTCGAGAGGAAACACTCCATCACCAAAAGTCGAGCAAAGGAAGCCCCGGCAATAGTGTGACCAATTCCCCGAAGCCAAGTGTGAACTCCTAGAGCGAAGTTCACCCGTCCAAGTGAGGAGTGCAAGTGCCGGAGTACGAGGCATATACTTGGACGTGACTGTGCAAGGTCGTGTAAGGGTTTTGTGTGTTCTTGTAATTCGCTATGTGTGCTTCGGGTTGGCTGAGAGTGCACGGGACACTACTCAGCACCATCGCAGGAACGGAAAAATTTGGGTGAGTTCCGACCCCTGTGACAGTTACTGTCTATCTGCGAGGGGCATACACGTACCGCGTCGTCTGTTTTTCTTCTTCTCTACAGCTGCCTTACCGATTCACGGGGTTCATTGTTTAGTGTGATTCTGGCAGCTCAGTTGCTCATGCGTGCTGTTGACTTGGATCGGCAGAGATTCACCCAATGGTCGAATCAAATGTCCATTGTAGAAACAAACGATCACAGCTTACAATTATTTTATGGAAATGGGCAATCTACAGAGCGAAAAACACACTTAAACCACGGTTATATATAGAGAGTCGGTTGTTTTACTGCTCCCGATTCTTTTCAGTGGTAGATCCTCACAAGCCGATTCTGCAAGCGCGGGCTTGTCCTTCTAGCCCTGCTGGTTCTCTTTCAGTAAAACTAGAGTTTCCACGAGAGGAATGGCCTCGATAGATCCATACGCTAGCTCAAGCTCCCCAACCCACGCACTGATCTCCGTCTCAGGCTCGTATGAGACCAAATCCGATCGCCTTTCACGACAAGCATCTTGCCGCACTTTCTGAACCCCACTATTCTCCTGAATCCCCTTTGGTCCAGCATATCGATGCTGAATTGCTTAGTCCATGATTCCTTCACACCATACTGCCTCATGACCCAGATGGAAAGGACACCTGATAGAGGTTCGATTAAAAACATGAACCGCTCTCCAGCACCAACAGACAGAGAGTCTCTGTAGACCATCAAGGATAAGTTCTCTTCTCCCAGATGAGCTATGCCACTTGGGACTTCGATCTCTCGGAACACCTCCTCGTGCACATCGGATATGACAATGACCATCGACTTGTCTGACCTATATCTGATCCAGTGGACAGCACCGTGAAGAAAGGCATGAGAGGAATTCTCCCATACTATGAAGGGGATATCGGTGTCGACTCTCCTCCACCTGCTCGTCCCAAGCACAAAGACCTCGACTGATGGATGAATATATTATTTTCCAAACATTTTAGAATTCATAGATAGATTACGAATAATAGTAGAATGTATTAACGTGACGGGTTGACAAATAGGTAAACAGATTTCAATATGTTGTCCCCAAAAAAAAAAATCTGACGCTCCATGAGCTCAACTTTGTTGTGATTAGCTTTCACCTCCTTCCAACGAATTCTCCTTGCCATATCCTCCGAACAGCCGAATGTCTTGATTTCTCCTGGACTCTGATGTGAATGGACGTAGCAGAGGGTACGCTCTAACATACAGTCATGTCAGGTATCCTTTATGGAGAAAGAAATGGGCCCGGCCCGCCGAGCTTAGCATCAGCAGCTCGGAGGGCTGAGATGCCCGCGGAGGATCTCGAGGACAGACTTGACAGTGTGGAGAAGGATGGGTTTCTTGAGGTTGAGAGAAAGTGAGGACTGGGGTGAGGGTGGAATGCCAAGATAGCAAACTCGAGGATGTATTATTCATCGGGCAGTTGGAGAAGGAACTCCAAGATCTATTGATAGATTGCTTGGGTCCAGTAGTAGCTATACCTTTCATTCTTCTTCTTCCCTAGAGATCACTCAAAATGAAGGATGTGGCTTTACTAATTTTTCTGCCATTAAACTGTGGAGAAAGAATGTATTTACATAATGGACGGAGCCGTATCCAAACGGAACCATCTCAAAATCCAAAAGAATAAATACAGTCCTTATCAAGAGGAGCGCGCGCCCTTGCAAGCCATACTCACTGATGGAAGAAGATGTGCACGGTGTATGGTGACATGGCCGTTCCCATTATCTAAGTGATCGAATTTCTATCACCAGATATGATCGCGTGCATTGAAAGGTTCCTATTTGGAGGACTTGTTGGAGAAGCCGTAATCATTTTCCACAACAGAATCATCATGAGAGAGTTCTCCGCCATGTCATCATGGATGTCCATCTTTAGCACAATTACACCTTATCGTTCGTGCAGACAATCACGATCCCTTCTTGGCCCATCTGAAGCCCTTGCAAGAAGGCTGTGTCTTTAAAGGGAATCGGCACTTGATGTTGCTGTGCGGACAACAAGATTAGAAAAATATTGAAACCGACACAGTGACAGAAGTTTTACGGTGATCATCTTGCAACGGACGCGTTATGGGAGGAGTTTCAAAGCAAACTGAAATTGCAAGACTGATTATAATCCAGTTGGTTGGAAACTAGTTGGAGTCTGTTGAAAAAATGTTGGCATGTCTTGTTCCAACTCCCCTAAAGGGGACGATTACTTGGAAACTGTTTTCTGGTAGAAATTTGCCCAATTAAGGAGGAGGATTGCCGTATATATAGTAGCTAAAGATTGAACCCTTTTGTATCAAGAGCTAAATTCGAAAGCTGAAGCTGAAAAGCAAAAATGTCGAGTTCTACACTATGGAAGACCACGATTCAAATCCTTGGATTTATTTGGCTTGCTTGTCTATCCACGGAGGCTAATGGTTTGTCATTATGATAATATACCTTTGTGTTTTCAGCCTTCTTCCACTTCCTGGACATTCCACTGCTTTTCTTTCTTGCATTTCCTACATCTTTAGCTTGTCTATGCAGAGCTGCCGATCAATATAAAGAAAAGCGATTTCCCTAATACCTTCTTGTTCGGGGTTTCGACTTCTGCCGCTCAGGTACAAATTCAATTAATAATTTCTTTTTCCCTTCTGTCTGTTTTTGCAACATATCAACTATATGTGCTCGGGCAAGTCCTGTCCTACTAAGAAATAAGGCATAATACTACATCATTACGTATGCTTACAGATTGAAGGATCACCTTCAGAGAATGGGAAAGGGCCCAGCATCTGGGATAAATTTGCTTCAATTCCCGGTTTGTTTGAATGATTCGATTTCCCCTTTTTTTGTTCCTCGTTGTACAAAAAGATTTTGCTAGAACTTTAATTTTCTTTTGTTCGATATAGGTAAAATCGACGATGGGACTACACCTTCAATCGGGACTAATTCGTACAAGAATTATCAGGTGGGTATTTGATCGTGTAGATGAGATACGATCGTACCGACCTCTCTCTTGCCATTGTAATTAGATTAAACTACGAAACTCATACTCTGTAAAAATAAATCTTCTGAACTTACAGGAAGATGTGAATTCCTTGAAGGAACTTGGTGTGAACACATACAGATTCTCCATTTCTTGGACCAGAATTCTTCCGAGTGAGTCACCAAAATACATATCGTTGCGAAATTATTTGCATCCTATTTTAACACAAACAATTCATCTAATAAAAATCTTCAAATGCAGATGGAACTATCAGCGGTGGTGTAAACAAGGATGGAATAGACTATTACAATAACTTGATCAATCTATTGTTAGAAAACGGTACAACCAAGATTTTGATGGATTTGATTTTCACTTGCAACTCTTCAACTATGCTTCCATAACGAAATTCGATCCTCTTTCATATATGGATATCTAGGAATCAAGCCCTTTGTCACGTTACTCCATGCGGATGTGCCTCAGGCCCTGCAAGACAAGTACGGGGGCTTCCTCAACAGATCCATAGTGTAAGCATGTTAGCCACCAAATATAAATCGCTAAATCTTATGAACCTTAACTTACCATCTTTTCTTTCATTTCGTTCCCTCTAGGGATGATTTCAAGGAGTACTCTGAACTCTGCTTCAACACTTTTGGAGATCGTGTCAAGAATTGGATTACATTGAATGAGCCACTCATCCAGGCACAGTTCGGGCACGATATAGGCATCGCTGCACCTGGAAGATGCTCTTTCCATTGTGAACAAGGAAACTCATCGACCGAACCCTACATCGTGAGCCACAATCAGCTTCTCGCTCATGCCACAGCCGTGAGACTTTACAAAGAAAAGTTCCAGGTGAACTAAATAACAATGCTGTTCATTATTCAAAGAAAAAAGTTCTCATGAATTTAAGATCGTGTCAAAGCTTTCTCTTATATTATAAATAAATACGTCTCCGATATATAAGAACTTGAAAGCAGATGCTCCGATGTCATTCTAAGTGAAAATTTGTGCAGGCAAGTCATATTATTTATTATATGTTCATATATATTGGCAATTGCAGGCAAGTCAAGGAGGGGAGATCGGTATCACTCTTGTGGGGAAGTTCTTCGAGCCCTATTCGAACAGTTCAGAGGACAAGGCTGCAGTGGAAAGAGCTATGGACTTCGCTATAGGCTGGTGAGCTGCAAATTCCCTCAAAAACCTTATTTTCTTCTAGGGTGGACAACCAAATGGACGAGGAGCCAATGTGTTCTTTGTTGACTTGATGCAGGTTTATGGAACCATTTTTTAACGGGGATTACCCTAGCAGCATGAAGAGGTTGGTGGAGGATAGGTTGCCGAAATTCACAGAGGACGAAAAGAAACTATTGAAAGGATCATTTGATTTCATTGGAATAAATTATTATACCTCCGCGTATGCTAAAGATACCTCGAAGAGTGCAAAAATAAGTCCACCAAGCTACACTACCGATTCTCTTGCAAACGAAATAGGAGGTATGCGAAAATTTGAAGATGTCTTAATCCAATCTTGTAAAAGCTAATGTCTAAGATGTATATTTCTTCATCTTCATTTGCAGTGGATGTAAACGGAGCACCTTTGGGCAAAGTGGTATGGGCAGCCTTATTAATCTTTTCATCTCGCATCACATAATCACATTTGAACCTTATAAATAGAGTATACTTCACCGGATGCAGGCTGAAGGGGTCACATGGTTGTATGAGTACCCTCAAGGTTTGGAAAAGCTCTTGGAGTATTTTAGAGAAAAATATGGAAATCCCAGAGTTTATATAACAGAGAACGGTATGCGCCATTCTTGTACCCTTTTTTTTTTTCCTTTACTGTATTGCAGCATATATATATTGCATAGAGAAAAAAACTTATTGCTTTCAGTATTATGGAACATGTTCCCATTTCTCTTACAGGAGTTACGGAAGGAAATGTGCAGGGCCGACCTCTAGCTGTGGCACTGAACGATCCTCACAGGATTGATTGCATCAAGCAGCACCTATTTCATATAAATAATGCACTCAAGTATGTCCTCACATGACTAACACCTTTTTTTTCTCCCACATATATTGCAAACCTGGAATATTTACCGAGTATCTTTTGGTAAATGAAAATGGAATTGCAGGAAGGGGGTCAATGTCAATGGGTACCTTCATTGGACACTGGCAGATAACTGGGAATGGGTTTCGGGCTTCAAGCTGAGATTCGGGCTCTACTACACTGATCATGAGAATAACAGCAAGCGCATACCAAAAGCCTCGGCAAAATGGTTCGGCAATTTTCTGCGAGGAGGGGGGAATTTGTAGACATGCATACAATCTACTTTCTGATAGGCAATGTGATCGTGTGTAATCATCATTGCTCTATCACATTGCCCTAGTGTTAACTTCCAACAATGTTAAAGAAAAATGAGATCAACATTTATTTAAGATGTATTTCCTAATCATGGAGCACTGCCAGTGATTTCACAATATACCAATAATGGTGACAGAACTGACCCTCAAAATTATAGACCTGTAATTTGTGTTTACATCGAAAAGCCAACAGTGTCAACATCGAAAGGCCAAAAATATTAACGGCAGAAGTGAGAAATTTCAAAAAGCATGGTTGAGATAAGTTGGACAAATTTCTCAGGTAGTGACATGTCAATGATTTGAGCATATCTCCATTTCCTTTCCCTCTCAAATCGAGATCGACAACAGCTCTCCTAAAGGAATAGAATGGTTATCTCAAGCAACTATGCAGGCAAATGCAAAAGGGTGGGTAATCTCTGTTCTGTTGGAATAATATGTTGCATCACCTTTTTATAGACACACTCACAAATTTTCTATATTATTGTTTTTACCCCCTTTCTCTCTTCCTTTACCTTGTTCTTGCACTCATCTTTTACCGTGTTAAGGGACTGTAACTTATGGGATTGAGGCTTCCCACATATTTTAGTACTTCTCGTGAAGGCCCTTCTCTTCTCTGTGAAGAGTCATTCAGAAGGACTAAGGCTCGGTGCCTATCAAGCTCCGTAGTGTGTTTGTGTTAGCCTTATAGAGATTAGTACTCATGGCATCAACTTTCAAGAGGTGGCCAATATGGATCGAACTGAGAAAAATCATGTTTTGTGGTTGAAATCATACACGTCTATTCGGGCATCATTATCTATAAATCTTTGTCAAGGTATATGTACCCTGGGAAATTCCAAATTATGTCTGAGAAAATTTGTTTTGGTGGAATTTCATGTAGATTATTAGATATATTTGTTGTTGGGAATCATGTGGAAGAAGGAGATGAGATTACTCAATTGGTTGGAGGCAATATGCGCGTCTTGCCTAGGATGACAAATTTGGTGAAAAATTCTATGATCCAATTGCTAAATTATTCATGATATAGGAAAAACTTATTCGAACCGATTGAATTCCTTTTTCTATTTTGTAATATCGGCCATGAGTTATTGATTAAACCAATAAGTGACCCAATCACTGGACCCAGAACTTCCCAAATTTGGCATTCATCAATGCATTTCGCAAGTAAAATTGAGTTGGCCTTTGTGGGGTTCCAAGGGAAATGAAACGCGTTAAAGGGCAAAAGCTATTGCAATAAATGTTGTTCGGCCTTATCGTCAAAGCCTTTGCCGAATCCACAAAATTGTATATGAGAATTCGGCTTTCTTTTGCGACGACCCAATTGATTGGACAGCGTGATGCTAACAGGGAACCAACCAATAATCACAAGAATCGAGATCATGACCGGCAAGGCTCTTGGAAAAGCCTCCTCTCGAACTTGCTAGTTTGCCGATCACTTCTTCAATATTCGTATACTCTGACGGTCTTTAAATCTAGTTCAGCTCGAGAAATTAAAAATCAGCTTAGAATTGAAGGGCTAATGTGTGTAGGTGTGCATGACAAAGTTCTCACTGTGAGCTTGAAGTTAAAGCAAAGGAATCCATTACCAACCTTATTTGCTTCTTTGGCACTTTCTAGGCTATGGTGGATGTAGAAAAAGCCTTCATAATATGCACAGTGAAACCAAGATGAAGACGAAGACTGCTTTATTCATGGCAATCCACTCAATTTTATCTGCCCCCAACTTTGGCGTTCTATTGGAGCAAATCAAAAGAGGTGAGCTCTTGATGGGCCACCCTTCAAATTCTGCACCTTTATATTTTTATTTTTTTTATGTCGGCTAATATTTGAAATATGCCTAAATGATCTTCATATTTCAGTACAGCCATCTCGACGTGAATCCCAGACTATAATGTTAGTTTTTCATAATCTTGCCAATAAAAAGGATGTGCGTGAATTAGACTCCTTGGAGTTGGAAAGGAATGGAAGACGAGAGGAGAAGAATTATGTAAAACAAAGATTAATGGAATGATCGGATGAATAAATGAATACAGCAACTTCACTCACGAAATCAAATCAAAAAATCTCTTGATCTCATGTGAATGATGATATCACACTATACCAAGACTAAAACCGTTTTTCATAAAATAGAACCGCCTTCAATACTCATCTCGGTGAGTGGTAAACATGAATAGTAAGGACCGTGTCTTCCTGAGGGAGTGCCAATTTCAAGGTTTATCTTCTACATCCATCACTACCGGAACAGGGAAAGCTCGAGACTCAGTAAACAGACTTTGTCATCCGGTTTTAACCTTGAGAGGCCCTTTTCAGCTTTAGACGGTATGATCCAATGCCCTCATCCGAAAACATTAATTAGTGCCATCAGCAATGGTTGCTACGATTAATCCCCTCCCCACAGTGCGTCACTAGCACGAGACACTCTTTACCTGTGTAGGAAACATGCAGGCCCACTTGCAGAGACATGTCAGTACATAAAAACGACTTGTGCCGACAACTCCGAACATACTGCCCTGTTATTGTTTGAAGTATTTTGGATTAATGATGTTTACTGAATCATCATTGATGTAATTGATAATCAACTTTACAAACTATATTATTCAGGGAAAAAATAATGAACCATGTTAATTCATTCATATTAAAGTGACTGCCAGAGATTTATTTTTGTATAAAAAGAAAGTAAATTATTTAAAATTGTGTTTTGTCCCTCATAAATTTTTTTCCCTTAAATGCTCTCTAAACTTTGAAATGAATGAAAATTTTTATAATTGAGAAGTTTCTACCTTTCAATGAATAATCCGATTTGAATATGTTGGAGCCAGTAGACTTACTCCTAACATAATGCCATAAAAATGCTTGGTTTTGATTTTCCAACTGCAAACAAGATAAATGGCATATAATATCGCACTAGTGAAAATTAAGTCTAACCCACTACAGTTCAAAAGTGATGACAACTGCAGCATCCGTTGTCGTCTTATTAATTCAACGATGAGAGACTGCCCACGTTAGTCCATGGCTAATTCGAGTGGATGTCCTTAACCCTTCTCCGAAAATGAAAGTTGTTCCATTTTATCTCGAGAATTAGTCGGGTGGGATCGGAAAACCTGATCATAGATATGCACATATCAGTTAATTTGTCTGCATCTTGTCATAGTGCCAAGATTCTCTGGGAAAGGAACCTGCAGAAGAAAGACAAGTGCACATGTCCGACCAATCACCACGGCAAGCCGATGGAGCTGAGGCGGGGCGGGTGCATGTGCGGTTGTCCCAAGCCAGAAACACGATAGCAATCCAAAGGCTAACAGACAAGTCGCATGTGTCAATCATTCTGTGCAATGCAGCAGCACACTGCAGGGAAGGATCGAGGAAGTTCGATCCCTTGAAGCAATTTCATATGCATAAACGTAAACCTTGACCGGTTTGTTTTATGGAGTAGTTATGAATTTCTTTTGCGATTTGGTGAACCCGTGTGTTCCGAGGTTTATACTCCATTTGACCGCGTCGTGGTCCACGACCAGAACGATTGACTGAAGCATTTGTCATCCCTTGACCGATGCGGTCAGACCGCCTGGTGTTCACTTCCCATTCATTAGTTACCACAATTTCGGCCGTATCGTTTTTGGAAAATGAGTGCTAAGAAAAAATAAAGCAGTTTTATTAAGTTAACCACTCGACCGTCTTATCAAGATCAGGAGGAGGTTGTACGGTTTATTAAAATGATTCGACGTCATTTTTTCTTGAATAAGATTTCACGTTCGAATCCTATAAATGAAGAAGAGAATTTATGATTACAAGATAAGATTATGCTCTCTTAATTGGTAGATTAGATTAATCTAATTATCCCGAGTTCATAATTATTGATTAATTTATATGAAAGTGGCCTGAATTTGTATCTGAACCATTTTGACGGAGAAAGGAAGGCCGATGACTTTGAGCTAGCTAGCCAGTCAATTACCGGCTCAGCCCCATCGTGCCGTGCACTTTTTACATCAACAGAGAGGCACGGAATCTGAGGGCCTCATCGGTCTCTCACCATGTCTAGACATGTCAGCCTTCGCACCATCCAGAAAGCAGTTTGCAACGTCGAAGTTGTCAATGCATTTGCGGACAGGATTTGTGACATGCTCCCAGGTTCATACTTGATCTGCAAGAGAGATGTGGGCCCTATCTCCTCCCATCAATCAATTCATTAATTAATTAATTAAAATTTGTTTCATTATTTATGCATTCATTTATATGTTTTGTCTTAGCTAATTTAGGTATTGGTAGGGCTGGTAGAACCTCCGACACGACAAATCAGCGTCTCTCTTAGAGCTTTGCCAGAGAGGATCCCTCAAACTCAAAGACACCTATCTTTATAAATTCTCTCCCTCTCTCTCTCTAATTATTCTTTTTTATAAGAATTATTTTAAAAGGGGCATAAAAAATTTAAATAAAAATAAAAAAGAAAATTTGCCTCATGATATTAAATTCTGGTGGGGGAAGGGTCTGGCTTGTAATGCACATGCAAGTAATTAATATGCATTGGCTCTGGGTGGATCGGGAATGATGAACCCCCAATATTATTATAATTGAAAGGGCCAGACCAGATGTGAAAACGTAGATGTTGACATTTGGAAAATCGCCATCACCACCCCACCCCACAGCACACTCGATTTTTCTTTAATTTCTTTTTTAGAGGCACGAGGTAAATTGACTGATTTTTTAATCCAAGTGGCTTTTATAAGTAATTTAATTTATAATTTTTTTCATAAATAGGACGTCCGTATCTAATATAATAATAATAAACTAATATACTATATTATTATTATATAACTTAAAATTGGCAATTAATATCCAAATACCAACCTAAAACATTTCAAATCTTAAACATAATCTAACCCACTTGCTAATTTACGAAAATCTCAATTTTCTCATTGGACAGTCAGTAGAGGGAAGGGTGTAAATTGTTCCTTCAACTAATTAAATTGAAATAGTTTAGTTTAATTAAAAAAAATTAATACTCAAATCTCATCTTATTGAAATCGGGATTAAGAAAGATTAGTCGGAAGTTGAGCTTCCTCCGTTTAGGTATGAGTGTTTTTCTTTTTTTGCCCCTGTGAATAAGTTATTCGTACGTAGCCAAGATCAGATCATGTTCTTCGCCGGAGGTATCTCGTCTCTTCCATCATATCGATGAAAACTTCTTCTAAAATATTATGGAAATATGGGTGAGTTTCAGGGGCGCGCATGTGTCTGTCCACGGCGTGGGTTCCAAACCGGCGGCGGGCCAGTAATCCTCGGTGCATAATTAGCTTCTTTAATTTTATAAATCTGAGGATTTTATCGGGGAAATATTCGGTATGGGATGGATTAAATTTAATTTTGCCTAGTAATGGGATCTTAATAATTAGCCAATGGGGTGGATCGATGCTCCTCATGATTGTTGATCGTCGCCGCTGGCAAAACAATAATGGAACTGATTCGCAAGAGGCCGATACCATCATAGCATGCAGAGATTTCCTACCAGAAACCTAGAAAATATAGTCGCTAGCTTAGGATGCACCATCTATATTACTCAAACTCCTGAGTTCAATTATCGGGACATGTGTCGGCATTTATCTTTTTCAAATCGATAACCATCCCATCATAGCTTTCGAATGAATATGGATGGGATTTCGTAACCGTCTAGATCCTCTGGGTTTCAAATTCATGTTTTGATTATGCTTCTTCACGTATTGTCATATTGTCCTAATGGTTCATGAGACAAGGAAAGCAGGGCAACTGTTGTAGAGGGTACCCATCGGGAGTAATACAGGGGCCAGAATAATTAAGGGAGGAAAGAAAACGTTTAAAATAATAAGAAACGCTATTCTGGAGGACCATAATCTAAAAATAAATAAATTAGAAAACAAGCACGAGAGAGGGGGGTTGGGAGGGAGGAGGCGTGCGTACTCAGAAAAAAAGCTGTAGAGATAGAGAGAGAGAGAGTGGAGAGTGGGCCCCAGCCATCCGGAATTTCTGAATTCGCTATCGCGACAGATCCAATGGTCAGATTCATTCACGACGATGACTTCGATTTCCGCATAATTATAAACGACACGTCTCTCGAGAAGCGGGTTTTTTTTTTCGTTTATGGAACTGAACCATCCAACTGATTAATTAGATGCTTATAATTAATTGAACTTGAACTTATCATCAATTAGATGCCTACAAGGCCTATTGAATTTTGATATGGCGATATGGCTGTGAGCGTGTCTGCTTAAGATTGTACCGATGGGTGTGATGAAAGATGGCTGACCATCCTGGAAATTATCCTATCCTATTGCCGGTTTTGTTTAGCATACGGAAATATTCCATTGCAAGTTATGGCTCTGCCCGCTGCAGCGCTGCTGGTTTTCTGATGGTCGGCGTCGGCGAGGGTATGTAGCCGTACGTGGGACGGGGGCACCGCAGAGTCCGTTAAACCTGCCGGGTTTTCGGCTGCTTACCCCACTTGTCTTTTCCTCCTCGGAATTATTTATAAATAAAATAATCTCCGTTTATTAATTTCAACTAAATTGAACCCGAGAGAGAGAGAGAGAAGAAAAATGGTCCACGAAATCAGAAAATCCAACCCCATCAGCTCCATATTCACACGCATACACGCATATGGTAGAATCATCTATTGAAATCTTTGCTCGGCTTGCCAAACTTTGTCATAGCACGTTGCCTCTTAACTACTGCCATAGTCAAAGGATGAGAAATTCATCTGAACACCTACAATTCACCATGGAGAATGAAATTTATTTGACTCTTCTTATAAATTTATAAGAATATTAGATTTATATACAATTTTAAAATTTTAAGTTGACATAATAATAATATCAAACTTATTTATACACCGTCATCATTGAAATTCTTGTAACCCAATATTATCTCTTATATGTTAATATAACTTATACTTGTTATATGCCATTTAATACATACATTCAACAATGGTACACCACCAGATAGTCAACCAACTTAATAGCCCACTGGTTTAAAAAATTACTGCTAGCCGGCATCTTTCTCTTGCATCTCTCACATATCATGGTCGTCATGATGATTCGTATATCTTATGATAATCCCCCCGCTCATCCGACTCTTCTGTCCGCGGAGAGTGAAAAGTATTTGACATTATTACTGCGATTTTGTATAAATTCACTTCCCGCAGCCAATAATTTCAGAGTAATACCTGAATAATTTAAAATAAATCAAAAGGAGGCGCAAGGAACAAGGGTTATAGTCATCCCCGCCCCCATCGAGTATCTTCGGATGAGAAGTCATCTAGATAGACTGAAAGCACGCCCGGAAAAAATACTTCGTGTGATGTTGTCACCATCAATTATTGCCAATATTTACGATACATAAGCAATGCGCATCCAATCCTTTTCGTGTTTTCCAATTGCTGGGGATGATGGTCAAAGCGGCTGACCCCACAGCTCGCCTCTCCAGGAAACACGATTTATGCGGTGGGTCCCTTTTCTAGTGACGGTACTCTTTTATTTATATATATATATTATATATATATATAATACATTACCTTATTTTCTGGCAACTTAACTAGAACGTTTGAGTTTATAATTAATGAATAAATAGAATTGATATATGAATGTGAGCAAGTTACCATTCGGGAAAGTTCTATTGTTTATTGGAGTATCAATGGTTAGATAATGAATCACTAATGGTTCATATGACATTTCCAACGTTAGAAATTTATGAATCAATAAAACGTGTTAGTAAATTGATTACGGAATTTTTGGTGCTCATGGGCACAAGATTATGGTCGCGGAAACTTAGTTAAAAGGACGAGGACAGGAAGGATGTAAATGAGAAGGAATTTACGGAATCCGGGCCACAAGTGGGAATATAGTAAAATGTCGGGCGCGCCGGTGATTGTCTTGTGAAGAAGGGGGAGGGAAATCGGGGAGGCGAAAAGATGCGGAATAATTCGAAAATGGTAGAGCTGTCACATCGTATCTGACGGAGCCGCCGACATAATCGCCACGTCATCAAGTAATGACTGGGCCCCGGTCTCCATAAAAGACAGAGAGAGAGAGAGAGAGAGAGAGCGAGCTATCATGAACGATTCCAGTCCAGATTCAACGGCTGAACTCTGAACAGAAAAAGGCATTCATTTTTTTAATTATTTTTTACGAAATTTCCACAAAAAAGAAGACAAACCTCGCAAAATTCTTTTACTAGTTTAGTTAATCGCTTCTACGAATTTATGCTCGAAAAATCTGAGATTTTCTTCTGGGCATGGACCTTAATAGTGAAATTAATTAGATCATCTAGCGAAAACAGAATATTCATTCATATGCTTTTGTAATTTTTTTTCATTAAGCAAAAATATCCGGACACAATAAATGACTGAAATCCACAGGACCACCCTTGCTCGGCGAAATCTCTGTCCTCGCGGACAGACTTTCATGTGTTGACATCAGTGGCTCTGATCTTACAAAGATGTCAAAAGTGGAGTAAGAAATTTTCAACTCATCAAGGGGTCTGTTTTACAGTGCAAAGGGATGAACGGGAGTGAATTGGGAAAAAAGGGTGGGTGGGGGTGGGGGGAGGAAGAGGAATGTCTAGTTATTGCCGCAGGATAGTGGTGGTCAAAATGGCACATGATTCATGATCTGCAATATTTTTCGGCATGGTGGGGAATACTGGTGATGGTGGTAGGTGACTGACTGTGCCCGAGTCATAAAAAGTGAATGGGGGCAACGAATTAATTCCAAAAGTTACAGTTTCTTGAATGTAATCTCATGTGAGGAAGTGCATCTCAATTTGGGTTTGGAGACCTTCCTTTGAGATGGCTCGATAAGCTTACGTGTATCATCGCCATTTGTTAGCAGGCTCCTCGGTAATTCTCTTGTGCACTAAGTCATACAACGCAACAACAAGTGCAGGGGGGGGGGTTGCAGAGATTAAGAGTAGATTTAGAGCTGATTCATGAGAATGCGTCATATGGAGCGTATGATTTAGTTCTACTCAAGAATTATTCCATTTTTTTTTATACCTTAAGGGCATTTTAAAATTTATATAGATTTAAATTTTCAGGCCTTACCGGGTCATTCACTCAACTACTGGGTTTTTAGGTTTCTGAATTGTTTCCCATGGGTGCAAGGGGTCCATGGACGATGGAACTAAATATAGATCGGATCGGAGTAGGATGGGCTAGGGTCAGAAGATGGACAAGATCGTCCTCTCAGGTGGATGGTGATATCAATTTACAAGACCTTTCGTACAGTACTTAACCATGGTTAGGATTATAGAGTATAATAATTCACCTCAGGTCAACCCAAGCAAAAAACAGAGCGGGGAGGGAGAGAGAGAGAGAGGGGGGGTGGGCGCGGGGGATGGTAGCTTAGGCAAATAGAAGCGTAGCTAGGCAGTGCCATTTTCAAGGATAGACAGAGAGAGGAAGACAAGGGAACAGATCGAGAGAGACATTTCCTTTTGTAGCTCTTATCACTCCTGAAATTATCATAAACATATACGCAGTTGTCTGTTAACAATTCTAGAGAGAGAAAGAGAGGACAAGCGTTGGGAGGGACGAGGAGGTGAAGAGGAAGGACGGGGAGGTGAGGAGAGATTTTTTTAGAGAGAGAAGGTGTCTGGGTAATGTACAGGAAGATAGGGGCAGAGCTTCAGCTTTTGGTCGTTGAGAACCTTAACATTTCTACGTTCAACCCCTACCTTCCCAATTAGACTTCCATTATTCCTCTGTCCCTTTGTCGGCTCCTTTTCCGGTGGCCTTGTCTCCCGCACCCTACTGGCCACCCTCGCCGGATCTCCACGCCGGATAGTCAAACACCCCCAACTGTTGACTTCCCTCCGGCCAACTCCCTGCTGATTTTTCACCTGATATTTTGAACATTTCCTTTTGTTCTGCTTCACCCTTTTCCCCTCATCTGTCCCTTTCCCGGGATATCTGTTGGGTTCTTCCTCTTGTTTGATCCTTCGGGGTGATCTGGGACGGACAGCAAGAGGTGTCTTGGCCTTTCCCTGGGTACTCTTCTTTTGTGGAAATAACGAGGAAAAGTACTTTTGAGGAGCTGTGGAGTAGTTTGAAGACTTTCTGAATCTGACTGGCTGCCTGCTGTCGCCGGAGGTGTCGTCGGGCTGACGGCTCTTGATCGGGAAATGGAGGGCTGAATAGCTCCTCAGCTGGCCGAGATCAATCCCCCGTCAGGTCGCCGGATATAAGCCATGAAGACGCCGACCAACGGTGCCGGAGCTGCCCCGGCTGCTACTGCCGCCCCTAACGCCTCTGAAGGTCTCAATCTTGATCTCTCTCTCTCTCTGTGTTCGCCGGCATCGGAATCACCTAACTTACTTCGCCGCCCGTTTATACTGTTGTTTCCCCCTGTATTCTTTGTCATCGATCTGACGAATGGGTGGTTATGCGTGGCGCCGGACCAGGAGCAGAGAAGAAGAGCCTGGTGAACCCGGAGCTCTGGCAGGCCTGTGCTGGCCCTCTGGTGAACCTTCCGTCGGCCGGCACTCACGTCGTCTACTTTCCTCAAGGCCATAGCGAGCAGGTTTTGTTTCAACTCTTCATTTTCTTCTTCCACATGTTTTCTTCATTTTTGCCAAATTAGTGCAAGTTTCTTGGGTCCCTTCAAAGTTTCTTAAAAGTTTTGGCTTCGTTTGCTCTATCAATGTGAAACTTCAAATGTTTTTTTCGGTGTTCTACTAGCTGTTATGCCTGTAGAAACTGCCGAAGTACACGTTGAAGATGGGTTATCTTGTTTCAGGTTGCGGCATCTATGAAGAAAGATGTGGATGCTCAAATCCCAAACTATTCAAACCTTCCCTCTAAGCTCCTCTGTCTCCTCCACAGTGTCACCTTGCATGTAAATCTTGCTTCTGCTGGTCAAGTCGTAATTTTGTTGGGTTAAGTGACTTTGAACTAATCCCGTTGTCTCCATATTTCATGTTTTAGGCAGACCCAGAAACAGATGAAGTATTTGCTCAAATGACTCTTCAGCCAGTTCCTTCAGTAAGGATCTTCACTGTCTGATTCTCAATGATTCTTCCCACAGTCAGATTGCAGCTGGTGGTATGAACCGGACTGAAAGTTGCAGTAAATATTTTTACAGTTTGATAAGGAGGCACTTTTGAGATCAGATCTCGCACTCAAGACCAGCAAGCCGCAGCCTGAATTTTTCTGTAAAACGTTGACAGCAAGTGATACAAGTACTCATGGAGGATTCTCTGTGCCCCGCCGAGCAGCTGAGAAGATCTTCCCTCCTCTTGTAAGTGACAAGGCTATCTATTCTTTGATTCGGGGAAAAGCAGAAGTCTATCTATTGAACAAAGCAATTAAAAGAAGCAGTTATGTGAGCCTAATTTTGTAACCTCATTCAGGACTTCTCTATGCTACCTCCTGCTCAAGAGCTTGTGGCAAGGGATTTACATGACAACATGTGGACCTTTCGCCACATTTATCGTGGTAATAAGCCACAGTTTCCTTTTTGTCTCACTTCTAAATATCTCTTTAATCTTTGTAAATACTCCTGAGTTCTTATGGTAAAGTTCCTTTTATTAACTTATCTAGTTTTTCTCCAAAAAAAAGAAAAACAATTATAGACTTTTGTGCTTAAATAAAAGCCAATGCATATGGTCATCCAACTTTCTCTATATACAAGTAAAAGCTGATTCCTTTTGCCGAGGAGCAGCCATCATAGGAAATTTTTGTAGTCATTAGCTCATTTAATTATTAGCTGGATAATACAATAGTCTTCAAGAGTATTCATGGTACAAGAGCATGTGCTCTATGGTCAATTATAAGTTAGAAAAACAACATATTATTAAAAAAGGGAAATTAACTTTTGTGCAGGCACAACTAAGTAGTCCTTTGTATCTATTAAAATGAAAGTTGACATTTACCTGATTTTCCAAAATTAAGGGATTTTTTGCAATCATTTTTCGCTTTTTCATTGCCACAGGGCAACCCAAACGTCACTTGCTGACCACTGGATGGAGCCTATTTGTCAGTGGTAAAAGACTATTTGCAGGAGATTCGGTTCTATTCATTAGGTAACAAAAAACTATGAGCTTACACACTGTATATAATGATTTTTTCTAGAGAAATTCTGTTGAAGTCTTCTTGTTCATTCTGTATGCAATTGCTCAATAATAATCTTTCCTCGTAAGAACTATCCTTTCGCTCAAACTTCTGATATTGATTATTTCTTCCCCTGCAGGGACGAGAAGCAACAGCTTCTCTTGGGCATTAGAAGGGCTAACAGGCAACCTACAAATCTATCCTCATCAGTTTTGTCTAGTGACAGCATGCACATTGGTATCTTAGCAGCAGCAGCCCATGCTGCTGCTAACAACAGTCCCTTCACTGTGTTCTATAACCCAAGGTTGGTACTTTCCCTTTTCTCTTTGCAGAAATATACTCAATGACTTGCTTGATTTAGTTTAGCTCATGTTGATATCTTGTACTTTAACTAATTATTTCTAGGATAATTTTTTTTTTGGTAGGACAAGCCCATCAGAATTCGTTATTCCTTTAGCCAAGTATTACAAGGCAGTTTGTGGCAATCAAATATCACTGGGCATGCGTTTTAGAATGATGTTCGAAACTGAGGAGTCGGGAACAAGAAGGTAAAGTTTCTCTTTAGCAGCCAATATAACATGCCATATTGACTTGTATGAAATACATTCAAATCATGAAAATTTGAATGATTTAAGGAAGCATCTGTTTCTTCAGGTATATGGGCACAATAACAGGTATCAGCGATCTTGATGTAAGATGGAAAAATTCCCAATGGCGTAATCTTCAGGTGCCCTTTGCAGCTCATTCAGTACTATAACTATGGTGTTCTCTTTCTTATTCATGTTAAGGCCCCTTTAGTGACTGTTTACTATGGAATAGGTTGGCTGGGACGAGTCTACTGCAGGAGAAAAACGTACCCGTGTCTCTGTTTGGGAAATTGAGCCTGTGACTGCTCCATTTTTCATCTGTCCTCCTCCATTCTTTAGATCAAATAGACCAAGACAACCTGGGATGCCTGGTGAGAGCTATATGGACTATGAAATCGCATATCACACTTCAAAATCAGGAATTTTGTATCCTATAACTATGTTTGTCTTCAAGATGAGAAAACTGTGTAATCTGAAAACTGTTGCCAATTCTTGAACTTTGGTTTGTGATTGGCAATTTAAGTTCCCATTACTTTTGCAGATGATGAATTCACAGATTTGGACAGCTTGTTCAAGAGGACGATGCCTTGGCTTGGGGATGATATGGGCTTGAAGGAACCACAGTCTCTACCGGGCCTAAGTTTGATGCAGATGCAATGGATGAACATGCAGCAGAACTCTTCAATGGTGAACTCAGGGCAACCGGGCTACATGAACTCCTTACCGGGTTCTGTTCGTCAAAATTTTGTTGGAACGGATCTTTCCCGGCAATTAGGCTTTTCAGCCCCACAGATAGGTCCAACTAACAACTTACAGTTCAATGCTCCAAAGCTACCCCAGCAAGCACAGCCACAGCAGCAGCTTGATCAGGTTGCAAAGATTCCCTCCTCCTTGAACCCGTTAAGCTCTGTTGTGCAACCCCAGCAACAGTTGGGAGAAATAATGCAGATTACACAACAATCAAGACAGAATTTGATTAGTCAGGCTGCTCCGGTTCTTCAGCCTCAGACACTGGTGCAAACCAGCGCTGCAATTCTTCATCAGCCTCCGCCAATTCAGAATCAACAGTTCAGAAATCTTCCTCAGAACTTACAACAGCAGCCGCAGCAATTGAGTGTTCTGGGTCCAAGTCAACAGCCGAACTTGTTGACTCCTTCACAGTTTTCTGATCAACTGAATCCACAATTACAACAAATGACTGACAGTCAGATTCAGATTCAGCTCTTGCAGAAGTTTCAGCAGCAGCAACAGTCAATTTTGGCCCAACAATCAGCAATGCTGCAGCAGACGTCCCAATTAAACCAATTGCCAGATCAGAGGCAGCTTCTAGATGTGTCCCAGAGCTTTGCTAAAACAGCCAGCCCGGGACAGGTGCTAGAGCAACTACCTCAAACGGCAAGCTCGAACTTGCTGTCTCAATCTAACTCAATGCCACAGCAGCAGATGACCAAGAATAACACTAGCAGTCAGATGAATGTCAATATGAGGTTCTCTAACCCATCTCAGCAGCCAAAACTTCCACAGGAGCAAACTTCCATTCTGCCCGAAGTTCAAATGAATATGGGACTTCCACCCTCCATGACAACAAATCATATTTTGGCACCTGGAGGCAATTTGTCCAGAGCAGGCCCAGGGCCCTCAGCAATAACTGATGATGCACCATCCTGTTCCACTTCACCATCTGCAGGGAATGGCCCCTCTGCCATTCAACCAGTCATGAACTCTAATAGGGCTCACCGAAGTGGGTCAATGGGTGAGGACATGGCCCAATCAAATCCCACATTCCTCTGCCCAAACACCCTTGGACCCATGATCAAGGACTCACAGACCAAATGTGAGGTCAGGCCCTCTTTGAACATCTCCAAGGCTCACAATCATGGTTTCTTCAATTCTCAGGCTCAACTAAATGGGGGAACAGCCCAAACCGATTACTTGGATACATCATCCTCAACAACCTCGGTCTGTCTCTCTCAGAATGACGTGCAGTTACATCAGAATAACAATACTACACCCTCATACAATCAGCATGGGATGATGTTCCGAGACATGAATCATGAAGGGGAGGTGCAAGGAGACATCAGGAATAGTGTCAGTGTCCCATTCAGTTCCAGTATTGATGGGCACCTTGGGATTCCAGTGACTTCAGACTCATTGTTAGGGAAAGGAATGGCGGGGTTGGGAAAGGATTTTCAAAATGATCTCCCTTTGGCTAACATCCTTCCCGACTATAATGCAAAAGATTCTCAGCAGCTATCTTCCTCGATGGTTTCCCAGTCATTTGCTGTTCCTGATGTGGCATTTAATTCAATGGACTCTGCCATAAATGATAGCACTTTCTTGAATAGGGGCAACTGGGCACCACCTCCACAATTTCAGAGAATGAGGACATATACCAAGGTTCAACTTTCATTCAGCTTATGTTCTCTCATACTATCACTCATTTGATAGACTTCACTGTGTACACATCAAATTGCATAGTAAACCTCATTTCATTACTGCATTTCTGTAATCAGAGGGTAATCTGAATCAGGAAAACATTAAACGGGACTTGTTATCTTGTGCAGATTACAAAGGAAATAACAATTTTGACTGGGATATCTAGCATACTGCCAAGGAGCAGTGCTAACATTCAAAGACTTGCCAAATTTTGATGCTAACTTTATTCATATCTTGTGAAGGTTTACAAGCGTGGAGCTGTGGGGAGATCAATTGATATCACACGGTATTCAGGCTACAATGAGCTGAAGCAGGACCTGGCTCGTCGGTTTGGTATAGAGGGACAACTGGAGGAGGGACAGAGAATTGGGTGGAAACTCGTGTATGTTGATCATGAGAACGATGTGCTTCTGGTTGGAGATGACCCTTGGGAGTAAGTTTTTGCATCGGCAGTGATTCATGTCTTTTTGCTGAATATAGCCAGTAATCTATAGCATAAATTTGAGCTCTATGGTGTTGGACGGTAGTGCTGAGAATTTTTTAGTTTTTTGGAAAATGAAGAAAAAGGAAACAAGGTTCTCATTAAATTTGAAAATGGCAAACAACTAAAAACAGTTTTCTAGATCCATCAATTCTCTAACTTATGGACCATCTGTTTCACAAATTTATAGTTGCTTACTGTCTTATTGTTTTGTTCCCCAGGGAGTTTGTGAACTGTGTTCGTTGCATCAAAATCCTTTCCCCTCAGGAAGTGCAGCAAATGAGCTTGGATGGAGATTTCGGGAACAGTGTCCTCCCTAATCAAGCATGCAGTAGCTCCGATGGTGGGAACGTTTAGAGGAGACCCTAAGTGATACTATTAGTTTTTCTCTTCTGGGGCTCTCTTCCTGCAGAAAGTGCATGAATCAAGAGGTCAGCCCTCTGCCTATGGGAGCTCTGATAGATCCAAGCTCGGGTTGTTCAGCATTGGGAAGTTATAATCTGATGGACTCCCAAGTTGGGTGGTAGATGAGTTGGTATTTTGTCTTAGCTTGCAGTTAGAATTAATTAATTTATCCACTTTTGGGTGTACGTAGATTGTTAGAAGAGCATGAGGATCAGTCAATCTAGGTCTGGATTTTGTATAGAAGTATGTGACAGTTGATGATCAAATCCATGGAAGTTGTGCTGTTCTGGAAGAAAGTCATTTTTCTTGGGGAATTTTTATCTTCCCCTTACCTTCTGTAGAAGTTATTCTGTATGAATGTCGAAAATCCAAGAATGTATGTAGTTCATTCAGCAATCCAAGTCAAATGCCCTTATGGACATAGCTGAGATCGTGAAAGAGTGGTTTACTTTTCTGCCTCGAGTTGTCTGACCTAAAGGTTGAATAAAACATTGGGTGGGAAATAACATGCATTGAGAACTGATCTAAGCGGGTTATACCAATAGACGAATGATTTTCATCCAAAATGTGCGAGCTCCCAGATTGGGGCTGCGTGATCAAGTTGCATTTTTTTGTCTCTAAAGTTGTCCTGAGTGATCTACTGTGAAGACACGGAGGACAACCCATCCAACACGTGCCTTAAGTTGCTGGCTCGGCCCAGTAAACCTCGTGATTTCAAGTCCTACTCGGGGTAGAATCTTGGGACAGTAAGCAATAAAAGCAAGTGCTGGCTCGACCAGAGAAGCCTCGTGATTTCAAGACAATGGATTCTCAATCTTTTGCCGTTATCCAAAAGGCACACGACCGTAACCTGCCCGATTCCATGGGAAAGTTTACCTCATGGCCAAATTGAAAGGGGCGAAGCGAGATTAGTCCCTAAAATTAATGTAGAGATGTGGAAAGTGGGGAAGGTGGGGAGGAAATCAGAGGATCGGAAGCGACGAGAGCCAGCTCCTCCCAACGAAGGCGGAGAAATCAACACTCACTCCCTCATTTCCTTTCCTCGAACACATCGACTCCCATCCTCCTCTTCTTCTGCCTCTTCCTCTCTCCCTTCACATCTCCATTTGCAGTCCCCTTCTCTCTCTTCGTCGCCTCCCTCAGTCGGTCATTCTATCAAGCAACTCAGCACATCCAAGGTGCAGCATCCTCAGCTCAATTTGTCGATCTCCTCACCAACTTCTCTTTCTCTCCTCCCCTCTTTGAAAAAAGAGCGAAACCAGTAATGTGGATTGCTTATTCTCTGTTGTAATGTGAAGTTGCATTTCCTGCAGGCACTACCGCGGGCAAGATGGAGGCTACAATGCCCATGTGCAAATCCATCACTTCACGCCCTGTAAGCTCATTAAAAGACTGCCCTTTTGGATTACTTTCAGACTCCGATTGCTCAGTTGCATCTGTTTCGCCATTAAGAGCCAAGCTCAGATCACCACTTCGTTGTTGGTTGTCATTATGATTCTGCTCGAATTGTCCAATAAGCTTGCTATTCGATTTCAGCAGTTGAACAACCGCGCTAACAAGTTTCTTCCTCATTCTTTAAATTTTAGTTTTATGATTTGAGTATACTTCAAGCTTCTTGGTTTATTTTGGTATCTGAAAATGAATTTTGCCTTAGTTCTGTCTGGGAAATTGTGGGCATTATGAAAGAGAATCTATTTTAGATGAAATTTGATGCTTGTATCAGTCACAAGTGCTCCCCAATAAAAGTTACCTTTTTTTAGTATCTATATGTACACTCCTTAATTCTGGTGTCTGTTTGTAGGGTCTAATTGTTGGACGAAACTTTGGATTTCGAAGCTCGCAATGTAGCTTCATGGTTGGAAGCAAGATAAACTTCCCAAGACAGAGGGCCCATGCTGTGCGAGTCCTCCAGTCTAAGAAAAAGGGTGCAGCTCTTAGTGTTACTTGCCGTGCCGATAAAATTCTGGTGGCAAACAGAGGGGAAATTGCTGTCCGTGTTATTCGAACTGCACATGAGATGGACATCCCTTGTGTAGCTGTTTACTCTACTATTGACAAGGACGCCCTGCATGTGAAATTGGCAGATGAGTCAGTTTGCATTGGCGAAGCCCCAAGCAGTCAATCGTAAGTATTTTGACTCTTACATGAACTTGGGCCCAACACCTAGCACATTTTCTTTGTTAGAAGTACGAATTGGACAATTTTATGTATATATCCTATTGTGAACTTTGACACATCCTGTACTACAGATATATGTAGACTTATCTAGAAGCAGATGACATTTTGGAGGACATTAAGCATAAGACATCCTGCCTATATTGAGACAGACTGCTATTTGGACAGAGTAATCTAGGTAGTGAACAATCAATTGGTGAAACCGAGACAAGTATATCCTCAGTTGAAACTGACATATAGCTTTTGTTGGTTCCTTATGACCATATATAGATTTGTTGGTTCCTAAAGGAATATTTCTGTAAGTTGTAACTTAGTTAGAACATGATTTAATTTCTTTGTGGTTAAGATTGGTGACAAACCATTTGGCTGCTAACAGCATTTTTGGTGCATTAACGCATTTTTTGCAGGTATTTGTTGATACCAAATGTTTTATCTGCTGCCATTAGCCGGGGATGCACAATGCTCCATCCTGGATATGGTTTCCTTGCGGAAAATGCAGTTTTTGTGGAGATGTGCAGAGAGCATGGAATTAACTTTATAGGACCTAATGTGAGCATTTGAGCTAGGGGTTTTCCCTTTGCGTTAATTTGACAAAAATTTCTCCGTTAGTTATAACAGAAATTAATAAACCCATTGAATCAATCTGCTGGGGCATAATTTTCTTGAACTGCAGTATAATGCTGGCAGCTTGTTGATAAATAGTGAAAGCTAATTGTTGCTTCATGAATTTCTCCTTCTATTCATGAAGTGGCGCTTATTTTTACTTTTAAGTGATGGGAAAAACATAAAACTTGAGTGTTCTGTTCGTGATTCATTCCTTATTTAGTTCCTAAGGAGCATCTTTCTCTCTTTTCCAAATAAGTTAAGTAATGGTGACATTATTCTGGCATGATATTGATGTACATTATTCATGTTCACAGCCTGACAGCATCCGTGTTATGGGTGATAAATCCACTGCAAGAGACACAATGAAGAAAGCTGGTGTACCTACTGTACCAGGAAGTGATGGATTATTGCAGGTGCTTATGGGTTCAGATGTAACTGGTTTTCTAATTAAAAGCACGTTTACTTCATACGTGATTATTATATTAACTAGTTTTTGGCTGGAAACATTACCTCAGAGCACAGAGGAAGCAATAAGGCTTGCAAATGAGATTGGCTATCCTGTGATGATTAAGGTAGACTTTTCTGTGAAATTATTTTTACCAAAATTTGTGTAATTGACAGGGCATCTTATATCAGTATGTTGTCTGTATAATTGCTGAAAACTTATTCCATGACTAAATTATTCTTAGCTCTGTGACCACCTGACCATCTATTCAGCCATTTGAAATCTTAAGTTTTGTAACAGTTATCTTTATTGGCACGTGTTACTTTTTTTTTTCCCTTGTGCGAAGTTTTGGTTGGCCTAGGGATATGATCCACAGAGCAGTCCCTTGACAACTAACATTGTGCTTTAAGTGCCTCCACAAAATGTAGTCTGTTGGCTGTAAAGGGGTTTGTCATTCTGAAGTCGTTACTTCCAATGGTGTATGGACTTTATTCTGTGGATTGACATTATATGTGATGCAGGCCACAGCTGGTGGTGGAGGACGAGGCATGCGTCTTGCTAAAGAGCCAGATGAGTTTGTCAAGTTGTTACAGGTATGTTTTTCTATTTCACCAGTCACTCTCCCTATCCATCTCTCTCTCTCTGAGCTAACCCCACAAGGCTGCTTCATCTTTAATGCTCAAAATATTTGGAGGTGAGGTGATTGGCTTGTCTAACGTTGATAAATAATTCCATATACTTATAAATATACTAATGGATTCTCTTTGAATTTTGACATATTACTCCTGGCATTTATTTTGTAATTATATGAGAGGACTTGTAAACTTTAAATTAAACTAGTTTCCCTGATCTGTTTTTCAGCAAGCCAAAAGTGAGGCTGCAGCGGCATTTGGTAATGATGGAGTTTACTTGGAAAAATACATTCAGAATCCAAGACACATTGAATTCCAGGTAAGTGGTGATTTCACAGGCTGACTGAGAGATTATATCATGCCAACTTGGGGTAACTTGGTGGGTGTTTCTTGAATGAGAATTCTGGGTTTCCTTTAAGTACTCTAATTTTGTCAGTTAATATATTTGTCTTGATTCTCCACTCAGTGTTATAATTAGTGGTTTGCTTCATCTGAGTTCTGTAATTCAACTATTGCCTCATTCATCATTGAACCTTTACCCTATGGTATTCTGATTTCTGACTAGGCTAACAATTTGGGATTTCTATCATTATAGCTTGATAAAAGCTTTCATCTAATAACATTGCTGTTGTTGCCCAATTCTTCATTTTCCTCCTGCTAAATTCTGTCAATTGAGATAGTCTGTAATATCCATTTTTTAATTTACTGTTTGGTTCCATAGGTCCTTGCTGATAAATATGGCAATGTTGTTCACTTCGGGGAGCGTGACTGCAGCATCCAGGTAATAGATTTAAGAGGCGAGAATGATCAAAGTGATAGAAAATGATTTAAATCAGAAATTAGCATGTTCACATTTAAAATAAAAGAAAACTCTAAGAATTTGTTGATAACACAAGATGGTAATTATTAATTTAATGATTTCTGAAGGATGACCATGCTATATAATTTCTGCGCTGACCATGAGAATGAAATGACACAGGGAAAAAGAGACTAGTAATACATGCTTTAATACTGTAGTTGCTTTAAGAGTAGTTTCACCAATTGTTCAGCATCATGCTATTTACATTAGACATTACTTGGTGGAGAAGATTGCAGCCTAGTTTGTGTCTTCTTTCCACAAAGAACTGGTGTATTGTCTATTGGTTTGATAGCTTCTGTCTGACTTGCTTTGCAGAGAAGGAACCAAAAACTGCTGGAAGAAGCTCCTTCTCCAGCATTGACTCCTGAGTTGAGAAAAGCCATGGGTGATGCAGCAGTTGCGGCAGCAGCATCTATAGGCTACATAGGAGTTGGGACTGTTGAGTTTCTTTTGGATGAGAGAGGTTCATTTTACTTCATGGAAATGAACACTAGAATTCAGGTCAGATCATGAGTGGAATTTATGAATTTTCCTGATGAATGGCCTCAGACGATGGCTTACTCACAGATAATGATTTGTCTGCCTTCAGGTTGAGCATCCTGTTACGGAAATGATCTCTTCTGTTGACTTGATTGAGGAGCAAATTCGTGTAGCAATGGGAGAGAAGCTCCGCTACAAGCAGGTATGGATTTTTGTGTGGTAAGATGCAGCATAAGTATGAGAAATGTTTTACTCAAAAAGCTGTTCTGTCTATAGGAAGAAATTGTGCTCAGAGGACATTCGATTGAGTGCCGTATCAATGCAGAAGATGCATTCAAAGGATTTCGTCCTGGGCCAGGTACAGCATTTTAATGAATTAGGCTACCCTCCTCCAAGCATATTTTTGTGAAGATTAACTTTCCAAATTGCTCCCTGAACTTCCATGATTCAAAGTTCTTATTCATGTCATGCAAATTTCTTCCTTGTTGATTTTGTTACCATCCTGTGGAGACCCAGTGTCACTTCTGAATTAGGCAAGCGATTTATCATGATGTTTACCCATGGTTTACTTATTAACATATGAGAATGATTTTCCCAAACTTCTCTGTTATTGTATAACAGGTAGAATAACATCATACCTTCCTTCTGGTGGTCCATTTGTTAGAATGGACAGCCATGTTTATCCTGATTATGTGGTTCCTCCTAGCTATGATTCCCTGCTTGGAAAGGTTTGTCTGACTAAAGCTTTTGTTCTTTTAGCTTCTGGTTCTGCCGTAAGCTAATATTATGATTATTTCTGGCATCATAGACCCAAACAGTTTCTCTAGGATATACTTCCAGAATATTCGTCATACAAAAACTGGATCCAGTACTCATTTTCTTTACCTGTGGTTAAACTACTTAGGGCATATTTTGGTCTCTTCAGATTACACCATTTGTAGGAAGTGGAAAACTTCAGCGTTATAATTTGCATACTGTCTGAGCATTGCAATTGCCACATATCATGCTTTACAATTGTTTGTTCTGTTCTAACAAAAGCCTGTTGTTGTAGCTTATTGTGTGGGCTCCAACAAGGGAAAAGGCAATTGAGCGCATGAAGAGGGCCCTCGATGACACCATCATTACTGGTAACTATATCATGTCATTTCCACTCAAAATCTTGAAATACCAAGTTTATTATTTCCCTTTGTAGGACTATGAATGGCTCTATTGGACCATCTGTTTCTCTTTTTTACAATTGTAGTAAATCGGTTCTCCTGACTTTTCTGCTGAATTTGCTCAATGCTCATTTGAATTGTCGTTTAAATCAGTTTTGATTATAATAGCTTCATTTCTAATCATCTTTTCATCTTAGGGGTTCCCACGACCATCGAATACCACAAACTTATCCTTGACATTGAGGTATGAAACCCTTTTATTGCTACTAGTATCAGAACCACTTATTAATTATTCTTCTTTATTCCCTTCCCTTCCCCAAAAAATTATTTGATGAACATTTCCAATTTCATAGGACTTCAAAAACGGCAATGTCGATACTGCTTTTATCCCAAAGCATGAGGAAGAGTTGAGGGAGGTGAGGCGGAAGAATTCCAAATAACCAGGTACTTTTCTTCACAAGTCAAAAACTTCATTGACTTCCTTGACTTGGTTTATTTGTGATAACTGCAGCCCCAGAAGATGGTGCTGTTGACTTCTAAGGAGCTGAGCGGTGCAACTGCTTGAAGGGATCCTCATGACCCGGGTATTCATCACTTCAGAATGCCCCCAAGCAGCTCGAGGTCTCGGTCGGTTTTGATGCATTAGTTTTTGTTTGTGATGCGCATCATTGTATTCGATTAGAATAAGATTGAATCAATCTACCTCAGAACGAGGGAGAAACATTCATATCTCACTAGATGTTCCCATAGGTCTCTTTGTTCTTCGGGGACGATGCAGTTTTTCAGGTACTGGAGGCTTATCTTCAGATAAATTGTGGGCTCTCCTTCATTTCCATGTCAACTTCCAGTTAAAAGGCAGAAGATAGTTTCTTGTTGCAAATGACATCTGAGTCCTTGATTGTGCTGGCTAAGCGATGCTTCTACCTAGTCCATGTAGGGTGACTTGGAAGCATTTGATAATGAAATACAAGAATGTCGAATATGGGCACGAATGATAATGTCCAATGAGGTTGAGCTCTGCTTCTTAACAAAACCGGAACCGTGTGAGCGGTAAAACTTCAGCACTAGCCTATAGTGTTGATATCTGAACTCAAGCATGTCAACTATGAACTTGAGCTGCATTCTGATCAGCATACTGCGAATTTGGCACTAGCTTTAGGGTCGAGCTGATTGGTATCGGACCTAGAAGTCTGGCTCGTCTCAGCTCAATTCAAGGGCGTAAATGTTATCGTTCACAAACTAGTGGGGCGAAATTTGAGACATTTGAAATCTGGGGGCAATCTTCATTCTTGGTGACGAGGAGTTCCACCCTAAGGCACATGACGTGGCACGAAATGGGCGATTCGACGACGACACTGAGAAGATCTTCTGACCGAGTAGCAAGAAGATATCGTTATCCAGTTTAGGTCCTGGAAAATTCAGCAATGGCCGCTTCATCTCTTTCATCACTGCTTCTTCCTTCACTTCCACTCGGTAAAGTCTCCGCTGCTTCTCCTCTTAATCTCTGCTTTTGTCTGGTTCATCTCCTTTGATGATCAACCAAGCGTTCAGCTTCTGTAAGCTCCGGAATCTTTGGTGGAAGACTTCTGTAGCGCCAAAACAAAAAAGATGCAAAATTTGAAATTTCTGAACAAGAATCAGATCATTACGCCAGGTCGCAACTTGCCCGACGAGGAAATTTTCTACCTTAGGACCGTTTATTTACTGCCATCGTTCACCAGGGCTTCTATGGAGGGCAGCCTGCTCTGTCTCTGACCTCCGTTTGTAATGCTGCAGCATCCAGTTTTTAATAACATTTTGTCTGTTAGGTTTGCTTCTATAGGCAACATTTTTCAAGATTCTCTTGAATTCTGATTGCATACATTTACTTGAATAGTGCGTCAGTTAGTACTTTTGAAGCCTCAATGTGGTTTAAACTTATAGGTTGCAGAGGTAAATCCTTTAGTGCCCATCATCAAGGGATTGCTGGAATCAGGGATCAGCTCTCGAATTTGGAGACTCGAGCTTCAAGAGAGGGCCAAACAAGCAAGAACTTGAAGTTTGTCAATCGTCGGGTTGCAATTGGTCTGATTTGTGGTGTCTCCAGTCCCTTTACAGGCTTGGTGGGCGTGAATGGGGCAGGTTTGCCACCGGAGCAGAAGCCAAGGCTATGCGATGACTCCTGTGAGAGAGAGCTTGAAAATGTATGGTGAGGAGATTACATTGCCCCTCCTATTTCTCATTGTTTCATCACCTTGACGAGTATAAATTGTTTTTGAGTAATTGGAGCAAACCCCCTACTTTCAATGCACTTTATTGCATGATCTGAAGGCTGCTCAATGTTCTGTAAAATGTCATCATAATTCTTGCATTCCCCAAGAGAGACTGCTGCTTTAATCGACTTATGATTCTAAAAAATTATCCATGTCTTCCTATTATAAGATGCATAGATTATTGTTGTGGGTTTTATCCCATAATGTCATGAGTTTCTTCTCTGTTGTGAAGGTAACTATGGTAACAACAGAATCAGGTTTGCAATACAAAGATATCAAAGTCGGTGAGGGCCCAAGTCCACCTATCGGTTTCCAGGTAAGTGAGTCATTTCTCTTCGGGGTAGCCAAATTTCTTTGTTTGACCTGCTTTTAAGGGCCCCATCAATTCTCAAACCTTCAAGTGTTAGATTACACTTTCCTACTCTGATCTTTCAAAGCTTCTCAGGTGGCTGCTAACTATGTGGCAATGATACCAAATGGACAAATATTCGACAGGTTATACCCAATTAGTCCTTGCTCTAAACTTGACTGTGCTATATACAAAGAATAATTCTCTCTTCTAATTTTGTAGCTCCCTAGATAAGGGTCAACCATATATATTTCGTGTAGGCTCTGGTCAGGTAAATTTTTGCACGTCACTCCTTGTTATATTTGAACAGGAACTCATTCTTGTCTAACTGACGGAATCAGAAACCAGTTTCTTTTCCTTTTATTTGAATATGAACAAACTAACTGAATTTCAGCTTGTTCAATCGGATCTCCAGTCTTAACTAAATTTAAGTTTTAACTTTGCTGGTGTTTTTCCCTGACCCGTATAACTGCATATGATAGGTTATCAAAGGGCTTGATGAAGGGATCTTGACCATGAAGACTGGAGGAAAGCGGCGACTCTACATCCCAGGACCAGTAACCTCCGAAACCCATCCATTGGTTTTCTATTTTTGAAAGACCCCGTTGTTTCATTTTCCTGTCGGTGGGTGTTGTATGCTATAGCTCATGTACGAATCACTTCTAACAGTGCCTTTCACTTGCTGTCGTAACAGTTGGCATTTCCGAAAGGTCTAACTTCTGCTCCAGGAAGGCCAAGAGTGACCCCAAACAGCCCTGTTGTCTTCGATGTTAGCTTGGAATACATTCCAGGTCTCGAAGCTGATGAAGAATAAGGGATCTCATGGTCTGAACAGAGCTTCAAGGTCATAGAGTTGTAATCGGTTTCCTCCACCTTTTGATGGCACTACTTTTGTCCATTCATTGATTCCATTTCTTTTCGTAAGATGAGCCTTCTCAGTGAAGTCGATACCTGCCGATGGCAAGATATGATAACTTCCACGGCCAAGCACAATGATGATCTCATCTTCGCTGTTGCAACGTTTGTTTTCAGAATTTTGAGGACTAAGTGAAATAAGACTTCTGACCCAGATTGAATCTATAGAGATACATAATGGAGCAGATCCACTATGGCCATTGATCTTCTACAGCTTATACTGTTGATTCCATCAAAAATATAACTATGAACCGTTCAGATTCCTCGGGTTTGCTGTCGTTCATGGCTCAGCAAAAATCATATCGCCCACAAATAAAGAAGAAACATATGTTCCCCCAGTTGATAGGTTGAAATCAACCTTGACGCTTGGTGAATACACCATGAAGGTGTTGACCCATGAACTTATATGCGTCAGGAAGAACAAAGTTCCACTCATGACAAAAGAGGCATCGAATCGACCTTCTTCTAAGAGAAATTATTGTTCACACTTTCAGAAACGGAAAACATATATGGAACGTACAGGAAATCAATTCTCCGGATTTCCATGGCCGAACGTGACCCAGCTCATTGGTTGCCTGGCTCGATCATGCTATATATCAAAACTACTTCGGGGGTCTCTTCATGTCACAGCTAAAATAACACTGCTGAAGATAAAAATGATAAATGTGAATCATAATTAGTTGGGCAGCAGCAGCAGCAGCAGCAATCTTCCTCAATATCACGGAGGCTGCGGAGGGTCCCACCGGCACCGAGGGGAGCGGCTTGGGTTCATCCATCTCCTTTCATGGATCGATTTTCATATACTCATCACGGCATTCCGGACTACATAGTGCTTTATATCCCCTAAGAAATGTGATATCGATGTCAATGCCCGTTGTTGACAGCCCGGAGAAGTTTGGTGCATTTTCTGCTTCGAATTAGATGCAATGGACGCAGCAGGAGAAAACTTTGGCGTGCTTCTTGTGTTTTCTGTTAATGTGCAATTGTGTTGCGCTGGTCCAGCTCTTCTGTAAGTCAAATTTGGCAAGTACGCAAGAGGGGGGAAAATACTAATTTTGGTAACTGGAACTGGCAGAGGAGGACGGACAGTTCACCGGTTTTCCCTATTTACCCTTTCTGGGACCCACTGGAGAAACAGCTAATTAGAACTTGACTTCGAACCCTAAATTCAACACTTCAATTATTTTACTAAGCGTTAGTCCAAAATTGGTTGTAACACCCAAACCCCTACATTGAATTATTAACAGCCCTATTTTCCAAATTAGAAGGGGGCATTGAATAAAATAATATTAAGCAATCGGCTGTTGTTATGCAAGATACCATTGATATAATAAAAAAAAAGATCTACTTGTACATCATGTTTATACTTTTATAAGATTCGTTATTATCACTTTTTTTAAAATTAGTGTGTCTCCTTGAAATTGATCAAATTTTATTATAACGGTTGTTTTATCAACTCTTTTTACACATTTACGAGTTATTTCCTTAATAGATAGATGAATATTACAGTTCAAAGTTGTAATGGTTGGCACCAGCATGAAAATATTAAGGTTGGTTGTTTTGATGAGAATTTCTTTTTCAAAATTAATGATAGTTAATTACGCAAGTTCATGGAGGAAAAAAGGCTTATGGGAGAGGTGAATGTTCCAGTTATACCTGTACATGTAAATGTCCGACTTATGAAGCTCTTTCTTGCAGAGAAGACAGCGGCTGAGGAAATGGTCCGAGCAAGGTCCAGTTCCTTCCTCTCGCCCTGCCTCCCGGGGGCTCCTCGTGCCCGAAACCGAGGAACCACCTGCAGCGTTGTTATTCCCGCAGGGACAGAAGATCACGTCGGTGTAGCTCTCACTGAGCGGGTCCACCGCCGGAGTCCTCTTGTTCGAGGTCCTGAAGAGCATAGGCAAGAATAGGATGCGCTTGGTTGGGTTAAGGCTCGGTTCTCGGCCTGATTCTCTCGCTATTATGCCGAGCCCGACGGCATCCGGGTTGAAGAAGACCGATCTCGAGGATCCGTTAGGCTTGGGCGAGTCCTGGAAGGCGGTGGAAGTCCTCCTGATGGAGTCGAACCCAGAGAGGCACAGTGATGGCCTTCTCTTTCTCCCGAACAGTCTCTCCATCGGATTCGAGCTCACCTGCGAAGGGCCGAAGAGAATCATGTCCTCAGTCTATCCACGTGATTCTTAAGATCTTGTCAACTTTTTGTTTACTTGAAACCCAAAAGGGCAGTGACGAGAGAGGGAACCTCACCTAAAGAATAAATCTCAAGAGGTTGTATAGAGACAACTGGGAATATAAAGAGTTCGTGCGGCACTTGCCTTTCCAGTTGTACGAGGTGGTCTTCTTCTTTATTTTCAAAATGGTCCCTGTTCTTTTGGTTTATCATGTAATGACCACGGCAAATATGCATTGCGACTATATAGGTTCTTCATCATTTGTCTTGATTTCTAGTAAGATGATATCAAAATTTTATTTGCCGAATATATATATATATATATAGGACTGTCTTATCTCGACCCTTTTTCTTCTCGTAGTTTTCATTTTATTTGTTCTAAGGATGCTATTTTCCATTGGGTTTTGGCCCGATTTATGTGCTGATAAAAGAAAAGGCATTCTAGTTTCGTCCATCTTGTGATGGCACTACTCTTCTCCATTCAGTACTGATTCCATTTCCTTGTAACTTGGGAGCATTCTTGGTGAAGATGGTTCCTACACCGATGACTCGATACGATAATTTTCACTGACTAATACATGGATAATTACTTTTACCACTTGCATCTTTGTTTTTCCCATTATGGGCGCCAAATAGTTGAGGAATCTAACCTAGACCGAATCTATAGAGATGTCGCATAGACCAGATCCATTGTGGCTACTGATCTCCTACAGTTTCTACTAGCTAGGGTTCCGTAAAGTATTGACTTATGGATCTTTCAGACTTTTCTAGGGTTTCCTGTTGTTCATGGAACAACCTTAAATCGTCTTGCTTAAAAGAGAAGACACTCGTCTATGAGGCTGTATGTTGGAATCCTCTCTTAAAAATATAGTTGATTGTCAGGTTATCCGTTATCCGTGCAATTGTTGGCACATAAATTTTTTTAGATCCACGAACCTATGAAGACATACATGAATTCAGAAAAAAAAATGAACTTTTTATCGTTAAAAAAAATGTGAAATTGAACATTTCCACTTCTTTATATTATTTCTTGAATGGAAAACATAGGTATACCGAAAATGCAGGTAAAATTTCTCCAATTTGCCAGAACCACACATAATCAAGTTCAATATATTCGTCTTTCCTACCCCCATCATGCTAAAATTTAAAATTATCTGGTGGCTCTCTTCTCTTCATGTCTCTGCATAGATAACTCTGTAGGAAGTTAAATTTCTTTTTTTTTTTTAAAAGGACCGATAAACATGAACCACTGGTCGGAGAGAAGAGCTTCAAGAAGCAGCAGCAACCCTTGCCAAGGATGCAGAGGCCACAGATTCTGCGTCGAGGGGCGGCTTGGATCCATGTCCACGCGCGTCCTCGCTCTTCTCATCCTCCATGTATATGCCACGACACTCTGGGCTGCAAAACGCTTCATATCCCCTGCAATGGAGGTCTTAATGTCAATGCCCATGAAAGGCGGAACAAGTTTATTAAGTGCAACCCTAGGGAGAAAGAGCATCTGGTGCATGGTACCGTTCTTAGCTTAATAATCAAAAGACTGTTGATTCGATTCTTATTGGGAGATTCCCTATATCCCTTTATTTAATCTCTACTTCTACTATTTCATTTTAGACTTATGAGTCTCTTGTATAATTGAAAAAAAAGTGTACCCCTATGATTTGGCTTGGAAAAAATTCATGCTTTGAAAAGAATGCATCCAAAAGAGAGGGCTAGTAATGTGGTACATTCATGTTTAATTTCTTCTCAGTTGTAAATCATATGCCCATGACGATACAAAGACACATAAATAAGAGGAGAATACAAGAATTTAGGAAACCTATTAACTAGAATCAAATCTCCTAATGCGGATGGAGGGCAGTGTCGCTAGCGTGAAACCCTTTAATTAGTAATTCTGCTGTGTTGGTCCAATGATCTAGGAAGCCAAATTTCGTCAATACAGAAACTGGAAAAGGCACTGATTTCCCTCTTTCGTGTGCAGGCTCCACCACTGCGTCAGCTTAGATTTTGTCCTCAAGCTTAAAACCAAGTTCCCATGAAGGGGTACATTTCAAATTACAAGCTGATTCCATGCATAATTGGCTAAGTGACACCAAAACCCTATATTGTATCATTGGCAGTCTCAATTTCTAAATGAGAAGTCACAACTATAGCCTTTAATTTGATAGTTTTTTAACATAATAACAACCGCAAATGAGGTCATAAGCGAATGAAACAATGATGCAAAACCAGAGGGAATAAAAGCAGTATATACAAAAGTGAATATGGGTCAATATCCTCTTTGTTTTCATGTGAAATAATCGATCGGGTTATTTATTATTTGGATCATGCCTGATTAATGGACCATTGTTATCATTATATATATGCGTGGATGCTCCTCCTAAAATTGATCACAAGTCATTGTAATCATTATTTTACTGTTCTTTTAACTATCTTTACTACTACGTACTTCCTTAAAATCTTAAATGTAATTGAACCCTGCATAATATCATAGTTAAAACTCATGGACGAACAAGATGAATATTCAGATTAATTATTTGAACGAGAATTTTTCTTTTAAGAATTGAATGTTTCATTACCTGTACATAAAAATGTCCTTCCCATGGAGGTTTTTATCGCAGAGACGACAGCGGCTAAGGAAATAGGTCGAATCGGGCTCAGATCCTCCTTCCCCTTGCTTTGTTTCTCGCAGTCTCTTCATGGATGAAGCTGGGGAATCACCTGCATCATAGTCACCTACCTCAATGGCGTCATCCTCCATGTAGATCCTCTTCCTAGCTGTCTTGTTCCCCAGGAAGTCTGCTGAGGTAGAGCTCTCACCGAGCGGGTCCTCGTCCACTTCCACGCTCCTCTTCTCTGAGGTCCTGAAGAGCACAAGCGACAAGAGAATGTTCCTTGACGGGCTAATGAGACCGCGTTCTTGATGGGACTCTTTTGCGATTATGCTGAGCCCGACAGGGTCCCGGTCAAAGAAGATCGATCTCAGGGACTCATTGGGCATCGGCGGACCCTGGGCGGCAGCAGATGGCCTGTTAGGGGAGTTGGGCACAAACAGGCTGAGCGACGGCCTCCTCTTTCCCGCAAATAGCATCTCCACTGGATCTCGAGCTCTCCAGCACGACAACCTGAAAAATTTTAAGGATTAGTCTCACCCGAAAAGGGCAAAACAAGACATTTTCTTAGTCATTCCTGTGTTTCTCAGGATCTCATTGACTTTTGTTCACTCAAAACTCAAAAGGGCGGTGATGAGGAGAGACCTACCTTTGGAGTCTCTCTTTTTGGTATGGAATAAAAACAAAGAGGTAATAGGGAGAATATATATTAAGGAGTTCGTGCGGCACCTGCTTTTTACAGCTGTACGGGGTGGTCTGTCTCTATTTTCAAAATGGTCCCTGCTCTTTTAGTTTATCATGTAATGACCATAGAAAGTATACTTTCTAACCAAACAAGTTCAAATCTCTTATCGCGATTTCTAGTACAATTTTCATGTACGCTCTGCGAGTGATTCGCAACTTCTTGGAATGCTAATGGCCACCATTTGAGGCTCTCGGAGCCCATTTTCTGCCTCATCAAACGTGAAGTTGAGCACAGTTGAGGAAGCGAATGTTACGTTGATGGATTAGGTTAAGATTAAAAAAAATGAGTCACATTCAAAAATCTTCTCCCTAGGAGCAGACATATTTTCAAAATTTCTAGCTATTAACTTAGAGAAAAAAATTTAGATCGATTTAAATAATTAAATTAGTTATAATCATTTTATTCACTCACATACTTGAGAATTAATATTCATACTAATCCGGTTTATCATTTCCTTTAATTATAATACTTTTTATACGGCCTTTTCACTGTTGTGGAATGGTAGTTACTTATTTAGATAAATTTGTCAGGTATTTATTTCGTCAAATTATTCAAAACATCTACTCAGTAAACTGATTCAAGTACTTCTCACATCCCGCATTAGGAAATTCTAAGACACGTTAATTATAGTTAGTGTAAGCGAGGTTCTACGAGCTGTGACAAAAATGGTCAAGTGAGTTAAGTGCAAGGGGGTACTGTATGAAATTTAAAAATATGATGGACTCGTGTCGAATTTAGAGAAACTACGAGGGTAGAATTTGAAATTTTCGTCTTTCCTCATATAGCGTTGATTAATGTTTTTTTTTTCTTCCTCATTAATTAATTATGTTAAAACGTGTTTCCTTTTTTTGCCCGTAATAATGACGCAATAAAAACATTTTGAGATTAAATACAATGAAAATATGCGAGTCTCACCCATTTATGATTAAATGCCCCCGGGCGCATGTGGAAGGTATGAGTCATTAACACGGAGTATTCCAACTCAGCAGGAAATGCTCACCTTCCTTAATTATATTTATATATATAATTATTGAAACCATTAATTAAAGAATTTAAAGATAAACGTATATGTAATAATTTCACTTTTTACCATCGAAAAAGGGAAAAACAAAATTCCTCTTGTCTCTTATTGTACATGAAAGCCAAGATCAATTTAGGCCTCTTATATAGCAAGATAGCCCGTTGAACTCTTACCGAATACGTAGTATTTTAATATGAATTTAGATAAAATGAAATTACAAAGTCATTGATCCAATTTTCAAGTTGATCAACGATAATATATTGGCCAAATAATGATAGGTTCGAGCATGACACGAACACTATGTATGGGATCTTTATCAGTATCATTTGGGTTGGGTCTTCGCTTTCAAGTTGTAGATTGACCATCTTTGACCACAAGCGTAGGATGAGAGTTCAACAAGTGACAATTAGGCCTCCTGTGTGGGGCTCCGGGGAGGCTAAGCACGGACAGCGACTTCCTCCCTTTCTGTGAGAGTCTCGGGTCACCGCTACTCAACAGGTTAGGGTTAAGGCAGCAGGTTGATCTTGGTCCAGACAACGAGTTGCTGGCGAGGCTTCAAGATGTAAATGGTGGAAGGGTCTCACAAACTTTAAGCACTGTAAGCAACTTTTGCGGTTCATGGAGTTGAGTTGTGTAATTTTTTTGCTGGTCCCTGCAAATACCGCAGGAAGGGATAAAGGAGAAAACGTTGTGTGCAATATTGGGTCGAATTGCAGGGATTGACGGACGAGGACAAACGAAGGCTGACAGTAGAGGTCCGGCAGATAATGGGAGAAGCCTGTTCCATTGCATCGATGTCACTCTATCTTTACTTCGTTTGCAGATCAATGCTGGCAGCAGAAAATGTGAACGAGGGCAGACAATTGTATATGTGTAAGCCGGTGATCAGTGCCATCTGAATCGATGTGAATATGGAAACTGGGTACGAGGACTTCGTGAAATTTAACGTCTATTTCAGGAGGAAAGAAAAAGGGCGTTCTTGACAGGCACGACGTCAGCTTCGAGACTAGGGCTCGGTTATGCAATTTGAGTATGTTCAGATAGGTAACGTCTCAATGATTTTGCTCTAGTGCTGTTGCATTTGTATCCATTTCCCAACTATTGAGGTGAACTGACCGTATCAAGACATTGGAATTCGATCGTGACAGCAGCAGAAGAAATCAAGAAGTAAGAATGAGAGAAATACGAATACTAGAATTACGTGGTAAAACTCTCCCATAAGGTAAATATTCATGATGCAGAACAAACAATTTATTAGATCAAATAAGAGATTATATCTTATCTTACAAAGATATCCCAAGCCTCCATTATAACCCTGCTAAGGAAAGAATACCAAAACTGATCTTTCAAGTTCTCATGCCATCATGTTACCGACATGTTTATTAAGAAGATCTCAATGGGTTACTTTTATCCTCCAGTACAATATATCATCACAACTCAATCTAGTTATGGTCCTAATACATAATTTATTATATTAAGATAACATAATTTCGGAAATGTAATGTTACAAAGAAATCTCTCTTATAAAGAAAACAATTAAATATTTAAGATACCGCAATCTTAATATTTTCAGTTGAGTATCATGGTATTGGGATAAATGTTGCGATGTACAGTGCCATTGCACTAATTGTGATTGTGAAACACCGCACAATACCAAATGCATTACGGCACTGAACAGAGGGTAGGGGGTATCATGGCACTCTTCATCCAATCATCTTGAACTCCAAATTCAAGACCTGTAACATCGACATATCTCTGGCTCGACTTCCTATGCGATCATTGATTGTACAGATTTCTTTTGAACAAGTCCAAACTCATGCACATAAGCTTCGCTATCAATCTGACATGTTGGGGTTGGTGATTCAACTCATGTAGTTTCAAAGCACCATTTAAACGAGGTAGAAACATATTCCATTCTTTGGATAATGTCCACATGCTACCGACATAGATATTCACAGAGAATCTGGAAAAAAGGTGTCACATTCTTATTGAGAACCAACATGCTTAAAGTGCATCTACAATGTGCAGTTCGAATCAACACAGATCCCGTCCGTGATATACATACATCTACTGCAGGATGGGCAATCACGTTCTCAGACAAACTTACTTTGATATTACGGTCACATAAGAAATATACATTAATGAATCTCTTAGCAGACTGTTCTGAAACTTTCTCAAGAAAAAATGACATGAGGATCACGTTTTGGTGTACCAACTTGAGCTTGGGGTGATAGGCAACGAAGAAATATTTCCTTTTTCCTTTGCCCTTTCCCCTTTGAACGTCACTGAGGGCTGTACGAAAGGTTTTTCAAAAGTATTGACAAGCCCACAACGTTATCTCCTAAAGGATTTACCCATCACAAGGAAACAGACTCATGCCTATTGCCATCAGTTAGTGCGTTTCTGTAAAAGAAGTTTGATTATCTTCAAGTTGGGACAGAGAAATGGATTTCATCGGAGAGCCCTCTCGAGGATCGAACGTCGGCTTCACTATAAGATGAGTAGAAGTCATCATCCATGTCCTTCTCCTTCACATCCTCGATCTTCTCCACCGCGTCCTTCAGCTCCATCCTCTTCTCCACATCAACCTCGCAGCATTTCAACCCGATCTTCAGAAGCTTCATCATCTCGCCTTCGCTATTCGGCAACACCTTCATCTCCTTGTCGAACACTGCTTCACTTGACCCCTCAACCGTCTTGACCCATTTTACCAAGTCCTCTTCCTGATCGCCCGGGTGGCCCTTCTGGAGGAAATTCGCTGGGAATTTTCCAGTTAAGATCTCGAGTATCAATATCCCAAGGCTCCATACATCAGTCTTCTTTGTAATCCGGGCGTTCTGGAGGTACTCGGGGGACTTGTAGGCCACCATAAGCTCCTGAGCGCTCTCCTGGTTGATCACTGGGACGAGGCCATAGTCATTCAGTAGAGGCTCAAAAGAGTCATTGAGGAGCACATTTGACGACTTGAGATGGCCGTGTGGACTGGTTAAGGTTGGGAGTTCGGTGTAGAGGTATGAGAGACCCTTTGCGACTCCTTTGATGATTTTTAGCCGGGTTGGCCAATCGAGAGCTGGTTGGCCCTTATCATGGTTGCCTGCAAGAGTTCGATCCGAGCAGCATCAGCTATCACTAATACCTACCGAACTTAGAAACGTAAACGACACTGATTTTCAATTTCTCAACGCATATCTATCTTGAGTTTCTATTAAAAACAAAAGTGAAGACGAGAGAAGTTACTGTGAAGATGAACGGCCAAGCTGCCACGGGAGACGAAGTCTGAGACCAAGAGCTTCTCTTCCTTCCGGTAATAGTAAGCCACAAGGGGCAGCAAGTTCGGGTGAGTGAGCCTCCCAAGCCTCCTCATGTGCTCTTGGAACTCCTCCTTCCCCACGTTGTTCATCTGCCGGAACCGCTTGACGACCATCATGGTGCCTGATGTGAGAGCCGCCTTGTAGGACGAACCAAAGCACCCACTCCCAAGAATCTCCGCTGAGGCCTTCAGCAAGTCCTGGAGATCGAACCTCTCCCTGTCATCCCTCACGAAGGTCAGCTTCGTATCAGCCTTCCTGCTGCTTCCAGAGTGGTCCGGGGACCCCTGCCTCAATTGGATCTCATCCTTTAAGCTCGCCTTCTTCTGGAGGTTCGATGGGGCCGGGGCCTCCGATGAGTTGGGCGAAGTGTTCCGTCTCCGGAGGCGGATGATGAGCACAACGAGGGCAAGTAGCAGCGCCAGTGCCAAAACAATTGCAACGATGATGATTGCTATGTAACTCGTAGAGCCCTTCTTACCTGCAGAGGCTGAAGATGGCGCAGAAGTCGGGCTGGAACTCGAACAAGGGGCCAACGGTGCATCACACAGTGCTTTGTTGCCTTCTCAAGAAAATGCGAGTGACATCATTTAGTGAAGATCATTTTGTCTTACGTTTAAACCTAAACTAAACGTGTATAGATCTTAATAATATCCATCCAGTTCCATTCATGGTTTTGTCTTGCCTGGACTTCATGATCACCTAGTTATTTTCAAAAATATTTTCGGTAGTTGATCAGCAAGAATAATTTTTTTGGGTACATTTTTATAAATATTCAGAGATTTTCAAATAATTTTCGGTGATTACCAAACTGCTCATGATGGAACTTACGTAATGTCTTATTAGATAGATGTTTTCACCTGAGAAGGAGCTTGGATCCAACTTGGAGAGGCTAGCGGGAATGGGGCCCTCCAAGGAGTTGTCAGCAAGGTTGAGAACCTTTAAGCTTTTCTGTTCGAAGTCAGGGATCGGGCCGGTGAACTGGTTACCTTCCATCCTCAACTCGAGCAGCCTCGGCAGTTGGACCAACGAGTTGGGGATCTTGCCGGTGAACTGGTTGTGGGCCAGGTGGAGCTTCTTGAGGGACTGCATCCCGTCGAAGGTGCCATCGGGTATCTCACCCGAGAACATGTTGCTGGACAGGTAGAGGGCCTTGAGGTAACCGAGCCGGAGCCTGTTGATGGTGGGGATGGGGCCGTCGAAGCTGTTGTTCATGAAGCTGAGTGTGCGGAGCGACTTGAGGAGGGCAAGCGAGTCCACGTCGATCTGTCCCCCGAGGCCCATGTTCTCGAGCTGGAGGCCCCAGATGGAACCCCGGTAGCAGATGATGCCGGCCCAGCTGGAGTGACCCTGGCTGTCGCAGGGCAGTCGAGACTCCGTCCAACTGGAGAGGGCTCCGGAAGGATCTTTGAGGGAGGATTTGAACTTGAGGAGGGCGGCCGAATCGGGGCCGCCGTTATTGGAGGCTGCAGTAGCTGAGTAGGCCAGCATGAGGATGATCATGAAGGAGCGACAAGAGGACCAGAAGGGGTGGTGGTGGTGGTGGTGGAAGAGGGAGAGGGAAAAGGAGGGAGGAGCCATGGCCGTTGTCGGACGATCGAGCTGGGCAGCGCACACTAGAGCTGGGCGGCGCGCGCGCCCTTCTGTGGGGGCTGCAACTCTGTAGAGTGGTTACCTCTCTCTCTCTCTCTCTCTCTCTCTTTCAATTTGTGGCCTTTCCTTGGTTTCTTCTCTCTTCTTCTTCCTTTCCCACCGAAAAAACTCCCCTCTTTGAGTGGCTACCCTTCGTTTTTGGCTGAGTGGTTGTCGAAGGAGAGACACGGAGAGAAGAGAGGAGGAAGCTGTTGAGAAGAGAGGAGAGGAGCTTGGCTACGAGGTTGGCGCCCTAAACATATGGACGGTTGTCATCACGGTCGATTTTCCACAGCTCAGACAGAGAGACAGAAGGGTTTGTTTCTAAGAATAGGGAGTGTGTGAGAGGTTGACGGAGTCTTAAGGTTCCTATGCATGACACGAGAGAGCTCCGGGCTTCCTCTCGATCGTCTTGATGATTTACAGCAAATCACCCTCTCCCCTCCTGCCAAAGAAAACAATTTAGATACTTAATGTCCGATCTGATGAGGTGATGACTTCCTGTCGTCTGACTGATGCATGCTCAGCATTCGAAATGTTGCACATTTGAAGAAGATGAGCAACGTTTACCTAATATCTCGCTGAGAAAGAACAGACAATGATATTCATAAGCATAAAACTATTTTCCCAGGATATTCTTGACAACCGTGATGGATGACGATGCGATGACCCTTAAATGATCGAGGTGACAGCATGAGGGAAAAGGGTGAGAAACTGATTTATGTTGCACGTCGACATAGATACGGAGTAACAAGTGGGAAAAAGGCTTACAATGAAAATGAACAGACGTCGTTGATACATCCCTGGGTCTTAGCATTCTTTCCTCAGATCAGCTGTGAACCACGTCCCGAACAGCGAGTTCTGGGGCAACTGGTGGGTGCCAAGCTGAACGGCTCCGTCTGAACAGGTCAGAGCCGGACGAGACCGTCGACAGGAGCAGCAGTAGGAAGATCAGCATTCGACTGTACGATCTTTGCTGATGCCATCGACCCAAATAAAAAGGAAACCGGTTTTCATCATCATCGAATCAGACTTCATTGTTATTGCACCCGTAAATAACCCCATGGATCTCGGAAATGTCTGCATCGCTTCGACCATGCATGTAAATGGCGTCACCGACGTTAAGTGGCGAGAATCTTCCTTGGCTCCAACCATGTACCTTTCAGTATAATTAGGCTCAGTGCTGGGTTCGATGATCCATATATGAGATGGATGGGATCTCGAAAATCCTTCTTGGATACATCACGATAGGGCGTATGTCTGGATCTGATCGAATGTAACGGGGGGATTATAAGTCCCTTTTGGAACATATGTAGATTTATCACACTCAACATATGCTCCTCCTAATCTCTTTGGTCAAAACTGCAATTTTTCTTCATAATCTCCCCCACCGGCAAAACTCAGACTTCTGACCAGTCACGAACCATCCGTATAAAGTTTAACCCGATCGTGTATCCTGTCCTATTTGGCTGACAATACAAAGCACAGCAGTGATGATCTCCATCCAAAGTCCAAACCATTAGATCTCATTGAGGCTGGTCTCTGTTTTCCCTCCGTGAATCAATCTCTCTTCTTGTTGACAGTTAAAATGATGACCTAATGCAGAATAATTGTCTTTCCCTTTCCTCCTTAAGAGTAAAAAAGTTGAAGCAAATGAGAATAATTGCCCTTCCAAAAGTTATAGACAAAGAATACATCGTGTTTGCATAATAGTTTCATAAGATCAAACAGTAACCAAAGCATACATATTTACAGGCAGTAAAAGAAAATTCGGAATCTTTCCACCTAGTATTGGCTATTGGTGAGGGAGAAAGATCCTGTGTTCGAGTATCTTTATATCCATTGGCTATCTTGACTCTGCATCTATGAATATCCGGAAAGTAGTAATTTGATCTTCTCATCGGCCTCCACTAGCTGTGGTACCAGGGCCAGAAAGAGGCTGCACAGCAGCTAATGGGTTCACTTGATAGGAAAATGCAAGCTTCCAAAAGTCTACCAGAGCGTTCTTCAAGGACACAAATTGTTTACTAATAAACCTGCAAAAAGGTGGTTCCAAGCAATATCAGGATGTAGGCAATGTATATGTGGAACGGTTGAGACCTGCAACATCATTTTCCTGAGATGACCCAGGAGCTGTACAGGTTCACTCAAGCCTAACACTGCCTGGTTTGACACCCACATGCAGGCACTCAAGGCTGCCTCCAGCAAGTTATTCATTATCCTTAAACCAACTCAGATTGACAAGCCTAGGTCCATTTTGTCATGGGTTTGGAAAATCTAGGTTAAAGTCACCTTGAGATCGCCAATCCAGGTCAATTGACTTGACTCTCACTAGTGGACTGGTGGCTGCAGCAACAGAAGCTCAGCACCAACCTTGGCTAGATGGATCTAGCCCATGCAAACACATAAATCGTGTTCATTTGGATCATTGAAACACAGGGAAAATAAAGAAAACCATGCTACTCAGTTACTAGCACAAATGTTTTACCGGGAAAAATTCATAATGTGATACGAAGGCAAACAGGTTTGAAAAAACATGAAAACGGTTTCTTCAGCACCAAAGCAAAGCAGATACCAAAGAAGATGAGCCTGTAAGAAAATACACAAACGGTAGACATAAGAAAAATCTTCATCAACAAAGAATCCTTTGTGATTGTAATTGATATTACCTCTTTAACTTGGATCCTTTCCTTCTTAGAACAAAAACAGTGAGCAGGAGCAAGCATCCCAGCAACATCTTCCCATTAGATATGACCATCCGAGTATTACCAATCTTCAAATTGATATTCCGAAACCACCAGAAACCAGTCTCTGTCTTTCCATATAACTTTAAGAGTTCTTTCTTCTTATCGTTTTCTCCAACAGGGAGAGGTTTCACATCAATGGATTTTGGAAATCCTACAGGCAGGATTTCTTTTTTCAAAGCAGCTTCATGCTCATCTAGCAAATGTTGTGGGGAGCTCAACTGTGAGTGGGTGGTTTTGACGCAGCATAAAGAGTGCAATCTCCTCAGGAGCTCCTGATAATGAAAGAAAATATGACATTATCAGCAAATGAGGAGAATCACTAATTTAATGAAGAAATCACAAAGTACTTCAGTAAGTTTTCACAAATAATTCTTTTCCCATGGAGATAAAACACAGTTAGCAATCACCTGAAAGTGAATAACACAAAGAAATATATTTAACAAAGGATGCTGATAAGATTCTGATACCTGTCTTTTTCCCTCAGGCAATGCAGCCTTTTCAACCCAAGAAAAAGCAAGGTTGACATTGCCAGAATTTCTCCCAAGAACAGTCAGAACATAAACCTCAGTAACTTCTAAATACTTCTCAAGTGCCAATACAAAATGCTTGTAATTACTATTTTCTTCCATGTCAACAGGAGAATAATACCCTGCATCCATATAGTTCCAGCTGCTAAGGAATTCCTCGAGAATTTCTTTGACACCAGGTGAACCCTCAGATATCTGGAGACATACCCTGACGAGGAAAGACGAGCACAACAAGCACAAGCTCAATGAGTTTAAATTTCATCGTGTCTACCTTGGCATTTACAAGACGAGATTCATCTATTGATATAGCTAATGCAACAATAGTACAAGAAACTATACTCTGAAAAAGATACGCCCTCAAAGTACAAGAGACTGTCTATTGAAACTAACAGATAGGATAAGAAACTCAGATCCAACAATACAAATATTGTATAACTCTGAATGCAGGTTAGACTAAAAGTTTATAAAACATGAATAAGCTCACAAGAAAATGAAAATGGCCATGTCTGTACCAATCTTATAGATAGAGTTGTGAGAATACCCGGTAAGAAAGACATCGATAGGGATTGCTGCAGTGGAAATAAAGAGTGTCTGGAGCTGCTTTAGGATATCAGATGTCCTGCATCAACAAAAGAGAAGTCAGACTTAAAGTCTACCACATGAAGCGTCTCTTAATAGGTATGGACCAACTTCCATGTGAAACTTAGGTATTATAAATTGGAGTGAACTGTTTTCAGTTCTTAACAGGGAATTGGAGGGAAGATGCTGGACATAATCAATTCTCTCAGTCAGAGAATATCAGCAAAACTTAAGTGCCCTTTCCCCGCCCCCAATTGACTAGAAAGCAGGATAACAGAAGCCGAGTAAGCATCTCACATTCTGAAAGAACAGAATTAACCAGTTGCAATAAGTGCTTGCCATGGGATAAAACATCAACTATCCCATTGATGAAGTCCAGGGAGCATCAAAGCATTTGGTGGGGAAGAGAAATAGGAATTGGATTCGATCTCAAGAGTCCTGCTTCTGTCCCTTATTCACTCGATCAAATGATTCTGAACTCTGTAATTCCCAGAACTGTGATTCTAATGCTAACACATACGGATCATTTCTTCCCAATAAATAAAAGGGAAGCCACTCAAAATTCACAAGCAAACTATAGGCACATTACCAAGCAAAATTCGGCAAGCATGAACAAGAGCTCCTGCTAATCAAGCAACTGCGCAAACTGAAGACATCACTGAAATTGAGAGTTCCTGAATGAAAGCTTAATTAAGCTAAAAGACAAACCTGTCCAATTCTTTCAACGACTGCACCAGCACCATGCCTGCTGATTCCACCATATCATAAAAGTCACCATCTTCTCCTCCATCGAGGGTGCAGTGACGGAGGCGCTCAAGCACAGAGGAAGCCAAGGAAGCCGCATCCTCGTACATAGAGCACACCATATAGCTGCACGGAAAAGGAGAGCAGAAGTTCAATTCGATGGTAGGGACAAGCACTCCCAAAAACCAAAAACCAAAAAAGAGGACCCTTTTCTCCCTAATTTACCTTTCACATCGCTCTATTTCTCCCCAAATCGAAGCTTCCGCCTCGATCACAGCAATCTCCACCATCTCCGACGATTGAGTAATGACCAGTTGCTTCTTCCCTCTGCAGTTGATGTCGTCTTCGTCGTCTCGACTCCAGAGGCTATGGCGATGGCTCTTCACCGCTTCCGCGGTTCCAGCAGCTCCAGCTGACGATGAAACGTAAGCAACGATCGAGAGAGAGACAGAGAGAGCTTGTTGGGCCTATTGTTGGGCCGACATCTAATGGGTCACACTAAAGCAGCCCAATTTTCCAGAAAGGCACCTTATTAAGAGAGAGAGACCCTTTTCTGAAAGATTGAAGTATCACTGGATAGCATGATTGAAACGTAATAAGGATCTGATTATCAGAAATCCATGAAACCCAATTGGTGAACCTCTGAAAGATTGGGATTAATTCTAACACGGGCATTATGTGTCTCTGCTCATTCTCCAAAGTGAGCCTCCTCTTCACTATGGTTTCTTATCTTCTCAAAAGGGAACAGACAAGGAGAAATTTGAACATTCAAATCTGTGTCACTCTTGGAGGCAATCAGAACAGAGGAACTCGGGGGAGTGAATGATTGAACAGGGACGAAAATGTACCCGTGAGACTGATTCCTCCAGTTACTCCCCCCAGCCGTTGAAGCTGTTGCGAGTCCCAACTGCCCACTTTTTCTCCAAAACATTTCATCGTATAGGCCTCTCCTTCTGTTCAATGATTCTTCTGTTACCTGCCATCTGTCACCATCGAGGCAACTCAGATGTAGAAACAGAAGATAAGTCAATAGCGGTACCTGCAGGATTTGCTTCAGTTGTGACACTTGATAAGCAAGTATTGATCAAATACAATTCAAGCAACAATGAGGAACGTGTTGCCTTTGGAGCGAGTGAGGTTCCTCTTCTTCATGAACATCTACATCCACCTGCTGCGTGTGGAGAAGAAATCATAGGTCAGTGCACTCTGGTATTCCTTTTGCACCTTCCTTGACAGTCCCCCCAGAATAACAGACTGTGAGAACATAGCATCGTTATGATCCCAAGTATATTCACAAATATGTTAGACTATTATCTTCTTAAACCCAACCATTTACGTTTTCCTTTCTAAAATTTTACTTTTGCCATGGCAAAAATTCATCTTCTTCAGCTACTTATATGCGAGTGTCTTCAAATCACCAGTGGGAACCATTGCATAATGATCTAACAGATTTTTTTGCTCACTCTTTATGATGGAAATCCGTCTACAATCATTAAATTAAGGATTTTGGTGATGACATTAAGCTATATGACTCCAATGAAGCATTTATTATTAAAATCTGAGATGGGTTTCGTGAATATCGGAACAGGTCATAAAACTTGTGTCTTCCATATTAAGCTATGCCTATTATGCACTACCATGAAAAAGAGCGGTCCAGGTTCAATATGTGCTATGCTGGATGATGAGCTTCTCCCTTGGAGTTACTTTGGGTTGGAAAGGATTTGTCCTTGCCATTGGTAGAAGTTGTAAACTCCATCACTTCAATGTGAAACTTAATGTCGATTAAATGTGGCAAGGAGTGCGACATGACTAAATGGTCTGTTAATTATCCAAGAAAGACTAAATGGTCTACTAGGCTAGAAGAATGGGACGTGCACTGCTTACCTTATGGACCTCTCTCTCTTCACTGCCAAAGCAAATCCCTAAAATATGCTAGTTCTGAGGCAGGCAGGCAGGCAAAATTGAGGATTAGGAATGAAGTAGTACCATAAGAATAGTATGCCGGGCCAAGGAAACTACAAGATTTTATCGTGTACCTTATAGAAGCTCTCGGAACCTAGTTCGAAATCGCAAGATATTCACTCGAGTCAGATACCAGAATCGTGAACCATGACAATTTTTTTTCTTTTCATTTTTTTTAAATAATTAAAATAAATAAATAAATTTTAAATTATATCCTCCACTCTGTTCCCCTGTTCATCGGGTCCATTTTAGCTAACGACATCTTTTTTTTGATATCAGTGGTGTTTAATACTGTAACAACAACTAATTTACCGAACAGTATATTGTACAATTTAAAATTCGTCAATTGTAAAACTTCTTTCCCTCCCTTTTTTTTTCTTCAGTTAATTGTTAGGATTTTCAATATCTTTTACAGGTTTTTAATAAATTTTATGTTTAACAGTTAAAAAATCTATTTATTTAAAATTTATTTATATCACTATACAAATTAATATGTGATAATATTATGGTACAAGATACTTACCATTTTATCTCACTTTCCTTTATTATTTATAGGCTCAGGAACATCCCCCACGATAAAATATTAAAACACATCACCCTGAAATAAATAAACAAAAATCGCCGGCTTAATTAATTGTACATTCTGCTGCGGTAATTTAATTATTGCGGGGAATACACGTGCAACATGCCAAGGACAATTGGTTTTTCTCGAGGATGAGAGTCTGCATCTGCGCTACTAGCAGACATGATATCCGAGCTGTTCCCAGACGCGAGCATGTGCCCGGCCTTTCTCCTCTTAAATTTTAAATGAAGAAAATCTTCCCTCTAAACTTCTCCCGGAGATGTTCAACGGGTCGGTTTAACTCATAATCGACTCATTAAAACATGTAACTGACCTAAACTGTTTCCAACCAGGCTCGTAACCTTTCTTATTGAATTGAATGACAGTTTTCGAACAGAGTCCAAGATATAGGCCCATTAAATTGAAACCGGCATAACACGTTTTTCTTGTCAAAATGGCTTGGAACTGTAATCCGATCCGAACTCCTAAAACTCTGCAAATTAATTATCAAAATTTATCAGATTAATTTTAAAATTTTAAAAATAAAAATATTCATTTAAAAATTTTGAAAAAAAATAAAAAATGACCTGTTCATGAACCAAACTAGCCAAACTTGAATCGGCCCGCTTATAAATAGTTTCGAGCTAGTTCATATATGCATGAAACATAACCATAACCAAATCGAGCCATTTCTAGACCGGTTTATGTGTCTAAGCTGTAATCTATAGCCAAATTAGTCCATTAAGTAAATATGTTAAATCGTAATTGAGTCAGATAATTCTAGGTTTATTTTGAATTGATCTAAAAATAGTCCAAACTGCCGTTCTAACTTCTTATAGTTTCAAATTTATCCATTTTATACTATTTTGGAGTATATTTAAATTGATATATGACCTAATTTTGTTACTTTTCGAGTGCACCAAAATTTAGAGACTTAGGCAAATGGGGCACTCAACTTGCTTTGTCAAATCCCACCATCAAGAGCATGAAAGGGGTGTGAGACTCCTAAGCTTCTCACCCACCCGATCATCACACGTGCACACTCCAAGTGCAGTTTGGCTCAACGGGGCTAGGACAGCCGCCGGAGCCTTCGATGCCGTCCTACCCGTCCTGAATCATAAGGTCGTTGAAATGCGTAGGACCCTTTAGTGTTCCCGAATCATAAATATCGAGACCGACCCCTCCATTAGTACAGTTTGTAAGAGAAACTAATTCTAGAGTGCACATCAGTTATGCCTGAATACATCTTATACAACAGTTATATTCACAACTTGTTCGTGCGGGTCACTGTATATTAACTTTTTATTATTAAAAAATAAAATTAAATAAAGCCTAAAAATTTTTAATTGATCTTGAAAAATGTAATTATTTGACAAAATAAAATACATATTGACATGATATAACTATTGTATTTTTACCTCTTATATAATCATAACAACTTGCTTGAATCTCAATCAATTCAAATGTTTTGATCATAAGAGGAGAATGCTCTCATCTTATTTATTTTATTTTATTTTATTTTATAAAATACATACTGTATATGGACTTATACTTGGAATATTGATTAATTGTACAGTTGAATGTAAAGAAAAATATTATATTAATTTTATTTTATAAATAATATTCTATATAATTCTTTCAATTGAATATTAATATCTTTGTTAATTTCTATAGAGATGCAGCCCGTGAGTAAAAAATATATATAATTGGAGAAAAAGAAAAAGATTGAGGAGTATTGCGATAAGAGTAGGAGATTACTTTTAAATTTTAAGGAATAATTATAATCTTAGAGCGATTTCATAATTGAACTCTCATTTTAAAATTTTTTTATTGATTAAAATTGTATTTATTAAAAATTATTTTTTCAATTTTAATACTGTAGTCTCCTCCAGAGTAAAATAATTATAGATGTATATATAAATAAGTTTTAGCTGTCATATCCCCTAAATGCCAATGAATAATCAGTGACAGCAGATCACTTAGGCTCAGGGCTCTCTCTCACTCTCTCTCTCTCTCTCTTGGCCTGAGCTTATACACGAGGTGAGATCTCTCAGGGTTGCTTCTTTCGATCAACAATGCAAATGCAGGGGAAGCTCATTGCATTTTGCCTCTGTTCATGTTAATTTTCGCTTCGTGCTTTTCCCTTTTTCTCCTTGGGAAGTTAAGGAATCATGTTAGTGTAACTGCATTTGGCGATTTTGGGCGGTGGCAGGGATGTGGAGGCTGAAAATCGCTCAAGGAGCTGATCCGTGGCTCCGGACCTTGAATGGTCACGTGGGTAGGCAGACGTGGGAGTTTGATCCCAATGGCGGAACTCCTGAGGAGCTCCAGAGGATCGAGGATGCCCGCGCTAACTTCTCCATGCACCGGTTCGAGAAGAAGCACAGCTCGGATCTGTTGATGAGGATCCAGGTAGTCAAGTTAGACCGATACAAAGATGCAATGCTGTTTCACTGTTTGGACTTTCTGATCGATTGACTGCTGCTCGTAAATTGCGGAGGAAGCCTGTGTTTTTTTAAGAGGAGTTACGTCTGTGGTTTGTCCCAATTCATATAATCGGTTCTTGCAAAGTCTTCTCTCGTGGGCGCTAATTCAATGATTGCTTGACCTAACATCTGCATTTGTGAGTTGCTAGAATTGTTTTTAATATCGAATGTGGGGGCAATATTGTTTTTTTGGAGAAAAAAATCGAATAGGAGCAGACACACTGTTTGAATTTTGGGTAAAAGGACAAAAAAGAGCGGATACATTTTCCAGGGAAACCTCGGTTTGGTGAACTTTGGATGGTGACTTCAGAGGTCTCAGAGTCCTCCCTGCCCTCTTCCCCGATTTCTACCATTGCAGGTTGCCTAAGGAAGCCTCGTGACTTCTTTGTTATGCCGTTTCAAGCTTGACCGTATCTTGTGAAATTGTGGATTAACATAAACGTGAAATTTTCATGCCATCTTTAATTTAGTGTTGCAGGAAAAAGCAGTTTCATCTCTTTTTTTTTTTTCAATATAAGCATCAAGATAGAAAAAATAGCTGCAGCCTATTTGAAATTGCAGTGCTACTAGGTTGTTCAACTGTTTGAATTATTTACTGAGAACTTACTCCCCCCCATATTTCACTGTTGAGACATTGTTTTTTGTTCCCTCCGAGCTCTACCTTATTGCCCCATAATGTGGCACTACTGTCATGGGCATGAACTAGGTCATCTTGCTGCTACTTAATGATCAAAAGTTCTCTTGGTATCATGACTAAGATAAAAAGTTTATGCAGTTTTGTTTTCCATTTTTTTCCAACTCTATTATTCAGAAAGTGTTACAGATAATTTTTTCCCCTGTTGTTTTTATCTAATCTTATTGTAGAAATTCTTTTTAGTCAGGTTCTTCCCCATTGAAATGTAATCATGTTGAAGCAAAGTAGTTAATTTGGCTGTTGCTTCTCTCAGATCAATCCTATTTGTTAAATGCTTTGTAGTTTCAATTAGCACCAATTTTGTTATACTGAACTTTGAGCTGCTGACAAAAGGTTCTTCTTCCTTCATCATTAAAATGAAGTACTTTTACAGAAACGACCTTTTCTAGGTTTCATGATTCATCTAAATGAGTAAAAGGAAATGTTAGATGTAATTTCCAATTCTGGATATTAAACATCTCAGCAAGCTATTAATCTTGCTCTGATCTTGTTAATATCCTGTAAACATCTATGGTGAAGTCTTTGTCCTGTTTGTCTTTATGACACCTATAATTTCAGAAGATCTGCACATATAACTCCCAAAAAGTACTTCACTCTCGCTAACCATGAATCCAAATCTCATTCTTAACTGTGGTGAGCATGATAAAATGCAATATGATGTAGGTGTAATCCCTACATATGATATCACTGTTTTCAGATTCTAATTGTTTGCCTCTTCCCTAATTGCAGTTTTCTAAGGAGAATTCAGGTATCACAGCTCTACCACAATTAAAGGTGCAAGATAGGGATGAGATGACAGAGGAGGTTGTCACACAGACATTAAAAAGGGCTTTAGATTTCTACTCAATTATTCAGGCCAATGATGGACATTGGCCTGGAGACTACGGAGGGCCTATGTTTCTGATGCCTGGACTAGTAAGCACTCATCTTATCTCTATTTTTATATAGATAGTGATAGAGAGGATGACGGAACAGACTTGATATTTCCCAGGAAATGCACTTAGTCTAGGCATAACATGCAAGGTCCTGCTATTGAAGCCAGTGGAACCTAGCAGTTCTTACATTATGCACAATTCTAGAAAGGGGAAAAATTTACAAGAGAACTCTCCAAACACGATGTTTAATGATTGAGCTTGATCAGGTAATCACCCTCTCAATTACTGGAGCACTAAATGCAGTCTTATCAGAGCACCACAAACAAGAGATGTGCCGTTACGTATACAATCATCAGGTGGGGTTCTTTTCCGATTCTTGGATGTGTCCTTTTGAATCCTTTCACCTGTTTCAGTTCAATGTTTTCCTTAAATATAAAACTGAATTAGATGATCTATGATTTCAGAACAAAGATGGTGGTTGGGGTTTACACATTGAGGGCCACAGTACAATGTTTGGCTCTGTCTTGAACTATGTCACACTTAGGTTGCTTGGTGAAGGACCTGATGATGGAGATGGCGCTATGGCAAGAGGAAGAAAATGGATTCATGATCATGGCAGTGCTACTGCAATCACATCATGGGGGAAAATGTGGCTTTCAGTTTAGAACCTACACCTCATTCTTCTTTGCTTGAGATGCCTATTTGGGTTTTTAATCTGATGTCAAAATGCTTTGTCCTGGCAGGTGCTTGGAGCTTTTGAATGGTATGGAAACAATCCACTCCCCCCAGAGACATGGCTTCTACCTTACATGCTTCCATTCCATCCAGGTAAGTCACTGGCTTTACAGTGGGCTGGGTTTAAGGAGGATAAAAGTGTGTGATAGGATTTTAGAGACCTTGTTTATTCAATAATGGAGATCCAACATTGCCAATATGCATATTTCCTGCTAGTGATATTGGAAGCTCTGTTGAATTATCCTGGACTTGCATAGTTGTGGAACCCATTTGATTAGGATGCCACGACTAACATAGTTGGATGCTGATTCAGACTAGATGGAGTCATAGCTGGATTTCTAAAGAAAGTCAGATTTTGGGGTTTGGTCTTTCCTAAAGATTGATGAATATCACAAAAAGTGATTCACAAGTCGATCAAAGAAGGAAGAACTTTGATTTATTCTTTCTGATAGTCACTCATGATTTTTCGATGAATTTGATCCATGCAAGGTAGATATTGATTTTGAAGCATTGCAGGAAGGATGTGGTGCCACTGCCGAATGGTTTATTTGCCTATGTCATACTTGTATGGAAAGAGGTTCGTTGGTCCTATCACTCCTACAGTATTGTCTTTGAGGAAGGAACTCTATACAGTCCCTTATCATGAAATTGATTGGAACGAGGCACGAAACTTATGCGCAAAGGTTGGTAATACTCTCTGACCTAAGTGGCCAAAACTTTCCAGTAAAATTAATTGTGATAGCAGCTTTATCATCTAACAAACTGCCAGAGCACACAATACTAGATATTGATCTGTGTTGTAGTTGTGCTCTATCCTTAGTGTAAAAGATGTGTTTACAACTTTTTGCAGGAAGACTTGTACTATCCTCATCCTTTGCTGCAAGATATACTTTGGGCATCTCTTCATAAGGTTGTAGAGCCCATTTCGCTGCGATGGCCAGGGAAAAGGTTGAGAGAGAGGGCCCTTCGCTCAGCAATGGAGCACATACATTATGAAGATGAAAACACTCGATATATCTGCATTGGCCCAGTTAATAAGGTAGTTCTCCGATGACTCCTTTGTTTACGTGCAGTTATAGAAGTTATATATCTCTGATTTAAGCCATAGGCAATTGGATTCTTGAGTCTAGTTGCCAGTTGTAGAGGCTCTTTACATACATTCAGAGATGCAATGGCTTTTCTAAGCATATGAAGATGTTGCACGAGTTCAATCATGAGGAGGGCAAGATGATTAATTGAACTCAACCTTGTATTGAGTGTTAAAGTCCTTTTCATGCCTAGATGATAACAACTGCCTTTAATTTTGTTTGCTTCACTAAATTGATCCATTTTCACATTATTCAGGTACTAAATATGCTTTGTTGCTGGGTGGAGGATCCCAATTCAGAGGCTTTCAAATTGCATCTCCCGAGAATACACGATTATATGTGGATTGCAGAAGATGGCATGAAAATGCAGGTATCGTTGTACTAGATTGGCAGGAGTCTGCATTCACCGTAAATTTCTGTTAATTTCTTAATGTTAATCCAGTATTGACCTCAATAGAATATAACTGATCTACATTCGCTGGGCAGCATGGGCCTGTGGATTATGCTTATGCTGTTCATCAGCGTATAAAGTGAAATTATATTTGTTAGGTGATGTACTAATATGTGCGTTTACAGTGGTCTCTTAGCTCTAGCTGTATTTGCCTGTGCAAGGGCATATTCCATATTAAGTAGCAGCTGAAGTTTCGGTTCTTCACATAGTAGGTGATTTTAGAATGTTTAGTTGTTTCAGGATAATCCTTTTCCTATCAAAAAGAAAAAGCATTGCTTGTGTGAGAGCTACATAAGTGGAGATGAGTTTTTTCTATGTCAGTAAAGGGTCAGTTGCAACACTATCTCATTCACTTTTGGGCAATCAGTCGGGGATCTACCTCTTATATGTTGTCTTAGGTGGCTTGCCACTATCATCAAATCTTCTTGTAATGAGCCCACGATATTAACCATAGGTACCACTTTTAATCGGTGCAACCACCCAATGTTCCTTTGTCTGTATTACATTTATGGAATGGTGGTTTTCCATTTCTGTGGTGTTTCATGCAATTGCATCAGCATTTGGTGTCTGTGCTTTCATTTTCCTGCTTAGTTGTTATTGAACACCTATACTGGCAATGGTTTTTTTGTAGGGTTACAATGGAAGTCAGCTCTGGGACACAGCATTTGCTGCTCAAGCAATTATTGCAACCAGCCTTATTGAAGAGTCTGGTCCAACCTTAAAAAAGGCACATATGTTCATAAAAAATTCACAGGTGATCTTTTTTCTTAAGCCTTTTTTTTTCTTAGATGAAGGGTATTTGTTTTCTCAACTCTGAAGAACACTTTTAGTGCACTTTTTGAACATGTTATCTTTGACTTGAAGGTTCTAGATGACTGCCCTGGTGATCTTAATTTCTGGTATCGACATATTTCCAAAGGTGCATGGCCTTTCTCAACTGCTGATCATGGTTGGCCCATCTCTGACTGCACAGCAGAAGGACTGAAAGTATGTTTTTTTTTAATGGAAAGTTCTCATTTTTCTTTCACATGGTTTATATTCTTTTTTATTTTTCTTACAGGCTGCCCTAGTACTATCCAAAATTCCATCAGAGATTGTTGGAGAACCATTAGAGGCTAAGCGGCTATATGATGCTGTAAATGTTATCCTTTCACTGCAGGTAAGCTGTTCATGTGAAATGTGAAGTTCCTTACATCTCCTCCTGTTGATAAATCTGCTTGTTGCTTACTTTCTCATTGGTAACTACCTAATTTTAGGAATGTCTGCACAGTTTTTTCAGCCCTAGCATTAGATGATAGCTGCACTAATAATGTATCAAAATTTGAATTGATTTCTTTTTCTTTATACATATTTCATCTGTATTTTCGTGTATGTAGCTTTTCTCTCTTCTGCCTTATGCTTCTGCTTTCTTATTTCACAGAATAGTGATGGTGGGTTTGCGACATATGAGTTGACAAGGTCCTACAGTTGGCTGGAGGTAATGCTTAGTCTTTTTTCAGCACATACTACACCCATAACAGCACAAGTCACTTTCCTGTTGTTAATGACATCTTCTTGATCAAGTGTTGTTGGATAACTTTTCAGATTTCATGCACTAATATAGAATCCACACTTCTGAAAATTCTATACTACTTTATGCTGCTGAACAGCAACCACAAGATTGTTATTTTTTGAGATATTCATGTTGCCCTTCAGTTCTAGTTGTGGACTTATCTGAGAAGCTTTTTCATTTTCTCTTGTCAGATTATCAACCCTGCAGAAACTTTTGGTGACATAGTGATTGATTACCCGTAAGATGTGCACTCTGGCACTAAGTTCTGTTACTAGATTTTTATCTCTTATATTGCACGTATATATTTGTACATGTTATTTACATTACTTGTATTTTCCACATTTAAATTTCAAATAGTAAGTTTGGTTTTCCTTAGGCTCATTGAAACAATATGGAAGGCATGAAAAACAGTTTTGTTTGTCTGAATGCCAGCTCTTATATATTAATTATTATGGTTATCCAGTTATGTTGAATGCACATCAGCTGCAATTCAAGCCCTGGCATCATTTAAGAAACCATATCCTGGTCATCGGCGGGAAGAGGTAGAAAATTGCATTGAGAGAGCTGCAAAGTTCATTGAACAGATACAAAAATCAGATGGCTCATGGTTTGTCTTCCTTCTTCCCCAATCAAACCTTCTCTGGCTTCAGTATAGAAAGAATTAAATGAAAATTACTGAGGTAAGTAGTTGCTTGGATATTCTCATCCCTGATATCACTCATCATTTGGTACTAAGGAATGAAAACAGAATAGAGTGAGAATAGAAGGCAGTGTAGGTTTTTTTTTATAATGGCAATCCCTTTCTGATTGGGTACATTCTCTAAACGCTGGTGTGAACATAGGAAAGCATGGGAAAATTCTGCATGTAATAATTTTTTCTAGAATTATTTTTTCTCTTCATTCTAGCGCATAGAATATGTTTTCTCATATAAAACTGGATGTTTACCATAGACTAGATGTTTGGTTGCATAGTGTTTAGTCATCTGGATGTTTACTAAGATCCTAGATATCAATACTTTTCGCTAGTATCTTCTAGTTGGTGACTAAGGAAAATTAAATTGTAAACAGGTATGGCTCATGGGGAGTTTGCTTCACCTATGGTATATGGTTTGGGGTAAAGGGGCTGGTAGCTGCTGGAAGGAGCTATAGCAGTAGTGCTTGTATTCGTAAAGCTTGCAAATTCCTGCTGTCCAAACAGCTTGCTTCTGGTGGATGGGGAGAAAGCTACCTTTCATGCCAAAACAAGGTGTCTACATGTTCATGTTTGTTCTTACAGTTTATGTTGTGGGTTCCAATATCCCCTTTTAAGCTCCTTCACATGCTTGGGCTAGTGAAATGACTTCATGTGCAAACCAAGATCCTAGAAGCTCATTTCCCATGGTAATGAACGAATGGATATCAGCATGGCAGATTGAAGCACAGAATATTCAAGTTCTTTCTGTTTTGGGGGGATATGAAGAGCTATTGGACGATAGTCTAGATGACTTTCTTTTGTCCTTCAATCTGCACTGTTACTCTCATTGCCTTTTTTTGCCATGTATAGGTCAAAGATACTTGCAGGTAATGTCACCTGTAAATTACATTGACAAATCTTTGACTGAAGTTTCTTTTAATGTTTTTATTGCATAGGTGTACTCAAATCTTGAGGGCAACAGATCACATGTAGTAAACACTGCATGGGCAATGCTTGCTCTTATTGATGCTGGCCAGGTTTGTCAAACTTTTACACCTAATGAAAACTTGTGCTGAGTCTCTAACTCTTAGAAGTTGCTTTTACTTGTAATTCTGTAAGACTGAAGCCTGTTCATTGGACTTCTCGTTGCATTTCGATCATCTTAGCTTCAATTTAAGTTGTAATTTGACATGGAAAGACTTTCCTGTTTAATCCCTCTACGATCTTGTCTGCAAGTATGATTTCTCAAAGCAACTTTTATCTAATTGACTAGGCCAAGAGAGACCCTACACCACTGCACCGAGCTGCTAGGTGCTTGATAAATGCCCAAATGGAGGATGGAGATTTCCCTCAGCAGGTATGGTAGACACCACCTCTGTGCCATAGTATCTGCTACATTTTGTTCTCCACACTTGCCATGTATCTAACGCAGCATTACATACTTCTGTTACAGTTATCAATATGTATGTACCCCACTTATTCTTCCTTACATAGAATATCATCTTTCGATGGACGTTTTGTGCAATGGTGGTAACTGCGTTTCTGTTGAATTAGGAAATCATGGGTGTGTTCAACAGGAACTGCATGATCACCTATGCTGCCTACAGAAACATTTTCCCGATCTGGGCCTTGGGAGAGTACCGGTGTCGAGTTCTGCAGGCTTCCTGAAATGGCAGTGCTCCTGCATCCATATCTCCCCGGCTGTCTACTCAGTTTTGTTTATCCTTCTTGTTGGTAAAATCATGAGATGCCCCTTCTCACAAGCCCTAGGAAAGACAGGAGTAATGGCCAGGAAATGATCAGGGATGAAAAGTTATCATTTGTTGCACAGACCATTTCACCGTAAGATTCAGTGCTCTGATATATTTGTAGGGTTCACTACCTTTTGCGATAATTTATCGGTGAAGCACTGGGAAAGTTTAGGCTCCTTTCGTATCAGAGTCGGAAGTAGCATGCTCCTTCAGAGCTGGCTGCGAAAGGGAGTGTTATTTATGTTTCTTTTGCTGTCTTCTCCGTGATTGACATCAAATTAGGCCCTCCTCCATCTTGCTCGACCATCGAGCTTCTTTCTTCAGCCTCTTCCGCCCACTTCGATGCCCCCAAAAAATTTCGATGTCCTGAAGAGTGATGAGACTTGATGCATAACGTTCACCTGGTGAGCAACCCACTCGAAAACCGATGTAGCTGTTCACTGCTGTGCACGATGACCGGTGGCCTCGACGAGGGTAGGTGTCCTCGAGCCAAGGTTAAGGGGCTGTAGTTGGGCCAAACCAAATTCGAGGTTGAGCTCTACCATGCAAGAACAGTTCGTCTCATTGCCATTCAGGTGCTGCTGGCAACTGTTTCAGCTCCACTGTCCGGTTTACGTGGTTAAAACAGTCGGTGGTTTAATGACTCGGAATCAATGGCACAGATTAAGAGAGATAATTCTCGTTCGTATGAATCCTTTTCCCTACACTGTGCTCCTATATCTACTGGCTGGGGACCCATGCGACTTTTAACTTGTGCTGTTTGGATTTCGAAGCAATAGTAATATAGGGTAGGGAAACATTATTTAAAAAAAGCGGGGTGGAGTGGGTGAGAGGAAGGTTTGGGACTGGAGTAACAATTTTTGACATGATGCTGGACATGAGACGGTGAGTTAAACATCATTGGATTTGAATACAATAATTTAATAAGATGTAATTAATTATATATTAATATATTTAAATTATTTAATTTTATATATTATTAATTTAATATATTATATGAAGTAGGTTGAATTTTATTTGTTATATTTTATTTTGATAACCTTATTATTATAATCGCATCATAAATACGTTGGTTCGATTTTTATTGTTATTGCATTAAACCTCTTAATCGTATACATATGTAATCAATATATTTAAATTATATATACTAAGTGGGTCGGTTCGAGTTAAACGGGTGCCCGAAGATCTTTGTGAATATCAGTCGGAAAAGCGGGAACCGAGCTAGTAGGCAGAAAAGCGTAAGCGGTGAGGTCCTCCTACAAAACTCATCTCTGCTGCTAGATAACCCGGATCGATCTTTCTCGGTGAAAAGGAGAAAAAATGGCTGATGGAGCTAACAGAGCTGTAAGACTCTCTCTTTCACCTCTCTCCAGAAATTGGGTTTCTTCCTTGGCCTTACATGACGAACCGGCCACAAAGGAACCAACTTTGTTATGACACATCGGCATCTTCTATGAATGATCATTATTTTCTGTGGTGGATTCGAGTTGAAGTACGATTTACTGATTGGTTGGTTGATTAATAGATTTCTGGGTTTTGGGCGATGTGTAAAAATTTTAGGCCTTTATGGAGATTCAAGCTCGTATGATGGAGAACACGGGCAAACTGAAGCAGGTTAGTGATGCTTGCTTTTAATTTCGTCGTTGAATTTTCACGTTATAGTATTCTCTGTGACATTTTCATGTTTTAGAGGGAAATCTACAACATTTGGGGAGTTAAAGGCAGTAGTTTCGGTTAAATGTTTCGTTTGCAGCTTCTTGCTCGTTCTACTTCATTACGTCGATAAAAAAAAAGGTAGTTTAATGTCTGTTTTTGTATTAATCAAGCTGAGAATGAGTTAGGGATTCTTTACATATATATATATATAGATATATAGATATGGACACTTTATGGTGTTGGGTAATTAGGCAGTTATTAGTTGATTATAGAGACCTTTTGGGTGCCCAAACATCTCTTTGCCTTTCGGAGACAGAACCGTAAATGTAACTGAATTATAAATATCGTTTAGGTTACCATGCTATCCTCTGTGGAAAAAAAGGACAAGTTCATAGGATTAGCGTGGAATTGCTCTACTGACTGAGAAACCTGATAATGTTGGTGGAGATATGAGGTGCACATCCCACCAGGAATGATGAAACCCATCTGTGGAATTATGACACATTACCATGTACCTGCTTTCAGATGAAATTCTAGGTACTTATATTGTGCTTGCCTGAATAAGCTGCACATTTAACTTTTGCAAGAGTGATAAAATGGCTTGTTTTCTGAGGATTGTCAATATCACTAAACTGGGACTGTGATTGCTTGCTTTCCAGGTTCAAAATCAGATACGAAATAAAGGAGGAGAAAGGAAGCGTGCTTATTTGACCTTGGAGGAGCTAAAGGTTTTGCCTGTTGATACGAATACCTACAAGTCTGTAGGTACAATTAAAATGCCTTATGATAATACTTACTGTCATAATGAATTTGCTTTTATCTGAATTTGATAGTGCTTCTGTACTTTTTTGCCGAGTATCATACCTCTAATGTTTTTTGTGGTATTGTTTTGCAGGAAGAACGTGAGAATTGTTTCAGATATGATTCACAAATCAAACTGAATTGCTGTCGATGATATTATTTTGCTTGTTCAGTACATTCTAAAAATTGTGAGCATTTTCATGTAAAATGCAGGTTCATCTTGGAGCCCAAGTCAGTATTGATGAATGAACAGGAACAGAAGCTGAAGGACAGTGATATTGCTATAGCCTCATTGCAGGTACGTTCTTCACTTTCTGGAACAACCATATTTTTTTGGCTAGTTCGGAGAGGACAAGGTTTTACTGCCTAATTTTGAGCACCAATGGCTCATCCATTTCATGTCCATATCCTCTAGGATGCAGCTAGTTATTTGGACGACCTGCCACAAGGCAATGTTGATTCTGTAGAATGAATGCCTTCCATATCTCTCCTGTAATAATAAGGTTTGGTCGCATATTTGTAGCTTTTAGTTGGGGATCAGAATCTGTTCCCGATGAACTGTGCTAGTTATTTTGTTTGATCTTAAGTAATTGTGAAGCTGGATACTTTGAATGATGCTGCATATACTACTATTCCTTCTTTTGGCAAAACTTATCAATATATATATATATATATAGCATATTATTTCCATAATGTTTAGATTATGGGAAGTTGAAAAAGGACATCAACATAATGGATATAGCCATAGAACTCTGTTTCTCCTTCCTGTTGTGTATTTATTTCTTTTCTCCATCTCCATCTTAGTTTCTTTCCTTGTATATCTGTTGAACATGCTGTTTTCATTAACAGACTTCCAAGGAGTATCTTGAAAAGCAGAGCAAAGAGGTAGAGACTAACTTGAGGGAACTTCTGCAGCAAGACCCAGGTCTCGCTCATCAGATCATGTCCATGTCAGTTATGTAAACCTTGGGCTCTTGAACGTTTGTATTGGTCCATGTTGTTTCTTGGTCTGCATCGAAAATTGTTACTGTGATTACTTTATATCGTCGTCTGGAAGTGGTGAGGATTTTGTTGTACAATGATGCCAAATGACTTTATATTGGATGAAAGCCTTGGACGTGCAACTGAGCTGAGTCATACTGATGTATTAATAGTGCAAGGCTTGTTCTGGTCTCAGTCCCTAGAACTCAACCTAAAATATTGACTTGAGATTGATTTGTATTATCTTTTGGTCTTGGTCCCTCGTGTTCACATCAATACAACCTGTTTTTGGCTCATCATGGCCTTCATACTGTAGTTCTCTACTTGTTTTCCAGAATATTGTATATAGGTGTCCAACGAGTTAAAACATGGGCTGACCTTGACATTGCAAGCGAAAGCACAAGCATATACTATTATGCCACGAATTCAAAAGATAAGACGGTAGTTGGTGTTGCCTTCCATAACCTATTTCAGGTTCAATCCTTTCCCTCTATACATCTTTCATCTTTTCAAGTTTTTAAGCTTCGGGCCTTGTAATCAAGATCACTGAACTTCGGTTAGGCCAATGAAACGAAAACCTAGATCATTTACTTGCTGAGGAAAGTCACCATCTTCCATCTGTGTATTGATAAGCACTTTCACTCCGCCTGCTCCCAAGAAAATCCGTAGTCAGGATTGGCCTCTTTGAATGTGAAGCAAAACAGAAACTGGTATTTTCCATTACTAAATATCAAGATGAATTGCTGACATGAACCTGTCCCGCATTGATAAGAGATAATAATACCCACGCCGTATGCACCAGAGTCGCTCTATCGCCTTCTAAGTTTGTGTAGACCTGTTTCTAGTCGAGCAACTCATCATTAATAGGCCTACTATGTTCTCAATTTTTTGCACCTCATGTTGTGGGATCACGAATAATGTTTTCTGCAGGAGAAACAGTTTGGAAGGGGATTACATATTGGACCTTGTTTTGGCTCGACAAGTAGCTCTCTCCCCATCCTCCATTGGGCAACTACTTCAACGGCAAAAACTCACAAGCCTTTCTCGGGGTTGGGCTGTTTTGATATGTTTTACCACAAGCTGCTAGGCCTTAAAACTGAAAACCAGGTCCCGTATATAGAACAAATCTCCCATCGACCATATCTGATTCATTCAAACTCATGAGTCCATAGACAGAGAGCACGGAATAAGGAATGACTGGCTAACTGGCCTACCATGATCCATCGGGATTCTGTGTCTCCTCAAGGAAATGGATACCCCTTGCAATGGAACTCTCGATGCGCAACTTCTTGAAGGGAATGAGAGCTTGAATCACCAATGAGGTGCACTCGGCATACCTAGTAATTCAAAAGAGTTAAGTAAGCTTACATAGTGAATTTTTGCTGTGGACATCAGTAACCAAAAGTGGTCAGATCTCATCTAGAACAGAATAGCTGCAGCATCTCAAGATGGAATTATTGAATGAGGCGGGATGTTTTAGATGGCAGTTCTACTCCATTTACTTTACCATTTGTATGTAAGAACAATAGTACTAAAATTCTTACTCTCTCTCAATGATCCTGTTCTCGAAGAACTCCGTTGGGTTGAATTTCTGTGGGCATAAAATAATACAAGAGGCTGTTTCATAAGGATGAAGCTCGGAGTATGTCGAAATCCATGGAAACCTTTTGAAATGGGTCTGCATTCATCCAAGAACTTACCTCTAGCCAAGTATATGCTCTTTTTGGTTCCCAAGCAGAAAAACTGCCATTTTCACTCTGCATGGGTGAATTGAACATATGTACTGAGTTGTCATGGAAGATGAAATTTAACTGCATAAATTCAAAGGGGAAAAAATATACTTGTACGTAAAGAATAACATTCACAACACTGTAGAAGCACTCTGTCTCCATTTTTTCACCAACGAGATGTGGAGGCATTTGAGAGAACGGCAATGCTATCTGCAAAAGAGCCATTGTAAAAGAAAATTCCTGTAGACTCTCCAAGTTTCAAGCTGTACAAACTTGCTACATATAACCAAATCTGAAATTGTCCTCATACAAATGTTGAGCAGATAAGAGATTGAGCTTCTGTCTAAGAGAAGTAATCGATGGCAAATTATTTGTGATTCATTTGCAGACCTTGAGTCCTTCTGCAGTGCAATAAGAGACTAGCCACCCGTGGTCTTGCATCAAGAATGTCCATGCACCCTTTGTTATGTGCCTATACATCATTTTAAAGTCACCTGGAGGATTATCCTAGACCTTTTGGTCAAAGCATCCATCTAGTTTTGTTGCCCGATTGATTTAAAGTTCTCTAGCCCATCAGATGAAAAACAAATGAATGTTACGCTTGTGCATAGGTTACTTGGGAAGCTTTTACAAAATCACTCGCATATCAGGTTCATACTTAGCTAACCAATAATAGTCGGGAAGTCAGGCAAGGTGAAGCTTGTTTGCTTCTGAATTTGGGTACTCCACCCAACAAGCAATCAAACATAAAATGTACAATCAATTTCACCAAGATATGTTTCAATCCCTCACCCTCTGCAATTGTAGTATCCATAAATTATGCTTAACACAGTAGAAAGCTGCAATCCTTCTTTAGCATTTTTTTAAGACCGGGTACCTGCTGTTGATATCCTCATAATGGACATGATCAATGGCAATTTTAAGTGCCTTTACTCAGATCATTGAGAATGGCCTCCGTTGCAGGAGCGGCTCTGCAATATGGTCAAGGGCTTGCACCAAAGGATGAGGTTAGTATAGATCCTCCTGAATAGACACCATTCAATAAGCTTCTCGAGCATACACAAACAACATATATCCTCCTCAAAAACTTCAATTATAGATCATAGTTTCAAATCTAAAGTTTGTTAGATGTCGTTGCAATGGTGTTACGTGCTTTGTTCCAGTTTACTTTGTGATACGGTGCAATGTAGAGTTCTTGTCTTATGGATAGGATTAGCCCCGTGATCAGTCCCACAAACCTCTTCCCATGTAAGTACGACATAGGCATGTAAACAAGACGATAGTGGCACAGCATTTTCCTTGAACTTTCACACATCAAAATAGCATAAAAATTCTTCCAACATGTAAATATGTCACTCCTAGTATGCTAAAAGTACTACTTTGAAGAAAATAAAGCGAAACTGGTTGGGTGTTTGGTGGAATGTATCACTGAACCTAGATGAATAGGGAAAGTCTTCAGGAGGAGCCAAAATTCCGGAGGCAGTGGGTTGTTACCCGACCATTCATAGACTCTAGGTACCTAAAATGAAATTGCAAGACTTCATTTATTCACGGATGCTACCCTGTTTATGCTCTAGTCGATGAAGCTTTGCCCAAGCTTCGTCTTCGGTGCACTGTGGGTAGAACTGCTACCTCAGCTCCGCCTGGAATTGTTCCCATGTGGTGAATTAGCTCACCACTTTGCTCATCCAACCTGCAACGCCACCATAGTAGAGCAACATCCGCAAGACGCATGGATGCGGTGGTTACATGCATAGCACCAACAGTGCTCCCAACTTCTCTGAAGTAGTCATCCATACTCCAGAAAAAATTGTCCACGTCCTCAGCAACCTGTGAGCCTTTGAAGACCTTGGGATATCCATCCGAGGAATGTGGTGAGCAGCGAATCCACTGCTTCTCGTGCTCTCACCATGGCAAGCTGACCCTTCAATTTGTCTGCCTCCACGCACATGGCAATGATGAGTGCTTCGAGCGCGTCACCCCACTTGTTCATCTCATCCATGGAGTGGTTGAGGGTGCCCTATACCTGCTCCCTAAGCCCCTCAATGCCATTGGACACGTCCTCGACCAACCCTTGGACCTCCGCAATGACTACTTCCAGTTTCGTCACGCGGGCCTCCACTGATGGATCCTTCCAACTCCCATGTGACATCTTCAACATGATGGCTCGCACATCCTTGTTCAGCACTTCGAACACCATCACTTGGAGTTGACTCTGATACCACCTGTCACGGACTGACTATTTTCTAGCGTTCTCACAACCCATGTTGCCTTAGGATCTCATCCAAAGTCAGCCTTCTCAAGCATAAGACATCTAGAGAGAGAAGCAATTATAGTCTACCAATTACCGTATTAAGAAAAAAGGCCAACCACTCGGTACTATCGTACAACATGCAAAAGACTTTGACTAGTTGGTCCAACCTTTCGGAGTTTTTAGAGATACATGCCACCTGCAAAGGATCGGTCTCATATCGCGGGCTAGACCTCACGAGGATGCTTTGTGGTACAAGCATGGATAATGAGATTTGTTGTAGTACATAGGCAACCCGACGAGTTAAAAGATCGGCTCAACTTATGCTTGTTATTCAGCTTTGTGGTAATATAAATTGTACACTCACATATGACAAACATAAGGCAACCGATTTCTACATGATTTTGAATCTCAGCACTTCGCGGGGGAAACCAGAAGCATGAACTATTGTACTATGAGGCAAAGGATATCCCACCTCTCTCTTAAGAACCTGTTTTGCTCGTAACGAAGTAGATTATATAGCTAGTATTGCCTTCCATCTCTTCTGTCAGGCTTATTTCCAAGGCACACTATACATGCTTTCATCCTTTCCAGCATTTGATCTTGGGGTCTTGGACGATTATGCGAACAGGACGCGTTGTCGATATTCACCGAGGGCCCAAATCGGGAAGATGTTTCTGAATGATGAGTAGTTTAATGTACAGTTCCTCATGAAAGCTCCAGTCATCTCCTGTTCACGAATGGAAAACCGGTGCCCAGTCAGCCTAAGCAATCGAGATCGTGGAACTTCAACCAGGCCAATAAAACAATAACCCAAACATTTACCTTCTGGGGAAGTCACCATCTTCCATCTGTGTATTGATTAGCACTTTGATTCCACGGTGGATCGGGGTAGGGTTGATCTCCGCCTGCTCTCAACAACATTTAGAGTCAGGACAGGGCTCTTGATCGCGAAGCAAACTCGAAATGGTTATTTTCCATTGCTAAATATCGAAATAAACTATTGACACGAACCTGTCCTGCATCGATGAGAGACAATAATGCCCATGCTGTCTGCACCAGATCTGCTCGATTGCCTTCCAAGTTCGTGTAAACCTGTTTCCAGTTGAGCAACACAAGATTGATAGGTGTATTGTGTAATCCGATTTTTCTCCTCTTGAAGGAACATAGCAAGGCAAATGCAGGTCAGATTCCACCTTGAAAAGAAATTCTATGATCCCTTGAATCAACCAAAAAGGAAAACGTTTTCCTTTCATTCTCTTCCTACGTCATTCAAGGATACAAAAAAAGGAAAATGAGAAAACGGTTTCCATCTTCCACCAGATCAAAATGGGATACTGTCTAAAGTAATTTCCCCGGGTACATTGACAACTTTGGAGGCATCATGAATAATGTTTTATACAGGAGAAATAGTTTGGAAGGGAGTTAGATATCAAAACCTTGTTTTGGCTCGACAGATAGCTCTCTCCCCATCCTCCATTAGGCAACTGTTTCGACAGTAAAAACTCACAAGCTTTTCTTAGGGTTGGGCTGCTTTTGTCTGTTTTACCACAAGCAGCTAGCCCTTCTACCGCGAACCAAGTCCCATATGTATAACAAATCCCCCAACAACCGTACCTGATTCATTGAAATTCATGGGTTAAGAGTTTTTATTGTAAGCGGGACAGAAAGCAGAGAGCGAGGACTCACTGGCTAACTGGCCTACCATGATCCATCGGGATTCTGTGTGTCCTCAAGGAAACGAATTCCCCTTGCAATGGAATTCTCGATCTCCTTCAGACGGTGTTTTGGATGCAACTTCTTGAAGAGAGTAAGGCCTTGAATCGCGGATGAGGTGCACTCCACATACCTGGCAATTCAAAAGAGTGAAGTAAGTTTATATAGTGAATTGTTGCTTTGGACATCAGTAGCCAAACGAGTTTCGAGTGCCTCTTGTAACCGCAGCATCTCAAGATGGAATAATGAGACGGGAATTTTAGATGGAAATTCTACTCCATTTACTTTTACATTTGTATGTGAGAACAATAATACTGAAATTCTCACTCTCTCTCAATGAGGGTGTCCTCAAAGAACTCCGTTGGGTTGAATTTCTGTCAAACGAAACAGCATATAAAACTGTTACATGAGGATGAAGCTTGGAGGATATCCAACACCAAGGAAATATTCCAAATAGGGCCTCCGAAGGAATTCTTTCTGCATTCTTATGAAAACTTACCTCTAACCAACCATACGCTCGTTGAGGTTCCCAAGCGGAAAAACCGCCATTTTCACTCTGCAATGGGAAATCAAATATATGGGCTAAGTAGTCATGAAAGATGAAATTTAATAGCATAAATTTCCAAAAAATAAAAACATACCTGTAGGGAAAGAATAACATTCACGGCATCGTGGAACCGCTCTGACTCCATCTTTTCACCGACAAGTTCGGAAGGCATTTGAGAGAACAACAATGCCGCCTGCGAAAGAGCCAGGAGGATAAGTTACATAAGGCAAAGACACTTGCCGTAGACTCAACTTTCAAGCTATACAAACTGTGCTATATATATAACCAAATCGGAAATTGCCCTCAAACAGATGTTAAGCAGACAAGAGATGAAGCTTCAACATAAAAGAGAAGTAATTGATGGCAAATTATGAGTGATTCATTTGCAGACCTTGAGTCCTTCTGCAGTGCAATCAGAGACCTGCCACCCATGGTCTTGTGTTGAGAACGTCCATGCTCCCTTTGATATGTGCCTATACATTGCCTTGAAGTTGCCTGAAGGGTTACCACAAACCTTTCGGAAAAGCCAGGTCACTTCCACTTTAGGTCAGTTACTTAATTGGTTTAAAATGCTCAAGCCAATCTGATGAAAGAATTGGCCGTTACGCTCTGTGCACAGGCTACCTAGGAAGCTTTTATGAAATCATGAGCTTTCTTCAAAGTGGGTCCATACTCCTCCAACAGATTGCTTGACACGATCGCCTGTATAGCAAAAGCCTCATCCCACATTTGACACCCAGAGGTCTGCATGATATATAAGACCACCATCAATATCTTGTTGGAGCACCTTTGTGTTTAAATTGGTTCGATGGCTGAAGTTGATAAAATCAAATGCTGAGTTACCTGCATCTTAAGTCCATCTTCAGCTAACCAATAATAATCAGGAATTCGGGCAAGGTGAAGCTTGTATGCTTCCGAATTTGGGTCTTCCACCCAGCAAGCGATCAGGCACAAAATCTACAATTGGTTTGAGCACAGTATACCATATTGGCTTTAAAATTTATAGCAATGATGCTTAAAACATTATCAAAGCTAAAATCTTTCTTTTGATTCTGTTTTTCCTTTTTTTATTGTTACCTTTTGCACGCATGCGATGCAGAAGTACCTGCTGTTGATATCCTCATAATGGACATGATCAATGGCGACTTTAAGTGCCTTTTCTCGGAGCATAGAGAATGGCCACCGTTTCAGGAATGGCTCTGCAATATGGTGAAGGAAGCCCCAAAGCATATCTTGCACCGGAGGATGCGGGTAGAGCAAATCCTCCTGAATGGACACTATTCAATAAGCTTCTCGAGCATACATAAACAACATATATCCTCCTCAAAAACTACAATTACTGATTATAGTTTCAAATCTAAAGTCTGTTAGATACCTTGGCCACAGTGTTACGTGCTTTGTTCCAATTTACTTCGTGATATGGTGCAGTGTAGAGCTCTTTTCTTATCGATAGGATTAGCGCCGTGATTGGTCCCACAGACCTCTTCCCATATAAGTACGACATAGGCATGTAAACAAGACGACATTGGCACAGCATTTTCCCTGAACTTTCACACATCAGAATAGCATAAACATGCTTCCACCATGTAAATATGTCACTCCTAGTATGCTAAAAGTACTACTTTTACTTTGAAGAAAATAAAGCGAAACTGGTTGGGTGTTTGGTGGAATGCATCACCGAACCTGGATGAATAGGGAAAATCTTCGGGAGGAGCCAAAACTCCGGAGGCAGTGGGTTGTTACCCGACCATTCATAGACTCCAAGTACCTAAAAAGAAGCTGCAAGGCTTATTGGATTTTTCCCTTCTTTCCTTCATATTTTTACCCTTTTTCATCTCAAAACAAGATGATAACCACAGGATCGAACGCCAAAACTCCGTGTATCCCAAAATAAACAATGTGAAGGTGCATGAAAATTAGCAATGCCATAGCATGTTGACACTAGACAAGGATAAGAAATGATTGTTAGTGTCAATTGAGGGTTGGTCTGTGAAGTCATTTATACATACAGTGAGCCAAAACTTTCCCCACGAGGGTGTTGCCACGAGACCACCATGGTCGAGAATCCACTTTCGGCCCCGCTCCATGGCATTCTCCTCCCCATCATCAGGGCCCTCGCCAAGCAGCCTCAGGGCAATGTAGCTGAGGGCTGACCCAAACATCGCGCTGTCTCCCTCTATGTGGAATCCCCATCCTCCATCCTCGTTCTGCGTATTAAGGAGAACTCCGAAAAATCAACTGTATGCATATGGCTAATGATCTCGATTCCTGAACACCAGAGAACGTTAAGAAAACCAGCAACGGTAGATGCTAAAAAATGTGCTCCATGTGCACTTGGTATGTGTACAGATACGCACTTGATGGTTGTAAATGTAGCGCTTGATTTCTTTCCGGTGCCCTGCCGAGAAGACGGCGTTGAGTGCACCGGTGATGTACAGTGCCATGACCTGCATTACACCAAAAAAAAAAAATTAAAAGAAAAAACGTACAGATCGTCAATGATGAATCATCGTGTGCCATGTCTAATGGATGTCAGGGAGAATCATCCACTGTGATGAACCATACCAGTGGAGGGAGGAAGAACAATGGGCCAGCGTTCTCGGCGGGCCAGTGGCCGTCATGGGCCTGGAGTTGAGAGTAGAAGCTGATGGCCCTTCTCAGGGTAGTGGTCACGGCTTCCTCCGCCACCACGTCTGTGTCCGTTAACTTCACCGCCGCCGGTATGAGTCCACATGGATTTTCCTTTACCAGCTGCATGGCCAATTATCCCCACTTCTTTTATTAGCATTGAAACCTAAACGCCTACGGAAACAGAATTCCTACACTTTTGAAAGTCCATTTCTCACGTGCCATTTACAGTTCTTTTTTTGTAGGCAATAACATCTCTAGTTAGAGTTGCAAAAATGGGTGGTCCGGGCCAGTTAAAAAAAGGGGCACGAAATCATTTGGGTTAGTTACAGTTCGGCCTAGTTCCTTAATGGATTAGTCTGATTAAAAGTCATGATTCAAGCATAAATGAACCGGTCTGAAATAGTTTATAAGTTGGCTGGTTCATAGTTTGGGCCGGTTTGATCCATGAACCATTTATCTTTTTTTTTTAAAAGATTATTTAAAAATGAAGATTTTTTAATTTTAAAATTGATTTCACATAATTTAATTGTTGATTGTCAGGGTTTTGATGGTCCAAGTCTATCCGGACCGGTTTTGCAATGTTATGGGCTAGTTCAACATGAAAACATGCCAGGCCAGTTCTGGTTCAACCGGCTTGTATTTTTGACTCAGCACGTAACTGCACCTAATCCAATAAGAGCGATTATGGGTCAATTTAAGAGCGGTCTAGACCGGTTACTAGTAAACCTACCCGTTTAACATCTCTCTCTAATAGACCATCAATATTTATTGATCATCAAGAAACTGATTGTACTAAATAGCTGAGAAGACTGTTTGGCTCATAAATTGAGTGCATTCTCACGAAGACTAAAATCAATCCCACTTTCTTGTCACATAAACTTATAGGGATAATTCGCGCAGTAAATACATGTCCATTAATTTAACCCTTCCTCTAGAAACATCAAGTATGAATTTAATTCAAATCTCAACATAATTTCCTTACTCATAATCAAAACTCATGTGATTTGTGCAGGTTGAGATTGAGAAATAATCGAGCGATCATCTATAATTTTATCATCTCTAGTAATTTCAGCCCAAAAAATAAAATTTGTAATCTTATGAGAAGGCCGTGAAACCACGGATCATCGCGTGAGTGCTTTGAATACGTGTGTTTGTCGGGTTATCGGGTTCCGGTAGAGCGTTCATTTCCAGCAAAGATGCAAAGCTCTCTACTTCCGTCTATAGAGAAGTAAAAGATATCACCCCCCATAATAGAATGAGAGAGAACTATATATATATATATATATATATATAAAGGAAAGCCTTGCCTGCATTCTCATCAAGAGATCAGCGCTCTGCTTCTGGCCGAATCGCCTCTTGTTGAGCTTGAACTCCTCCCGGGCCCTCTCCACCGTTGCCCGCTCCTCCGGGGTGCCAGCACTGGCGTCGAACTCCCAGTGCTGCCGCCCGACGTGGTTGTTCACGGACGTCAGCAACGGCCCACCCTCCGCTATCTTCAGCCTCCACATGGTGATCAACAACTCTTTCTCCGAGCTAACGTTCGAAAAGTTCTCCTCTCTCCAAGAGATGTTTCACAAGAGAGATGACGAGGAGACTGCATAAAATTAAAAAAAAAAAAAGCACCAAAACCTTGACCGATCGACTCCATCGATTGAAGCAAGCATTATACAAAACGACAAGTCATTCGCATGCGTTTGTGTGTTTTTGTGTTGTCCTTGTCTGCTGGAAGAATAGTCCAAATGCAGATATATATATATATATTGGGAAAGACAAGTTGACATCATCGTCCATAGTATGCCCCTTAAATGGTTGTCGGAAATTGATGATCGTGAGCCAGTGTGGAGAGAGTTAGGAAAGTACGAGGTTGATATTCGTCTCCCGGTAGCTGTTGGCCGCTGAGCAAATCTGTCCTCTGTTGGCGAGTCTCTCTGTATGAAGAGATGAAGAGAGAAGACAGAACGTGAGAAAGAAGTGAATGAAATTTGGAGCATCAAGCCTGCCCTCTGCCCTTTTATTAGACCAGTCGGATCGGGTGGCCCGGCCCGGCCCACCATCTCGGTCGGTCAGCAAATTCCGGCCCGGACACAAATCTTGAAAAATATATTTAAACAATTTAGTATTTCAAATAAATTTTTATATAATACAATTAATCAATTAATTCAAATATCACATTAATTTAAAAAATATTAAAATAACTATTAAAATATAATTATTTATATATAAATAATCAAATTTTAATTTTTTTTCATTTTTTAATTATAAATATTTTTTCGCACTTTTAAACTAATACGATTTATTTTCATTCTATATTAATACAACTTAATACTCTCTATTAACCTAAAAATCTCGATCTAAACACAATTTTTTCATGTCATGCTTTTGTATGGTTTCATTTTTTACAGGTCAACCTTTTATTGGCAAGCGCACTTTCCTCTTTCACATATAGAAAAGTGTAATAGTAGCCTCAGTGTAATCACTCTCTTCAGTAACAGGACATGAGTTTGATCAAATCATGTAAAAGTGAATTTCGAACCATTAAATTACCTTTTAAAAAAATAAAATTAGTAAGTAATGGAAGTACATTCATATAAATAGAATTTACATCCGGAAGGACATGCTTCTCAAAATTACATGTGATCGTCGAAATCAAAAAGCAGCAGAGCACAGAAGAAGGTCTAATTAGCCTAAGCCCCCAAAGGGATGAGCCAGCCAGCTAGCTAGCTAGCTTTGCCATTAGGGTGGGTAACCTTTTAATACTCATTTTGGTTCAAACTCATTACTGAACCTAATAGCAGGCAAGGGTGGGTAGAGCTTCTCCTAAAGATCGTCCTTTGCTCCTTTCCCTCCATAATACACAAACAAAAGTGGTGAAAGGCAATGTGTATACAGCGGCTTGAGAGGTTTTCCCTCTCAAGTTCATTGAGGGAGTGTACGAGCTGTCCAGTTCAGGTCACTGGAAGCTGTTAAACTTCTGGGAAATGTAATGAATTGAAGATTATCATCAAACAGACTCAGTATCCATCCTTGATAAGATTCAGTCCATGCTTTTCTTCAACCGTAATCAATTGAGAAGTTGGATACTTTGAGAGATGATGCTTCGCATACTGCTTTCCCTTCTTCTGGCAACCCTTTAGTATAGCTCAACATCTTTCACTCTGTTTGGCTTAGAGGAAGTTGAAAAAGGATCAGCACGGCCGGGTATAGGCAAAACTTTGATTTTCCGTCCTGCTGTGTGCGGTTATTCATTTTTCTCTGTCTTAGTCTCTCCCGATGTGTCCGTCAACAATGATGTTTCATTTACAGACCTCGAAGAAATATATCGAAAGCAGAGCAAAGAGGTTAAGCATAACTCGAGGGGACTTCTGCTGCATGACCCGAGTATTGCTCATCAGATCGTGTCAATGTCAATTGGGTAAATCTGGTGACTATTGAACGTCTGCCGGTCTGTTATCGTCATTGTTCTGTTTTCCCGTGGAAGTGGCAAGGGCCTTTTTCGAACATGATGGCTATGTTCTCGGAATCATAAACTTCCCTTGGCCGAGCTTTCAGTCTTGAAATAACCGAGACCGTTCTTCTTGAATCACTAGAGAGAGAACCTCGTTCAGCGGTTGTAGCGGATCCTTACTTAAGATGTCAGATCTCATCCTCTCATAGATCTCTGTGCTACCATACAAGTAGGATTTGGTACATCCGAGAGCAATAGTCAAGCATGTATGATGAGCTTGGTTGCAGTACATTGGCATCTCGACGAGTTAAAATGCGTCAGCCCGACTTATGCTTGTTATTCAGCTCTGTGCTAATACATATTGTACACTTGTAATTGACAAAACATAAGACGACCACTGTTCACATGATTTTCAAACTCAACACTTAGCACGGGAAACAAGAAACATGAACTATTATACCATGAAACAAAAGATATGACATCTCTCTCTCGAGAACCTGTAGTTTTGCTTATAACGAAGTAGATTATATAGCTGGTATTGCCTTCCATCTCTTCTGTCAGGCTTATTCCATGGCACACTACACGTACTTTCATCCTTTCAAGCATTTTACTTCCAGGTCTTTGAGGATCATGCGAACAGGACACGCCGTCGATATTCCCCGAGGGCCCAGATCGGGAAGGTGCTTCTGAATGATGAGTAGTTTAATGTACAGTTCCTCATAAAAACTCCAGTTATCTCCTGTTTCCCAAAGGAAAAGCAGTGCCCAGTGAGCCTAAGCAATCAAGATCACGACGGAACTTTGGCTAGGCCAGTGAAGAAAGAACCGGAAACGTTTACCTGCTGAGGGAAATCACCATCTTCCATCTGTGTGTTGATAAGCACCTTGATTCCGCGGTGGATCGGGGTAGGGTCAATCTCCGCCTGCTCTCAACATCGTCTAGAGTCAGGATCTAGGCTATGAATCTTGAAGCAAACTCGAATTGGTTGTTTTCCATTGCTAGATATCGAAGTAAAACTGTTCACACAAACCTGTCCTGCATCGATAAGGGATAATAGTGCCCACGCTGTATGCACCAGATTTGCTCGATTGCCTTCCAAGTTCGTGTAGACCTGTTCCCAGTTGAGCAACGCAAGATTAAAGGGCGTATTATGTTCCTTGATTTTTCACTCTTGAAGAACCATGACGTTAATATAGGAAAGACAGGTAGGGTTACAGCTTGAAAAGACAATTTTTTGATCCAATAAATCATCCAAAGAGCAACCAAACACGTTTTCCTTTCATTGTCTTCCTTCATTATAAAGAAGCAAAACATGAAACAGGAAAACGTTCTCCAAGTTTCTCAAAGTAATTTCCACATTTATATAGCCAAGGTTAGAGGATCATGAAGAATGTTTGCTAAGAGAGAAATAGTTTGGAGGAGGGTTAAATATCGAACCTTGTTTTGGCTTGACAGATAGCTCTCTCCCCCATCCTCCATTAGGCAACTGTTTCGACAGCAAAAAACTCGCAAGCTCTTCTCAGTGTTGGGCTGTTTCGGTACGTTTTTACCACAAGCCGCTAGCCCTCCTACGGCGAACCAAGTCCCATATGTATAACAGATCCCCCAGCAACCGTACCTGATTCATTGAAATTAATGGATTCAAATTTTTATTGCAAGCGGAGACAGGAAGCACAGAGCGAGGACTAACTAGCTAACTAGCCTACCATGATCCGTCAGGATTCTGTGTCTCCTCGAGGAAACGAATTCCCCTCACAATGGAATTCTCGATTTCCTTTCGACGGTGTTTTGGATGCAACTTCTTGAAGAGCGCGAGGCCTTGAATCGCTGATGAAGTGCATTCCACATACCTAGTGATTCAAAGAGTGAAGCCTATATAGTGAATTGTTGCTTTGGGTCTTAGTAGCTAAATGAGTTCAGAGCGCATCTCGAAGAGATTAACTGCAGCATCTCAAGATGGAACTGCCGAATGAGAAAGGATATTGTAGATGGAAATTCTACTCAATTTACTTTATAATTGTAGGTAAGAACAGTAAAACTGAAATTCATACTCTCTCTCGATGAGGGTGTCCTCAAAGAACTCCGTCGGGTTGAATTTCTGTGAAATGGAAATAGTGCAAAAAAACTGTTACGTAAGGATGAAGCTTTAAGGACATCGAACACCAAGTTCATACTCCAAATAGGGCTTTTGAAAGAAAGCTTTCTGCATTCTTCTGAAATCTTACCTCTAACCAACTATATGCTCGTTGTGGTTCCCAAGCAGGAAAACCGCCATTTTCGCTCTGCAATGGGATATCAAGTGTATGTGCTTAGTAGTCATGAAAGATGACATCTAACCGCATAAGTTTCAAATTATAAACGTGTACCTGTAGGGAAAGAATAACATTCACAGCATGGTTAGAAGCGCTCTGTCTCCATCTTTTCGCCAACAAGTTCTACAGGCATTTGAGAGAACAGCAATGTCGTCTGCAAAAAGAGCCAAGAGGATAGGTTATAAAAGACACTTGCCATAGATTCTCAAGTTTCAAGCTTTACAAACTGTGCTACGTATGACCAAATCTGAAATTTTCCTCAAACAAATGTTGAGCAGAAAAGAGATCAAGCTTCAACAAAAGAGAAGTAACCGATGGCAGATTATGATTGGTTCATTTATAGACCTTGAGTCCTTCTGCAGTGCAATCAGAGACCTGCCACCCATGGTCTTGCATTGAGAACGCCCATGCGCCCTTGGATATGTGCCGATACATTGCTTTGAAGTCACCCGAAGGGTTATCCCGGATCTTTTGGAAAAAAGCATGTCAATTCCAGCTTAGGTTGGCTGCTCAGTTGGTTTAAAAAGCTTTGGGCAATCTGATGAAAGAATTGGTCTTTATTGTTGTGCGTAGGTTACCTGGGAAGCTTTTACGAAATCGTGAGCTTTCTTCAGCGTGGGACCGTACTCTTCTGACAGATTGCTAGACATGATGGCCTGTATAGCGAAGGCCTCATCCCACATTTGACTCCCAAAAGTCTGCATGATACATAAGACCAACATCAATATCTTGTCAGAGGACCTTCGTATTTCAAATTGGCTTGATAGCCGAAGTTGATAAAATCAAATGTTGAGTTACCTGCATCTTGAGCCCATCTTCAGCTAACCAATAGTAGTCAGGAATTCGGGCAAGGTGAAGCTTGTATGCTTCCGAATTTGGGTCTTCCACCCAACAAGCGATCAGGCACAAAATCTACAATTGGTTTCAGCACAATATATCTTATCGGCTTCAACATTAATAGAAATGATTCTGAAAGCAGTATCAAAGATGCAATCATTCTTTTTTTCTTTTCTTTTATTTTTTCTTTTTACCTTTTCCACACATCCGATGCAGAGGTACCTGCTGTTGACATCCTCATAGTGGACATGACCAATGGCGACTTTCAGTGCTTTCTCTCGGAGCATAGAGAACGGCCACCGCTTCAGGAGTGGCTCTGCAACATGGTGAAGGAAGCCCCAAAGCAATATCTTGCACCAGAGGATGCGGGTAGTAAAGATCCTCCTGAATAGACACTATTCAATGAGCTTCCCGAAGCTTATGCAATCAACATATATCCCCCAAAAAAACTACAATTACTTATTAAAGTTTCCAATCCAAACTCTGAGATACCTTTGCAACGGTGTTTCGTGCTTTGTTCCAGTCTATTTCATGATATGGTTCAGTATAGAGCTCTTGTCTTATCGATAGGATTAGTCCTGTGATGGGTCCCACGAACCTCTTCCCGTATAAGTATGACATGGGCATGTAAACAAGACGACAGTAGCACAGCATTTTCCCTGAACTTTCATATATCAGAATAGCAGAAAAAAGCTTCCAACTTCACTCCTAGTATGCTAAAACTACTACTTTAAAGAAAAATGAACCAAAAACTGGTTCAGTTTTTGGTGGAATGTGTCACTGACCTGGATGAACAGGAAAGATATTCGGGAGGAGCCAAAACTCCGGAGGCAGTGGGTTGTTACCCGACCATTCATAGACCCCAAGGACCTAAAAGAAATTGCAGACTTGTTAGATTTTTCCCCATCTTTCCTTCATTTTTTTTCACCTTTTTTCATCTCGAAACGAGATGATATAGACAGGATCAAACGCCAAAAACCGGTGTAATCCAAAATGAACAATGTGAAGGTACATGAAAATTAGCAATGCCATAGCATGTTGACAGCAGACAAGGAGAAGAAATGATTATCGGTGTCAAATGAGAGCTGGTCTGTGAAGTCATATGTACGTACTGTGAGCCAAAACTTTCCCCAGGAGGGTGTTGCCATGAGACTGCCATGGTCGAGAATCCACTTTCTGCCCCGTTCCATGGCATTATCCTCGCCATCATCAGGGCCCTCACCGAGCAGCCTCAGGGCAATATAGCTGACAGCCGACCCGAACATCGTGCTGTGTCCCTCGATGTGGAATCCCCATCCTCCATCCCCGTTCTGCATATTAAGGAAAAATCCAAAAAACCAACAATAAGCATGTGGCTAATGATCCTTTTGAACTCCAGAAAATGTTGAGAATACTATCAATGTTAGATGCTCAAAAATGTGTCGATACGCACTTGATGGTTGTAGATATAGCGCTTGATTTCTCTCTGGTGCTCTGCCGAGAAGACGGTGTTGAGCGCACCGGTGATATACACTGCCATGACCTGCATTTCACATTTAAAAAGAAAAAAAAAGCACATCAAGTGAATGATATACTAACGGTGTGCCATGTCCAATGGATGTCAAGGAGAATCATCCACTGTGATGAACAATAAATACCAGTGGAGGCCAGGAAGAACAATGGGCCAGCGTTCTCGGCGGGCCAGTGGCCGTCATGGGCCTGGAGTTGAGAGTAGAAGCTGATGGCCCTCCTCAGGGTGGTGGTCACGGCTTCCTCCGTCAATTCCTCCGTGTCTGAAACCTTCACGGGCGGTGGTATGGGCCCACATGGATTCTCTTTTTGTCAGCTGCATAGCCAATCATTACCGCTTTCATCAGCACAAAAAAGAAGAAAATAAATAGATGAATATTGCTTTATTTTTTAAAATTAAATTCGAAATCTTTCGAATTAAAATTAAGGGTAATGTCTTTTTTTTTCCTTGAATAATGATATCTAAAAGGGCAACCAATATTACTGATAGTCAAGAAATAGATTTTCTTCCAAAGACAGTTCCTCGAGAATCTAATGAAAACACCTTTTGGAATTAGTTCATATGGGAACGGGGCGTGGTACACACTTGACTTTGTTTTCCCATTTTTTGTGAAGATAAATGCCATTGACTTGACATTGAAGTCGCTTAGCCAGGTCAAAATGCACTTGATTATCTGTCCGAAAATATAATTGTCTTTTCGGATAAAAAATTTTAATAAAAAAAGGGAAAATTGGGTAGAGAAAATAATAGGAATTATATGGAAAAAAATTGAAGTAGAGATCTCTTGATCTTATTATCAATATCAACATGACTCCATCTAACACCCCCCCCCTTCCCACTTTTCTTTTCTTGCGTGAATAACATGTTGCCCAACTTGGCTGAGGATAAAGACCAATCGTGCAATGGACATAGGGACAGTCAAAGTCATCAAAGTGGGCAATTGATGAGCGGCTTCACCAGTGAAAGTTATGGAATAAAGGGGAAGTTACGAGGTTCCTTGAAAGTATTTATGCTATAACTAATAAAATTAAAGTAGATGATACATGTATATTTAACTATTACATACACAATATAATCTTGAAAGCCTAGAAAAACTTTTAAAAATTCAAAAAAAATCAACTATAAAAAGGAAAATAAGAGCCAAGATTGGATGACCCTTTAATTTTATTAACTGATATCATCATTTAAGAAAGCTGTTGGGATATCTTATCCTATGTTAATTTCTGGCAACCAAGGCTGAAGAGGGTAAATTCCAAGCATAAGCCATGTTAATTCTATTAAAGGATACTGACATCGAATAGGACAACATGACATTGAAGAGTTAGCAGTACTTTGGAAGATTAAAAGGCTGTATTAGAATGAGAAGGATACATCATACTTTGGCTGCCACACAATCGAGAGGAATGGGGGACAAAGCTTACATGCTGTGCTTTTCATCAATCTAGCATGTTCCCATGTTCCCAAAGACTCTATATGCACCTTGCATGAAGTTTATCGCATCAACTTGAAGACTACATCCCGAGTCGAATTAAACTCGAGAAGATGTGGGGACTTCAAACTGATAATCATGGCGCACGGCATTCATGGCCTCATAAGAATCCAATCCAACCTGACAAATCAACTTTTGTCTGGATCTACGTGAGTTTCTTGGTCGTCGTTTACTTTTTCGATCTGCGCCAATTGCATTTTGATAACTCACTAGAATCTCAATTAATTTAAATTTAAATAATGACCAAATTTTTTTGAATTTTAACAATTCATTCCACTTATTTTTAAATAATATTCCTATGACAGACGAGGCAAGCTTAAAGGGTAAGAATTGAATGGAAATGGACTGATCGTATGATTTTTTTTAAATCTTACAAGTATATGAATTTTCTCAGCTTTTTCTGAAATATATGGAAAATTTTAATTTATACAAAATTATGAGATAATGGGTTTATATGTATATGTATATATATATCAATTTAATCCCCCTCCTGTAAAAATTATCAAATACAGATTTTCTTGAAATTTCAAACAATTTCCTTCTCCTCTGGAGGGAAAAAAAAATAAGAGGAAAAGGCATCCTTTGGAGGACCGCCTGTCAGTAAGTATGTGCTGTGGAAAGACGCCGCTTAATTATTGAAACCTTCAAGAAATCATGGAAAACAATTCTGCCAATTTTACCAATAAATTACTCTGATCCAATCTATTATCCCATTATAGTTCTAAAAACTGAATCCCATAAATTGCGAATCGGGAGCATGCCACCTTGTTAGGCTCTTGTTAACCTGACCCCCAGTTTTTGTGATCGTGACAACGGAACCGACCCTTTCACCAGAATAGTAATATAGTGCAACCATAATTATAACAGATAATCCCGGTTATTAAGGACCGACTAATTCTAATTATAGGTCTCTTTTCATGTGTTGTATTGACTAAGGATTAATTTATTATTTCTCTTTTTCCTCAACTGACCGGGTCTAGACCGGAGAAATTTGAAAACATGTGATAAAATCCCTAATTTCCACACTGGTAAATACGTCAGCTCCAGATTGGACTGGCAGTTCTAGCGGGAGATAGATGAACTCAATGAAACAAAAAAAAAAATGTCGACTTAATAAAAAAAAAATATTGTAATATATTATTTTATTTGATATTAAAAACTTAGTTTAAAATGATGGTTATATAAATTTGTTTATTATAAATTAGTGTCAAATTATAGTATGTATATCAATTTATTAATATATTATACTATTAATAGGCGATTTGACCCCAATAACCTCCCGATGTAACTGCATAAACCCATGAATTCATGCATTCGACCGATTTCCATTCGGCCCTTATGTCTTTCACAAAACCATGATTATAGATTAGTATCTTGTTGTAGAAGTGCATGTGATGATAATGGTTCCATGTAAAAATGGCTTCAGATATTTCTTATAAATCCTATCGGATTTGAATAGTTCAAGTTCTATTACTCAAACACAAATTAACCAATAATACAAATAGCATAGTCTTAAATTGTCTCTATAAATAAATTCGTGTAGGCCGGATATTTTGAATCTGATGGTTAATAATTTAAGACTATTATTAATTAAAATTAAAATTAAAAAAGCAAAACAAACAAAAAAGGGGGGGGGAGAGAGAGAGAGAGAGAAGAGTAACGGGCACGGTTGATTAGTTGTTGAATTGACAGCCCTAAGCACAGATTGCCTTACTGTCTCCCTTCTTCTTCATCAATGTATCAAATAGAGTCGGGATTTTCAAGCAGAAATTTATGGAAATGGAACCATGCTACGCTAATTTTCTTTTTCCTTTTTTTTTCTATTTTACTAAAAACACGATATGTTTCCATGTGAGAAAATAAAATCCGATGACGGGTAATGAAAATTACAATATCAGGAAATTTTACATAGTTGAACCCTATGAGAAATAATCATATTAGTAATTAATAGAACATATCATATCTATAATTACGAGCTCAGCAAAAAAAAGTATGTGTGTGTGTAGTAAAGTATTTATATATTTTATATTGACCTATTTGGTAGTTGCACTTGTATCATCGCATAAGCAATTACTTTTCCAGGCGTTCTAGCGCGTCGGGGAGAGTTTAATATTTGAACAAAGATGCAAAGCTAACTTTCTTGAATAACGAAACAGATTATGAGCCTGCTAGAATGAACTATCCTAAATAAATTATGTTTCAGAGAAGAAGAGAGAGAAGAGAGGAAGGGGTAGCGAGCTTTGCCTGCATTCCTCATCAAGAGATCAGCGCTCTGCTTCTGCGAATCGCCTCTTGTTGAGTCGGGATGAAGCTCCTCCCGAGCCCTCTCCACCGCCGCCCGCCCCTCCGGGATGTAAAGTACCGCGCGTCGGGGTCAAACTCCCCAGTGCTGCCGCCCGACGTGTGCGTTGTTCACGGACATCAGTCAACGGGCCCACCCTCCGCATCTTCAGCCTCCACATTGATCAACAACTCTCTCCGAGCCTAACGTTTCGAAAAGTTCTCTCTCCAAGAGATGTTCACAAGAGAGATGACGAGAAGACTGCATAAAAATTTTGGAAGAAAAAAGCACCAAAACCTTCACCGATCGACCTCCATTCAGATTGAAGCAAGCATTATACAAAACGGATAAGTCATATCGCATGCGTTTGTTGTTTTTGTGGTTGTCCCCTGTCTGTCTATGGAAGAACTAGTCACTATAGATAAGCACGGAGTATATATATAATACCTAGGTAATATTGGAAAGACAAGTTGACATCATCGTCCATAGTATGCCCCTTAAATGGTTGTCGGAAAATGTGATTGATCGTGAGCCAGTGTGGAGAGAGTTAGGAAAGTACGATTGATTGTTAAGGCACCAAAGACAGATAGGGGAAAGAAGAACAAAGAAATCGTCCGATTAAGGGGAAAAGAGGCAGAAAATTAGGTGTTCGGGGGTAGCCGGAAGAAGGAAGGAGAGAGCTTCACCAGTAGAGAGAGAGAGGAGGCCGAAAAACTGCATTCTCAACCAAATCTGCCCTACTTGGCTCGTCACCGGTTTTTATCCCTTCGGCTGCTCGCGCCCGAGCGCCGGATTTAATGAACAATCTCGGAAACCTTCCCGCGTTCCTTCCTTTCTGCCTCCCTCTACTTTGTTATTCTCCAATTGGCCCCTCGAATGTACTAAACTGCCTCTCTTGTTCCCCAACCAGAAACTCCCTCCCTTTCTTTTCCCCCTACCCCTCCTCTCTCCTCCCTCTCTCCCTCCCTCCTCCTCCCACATTGACTCCATCCCCTCCCTCCCAATTTATCCAAACGAATCTCTCTCGGTCCCTCGCCAACAATGCTCTTCGTATCACTCTCGGAAGCGCGGAGGCACTCAGGTCGTGTGTCCATGCGGCACAAACACAACTCCAAGTCCTCTCCTCCTCTTCTCCGGCCAGGCCTGTTGGACCAATTGCGACCAGGACCGCCCGGTACTGGTTTCGGCCCGCTTTCTGGACCATCCTTCTGTCGATGATGGCAGTGGGTGTGGCCCGGCGGACAGGTCGAGCTGTATGCGGCTTGCAGGTAAATGCGGCCATTTACCTTCCCCTCGTTAGCTGGCCCCGCGAGCTCGCTAGACCATGTCACGCCATCATGGACCATTACTAGCCCCGTGGACTTGATGACGCTGCTCTAATAGGCTATATACATCTCATGCACGATAGTTCAATCTTTCCCACTTCTCTAGGTATTACCCAAGTATGACAAAGTACCGGAGGCTGAAGTTGTGGAATCTGCGGGTCGCCAGCGTCTGCTGTCTGTATGCTGCAAACCTCAGGCAACACCCAAGCCCCGCGCTTGGCTTGCTATTATAAAAATTACATCAGTTCTAAGTTCGTCCTTTTTTGTTCAGCTTGCCCCTCCTTCATCCTCTTGCTGAGTTTTAGCTCAGTTGTGGCAGCTGTAGCTCCCTGAAATATCCCGTTGAAGACTCCTCTTTGCCGAAAGCTATGCGTCCACTGCTAGCTCTACTTTGTAATGAAATAAATAGTACAGTGCCCTCTCCTCTTTTACCGAATTTGGAATATGCAATTGATGTATGGGAGGATGCGAAGAGTCCACAATAAGAAGGGTCAAATCAAAGTTAAGGAAGAGCGATTTGATGATCATAAACTATGTTTTTTGGCTGAGTCTGGTGTTATACCACCACTTCATAGCAGGGCACCACCATTATATGGGCAAACTGTTTAATGGCCTGCCTGCTTGACAAATTCGATTCACCGCTATAGAAGCAATAAGCACTGTGAAATCCTATTTTATCATTCCCGCGGAATCTAACCACGGCTCTGAGATCTGGTCAACAAGAAATTCTTTACTTTTGGAGGTGTGTAGGCCTGAGGATAGGCATAACGAAGAGACTTACCTCTGGTTCCGGTAATAAAACCCTGCCAGGAAGAAACACTCCTGGGGAGCTTTAAGACACGATGGGTCTAACCGTGATCACTCACAATGCGAATGTCCGGGTTACTCCGTGTAACTTCAATACAATGTCAGCATAAGCCCTTGCCACCTGCGAAGCTTGGTAGGGATGGCTCAAGCCGAAATATCAGAATCGTGAAACGATATCTTAGTAAGGCCTAAATCCGACCACCACATGCATCGTGTCCTTCACCTTCTGAAAGACCTGACGACAGAAGCGCTGTCGAAGAAATCCCATGAACCACATCTGTGAAGATTTGACATGAACATTGGGAATCGCGGAGGCGATTGCAGCAGCCCGGATTAAGCTACTAGTCTCCGGTTTGTGGCGCAAACACCACCCATACCAACACCCATTTGACAAGAATGAAATCTAGTATCTGTCTCTCACAGTCCCTTCCAATAAAACATCGCAGCTACTCTTTTGGTGGTTGCTCAACCCCAGCAGTGACCCCCCAAGGAACTTGCGTCGCGTACAGCTGCATTGATGGCATTGTGAAGCTCTGGGTACTCGGCCACTTAACTAGTTTCCCCTGCTCCGCAATTGTCCATTGCGCCACTGGATACCTTGAATGAGCCTGTGGGTGATTTGTAAACTGGCGGACGACCTCCTCAGCTTGGATCTTGCTCCCAACTCTCGACTACTCGTTGTACAAGTCTGTTGTCACCTGTGAGAGGCACACAGAGCCAAATCAATTGATGTCACTCGTGACAAGCCATTCAGCTGCCTTGTTCGGCACTCCCCCTCGATACTGGTCTTGAAATCATAATCCGCAAGCTGGCCAGCCAAGCTATGTTGTAGGGGAGTTGAGAGCTTCTGTCTAGAAGAAACTTTAAGCTGCGATGGTCGGTCCGATGATAAAAGGTCTGCCCCACTAAGTACTGATTCCATTTCTTCACCGCACCAGAAGTATGGCTAGAAGCTCCCTGTCCTAAACTGACTAGCTTGTTGTTAGTGTTGGCTAAATGCCTTGCTCAGGTAAGCAATGGGACGTCCCTCTGCATTCAACACACGCCCCCATTCCATTCCCGGAAGCAATCTGTTTACAACTCAATGGCTGTGAAAAATTCTGGCAAGGCTAGCACTGGGCTACCGTCAGAGCCTCCTTCAATTCGTGAAACGCATTTCAGCCTCCTGGCCTCCATTGAATGATCCTTCTTTCAGCAAGTTGGTCAGCAGTCGACTGATTTGTCCAAATATGACTTGACAAATCTTTCTGGTAAAATACCCGCCAAGCCTAGGAATCCTCTAAAAGCTGCTTCACATTTTGGGGAAAGGGCCATTCTCTCACTGCCCTGCCTACTTGGCCGCGGTCCGTTGACACACCTCAAACGGTGAATGAAGTGCCCAGATACTCTATGCGCCTCGCCGCAAAGAGCATTTGCATACTTGGCATACAACGTGTCGTTCTCGTAGCAGCTTAGAGGGTAGTTCGCAGGTGTGCTATGTGTTCATGCAATACCCCGGCTGTACACAGAATGTCGTCAAAAAATTACTAGTCATGAAATTACGCAAGTGGCCGAAATGGAATACACCTGGTTCATTCAAGTTTTGGAATGCGAGGGCGCATTGGTCAGACCGAAAAGGCATCACACGAACTCATAGTCCCTTCGTGCCGTTTTGAAGCTGTCTTGCTGTATGTCCCCTCATACATCCTGATTTGGTGATACCCGAGCGCAGTCGAGTTTGCGCAGAAGACCGTGGCCCCATGAAGCTCCATCCAACAACTCTTCAAATGACCGGTATGGAAATTTGTCCTTGATGGTTGTCTGGTTCAAGGGCTCGGTAATCAATACATAACCTCCAGGAGTTATCTTTCTTCTTGACCAAGAAACAGGGGACGAGTAGGGACTCCACTAGGTCGTATCACCCTGCAGACAAGCATCCTCTTGAGTGAGCCACTCAATCACGGCCTTTTGCT